>JAREIS010000010.1:0-4800000 GCA_030060385.1 Muscicapa striata striata | reverse complement strand
GACCCTCGGAGAAAACTCTCAGGGTGTGCGTGGGAAGGAAAAAACCTTCCCATTTGAAAATAAACTTGATAAAAAAAGACTGATTTTTTTTTTTTTTTTTTTTTTTTGAGAGAGCTTAACTGATTTATAATTACTTTTTTTTTTTTTTTTTTTCTTTTTGTCCTGTTTTATGATAAGTTGTTTTTAAAAGGATTGTCCTACGTGGTTGTTTTGTAACTGGTGGAGGAAGGAAGGAAGGATCCCTCTCAAGCATTTCTGATATGACAGCTTTGGTTTCTGAAGAGTTAAGTGGTGTTTGCATGATACACCTATTGCTAATCTGGTAGCAGACTTTTCATCGTTTTATTTGCTTTTTTTATTAACTGGGGCTGGTGGAGAGGGCTCTGTTGGCCAGAAGAATATTTGCACATATATATTTGTATACATTTTTGGTGGGGTTCTCCCCACATTTTACTCTTTCTTGATGACTCCTGGAGGTGGTAGTGGGCCCATGAAAGACTGTGAATACAGTCAGATCAGCACACACAGCTCTTCGTCTCCCATGGAGTCTCCCCATAAGAAAAAGAAATCAGTACCCAAGAGAAAATGGGAGGTTTTTCCTGGAAGAAACAAATTCTTCTGCAATGGGAGGATCATGATGGCTCGACAGACTGGAGTCTTCTACCTGACTCTTGTTCTCATCTTGGTCACCAGTGGACTCTTCTTTGCATTTGAGTAAGTGACTTTAAAGTCTTTGTATATTCCTTCTCCTCCTCTAGTTATTTATCTTCTGGCTGAAAGCAAAATTAAGATTTTTGTTTAGGCGAGAATGCTGACTGAATTCCACTAATGTTGATCTATATAATTGAAAATACGATCTGATAAGATGCTGAGGGGTGCACAATACAGTTTGGGTTATCATACTCAGTGGAAAACTAATGAGAATCAAGGTTGAAGTTGCTTTTATACCACAGATTTCCAGCTCTTGCTGGTATTGAAAGAGGAGTGCAAAACAGCAGGTTTGGGATGACCAGGAAATGATGAAGCTCCTTGTCTGTCAATTACTCTGAGAATCAAAACTGGCACATGCAAAAATACTGACACTTTGTCACAGAACTGAATGCAAGAAAAGCAGTATTTTCATTAGTTTATGAATCAGACATGTTTTTGGGGTTTTTTTTGACATCATTTTAATAACTTGTAGATGAGAATTCAAAGTGAGGAGAAAAAAAGAGCTGTACAATTTTGCATGTACCTAGCTTTCCGCCACTAGGTAACAGCATTACTTTCTCTTTGTGATAACTTCTGTCTGAGTTTAGTCTTAGTTTAAGCTGCATTTGCTTTGGAGGTTTGGACTGTATCTTTTTAAAGTAAGCCTCTGGCATCCTTCTAGGGCCTTTCTCTTTGTAGCTCTGGAGTCCTTTTCATCTCTATAAAGTGAACACACAGTGACAGCAAATCAAATGTACTGATTTTTGCTCTTACGTTGTAGTAGTTAAATGAACTAGTGGCAGTAAAGAGTTAGGCACTTGATGTCAGCAATATAGTGTCACTTTTATTTGCTTACCTTTATTTAGGAACCAAGTACAAAGAAGTTTACTGCTAAAAACATTTCCTATAAGAATAATTTTCTTAAAGGGTTAGTGCTTCTTTACCTGATTTAAGTTATTGTAGTTTGACTTGTGGCAGGAAAATATCTTCAAATTACTTTTTTTTTTTTTCCCAATAAGAAGTATTATTTATATCTAAGCTTCAATGTTGCCTCCAGAAATTGTTTTGCTAAGCAGTACAGTTGAAAGCCAAAGGTCATTCATTACTTCATGTCTTCAAGCAAGAAGATAGGGACATTAACAAACCCTAAATTATACCTGTTAAATGCAGATCATCTTAATAGTGGTAGCAGTAAAGAAGGTAAAAATGCTCAGCAGGTAACCAGTGGCTATGTGTGTCTGTGGGCTCAGTAGATGAATTGTCATTAGTGGGCTCCAGGTTACTTCAGAGGAGTTTATTAAATGTAAAACTTCTGCAGACATTATGAAGCTGCTTGAGTATCATTTGAGTTGTTGAAATAACACAGGCAATGATGGTATCCACACTGCAAGTGTGTTTACTTTCCTGATTTTAAACGGGTATTAAAGGTGTAACCTGATAGTATTGCATTAGGACTGGGTGCTACTCTATTCTGTTTGCCATGATTAAGCTTTTGGAAAGGTTTTCTATGTGGGCTGACACTTCTGTCTGTTTGCAGTCTCATCACCTTGAGCTTTGAAGCCTGCTGGACTTCGTGCAGATACCAGAATGTAAATGTAGGATTGAAAGTATAATGTTTTATAATCAGGATTGTAAAACTGATTTATTAAGCCTCCATTTGCAATTTATTTATATGTTTTAATCTTTCAGATTTATATGAATGATTTATATGATTTATATGTTTCGATCTTTCAGAGATAAATTTTCTTTGCAGCTGCATGATTCAGAACTGCTACAGCAGGATGAGCTACTAGCTATTTATCACCTTCTGATTTTATCACTACTGTGAGCTACATGCTCTACCGGAGTTGAATTCTGCAACTTCCATTGCGTCTTTGAGAATATTTGCAGTGTAACCATATGTGATTGACAAGATTTTTAGTCAAGGATTTTCATATATAATTGGTGCTTATTCTTACTGGTAGTCTTAAAGCAGGGAGGAATCTTGGGCTTTATATAATAGAACTGTATAAATTCTCTGTGTGTACTGGTCTTGTATCAGTTGCACTCTCCTAAGGAAAATCAAAGTAGAGGGTGGCAATGGTATTCCATTTTTATAATGATAAGGTAGATTTTGGTCTTTAGAAAGCACTTGCATTTAAAAATTATTACTCATCCTCTGAAGGCTAATTAAAACCCAAATCTAAAACCTGTGAGAATGGTGTTCAGTACATCTGTGATGGTTAAACTGCAGAGGATTGTTAATGTTATGAAAAGAGGGGAGTCTCTTATTGAAGAGTGTTACTTTCAGGCAGTTTCTATTTGTGTCTGTTCCTAGTAGTGTGAAGTTACTATTTATTGATCAGTGATAACATTCTCAGTGTTAAGTGTTGCTGCCATTGTTGGCTGATTAGATTATGGTATTCCTCATAAACCAGCCATTTATTGAATATGACAGAAATGTCTTTCAATCCTTTGTGTACCTGTGTAGCAAAGTGGTGTTTAAATGAATGTGTGCCGTTTGTGCCTGTAAGGTCAAGCTGCCATTGAAGAGGAAGGTACCCTGTATGTTCTTGGAAATGTTTGTTCTTTCTTGCTGCAGTGGAAGTAAATTATTTTGTTCCCTTTGGTTTTGGAAACTTAAAAATGGGTACTCATGGTTCAAGTCATTCTCTGGTTACAGGCTGGGAGGAGGGGAAGTCGGAAAGATTACTTTGACAGCTAATTCCTTGGAAAGTATCATGCTAACATAAACACTTGTCCTTTATACTTCAGCTTCATTTGTTCCTTCAGTGTGATTCCCCTCCCTTCTATTTTGCTCTTGACATCCATACATGCAGAGCTGTATCTCATGTGCTTTGGAATACTCTCCAGGGAAGAAATACATATCTCAGAGTCAACAAATCCTGTGCCTCCAAAAGCAAACGTATGTCATGCATCTTGACCTGTACAGCTTTTGGCATTGAGTCATGCCTTTGTAATCTTTGTTTCTTTATGTTTTTGCTTTTGTGCTTTTTTTCTGCCTACTTTCTGAAAGCTTCTGCTTTCAGCTTGTTATATTCCTTTCTCTCTGTTGACTTTTATCTCTCACCTACTCGAAGTGCATCACCACTTCTTCCTTTTATCACTTCACTGTTCTTTTTCATTTTCAAAGAGATAAGCTAGAATTTGCTTAAAACAAGATTGACAAACTGTGAGTTTTCAAGCTGGTAAAATATTTATAAGTCCTGCTTCCCTCCCTTT
Organism: Muscicapa striata striata; assembly: GCA_030060385.1. NCBI lineage: Eukaryota > Metazoa > Chordata > Aves > Passeriformes > Muscicapidae > Muscicapa > Muscicapa striata. The sequence continues at coordinate 4,796,088 of JAREIS010000010.1, read as the reverse complement.
CCAAAGGAAGAGAATGCAAATAACAAGCAGTTTTATTTCTGTAACTTGTTTATTAAGTGTAACATGAATGATTGCTAGCACTTTAGGTTTCTAAGAGGGATGCTGTGCTGAGTTGTTCTTAAAAGCTATGCCTATTTTAAATTGCTCAAGATGAGACACCACAAATTATTGAATTTTTCTTTGAAATCTGGGTATGTTACTTACCTTGAAACTTTTTTCTAACCCTAACCTTGAGTTATTTAGCTGTTTTTTCTTTTTTCTTGTAGAATTTGCTTTGTGTTGCATTTTGGTTCTTCTCCTTTGCCTTGCACTGATACATAGACATGTATATTTTCCCAAACTATTTAGCACTCATTTATCAAGGTAGCTGTGTTTAAAGCTTAGAAAACAAATTCCTTTCCACAGAGCAGATAGCATCTGTAACTGAAGGGCAGATCTGTTGCTGTGTGTAGCCAGTTCAACCATTGTATTTACATATATGTAAAGTCCTTTATGTGTCAGTAGAGGCAGAACTAACACATTTCATACTTACTGCACTTAGCTAGGTATACATATTCAAAAGAAATAAGAGCCCTTTATGCTCATGATCGTTTTGGGTCCTGTTTCTGTAGGTTATAGAAAGCAAAATGGAGGCTGGATGACATAAATAACACAGTAGGATTTGTGAAACAAACATATTGTTGTTAAATGGCAAATCTCATGTGTCTGCACAAGATCACAAGTTCCAGAGCGGTGGCTGATGGCCTTGGCTATGTTGCTACTGTGAATTGCCTCTGAGTGCTCCCTTTTCATCTTGGGCCTCACTGGGCAGGTAGCAGGAAGGAACATGTCTGCACCTGAGCTGCTTCAGCTCAGGCAGGCAAATTAAACTTTCCATAAAAACGTGGGTTTAAGTGAAGATGCCGGCTGAACTGAATTGACTCAGGCACAGTCATGTTTTCTTCTGTCAACTTATTTGCAGAGTGAGTGGCTCTGGAAGAAGGTTGAAGCAGATGGTAGGATGCTAGAAGGGCTGAAGCAGTGCAGCTTTTTTTTCTCTGTAAATGTGAATCAGAGCCCTATCACTTCTGATGTCATTTGATGCTTGCACTGATTCAGCAAGCTGGAGGGTTTTGTAGTTTGTTTGTTTTGAGCTAACTAACACCTGATTTTTTTTCATTAACTTTTTTTTTTTTTTTTTTTAATGTGAGCATGTGTGTAATTGCATTTTCTTGCAAAAGATATATGGTGGAAAATTATTTAAACTGAGGCTGTTTATGTGTATACGTGTATAAACCATTGATTCCTATGCACTTGCAGTTCCTGGCAGCCTGCTCTATGCCTCCCACTTTGAAAACCAGTGTGACTGGAGGACATTCATGAGTCACACTTTCTGATGCTGTGTGTGGATTGTTCAATATTGATCTTTGTGGTGAAGTGGTGTAACTTGCTGCTCACTGTGACAAACCTCTGTGTGTAAACACTGATGTCAGTAAGCTGAGCATTTTCACTGTGGTATCAACAACCCTTCTCAACTTATGGCAAGTGTTTTCCTCTCTTGCAAGAGGTGGTCTCTTAGCATGAGGTTGTGTGCCAAGTAGATGGAATGTTCATCTAATAACCTCCTTTATCTTTGTTCTCTGCTCTTAAGACAAGTAAGTTACTTGTATCTCTTGACGACCATGTCCTTAAACTATGAGTTCCTTAGAAGAAAATGCTACCAATCTGCCTTCAATCCAACTGTTAAAGGCTGCTCTAAGCTTATAGGGCGATTTCTGTTGAAGATGTCAAAATGGATTTTAAAGCAAAAATCGTAGTATATAAACTAAAATTATTATTCAATGAGAGAACTGCATCCTTTTTTACATGAACTGAATGCAGTATTTACATGACTGAATGTAGTATTCAATAGGTGTTCTTTTCTGCCAGTTTTCTTTGTTGTTTTTTTTTATTTTAAACCTGTCATTAAAATTAAATCAGAGGAATACTTCTATTCCTTATTTTGTCATATTACACATCTCTGATAACTTAGTGAAAAAGACATGGAATATAGTAAGTCTAATCTTTAGGGTTTACACTTTGTATTGAGCAAGTGATACTGTCAGTTTCTAAGGGGCCATATGCATTCCAAGAAGAATGTTTATTCTTTGCACTTAATTGCCCTGAGAATGTTAACTGTCAATCTCCCTTTTACTAAGTATATCTAATAATCTTTTTTTTCTTGATGAGAGACTTCGTTACAAAAAAGTTTGCTTAATCTCCTAAGTTTCTCAGTGATCTGAGCAAATATGTCTGCTGAAGTTTCTCCCTAGTCGAAAGAGAGTAGTTTTGTGCTACCATATCTCAAAAGTAGCATGTCACTGAGCAGATATGTCAGTATAAACTTGTAAACCTGCTTTGAATTAATTATATGATATAATTTGAAATCCTTCTGCCCAGAAATTAACAAATGGCATTTGATACTAGGTCATACACTTCTTTTTTTCAAGGCTGGATCTATTTACATGGAAATGGGCAATGACTAAATGCTTAATTTTTCAGAGTAGGATTCTGTGGGAATAACAGAAGGAAGGATAACCTTTCATGTTTTTAGAAGTCATGTCTTCTTTACTTCCCCTGAAACTGCAGAAAATTTTAATGGTTTTGTAAAACTAACCTGCTTTCTAAAACAACTGTTTAACAACTTTTTTTCTTTCTTTATGAGGGTGTTTGGTTTGTTGGTTTTTGGTAGTTTGTTTTGGTTTTGTTTTGACTGGGGATTTTTTTTTTTTTATTCAGCTTAGTTGATGGCATTTGTATGCTGTTCCATTGAGAAGTTTTGAACATGTTTTTTTTCTGCTTATATTTCCATCTTTTTGTTGTGAAGGTGCAGGGAAGTGAAAATAGGGACTATAGTGGCATAATGGGATATCAACTTCTGGGATATTGGCTTCTCAGATACTATATAATTTAGGGACCTTCAGGAAATCATTGTGTAGCTTTGGATCATCAATGCACATGCATCTTCAGAGTGAAATGTGAACATTAGCAGTCAGCTTTGCCTGACCAAACCCTTGGGAACTTCAATCACTGTTTTGCTGGTGGGTTATTTCTAGGCTCACTGGAAGTGTTGTAGATAGATAGGGGTAAATCCTTACCTGGAATATTTTATATTAATTCCAGAGAAGGGGGGAAAAAGATAATTTTTATAGTTTAGTTATTCTTACATATATATATATATATACATACACACACACACATGTGTGTATATGTATGTATCTTTGTATGTATGTATCTTCAAATGTGTACAAATGATAATGGCTAATGCTTCTCTACGTCTTGAATCTCCAGAGTACAAGTTTTGACTTGTAATCTTGTGATTGTCGTTTGATAAAATCTATCTTAATTTATCACTCAAAAGTTTGAGGTTTCTATTGTTGATATCTGCATATTATGCCTGTTTTATTTTGTCCTTCCCTGAGTAGGTGCTGTTGTCCCTCTGTCTGAATGAATGTATGCTAAAGGTATAAAATGTATCTTTTGGAGACTAGTGTAGTCATGTTAAATCAATTTACACTCATGACATCTCTCTCTGTTCTTGGAAGACTGGTATTGTGATGTGGCTATCTGGAAGTCTTGTCATATCAACTCTGCAGAAATTTTCATTTGTGTTTTAAAGGAAAGATGGTATTTTTCAGGTGTTTTGCCATAGCTTCTTAGGAATCATGTTACATGTTTAGGTTCATGTAAAGTACTCTTTTCATTCATGTTGAAAATTGGACTAATTATGCAAAAAATAGCTTTGTTGCTACATGATTTAGTTGCTGTCATAGCTGTCACATCGCATTATTATTTTGTAGATGGCATTTCATACAAAGTATCTCAGTGTATCTGAGTGACAAAGAAATTATCTTCTGGGTGTGGGCTGGGGGAGGGCTAGCAAAATACTGTATTAAAAAATATCTGAGATTTTTTGTAGATTTTAACACCTAGGTTTTACTTTTTGAGGAGTTAAAAACCCCAGCAAAATAAAGTTTCTAATGGAAATAGTCTCTCCATTCTAGTGCGGTGCTGAACTGTTGACTGTAGCACTCAAACACAAATAAATTAATGAGAAAGTGAAAATTGCTCCAGAAGAGGAGAAATCTGAGAATGCTTTTAACTTTCTAAGCTGCATGCTTGTTTCAAAATGGCACAGTCAAAAAACCTCACAACAGTAGCTTAAAATTCTGGAACATTTTGAAAAATTGCTTAAAAATTTGAGCAGCTTTAGCTAGGAGATTTTTCTTATCCTAACAGGTGATTCTTGCAAGTGAGGCTGTAGTAGCTGATGACTTCAGGTCCAAACTGCCAATAAATGTTTGTGCATAGCAGTGCAGTTCATCTTTCATTTGACAAAGCTGATGGAGAAAGGGGAAAAATCCTCTGAGGTCAGCTGGAACTACCAAAAGTTTATTAAACTTCATATAATTACGGCCCATTTTATTTTCAGAACTTAATACAAAACTGTAAAGTGGATAAATTTTTTACAAATCAGAGAAAGAGACAAATTGAGAAATTAAGATGTAGCCTATATGTAATAGTCCCAAATAAAATTCTGTTTATATTTCTCGTGTTACAGAAGTATTAGATGGTATAACATAAAACATACTTCTGGAAGGATGCTGAAGTTGTTTTGAAGTTTCAGTTTTGGGCAACACACGCCCTGTGTCTTACTCTGTTGTTTCTGTTTGTATTTGAGCTCCTGCTGATACTGCACTGAATTGGCAGAGGGGGCTTTCTGCAGTGTGCATCAGTGAAGCTCTTACCCAGATGGATCTTCAACTCAACTGCTTCAACTACTAAGTTGACAGTGTGATGTATGATTATATATGATTATACAATTCTGTGTATGATCACTTATATTTCATCAGTGTCCATAGGGTTTATTCACATTATTCTGGGATGGTGCCTAATGAGATCTTACATAATGAGCTTGGCTAATGAGATCATAGCTGGTTTTGTTTTTCCACCCCTGCTCTCCCCTGAAGTTGCTTGCTGCAGTAAATACTGGCAGTGTGCAGTTGTTGTGGTAAATATGCAGTTAGTTCTGCTGCTTCTATAAATTTTTACTCTTATTTTAAAAATCTAATTATGAAACAAACCAGATAGAATACTGAAAATTAAATTGAAAACAGAGAGCCTGAACTCACAAGCTGATGTACATAAAATCATAAAAAAAGTACATAAAAAAAAGTTTGTGAATTTTGTGTTACAGTTTAAATGCAAGGTAACGTTTTTATACTATCTGTGTTGAATGAATCCATGAAATTAGTTTGAAGGCTTTAGTATACATTTCTTGTACAGATGACAAATATATATCAGCCCTTAAGAGCAAGGAACAGATATATTAGAATTTGTTAATATTTTAACATAAATAATTATGAATGTCAGGAATTGGAAGCTTCCTCTTCCCCTCACCTTGCAAAAGGAGTACTGATACAAAATTTGTCTGATTTTGATAAATTTTGTATCCCCTCTTTTTTTAGCTGTGTATCACTTCCTGTGTATCAGGAACTTGCATGTCCACTACACTTGTGAGATACTCACTGGTTATGAATGCCATGGCAGAGAAGCAAGTGTCACATCAAACTGTACTTTAATTTTACTGGCATGCTTGTTTGTGCACATGATGTGGGTTTTCATGGCACATCTATGCATGTTCCTTTGTAAACACTTTACTAGCACTTTTTCTAGTGTTCAGTTAGTATGTGGTAGAGTTATAATTGTTCCTTATTTGGAACTGCATAGGGCAGATAAAAGTACTACTAACTAAAGTGAAAACTAGAATAGCTGTGACTTGTCTCTCATCAGCATTGCAACTCACTAATAAACTTGCTTCTTGTGATTGTGGTTTCCTTAGAGCTGAACCTCATAATGCTTCTATATGAGGAAAAAATACAATATTTAAGATACTTTTATAATTTAACATGATTTGAACTCTTTTGAGGGCTGAGAGGCACTGGGTGTGGGAACAGCAAGTAAGCTCTATCATTAGTCAGGGTGGATGGGTACATGAAGTGTACTGCATGGTGTGATATCAAAGATTGGAGTGCACTGTTAAAAGGGCATATTCACTTCTGATTTGCTTCACTGCATTAGTTTGGAGAAGAGAAAGCTTGTGGGGGAATCCTGTTCAGTAAGTACCAGACTGGGGAGCAGGAATGGAAAAAAAGAGCTTTGGACCCTTCTCAGTTGTGTTCAATGACAAGACACAAAATAAATGCCCGTTAAATCAGAAGAAAGAAGAATGGGGATTTGTGTAGGTTTCTTTAATTTGTTTGTTTGTTTTTGTTGTTTGGGGTTTTGTTTGTTTGGGGTTTTGTTTGTTTGGGGTTTTGTTTGTTTGGGGTTTTGTTTGTTTGGGGTTTTGTTTGTTTGGGGTTTTGTTTGTTTGGGGTTTTGTTTGTTTGGGGTTTTGTTTGTTTGTTTTTGTTGGTTTTTTGTTTGTTTGATTGTTTGTTTAGTCTGCTTGCATGTTTGTTTTGATTTGTGGTTTGTTTTTTTTTTTTGCTGTGAGGATGATTTAACATGGGCATAGGTTGCCCAATGAGACTATGGACATACTGAAAACCAACCAGATGCAGACCTGAGCAGTCTTCTCTGATCCTGCTTTCATCTGGAACAGTTAGACTGAATTTTCAGAGGTCCTATCCTACCTCAGCTGCTCTGTGATGTCTATAAAATCAGAGAACTTACCATAACACAGCAAAGTAAGATGTTTTTAATCTAGCAAGATAATTTTAATCTTGTTTTGATGACTCATTTATCACCTGCATACTTTATGAGAACAGTTTTATCTGTTGTAAAATATGAACCTAAGGTCTCAGTTTAACAAATGTTAAAATTTCCAAGTGAAAGTCGTAGCTGTTCTTTCTGACCCTTCTATTTTCTCACATTTGAATGTGGCTTTCTCAGTTCAAAGTGCATTTTCCAACAGTTTTTGGAGGTTCTTTGCTTGTTTTTTTCTGCTGTTTCTCACCAGGCTTTACCTTCTACTATTCATCTGGCTTTTGCTGAATTATAGTTAGTATTTTCTTTTCTTATAAATAGCAGCATTAAGTTTTAATAAATTTCATACAGAAGATTGTCTCTGTATACAGTTGTTCCAGCAGTGTTATATGTTCATCATGCTGTCTTTGTCTTGCTTTTGTAAACTTTTCTCTCCTTCCACCAGTGTTGCTTGACACTTGTTCACTTTTGATAGGCTTAGATCACTGTTGCTGTTGAGGGGATATGAAGGCAGTAAAGTGAGGTTGAAAGACTTGATTTTTTCCTTTCCATAGTCACAAAAAATGAGTGTATAATTTTTTTTCCTGTCATCTGCATTGTTTGCCTATGTCATTATGCAGATATGTGAAATCATGAGGTTTGTCTCCTAGTGCTTGAGTCAGGTCAAAAAGTCCTTTGGATCCTGCAGGTTCAGCTTCCTCCTTGAGCTTGCTGCTTGACAAAACCAGCTTCAGATCAGCTTCTGTACCTTAAATGATAGTGTGTTACAGCTTCTGAACTCCTAGATATGAACAAAATGGCTTGTCTGAAAAGCTGCTAAAGCTGGATTAGTTATCTTTAGGGAATAGAAAACACCCTAGATATGTCAGATTAGTCCAAGCTCACTTTAAAGGGTGATTTGCCTAAAATTAAATTTGTAAATTATTCCAGCAAGGCAAGTGTCCAGTTCTGGATTAAAAACTGGAAATAATAAAAGAAGGAAGCTTATATGATGCAGAGTGTATTTTATTCAAGAAAAACAAACAAACAAACAAAAAACATATATGAATCCCTATGTCCCATAGCAGCTATCAAAATTAAGTTTCTCCAAGGCTGGTGAAAGCCAAGGGGGACATCTTTCCATGCCACATATCCAAAGCACTGTTTTGAGTGAATTTCATGTCCGCAGACCTCCCTGCTTGCTTTGAGAGACCAGAAGTTGACATGCTGCTCAAGAATTCAAACAAAACCATTTTGTAGGAGCATCCTAGTTTCCTTTCTGAAAAGGAAATTTCATATTTGCAGGAGGATAAATCTGATAGTTGTAGAGTGCTAAAAAGGATGGACCCACCTCTTCCCTTCTCCAGGCCTCAGATGTCACTTCTTTTGTCTTGCTCTGCTGATTTCCCCACCCAACAGTGAGCCACTTCAGGGAGTTCCCTTCCTGCACAAAGCCTATCCTCCCCTTCTGCCCCCACAAAGAAAAACTTGCTGCTGCTTTAGGTCACTGAGCTGAATCCCTACAAATTCAGAAGAAATGTTATTACTAGTGGGAGGCAGGAAGTTGTCAGATGATCATTGCTGTGATTTCAAACTGTATCACAACTTTAGGAAGCTTGATAAGTAGTCTTGGCTCTTTGGCATCTGAGAGGGTGCAAGCAGAACATCTTAGTTACTTAATGGAAATCTACAGAGTTCTTACTTTTTAACCATATTTTATTTCTGAAGTAACTGGGTTGTAGTTTGTAGAACTTGAAGTATCTTTCAAATAGCACCCTTTAGTTGTTCGTGTCTTAGGGATTTTCTGATTTTTTTTTTTTTTTAAAGACATCCAATTTATAACACAACACGGGGCAGTAACTGAAGCAGTGTTTCTTCCTGCATCATTTCTTGGGTAGTCTGTGTTCCCCATTTCCAGACTGCAGAGCCAATGTATTGTATTGCATTTTGATAGCAGAACCTATGGAAAGCTCCATGAATGCTTCTGGACTTTAGTCTTTATAAAAACAGCTGAGTTAGCTCAAAATACACTTAACTGGACCAGGAAGGGAGTACTGTCAATCCTTGCCATTTCTCCCAGCTTCAGCTGAGATAACAAACAACATAAGGAAATAGCGTGTTTTTTCACAGTCCCATTTGGGTGAGGTTTTTGTTTTGTTGGTTTGTTTACTGTTGTGAATGTTGAAACTTTCGGCTTAGGGGGTTGAAGGAAGGACGATAAAGCAGTTAATGGAAATCTGAACAGCCTGCATGCAAGAGACTGTTGGAGCGTATGTCTTTATTCACAGTGCGATTAAAAAATGGCTTTTAAAATGATTTTGTTAAATAAGACACCTAAAGCTAATTAGAGCAGAAGGAATTGTCTGTACAGTAGACGATGGGAAAGAAGTTGGACCAAAGTCTGACAGAGATTAATGTCATTCAATATAAGACCTTGAAAGGGTAATCATTCTTTTGCAAGACACAAAGCTCAAAAGGCTCTCTTCACCTTGAGGTGTGGAGGCTTTGAGACTTCTCATAACTGAAGAGATCAGTGTTCATCTTTAGAGTAGAATATGGGTTTTTTTTCCTCCACAGGCTCTTTTAGGATCAAGCCGCACTTTGCATTGTTTTTTAATACTAGCCTCTGAAAGCTGAAAGCTCGTTTCCAGTACTTGAGTATATGGGAAGTAGTGTGCTGGAGGGCAGAGGGACATTGCAGAGGAAAGCCTATATGGACTGGGTGGAATAAAATAATTTTGCTTTTTTACTCAGCTCATACTCAAAAAGAGCTTTGGAAAGAGGCAATTGATGATGAATGTGAAAATCCAAACAGTCTGATATGTGAAAAACAACTGACATACTTGAGTCCCAGTAAGTGAAACTGTTATGGGCTGATATCCAGCTCAATTGAAGGGTAAACATGCCCTTCCCAGTGCACATACCTTTCTATTATTGCATCCTAGAAAACTTTAGCCAACAGTTCAAGTTGCTGTATTATAGTCTGAAGTCAACAGTGGTTGACTGTTCTTGGTGAAAGTAAGTTTATTTTCTGTTCTGAAACTTTTATAAGCAGTTGTTGGCACTAGTTCTTGCTGTTGCAACAAAGAAATGCCATTTGCAAAAGGAGAACAAAAGCTTATTGCTTCTTAGTTCAATCCAAAAGAAGTGACATTTTATTGAAATAATATTGTCTCGCATAATAATATTTTAATTTAAGCTTTATTGCAAGTATTATTTCTGACTGCACAGTAAAGGTCAAAGATTAAAAGAGCATATAATTTATTACTGTAGTTGATCCCTACAGATAAGTGTTGCATAGTTCTGTTATTCATTCAGAATGAGTGCAGCCCTAGGCCAGCTATACTTGTCCTCATATTCTGATGAAAAGATGAACAGTTTTTGAAGATTGTCCAATACATGCAGAAGAGTTGTGGGTTGAGGGGGTACAAGGAGTAGAGAAGAACTGCTGTAGTATTTGCTTCTGGAAATATATTTAATTTACTTTAGGGAAAGTTGTTTTGTTTCCATATTCAGTACCTACAGGTTAGGCAGTAGTAACTTGGGATACACATGTTGGATTTTTCAGTTGTTACTGCATCCAGTACTGTAGACATAGTTGGACTGTACTCTGAAGTTGCCTATGCATGTTTCGTCCTATCAGCATCCCTCTCACTTCAGAGCTTGAAAGTAAGAAATAAGCATATGAAAAATTGAATAGATACGAAATGTCGACAAGATTTACGATGAAACTCTGACAGTCCTGCTTCATCAGTGCAGAGTTAAGAATGCTGGGAATGACAGCATGAGGCATAGAGCTTTGTTATTTGACTCCTTTGGAGTTTGTTTATTTATATATTTGTTTTTAGAGGAGGCAGGAGAGAGAGCTGTAATGGACAGTTACACTGGTAGTGCTTTAAGGTTTCAAATTCGTTTTGTGGTTTTTGGGGGGTTTTTTTCAGTCCAGAAATACTTTTCCTTTTTCTTACTGTTCGTGACTTGTCTCGTGCTAGTCTTTCATGACAGGGAAGCTCTGTAGCTCTGAGCAGTGTTGTTCTTTTTTTGAATTCCAGTATGATAATGGTGAGAGAAAGACCTGGGAGACTGGCTTGCAGGTTACAAATAGAAGAAATTGTGGGTTATTCTGACTCTTGATTATGCATAGGCAGGAGTCTGCAAGTATGGCGGTCTCTCAAAGATGTGTGTTGTGTTGTCTTCATAAAAATACTGACATTTGTCAAGAATTTGATTTTTAACAAACAAAATCTGATACCTGTGCCTATGCTGGACACACCTCTCTGAGGCTAAGGCAGAACTCTTTCACTGAAATTACGTTTTTGAGCAATGCCTGCCTAACCATGAGTTTGGTAGCACAGCTGGTTTTGGGAATTAAAGTCTGCTCTGTGGGGCTGCCTTCACCTGTGGCTGTAGACAGTAAATATGAAGAAACTCTTTAAATTGCTTAATTCACCACTTGTCTTCCAGTTTCTGCAATCTGGAGTTCTGTATACTGTTATTATGCAGAAGTCATCTTTGCGTATACTGCAGTTCATCTCCATAACAGTCCTACCTAAAGCTATAAGGGAAGCAGGATTCTCTGGAGGGATTTGAGGTGAAGGTCTTAAAACTAAAAGGCATATGACAGATGAAGGGGAGCATGGCAGAAGATTATCAAATTTAACTTCTACAGCCATGCTGGCATTTTTTTTCATTTTGGCAGTCTTGAATGTAGCAATCTTGCAGTTTGTTTTAGAACAGCTTTTCTGTGTGTACTTATTAGACCAGTAAGTTGCCAAACAGGCACTATTTCTGTTCTTTTTCACATACTTCCTCCCAAATCATTATCTTGTCTTCTCTTGTAGTACTAACACCTTGCATGTGCTTGCTCTTTACTGTTGCATTCTGTGTATTGATGCTTCTTCCTCTGGGTCTTTTCAGAGAGCCATAAAAGGGGCAACACTGCCTCTTCTGCTCAAGACAGCTTTTGAACCTGTTTCAGTGATGGGAAAGGTAAAGGCAAGGGCTTCATTAATTTTGTAGTGATGTTGTAGTCTTGCATATTTTTACCTCATTTTTTGCCAGTCCTTCAAATAAGTCAAAGTTCTGTTTGTTTTTCAGTGCTCCTCTAAGTGAGGAGGGAAACACTGTAGATAATGAAAGTGCTAGAAAAGAAGAGTTGCTGTGCTTTGTAGTTTGGAGGCATTTGGCTGTTCAGGTGGCATTACTTGCCACCGTTATCTTTCAAAGTTCTCACAGTGTAGTTACTGGAAGAAACTGGGAGAGGTTCAGAGATGCTCTTTGCAGGCAACAGAGGACAATTGTGAATTAATAGAATTGGGTGTTCTGCACAGGAGGCTACTGCTCTGCTATATGAAATAAGGTGGCTTGATGCAGCACCTGTTTCTAACATGGTACCTAATACATTGTACAGAATACTTGATCAAGTGTGGCTAAATGCTGCTTGTATAGGAATAAAAATATAAACCCCACTTTGTAACCCTAAATACTGATACTGCTTTTCAGTCGAAGTTCTAAACAAGTTGCATAAGTGCAGCTGTTTGATTTCAGTACGTGTCAGTAGTGAAATGTAGTGTAACAAAGTGACCAGTGAAACTGCCTAGGTCTTGATGACATGGAATTTGTAGCAAACATAGGTTAGCAAAGTCCATGGCATAATGGTTTTTAGCATACACACTTTTCATTTTGCGACCATTTTATGTGCTTAACACACTATTCTTCACAGGTAATGCGGATAGTTTGATAATTAGACATACCAGCCCTATATTGACTGGTTTTAATTTTCTTATTGTAGTGCTCCAGAACCTTCTTGTTTGCTATAATTTTTTTGTCATTACTTCTAACATAATTCTTGTGTTCTGAATCTGCCAATCAGCTTTCATTTGTGCTTTTTGTATATTAGCATTAAATATTAATCTTTTTTTGTTTGTTTTGAAGGTGCAGAAAACTTACTGCTTCAGCTTTGGTCATATATCATAGTTCTAAATTTATTTTCAGTTTGTAAGATGACTCTACCTTTTGATAGCTTGTGTTGACTGAAGTGGACTAAAGTTCGTTTGCCTGTGGAGGGAACTGAGGAGATCAGCTTGGTTCTCCAGTGACAGCATTGCTCTAGTATGGATAAGAAAAGAGTAAATACATCAAAGTAGTGTTTAACTACAAGTAGTAGTTGTAAGAGGGTCAAGTGTTGGTCAGACTACAGGCAACTCAGAGGTGTGTGCATGTGTGTAACAGACCTGCTGGATGAAAATTTTTGCTCCAGTAGAGATTTTTCTCAGCTGTTGATCAGCAGACACAAAACCTAGTTAATACTAAATAGCTGTCAGGGTGGAGAAGCGAAACTGCTTTTGTTTTGCTGTTGTTATTTATTATTCCACTGTGTCTTGGAGTAGGTTTTTTTGCAGTAAGATTGGCACTGGCTGCTTCCTCAGCTTGTTATCAAGGCTCCCTGCCATTTTGAGTTTATTTTTCTTTCACAAAGCCTGGGAAAAAAGATGAACCTTGTTCTGAAGGTCATTATGTCCAGCTGTCTTTCTGAGCAATAGGAGTGAATGCATTTCAGAACTACTGACCCTTCATATATAATATTGTGCCTCTGACTGTCCTCATTTAAAGCAAGGACCCACAGGACACTGAAGGGATTTCAGCAGTGGTGGAAATGAATGAAAACTATATCCTGTTAAGGTAGCTGAATGCAATGGATTCCAGGTTCCACTGGAATTCTGGAATTTTCTATAGGTAAAAATTCATCCACAAACAAACCTTTTTTCTTATTTGATGAGAGCATAGTTTTAAAGGGGATGTCTTTTTCTTCTGATATGACATCAACTAAATTTTACTACTGTTTGTGACTTAGGTACATGAGGCTGTTTGCTGAGAGAGCTTGAGTCCAGTAATCTGCATCTGTCTCCTCATCTCATGGTTGTGAACACAGCTATGTCATCAGTTTAATAAAGATATATCTGGAGTTTGACACATGAAAAGGAGAAAATGGCCACTAAAAGATGCAGATGCAATATTTGCGCTTTTTTTTGTTGTTGTTTTTTTTTTTTTTTTTGTCTGGGGACAAACTACATCCTTTACTAAGAAGTATCTGACATGTAGTTGTGTTCTAGAAATGCGGTGTTTAGCACAATTCGTGCTACAAGTTGAAGGCTAGCTCTAAGGTCTTCTTTCTTATAACCAGAAATATCTTTTGGAAGGCACTTTATTTAAGATGGTATCTTCCCAGGTTTTGGGTTTTTTTCTACAGCCTTCTTTTTATTTCACATGCTTATACTTAAAATTGTTCTTCAGAATCTCTGTTTTCAGTTTGTATTCTGTCATTATCAAATCAAACCCTTCAGAACAGTATATTCTCCTTGCAGCACTACTTGTTTAGATGCAGGATAGCAATTCAACAAATTGTGTGCTTTGTGTTGTGCAAAACAACAATGTAAAAATGTTTAAAAAGAAACCTGTTATTAATGAGGGGCACTGAAGTGTGACAAATAGGGCTTTAAGAACCCATTCAGAAACCAGATTAGATCAGATTATTCTTCTCAGATTTGAATGATGATTTCTGCGAAGTGAAATCTTCACATGTTTGGAAGACATCACAGGCAATACTTATGATGTGTACGAAAATTGTTAAATCCTGTTAGTGTCAGTGTAAACTGTTACTGTAGATCAGAAGTGGCATGTATTTAATTTCTTGAGCATGTTGCTTTTACTGGAGAGCTCACTCTTCTTCCTAATAGTCCTGATGGTGCATGGAATGATACAGGCAATATAATGAAAGATGCTGCAGTCCCTTGGGTATCGCTTTCCTAACAATGGATAGGTTAGGTTGTTTAATTGAGAAATGTTTTGAATATTTTTGTTTTGATTTCCTGAACTCCTTCCCTTTTATTTTCTCAAAAATAGAGAACCCATCACCAAAACTGGCAATTTTCTTAATCACAAGAATTTCTTCCTTCTCTTCCCCTTTGCTCTCATGAGCCCAGATACCTTAAAAAAGGTTGGTTATTTTAATCAGAGAGGATGATGCTAAGAGAGTAACATTTATTCCTTTGGTTATGTAGAAGTATGGTAAAAAATTGTTTCTCCAGATTGTTTAGGATGTGACAGGACATTATGACTTTTAAGTTGCAGAAGGAAGAATTCAGTTTAGAGCTTAGTAGACATTAAGAGAAAAGAACCTTTTCCAAGAACAAGTATGGAAGAGAACTGAAATAAATTTCCTAGGAAGATTGTGGAATTGTCATCACCAGAAGTTGTTTGCATGGTGTGGTAAATCTGAAGTGATTCATGATCTTTTCTTGAAGATGGTTCACTGCCATTATTCATGAATATGTCTATGAAATACTAGAAGGATTTTATCTCAAACTGTTAATTTTCATGTCTTTATTAATAAAGCAGTACAGCTAGGAGTTGGGAGAAGGAGTGTGCTGTATATTGAGTAGGATATAATTATGCCAGTTACTTGCAACTATTAGTACATAGAGGTGATATTAGAAAGTGAACTTTCAAAAACAGGGATGCTTTTGTGACTTGCACGAGAGTTTTAAAAGGAACCTACAATCTAGAGTTTGGAGTAGTCTCTATTTATGTCTGAAGAAATCCATATAAATATTCACTGATGTCTTAAGAAGGGTAATTAATGAAGTATGACATTAAAAATTTCATAGGTTACCAAATTAATTAGATGATATTTTCCAGTCTTAATACATAAAAAAATCTTTTTATTGTAAAGCATGATCTTTTTGTCTGTTCATATTAGTCAGCTAGTTTACATTTGCAATTGAAATTGGTACTGCAATTATCACTTGGATATATTTGAGAATTAGCCAGTGGAAGGGATATGGCCATCATTCTCCTGCCATCTTTCTTCTGCTTCCATTGACTGATAAATAGACCTTTTTTAAACCTTTAATATTAGCTGACAAAGAATTATTTGTATCTCAAAGGTTAGAAAATAATGTAACATGCAGAATAAACATACAATACTTGCAGTGGTTTGGTTCTAAATTCATAGTTACACTTCCATAAAGTTTGTGTGTGCTTAATGGAACACAGAAAAATAGAACATAATGTTCTATTTTTTCTATTAACTACTCGAATATATTTTATTGTGTTGAATTTTTGACAGAAAGCCCTTCAATTTTCTGTGAATCTAGGAATATTTAGTTTATTAGATTGAAAAAATTAATCTACTTATAAATATTAGGAATACTTGAAAAAAATCACCTATTAAGGAGATTGAATGCCCTCTTATTTATAATACTTCCTTGAGATCGACCCAAAATCATGTAGTAGTCTTTATTCACAGTGGGTATTTTCAGGTGTGTAACTTCAGGTTGGATGAAAACTTTCTGTGTTAAAGAGACCTAGGTATCTCAGTGCCTTTAAACCAGCAGGCAGTTTTTTCATATATTCTACCTTTTTTTTTTCTGTTGTGCACTATGTAAATAGCCATCATAGCTTGGACAGGCATGTGACTTAGAGCACTTTCTTTAAGTACACTTGAAGTCTGCTTTATTTACTCTGCTTTGTTGGGATTTCTTTCTGACACTAACTTAAGTTAGATTTAGGCCTTGTTTTGAGGTGCCTACAAGTGTAATTGGTAAAATTAATTGGGAAGTCTGTTTCTTATATGTCATTTCATAAGGATAGAATTATGTCTTTGTTATATTAAATCAAAAATGTAGTCACTAGAGTACTTATCTTCCAGGTTTGGCAGCCCTTTACGTACTTGGATTTTGTATGTGAGGTTTACCAACATCAGAGTTTGATTCTGGGAAGAGAGTAAACTAGATTGTGTTTCCAAAAACATTGATTTTTAAAAAATTCTTACAGTTCTTGGGAAAGAGAAAATAGATCATCACTTGAATAATAGCCAGTTTCATTACTGTTGAAAGATACTAATATTTCTATGAGTACTACCAATGCAGAATTTTACGAAGAGGCAGTGGCGAGCTCCTTTGGTGTAAGACAAAAGGTCACAAAATCAATGGTATATGGAGTTGCTTTTTTTTCATTTACCATTGCAACTTTTAAGGTTTTCATTGGGTTTACACTGAGTAATTGCTGCCATAGTCAAGACAGGAACAAACTTTTTTGATGAGCAAGTTCATTATTCATCCTGTGCTGCCTGTTCTTGCCTTTTTTTGAAATCCTATGTGGATCTTTTCTAACTTTAAATATTTTGCTTTATTCTACACTTCCATATGTTATAAAAGATTTTTTAATGCAAATTTTTTTCTAATTTTTGTCTGTAGTACAATCGTCTCTCAGTATCTGAAGAGTGCAAATTGAAATTACCTTCTGATCATTTTCCTAACTTAATAAAATGCTACTGCAGAGTCCATAAATTTTTTTTTCTCTGATTTCCCTAAGTTAAGGAATGTAAGTGCCAAGTAAAGCTTTCTTCCAGGTTTTTCTTTGGAGTTTGTTGTCTGCTAATTTGTTGCTGATTAATACAGGAACATGCCAGATAGTTCAATTAATTTCTTTTGTATGACTCTCTTTTCTTTTATACACTTAAAGGAATATGAAAGACTTTGAAATTAATCAGAATGGGTATCTGCAGGATATTCTGGAAATCTAAATTGAAGTTTACTTTGGGTATCTTTTTGAATATGGACTATTATTTTGTCTTGTATGTGCTGTAGTTGGGGTTTGGGTAGATCCTGTGCTTTGGCTAGCTGAGCCAAGATTATATTGTATGGATTTTGTTTAAATAGATCTGGGTCTTCTTTTTTAGCAGATAATGAAGATTATATTAAATCAGCTGTAAAATCTCCTTTGCAAATGAGCAAGTCTGACTTCCTTCTCAGTGGAAAAATAGGTTGACTTCTCACAATGATTTTTTTTATGCAATCTATTTACAATATAAGCAGTATACATGGAAATATTGTTTCATTTCTGCCATGCCTCTCTAAAAAACATTTCTGGAAAGAGGTCAGGCTGTGTTCAGTTTTTGTTTATGGATGAGATTATCCAAAGATGAGGGCAGGGAGAGACAGGACTACAAGGACAGCTCATTTCTAAACCTCAACAAAACAATCAATGTGCCTTGATGAGTTGGAGGTGACTAGAAACAAATATAATCATGGAAGACACAGAATAATGGCATAAAGCCCATTGCCATCTTTTTGTTGGTAACTCAGATACATCTGACAGTGCAAGTCTTGATCTCTCAGCCTCTTTCAGTGACATCTTATTGCAAATATCTGGCAACTCAGGTTTAGCAAGACTAAAACAAAACAGCCTCCTCTTTCCACATCTTTGATCGGTAGTAGCAGTAAGTGTACTTCTTATAGATTTTTGGCTTGTTGACATTGAGTGATGGCCACTGGACGTGCAATGACACAAATAGATTTCCCTAAAATGCCTTTTCTCATCTGTGATGGCAGTAAGAGCAGTAGGTTTTGGTCTTACGTGTAGGCAGTGGGAAATATTCTGTTACTTGAGTACTTTGTATATGTAGCCCCCAGCTCGGGTTTACTTTTGGTATCCTGCCAGATGTTGCTGGGATTTAGACATTTACAGAGGAAGAAGGATTTGTAAAATGTCTGCTGTAAACTCAGGAAAAGGTATACAGGAAATACTGTTACAGATGGCATGCTTTACATTGGTAGAAATGTTTATAGAGAATACTGTGGTTTTCAGAATTTTTCTGAAAGGGTGTAAAGGCTACCTTTGAACATAAATGAAAACTGATTTGGGGCTTTACTTCATGGCTGTCTGTAGACACTGACATCTGGTTGTGGTGTCCTGTCCTGAATTAATCAGTAATACATGGTCAGGAAACTGAAGGATATTAAAGCAAGTCTACTTAAAGATGAAGTGGTTAGAGCAATTTTGGACCAGTTGTAGTTTTTATAAACTGAGCATGTTTTAGTGTTGCATTTCAGAGAGCAGGAGTCCAAATCCAGAGATTCTTCTCAATACTGTAATTACTGAAAATCTGCTCTTGCATAGTTGCTTACGGGAGAAAGCAATTTTTTTCTTTGTTACAGTCAGCAGAAATGTGAGCAACTCCCGTCAAAGTAAGAATTGCTCCAAATTATTGGTTTGGGTGTGTCAGTCATTCTACAGGGTAAGTAAAGTGGCCTGTTTTGGCACAGCTTCTTAGTTAATAAATCTAGCCTTGTTATCAAAATTGGTTTCCTCCTTCCTTGGAGGCAAGGAATTATCTTATGTCATACTTAACAGAAATGTGGCAGAAGATGCAGTCTTGTTTACCCAGTTTCACAATAACCACAATTATTTTTCTCTTATATGTTTAATAAACTTTATTAACTTGTCAACCTGTGTTTTCATTGCTCCTAAAATATATACTCAGAAAAAGGCATTTCTGTTTAAAAGTGTATTTTTATAAGAAAAAAGTAGTGAAGCTATTTTTTTAATCTTCTGTAAAATCCTTTTGAGATAACTGCATCTCCTCTCTGAAAATGCCATGGAAAGCCCTCAGATATAATACCTGCTCCTAGCACCCTCTTACCTTCCTCCCACAGTATCTCCAGTATAAAAGATACTTAGTGGAGTACTTATTTCTTTGCCACCTCTACATTTTGATTTTAATTAGAACAAGCACATTGTTAAATATTCTTTAGTTCTTTGTACTGTCTCAAGATTGTGTGCAAGGTATGTCCCAGTCTTTTGGAAGTTACAGAAAAAAAAGCTGGAAAAAAGAGAGTAGATGGGATTTCAGTTCTTCTTCACTTTCCTTGTGTGGTGGAATGGCCAGTAGAGAATTTTGAGTACTTTTTGTATGCATGTACACACTGTACACAGTGTTTTAAAGTGAGGTGAAAATACTCAAATGATGTTTAATGTAAAACGTAATTAATGTGCTTTTGTATGTTTCCCTTACTTCCTCTCTCTTGAATACTTTTAATCAGAAGTAGATAAACGGTTGAAAATTTAACATTTTTTTGAGAACTGGGAGATGAAATGGCATGCTCCCTCAGTTTAGGCCTGTGGTCACACCCTGAGTGGAAGGACAATGTGCACAAAATCCTGGAAGTGCAGATCAGCACAACAAAATGTTATACAAGTGAAAGAGTAATACTGTCTTTGGTATACTCTAGTTTTCTCTTATGAAAACAACGTGCCAAGTGTAACAGTTTGGGGGGTTTGTCATGACTTTTCCCAAAATCCTGTGGTTTTTTTCCACTGACATACTTTAGGGCTTTTGATTAACATCTCAGCAGTAAGCCATGTAATAGTTTATATCTGCCTCTTTCTTGAAAATATTTATGTTTGCTTTTGGATGTTCTCTAAATTACTAGAAAATTACTCTAAATTGTTTTGGATATACTCTAAATTACTAGAAAATGCGTGAGAGAGTTCAGTAATTGTTTGCCCTGCTTGGCCATGGGATTCTGTGGCAGTTGCAAAGGCTGGATCTGCAGCTACAGAGAGTTAACTATTGCAGCTGATTGGCACAGAATGTTCCTTTGGAATTTATACTGTTACTTGTCTTTTCCTTGTATAGGAGTTCAGACAGGCAATGCTTTGGCTGCATCATCTACTTTTGTGTGTGTCTGACTGAGACAGGTGCCTCTCAGCTGCCACAGTTTTAGTTTGAGAACCTTCTGAACTTGCATGCATAAGATGTACTTAAAATTTTATTTAAATGTTAGCTAAGCCGTACAGATTTTTCTGCTTGTTTTTCACTTCTGCTTAGGTTTAATAGTATTGAACTCTGTAGAGGACAGAGGAATTGGCAAGTTTGTTTTCAGCAAATACATGTCATCCATTTGGCCTAAACAGGATGCTTGTATATATTTTTAGCATAGTAGACTGTCTTTCTGGTAACTTCAGATATGTAAACTCCTGGTTGTGATGTATTAATGAGGTTTTCTTATTTGAAATAAATGGTCTCTTAAATCATGCTACGATTTATTTTGCTTTTATATGATAGCAAAAATAAACTGTCACATTTTTCCCATAATAAAGTTGATTTATATGGGATTATTGTACAAGTGGTTGCACAGAGATGTTCAGATACCTGGCTTCCTGATGGAATCAGTATAAATTCAGAAAGACACATTAAATACATTTTGGAACCTGGCCACAAGTAGTTTTAGTGCTTTTTATGTCTATTGGTAGTTATTTAAAGTGATCGCTAGGTGAACTCTTCTTTAAAGTGATTATTGTTTAGAACTGTCAGTTTCTCTTGCAAGAGAAAGATGCTGGTATATATACTATGTATCACAGCAAGAATAACCATATTTCAAAGATTTTATGTAGATCTATATATACAAGCTAACTTTTTTTCCGCTTGTTACCAAAGTGCTGTACAGTTCTGTCCTTTAAGGGTAACTTGACTTTGCTTTAGGAGCTGTGAGAGACAGTTGCTGTTTTGGTAAATAGCCATGGTTTGAATATTATATTAAGCTGCCTGCTGACAGAAATTATTTTAATATAGAATGTACTTAGAAAAAAAAAAACTAAACAAGACAATAGCAACCCAAAGCTACGCTCCTGATCTATTTAACCTTCTTTAAAAAAGAACATCAGTGTGTGTGAGGGAAATGAAGATTGAGGAGTAAATATGATCAAGTACATAGCAAATTGAATATGTGGAGCGGATTCATTTTGCTATTCTACCTTGTGCATAACACGTCTGAAGGAGATCTATACCTCTGGCAAAGTGATGGACTTTCAGGATAGTGAGCATGGGCTTTATTAAATTGATTGTAATAATGCATTTATTACATTGTTTTCTTTGGGAGAGTTCTTCATGGAGTTTGTGGCTGTAAGGGACCATTAAATTGCCAAGTTGGGCATTCATTACATACAACAAGTCTTTATCTTTCATTCAGGTCTCCTGATAATGAACCTTTTGACTTAACTGACCAAAATGCAGTTTTAGTTTGTGTTAGCTAAAATGCATTTGGCAGAAGTGGATCCATCCTTCATTTAAAGATGTCAAGGGATTGAGAAGACACTACTTTTTGTGCTAGCTTTGCTCTCATGATTGCTTCATTTCCTTGTTTGTAGGAAGAAGAATGTACTTCTGCATTATGGCAGTAATTTAAAATTGATCCTGTCTTTTCAGGTTGATAACATGTGTAACAGTGGTATCTGTATAATAGGAATGCATATATGCACACAGTATATACATAGGTCTGTACACTCTGTCTTAATTTCATTTAATAAATGTTTTTGTTTGAAAATTCTTCTATGCTCTTTGTCTTCTACATCTGATATATGAATACAGTACCAAAATGACAAATTGATTAGAACACAAATTTTTTTGTTGTAGTTTTATCTAGTACAAATATTTTAATACAATTCTTTAAACTAATAGTAATACAATTATTTCAACTTTTTATTATTATCTTTGCTCTGAATTTGTGGTGCAGGGCGTTCATTAAACAACATCATCAGAATGGGATTGCACAAATATCTGCCATAGACTTTAGTAACTTCTCATATTTATTTTTGGGCATTTGTTAGATGGATCTATAATTCTTCTAGCTTTTTTCCCCCCCACAATATTCCACAGAAGTTGTATTTTTATATTTACTTTTTTATCTCAGGTGTTCATGTTCCTAGTATTCACCAATTCCCACACTGTATGGGGACTGGAAAAGCATTTTGGCATTGGACAAAATCCCTAATGGCTTTGAAGACTACTATGAGAGGGTTCTTTTCAGCCAGGTTTTGGGTTATTAGAATCTGACCCACATAGTATTAATAGACCTTCAAATATGGTGTTATTTTTCATTCCCTTCATTGTGTTGCTGTCTAGCATGCTGCTGCATGAAAGTGCAAAATTGCATTCAGCATGTATATTTTGGTAGACATTAGCATAGTTTTGTGTCTTGTTTAGTTTTCTTTTGGTCACATTGTATGTCCTCCCCCCACTCTGTAAGAAAGTTTCGGCCTTTCATAGGTAATCCTCTTATTTTTAGGTGACCTACATTTTTTGGGCCAAAAAAAAGCCAATGGACTACTAGCCGTATTGTTGACTTTATTCTAGAATTTAGTTACAGAGTTGAACGCAGGGTTATGTTGAGATCCAGGCAGTATCCCTACCTTTCCCAGGTTTCTTTTGGTGATTCTTATAAAATCATAATTTCTGTAGTTATTACTTGTGGGATTTTTTTTTTGGTTTGACTAAAAATCTAGAAATTAACTAAGAAAAGTGCTCTACGATCTCATGTGCAATTGAATTAATGATAATTTTTTGTTAAATAGATGCAAAATTCTACTTTTATATAATAAAAATACTATGCAAGTACACCTAGTCTTGAAGATATGCTGCTGAGTGTTTCAGTTTGACACCCAAATCTGGAATGTTTTTTGCCTTTCTGTGCCTGAATTCTTCCATCTCAGATTTTGAGGTAATGCTTTATAGGTTTTAGGGATGTATTTTCAGGACAGTATTTTGTGAGATGCTTAGTTGATACTATTACGAGCCTTACTGATTAACATACCAGGAAACTAGAGAGTCTACCTTTTTACAAAAACTTGAGTAGTGCTTGGTAGAGAAAGTCTCAAACTGTATCTCAAATGCTGAGAAGAAAACAAAGTACTGAGTAGTTGCCCAGTAAATGGGTGTTGATTATTCTTTTTAACTGAATCAAGGAGCAGCCTTGTGGGCGGTGGTAGGATGTAATTCTATAAATAAAAGCTCTACATAATGCATGCACACAGGGCAAGGGCAGATCAAGGCTCCCAGGCATCCTGCCCATTGCTTCTGGCAATGACTTTGACATTTGCTGACTTTGTAGTGCTTGATTTTGCAGCTTGATTTGTCTCTAGACCCGGTATCTGTTCATAGCTGTATAACTAGGAACAGGCTGTGGAACCTATGACATGAGTGAGATATGGAGCAGAACAGCTTTTAAAAGTTGATTTTGACAAGGGCCATTGTAGGGTTGAAAAGAAAAATGTCATGCCAGAAAAAGGTCAGGCATTTTGGGGTTAAGAACAAATGACTGATATGCCAGTGTATTTGTAAACTGTGTTTAATCATTGCTGTGGACAATCCATAATTTATCTGCTACTAAGGAAAAGGATCATGAAATTTTCTTCTCAGAATGAGCAATCTAGTGTGGGAGCTATTCATCAAAGTTTGAATGTCAGAAAGGTCATGGGAAGAGATTTGTAAAATTTTCATAATTCCCGAAATAACTGCTTTGGCATCCAAAAAGAAACTTGAGTATTTAGGAAAGAACCTAGTGTATCTGATACCATCCTGCAGCAGGGTGGGTCGGCTCTGTGTGATGGATGTTCTTTTCAGCGGGGCTGTATGTTTTCTCATACCTCTCCCTTCCACCCTGTGGGAAGGAAGGGGGAGATAACACATTTTGTGAGACAAACAATTCATTCCCTTTGCTGCTTACGTCTGTCTTGTTTTGATTTTGCTATTCTCTATGAAAACCAACAGTATACTTTAGACCCTATATTAAACTTCCTATTAATTAAGTTTTTCAGATAAAAATCTCCCAGCAGGAGATTTTTGAGTTGGGAGGATTTAAAGTGGAGCTCTCATAGAGGCCTTCCTGCTATAATGTGTTACGCTCTCTGTAAAGGCTCTACATAACAAAAATGTCAGAATATTCAATGTATTTGTCAAATTGTTTGCTAATATTTTTTTATATTCGGATGTTTTCTACCTCTCTTCAGTTTTGTCATGTCTCTTTCTTGTCTTTATTTTTAAATACATTCTATGTCAGAATGGTTTTTGTAGTATATTTTTTTCAAGTTCCAACTATTAAACTTGTTAACATTGTGATTGCGCATAGGAAAAGGAAATGTATTTCAGAAATTTTTTTTGATCAGGTATCTCAAGATGGAAAATATTTGGTTGCATATTGTAAATGCCTGTGAAGTACTCTTGGAAAATTCTGTTTTCAAAGAGATTAATATGAAGAAGCAATATTGTTCCCTTTTGCTCAGTTTTTTTTCTCCATTCTCCCAAGATTTTAATAATCTCTGATCAATATTGATGCAGGTAGTAGCAGAGAATATATTCTTTCTAAAGGCAATGTAACAAGAATAACTTTATTTTCTTTAAAAGTAAAGTATGTGGCTTTTAATACACAAAAAAAAAAAAAAAAAAAAACACAAAATCATTGAATTGTTTAGACTGAAAGAGAGCATAAAGATATCCCAGCCCCGTTCCACTAGAGCAGGTTGCTCAAAGCTCCATGCAGCCTGGACAGGAGCACTTCCAGGGATGGAGCATCAGCCATGGAGTGGTAAGTGTGCATTGTCAGGTAAGGGAACACTTGCTACATAGTTGGCAGGCTAATATAAATCTTGCAGGGAAGTATTTTATGGCAACAGGCAATATTGCCATAAATGTTAAAAAAAATTTTGAAAGAAATTTCTGCTTAAAAAATCCAGGCAGAGAGCAGAGCCATTCAGGAACGTCTTAGCTTCTTCTCTTACTCTTTTCACTGTTTGAGTAGAACCATCATGTAACAAGGTTTTTGAAATGTTCTCTTATCCTTGACCTAAGGCTATTGATACAGTTCTTTCAAAAATGTGAAACTTTCAGAAAAGAGTATGGTTGTAACAGTAAAGCAAGTTTCAAGCATTCTGAGAATAAAGATCACAATGAAGAAAAATTTCATTTTTCTATAGAGATTAAAGTGTGGCTTCTATTTGGTTTTTCAGTAATGCTTAGTGTTGCATTAATGTTTTAAATTTTGCCTGTTTTGTCAACCATTTCATCTGTCTGCATCCAATTTCATCTTCCATGTGATTTTCTGTTCCATTTTTTCTTTTTTGTTTTTCATAATCTAGAGTGCAGCCTGGCAATTTTGTTTTTCCTGTATAGTGCTGATACTTGTAGTAAAAGAAAAAAGTTGGCACCAATTTAGCAAAGCCTTTTCTTAAAAATTGCTTTACAGGGTTGTGAATTTACAGTCATATGCTGCTGCTGTATAAGTGTGTACAGAGAACAGGTTTAATTGTAATGATGTTTTGAAGTGTCTTGACCCTACTGAAAGTGGCTCCAGAAAGGATTAAAACTGCTCTTCTTTGTCTGAAAGGAATTAGCATAGCTCAGGAAGTGCTGTGTAATGGTTTTCTTGATGATTCATAGCATATTTTTTAGCCAAGAATAAGAAAATTTACCTCCCAACCTGGTGGTGTTTCGAAAAATGGTCGAAGAAATTGAGAGGTTTGTTCTGGAATGCATCACTCCTTTTGTAAAGTTAAAATGGCTTTAATTGCACTAATAATAATTTATTTTATATATTTGGGGTTTTTTAGTAATTCAGTTCTAAATTTAAATTTACTCTTTTTTGAGGATGGGCTTAGTTTATGGTGGAACATTTTCTTTTTGATGGATTTTTTTAGGCCAAAGAATAGCATGTCTGTTAAGACTTGTGGAGTTGCACTATCAGTTTTACCTGCTCTTGCATGTGTCAGTGCTTCTCTGCAACAGACTTACTGGTTTTAAACCAATTGCTGAATTGGAATAGGTAGTTCTGATTAGAGAAAATAATGTCAGAAATATTTCTTCTGAGCTTCCTTTATCAGATGTCCTGGCAGAGGAGCGAATTTCCAGCTTTGCTCCGGCCAAATATATTTTTTATTCCTTAGAGTACTGTATAGATTATGATTAGTAGTACCATAGTGTGAAGATATGGCTGTAAAGCTCTCGTCAGAATAGACTCCCACTGATGTTTAGACTTACAGCTAGCAAATGTTAGAAGTGGCAAGGTTTTTTATATAGTGGCAAGGTTTTTTGACTTTTAATATATTATTTTTTGAGTATATTGTCAAATTCCCCTTTTGTAGAGGTTAAGGTCAGCTTTTTGCAGTTGGTTTAAATAAAGCATGACTCTGGCATTGCTAGGGCTAAGCCTTTGCTTTGAACCTTTTTTCATTTTCCTTCCTCACATTTCTCAAATTCCCCCGCACTAGCTAATGCCTGTGTCACCTGTCTTTGTTCTTCAGAGATAAAACTTCAAATTAGATTTTGGGGTTTGGATTGCTCCATAGCTAGATACAGTTACACTGGAAGCACTTCTAAGTGCCTTGGGACCATGAGGGTGAGAATACACGTGTATGAATGTGTTTGTGCACTCATTTGTATAAGGATGTATGCATATGTATCTGTACACACTTGTATATGATATTAGAGTTATTTTTGTTCAGGACATGCAAAGAAGTCTAGCAAATTCCTAGGGACTTGTGAGATTTACACATGTGGTTGTTTCAGAAGAGTTTAGAGATTATATAAATTCTGTGACTCTGCATGAGGGGATGGATTTTAGTGCGAAACATCTTTAATTCCCTGTTTTGCAAAGGAAGCTTCCTATTATGGGGAGCAATCAAGATGCTTATAATTTCATATAGACAATTCAGGTACCTAATCTTAGTTGGAAGTCCTGTAACCTTGGCCATCAGCTTTGGAAGCTTTAATAGAAGACTAATCTTAAAGTTTCTGTGCTAAAATAATCTTCAGATTTAGATGATATTTAACATTATGTGTTGTGGAGTATTTGATGTATCCTGTTACCGTATCTAGTATGTGACTGCCAGCTTTTCTGATTGCTTTGGTAGCAGCATGATGTAATGTTGTGCTGAGAATGAAATTAGTGTTATTTATAATGAACATCTTTTTCTAAGCTTTTAGTAGTTGTATTTAGCAATACCATGAGTAAAAATAACATTTTGAAGTGGTTTTGAGGAAGCAAAATGAAATATTGAGGCAAAATGATGACTTAATGACTTACTGCTTTACAGTAGTGGCTGCTATTACAGCAGGACTTTTTCAAGTAGGAGTGAGACAGCAAATGTAGTACTAGATAAAAGACCTTAAATGCTGTTTGTGTTGGCTGTCTGCTGGGGGTGAATTTCATGCTCAGCCAGAGAATATCAAAATGAGTGGCTGTAAAAAGCCTTGGCAAAGATTGAATACGAAAAGAGGTATGGAAAGAATACTAAACTTAGTAAGTTTTGGGAAACAAGTCTTAGTTTCACGAAGAGTGAGGCAGCAGTTTCTTCAGCTGAGATAATCTGATGTTAGGATTCCTGTTACTGCAAGAGAGCCATGATCTTTTCTGTGCCATGCTCCAGCTGTGATGTTTCATAGACAGGCTGTGATATCCTGCAGATGCTGCTGCAGCTGGACGAGCCCTTTGCCAGGAGAGGGAGCTGGGCCGGCTCCCAGGGCGGCAGGCAGTAGCACTGGGCAGTGCAGCGGGAGTGGGCAGAGCAGCCCTGATTGACTCCTGCCGGGTCGAGTCCCACCTTTGGCTCTCATCCCTCTGCTTTTGCATGCTGCAGAACAGTCATTTTCCAAATACACCCTACATTCAAGTTCTAATTTTGCACATTTCAAAACTATATTGCTGGTTTGTCCTACCAAAGCTGCTCTGCAAGAGATCAGATTTCATTGATCTCTGCCTCCTGAGGGTTTTTTTTAGTACTTGCAGATTTTAGACCTTACCTTTTAAACATATCATTTCCCACTTGCACATTTCCGTGACTTAAAATTCTTTTTACTGAAGTTGGACTTTTAGCCATCATATTTTGCATAATATCTTATCAATATGCCTATTGTAACTTATAAATACTCTGAATGAGTTTCTTACAAGCTGCATAAATCCTTTCTTGTGAAGCTTTCAGTACAAAATGTTAACATAATTTTCTGCCTCAGCTCCAGGTTGATCTTTTTTTTAATCATATGCTTCTTTTAATCTAGGGATTCCTATAAATTAAACAATTTAGATGAGGGTAATTCTTTTGGCTAAAAGTCTTTAAATGTGCAGCTTTAACATTATTAAAAGTTTCTTACAGACAGAATTTTACTATTTTTATTCAAGTTAATAATTATTAAGAAGATTATTATTTAATATAAGTGAGCTTTTCCCAGGCTTTCAGGAGTTCATCAAGAATGTATTTTTATCTCTTAGCAAAAAAGTGTAAATTTGAACAACTGTAATCAAGTCTAGACTTTCACTTTATTTGCTATATATATCAAAGATACAGACTTTTATAGTTGTTTGTTTGGGAATAATTGACAGGATCCATAATTTTCTGTAATCGTATGAGTTAATTTATATTTTCTCCTCTTAATTTGTATTTTCTTCTGAAAAACATATTTTTCTTCTTTTCTTACTTTCACTGTACTTGGTTTACTTGTTCAGTTTGGTCTTTCAAAGTGTGTTCTAAAGCACTTTTTATAGTCATTAAAGCAAATTCAGAGTTCTTGTCAGAATTGGTTTCACAAATGCAATTATTCTTGCTTGCTATTCATATGGTAACATATAACTACTTTCTTAGACTTGTTACAAAAAATTCCTACCTAATTTCTGGTTTAATGTGCTGCTTTATTCAGTTTTCTGGATTATCATTTCTGCTATTTCTAATTTTTCACATTGTACAGTCCAGGCTTTTTATATTCAAATGCAAATGTCTGTTATTACTCTTCAGACCTTTCCTGAAAGAGTAATTCAGTTTCAGTTCTTTCATGAACTTTCCTGTAGTGACTACAGTTCCCTTCCATATTGGTTCCTCTGTTGTCCTTGTAGCTGGAGAATTCTTTAACCCTGCGCTATGTCTGTGTATCCAGCTTTCATATGGGTATGGAAAGCAAAATTCTGTTATTACTCTTTGGGACTCCAAGATCCGAAATCTGGGTACTGACTTCATGTGAAAACAAGTTTAAGTTAAAGCTTGTACACACAAAGAGTTGCTATGTTTCCTTCCTAATGCCTCTGTTAGACATTTTTGCTTTGGTGAGTAGAGCTACATATAAATTAACCTAAAGTGGATTTGGTGATTTACCTATAAAGTATAAAGCTGCTTCAACTTGCTTACAGTCCTGCTTTTAATTAAGATGATGCAACTCTGAGTATGAATGAGACATCATTTAATCCAAAGTGCAGCGGATAGTGTCTTTCCATTCTGCTTTGTTAAACCAAGTGAAAAAAAATTGTCAGAAAAAAGTACTGATTGAAATAATATACAAATCTAGTCTTAATTGTCACCTGTAAAACATATAAAAGTCTGACTATATGAGGATTTTTATGAATTATATTTTTGTATGTTGTCAACAAGATGACATTTGCTGGTCATTGCCAATGTGTTGACCCAATTTACTTAATATCATGTCCCTTAACAAAACAGTAGTGGTGGTGTGCAGGCAGTTAGTACGAATACTTCAGAGAAAAAGACCTTGTTAACTAAGGATTGTCTGTCTCTTGGATGTTTGCATTTCTTCAGGGATCTTTCTTTTCTTTTCTGAAGCTCCAGGCCATACAAGGACATATATTTTTGTATGACATTCATCATTCACTGCACTGTTGGGTTTGGTGGGTTTCTTTTTTCCCATTTCAGACTTCGCCATTGATTGCACAGTCACAGAGTGGGCTGCAGGGCAGAGAGGGAAATGTACTTTCCTGTCACTCAAAATTTGCTTTTGTTGGAAAGGAAGCAGTGCTGAAAGGAACAAAAATGAAGCTATTCAGTCAGTGCTACATTGAAAATGCCTTTCCCCCAAAAATTATTCCTTTTTCTTTTATTATAGGTTTATAACACTGGAATATAGCTCTTTCCTGCCAGTTTGAGATAATTGAAACCACCGAGTTACAACATCCTTCTGTATAAAGAGTGTAGTCTCTCAGGTGTGGTCTCTGTAGTTGTTTCACTGCTGAGCAGAGGGAATTGTCCTCTTTCTGGAGTCTGCAGTGTTGGAGCACTGAAGTATTTGTCAGGTGCTGAGACAGTCTTGTACCTAAGTAGGAATAAAAAAATTGGTTGCATTTTTATTTATAAGAACTGTTTATCAGGATGCTTCCCTGGACAGCTGTCTTCTAAAAGTTCAATTTCACTGTGAACAGAAGGTGCTGTTTTATGGCTGCTATCCATGTCTCATGGCTAATATGCATGATGGGTGGAAGGACAACCAACACTCAGGACTTTTCAGTGCTACCACGGGGATTCATCTATTCACAGAAAAGAGCTGTGGACTAAGGAAAGTTATTAGTTTTGAAGGAAGGTGTTTTGGTGCTTCCCAGCTCAAATGGTCAGTAAGCTTCACTACTGAGTCCATTGTAGCCCCATTCCAGTGTTAATCCTTTCCCAATTTAGAGGTGTTTCTTCATTTTAGACATGGCACTGCGCATTTGACTTTTGGATCAGGCTCATGTGATTCATTCTGTTTGCTGGAGTTGATTACATCAGCTCATACAAGCACTGGGAACAAATTTAGATTTGCCCAGTTTCTTAAGCAGAGATTTCTAGCAGTAAATACTGGAGAGATTGATGGGGAGATGTGCTTTTCTTGCAAGTAGAAGGTGCAAAACACCTGATATCTGTATTCAGGATTTAAAGTGAAAAATAAGGGAAGTTTGACAATGTAGGAGGTTTTTAACCCATGGAATCATAGGATTATTTTATAATTTACTTAAGCCTAGAAACCATGTAGTTATTGAAGTATTATCACTAATGATATGTTTTAGTATGGAGAATATATATTAATGCTAACAATTTAACTGTTGTTCTATCCCAAGAAGATTTTGGTTCTACTAAGTGAAATCATACAGCAAATATTTTTGCTTGACACAAGGAAGTTGCAAATTAAACAAATCTTATATCAAGTAGCAATAATTCTCATATAATACCAACACTTTTTTTCATTATCTAGGATTCAGAGAACTGCTATATAACAAAATCAACAACAATAGAAAGGAACAAAGTCAAACTTCCCTTGTTGTTATGATGGTAATGGTCAAATTTGCTTTGTAAATGCAGTTCGTATCTCTGCAGATGACCTATTTTAACTTAGGTAAGTCTTTTGAAGAGGCTTAGTGAAATTGGGATTTCTGTTTCAAAAAAGTTTTGTCTGTAAAATTCCAAGGAGTTAAGAGCAAAATGTTGAAAGGGCTAGGGATTTTTATCTGCTATGGCTTATTTCTTTAATCAGTCATGTCATTTATAATGGGCTGCAAGTATTGCTTAATAGCACCTATTCATATTATCTGTGAATGTCTGTTGCTTTCCTTTAAAGTTCAATGTTACTACATAGTACTTACTGTGCTGGGGTCAATCCTATGCTGTGCCTCAAATTAAATGGAGGTGTCTGATTTTTCTCTAAAAATATTTCAAAGCTTTTCTCTCTTGTAGCTGTGTTCACAGTTTAACTGAATATTGTTTCAGATCTTTGAAAGTTGGTGATCATCTATTTGTTAACAATCAACTAAAAGTCACAGACAAATCTAGACAATAAAAGACAGCATTTTTTAAAACAGACAACCATCTCACTTCTCACTCTAGCACTCACTCCCTGGAGCATTTGTGTCAGCACAAGGCAGGAGTGGAAATGACTAAGCTGGCTGAAAGGAAGAGGAGCTTCATTTGGACTCTCAACAAAAAGTTACTCTCAGCGTGTTGGTGATGGAGAAAATTATTTTGGTCTGTATGGACTACTGTTATTCCTCACAGTAGCAAATAGATAATACCTGATTGCTTCAAGGCTCAAATCCTGAAATTCAGAAAGTCTAGGGCTTTTTTTGAATGAAATTGCTTTCTTGGAACATGCTTGTTTCTCAATATCATTCATTTCATGGAAAAAAAAAAAGAGAATTCAGGTATCTCTAGAAACTTTTTACCTCCCAGGGCCTTCAAGTAATTTCCTTAGAGTTATTGTCTAAAATATTGACGAAGATGTGCTGACTGTACTTGTAAAAAAACTTTCTAACATGTCTGTCGGGTTCCTATTAAATATATTTGAAAACCAGTGTCCCAGGTTGATTGTTAGTTAAGGTTATTGTTTGAAGCTGAATTGTGTCATTTTATAAAGCAAAATTAAAACATATAAAGGACATGAACCTTGTCTCTTTAGGAGAAGCTGGAACACTTTTGGATTGATAAATTTTCTTAAATTTTTTGTAACCATAGTATTTTTTTAATGAGACAACTAATAATCAGCTTAGTAACATATGGAGTTACTATTTTAAGTCCTCCTTTTTCTTCCCCTATTGTATTGTGTAAGCCAAGCAGTGTTTCCTGTTAGTAATTATTTATATTTCAGTTTTACCTAGAGATTCCAGCTGATTTGCTTGCTGCTTAAACAGTGTTTTTGTACAGTAGTGTTCAAGACCATCATCAGGGTTCACTGGCAGAAAAAAAAATCCCACAATAAAAAAATAACCAAGGGAATTTCTATAGTCATACAGGATTTGGCACTTAATTTTTGTCATGAATGTGTCCTGGATAGGTGTATACTCCAAAAAAGAAGAGGGATCATAGTATGGTGAATTGCCTTTGCCAAAGGTCATGCAACAGAATGCTGCCTGATCCAGGAAGCCAGCTTTACTGATTCCTGGTCTCCTGCCCCATCCACTGAACTGTTTCTGACCTCTATTGTAACGGACGTCTCTTAGGTTGATCTGTCTCCTTTTTGAAAAAAAAATAAAAATATTATTTCCTCAATCAGAAATGAAGTCCAATGCACACGTTCAATGTCCTTCAAAAGAAACAAAAGAAGCAAAGATGGATTTTGCATTTAGCAACCATTGGAGGATACAGTATTGCTTGTGCAATACTCTTTAGGTCTCCAGAGATTGTTTCCTAAGCATAGAAAGGCTGAGGAAGCGAAGGCATTGGCATGGTGTCGAAGCAGCTGCAGAGGGTTGGCGAAGCTACAAGTATCTGACTGCAGAGTAGTTAAAAAAATAAGGAATGTTTCTTTGTTGTTTTGAAATGCATATATAGTTTTAGCTAATTTTAGTATGAATATTATAAAATCATATACAAAATGGAGATGATTGCACTGTAGGGTTGTAATGTAGCATATTAATGACTGAAGGGTTACACTATATATTTCAAAAATATTTTCAGTACTTATTTTGTAGTCTAGACACTTCCCTATACCAGTTTGACTTTAATAGACTGCTTCTGGCCAGTAATGCTACCACGGCCTTTGTTTGCCCTTTGCTTACTTTGGCTGATTTCCTTGGCATAGAGATTTAATATTTAATTTAGTTCTTCAGTACCATATGAGAAGTACCTCGAGAGGTTTTTGTCAAGGGCAATGTGCCTACAGATGTTTCAGTTATTTTTGTCAGTTGTGTGTATGTTTTCATAAACAAGAGAGAAGGAGTTAATATAGTATTAATTAATAAAACTCTCTCAAAGACTGGATTCATATTGGCACTAGGTTCTATTTCAATCAGAGTTAATCGTGTTCCTAAATGCTGTCTTTTTCCTGAGACTTTACCCTAGAGTAGGACAGACTTTCAGAACAAGTGTTTACCTTTTTTTTTTAGGTTACAGAACAAAATACAGCTGAAGATGCTATGAATAATTATCACTGCTGTTGAGAAGCAGCAGAATGTGTTCATGTTCAAGGAGGGAGATTTATGCTGTCCTGAGGATGCTCACAGTGAGCAGACAAGCCTGGCAGTCATTCTGGGTTGGCAGATGTGGACTGTTACATTTTAATGGCTCTTTACAGTTCTAACAGACTGAAAAATTGCAGAGAGCTCTTATCTTAGTATTTCTTAGTGTTGGTAATAGGTGTTTGACACCAGTAATAGGATTCATATGAATTTGTGGCTATGAATTTTAATTCAAGAGTAGTTGCATTAAAAATCTTTTGGGAGAATGAATGCAGCTGTACTGGCGACTTGGTATTTGCCATGCTGCTTGCTATTTTAAGGTTTGTAGCTTTTCTGAATAGAATAATTGCACTTGTAGCTCTTGAATGTTTACTTCTATTTCCCTCCAGCCCTAGTATTTTCTGCATATTTTAAGCAAGGTTGTTAGTATGTATTTGGGACGTACAGGTTATTAATGTTGTATTGCAGTTCAGGACAAAAATGTAATGTTTAGCATTTTAATTAACATAAATTTGAAGTAGAGGTTTCTCTCTAGATTAGAGTGTGGTTTAGGATAATGTCTGGTTTTTATAAGATGTGTAGTCTTCAGTATTTTTTTCATCTATTCAGCAAAATCTCACTAGAATCTCCTGTATCCTTCTAACCTTTGACTTTGTGGAC
Organism: Muscicapa striata striata; assembly: GCA_030060385.1. Classification (NCBI taxonomy): domain Eukaryota; kingdom Metazoa; phylum Chordata; class Aves; order Passeriformes; family Muscicapidae; genus Muscicapa; species Muscicapa striata. The sequence continues at coordinate 4,761,412 of JAREIS010000010.1, read as the reverse complement.
AGAATAGAAATGCATCTGACAAACTGTCCAATATGAGAAAAGAATGGAAATGGTCTCGAAAAAATGGGTTTTGTATACCTGTGAAGAAACAGAAACTTGTGCTCCTGGTCTGTCCTTTATTTGTAAATTGCTTTTATAGAAATTGCTTACTCTACTGCAGTGTTAGATGTACACTTTGCTTTGTCATTTATTCACTGGGAGCTTTAGTGTAATTTTTAGAACTAGGAGCAAGATGCACCAAGGTTGCTCCTTTATGAACACCTGCAGAAAGAAAATCCATATTAATCTCCATTGTGTTGCACCTATCTGTAGAAAAACTATTCAGAAATTGGACATAAACCAGAAAACTCCTGAACTTTGTTGGCATGTAAGGGACACAGATAGGAAGGAGGAGCAACACACTGGGCATTTATCCTTTCATTTAGTGTAGCTGTTTGTATTTGTACTGCTGTAATTAGCATGCTTCTTAGTTCCATATAGCTTATCTCTTTTGGCTGTGGTATGTTCTGCCAGCCTGAAAGGCAAGCTTTGCCATGGAGAAGATACATAATTTGAAGACAGGTTAGAAGAATGCTGTAGAAGGTTACTAAACTCTGAATCTTCCTCCTGATTATGGTCTGTGTATGAAGCCACTGATTAACCCCACACTAGCAGCTTCTCTTTAAATTCAGTTGTGGATATCCTCAGACAAGTTGGGACAATGGTGGGATGTTGTAAAATCTGCAGCTCCCCTCTGGTGCTGTAGCATGAGGAATATGTGCATTTAGATTTGGCAAAAAGGCCCAGGCAGCTTCTCACCTAGGAGAGTCTGAGGGACTGGCCAAAGCAGCAAAACTAGTTAAAGACAGAAAACACCAGGTCAAAAGGTGGAGCTCATGATATCAGTGCTTGAAGGGCTCAGTGAAATAGGTTGCACATTGCTGATGTACATTTAGAGATGGTGCACTACAGAGGTACAGGCTGCAATTTGATGTCATTTTGTCCAGCCAATTGCAATCTTTGTTCTATTTTAGCTTCTGTGCAATTGTTTTAGGTATCCAAAAGATTTCTGTTTCTGTTTAGCTTCGTGCTGTGCTAGTTTCCTGTTTATGTAAAAGTGCCAAAGTGAAGACCAAGAGTTGGTGTGGTATTTGCATGGTTGAGAGTGTCTGTGGGAATTGTTTTTATGCCAGCATCTGAAACTGGAAAGTGGACAGCAGAACATGTTTGACAGTGGAAAGATGGAGAATAAATCTTGTGTTGCAATTCCAGAGAGTATATTCTGGGAACAGTGAAGTAGTTTTTTTCAGATTTTCATGGCTAGTTTGCCTTAAGGAGAGAGTTCACTTGCAAAGCTGTCTACTGATGTCTGTATAAAAACTGGCAAATAAAGTATTATTTCAGTGGGGATCGTGTCATGTACAGGTGCTAACAAGTTGCATAATTGAAATGTTAGAAGAAGAAAGGAATTTGAAATTTATAGTCACAGTGGATATAACAAAGACCTTTCCTTTGCTTTACCTTCCTGTGACAATTTTTAGGAGTTTTTACAGTCTGACAAAAATACACATGTTAAATTGAAGAAATACATTGCACTTTCAAAGAAGAATAGCAGTAACACCCTGTGTTTATTAATCTCTCCTACCTGAAATCCTGTTTCAGTTTACAGTAAAATCAGGGGTTGTGATAATTACTTGTCAAATTTGTGTATTAGTTGGGAAAAGACTTGAAAATATCAACTAAAAAGTAGAAAAGAAAACCTGCATATGACAAAAAAAAATCAAAACTGAGTGGGAATGCTGAATAAAATATTTTAAGAAACTAAAAACTGTGCATTTCTACATTCATTTTACATTCAGATCTTGTTTATGCATTAGCAGTCAAAATATTTGGTTACTTTACAGCTTATAACTGTAAAGTAACTGTAGTTCTTAAGGGACTGACATTTGTGTGAAGAGCACAATTATTTAAAATGTGGGATTTTTTTGTTGTTGCACTTTCTACAGAATCTTCTGTGACACCCGCAACTTTAAACCGCTAGCAGGGATGATTTTCATCCTTAGTTTTTAGTTTTTGAAGTAACATTTCTGTGATAACTTTCGTTGTATTTTTCTGTGATATGTATGTCTTGATGTAGCTGGCTTAAGAGAAAATATGCTGGAATATATTTCTTCTTATTTAGACAGGTGATTTAAATCACAGAATTGATGTGTGATAAAAATAACTTTTGGTGAATTATAGAAGTATTCAGGAAGAGAATATGAAATTAATAATTTCAGTCAGTGGCCTTTCCCAAGAGGAAAGTGCCCCTTGGTGATATGTTTGTGGAAGTACAGAGAAAAATATAATATGATAAAGCCACTGATTTTCAATTTGAACATGCTTATCTAGGTTTGATAAGTATTTAACATAGCAGTCTATAAAGAGCATTTCCAAAAAAAGGAAACAGACAAAAGTGTTGCATTATTCAAACAGCGGAGTCTTTTCTGCACACATCCCTGAAGGTAATTAAATACTGTGACATTGCTAAACTCTGATGATTCAGCAGCTATCTTTTATTGTAGGGTATTTCTTAAACTTTTTATGCCTGGAGTTCTGTGACTGGCACCCAAATCTCAGTTCTAAGGCAAAACAGTAAAAGGCTATTCCTAGCTGTTTCAATTACTTTGCTAATCCAAATATTTGTAGTAGTGATGCTCTGTGTAGATGAACCACTGTGTGCTTTATTTATTCTATGAAATAAATGCTTTGCCTCAAGCTGGTCTTTGCAAGTTGATATATTTAAACTAACCCATTTTTAGATATGGAGATCTGGCAGTGCTTTGGAATCATGAGTGCAAATTAGTTGTTGGGGTTTTTTTAATCTGAGGTAGCCTGCAGTATGCGAGTCTCCCTCTCCAATGAGTGCTTAGTGTGGGATAAGAGAATTCACATGAGACTATGTGAGGAGGCAGCAGGAGAAAGCAAAGGATGCCATTTCAGGTAAAACTCCTCCAGCACTTGTGGAGGCCCATGGCTGTGAAGCTATTACAAACAAGCCTCTTGAGTCATTTTATGATCAAATTGCTGAACTGCTCAGCTCTGCTTCTTCTGGGGAAGAGGGGGTTGAGCTCTCTTGGTTTTGTCCTCCTCCTTGCTTTACGTTTCCAGTTGCTTTATTTACAATGTGATATATACTTTTGATAAGTAGGGTGAGTAGGATTATCAGTTCTCCATTTTTATAAGTAAAGGAGCCCTAGGAAGTGCTGTATCTGCTTTTCAATGAATATTCAAAAGCTTTTATTATAGTGGCTTTCACTGAGAAGTTAAGATGTAAATATTTTTTCCTGTATTTTAGATGACAGTTCATTTGTGTGTTCTGTACAAAGGACTTGTGATATGGAGAATGGAAGAGAAAAGGAGAGTAAAAAAAAAAAGAAAAAAATCCAGGGTAAATGAGCAGCTGTGTGGTGTTTAGATTCCTGCCAGGTTATCTAAACCAGGTTAGATACCTGCCAAGTAAAATCATGACAATAAGACACTGGATCCACTGTTGCTAAGATTATGAGTATGGGTGGGATTTCCACATAGTGTCTGAGTGGGTCTAGAAATCACAATTGAACTTCATCCTGCCTTCTTTGCTTTCCTACCTGTTCTCTGACACTCATTAATTGCACAGTGAATTAAATAATTTAGGAAATTGATCAAGGAGAAAATGGATGTTTTTGAGAGGTTTTTTGAGTTTGCTGATTTTGTTTGTTTTTTTTTTTAGTTTGGTCGTTTTGGTTTTGGAGGGGTTTTTTTTGGGAAAAGGGAACAGATAAAGAGCAATTCTTCTGTTTTTAACTCAGTATTAGCCAGCTCACATGTGCTATACAGGATACGTGGAAGTGGAGTGTGGCCAGAGGAGGGGATTGCATTTACAGCCTTTGCACTCTAGCAAGAGCTAGGCTTTACATCTAGCCTTTAGACCTTATAGATTAGGGAGGGTGAAACAAACTATGGCTCATTGAAGGCTCAGAGTCCAATAACTGGCAGCAGCTTATTTGTGTGTGCTTCAGTTTCCAGAGGATCCTGTGAAAAATCATCTCAGAGCTCACACTCCTTTAGGGACTTAGTTGTGGCGTAAGGCATTTCCGCTTGCTTTGTCCCAGTTTTCATTTCAGTTCATTACTACTTTGGATTAACCTGATGGTTTAGTTATAAAATCACATAACAGGAAATAATAAGAAATAATAAGGAAGCAATATGAAGCACAGCAGGAAAGAAGATTTTCTATATGGGCTTTTTAAAAGAAATTACAAGTTTATGTATTTAGTGGGATTCATTGATTGATAGTTTCACACTATGGAAACCAAACATTGCACTGTATGCTTAGCTGGTAAATTTAAGTACAAATATATTTTTTGTTTTTCAAGTAAGTAATTAGTCAGGGAACGGAAGTAGCAATAGAGCAAGACTTCGATTTGCTGCATGTCTGGAAGCTATGCCTTTTCTAAGTTTGTCTTTTGAGGGTATGTTTTACTTGCATTTATCTTTCATAAGAGTCAGGCACTCTATGTATCTACCAGTTTAGTAGATATTCCCCATTTTCCTACTACCTTGCTTGGAAATTTCTGGCCAACAATTGATGGAATCAAAATTTTTAAAATAGCGTTTTGTAAAACAAAGATGTTCCTTATCTCTAGAACAAGGAAAAATATAATTGCCCTGGCAGGAGCTTCAGTAACCACATCTGTTTCACAGACAGGTTCATTTTGCATTATGCATTTTATTTACTCCAGCTTTGATGTTTGGCAGCAGATCATTAGAATTAATTCATGTAGCAATAAAAATTGGGAGGTCACGCAAGGCTGTTACTTTGATTGTTGTGTATCTTCTGTGTTAAACCCTTAAGATCTTTAGTTGTAGGAGAGAGGTTGTGGTTATTTTCTATACCATAATCAACAATGCTTCATCCAAACTCCTGCATCCAAATCCAACCAGTGTAAATCTTATTTCAATGGTAATGCATTACGATTTAGTAGAATCAGTGCTGCAAGGAGTTCCATTGAATGCTTGCAGGTTTTGAGTCAGAGGAGAGAGGTCCCTGCAGTCTCTCAATCTTAGTAATTGCTTATGGGTTTGAACAGCTTTAAAGACCAAACTGCATCCAGTTTCTGTGTGAAACTTTGAAGACCAGTTGTTGAGCTTTTGCTGTTCAGGGTAATGTTAAGCTAATTTTATTTTGTAATAGGTTGGAGAGAACCTATAAAGCATTTACCTTATTAGGTTTAAGGATCATGCTGGTGCAGTAATCTGTGTGATTTCATCATACTAGTCTTCTTTGTTTTATGTAATAATTTCTATGTGCTGGTATAGGCTAGGATACTTAGTTACACATTAGAATTACTATTAGTTTATATGTGTTTCCACTTAAAAATTATTTTCAATTAGAATTAATTTTAAATTGAGTTAGCCCCAGGAAATATAGCAAATATAGGAAAAATAAGATGTATCTAATATTGTAAAATAGAGAATTAACTGGTAAAGCATTTAAGCAAGGTTAAATGGTATATTTAAATGCCTCTCATTTGAATCTTTTCAATAAATATGCCTTTCTGATTAGGGCATAATATTTTAGATAATTAAGATGATGAAGAGGTAGTATTCTGGCTATTACTTCTGTTCCTGATGTCATTCTGCCTTTTGATTGACAACTGTTCTGTTTTCTGTTGTCTTCATGTGCTTGCAACATTCCAGATTTCCTGAATTTGAAATGAAACAAATTGTCAGAAGAGTGATTTTTGTCTTGTATTCTATCAAGTTTTTGAAACTGTTTTAGTATTGTAAAATGAGGGAGTGTATGATTTAGAAAGAATGTTCAAAACAAAAAATAATAATGAAATAAATTAATTTTTAAAAAGTAAATTTCAAATCCTGTTTAAATTAGTCTCTGTGTTCCTTAATATCCCTTAAAACAATTCAATAGGAATTTTAAAAGCTGTACAAAAAAATGAGGCAGATGTAGGAAACTAATGCAAAACTTCCTTAGCTAATCTTGTTAGGAATTTCATGCAACATTTCTTGGACTAATCTATGCTCAAATTATACCACATTTTTTGTGTGCCAGCAGCATGCTTCTGGGGAAAAAAAAAAAAAAAAAAAAAAAAAAAAAAAAAACCAAGAGAGAAGGAACCCTCCAAACCCCTCCACAGCGAAATTATTTCACTCTGATCTTTGATTCTTTGTCCTGCTTATCTTTATAAATTCTTTATCAGGCAGCAGCCTCCAAGGTCTTTGCTGTGCCCTCACGTTTTGCCCATCTTCCTCTTCCATCTTCCTCTGCCTGTGTTGCTCTTCATGCATGTCCTTGTCTGCTTTCTTTGCACCAGCAACTTATCATTAGAAAAATAAGTTATGAGCTATTTTTGTTCTTCTAGCCCAGAGTCTTGCTTTGCCTTTAATCTGTCTATATATGGGTATTCTATTGCCATCTCTAAGTTGGAAGAGGTCAGGGTTAGAACATGGTTTCACAAGAGGCTGTGGTTTGAATGAAAACCTTACTGACAGCTGCTGAGACTGAGCTCTCCTCCCACGGTACAAATTTCCATCTCCTTGTAGTTTCATGTGTGCTTCTTTCTCCCTTGCTTTGTGCCAATATCCTTTTCAAGTGCATGTTTGGTTTGTTAGAGTGTCAGAAAGAGAGATCAAAATGGTGTCATTTTCATACATTTCAGTAAACTAATTTGCTCACAAAAGAACCTGACAAAGATTTGTGTTGGCATAAGGGCAGAAGCTTGGGACAGTGGCTTGGAGCAATGATGCAGTGGAATTGAAAAGAAGGGTGAGCTGAGAGGAGCCATAAATGAGAGTAGAAGGAGAAACAGCAAACCCCTTGGGCTAGTTTGAAGAATGCAGCCCAGTCTCATTCAGATGTTGACTTGTAACATGTGGAACTGAACCCGAGGTGCACAGTGCCAGCCTTCACTCTTCTGCTGGACATCACCTGCATGCCAATAGCCACTAGTAATATTAAACAGACAGTATGTGCAGAAACAGAAATGAAGTTGGTGATGTAGGAAAAGGAACAATAATTTTATTTCCTTTTGTTACTTCACTCAGCTACTTTTATATTATATTTTTCCTGGAGTACTTGTATTTTATATCTGCTACAAATAGTTTTATATTGATGAACCTGACATAGAGTATCCTCTTAACAGTCTTGCAAGCCAAGGTTGTAGGGGTTTTTCTTAAGTAGTGTAATTAAGTGTGATGGCTATTTCATCTTTGCATGAAATTTGTACTTTTATTGTTTTCTGCCTGCCAAATGAGCAAATATAAATGTAAATCTTCAATGTATAAAACCCTTTATTTTTACTTTAAAATACAGGCACAGCCCCTCTCCAGATACCCATACTAGATAGATTTGTCATTTACCGAATAACTGTCAGTGAACCTTTCAGGAAAGCCCTTGTCTTTCCAGGGAAGGCCTTCAGGAGACTTCTTTTCTTTTCTCCCCTTTTCTAATGACAATGCTTGAAAGGGTGTAGGACTCTGTGCGTGCTCCCCAGCACAGTTTCTATGTGTATTTTTCTGCTAATCTCGGTAGCCACAGGGAGCATGGTTACACAGTTATGAGGGCTGCTGGGTGGTAAAGAGTTGCTTTTGTACTTGTGCATCCTTTGTTCACAGGGCTGATGCTTGATAATTATCTCTTCTGTGCCAGGGTGTTTTTATTTTTATCGAGCTGTGACAGACTAGTCTTCCACCAGATTTTATTTTCCTCCTACATGCATGCAAACTTGCACATGATGCTTCAAAAAAGCAGCTGAGAAGCCCAGCAAAAAGCAGGGCTAAAAGCATCAAAGTTGTCAATTAATTCAAAACTTAATGTTATGTTATAGTTTGCACATGGGGATCCAAATATTTTTGTCTGAATAAACAATTTTACAACAACAATTTTTAATGGGGTCTGTGGTCTAGTAATATTTTCTAAAAATGTGTTTTCTGGGATAGACCTAGTCAGTATTTGCTGTCCTTACAGCTGTTGATTAAAATCAGCTGGTTTACCCTAAGACGTAAACTGAGGACGTCAGTTCACATCTAGTGGTTACCAAGTGCCAATTTGAAAAAGTTTTTCACTGCTTGCTCTGCAGTAGGACAGAGATTTGTCCTGGAGCTGCTTATCAAAGTGTTGCTGGCAGTGGGCAGGTCTCTGCACAGGGAGTCCCTCTGCAGGGAAGATTCTGAAATTTGCTGTCAGGAAATACCCACTGTTTGCTTTAAAAACTCTCTGAAAATACCCTCCAAAAAGATACTTCTTGTAATATCTGAGGAAAGCTGCTGCCTGAAGGGATACATCCTCAATTAAATTAATTAAGGAGTCTGAGCAAACATGAGGGATAATCTTTTTCTGTGTTAAGTATTTGACAATTCTAAAAGTAGTAACACTAGAAGTGTTTAAAATAATATTGACTTAATGTAGCAGTACAAATACATTTGTTCTATAAGCATGCAAATATTAAATATGTAAATATGCAAGTGTATTTCTATAGATTTATTTATTCACCGTTTTGAGCTAAGATCCATGTTTTTAAGTCAAAGTCACATTTAATAGATTTTTTTAATAACTCAGGAGAAGTAAGATTTTCCCCCTTTTTTTAAACAAATGTGAAGAAAAAGAGGTCTAACAGTATCTGCTGCGTTTTGTTTGGTTTGTGGTTTTTTTATTTAGCTCACAAGTACTTCAAAAACTAATTTGATGTTTTTAAAGGAGAGATGTCACTGAGCTCTCTGCGAGCCCATGTAATATTATATGGTCTGTACATAAATCAGATTGTATTAAATCATCCTGCCCAGACTTACTGTCTGAATCTGTGTGAGGAGCTGCAAGGACTGGTTTCTCAGCTTGAAATAATGTTTTAATTGGTGGAATATTACTTGGTTGTTATTCCCAAAGATGCCATCTTCAGTCTTTTCTGCATTATTGCTGAATTAATTCCAAGTCAAAGCTGGTAAAATACTTGTTGTTAAAACTTGAAAATAACTTCAGGTGAAGCAGATTACCTCATGCTTGTAGTGAAGATTGTGCAAAGCTTTGAGAGTGGGGATTTTTTCACTGCAGATGGACTTGGTTCAGCAAGGCAGAGACAGATTTTCTTCATGCTTTTTTACTTTACTGAGAACATCACTTTTCAGCAGTGTTGGGATTTCTTTCTTACTTCTGCTGTATGTCACCACATCAGTTTGTTCTTTCTACCAATTTCATATTAAATTACTACTAAAGGGAAACATGTTAGAGTCATGATGGCCCTTAGTTTCCATCCTGTGAGTATCAGTGCGAATTTGTGTATCTAATGCCATTGCTGTTTTTGTGTTGGCAAGTGTTGAAATTGTACTGTGCCTACTGTGCTACTCTGAGATTATCTCATGTTACCTTTCACACACATACAGCTCTTGTTTGGTCAACAGACTTCAGCACAGTTGCAATTTCTTGGGTTTGTGTAATGAATAATGCAATAGAAGAGTGAGAGAACTGTGCTATATTTAGTGTTCATTAATGTTCACGTTCCCTCTAATCTTTTTTAAAAATACGTTCTTGCAGCCTATTTGTACTATTCTCTGAGCAAATTACAGCAGTTTTGATTTCAGTAATCCTTTGTGACAAGAAATAAATTGAGCGGTAGGACATTCATGCAGTATGAAAGCTTCTCTTTGGCTTTTTGTTCTGACTGGCTTCTCCTGACAGGAGGAGAGCAAGGCTTCTAGCTAGCAAGGCTTACATCTTACTGCTGCTTCTTTAGCTAGCACTGATTTCATAAATCTGGGGTTTTGAAGATTTTCCTAAAAGCATACATTTGAAGGATGTTTCCTACTATTTTAACAGTCTATTTGTTATGTGAAACCCCAGTATCTCTTGGTCCCTGTCTTTTTTTAACACCCAGTTGTCTTTTTAACCTTCTGTAACTTGTTGCACCTGTAGTTTTGCATTCGTGTAGGGAGACATGATTTCCACTCATTTTGCTATGCACCGTGTAATGCATATGGACTCACTGCATCCATGAAACCCTCTAAGTCTGGTGAAACAGCCAAGTATTTTTAACAGGATTGTGCAGGGAGATAAATACTTCGTACATGGTAGCTGCTATGAAAAGTATTTCCATTCTCTCGCCATGCTGTTGGCAGAAGTGATGGGCAGTGGAGATGACATTGTCACTGCATGCTCAGAGTTAACATTCTGCTGAGGTTAACTGACTTGCAGTGCAAAAGCTTGCACATCTGAATCATCATTTAAGGCAGTCAGCAGAAATAGGGAAGACAATGTTAATTAAACTTGATTGATACCTAGGAACTTTAGATGAAGCCCTGAGGCCGAGAACTTGTTGATTTTTCACTTCTGTTTTAAGGCTTATTTTATGTCTTCTTATGCAGCCATCTTTGTTTTCTGCCCACGCCTACTTCAGAGTTATGAGGAGAGTCTTCAGCCTGTGTGTTTTCTAAGATGGTGCTGCAGTGCTTCTGTAATGTCTGTGTTCATATCCCTTCTTTTTGCAGTGCTGTAAAGAGATACTTATATTCATGTATTGACTGGATTCCAGTGTTTCTGTCCATTTTGATTTAATCATATGTGAAGCACAGAGGAAATTTGATGAAACTGTAATCCAGTCTTAAATTCTGCATATATATTGGAAATCTGGCAAATATAGAGCCATTTTTGCCCTGGTCAGGGGCTGTTGATGTTGCCATAGACATCCCCCTAGATTGTTTACTCCCAGGTGTGTTGAACTGTCATTTGCATTCTTCTTACCTTGTAAATGAGTAAACAAGTTTACTAAATTACAAGAAATGGGTTAAGAAAGAAAATCAGTGGAGGTGTTACAATATTGATATATGTCAAGACTATTAAAGGAATGTGTTGCATGTTCTTGAGCACCGTCTTTCTGGTGGATGATAAATCTGTTTTATAGACTTAATTATGTATTTCAGTTTGGCTTATTTCTTCATGTTATGTGCTTTAGGTTATTTCCCCTTTCTTTTCTGTGCTCAATTTACTTTTACATAATTGGGAGCAGGTGAAGAAATAGATAAGCTTTTTTTTTTCTGTGAAAAAAATATTTTATCTTCTTATGTAAATGAGTATTGCATATTAATGAGGTCATTATTATGCTACTTATGCCTTTATTATGTTGAACATACTATGAAAAATTCCAGATGTGTCATGAACACATAAACATAAATTTCAGCTTCAATAAACATTCCAAAACAAGTAATGTATCAAGAGAAGAAAGTGAATTCTTCATATGCATTTATAGAGGTAAACAGTTTTTGAGAGCAAGTTGCTGTACGTGTTGTTGATTGTTGAATCTTTTTCTTTTTCCAGTTGCCCATACTTGTCAGAGAAGATTACACCTGCCATACCTGCAATTGGTGGGATTCTTTTCTTTTTCGTGATGGGGACCCTGCTGCGCACTAGTTTCAGTGATCCTGGTGTCCTCCCCCGTGCAACACCAGATGAGGCAGCAGATCTAGAGAGACAAATAGGTAACACTGAAGGTCTGTTGTCTCTTCACTTTCCTCCCGAGGGTGCATGTGCTGTGTGAAGGCAGTGGGCTGCTCTGCTCGTGGGAGGAGTTACTCTTGCCTGGCCACAGTGGTTGTTCTGGAACTGTAACGTCTGATGATGTTGCAGTGATTCCTGTGGGAAGATGATTGACCAGTTCTTCACCAAGAAAGTAAACAAAATCCTGGCCCTTTAGAGTGGTAGTTATTACTGTAAATACTTCTCCGCAAGCTCTGGTAGAAATCTCTCTGTGGTACATAAGAGAATACTTTTTGAAGTATTTTTGACAAGAAAGCTGATATTGCAAAAGATACAATTGTGCATCTTGAAAACAGTGTATCCTCAGAGTTAACCTGAATTTAATTATGTTATTTATATTGCAGAAAAGTCAAATAAGTCTTTGTGTTAATATACAGTAAAAATGTTGGTTTTTTGAGTAAAGCCAGCATAATTAAAGTAGAGAGTTAGATTTTAACCATTGTCACTTAGCAAGAGTGCTGCTAACTAAATTCTGTAAGTGGGACTTCTACAGTTACAAATATGCTGAATGGCTAAAATGTGCCACCTGGATAAGAAAACACAGGATGAGTTTGCAGAATTGCTTCATAAATCACAGGTTTGTGTGCTTAGTAAGCTACTCAACCATACTAAATGCTACTATATCTGGTTTGATATTATAGTCAGTGGAAATCCCATTTTTCTGTAGCAGTTTCAGAGAAATGTTCGCTCAGGTAATTGTAACACATGTAACAGGTCTGTGCAAGCTCAAGACAAATACTTGATGCTTAATACTATAGTGCAGTCTTAGGCTTTTTATGATAGAAGCATTAAAACGTTTGCTATTCATCTGAATTTCAGAAGTGCATAAAAATATGGAAAAATATAATGAAACATGTATTTAGCACCTTTTCCTAACCAGTGTTATGGTTTACTTGTCTTGATCTCCCTCAAGGAATTCTTTACCGAGAATAAGGTACCACCTTTAGTTCAAAACACAGGCACAGGTTGCTGTTCAAGGAATTGCTTATTTACCCTGTGTTCACAGAAACATCGATCTATGTCAGGAAATAAATTATTTCAAATAAGCAGCTCACAACAATAATTTTATGTTGTCATCTGTCAGAGTTTTGGTGAAGTACAAAACTAAAAATACAAATTGAATACTAGAGGGGACACTCAAAATATTCCGGTGTGCAACAATTTCAGAACTTGTGTTTGCATATTATAATTAATTTTAAATGGTATTGCATACATGTTCACAGGTTGAGGCTGCTGAGCTGATCAAAGCCATTGTCTTTTCTTCAGCAGTAGCAAAGGCAGTACTCTTCTAAGAACGACCAGTGGAGTATTGAAGCGAGGAATTATAGTGCCAGCAAATATGGAGTTCCTGAGTATGAGGGCTTATGGCAAGTCTGATAGAGGAACAAGCTCGGTAGCTGTAAGAAATCATGCTGCCCTGAAATTGTGATTCTGGATTCAACAATGGAAGTGGAAAGAAACATTTTTGTAGTGTTACAATATATTTTTGTAATGTGCTCATAAAAAGTGTATCCTAGTGGAGTGGCATCTGCCGCAGGAAAGGCTGCAGTTGAAAAGAAGACTAGATTTTCCAAAACCATCATTCAGGTTGGATTGCCTTGTAACTTTCTGTGCCTTTCAACTTGAGTGCCTTCTAAAGATGAGGCGCAAGGTTAACAGCAATTTATTTTAGACAAGGAAATTCTTCAGATAACTCACCTAAAAATAATGCCTTTACTAAATAGTTTCTTTTCTAAAATGTGCTTATGTAACCTGTCCTGTCTGTGGCTTTTACTTTATTCAAATCGTTCTTAGATGTTTGAGTCTTACACTGCCCTACTGGTCTCTTTGGGAAGCAGCCTACCAGAAATTATTACAGATGCACTGAGAAACAGTTGTGTCTTAAGACTTGTGATTTAAGAATGCTATTTTGAAGTTCTCTTGAAACGTATCAAACTTAATATTTTACATTAGAAAGCATAGAATAGGATGGGCTGATTAGGAAGAGTAGTTTTCAAAATCAGACCTTCTAAAGAATCTGACAGTACTTTGTCCTTTCAGGTGACTTTCTGGAAACAGGGTGGTCATATTGAGAGCGAAAAATGTTTCCACCTAGGCTATTAGCCTTCTTCAGGTGAAGTTGGGGGATTAACAAAGCTGTGATGCTGCTATTTCCACCCACTGTGTGCAGGAAAGGAAAGCAGTTATTTCTTGAGAATTTACTGTGTTCATAGAAAAACAAAAAGTGAAAAGAACTGACAAAAAAGGAAATTGTCAAAAAACCAAAATGAACTTCTGTTACTCAAAAATACTATGTTTAATCATCAAGCTATCCTCATAGAGAGGAAGGTTGGGAAGTGTAATAAGAGGCCCTTCTGACTGTAGTCAAAATGATAGTATAAAGTATACGTTTCTGAGTATAAAAAGATGGCACAAGCATATTGGCAAAGGCAAAAGGAGAATAAAATCAGTTATAATCAGCAAGGAGCAGTAGAAGACAACAGGACAAGTTCTGTTAGAGGTCAGAGGAAGAAAGAAAAGCTGAAGGCATGCTGTATAATTGGGAAATGAGAAATACAGAGGACAATCTGAAGGATTCAACACTCCTTTGATCTCAGAAGATAACTTCTGTGCTTATTGATAGCTGATAGAGCAGGTCAGAAGAAAGAAAGTAGTTGTATTATTAAAAGTGTTAATCTACTATACTGTATCTTCATTGATTTATGTAATGTTCTGCTTTAATAGAAATCTGCTAATTCTATCACTAGAAACTGTTCTCTGTCTGGAAAGACATGGAGTACACTGCTACATTATCAAATTACAAGAACTGGGACTGTCAGAGGGTTGGGGCTTGTGGATATTTAAGTCTCAAAACAAGCAACAAAGAATTCCAAGAGAAAATCGAGTAACCTATCTGATATCCTTCATTGAAAGAGTAACTGCCTTGGTAGGAAAGCAGATGATGTGCTTCATTTTTCACTCTAATTAAGATCTTGATGGTGTCCTGCATAGGTTTCTTTTTATATAAGTTTTGGAAATAAGCTCTAGATGAAGTTGCCACAAAGTCAACAGGTGAAAGACACTCTAGTAGCAAATGCTAAGTGCTCAAATAGGACCTTTCAGAGACTGATTGTGGCCTCGTGAGGAATATACTTACGTCTGAAGTTGGTGCTGAGATGGAGAAATTTGCAATCACTGGGTTTGATTTTTTAAAAAGATATATTTTAAACCATTTGAGCAACGTTAGGGAAAACCCACAAAATGCATGAATACAAGTGGAAATCAAATACTAATGGAAAGGAGTCTAAGTGGTGAATAGTGCAGGAAGAGGAGGCCTGAGTGTTATTTCCAAACAGATTGAGTTAGCACTCTGATATGATGAAAAGGGGTAGACCTTTTTGGAGTATGTTAGAAGAGGAGTGGTTACATGAACCAGAAGTGATATTCTGGGATACCCAGTGGTGATGAGGGTTTACTATGTAGAAACTCAAGAGGAAGGCAGCTAAACAGAGAAGTCTAGAAAACCTGTAAGAACATTTAATACATATGTGCATTTGGCCTAAGAGAGAGGAGAAGCAAAAGTCAAAATACTCTAGTTTTGTGGAGTTTTCATATAACGTAATAGAACAAAGCCAACTAGATGTATGAAGCTTGAATAATGTAAAATCACTGAAGGTAGCTTTATTTGCTATAGAAGTGTTATAATTTCAGTGAAATGCAGCAGGATTTTTTTCTTTTAAATGCAGCATTAAACTTACTGATGTAATATTTTTACTTCAATTATAATTTATATTAAAATTGAAGAGTAATTATCTCCAAAAAATTACTTCATTGCCATGGTGCATATAAGCATGGCTTCTGCAATCACACAAAATATTATATTGAGAGGGGCTTTTTCTCTTATGGAAACACAACTCCTAAGAGCAGCCTTATTTTGTAGCCTCTTTGCAGTTATGTGTCTCTTGTAGTTAGGTCACTGTTAAGTCACTTAAAGTGAAAAAATGGTAAACCTCTGAATATGAAGGGTTAGAAGAATAACCCAATCCAGGAGAATGGGTTTTGTAGGTAGGAAAGCATTTGTCCAGTTGATGTATACAAGTTTAACAATTATTCTGCAATATTGATCTCATTTGCATTGGATAGGTGATCCAGATAAATGAAAAGATGGCCATGGTAATTGATCCTTCCAGCCTTAAAATTCAGGCTGTCTTAAGTTAAGTGTATCTTCCTCATTTAATTTGTACAACTAGCTCAGGCAAGTTCACAGGACAGCTTCTGCTTGCTTGCTTTTGTGTTTTCCAAGGCCCTGAACTCAATGTATGAACAACACCAGCACACCATCTCTGCAAATTCTTTATGTCTTGGCTGTCTAATTTCTGCTGATGCTCAAGACCACATTTGAGACTGCTTCACAATTCCTTGCCTGTCTTTCATTTGTTTTGAAATCCACAATTTGATTTCATTATACCCTTACAAAACTAAATCTGTGCCACAGCACAGGCATTTCATAGAACTGGCAGTGGCCTGAACAAATACATACCATTTGCTATTGTGTTTTGCTTGCTTTACAAAGGTGGAATACCAGCTTCCTAGACTTACAGGTATACCTGATACTTAGAAAGCTCTTCCTGTCTATGCTTCTTTCCCTCAGCAAATTGCTAAAGATTACGTTTCTTTCTGGGAACAAGCATACCTTTCACATGAAGTTTTAGGCTTCAAGAAGATCATGCAACTCTGCTTTTAAGAAAATAATACATTATTTCATAAAAATCAGCAGCGAGTCCTTAAAATCAGGAGCAATATGTGTTTTTATCTCTTGATGGCTATCAGATGAAGAACTATGTGAAGAATGCAGTTAGCAGCTGCTGGTTTCAGTCTAAAACAGGTTCCCAGTATTGTTTGTCCCTGAGACTTCTGTCTGGAAACGAGCATTTTATTAAAGTTCTCTTCACTCCAATAAATAAATTACTCTTTTGTCTTGCAGCCCACTGTAGGTAGCTTGAATTTAAGTGGTTAAACACAGAGGAAGACATTTCTTAGAGGTTTGCATTGTTGGCAGGCTTTGTTTTGTTTTGTTTTGTTTGGGATTATTTTCTATTTTTTTTCAGATGTTACCAGTTATACATAAAGATTCTTTTCATCACCTTTTCATTTAGTCAGGAGGCATTAGCATTGTTTAAATGACTTCTCAACTAACGCTGTTTGAAGATTAAAATTGTGTCTTTGTAAAGTTGTCAACAAATGTTGCATGATAGGGTTATGAAGCTTGTATAGAGACAATGTAAGGTTGCCTTCTAGAGGCTGTTTGTCTTAGATTTGTAGGAACATTGGATTTTTTGGTCAATCTTGATTGAGCAGGAGAATCCTAGTGATATGTATACAAACTTGCAGCTTCTGTGTTTTATGAGCACTGCTTGTTTGTTTGTAGCGTAGTAGATTGAGAAATCTAAGCAAAGGAGTTTGCTGTCCCATTAGAAGGTTGCTAGGCTGTGCTGTGTCTCCTCCATTAAATACTTGGAGTATCTTTCTTGGAGCAGTTCGGGTCTCTTGGTCCTGCAAGGACATGGATTGCACGGATGGGGTTTTTGTAATTATGGTAATAAAAACGCTGGACCCCCATCTAGTGCATGAACAGTTAACCCTGCTAGAGAAGTTACAAAATGTGTCAGAACAGAAAGGATGAGTGGCAATCCCATTAGTGGGTAAGTTTTAGCCTTTTTGTGAAAGAGCTTGCGTTACTACATCAGTAATAAGTTGAATGAGTAAAATGTCGTTGTGGTCAAACACATTTCATTTGGGGAAGATGATTCCCTAGAGGTTAATCTTTCTGCTCCTCAAAGAAACCTCATATATTGAAGATTTAACTGTGTTAGACCCTGTTTTTGACAAGTCAAATTGAGTGGCAAATTGCAGTCTGAAAATTCACGGTGAAACCAGGGCACGTTTAGCACATTTAGGTTAGATAAATCGTATTAAATCCAAGCACATTTGACCTTGCTCTGCAGCCTGTTTCCAGGAAAAAGATGTTAGTAAACACAAAGACTGGAACATTCAGGTTTGATTATGCAATTCAGGATTTTGAGAAAAATTCTCAATCCTTGGAAAGTCAGCAAGACTGTTTACATTGATTTTGTTTGCATCAGTTTTCACCCTTGGATTTCAAGATTAATTCGCCTTGGAGGGCTAGGATTTGCTGTCTCTGTGAACTTCCCTGCAAATGTTTGGGAGGAAATCCTCTTAGAAGACTGATGTTGTAAATAAAATGGGCTGGACAGGAGTCGCATTTCTCCACCAGGGAAGACAGAAGTTGCCTTTGAGATTCTGCCAGAGCCCATTTAAAAAAATTGTGGTGCACTTGATGAACTTCTTGAAAGGGAGGGGAGGAATACTGGGTTTAGTCAATGTGCCTTTCATGAAATAAATGTTTATCTAGGAAAAAGAGCATTTTTCTTCTAAACAATTCCCCTTGACTGGTTTAAGTAATTTTCTTTCAATGATTATGTACATACTCATGAATAATAAGATTTTTGTTAAAGAAAAAATCTGAAATATTACTGTTATGGTAGGAAATTCAGTATCAGTGTTTCTAGCATACAAAACTACACCTAGATGAAATTCAGGCTTTAGTAGTAGTTTTTGTAATTATACACCTCAATTTTAGCATCAAGTGAAAAATCTTTGATTTATTGATAAATATGCCATGCCAGCATGTGTTAAATGCTTTATTTGATTAAAAAAATTAAGTAGGGCTAATGAACTATATTTATGTTTACAGTTTAAGTCTTATCTTGACCAAAATGTGGTCAGAAATGGGTGTAACATTGGGTTTTGTAATGCCCAAAGATTTCTAGAAGGACTATAACTATTGCAGGCCAATTGGTTATAATATCACTGAAAGCTTTTTTAATGTGATGTGAAGTATAAGAAATTCTTCCCTGTCTTCCGGATTTAGGTAACATCCATGTCTCTGTAAAGCTTTAAATACTATAAGCACAGTTGTGCTGTGCCTTTGAAAATACATCTTTTCATCTTATATGCTGAAATATACTGGTGATGTTACTTAATCAAAAATATTTGTCAAGTAGTATTTGCCTTGAGGTCAAAATCAGTATAAGTGCTAGTTATGGGAACCACACAATAATCCATGCTTCCACATGCAGATTATAGGACCTGGCCAAGCATCACCAGCACATTGCAGGTTTGTTGGTTGATTTAGATCCAGCACAAGTGGATGTCTATACCTCATCAGGCTGTAGGAGGCTGCTTCTAAGCTCTTTTCTTCTTTGCTCATTCTCATAGTGGATGTTTAGGAGCTTTATACCCAGATTCCATCCATCTCAGCTATTGTTCCTTTTGTTTCATCCTCTTCTTCACGAGAGTTTTCTGAAGTCTGGTTGTTTCAGTGGTCAAATTTACAGTGATGTCCCACAGAGACTTTTATTGATGCCTATTTATGGATCATATTTATGGGTGAGCACATTGCAGATAAGAACTCCTTAAGTTGGATTTGCTGCCAAATCAGCTTGTTTTATAATTGCACCTTTGCTAACACGGTGGTGCTGTTGCCAGTTTGAATACCTTGCTAGGTGGGGGGCTTTCTTATTGCCCTTCTGGAAAATATATAATTTGTAGGCTGTATAAGTGGCAGAAATCGAAATAGTGGGTGATATTTCTAACAGTTTGAGCTCAAATACAAGTCATAAATCTGTTGTTAACAAGCCCCACATGAAAGGGGGACAGCTTAAAGGCACAGTTGTTCAAGCAACTTGACTGTGACTTTGAAGTGTATTTTCATTCATATATTGGAAAATATTTTATTTTACTTATTGTTTTAGCTGTTCTGTTATCTAAGTGTAATAAATTTAGGGTGGGTTTTTTTTTCGGTTCTGTGGTTTGATTTGATTGCACAAGATTACACAAGTTTTTGATTTTGATTTGTGGTTTGTTTTGATTATACAAGACCATATAAACCTAGAAAAAGGCACCACTTCTACATGTTGAACTTTCAGACTAAAGCTCAGCTTGGGCAAAAGCGAGCTTTAATGATTTAGCCTAATCAGTCCTTTAGATGCTGGAAAAATTATCGGTAATATCCTAAAATAAAACAAAAGGAAGGAAGCTTAGAAACAAAACCCAAAATTCTACCACTTGTATGAAATGAGGTAGTTGGAAACTGGTTTTGTGCAACAAACAAACTTCAAGGTATGTGGAAGTAACACTTGGAGTTGGATGTTCAGACTTCTAAACAGCAAAAGCTGTAAAATACTTGTGAATGTGCTCTGTTGTATCACAGCATGCAAGAGATCTCAGTATTCACCAGGCTCAGATGACAGAGCTGCTGTTGCTTAAGTAAGTGTGCAGATTCTCTGTTAGGTTGTAGGATTTCTGCAGCACTTCTAGGGAGATTTTTTTGTTATTACAGGAATTCTGAAAAAAATTAGGAAGATTCTAAAGGTAACTTCCAAGTTTAGCTGTCCTACACTGGTTGTTATAGTTGTCTTTAATATGTTATCTAAGACCTATTAGCAGGTATGAAGCTGTAAGAATTTTGGGATCAAGGTCATCTTTAGCATTTGAGACTTGGGTTTGGATGGTTTCTTTGATTTAGATTGATTGGCTTTGGATGCTATTTGCAATGAAATATCTCTTTGCTACTTATTACTTGAGAATTAGAAGGGGAAAAATTGTTTACTTTAAATGAGTAAATAAGAATTTGAAATTTGCTGTAGATTGCCATCAAAGACAATTTTGTGCATGCATCATAGCTTACATGCAACATTTCATGTCTTGTACTTTCATGTTTAGATATAGCAAATGGCTCCAGTTCAGGAGGATATCGCCCCCCTCCCAGAACAAAAGAAGTGATCATCAATGGACAGACAGTGAAACTAAAATATTGTTTTACTTGCAAGATTTTCCGCCCACCTCGTGCCTCACATTGCAGCCTTTGTGATAACTGCGTAGGTGAGTAAAAAAAAAAGATATGGCATATGTTCAGTTCAGTAGCTTATATATTGTTATGAATACTTTTCATAGGAGACAGTAAAAAAACAGTTGGTGACAAGATTAGTCATGAAGTGACTTGCTCTGTTCATCTTCCTTTCCTGCATGATCTGTTAAATGTTCAGAATTTTAGAGGAGGCAGAAAAGGAGACTTGGCCTCGCAAATGTTGCTAGTCTAAGAAGGGAAATTATTTTCTGTTGCATACATCTTTCCTGACCTGCCCTAATGGCAAAGAACACACTCAACTCGAATAAGGCCACATATATAATGTGCAATGACCTTTCCAAGCTTTTTGGGAGTCTCAGAATTGTTTTCTTCACCAAACTAAATTGAGGGCAAGGAGCTGCTTCTCCAGTTCATTAGTAAATGACTGTAAGGCACAGTTCAAATGGTTAGGGCTGTGTGACAAAATACACACTGTAGGTGATTCTTACCTTTGAGCAGTTTCATGACTAGAAGTACTTATGTCAGAATCCATAAGAAGTTACTGGGCAAACATGCTATTTTCAGAGTAAGTACATGTCGTCAGGACCTAAGCATATTTTGTAATTATAGGTTGTTTTTTTTCCTCTCTGAATATCTTGTCCTTTTTAATTACTGGTTTGTATGGAGGTCAGACAAGGTGATTAAGATATGCTTGGATTTAAAAGCAAACCAAAAAAACCCTACCAATCAAATCTGAGTGGTTTCCAGTTAATTAGATCACATTTGCAGTTTAGTGCAGTTGATTAACACACTGTTGAGCCTGGATCTTACGCATTCAAGAAAATAATGTACAAAGATGTCTCCAGCTGAGAAATGTAATTGCAGCATTCAGCAGTGATATTTTTAGATATAAAGCAGTCATTGGAAGAATTGGAGTTTTATGTTTAGATGATACTCATTTAGGGAGTACACTTACATCAGACTGAAAAGCTTATTAGCCTTTTGGCCCTATAGAATTGATTGGTGTCTGTAGATGATTCCTTCAGTAAACAAATTTTTCTGATGTGTTAGAATTTTGTGTCACAAAAGCTATTCAGCTTGCTTTTATTGAGCAAGTAGGGATGTTTATGAATTGCAGTTGGCACATTTTTCAGAAAAATATTTTAGCAAATGTGTAACCTGAACCTTACAGTGTTGTGATGTTGTTCAGCAAACTGGATAATACGTACAGTTGTTGACTATGCAATGTGTAAAAGTTGAAAAGCTGTTGTCTTTGCCAAGAGGGCAAAAATAAGAGCAACTTCCCCTGTACTACCTGAGGTTTATTTTAAAATGTTTTGGTTTTTTAATACACTGATACAAAGGATTTTCCAGTAGGTTATTCTATCATCTGTGTCCTTTTCATACCACATCTGGGAAACCTATTCTGTAAAACATAAAATTAGTGATGGCAGGGAAACAACTTATAGAGTCTTCTGATCATGTCTGGGATGAAAAAACAGATGTGAATTATTATGAATATTTATCAGAAAAGAATGAGAAAATAACTTATATAACTGAGATGCCTTTTCTGCTCGTAAGATAGTTATAATAATTATAATTCCCTCTTGCACATTTTTTAATTTGGAGTTACTTATTTTAAGGAAGTTGAATGAATTTGCTGTGTTTTTTCTTCTCAGTTTTTATAATGGGAATAACAATAAATTGACTTTTTCAGGGTACACCATATAGTAGCTTTGTTTCCTGATTAGGTACAGGTGTTTGTCATATTCAGGTGTGCTGAATGCAAAAAGTGACATATATGAGTACCTACAACTAATTTTCTATTAAAAATAGGTGTCAGAAAAATTGGATGGCTCATGTAGCTGTGGGAATCTAACAATCTGAGAGTGTTCATCAGAGTGTGTTATGGGGTTTGCCACCACTCTTACATTAATATTGTCTATATGATAATGCTTTTATTTAGTTTCTGAATAAATCTTTTAATAGCAATGAGTTCTTGTGCCACTATTTGTTAGTTCCTTACTAATGTAACTAAACCTATGCACAAATAGTCCTACTTCACACACGTATAGATATTTAAGTAACTTCTGCTGTTTAAACCTAACATGGTATTTAAGCAGCTCACCACCAGTATGGCCATGCATTCCTTTTTACCACATAATTTCCAAAGATTTTGCTGCAGTTACAAACCAGCTACAGAGACTCTGTGGTGCAGGAATGGAGCCCGGTCTCAAACGAACACTCACTGCTCAGAAAAAGTAGTGTGCTACTTTTACCTAAAGATGTCTTATGATACTTGGAAAATGAATGCAGTATGAAAGAGAGGTTCATTCTGTGCTTTTTATTAATGTTTTTTATTCGTTAAGGAGTCTATTGCAGCATTTAAATATGTAAGTACATACAAAAACTTACTCTTTTTTCTAACTGTTTAGTAAGCATATCTGTTACTTGACCTTGTTTGATTTTTGTTTCATCCCTATTTTTTATAAATATCTATGTAGTATTTGTAGATAAAAATAGCAACAAATAGATTAAACTAAGAAAAAAATTAAGAAAAGAGCTGATTTGTGTTCTAGCCATGGTGATATTTCAGACTCCTTTAATTCTACAGTATTTTCCTAATAGTGTCCAGAAAAATCTCTATTTTCATACAAATGTAGTTTGTTCCATTTATGTAATACCTTAAAAAATTTGGTTGACTAAGTGTTCCCTGAAGCACATACCTTGGGTGTATTCCTGATTTGCTTTCATTACTGCCTCTGTGAATGTCAGTTGGAAGTTAGCCCCCCAAGCGTTTTGTGTACCATTATGTTGCTTAAGAATTACAAATGAGTTAAACATAACATGAATCTAAAAACAAGAGATAAAGACTTTAGAATAAAAGTAACCAAACCAGACATAGATTCCAAGCTCAAGCTAGTTATTGCTGTGTTTTGACAAGAGGTTTTGATGGCACTGTGTAATGCTAGAAAGAAGGCAGTGGTTGGACTTGGTTCTGAAAGACCTAATGGCAGCTTTTTAATTTATTTTTGATCATTGCAACATTGAGTGTTGTCTTCCAAGACAACTGTGTAACTTCCCTTTCTTTTGTTTTGTTTTAATAAATACTTTTTATTTTGTTTAATTCAATTTCTATAATGAAAGCTGAACAAGAAGCAGGTGGCTATATCTGAACAATATGGGGAATTAATTTCCAAAGCACACATTACACAATGTAAGACAAAGGGAGAATTACGAGTTCTGGGGACAAGCTTTTCCGTGTAGTTACTTCAGATACCACTATCTTCCAGCCTGAAGAACACCAATTACTTCAAAAGCAGTCTGAGAGGTGGCATTGTAGCAGTTTGGCTTTTCTAACGCAAACAGTGTTTCTGAGAATAATTTTCTCAGGACTTTGTAGTCCTTTATAATCAATGTGTGTCAGGAGTTTGGTTTGCTTGGTTTTAATTCTATTCTGTAGCACTCTTTCTTAATTACCTTATTATTTCCTTTCTTGCCTTCACTTCCTTTTCATGGCCTTTGCTTATTTCTTTCCTTACATTTCCTGCAGTGAATAGAGTACAATTTTCACTTCATTTTGAACCTGTTAAACCTTAGCTCCAGTTGTCTTGAAATTACTCTTTTGCTGAACAGTTAAAAGCACAAAATTTGGCTGCTATGACCATTCTTTTCTTTTTTCTTTCTTTTCTTATGTATTTTTCCCAAGGTAAGAAATGGCTTGGACTCTTTTTGTTGGAGTGCCCCAAAAAGGTAGAACAAGAAGCTGCCAAATGGAGTACACACCAGCACTCACAGAAGTGATATATTATTTATGATTGTGCCATTTGTATAATTAGATGTACTTTGGAATTTCAGGGAGCGTGGCATGTGTGTCAGGGTTTCTAAATCCTAAGCTAATGGACTGTGAAATATGTCAGTCTCTTTAAAAAAGAAAATCATATTATAGGTTACTTAAGAGAAGTTGTGGTTTATGCATTGGTTTGCATATGAAAAAATGCGGAGATGATCCAAACATCTGACTGTTATAAATGATGTTGTAAAAAGGTGTCAGAGTAAAAATTAAAGAGAGAAATTACCAGTTAAAAAAATTAGGAACCTAAGAAAATAAACACATATTTGCATTCAGTGCAGTAACAACTTGCAGAATAATTAAAAAACTCAAATTCTGGCAAAAGACAGCAATGGAAGTATGTGAAATAATGTGCTTTCCTGTAGAAAAGAGAGAAATTAATCCATAAAGTTTGTGGATGATGTTACTTGGTAAGGATACTATGCTTCCTCTAGGGGCAAATTTGGGGTTTTAAAATCTCTTTGCCCACAGTTGGGTGTGTGTCAGGCACTCGTCTGGGTATGCCTGGGTGTGTGTACTTGAATGGGTATGTAAAGAGAGATTGCTAAGCAGTGAGGTCCTTCACTGTGCACTCTTTGTACTTCTCAAAGAGCAGCCATTCTAAACTGCTGCTGCCTTTGAAAATGTCACCATTAATGTGCAGGCAGTCAAAGGAGTTTGTTAATTAGTCAACATTTATTATTGGAGGGTGCGGTGAAGTGATCTATATGACAATACAGTTTAATTACTATGAACTATCCTAGGGCAATGG
The DNA here is from genome assembly GCA_030060385.1 of Muscicapa striata striata. NCBI lineage: Eukaryota > Metazoa > Chordata > Aves > Passeriformes > Muscicapidae > Muscicapa > Muscicapa striata. Next base: position 4,736,361 of record JAREIS010000010.1, on the reverse strand, counting down.
CTGGATGTTTGCCTAATAAATCAATTGCTATTTTTATTTCGAAAATTAAGCATGTTTATTTGCTCTCTGTGAATAGCAGTAGTCTGCAAGTATTGAAGTTGATTAGCATGCAAAAATTTGTCATTGCAACTTATTTTCTTAAAACCCCACCAAATAGCTTAGCTGTCTGGAACAGTTTAAACAGTCATGAAAGTGAAATACATGTTAAGTAGCCCTTGTGTTTTTCTGATTGACTTTTTGTTTTAGATACTCATGGACGTGATTAACTTATTTCATTAATAGAGGCCCATCTTTCCCAGTGTTACATTACTATTTCAGTTTGTATCACCTTGTAGAGATTAATGTCTAGAATGTAATTTCCCAAATGTTAACATGAGGCCAGAAGACACTTTGTTTCTGTTTGGTTTTCATGGAGTGTTTTGATTTGGAATCAGTGTGTGAAACTGCTGAAGCTTGGTGATTTAAAGGATCCATTGTGCAACGTTCATAACAGTTCTAAAATAACATCAGCATGCATATAAATGTAACTTGCAATTGATCTTTTGTTATTCATTGCTTTTTTAATTTCAATTTCTATTCAGATTTCATTCCACAAAAGCAAAGGTATTGTCAGGGGCACAGCTGTCGGGCAGGTGTGTAAGTTACATTGATCCAAGTATTTCATTGCTGTTGCCAGTTGATGACAAATCCTATCAGTCGAGGTGGTTGTTTAAATACTATTAAATAAATAATTTTCTTAGGAGTGATGATTTCAGTCTGAGAAACTGAACATAGGAGCTAAGGATAGTTTTTATGAATATGCTATGACTATTGGATATAAATTTTTTCGTTGTGTTAAATTATCAGATACTTTGAGCTTACTGTAAAGGACTTAATGTAATGGTTATATTTGCTTTTGTGCATGTGTGCATCACTTTCAGCAGTAGGGATTGGACTGCTGTATCTTAGAAGAAAATAAATACTCTGTAATAAAACATATTTCTTATTTGGACTTCTAAATCCTCATTTGTTTTCTTAAACATTTCAAGAGCAATCAAATTCTGAAAGTACTATTTGTCATACAAAATGTCAAGTCAGGAAGCCTGACTAGATGAGGTCATATCATGACATCATAGTCCTTCAAAAAGCTTTTATTGTCATCATTATAAATATGTGCAGATGTGTCAGTCTCTCTACATAATTACTCAGTGTGAGTCCTTGACAATGGACATTGTAGTCCTGTGTTGTACTACTGCTACTATCAAAAGTAATTTTGAGTAGTCCTGGCGCAGTTGGTTAAGCTGTAATGTGAGTTTTTACTGAGGCAGGATTTGTATTGTGGGCTCTTTCCGGTCATGGGATACATGTTTGCGTATGTAAATGAAGATGGTAACATTCAGGGAATGCCTTAGGTTTGTGCCTTTGCCCTACAATGCTATGCTTGCACAGGGTGGAAAACTTACCAAGTGAATTCTAACTTCTGTTCACTGGAATCTCGTAGTAACATGACCTAGATATTTTTGCACCTGTCGACATCTTGTCTTTGAGTCCTGCCTTCACACTGAGCTTTAGAAAATGTATGCTGGTGTGCAGTGATTCAGTTGAGCAAAGAAAAAAGGAAACAGCTCATAAATACTGCAAACTGAAGGGCCAAGCTGGCCTACAAATGTTCCATGTAGAAATATTTTTGCGTTCCTTGTAAATTATTAGGCTTTCATTAAATGTTTTGAACAGGGAAGGAGAGCATTTGGGTCATTTTGTGCATGGTTTCCTGGAGTGTAGTGATTGAAAAATGGAAGCAGAGCATTTAAGTATTTAGGAGTCTACATGCTGTGCTGTGAAAAAGTAGAGATTTGATTCTTTGGTTCTGAGCTGCAAGGAACATGCTTTGGTGTGGCTTCTGAAGGAAACACTGCATGTGTAAGACCATTGCTTAGTAAAATGGGAAATGTTCTTACTTTTATTTTTATCTGAGATATCCAGCAGCTAATGTTTCTTATGCAAGTTTTAAATACAAATGTTTCAGGGAAAGTAAAAAATAAGAAATGTCTAAAATATGAAGTATAGTGTTTTTCTATCATCCAGTTAGCATAGATTATTAGGTGACTGTTAATCAGACCACTTAGGTGAGTGTTAATGAGACCACTGAGTCATGCTGACAGCTTGCTGCTTCCAAAGGGATTTTAATGTCATCCTCTGCCTTTTTTTTTCCTTATTTCCGTGATACTCTTCTTTGTGCCTTTTCACAAAGCGTTTGGTAACACACAGGCATTGGTAAGTCAGTTTTTCTCACTCATCAATGAGAAAAATAATTCTTTTTTATTTTTCCTTTCTTGCCAGTCCAGGGAACTGACCTGATTCATCATCAGCTTACACAATGAAAGAAGGAAGTGGGATGAAGTGGCAGGAAAGGCAGCATGTAACCATCTCTTTCACTGTTACCAAGGTTTTAGATTGGCTCAATTATCTTGTGAAGCCTCATCCTTTGGATTTAGTTATGGGAGTACTGGCTATCCTCAGAAGTTATTATTTAAATTCAAAGATGCTTATCATTTGGGAAAGAGTAATGTAATAGCCTCTGTTACTGTTATTGACAGTTCCTGAAATTTCTTACCTCTTTGGTTTTCTGTGACTTGTACAGCAGCATTTATAGTCTTCATTTACTCATCTCTTCTTTTTATTGATGCTTTACCTTATAAACTCTTCACACATTTTTTCAGTCTTTTTTTATTTGCCTCAAGTTTTCATCTCAGATCCTGAAAAATTAATCAAAACTGGATTTCTCCTGCAGTTGTGATAACTACTAACTGTAGTAAGGTTGGTGTCACAGCTAGGCTGAATTAACACTTAGCTGCTTCTGAGGGTGTTATTTCATCCCTTTTCTGGCAGTATGTTCTCAGTGCCTCACTTGGGCCAGTTTTGGTGTTTGTCTGATGGGGTGATCTGAGGAGATAGGCAAAAGAAAGCCATAATTTTAGGTTCATCTGGCTCTGTCAACCTGCTCCCTGCAAGGTAATATGAGCACAAGGCTTGGCCTAAGAATGGAGAGCCGTGAACACACAGATAAAAGTCTTCACAGAACTGCTGAAATTGTAGAAACTGGGCCATTTGTTCTATCAGTAGTACTTGATTTGGAAGATAAAAAATACAGCTGTAACATCAAGAAGGCAAATATCTGCTTTTGTTTAAACTTGAGTGTGGGAGGATGATATATCACAATGTTTCTATACATGGAATGCTTCAGCTTTCTTCTTCCCTCCTTACAAGTTCTAATACACTTGTATTAACAAGAGTTTACATTTCCAATGTTTTAATTGTCTGTGTTTGCCTCAAATATTTTTACATTAACATTCCCACAAATGTTTGTTTGATTACAGTAGTGTTAACTATCCAGAACTGCAGTTGTCACCTCTTAACAGCCTGTTCTTCATAACAAGAAATCGCATTTCTATTTACTCTGCATTTTAAGTTCACGAGGACTGGAATTCCAGTTTTTCTCAGCATCAATAGTGTTTCATTTCTCAATGGAGTTGTCTTAATTCTGCTACCAACATTGTCCAAGTGGAGATGTTCAGAGCTTCCTTTACAAAATCATTGATTGTTCAGTTGTCAGGCATCTGGAATGCTGGAGGTGAACCTTAAGATGCTGTGTAGCGTCTTCATTAATACTTACTCGGTCATGTGTTTTTCTAAGAAAGAAGAAACAGCTCCAGATTTAATAGATTTTGTGTTTCTCAACAGCATTAGAGTTTCTGCTTAGCATTTGTGTGTTCATTTTGCCAGGGTTGGCAGTTTTCTCCTGCATTAATAACTAAGCAGAACAGCTCACAAGCTATAAGGCTGTTATCTTTAAATTGCATTTATGTATTTGTGTTCTGCTGAGTAGAATAATGTCTTGCCTTTTAATATACTGTTTTGTGACATATGTCACATGCCTTTCTATTTTCTGACTGAGAAAAATGATACCAAATTTATTTATCAAAAGATTCATGTAAACCTTTTAATATGCCTCTTTTTTCATTAGAGTTGATTCCAGTTTAGTACTGTAGCAGTGTTTTCTGTATCCAGCCTTTTTGGCCCATTCCTCCTTTATAAATATCTTAGGTAGTTACTTAGTTTCACAATGATTAGTAAGATGTTTATTGAGAAAACAGAGCCTTTCAGTTCTCCAGGAGAGTTTGAAGATGGAAATTGAAGAGGACTGACAAACCAGTTGAAAACACCAAGTCAGTCTTCAGTAAGGAGTGTGTGTATTTTTAGGAACGTGAGTTTATAGATAGAGGGGTTGTGTGTATGTGTGTGTGTTTTTCTGCATTTATCTGAATCCATCAAATAGATGTCTGTATATATCTAGATGTTGTTTCATGGCTAGAAGCATCTTTATGTCAGTATAATTAATTTCCTACTGTGTCAGCATTAGAAGAGAATGAATCTGTGTGTATGGAATTCATATTCCAAGACACATAATGTATTTTTTTAGCAGTAGGATACAAAAATACCCTAGGATTCTGCTGTTTAAAATGGCTCTGGAGCTGTGTTTCTTTGTGGTGTTGTTTGCTTATGAGTTGTGTGTATGAATGAATTTAAATGAAGTAGAGTATTTACCAGAATATGAGGGCTCATTCAGAAGCAGATTTAAAGGCAAGCACTTTCAAAATGTAATATCAATTATTTTGGGATTACAGCTGTAGTGCACTGAGAAGCAGTAGTATCACCTACCCAGAGTGTTTATTTCCAGGTATTCTTAGCAGTACTCACTCAAAGTATTCTGAAGCCTTATCCTAAGAAAGTTCAGTATGAACTTCACCTTGAATAGCCCTGTTGGAATTTGAACAGATTTGTGGCAGAAACATGTGGTCCAAACAGCTGTCATGCAAAACTATTAAAAAAAAAAAAAAAAACCAACCTGAAAGTCTGGTGAACTCAGAAATCTGTTGTGCATGTTGTTTTGAATTTTTTTTAAATGAAGATAATACTAAATGCATCCTTCAAGAAAAACCTCTAATGTAGGCCTTTAACATAAATCCATAACTAAAATAAGCTGGTTTATTTGGTCAGATTTGCCTAACACCGGGCTTAAAAGACTTCAGATTTATAGTTCGCCTTTCCTGTGGAATTACAAATAGTTTGATAGTATGTCAGTGGAGGCATAAAAATCAGAGAAAACAAACCAGGATTTGGACAAGGATCAGGGAGTGAAAGACAGTGTCAGCATGAATGCTTCTCTTATAGTCTTGGATTTGATTTAAAAGACCTTAAAATTCTGTCAATGTAATCTCTCCAAAGTAAAGTTGGGAAATGCAACTTTGTTTCCTGGCATTAGCTTTGTTTCCATTACCCAGCATACTGGGCCATGGAGGGTGAATCCAGGCTGCCTGGGGAGAAGCAGAGTAAACCATTCCCTCTGCTGCTTTCCAGCACTGAGGCATTTCCCCTATGATGGGGGCACTTGTTTCTGGTCTACCCTAGCCTTTTCCTATGTCATGAAAGAGTTCTCTCAGGGAGGTAAAGAGAAAGGGTTTCGGTTAGTAAAAAGGAGACAGAGCCTATAGTGCAAAGGGTAACAGATCATGCAGATTACCCATTTTTATATAATGTATTTAAATTTTAACATTTGAAAAATGTTTGATGCGAATGATTTTGCTGTTTTTAATGATCTTGTGTGACAGCGTCAACTCCAAGTGGAAAAACTGTTGGTCTAGAATGAAGAATATCTTGAGCAAAGCAATAAAAGGAAGTAGAAAGGTGTTAATATTTCATGCTCCATAATGGATGGGTGATATGATAGTAGGCATCAGTCAGAGGTGTGATCATGACAGATGTAAAAAACCTCAGAAGTTCCAATTTTGAGTAGAAGATGCACTGAAGGAAAAAAAAAAAACAAACACCTTGTTTTAAAAAAATCAGATACAACTGAGTTGCTGATGCTCCATGTGACAATGGATAAATACATGCTTGCTGGTCTGACTGCAAAATTTGTCACAATAGGGCTGTTAGTTTAACAGGAACTCACCTCAGCCATACTTTGATTTCTTTAAAGATTATAAGGTTTCATTAAATACTCCTTTCTTTTCTTTTCTATTTTTTTTTGTTCCTTTCTAAATAAGAACTTCTCTGTGGCTATTTTGCAAATGCCAGTTAAACCATGAGTTTTAATACAGTATTCAGAGAGCATTTTTTGAATAAACAGCATTTTATTAATTGTTTTCCATTTTTTTTTTCTTCTGCCTCTCATTTCAGAACGGTTTGATCACCACTGTCCCTGGGTAGGCAACTGTGTGGGGAAAAGAAACTACAGATTTTTTTATATGTTTATTTTATCTCTGTCCTTTCTGACAGTCTTTATATTTGCATTCGTTATCACCCACGTCATCCTTCGTAAGTATGCTGGTGAAATCAGATTACGTATGTAGCCATTTGCTTGAGTTTTTTAAGTTAATATTTTGATCATTCAGGGTTTATTTATTTATTTATTTGTTTATTTGCCTTTTCTCTGAAACTTCACAATCCCCAATGAGTCCCATTCTGGTTTATATAGGCACTGCTCATAGTAGTCATTGGCCTGGTACTGGCTTTACCTTAATGCACTCCTAATTTTTTTAAATTTTTTTGTCCTTTTATGGATGATTCATTGGAAAAGCATCACATATACTGTATGTTTAAGTATACAGGTAGTATCATTTAGCTAAAGAACTTCCACGTGCTTTTTTAACTGTAAGCATGGGTCACTTGCCATCCAGACAAAGAGGCAAATTACTAGAAAATAGATTGGAGCTATACTTTTTGTACTTTTGTTGTTTAGCTTTACACCATTCTCAGCCCTATTTTTAATGCATTATTTTCATTTGCATAGACATTCTGAGAAAAAACAATTCATAACAGAGCGAATCAGAAATATTAATGAGTTTGAGACTGATTTTTATTTGTTTTCTGGATTGTGTTTGAGGTCAAAACTCTCTTGGGTACTGTTGTTTTTTTCCATACCCCTAACTAATTTTGCTGGCTCCTCTATGATGATGATGGTGACATTTATGGTGGCAGGTTACATGACTTTTCTTTAAACACCTTTTGTATGTTGGGTTTTTTAACCCACTACCACTAGAAGAGCATTCTATATTTTTCACTAATTATATGGGATTTTGCCTTAAGGAGTGTTTCTTTAACCACTTTGGAAATGTGATCTGCTCATTCCTTTGTATTGCAACAGAAACCTGATAGAAATAATAATTGCAGTATATGACACATTTATAAAGCTAACTTGATAATGATAATATTCAGAGAATATTTTACTGGAAAAAACATGTCAGATTGTACTCAGTTTCTGGAATTGTTTACAACATGCAGGGAAAAGTTGTATTTGAAAGAGCAGAATTCCTGCTCTTACTCATTCTTCTATGATGGAAAACTATATGCAAAACTATGATGGAAGCACTGAGAGGCTGTCCTATAGCTCAGAAATCGAGTTCATAGGCTAGAACTGGGATATGAATTTTGAGGGAATCTGAATGAAAGCTTGTTCGCATTACTAGATACAGCATTTCCAATACCAGTTGAAAAAAGCAGAGATAAAATGTATATATTGTTTAGAAAAGGAAAATTATTAGAAAAAGAACATTTGCCATTAATACTTAAGTGCATGTTATTTATCTGGGCATACGTGGGTATATACATACACACCTTTTACATTTAAGAAGAAAGACTCATGAGTTTTTTTCTGAAATCTTTGTTAGTGTTCATTAGTTGAAAACATTCCTAGTCTGACAATGTAAAGCTATTTTTGACACTACTGTACCTTTGTTTCACAAGGACTTCAGTGTTTTTCTTCAGTTTTCAGTATATGAGTTATCAATATAATGTCAGTATTACATGTTTTGTATGTTAAGTAGGTTTATCTAGTAGATTTTAAGTTTACAGTGTCCATACCTAACTCTTGAGTATGATTTAGACAAAGAACAGAGTAATTAATTGTGCCTGTGTGGTTGAGAAGCACTTAAGTATTGTGTAGATGTTATAGATTACATGTAGTAAATGTTAAATGCTGAATTTGCCTGTCAGCTGCAAAATATTCTTGCTATGGAGGTTAATCTACCTAGAATGAGACAAGAAAAAACATCCTTAAGCTCTAAAGATTGGTCAGTCCTCAAAGGCAATGGGAGCAGGTATGATATGTGATTAGGTTCTTGATGTTTAATTGATACACTGGAGTTTCAAGCCCAGCTTTCAAATTTGTCTGCTACAGTCTTGATAGTGTCCAAAAATGAATTCTTTACAAATAACATTTTCTTGTCACTCCACTCTGTTTGTGCCTACCATACCTCTAGAAGTCCTCCTGTCTACTTTTCTAATAATTACCACTCAACGATTTGTGTTCTGTTTTGTAGCTCTTCAGTTCTTTAGCTGAAGCTAACTGTTAAGCAGGATTCTCAGTTACTTAATCTGAACCTTTGCTCTTGGCACAGATTGCTTTTTCTTCGCGTGGCTGAAGGAAGTCTCCGTTTTTAGACCTCAGACTCTGACCTTCCTGCAATATTCAAAGTCATACATGAGTCCTGACAAAATTTTTTTATTTTAATGCCTCTTGATTTAGACAATTTTTAAAAAATTTGCATATTTTTATAATATATCTTGCGAGGAGGCATTTTATAAATTTTGGTGGGCCTAAGTGGTGATGAGATGTAAGATACATCTTCTTGTTTTCTGTGGCTTTCTGAGGCATACATTGGAAATTTGTTCTTTCTAGGTTTAAGAATATGTGCACATAACATTATTAAAGAAAATAAAACTAATTTGTAAGTCAGTTGTACCAAAGGTACTGTCTTGCAAGATTATCTTCCTTCTCCCCAAATTGAACACATTTCCAGTAGTAGCATCTGTATTTACAGTTACTTGTCTCTCTTTGAGGCATCAGTATTTCAAGTGTTTGTTGCAATGAACAATCTTCCCCTTCTGATGTTTTGGGCGCTGCTTGGAGGAGTGTGACTAGCAGCAGGGCATAGAAATCACACCTATCTGCTGCCATTGCCATTAAGGATGCTAAAAATACTAAGAAGGCAGGGAAAGTTCCACTTTCTTATACCTTGAGAATGAGAGCCAATTATAAGAGTCTGAAAAGGCTCGGAAATACAAGGTAAGTAACTTCCTACTTGTAACAATAAACAGTAAAATTGACCAGAAAGGTCTAGAGAATTACACATATATTTCCTTATTCTTGTCAAGACAAGAATCTTCTCTCCATACAGATCTTCAGAGGAATTTAGCTAAGTGGAAAATTTTTGCTGTGGGGAAAACTTTCAGCATTTAAATCACTTATGTTATTCAGGAAAGTTCAAACTGTGTGCCTGTAGCTATGTCAGATTAAGTCAGCTACAACAAATTCACTTGTTGCAATCAATAAATTGCCAAATCACCCTTTTTGATTAATATCTCATGGTTATGGAAGCCAAGTGCTTTTTTACTTTGCATGCTTCTGCATTTCTAGTTGATGGGCTCATTCTTCTTGTGAGCTCTTTTCAGCTACTAGATTGTCTCTTATTTGCCTGGAGGCAATAGTAACCTATGAGAAAAATCTTCTGTGTAGGTGCAGTAGAAACAGAATTATAAATAAGAGAGACGTGCTTCCAAAACAAAGGGTGGGAACTTGGGAATCTGAGTTTATAGAATAAATTTTCCAAGTCAGAAAGTTACTTTGAAAAATAGTATTTCAAAGTGAAACAGAAGGTTATAATTTTTTCTTTCCATATTAGGTCTAAAAAAGCAGGGGTGATCACGAATCTTGTTCATGGGAAAGTATGTGTGCATCAATTTGGTATGACTTGAGAAAATATCCTGCAGATGCTAAACCTGATAAGTTGCTCAAGGGCTTTTTTGATGTTGTTGCTGCTGAGCAACCTATTCTCAGATTCATATTAGTAAATCTATTCTATGATTATTTGGTTATCTTCAAATGTTAATTGTTTTAACTATAGTAAAAACAGCCCGTAGTCTCATTTCTTACTTGACTGGTAATTTTTGGGTTCTATTTCTACAGGTTCTCAACAAACAGGGTTCCTCAATGCTCTGAAGGACAGTCCTGCAAGATATCCTTTCACTGAAACATATTGTAGATTTTGTTGCAAAATAACATCTGATATGGTTTTCCTTGTTTTCTTGCTCTTGTTGAATGTGTCCTTTTAGACTTTATCAGTTAATTATTTCCTCACTTCCTGCACAATAGGATTTCTTGCCACATGTTGGAGGTAGGAAAGAGTCTATAGCCTGGAGTAGTTTTTATTCTTCATGTTTTGCAGAGCAGTACTCTGGACAAAGATCTGTAGTTTACATGTCCATGAAATATGCTTCATGTTTTGTGATGGAATTCATGAATACATTTTGCACTAACACATGCTGTGGTTTCACTAAAAATATTCAAGAATTGTTCTGTTTTACAACTGAAGATATACAAAATGGCTGAATCTTTTTGGGATAGAAAAAGTAGATTTTTGGAATAACAGACACAACATGCTTTCCTTGAAGAACTCAATTTCTGAAACTATTCTTTATGTTCTTAGAGAAGTCATTTTCAAATAACAACTCGTGTTAAGTTACATAGCAGCATGTAAAGTGCATGCACAGGGACTACTATTGTTGTTCAGCTTGGAAAAGAACAAGACTCTGGGGAGATCTCATTGTGGTCTGTCAGTATATAAAGAAGTCTCATAAGAAAAACTGAGACTTCTTAGCAGAGTTTGTAGTGACAGAACAAGGTTTTAAGCTGAAGGAGAGTAGGTATAGATTGGCCATAAGAAAGTTTCTGCAATGAGAGTGGTGAGACACATGAACAGGTTACCCAGAGATTTGGTCACTGCCCCATCTCTGGAAGTGTTCACAGCCAGGTTGGATGGTGCTCTGAGCAACCTGGTCTGGTGGAAAGTGTCCTTTAAGATCCTTTCCAGCCCAAGCCATTCTGTGGTTCTATTCTGTAAATGCTCCATGCACTTCTTTTCACTTCATGGGACCTTCTGTATATTTTCTACTCAGTGAGAATGGAGTCAGAAAACAGCTAACATAATGAAAAAATGGGAAACTGACAAAAGTGCTGGTTAGGTTCTGTACAGACAGTAGGATTCTCATTGCTTATGTACCTGTTTTGAATGCTTCCTGGCTGAATAAACAGTTTTCACCTCTCACAAAGACACTATGAAAAGAATTCTTTCCCATTTGTCTATTGTACCTCACACAGTTTGCTTTTCCACACAAAGGTATGAGGAAAAAACTGTCATTCATAGTTGTGTACAGACTCTTTCTGGGTCATTTTCCCAAATGTCAAATTCTGAAGATAAATTTTTTTGTGTGTGCTCGTCTTCATCAGGTAGAATCACTGAGCTGTTAACTCCCTTTTTAAGCAAAGCCACATTCAGATTTTTTTTCACAAATAATTTTAAAAAACACAAGCAAACAGCTCTAAATAGCACAACAGTAGCTTCCAAATAAAACAATTACAGTCAATTCTAACAAAAGATAATTATTTCAAACTGTTTTCAAACTGAGAATAGCTTTCAGTTGTCTTTAAATCAAAAGGTAATTGCTTATGCATTTGAGGATTTTTGTACAGGAACAATGGCCTCATAATTTATAATTGGTGTTCAGAGATATGCTGCTTTAAAAGGCTTAGTAGCACGTCTTGCAAAAATGCCTGGTTTGATAGTGATATGTTGGACAATTTAAAAGTTTTGTTACAGTTAATTCCAGTAAAAAATTAGATTGTCCAAATAGTATTGGGAATGCTGCTTAGGAGCCAGTCAATTCAGGCAGAGAGAACATGGCCATTTCAATCTTACTAACAACCCTGTCTGCATGAGATGCTAAGGGAAAATTATACTGTATGATGCTAGTAAGATACTATACCATATTAAACTAGAGGGTTGTACTTTGTTGAGAATATATTGCTTTTTTGTGTTTGTTTTATAGTTAATGGACTTAGGTTGAACCAGTGAATTCTGGTTAATTTGGCATAACTACCCCTGCTGTTCTCGAGTTGTTTCTGGATCATTGTGTGGGGAACTGAAAAATGTCCCTTCCTGTGGGGAACTGAAAGAAGCCTTGAACTGAAAGAAATTCCCTGTCCCCCCCACCAGCAGGAATTGCAACGTAGAGGGAGAAACCCACTTTTCAGTACCCTTTTGAGTGTAATTGTCGTGAGAAACATTCTGTTAGTGACATGTTCCGGTTGCAGGGAGATATTTTCCCTCTAAGGTTCTTCTTTTCTGACATGCTGAATCTTCCTCCTGGTGCAGATTCTACCCAACACTGCTCATCTGCAGCCTTCCTTACTATTTCTACTCTTTCAAAGCCCAGTTTGTATTGCACATGGTATTTTGGGCTGTTTCTTTCTTTTACATGTTTTGGAACCCTCTGCAAACAGTCTGTTTCCTTACCCATTATCGCTTGTACTCCTTGCTTTAGCTATGGCTGTTGCAGACAGAGTTCCTATCTTGTATTGGTTTGACTTCACACAACCTGAGGGAATGAGAGGCAGAGAGTAGTGACCGTGCTGCTCAGCAGCAAAGTGTGCTTTGGTCATCCTGCTGCTTTTGGAGCAGATCTGCTCAGAATGCAAATTACTCTTTTCTGGCTTAAACCACTCTGATTGAAATAGGTTCTAGGGAAGATTATACAGACACTTAATGTGTCCCAGTTCATTAGGGTTGAGCAATACAAAACTCTTCACTTTTAACTAATGTTAGGATTTTTTATTGCAAGTATTTATGTCCATCCATGCCATTTCCAGGCTGTGTCTCTGTGTAAGGGTGAGGAACTGTCATATTTTTCTTCTATTGATAGGTTCAGTGATAAGGGTATTTTTTCCTCTGTTCTAAGGCTGTGTCCTTGTTCTGGAAAATTTTGAGTCTGTGTTGTCTTGGAAACTGACTTCACTAAAGGTTGATATGGTTAATATACAGATTATTTTTATCCTATTCTTTTCTCATCATTTTGTTCCTAGTCATGAATTTTATGTATTTTTCTAAGAACCAAAGCATTCTCTTCTGTTGATTTGTGTTCCCTAAAAGAGAAAAAAAAAAAAAACCAAAATATTGAAGTATTATAGAAAACAGCATTCTCAAAGCAGATGTATTCTGAGTTCGTGGCTATTCTGTGTAAATAAATAAAAGGAAGCCTTCTACAGAAAGTTTGGAAAGTTCCTCTTTATGGTTGGTTCTCTAAAGTTTTGAATCAACTTTGTCTTACTCCTGAGATGATGACTCCTTTAGAGTTAAAGGAATTATAGAAACTGTAGTAAGCATGCAATGTTGAGTGCTGATTGTTTTTCTGAGTATATCAATCGGTGCATGTGCACATCTTTGCTGCTCCCTTGGAGTTGAATGTGCTCCTGTTGGGCATGTCCCAGTGCTGTTCCCTGTAAGTCACACATGAAAGCACCCCACGTGCTCCCATCTGTGTATCTCAGGTGTGTAGTCCCATGCATTGCCCCTCATACTAGCAGTCTGCTGGCTGATCTCACTCCTCACAGTGTTTGGCTGGGGTGGTGCTGTGTCTGGGCTAGGCAGATGCCTAGAGTTTATTTTTTTCTGACCCCTTTGGAGTATTCTAGAGATCTCAAAGGATTTGTGGACTGCCTTGAATTTTGTGATTTTAACTAATTACTGGATTTTTTTTCCCATTTGCATTAATTTCCTTGACTTTTAATTACTGTGCTGGAAGCTGTGGTGTGTTTTTTCTCAGTATGGTCCATTGTTGGCCTCTCAGGTTTTCATACGTATTTGATCAGCTCCAATCAAACAACAAATGAAGATGTAAGTTTGTAGTATATTTCTACATATGTATTTCTAAATACTAATGAGGAGTTTTTCTTGAGTCAGACATGTCTGCATCATTTTGTGAATACCTCAGTGAGAGTGAAGGAAAGGTCATGCTTGATTCAAAAGATCAGATGAAATCTTTTTTACTATATTTGTTGTGATTTGAAATGTGCTCATTATATACATAGTATGTCCGTTTTGGTTTACACACATAGGATCTCTATCTTGAAACAGTAAAATACAGGAGGAGGAGACAAGCAAGTATGTTTTATACAGTAGGAAATTAATACGTATTTTTCAGTATCTCCTTTTCACTGGAAGTGGTAAATAGTCTTTAACTCAAAAATTGCTTACTGTAAAACTTGAAAAGCGTGTTGAATTCTCTAAACTAAAATTTCATTCTTTGTATTACCTCTAAAGACTTTTTGCCATTCTGAGGTCCAAAACCTCTGGCAAGGAGTATATCATTAATTTAAGGATCAACTTTCTCATTTCTACAGCTATGTATTTCACATATAGGATTTCTTCGTTTTGATGTTGAATTATGCTTAACTGTGTATGGAATCTTCATGTGTCCTTCCCCAACTAAAAGGAGAAATGTGTAATGAATGAAAGGAGAAAATAAAATTAGCTAGGGAGCTAATGGTGTAGAAAGCTTTTGGAAATATAATAAGTGATCTAACAAAATACTTCAAGCTTTAAGTTGTTTTATTGTAATTTCCTATTGTACGTTTTTCATAGGTATCTGGTAGATATAAAAGTAGCATCTTCAGTACTGTCAAATATGTTTTGTTATTGTTTAAGGTCACAGCTAAAATTACACATTTTACAGTAAATATCCACCTAACCAGAAAAGCACTTCCTAAGCAGGATCAAAATGAACTGTGCCTCAGCATCAAGTATCAGAGCAAGTAGCCTGACTTGGAAGAAATTTACCTTGTTAATAAGACAGATGAGATACTCGGTTATTCCTCGGTTATTAGGTTTCTGCCAAGATTGTCTCTCTAGATGGACTTAGTGTGCTTCCACCCACTTCCCTCAAATAAATCTCTTCTGGATTGTTGAAAGATATATAGCAGGGAACTGCAGCAGTGGAACATGTCTGAATATCAAGTAAACAGTTCAGTAATTTAATTTAAAACATAAATTCCCAATTGAATACAGCAAGACATTTTACTCGGGCTTTCAAGTATCTTACAAACAGAAAAAGCAAACTGACTAAGGGAAAATGTAATATGCAGTAAAAGGTAGCAATGGCTGCATTTGCTTTACAATTTTAGAACTGTTTGTGAACTTTAGGGAAGATAATGTTGTGTGATATTGCACAGCTTGAAAACTATGGAAAAGAAGTGCTCTATTGCTGGCTTTAATCATATTTTGCAATTGAGGCTCTTCTGTAAAACATGCTATTATGTTTGTAAAATTGAGCTTGGACCATTATGTTTAGATGCTGAAATTCCTGTTTTGAGTATATTGATCTCTTGAGACTGTGGGTTCTCTACATCTATGGAGGTAAAGCATGAGCTTGTAGGGTCCAGCCTTCATAACAACCCAAAACTCTTAAATTGTTTGGAAAGTGTCATTATGGATTTTCTGTGGTCTCTTCTGCAAGTAGCATGTTGCAACCTTAATTTCTCACAGCCATTTTCTCTATTGCACTACATGTGATACATATTGTTCATATCTCTTCAGATTAAAGGATCATGGTCAAATAAAAGAGGTAAAGAAAACTATAATCCCTACAGTTATGGCAACATCTTTACTAATTGCTGTGCTGCTCTCTGTGGGCCCCTCTCTCCAAGGTAAGAGTATCAAAAGTATTGTTAGCATAAATGAAGCCATTAAAAAATAACTCTTTTTGATTATTTGAGTTTACTCAATAAAATCAAAGTTTTGGATTAGTATCCATTCAAACTTTTACGTTTTTCTTCAGTGGTAAAGAGATAAGTTGGTAAATTGTTGGTAAATTGTGTTTAAACTAAGTTACCAAATCCTGTAAAATTACATCTGAAATGCAAATAAGCTTCTTTGTTGTTTGAACTTTCACCAATGCAGTTAAAAGCTTTAGAGCAAGAAAATATTTCTAGTAGCTGACTGTTGCATGAAGATCAATCTAGTTTATGAAATTTTTACATACCTAACAAATGTGACGTGAGTTGAGGAATCTTAAATCTACAACTAACTTGATAATTGTTGATTTTTGTATTTTCACTCCAAAATGTTTTATTTAAATGGACAGTATTTTTTTTATTTAATACTGTTAACATATATACATTAAACTGATTTTGGTGGTCTTACACTAAAGCAATTCCAAAGAACATAATGGACTATGTTTTGCTGAATACATTTTCACCTTTGGAAATCTGAAATATTTATATATTTGAGGTTGGAGATGTTTTTTCAGCTTGAAGAAAATGTAGTACAGAGCTGAGACTAGAGAAATAAAACTGTCAGCCAGAAAAATCTAATTCTTTTCTTACTCCAGTGCTCAGTGATTAGGCATCTCATGTACTGTATAGACAGTAGAGGCCCAGTTTCACTGTAGAGAGGGGTAGAAAAACTTGTAGATAATTTTGTGGCCTATTCCTTGGTTGATGTGTTTTGCTTTGCCTGGAATTGCAAAGTTATGAATTGGAACAAGAACAAGGAAAGTAAATTATTTTATGGTGCAGTGCCTCAGGTGTTTAACTGGAGTGAGATTTCTGGCTTTGCTGTCAGGAATGTTAGAGGTGCTGCTCTTCTATAAGCAGTCAAAGTTCAACAGGAGAGACTGACATGTTTTCCTAAAGAGGAAACAACAGAATAGAGATTTCCACATACAGGGTTACGCCTGGTGAGAGTGCATAGCTCTAGCTCTGCTTCCTGCCTGTGTGGATGTTGCCTCAAGCCAACCTTTTAATTCTGCCATTTTGCTTTTGATAAAAGTATGTGACATAAAAGCACAGTGCCATGCTTCAAATTCTTTTGATTCCAAATGGAAATCTTTATTAAAACTACATCATGTTTCTCAGTTTATGAAATAGTATATTAGGCTGATAAAGGTAGCAATACACAATTGGACCAGACTGGTATTGGCTTCTGTGTTTTAGCAGAGTTTGTACATTTTTTTCCAAAATTCAGTGTAGCAACATTACTTATTTAGACATTGACATGTCTAAACCTCTCATAGAGTTTCTGCAGGGAGCCATTTTGTGACCATGGGGAAAAATTTACAGACTGTAACATTTACAATATAAGCTTGCTTCTTTTACTTTTAATCTCAGCTGTGTCCCAAGTAACTAAATATTAAGGTTTTTTTTCCTTAAATTCTGGAAAAGTGGCTTACCAGCAATTCCAGCTCAAAATTCAAAATGTTCAAGTGCCTTTGAGTATGAAGTGCAGATGAAGAGAGGATCTGTAACTAATCAAAACTTTTCTCACTTCTATTAAAGATAATTTATAAACGTATGTTAGCAAATTCAAAATGTATTTTACATGTCCTCGACAGTTACTTTCAAATCTTAATTTGATCCTTGGCTGTCAGCATATGTCTAACCAGTATTCTGGTGCAACAAATTATATAACTTCTTTAAGCATCTTTAATCTTCAACTAGGTTGGATTATTTCATTCTATGTAATTTGTTTATAATCTTGCACAGTTCTTTTTTACTTGCATTCAGTAATTTCTCCACAGAGTATTTTCTTAGAAATAAGAAATGTTATGAGTGCATCACTTTGGTAAGCACAGTGGAACACTTGTTAAGTAGCTGTCATGAAACATCTGGCAAGTTAAGTTGTCTGTCAGAAAGAAAGATGTACTTTTCTTCATTCTTGCTAAATTGTGTGATTAAGTAGTTTCAGTTTAGATGTGGAAGCTGGTAAAAAAAAAGAACCTTTAAAAGAGGTACTGAATCAAAGTGCCCTGAGTGAATTTTGTCATTTCTTTATTCACCTGTGGTTAAAATTCTTAGGTTTTGTGGTACCTGCTAGTAAGCTTCTAAGTCTATTGTCTGTGAATAAAAATCAAAAAAAAGTAGCAGTATATGTCATTATATGACAGGCAGTATCACAAAGAACAAGTACCTTACTGATGAGTGGAAAGTGAAGTCTAGTACTTCATTTGACTAAAAGGGGACATTGGAAAGTATTGGTGAGGTATTAAGGTCTGTTGTATGACACAAAGTTTGTCTTTCTTTTTATTGAGAGTAGATAGTTATTAAACAGCAATGTCTCTAATACTTTTCCTTTACTGTGATTATTCTGTAGCTTAATTGACAGAAGAGGATTTATACAGCCAGATACACCGCAATTAGCAGGACCATCAAATGGCATTACCATGTACGGGGCCACACAGTCTCAGAGCAACATGGTAGGAATCATCCCATAATGTTGTTCATCAAGATTCCTGTGAATGTTTTTCTTCTCCACTTTCATGTGAACTAATAACTAACTGGATACAGCTGACACACTGGGTTGAATGAGTTGTTTAATAACTGTAAAGAAAAAGAACAAAATCCAAGGCTCTTTTTAATGTACATTTCACACAGTGTAATAGTTATTGCTCATGGATTCTTAAAAAAATGAACAAAAAAAAAGAGTATTTTCTACGCTGTTGATTTATTGAATTGACTGGCATTTTGATTTTTGCTGTTGACACCTACTGTGTTTTGAACTGGAATATTCAAGTATCATGGACTTACTCTGGTTCGTCGTTTTCTACCTAATTGTTATTTTGTGTGGCACTTTCTTCATACTCCCATTTCCTTCTTTGCTTGTACACTGCAGTTTTGCATAGACTAATGTATTTTAAAAAGCAAAGATGAACAAAGAGGAGTTTCTAGGGGAGAAATATTTTGAAGAAAGAGCAGGAGGACTCTGAACCTGAACAAAAAGTGGCAACTGGATTGTTACAACAAAAGTTTTTTGAACATCTTTGAAACTGTGCCAATAGTATTTACTTTGGTTTTTTGTTGGTAACATTGACTATCGTAATGGAAGATAGGATTTCCAGTGCCAAGAAGAAGAAAATAACTGGAAAGAGATCTTTTTCTGAAGGCAGCCATCTTGCATCTGTGCCTATTTCTGAATTGTCGTCCACATATCTTCACAGTATGTGGGTTCTAATACTTTGTCAAAGAAGTTGTGAGTTATGGATACCCTCCCTCTGCCAAAAAAGAGGAAGCCATGAGGCCTTCTGACATAGTTCAGCCTTTCTTTTGAATAAAAGAAGAAAAGGTGTGCTCTTCCCAGACAGATTAGTTTTAGTGTCACTGATAAACTCATATAAAATTTTTGCTGTAGTTCTTAAGCTGGTTTTACTTAATGCTTTGAGAATTAAATAGATTTTTAGTGTCCTTAATAAGAAAATGTATTAGAGACATGGTATTAAGTCTAAATCTTCTGAGGTGCAGTTGAGCAGAACAAGGTAATGCTCTACTTAAATTTTACTCATAATATTATAACTCTGAAGATAGAAAAGAGAGCTTAAAAAAAAAAAAAAGAGAAAGCAAACACTAGAAATGGGCTGAGGTCTTTCAGGGATTACCCAAGCTTTCTGACTCTGTCAAGGCTTCTTATTTGTGAGGATCATAAACCCACAATGTGTCCATGGCGTTAAATTGTCTTATCATTGCAAGAATTTAGACACTATCATTATTCCTAGATATTGCCAGTTTGGTAAAAAATTGACTAAGTCTGTCTCTAGAAATGAAGAAATCTGTTCTGGTATTACTTTAAGTCAAACAGTTTGCTGTTAAAATTTTAGAGTGTAGTATCTCTAATTACACAAATTCTTCAAAATTTCTTCTTATTTCCTAGAACACCATACCACATGAGCTGGGAAAAGCCTGGGTTCTTTAACAGTTATCAGAGTCACTAGGAAATGTGCAGATTTCACTCATGAAAATGACATATTAAAAAAAGCTTGAAAAATGTAATATGTCTTCTTTGGTCTGAAGGAATATTTCTGAAGACTGTAATGCCATTTTTCTCAGGGCATCTTTTCTCTTGATCTGTATCCAAGACCAGTCGGTTTCTAAAGACTGCTGACTATCAGCATTAAAATTTCTTCCTTGAGTTTTGTTGTAAAATGTTAGAGACTGGCTTAGTTTACCCGTCTCTCTAACACTATTTTCCCTTCTCTGTTGAAGGGGATATATCTAATACTGGAGCTGGTATTACTATGATTAAAGACAATGTGAAATTCCTCGACTTACCGGAGCATGTGTAGATCATAGCTGTAGACCACAGTACTTCTCAAATGGCAGATGTATAAATAGGCCATTTTTACATTATCAGTGATATTTATACTATTTTAGCAAGCCTAATGCTTTTGATTGCAAGAAATAAGTTACTAGAAGTCTGAAGTATGTTTCAGTACACCTTTGTAGTGTGTCTCTCTTGATTTTATTGCAGAATGTATTGCATCAAGTCTTCATGTCTAGATGTTACCCTGCTTAATCCACAGCGTGCTAAAATATCTCTCCTCACCATTGATATAAAATAAAGATTTAAATGAGCATATTCTCTCACACTTGTCTTCTCTTATTTCTTCCCTCTTTCATTTCTGTTTCTTCCCTCTAATCTTTTACAGAATCAGCTAGGTTGGAAAAGACCTTTGAAATCTAATCCAGCCTATGACCAAACACCACCTTGTCACCTAGACCTTTGCACCCAGTGCCACATCCACTCTTTTCTTAAACACTTCCAGGGACAGTGACTCCACTGCCTCCCTGGGCAGCCCATTCCAATGTCCAGTCACCCTATCTGTGAAGAGCTTCTTCCAAATGTCCAACCTAAACCTCCCCTGGTGCAGCTTAAGACAGTGTCCTCTTGTCCTGTCACTGGTTGCCTGGGAGAAGAGCCCAGCCTTCACCTGGGTAAAACCTCCTTTCAGGGATTTGTAGAGAGCAATGAGGTCTCCTCTGAGCCTCGTCTTCAGGCTAAACAACCTCAGCTCCCTCAGCAGCTTCTTATAGGCATCATAAATCTAAATAGAATCCTTGTGCTTCACCCAATGAGTCTCTTGTCCCTCATTAAATCTCTGTGGGTTGCTTAGTATAATACTTTGTTTTCATTTATTTTAATGAATCTTTTAGCATAGCCTCGTTTTTGCTGTTAGTTCAAAATAAATATCTGGCTAAGTGTAAAGTTGCCAGACGCTGGTTTTCAGTGCAATACATGATTTCTTATTCAGGATACCATTCGTGGGGCACTCTTTCTGTATTTAACAGCTTTTGTGGTAATTTTGCCTCTGAGACTTTGAATATTTTGTGCATTATCTACCCTACTCTTGGTAGTGACCCAGTTTGTCACAATCTCAGAAAGTTAGAGTTGTAGCTATAATCAGTGCTTATTAGACCCATACTGTGATTTGGGGATTTTTCTAGATCTTTATAGAAGAGGTTTTTGTCCATGTTCTCTCCATAGTATCTACCTTGTTTTAATAAAAGCTGAATCTATATTTACTTCCATGAAGGCTGGAAGCACATACAATTATTTTCCCAGTGCATTCCCAGTGTTTTTAATTTCTTTTCCAATATAATTTGAAAATAGTCTGGTAAATTCATTAGCCAACTTCTTAATATCCTTATCCACATGAAAAACATGGTCGCTTGGAGCTCATAATCTGTAGATCTGATAATTTCCAAAGTATTTTCCTATTGCATTTTGTTGCTGATAATTTTTATGAGCTCAGCATTAGTTTGATTACCCAAGTATTTTCCTTAAGAATCTTTTTGTGTGTGACGAACAGTATCTTGCCCATTATGAAATAATAATTTTCTCTGTAATTTATTCTTTCTCTTTCACTTTAAAGTTTATTTTCTTTGTGTTCTGAAAAAAGTTGGTTTTTACCCATAAAACCATCAGTTACCACTACTGGGTCTGGACCACTGTAGTACTTAATTTTATCTTAAAAGCTGGAGTTGATTATTGGAGTTTGATATAGGGTGTTTTATTCTTTAGTAATCTGTTAGGAGGAAACAGAATCTGTCTCACTCCATGAAGTTTTTAGAGGAATTAGTTTGGTTTATATTTACTATCATGTCTCTAGGAATTCTCTAATGTCTTACAGAATGATAGACTTGGCTTTTGTTTGACTCTGTGTCAGGACAGATTTATTTGCTTGTATTTAAGAAATTTCCTTATATTCCTGCATTCCTGGGCATCTCTTCTTAAATGTATAGGTAGTTCCATGTGTACCAAATTCCCTTGTTTCTAATTCTCTGGTTGTTATTTTTCCAGGATGCAAGTTCTTTAAGTATTTTCTTATGTATATGTACT
The DNA here is from genome assembly GCA_030060385.1 of Muscicapa striata striata. NCBI lineage: Eukaryota > Metazoa > Chordata > Aves > Passeriformes > Muscicapidae > Muscicapa > Muscicapa striata. Next base: position 4,714,324 of record JAREIS010000010.1, on the reverse strand, counting down.
ACTGAAAATTGTAGGAACTATAGTGCATGCACTACATTTATTACCCGTGATAAGTGCTGAAAGTCTTCTCCCAGACATTCACTTAAGTATTTCTGTTACTGATCTGGAAGTAGATCCAGCTGACTCAGGGAGCATTAAGTCTGATCATCCTAGTGTACTTTTTCCTTTGCTTTTTGTATTTTCATGATTAGGAGTAAGTATTTCTATCATGACAGTTTAGAATTGGCAAGGACTTCAGCCCCGTCTTGCTGGGAGTTTTGCAAGTCTGATTCCTTGTATATTGACTGATGCACTTCCCAGATGCCCAAAACAGAACTTAAAGTTCTTACCAAGTCAACATTACCACAGTCAAGGCTGATGGAGTTTTTTCATTAATGCATTTTACTTCACAGTTAAAATGAGTTATGGGCACATTCAAATAAATCAACTTCAGCATTTTGCTTTGAATTGGGATATGTTTTAGGAGCGATTATTTTAATAGTGCACGTTTACTGCATTTTTATTTGCATCTCAGAGCAGTGTTGGAGCACATGAACTATATTTATTTTAGAAGTTACACCTCTGGAATGCACCCAAGTTGCTCTAAGTGTTCTCAGATTTTCAGTCCATAAGAACAAACGGTCCCCAATGTGAAGTAAAATCTTTGGTCCAAGTGTCGTTTCCCGTTTGGCTTCAGTTTCCCTTCGTAGATCTACTCCTCATGCACTGTATTGATTGATAGTGAAGCTATTGACTTGGTGGGGTTTGTGGCTCAGTTGTTGCACAGTATCCAGAATACATTGATTTTGATTGTGAAATCCTACACCTGCTGGAAACAGCTACACAGGTCTGTCCCTCCACTCTTTACCTATTTGTTGTATCCAAAATATGGTATTTCAGCATCCTTCCTGTAACTTCATACCTCTGTAAACCTCCTCTGAACTCTGTGTTGTTTGTACTTTATTCAGAGATTGTGGGACTATTCTACCAGCTTTTCTCCATCTTCTGAGAACTCTAACAATTCTTGAATGTTACTAGCATTTAGGAAATTTTAAACTAAGTTTATTTAATATTTAAAGTAAATAATTCTGATTATTTCAAAATAATCACACTTAGAATGTGACAAATATATTGCCATGTACAACATTATCATGTATTTTCTGTGTAGCTTAGAAAAAACAGATTTTCTTCAGGAAAAAAAATTTCCTTAGATGTTTGTATTTATTATTTGTGGAATAAACTCAGAATTCTAGGTTTTGTCCAATTGGCTTTAATTTGTGCCTTTTTATGTGGAAATAAATAGATATCTAAAAATTTCTGTTCATATATTTAGTTGAGCTTCTTGACTTGTAGAACTTATTAAACTTGTCCTACCTTCAGAATCTGCTGTTTCTCTGAAGCAGTGGAAATTTTAAGTGAAAAATAAAATCAGCATATCTGAAATAAGAAGATGCTGGTGGAATAATTTTTGAAGTAGTTTTTTGTTATTTAGATTTCAATGCTTAGCTTCCTTTTTCTTAAAATCATAGGCTTTTCTGTTTCATTTGAAATTCTGGTGTTGGATAATTCATGTGATTAGTTGCAGCTAAGACTTCCTGCCCTAAATTTCATTCAGTCAGGAGTAAAATAATAAAATCTAGAGAAAACCACCATGCCAACCCTATAACAAATCTGATTTCCTTGTTTTAGTTTTGTGTTGGCTGTTTAGACTCAAGAATAGTCTACCTGTAAGAATAGTCTACCTGTATATTATGTGTTGTTTTTATCAGATGTTTTTGAGAGCCTCATAGAACACATATGCTTTTTCTGGCTTAGACCCTGCAATAGTTCCCTTTCAAAAGCTCTTTATAGCCTGTATTTTGCTAAGGATTTTGTGCTGGTCACTGTTGAACAGACAAGAAAAAGAAAACCTGAAATTTATCTAAATGAAAGGAGAGGCTTTAGGGAAGTGACAAGTGCATGGAAAATGAAGAGATATACAGCACCTGAAGTTGATAACACTATTTAATGGAGCTTTATGAGCCTACTTTGTCTTTTTATATTAATTTAACTGAAATGCAGTAGAGTTCTATAGGAAGAAAATTAATTTGGACTCTACAATGAGTTCAAGTAAATTATCTTCAGCTAATACCAAGCAGTGTACTTGTACTGCTTGGAACATGTTAATGATTTCCTTTTGAAGATCAGAGCTGAAGTTTCACTAAAGCAATAAGTCAGCTTTTAACATTATTTGTTTTCAGTGTACCCCAGTGGTTATAAGCATTGCTTTGTTATTTATCTTGTTCTTTGGCTACTGCCTTTCAGAGAAAATAGCTTTTGTTGGTCTTTTTGAAGTTTGAAAACTCAGTTAATGTATTTTTAAGGTCTGCATAGTAAGGTTGGTTGAAGTTTTAATTTAAATAAGCAGGTGTGAATAACAGGATAGTAATCAAGAATGAGTTATTCACACTGAATTACTATTTGAAAGCTTGACTTTAAAAGATGCTGACAGTTTTCTTCTTATTAAGATACTTAAGCAAGATTTTGGCTTTAAGCCTGTGGGTAATCCTTCTGAAATGATAGGGAAACCGCTTCAGTTGTTTGGCTGGGGTTGTTCATAGTTTTGTGGGGGGACGATTGCTTGCAATTTATATGAACTCAGTTTATGTAACAGAAGGTCAGTCCGTTTATCTTTCTGAAAGCAGAAGTTTTGGAAATACGTACCTGAGTAAGGATTGAGCTTCTGCCTGTCAAAAGTAGTTGGTCTGGGAGTCCTAAACCACTTAGATGCCTTTTAAACACTGCGTGTCTATTAAGACCAAGTAGTCTGCTTGCACACTTGCTGAATGTTAGGTGTGTGCATCCATCAGTAAGCTACTCAGTGGTGAAATTGGAGAACCTAAAAATTACAGAGGAAGCACTGCTAGTCATGGTTTTCATCATATAATAAAGGAGGCAAAAGTCTTCCCATAAGTTTTCAGAGACTGTATCACAGTGGCTTATTAAACGAAAATGAGCATTTTAGGGAATTGCTGTAATGTTAGTTATAATGGTTATGATCAGGAATATCTGAATAGATGATGGATCTGTAATATGTAGTAATTTGATAAAAATCTAAGAAGTCAGTCATAGAGCCAAACATATTGCTTTAACAGAGTACTTGAAATAATACTGAGTAGGATGTCTTACCTCTGGATAGATTTTTATTCTGCTTGCTTGCCTCCAAATCTCCTTCCTTGCATTTGTAGTTGCATTCACTGATTGTAGTGTTTTTCTTACCCAGCAGAACAGTACTATGGCAAATGAATCTAACATGATTTTGAAAAACTGCAATGTTATAACTGATCAGGCTATGAATTTTTTTTCTCATTAGAGGCTCTCAAAAATCATGCCAGTTCTTGTTAAAGAAACTTAATTTGGCAGTAGGTATACTACCCTCTTAGCAGGCTGGTCATTATTGAAAAACATACTTGTATTGTCATCTCAAGGAATGGGGGATAATTTTTTATAAACAGTTCTTAGGAATGGTGTAGAGCCAAAAAAAACCCATTTCTGGAAACACTCACTGAGCTTAAATGGATTTATATAATGCTGAATTTGGCTTTTATTGAGACAGTGCATGCCAGAAAACTTGTGTTTTGTACCTGGATTCGTCACATTGTCAGGATTAATCAAGAAACAGCCTAAAAATCATTAAGGTTGATCTCGATGCTTCTGCAATGCTGCCTGGTTTCTACACATCCTCTGGAGTATGGAGTACAGGACATTCTCTAGAATTTATATATCATGTATTAAATCATGAGGGGGAAAATTTTTACTCATAGAGCTTTATTACTAACCATGTAAGGTATCTGTGTCGAAAGAATTCTTGCTTTGGAAAACCTCTGTGGTAGGTTAATTCCTACATGTGAAGACCAGTTAAAAGAAGAAAATTGCCTAGGTTTTTTTTTTTAAGGACCTTAAAATGAACACTGTGAATGTATATCATAATTTACTTTGATAATAATCCAAAGCATTGGCTCAGTTATGCATGCCTTCCTTTTTTTTCTTGGGCAGCATGCAATGGGATGTTCGGGTGGCTAACCGTGGAATGATACTAATGGCTTTCTTTTTTTCTCTTCACACCCCATTCTTTTCCATGCCTTTTTATCCATATTCTCCCTTTTTTTTCTGTTTTGTTTGCCTTATATGATTTTGACACCCTTCCATTCTACAGTGTGACCAAGATCAGTGCATTCAGAGCACTAAATTCGTTTTGCAGGCTGCTGCCACCCCCCTCCTACAGAGTGAGCCAAGCATAACTAGTGAAGAGCTCCCTTTACCAGGAAAGACTTCTATCAGTGGCCCTTGTGCAACTCTGACTCTAGGGCAGCCGACACCACCATCTTCTATGCCAAATCTCACATCAGATTCAGGTTTGACAGACATCATACCATTAAAAGAGGAGCACGAAGGCCATCAGTTTCTCACTCCTGAAGAAGCTCCATCACCCCCTGGGATGCTGCCAAGTGGAAGTCCTATTACACACAGCCATACAATGCACGTCCTGAGTCTGGCCAGCCAGGACTCACTGCATGAAGACTCAGTGCGTGGTCTCGTAAAGCTTAGCTCAGTCTGAACAGCTTTTCTGAACATCACACTGTTTCCTGGTGTCTATACAAGTCTGTGCTTAACAGGAATGACACTGCAGTACCACTGTAAGGCTTCTTAACATGCCTGTAATGGAAACTTTATCACTTAATGGAATCTACTAAAAGGACAAGTTGTTTTTTTTTTTTTAAATGGAGCTATGGCATTTTTTTTACCAGGTTGTTAACAGTTGTGCTTTGATGGTGACTGCATTTTACTTTCAAATAAAACCAGGAAAGGTCAATAATCTTGTTTCCTGAAGCTTGGGTACAGCAAGTTGGAAGTCAGCCTGTAACAAACACCATGTACAGTACAAAAGAGAGAGAATCTTGGATGTGTCATGCTCTGTGTTCTATGCTCTTGTAATACACACTTGTTACGGCTTACCACACCTGTGGCCAGAATGATCTGCACTTACAGATTGTTATGCTGTTATGCTACCAGTATTTGAGATAGAAAATTACCATTCCATTTGTTAATACAAAAGACTGCAGATGTGGATTTGCATGCCACGCTACAGTATGTGTTACAGTGGTGTTGGTATTAAAAGAAAGTGCTGCTTTTTTATTTGTGACTTTCAAAGTGCTGTTTCGTTTAAAGACAGTACAACAAACAAATTAATGGACTATATTTTTTCAATTTATTAAATTTTATTTTAAATTAATCAGTGGTGCCTAGAAGATGATGAATTACTGATTTGATCATGTTGCATATCATTTAACCTTCTGTTTAAGTGTTTAAGTGAGGTATTGTGTTGTGCCATACCACAAAATTCTTCCACTCCCTAATGTGATACGATTACCTGTGGACCTCCAATAAAATGACATCCTCTATTTCGTGGACGTGTACAGTTATCCTTGCCCAGTTTTCATGGGGAAAGAGGGGGAAATCATGACTTGTTGGCATAGTTTATAAATATTTGACTGGAATATGTGTACATGATAAAACTAGAGCTATGGAGGAATGGCTGGTTACGATTTGGATTGCTTCACCTTTTTTGATGGTTTTGTTAGAGCTGTGCTTTTGTTCCCATACGAGGTCTTTATTTGGAACCAGTAGAATTAACCTCTGCTTGCACTGTAATTCAGTGTAACTGGAAGGTGAGGGGCTTAAGATTCAAGACAAAGAGAGAGCTTAGTGAAATAATCTTAAATGATTAATAGTCTCTAACTGTTTCCCAGTCATTGTTCATCATTTGTATCTGTCCTTTGATATTTTAAATGGAAATCTTGATTTCATGGAATTCTTCTGTGCTTTTTGTTTGCTTATTTAAGTAAAGCACAACTAAAAGGCTGAAGAGAATTTTATAAGTATTTTTTGTGACAGCTGAAGAGAACCTTAGTTAAGCTGAAAAACTGTAATAGCTTTAGTATTGTATTACCTGCTTTTCAGGGTGTGGAACCTGGATTCTTGTTTTCCTAGAACAAATTACATGCAGAATGAGCTTTATCTGATGTTTCTGTGGCATGAAAGCATTTGCCAGTTAACAATTGTAATAGTTCTGTATTGTTGACTGTGGTCATTCACTGACTCCAAGCTAAAAATCTTTTCCTTTTAACTTTTTTTGTTGAAGTTGAGAACAATCAGCCTGCAGAAAATAATTCACCCATGCTATTGAATATTCAGACAAGATACTGACAAAATCCCTACTCCTGTATGATTTCATGAGCAGTCTGTTTCTAAAATTGATGATGTTAGCTTGGACCTAATTCAGTGTGTAGAGCATAATAATGCTTTCTGTCTGTAAGTGCCATAATGGATCCACCAAAGAACCTCTGGCAGACAAATCTGTCCCAGTTATTTGAGCCACTGAAGAAGCTCTGGCAGACAAGTCTGTCCCAGCTATTGTAACCACCCTCCCAGCATTTTCCAGAAGCTGGGACAGTCTAGAGTTCTTTCCACCAGCCACAGTGTAGTGACTGACATGTCCCAGTTGGCTGGTCTCCCAGTAAGCTGTGAGTTTCAGCACTTCTGTATCTGCTCTTGAAGAAGTCAGTGATGCTCATCTTCTTGATTTCCCCTTTTCCTGACATGACTTCTTGGGTATGAAGCCCTGAACATCTGCACTAAAGCAGGCCGTGGATTGAGGGCTGGAGATCCTGGTCTGATAGACCTGAGTAAAGAGTCCCAGCTTTGGGTTAGTAGACCAGTATTTGATGAATCATTCTCTTCTCTCATAGGTGTCTGTGGGTAGTTAACTGTGGATGCATTACTCACTACTTAGAAGGGCAAGTGAAATATTTTTAATGTGGTATCAAAACTTTCCATTTGTACAAGTCATGATGAGAATGATTATTTTAAGGAAATTGTTCTTTTTAAGTTTCCCTGAAATAGCTGATGGATTTTATGTTTCCAAGAATACCAACTTCGTGACAACATTTGTATGTGACTGCCACTAGGGAGTAGTGAAGAAAGCTCTCTGCACAATAAAATTAGTGTCAGTTTTAACATGAAAGGGAAGGGAGGGGAACAGGGTTAGAGTCTTCATGCTGTTTGCCTTGTGCTCCTGCTTTGCACCATCATTTTTTGTACCTTCTGTTTTGTTTACATGTGAAGTGTAAGAATTACAAAACATTGGTGGAAACAGATGTGCTGCTTCAAATGTACTTCTTCAGGTGACTTTCTTTTAGTTTTTAAGATGACACTCCTTTTTTCTAGATGTGCTGCCTGTGTTTTCAAGTTTGACTTGAGAATACACTGAATACTTTGAATTTGCTTATGCATTTATATCGCCGCTATTTTAAGTCTCTTTTCCTCCCCATCTGTCTGTTTTAAATGGTGACATCTTGAACCTCCCAGACATGCCTGCCTTGCGAGGACATCTGCTGGAAGGCTTCGGAACTAAGTCCTAACCCATCCGGATCCGTAGTTGCAGCCTTTGACTGACAGCAGTCAGTGATTCAGCAGCAGGTTGATCAAAAAGGTACTTCTAACAGGGTTTTTGGTCCTTTCCCCTCACCCCCATCACACCTGTCTTCAGTCCTGGGCACTCCCTCCGTTGGAACTTGTGTTGATATCTGGAATGAGTCAGCAAAGTAACTGTTCATCACCTTCTCTGCAGATTTGCTTCTTGATCTTTTATTTGGGAGTATGATTACAGAGCATGCACACTAAGGATCCAAAATTATAATCCTTGTGAGTACTGCACAGAGTTTTTTCTATTTTTTTTCTGTGACAGTATGCTACTATTAAATGGCTCTTTCCATATTTGATTTATAAATCTAGAATAAAAATTGGTATTTTCAGAAGAGTAAATATTTTGTTCTTAAAATGTTTGAATGTGTTAAAGTTGGTTAGTTTATCTGATTTAAAGTATTTATTCTGCTTTGATTTTTTTGTTTTTTGTTTTTTTACTAATATTTTCCCTTTCTAGTTGTCTATATAATCTTTTTTGTAGAATGAAATACAGTGCTTCATATAATTTTTAAAGGCTCTTTATTTCTCTAATTTCTCAAAGACATTTCTGTCTGAAAGGAAGTTTTATATTCATAGCAGTTAAACAGTGATGTAATAAATGTCCAAGTGTTACTGAATTTTTGTATTATAGTACATCTTTGGGCAACTTTTTGTCCCCTTCTCTGAACTCATGACACAGGAAGATGTATTTCTGCATTCCTTAAAAATAATCTTATAGATGGAAGATCAGCTTTTTTGCAATTGATTCTAGTGAATGCTCCCAGAAGAAGCAAACTGATTTCATAAACCCAAAGACATAAGACATGGGTAAGACAAATTTATAAGACATGTCTTACAAGTGTGATGACCAACTTGTGGTAATGCAGATTTTTTTTTCAGTGTATTCAGTGATTGTAATAGTTCACAATAACAAAATGGCTGCCTAATGTTCAAAATCCTAAACAAAGGGGCTTCACTGGAGAACCAACAAAACTGAGCTTCTATTTGTCTTTTAGTTCCCAAATTCAATACAGTTTGAAGAACAACTCAGCAATGTTGTAGAGAGATCCAGTCCTTACTTTAGTTATATTCTGATTTAAATTATATGTGGGAACTGTCATGTATTTGTTGACTTATTCCTCCTCCCCCTTTCCCTCCTTACCAGCAGTGGTGCTTGGAAGCTGAGCATGGTGTGCTCAACCATGGGTCGTTCTGATCCTTGGTTTTAAAAGAAAGTTGCTGCCAAAATGATCCTGTTTCAGGGACTGACATGAAATGAAGTAGTATGCTTCAACACAGTTTCAAGTACTCCTAGGCCCAAATATGAATGAAATGTGTTTTAGACAGTTGCATGTGGATTTAGCTCACTTAAATAGAGCTGTTCTAGTTTTCAGGATTCATCTGGGTCAGGGCTCCCTGGTTTTGATTGCCTGCCTGCAAAGATGTTGCAGTTTAACATCTGAGTGCACTGCCTGGGCTATCAAAAGGCTCATGAGATTAAGTGAACTATTTAAACCTGTGGATATCTAGATTAACCATGAGTCGTTGCAGCAATTCAGTTTCATCACCAGAAGGCAGCTGTCTGTTAACATGCAACTGTACTATTTGAAAGTTCACCACAAACAAGACAAGTTGGGGAGGAGAACAAGTTTTGGATATTCTAAGTAGATTAAATAGGAGTTTGTTTCTAAGGTAGGTCAGAGAGGACAGGAATAAGAAGATAAAAGGGAGAAGACTGAGTGAAAGCAGAACAGAGATTATCAGATGACAAGGAAGAAAAGAATTACCTGTAAGCTGTGGAGGGAAAGGGAGGGGATATAAACAGAAAAGCCTCATGGGAAAAAAAAAATAGGACAGCTGACAATATTGATCAAACAATATTTTTTAAAAACCCAAAACAACAATTACTCATTGGTATTAATATTTTTTAATGAGAAATTTCTTAAAAGTTATTCTAGGAAAAAAAAAAAAAGATTTTTGAGAGAAAGTAATTGTAGGAAGATGGCAAGGAAAATGTGAGAAGTTAGATTGCCCTCAAGCTCCTCTCCTTAAACATATTTTTCTATTTCTGTTTTGAAAATACATCTGTAAAAATAAAAACAGGTGAAGTCTTAGCTCCTTAGAAGTTGACAGGAATCTAGGGACATTGACTGGGATAAAAATGGCAATTGCTTTAGCATTTTGAATTTCCATACTGTTAATCATTTTAGCATTTTGTATTTCCATACCAGAAGTGCCATTGCCTTAGAAAAATGAAAGGTGTAGGATGGTTTAGTGTTTCTTGGTGATGCCTTCAATAAATTTGCTCACCCTTTAGTGAAGTGTTTTCCTAAGCAGTAGTCTTACCAATTTAACATGAAGCCTGGAATTCAGTCAGAGTTTCTGTGACATTTGTGCAAATCTGAATTAAGACTACAGGCTAGATAAAGTTTGTGGTTTGAAAACTGGAGAGATCTGTCCCACAGATGTATATTTAGTTTGCAGTAAATAACAAAGTCAGTTCCACTGGCAACAAAATATTAATAGCAGTGTTATCTTGATGTATTTTATGCACTTCCCAACTTTAGCTACATTGCCACTTCTGAAAACCTGGAAAAACAGAACTAAGTTTAATCCAACTATTATTTAAATCTCCTCAAACGCAAAACTGATAACAGCTGCTGTAATTACCTATGTGTATTTAGGTGTAGTTACAGAAAGGACATGAAAGGATCGCCTTAAAACCGCTTGACTGGATGATCTATGATGTGAGGAGAGCTCTTGTAGCCTTTCTTTAGCTCCTCTTAAAAGCACCATTTACAGTTGAGAAAAGCTGACTCGAAAGTGTCTCCTTGGGGATTGTGCTCTGTAGTCTGTCCATGGCAGTCTGCAGGGATCCAACTGCCCTGGGCACTTCCAGCTTAGAGGTGGAAATGAGCTGGACTACTTAGAGGTTGAACTTGCTAGGGAATGAGCTTCAGGCTATGGGGAGAACTTCAATATCCAAAACAAACATCCGAAGTGCAGTGGCACTGCAGTTCCAGCAGCGTCATGTGAAGGCTGTGAGCGATTCCTGTCATGTACGTGCCACTAAGCATGAGGGGTTTGTTAGCAAAAGTATAAAGTCCTGGGACCTGCTTCCTGAGCCTTCTGTCACGAGAGAGAGTGCTAGTGCATGATGGGTTCACACAGCAAAGTTCAATTCTCTATTTCGTGTTCTTCATAGTGGGTAGTATGATGCTACATTTTGGATTTGTGCTGGAAACAATTGCTAATTCGAGCATGTCACGGTTTTGCAGGCAAACCACAACTTCATTGCAATAAACAGAAAATTGGTTGCAGGATTTCTAATGTCTCTGGTCTGCTACCTGCTTTGTGGTTGTGGAGCAGATGATGGTGGTTATTGGCTGGAATGGGAAGGACACAGCTAGACAGACTTCCTTTTTTTTAGTGAAATGTTAAGTTTCCTTCTATGTAGATCACAGAAGATTAAAAGCATGCTCTGTAGTGCTGACCAGCTAATTTTCTAGTGTGCAGAAGATACCTAATATTTTTATGAACCTTAGTTTTCTTCCTAGTTTGAAATGATAACCAAAGTTCAAAGAAGTTTCACAGGGCCTGGAGACTACAATTGAAGAATCTTTTGGAACACAAACGGTGTTTGAATTTTAAATAAACAGTAGGTGTTTAATGTTTATTTTATTACATATATGAAATCAAAATATTAAAAAATCATCTCAAAATTCTATTGTTTTTGTATTCACAATGTCATAAAATGGTTTGGAAGGGGTATTAAAGATCATCCAGTTCCAACTCCTCTGCCGTGAGCAGGTACACGCTTTTACTGCAGTTATACGAGGACAAGAAGAAAGTTAAATGCTTTATAATAACATAATTACGTGTGTAGAAGCTGTTTCTAATATTCTTGTCTTACTCTTGAATATTTTCTTCTCTTGTGAAAATTTAAAATTTTTTTCCATCTGTAAATGAATCTTCTGTAACATATTGTACCTTGGGTTTTTAATTATTTAATAAACTTCTGATAGGATAAGTCAGGACTACTAAAAACAGTTTACACAAATTAGGGGGAAAAATAAAAATGCTATATTTTATTACGTCTGTCACAAGATTTTACACTAGGAATCAAACTACTGCAGTTGATATGAGATTACTTGCTCTAGTTTCCACATACTGGCCATGCATGTAGGAAACTAGACTGAAAAAAAAAAAACAAAAAAATTTGCATTGACAGCATAAAATATGTTACAGGAAGGGAATATATGGGTGAGGAGGCAGCAAGAAGTCTTAATCAGAATGTTCTGGATATAAATGCCTGGTACTGAGTTTGTTCTGGCCTTTGGTTGAGTATCTATCCATATAAGTATTTTAATGCACTTTGGAAATTTGTTTTCCTGTTACCTCTGCTTAGCACTTAGACTCATTCCATGGAGTAGTCTTGTGAAACAAACTAGGTTTCTTTTAAATAGAAAATAAACCAGAAGGTAAGTTCCAGCAGCATACATAACACAGTCCAAATGCTTGCAGGACCAGACTGGAGCTGGTTTCTGTCCTCAGAACAAATACAGTGTGACATGAGGTGAACAGCACCAAATGTCTGGCTGCAGAAATCTATGTATATTAAACTCACTGCTTGTGAAAGTAGATATAACCATCGATTGATTTTTCCAGCTGACTTGTATTGTTCCTCTGGTTCATATTGCTGAAGTTGTGCTCTTTCTTAGCTAAAAAAAAAAGTCCCAAAAGCAAAACTCCAAGAACCTAGTATCTGTCAAAATTAGCTTTTATGAATTCACAGGTTGTTTAAAATACAAAAAATAATTCTTACATAAAGAATGAGCCCAAAAAATGCTCCTGAAAATTTGTCAAATGCAAAACTAACACATGCATTTCAAGGATGAGCTTTCAGTAGCATCGTATTCCTCTGTAAGCTGCCTATTCACTCTGGCAACCTATTGTCTAGAAATCTTGTGGCCTCTTTTCTGATACACATCAGTTTGGTTAGTTGGTGAGACTTAACATGAATTATTATAAGGAAATAGCTTCTGCTTTGTTTTAATTTATGCAAGTCTATTTTAAGAGTTTAAAGTATGTATTTTTTTCCACTATTTATGTTGCTGCTGAATTATTGCAAGTGTTGTGTCTCTGCTCAATAGGCAGTTGCTCTGATCTTACATCCTTGACATAGTAATTAGTGATCCTGATGCCAAAGGAATGGATTCATGTTTTAAGACTGATGCCTGTGTATTTTCTTCCTACGTGTTTCTGCTGGCTGTAATGACAGTAGCATCCTACAGAATTTTACTGACACATATGACAAGGATAATTAAGGAGCACTGATTAGATTACATACGTAAAAATTCCTTAGGAGGTGCGTTTCTCCCACTGACTGTAAGGGAAGAATATTGAATGGCATTAGAGAAAACAAAACATGGCGTGCAGCATGTTGGATTTTATCTAGTCACATTTGAGCAGTATCACATTCACACAAACTTGTATTTGTTTGTAGTCACACTAGTTTGTGGGAAAGCAGCGTGAGTATGAAGAGGTAGCCTTAAAGTCTTTAATTCAGTGTCTTTCCACTGAGGTACAGAGCACCAAGTTATTAGCACCAGCTTGATGACAGATGTGCTGCCATTTCATTAAAGGAAATGAGAGGAATGCTGCAGGCAGCCTAGTGCATGATTCACAAGGACTGTGTGCAAATCAAGCACATATACAGGCCTAAAATTTTCAACTGGTTAGTACTTTTGTCTTACTCTAGAGACTAGCTCTTGACCCAGTGTGCTGCTGTTATCTTTGCTTGAACATTGCATTGAAGCAATTTGTTCGTCCTGAGAATTCTGTACCAAATCATATTGTAAGTAGTCAGTCTCAAAACACATCAACTTCTTGATTTTTCCTGAAGCTACCTTTTGCTTATTTCTGAAAAAACACCAAAAATCAGAAACAACCTTTCCAAAGGGTTCCCCAGGGTTATAATTAGGCAGTTTTGCATAGCCAAAATGTTTGAGCACTAACATGAATTAAAGACATGCAGTGTGACATGATTAGTTATTAAGATTAATTTTACAATTTTTAAGTAATTTAGAAATATAACCACATGCATGTCTTCATGTGAAGTCACAATTTTGAATATTTGTCTTGAGAGTGCTGGTAAGTTTAGATAAGAAGTGGAATTTCCAAAATAAAAATATAGCTCAGAGGCCAAAATCTCTGACCTAGTTCAGGACGCCCCACATAATTAAAGGCTTTGTATTTATTTTAGGTTTATCATTTCAGGGGTTACATAAATGGCAAATACTGTGTTAGTGTAATAATATTCTTGACATGCAGACTCTTGTAATTAAATGAGCCATATATTGTGAGCAAGATAGATTAAAAGACTGGTGTACTATTCTTGAGTATAGAAAGTCTGTTTCATTTTACTTTTTTTTAAACACAGCTTTCCAGTGCTCTGTTCTATTACATTCGATATCGTATAACTCATATCAAAAATGAAACAAATAACCAGTTTTAATGTCTCAGTAAGGTGTTTAGCTGATTTCACAGGGCCTGGTGTTTTCCCAGGTCATTATCATCATGTAGATCTGAGATGCTTTTCCTGTCCTCACAGATATAGGCAGTGTTCTGCTTTATTGAGTGCTCAATGCTAAACCTTTTTCTAATGGATAATGCAATTGCTTACAGTTGTGCCCCTATCAAGGAGCAGGAAATCTTTTCAGGCTTTTTTTCTGCTACTTGATTTTCATACTTAACTCTCACTTCCTTATTCTAGGTTTTTAGATGTTCTTCTGTCCTGCTCTGTTTTTATGATTTCGTTCTAGAAAAATATGTTCTACTAGGAACTTTAATCTAATGAAATGTTTAGCTCTATTTCTCTTTTGATTTTTAGTTATACATCTTTCTAGGAGGGATTAGCTATAAATGGAGTTTCAAATGTTCAGTTCTTAGATTGGAAGCTGGTGAGTTCTGTAGCCTTCAACTGGGCCTCAAGTGTCTTCTATTTGAGACAGGACTTTATATGTGGGGTTTTTTCCCTACTTTTGTAGATCTTTTTTATTTTCCTCAATGAACATAGGAATTTACAGGTATAACAAGATGCAATTTATATCTATGATCAAGTGAGTAGGTAAATTGAATTTTTTTCTGACCTTTGTTACTTACACTAACTGTCACTTGTCATCACTATTCATTTTTGTGTTTGCATTTGCTTACTAAATTGGGAACACATCAGTTTTGTCTCTGAGCGAGGTGATGGAAGAGTATATTGCCTCACTCTTTGCACTTTAAGGGTATTGGTTTCCTGCCCAAGACTCATCTTTTCTATGATTCTCTTGCCACAGCATCATGACCATCTCCCACAGCCTTGTAATGTTTCTGTATGTATAGATACAGATATAGATACACACACACATGCACACTCCCTGTATTGCTCCAGGGGTTTATTGTGCTCCGGCTGCCGTGCTCTGTGTTGGCTTTTGCTGAACTTCACAGGGATGCTGCCCGTCCTCTATCCTGCCCCAGGCTCCTCAGGCAGCCCTTCCCTCAGCACACTGGCAGAAGCCCATCTCCACCCCCCATACAACAGCTTGCTGTCATCCTTCTCTGGTAGCTTCAAGGGTTTTAGGAGGATCCACACCCTCAAGCTCAGGCTGAGTGCTTGAGTCTGTTTTTCCTTAGAAGACCCTTCTAAACAGTCTGCTCAATTTTGCTCTATGCTTTGACTTCCTTTAATGGCCAGTCCACCATAGCATGGACTTTTGTCCACACATGTGCAGTGCTGACTAATATCTGATTTTGTTTTCCTGTTCTGAGAATATAAGCCTTAGAGAAGAGCTTCTTTCAGTATGCTTCTGCAGCTCCCCTGTGTTCCTGAGTTTTATCTAAAGTAATTCTTTGAGCTCATTTGAAAGTCTGCTGAAAGCTTCAAGATAGCAGATTACTTTGTGTAAGTGGCTTGGTGGACGACTCAACCAGTAAATTATTTAGTACCTGTCTTTCCAGAAGGGCTGAAGCTAGGTTATGTGTTCTATAATTCAGAAAATACTTAACACTTGAGTGAACAGGCACATACAAAAAGAAACATGATTCACCCAGTATTAAAGTAAATCTGTTGCTTTCAGATGTAATTTTTTCTCGTTCATCATTGTTCAGTGTTCCTCATTCTACATTAAATAAAGTAAGGGATGTAGGATTATGCACCCAGATCTAAGAGGTAACAGGAACAGCAACAGCCGTGTTTAATTGTAGTATTTAAAACCTACTGGTTATAAAAATCGATGTTTGTTCTTTTTTCTTCCAGAGTAACTACTTGTTTCAGAGCAGCTGGGTTCAGTGATGTGCTACTTCAGTCCTTCAGAAAATTTACTGCTTCTTTTCCTGTGAAAATACGCATTTGCAGAAGGGATCTGTGGTGTAGACTAATGTGTTATCATCTTAATATGCATCTCTTCCATTAATTTACTGAAGTATAATTCATAGCTGCTGTTTTCTTTAAAAGGAAAGTTTCCATGCAATAATTATACTTGCTTAAAATAATATGGGAAGATGGTAGTGTAGTTTTTAGTGAAACTGAAGAAAAACCACTGTGAAGTGTGACTTCACATATGGCGCCTGTGCAAAACTGTGGTCTCTATGTCTTTATGTTGTGAAGACCTTGCTCTTGAAATGGGAGTTTCATTGGGAATTAATATATTTATCAATCAAAGAAAAAGAATTGCTTTTTTTCAGGTGACGTAGACAAAATTAGCAAAATGGCATGAATAGGAAAGAGTTTTGTAATAATTCCCATGAGGAAAAAAAGGACCCCATTTCCCCAATTTGTCTGCAGTCAAGATAATTTGAAAGTCTTTTCCTATCTACCTGTAATGCTGTAAAATTGGCTAAGCAATTGATAGTTTTAGCCATTGCACGTAACAGAAGTTGGAAGCTAGTACACATGGTATTAGACAAAACTTCGTCATCCAGTGGTTTGATCAGCTAAGATTTAAATAAGATTAACAAGTAGAAAAAAAATCCCTTTTCATTTGATCTCTTTATTGCATTATCCACCAAGCTTGAGTCACCATTGCCTCAGGTTAATGTTTTAAAAGAATAATTAAGTAAAGAGGTTTACATCAATGCAGGGTTCAATTTTTAAATTGTAAAATCAGTGGTGCTCTGCAGTGATTAGGATTAGATGCATGTGTGACCTAGCAAAAAGATTACATTTTGTTATCCTCTCTTGCTTGCTGCTTTAATGTTGCCTTAAGTAAATTCTGGGACTTGGAGTTTTTATTTGTGTCGTATAATTTCCAAGAAAGTAAGAAGCTTTTGTGTCTTTCAGGAAATTAGCTGGAGATTTTTTTTCTGCTTGAAGCATCCCAGTCTTAAAATTGGTGTCATTTGTTCTAACTTAACCCTTGTTCTAGGCTCTGGGAATGGAAAGTTTAGCTCTACAAGGAAGTGAAATACGGTTTTTAAGAATGTTTTTTGTTTCCTACTCCTGTTTTCACTACGTGAGGAAACTAAATTAGAGATGTGTAGCCCAGCCAAGTTATTAAACTGATGTTAGTACTGCAGTAGGTTATATCTCTCAGAAAACAAAATATATGGGTTGAGTGTTAAACCCCAGATTAAATTCAGGAAATGGTTATTGAGAAGTATTGCTAGAAGGGACCCTGCAAGCTTCTAGTCCACGTGTGTGTCCCAAGACATACAGATACCTGTCTCAGTCACACCTGAACTGTTTGTGCTTGTATCATGTTTAATGAGGGAGACTCTCCAGGCTCTACCTTCTGTTGCTTCAGCAGCCTGAATTCATTAGACACGTTTTCTTAGGGTCTAATTTAAATCTTAAATTACATTTCATTAGAGTCTAGATTAAATCTCCCACAAGGTGACTGGTTCCCATTGTCCCTTGTCATAGCTCCTTGGGGGTATGTTGGGCAGGCAGTGCTTTTCTTGGCACTGGCACCTGAGTTCTCTGTGGGCAAAGGTGCCACTGGTTTACTCTGGTGAGGCTCCAGCTCTCTGATCTTGCTCATTCCCCTTCTCCCACCTCTCACTAGACCAGCAGCAGCCCCATGGAAAGCCAAACCTGAGACTCTGAGCCCCAAATATTTACTGAGGAGCTGCAACCCAGCCCGCTGTGCTTGCTTGAGCCATGTTCTGCACTGTTTCCATGGGACGTTTGGGGCTGTTCTGTAGAAACAAGTAACTGTAGTTGTTCAGGGAGACTTTCTTAGTTCTGCTTGTAAAGGTCTTCAGCGGACATCTTACAGGAGATCTAGGTCATCTTACTGGATTTGATTTGATTTGGTTTTGATACTTTTTCCTAAGATGCAATGAAAGTGAAGAAAATCTGGACAAGTGCGTAGATCCTACTATCTTACCTAAAAGCATGGAAGATAATGGAAATTTTAAGTAACTTCATTTCAGTGGATGCATTGTGACAGTCTGTTGATGGCATTTCATCCAAAATTCCACATACAACTGGTATACTTCTTTTGAAAGAAGACTTGTCTTCGTAATACAGTTCTGAGAAAGTTTTGGTACAACACAGATTATTCAAAAATGGAGGTCTGTTGGGAGATGGATGGGGAAGGAGAGGGAGAGAAGGAAAGGAATGGAGTCAAGAAGCAGTATGTATTTCTACAGGCATGAACCTGGTTTAAGTCTAAGTAAGAAGGTTATTTGTACATAGTTCTGCACTTCAGGATGTGTTCTGATGAAATCATTCGGATATATGGAGTCTGTGCTTTGCTTTTACATGCAAGTTTTGCTTGCTTAGCACAGAGTAAACAAATTTTATGCTCCAGCAGCTGCCTCCTGATTGCTCTGTGGAAAGGGCCTTAAAAGCAGCACATTCCCTGCTCTCACTCCAGAGAAAATAGCATAAATAGCAAATACCTAACCAAATGGAACATAATGTGCAATTTCAAGCCACCTACCATTTGCAAAGCATTTGTAGATTTGCAGTGTTCATTTAGTCCCTCAGGCTCCCTTCTCAGTCATGGGGAGCACTAATGCTCCCCAGTAATGCTGCAGTAAGTGCTGAGTCCACTTGTTCTGGTATGAAATATCCTGGGGCTCAGCTGCCCCAGCAGAAGTCTGAGTGTGCAGACTGGTCAGTTCAGGGGTCCTTAGCTCCCTTCTCTCACATACTTGAAATGCAGCCTGTTTGTACAAGAGATTTACTGGTGTTTGTTTGTTTGTTTTTTTATTTATCATAAACTTGAACTATTTATTTATAAAGAACTTGAACTAAGCAGCATTGCTAATGTTCTCTGTTTGATGGGAGGCTGTGTAGGGCCAGAAGGGTGCTGCTGTTCACTGGCAGGTAGCATGTGCCTCGTGCTGTACTTCATGCAGTGCTCTAAGGGTGTTCAGAGGATTTGAATGGGAGCTCTAAGGAGCAGGTGAGAGGTGTGTAGGCAAGAAACTTTGGGAACCTTTACCTCCTGCCCTAAACAGGCAACTACACTTCCAACAATTCAGTCTTTTCCAAAGCAGTTTCAGTTATTATTTAGAAACGGCTTGATGAGATAGTTGTAGAGGAAGAAAGAAGTATAAAAGAGAAGTAGAACCTAGAATGAATGTTGGGTTCTGGTTCAGTTCAGCCCTTTGCAGAAAGCTCCTGAAAAGCCTGGCATCTCAGCAAGCAGAGGTGAAGAACAGTCCTCAGAAAAAAACTTCCAAAAGTCCTATAAAAACATCAGTGGCCTGGAAATAGCAGAGCTCTGAACTGGCCACTTCACTGAAGCTATCACTTACACAGGGAATTGGAAACAAAAAAAAAAAAGTAAGAAACTCAAAACTATAATAGTCATTGCTATGAAAATTTGATGCTTCACAAACACTCAAACCTCATGATCTTTCGAAATTGTTTTTTGTTGAGATGAAAGCCCTCTTTTGAATACAAGGCAGTAGCACTAAGGGGTTTTGTTTGGTTGGTGGGTTTTTTTTAAGATTGGGAACCATTTAAGGCACGTCAGCACAGTAATCATAGGCTAATTAATCTTGGTGTTCAGTCAGCAGAGCCAGTCATCTGGAGCAAGTATGCCGTGCAGATCTCCGCTTCATGACTGAGTCGCAGGACTCAGGAAGCTGGATGGCTGACTTGCTTTGTGTGATCTCAAGCAAGTTGTTTATTGTCATCATGTTTACTGTACCAAATGTTCTGCAGACTGGTTGAGTTCATTTTGGGAACTAATGTTGTGTTACAATATAAAGATGCAGTTCCCAGGCAGAAAAGCAATTTCTCATAATCTTCTGTTTCCTCATACATAGAATGTGGTTTCTTGTTCCTTCTCTCCCCTCCAGAGAGGAATTGTATTTACTTAAATTTGCCTACTTCCATGAAAACACATACCAGTGGTTTTGAACTTGAAAGTTGTGCAGTTGAAGTTTGTCATGTTCTGCAGTCCCCAGGTGCTCCAGGTTGCTGGAGTAATATGTGCTATAGTGTGATGTGCTGTAAGTGTATGTTACAGCACATTATAGACTTGTCAGGGATAAAGTATTTTTCACACAGACCTTTACTATATAAATTTACTACTTGCATATGTACACATATGCCTACACTTAAACACATTAAAATAACTATACTTGTGTGTAGATAAACTATCAATATCAGATATTTTTAGTCATGGCAGGTTACAGTCAGCAAAAAAGAAAATTACTGTCCTTCCTGAGTTACTGTCAGGCATTAAACTGCCTCCATTCAGGGATGCTTTGTTCTGTAAGGAGAGAAAATGTGACAATGTTGCATTTCAATTGAAGTTTGCTTTATTATTATGTACTTACTAAGAAATAAATCGATAAGTAAATACTATATTGTTAGTTAGTGTATAGTGCAAAGTGGCATTTCTTAAGTGGACATAGGAAAGTGTTTCCTATGGTATGCTGTTGAACAAAAGTTCGTGGTAACTTTCACCATGTGTTAAATGCTATATAGGGATGTAATGATTGCTAAAATAATGGTTTCCAAAGTCTGTTTCTCAGACTACTTGCAGTTTTTGAACTTCCTGTTAGTAGTCCATTAAAAAATGGGCTGTTCTTGTTTGCTGCTGCTTCTGTACTAGACTTAACAGAAGCCGACATCTATAATTTGTTTTTTTAATTTGTTGCCTCACTAAGAAAAAAATTATTGTTATTGCCATAAAGATGTTATCAGTTGCTAGCAGAAGGAAGCGCAGTCGTTTTCAGACTAGGAACTGAATGGAGAACCTCTGGCTCTGCCAGACTTTTTCCAGGCAATGTTTCTGCTGTGTCTGCCAAGCCACATGATTCTGTACCGAGCTGAAACCTTTTCCTGCTCTTCCAGAATCTGTGTGGACAGATTGCAGTCTAGGTTCAGAAGATCTTGGTGCATCTTTGTTTGCTTTGTTATAAATCTGTCCTTCAGATTTCCAAGAGTTGTGAAGGAGTTCAGACATGCCAAGGTGTTGAAATGCCAAGTCGTGTTTTTCCTCCCCCAACTGTCTCTCCAAGGCATCACAGAAGCACTTTCCTGAGGCATATTGCTGCCACCTTCCAGAGCCTGAAACCATTTTTATGGGGTCCTTATTTATGGATCCTACACACTGGTCATAGGCAGGATGGTACAGCTCTGGGAGGAGACTGCACAAAAATTACTTTACTCTCTGTGCTGCCCCAACCAGTAACAGCTGTGAGCTGTCCTAATGCTCTGAGTAGCAGGTTGGTATCCTACAAATTGCTGCAGCTCAGGCTTATCTGATAATTTTTGCAGGAATCCAGTGCAGCAGAAAAGAGCTAGCAGAGTGTGAGGGTCCAGATTTCCTCATCCAAGAGGAATGCAGTGCAGATGCTGCACAGTCATGGTGCCACTGGAGATTTACTCTCCAGTGTGGAGACCTTGCAATGACATCAGCCTTAGAGCCTTTTAGTGCTGCCAGGGTAGTTCAAAGCAGTGACCAGGCAAGCCAGAATCTAGGCCAGTTCCTTTTTAAGCACATGGAGTTGAAGGGGGGAGGAAATATTCTGACTTCTTACATTTGGGCTGTGGCCTGAATGAGGCTGTCTCATTGTTGGCAGAGATCCAGTGTATTTGCCAATGTCTGGCAGACGTGTATGCTGAGAGACTTGAGAAGCAGGGATAAAATGGTGTCCCAATGCTAGGGCTGTCCTTACTGGATGCAAAATAGGGAAGGGAAGACAAATGTCCTTCCAATTTCTTTCCCTTGGAGTCTAGCGCTACCCCCAATGTGGATAGCAAGTTTTCAAGTATCCTATTAACTATGACCCCGTCCTTACCTTTGTGATTATCCCATGTGCCTATGCTGTAGCTACCCTTGTTGTTAATTAGCCTCTCAACCCTTATTATTGTTTCCTAGGAGTGTGTAAGCCAGTATTTTCTGTAATCTGCATTTTGACACATGCATGGGTCTATATCCATAACACAGTCTTTCTTCTGCACCTTCTTTTGTCCTTTCAGCCCATTTTTCAAGATGATTCAGATACAGTTGTGTTGGCTAAAATTATCCACCTTTAAAGGATAGATATATGCTATTTTCAGCCTATCATTAAATCATACTGGAATTTGTATGGCTATTTTCCAGGTTGTGGCTGGGGTGGTTTGTTTGTTTGTTTCTGTGGTTGGTTTGTTGTTGGGGTGTGTTTTTTAGTTGGTTGAGGTTTTTTGATTGTTTGGGTTCTTTTGATAAGCCAGTAGATTGCAACGAGAGGAGGGAGTTTGATTTCAGTCAGCCAAATGTAGTGATACATGCCTGCAATAGACACAGGGGAATGAGGACCAGCTGTATCTGCTTGGCTTGCAGCTGCTCTCCCAATGCCCAAATGAACAAGAAAAGATGCCAACAGCTCAGTGAGTCTTATTTCTTTCTGAAGCGTTTGCTCTATACAAGTTATCTTACTGAAATGAATAACTTCTTTCTTACTGAGAAGTCTGGAAGACTGTGAAGAACCTCTATAAATTCATCTCAACAAACTTTAGGGAAATAATAGTTTTTATTGCTCTTTTTCACTAGCACTAGTGTAAATGTAAAAGCTGTTCTGTAGAAAACTTTTGACTAATATCACAGTTTTGTTCCCTAAAAATCCACTAGTAGAGCAAATCTGTTCAACATTAAATTAATTTTAGTATTTATTTCTTTTTATTTAATTCCCTAGGAGCAGAAGGGGTGGCATCTGTAGAGTCCTAATTAATTATTTAGATTCATTCAGTCAGGACTGGTTTCATGTGAAAAGGTTCTTGGAGCTGGTTGATTTCTTTATTTCCTTATTATTCATGATCATTTTAATCATTTAGAGACGCCTTTTTACAATTAATAAAATAGAGCAAGTTTCAGAAGTAGAACTATGTGTTACTTCAAGTTTGCCTCTACTTTAGTCTTAATTGCACATATAACATAGAACCAGAGCAGTTGGCAGGTCACTGATCTGTTTAGTCTAGTCACATTTAATTGTAATGACCAGAAGGAAGATGCACTATGTCCTGCCATGGGCAGTGAGCTAATATTCTCTCAGAGGAAGGGCAGGCCCAAGATACTAAACCTGATGACTTTTCATAACGTCCAGGATGGCAGTGTTCAGTTTTTTGTTGTTGTTGCTGTTTAAAAAGACAAATACAAAAAAGTGGGTTTGTGTTTCCCTAGAAATTTCCAATGCTTTTTATTCCCACTAAGATATTGGAATTTGTGATATATGTGATAATGGGTTTCCCAGCTTAGTCAATACATCTTTCTTTCCCAAAAATAATTTTTCAAACACTTTGTTTTCTTACTTTTGATACCCATATTAAATATTCTCTTGTTATTTGGTTCCACCTTTGCCTTCTGAGGCCAAGCAAACAGGTGCATTGCTTTTCTATGGTACGAGGTCATCAGTGAATTTAGGTTTGCTGCAATTTGCTTGCACATAGAGACAGATGCAGGACCAGTTCTGGAGGGCAGGACTTCTTGCAGATCATTCCTCTTCAGAGTAAAGCTCAGGACCCCCTGCGCTGTCTCCAGAAACTGCTTTCTCCAGGACTTGCATCCAGTTAAATCCCTGGAGCTGGGCTGGGGTACCTCCTTTAGTGTAGCTGCTTAGCAGTACAAGTAACCATCCGGGTGTGCAATTGAATGCAGCAAAGCCCTCTTCAGCAGAGGCTGAAAGAATATATACATTTATGTCTCCATAGAGCATCTTTCAGCTGAACATGGACAGATGGCTTTTTGTGTGGCACTTTCACAGTGGGAAAAGCTGCAGTGTTAATTAGGGTCTACAAACAGTGCAAATGTCATTCTGACTTCTGGCCCTCCGATATTTGTGCAGTGGTGGCAACAGCCGGGATCTGTCACCCAAGCCCTATGCTCGGCCTCAGATGTGTTATTTGCTCTTAGAGTACACTTTCATACATCCACAGGGGTTTAGGTAATGTAGTTGAATTCCAAAGAGCTTTAATTATGCCCATGCTTTTCCTTTCCTCTCCCCCTGGTACCTGCTTTTAGCAAAATAAGACCTTGTGATCAGGAGGTCAGGAAAGGCTGACCACCAATCCTGGGAGGCTCTGGGAGAAATACTCAGGCTTTCCTCCCAGGATAGAAAAAGACTGGGACAAGAAGGGTTTGGCTGCCTTGTGGTTGCTCTTGTTGTTGATTTCTCAAAACAATTTTTAAAAAACAAAGAGATTGCCTGAATCAGTGTTTTCATAGCCTTTGTGCATGACACTTGCCAGTTTTTTTGTATTGCATTTTTTTAAAAAGGGGTACATTCTGCTGCCTGGTGCACATCTAGCTGGACTAATTCCATCACTATCCAGTGAACCAAATAGTTTTGTTTGAACAAGTAATTTTCTTGGTGGATAGAAGCAGAGTAAATGAGTGCTCACAATGTATTCTTAGCAGAGGCCAGTGGTTTACATTGTGTATAGCACTAACCATGCAATATAACATTTTTCCCAAGTTAGGGAATTTGAGGTTCAATCAACTGTCTGTGCAGAAGGTGTTCCCTCAGCAAAGCACAGCTTTACTTTTACCAGGACTGACTTGTGGCCTTTTTTCCCTGCCATTTTGCCATGTTCAGTAAGGTATGTCTGAGGAGTTGTTCCAAACTACCTCTGGGTTCTTACAGGAGACAGTAAAAAACCTGTGCTTATTTATCTAATGGTGAAAGTCTTGGATTCACCTTCTCTAGGTGACAAGCTGTAGATGCTGAAAAGGGTTGAGTCTTTTCTCTTCAGGGTATATTTGAAGAGAGACATTCAGATTAACGAAGTAGGATCATTAGTTTATCTCATTTTATTTTTGAGCCTGGAGTTTCATTTTCCTTTCTGCCAATCCTTGTGCTGTCATCTCCTGCTGCAGTTCCTGCCTTCCCAAATGGTAAACTCTATTAAGTAACTAGCACTTCAGAGCCAACCTGAGTCCTAACAGATTGCAAACCCACTGTGAAGCAGAATGTCCTTCCGCATGAGGCTGGACAACATTCATATTGCAGGTTGCAGGTTCTTTCACATAATTATCTGTGTACTTGATATGAGTATATGAATTTATGGGGTAGTATAGAGTATAATTTGTCATATAAAATTAATGGGGTTTCATGCACATAACCTATTACCGTGGATGCAGTATTAATTAAATCCCTTTAGTGCAGTATAGCCTCTGTGAAGAACAGCTTGCCCAAACGCTGCTTCTAAAACAGACAGTGAGTTATCTCTTCATGTGACTTCCTAGTCAAAGCAGCATGCTTTGGCTTTTCTTCACCAAAGCATAAGATCTAAAACATTACCTGGGACCACATAATTCCTTCTGCAAAAAGAGGCCTGGGGGAGGCTGAGGGACAAAATCTCTGTCAGCAGACTGCACCGGAGTCCCTCACTGGGACAGGAACTGATGTACCATAGGAACCTCCCCAAGGGGTGGCAAAACCTGGCACCTTACAAAACCTAGTACAGGATTGTGTGCTGCTGTGTAGGAGCTTTGCCCCATGGCAACTCCCTGAGCTGCAGCTGCCTTGGGATATTTTTCCATCAGTATGGGGCTGTTCCTGTTGTCTACGGTGCTGTTCAGGAGCTGTCGCTGTCACATCTGAGTGCTTTGCACGTGTCCTGCACTTGCTCAGGATATGTGCTGGCACCTGCTCCTAGCACACTTCTCCTTAGCCATGTTCCACGTGCCTGTGGCTGAGGTGATGGGTATGGTTCACTCTTCCACAGCCTCCTTTTGAGTCCTGGAGATGGACTGCTTGTGCTTTTGATTCTGCACCAGCACAATCATGCCCAGTTGGTAAAGACCAGTTCTGCAAAGATAGTGGGCACCTGC
This sequence comes from Muscicapa striata striata, assembly GCA_030060385.1. Classification (NCBI taxonomy): domain Eukaryota; kingdom Metazoa; phylum Chordata; class Aves; order Passeriformes; family Muscicapidae; genus Muscicapa; species Muscicapa striata. Next base: position 4,688,576 of record JAREIS010000010.1, on the reverse strand, counting down.
TGCCTGCTTTGGCAGTTTTTGTAGGAGTGAAGACACTTAAATAAGATTGGTGTTTAAATTATTTTGAAGACTTGCTGTGAAGCATTTGAGTAAGGCTGTGCTGGAGCAGGGAATTGAAGTGTGCCTTCCAAGGCCAAGTGACTTATTCCTTCTGACCTCTTCTGGAGAGGAAAAAGGAAGTCAAGTCGTCTGTTCCTGGTGCACTCCAACTGCATTTCCTCCCCGGAGCAAGCCCCAGCACAGTCCTTGCCTGGTGGATGGGAGCCCATCACTGCACCTGCCTACAGATCATGCCCTGCAAGCATGGGATCTGCAGGGTGCACACATGCCCAAGTTTCCCCCTTTCTGGGCACTTCAATGCTGCATCCTTGCAAGAGCAAAAGGAATTATAAAGCAGCCAGCCAGCTGGTGCCCTGGCAAGTATTCAAGCTTTGCTTAGAGTAGCTACGTTGGCCAGAACTGCACAGCTCCCTCTTCTGCCTTCATCCTGGCTGAATAAATGTAGAAAGACATCTCTCACTTAAAGAGCGTTCCAACATCTTCCCTGGTGCTTTGAAACATTTTCCTATCTCTTTTATCTGTTAATATTGGCAAATGCCTGTGTTGGCAGCTTTCTGACTTTTGTCAGAAGCCATTGGGTTGCTCTGTTAAGCTTCAGCTCCTGAAGCCAAATTATACATGACAACCTCTAGCCTTGGGGTTTTTTTTTTATGGCTGAGAAAGAAATGCCACCATATCAGAATTTTAAAATGTAGAAATTGGGGGGCGGAAGAGAAGTGACTATTTGTTGTTAATAAAACCATAATGTTACACTGCTTGTCACATCGTGTGTGAGACATGGCAGTGAATAACCCTTACCAAAGGTCACAGAAATTTAAAATTTTGCTAGGAGGAAATTCTCCAGGCATCAACACACTGACACAAATCTTCGTGCTGTATTGGTTCAGCCATTTGGGCAGCACTGCTTGCCTCTCATGCAGTAGGTTTGTTGGGGTAATGGCTGGTATCTATGGCATGCCTCGCTGTAAGCAAGGACATGTGGGTACTTTCCAAGGTAGAGCAATTCCCTTCCTTCGAATGCCTCTCTGTGTCCCAGGCTTGGGTTGTTAGTTCTACCTGCAGCCCTTCCTGTGGTGTATTTCCAAGGGGAATGTGGCAGCCAGGCAGCATCTCCGGAGAGAGGGGATCAGCCGTGATTTCCTTGGTCAGAAGGACAGAATTTAGCTCGCTGTACAATACTTTATAGCACTGCAGGGATCTGCGCTGCTGGAGCTCAGGAGAATGGCTCTCCGAGGTTAAAGATTAGCAGCAGCACACCCCGAGTCACAGGATGACTCTGCCCCTTGCACTTTGTCCCCGGCTGCGGGCTGGCTGTGCCGGGGAGAGCGCTGATGGCTCTGCTCTCCCAATACCCTGTTGGTGTCCTGGGGCGAGCCGTCCTGCCAGAGAGCGAACTAGGGACAGAGAGGTTAAATGAGTAAGGCCAAATCATGAGTCAATCCCAGCAGCCGAACTGGAGCTCACGAGTCCTTGGCTTGCGCTCCCGTGTTTTCTGTCCTGCTGGAGGAGACGGGAAGCCGAGAGGCGGGCGCCGGGGAGAGAGGCAGCCTGCAGAGAACGGGATAAATACTCGCTTGTGCGCGGGTGAACACAACCTCGTCTGTCTGCTCCTGTGCGCTGAGAAGGAGCCCAGTGTGTGCTCCTGCCATAAACTGGAGAGCCAGATCCTCTCCTGCACTGCAGCTGCTTTGTGCTGCCCGGAGGAGCGTGGCCCCAAGGCTGGCACGGCTGGGCAGGAGGGGACACCTCCGGCTGAGCGCGCCGTGCCAGGACAGATTTCCCTGGGGCTGCTTTCCCTGGGGCCAGGGAGGGCTCCTGCCTTGGCACCTGCAGGTGGCTGGCAGGGTGCTCCTCCAGCCTCCATAATTTCGGGAATTTTGGGGAACCTACAAAACATCACTTGACATCCGGGTTCTGGGCACTGTCCTTGGCCACCTCTTGTAGCCTGACAAGCACTGGAAAATGTGTTACAGTGTTGATGAAAATAGCTTCATTGCATACTTTTGATCAGTATTATTGATGCTATGAATCCAGCTGGTTTGAGTTATGAATCTGGATGGTTTCATGCCAGATTTCAGTCCAGACTGGAACTTCCACAAATGAAATCTATCCTCTCCTTGAGGGAATTGCTCATGGAAAGAGCAATAGACCTAAAAATGCAGTGAATGGCAATCTTAGAAATAATTTTATTACAGTGTCATTTAATATGCATATAAAATTTTAAAACTTAACTGCTTTACAATTTAAATGTAGGCCTTATATAAATCTAGTGAACTTGTCAGAGGATATTATGATGCTTGAATTAAATAAAGCTAGATTTGTTGCATTCCTGGCCCTGCCAATATGAGGTGACTAAAAGGTCACCTTCACTGACCTCCTGCCTTTTTATTCCAAGATACTTTTTTCTGTTTCCTGCCTTTGTTTAGCAGAAGCATCCAGCTCTGTCACAGAGCTGACAGTCACTGAGAGTGTCATGCTATATTTATGCTTTACGCAATATTTGTGTCAAAAAGCCTCTGTCTAAACAGACTCCATGTCAGTAAGAGATGACCCTGGAACAAATGGTCTGAAGTCCCAGAAAGCTGATCTTTCCCAAAAGTGACTAATGTGAGGCAAATGGAAAATATTGTTCTGAAACAAGTCTGGTCCAGCTGTGTGCATCTGATTAAAAACATTGATTGCTTGAGTTCTAGTCCAAATAAATTATGACACATTTTAATTAAACAAAAACCAGGAAACTTACAATTTTTAGGACGTGTTTAAATGTGTCAGTATCTATTATCTGTTATACTGGTACTTTTGGTATCTATTTAAAGGGGCTTCAAGGTACAGACAATATATACTCTAACTTTTATCCCAAATTACTTCTGTTTCCTTGCATCCAAGATGGAAATTCTTGTTCCCCCTGGCAATCCATCTCAAGATCACATGCAGCTGGTTTTCCAGTGAGTCAGCTGCTTCTTTCCAGCTGGCCTTCTGTGCGACTGGATAGGTTTTTTCAGACCTTATATAGTAGGTCTGTCTGGAGTGTTCTCACTGAAATCTGTACTCTACATAACAATGGGAAAAAATATTTTAACAGAGTATGAAATCTGAGGAAACCTGAGCACTCAAAATTATGTCATTTCAAACACAAAATGTAATCTCCATTATAGCTTAATCCAGAGAAATTTACGTCTGCATCAGCATGGCCGTATGACTTTGGAAAGGGCTGAAAATGCTTCCTAGCACCATTCTTCTTAGGGCTTACAATATCTAATAATCTAATTCTAGTACCTTAAATAAATTACTAAAGAAAAAAACCCCAACTATCTCAGTTCATCAGTTGAAAAGGAAGTCTAACTCTTAAGGTGTATGCTCCATTTACATACCAATAATGCTTCTGATAATGAATCTAGTAATTACAGACAAACTCTAGTGGACATAGCAAGTGGTGGCAAGAATTACTTCAGAGGAGATATGGCACTTCTTTTGCAAGTAGCACAAAGTGCAATATTAATAGTCCATTTTCAGGATATTGGATGGCTTGAGCTACTCTGATTTGTTGAAATTTGGGCAGGTGGCTTGACAGGGAATTCTGCATAACATGCAAGAATGCCTTCTAGTTACAATGTAATGTAGCAAGATAAAAATTTGGATTTAAGATCTAGTTTTCAGGAAATTCAATGAGCAGCTTGGGACACTGGGCAGAAGGGTACAGGAACCAAAATCTGTACAAGATGATGTGTTTTGATACCCATGGTGTGGTTTTTTTTAGACAGAAGCAGTAGTGGGACAGCAAAGAGGATTGTTCCTGGATTCAGTCTGAAGTGGTTTCACAATGCTCCTAATGAAACAAGAGGAATTACTTCAGTGCAGCATCCCTTGCTTCTGCCCAGTTTGTTTGGGGAAAGGGTGAGCCAGTCCATTACACACAGGAATGTCCTCCGCTCTGCCAGAGGATGGCAAAATAAAAATTGCTTCAGACTGAACCCATCTGTCACCACAGCATGTTTTGCCCTCTCTGTAGCAATGTGGTGATAACAGTTCCTGATCCCTCTGGCATATCACCCTAAGGCAGACAAGGAGATTAACCTAAATTTAGCATGATATTGTTAAAAAAATAACCTCAACTCTCAATTCTTTTTCCCTAACAAAGCAATACCATTCTGGTGAGCAGAGAAGGTAGGAAAGGGAAATGCCTTTTTTGTAGGATAGAGGCCTCTTAATTGCAGGATACCATCCATCTTCTCAGGATGCATCTGACATTGAATTTCCTCCAGAGGCCTGTGAAAAAGAAATATTTTATCAAGCATCCTGAATTTCGCTCCTGTTTGAGTCTAATTATGTCATTTGCTAGTCAGGATAAATCTGAGATACTTAGATATGCTAAGATACTATGAAGCTCTTTGAAGGTCTTTTTGTAAATTGTTTTTAAATTATGCATAAATCCAGTCTGAAGCAGATGCATATAGATAAAGCAGTGGAGGTTGATTAAAGGTATGTAGGTCATTAGAGTTAAATTCAAGATTTGTGTTGGTTTATGTCCTTACTGCCTTTACAGGATGCAACCTTGATAGTTGCTATATGATCTAACAGAAAAAAATGTTGTGTCTTGCCCAAGGATATGTGTTAAATCTATTTATTCTGTTGTAAATCTAATTATAATCTAAATCATATAAATTCTTATTGTGTATAATAATTGCTGCTTCCTCCAAAGTATTTGTGACAGGCATCATGGCAGCTATCAAGGGCTGGCTTTTCCAAGATTTCTATGCTCTGAGTACAAAATTCTTCAGAAAGATTTCTCATTTAATGCCTGCATATAAGCTGAGTTTGTGTTTGTTCAGACATTTTATAATATGCTGTAAAAAGTAGTCAAATATTCCACACAGGCAACTTATACTGAGCTAGTTCTGGGTTTGCTTGTGTTTACTGGGTCATTTTCTTCAGTAGGTCTGTCTGTAGGGTAAGAGTACAAGGGACTTAGAGAAAAAATAAGGGATAGTCAACATTGTTTTGAGGATGAAGTTCAGCACTAGCATGTGTATGGGGCACCAGCCCAGTGCATTTGCCTTCCTCCAGCACAGGCTGCTTCTCAGAGACACAACGTTGTCACTGTGTTTTTCAAGCTCTTCCTGAATCTCTTATCACATGGTCCTTACTTGTGGTTATTGCATTAGAACAGTGTGAATAGGCTCTGTTTGCTGATGGGTGGAGGACTGATTTGGCAGAAGAGTGTGATTCACTTTGTGAAGAAATTTGGCCAGCGAGTCATTAAAACATACACACACACAGTGCAGCCATGTCTGGGGAGGATATGTAAATATTGAATAGCAGAGAGTATTAAACAACTGCTGACCCATCAGTCTTAAAGACCTGGGAAAAGGAAGTTGCCTATAATCCAGAGCAGAGCACATGATGCAAGAGCAGCAAACTCATGTCTTAGGAATCGCTAAATGGATAATTCAGCCTTTTCAGGCTGCAGTGATGAATCACTGAGTGCTTTTCTGAGTGGGAGCCCTCAGGTGAGGAGATGCTGGCCACAGTGGAAGTGGCCTCGACAACAAGCTCACCTGGCAAGATCAGGGGCTGTTCTAAAGCAGAAAGGCAGTGGGCCAGCAACACAGAGCACACAGCTAGAGTTCAATTAGGTAATTAGTAAGGTTAGGATTAAATAATGATTTGTGAAGATTTAAGAGCAAAGCTCTATTAGGTGTCTGAGGCCAGATAGATGCTGTTAGCATCTAGCTCAACAAATGATAATTATACATGCTACTTCCAAAAGAAAAGTAACCTGAGCTGCAGTGAAATAAATTATAAAGGTAGCCGTGACTGGAAAAAAAAAAAAAAACAAAAAAAAAAAGATGGTTTTCTCCCTTCTTTGTCACTGCAGTGCTGATGGAGGGACATTAAGATTTTGGATTTGGAGACTTGTGATCAAATGTAATGTTGTTGTAGACCTATCAAAATCACTGAAAATACCTTAAGCATGGACTCAGTTATATTTCTGTGATCACAGAATGGTGTATCCATTTTAAAATATAGTATTTGAACAAAATGCCTAAGAAATCTTAACACACTCCAGAGTTTTTAAAGTGCGTATGAAGTTCTGACCAGGTAAGTTTGGGTAGCTGTGTGTCCATACTCAACAGCTCGCTGTGATGTTTCTGGGGTATTCTGTAAAATAGGTTATCTTGTCCTGCTGCAAGTACCTTCAAAAATAAGTTATTGAAAAAGCAAAGAAGTAGAGACAGGCTAGCACAGCAAGCAAAACTACCTGTCCCTGCATAAACAGTGCTCCTGTGATTCAGGAGAACAGACAGACAGACAGACACCACTGTAATTGTAGTGAGGGCCAGCACGTTGCAGGCATCAGCATTGCTGAAAATGAGGGTTTGGATGTCACGAGTTTCTGTGACCTCATTGCTCACAGAAGTTTGTTGTCTGAGCAGAACTGCTGTTGCTGGAGCAAGCCAGCTCTCCCCCCCGGGTAGGACTGGGTGAGGAGGGCAATGGGGGTGAACTGCATTAAAACTTGAAAAATCACTGCTGTTACTCATTGTTTTAGGAACTGTAAGAAGACAGGAAATAAAATACTTATTCCTCTTCACCCACAGATGTAGGAGAATACATGGGCAGCAACAACCCAATTCTGCAGCCTTCTCCAAATCTGGTGGGTTTAAGGGGCAATCAATTTAAATTTTATAAAAGGAGAGCCCTGCCTGTTGGCGGGTAACAACTGCCTGCTCATTGTACTGAGTCATGCTCCCTTCCACGAAAAGAGGTTAATCTGTCTGCCCAGCCACAGCTCTGACTTGTGGCTCAACATAAGGCTTGATCCAAAGCTTGCCCACAGTCAGTAAAGGGGTGTCTGTCAGCTTTGGTGAGACTAAACCTCTGTGAGGATTCCCATTATCGAGATAAATCTGTGCAAGGGCTCTTTGGCTACAAAAAGGAACACATCATGTCTAGTTTTGAGAAACAACATGAGGAGTGTAGACTTGAGCAGTGTGGTGTTTGAGCAGTGTCGGTGCCAGTAGATTGCTGAATGGAGTTAATTCAAGAACTCCTTTGCTCACCAGGCTGTAAAGTCTCAGTTTAAAAAAAAACAACCAACAAATCAGCAAACACTTCAGCTTTGTTTATGCTATTATGAAAAGCTAAAAAATGAGAGAGGGAAAAAAATGTGTTTACAATTTTCTGAAATTTGAGACAATGTAAAAAGTTTTATTTTGTCTTGATTTGCTATTTAAGTGCTAAAAGAAATTTCCTATTGTCAAAAACACTCTCTGCTTTTATAAATCCAAATGTATGCATTCCATCAGCTGAGGCAAAGCCGAAAGGGTTTGGAACGTGGCATAAAGTTTTACTAATGAATGATTAGCATTTATCTCACAAATAATATTGCTTTGTTTCAGTCTGGCATCAGACAAAAAAGTATCTGAGTTTTAAAAGCGTGCTCAAGAAATCATTACCATAAACTTAAAAACACCCATTGCACTTGAGAACAGGGAAAATAGAAATTAGCATGCTGGGCTGACTGTGCCCTCCTGTAATTCTCCCTCTTAGAGATGGCTCTAGATAAAATGCTGCTGCCTCCCACTCCAGCACCTGCTCTAGCATTTTAAGTGTCTAGAGAGGAGCAGATCTGGTCTGGGGGCATTATCTTTTGTGGGGAAAAATTATCTGCCGTGAGTCCAAAGAAATGGCTGGACTGGTGCAGCTGATAGAGAGCACTTAGTGTGATAGCTACAGCTTGGTAGCTAAACCACTCTCTAATCTGTTAGCACTTTGAATTTAAATATGGTCACTTTTACAGTATTTTCCTCCCACTTACAAGTTCCACAGTCCCTGAGAATATTCTGGCCTATAGAAATTTTTTCTTTGGGAAATATATTAATCCAATATTATCATAAAATATCACATGATTAATACTGTGCATTAGGCTTTGTTTAACTTTGTTTTAGGCTTGGTTAAAGAGGTCAAATCCAAGAACTTTTATTCAGAGATAGACTCCATCCACCTACATTTTAACTCATTAAAAGCCAGACATCCTGTTTCTGTTCTCCAGGTCCATTGACCTCTGCCCCTAAAAGTCTTGCTCTGGCTATAGAGTGGCACAGAACAGTTTGTGGGAACATCCAATAAAACCACTAGTGTCACCAAAAGGATTTTGTGGACTAAATTTTGTCCCTTTCTCCTTCTTTAGTGTTCATGAGTTACCATGATTTTACTGTAGTAGAGAACTTCTTACTTTAATAACATTGAACTTTTGCCTATTTGATCAGCAGAGGTAGTGGAATCAGGAGAATTCTGCCAGCTCTTCCACATACTTCCCATGCAGCCTTGTGTACCAGGCACTTGGGCTGGGCAGTATCATCCTTACTCATGGTGATGACATGGAAAACACATGAGCAGTCCTACTGACTACTCTGGCTGAGACACGTGAGTGAGCAATCACCAGCCTGAGCAAAGGTTACAAAATCTTGTACATAACTTCTCTGCACCTGGGTAAACTACTAGGAAATATTATTGTTTTGTTTTCTTAATGAGCAGTGCAAACTAAAATACCTTAGCAGCTCAAGAAGAAAGATACTGCAGAAGGGTAGTGGAATGACAGGATGAACCTATTAAGCTCTCCATCTTATGTTGTGATATTCAGTAGCTTTGATAATACTCTCTCTAAAATCCCAAACAGGAGACTTCCTCCCAGGTGTGAAATATTCTGGGTCAAGGCCCTGTCTCTGAGCTGTGCTCCCACCTGGCCTCCTGCAGAACTACTCTCTCAGATCAAGCATCATGATCATATTTAAATATTTAATCTTCTTTGAAATATGTTACTAAAAGACTTAGCCAAAATCCATTCAGAAAATATCTGTTTCTGACACAAATTACCAGTTTTCCTGATAGGGGTTTGTTTGTTTGTTTGTTTCCCTTTGACAGAAAAAAATTTCCGTGTTGTCTCTGCCAGATGAGGAAAACAGGTCATGTGGAAAAAGAAGTGGATAACATGCTGTTAGCACCCCCACCCCCAAACAAACCAATGATAAATGCTACTTAAAACAGGTTTAACATATCTAAGAGATTAGGATCAGTCTTTGTCTCTACCCCAGATACCTTGCTTTCAAATGTGACCTCCTTTCCTTGCCTAGACAGATGCTCTTTGTCTGCTGGGACCACTCCCATAAACCCATCCTGACAGCTACCTCACTTCCCAGTCTCTCCCGAAGGGCCAAGGCTCTTCCAAGTGGTTTCCCCCACTGAAAAGACTATAATTAGCTGCTTCCTCCATTTTCCTCTGTTTAAAATCGACCTTATACAGCCTTTCTTCCTATCTTCTGAAGCCTCATCCTCATCCTGTCCTGCTTTCAGTCACATGTAAAAGGAAATGCTATGCTATGGGACTGTAACCACATGGCTTAATAAAGAAAAAAATACAGTTTTTTATAGTAAAGAATCAATATTTTCTTCCTTTCCCATTAGGCTGTGGCATATCTGTTACCCTGTTATACTACCTCCTTGTTTCTGAACTCTGACTTCCTCCAGATTTATGCTAAATATTGTTATTATCCTGTTTATCTCAGTAACCCAAATATTAAATTTCCTTTCTTGCTCTAGTATATTTCCCCCTATATATAAGTAGCTGCATAATAAGCTTTCCTGTCCATTTCTATCAGTGGAACAGCTTTTGAAAATACAAATCCAGCAACAATACCCACAGATTCAAAAACTTCAGCTAAGAATGTATTTTGGAAGAATGTTATGAGGAAATTCTTGGTTTATAAGGGATTTGAAGATGAGAAGTCTCCAAAATCTTACAAGCAGAGACATTTTCTTACCAAAAAAAGTCAGATATCTCTGTTCATTTAACGGAATGTAGTGTCAGTATTTTTAGACTTCTCCCAAAAAAATCCCCAAAACAAGGAAAAAAACCAACACCCCCAAAACCTCAGAATCTTAGCAACTTCTAAAAATTGGGTCTGCAAATTTTTGGAACTTGTCTTTTAAAACAAATTATGTGTCAGCTTTTCAGATTTTTCCTACTCAATTATGCAGGTCTCAAAGCTCAGATCACCAAAGAAATGACTGAAAAGCTATTTTAAGTTATTTCATGTACTAGTAGCCAAGCTTTGTAGTAAAAATGTGACAATTAGCATTCCTTTGTAATTTAATATGAATTTATTCATTTTTAATGTATTGTAAATTTATTCCTTTCAAATTTATATCAAAGGAGGATAACTTTGCAAAATAATTTTCTAGCTTTTTGCATAGGCTTTGGCAAGTACACTCTTATCTACTGAACTATATGTGTTTGAAAATAGATATACAGTACTTCAAACAGCAGTTCTGAATTATTGTGGAAGCATAGCTGTTAGTATGTATTTCTTTTTGGCTTTCTAGCCTAGGACATTTTGTAGGACACAAATTCACTTTGCCAAATAAAGTTGTTGTGTCAGTCTCAGTCTTGAGAAGTCCTAAATCCTATTGCTCATTTTCATACTTTGTTCCTGTCAGCTGTATCCATCAGTTCATAAATCTGAAGTCTAAGTTGATGAATCCAGAATCTCCACCCAGTCCAAAAGGCCTCAGCATGTCTTTACACACCACAACTTTCAAGATAATTACCCATAGAATAAGCACACAGTTAAGTTTTGTGTTTCAAACTATGCAGATGGCATACTAGACAAATCTCACTTATTCCTTCACCACTAAACATAAAATCTGATTCCATCTCTTCAGCTAGGGTCTTCATGAGTCAGTGATATCTAGAGGAATTTCTGCTAGTCAGAATGCAGTAGGTCAAACAAGGAAACATCTAAGATGTGAGCAGTTTCACCCAAACTCTTGCAAAACTCTAAGACTACTCAAGAAGTTTATCCTACTCCTTGTCTAAACTCAAGCTTGTTGCTGGGTTTTCCTGGTCAGGATACCTGCTGTCATAGATTGTGTACACTGGTATAAGCCAGTAAAGTGTATGCCCTAGGAAATCCAGTGTGCCTGAGGATGTTCCCAGGCCAAAATAGAGCCAATGTCAGTGACTGCCTTTAACCTACCAATACAAACAGCCACAAAAGACCAGCAAACCACTGGGATTTCTGGTGATCCAAGAAGTACTGCAGACACTTGGTTCTTCTGCCATGAGGACTGCACAGTAAAACAAGTGGCTCTCGTCTTGCTTCACAAATAAGATGCTCATTTGATTTAAACAGGAATACATTGTGACATCCTTTATCAGTGGAGACAATTTTCTACTTGAGAGAAAGAATGGCCAAATAATGATACAAGAATATAAAGCTGGCACAGAAAAGATATTACACATTCAGCTTTTATTTAAAATGAACTTCAGTCCCTAGAACAGCCAGGACACTTCCCCACATGCTTCTGCACTGGTGGCAGAGAATAAGCGCTAGAGAGAGCAAAGTGCAGCAGCAGCAGTGGCAGCATCATCCCTGCCAGGCCCCAGGTCTCTGCTGATTCAGGTTGTCACTGAGCCAACAGAGACTTTCATTGCACAGCAATTCATCTACCAATGCTTTAAAACAAGACTGCACCCCCTTTCCTCAACTGGCTGGCTTACTGAAAGCTCAAAGCAAAATCTGCTGGTTTAATTTCTTCTATGGATGGTAGCATTCTAATTATTTTGATATTGTGTAATCTGGACTTTGCAAAGCAGGTAGGAGAAGTAATAAATGCTATTAGGTTACTCTGAACTCTCTTTTGGCATTCATTTCCCAAGAGCCAACTGGTTGGAATAACAGCTATCAGGCTCAGTTATACTGGAAAGACACTTGAAGTGCCAGTTAATGGTGATACCTGAAGGAGGAATGGTGTCAGAGGAACTTAGTAAAAAACAACCTGAAGTGTCCCTTCTCTATGTTTAATCTGTAATTAAACATAAGAGGAGTCAAGACTTCCCTTCAGAAAAACACACTCCTAAGGGAGACTCAACATCTTATATTAAAACAAGTAAGAGAAAATTACTCAGAATACAAAATCCAAGGCTGTAGCACAGCCAGAGGCATTTGGCTGAGACAGTGAGCCAGCAGCAATTGCTGCAGGGGACACCATTGTAGATTTGGCTGCAGAGATGTTTCTAGGCAGTCAGCCTATATGAATGGCATCTACATGGTTGAGAGATATTCCTGCTGGATCAGATCAGGATATTCTGATGTCTGAGTTTAAGGACCAGTCCTTTTTGTGCAAAAGGAGCATATCTGGCAATCTCATTGGGCATAGGATACACGTGAATAGGTTTGCCTGTTTCAGGGAACACCTCTTAGCTCCAGGTGACCAGTCTTTTTGCAGAAGTTCCACCTTGGCTGTCCCTATCCTTCCCCAAAGTTATGTGACTGAGAGGCTGGAGAGTTTAAGTCATCTGTCCTTGAGAAGTCTGCAGTCAGAACTGCTTTTGTTCAAGGAAGTTGCTGAGCAGCTGTAGTCTGTGAAAAAAAAAAAAAAAAAAAAAACCAGCCAACAAAGGGTTGTTGCCAGCTGGGGTCAAACAGAAGCTCAGCAGGGTTTGGTTGGGGATAGATAGGGAAAGCAGTGAAGAGGTTAACAGTAAGAGAAGTAGCCTGGAGGATGCATTCAAAAGTGAGTTTCTGTGGGCTGGGGAAAACTTCTTGGCAGGTTAGGAACGACCTGTAGGGACCAGGATGAGGTAAGGCCCAGATTTTTATCTGTGTTGCAGCTGCCTCCATGGAGGTGTCTGCAGTGCCACTTCCCTGCAGAGACACTGTGGGTCTGAAAAGGTGCTAGGAAACTCTTCGATTTCATTGCCATCAAAAATTCCAGGGAAAAGAAATACCTGGATATGATGTGGAATTAAAGCTTTGAATTTGCCATGCAAGGCAAAGAAGGAGATGGTCAGGAAACCTGACAGGTCAGCTATTCAGAAATGTGGGAAAATTGTTCAGTGTGGGTACAGTCCTTCATATGGAAGGCCACCAGATTGGATGGCCAGAGACTGCCACCAGCCCTATCTCACACAGATGCAGGGTGGATTCTGCATTGTTTATAGTGGAAAACAAAGTTTGGAAATAGAAGACTCACAAAAGAGAACTAAAAATATTAGGTTTCATGACTTACTGCAGTGCTTAAGGGGTTTTATGTTTGCTTGGGTTTTTTTAAATGACATATTACAATCACTTTATCTCTCCAATTGGTTATCATGATTTTAAGGAGTCTCTTTTCAGTTTAATTTAATTTTGTGACATTATCTATAGCAGCAGTTTTTTATTCTTCTAAACACCTTAGACTGATCTAGCAATGACAGGAAACACCAGCAACCTCCCATTAAAGAACACTTTTTGGGTAACACATCACCAGAGACAATGAATGATGTGATATACCAAAAAACCACACAGGTTGGGTTCAAGAAAATGAGAAAAGGTATTTCATCATATAGCAGGTCTTGTCCTCAACATCTCTTAGGTAAGCTCATTGTAGTAATTTCTAAATCTCAGCTGTTACTTTGATAGCACAGTGCTTTTTTATTTGTTCAGTGACTGTTTTTGATGTCAAGAGCAGCTGTGCTCAGTCTTTTTATTAAAAAAAAAAAAGAGTAGAGCTTAGCATCTGAAAAATTGGCTTTGTGTGACTAACCACAAACAGGGCACATGACTGAGTGGTGATGCGTTTGCTATGTTCCTCTTCAGTTAAAACAGTTTGAAAAAGAATATTCTATAAACTTAAAGGGACACTCACAATTTACAGAATGTGTTTAGAGCTCCTCCTCAAAGCAAGCTCCAAATTTTACCCTCTATCAAAAAAATAAGAAAATCTGTACTCTGGAAAATGAAGAAACAGAATTTGCTCCCCTCTGTCTTCTCTCTTTAGCCTCACTGTAAGAGTCGGATTTCCAGGAAATATTTGTAGGGTTTTTGACATCTGCCTTTCCTGGGTTGCAAGAGCTATCCCTAGGGCTGTTTCTGATAATTTGAAGAAAAGAAGTGTCAGCTAGTATGAAAATCTCTCATGCAGAAAGAAGTGAAGCACTTAAACCCCTAAGGTATCATTTTTATTTTAACACTGGTAATAAATTAAATGCTTGAGTAGACTCATTGGTTTTGCTAGTAAAACTGGATTTTTAAAAAAGGTTTGAATACTTAATTCTATAAAGTATCTTGGAACTGCCAACTATTTAATGCTCCTACTAATGAATGATTTTGTACCCTGCAACCAAAGAAAAATGCTTTTCTTCAAAACCTAATATGAGGCAGTGTTACAAAAAAACCCATAGATACTTGAAATTTTCTGACCTGCCCACAGTCACATAATTTACTCAGCAGCAATGCAAGATATGCAGCCTAAAAAGCTTCTTTTGTAGCCCATCATCTAGCCACAGGCTTTCCTTTTTTTCTTCTCTTGTACATTTTTATCTCTGTACTGGGATAGCATGATCTTTATATTGGCTACAATGCGCAGAAACAAATCACAAAAAGTAGGGTCAAAGGGACCTTAAGATTCCAAGATTTTCCCTCAACACAGGATAAACTTATAAAAGGACTACATCTAGTTATAGTATAATGAAATTCATGCAAGCTTCTACTTTCTCCCTTCATTTTATCCCCTCTTGGTCTTGTCTGGGCCAGAAGACAGATTATGCACTGGAGATCTAACACGGGTTGACACGAATGAGAAATATATAAGCACTAGAAAGAGGCTTCCTTCTCTTTTTCTAGCTGCAGGACACCCTACCCTACTAGAGAAAACAGCTAGTGGAAATTAATATTGCTTTGCATTTGCTTTGAAGCATTTCTCATCACCTTGACCTCTGTTCATTAAAGAAAGGTTTATGAATGCAGGGGAAGCTGCTGATCAGCAGCTTCTTCCTGTCAAATAATTTCAGTGTCAATTATTTCTAAAGGGATTAGTGGTTCAAAGTCATATTTGAGGGTTAAAGGAAACTAAGGCCTGGTTTAGTTGTTTGCCGATCTCATAATACAAATGCTACAGGACTGAATTCCTTTTATATGGAAACATATTCAACTAGAGACCCTGAAATCGCCAACATTTCCATGATGAAAACAGAAAAAAATGTAACGAAGTAATAAACTATTAGAAATGGAAAATCACAAAATATTTTAAAAGCCAGAGTTGTATTGCTTGCTCCGAAACATCTGTCTGTGTCATGGGGAAAAATTGTGAGTGAAAGCTGTGCACACTGGGGAGCAAACAGTAATTTGAAATCCGTGCTGGTCAGGTGAAATTATAATTCTTGGTTTTATAAAGAGAGCAAACAAATTAGTTTATTAACATTTAAGAGCATATACTCGTGACAGAGCATTTTTCCACAGGGTCTGCAGCTTTGTGTGCTCACTGTCACAATGCAGAGCAAAGCATACCTTAGAAAGGTTTGATGCTGGCTGCCCTTTGAATTTAGGTATAAATGCCCATACATTTGATCCTACTTTCATTAAGCTGCCTCAAAACACTGCAGCCTGGTGCTACACTGGCAGACTCATAGTGTGCCACTGCTCCCCTCCAAAGAAACTCAGAGACCAGCGCAGGAAGGCGCAGACCACGTTTGTCCTGCAGCTTTCTCCTCAGTGAGCTACTCAGTGAGGACAAACAGCTGGACCTTCATCTAAATATGTCAGCAGAGAGTAATCAATTACATCTGTAGCACAATCAGTTATCTTGTGTGTTGAAGACAATTTGCATGCAATTTTAAGAAGCAAAAGCTTATTAAAGTTGACAAGACCTTATCACTTATGTACTTGTACATTTAGGTGAATATTAAGTGCATAACACTCCTATTGCTTTGCTTATTGAAAATGGAAAAATGGAAATAAGCCACAGGCAGTCAGCACTCCAGATGGAAAGGGTCAGTAATGGTAAGAATCAATAGTGCTAATGGTATGTCTAGCTTTACTAAAGCTAGCAAGAAGAAAAATGGAAACATTTATCCCTTTTAAAATATACTTTTTACTAAACTGTATTCTATTTTCCAGGAAAGCTGAGTTCAAAATCTATTGATCCCAGCAGCCCTTGCATTGAAACACAAATGAACATGAAGTATGAACAAAAAATCTAAATGCAAACCATATTAAGTGCATGACATATATGCAGGTACAAGTATCCTATCTCAGATGTAAGCATCTATAATACCAGTGCACAGCTCAGAAGGGAATGTAAAAAGTAAGAATTTTATAGTGTTAGGTGTTTTGAGAAATGTTTTATCCATTGCACTAGAAAACATGATTTTTGTAAATTTCTTTCAAAGCTTATACTGCTAAAAATTACATACATCTATCACTGATTATTCTGCTGAAAAGTGAGAAAAAGAATAACAGAATTGCTCAAAACGTTGGTTACAGTTAAGGAAAAAAGGGAGAAAAAAACTGGTTCCCCCACTGTTATCTGAAGAAAGAACAGATCATTATGACCAGGCAAGCTCCAAACTGTTGCAGCCGTGGTACTCATCCATTATGATCTGCACTAGGTATTTAATCCACACTTCTCCCTCTCCCTTGAGTGTGATCAAAGTTGCTTCAAAACACAACCTTTGCAATCAACTTCACAAAAGTAAAGAAAAAAAGGAAAAAAAGAAAAAAGAAAGTGCTTTCAAAAATTTGACTGTGTCTGAAAGCGCATTGCAACAACATCTTGTCTCTGGAACACCCACCCTTTCTTTTTCTCTTTTCTTTCCTTGTTTTTGGTTTTTGTTTTTTTTTTATGGGTTTGGTTTTTAAAATTATTTTAAGAGTAGCTTTTTCACATCTTCAATGGCCAGCAGTTGTTTTTATAATTTTTAACAGAAAATTCAGTCCAGGGAGTCTACCATGACTTCAAACTGTTAGCTTCACAAAGTTGTGTTAAAAACACCCCAACACCCTGAAAGTAAAGAATTTGGCATAGCATGGCACTGCACTTTCCCCACATATTCATACATGGCACAAAAGCGGTGTTGGCTGTGTGTTTATTAGAAATGTAACTATATAAAAACAACCTACCTTGAAAAGGGCCCACATTATATGCCACAGTACAGATAATAATGGTATTGGATTATCAGGTCTAAGATAAAATCCTTAATTCACAATCAAATGCATGAAGCACAGTTTTTCTCAGAACTGCTTATTCAGAGAGATTTTCAGAGACTGAAAACTCACAGGAATTTGGGTGCAATTTTGGGTGCAATTTTCTAAAGCAGCTTTTCCAGGAAATTCTGGACCTAAAATCCAACAGTATTTCAGGGCTGGCTGCCTTACTGTTTTGATAGTGATCTTCCAGCACCAGGTGCAGAGTAAGATTGGAAAATGTGTCTGTAATCTCCTGAGTATAATTTTAAACTGCCATGCATAGTTCTGAGTAAGTGAGGGGTAAAATCGTGCTTTCCTGCAAATGTCATATGATTCAAGACTTCATGTCCTTTGTGTCCAAAAGCTCCCAACATAAAAGAAAGGAAAATATCAGTATTTTTTTCCCTTGGAACACATTTTGTTAAATGTATTTTTCAGACACATTTGCAAGTGATGCCACTGGACATTGCTGAACAGAGCGATGCACAAATGGGATTCAGCAGCTGCTCCCTTCCTGCTCTGTGCAGATAACAATAGGTTTCATGCATGTGGCAGCTCCTATCATTTTCTGTCCAAATCTGGGGGAGGGAAGGAGACAGAAGATAGGAGGAAGCAATATTTTGCTATCTGGCAAACTTCTCAGAAACACTGACTAAATGGTGTTAACATGATTCTGAAAGAGAAACTGCTGCTCAGCTGAGAGGAAACATGACACCCAAAGAACATCTTGGGGAGAAGTGGGTGAAGGTGTGCAGATGCGACTTCTGAAGAATACAGTACGTCTCTTTTTGATTCATAAACCAAGTAATTGCTTGTACAGTTAATTTTAAGGCTTTGAAAATGTGAAAAATCTCTAGCCCTTCTTAAAACAAGAGGTATGTATCAGGTGACTAAGGTAAACATGATAATTAGAAGGAATAAGAAATAGTAGGAATGTTTTGGTAATTGCTCCCTAGTCATTGTTAAGCTTTCCTGATTAATGTAGTTAGAAAACTTCAGCTAAAAGCATTTAGGGTGGAACTGATGTTATCATGCATACCACATTGTTAGGCTTTCAACCAAGGAAAAAATTCAATCACTTCTTACTTTACTTATAAAACACCTTTGAAAATAAGGACCTAGGACTTATCTCTGTATGCCTCCTGCAAAGACTTTGCCAAAAGACGTATTTGACAGGCTGCTCCCTTTGCAAAGTTGTTACCATTATTGATAATTGTTGCTCAAAATGCCTTCACAGCTGTGGTCAAGGCTTCAGGGCCACCTCAGTCACCGCAGTGCATCACCCAGGTACTGCCAGGGACTCAGGCTCCAGCAGGGACAAATCCAAGGTGCACCACCTCAAGGAGCTCCAGAGGACAGTAACTTACAAACATAAAACATAGTTCTTTCTCCAGATGGTTTTCAGTTTGAAGGTTATCTGAAGAACACTTTCTTTATCATTCCCCACCAAGTTTGCATAAGTCAGAACATACAAGGTCACTTACTTCCTGTGAGGTTGAAGCTACAGGCAGGCCTTGCTGAGCAGAGAACATATTCAGCAAATGTTCTCTACTCAGAGCCCATCTTTAACTAAAAAAATCTGCATAGCACTGTTGGCAGGAGTTTTCATTTGATGAGGCTCTGCAGAAGATCACTTACTTCTCCATGAACTCTGAGTTCCTGGGAACCACTGCAGACCAGCTAAGCACAAAAATACACACCTAGTAGAAATCTGTAGAGAGAAATCACTTATGTTCTAGATAAGGGATTTTCTTCTGTTACTGATTGTTTTTTTCTGAGGTGGAGATATTTATTACAGCATACATTGGGGCTTTAGTACAAACTGAATAATGAGTCAACTGTGTTTGAAAGCTGACAAGCTCCACACAGAGCTACACTTCAAAACTACCAAATGCTTAGATATGTAAACAACCCCACTGAAGCCACTGAGATTTCTTTTATGTCTAATGCTAAGCAAACATTCAGTCCTAATTAACTAGGACACAGCTTGGTAGCAGAAAAGTAACTAATTTCAGAAGTTTGGGAAATTTTAGCAGGTTTCATTAGCAATTTGTGGGTATTTGGCCCTCTGCATTAAAAAAATAAAAAAGTTTACTGCTAAGAAGAAGTATGTTTACTTGCAATCCAAAGTGATTCCTAAGTATATCTTCATTGAGACAAGAATTAACAGCAATTAATTGCAAATAGTATTGGAAAGATACCATAATTTATTTTTTTCTCAGAATATTCTACCACACTGAAAGAAACAGTAATATTTTCTTCATCCCTCAAACTTGTCAAGTAAGACTTATTTTCAGGAGCACCTCACAGTGGAAAACTGTGGAGGCTTTAAGCACACAGAGAGGCTGAACAAATCATGACTGTGTTCTTCATTCCCCAGATGGCAAGCAGAGCTCTGCTAAAGCACACTGGGTAGCAGCTGCACATTAAACTTTTCTGACAGTTGTGCTGACCACAGGTAAAGAATGACACACACTCAAGCTTACGCTAAAGCCACAAGTTTATTATATTTCACATAGCAAAGCAGCATCTGGGGAAAGGACAGTGTGTGCTTCATAGACCTATTAGCAGGGGATCCCTAAAGGAGGCAGTGCTGGGTCTCTGGGTTTGGTACCTCTCACCTTTTTACAAGATGTTCACTGGAGGACTGGATCAAAACATGCCAGTTGGAAAGACTGTTGCTGAGAAGGTGGAAGAACTGAGTGTCTTAGACAGAAATGAAGCCAGCTTCAGGGAGTTTTGCTTGTAAGGGAGATGAGATGCCAGTCTGTTGATGAACCACACAACAAAAACTGATGCTAAATACAATACTTCAGCTTAAAGGTGATGTTCTGCAACCCCATTTGTGAGCCACACACAAAGGTTTCACTTCAGGTACTGCTGTTATAGAGTAGGAAGTTGGAAATATTGTATTTAATTGAATTCTGAGAAAGTTAAAAAAAATAAGCAAATGAGTGAAAACTTCTGAAGTTAATCAGTTTAATCACTCATTTGGTGGCAAATGAACAGCCAGCTTCCTCTTATTTTCTCATCCTCACTTTCCATGGAAACTATTTCACAGGTCCAACTAGGAAAATTTTTTCCAATGTGAAAAACCCAACCAAACCTGTGAATTCATTTTTGTCTTTAAATAAAGCTCTCACTGAGAAATTATACCAATAGCAGAATAAAAGCTTGGCATTATATAGGCAAGGAAATATAGAAGCAGAGTTCTATGCAGTTTCCCTCCAGCCCACCTGCCTCCTAGGGCTCTCCCTGGCATCCCTGACAATTACACTGTGTACTTCCTTCTGCCGAAAGGAAAGGTCTTCTGATTCCAGGCCGACCACACCAACAGGAAGCTGCACTTTTTGTATGGTGCAGTACCTTTCATGATCACTGCCTCTGTATTTTCAAATTCCCTTTGTTTTAGCCTCTCATCTCATCTCTCCTGCGGACTGGAAGTCAAGTGGGGTCGCAGGTAGTGTTTATGAGATGGTCCTAGAATGCCCAACAGGAATGCAACCGACCTTGAGCAGCTCCTTGGTGCTTTTTACTGCTGCTGCTAACTGCTGTGCACCAAGGCCCGGCTGGAACAGGCCAGGGACGATGTACACCGCCCTGACAGCCGTGGATGAAGCCTGGCGGAAGAAAAAATTGCTTTTCTTGATGTATGGTTGCTTTGAAATTTCCGTTCCAAGGCAGCCGAGGGGCACATAACGCCTTCCTGCGGGCTCTCTCCCCCACGCGAGAGAGAATTTGAGACCAAACTGGCTACAAAGCAAAGCCCCTGAGGGCACGGGGGGTGGGCGAGGTTTGTCCGTCTGTCCGCCCCCATCACCCCGGGGCGGCTCCCCCGGGATCACCGCAGCGCGGCGGGGCCTCCCTGTCCGCGGCCCTGACGGAAAGGCTGCGAACAGGGGCGAGCACTGCCCCCGGGTGCCGAGCCGGGCCGAGCCGGCGGAAAGGGCGGCCGAGGCGGGGGCATCGCGGCCACACCAGCCCCCGCCTGCCCAGCGCCGGCGCTTGGCTGCTGAGCCGCACAGCGGCCCCCAGGAGGCGGCGGCGGCAGCGGCCGGGGACGCTGAGGAGGAGCCGCCTGCGCGGCCCAGCGGCGGCGGCGGGCGGGCCGGACACACCAACCGACCGAGCGAGCGAGAGAGCAGCCGCGGCACGGAGAGAGCGAGGGAGGGCAGAGCGGCAGCGCAGCCCGCGCCGGCAGCGCCATGGCCACCAAGGTGAGCAGCGCCCGGGGTCGGGAGGCGGCGCCGGGCGCCCTCTGCGCCAGCGGCCCGGCTGGGCGGGCGGGGGTCCCGGCGGAGGGGCCCCGTGCCGGGGGCCGGGGGAGCCGGGCCCTCCCGGGCCCTGCCCCTCGCCGCCGGCCGCGGGACGGACTGAGGGACGAAGGGAGCGCCGCGCTCGGGCCTCGGCGCCGCTGCCCGGCCCCTGCTCGGGGCAGCGGCCACTCCGGGGCGGGGGAAAGTTGTTTTTCTGCTGTGTTTGTGCCCCTCCGTCCCCACTGCTCGGCGGAACGACCGTAGGGCCGTAGAGCCGCCGGAGGCCGAGGGTGTTGCTCCTGCAGCCCCAGCGCCCCTTGCCCCGCTTCCACCGAGCCCGGGGAGCGGCGGGGCGGTGGGAGAGGCCTCGGCCCCCGGCGGGCCCGGCCCGCTCGCCCCGGCAGCTGATGCTGACCCCCTCGGCGGCATCCGGGGGTGGCTGTGCCGTGTCTCTGGTGCGAGCCCAGAGCCCGCGCTGTGCGACCTCTTAATAGCAAGCTCTGATTTTACACCAGAGGAAAAAAAAAAAGGAAGTTAAATTGTTTTGTTCAGTTCTTCAACAGTATATGCTGCTAATGCGACTGTCAAAATTAGCCCATCCTATCTGAAGGTAGCCTCTTTCTAAATAAATAATATTTGTTTACTCTTTTGGTTGATGAAAGCATCTCTGCCTGTGTAGGTGTGAGTTAACATGCACCAGCAACTCATCTGTGACTTGTCTAAGTATCTCAGGAAGACTTTTTTGGTATTTGAAGTATTACTTTGAGTCACCTAATTCCATTAGCTTGGCCAGCAGTTTAAAAAACTTCCTTTTACTGAGACAGTTCTCATACTGCCTATTTATGCTGCTCTTGTCAGTGCTGAAGAAATTCCACATCTTGCATATGTCAGATTTAATGTGTAAGTAGCTGTCTCTGTAACCACATAAGATGACGGTGGCTCAGGTTTGAATAAACTTTTTCCGAAGCACCAAGAACTTGATTTTGGGTTTCAAAATCCCTTAGGCAGTTTAAAAATTCTGTGAATATAGTTAATATAAGTGACATCTATTTTTCTATTGAGCTTCTAGAGTATTGTTGATATACTTGGTTTTAACACTGGTGGATTCCAGTAGTTCATGGGATGCGTGTATGAATATTTTTTAATCAGTCTAACTATTATAGGTAACAAGCAAATTACTTCTGGTGTGTATATGCTACATAATACACTGTATGTGAGGAAGATACTGTACTAAACCAGTTTACTGTTTCTCTGCTCACTTAAAGGTGCAGTATCCTCAGGGGATCCTGTGTTCTGTGCTGAACACAGGATCAGTTTTATTCATACATTTGGAAACTTTTTTGGAAACTTTTGCTTTTCTTTAAATATTTTTGGAGACATTATGGCCCCAGAAGGAAGGGTGTATAATTTCTGACTTCCTAGACTGGCTTGAAATCAGGTGGTGCAGGTTTTTTTTTAATTCTACACATTGCAAGATATGGTAATGTACTTTAACTTGAAGGCCAGAATTGGTAAGTGGTAGTCAGGAAAGAGTTGGTATTTCATTGCTATTATTTTGTTATGCTGGTAAGTGTGAGCAGAACTGAAGAGACGCTGACTTTATTTTCTGTGAGCTCTACCCAGGAGATGGGTCCCTCTCTGCAAACTGCCCTGTTTTCAGTTTTATTTTGTTCAGGTTGTGCGAACGTCAGCTATAGTAAGGGATACATTGGTTTTTTGAGCAGTGTAAGGGAATAAATGGCTGAAAAAGCAATTTTTAGGAGCTCGGCCAACTAACCAGTCACCATTTCATTTGGAAAGTAAATTTTGTTTTTTAAACTGTAAACAAATTTCTCACCTTTACTTGTTGTCCTTTACAAATTGCCTCTTTTTGAAAGAAATGTTCAAGATTTATTTGTCTTTTATTAGCAGAATATTAACAGAACTATACTGTAAATAGTTGTCTGGAGAATGAATTTTTGGAACTTTAATGGTGACAAATCCTGTATAGCTGATAAGGGTGACTGACAGTCTGGCCTGGCCTGTGCTGCACGGGGTGTTAGGGCTTCCTGAATTGATTCCTGTTTAAACTAGAATATATTTTCCAAGGAAGGCTGGGGGCAAATTCAGTCTTGATTTGAATACTTTCAATTATGGAAAATCCAGTCTGTCTTTTTTTGTTGTTGTTTTTAAACCATCAACTCTCTTGCTGTTGATGCTTCTTTCTTTGGAATCTGAACTTGGCCAGCTTCTGTGTACAGCTTTATCATTTTCTCTACAAGATTTACAAATGCTTGAATCAAGGTGTTTGATTTCATGAGGAAGAAGGATGCAAATAGGGATTTCTTCCATACCTAGCTTGTAGTCCTTGGCCAGTTTTCTTGCTCCCACTTTGATAAACCACCACAATTAAATTCCTAGAGTTTTCCTGTATGAAGACATGGTATACAGTTGTGTAATGTGCTGGCTCTTCTCTGTACTGTTCAAAATCAGTGCATTTCTTATTGAAACAATAAAAACTTTTAGGGGAAAGGACTACTATTTTCATACCAAGAAGCCTTAACTGATGCTTTCCTAGCATATTTGTTAGCTGGCAACTTGGTAGGGAGTCTTTTGTTGAACAGGTTGGGGTGGCTGTAGGTGTTAACACTCTGAAGGCTGTGGAGGCTGTCTGATGTTGTGAGCTAAACTAGCAGTGGCCATTGCTCCTTCTCCTTTCTTGCTCCTCATCCCATGCTGTATAAACATGGCAGGAGTCTACTCCAACACTTGTCAGGCCTGTTTTTAAGTTAGAGGAAGCTGCTGAAATAGCAAAAATATTCACTGAATTGAAACAGCAGGGTCATTTCTCCAGTTCTAGGTAGTTGCAGTAGTTGAAAGTTTGCTCAGAGCTGATACAGAAGGTTGGGTGGTATGATTGGGAGGGGGAGACTTTCATGGAGAAGGGTGAAAATATAAATGAGAAATAGAGGATATGAGGCTTCTGGAGGCAGTTCTTTCGTTGGCTAGATCCTTACTGTAGCTTGGCCATGGATTTTGTGGTTTGCTCAAGGTTATGTGCTCTAAAAACTGAAACAAATGTTAAACCCTATCAAAATAAGAAAAATAGAAGATTGTTTAGGAGACTTCTGGAGTTTCACAGTCATTTGACTGAAGTCAACTTCAGAGGTAAAGCAATTTCATGTCCACATTTAAGAACTAATTATTTAGATACTTTTATTTTTGATGTTTCATTCAGAAACAGAGTTAACCTTACTAATTTCTTATTTTTAACTGTGTCACAAATGATGTCGGAAAGTGCCTAAGCCTAAAAAATTTTCAAAACTTGCTCACCAGGAAGTTTGGTAAATGTGTTTCTGTCATAGTTGCTTGCAAAAGCCACAGATGAGATTGTCATTCTTCTGTTTTGTTCCTTCGTGATTTCTTTGGCCTTTCCTATCATTTCCCCCCTAGAGTTTGCCAAGTCCCAGCTTTACTCATGTCCTTTCTTTTGTTTTTGAACTTCATTGAATAGGGAGAACTAGAAATGTCAGGAAGCAATATGCTGGCTTTTAAACAACGTTCTCCCTACCTTAGCCTATTTTTAAACTTATTTATTATTTTAAAATGTAGACATTTTCTTTTCTTTTTCTTGAAAAGGCTGATGTGTTGCCATTTGTTAAGTGCTGATTTCAGAAGGAAGTGATGTTATTGAGAGAACTGATAGGCTATGGGCAAGACAGTTCTTCTGGAACCTGTGCTGCTAACATGTGGTGAGAATTTTAATTTAGAAGTTGAAACTAGGAGTTGATTTATTGGTGTAACATCATTGATGTTTGTGACATTGCTTTCCCAAGAGAGGTATTTCATAAGGCAGCTGTTGATAAGCTTCATGAAGTTAGGCCCTCTTGTTGTCAATACCAAGTTTTTTCTTTGTAACTTTAGGGGCACTTGTATCCTACCATAATGTTCTTGATTGTTTAGTGGCTTGTCTACTTGGAGGACTCACTTATCTGGTTCTGTTTTTAGGACTGGTCCCTTTTTTTGTGGGAGGAAGTCCCTTGAGATGAAAGCTTAGACTAAATATTCTGTTCTTTAACAAAGATGCAACTTAACAGTACTTCTAAAACAAGGAAATGCTGTTCAAGGCTTTCTTGTCCATCTAATCATATTGGATTTTCTCTGGTGAATGTCACTGGCAAAGTATAGTTGAATTGTAATTGTGATGAGGGAAGGTCATATTTCAGGTAGGGAAAGGTAACAACACATTAGACTTAAATATTATTATCCTTAAGTGTGTATCCTTCCTTTCATCTTCCTTTTTCATTCTCTATTACTCTCAGCAGTGTAAGGCTTCCCAAAGAAGTCCCACATTTTCCTTTATACCATCACTGATCTGTATGTTTCTATTAAGAGTTGGTCAGAAACAATTCTTTGTTCTGATTTGCAGCTGGGAAGTTAAGCACACCTCTGTGCTAAAACCCTCCAAAATACCCAGACTTTGTGTTCTGTTAATCTACATTCTGCATTGTCCTAACTTTGGAAGTAGGCTCCTCTCGTAAATCTTATCTTAAGGGAAGATTCAGTTCATAAATCTTAACACATCTATGAGCTGGGATGATCCTCATCTATGCAGATCGTGCCATAATCCATTAATCATCTTCCATTATTTAAATTCAACAAAACAAGACATAATGCAAAATATGAGATCACAGCTGATCTATTTATGTAGGATGTGATGGATCAAAATTATTAGGTGAAGTCATGATTTTGATTTTACAGTCTAATTATGTGAAATGTTGTTTGGGTTTTTTAGGCTAGTATTAAGTAGATGTGGCGATACTTCCTGGGGCTTTTTACATTATTTTGGTTTGGTGGTTTGTTTTTTAAGGGGCAAAAAGATGACTAGAGAAGGTGAAAATGTTTAGTAATGCAGATTAGCCACAGATTCCTGAGCTATTGGAGGAGTGAGATGTTAGGATGAGCATGAGAACTGGTAGTTTTTTATGAGGACACAGGTTTTCTGTTCTTTTGTCTTTCTGTCCAGCTTTATGGCCTTTTAAAAGGTTCAATGATACGTGGTTTATGTTACATTGCAGCACTTACCAGTTCAAGGCTTCTCTTTTCTGTGCTGGAAGGTTGGTGAGATTCTGTGTGATGCTGTGCTTGAGTAATGATTCCTCTGACTCAGTTTTTCAAAGTTATTTTGAGCACCTAGGCATTGAGTCATCAGAGACTCATTACCAGAGGTCATAATCTTAAAACATGATTACAGCAGCCAAAGAGAAGGAAGTCTGATATCAGATGTCATATAAATTACATCTGGTTTATAGATTCAGTTTCAGGTTTTCACTCTGGTAAAATTTCTCTATATATTATTTCAGCAATAAGGCTTTACAGTTAACTGTAGCTTCGTATGAAGGTTTATTTTACTGCATTCTTTCAAGGTTTTCCTCTGAATGGTCTTCCTCCTCAGATTTTCAGGTCTTGAAAGGTCTCCTAGAAGAGTGTGTGGATATTCAGTAAACCCCTCCTTATTTGATTAGGGCATCTGTCAAATTTCAGACTTTACAGACATCACCAAGGTAAAAATCATTTGAGAATTTTGCCATTTCAAATATGTGGGTTCCCTCCTGTATTACATTTACAAGCAGTTGTAACATCGATGGTGTTGGAAGCAGTCTTGCAAAACATTTTAAAAGCAGATGATAGAGAAGAGACTGTAAAATAGTGGGAGTGATTTGTTTCAACCAGCCCTGCAGTAGGACAGATGAGCATTTCGATATCTAGAATTATTTTAACTAAATAGCTATTGCAGTGTTCAGCGTTAAAAGCTAAACCTCCTCTATTTCAAAGCATGTTTCACAGTTACAATTTCATCCAAATTCACTTTGCACTTCTCTGAGGGCTGAAAATCAGAGCTTGTGCTTTTATTTTCTTTCATTGTATTCCTGCTTTCTCAGCAGTTTATGATTGGAAAGGAGCTTCCCAAGTAACAGAAAGTTCAAACAACAGAGCAATCTTGTAGTAGTCCAATAAGCAAAATTCAAGTGCTGCTGAAGAGAGTGGGGAAAAGAATGCATATTGCTTACTGGAAAATTTAAATTAAACTCTGAGCCTTATCACTTTCTTTCAAAAACAGTCTTTATCTTTGAGCTTTGTATGAATAAGAAACCTCTGTCAACAATAAAAATAAAATAAAATTTGAAAAAAGACATTTAAGACCAGAATCATTTAACTTTGGCAGATAGTCCTCTGTGAGACCCATGGTAAGGGGAGAAGGGCACAAGGAGCAGCTCTTCCTGTAGGGAGCTGCTGTTATGAAACCTGGTCCAGCTGTTTTGTAGTTGTGAGGAGACATTCTGGACCTGTCATGGTATGAAGGGCACATGAGGCATCCTGGGCACTGCTACTAGCAGATTGTGTGCTCATAGAAGTGTGCTGGGTAAAGTCAAACCAGCGACTCTGCGAGTGAACATGTTTTTTATTTCCTCCTGATTTTGGAGCAGCTCTTCCCCCAAGCCCTGCCCTTTAAAGGAAGCCACTATACAGGAGGGGTTTCCAATGTGCAAAATAGGTGGCTGGAAGGAGGAGGAGGTGGTGAGAAGGTGGGCAGTGCCGCTTGTGGGAGGTCTCTGGGGAGTCCAAGCAAAACAGCTGCTTCTGGGCAGAGGCAGACATGTCTGGCCCAGGGCTTCTGCAAGTGGGACTTGCCCAGGTGAAATCATTCAGTCCCACTCTTGTAAAAAAGTGGGGACTGGTGAAGAGCTGCTGATGGGTCTTATTTCTTACGACTTCTCACTGAGTTACTGACTTCTGCTCTGAGTTGCCATCTGCTCCTCCTTGGCAAGAGAACTGTTGTGCTTTTATTTTGTGTATTCATATGGTATCTCTATTAAAACATAGTAGGTTTTGGACTCGCTTTGCTTTTCCCAGCCTTCTGAGAATGCAGTTCTCAATGTTCAGGGCAAAAATAAGTTGTCATCGCAATTCAAGCAAAGTGTGTGCTTTCTTGGCTAATAGAACAAAATGGCTAATTTGCAATAACATCTATAAAAATTCTCTTAGACTACCTCCCTTCTGTATGACAGGTTTTGTTCTTTTTTTCTCTACAGTGATTATGTAAGTGGTTTCCAGAAGAAAGACAATTGATATAAGGCTATTACATTTATTGTTTTTTCTAGTTCTTATTTAAATTATAGTATTGCCTGAGGAGCCTATACAATTCACCTTTCTGCAGCAGTAAGGCAATGACTCATGAGATGCTTCACTTCACCTTATAGCTTCATCAAATTTGAGAGTGAAACTTAAATGTTTTATTTCCTCCGCTCCACTGGTTCTTTTTTGGGGTGGTCAAGGTTTAATTCAGTAACTGAATATTGCAATTATATATGATAATATAACATAATTAGTGCTTACCTAGTTACAGCACACTTCTTTCAGCAGTACTGTAATTTCCTTCCTTAATAGCCCTATATTTTTCTTCTGAAAATGATTGCTTATGGAATACAAAATTAAGCATCTTCCTTTCTGCAAATAACTAGACCACAGTCTTGGAAGTTTGTTGAATTACAATTTTTTTATCAACAGCTCTGTCACATTCTGTCAAGCTGCCAAATTTTCTAGTAATTCATAAGGAAGCAGAAGTTCTAACTTTCTTTTCAGACTTGTTTGATGCTTTCTGTCACTGTAAAGGTTGCTGATACAAGAAAAGTTTGTGAGAAGTTCTGTCAAACTTTAAATGTTGCATGACTTAATCCAGTTCTGTCATTCATTATATCTCTTGGTTGTTTGGGGTATTTTTTTTATTAAATGCATCTGTCCAGGCATTCTTTTTCTTCCTTTTTTAACTCTTTGTCTTAAAGTGGGGTATGCCTACACTGCTAGTGTGCACATTGGATTAAATTGTAGTTCATTAATGTCCAGTTCAAGTGCTGAGTATTCTCTGGCTAGGTCAAATGACTGAGCTTTGTTTATTTATTTATCATGAAATAAAGTTTGTAACCTTACAGGGTCTTGTACTTTTCTACACTGCCAATAGAAAAGCCTAAAATAGCTGTAGGCTTGGATACTTTAGAACCCAGAAAATGTGAACTTTACCCATTTCTAGAGTAAAGAAGCTTAAATCTGATAAAATGGTGATTTATGTTGGTGTAACAGTTTCCTCATTTGTGTTCGTAAAATAAAAGTAAACATAGGCTTTCACAAAATAGTGTTTCTAATAAGAACAAAGAGATAACAAAACATTAGTATACTGATTAATGTTGGTTACTCAAGTAACAGAGAATTTAGCAGAATTTTATGTGAAGAGCTCATCCTGCTGTGTTTCAGATTCCTTCCCAGCTGCTTTCAGTGAGCATGCTATTGAGCATGTGTTTTCCTATTAATATTTACCGGTGTTTGGGACTTCAGAGTAGTACAGCTATTCCATTGTGTATTTTACGGATGAAGTTTTATTTGAAGTAACATCATTTTAACATGCACTGAATTTGCTTTGCCAGGTATTCATTTTGCTTCTAGAGTGGCCTGTGCATGTGGTACATTGAGATCCACAATATATAATAGTGTCCTGAGTCTGGAAGGGCTTGAAGTTCACTAGATAACCTTAGCAAAACTTTGTGCCTCTCCAATTGTTAGGATAATTACAAATTTTTTCTAATCTCTGCTCTTGTAGAGGCAGTACTGTTGTGTGACTACAAGTTGTCTTAATGAGTAGGTCACAATGTGGTGATTTTCCTGGTGAATGCTGCTGGCTTTTTTTGAAACCTTCACATCTTACTGGCTTTGTTCTCTGGGGACATAACTGTGAGGGTACAACAGCGATGGCCCTAAAGTTTCAGAAAAACATCAGGGGACTTGGCACAGCAGGCTTCTGAAACACACCATTAAATATTGGTTCAGCAAACAGTTGCAAGTGTTGCAGTTTGATTTCAGAGACATAGTAATGATTAATCTAGGCAGAGATTTTAATCACACTTGAGATAAATGCATCCTGCCTGTCATCTGTAAATATGAACCCATGCTGTACTTGCTGCATTTATTACTGTACTTGCTGCATTCATTACTGTACTCGTGGTGAAACTGGAATTAATGTTCTCAAATTCAAAACTGATGAGTCCCCATCTGAGGATGTGGAAAAGATTGATATTCAGAAAGGAAAAACGTGGGGAAGGCTGGACACTTGGAGCAATGCAGTAAATTGATTCTGAAAAAGGTCTGATATCACTGGAGCTCCTCTCTCATGGTAGAAGTTTTGCATTTTTAACTGATAACTAGTTTATAAGAAATGTATTAAACAAGAAAAAAGCTTTTCAGGTGTTCAACCCAACTGAAAGCTCAGATGTGATTCAGGGGAGTATCTGAGTCAGTATTTGGAAATATCTGTAAATCACATGGGTATCTTGAATGTATTTCTGCAGCTGAATTTCCCTTGCTTCAGTATTGCTTGGGTGCATGGAGATTCTGTTCTTGGGTCTGACAATGCCCCATAAATAAGTCAGTATGAACACACCAAAATGTAACCAAGCACCTTTTTTAATGGTGTGTGATAGTTATTCTGAAAATACGCTGCTTTTTTAAACCACTGAACTGCTTATAGATAATTCTAAGACTTTAATATTTTTAAGCACTGCTGTAAATCTGGAAAACATCACAGTTTCTCTTTGATTTTTTTTCATGCTCTGTGGTATGGTTATCTACCCACCTGGCTTATAGCTGCATGGAAAGAAGCAATAATTTGTTTAAACACCTTAAGATTTTAAAATCTGTTATACTCCAACACTTTTGAGAGATCTTAGTCATATAACCATTTTAGACCTCATTCTGCATCAATGACTTTTAGTCCCAGATGCTTGAGTTGAACAAGAGGCTTCCTGTGTAGTAATTGACTTGAATGCAAGTTCTTGATGTGAGTTCTGCCTGTGATGCTGGCCAGGAGCACATTTCAGTGGGCTTTGAGGTGTGATGATGTTTGCTTACAAGTAGACAGCTGTAAAGAAGCTCATATTCTCTGAATCAAAAATAAAATATGTAACAAAAAAATGAGTAGGACTAGCCTGAATTGAGTTCAGGTGGTCTTTCATGATCAAAAAATTATTTTCAGCAAGACAGTGAAGTTCTGTGTGATAGATCTGAAGAGCTAATCTGTCCTTACTGGGGAAAGCCCAAGCTGCTGAAGAGGCTAGCAAGTTGTTGTCTTTATTCCTACAGGAACGTTTTAACACTTGCCTAGACACTTCTTTCTTACATAAAATCATACAGAAATGGTTTCATGGTAAGCTTATTACTCTTTCATTCTAGTCCTAGAAGTGCTAGAGTGGTTTAAACCACTTGCATGTTGGTGGGCATTGAGTATTGCCTTCCTGTCCCTTACCCTATAAAGGCTTCAGACTTTGTATTTTCTACTTTTTGGGGACTCTTTATGTTTTGTTGTCGGTTCCAATATAAGATAGACCTTTTTGTAGCTAATACCAGTGTACATACTTAATTAAATACCTGCCTGAAATATTGTAGGCACCTGCAGCTTTTGAGTTCTGCATCTGCCTGCAAGCATGTTTTACTAGCAGTAAGAAATTATGCAAGTCCTTGTTTCTTAGATTTTTGTCTGTATTTAATTTGCTTCTAATATGCTTATAGTTAGTACTGTTGACTTCAAATGATTAGCTGCAGGGTAGTAAATTTATTTTAGAGTTTAAAAATTGCTCACAGGAAAGTGAGCCAGCAGATCAAGAGACATTTTAATGTGCATTTGTTGAGTAATGTGAGGATCCAGCAGTTACAGCTGCTGGTGAGGGAGCTTGGAGTAATGATACCTGAATGTCGTGACCTCTCTTCATCCAGAAGTGGAGTTCTTTACTGAACTTAGTTTCATTTTTTGGATGAGTTTGCTTTAATTCTGATGTTGCTGAAAGCAAAACAAAATTGTATTGAAAATAAATGTAATACTAAAGGGAGGTTTTAATTGAACAAGTGAATTTTATTTTTTGCTTATTGTTTAATAAAATCATAGTATAAAATGTTCCAGTTTCTTCAAGCTAGTTTTCTAGGCATGTGTTGAGCACATACATAAGAAGTGATGCCTAGTACAATAGAAGGCCAATGTATATTTTAAAGCAATATAATTTTTCCCTAGTTTCTCCATGTTAGTTAAAAAGATAAACATTGATGTCTCTTTCATAATAAATCTTTATCACTTTACTGGCAGTTGCTAGTATAATGTATAATCTGTTGAATTCCTAAGGTACTGTTTCTGTAGGCATCTCTTTTAGAAGACAGTGTTCCTTGTGTCTTCTTCTGCTTCTATTGTCAATATTTTGTTTGTTTCTTGTCTCTTAGGAAAGCCTGTGAGAAGAACATGTAGACATTTCTTTACCATAGGCAGGACAGAGAGTAGCTGCCTCTCCAGGCTGAGAGTCATAGCACTTGAAGAGCCACTTGATATTTCTGCATAGGCTATCCAAATGCACATTTTGCCTGGCAGTCTGATAGAGTTTGATAGAAGGACTAAAATGAAAAGGCATTTTTTTGTCCAATCATAACCTCAGATGTTCCCTTTATTAGTAGTAGAAATGTTTTTTATACTTTCAAGGCCAGGCTGGATGGGGCTTTGAGCAGCCTGGTCTAGTGGAAAGTGTCCCTATGATTGTTGAAACAAGAGGATCTTTAAAGGTCCATCTAACCCAAACCATTCTATGACTCTGTGATTCAGTGTTGTAGATGGTGCAGTGAAAATCTCTTCAGACTTGGGGCACTTAGCTTTTGAATTTAGCTTAGATTTCAGGATAAAAGAGTAGGGAAATGATTGAATATACCTAAGTGTTAGCCTCTGTTGGAAGAAAGCTGGTGTCCTCAGTCCTCTGAGGTGGGAAAGACATGAGGGGCTCCTGTCTGTATTTCTGTATTCTTACTGTTTTTCTCAGCATTTTGGACACTAGCCCTTTTAAATTTCTTGCAGTATTCGCTATAATATCCGCTGTGGAACTTAGCATATGTTTTGATCTGTGGAGAGTTTTTTCAAAGATGCATTGATTAAAACATGACAATTAAAGTAGTCTGTTTGTGAATGGTGAGATGAAACAATTGCTAAGCTGTCATTTAGATCCATGCCTACCCTGTGTCTTCCCTGGAGCTTCACTGATGCAGTGAAGACAGTGAGGAGGTTAAGGCTTCTGCTTCAGCTGATAACAAGTCACATGTCTTGAACTTGTTCTGAGCAGTAAAATACCTAAAAACCAGTAGCTTTTTGCAGACAGTAATCACAGGGCAAATTGCTATGAAAGATCAGTACAGAAAAGAAAATGCAAAAATAGTTTTAAATTAATCGCCTTTTGTGTGGAATCACTTTTTAGATTAAATGCTTCATTTTTAACCATTCTTTTGGATGTAGTCAAAAGATACTGCTAATATCTGATGTATTGGCCGCTAGGTTTTGGTCTTTATTATTTTCTTTCTGCTTTCTTAATTTCTCTAATCCTGAGATCCCAACCTGTATCCCAACTATGCTATTTCTGTTTTGTTCTCTTCAAACTGCACTTTAGAATGAATATTTTATTTCTAAAAACAATACATGTGGGAAAAAGTAATCCTGAAAAAAAAAACCAATGAAAGAAACCTCACAAAAATGTAGTAAAAAACAAAAACCAAACCCACATCCAAAAAACTTTTAGAAGCTAGCTAACAAAATAAAGTCTGGGAAGAAATAATTGCATTTTTCTCTTCTGTGCTTCCAGGTGTGATCAACATACTGCTTATCAGTATTTTACAAGCAGCAGATTTGAAAGGCTTATGCTTACTAGACCTACTGAAGAATATTTGTACTAACTGAAGCAGTTTTTATAGCAAACTGTTCTGAAGTTTATTCATACCAGATGTTTTACTGGAGTTACTTGAGGTGACCAAAAGCCCTTTGTTGTTCATCCCAGCTAAAACCTCAGGCTGCTGTCCTAAAAGAAAAGTTCAAGTCTTCCAACGCAGCCATTTAAAATGTGAGGACTTGACTTGTTTAGAGCCAATGCTAATGATTGACTTTTCGTTTTTTTTTTTTTTTCTTATTTTTACATTTTGCCAGGTTTCCCAAATAATGGTTTCCGCTCCTCCAGTGGATGCAGGTTTCAGAGGAACCTGCACTTATCTGCCTTGTATACTTCCCAAAAGAGAAATCCAGAATTTGATCCTCTTTCTGTGAATATGGGAACTGCTGCCACCAGCATAAGATGTTGCTGTCTTGCTGCTGTGACACAGCAGTTGTATTTCTGACAGTGGCACCAAGCAATTTAAACCTGTGAATTAATCCCTGTCTTTTGACAAGAGCAGTGCAGGGTGGCTGTAGCACTGAACTGCTGAAGTGCTAACTGTGAAGAGAAATGTGTGCAGTTGTGGCAATTTCATGCTATGAAACTTCTATGGGTATTTCCCTTGTACTATCTGCCACTGCCAGCTGACCAAGAAAAGCAGTTGTGGTACAAGTTTCCTAAATTGTAACATATGGTTGAAACAGATGACTCTTATGGTGTAACACTAGATCTCTTTTTAATACCAATGAAGTCCTGTGCACAGGGAAAGCAAAGGTATGCGTTTCAAAGGTGTGTCCAATTTTTTAGGGGCTTCTCCAATTTTTGTGCTATAAAGCATACTTTGATGCAGAACTGTGCATTGCAGTCAGAAAGTCCAGCATTACAAAAGCATTTTTCTTCAGAAGTGTGAACTTGAAGAAAAACCAGTAGCTCTATGTGGGTCACTGATGATTTGTTTTAAGGAAGGCTTAAGAAGGGAAGCTGTTGTAAAAGCTGCTCTGACCACAACTGATGTGCGTTAGCTGTTAGCCTGTCTACATATGGCTGGTGAGGAATACACAGGGGCTTTCACTGTCCTTCTCCATGACAGAGCTACCCTGCTGCAGCTAAACTGTAATGCAGGCAAGTGTAGCCCTGTGCACATCAGGATTGTTCTGTTTCAGGGTAAGGTGCTTTTCCATCTGTGCCTAGCCTTGAGTGAAACATCTTGGAAAAGGCAGAAAGATTCTTCTCCTAAGAAATAGATGTTTCTCTTGCTTTATCACCTCTTTCAAGATTCAGGAGGGCATGCAGCAGAAGCCAGTGGATCAGGATGTCTGCAGAGATCTTGGATATTCATCTAGTAACTTAGTGAAGCAACAGTGTAACCTTTCCAACCTTTAATTGGAAATTTATTTTAATGACTTCTGCTTGACATCTTTCTTCCCACTTAATTACGCTGAAGAGCCTTGACACTGACAGGTAGAGTTGCAGAGTCATACATTTGCTTTCAGAAATAAGTTGGCAAATGCTCTCAGGTTTTTGTTGTTCTTTTTCCTTTTAGTTTTTAAAATTAAGGAAAGAAGAGGGAAGTTCTCAACTCAGAAGTAATGGAGGAAAGCTAAGTCTGCTCCAGGCCTGCAGAAGAATAATACTTTTACTAATCTACATACTGCTTTTCAATGTGGGGAATCTTTGGTGTTTTAATATTCCTAGGTATGATTCTATCATAATTCTAAAAAGACAGTAATAATTATTGATTGCAATGCTTAGAATTTCTTGATGTTGGGAGGCTTCACACTGTAGTAAGTCAGTAAATCAGGAAACTACAGTCCAGCGTGTAACTACAGCAGATAGAACCAACTCCAAAGAATGCTGATATAACACTAAGAAATGCCAGTTTCCTTTTTATTTCCTTCTCTTTATTACAGTCTAAATTTCTATACCCATACTGCTGAAAAGCTTATTTTCCTTTAACCCTTCATAGTTTCCCCCATCTTGGACTTGCAGACAAAGCTTCCGTCTCCCTCTAAGTCTGGAGAAACTGCAATATATACTAGAGGTGCAGAGGTGCTGGGGATTAGAGCCCTCTTGGCATGTTCTGTGTCAGGATTCTGTTTAATCATGCCAGCCTTTCCACCCACAAGGGAGCATGGGATGAACTGAATATCAAGATGTGTTCCAAACTCCCAGTGGAGATGCTCTGTTGCCATCTGAGCAAAGGGAGGCAACAGAGCAATGAGCCTACAGTACAACCAGACCTGCTCTCTGGTCAATGAAATCAGTTAAAGCTTTTTGGAATTAGCAGGGGTTTTTTCTCAAAGGAATTGACAAAACAACTTCAGGATTCAGAAGCATTTGTATCTTGGAGCAGACATGGTGGTGGGAGAGGGGAGATATACATACAACCAGTAGAAGAAATTAATTTTCTTATAGCTAATAGATTTGTTAATGGTTCTTTCTTCCTTTGCATGTTCACAGTATCCTGTAAATGAAGCAGTGGTCTTTATTCCACTACCAAAATATTTTGATTTCTGAAGTTCCTGCAGTTCTTGGACTGTTTGATTCTTTTGTATATGATCAGAAGTAAATAATGAAACACAACATTTACTGTAATATTTTTTTAAGCTGTGTTTTGAGGTAATTCTTTTCATGGTGTTCATTATGTGATCTGGAATTCATCAAAGATTCCAATTTTCTGAATATTCAAAGTGACCCTAAGCTTAGTTCTAATATTCAGTGTGTGTGTTGCAGTGCCAAGGAGCTAAAATCCTTTTCTTGTTAAATGCTTTTTTCCGTGCCTGTTTGCAATTTTGCATGAGTTGCAAATGTCTATCTTTTAAGTTCTATGTGCTACTTGGGCACAACATTTATGTCCAGTAAGAAGAAAAAAGCTTATTGGAAAGTAAAATAATTTTCCATTTTATAGTATTTTGGAACTGATTGTCAGGAATTTAAATAGGTTTAGGGCTGATGTATCTGCTCAGGGAAAGGCTAGGGAGTTTTCTGTTGTTAACTATGCACTTATTAATTTGGGCAAAAACATTTAGTCACTTAATTTTAGTTTGGAATTGATTTGGTTTATACTATTTCCCCCATTAAATCTCAACAGTAGGAGTGTAGTGTTAAGGCTTACTTGCCAGAAGTTCTTAAGGTCTTCATTTCCCTAGGCAAGTGAGCCTAGAGGTACAGGTAGAATGGAGAGTACTAGCAGAAAAAGATGAGGAATATATTTGAAATGTCAATATACAGACCGGGTTTCAGATGTACCTCAAATTCTTAATGGTCTGTAATAATCAATTTCTGTAGCATTGCAAATGGTTGGGTTTTGGGTTTTTTGGGGTTTTTTTTGTTTGTTTTTGTTTTGGGTTTGGTTTTGTTTTTTGGGTTTTTGTTAATTTTGGGGTTTTTTGTTTTGTTTTTTTGTTGTTGTTGTTTCATGGGTTTTTTATTAGTAGTTTTATTATTTTTCAATTTCTTTTACTGTAGTTAGCAAGTTTGTTTGTAATTTTTTCCCTGTTTTCTACTTTTTCTAACTTTTGAAATAGGCATCCAGAGCAGATGAATAAATGGACTTTGGGATAATGACTTTACTAAGTTTTGTGTATCTCTTGTTTTTTCCTTCTCTACAATCTGAATACTTCCATTTTTTTTCTGAGTAACTTTTTATTTCACTACTGTGAAATCTGGAGAATCTAGTACTTGCATCTGTTCTTTTATTAGATAGAAATACATTTTGCCTTTCCAGTCTGGCCATTACTGGAGATGTTTTGCCAGTTTTTCTGAAGGCTGATAAAATTTGTCTGCTGCCTTTGTCCTGTTAAACTGTCATCATTCCTGTGAATAGAAGCAAGAATTTAATACTTTGGTGTATTATTTGAAAAAGGCTAAGAAGACTCTCTGGTTAAGAAAGGTGCTTTTCCCATGAGTCAGATGCCCAGCATCTGAGTGTTGTTAAATTGACTTGAAGAAAGTGGACAAATTTTGGTAACCTGCTCTAAAAAGACATGTTCAACACCTCCATCTATTACTGCTGAGAGCAGAGCTCTGGAGAGTGCTTTTTACACCTCTGTTTAAAATGTTCTTGTATTTCAAAAGGTGTGCTGCTTCTCTTCAGGTCATTTTTCAGGAAAGGCAGCTTGTTCTTATGTTTCCATGGAGGCCAGATGTGCTGCTGGAAAGAAAGCAGTCAGTGTTATTATAGAACACAGTTTTTGCTTCTTCATCTCTGTTTTGCATGGCATAATCTGGAAGTGCTGAAAGCCTCCATTCTAAGGGAAGAGTTTTCATTCAGAGTGCTTAGGACACATGGTTTTCTGCAATGTCATGCTGCTCTAGTGGAGAAGACCAAGTGTTTGATTTGTTGTGCACATGGTTTGGGATTAGATTTGTCAGCTGAACAGCTGAAACATGTGTTTTTTCTCAGCTCTCTTTTTATTTACACTGAAGTAAAGTATCTTTTGACCAGCCGGAAGTATTTCCACATGATACTCATGAAATTAAAATGTGGGGTAGGGAGTTCTGTTTTCCTCTGGTTTTATGTAAGAAGTAGTGTCTGGATGAAGATCATAACAACCTGCAGTTTTGAGACAGGCAAGACTTGATGGTGAATATCTTTTGGTATTTTTTTTTCCTATTACTTAGTTCATAAAATTTCAACATAAATTATTTTATTATCTCGTTTGACAGAATATATTACTTTTTGTTCAGTTTTTTTCCTTCCCCTCGCCCTCCAAGTACAAGAAAGAACTCATTGCTGTACACTGAATGATGTTATTAGTAAAACCAAATGTTTCAAACATTTCTTTATGTAGTGTAATAGCAGAGTCAGTGCACAGCAAAGCCTTTGTGTATCTAAACACTTAAAAATTAGTTGGTTTTGTTCCCCCCTCCCCTTCATGCCAGATGTAACAATTTATGCACAGCAGTGGTTACTTACATCTGCAGTTACTTGCTTTTCTTTTTCTGAATTGCTTGCTGTATGAACTAGTTGCCTTTACCCAAATTGGAGTTGGAATATGTCTTGTATTTAAAAAAAAAAAAAAAAAAATTAAAAAATTCTTTGCTAATGTTAGAAACCATTCCCTCTTCCTCTGGAAAACATTGTACATGTAATTCTGGGCATGACAGAGAACAACCAGTCTTAAATCCATGTGGTAAATTATCTCCAACAAGCTCCATGTGAGATTTTTATCTTTTAGAGTTGTTGTTACTGTTGAGTTTGCAGTTCAAATCTAGGAAATGTCAGCTTCCTATGTGCTGAGTTGCTCTTTGTACATTCAGCCTTACCCCACGTACTATTTCTGTAAGTTAAGGATAATTTGTGCTGATGCTTCCTTAATGAAATCTTCTGCATAAGCTGGAAGCCTCACTATTACATTCTTTTCCACATACAGGCTCGTGTTATGTATGATTTTGCTGCTGAGCCTGGAAACAATGAGCTGACGGTCAGTGAAGGGGAGATCATCACAATCACCAACCCGGTAAGAAAACTGAGATGGAATTGGCTTCAGTGCACTTTCCTGACCTACTTCTACCAACATATGGAAGAGAAGTGTTTCTTTTCTGGTGAACATCTGAAAGCCCCTGGCTACCATTCCCTGAAGAATTGGCAAAAAAAACAGAATACAAAGAATTTTCTAATAATCTTGTGGAAACAAACACAATGTTTTGGAGGATGGAGCCTTCTCAAACTGTACCCACATACTTAAGAATGTGCTCAGCTTTGTTTTCCTCTGAACAGAGCTGAGAGACAAGTAAAAGGAAGGAACTAATGGTAGTGATAGCCTTTACATCTGAATGCCTTTTCTATTTTTGTGTACCTAATATTGCACATTTTGTGTATATGTAATCTTTCAGGTGCTTGCCACTTGCATTTAAATGTGATATCCAGCTCACTATTAGGTTATGAGTTTCTTAATCAATTACTTCAGCGTTCCAAGTTTGGTAAAGAACTCACAACAAACATTTTTTACTGAATTTTTATGTCCTTTCATAATTAAAGAAATATGGACAAGGTATAGGGAAGAAGTGGTGACAATACTATCACAATGCTATCAGGGCGTTGTTAAATGAATAGGACTTTTCTTCGGCACTGACATTTGATTTATGTCCACATTTTGAATTTCAGTGTACTTTAATTGTCCTGTATAATTCTTAGCCTTGGTGAAAAGATATTAGTTGATTCTGCCTTGATTTTTATGTAATGATATGGCTTAGTGAATAGACTTGCCTTTTAAAACAAATACAAACAAAAATCACCTGATCATGAAGCCAGGTCTTACTTACCTGTTTGTATAAAACACATGGATGCTGCAGAATAAACTTAATTCTTTGAAGATCCTAGTCATGTGTAATCCTGATTATTTTTAGTTCCACTGATCTTAAATACTTGAAGCAGATATTTAATAGAGCCAGCACCCTCTTGAGTAGTGTGCTGTGCTATGGCAGGGGTAACATTTTGAATTAATTTGGGAGCTTAATGCCATCTCACAAAAGTAAATCTAAGTATAAATAAATAGATTACCACTTTCAAGCTAGTTCTCACTGACCAAGACATCTGTGGCTTAAGGCAGTATACTCAAAACCAAGATTTTTTTTTAATGCTGTCCGTGATAAATTGCCACAAAGGTTCTTGATCTTTTTTGCTATGATGAGTTTAGATGGCAATAGCTTAAGTCATGTGATTCCACTGATGATTGCTGTCAAGTGCAGCAGTGCTAATATGACTTCTGGCTCAAGACATCATTGCTCTTGCAGTTTAACCAAGATAGTTGAATTTATAATCTGAGATGCCTAATTATTTTTATGTTCTTGCATATTAAGCTTTTAGGTTTGTAAGAAAAAAAAAATACAAGTTGTTATTTCACTAACGGCTTGATCTTTACTAAATAAATCTTGAATACATAAGCAGGCTTCTTCTTATTGGAGTGCCTGTAAAGTGCAGGATTACATGAAAGTTTGAAGTGAAAGAACAAAATAGTGAATAAACAAATACATCAATTAAAAAGCAAATTAAGAAAACCTAAAATTTGGTAGTTTCTGTCTAGCACATGTGTCTCCAATTTTCATCTGTGAACTAGTTTGACACATAGCTATGTGTTCCCTAAACAGCTTGATTTAAAACAGAGCTGGTTTATTCCAGATAATGTTGTCCTGGAATTAACTTTGCTTAACTGCAAAGGTCTATAGAGCTTTCTTAGTTATGTAGAATATGTGTTTAAAAAACCCCAAACAGTATCAGGATGTCCCACTG
This sequence comes from Muscicapa striata striata, assembly GCA_030060385.1. NCBI lineage: Eukaryota > Metazoa > Chordata > Aves > Passeriformes > Muscicapidae > Muscicapa > Muscicapa striata. The sequence continues at coordinate 4,647,271 of JAREIS010000010.1, read as the reverse complement.
AGATCAGAGCTGAACTGTTGTTAGTTCTTAATAAACTAATAGCATAAGACTACCTCTGAAAAGAAATGTGAAGCAGAAAGAATGAGTCCAGATCTTACATGGCATGTGGCTCTTTTAATCTTGAGAATAGCCTGAATATCTCTGTTGGTGATAGCTCTCACTCATCCACATCTCTGCACCTTCAACAAATGAGGCAGAGGTTTTACAGATGTCTTGTTCCTTTATAGTCTATTATTAAAATTAATTCAGTGAAACTGACATGCTAATAGCTATGTTTTTATGCAGTCTGTGGCCAGACAGTTGACTGTGGTTTCATAAATGATCAAAAGTGCTGAAAAATCAACCATTTTCCCCCTTCATTCTTGTTAAAATCTAAAGTCCAGAATAGCTGTGTAAAACCAGCCTGGTCTGCGTTGTGTTTAAATGAGTATCTGCTGCTTCAGCAGCTTTGATTGAGTTTGTTCAGTTTTACAGTCACAACTGTGCTTTGAACATTTGACAGCAAGACAATGCTTCCTGCTGAGCTGTTTGAAGCATGTTGTGCAATCTATCTAGAAAAATTATCTCTGTATTACTTCTTTTAGGATGTTGGTGGAGGCTGGTTAGAAGGAAAAAACAGCCAAGGCGAGAGAGGACTTGTTCCAACAGATTATGTTGAGGTAAGTGACTACACTGCTCTGCACTAAGAAAGCAGAACTACTGAAAAGGCCATCCTCTGATTTGCTGACCAGACTGAAATGCTCAAACAGAAAGCTTGGAATATATAATCTCATTGTAGCAATTGTAGCTGGCTTTGGAAATCAGTGCAAGCATGCTGTCCAAAGCGCCTGAGCTTCTTAGTGGTTTCCCAAGAAATGCAACAGGAAGCTGCCTATAGTAAATACAGCTGATCTGCAAAACATGAGTTGTTTTGAATCTGCTTTGGAATTTAGGGGTCTCATGGTCCAATTATTGGGGTTTTTTCTGTCTGAAGATAGAACTATGAAAGTGAAATGAGTATTTCAAGTTTACACTGGTGTTGCTGTGGCAGACTTGCCACATGCTCATAAATCTGGAATGGAGCACATTTCTGGGGCTCAGGATGTGGGTTACCAAATCCAGGCACTACTCAGCTTTTCTTCTCACTGACACCCTCTGTTATCCCTTCAGTGTGTGTTGTTCTGATTTTTGTTTAAAGACCAGTGGTATTGTTTTGGGGATGGAATGGGATCTCAGTGCAAAGACTGGAATCTCATTCACTCTTGGATGGCCCAGTGTCTGCATGTATGCAGGTTGCTGGTTAGGTGGATGAAGACTTTGGTTGTAATTCCTGCAACCTCTTAAGGCATGTGCCTCTTTTCACTCACCAGTGCTGTGTTTATTAAAAAAAAAACAAAAGGGGGAGGAGGGGGAGGGAAAGCAGGATCATGCTGGCTCACGTGACCTTGTGTTTTGCTTCAGTTGGTTAGCTCATGGTCTGGTAGCTTTTGGCTCTCTAAGCTTACTGTCCCAAATCCATCCTCTGAGCACTGAGTTCCCAGTCTGCAGGCACTTATATTGACAAACCTTTAATCTCTAGGGAATTTATAGATAGGTGTTCACTGCCACAACTGTCTTACATGTTGTAGTTGTAAGGTGAACTAGTTCCATCTGGTGTTGAAGTAAATCCTCCAGAGCATCATGTCAGTTTCTTGTAAAAAATTCAATTGAATTTGAATTTTAAAAGGTTGTATGCAAACATCTTAAAGTCTAGCAATATGATTGTTAGGGTGATTATATATGATAAAGCATAATTTAGTTAATTGAAGCATGAAAAATCTTTCTCAACCTTTTCCATTTCAGATTATAACCGAAGGTGCAAAAGATGGCATTAGCTGCGGTAATTCATTAGCTGACCAAGCCTTTTTTGATTCCCTTTCTTCAAATACAGCTCAGACCAACTCTGCTGCCAAAAGCAGTAATCAGGTATGTCTTGTGGTTTTTTGGGCACTGTGGGCATGGAAAGTTTTATTGACGTAATTGCTTGCTGTACTGTATTTGTGAACCTTCATGAAAGTACTAATTAAAGTAATTGTGTTTTCATTAGGGAACACTTTTGTTGAATATTAATGATGTGTGTGACTGCTCAGATATTGTCACTGCTGGAAAATTTAGTAGTTTTAACACTTTCAGAAATGGAGCATTTTTATTTTTTTCCAGTCTGCAATGATATAAATGTGTGACTGCTTCAGTCTCTGTAAGTGTAAGTGCACTCAGCAAATTTATTTTATTTTCAAGCTACTTGTTTTACTATGCTAATCTTGTTAAGGAACAAGAGCTTTCTTTTTTGATGTCTAATTAGGTGATCCAGAGTGAAGGGATATATTTCTTTCTCAGAATTTTAGTAAGAGTAGTTTTTGGATTAAAAAAGATGAAGCAAATTCATGCATTGTCAGTTGGAGAAAAGGCTGACTTCAGGTTTGCTGGAAGAATATTTTTGTCCCTCTATTCATAGCTTTTTGCCTGGTGCACCAGTTCATTAAGCAGCAACTATTTAGTTTCAGGTTAGATATCTGAGGACACATTATCTTAAACAAAAGCTGTTTATTATGGTCTACAGACTGGTGCATGTCTCACATGTAGAAAGTTAAACATTTCAAAGTCCATAGGTCAACAGAAGAACAAAATCCACCTTTTTCCCAAAACAGTATGCAAAGGTCTTTTGTGTTGGAAAGTAAATGCATTACTTATGGTAACAGCTGGGGGTACACATCTGGTTTATAGGTCAGTTAAATATCAGTTATTAGTTTTCTTAATTGCACCACAGGACTTTGACATGACATGAGATCTTTTAAAAACTCTACGTAGGACATTCTTGTATGATAGTGAACATAGCTGTTCATTGACTATAGTATTTGATTTGGGCTTCCTTGTAGTCAGCTGGACAATGCCAGGATTATTATTCCATGATCAACTGTTCTCACTAGAGGACTCCAGACCTAACTCTGACTGTCTCAATGTTTGGCTTTTTTTTAAATTGATACCTGGTTAATATGTAAGGCTAAACACAGAGCTCTTGAAATGCCTCAGGAGTTTTTCATGTCAGAGTGAGCCAAAGGTATTGATTATACATTAGTTTTCCCTCAGTAAAAATTGCAGTAATTTGAGTGCAGAGTGGGGACCCCTTCTCTTCTGTGCTGTTACCCTTACCCCATTTTTTTTCCTGCTGTGGTATTTCAAGCAAAACTTCAAGCATCTGAGGAGGCATGAGATATTTGCAGCAGCTACTTGCTGCCAAATCAGAGAGTACTAGAAAATTGATCTTGATTTGATGACTGGTTTCCTCAGCTTCTGACATACATCTGGTAGTTTTTTCTAGTGGCTTATTACTAATTGGATTTTAATTTGTATACTAAGCAGTCTGGAAGCAGTTCTGGCTTCCATTTTTGGCTATTAGGCCTTTCTCCCAGATCAGAGAGCTTTCTACTGCAGGCATTTTCTCCTTGCAAAAATTCTATGGCTAATTGTCTTCTTAATTATGAAACTCTGTCCTTTCATTGTGTCTGTGTGATGCGAGAGCCTATTTGCACGCTCTCAGGAAAAAAGCGAGTTTTCTTCTGCAGTGACTTTGGTCCTGTGACGTGTCTGTGAGGCTCGTGTATTGCTCCTGTGTACATCGATTGCGCGGTGTGAGATGGGTTTGAGGTTGCTGCACCAGTGTAGAAACACTTGATAGAGTAAACTATTACATTGGTTCCAGTAATACTGCATCAGGAGGTCAGGCCGAGTCACTCATCCCCTGCATGTTGACATGTCTCCCTGAGCCATTTTCAGTAAGAATACAATGTCCTACTTTGTGGCTATGGCCCTTCTTCCTAGGTGTATTACTCTGAATTTGGTTGCGATAACATTTATGTTTTTCAGCACGAGCTGGATGAGGCACTTTGGCTTGAGTTCAGATGCAAATGAGTTCAGATGAGTTGTCAGTTGCAAGCAAGTGACAGTCCGTTCAAGTGCTTTAATGACTGACTAGGTCAAAGCTTTTAATCTTAAATGAAACTCACATCCAGGCTATGGAGAGTTAAAAAAAAGACAAATGATGTGTCAATGTAAGGGGAATAGATGCTGGAGGTGGCACAATAGTGGGAACTAAAATATTTGTAGATAGATTAGTCTGGTAGACAGAGTAAGAAATAGCAGTATTCCTAAATTCTGGCATTTGATGGTATCTATTATATTTTGCAGTAACACAGTGGAGTTGATTACAAGAAATCTTTATAAAAGCAATTCTAAATGAACAGAAGTTTTAGGATTTTTTCTTACTACTATTGTATTGAAGAAATTGCTTTCTATAAACATTGTCACTCTAACATACACATGGTTGCACAACGTCCCCGCTCCCCAATTCAGTAAGTCAGAAGATGTTTTAATTCTTAGAATTCCTTCCATTCTTCTAACAGTAAGTTTAAAAAAAAACAAACAAACAAACCAGGTTGTTGTGTAGTCTTTCAGTACCAAGCTTTATGAGAAAAAATATATCTGGCTGAGTTGAAATGTGCTTTTTCCTTTTCTGTTTTTAGGAGACCAGTTAAACTACAGTGTTATGGTAGGCAGCTCAGCCCACTCAGCAGCTTATTACCCCTCAAAGGAGTGGGGGAGAGAGAACCAGAAGGGTGAACATGGACAAACTCTTGGGTGGAGATAAAGGCAGTATAATAGGTAAAGCAAAAGCTTCATATGCAAGCAAAGCAAAATAAGGAATTCATTTGCTGCTTCCCATGGGCAGTCAAGTGTTCAGGCATCTCCAGGAAAGCAAAGCCCGTCATGAGTAACCATTACTTGGGAAGACAAATGCCCACTCAAACAACTCTTTTCCTTCTTCCCCCTTTTGTTTTCCAGTCAAACAAGAGAATTCTGGTTTCCTACTCTGGAGACCATAACTTTTTGGTATTAAGTGAGCATAGTTGACTCAAACACTGTTCTGCTCCCTTTCTATTTTGCTAAGAAGGTTTTTGTTGTTGTTCAGTAAATAATCTCCTGGAAAGTAATTATAAGGCATTAATTAAAAGCAGTCTCTTTTCCTTCCTTTTCTTCAGTGAGAAAGACTCAATAACCACAGCAGCATTTTGATATTATATTCTACCTGGGTTTGCCACGGATGTGAGGTGACAGTAGAAAAGGGGCACAGAGATACTTCCTAAGGAGATGAGAATAATTCCACCTGACCCTTGGCAGTTCAGTATCTCCTGCTCATTCCTTGCATCAGCAGTGTCCCATCAATGCCTCCCTTGGTAAAGTTTGCGGCTGCTCTTTTAAAAAGCTGTCTGAGAAGATAATGGGGACATCGAAGCAATCAGAGGAAGTAGTGTAGCTAATTAAACACCAAATGAGAGAAAAATTTTACTCAAGGTGACTATTTACACACTCAGAAGAAAATAAGCAAATAGAAGAATTTAATGTTGCATCTGCCCATAACATTTGTGCTTTAATGTCTAAAAAGCTTTAAAAAAATATTCAAGAAAATACAATTTAAGGAAGCCTTAGTTGCTAAAGATGAAGACTTCGCTTGGCTTTTGTATGAGTCTCATCTGGTTTTGACTTGGCAGCCCTGGGATATAGGGAGCAGAGGGAATGAGTAATCTTTCTTCTCTGTCAATCCACTGTTCCTCTGAGCAGCAATGCAAGGTGCTAATTTTTGACAATCATTTGGAGCAGCCAGTGAGTAAGTATATCAGCACTTACGCTGTTTCTATTTGTTAGAGTTATATATATATATATATATATATATATATATATATATATATATATATATATATATATATATATATAAAAGTAAGCTACCTGTAGACTCTTGGTATTGGAATAATACTGGCAGTAATGGCACTGAAATTAATATAAATTTTGTCAGTTAAACCAAGTGAACAAAAAAATTGTAATTTTTGATGTAAAATGCATCACACGCTATTGTCTTATAGTATTTTTTGATGCAGAGTTTCTTCCATGGGCTGTAGCAATAGAGGATATTCTGTTTCACACTTTTAGATAGTGCTTCTTATTGCAGTTATCCAAGAAGTTTATTATCTTGGTGGCATTTGGAGCCTTCATAATTAAAGTATGTATGGAAATACAATAATTATTGTAAAATTCATTCTGAGTTGTCTCCTCCAGCTGGTTTGGTTTGGGGTTTTTTGTGTTGGTCAAGACTAGTGCTTTTCTACTTACAGATGTATTTGCATTTATTTTGCTCGTGTTTCAGGTTCAGAGGCTGCTGTTTTAACAGAAATGATCTCTCTTCCCTATTCTGAGCCACAACTTGTGGTATTTTTCATTTATCTAACCTAAAACTCTTTAAAAGTTGTGAACAAGCATCGGCTCCCTTTTAATGATAGTGTTTATCTGAATTATTTAGATTTTGTTACAACTATATTGGCGCAAGCTAGTTCTCATTGAGAAATTAAAACACTCTGTACAGTAATTTCATTAGTGGTCTGTAAGGAGACTGTATGTACAACTAGCCATAATATAATGCAGCTGTTTACAGCCTGTGTAACCTGCAGCCTTGAACATAGGATAGAAATGCTATAAATTTTAGTATACTGCATATTTTCATTTGTATGGTTTCTCCTCCCTTCCTTCTAGAGCTCAGTTTTTTCTTTCTTTTTATTTTCCTCTCTGCAGAATAGAAAGCTGGTATTAGAAATGTATAAATGAAAATAAATTGGAGTACTATCTGTGTGTTTCAGGGTGGAAGTGGATCACAGCTACATTGACGTAAGAGCTGTAGATGTGGCTTCCCTATATTTAAGATGCAGTTTGGTACAAGAACTATTTTTGTAAGTTGCATTTGTAGAGGAGTTTGTTCCCTTTTCTTGACACTGATTCTCTAATCACTGCCAAGTCTAGTTCTCTATGAAGATGACAGATCTTCTACAGATCTTCTTAGTTTGGGATAAGTATCCTGAGAGTTTGCATTTTTGTGAATTACAGATTTTTCCTCTTGACCCTAGAGAATCCACATGTTTTGTGTCTTCAGTTACATTGTGGGCAAAACAGCAAAGCCCCATGAGTAGCTACAGGAAGCATTTAACAGAAACCTTTCATGTTTGTACTGTTTTATCCAGTGGTAAGAGTGAAATCACTTGGGATAGTTTCTCTCGCAGAAGAAAAGAAAGATAAATGGGCTCTTATGTGTGAAAAACCCTTTCCCTTCCAAAAGCTGTGGGACTTATGTATAGACAGGATGTATAAGTAGTTAGTGAAAACACTTAATTTGATGTCCAGGAGCTGAGGCAACTCAAGTTACCTGGTGTGTAGACATAAGCTGTTGAACATGCATAGGGAGAACACTGAGGAAGTTATTCCCAAAATTTTACTTCATGTCTTTCAGGCTTCTGCAATGATGTGCTGGAAAGGCAAATTGTCATTGTTGAATTTGCATACCATAACTCCCCCTCCCTGAATTGCTGTGAGCAGCAAGAAATGCTAAGATTGAAGAAGATAAATATAGTGCTTCTAGTAAGAGTGCAGTATTCTGCTTATGTGGAAATTCTGACATGCATGCTATTAAATTCCTGTAACAGCATTTCCGTTCTCAGATGATTCTGTGTGTATAGTAAAGCAGAAGTATCATCACAGGAAGTGTAAGTCACTTGTACTTGACTGGGTCCAGTTTGTCTTGTTAAACCAGTATGCTAAATTATCATATAAAGTATGCAGGTAGGTTCCCCATGCGTGTTACAATTACAATTGTAACTTCTGGTTCCTGTTACAGGTAATGACACTACAAAATCCTCTGTTGCTTCGTGTGGTTTGAAAACAACTCTTTCCCCTCCATCATCTCAGTCACAATATTGCATTCAGACTGGTAACAGGAATTGTGATCAACTCTTGTTTAAGCAAAGTACAAGGCAATGACCTTTCTACAGTGCTGGAAACAGTGGCTTGCTTGCTTTGAAATTAATCACATTCACATATTAAAAAATAACCATCCAACATATGACAGTGATTTTATCAATTCCAATTATGGAGTTTTCTTGAGCTTTTTTGTAGATGACCCAGGTTCAAGCAGGAAGTTGTTAAATTGGTGTAATGCTGTGATCACTCCTCACCTTCATCTGCACCCATACCCTCAGGCAAAATCTGACTATTTAAATAATTTTCCACAATATAGTCTTGGTATGCTTTTTTTTCTTTGTCCAATTCACAGAATTGCAGAATGGGTCAGGTTGGAAGGGACCACAATGGGTCATCTGGTCTGACCTCCCAACTCAGCCAAGGTCATCCTAGAGCCCATGGCACAGCATTGTGTCCAGATGGCTGCTGGCTATCTCCAGTGAGAAAAACTCCGCAACCTCTCTGGGCAACCTGTTCCAGTGCATGGTCACTCACACAGTAAAGTTCTTCCTGATGCTCAGGTGGAATTTCCTCTGCCTCAGTTTCTGTCTGTTGCTCCTTATTCTATTGCTTGGCACCACCAAGCAGAGCCTGGACCCATCCTTTCAACACCTTCCCTTCAGACACTTACGGACATTGATGAGGTGCCCTCAGTCATCTCTTCTCAAGGCTGAGCAGGCCCAGCTCCCTCAGCCTTCCTCATAAGAGAGATATTCCAGTCCCTTAATCAGCTCTCCCTTGAATCTGCTCCAAGGGCTCCATGTCTCTCATGTGCTGAGAATCCCAGAACTGGACACAGCTCTCCAGATGAGGCCTCACCAGGGCTGAGCAGGGGGGCAGGATCACCTCCCTCGATCTGCTGGCAGTGTTCTTCCTGAAGCACCCCAGGATGCCATTGTCCTTCTTGGCCCCCAGGACACTCTGCTGGCTCATGGACAGCTTGTTGTCCACCAGCATCCCCAGGTTCTTCTTTGCAGAGCTGCTCCCCAGCAGCTCAGCCCCAGCCTGTCCTGGTGCCTGGGGTTTTGTCTTGCTCAGGACTCTGCAATAACTTTGTTTTCATTTGACTTATTATTTCTTTGAGGTAACCTCGTGGTCTGGTTCAGCACTGACAGTATAAAGAATGTTCTAACTTGCTAATGGTGACAATGTTGTCAACCCTCGTGTGAGCATTTCTGCTAACTTGGGCACTTACAGTGCCATGTGGCACGTGTGTTGCAGGGTCCCCTGCACCAAGCAGGGGGCTTACTGTAACATGTAGTTTCCTTCCTGATTTTTTTTTTTTTGTTGTTGTTCGCTGAGCACTTCTTTTAAAGTATGATTATGGGCATTTGTAATTGAAAGTGATAAACTGAAAATAGGCAGTAATACTCTTCAATTCCTAAAAAAAAAACCCCAACAAAGAAAAAAAAACAACTAGTGAAACCCCTCTCCTCTGTTTCCAAACAAAAATAGAGTGCTTTTCCCAAAACAGAAGGATAAAACCTTGTTTAATCTTTGTAGCCTGATCCTGGGTTGTCTAGATGATACTAGACGACATCAAAGAGGAACAGGGAGTCTTTCTTCTCTTTCTGGCATTGCTGTGATTGCTACTTAGAAAACTGTCTGAAATATCTCATCTGTGTTTCAATAAGAAACCATTAAGAATTGAAATCAGCTTAAGAGAAGACAAGGATATAAAGAAGTGACTTGATTGCCATTTACATGTGCAGGTGTGAGTAACAAAAACAGAAGCCTGAGAGCTCCATTGAATAAATTATACAGGATTTTTAGTGTCTGAAAGGTGAAACTAAGCAAACTTTAATTAAGAAAAAAATTCCTTGAAGCAGTCAGGGTGACAATAGATGTTTTTTCCCTCCCCTCATCCTATCACTGAGTATTCTTTACTCAAGTCTAAATTATGTATCTTTCTAAAACACCATTCTGTACTTCAAAGATGGATTTTTTCGAGCTGAATCAGGAGATGATAGATGGAAGTCCTGTGCCTGCACTGTGCACAAGCAATGCAACCCCTAGTACAGTTTGGTTGTGAATGACCTTACAAGTAAGGAAATGGAATTTGAAAGAGGAAAGGAAAAAAAACTAACAGCTCTGCTCCTCATGGTAGTATCTGAGTTTGTCCACTGGTGGTTTAGATTTATTTCCTGCTGAAAACAAGGAGTGTCCATTGGGTGTGTTTGAGCTTTGTGTTGTTTGTGAGCAGGCAAAGCCCAGCTCCTGTGCAGAGTTATGAAGGGGGAAGTGGGTTGGTAGTGGAGGTGTTGGACAATGGTCTCCTCTGGAAAGAAGTGAGAAGACAGGAGTGGCTGCGGGACAAATGGGGATTCCTAGGACAGCATTTCTACAGCTTCCTTGCCAGCTGCTTCTGGAGGACATGTTGCTTTCAAGTATTTATCTGCAGGAACATTCTAGTATCTAATTCCATAAGGTTGGTTATTTTTTAAAATCTAGCCCATCTCCACTTTTGCTTTAAGGATGTTTATGTTGTGCTATAGAAAAGAGGGCCTTCCTGGAGAAGTGGGAGAAATGCCCTGGACCACAATGCTAAGGTAATGATCTACCAAGAGGAAAGCGTAGCCATCAAATATCATGGGTATGGCAGCTGCTTCAGTTATCTGCTAATGTGCACACTTGTTCTGTGTTAAACAGAACAGTGAATGCAATTCTGTGATTGCTCAGAGTAGACTTTTAGTCCTTCATCTTTCTGGAGAAAAACACTTGATTTTTAAGCTGTCTGTCTATATACTCACTTAGTTGTTTGGGGTTTTTTTAATGTATGTATCAGAGACTGTTATCCAAAGAACTCAAGTTTAGTATCATATCTGAGTATGCTTAAGGCTTTGTTTCCATGCAGGTAACTAAGGCAGCTATAAAACTGGAGAGGTATGTTCATTCCTGTGAGCTATTCAGCTGAGTCACCTTGACTTTTCTTGTGTTTTCTGTCACTGCTCTGTGCTGTCTGTCTCTTTTAAACCCCTCTCCAAGAGCATAACACTTCTCTTTGCAGCTTTGGCTGTTGTGAGCTTCCCTTGATCTGATCAGGCTTACTTTTGCTACTCACTGCTTCAGCATGGCTTCTGTCTCTGAGTAGATTTCAAGGTGTATTTCTTACTGTTGGAGGTCATTATTTTTGATCGCACAGTTAACCTAGGTCTTTCTGGATACTTAAGTTAGTTTTACCATCTGAACGTTGTGTTTGTTTTGGCTTTTGTCCTTCAGCAGTAGAATGGATCTACTGGTTTCTCAGAGGCACACATTAATATGAGGAAGGAGTCTGCTAGAAACAAATTAGTTGGCCAGGAAATGAAATAAAGATTTTTAGCAAGGGCAGGGAGACACCTCACTGCCTTATCTTAGCTTTGCTGTCTATAGTTTTGGATTCCCTGGAAAATAGCAAATACATCACTTTTCCTGTTTAATTCATGATTCATTTGGTAAAGATACTGATATTCCACTTCCAACCTGAGGATTCTTCTGTTGTGGTGGAATTTTTTCTCATTCAACTATTATTAGATCTTTAAAAACATACTAGGCTTCTCTTTCCATCCCCCAGGCCCCACCAGTTTCTGTAGCGAGTTTGAATCTGCCCTTAGTGGAATCCTCTTACAGCATTCAGTAATGGTTCCCTCAGTTGTCGGTTCCTGACATAGCCCTTTTGTCCTGTTTTTTCTCCTGGGACAGTAGGAGTGAGCAAGTCCCTGGTAGTCTACAAAAGTGAGAATCAGTTGCCTTTTGGGAGTTTATCCTTGAATTTAATCTCAATGTACTTGTTTGATGTTACTTGGGGAGCAAGGAGATGCAATGCTTCATTTGAAGGCTGATCAATTTCTTAGTTGTATGATGTGGCATTTCTTTTTATGTACATTTGAGAAGACTAGAATACTTTGATATTAGGTGTGCTATATCAAATTATATTGACTAAATATCAGCTTCTTCTAAGGGCTCTTCACCTTTTTTGTGGTGACTAAGGAGAGATCAGAGGATTATCAATTTCAATTATGGAAAGCTAAAGCTGTAAGAACACAGCTTTTAATCACCTGCAAAATACTTGATGGTTTAATTAGGGATTATTCAACCAGAGCTAGGCCACATAGATGGCTTCTTGTATGAAGATTGTCAGCTGCTGAGATCCACAGAACTGCTCAGTGGAGCTGAGATTACACTTTTAATAACTGATATGTCTTTAGGTGGTCCTCTATGATGCTCTAGGACCTTGAGGATAGCAGGCCTGATTCCTGAGCCCTTCTCCATGTTTACTGATTGTTGAGGGCCACTTAGGAGTGTCCACAGTATATGTGTGTGTGTGTGTGTGTAGGAAGACATTTCAAAAAAGTTGAAGAGAGTCCTGTAAGTGCTCTTGGAAAGTTGTTATCTATAAATTCCTAAGCCATCTCTTACTCTCTTCTCCAGTGCTTCAGAAAGAAATGAGGACCCTTTGGCTGAAAGGAACGGAGGGGAGAGTAGCATATTCCACCCCTTTTATAGCTTGTAGGTGATACACCTGGGGGCTTACTCCACAGCTTTCTTGAACACCTCAAAAGTTAATTTTTCTCATTTGAAGAGTACTTTCATATAGATACACGGAGATAAGACATCTGGAAGCACAGTTTAAGTAATATATTTCCCTTTGCTGTACAGTATATCAGCATTTGTCTGTGAGTGTGATGATTACTCTTGACAGTCATTCTTTAGTTGTGTCAATATTAATGCCTTCCTCTTCTTTTGCTGCAGATTTTAAGGTTTCTTTACCATTTACTCATGTACCAGATTTCACATGAACTACTACAGAAAAGAGGGAAAATTTACACAGTCTTTTGGTGATCATGCTACTTCTGGGCTTTCATTTACTAGTGGTCAGCAAAACATTTTGCAGAAGTATAGGTATATTAATAGTATGCAAACTAGTCTTTTCTGGGTGCTCCAAGTTATGTTAGAAGCAAGCATGCTTTTCCATGTGGTTGGGCCCCAGCCTTGTGTGTTTTCATTTAGTGAAGAATGAACTCTGACTAATGCCATATGTGGTTATTTCTCTTTACATAAACCCATAGCATGTGAAGATAGGAAGAGAGCAGATTGGTGTAAGCTACCAGCAACTTTTTTGTAATTCGCTCAAAGTAGCACTGAGTATCAGCTATCCAAGAATATTGCTGTCCCAGGGAGTAGTGTTCTTGCATCAGTTTCATCCTCAAAAAAAAAAATCCCCAAGCTATCACTATGGAATCTGTCTCTCTCTGTCAATTTCTAGAGACCTACTGACACTTGTGAGTCTTCTGAATGGTGATTTTTCTCCCCAGCTTGGGAGCTTGGTCTTAATTTCCAGATCCTGGAGGGAATTGTGAACGTAAATATATAAAGCTGTTATGTGATAGCATAATTTTTGAGTCTTTTTGGTTTGATAGTGTCTGTGAAATCTGTCAGATGACTTTATTTGAGGAAAAACTCAATGGAGAGTTATTATTCCTAAGTAGAATATCAAAGTTAAAACAAGAGAATATTTAGTGAAGAAAATTGGAATGTGGAGTAGCTGTACCTTTTTTGTGTAAGACACTTATACAACATTTTTGCAGATAATAATTTAGTTTTTAGTGGGAGTTTTATTAAATTTCCTGTATTGGCAAATGTTCTAAGATACATGTAAATGTTGTGGTCTAATAGTAATTAATTTATATAAGGCACTTCTTCTTTTATATGCTTCTTCATGATATAAATAATGCACTAGCATCAGTAGGATTTGAGACTCTTTTTACAAAACTCAGTTTCTCCCTCTGCTGTACAAGACAAGCCTACTCAGCTTTGTTTACTTTCCTTCCTCTTCTCTTTCTTCCTCCTACACTTTGGGTGTAAGGGTTTCGATATGTGTGCAGTTTTTTCTTTCTGCCTGCAAATCTTTGCACTAAATGTCTGGAATAGACTACACTTTACTGGTCAATGCATTTTCAAAGTGTATTGTTAAAATGAAGAAGCTGAGCTAGATGCTAAGCTATTAAGCCAAGATGAACTTGCCAAATGCAGCAGTTAGAGTCGTGTCTGCTCTGCACTGCTTCACTGAGGTTTCCACCTCCACAACAGCATTAGCAGAAGGGGGTGTGTGAGTGCCTTCACCACAAGCTTGTGCTGAGAGAGCAGGTCTACAGTGAGATACCAAAATGTTCCCTGGCAGATGTCTGTTTTCTTTCCCCATCCTCACTGTGAATGAGTTAAGCTCTGACAGGGAAGCTCTGCAGGTTAAGCTTTAACTCCCTAGCTGCCACACTAGTAGTGATAGCATGGGTGGGCAATTCATTACTTGCTTTTAATAAAGCTTCTCATCTCAGTTAATAAAATAAGTATTTGCAAAAACCTAATTTTTGACTTCTGAGTTCCAGTTTTAAATGTGCTAATTAGTCCATAGCTTTAGGTAATTAATAGTTCACAAGTACCATACTTACTAAGGTGTCACTGTAAAATAATCACCATGGTGAGATTGCTTCCTAACACTGTTGCAACAAATAATTTAATTGCCTGGAGGAAAAGCACTCTTATTAGTATGTATTGGTGTCACATTGCTGGAAAGCTGATCAGTTCTTTCAAGTGCTTGCTGCATGCAAGAGTTGTGTAGCTGGAAATGCAAGATTTGGCAGCTGCTTCTGAATCAAACAAGTGAAGTGCTGAATGCAAACTCAGCCTATCGGCAGGAGATGAAAGACATCAAGAAGAAAGTACGTGGTTGTTGGTCATTTCTTCAGCAATTCTTCTTTACTTTTATCTTTATACAATGTAGGCAAGCATTGCCAATGATCCTTGGTCCAGCTGGAACGTTGGGAAGTCTGGGAACTGGGATAATGGAAATGCTGTTGACAGCTGGGCAACGAAACCTGAAAGTGCAGCTGGACAGAGAAACAGCGCTTCAAATAACTGGGAGGCAGCAGCAGCATTTGGTCATCCACAGGCATATCAAGGACCAGGTGTGCTAAAAATGCTCTTTTTAAAACAATAAATTAGAGTAGGTGGACAGTAGAGGTAAGAAATACTTTATCTTTCATAACTATAGCCCATGTCTTATTTAAAAAACAAAGCCAAACCAGTTTCCTAACAGCACATTGCCGTGTGGGTAATCTGGACACTAAAATAATAAGTGCTTTAAAATACAAATAATTTTTTAAAAAATTGGATCCACAGTAACAGACACCTCAAACTTTTATGGAAATCTGACAAACTAAAGTCTTGGGCACACATGATCTATTCTCAGGTATGTTGTTCAGCTTGCGTAACTGGAACTTTTAAACTCCCTTGAATTAGTGCTCTCAGGCCTTTGAAGGAATAGTCTCTTAAATCCTTAATTCTAAGAAGTGACTAGCCTTTCAGAAGGCTTCTCTACCTTTTTGTAGTAACAGCTTAAATTAAGGGGACAACCCATAACTGGGGAATGCTAACTTGGAGTTTGTGAATATGGAGCACAACTGAGTTCATCTTAACACACCATCATCTCTTCTTTATTTTTTATTTTATCGTTTTTTTCCCTCTCCCTCAGTGGATTTCTAGTGCACTGCTTTGCAGGTTGTATTTGATGGTAAATTGAGGAGGAATGGTAATATAGAAGGCTGAAAGAGATTTTAATATATTTACCTGGTTGATTATTTGTATGTGAGCGCTGAAAAGCTGCTTCTGCTTTTGAAGAGAAATTATATAACTTTCTCCTTTTCCTATCCCCCGATCCCTCCTGTACTTCAGCAGCTGCTGATGATGATGATTGGGATGATGACTGGGATGACCCAAAATCAGCTTCACCATCTTACCTTGGTTACAAGGAGACTGAGGCATCAGAGGCTGGGGGGATCCAGCGTGGAAATTCTCGTGCAGCTGCTATGAAGTTACCACTTAACAAGTAATGGAAAATGCAGGGGAAATGTGTATATATTGAAGAGAATTGGAATTTGCCAAGATGTGTAAATTCAGCATCCTTGAAATAAGCAATGTAAATATTACAGTTTTGGAGCAGAAAAGAAGGTGGATTTGTAGTTCAGCACACTCCTTAAGCAAGCAGAGGACACAGGTCCCTGAAAGCTTGAAAGTACATGACAAAGCTGTATAATTTTTGCAGGTGTCATTCAGGCAGATGACACTTTCACAATGCCTGAATTTCAAGTCTTTAAAATTTAACTGTCATTGACATTCTGTTCTTAATGAAAGTCAGAGGTGGTGGATGACTTGTCTATACAGTAGAAACTGATCAGAGATGCTGCCATGGAGTTCTTGAGGAATTTGAGTTTCTGGTGGGGAAAAGTTTTGTTCTACTGTGTTTGTGCATTATTCAGGTTGATTCCTGAGCCACAAAGTTTGATTTTATAGATAAAAATCTTACAGTAGTGTCAAGCTTCGTCAGGGTTATACTGGCATTATCTCATGTTGCAGCTTAATGGTTTTTTATTCTAAAACTGCTGTTACTCTGAGAGCTAGTGTTTGGTAATCTCTAAGTGGATAAAAGCAGAGTGGAAAATGATTGTAGAATAATGGTTCCTTGGGTATCTAACTAAAATCAAGTGTCTCTGCATGACTAGTTATTTTGTTCATCAGTGAATTCTTATGTCCAGTTTTGCATGAGTACCTTTGCATCATTGTTTACTTGTTGTAAACTCACAAAAATACCTTATTTAAGAGATTTTTTTTTTTGTCTATGGAGCAAGTCCTGCTTTACTGCTTATGTTTCTGCAAGCAGGTTGGCAATACTTCAAGGGCTAATTATCTTCCTAATTAGAAGGAAACACCATTTTCTTTTTATAAGGCATTTTGTAAGACTTAAAGAACATTATAGTGATTGTTTGGCTTTCTTTTAATTGGTGGATAAATTATTTAAGACAACTCATGTTTATAAGTGCATGATAGATCTTCTGTTTATCATTCTTTCAGATGGCTGAATTCTCATAATTTGAAATCTCAGATGCATGAGCATCTGTGTGTGTGTGGTGTTTCCAGAGAGGGTGGGGCTGCAGAGGAGTGATAGATGTCACTTTGTGTCCTCCTGTTGTGTTTGTAGGACAAGACACACACAAAAAACCTGGATGTAGTAGCCAAAACTTTTCTGCTTTTTTCAATGCAAAATGTTGATTGTTACAGTAATTCACATGAAGTCTTTTAATATACTTGAGAAATACTTCGGTTTTTTTCCGTAACGGCAGGTAATTCTGCATGTCTCAAAGGAAGGAGAATCTGGAATTAACTAATCACTTCATTTTATTGTTAGATTTCCTGGATTTGCAAAACCTGGAATGGAACAGTATCTGTTGGCAAAGCAGCTAGCAAAACCCAAAGAAAAAATTCCCATAATTGTAAGTTGGGTTTGTGTATAATTTTTCTGTGTGGGTGGTATGGATTTTTTTGATTTTCTTTTTTTGTTTGTTTGGTTGGTTGGTTGGGTTTTATAATCCTGCTCACCTTTCCCTGTTTTTCAACTGAACTTTTACCCTCAAGGTTGCTATATATATTTGGGTCAGAAGAAGTTGATACTGAACATATAATTAGAAATACAACTGTCATAGTAAAACTCATAAGTGTAATGATGATTATTATTTTCAGTACTTTTTTCCTCATGCTGTACCTGCATTACTTGTGATGAACATAGGCCTTTTTGGGATTGGGATGCAGAGCAAATGCATTACACTGTCTATTCATTATCTAGATAGTTACATGTAGGAGCTACATTTTAGAGGTTTGCAATATTCATGCAATATGATGGTCAGGTCATTTTTTGATCTAAAACCCAAACCCTTCTTTATAGATGCTGTTCTAGTGAAATGGGGTTGAAATAGCCCTAGAATTCACCACTCCTTTGTTATTTGGGAAAATTTGTAAAATACACAGGATAAAGTCAACTGTGGTCATTTGTCCCTGCTTGCAAGAAACCCCTCTATTTCCAGACTCTCAGCCTCTCACTGAAATCAATGGAAACTCTCAAGTGAAGAAGGAAGATATTTGTCTCCTGGTTTGCAGCTGGTGCAAAATGATGTGTTTAAGGATAATATTTGCAATTTCTTACAGATTGGTGATTATGGCCCAATGTGGGTGTATCCTACCTCTACATTTGACTGTGTGGTTGCAGATCCCAAAAAAGGTTCTAAAATGTATGGTCTCAAGAGCTACATTGAGTATCAGCTGACCTGCACTGTAAGTATATCTGAAACAGGATCTTTTGCCTCGCAAATATGTGTCATTTGTACATATTAATAAAAGTTTATATGACTTGGTAAGAGCATTGTAAGAGTATGTGGTAGTTGTAATATTTTTTTTACCCCAAGGATTTGCTTTTTTTCTAGAATTTCTATTAAGGCTCTAAATCATACATTTTATTTACATTCCATGTGGTTACCATTCTGGTCATGTTTGTTTCATGTGACTATGTGCCAAGGGAAATATAGGCTGGATATTAGGAAAAAGTTTTTCATGGAAAGAATAATAAAGTACTGGAATGGTCTGCCTGGGGAGGTGGTGGAGCCACCATCCCTGGATGTGTTTAAACAAAGACTGGATGTGGCACTCAATGCTGTGGTTTAGTTGAGATTTTAGGGCGTGGGTTGGACTTGATGGTCTTGAAGGTCTCTTCCAACCTAGTGATTCTGTGATATGTGTGGATGCCTGTCCAAGTTGAGAGTTGTGTTTCTCTTACAGAACACTAACCGGTCTGTCAACCACAGATACAAGCACTTTGACTGGTTGTATGAGCGGCTCCTGGTTAAATTTGGATTAGCCATTCCAATCCCTTCTCTTCCAGACAAGCAAGTAACAGGTAATTGTTCCCAGTTCTGAATTCATGGAATGGGAAATAAGGAAATCAATTTTTTATAAGGTTCCATTAATTCTTACTGTTTGTTTTTCCCATTATTTTTAAAGAAGAAGAAACCCCAATCTTTTTCCACTCAAAACTTATGATGACTTGTTATGACTGATTGATAATAACAGATCAGTACTAGGAGAATTACTTCAAAACTCAGGTTCAATTATCTAGTCCAGTGATTTAAAAAAAAGTAATTAAAAGCAAAACAAATCCCCCTTGATATTATATGAGATGATAATTACTATTGGAGAGAAATAGCTACTTGTGTTCTGTATTTGCTGATTGGCTGGGCAAATGTTTTTGTGTGGGGTTTTTTTGAGGGTTGGGGAGGGACACACATTGTGTTTGGTTTTGTTTGGGTTTTTCTCTTTTGCATTTGATTGTACATATGTTATGTTGTAGGGGCTTTGACATGAAGTTCCCAGAGGAAAGGCAGCATCCCCTGACAAACTGGGGTTTTTTTCTTCCAAGTGAAATGTTGCAGCTGTTTGTCTTCTTGCTTGGTTTCACACTTGATTTAGAAAGCATCTTTCATTCATATAGTGTTCTGCTCTGGTTTGATGTCAGTTCAGCTTGACCGAACTGTCTGAAGCTTGTGGAAATCTATTGTTCTGACTTCAAGAAAAGTTGGATTAAGTCCTTTAAATGCACATAAGTTTAGTCATTGCAGTGGAATATGACAATGCCTATGCATTTTCAGGACACTCTGGCTCCCTTTCTACAAGTCTGTGCTAGAGTGCATGTAAAGAAAATAATGGACACCTGTGTAGGAGGAAAATGCATTACTTTAGCCCATTTCCACTTGTATGTTTTTTGGTAAGATTATAGAGTGTTTTAAGATAAACAGCCAAAACCAAACATACAAGCATTGGCATGTTGCCAGCCATGTGGCTGTGGGCATCACTCAAAATGCAGCAGCTCTGCTGTGTTTGAAGAAAGCTAAGCATTGATGAAGTTGCTGGGATAAATGCCGAGGAAACTGAAAAGTGAGGAAGTGACTTCTTCCCCTTAGCCTCGTGTTTAGAATTGACCAGCATTTTTATTTAAACGTGTGCATGTCTACTAAAAGGAAACCAGAAGACATGATGGGATCTCTAGATTTCACTGTAACTATTTCTTAAAAGACCCAAGAGTCTGGTGTCACATCTTGGCAAAATCCATTGCCTGTGAATTTCTGTCTTCTGGCATCTATGGGAGAGAATACCTTGCCCCATGCAGAAAAATAATAATTAGGGAAAAAAAATAGAGTGTCTCTCTTTCTGAAACATGAAGAAACTGGAAAAAGAGTGCTTCTCTTTTAATGTGTCTAGGAGGCTTCTTTCTGAAGACTGTCTATAAAAGCATTTCTTTCAATTGGTCTTGACAAAAAAAGACTCCAGACTGACACTGTCAGGATCCTGGTTTTGATGATACACTGGTGATGATATGCTTAGTCGCCAGCATGTAACTTCCAACTGCTACTGTTCTGTTATTCTGCACTCCTTGCAGGATCCTGTGGAGATTTCTGTATAGATTAAAAATGAAACAAAGGATTACTGGAGGATCTAGAATGTCTCTTCAATAGTGGTGTTTTTTTGTGTTGGTTTTGTTGGGTTTTTTTGTTTTGGTTTGGTTTTTTTGTTTGTTTGGTTTGGTTTTGGTTTTGTGGTTTTGTGGTTTTTTGGGTTGTTTTGTTTTTTTTTTTTTTTTTTGGTTGTGGGTTGGTTTTCTTTTTTTGTGCTAATTTGCAGGAAAAATACCCATACAGAAAGTGCACTTTTCATTAGTTCTTTTATTTACCTGCTAGTCTTGCTAGTTACTGTATTTGCAAAAAACCAAAAAAACCCAAACCACAAAAAACTCAACTTTGTAGATCTGCTGCTATAGTAACTATGCAGTAGAATTATATTGAAATAGTACATGTGTTCAGGGTTTGTCATCAGTGCTGCTATGGAAATCAGAAGAGTTGGGTGCTGGAGGAATCTCTCTTTCCTTTCAAATCCTGTTCACTGTATGCTTTAAAAGTCTGATGTCATGCATTTTTTTTAATTAGAAAGGATTCTATCAAGAAGACAGTTTCTACTAAAACTAAAAGGTTCTTATGAATACACAGTGATGATGCATTTCTGGTTTAAGAAAAGATAGTTATGTATTTAGTTGGTATTAAAAATATCTTAAGTACTAAAAAAATAATTTACAGTCATACATGTACGTGTATATTCTAAACAGTTTATGCATATGATTTATTGATATTTTTTATTTTTTCCCCAGTTTAACCATATGGAAGTATGTTTAAAGGAGGCACTGCTTTTTAAATCTGTGATTTGTATTTGAGTAATTTCAAATATTTTTGAGCAATCCAATTTCAGTGGTTTTTGAGCAGTTTAATTTTAGTGCTTTATTAGCTTGTACATGGCAACTTGGATTGTAGTTCCTTTTTCTTCAATGTTTTTGGACCTCATATTGACCAAGACTTTACTAAACTGTACCAGAAAAATACCTGCATTCCAAGCCTGTGGCTGGCTTTTCTCTTAGGTCATCTGAATACCTAATTTTTCCATCCAAAAGTTTATTAGTTCTTTTCAAAAAAATGCATTTGAATTGTGGATGAGTATTAGGGTTTTTTTATATTTCCTGGCTATTTTAAAAAGGAGGACTCTTGATCAGTAATCAGTATACTGTAATTTAAAGTTCTTTTGATTTGTTAGCATAATGAGCCATTTATTTACAAATTTGATCTTTGTGAGTCCATTCCAACTCAGGATTCTGTGATTCTTGGAAGTTCTGAGTCATTAAATTGTTAATAGCTCACCAGATGAACTACAGGTTGTTTCAATTTAAATTTAAAAAGAAGAAACTTGAAGGTGCTAGGCTGTAAATGTAACAATTATTGTTCGATGTCTAACAGGGCGCTTTGAAGAAGAGTTTATCAAAATGCGCATGGAGAGGCTGCAAGCTTGGATGACGAGAATGTGTCGCCATCCTGTTGTCTCAGAGAGCGAAGTTTTCCAGCAATTTCTCAATTTCCGAGATGAGAAGGTAGGAAATGAAGTAAAGTTCACAGACAGACTGAGACTGAGGAATTGCTGTCCCCCCACAGTTCCCCTTCAGACCAGGAGTTCAGCTTTGTAGCTGCACCACTGTGGGCAGCAGTGACAGGCTGGAAGCTGCTGGGATTCCTAGCCCAGCTGATTGATCAGAACAAGGCATAAAATTGCTCCTGTGAAATGCTACACACCATTCCCACACAGCTGTGCTCTTCAAAGTAACTTTGTGGCCAGTCTTTCAAGGGACAGTTTGTGTCCTCCAGCAGAATAGGATCATAAAACTCTTTTGGCTGTTGCCCTGCTCTATCTCTGTAAATTAAAACTTACTAATCACTGTAAGCCTCTGAGTGGTGCTGCTCTGCTAACGAAAGCTGCTTCATAGCAAATCTAGATTGTACCTGATCCTGTAGTATATTTAAAAATAACAGTTTTTCACTGAAATGAGTTGTAATAGCACTATGTTGCAGCCTTACCTGATACATCCAGCCATTTTTTATTCACACATGCACTTTATTATGCTTTTTTAAAAGACATTTTAATATCTTCAGTAAATGATAAATAAAGTAAGTAACTTCCAGTAGATAATGGTTTCTTCATGATTGAGCTCCAGCTCTGTTACTAATGAGGAAATAAACAGAAAAATTCTGCTGCTCTGCTCAAAATAATCATACTTTTAAATACACATAGAATTTACTGAAAAAGTAAATTATCCAGTCTGGTTTTAAAAATTTCCAAGGTTCAAGTCTCCTGTGACTAAGGTCACAGCTGACCAGTTTTAGGCAGAGGTTTAACTACAAACATCTGGAGCTACTTCTAACCAGAATAATTCTGTCATCCTGTAAGCACAGGCTTAATAACATAGTAAGTAATCCTGGTGAAATGCTGGTTGGATTGTTGGTGGGGAGTTGTATAATTCTGCTGCTAGTCAGCACTTCTTAGTTTCTTATTTATGGATGTATAAAGAGAACAAATGTTGCAATATGCCTGGAATTTTTAACCACTAAGAACTTAGTTTGATAGTTGCATAATAGTTTCATGATCTTCTTGAGCAGCTTCTTGATATGAGACTTACCCTATGTGCGAAGACAGCTGAATGTCATTGTTCTTACACTATATTTCAGTAATACACAAGAACGGTCTGTTGATCCCACAATTTAGATAACAAAGTGCACAAAGGAGGAGGGGGAGAACTTTGGGAAACTGTAAAAAGCCTTGGCTCCTCTGAAATTTTCATTTCTTAATGGAAGGTTTTAATTCAGGGGTGCTCTCTTGTTTAGCAGTTCTCTTAAACATTTCATTCACTCCTTAAGCACATGCCCTTAAAGAAGGATGAGTGATGGTCAAACTTGGTGTCTCTCTTTTTGCTTTTTTTGTTTTTTTTTTTAAAGGAGTGGAAAACTGGAAAGCGGAAGGCAGAAAAAGATGAAACTGTAGGAGTCATGATCTTTTCTACAATGGAACCAGAAGCTCCTGACCTGGACATGGTAGAAATGTAAGGTGACATATTTCTGTTTGTATGGGCGTTATGCATCTAGGTATACAACAGATGCTGAGATAATCCAAAACTCAGATACTAAATGTGCACATATATTCATGGATTTGAAGAGGCATCAAGATTTATCAAGGCAGAGCTGAAAAATTGTTTAAATAATAAGATTTTCATATCAACCCCTCCAATACTTGGTGGAACTCTATGTGATATCTTTTTTACTTCAGTGGCTGAATACTAATCCTAAAACAAATTATATAGAACTAGTTGATGGGATAGAGTACTGTCAGATTCTATGGAATTATGTTTCATATGGCTGTGGAAGTGTGTTTTGATCTTTGATCTTTCAACAGTTCCAAAACATGCTAAACTTACCAAGTAGCTTAGGATAATTGTAGATGGACCAATAAGCTGAACAATGTTTCTGTAAAATAGCTGTATGTAATATACACACAGTATGATTTGAATATCTGTAATCCATGGAAAGCTATTAAAAATGAAAAGTGACTTAAATTATCAAATTTTATTCTGGAAGGGCAAATGGATATATTTCTTATATATGTGTATATTACATATGTATGCACTTTTTAATGTATACTCTGTAGATGATAAACTTTTGGGTTTCACAGATTTAAAGATTGAATTTACTATGCAGCCTTTATTTCACTCCTTCAGGCTTAGTAATTTTTCTTAGAAGATGTAGTATGTATGACATGCTTTCCTTGCTGTTGTGGAACACAGAAACCTGGATGACGTTTTGTGTGTGTGGATAAACTGGATAGAAGTGTTTTTAGTAGCAAAGCAGTAGTGTATCTACACCCAGTACAGGCTTTATGCAAGTGATGCAGTGCATATTGAGTGGACATAATAGCTGTGTGGTAGCTGTTCTGTACCAGCAGAAAAACATGCACATTTTTGGGTGACTTACACTTCAACCATGGGGATTTCAACCTTGACTACTTTGCTTAAGTGATGTGGTTTCTGTATATCCCAGTGCTGTAAAAGCTGAAGGGGTGTATGGGGGAGGATTCTGTACTCAGGGTGCAGGAGAGGGAATGTACTACATGCACATCCCTGGCAGAGAGTGCCCAGCATGTGGTCTGCTGGACAGTTTGTGCCCAAGCAGGGAGGGCACACCAGCCTGAGAGGAATGCTCACCAGGGGTATGTGTTCCTAGGCTGGGGCTGGCAGCCTGGAGTAGTGCTGGGGACCTGTTTCCAAGCAGTTCAGGGGTGGCTGTAGCATCTCAGATATCCACATGTTCTAGTGCATTAAATGTGTGAGTGAGTCCTGAAAGCCATTACTCCACTTACGAAGTGGACAAACCATCTTGTTCAATAACTCTTAGGTTCTTCAGTGTGAAGATGTTCTTTACTGAACAATTTTGCTAGTATTTTGAGAGTCCTCCACAGGTTTATGAGCATTTTCGGTGATCTTGATACCATAAAGTATGAAGTTCAGAAAATTAAAGTATGTTTTTCTCCTGAGGTAAGGGGAGTAAAGCAAGAGGCTTTTAGAAAGCCAGGTGCCAGTTTTGTGCAAATAACTATGTGTATATGGTTTGCAGCTGAGGAAGGAAGTGCTGGTGGGGAAGTGGGAACCTCTAGGTTGTTGGGCCACAGCTGGAGCTGCTGCCCTGGCTCTAGGGAGTCACTAAATGTCCTCTTGCTGTGACAGATGTCTCATGCAGGCTTTGGCTGAGAGCATTTGTAAGATCTGATGCAGTTTAAATAAATCTCATTGGAAATTATAAAATGTACATTTAGTTTTCTTTTGTAGAGTTCACAAATCACTGCTGTGTATGCAGTGCTGTGTTAATGGAGAACTCTGATAGCTGCATGAAAACATGCTAAAAGAGCATGTTTTCAATGTACATAGTATGTACAAAGACTATTTCAGAATTCTTTTTTTGCTCCCTATTATGCAACTCAGCACAATGATATTAACAACATAATATGAAAGTATGCATATATATTTTCCTAGAAGAGTTGCTATATTACTTTTTATTCACTTATGTTAGACTTCTATCAAAATACCTGACAGTTATTTTCTTTTTATTTTTTCATTGTTGTATGAATTTCACTGCTTCTATTACACTGTAATAAGAGTGCTAGTCCAGTGCCACATGTCTACAAATCTACCAGAGGAAAAATGGAACAAATAATGCCTGTATCTAAAGAGGGGAATTCTGAATTTAGTGATATGGCAGAAATTTCAAGGAATTGATTTTTATCTCTCATATTTTTTGAGACCTAGTTGACATTACTAAACATTTCAGTATTGTGATTAAAGTTAGCATTATGCATCTATTAAACTGCTTTTTGTTTTTGCTTTTTCAAAATGCCACAGAGAACAGAAATGTGATGCAGTGGGTAGGTTCACCAAAGCAATGGATGATGGAGTTAAAGAGCTGCTGACAGTGGGACATGAGCACTGGAAGAGGTGTACAGGACGTAAGTGTCCTTCTGAACTCAGCAGTCATTTCTGTGGTGCTTTTCTCTCTGTTTTTTATGTGTATAATTCAACTCACATCTTTAAAGAAACTCCTAAATTATCATGGGAATTATACGGCATTCTGGCCATTTTCAGTCTAAGATTATAAATCGTGCAAGTTCTTTGTTAGAATGTTTGATGTGGGCCTTTTTGTTGGGTAGTTTGGGGTTTTTTCTTTATCTCAGAAATATTTGTTCCCTGCCCATAGGTTTCAAAATACTTAGGTAATTTCGGTAATGCAGCTAAAGCCCTTGTTGGACTTGTTCTTATATATTGGTCATTTATTTACATTTTAGTGACATGGGCAAAATAGATCTGTTTATTTGATGAAATCATATTTTCAAATAATTGCATCTTATTAACCCCTTATTTAGGATCCTTGCATGCTAGGAGGAGTGATTTAAAGATGAAATGAGTTTAAGAGAAAAAGAAAAGAAAAACCAACTTGATTCTAACTTAATCTTTAGCCCAATTCTTTTTTTTTCCTATCTTGTCTCTTCCTTCCCACAGATATTTAGGGTTGCAGAACTTCACACCAAGTCCCTATGACTCTGCCTGGGCTGTAATTTCCTAGTCCACAGCAGTGTTCAGTGTTTGTGGCCACCACAAGGCAGCTATTGAAAGGAAGCAGGTACTACAGCTGAGGATCATAATAAGAAACACTTCAGGGCAGGCTGTAGTGTCTGGCAACCAAAGACTTATCACATAAATCGCCTTGAATCTCCCTAAATCTTTTTACTCTCCTTTTAACTCCCACAAAAAAACCCAAAACATCATCCCCAGAACTTGAAGTGTATCTCCTGAGTTATATATTTGCCTCTTACTAATCTAACACTACAGTTGAATATTTGGGGCTGACCAGAGAGAATGGGAAGTGTAGAAGCTCCATCTCATGTGATTACATTAGACTTTAGTATCTATAGGATGTTATTTACATTTCCCAACTTTGAATAAATGAGTTCCTTTCTCCACACCACAGACACTCCTGCTGGTCAAAAATAGTCTAATGCATGACTGAGCTCCAACATGGTACAGAGCTTGCTTCACTAGCAAGTTATACTGAGGGGAAACTGGAGAACAGGGAAAGGAATAAGGTTCCTCAAATGAGACTAGAAAAACAGCATTGCTTTCCAGTTACAGAAGTAATGATCAAACCAAAGGCTGGCTGTGACTTGTGCTTACAGTAGAAATTAAGTATTCTTTTAACTGCTAAAGTCTTCCAAAACTTACAACACTAGTGCTTTAGTGAATGACTCTTCTAATACTTACAACTATTAATTAGTTAGCTCAGATGAAGCAATACAGTTGTGATTGTGTCAAAAATTTTAACTTTTAATTTTCCAGACATTGATACTGAATACAAGAAAGAGACTGGTAAACTGGAACATGCAAAATTTTAGTAGTCTGTTAGGTTTAAAGTTCCCTGCCGCTCTAGACTTGACTCTTAATCAGAAGTAGTTTTGCCACTTCCTGAGCAATAGTTACACGCCTTCCATTCAGTGAGATTTAAAATAACTGACTTAACTGGAAACTTCTTAAATACCTGTGAAAAGAAACCAAAGATTCTTCACTAAAGTTTCCACTGACATTCAGTATCAGTGTAGTGGCTGATAACAGAACTCTAGTACTCTAAATTTTACTCCTTGTGTAAGATATGTCAGTTGTCATAAATAGTCTGACTTCTGGAGAAGAGCTTGATCAAAGACAATCAATAAAATTAGGCAGTTGGGGTGGGTGGTTGATTTGGGGGAGTTGGTGGTGTTCTTTTATACCATACAAAGTGATTCTTCTGTAAAAATCAGATTCTGTGGGATGCTAGAGCAGCTAAAAACCTTCTATTTGCCTGGACAGTGTACCCTATGAATGCAAATATTTGATAACAAAACCCATATCTACTTGGGTTTTTTTTCTGCTAGCACTGGCAGCATATAAAAAATTGCTTTTGCTTTTCAGATTGCTTTTTAGGTCTCTGAAGTGGTGCTGTTCAAAGTGTTAATAATGAATGCACTCACAAATCATAGCTGATTGATTTTATTGTGATGGAGCAATTTATGCATGCATGTTCAATAAATAGATTATAAAAAACAATTTTACTATTCAGATACTTGCATAATTATTATGCCTAGATAATCTTAGTTTCTAGTGCCTTTAAATATAAAATTCATGATTTGAGGAGAGTTTAGGTATTATGGGTCTGTATAATAATCTCCTCTTTTAAAATATTAGTGAGACCTATTCTCCATATCACACTGCAGCACTTTCCCCTCTTCCTTCCCCCATGAGAGGGAGGGAAAAAAAATCTCACTGTATGCATAGGAGAACTGAGCTAGAAATGCAGTGAGATTTCATTTTTTTTAATAGCATTCACACACTGTTTCCCCAAGTGTTTGTACCTTTCAAGAATCCAGATTGCAATTGCTTTATCAGGTTTTAGAACATGTGTAGCAGGGGAGGGGGTAAAGATTATTATTGTAAATGTGTCACTAGAGAAAATGTAAAGCCTTGTTGTTTTTGACATCTGCTTTATCAAGTTTTGGAAATGCTGCAGATTTAGTCTCACTTACCCTTGTCGGTTTTTTGCTTTTGTTTCCTCTCTTTTCCTTATCCTTTTCCCACTTTCAGCACTACCCAAGGAATACCAGAAGATAGGAAAAGCATTGCAGAGCCTGGCACTGGTCTTCAGCACTAGTGGATACCAAGGTACTTCTATAGCTTTGTTTGTACTTTGCTTAAAAAGAGTTATTTTAATTACATCATGCTACTTTTTTTTTTTTTTCTGAAGATCTTAATGCTTTTCTCTTTGAGATTAAAATATCAAACATGGTAAAATTACTGAAACCTTTCTTCTGTGTATGTTATGGAAGTTTTCATGTTCTAGTCTGCGATCTTGTCTTCTCTCACTGTATAATCTTGTGGTGCGTTAGTGGTGCTGGAAGAGTTTAGTTTGATCTCTTAATATATAATCTGGCCACTGACCTGACTGACCAAACATGCTGTAGCATTTTTGTGGTATCAAAGGGAAAGGAGAAAAAATGTGGCCTTGAAGATAGCTGTCACAGGACTATTGTGACTCCATGATACAACAACTCCACACGATACAGTGTTTTGTAATCCATGATGTGGGCTGGAGGGTTGGCTGCTGTAGCCTTCTTGTCCTTCACCTTTGCTTCTCCTTCAAGAGCCCTAAAAAGGAGCCTGTCATGTTCGGTATGAAAGTTGTGGGAGGGAAAAGGAGGGCATCAATTGCTCAAAGTTTTCCTAAAATGTAGTCTTTAGACCAAATTTTAAATTCTGCTTTGATATGTTAAGCTCTATTAATGTTTTCCAGACAACTGGTAAATATTTCCTCATTTACAGAGGGTGCCTGTTGAGTCAGTTTTCCCTGCGATTCTCCTTTTTTTCTTTCTAGACTTGATAGCAAAATTACTGTGTTCTAAAATCTTAAATATTATAGCATAGAAGCTTCCTGAAATGTTTCCATCTTAGAAATTTCAGTTGACCAGTACTTACTCTGACTACTCATCTATCTCTTGTTTTATAATCTTAAAACATTTTTCCCCATAAACGATGTACTAAAATGCAACCTTCTGAAACACAGATTCTCTGCTGCTGGAATGTCCTCATAGTTTTTTCTCTTCTATGTCCTGTAGTTCAACAGGATGATTCTTTAGAATTGAGCATAGTATATTGCCTAAAAAGTCACTTTTGGATGTGAGAATAAAATAGGGGATTTGCATGGTTATGTATTCTTAGCATGGGTTAGAAAACTGTAAATCTTGCCTGGATAAAATCTGTTGCAAGAAGTCATGAGAAAGGACTGAAAATTGCTTGGGCTCTAGCACATGCCAGGTAAAGGGAAAACAGCATGTCATAAAGCTAGGATACAAAATTGCAGATCAGCCTTGGAAAGGAAAGTTTCAGTTTGATTTCCAGAATCTTTGAATGGACTGAAAAAAGATCTCCTGATAGTTGGGGAACAAGGTAAGCATGTCTGTCTTTGCTCTTTGCCCAGTCACAGCTGGTTGCACCTGTATCTTTTTGAGAAAAGTGCCCTTCCTACAGATGTCTTTGCCTTGATTCCACATGTTTTGATCTTTTCAATAACTTGTACCTTTGTATTATTTCCAAAGTAATAATATATGAGATTCTTTGCTTTTTAATTTGAGTTCCCAGGAAGAGAGAGCGAGTACAATGCAGATGTGACTTTAAATGGCTTCTCACTGCTTCTCTCACTCTGTCCTGCCTGCTGCTCGTGTATGGATTCACTTGATCATTCCATCAGGTTCAGGCCTATGCATTAAGCAGATTCTCTGCAAGAGATCTAAGCATCTGGATTTAAACTGATAGGGCACAGCTTTCCAGATCTCGGTGTTTAAAAGAAGACATACTGCTTCCAATGATGTATGATTTTTCTGGACTATCAGTAAAGAGGAATGGCTCATTCAGCCATGCTTAAGGACACTCAGATCAGTTTCTGTTGGGAGCTGAATCTCTTCATCCTTGTTTTTTTTTTGTTTTGTTTGGGTTGGTTTTTTGGATTTTTTGTAATACTAGTGTTCTGGAAGTTTAAGCATATAGGCCACTGAAGATTGCAATGACTGATTTGATGACAGAATAATTTCTAGCTACTGGTAGATGACTTCTAAGATACTGCATTTACTGTTAGTTCATTCATTTGTATAGTTAGGATGGGATGTATCTAATGTCCATACCACTTTCATCAGTACTGCCTGCTTGCTTTGCAAAGCCTTATGTGTGGTGATGTCTACTGCCTTCTCTTCTAATTTCTAGCTTAAAATATTTAAGACTGCACTAGGCAAGACACACTTGTAAATCTGACTCACTCTAGCTCTTTTTCTCATGCTGCAAAATGAGTCTTATCTATCTGTTGCCAGCCCCAGTATGAGTTTGGGGACCTGTCCCCGGTATTTGCAGAGGCAAGGGTACCTTTAAAACTATTAAGGACACACTGAGAGGTTCTGATTTAACTTGGCTATGGGCTTATGTACTGTCCAGTTGGTTCCAAGAATGCATACTTTTCAAGCATGATCCTGGTCCAAAACGTGTGTTGGACAATACCAGAACATGCCTGGAAGTGTCCTGCAGCCTGGCAATGTGTTGCCTATGTTACTGTATCATAGGATACTCTAAGGTTATCACAGCCTTAAATAGCATGGCTTCTCTTTTGCGGCACCAAATCTGGAGGAGTCTTTCTCCTATATTAAGAAATGTGAATGACTGGTATGCCATTCAACCACAGTAAGATCTCCTAATCCTACATCACCCCTCAGGAATTCTGTTAGGCAGTTACATGCAAGTTTCACTATCCTGTCAGCTAGCAACAGGCAAATCCTGCTCTACAAGCTGCTTGTGTGCTGAGCATGTAAGTTCAAGGTGTACTTACCAAGAAAAACTTTGCTGCAAGTATTGGCTGCTAGTACATCAAACTTTGTGATTTTCCCTACTGAATTATATTAAAATGTACTTTGAAAGAAAAGGAAAAAAAACAACTTCTTGGCCAAAAAAATTTATCTGTCCCAGTCAAGACTTGGAGTATTACTTCCCCCAATATGTCTGGTGTATTCCTTCTGTGAAATTATTATCACTGGCATTTATCAAGCAGCTGAAATGCTAAGAGATGCTCTAGTAAACATCTGCAAAAGGCTCCTCATAGTTTTACATCTTTCTTCATCTCATTGTGATGGTATGCAGCCTGTAAATCAATGAAAGTATCTGTTTCTCCTTGTGGTTGGCTTGAAATACCTGTGGAATATTACTGGCCATTTTAATTGCTTTTTTTATAGCTACCTTCAGTCAATGCTTTTAGGCCCCCTGTGTTTCTTCTGGGGATATATATACTGAACACTAACAATTTTGTTATAAATGTTATCAATATTTGGGGCTTTCTGCTATTCCATTAATTAAAAGAACCCCTGACATGCTGATGTATCCTTGCACTGGGACCCAACTCAGCTTTCACAGACTAAGTTAAGCAGGCAATTCCCAGCTTTGCATTGGTTCAAAAGCTGAGAATGGTGAAAATAAAAGATGATTGGTGTTGGGAGGGTTTGTCTAGATCCTTTGAAGCTCTGATCCTTGAAGGTTCCTTGAGTGAGCTCAGCACAGAAGGGGAGGATTTTGTTGTTCAACTTAAATATACATATTCTTCCTTTTTTGTGTGTGTGTGTTTTTGTTTGTTTGTTTTTTTGTTCGGCTAGGGAAAGTTACCATCTTTTATGGTATTATAAAATGAACAGCAACATCTGGACCAACCTGGCTTCTGACTCTGAAGCTATACCATGTTTTATCCC
Organism: Muscicapa striata striata; assembly: GCA_030060385.1. NCBI lineage: Eukaryota > Metazoa > Chordata > Aves > Passeriformes > Muscicapidae > Muscicapa > Muscicapa striata. The sequence goes on along the minus strand of JAREIS010000010.1, from coordinate 4,615,294 downwards.
AAAATCTAAGAGTCAGTTGCCTAAGAGCAGTTAATTCAAAGTTACCTCTGAGCAGACAAAAGAATTCTGAAATACTGAAAATACTTAAGACTGAAATTATAAAATTGATCACCCTCCAATTTTTTGTTGTTTTACAAAAAGATGAAGATATCTTTTGAATTGTGTACCTCTTGAGTATCACAATGGGAATTAGTGTTTATTTTATTTTTATATTATCCTGACTGGCCCAAATAGGAGAAAAACAATGATTTGTTTAGCAGTGTTTATGTTACTGGACTTATTTAGTTCTTAGGATTGGTCACTTTGCCTCATAGCTTCTTGACTTTATGAAACCAGTCTAATGGAAAGTAGGAATTGATCAATAGAACTGAAGCAACATCCAGTCATTACTTTGCTTCCTTTAGGACATGCTAAAATGAAGGAATCCTATGTAATAAGTCTCTAATGGAGATTAGACCATATGTTGTAGAACAACAAGATAGTTTAATGTTCAGATTAATCATTAATGAAATCTATGTTAATTTTCAATTAAGTCACTGATTAATATCTATAGAATAAAATAAAAAAGTTCATGAAAAAAAGTTCATGCCTAATATCAAGATATGTCTGAAAGCATAAGAAAATTTTTTTTCCTTAAACTAAAGTTTGATATCTGCAAACTATACCTTCGCCTTTCTACTCTCTACCTCAATTTGCTTTCTGTACTGTTGACTACGTGCTTTGGACAAGCTAACATGGATGGGAAGGTGAAGTGGCATGAAACATACAAGAATGTAAGGCTTGTTTCCATCGTTGTCCCACGTAGCCTGTCCTGTTAGTAATACAGTGTTATGTGGTGTTGTCTAGCTTAGGATTTATGGTGATGTCTGTAGATCTGTTTCATATGAGGATGAAAATTAGAAACTCAATCTTAAAACCAGTGATTTTTACAGAGCTTGAAAATATTATCTAAGAGTTCCCTAAAGGATCAGAATTCTTGTTGTCAAGGAAAAAAGTTAATTGAGCCTCCGTTTGCTTCTCTGATCTTTGAACAGTTATGGTCCAGGACTGTCAGAGACCCCAGGGCTAGTAGCACATCAGCTTTGCCAGTCTGTCTTTTGTAACCCTCCTCATTCTTCCTTTGTTTCCATCCTGGTAGACTTCCTGTTGCCCCATGTGGAGGAATACCTGTGTATTTAAACTGCATAAAATTATTAAATGTGGAAGTAAGTAGTGCTAGTACTGTGGTAGTACATTAATTTTCTACAAGATCTTCAGTATTCCTCCTTTAATGTTTTTTTTAAATTCATTATTTCTACTGGTTATAAAAGGATGGCTAGGCATTTATTATTGTTAATAGTCTATTTTATAAATTTGCCTTGAAGCAAGGCAAGTTTCTTGTTGCAATTGACTTACTGTAATTCGAACACTGATGTTTACTTCTAGGAGAATCTGATCTCAATGGAGCAATAACAGAAGCAGGGAAAACTTATGAAGAAATTGCCAGTCTTGTAGCAGATCAGGTAGGAGTATTATGAATGCAATGGTGTAGTGTGCACAAACATATCACCTATTTTAATTACTTCTGACTTTTCTTTTTTCCTCTTCGATTAAAACATAACTGCTAGTGCTATAGACCAATTAGATGAAATTGCTATTAACACTTTTAAATCTTCATTATTTAAATTGGTGCATTCAATGATTTTAAATGATGCATTTTCATCTTCCTTTCTACTCTGTGTCAGCTCAGAGGGAATGTGATGAGAGGGCATTTCAGTTGGTCAGAAAGCTTACATTCTGGTTTCTAAAATACTAAAATGATTGTTTTCTCTTTAAACGTATTAATTTTCTGGTGTCTATGAACTGTATTCATTACTGATACAAAACAATGATATTTAATCAAGGACAAAGTTTCTGCCTTCCCTCTGCATTCCCCAAATATCTACAGGATCCAGATTTTGCTCTTGCTCCATATGGGGAAATACCTGTGTATTGAACTTGTTCCACTGCCTTGATATGTGGCTGCCTGCTTCAGTAAAAATCTGCCTTAAATAAATCTTGATTGGTATTCAAGACATACAATGATGTTTAGCATGTTACGCCTAAAGTCTCCAAAATGCAGATCCTCTTTATCTCAAAGCTGAGTCTGAAAGTTCTTAAAACACCTTCCACATTGACAACTAAGGAGATGCACCTCTGCCTGTACATATTTGTATGTGTAATAGGAGACTGTACTAGAAACTCTTCTTGGGAGAAAACTGAAGGCAAAACCCCTAACTTCATGAGCTAGTGTTAAATGAAACAAAGAACAGAGGCATCTGAGCAATGATGCTCATGCCTTGCTCTAAAAAGTTTATATTTTTAAAAAAGCCCTTTTCATATATGAAGAACTTGCATAAACAATTAATATTTTGGTTTGGGTTTTTTTAATTTCCTTCCCTTTTTTCCCCTTTGCCCTTTCTTGGCATCTTAGTTTCTTTTCTATGATGTTAATTTGCCACAGATACCTTTACTAACGCTTATGCTTTGTTCATTAGCCAAAGAAAGATCTTCACTTTTTGATGGAAACAAATCATGAATATAAGGGATTTCTTGGTTGCTTCCCTGACATCATAGCAGCTCATAAGGTATGTGAAGAACCTTTCTTTTTAAGGGCTGGGCAGTGGGCACAGCAGCAAAAGTGGTCCCTGCATTTGTGCAGCAGCCTGGCGCCTGCTGCCAAAACACTAGAAGTTTCTGTGAAACTGGTGTGTTGATTTTTAAAATAAGAAGTATTTAGAGGGAAGGAAAGCTAGAATTTCTGTCAAGAATATAATGACTTTCTGCTATAGTAAAGCAGTAGAAGGTTCATGATTTCCTTCAGGCTGACTTCATGTCCCAATGTGCATTTGCATGGCTGGTTTGCTGATATGTGATAAATAATCATGCACTGCCTAGAAGTTTTTTTTAATATCAAAAAGCTAAGCTCTAACATTTCTAGGGGGAAGAAAAAACAAAGAAACAAACTACCAGCAACAAAACCAACCAGTTTGTTCTCTATAATGCAAAAGCCACGATGTATAGTTTTGGATGTTCTGCCTTTTTTTTTTTTTTTTTTTTTTGATCATAGAGTTTTCCTGATGATCATGTGTCTTCTGCAATATATTTCAGGAAACTAAACATTGTGAAGTATTAAAACAAGTGCACAAATATGTGGGGTGGGTTTTTTGGATCACTTGAAGTGTTGAATGTATAGAACAAGAACATAAGAACATACCTCTGAGAACAACAAAGATAAAAGCATATCAGATTTGTGTATTCTTTCTTCAGGACATTTACAGTCCCACATCCCACAGAATCATTTGGGGGGAAATACCATAAAAGAAGAAGAAATGCTTTAAAAACTTGAAACATAAGCCTACTGCCAGGAGACATGTAAATAGATTCTCTTGCATGTTGTTTGGCACAAATACATTGTGTAGAGGAGGCATATCTTTTTATGCTTGTTATTTATGTGACTCAAGGATTTTCCTGAATCAATGGCTATACATTGCAATGAGTTGTAGTCTCTTGAAAAAGGGTTTTTTGTTGCTTCATCTTGTAAAATGTGCAAATAAGGTTCTACAGGCTTTTGGATGTTAGTTATGTTGGTCATCTGTAATTTGAAACTTGGTCCATTTGTACTTTTTGTATATATCCTTGTGTATTACTGCCTGTACCAAACTCAATTTGCTGATGATTGATCATCCCTGTATTTGAAGTCACTTTTTGCAAGGACTCTTGGAGGCAATGAAGTGAAATAACAAACTTTGGATGAAAATGTGAGAAGGTTTTATGTATATCTGTGTACTGAATGCAAGTTCAAAATGTACTAGTGGCATTTTAGATTACTATGAAGACCCCTAAATTGACTACTCTTTTAACCTTTCTGCATTTGGTTTCTACAGGGAGCAATAGAAAGAGTGAAGGAAAGTGACAAGTTAGTTGCAACCAGTAAAATAACGCCACAAGACAAACAGAACATGGTGAAACGTGTGAGCACCATGGCTTATGCACTACAAGGTAAAACCCCAAAACAACTACCCCAGGCTGATTCTTTGATTTGGAAGTGATAATATCTCAAATTAAAAGCATGGACCCTGGTGCAAGAAGCAGGTCATCATGAGCAGAAGTGTTTTTCTGACTTTTACTTTAGTTAGACATAATCCATCTCTCAGCTGAGGTTCACGTTCTTTTGGATAAGATCTTTATTTCCTGGATGTTTTTTGAATGAACATTTTCCTCTCTAGGTTAGAGGTGTTGTAAATATAAGGTGTAGCACAGTGCACTAGAAAAACTGGGGAAGTGAGGAGTCAGGGCTCAATACTGCAGGATATCAAGCCATTAAGTGCATCCTGTTACTGACTTAAATGAGATTACTCATTACTGAGGGGTTGCATCATTTTTAGATGAGTTAAAGCCAATATACAAAGTACTTGGTATATTATGTGACGAAGTTAGAGCAGCACACAAAATTGATTTAAAAAACAACCAAAAAGCCTCACCACCCCCTTCTTCTTAGTCACAGTGATGCAAGAGGCTTGTGTTTTATGTGTGGTAGTTGTGGAAGACACCTCTAGGATGACTTTTACAACGTAGAATATTTCTTCTCCCCCCATTGATGTCCCAAAATATATATTTAACTTCTTGCAGCCACAAGATCTGAGATGTAGCAATTGGTGTAAGGTATGTTAAGTGTTAGAGATTCAGTAATGCTGTTTCTCAGGTATCTATTGAAACAAGCCTAAGTCAAGAATGGGTCAGACACTACTGGTTGTGTCTTTTTTTTGTTCTCTTTTTTTTTTTTTTTTTAAGCTAAGTATTTACTGCTGTGGCTTACATTTTGATATCCATATCCTTGGAAATCTGAATGTCCTAGCCAAAATTCTGTTGGAAACCTTTCAGGAAGGAACAGTTACCTCAGTAGAAGAAAATTCTGCTTGTATTTTTTTATCAAATCTTTGTGCACCTGAGTATTGTAATACAAGAACCTGGCTTGGTTGGTGTGTGATTGACCCCCTAGCAATCTGACAAACAGTTCCGCTATAACTTGAGTGCTGCAGGCAGAACAGGTTGTGGAAGGATGAGAAAAGTAACTGTGCTGGCAGGGCTGGACACTGAGCTTGCTGCAGAGTAACTAACTTAACTGAGTGAAACTGTTCCTAATTATAAATGTTTCTGTGAAATAATTAGTCTCCTGGGTCTGATTGCAGCTGAGATGAATCACTTCCACAGTAACCGGATCTATGACTACAACAGCGTCATTCGTCTCTATCTGGAGCAGCAGGCACAGTTCTACGAAACGGTAAGGGACAGGGCTTCAGCTCTGTTTGCTTGGCATGTACTGTGCTGCTACTTTCATAGGAAATACAGGGTTTAATCTATGCTCCCACAGAGCAGATATTTAGCGAATTGTACAAAAAATTGTAAAAAAACCTGAAAACTGAAAGAATGAGTTCAAATAATATTTTCCTATAGATACTGTCCTGTGTATGTGATTGGTACAATAAACCTGGTACAACTAAAAACTACTATTCAGAAACCATATTATTGATAGCTTGACTTCTTCCCCCACCCCCCAATGCTGGTACTAGGGTTATAAAGAATTGTAGTTCTCCAGTGTGCAGTAAGCAAGGCCTGCTGCACTGAACAGAACAGTAAAACATTTCAATAAAACTTTGCTCCCATAGGATGGGAGTGAGAAGGGAAACTTTTGTGATTCAAAGCCTGATGTATACAAGTATGGGGCAGGAGGGACAGGAACGTTTCAGATGACATTAAATATGTTAAATCTGAGCACTCTCCCTACCACTGTAGTTCTCATTTAACAGCGTTCTTAATGCATGTATTCCTTGTGATTTTTTTAAAATAAACCAAGAACAAGTTTTCTAATGTGATGTGCTGGTAAAACATTTTGAGTTGAATGTGCTGGAACCTGACTTCTATCACTAAAAGGAGTCTCATAACTAACTGATGCCCCTTCACAGCCATACAAGTTGCTAGTGGAGCTTCACAGGAATCTTTAGTGGATGACAACTGTAGGCCCCCCATCAGGTCACTTTGCTTGCTTTCCTTGACACATCTGGTGGGGTTTGGCTTAGGTTTCCCTTTACCTTCTTTCAGCCTCTTGTGCAGTCTGTTTATATCCTTCTGGCTGCAGTCTCACCAGTTTTCTTGTACCAATCCTCTCTCCCCCAGTACATGTTCACATTGGGGTCTTAGCCACCATGAGAACTATGGGACGTGCACAGGAGCTCTCTTCTGATGTTTCAGCCTTGCTTCAGCAGGGAGGTGGGATTCCTGGAAAACCTGGCTTTGTTCCTGTAGCTCTCTGGTACAGTACAGTGCTAGATTAACAGGCAGAATAACAGCCCTGCCTACGATGCTTTCTTCAACACAACTGGAGCAGTGAAAGTACAAATTAACAAGGCAGAAAGTGTATACATGAGAAGGCTTTATAATGGAATGTTTTGAGAGTGCTGCATACGCAAAACCTGCAGTAATGCCTGCAGCTTTTCATCACGAGGGAACCCCTAATTTCTTAGCCTGCAATCATATTTCTGCACAGTGTAAAGTGACTACATATTAAATATCTTCTGTTTCTTTGTTTCAGATTGCACAGAAGCTGAGGCAGGCACTCAGCCGCTTTCCTATGATGTAGAGAATAAGGAGTATTCAACAATAAAGAACAACTCCAAAGTGCTTTCCTGATGTGGGGGCAATGCTAATAAAACCTTGTTAGCCTTTACAAAAAAAGAAAAAAAATATTCCCTCAAAACCGCAAACCAACAAGAATCAGTTGTAATAAAAAGTGTTATTTAAAATTTTACTTTATCAGCCTAAATTATACAATAAGGCTCTCCTGTCTTGAAAGCTCTCCCATTTGTATCATTATTTAAATAAAAACAGCTAGGTAATGCTGTCAGTTATAGGGATCTAAATTATCAAACTGATATGTTGCCATGGACTTCACGAAGACTTGTCTGTCAGATGTTCTTCCAAAAACTCTGGATCAACACCAGAGTGACACATTTGTAGCTTTTTTTTTTTTTTTTAAGTGGGAAAGCAGACAAACTTTAAGAAATTACTTAATACTCTTCATGTTCAGTTGAGCTCTCCAGCAATTCAGTAACCAGGAGGAATTATATTCATGTATGTTTCTGGCACATGTTTGTGATAATCTCCTGAATGAACGCTTTGTTCTTAGATTTTGCTTCCCATATGCAGCCATGGCATCCTGGTCCCAGTATGACTTCTGGTAAATAGAAATCATTCTTCCCTCTCTTCTTTTTCCTTCTAACTCAATCTTGTTCTTGTGACGCACCACCTCAGAGCTTATGTCAGGCTCACTTTTTCACTATGCACTGTGTAAGAAGACGAAGTACAAACAAGGAATGAGCCATTCAGGAAAGTGTGAAAAGCAGTTTTCCATACCAGCACTTTGACACCCCCAATGTTATGCCATAAGGCACTGGTGTTTCTCAGTGCTGTAAAGGGCCAGCTTCCCCTCTGACAGTTTATAGTGTTTCAGCAGAGGGGACACTGCCACATCTAACCCCAGCTAGTAGACATCCCCAAATTCCAACTAAGCTCAGGTCTTCGTGTAGTAGTATGGTGTGCTATTCGTTCAGGTTAACTTTTGTTGCCTTCTAATGCAAACTCAAAGGTGACAAAAGTACTGAATAACACCATTAGTTATCACACAAACTCTGTTCTTTGATCGTCTTTTGTCAAGTGACTCAGTATCCTCTTCCATACTACTGAAATACCATTTGAGGCCTTGGCGTTTCACAGAGTCAAACCAAAAAAGCCACCACCAACTGTGTTCACAATGGGCACCAAGTACAGTAATTCATTTCTTGCCATAGGCAGGCAGGAAAGCCAAAATGCATTTTTTGCTAAAATGTGCCTGGAAAATAAATATTTTAGTTTTAAAAAACAACAACTAAAAAAGGCATTTTATCAATAAGCCATTCTAAGTGACGGGTATAGTCTGCCGGTTCAATAGTTGCCTTACTCTGTTTTGCATTGGTGTTACTTTTTTGTGCTAGAAGGAAAATCTGGGTCTGCCTGAATAACCTGAAACCAAACCAAACCAAACAAGACTAAGCCTAAGTCTAGATGCTTCTCAGTGTCACGAGTTTTGTTCACCTTTTATAAATCTTGTCGTTTTCTCCTCCCAAGTTTAGTTCTTTGCTTCTAAAATTCCATAGCGCAGTGTTGTTTGATACAGCCATTTAAATATGTACAAATTGTAAAGAATGTGTATAAATGTTTTACACCAAATGTAAGATCTGCTTGCATGTAGAAGCAGCTTATATAATAAATTGTTACAATGTGTACAGTAAATTCTGAAATCACTTTTTCAAGCCAGCATTTTTTTAGCATTTGTATATTCACTTTTTGGTAATGAAATCTCTTTGTAACAGACTCTTCATTTGGGAGGGAAGGGGTTCTTTTTACCAATCCTTAAATAGCTCCGTATGCACTAAAGTTGAAAGGTCTTTATCTTGAATAGACTGTTTTGGAATCTGAAGTGTAAGCTCTGCATTCCCAGTGCAGGGAAGCTATGACAGTAGCAATTGTGTAAGATGCAACATTTTTGCAAAAAAGAAAAAAAAAAAAAAAGAAAAACTGTTTAAAGATTTCTAGTAAAATGAAGTTAAACTGATAATAAATATTTATGTATATCCACCAGACTATTTTATCTTTTTCTTTGAAATCATCATGTTGGTTTTTAACAGGATGAATGGAGTATGAGGCAAATCCTTCCTATGGCTTTTCACCAGCTTATGCACGGGCCACCTGAGGAATGAGGAATCGTCCATGTGTCTTCCATAAACCAGGCATCCCAACTGAATGGTATAATAGTGCTAGTGACTGCAAACCAGCAAAGGCTATGCATATGTTGTAAGCTTTCTTTATTCAGGTCAGTCCAGCTTGTGGTTGATGGAACCCTCCTGACTGCAAATAAGTAGTAGAGCACAGTGCTACTGTGTATTCCTGGCTTTGTGTCAGCATGGTATTGGCCTAGAATAGAAATTCAATTGTCTTTGGTATTTGTTTTTTAAATTAGATGTGAATAGTGGCACAGCTTAATTGCATGAGTTGGGGGCAACAGAAAATGTGCACACTAAAGATGTGGTTATAAAACAGAAATAGCAAGTTAGTGCAGGACTTGAGCAGTGCTCTCCTGTGTTTTGTTTGTCATAGCTGAATAGTGTCTGCAGCATCAACAAGCCTTACTACTGTTTCCTGGCTTATGTTTTCCTTCCAGGAAGAGCCAAACACTGGCATTAGCCCAGTGACTTCATAAAAGACATCAACTGCCCAAGCCCTTGGGTTTAACTTTATATTTTATTTGCTTATTCCATTACTGCAACTGCATCCATTTTTGAAAAATTAAAATGTAGCTGTACAGAGAGGAAGGCTACCTGCTTTTCTTGATTGCTGTTAATCAAACATGGGATTAGACTGCAGCAGCAGACTTTGTTCAGGGTGTGGTTTTGGAGGTGTACTGTTGATTTTAATTAGAGAGTTCTTCAAGAAGTCCTAACTTTACATGAATATGGAAATTTTTACACTCCTGAGCAATTCCTGTTTTCTGGGACAAGATAATTGAGAAAGTACTACCATAACATACACTTGATTCTGTAAATCCTAATTAAATAATACATCAATTTTACTTCTAACAAAATTAGTCTAGTTCAGGCTCTTAGAAAGAATTCAGTCTAACAGCCTTGTGAAGAAAACTCTCACAAAGGAGAAGATGCAGCTCTTGTGCTGTGGCTTAGTTTGACATACACCAGACACTCTGCCAGTGTGGATTGGCCAAAATTACTCCCTCCACAGCCTCAGGGCATGCAGTCCAGCAGCAAGGAAAGCATTCGCTAGGCAAGAGTCCTGCTACTGCTGCTTCTGCCTTTCATAGAGCTTCCCACTGATGTGAGCATGCACCAGGCAGTGACCAGTTAGTTGGCAAGGGGCAGGGGGGTCTTTGGTCACTAGTTTTTTTCACATACTTTCCTATAACTCTGCTGATAAAACAAATGCTAATATCTGAGGTAACCACTTGAGCAGAAAAATCTTTTTTCCTGTCTACAACCTTATAGAATTAGAAATACATTGACTGGCTGGTGACCAATCCATTCATTCTGCTGCGTGGCAATGTCAGTTACACCCATACTGTTTTAAACAACATCTGAGTCACAAACTTGGATTAACTGTTTTCTTCCCCTTTTTTTTTTCCTCCCATGGCTTTTTGCACATGAGTTGTGACTCTCAGATCTTTGCCCTATCTTTGGGATACGGAATTTAAACTGGCTTAATATCCTTATCTTATAAATAATGTGTTTGACTATTTTTAATCTTCTGGGTCTTTTAATCTTTCCTGATTGGCCAGATATTTTAAACTATCTTAATTTTTTTGCATTCCTTCAGATTCCAGCTAGTATTCTTACTGCCTTACTGCTAAACTTTCTGAACTCTGGATTCTTCTCATCTACAAGATTAAAAACTTGGCTTCACAATAGGATTTATTAGTTTCTTTGAACTGATCCTGTCTACCTGAAGCCAGCTTTCTCATTTTTACTAAATATTGTTCTTCCCTTATTCTAACCTGTGGCTGTATTCTATGAAAATACCTTTGTGTATGTCATGGTTTTATGTCAGGGCTGAAGCAAGACTGCATGTACTACTTATTAATTAAGTATTAAAATACTTATTTTCTGTTAACAACAGGCTTCTGCTACCCATAGTTTTCCTTTTATATCTACCATCTTCAACAACTATTCATTTTTTAAATATGTTTGCTAATAAATTTTTCATAGCACGCATTTGTCAATTCAAGGTCACTTTTAATTCACCTTGCCTTCTGTTGCAATTAAATATCAGTAGATCAAAATCTAAAATTGCTACTCTTCACTGGTTTTTAGTCTTGTGAAATGTCGTTCCCAAAAACCCAAATATTTGATGAACTTTTGTCCTAAAGAGTATGTCATTCTAAAGATGTGGTTAAGTAGCTAGCTCCAAGAGGTTTTTTGGAGGTTATCTTAGAAGAATAACAAATGTTAGGATTTTAAAATAACAGAAAATATAGAAAGATTGCGGGCACTCTTTAAAAAACAATATTAAGTGGTTTGGTTTCTTTTGAATTGTATTTTAGTTATTGATCTGTCCCTATTAAATTGCTTGTCAGAGCATCCCCCCAAATACACCTGTGTGATTATGTAATGCCTCAATGACTAATGAATTTGGTCACCCACAGGAGATGCAAGCAGACAGCAGATTGAAGTTTATAGAATGAGGTTTGTAAATAATGTGCTCTCTTCCTTTTGATACCAAAGGAGAGGATAAAGGGGTTGAAAACAGGGCAGTAATAAATTGGAAGACAAGACAAGCCTTTTATTTGTGACCATTTATAACAGCTTATCTGAAGAAAATCAGTCTGTTTAAAAAAAAAACAAACAAACCCAACAAAACAGCTGTGGATGAAGCTGGATACTGAATATAACAGTACTTCCAATGGCAAAGCTAAATATTTATCAGTCTTCATTCAATTTGTAATTACATCAAGATTTTAAGGTACTAGCTGTTGTACTCTATAGCCCTTGGTATACAGGAGTAGTAGCAGTTTCTAAGACTATGAATTATTTGGAATAATAATTATGTAAAATAATTTGAAAATAATATTGCCATTTCAGACACAGTTCAACAAACATATATTCTTTTGCAATACTTATAAATCTAGATAGAAGTTGATCTCTTAATGCTATTAAATGAAAAGATTAAATATATCCCTTCATTCTGTTCACTTTTCCGCTTCACATTTTGGGGGAAGAGTATCTCCCTGGTCCCATGTGATCCTTGTGCATTGCCTGCTCATCAAGACCTTTCTGACCCCATCAAAATTTATTGCACTCCTGACGTACTTTGCACTACATTCACTTTGCTGGCATCTCTGTGACCCTGTTTGTGCGGTAGGGCAGGAGGGGGTCATTGCTGGCATGTCCTTACCATTGTATAAGACTGTCGTGAGGGCTTTGGCAAGCACAGCACGTCCTTACAATACTACCAGCGCTCACAGCTGCACTATGAATCTGAAATATCTACTGACATTTCTTAAAGTCCCTTAAAATTCTTATGTGAGAATCCAAAGTTTGTGTTTGGTTGGGGTTTTAAACATGTCACTATAATGTCCAATGACAAGCTGGAAACAAAGCCCAAATGAAAGAGTGATGCTGTTTATCCAATGTTCTTCTATCTGTATTTTATTTTTTAATTACATTCCAAGCCAGACACAGAATCTTGTCAAGTTTGGTGTATAAACTCTTGTGAAAGGATCAGCTGCCTCAAAAGTAAGGGCCAAACGGGTGAGGGTAATTTTTCGTAACTGTTGACTAGTTCCTGACTAGTTGAGTCATATTTTTAAGCTCAGTAAAGATTTTGTTTAAAAATTCAACAGCTGGCAGAGAAGTGAAAACTTAAACATAGCATCTGTTGCAATATAGTAGCAAAATACAAACCAGGCTGCTTGCTGCTGGGATGGATTTGCTGAGCTTAACACACTACCCCAGAAGATTCCCATCTGACTGCAATCACCAGGACTGCACCATCCCAGATTGGTTATGCCAGCAGAGATAACTGAGGAGCACAAAAACTCTTCATGTGTCTTCCCTGTGTTTAAGTAGTAACACTTTTCTACCTGGTTAAAATTTGGATCTACCAAACTTAAAGCAAGGACTTTTTTCCAAACCTTTTGGAAGGAGGTAGGTCTAGACCACTTCTTCTCTACTTGGACTATGTTTGTGCTTGTTTGGCAATAGAGAAACAACTTGTGCCAGTCTATCTGCTGCTTACAACCACAGTCTTAATGCTTGGCAGAAAGGAAACAACATCCAAAAAAGCTTCACAAACAAACCCACAATGCAACTGTTTATGAATGTCTTCCAAATTCACAATTAGTAAGAGGAGGTTGCTATCCACAGACTGCTATACTACAAAATAAGTCTGCAGGATGGCTGCAGGATTTGGATTCTGTCCAAGTGTGCTGTAAAATTATCAGTGGAAAAGGGCAACTTGCAGGGACAGCAGTGGTTTCCCAGGGGATTGAGGGGCTGCTCCTAGACTAAGAGTAGAGTTCAGAAAAGCTGTTTGTGGGTACTGTCTGGCACAGTTCCCCTCTGAGCAAGGAGTTTATATTGTAATCATGTAGTATTAGAATCTAATAAGAATGACTAGTGGTCTTAAGTGATTTTTAAATAGTAAAATAAACCAGCCCTTTCTGTAGGGGATTTTTTGTCACACGGAAAAAACTCAAAACTCAGCCCACTAGTAAACACTGTATTGTGTGTTTGCAAGGGAGTTTGAGCAGCTGCAGCTGCACCTAGGCTCTGGGCTGTTTCTCACTGCTGTGGAGCCAGAGAACAGGAATCAGCTCAGGTCCACTGCTGAGCCTTGGGTCCAGGTGTGTGTGTGGCACACAGGTCTGGTGATGAACTCTGCAGCATGGAGAAAGACAGGACAGATGTGCACTGTCACTGTCTGGTTCTGTCTCAGCCCCAGGATGCAATGACACCTCAGCTGACCCTCTGTAGAGAGGGTCACTTACCACTTTCAGAGCAAAGTGGTTCTGCCCTGTGCTTTGCCAGAGGCTGTGCTAGACAGCTGCTGGCCCTGAGGGCAGAGAGAAGGTGTTGAGTGTGAGTGTAGCTGACTTCTGGCATGGTAACAAAACATTCTGAGAAATCTGTTTCAGGATACCTTAGATTTTTTTTTCCAATGGGACTCCAGCCACCACTAAGTTAAACTCAATAGCCAGCATTAGGTTATTAATTCAATGTAATCACCCTTATCAATATGAATAGATGTGCCTCTTAAAGCAGCAGGTTGCTTAAAAGTCATCATAAAGACTTCTCTGCAATATATTGCATCCTGACTCATCCATTCTGAGCAGCAGCTTCTAGAATTAAATTGAGATTAGTTAATCTGATTTCCCAGAGGCATTCTTAAACTCACAGAGCATCTCTGCTTTTATTCAGGCATACTATGAACTCTGTGCATCAGTGTTTCCATGTGGAAAGAATCTGCACTGGTTCTAGACCTTCCATGTAATTTGCAATAAATCTCCAAGACCGGATGAAATCTGTTTCAAATTTCTGGAATAAGTAAGGAGAAAATTCTGCTGAATGCCAAAATATGCAGGGAACATTATTCAAGATAGCTAGTCTGTAAGAGCAGCACAGGAAATCTGTCACTGCACCCATCTTTTTAAAGGACACGGGAAGTAATTGCACTAGTTCTGTGTATCAGGGTCACTAATTACAGAATCTAACCATCAGTGGACCAACCTGGCAAACAGCATCAGAGAATGAAGCAGGAGGAGAGACAGAGAAGAAGGGTAACAGGAGCACAGCAAGAAAGGCAAATCAAAGAGCTACTGAAGTAGAGGTAACAACAGCAGCAAACAGACATTGCACAAGGTGAATCGCAGTGGATGGGGTCTGTGACAGTAGAAATGCTCTTACTCTTGGCTTCAGAGGGATGACATGAGCACTGGTGTCATGCTCCAGCTTTCCCTGCCCTCAAAGCTATTTTACATGGCCCAGTAATTCTCACACTCCAGGAGCTGGCTTTCTCCCAAACCTACAGCTTTGCTGAGCTTTTCCAGTCACACCCACACAAGGTCTTTTCACTCCCCACCCCCTCCATGCCAAACTGCTGAGATTATTTTGGCCTTCCCACACTCTGTGCTCACCCCTTCCCATGCACACCAGCATTACCGGGTTGCTGGTACTACTGACATGCCTGTAATGGTGTCTGAAAGCGAGGAAATGTCCTAGGAATTGAGTGCAGCCCACAGAGGAAGATGGTTTCTCACTTCCCTTTCACCCAGGTAACTTTTGAGATAAACACACAGACACACACACCTATTTGGAGCGGGGAAAAAAACAACAGTAGCCTGCAAATGAGTTAACTGTAATTCCTGCAACTTTGAACCAGCTGAAGCAGTGAGCCCTAGCCTAGCCTACTCACTCACCTATATGGAATAATCATTTTTGTTACCTGTGCCAGGACCCATCCCCAGGCTAACAGGGATTGCATGAGAGCTACAGGCATAGTGAAATCTAAGCCACCTGCAACCTGGGGTGGGAATGTATCATTCCAGTCAGCCTCAGACCCCCTAATGATTTATATGTTAATTGTGAATGTGGCATGAGTTAGAAATACAGGTAATTCTTTCTGTGAAAGCAATACAAAAATCTTGTTTTAGTGAAGCAGAACGGCACACCTAAATAAACTAGTCAAATAGTCAAAAAAACCAAACACTGGCTAGCAAGCAGAATGAAGCCTAATTGTGTTTACTTGCACATACACATAGTCTTTGGATTTAACTGGTGCATTAGGAATAATGTAATATACCAAAATGTTTGCTCAAGTAATTTTTAAACTTGGTATTCCCTCAGTTCTTCTCTTTTCTGGTCTGTTCTCCTCATTCACACACTGTGCTTTGTCAGCTACCCCTTTAGAAAAACTGACACAGATAACCCTCATTCTACAGTCCTCCTTTCGAAAAAAACATATGCTATTCACTCTGCCTTTACCATAAATGGGGCTGTGAAATAACTTGACTCCTTAGCCAGTTTGCTCTATTTTACTGTTTTAGCTTTTCTTTTATCTTCTCCAGTTCAGTGCTGGTGGTATACTGAGGAACTCCATTAATTACTCTGATTGGAACTAGTTCATATTTACTGTCTTTTCAAACTATTCAGTCCAAGTTATCTTGCCACAAAGCTGCTGAGATGCAGAGGAATACCTGAGATTTACTGCCCAATGCCATTCCAACTTCACAAAAAGCAGTTGAAAAAACCCCAAACCTCCACTCTTTCAGGTAAATAAATATGTTCTCTTCCTTCATAGGAATTTGTTATTACGCTGCTTCTTGCTCCCCTTGCTCTTCGGTCTGAAGCCCCTCCCAAACCTGAAAATTAATGGACAGGGCTTTCTAAAGCATGGGAAGGCATAATACCACAAAGCATCTGTTTATAAAATTAAATGAGAGAAAGAAGCCTAACTTCATTCTAAAAGCACCACATATGCTGTACTGGAAACAACTCAAATGGAAAAAATGTTGAACATTTGATCATAGAAGAGTGAATCTATGCATGCAAGATACTTTGTGTTCCTTTTAGACAGTGACTGAATTGCTCTTTTTGCTATGTGGGTTAGTATCTGGCATACAACCAGTAGTCCATTATCAAAGGCATGAACTAGAAATTCTATATCTTAAGAAAGATGCAGCAAACAAATCCCAAACCTTAACCCTGGGGAATGTTTCCCACTGAATGTTGATTTACCAACTGGGATTCTGGATTGTACTTCAGATTTCGGAGAAATTAACCTACCCTTTCCAGGGATGTAAGGCTTTTCTCAGTAGTTGTAGGGTGGTGGTATTGGTTGTGAGGCGCATGATTTTATTTTATTAAAGATGTGTTCTCCAAATAGAAAACTATTTTAACCCTTTTTCCTATGCAAATACCTGAATAAATCTGAAACTTTTAAATGGACAGGTTGTGTCCAACATTCACTTTTGTTCAGCAAAAAAAAAAATTTAAAAATCCTTAATTTTACCTTAGCTTTGTGTTTTATATGCAAAGAAAAAACAGAACTGGAATGTGAGAGAACTTTAAGATATGAGCCTCCATTGGGTTAATTTACACAATTCTGTTAACACAGAACATGTGCTCATCTAATTAACAAAATCCTGTTATAAAATACTACAAATGTAAATAGCCAGTATTGGACATAACCTCAGTTAACATGTCCTATTAAGTTCAATCAACTCCCACTAATGTTTACACACAGAAAATTCATAAAAGATACTGTCCCTTGAATATTTGATCCCACTGGGGGCAAACTAGAGTTCAATAAGATTTAAATGAATTAACATTAATTAGTTATGAACTGTACATGGAAATGCCATTCTCTTTGCCCTCTCTTCCCAGCCCCCATTTCTAAATGCTTCATTATAGGTCTCATCTACTCTGTATGCTCTTTTTTTTTTTCCAAGTATAGTCTGTGTTACCCAACAGGACAAAATAACTAAAGATTTTTATATTAACAGAATTCATTTACAAATGAATCATAGTAAGAGGGATCAAAAGTTAACATTTTCCTCAATAAATAGTGTACCATTAAAATTATTCAGAAACATATGAAGTCCTGCTGTCACTTGCCTGACTGTATTTTGTCCTTGACTTTCCTGATTTTTGTATGATTGGGTTACTCTAAAAATACAAGGGAGGGTCTTATTATTTTAAATTATTTAGCTTTCAAGTCCATTGTCTGAATCCTAATCAGCTTTCTGTTGTGTTCTTGCACTGTCCAGTCTTGTATTAATCTTGTTCTCTCTGGCTAGTTGTAACATCTCAACAGACAATGAAACTTCTGAATAACTATGAAAGCTCTGTTTTTCCTTCTTAGAGATATAGAGCATCAACAGAATAATGAAATTCTTAAATAAGAATGAAGCTAGGAATCACTTCATTGCAGGCAATCTCTTCCAGTAGTCCAGTGTCACACCATCTGCGACAATGATGGCCACTATATACTGCTGACATGTCATAACTGGCAATCTGGGATTGCTCCTTCCTGGAGTTTTCTTCATAGCTGATTCATGGACAAAAGGAAGGCATTTCTTTTGCCTCATCAAATCCATATGCCTTGATGTGGGGTAATCAATAAACTCTGCTTTCACTGTTGATAACCAAGAGAGGTGTGTACAATTTTTCCAATGAGGCATGTGCTCACTGAGAAAAAACTGCCAGCTTACTTGCTGCAGCTCTTTCTGTGCAGATATTAAGCAGCCCACATTAAATTTAATTTTTCTATTTTATTAAGTATTTTGTTTTTCCTATCAGGAGTTCCAGAAAATGAGGCAAGGAGCAGTGGAAAACTCTGTGGCTTCCTAGTCCTTTGAACATGAGAAAGGGATACCTACAACTAATCATAAGCATGTCAGTCAGGAAGAAAGAATAAAAATTTTATCTGGTTGTCTGGTCACTATTGCTGCCTAAATAAGCGCCATCTGACTAATGCTGCTCTTCTGCACATACTTTTGAGATGAAGAATGTTAAGCTTTAAAACAGCTGCTGTTACTGAAAATAGTCTCTTAATAAGAAAAGGCTAGTCCCTGTGAATGCAGTCGATCTGCCCCTCCTGAGAGACCTCTTTCACTTAGCACACACAGAGTTAAAGTACAGGTGGAAGAGGAAGTGAGAAATTCCACTGACCTCCCAGCAACACAGTTTTTCATTAGCAGCATTTGTAAGACTTCACCACAGCATCTTTCTGCCACTTCTGATACACCTTCAGAGCTTGGATTCAGAGCCAAATCTTCTGCCAGTCTGGAGCTACAGCCAGATAGACCCTGACTCAGTCTGAGCCTAAAGCTAGTTTGCTTCCAGTCCAACCACCTTGAGCAGCCAAACCTGCGCTGTTTATTCACTTGAGAAGGAAGTTCAACCAAGCAAGGAACTGCGAGATTTAGGCTACTGATATACTTAAAGTCAGGCATATGTTTACCTCCTGCTGAACCAGAAGCTCAAGTCTGAGCCCCTACTCCAAATATTTGGTTAAAGAGTAATATGGGACAGACTAATTAGCATTAAAAGTTTCTTTTTCCTATTGTAAGGATCACAGACCCCGATGGCAAGGAATAAGGGGAGCTTGTCATGAAAGGCTGTAAACAGGAGCAGAAATTTGAAAATATTTTCACTAACTGAAGCAAAGAAAATATCCCTGCATCATTCCTCTTACACTCATGGCAAGATCAAACATTCTTTGTCAAAATCTAAATGAACAAATCATACTGATTTATCACTCATGTTCTCATGCTCTTCAGTTATTCCTGAGGAAATGAAGTAGATGTTGGTAACAGTGACCTAGCTCAAACTATATTGGACCATCTCTGCAACAAAGTACCAGATGTCTTTTGCACACAAAGTTCTTTACCAGGCCAAGAGAAGTGTAACCAACTAGAATAGAAAGCTCTTCTCTCAATTTCACTGGCAGTGTAAGAAGTGACAAAACCCCACAGTTACTTTCAGAGCAACATTTTCAGCACTTTAGCCTGAAAGTTACAAATGCTTCTCCGTGTCAAATTCAGCTGAAAATAAAATTAATTCTAACGTTAACTAGAAAATGTGGAAACATAGTTGAAGTGTTTGCATATTGGGACTAGTTACTTGTTTTGAATGTCATGTGCAGGAAAAAACATGCTGAGGTATTTCCCCTATTTCTTCTTTACTTGCTAAAGTCAAAAGTTTGTCATAAAAGGCAAAACCCAAACTGTTTTCAATGACCTTGTAAGCACACACATTTCCTGAGGAATTTGTGACCACTGAGGCTATGTGCAAGTGGCCAAAAATCCTGAGGAAATGCCATCAGAAGTAAACTTATATTTAATCTCAGAGCTTCAAAAAGTTACTGAAAAAGCTATTTCAGTAGCATAATACTGGACAGAGAAAAGTATATTTTGTTTGTTTCTACGATGTATCACCAAAGCTTTTTGCAGAGCCCCAGACTGCAAAGTTCACTCAACAATACATAAAGACAGACAAGTAATACTGCAGGTGCACTCATCCTATACCCCAAAGTCCAGGATATGGGGTTCACACAGCTATTCCAGACAGAGAGCAGACAGCTAAGCCAAATACCCCTTGCTCTATCCAGTTCTTCCAAACTCTGTTTTGCAACATCTTTGTTGCTCCTCTTCAGATGACCTTCAGACAAACAAACAATGCCACCTGCTAAGACCAGCATGCAGGACTTTTTTTCAGGGAGGCAATTATCTGGACCCTGGAAATGTCCATTACCAGAAGGAGCTAAGAACAGGAGTCATTATAATGCATGACAATGCTTCCAAGGTAAACAAGAGGCTGAGGAGGAGAAGGGATTGGAATTTCAAACCAAATGGAGTGACATTGAAAAAGACAGAAGTGTTCAGAAATTACACTGAGGTGATTTCTACCACTGAGGTAAGAGCTGAATGATTAAAAACCTGCATAAACACAGTGTGGACATTGTCTTCAACACAATTTATGCCACAGGTAAGTTAACAGGAACTGAACTTGATTTAGTAGCTGAAGGCTGTGTCCTCCTACCATGGAGGCTGTCCCAAACATACCACTGCTGCAATTTTATTTGAACTGCATTTTACATAGTTCCACAGTCAGCAAACATCAGAAGAATCCCTCCCCTTCTGATACAGAGGGAGAAGGATCTCCCTGCTCCTATGAAGGCAGAAGCTGGAAAAGGAGTTGGAAAGAGAAAAGGTAAGCAAAGGGACACTGCTGCAGACAAGATATTCCACCCTCCAAAATAGTCCTGCTATTCTATGCAGGCTGAATAGCAGAGAGAGCCCACAGACCCATTGCTTCTCCCAGCTGAAGGCTACAGGGGCAGCAGCAGATCACCTCCCACTTTTTAGCTGTGGGAACATTCAGAAAGCAATGCAAAACATCTGTGACTGCTCAAAGGTAGAAAGAGTGCTACAGTATCAAAGATGGATTAAGGGGGGCAAAGAAGCTAGGGTGGTGAAATTGTCAAGGCAGGAGATTAAAAGGAAGGAAAACTCCACAGAGAAAGGAGGATGAAATGAAAAATTGCTGAGGAGGTAATTAGGGTGTATGGCCTGGGAGAAAACAAGTGCTGTGCAAGAGGGAATGAGTTCACTTGAGGGACTCCTCAAAAGACTGCAGGAATTAATTTTTCCATGATACTCACATACACAAGGTCCAGAGTAAGACAGATCAACTCCAAATAACTCTGCTAAAAGATGATCTGTCAGTCTCAACACTTACCCTCAGAAAAGGACTTCCATGCATTGAAACACAGTCTGGTTAGATGAAAAAAACTTATCAAAAGGACACTTTTGCAAACATCCCCAAAATATCAAGGAATATCAATATCCCATATGAGCCCTAATTTGGATAGCATTCTTTGTGAAGGAGGTTTGTAAAATGAATTGTTTTATTTACTGCTACTCTTCATCATTTTCTGATTGTTGCTTTCTCAGGCTTGTGTTTCTAACACAAAGACTAATTAACTGATTTACTGCTTTTTGAGTGGCTGTACTACAACTAGAACACACTGAAGAGATTTGTTTGTAGCAGATTAGAACAGACTCAATCAGAGAGCCACCTATGAAGCAGTGCTTTGTCATACACAGTGCTAAAGGTTTCCAGTTTGCCACCTTCATCTGAGTTTTTCTCTCACATCCTTATCCCCTCATAAGGATTTGAGGTATTAAAAAAATACTACCCCAGGTGCACCAATCCTTTCTCCAGTATTTTACCCAACAAATCTGGCAATAAACTTTTTATTAACAATCCTAAATTGTGTGTTCTTGGCATTTGCAGTGAAAAGAACTAACAACAAAAATTACTACGGAGTTTGAAACAGACAACAGACTGGGACATACCAGTGTTCTCCCAGTGAGGAGTTTGCTCTCACGATGGAGTTTAAAGGGGACTGTGAAGAATTATTTCTCAAAGGCAAACCCACACACACACGAAAAAAAAAAAAAAAAAAAAAAAAAAAAAGGGTGGGTTTTTTTGCTGCTATTTTTAAACACATAAGCGTATGAGCCAGGGCAACTTTTTAAAGCAATGTGATACAACTCTCTTGGGCAGCACTGATTAAGCAATACTTGAAGTATTTTATCTCAAATGGGCACTTTTCTCTAGGGAAAGAGTGAAAGATGTCAAAGATAAACTGAGTTTTGGTCTGCCATTCACATTGGGTAGCTTTAGAAAGGCATCCCTTTTCTGTTTAAAATTGAGGATGGTTAATCTATGTTCTTACATCCTCTAAAACTCCCAAACGTTGAGCTATGTGCTGTCTTGCTTTTTCCATCCTGGCCACTTAATTTATACAGTTTCTGGGTAATTTCTTTTGTTTACCCAGTACTTTTAATCTCACCCTTCATACTATAATCAAAGTTTAGGATCGGGGGGAAAAAAAGCCCTATGCAAACACCAATCCCACTATCCATATCAGATTCTTTCAAAATGCTTTTTTAAGGAGGCACCATAAACAAACGTAAAATCAATCTCCTTTCCGAACTGTTGCTGGTTATAAAATAAATAAGCCAGACGTGTGTGATAGAAAGATAGTACCTGCTTTTCAGTTTGTTTCCATCATGTCTAAAGAAGGCAGGAACTGTGACATTTCACCTGGCAGCGCACACCCATGACCGACGTTCTCAACGTAAATGTGAGACAACAACAACAGATGGTAGTTTGGGCATTTCGAATTTCGCAGTATTCCCTCCCTGCATCTTAACTCAAGTTAAAATTCGTGATGCTAAGGAATTAGAATTCTGCTTGGTTTACCCGTGTATGAAGAGGACTACATTTTCTGCTAGAGGTTACACTGAATTTTTCTCATCCGAGCACATTGGCGTTCCTGTGCCTACCTCCTCAATCCACTCCTGGGTGAACTTCGGGAAAAAAACAGAGCTCACCCTGCACAGACTCAACAGGGAATTGTGATGGGAACCCTGCAACACCAGAACTGTGTCTTTGCCCGAAACTCCTTATGCCGCAGGACAGCGCACAGTTGGAAAGCAGCCCCGGGGGGAGCTCCGTGCCAGCGGGGAGCGGCGCCGGGAGCCCGGGCAGAAGCAGGAAGGAGCGCAGCTTGGCCGGGCCAGGGAACAGCCCCGGCGCCTCACGCCTCTGCTGGGCCGCCCGCGCTCCCGCCGGCCCGACGGCGGCCTCCGCCACCTGCGGGGGTGGGAGCGGCCCCGCCGGGCCGGGGCGAGCACGGCCGGGGCAATCAGGGCCGGGAGCACCGAGCTGGGAGCAGCCCGGCCGGGCCGGGGCCCACAGCGCCTCGCCGGGCTCGGCAGCGCGGCCGCCGCTCCTCCCCTCACCCGCGGGCAGGGCGGGGCAGCGCCCCGCCGGCCGCTTCTACCTGTCCCGGAGGAGGAGGAGCCGCGGAGCCAGAGGGACAAAGTTTATTCTGGAAAGTTTGCCGCGGGTGGGAAGGGAAAGGCGGAGAGCGAAGGGGAAGGTCGCTCCCGCCCCGCCGGCCGCAGCCGGGGCTCCCCGAGGAGGCGGACGCAGCGGCGGGTCCGCCCGCGGGGGCCGCTCCGCTTCCTTCGCCCTGCGCCGGGCGGCCCCGCCGCGGAGGCACTCAGAGGCTCGCGGCGGTGACCGGCGAGCGGCAGCGGGGCACGGCCGCCCTCCTGGCCCGCCTTCCTGGGAGAAGCGGCCAGGGCCGGGGACGGCCGCCCGGAGGAGCTCCCGCGGGGCTGCCGGGAGCTCCCGACTGCCGCGCCGTGCCCTCGACGGGAAGGAGGCTCCTTCGCCGCCCCCTCCACCGGGACCCCCGCGCCCGGCTCCCCGGCGGCCCCCATGGCTCTAAGCAAAGGGCTGCGGCTGCTCTGGAAGCAGGAGCCGGGGCCGAGCGCGCTGCTGGAGGCGCGCAGCCGCCAGGACTGCCTGTTGCTGGAGGCCGGTACCGTGGCGGCGCTCAGTAAGTGCGTGCGGGGCGGCCGTGGGGGCCCGCGGGTGTCCGTGGGTGTCACCTCTGCCTGGGAAGGGACGCTGCGGTGCCGCGGCAGCAGGCGGTGCCAGGAGCATTGGGGCGCTTTCCTCCGGGGCATGGAGAGAGGAGGGGTAGCGCGCCCTCACGTCCAGTGGGATGCTGGCTGCGGGGAGCGCCTCGCCTCGCTTACAGCAGGGCCCTCGGGGCTTGGGCGCTTGCTGGCGCGTTTGGGTGACCCGCGGTACCCTGGTACGTGCCGTGCATGGAGGGTTGGCTAGCATCTCCTCCCGATCCGTGTCCCGTCGCCGCTCTGGGTGTCTTTAGCCTCCTCACTAGCAGCCGCAGTAGAAGAAGCAGGAGAGGCCACCCGGCTGCCTAGTGGCGGCGGGGTCTCGGCACCTTTGGTGTGCAAGACTTATCCTCTTCAGCCTTGACATCAGAGGAGGGCCCAGGTAAAGGAATGGGGTCCACTGCCTCTTGTTTCTACTCAGCTCTATCAGTTGTTTAACCAGTGAGAACAGCCAGCTCACAGCAGAGGTGTTTTGGGATGACTGACTGGAGATTTGTCTCCTGTAAAGAATCCCTGGATTCTTACTGTGATACCCCTGTGGTTCGGACGGTGTTTGGTTACTGGAGTGTCTGGCTCTTACTGTAGCAGTCTCAGAGCTGTCTCACCTGGTGCTTTTGATACTTGTTACACATGGATTAATGCAGTGCTGATGTTGCTAATATTGAGGCAGACACAGAAAAATGAGGTGACTGAGAATGTAAGGGGCAAAAAGCAGTGTAGGGGAACACATGCTTGTGCTGTGTTCTTGAATTGTTTTCTGTGTAATATTTGTGCCTGCAATCGTGCTGCTGTTCACAGCGTTGTAGGAGTCCATGTCCAAGCAGCTCAAACAGTTGTAGTAAGATCTGTGTGTACATTGTGATTTGTACAATGTGGGTCACAATGTCACCTCAGGATCTGGGTCCACTGAGCTGAATCTTCCACAGTGTCCACTGGCAGGACATGCAGACTAAAATGCTTGATTTTCAGGTGCTGGGGACTAGGAATGATGAAAGCCAGAAAGGTCATCAAGAGGCAGCTGATTTTCACAAGAGTAGTTCTGATATTGGGAAAATTCTGACCAGTCATGGAAAAGATGTTATTGCCACACTGTGGGGATTTTTGGTTTTGTTTGTTTGGTTTTTTTAATTTTTTTAAATTTTATTTTATTGGAGTTTTATATTGTGCAATATTTTGAGGGTTCCGTTTCTTGCCAAATTCTCTGGTAATAGCGGACATAAATGTGTTACATTTTTCTAGAGGGGGTTTTTGTGTCAGTTTTCAGTGAACTGGCAGTGAAAAGTCAGTTAGTACTGAGCAGCACTTTACTTACTTTCCCTGATTTTAAAACCTGTTGAGATTAAAACTCTACATTGATATGAATGGGATTTGGTCTGTATTTTGTTACTCTGATAAAAATCTAAAGCAGCTCCACTTCCTAAAGCTAGTGTGCATGAACAAACTGGAGACTCCAGTATTCACCTAGGAAGCCCTGAGCCACCTGTATGACCAGTGGCTGGAAAGATTTGAAATCTCATTAATTAAAGGAATCATGAACATAGTGTAGTTTTTTCTACCCCAGTGTTGAATTACTAAACCTGAAATGATTTAGTGGCTGGAAAGTTGCTCAGCCAAAAAGGACCTGGTGGTGTTGCTCAGCATCCATCTGAACATGATCCAGCAGTGTGCTCAGGTGAACAAAGAGGCCAATGGCATCCTGGCCTATCTCAAAATAGGAGCCTGTCCAGAGAAGGACAGTGGAGCCAGTGAAGGATCTGGAGCACAAGTGCTATGAGGAGCAGGTGAGGAAGCTGGGATTGTTCAGCCCGGAGAAAAGGAGGTTCAGAGGAGACCTTATCACTCTCTACAACTGCCTGAAAGGAGGATGTAGCTAGGTGAGGGTTGGCCTCTTCTCCCAGGTAACAAGTGACTGGACAAGAGGAAATAGCCTCAATTTGTACCAGGAGAGGTTTAGATTAGAGATTAGGAGAAATTTCTTCATGGAAAGGATGGTCAGGCTTATGGGGAACTATGCCTGGAGGTGATCCAAAACTGTGTGGATGTGGAAGTTGGGAAATACGGCTTAAATTATGAACACAGTGGTACTAGTTTAATGGTTGGGCTCAGTGATCTTAGACGTCTTTTCTAATCTTAATGAGTCTATGATTTTGTGATTCTCTGATTATAGAATTTATATAGTCTCTCTTAAAATATGTTTGAAGAATTCTAAAGTAGTGATTTGTGTAGGGTAAAAAGCCTGTTTGCTGTGCCTTTTGGAAGTCCAGTGTCATGTCCTGAGACAACTGTAATCGTGTCTGTGTTGGCGCTCTGTAGTAATAACTTCATAATTTTATTTCATTTGATTCCTCTATTCCTTCCTGGGTCGGTTCCAGTATTGTAGGAAAAGCTGGTTTGTCCAGTGGAGCCTGTTTAGATAACTTCTTCTGTTTATGCAGCAGAGGACCAGAAAAGGAGGGAAAACCTAGTAGGTATTGTGCTGGTGAATTTAGAAGAATCGTGAAGAGGAAGCTTCACCGCAGGGTGGTAACAGAAACAACATTAATTCTGTTTTGTTTGACTTGTCTTTAGGTTGTTACTAACTGTAGAATGCGACAGTGAGAGGTTAACATAAACTTTATATATGTGTGGTTTCAGACATACTAATCCTAGGATTGTGTTAGTTTTGGCCTCTCTGTCTAGTTTTCTGTTTCTAAAATAAAGTTCTTTAAAAATTGCATACCTGTGGTGAGGAGTTATGCAACTGTGCCTTATGCAAACCTCTACACTAAATAAAAGCAGATTGGTATACCTGGATCACTTAAGTTGTACAACAGTTCATGTGGTTTTGCCATTAGTAAACAGAACTGTAGAGAGGAATAATCACAGATGGACAGTGAAGGCCTGAGAACAAATTTTAGTCATTGTTCATTGTTTTTTTTCCATAATTACCAAGTATCTCTGCCCTTGAACAGGCATGACATCTGCACTTGCGAAAAGTTTAATTGCTTCTATAATAATTTTGTACTAGAAGAAACTTCAATGTTGAATTTAACCTAGTTCAAGTGGCAGACAGGAGTGACAATTGTCCTAGAAGTGGTGTTACAAAAGAAGAAATCTGAAAAACCGCATACTTATACAGACACAGTGTTAATACAGGCTATAAACCTCTGGCAAACTACTCGTTAAAACAAACACTTTCAAATACATAAGCTAACAATTTGATGCTGTCCAGTGAATGGATGACTTTATACTTTCCCCTCTCTCGATATGTTATAAAGGTAACAACGACAATTTTAGTTGCAAACTGATTATGTTTCACAATTTTCTTACTGCATGCAAGGATTTAATACTTGAAAAATATTTGGCATCCTTGATATCAGTAGTGGGAAAGTATTGTAAAGCTCTCTAATTGCCTGAATGTCAGCAATTTATAAAATGAGAACACTTGTCCTGTAATAGAAACCTAAACTAAAAAACTTTTGGAAAAGATCAAGAAATCAAAAATCACTTCAGGAAACCTAGTTGTATATCCCTAAACCCCATAATCTGTATAGTGATGTGATATCAACAGAACAGTTTTCTGTTCTACTGTAAGTTAAATAGTATTTTTGAGGCTGGGAGTTTTTCTTCCTCCTCTCATGATGTCACTGTAGGGTGGAGGGTAAAATTCACTGTTTTGAATTGAATGACACATTTTGCTGGAGGCTTTTTTTTTGCCACTGGCAGTCCTAAAGCTTCAGTCATCTCCAGGAAGATGGGTGACAGCATGAAACAAATCTTCCAGGAATTCTGTGAACTAGAACATCAGTATATTCTGTGGAAGAAACCCAGAGTAATGAAGGATGAAGAAAAATTGTCATTGATTTAGGAGTTTTTGCTTAATGCAACAGGGAGTATAGACACAGATGCTGTTCCTACTTTAAATACATCACAGTTTCAGTGGTTTACAGATGAAATGAACTGCACAAGGGAGTTCTGGACTGCTGTCAAGGCAGTTACTAAACTAAAGCTATAGTGCTGAAAATATGGTGATTTAACTTTATTATGGAAGGTAGTTTCAGTGAAAAGCTGTCAACAGGAGTGCTCTGCTATTGAATTTCAGCATAATAATATGTTTTCACAAGAGCAGAGCCAAAGGGTGCAGAGATTTTTTTTTTTTAAGCTCTTTGATTCTGTAGCTTCTTTTGTAAAGGATGTTACATCACCTGTTATGTTAAATCCTAAATGACCATGTTGTCTGGAAAGTACAGAAGTTCAAAGTGTGTGTTTATGCAAATATGTCTGAGGTTTTTCCTGACTTCTACCCACAGATCTGGAAAGTTAGCCTTTTAGAGACAAACATATATAGTTAAGGTGTGTGTACACTCCATGGAGGAGCTCTGTGCCTCCTCGATTGCTTCAGTTGCAGATATGTGTGTGTGTGGTTCTCTGATGCAGCAGAGTGAAATCAGGGTAATGTCTTGCAAAACCAGGAAGTAGCAGTTATTTTACCTGTGCATCTTTTTCTTCTTTTGTATAGAAAGCAGTTTCTGTGGTGTAGCTACATTCACTGTTTACAATTAGCTTTGGTTTTGTATTTGTGTGAACAGCTATGCCACTGAGTGGGGTATGGAAATCAAACACCAACACTTGTGTAAGTACTGTGAATGTATTTCTAAGCACTACACTCTGTCCAAAACAGTGAGCCCTTCACCATGGCTCATTTCTGCTCTTACGCTGGAATATTCATACAGCTAGCACAAACTTTTTAAAATTTTCTGTAGTTTAGTGGTGTTCAAACTTTTCCATTTGTGGAAACCGTCTACAGAGCAGAAGTCCTGTCTTCCTTGGTTATGCTGGCAATGGGCACTTGCAAGCTGTGGTTTCTCAGGCTGAATTTCACTGCTTTAGATTATAGGAAAAAGTGTGTGTTGCAATGCTTTCAAAATGCAAACTGGGTACAGAAAAGAGGGATGATGTATTTGTCTAAGTGTAGAGTGTTGATTACAAGACTTGTTTTCTATGCTAGGAGACAAGTAGTGGTTGTGAGGGATGAATTCTTTGTAGTGGTTATGCCTGTAGTTGCTTGTTTGCTTGTATGCTTGTAAACTTCTGTGCTACAAGTTTCTATGAGTCATATATGGTAGAAACCACACAGAGATAATGGCCAAGCTTCAGAGAAATCACTTAGGGACTTCCCTTTTATTTTCTTGACTGCCTGCAGCAACATGGAGCTGGCCAGTAGAAACCTGGTGATTTCATTAATCCATTATTCTTTGATTGTGAATTAATATATTCATGTATGCACGTGCAAGTATGCAAACATAATCTCTCACTAGGACCAGATTGATCTCAATCTAATATAGAAGACCAGGAAACTGCTCTTTCCAAAATGCCAATTTTCTGTTTTGTTGTGTTTTTCAACCAGAAACGTATCTTACTAGAAAACTGGTAAATACATTATTTATTTGTGCTTAATGTTTTAAATATTTGGATTCTCTGAACTGTAACTCTGACCACAGACTTTTCCCAACTCTGCACTGCTTGGCCTATATGGTGTTTCTGAATATAGTCTGACTTTCATAATGCCTTTGTAGCTTGGATTGGATGTGAACAGGAAGATTTTAGTGGTGAAAGATAATGAAAATACAACAAACTACTTTAAATGTGCCTGCAGAGGACACAATTTGGAGTTAATTGTCTAAACTTACGTAATACCAGACATTGGATTTATTTCTAGGTAAGATGCTTATGGTAGTGTAGGTATGAAATTACTGTTTGATTATAATTTTTCCCTGTTTCTGGGGAAAGTTCACACCTCTTTCCCCCAAATGCTAGATAACACAAATAAAGTTGTCCCATGACTCCAAACCTATGTTTCTTAAAGTATTTAGAAAAATGCTTGAGATTACATTCGTATAGCAGTACATACAGCCAAACAGATGACTATTTCCAGAATCAGGCTGAAAAACCACAAGGGAGAAACAGAATCCATAAACCAGTCTCAGATTCTTTCTTTTTTCAAGAGCTTTTCCTTCCTTTTTATCTTTAAGTTGAAGGTATTACTGTGTCTGTCCTTAGTGATGGACTTGGAATTATGGTACCTTTCTCTACCCCCTTTCTACTCCTCTTACTGACTTTTCTGGGGTCCATATGCTTGAGAGTTGCGCTGATTCTTGCTGAAGTCTGGGGGTTCAGCCCTAAGGAAGGGTTGAATGAAGGAAATGGTGTATGTTTGGCCAGTTCCTACTATGAAATTGCAGCTTTTACAAGCAAGAAGTCACAGTTGGTTAAGCCATATGGTATAATGTATTTGCATGTCTTTTCATGGTGTGGGGTTTTTGGCTCTGAAATATTTTATGGATGGAAAAGGTCACTTTTAATTTATTTTATTGAAGTTTAGTTTAATTGAATTACTGCATACCTTTTGTTTTGCAAGGGTTTAAGTGTTTCATAGAAATTTTTCCCTTTAACTTCTTCATCTAACAAAGTAGCAGTAAGTTTTGTTCTCTGTGTAGCCACACTCTTTTTGATTCTCACTCATGTCCTAGCACTCCTTAAATGCTCTAGGAGATGTTTTAGGTTTTGCTGACAGTTATTTGAGATTTCAGTAAGATTTTGAGATTTATAAATACTTCTGTTTAATAATAGGATATGGACCTGGCTCAAGCCCTCTGCAATAATGTCCTTTGGATGTTACACCAAGGAGTGTAACGGGACAGGAGACTTCAAATTCCATCAATATCTCTAACAAAGGGAATTTACATACACCACCCCCCAAATGTGGTCCATAAGCTCAAAAACATTCTGGCTTCTCTTTTTACATGACCCACAGTCATAGCTGTGTCTGTTTGGCATGTTCCTTTCCTGCTCCTTCCTTCCAGGCAGCTCTGCTGGTGCTGCTGTCCCAGCTGATGCTGCTGTGCAGGTGTAGGTTTTGACAATTGGCCTGTCCAGAACTGCAGTGTTTCTGTACCAGGACTGGCAAAACAGAGCTGTTGGCTGCGCGTTTGGGGAATTCCTGTGCCAGCAGCTGATGTGTGTGTGATGCCACTGGCTTGACCTGGGAGACTCCAGTGGGTTCCATACATGCCAGTGGCAGGCACTTCTTGCCAGAAGTGGAATGAGCTGTGTGTTGCCTAATTCCATGCTGAAATAAATTCCATTCTTTTGGATTGTTCTCTTACCAGACACTTTCAACAGCCAACTTTCCAACTTCTAATTCTATTTTGAAAAGTATCACCATGCTTTCAAATTGACTTTTGAAATGCTTTCGGGTTGTGCCTGGCCTGCAGTTTTATGAGCTCCTGCATCTGTCTCAGATCTGAATCTCTTGATGTTTCTCTTCTTTTAGATTTCTTCCTAAAGCTGGAATATTTGGAGCAAGAATTTTCATTTTGGTTTTCTCTTTTAATTTTAAACTAGCACAATTATTTTAATGTAGACATCTTTTAAAGAAGGGAACAGATTTAAGAAAAAAATTTCAGTATATTGTTGCTGCTCTTTTCTACTTAGTAAAGATGCCATGGGAAGTGAAACATCACTTTTTTTAACCTGTTTTTTTTTAATACATAGGACAGCCTTGACATGGATGTTCTTTTTCAAAGACTGAAACGTATTTATAGTCTGTCTAAACTGGTTTTGTGAATTTGGTTTTTTTAAGTGC
The DNA here is from genome assembly GCA_030060385.1 of Muscicapa striata striata. Classification (NCBI taxonomy): domain Eukaryota; kingdom Metazoa; phylum Chordata; class Aves; order Passeriformes; family Muscicapidae; genus Muscicapa; species Muscicapa striata. The sequence goes on along the minus strand of JAREIS010000010.1, from coordinate 4,584,050 downwards.
TTGAGACCTGAGCTTGCTACCTCAGCCCTTAAAATGCACCATTACTGAGTATTTAAATCATTATTGTCCAGAGATTTATGTTACCCAATAAAAATCACTTATCCTCTGCTGCTTATGCTTTGCTTCACTGGTGTGTGTGGTATCAACATTTGGCTAGTTTCTCCTAAATTATCTTGCTGATTTTCAGTGTTCTAAGAAAGTAAAGTATGTAGGTTGTGAAACTATAGTAGTAAAAACAAAATTAAGAAAAAATTAAACAAGTCTTCTTTATTTGCCACTAGTGCAAAAATTGAGATAAACATATTTTAATTACTCTTGGGGGTTGCCTCTGTGAAAGAATTTTGCAAGAAGAATTGTCCTTCGTTTCACTTCAAAGTGTCAGCAATATTTATTTATTTTCTGTGTTTCTCACTGAACTCCTTGCCTCTTGGGATTTATAAAGAGAACTGTCTCTTTCTTTTCCCTCCTATCATCCATTGCAAGCAGTTCAGTTTGTCCTTTTATGCCCAGAGGTTTCAGGGTTTTTTTAACTGCTGAAGTTAATTAGGAACATAAGATTGCATATTATTAGCAAATCTCTGAAAGAACTGTGTTGCTGTTTATCTGTAGTTCAAGAAGTAAAAGGACATTTGAGGGTTGCAGTCTATTTTCCTCATTTGGGAGATTAACTTTGCTCCTTATTGGGAAATATATACAAAATGCAGACTCATTCAGGAAGTATGCTGGTTTTATGTTAAAGTAGCCAGTGATAAGTTTGATCTGTGGTCTGGCTTAGTATGTAACTTAGTATATAATGTTCAGTATGTGCCCATTGAAGTTGCTTGTTGCAGAAATGCACAAATATCATATGAGCATCTGACCCTTTTTTTTATTTAATTAACTAATTCTCACTTCAGTAAAATATGTTTAATTCCTCTTGAAATCAACATCTGGTGTTGTGTCTACATCAAATCATGTTATCCTGCATAAAAAAGAAGTCCAGTTGTGTATGAGAGTCTGGAAGTATAAACTCTCTTTTTGTACATCAAGAAAAAATATTATATTTTAGCTTATGGCAAGACTGACTGTTTTCTTCTTATTTTAGAACATCTTAAATTTTACATGTGCTCATGTATTTCTTTATTCTGGATCTGATGTGGCATCTAAAATAGACTAAAATTGTTAATAAGAATCAGGTTGATTTGAAAATAAAGTGAGTGTGTTTTTTTTCTTAAAGGGCGGTGTGTGAAGATGTGCATTTCTGTTGCATCATGTTTTGATCTCTATGGTTTTACAGCATTTTAACCCTACCTTTGTACTGTAGTATTATTGACTGAGAAAAATCAATCTAGGTAGCATTAATTCCTATGTAATAGGAATAATAGCATCTGAAATTTTTGCTAAGACTGGATAACTAAGTTTCCTGCCTTTCTCTTTGTTCCTTAGCTCCAGAAGAAAAGGATGTAATTAAAGGACAGTATGAAAAACTCATGGATGCTTATGGTTGCTTAGGGGAGCTTCAGCTTAAATGTGGTAAGTCACTATCTGCATGACTGAGCTTATAAAATGCCCAGACAATGCTAAATGACAATAAGTGGCTAAAGTTGTCTAATTTCTTAAATTGTGAAAGCTAGTTGCACTTCGTCATGTACAGTCTGGAAAAGATCTGTTTCTTTTTCTATTTTGGGCCAAAACCATATCACTGAATGATGGATGGATTTTTTCTTAATTTATTTTGTCTGACATTCTTAGCTGCCTGAAGATAATTGCCGTTCTTCTTTCCTTACCACATTTGTCCGAGGCAAGCTGTGATTTCTTAATTCTTCTCTTCTTTAAGGATCATGTTTAGACACTGATTATCATGGTCATCTGACAGTACAGTACTTCAGAATGCCTAATTGCCTTTAATCACTCATACAGATAAGGATTTGCAGAAGAAGGCCTCTGGCTTCAAATAGTGTAGTAAGGAATGTTTATTGTCATTGATGTAAATTTTTGTACAGTTTGGGCATCTTAATTTAGCAAAGGACTTGTTATTGCACTGCCTGCAGGAATGTTAATGGAAAGAACGTGTTTAAAGAAGACAACTGCAGTGATTGATTTGAAGATAATAGGACCTTACACAATACTTAAAAATCAGTGATGATTTAGATGCATAAATAAAAAAAGTACTGTACATGTTGTTCCCAAGTTGTTACAATGAGCCCTAATTTTCACTTGGAGAAATGACAAGACTTTTCCATCTAACTTGATGCTTGGTCAAGGAGTCTACCAAAGGCAGTGGTGGTGTGAGCACTGGTGTATTTATACCAATAGATATAATTTGTGTCTTTTTATACCCCACTTATAATTTTGCAGCCTGAGAAATATGACTTGAAATTGACCTGAAGAAGCAACTGCAATCTGAAGGATTTTTGTGTTATAATCTAAAACTGTAGGTCAATCTAGTCTTTTTAAATGAATGTGGACTTTTTGTTTGTTTTGTTTCTTGTGAAGTTAATTAGACATTTCTCTGGAGATTTATATCAATTTGCTAATGTAATTTAAAATGGAGGACTTGTGATTAGTTTTTCTTGGCACTTGGGTCTGTTTTTCTTTGTAGAAGTCTAATGAATCCTGCTGTAGTAATAAAAGAATGTAGCTATTGAATTCAATCTCTTCAAGCTACAGATAAGGGTAGTTTTTGGTATGAACCAAATATATCCAATTTTCGTTTTCATGTTAAAAGGTGAATAATTTCAAATGGGGTGTGAAATATTCTCAACCTTACTTTTTCTCATGTCCTTATTTCTTCTTAAACAACATATGCTTAACTTCAGCGCTCTGAAAGTGTGAGGTTTTTCCTTTCTGAGCTTTGTCACTGTACCTCTGCCCTGTTCTAGCATTAGGTTACAAGTTATGGTACAGGACTTGATTTGGAAGGGATTGTTAAAATTCAGTGAAAATTCAGAGGGTCTTGCTGTAATGGTAAGTGAAGGTAAGCAAAGATGCATGTCTGCTATCTCACTCTTCAAGACATAGCCCATGTTTTTGTCTGGTTTAGACCTTCCATCTTACATGTAAGTGAATTCCATCCCTTTATCTGTTGCTTACATAAAAGATTAACACTACAAAGGAGTTGTACTGGGTTTGTGTAGCAAGGTTTTGGTAGCAGGAGGGTGTACAGATGTGGTTTCTGTGAGAAGCTGCCAGAAACTTCCCCTGTGTCCAATGGAGCCAAAGCCAGCTGGCTCCAGGACAGATGTGCTGCTGGCCAAGACCGAACCCATCAGCAGCAGTGGTAGTGCCTCTGGGATAAGAGACTGAAGAATGGGGGCAAAACTGCCCAGCTGAAGCTGGAGAAGAGCAGAGTTAGAGTATGTGAGAGGAACAGCTCTGCAGACTCCAAGGTAGGGGGAAGGAGGGGCAGGAGGTGCTCCAGGTGCCTGAGCTCAGATTCCCCTGCAGCCCATGGTAAGGCAGCCGTGCCCCTGCAGCCCAGGGAGGTCCATGGGGGAGCAGAGATCCACATGCAGTCCCTGGAAGTCCACCATGGAGCAGAGATCCACCTGCAGCCCCTGGAGGTCCATGGGGGAGCAGAGATCCACCTGCAGTCCCTGGAAGTCCACCATGGAGCAGAGATCCACCTGCAGCCCCTGGAGGTCCATGGGGGAGCAGAGATACACCTGCAGCCCCTGGAGGTCCATGATGGAGCAGAGATCCACCTGCAGCCCCTGGAGGTCCATGGTGGAGCAGAGATCCACCTGCAGCCCCTGGAGGTCCATGATGGAGCAGAGATCCACCTGCAGCCCCTGGAGGTCCATGGTGGAGCAGAGATCCACCTGCAGCCCCTGGAGGTCCATGGGGGAGCAGAGATCCACCTGCAGTCCCTGGAGGTCCATGGTGGAGCAGAGATCCACCTGCAGCCCCTGGAGGTCCATGGTGGAGCAGAGATCCACCTGCAGCCCCTGGAGGTCCATGGTGGAGCAGAGATCCACCTGCAGTCCCTGGTGGAGCAGAGATCCACATGCAGTCCCTGGAGGTCCATGGGGGAGCAGAGATCCACCTGCAGCCTGTGGAGGTCCATGATGGAGCAGAGATCCACCTGCAGCCCCTGGAGGTCCATGATGGAGCAGAGATCCACCTGCAGCCTGTGGAGGTCCATGATGGAGCAGAGATCCACCTGCAGCCCCTGGAGGTCCATGGTGGAGCAGAGATCCACCTGCAGCCCCTGGAGGTCCATGAGGGAGCAGAGATCCACCTGCAGTCCCTGGTGGAGCAGAGATCCACATGCAGTCCCTGGAGGTCCATGGGGGAGCAGAGATCCACCTGCAGCCTGTGGAGGTCCATGATGGAGCAGAGATCCACCTGCAGCCCCTGGAGGTCCATGGTGGAGCAGAGCTCCACCTGCAGTCCCTGGAGGTCCATGGGGGAGCAGAGATCCACCTGCAGTCCCTGGAGGTCCATGATGGAGCAGAGATCCACCTGCAGTCCCTGGAGGTCCATGATGGAGCGGAGATCCACCTGCAGCCCCTGGTGGAGCAGAGATCCACCTGCAGTCCCTGGAGGTCCATGGGGGAGCAGAGATCCACCTGCAGCCTGTGGAGGTCCATGATGGAGCAGAGATCCACCTGCAGTCCCTGGAGGTCCATGGTGGAGCAGAGATCCACCTGCAGTCCCTGGAGGTCCATGGTGGAGCAGAGATCCACCTGCAGTCCCTGGAGGTCCATGGTGGAGCAGAGATCCTGCAGCTCTGGAGGTCCCCACACCAGAGCAGGTGGATGCCTGAAGATGGCTGTGACCCCATGGGAGGCACACAGTGGAGCAGGCTCCTGGCAGGACTTGTAGACCCATGGAGAGAGGAGCTCAGTCTGGAGCAGGTTTGCTGGCCAGATTTGTGACCCTGTGGGTGATTTACCCTGGAGCAGTTTGTTCCAGAAGGCCTGCACCCTTTGTGAGGGAACCACACTGGAGCAGTTTGTGAAAAACTGCAGCCCATGGGATGGAGTCATGCTGGAGAAGTTCAAGGAGGACTGTCTTCTGTGGGAGGGTCTCCATTCTGGAGCATGGAAAGAGTGTGAGGAGAGCTCCCCATGAGGAGCAGCAGAGATAATGTGTGATGAACTGATCACAGCCCATATTTCCCATCCCCCTGTACCACTGGGGAAGAGAAAAGTGGGAGTAAAGTTAAGCCTGGGAAAAAGGGAGGAGTGGAGGAAGGTGTTTTGCTCATTGTCCTACTCTGTTTTGATTAGTGGTAAATAAAACTAGTTTCCCCAAGTTAAATGTGTTTTGCCCATAACTGCTAAATGATCTCCCCCTGCCCTTTTCTTGACCCATAATCCTTTCCTTTTGTTTTGCTCCCCTGCCCAGCTGAGGAGGGGAGTGAGAGAGCAGTTTTGGTGGGCACCTGGCATCCAGCCAGGGGGAGTCAAACGACCACAGGAATGCAATGTAACTTTTTCCTTTTTTGTATAATGTATTTTAGCAGCTGCAAACAAAGGCATAATTGGCTAGCTCTTCACTGAGCTTCAGTGATTGCATAAACTTTGGTCAGGAGTATCGGCATTTTTTCTTACTACTGGAAACATGCAGATTATAAGTATTAAATTAACTGAGATATTTGTGAAAATACATTCCACTGGGATATTTAGAGTATATTTGTAGAGCAGAAGGGGAGACTTTTTGCCAAGACATGAAAGATGTCTCTGAACATTTTAATTAATCTGTAAATATCGCTACTTAGAAATCCAAATAAATCACATTGTGTGCCTGCCAAAGTAGATCATGCTTTTCACAAGAAAGTAGATGAAATATGTGAAACTGACTCACAAAGTTAATGTTTCCCACCAGTAATAACATTCACTTCTATGTACTTATGTCTGTTAACATGACTCACTAAGTTCTTCTGCTTTCTTTTGTGAGATGGATGGCAGCAGAATGAATTGTACAGTGTCTCTGAGCTGTACCTCAGCCAAGATTTTGCTGCCAACGAAGATTTAGCTGTGACAAATACATCTTAAGCAAAGTATTAAAGGAGCTGGCTTTACAGTGTTTTTTTTCAGATACTATGATGTCAGGAAGAGATGCATACATAAGGGGATATTTTAACCCCATCTCCACATAGATTGTTTGGTTTAACACAGCTGCTGTATTAGGGGAGACATTCTGAATTCATTTGATTGTGGATATACTCTCACTCTTGTACATATACAGTGTATAGTTGAAAGGAAGAAATTTAAAAAGCAAAAAGGACAGCTAAGTACCTGTCTTCTGTTATTTTTGAACATTTCTTAAAAATGTAATTGTATTTAGAAGAAGGAGAAAGAGGAGTAGCTTTGATACTAAAATGGTAATTTTGAAAGTCTTGGCTGTTTTCACAATTCTGCTGTAGATATCCTCAGGAATTTTCAGCTAGGTGGTTAGAATGTACTGCTCTGTTGTGTTCTGTTGCTATTTTTGGAGACAGATGAGAGGCAAAATTGATTTTAGTGGACTGTCAAATGGAGTGGAGTATGTGCAGAGTGGAGATGAAAAAGTCTGAGGGAACATAAGGCAATGACTGTGGTGGAATGGAGAAAGAGCAAAAATTGGAGAAAATAGATTTTGGAAAGAAAAAGCAGTCTTGAGTGAAATAGTTACAGTTAAGAAAAACAAAATAAGAATTGAATATTTGCTCCTTTTCACTGTAGTTCAAAATAGGCAACATTGAAATCATTCCCTAAGCTGCAGGGAAAACAATTGCTTTGAGTCATGTAAACAGGTTAAATACAGAAACTGCAGCTTATAGTTGTACAGTGTGACGTACCAGAACTGCATTTCCTGTTCAACTTGGATAAAGGCAGTTGGTTTCACAAGAGCATTTGAAAAAATGGATGGAAATTATTATTGTCTTGTTTCTGTGCTAAATATTCTTCATCCTCTGCCTTTCTTGTGCAACCTAATAAAAGGGCATTCAGCACATATCACAGTGAGCAAAACATTTCTTACATTTCTTCAAAGTGTTCTTTACAGATTGTTGTAGTGATTGATAACTATAATGAGGCAAAATAATGGTCTTGGTCACAATGTGTGAACTGACATCAAAGTTTGGTCTGTAAGTTTTGAAATAACTTTTTTCTTTAATACTATATGTGGGTCATGCTTTTTCATAGATGTGTTGCCATAGAAAGCATGACCAGTTAGGAACACTTCACTTCTTGCTCTAAAATTATTTCAGAGATTTCTTTAAAACATTCCAGATTGCATCCCAAGGACAGGAAGGACATTTCTACAGCTGTGACCTTCAATTGCAGTTTTTACATTCCTAAATCACTTTCATCTATGTGTACAGTTTAGAAAGGCTAATATGAATCAGGATTGTACATTACATTACTTGTGTAAGTAAAAGGAATTTTTTTTTTACTTTCCAAGGTGGGGTATGGTAACTAGTCTGCAGCTGATATTGATGGTTGGTGGTTGGTACCAAGTGGAATTGACATGGAGAGGCAACTGCAATCTGAAGAATTTTCATGTCATAATTTAAAACTATAGGCCCATCTAGATGTTGCTGGTAAAGAAGGAAAGACAGGGAAAGTCTTCTCTGTGTGTAGCTGTATATCTTAGTGGTGAGTAATTTCTTACACCTTAATGCAGACACGACTAAAAGATGAATAGTGGAGCAGTCTTTTGGCAGCATTAATTCTACTGTGTGAGATTCTAAAAGGGTGAAAGGTTGACAGGAGCATTACCTCTGTTCAGAACCCCATGGCTACATCTGTGCTGTGAATAAAAATGGGCAGGACACAGGCACAGAGCACTGTCAGTAGGATATTGTAATTAGCTTGTTCCCTGTGCCAAGAGGACATGCACGTCAGGCAAGGGTCTTCCTCCTGCAGACAGTGCAGTGATAGCCCAGAGCTGGTTCCCAGGAACACTCCAAATACCACCTGGAATGAAAGTGCTGTCGGAGGATGGGGTTTGGGACTTTTTTCCAAGGTACAGAGTCAGAGAGATTTGTGTGAAGCTGGGGCTGTGGTGTTGCAGGATTTTTGCATTGTCTGTTTTGCAGCATATCCTGAGTGATTTAAGCAAATAAAAGAGGTTAGAGCTGGTCTGAGGACTACCTCAGCTCACAGAGCAGCCTGGGAGAACCAAGTGGCAAAGCAGGCTAGCTTTATCATGCCTTAAATCTCTCTTTTCATCCTTTTTCTCCAGTTTTCTGGGCTGTAAGTGTGAACTTCTTTGCCAGCCTGTCTCTGTTCAAAGGTGTCATGACAAGTGTGTGGTGGCTGCTCTGTAGTTTGGATTACTGCAGACACTTATTCTATATATATAGAACTGTAGAATGGCTCGAGTCAGAGGGGACCTTTATAGACCATCTACTTCCACTGCAGCTGTCGTGGGCAGGGACACCTACCTCTAGACCAGGTTGCTTGAAGCCCCTTCCAACCTGGCCTGGAACACTTCTCAGTGGTGATAACCTGTTCCGCTGTTTGACTACTCTCATTGTAAAAGTTGTCTTGCTTATATTCAATCTAAGCTTGCCCTCTTTCACTGGAAAACTGTTGCCCCTTGCCCTGTCACTACAAGCCCTTGTGAAAGGTCTCTCTCCATCTTTTGCTATATTAAATATTAAGTATTAATATATTATGTATTAATATATTATATATTAATATAGATATATTATTATATCAATATAAATATATTAATATATTTATAAATATATATTAATATCAATATATTAAATATTGAAAGGCTGTAACAAGGTTTTCCCCGAGCCTTCTTCTCTCCAGGCTGAACAACCCTGACTCTTTCGTGTGGAGGTACTGCCTAGTGGCAGAAAAGTATCACAGCTTTAGAAAACCAATCTCCTTATACTTCAGGGACAGTGCAATACCTTCTTAGGTGTGATTGCATTTCTGGAGCTTATTAGCTAGTGATTTAAGGGAGTAGAGATGCTGGACATTTGAATGTGTAGATGGGTATCCGATTTAGGGTGAGTGGTTGAGTGGAAGAGGTAGTAAAAAGTTTTTAGTCTCTGGTAAACAAGAGCAGGTTTCTAGGTAAGGCAGAAATTCCTACTCAATGCCTTCTTAAACTAGAGGATCATTCTGTTTAGGTTCAGTTATTTTCCACTGGCTACAAGCTCCTCAAAGATAGAACCACAGATAACAAGCCCTGTGTTATTAAGTTTTTGTTCCCTTTGGCTATTTTAATGTTGACTTTCTCATTTGATCTCTTCTGAGCCATATAGGAAAGCTTAAGGTCACTGAAGGCATGAAAGTACTTGTACTCTTTGTCTCAGCATCGCACCCAGGCAGCTCTCCAAGTCCTTCACTACTGGTTTTTTGTGACTAACAAAGTTGACTGATGTTGTGGCATACTAATAAGTGTTTCTATATATTGCTTCCAAAGTCTTCTGAGTGAATTTTACTTTGAGCTGATCAGTTTTACATGGTTTCAGCTAAGTCACAGAAGCTTTTAGCTATCCTGAGAGACAGCTAACTCCTCCTAACCCCTTTTGGAGGCTGCAAGGCAGCATTTGGTCAGTTATGAACTCTCATGGTGATAACTGATGTATCTCCTATTCTTTAGTATTTATAATTACACAAAGTCATGTGCAAAGGAGGAATAAACTGTCAGTGTTTCTAGCCCTCAGCTGGGATATCACAAGCACAGAGGACATACTTCTTGAAAGCACTCAAGAAGAACATGGCACAGTGTTGTTACAGAAAGGAATGTGATGAACAGAGCTTTTTAGTAAATACCACCTACACTGGCCTTTATACACAACTGGAGTCAGCAGAACAGAATGAATAAGATCTAATCTCCCACCTTGTCGTGCCATTCCAGTCCCACGTGCCTATGCAAATATTCTGGCCCTGCTGAAAAGCACCCCTAACTCTAGTTTCTGTAGCCAGCCTGTTATCTGAAAGCAAGGACTCCTCTACTGGTGTTTCAGGAAAATAATAGTTGTTGTGTGAGAGCTGGTGTGTGTTTTCAGACAGTGGGTCACCTTGGAGGGTTGAAAAGTGATCCTAAGAAGTGTTCCCTTTTGCTGAACCAGATTGTTACTGTGCCCTTAGCTAATTAACTTGCTCTTGGCAGGTCAGCTGTTGGTTCTGCTGTGCTAAATTAATAAATCTTGGCTAATTTCCACCTTTTCTTACTAAGTGGGGTGACTAGGATGACATTGTCTCCGTTACAGGCCAATCTAAGTGAATCAAACAGTTTCTTTGTAGCAAAACCAGCATTTCCAGAAAAATTGTTCTACTGTTTCTTAATTATCATTTCAGAGAGAATGAACAGAGGTTGAAATGGTTCTGTGTACAAGAGATCTGATTACAGTGATGTTCTCAAGCTCCAAATTTATCTATTGATTTTGGGGCCCTGAAGTTCAGCTGCTTCATGGTTTCACAGTTATGGCAGCTGTAATTGTTTGAGTGATAACTGAGGTTGTTGTTGAATCATGTACACGCTTTAGTGATATAAAAAGCAACATCTCAGGAATTGGTAAAACTGAAATTTTACGAATGTGTGAACATGCCCAGCTTCAGCTGAAGCCAGTAAAGAATCTGGATGGTGTATGTTCTCTAGGGTGGTGAAATTGATTTTTTGAGTAGTGTCCTGATAGTAAGCACATTGCTCTTCTTAAAGCCAGTGGGGAAAACACACTCTTGTGCAGCAAAGGATGACGATGGAGAAGTGTTGTGTAATATTGTGCAATTGCAGCCACTTATATACAGTTAAGAGAAATTCAGAAATGTAAAGAACGTGACCTGCATGCCTGTTGTTCCTGTTTGTTCTCTTGTGAAGCGAAAATGCTGGAGCATCTGCTGGAGCCATGTTGGCATTGCATGTGACAGGGCTGATGAGAAGCTGTGTCCACCTGGAAATAACCCTTTTGTAACTGTCTGTCATTTTCTAGGTAACACTCGGCTGCACTTTCTGGTCCTGGTGACAGGCTGTACATCAGTGGGAAAAATCCTGGATGCTGAAGTTTACAAAATCACTGCAACAGATTTCTGTCCTCTCCAGGAAGAAACCAAAGAAGATGAGCGCGTTACTGCCTTGAAGAAAATACTGAACTCTGGGATGTTCTATTTCTCCTGGCCTAATGCAGGCTCAAACTTTGACCTGACTGTGCGGGCTCAGAAGCAGGGTGATAACAACTATGAATCTGGTAACTCGTTCTTCTGGTTAGTACTGCGTGTTATACCCAAGTCTTCTGTTGTCCCCACCTGTATCTCATTGGTCAGATATTCTCAGAGGGAAGTGAACATGTGCATTTCATGTGCATCTCCTTTCATTTAATTGATGTGTCCTTTTACAGGGCAGGTGGCTTTAATGAATTCGTGGTAACTTGTGTTTAATTAAAATTAATCTGATAGTGAAGTGCAATTATAAAATGACATTTTATGTTCAAAGGGGGAAATACAAGATATATATTGCTCATACTACAGAAACATGTCTGTATATGTAATGAATAGTTTCCCCTGCAGTCCTTTTTAATAGTTTTCTTTAAAGTTACCTAATAGAAACCTGCGCGTGAACTGTTCATAAATCCCATCATTTGTACTGAAGTATTTGTTGTTTTTTAAAAGTATGTGTTTAAAGTCTGTGGTTTATTGTTTCAGTAATGTGCCCTAGTTTTTATGTTGAAAACATAGACATTAATATGTTTACAGCTCAGTGCAAACATAAGTTGCACAACAGAAAACTGCTGCGATACGCTATTCTGTGATTTTTACTTTCTTGTGCTTATAAAGCAAAGGGAAATTATCTCATATCGTAAGTGTGGGTTGAAGGGAAAGGAGAAAACATGGTGCTGCGTTGATGTAATTCAGTTTGTTTGCTTTGCAAGTTTTGGCATAATGCTTGCATTTCTATACCCTTCTCCCCTACCCCCGCCCCCTTCTTTTTAAACAAAAAGATAGTCATACAGCATGCATAGCCATTCTGGAAATAAGTGAGGGTTTAATGGAGGTGGAAAATAACTAGCAGGGTTAAATGTGGATGTGCTGCTAGAATGTGCAGTGAGGCTTGTGGCCCAAAGTAGGTGAATATTAAATAAGCAAAAGAGCTTATAATGGGTGATAAATTAACATGAGAGAGCAGTTCAGTTAGACTAAATAATCTTTCCGGCTATGATGTGATTTTGACTGGTAAGATCTAGTGGTTTGAGTTTAAAACTAAAGAGAGATACATAATGAATAGTTGCTTTCAGCTGTGCTAATCCCTCACCAAGCATTGTCAAGTCAGACACGTGGCAGAAATGAGTTGTACTCCAATTATGAGATGTACTCAACTGCTAAGATGGCAACACCCCATAAAGAAACAACATTTAAAGCAACTCTTTTTCCCTCTACTGTCTCTTGAAACTTTTCCTCTTGGAAGATAAGTATATTTGAACCTTCCTTCTTTGCTGCTTCTGGCTAATCTAGAAGTAAATTCTGAAAAGTTTCCATTCTCCAATATGTTGTAGAGCAGGGGAAAATGGTGACAGCAATGCATTCAGGGCAAAAAGATGTTCCAAAGAAAATTTATCCTGAGGTAATTAGATGATATGGGAAATTTCAGACCAAACAATAGATGCTTGAGGAAAAGTAAACCATGAGATGAGTAGTTACACAATGAAAAGTGTAATGTAACCTTAGTTATAGGCAACACAAACTGCCTGTTTTATGATCTGCAGAAACAACAAAAAATTCTGCTGGAATTTGCCTGAGTGAGGACTTCCTTTGTGAGTAGAACTGGGAGAAAGAGGTGGAACAGATAGCAAAAATTGTTTTAGAGCTGATTTTTCTATTACATATTTAGATTAAAAATATAATAATGGCTTGCACCTTTTTCCGGTAAATACTGTACTCTAGAAGAATGATTTTTCAGGGGTTTCACTCTCTTTTACAGATCCTCTGTTGAGCAATGCATGGTCATAAAAGATATTTTCCTGACCCTTCTATGTGACTAAAGGCATATTTTGAAACATGAAATAAAGAAGAACATCATAATAGAAGAGTCTGGCATCTGTGTAACTAGACATGACAGGTTTCTTGAGTTGTTGGTCTTGAAGGTTAGAACAGATGTTCCTCTTCATTTTAGTAGTACTTTTTGCAGTATCTTCAGTGACTTACAAATCCACTTTCTGCTTGGAAATTTTTTTTCTGAAAATCCTGCTGGATTTTGAACCATTCCTTCATCCTGTAGTGAATTCTAAGGTCCAGGCAGTACTCTTCCAAAAAAAGTAATTAGCTTGACAACACTGTAATTTATGAAAAAGATTACTAAATATGAATTTCTGGGGATGAAAAAGGTAGCATTTGCATCTGAATTTATGAGACAGGTACAAGAGATAAAGACAGCACCTTGGTGGTAGTTGTGTGGTTAAAATTTGCCATGTTCACTATAGTAGTTCACAAGGGCTTCTTCCTGACATTTCCTGGGTTTGGGTAGAGATATGGTACAGTAGAAAAGGGGTCATAAAACATTAATTGATTAAATTAGTGATTGTTGTCAGGTGATACTCATGCCTGTCTGTTTGTTTTATTCAGTAATGTGTCTGTATGTTGTTGAACCTTTCAGGAACCAGCTACTGCATGTGCCCTTCAAACACTACCAGGTGAACTGCTCCGACTGGCTGCTGAAAGTGGTCTGTGGAGTCGTGGACATTCGCACTGTTTATGCTTCCCACAAGAAGGCAAAAGCCTGCCTCATCTCCCGCATCAGCTGCGAGCGAGCTGGTGTCCGCTTCCACGTCCGAGGGGTCAATGATGATGGACATGTGTCCAACTTTGTTGAGACAGAGCAGGTAAGTGGATGTATCCAATGGCTTTGCATAATTTAGTCCGCTCGTGTTTAATGGGGGCAGAATTTTCAACGCGAATTAAAGGAGCTCAGCAAGTGGTTTTTTTCAGGAATATTTAAAATATTGCATGCATGGCAGATCTGTTTGTTCTTGTCCATTAAGCATTTCTTTGTAATCTGCTTTTTCTCTATTTCTGACTTTTTCATTTACATGGTTTTCTCTAACACTTATAATTTTTTTTCCTGAGTGTGAAAGTCTGGCAATTTGATAATGTAGTGAAATGTAGACATGGGTTTTTAAACCATTCAGGACAGTGTCTAGTAAAGGTGCTGGGACCTCATCTTTGACTAGTAAAGTTCACTGTCAAATCATCTTACCCTAGTAAAGAAAATGTTGAAAAAATAACATCTTCTCAGACTCAGACAAATTCCAGTTCAACTAATTTTAGAGGAGACTGCTTTTATATTCCCCATTGGTTTGTGGGGAATTCTCTCAATGTGAGGTGGTATGACAGTTTTTATACATACATGCGTGGTAAAAGCCTCATTTCCAGCTGATGCTGAGACAAATTAGGTGTGTGAAATGCATTCAGCAGGCTCCCTTGATTGGCACAGCCAAACAAAACAACAATCACTTGGTTTTATTGCACATAGTTTAGCTTGCTGCCTTGAAAGTCAGTAAAAAGCACTGGACCATGGAGAATCTGAAGTCTTCTGTGCGAGCTGAAGTGAGTGCTTTCTTACTCAAGTACAATAACCTTTTCCTTTTTGAACTGAAGGAGTGATTACTAGCAGTCAGAACATCATACAGAAATGGATCAATGTATAAAGAGAATAGACAGATGGCTGGTAGTTTTCAACAAAGAACAGGGATTGGTTCCTAGAATTTGGCTGTTTTCAGCATCTTCTGGGCATATCTACAGAGCTGCATATGTGACATAGATTGTGTATGTGTGTGTCTATATATGTAGGTGCATGTACAATGAAAGTAGATTGCTTATGTGATCTTCATTAGGGGAGCATGAAACAGTGAGGGCAGCATTGAGGTACTTGAGCTGTCATTGAAAGCCTGTGCCTGATGGCTGAGGAAGGCACCCCTTCTCAAAGGTGCCCACACTTTTGTGAGCTGACAGCACTAGTATTTCCTCACAGCAATGTGTGAGTGTAGCAGCTCTCACCCAGTGAGCTCCTTCCTGTTATCCCACTGCATAAGCAGGCCTTCATGCACCTCTTTGTCCAAAATCCAGCCATGTTTGGGTACTTTCCACATTTCCTCTGAGATATTGTTGTAGTAATACAGCTTTAATCTTTTCACCTGGTTCTACCTAAAGACACTAAGGTAGAGCCACCTGAGATTTGACAGTGCTTTGATCATCAGGAGGATGCCTGGAGGAGTTGCAGACTGGTATTTCCCAGCCTGCTGGTGAGGTTTGATTCCCAAGAGGTGCTCAAAGTGTGCACAATGTTACATGTGTGGCTTTCTGCCCAGTGGTCAGAGTTCTCTCTGGGGATGTGGGTGATTTTTTTGCTCATGTCCGTCCTTTTCCAGGTTTGCCTGCATTTTCAGTTAGGCTGACAGCTTTCCACTTAGTGTTCAGGCTCCCACAGATTCTCCTTGTTGAATGTCAAGCTCTTCCCCTGCAGTGCTTGGATCTCTAAAGTCAGCCTCTGAAATCTCTGCTAATAATTCTCTTTTGTGCCACTGCTCCAAAGCAATTGTAAGTCAAGTTTTGTGACATCTACACCTTTTTAGAAAGTCTGTCAGTGCATTGGGAGATACAGCTATGTCTGCTTACTCAAAGGTGGAATTTTCCACTGGAACCTGGGAACAGAAGAAAGGAGATTTTAAGTGATATCTGGTACATTCTGCTATTTTAGTTGAGTATCTTCTTATGAATATTAGTGCAAAACACTAATCCTGTTACTCAGGATTTGAAGAATGTTCTCTTGCTGAAATGCTGGGGAAAGAAAATGTTAGTAAGGATTGTCAGCTTTTTTTTCAGTGAGTCTCACATTTGTGGCACTGCACTTAGCAGTTGACTTATTATTGGAAATACTTCTGCTCTCCTGCTCACTAGGTGGGTCAGTAGTAACTCATTTTATTGTGTTATATTCCTGGAGTACATCATGTTACAAATGATTAGCATGAAAAATAAGGTGCCCTTTGCATTCCAGCAGAAAATCTGAGGATTGGCTCCTGGTGAGTGGTAAAACAGTACTTGATTGCTGATGCTTCCCTTAGCTGGGTCTGGGTCTTCATGGGAATTGCTGTGCTTTTTTCCTGTCAGCCAGATGCTGAAGTTATAGAATTGAAGGCTTTTGAGTGTTTTTTCAACTGGGTAAGCAAAAGTGCAAGGATGAAATGGTTTTAAGGTGAAAGACTTGAGTGGGTTCAAAATTATAACAAGAGTTTGCAGTTTTAAAGGGTGTGTGTTTTTGTTTGGTTTCTAAAACCAAAGAAAAGAAGGAAAAGAAGTTTACTGTTAGTAATGGTGCTAAACACTAGTTTTACCAAGCATGTCCTAAGAAAGCATAGTTGGGCTAACCACTAGGATGCCTGAGATCCAGTTCAAGCTGACATCCCCTTGCCATTAGGAAGGAAGAGTCCAAGAATAAACTCTCTCCTACTTTCATAGTAAACGACTGACTAATCTCCTGTGAGGTAATATCTTGGCTGAAAACATTTTGTTTCCATTTGCTGCAGCCTGTACAGTATAAAGGCATGTTGGCTATGTGCTTTCATGGATAAATAGCACCCTAGGATTCTGAATACCCAGGACTTTTCCCCTCTTTGTAGGAATTGCTTGTAACATTTTTCTGTTTTTAGAAGAGGGAGAAACAATTAATCTTATCTCCAGGCAGCTCTTTTACACATAGATGGTATGCTTTTGTCTCCCACTGAGTTAGCCTTGTGGCATTTCAGCTCTGCAATGAGTCATTTTTTGTGGGCTCACTTTACTGCTGTGACTCAGTGGTTGAGAAGAAGGGGGAAAGTGTAAAATATCTTCACTTTTTCTTAAAAAAAAAAAAAAAAACAAAAACTAACATCTTCTAGTATATCCTTAAGCTTTTTGATAATTTGGCTTGTGTCTTTATGAAGAAAGAAGAAAGAAAATATTATAAGAGAAACAAAATTTTAAGGGAAAACAAAATGAAAAGAAAAGAGAGCAATTCCTTCAATGTTTACTTGCAGATTTGCTGATAAATATTTTGTAATAGAGTGGTAGCCCTTTCTACTTGCAGTGCTTGCAGTATAGAACTTAATTCTCAAGTAGCTTTAAAATCAGTCTCTGTTTCTCAGTTGTAGCTTAAATGTTTCCCTTCACTTTTCTTCCTCCCCTGGAAGTCCTTTGAAGTAGAGACTGTGTTACATTTTTGTAATTCTTTTCTTCTGATAGCTTTGAGGAACTAGAAATGCTTCTTCATTTAGTTTGTGTGTCTCTTACTGTTTACATTTCAGCTCTACTTCCAGTTGTTATGAGTTATGCTCATAGACAGTTATGCTAAAATCTTAGTATGTGGAATACAAGGAACAATTCTAATTAATCAAAGGCAAAGAAATGGTTTCAGTTTTTTCCCCTTCATGGAAATGTTGAGTAAAGAAAATTGAAACCTTGAGAGAAAGCATTAAAAAGAAATACTGTGAATTTAAATTAGCCGTCCCTTTCTTCCAATTTCAGAAAAAACATGTCAGGCATGGATTAAGGAAAATTATCTCTATTTCACAATACCTCCTAGACTATGTTGGATAGCTCTCCAGGAGAGGAATGGATGCAATCATGTGTTGATTTATTTTCTGGATCAAGTTTTAGTATGGCCCCAGGCAAGGCAAAAAAGATTGTTTTGGCAAATATGTCCTTGGGTCCCATGGTCTGAGCTAAAGGGACTCACAGAGAGGTATATTTAGGCCATTTGCTGTCCATGCTCTTTGTGTGGCAGAGCTGGGGAACCCTGAATAACCCATCTGAGTATCCATTTCATCAGGGACTGTGTCTCTGTACAGAGTCTGTAAGGAATTTTGCTGTTTGAAGTTGTGAACAGATGATTATTTGTTTCTAATGAAGCTGAGTGATGGAGATTAGTGAATAATTTTTTCCAAGCAATAAATGGGCGCAGCATGCTGGGATTAGAACACCAATGGGTTGACAGAGATGTTTGCTTCTTGCCCAGAAGCTGTCTAGCAGTACCTATGTATGAAGCTTATTTACCAGGAAAGATCCTTGGATTGCAGGGGCAATGTCTGGCCCTGTGCAATAGAAGAGAAAGATTGAAAGATGTCCTGTTGAACTGTCACTACTATCACCTTTGGTCCTGAGTTGGAGAAAGAAACCACAAAGACAGTCTTAAGACCACAGAAGCTGACAGAAAAACATGGCAAATTCTACCACCAGAGGCCAAGTAATCTATTGTTAAGGCAAATAGGTCTTCCACATGGGTTAACTATCCAGTTGCTACAATGCTGTCTGATGAGAACCTGGTCTGAAAGTTCATGCAGCTGACTGGATTGGATTGTAGTATGGGCCAGAACCCTTGAAATTAATGAAGTAGTCCTCAAATGTTTTGAGGAGTTGGTACTAATGAACATTCCCCCTTGGGGTACATAGGCACTGACTCACTGTCATTTTGGATCTAAGACAAGAGATAGGATTCCACAAAGACAGAGATTTAGCAGTATGTGTGAATCCTAATGACCAAATGTTGTCCAAAAAGTAACTGAATGATTATTGAACTTCTGGAGATAAACCAATATGATCTTCTTGTCCATGAGAAAAGGAAAACAGAGGACAGGAAAATTCTGGACATAAGGCATTTTCCATTTCTTTTCTTAAAGAACTGTTCATCTTTTGTGTAGTACATTAGAATAAGGAAAATGGCTCTCCTAGAGCACAGGGTAATAAAGTCAAAACTAGAACAACAAAAAAGTGGGACAGATACGTGCTTGTAGAAAATGTGACATTGTGACAAAAACGGATTAAGGCTGTGAAGAGTATGAGAAAAGAAACTATACTTGCCCATGCATAAGCAATGAAGTTGGAATCTTTTATCTATGAGTGTAAGTTTGATCTAAATGTATTATCAGTGCTTATTTAAGATTTTAACAAATAGGGTTTCTTACAGTGTATGTGGCTGGTAAGATGATGTCCATTCCTCATCTAGAAAGTTCTCTTAGTCTTTAAACCTGCTCACTTAACAAGTGTGCTGGTAGGAAGTCTGTTGCCACTAATATTGTAAGATCAAGAGACACGTAGACTAAAAGGCAGTGTCAGGACCAAGGGTCATTTTCCTTGGAGTGGTAAATTAAGGCTAGTGGGTATTACCGAAATCGAGGGAAGATTTGCACAGTTATAATGTTCAATGAAATGGTTAGAGTCTGTTTAGGAAGGAATGACTGGCAGAAAAGTCATTTTAATGAGTCTCCCACTCATTAAAAAAATATTAGGTCTTTTTCCAACTTGCTGGCAGCTTGGAAGAAAATAATTTTGGATTCATTTGGGTCATGAGAATGAGGTGAAATGATTGTGAAAGGCCAGAAATTGCTCCAGAGAACAGAATGATGAGCCCTGTAAGCGAACAGAAAAAAAAAAGTACTTTCTTGTGAATGACTGTGTTGGAGAGGCTGTGCTCCCAGTTCAAAAACCTCATCTGATTTCTAAAAGCTACATGCAACATAGATTAAAAAATGTCAGTTTCTTTAAAATGCTCTGCCATCATAGGAGAGTCCTGTATTAGACCTCAGCTTGACACAGCATCCCCCAGCTCATCACATCAAGATTTAGGCATCCTGTTTGGGTTGCAGGAATGATCAAATAATTTGAATATTTTGGTTGTTACTCAGTTCTCTAAATGGACAGCTTAATAGAGCAGAAAACAGAAGAGGTAATGGGTCAAAACCAATGAACAGAAAATATGAGTGGTACTGGTAACAAACATCTGTTAACTCACTAGTTTGTGGAAATAGAGCATCTGCTAATGCAGAAATAAATGTTTGGTCATTTTTCTTCTGCATTTGGCAGGAAGGAGGTAGCTTATATGTTCGTGGTCTGTAACTGAGGAAATACTTTCCATTTAAACTGTAACTCAGATGTTAAACTGCAGGTGCTGAATTAGAATTACTATCTGTTAATCAGTGGGTCTAGAGATTTGCAGCTGGCTGTCTAGAAGGGCTGGTCAAAGAATACTTGAACTGTCAGTTTTGCAGTTAGGTGTGGAAACAAGGACTTCCCAGAAAACTGTAAATAAAACTGATCCTCTGTAGCAAGCTGTTTGAGTGGCTACCTTGTACTTCAGGTACAAGCTTTGTCTGTGTATGTCACCATTAGATGTTTCATTTTTATTCACTAACTGCTAAGGTGATGATTGTTGTCAGAATTTTAAGTAGGCCAGTCCTGAAACTTTTTTGGCACAGATTCAGGTCCTGATCTTCATTTAGTATTAGTCAGGATAATGCTGAGGCTGTAGTAGTGCTATTAATTTGCTTTACCTTGGAATGAAGTTCTTTGGGTCCATGGCTGTGAGTGAAAACATGATTCAGTGTGTAGAAGTGTCTGACTCATCTTGGCACAACCAGTCTCAGGGAGAATATGATAAAGAGGAAGAAGGTGGGGCTGCTTATTCCTCTACTACTCCAGCTGCAGGAGGAATGAACTCTACTGAGCACAAATGTACAAAGAAAAGGTGCACCAATGTGTTGCCATGGTAATTAGCTCCTGCACTCAGGTGCCAATAACGTTCAGAAAACTTTACTGGGCAAGCATGTTTTAGAGCCCTATTACATTGTTTTGTCACCAATTTTATCCAAATACCTCTTCTTTTTTTCACACGTGTAGCTCTAAAAACTGTACATTGATAATGCTTATGAAGATGAGAGGTCAAGGTCAGGCACTTTTCCTGAGCCAGCCATTGGCCACATCTAGTGGCAAATCCAAGAAGACGGAGCACTTTAAAGCTGTAGAGAAATCCATTTTCATGTTCTATTCTATTTTCAAAGCTGCTAGCCAGCTGGCAGCAGCTGTGCCAAATGATACGACGGCGCAGCTACCTGGATAACCTGGATACCATTCCTCCCCAGGGCTGCAGAGCAGTCATTGTCATGCATGAGATAACGGAGATATGTATCATGTGTATCATGTATCCTCCATGGAGAGCAGCCAGGATTCCACTGCTAAGTATAGGCCAGAGGAGTGAGCTGGGCTTTGCACAGTTGCTCTGTGGTCATACTGAATCTGAAGATAGTACCTTTCATGCTAAGTTAACATAGTGTAACACTTTGATTGGGGACTGTGGGTGGGGAATGCAAAAGGGGAAATCAGTCTTTGTACTTTGTATAGATTTGACCCAAAATCAGCTTGTTAACAATGGTCATAAGGACACATAAAGGGAGAGTTTGAGGTCTGGGTGGGAAAGCGAGTGGAGAATTTGGAACCTCTCACCATAAGCCCCCTGGAAAAGATCACATTGCTGTTCACTGTACCTCAGGATGGGAGTGGCAAAGCTGCTGGTTTCACAGAGTTTTATTTGGATTCTCTGACAAGACACAGCACGCAGTGAAATAAGAAATGGTAAATACAGCAGGAGATAAGCTTATCCCCCACCTGACGTTACCCATCATCAGTCACAAGGAGCAATGACATTTTGCACAGTTAAGTTTTGTCAGAGGGACAGCAGGAGAGTATATGCCTCGTCTTTCCGAGTGTCTCCACCAGTAGATCAAACTCATCTCCATTGTGGGTGAAGGATGTGGTGGCGTTTTAAATTTTCTCTTGTTTCTGGTGAGAAGTGAATTGAATCTGCTATGATGACATGAAAGCAAATACGTTGTGCTTTGTTCCACTGCCTGTGAGACTATGGAAAAGAGGCTGAGCGGTAAGTGGATACAGGGAGATACATGGTTTACTTTTTTTACCCTTTGAGTTCAGTGTCTTTAAATGTCACCTGAGGAAGGGGCCACAGGCTGATAGATCTAACTGCAGAACTCCTTTCCTTTGTTTTGTTTTTGCAGACAATTTACTTGGATGATGATGTCTCTTCTTTTGTGCAGATCAGAGGTTCTGTTCCACTGTTTTGGGAGCAAACGAGGCTTCAGGTAAACAAATAATCAGAAAGCCTACCTTGCTTCTCTCTCTTGCTACTTACAATTTAGAATTAACATATATATATTTTTTATATATTTTTTTAAATGAGGTTCAGAGCTCATTCTGTGAAAGTGCTGAGCTCTTTCATTTTAGGTTTACCTTGTAAGAAATTTTGTGTGTTTAGATAAATACAACTGTACCAGACTGATGGCTGTAGGTGACTGTAAGTTAAAATTTTTGTGTGTTTGAATGCCTCTACAGGGAACTGTTTGTAAGGGACTGAAGCTTACAGCTATATCTTTATAACATTTTCAGTTTTATTTGGAATAACCTCTTCTTCTGAAATGCCTGGCTGGCTTGGTGATCTCCACAATACAATTGGAGTATCTAGGGATACCAGTGCTCTATAGGAGCATGCTACCTTGAAACAAAATAAAATGTCTGTATGGCATGTTTTTGAGATTTCGGTCAAAAGGATGATAATGATCTAATCTGATCTTTTGTGAGGCAGGAATGTAGGATTTCATCACGAGATTATTGCATCAGATTTAGTGGGTTGCATATGGTCTGTGACTTGAGATTTATTTACAGTTGTAAGCCCAAATAACAATCTTCCTAGTACACTTTGCATTCTCTTAACAGAGGGATAAGCAACTGAAATGAGTATGCATGTATATTCATATGTGTTAGTAGAGAGACAGTACATTACATAATTGGTTTTTAAAGATACTTTGAAGGTTACGTGATACTTTCTTGATCATTAAACAAGAACCTATTCAGGGGTGCTGGATTTAGCACAAAAAGAAATTACTAAAGGATCTCTGTTGTCTGTTAACACCATCTAGTGCAGTACTTGCTTCTTTTAATAAAACAAATTTTTCTGTATTATTGTGCATGTCCTGCCCATGGTGTAGCTGTATCCAGCAGTGTTGTTCTGTATATTACAGAGCCATTGAGCATTCCGTCAAGTATTTTTGGCTAGTGGGTCATCTCTAGTTAAAAATAATTTTTCATTTTTTAGTAGGTCTGGGTTTTTTTTGCCTAACCTGGATTAGATTATGTACTCTTACTCCTTGAATGTGAATGTGCTGGCACTGGTGTTAGAAAGAATTGCAGAAACCAATATCATGAAAAACAAATAAAGATGATGAATATAGGAAACAATGCATGATCCTGCACGTATTTAGGAGTGTAGTTTTTGGAGAGGAAAGAAGCCCTCTGTAATAATGTTGTAACAGTAGCTACCATTCAAAATGAATTTGAGGCTACTGTTGTTGACATCCATATCAAAAGACCTATTAGTTTGATGGTACAGAATTTCATCCTTCATATTTTTGAATCACTGTTCTGATATTTTTGAAAGGAGTCAGAATATACAATGCATGGAACTGGCATAAAGGCAGCCCTCTCTACCAAGGCAAGGGCAGTAAGAATGCTAGGCTCACTGAATACTCATGTGAGGCAGTGTGTGCTATTTGCAAGAGGAAGCTGGCAGAGATGTGATTTGTTTGGCCATAAAAAGATGTGTAGGTATCCCTTTGCTTAATGGTAATTGTGTTTTCACTTGTAATTGTAAATGTTGTCTAATAAAAGCTGGGGCTTTTGTGTTAAGGATATTATGTGTGGGGGTGGTTGGAGTCTGTTAGAGATGTCTGGTGCTGTTAAAAAAATGTTTTTCTCTGAAGGAAAAAGGGAGACATCTAGTGACTTAGGACTCTTGCAGTTTAAGAAGTCTTTTCTCTTTCTTGGTCTTCTAATATTTTATTTTAGGTTGGTTCCCGCCATTTAAGGCTTAACAGAGGTCTGGAAGCCAATGCACCTGCCTTTGACAGGTACGTTTCATTCCACTTTGTCATCAACACAGCAGCCTGGCATGTATCCAAGGTTCCACAACTTTGTCTTCTAGAAAATCTTGAGATGTGAAACATCTTTCAGAAGATATGGCAAATCCCCCAGGTGTGGCAGATTATTAAGTTGGTTTACTTAATTTAGTCACTTTTTTGGGTGGTTTTTTCCTTCTTGTTTTCAGTGGTAATTGAATTAATGTGGTCTTCCGACTCATTTCTGTAAAAGTTTAGAAGTACTGAGTGATATATATGCAGAAGAAGGGTTTGTGCAAGCCTTTGTGAGCCAACAGATGTGACACAGAATATGCGTGCTTTACCACTCTAACAGAAGTAGTTAAAGATTAAACACTGCTTTCACTCCATTCTGGATTTGATCTTCTCTTCATTGTTTTACTCCTACACAGAAATAGCAGTGCATTATTCTGTGACCAGTGTTGTATGATGCTGTTATGCTGATGTTTTCTATTTTATGCAAAGAGTGGCTTGTAAACATTTTTAAACCATTAGGACTCTGTTTGTCAGCTGGAAACTGTAGGAGACATGCATTAGCTTGATTCCTTGAATGTCTGACTAGGAAATGCTATCCTCTAAGGATGTATTTCTACGGATATCCATAGGAACAGTGCCTGAAAAGCACATGAAGAATTTGGTCTGTGGGAAATTTTCACCTTGTAAGTGCAGGTCAAGTGATTAATTTGTTTTGGTTTGGTTTTGACAGATCAGGTTGTATGTTGATTTTGAGTAAAGCCCCTTTATTACTGCAACTGTTAGCACAGAGGACATTATTGAGTGTTAATGGTCACTGAAGACCCAAAACAGGGATTAGAATCTAAAGGGGCTATGCACCATAGCAATTTCTGCTCCAGAGGTTCTTGGGCCTACATTCCCCAAGCTTTTAAGGCTCCTAAATCCTACTGAATTCAAGTGCCTTTGAGATTCTTGGTCTTGTGGCCATCTGGTGCTGTGATAACTTGCCCTGCCAGTGTCCCTGAAGCTCCATCCTTAGAGGCTTGCATTCCACAACATATATTTCATGTATTTCAAGATATTTCATGTAAGAAGACAACAGTAACTTATTCAGCATCTTCTTGTACTGCCCATGAAATTGAGAGTACCTCAGGAAGTAACAGCTTTGTAAGACCTTTTATATGACCCTAATACAACTGGTGAATAGCTTTCTCCTAAGAAAGGTGAATATAAGGATAAACTTGCTCAATTCCTTCTTTCCCTTCTGCCTGTAAGTTAGATGAACTTAGGGATCTCTCTGCTTACAGATCTAAAATAGACAGTCCTTTGAAAATGGGCAAGGAATAGGTGACTGCTTCTATGGAAAAGTACACTGGAATTTAACAACCTTCTACAGCTTTTCTGAGATGTTAATTTAGCCTGTTGCATTTAACCATATGAGAAATGGATGGTAATCTTGTTAGATATTTTTTCATCCTCTGCGTCTCTCCCTGAGAAATCCCTGGGGAGCTTTGCTTACACTGTTCAACCAAGTGATTTGAGCTTCAGTAGTTTTGTTGTAAGGAAGCAACACTGGCAGAGAGGTAGGATCTTAATGCTGGGATCAGAGGGGTGCAACTCTCCATATGGGATGAGTTGGCATACAGAGAACTAATTGCAGAATCAAGAATGCACCAGAAAATATATTTAGCTGTGTTTCCTGAAGGCAGTGCTGATACGTCTTTCTTCTCTCCTTTTCCATGGTTTTCTGAAAACTTGTTTCTGGTTAAAGGATTTAAAGAGTAATGCCAGATGTGTTTTCTCATACTTTGCCATTACACGCTATTTTGCAGCATGTAATAATTTCTCCTTTTTGTGAGTGTTTATTTTTCTTGTCTATTTCTATCCAGCTTCCTCTTAAGTACTACTACAACATTGTCTGCACATGATGGAAATCAACTTTAAGTTCTAATTTTTTCTTGATGAGTCAGCTTCTGCAGACCATGCATGCCAACTTGAAAAAAATGTATTAAGGGGACAATGGGTCTTTCGGCTATAAGCTCTTAACTTGAGAGTCCCTAAATGTCAGGCTTTGAGATTTTTGTGACATACACCAAAAAATCCAGCCCACTTGTCCTATTTTGTGCTTTTCCTGCAGAATATGGGTCAGACAACTTGGCTAAAAGGACCTTCATTCTGATCCAGTGCAGCAGTTCTTATGATTACTCATTATCCTGCTTGATTTGAGTTCAGAGTGAATATCTCCATGTTGCAGTAGCTCAGAGATGTTTGAACCCTGTCACCTGTGACATGTGTTTGGACCTCCCTGGCCTTGGCACTGGCATCATAGGTCCCATTGCTGCTGCTGACTCTTGGTCTCAGCTCTGCAAGATGCCAGGCAATTCTTGTTGAAATACAGTATGTTTTCCTCTCTTCTTGTCTTTCCTGTGTGGTTCCCAGGCTAACAGCCAAGAGGTAGGAGTGTAAAGGGCAGTGTCAAAGCTAAGAGTGACATAAAAGATTTGGGGCCTATTTCCTAAGGCACTTCTTTAAGTTCAATACAGAATACTCTATCTATTAATTGCGTACTTTCACCATTTTTACTTTAATAATTGATTGCAAGGAAAACTGAGAAAGGTATCTATAGATGGTGTGGCTAAGACTTTGAGCTGGATGAAACAACCAGTAATCTCTACCTTGTATTTTGAAAATGGCAATAGGCAACATAACTTAGTTTTGTTTAGTACCTGTTATGGTTACTTTTACTGTAGGCATATGATGCTTCTGAAAGAGCAGTATGGAAAACAAGTGATCGTTAACCTATTGGGAAGCAGAGGAGGAGAGGAGGTGCTCAACAGAGCTTTTAAGGTAAAAGCAATAATTTTAATTTAAAAAATAATTTTCTGATTTCCTTGAGCCTCCATATTCTTCTGTTTTCCTTCTGGCCCAGGAGGTGATGAATAGTATTTCTAAAGAAATTATGTTAACTCTTTACCATATGTTACATGCTGAGAATAGTGCTTCTTGGTTTCATGGCTTAGTTTCCAGCACTTTCTTTCTGCTTACTTCTTCATACATTTACATGCATTCTCTTTAACCCAACTTAAAAAGAAATTGCCTGAATACTCCTCGTGATAGTTCACATTTGCATAAGGGAGTCATAGCCAGCTTTGACATTGTATGTAGCCACCTATGCAGTCAGGGCCCCTCTGGGGAGCCTGGGGGCCAGGCCCTGAGCCTTGATGACTGAGCATGGTGACTGAGCATCTCTAAGCTGTCTTGCTCTAATGGTAATGGGAAATAGCTGTCTAGCACTGATTGTGTTGGGAATTGGCTGCCTGAGCTCCAGATGACAGTTTGTTATATGGAGAGAGATTTTCCTGGCCCCTAAGTGTCCCCAGGCACAACTAATACCTGAAAGCAAGGATGTCAGGCATTGTAGAACTAAAGCTGTGCTGCTTTCTAGTGTGGTATTCTTTTTAAAACTAGTGTGAGCTTAAAGCCATAGATTGGCGCTGAGTGAGATTTGCAGCAGTGCAATAGCTGCCTGAATCTGGCTGGAGGCTGATGGAAGTCTGCCTCCTTAAGTGCCTTCTGCTTTAGCAAACTGACATGGATACTTCAGAGATTATGTTCCTAAAACTAACAATAGGAATATTTAAGTACATACCTGTAGTAAGTACCAGATATATATATTATTGGTAAAGAATAATACCAGCGGTTCTAGCTGAAGTGTTTACTATGTGAAAATAAGCAAAATAAAAATTGTAGTTAAATAATAGTGCCTGATTTCTTTCCCTCTCTGTTGCAATAGTGAACTTACAGGGAGTGTCAAGTTTTTTGTCAGTTTTTTCTCGTCCTGCAAAAGACCTGGGAAGGACTATCTACTTCCCTAGCAGAAAATTATGAAGTGAAGGTCTCCCCTTGTACCAAATGTGGCCAAAGAAAGTGATTAATGACTAAAACTTGCAAGGCATTGAGGAAGGCACAGGAGTGAAGTCTGGTCCGGTTTTCAGCTTCTTAGTGAATTTCTGCATGACACGGCTAAGCCTCTGTAATCTTTTGGTTTCCCTCTCTTTAAAATAATTTTTCTAGTTTGTTTTGCAAACGCCACTGAAATTTAAATGTAAAAGATAACCAATCCTGAAATGCTGAAATAATTTACATGGATAAAAATATGACATTTGTTGATAATTTAATACCGATATTTTCTCAAACTCACATTCTTGAAGATCATGTTCTAGCCAATATCACGCAACCAGACATTGAGTCATAAACCGGGCATCTCTAGAACAAAGACCTTGCATTTGTTAATTTAATTTAAATAAATGTTCTTTTGTTTAAATTATTACATTTTTGCTTATTTTAAAAAATAAATAAACTCTGAAAATGCCCTGTGAGCTCAAAGAATTTAGGCTGATATAATTTTTTCTTATATCTTTTTTTTTTTGCAAGTTTTGTATTCATTCAGGATGACTCCTTAGTAATTTCTTTACCTTTGTGCTTTAAGAAATGGATGTTAGATATAGAGTTAATTTTGCTTTGATTTTAAAGGGCTTGAATTAAAAATAAAGTAATTCATAGGAGTATGATTAGGGTTGCAAGTTTGCCTCCTGTCATTAGTTTCTCCATCTTTTTTTTGCTTTTATTTCTTTCTTTTCTCTCTACTCTTGCTTCAACCTTAGTAATCCTTATCAGCACTGGTTCAAATTATTCTTGTAATTACTGCTGCTGGGCTCTCTTGATCAGAATGTCACGGTTACCATTCATTTACCGCTCATTATCCATTACCTGAATCAGACCAGACTGAAAATCAATAGTGTTCCTAGGAAATGCTGTTCCTTCCATAAGGATACCCTGTAAGAGATGTAATTATTTTTACAGTAAAAGCAGGGCTGTGGTGTAGAGTTGCAAATACTCTGACAATAATTTACAGTGCAGCAGTGGGTAAATGCCATCCTCAAGTGCATTACTAGTGCCAGCATCTGTCAGGGCAGATTGGGGTGTCAACAGTAACAGTCTAATGAAATACATTTTACAGGTCTCTTTCCAAGCACTGCCTTTAAATTTCTTTCTGCAGGAAAGGCTTAATGGCTTACTCAATACAATTATGCTGGTGTAACTGCTACATGTACACTTTTAATGTAATATCAGATTTGTTTTGTCCAGTGTGTGTCACAATGTAAGTGGAGAAAAGCATCCATCTCTTGGGGTGAGAATGTGCAGAAGGGAAGAGAATGGACAAAGGCTTGCATAGTTTGAGTTAATGTAATGGTTCTCTCTGCCTTTCTTGTGGAGAACAGGATGTATTACTGTTGCATCTGTTGTGGATACCTTAATGAAATTTGTGGTGATTACTGAAATGCGTGTGATGTCATTGAAATTGGAGATGGAATAGTGAGGCTATTTGTGCCTCTTATTTCACTTCTGCACTTTACCACAAACACTTTATAGTACATTTCCCAGGCTGTAATTGCTTACTTACTTCCTCCCCCTGAGCCTGCCTAGAGCATTGCTTGTGCTGTTCTCCCTCATGCACAGAGGTAGCAGCAGCCCATTGCTGCAGGGCTGCCACCAGCAAGGGCACAATTCTGATGTATACTTTGCAGTTTGAGTTCCCCTGCAGGAAAATTGGGTTCTAACAGTCAGGTTTAATTCTGTGAAGAAAACAAACAGGGAACTTCAGTTGCTTTTTTCATATCTGGCCTTTGAAAATTCTCTGTGAACTATGTGATTAACAGTAAAGGCTTATTAATGATAAAGGCATGCTGGTATCAATCCTTACATGTGGCTTGAGCAGGATTTGTTTTCCTTCATTCTCTTATCTAAACAGAAACTGCTATGGGCCTCTTCCCATGCAGAAGACAGTCCCATGATAAACTTTGACTACCACCAATTTGCAAAAGGTGGGAAAACTGAGAAACTGGAAAATTTGCTGAGGCCTCAGCTGAAGTTGCACTGGGAAGACTTTGGAATCTTTACAAAGGGCAAGCATGTAAGTCCATGGTGAGTGTCTCTGCCCCTCTGTCCCACTGTAGCTTGGCACTGCTTTGTCCTGTCCTTCCCAGCTTTCTTGCTGTGTTTGGACCATGACCATAAATTGACTGTCTTGAAATAAAATTTGGAGACAAAGTGTAGTCTTGGTGTTAAATCAATGATTTGGCTTAATTATATCTCCATGGTTTCAAATCTGCAAATTTACTAGTGCATGGATTTGCTGATACAGTGTTGCAGATGTAGTCAAGTAATTAGATGTGTTAATGCAATATATTGTGCACAGTGTGCTTGCACTGTCAAAATGTGGGTGGGTATATTCAGGCTGAACATTTGATGATCTTGTTCAATCAACTAATGATTAGATGTTATTTTAAAATATACCATTTTCTCCTCCCTTCTCTTGTGTTTGGTTACCAAGTCTGCAGACAGGTACTTTTCGAATGAATTGTTTGGACTGCCTGGATCGTTCTAATAGTGTACAGTCTTTCGTTGCACAAGAGGTGAGTTTGTCAGAGGACCTTCTGTGGGATACCTGTAGTACATACATTGCCTGTTGCATGGGAAAGACTGGAAAGAGGCTGTAAGTCTCAGTTACATGGTTCTGTCTTGCCTGCTCTATGATACAGGATGGTGCTGGCTGGAATACTGAGGGCAAAAAGCAAAAACACATTTAAAAACAATGTTGGTCTCTTTTCTGTGTTTTTTTTCTCCTTCTGCACCTAATCCAGATACTGTTTGCTCAATTAGAGAGCCTTGGTTTGAACTCTAAACCTATAATCGAGCGCTTTGTGGAATCCTACAAGGAGATGTGGACTCTCAATGGTCAAAATCTGAGCAGAGTATTTAGTGGCAATCGTGCTGTTGAGGGGAAGAACAAGGTAAAGAAAAATGTCAAAACTCTTTATTTACAAGTAAGGAAAGATGTCCTATTTATGCTGCAGTGCCACTTGCATTCATAATTCCCGTCTGCTGTAGGTTGGGAAGCTCAAGGATGGCGCCCGCTCTGTGTCTCGCACCATCCAGTCAAATTTCTTTGATACAGTAAAGCAGGAAGCCATCGAGTTGCTGCTCATGGGTGACTTCTACCGTGAGGAATATGCAGACAAAGGCAAGATGCTCATGGACCAGACTGCACTGCTGGGTAAAGCCAATCTAAACCCTTCCCTTTGTTTTTGCATCTGCTTTTAGCTGCAGATATAAACAATTGTACCCTTTTGAAAAAAAAAAGTAAGTGGCTTTTGCACAGATCTGTTGTTTAAAGCATTACTTTCAAGTGACCACAGCACAACTCTTGTGCTTATTTCTCATATTTTGTTTTGAACTTTTGAGTATGTTTTTCTTCTCTTTGATAGTGATATTCTCTGGCAGTTTAGAGTTGGACCAGAGGGAAGGATTTTAGGGCTATATTCCTAGTCTGTCCTATCTGAGTTTGTCTTGAGAAAGTCTCTTGAGCTCCTTAGTCGTGCCCTTGCTGTTTGCAAATGCTTTTAGCTATTTGGATCTTTAAAGGCACGTCTCTGTTATTTTAATTCATTTCCTGCTTTATTCCAGGCCCCTAAAAGTCCACAGCATAGACACATTTGTTTGCACCCATCTAGAATAAACTCTTCTCTCTCTGAGAAGATATTTACATGCAAAATATAGGATAATTTTGCCCACAACGAGTATTTGGTGGTCAGTTTACTCCAGAGAACCATTCAGCACCACTTCAGTCCTGGACTTGTTCCCTGATGTCAGCCACAAGGAAAATAAAGATTACTTCTCTATGCCTGCTGCCAGTGCAAGTCAGGTAGTTAAAGATTAACTCTGGTTCATTTGCTGAGACAACAAAAGCACACTGCTGATTTTTCTATACTCAGAAAAAATTAGTGAATATAGCAGTGACTTTTTGAGGAGTTCTTACTAGGCTAGAGTCATGGCAGTGCTAGATTTGTACTGATGTGAGATTATGCTGCTTTCCATCTTTCCTTCCACATTCTAAACTTCTAAAGGCTTCTGTTGTAAATTCTGACATATTTGATTGCTTGTCCTGGTTTCAGGAATAGAGTTCATTGGCTTCCTGGTGTGTGGTATAATGTTGTGTTTTGGATTTAATATGAGACTAATGAATGAGCGAGTGTGTGTTGTACTTGGTTGCCAGGTTACCAGCAGGCTGGTAACACACTGAGGGTTTTAGTTGTTGCTATATAGTGTTTGTACTAAGTCAAGAACTTTCCAGCTTCTTATGCTCTCCCATTCAGAAGACTGGAGGGCTGAAAGAAGCTGGGAGGCAATGCAGCCAGGACAGTTGACTGCAAATGGCCAAAGGAATATTCCATACTAAATGATGCTGTGCTTGGTATATAAATCAGCAGGGGGGGAAAGCTGACTGAGGGCTGCTGTTTTGGACCTGGCTGGGCACTGTGCCACACTTTTTTGTATATTCTAATTCTATTATCCTTCTTCTTTTTTCCCTTTTCTGTCCCATTAAACTGTCTTTATCTCAATCCATGAGTTTCTCACTTTGACTCTTCCGATTCTCTCCTGCATTTTGCTGTGGGGGCAGGGAGTGAGCGAGTGGCTGAGATAAGCAGTAACAAGCACTCATTGCCCGATAGGGTTAAACCATGACAGTGCTGCAGACTAAACTGAAAAGATTACAGGAGGTAAAAGAATTTGCTTATTACTTGAAGGAGTACAGAAGAATGTAAGCTGAAAGTGAGTGACCAGCCATTCCCAGGCTTTCAAAGGGTGCTTGGTTTCTGGATGAGAAATTGCTGACAACCCCAGTTATCTTGTAGCTATTGCCATTGCCATAGGAGTTATTCCCTACCTTTTTGTATTGTTGCTGCTTAGGGTAATGTTATTATTTCAGAGTTACTGTGCTGCTGCAGTGTAGATGGTTTTTGTCCTTTTACAACATATACTCTTCTTTTATACACCATCTTTCGCTTTCCTCTCTTCTGTCAGTAACTCCAAGTATTTTGAAGGCCATGTCAGAGCGTCAGTTTGAATTCACAAGCTCCAAACGTGTTCGTGTTGCCACGGGGACCTGGAATGTGAATGGGGGAAAGCAGTTTCGAAGCAACATTCTTGGTACCAGTGAGCTGACAGACTGGCTGCTGGATTCTCCCAAGCTCTCAGGGGTTTCAGAATTTCAAGGTAAGGCTTCACAGTCAAAATGTGTAAGCAGTATTTGCTGGCATCTCTAGAGACAAGATTTGACCAGCCTTTCAAAGGCAGTACATTTTGGAGGGCATTTTCTGTCAGTTCTTAGGGGTGTATTCAGCTCCTCCATGCTTTTGCTGCTGCCCTGCAGAAGTAGAATGGTGTGTGAAGAGCTCCTGACAGTCAGAATTCTGTGAACACTTTAAAACAGTCCATGTCACTGTTTTGAACCTTCAGCAGGTCAGAATTCAGAGCTCTCTTTCATGCCATCGTGGGATGCATCTGCCTATTCTGCATCCTGTCATTTTCTTCTTCCATACTTCTGTTCTTTGTTCTTTATTGTGAGTGGGATCTACATGCTTAGGTGCCATCAGAGCATATCCTTGGTCTCTCATCTGGAGCTAAATATTTCTGTATAATCTGGACTACAAGCTTGTCTGGAAATGTTACCATCAAAGCCTTCAGACAAAAAGATTTACTTTGTTGAAGGTGATATTTCCTTTCTTTAGCAGTATAGAAAACTCTTATGCTTGTGGCTTGATGAAATTGGCTGCTGAATTTCTTAGTTATGGAACAAGGTCAGGTATTGTAATTGATTTACAAATTTTTTAATAAGGTAAATGAAAAGGGAACATTCTGTAATTTAAAAATTTAGTGGTTGCAAAACTACAGCAAAACCCATGCTTTTGTTGTTAGAGTGGAACGTTTAGTTTCCTGCAGGCATCACAGGCATAGTCTTGTACCTAACCTTGTAGTTCAGGGGTACACTCCTCAAATCCTTGGCTGCCTTGTTCAAGCTGTCTCATTTGAACCCTTAGTTCCTGAGTGGTGTGTGATTAGGTGCAGACCACTGTATTCTGAGCAGCCTAGGTAAGGGATTAGTCCAGTCTAGTCTGTCTCAGAAACACATCAGATGTGTTAGCACTTGACTGTACCCATGATACTAAAATTTGTTGAGAGCCTGTCATGTGTTAGCCTTGCCAGTGTGTCCCCTGAGAGAGCCAGAGGAGCAGGGCTACATGGAACAGGCGAGTTATGTGAATGGGCAGGGCTAAGGTGTGGCTGTGCAAATATCTGTATCCATGTTAATGTCAGTGCAGTGCCTACACAAATGGGCAAGTGTTCAAAGACAGATGTCCAAAATTATTAATGGGAAATACATGTGACAGTGCCTGTCTGGTTCAGCTAGTAAAGGAGGCTAGCTATCATGCTAGTTTCACCCTTGTGTCTGCACAGAGTTGCTGCATATTTTACTTTTTATTTGTGATTTCTTAGTCAGATGTGATTTAGGTTCCTATGTTTAGATCTTCATGTTGAATTGAGTTACTGTCACTGTGGACATAAGATACTTGAAAAAAATTCTTTAGGTAATGGACAGACCTAATGGGTCAACAGATTTGCTTCACACAATTTTATGAGAGTATCTGGTCTTTTGGTGTTTCCTCAGAGTAATATTCACAGAGCTGGGGAAGGGAGGGTGGGGGTCACTGTGCTCTAGGGTGATCTATCTAAGAAGGACTTGGAGGAAAGAAGGCAAGAAGAAACTTCAAAAACGTCTTTAAACTAGGTGAATTTACTAAAGGCCACTTCCATTGAGATGGAGGTGACATACTGGTGTGTGGATAATTAAGTACATAGGAGTCTGTGTCAGAAAGGAAGAGCATGTTGGGTAAAATGACAAGCAGGTAAGAGATGGTCAGTAGTGAGGTGTGGCTTTAGTGATGAGTGGGGTGGGGGAGAGATCTTAACACTGCTACAATATAATGTTCTGTTCTGAGCTGCTTCCTGCCAGAGAGATGGAGACCAACTGGTGGGAGAAACGCAGGAAAAAAATTCAGAGGAACTGCAGGGGATGTTTTATGAGATTAGATTAAAGGAGTTATGAATATGTATAGCTTGGCAGGAGATAAACAGGATAGAACTACAGGAAGGATCTCTGACAGAAATTAGAATACAAGTCATTAGAAGAGACAACAAAATAATAATTCTGGTATGACTTTTCCTTCCTGCCAACAGATGATGATAACTGCCCTCCTGACATATTTGCAGTGGGATTTGAAGAGATGGTTGAGTTAAGTGCAGGGAATATTGTAAATGCCAGGTATGTAAAAAAAAACCAAACAACCAAACAACCACCACACAAACAAAACCAACAACAAAAACCTCTAATCAACCAACCTAAAAAACTAACCAAGCAAAGAAATCCCTGCAACTGTAAACAAGTCAAACCAGCCAACCAAACAAAACCCCAACAAAAAGAACATAATCTTCCCAAAGGAGCTGGTCATGTTCATTTTTATGGTCACTTGTATCAAATACTCCCTTCCAAATCTGTTGCTTGCAACCAGAGCTGGAAATATGTTTCCTATTAATAAATGTCACTGGGATGGTGTTGAAAGTGCTCTTTCTCTGTGAACTTCTGTACAGTAGAACACACTGTTTGCTAACTCTCTTAAGTCTTTATGCTGGCAGAGAAGAATTCTGATGGTTGAGATTTATTTAACACTCGTCCTTAAAGCCCTGTCTGATGTTGGAAAAACGTGCTCAGTTAATACAAACCTAATTGCAATTCATGTGGGAATTCTAAAATTGGCTAAAAATGTCTCTGTGACTAATTGTATTTGTGAAAATTATGGCTAGAGAAGAAGTTAAATGCAAAGCCTAAGGCTGGCATATCAGCATGTGTGGTAGTCTGTTGTGTTTACTGGTCTTTGTAAATCTGAATGGAGGTGGTACCCTGAAGATCATGTTTCCAATGCTGATTCATCAGGCTGGCCACTTAGTTGTCTGTTTTGGGAATGAGAAATTACAGCAGTGTTTAGTGTGGCTGCTGGGCTGGTGGTATATATGCATGGATATGTTGACTTTGGAGAAAAGAAAAAACTGGATTCACTGAAGTGAAGGTATATATGAAGCTATTCACAAACTTTAGCTGAGAATAGCTAACAGCTGTGAGTAGCCAGTCACCTTCCAGTCAAAAAATCGTAAGAAGATCTCTCCATTGTGAGCATAGGAAATCTTACAAGTCATGAGATTGATATGAAAATTTGTTTTTACGGTTATGATTGCTGTAATCAGCTTCCAGTTATCCCCAGTGAATGGGTGTATCCAATGTCATGTGAGTGTGGATGTTTCTAAGCATAGTAAACAAAATCCTTCATGCATCCAGAAAGCAGCATAACTGTATTTGTGTGCTGTGCCTGGGCTCACTGACCCCACTGACTCTAGGATGCTTACAAGGAGGTGATATTGGTCTCTGCCATGCATTCTACAGCACTTCAAGTTCTATGGCCTAATGGGATGTCTGTAAACCTAAGGCACAGTTAATCTGTTCATTTTATTGACTGCATGTGGTTTGTTTTGATTCCATTAAATGATTTTTTGTTTGTTCCAGTACAACGAATAGAAAAATGTGGGGAGAGCAGCTTCAAAAAGCTATTTCCAGGACTCATCGCTACATTCAGCTGACATCAGCACAGCTTGTTGGTGTTTGTCTTTTCATCTTTGTACGACCATATCACGTCCCCTTCATCAGGTAAAAAAAAAAAAAAAAAAAAAAAAAAAAAAGCCAAAACAAACAAAAAAAAACCCACCGCAAAATAAACTACCCTAACAAAACCAACAAACCCCAAACCAACCAAACAAAAAAAACCCCAAAACCCAACCTGTGTCTTCAGTAATATCTGGTGTTGGAGTGTGGCCAGAGAACATGGGGAGAGGGGTTGCTCTTCTTGGTGGGAGTTGTGCAAACCTCCTCAGCATGGAGAAGAGGCTTGCTTCCAGGCAGCAATAGGCTGGAGTCCATCTCTCTGGGTAGCATAAAGGCCAGCCTCAGTGTCTTCCTGCAGTTAGCTGAAAAGCCAGGCATGCTCCAGGTGGGTAGTCAGGGTGGAGCACCTTGTTTGGGTGCTATATTTCTGGGAAAGGAATGACCTGGGCTAGTAAATCCAAGGGTGTTTGATGCACCAAATGAAGGCAAGTGCCTGCCTTTTCTGCCTGAAGGGCAGGTTTTACTTCCAGCGCTGTCCATACTGTTTTCTTATGGAAACAGGGATAGTTCTAGACCTGAAAAGAATGGGGGAAAGAGACCTAATTCTGGCCCTTGACATTTTATAGAATTGAGAGGTAAGAGAACCTGTGAAGTGTTTGTCTTTCCCAGATGTCAACTGTGTGCCCAGTCAGGAGGATGCAGAGCTGTGTATCCTCTGCTTACTAGCTCAGCTGTCCCTGGAGAGTGACCAAACTCCTCCTAGATTACCAACCCATGGAGATACTGGCATTAAAATGCCTTTGCTGTGGGCAAGAATTGTGCAGGCTAAATGCATAAGAATTTTGCAGGCTAAATGTAAATGGTTAGGAAGTGAATAATTAGCCAAAACTATCTTTGGGTATCTGTCTGACCTTAAAGCTCTGAGATCCAAACACTCCTCTACCCCGTATTAGGGCACTGATTGGCCACTGAATTTTGTGATTAAAATATCAAAAGCTCTCTCTTTCTTCCCTGTGATCTCTTATCTAATGAAGACCTCAGAATAAAGCTTGTGCAACACTAGGTGCTATAGGCCAGACAGAGCAATGCAATCCAGGTAACTCTGATGGTGTTGCTTTGCTGATTTCCAGTAATCTTTCTTCAAAATTATTTTAAAGAATTACTTTTTTTTGCTGCTCTGAAGCAGTCCAGAGGAGAAGTGTTTCTCTCAGTTTTTGACTTTTCACTTGGCTTACAAAAAAATTGAGTAATCCAGTAGGAAATTCATGGTTTAAATGGAAATCAGAAGCAGAACAGCACAATGGTTCTGTTGCAGTTGTCAAACTGCCTGAAATTGGATGTAGCCCTTTGAAACTCAACAGAAAAAGGGAAGGGTTTGATTTTAGTGACCAAGTTTCATCATTTAATGCTAATGTGCTGCTATGTGAGCATAATCAAACCTAACCTGTGTGCTTGCGTACTTTCCCCATGTCTAGAAAAGGGAAGGAAAATTGATCAGAAGTGCAAAAAAATGCTTCTGTGCTTACAGAGATGGAAGAGATGTAGACAGAAGATAGAGAATAGAGAAATAATGAGACAATGGCTGGTTTATACATCAGTGAAAGGATTGATAAAAGACAAGCAGTTGAATTTACTGTGGGTTATATCAGCATAACTTTTGAATAACCAGTTGAATACCAGTCAGGAGATGGGTAGGCAGGCAGCAGGAAGGGAGAACTTTAGAGTGAAAAGACTGAAAACTGCTTCTGTAGGAGTGCTTAAAACCCATTGTTTCATAGAAAACTTTGATGTTCCTCCTTTGCCTCCCTGAGGGTATCTTCTGGTGATGCCCTGCTGTCAGGAAAAGACAGGAAATTAAAGAGAGAGAAAAAAAGGTACAAAAGATGGGGGAGGAAGAGAGAAGAAAATGAAGGGGATGGGGAAAGGAGACTTTGTAACATCATTTGCATCATTTAGATCACGAATTTCTGAGAGTAACTCCAATAAGACTTACCAGTTTTCTGCATGTCCCTGCTTAAAATCAGTAATATTCTACTCAGCTCTGCTTGACCTTTTCTCTGGAAAGTAAAATTTTCTCACTGGGAAAGACATGCATGGTGCTGGGGTTGGCTACGACAATGATCTCATCATTTACTCATCTGATCAGACAGCTATGCTTTGTTCCTGGTGTAGCCTGACTATTTGGGAAAAATTACCCTGAGAGCAGGTGGTCTGCTTTATCAAGTTATCTTTCTGCAGTGAAAACTATGTGCTAATCATCACATTGAAATACTAAGTAATTAGCAACAATGAGACCTAAAGCAATTTGTCATCAGTACAGAACTCATTTGAGAAGTTACATATAAATAGTTGTATCCAATAATCTCTGATTTTATCACATCTGATTTAATGAATTATAGGTGATGATCTGTTGGTCTTTAATCAAATGGAAAATCCATAATGAACTGTGAAGTTGGGTTTCAACACATATGAACAGTAAATTGTTAACTGTCTGGAAAGCAGGTTCCCATATGTTCAAAAGTAAAAGGAAGGATAGTATAACTTCAGTTATTGTCAATATTTTAAGGATCATGGTAGAGGTAAAGTTTAAAAGTATATTCTATAGAAATTCCCATTATTTCAGAAATAAGGTCTTGCTGGTCTGTTTGGAAGGGACAAGAAAAGGAGAAAAATATTTTCAGATAGTTTTATTTCTGTACTATTGTATTATACTTAATTTGAAACATAAGTACATGAACATCAAGAAACTAAAAGGTGTGCCTGAAAGCAGCAAGCTTTCTAGAGGGGAGAAGACATGGCACTGTAAACTGGCTTTTCCCTTTATGTTGCAGTCAAAGTTAATTGAATGTTTGTCCCTGAAGCCCTTTACTCTGTTCTCTTTCTGTTTTTTTTTTTTTTTTTTTTTTTTGCAGGGATGTAGCAATAGACACCGTGAAGACAGGAATGGGAGGAAAAGCTGGGAATAAAGGGGCAGTGAGCATTCGTTTTCAGTTCTATAGTACCAGTTTCTGCTTTATATGCAGTCACTTGACTGCTGGACAGACACAGGTGAAAGAGAGGAATGAAGATTATAAAGAAATCACACAGAAACTCAGCTTCCCAATGGTAAGTGTTGATGTATGTGTGCTAAAAACATTGGAGATAAAGGTGGTTTCTTTACATCTTTACAGCTGGTCTCAGGCTGTCTTTGATGACAGGTCATCAAAGAAGGCATCTCAGTACCATGAAAGAAAATGTCAAAGGAAATGTTAGCAAATAAAGAAATAAATAAATAATAGGGAAGCATGTTTCACAGAAGACTAGATACTATCTAATATAGCACTTGCTTTACAAAAGTACTAATCCTTTCAAAAAATAGAGTTGCTCCAGTGCTTGAAAAGTCCTTGGCTTTATGCAGTTAAGGTCTAGATGACTGGTGTTAGAACTGATAGCTCTTGCTGGCTCTAGTGAGAATTAGTGAGAATTCCTGAAAGACCATCCATACCATTCAGTGCAGCAGTGCCTTGGCTGCTTCTGGTTCGGTATGATAGATCAGTTCTTGGGCACTGACATGGTACCCTCTGTTCCCTTTGTTTTGTCCTTGTGAATGGGTCACTCTCCAGGAACTGCTGGCTTCTCTCAGAGCATGGCAAGTAGGCACCACTGGTATGCATTAATAAATTTTCCCCTAAATTGTATCAAATCAATCACCCTAGTGTTTTAATTCCAGCTTGTCTCTTCAGGCCAGTAGATAGCCCATGGGATTTGGTAGCAGGGCTCCTTTGCTTCTCTTAATGTTGGTTGCTTTAATTTCCACAATACCTTCTATCTTGGACCACTCTGAAAAGGCCCTAAGCCATGAAGGGATTGGACCAATTTGTGTATTTCAGCAAAAAATGGCATTAAGGCTGGAAAGCATAAAATTTTACCTTCCTGTTGTTTGTAAGGTTTAGAAGCTTGGCACGTGCAGCATATCAATCAGTTGGTTTATGTAGGAGCTAATACTGACAGACTGGACATCCTGCAAAGAAGATCTGTTCCAAATGGCCATAAAGTTGTGCTTATGGTAGTTTTTCCTTCTAATACCTCGTTAACTGTTTGATGTCCTTTACACTTAAAACAGCTAAAGGTACCTTGTGTGTATAATGCATATAAAGAGTGCCCTCTAGTGCTGTGTCTGCCACAGTCTGGAATGTTTCCCTTATGGATCTCTGGGGTTTAGAGGTTTATAGCTGAAATGGGAAGAAAAAAAGAGACTTTTTAGACTGGTTAGAGGACAGGATGCTAAATTTACAGCTGGAGTGAATTTTCATTGACGTTTGATTTCAATATCCTTACAAAGCTGTGACGTGCACATTAGATTGAATTTGGAGCTGTCCTTACTCAGGAGCTTGTTGCTAAATTTGCCTTGGTACCAGAAGCACATTTTGTGTTATATTTAGAATATGCAAATATATGCATGTGAAATGTGTTAGGGAAACAAACATACATTTTGAATATTCATGACAGATAAATAGGGAATATAAAGCTAGGTTCCAGCTTAGACATACCTTTGGGAAAGAGTGGTCAGAGTCTGACATTCTTGTTTACAAAATTCAGCTCAATGGGGTGCCAAAGACAGCAAAGGAGCCATTCTATTTTAGCGCAAATGAATTTTGACAAATAGATTGTGACAAGCAGGTCCAGTATTTAGTAATTCAGAGAGACTGAGTGCTACATTTCAGTGCTTTAAGGTGTTTTAATGAATGTGATTTAACATTAACAGTATTCTGTACCTCAAAACTAGGGGCAGAACATGTTCTCCCATGACTATGTCTTCTGGTGTGGCGATTTTAACTATCGCATTGATCTAACGTATGAAGAAGTCTTTTATTTTCTCAAACGTCAAGATTGGAAGACACTTTTGGAATTTGATCAACTACAGCAGCAAAAATCCAGTGGAAAAGTAAGGCAGTGTGTCTCATTTTCTTCAATAACTGCGTGTTGGCCGCTTCTTTCTTGTTCCTTGAGAGAGTGAAGAGGTTGTGTTTTCAGACCCTTGCTTGTAGAACTTGAATGCAGCAATTGGTTTAAAAATCAGATCATTGTTTGTGAGGAAGTTGATACATCAGTGGCACCTTCCTCATCTGTAACTTAAAGAGATGTTCTTTATTTAATTAGATTTTTAAAGACTTCCATGAAGGGACTATTAATTTTGGACCAACATATAAATATGACGTTGGCTCGGAGGCTTATGATACAAGTGATAAGTGCAGAACCCCAGCGTGGACTGACAGAGTGCTTTGGTGGAGAAAGAAACTGCCCTTTGAAAAAACAGGTGTGTAGGATCCTCCTTTATCTGTAAATTGTTTTAGAATTCATCTAGAATCCACTTAAGGGGATTTAATTGAGTGAGTGGTGCTTTACTCAAGCAGATGTTCTTTCAGCTTCACTGGATTAAGTGTCAGAGATAGAGAAGGCTCTTTCTTCTTGTGTGTGTGAAAAAAGGCTTCATGTTACAGATTGAAAAGGTGCTGGGAGCTCACTGAGGAACTGAAAACAGCCCAGCTGTAGTAATACAGAAATAATTCTGTTGTTTTTCAACAGAATCATTAGTCCACATAAAGTTCCTGTGTTATAATGGCTAGATTGTTAAAACTGCTGTTCTCAGTAAATGTGGAAACAGTTTTCAGTAATTTTCTTCTGTACTAGTAATTCTTAGGAATATTTCTGCTCGTTTATACAATTGAGGGAGGTTTCATTAATTAGTGCTTATAAAGTACTTTGAATTCATGAGTGGCCAATGCAACAGAAAGGCCATTTCACTCATTTATTCCAAAGTTACAGTTAAGAAATAAAAAGTATTTCTTTGCATATCCAGGGATAGTTTTCATAATCATTCTCTGAGTCTGCAGGAACATCTATCCCCCAGTGTTTCTAAAATTTGAATAAATTCATATTAAGAGTGTAATTGCTGGAGAATTAATTTGGTCTGTGCCTGCAGACGTGGTTTTTCACATGCCTGGAAATTTCAGCTTGGAATCTAAGTCATACCATGACTATGTTAAGTGTAAAAACTACAAAGCAAAACTAGGGCAATGAGAGAGTATATGTCATTATGATATACTTATTTACTCTTACCTAAGGAATGAAAAACAAAGTAAAATGAGGAGCTTAAACCATTTATAGAGATGCACTCCAGGAAAGAAAAGATGCATGAGACATAATTAGGAAATTAAAACAGCCCTTTTGTGCTGACTGTTACCATTTTAGGAGAAAGAACACCCTTCAGTATTTCTAATGCATATTCCTTATTTTGCATGACAAAACTTGCCCCTGGGGAGCTTTACAGCTGGAGTACATACAGCACATAGGACCTGACTAGCTGGTCTGCAAGAGTCAAGGCAGGTCTCTTTCTTTGGAGTTTGTAGGCCTCCCACAGCTGGCTCACATGGGTCCAGAACTGACTGGTACATTCCCAGCCCTGCAAAGCTTTCTTAGTTTGCTGCCAGAGTTCCTTTCCTTTACTGCTGGTGGCAAGGCTCTTCTGCCTCTCAGCTCTTGTTGTGTTGCTTGTTAATGCTGTTATAGGCTAAATGACTGCTCACTTTACAAGAAGAAACTGTAGCCCCAGTGTGTGATTAGGAGTAAATGCCATATTCCATATTGACTCATTTTCAACTTCACAGAAAAGAGGGACAGAGTTATCCATGTATTCAAACAGTGATCTAAAAACTTCCTTGTTA
The DNA here is from genome assembly GCA_030060385.1 of Muscicapa striata striata. Classification (NCBI taxonomy): domain Eukaryota; kingdom Metazoa; phylum Chordata; class Aves; order Passeriformes; family Muscicapidae; genus Muscicapa; species Muscicapa striata. The sequence continues at coordinate 4,541,104 of JAREIS010000010.1, read as the reverse complement.
CTAACAACAATAGAGTACTTCACTCTAGCATAATATCTGGGACACTTTCTGTCACCTTAATGAGTTGCAATGGAATTATTTAAAAGTTGTATTTGCATGGGTTTGGTTTCTCCTATCTCTTGTGTATTGTTTCTCCAATCCCTGTCTAATACTCAGATTTGCAAAATAATTTCCAAGTACAGTGTTTTATGCTCAGTGTTGAAGTAGGAGGTAAAATACTAATCTGACTTCATCAACCTATGTTGTACAGATAAATAATAGAGTGAAATTCAGGACAACAGTATTGCAGGTGTCTTACTCTACTGATCATCTGTCTCAGTTGCACTCCCAGTCCTTTGTCTTTTTTTTTCTTTTTAGTCCCTAATTTGTAGATCTTGTAGGATACAAGCTCTTCTTTGAATGATATATATACAAGAACAAAAAAACCCCTACCTCACACTACTAGGGTCTGTATAGAAATTCTAGAGAATTTCCTAATAAAATGGTGTTTAACTGTTAGTAAAACTAGATTTGAGTGAGTTTTAAATCATGTTTTGTGCTGCATAGCTGGAGAGATCAATCTTCTGGACAGTGATCTGAGTGCTGATACTAAAGTCAGGCACACTTGGACCCCTGGAGCCTTGATGTACTATGGGAGAGCAGAGCTGCAAGCATCTGACCACAGGTAACTAAACAATCAGAGAGGTTAAAAGGTGCCAGGTTAAAATGTGTCATGCTGAATTACACCTTCAAAGTGAGGGACCAAGTCTGATTAAAACAGGAATTACACCCTTGTTCTGTGTCCAGTATCTGCTTGATGGGTTTTTTCCTCTCATGCTGAGTTTTATACCAGAGTGGCAAGTATCTACAGTCATATGTTTACTTTTTCTGCACAGTGATTGCAGCAAGGGTTGGATAAGTTGCAGCAAGAGGTAAAAAAAAAACAGAGCTTTTTGTTGTTTGGTTTTGGAAGAGCTCTGATACTAAGGGAGCTGCTCTGATGGATTTCCACTCATCTTGCTGCTGGGGAGGAGGAGGTTGGGTCTGTGTAAGCAGGTCACACAGGGACAAGTTTGGCCTTTGCACAGTACTCAGGGGTGGGGCTTCTGTGCCTCCTTTAAAAATGGAAATGGGAGAAGGTAAAAATCAAAGGCCAGTGCTTCTGGTTGGTCTATATTATTAACTTTTCTTTAGGCATATGAATGACCTGTCTTTGATAAACTTGTTCTCTGCTTCACTTCTGAGAAACAAAATCTGTAATAAATACACTTTGAAAGGTCCCTTACATTCAGAGTATTTGTCTCACCCCTTGCATGCTTTTTGGAAATGCTACAATATTACCCCCAGTAGCTGTCTATGTGCTTCTGGTGGTCTTGCATGCCAGGACTGTTCTGTACTCCTCTAGCAATGGAAGAACATGCCTCTTGCAATCAATTTCTCTCTGTCAAGGCTCTGACATTGCTGTGTTCTGCAAAACACAGTGGAGCTGCTGCTCTCATTATGTAGGACCCTGAGGATGCAATCTGTGAAACATGACTATTATACATGATTTTCTATTTCAGCAAACTTGACTCCAAAAGCTAGTTCTTAATTACAGTCAGCAGGTTTGCTTTCCCAAGGTTTGTGCTAGAAAAAGGGCATAGCTGTATCTTTGTGACATATAGAAATGCATTATGATTCACAATGCTTATGGAAATAGTTCATGCTTCCTATACATTTTCTCCCCTTAATAACCCTTTCTAGCCCTACTGTTGCTGCTTTCATATGTTCTGATAATGTGTATTCAAGAGCCAGGTCTATTGCTAAGCAGCAATTTTGACACAGTTGTAGGAGCAGCCATCCCAGTCACTGCTCTGTGTGTATGTGCAGGTGAAAATCTGAGAATGTGGATTGCACCCACTGAGATGAGATGAGCTCTCCTCTTTCAGACAGCTTTCTCAATTTTATTCATTTCTAACACACAAAGGAGTAATTTGTAAGGAATATCTCAAGAAGTAAGTTTGCAGTGTTGGCTGCTTATAGTGTAATGGATTGGCACATATTTGCTGCATGACAATGTTATGCATCTAGAATACCTTGTCCTTAGTTTTTGGAAGAAGATATGTGACCTTGTCTAACAGAAAATAGTATATTTCCATCCTGATTTATAGATATTTGTGGCCACAGCTGTTTGATAATGAGTGAATTATCCTGATATTTTTGGTCTGTAGATTTACCATAAGTGCTGCATACAATTGTTATTTCAATTCGCTTATGATGTGTCTTCACTGTTACATTCAGCTAATGCAGGACTGGGAAATATAATTAATAGCGCTCAAGGCGTGATGTTGACCACAGAAAAAAATGAAGCTTACCAATCCTCTTTCTTTATATAGATTTTAATTTTATGTAAGCACTTCTTATTTTTAAATAAATATTTTCCTTTGTTTTATGTAGGCCAGTGTTAGCTATTGTAGAAGTGGAAGTTCAGGAAGTTAATGAAGCTGCCCGTGACAGTGTTTTCCGAGAAGTGTCATCTTTCCAGGGTCCACTGGATGCCACAGTAGTGGTAAATCTACTATCACCAACACCTGAAGAGAAAAATGAATTTCCTGAAGATTTGCGTACAGAGCTTATGCAGATGTTTGAGGATTATGGCACTGTTGTTCTGGTCAGGTGAGTTTGGAATCTGAAATGGCATGGAATCTATTAAAAACCACAGACTAAAAGATCCCTTTTGTCCTGACAGAGTTAACTGTGTATTGGAAGGAAGTATGTAGAACTCCTTTACTGCACTTTCAGTTCTTCGTTAGAAATTGAATGCAAGTGTTTTGAATATCTTATATCTCTCAGCAACCTTTTAAAGAAATAATCCAACAGCTCTCTTGTCTGAGTGGAACAGAATTTTATTCAGTACAACACCATAAAACAGAGACTTTGATGTAAATCATCATCTTTAGATTCAAGCCTCACTTCCAAACATTGCTGCTTTTGGTGGATCCTTGGGCCCTGCTTCAACTCCTCTGGGGGGGTCTGCTCTCTTCCACCACTCTTTCACACTTGGCAGGATTTCCTGGCTGGCTTTCCTTCCTGTTGGGGGTCATTTTGCTTGTTTGTTAACAGTACAGCTTCTCACAGAGCTATAACCCACTGGGTTTGAGGGAGAGTGTGATACCTTCTGTCAGAGCAGCTTAATTTCATTCTGATTGATTCTCTACAGGGCTCCAACACAGCTGTGAGACTTCTGTTTTGAGAAACATAGGCAAAAGACCTAACAGCTGACCTCTGGGAAACACTGCCAAAAACTTGTTTGTGTTTATTTGATTCATTTATTAGTGGAGAGAGCTGATGACCTGTTGTTGTGTAGTTTTGTGAAGTACCAGTATAAGCTGAGGGTTCAAAAGCAGCCATGCAGAAAAAACAGCACCATCTTGCTTGTGAAGAAAAGGAGCAAGAAAAGAACATGTTTTGGTGCACAGTTCTTGTTTTGTTTTGTTTTTAATTGCTTAGATTCTGGTGAAATACTACTTTTTGGGAACATCACATTTCCTCTGAGGTGAAGGACATGCAGAACCATGGAAGTTAGTCCAGAGGGAGTGTAGATACTGGACTGGGTGTCCTGTCAACAGCTACTGAGATGTGTGTTCTGCTGTTCCAGGGGTGATCCAGAAAAGGGGAGGCTGCTGGGATCACACAAGGGAGGATTGGAGAGAAGAGGAGCCCAGCTGGGATTCATAGATCACCTACTCCTCTTAAAAATGTAGAATTGTGAAGGAAAATACAACTAAAACCAAATGCATAGCACTGCATGTGTATCCTGTATATAGATCTATATGGTAGTTTTCTATCATGCTAGCCTTCAAAGGGTTTTATTCAATGGTGAAATAAAATGGTTTTTCTCCTCTACCTTTTTTCACTAGGATCTGTGGGGGTCAAATGCTGGTGACATTTGCAGACAGCAAGTCCGCTCTTCGTGTTATGGATATAGATGGTGCCAAAGTAAGACTTTCTCAAACCTATCATAATAATTTCATAACAAATTTCTCAAAAGTGGTTGCTTAGAATGAAGTACTTGAGTTTCTACCTAAATCGAGTAGCATTATTTCAAAGAAAGTTAGTGCTCATGAAGTCCCACATCTGCTGAGGCTATTAATGCAGTATTTTAGTTTCAGGATGACGTGAGGTGACTTTCCATGGGACCCAAGCAGTGCTTAGGATCTGGCCTCTGACACCACTGCAGATCACATGGACTTGTTTGTGGTTGTGGCTACTTGAAACAGTTCTCCTGATATTGTGTGTGACTTTATATTGTTGCCAAAGTATCCTCATGATTGTGGTTTGGAGAATTTTTGTTTCTCCAGTGTCTCAAATAGGCTCCTTCTGCTAAGCTGTAACAGCATGATTCATTTGCTTCCATGGCAAATCCATCATTAGCAGTAGGCGCTCACCTTCCCATCCCCTGCTTTTCCTTCCCACACACATACTCTCCTAATCATCAATCCCCCGTTGAAAAAGCTGCTTGTGGGGCTGCCCTGTAAACTTAATGCTTAAGTAATGGATTTAACTCTCATTCTTCTTTTGCATTTGCAGTTTTATCTTCTAATTTGACTCCTGCTATTGATGTAATTTATAGCACAGACTGAAATACAGTTCTATGCACATAATATGTGAAGGTGTTGGGAATCTGAGTTGGGAGCTTTGCAAACTGATTTTCCTGTCAAAGCTGCTGGCTTGTCTGCGTTTCACCCCAGACATCATAGAGCAACACACATAAGCAGCTGAAGTCCTAATCTGTTTGAAAATACACCTTCCATATACATCATAGATGAGATCTTCTGGTTAGAGTCTCCTTACAGGTGGCAGCAGTAAAAATCTCTTGTGTGTTTTAAAGTGACTCACAAATGGCACCCTCCCATGCCAATATTGCTATTCCAGTGTTGTTTTGACGCTATTTGATGGCAAAGGGAAACAATTCTTTCTGTGCTTAGGTTAGAGGCAGAATAGTGAAGATCCAGCCCAAGACTAAGGACTGGCTAAAGGGCCTTCAGGAGGAAATTGCTCGAAAACGAGACAGCTTTGTCCCCATGTCCCCCACAGCAAACTCCCATCTTCTGGAAGAAAATTTTGACTTCTCAAGTTTGGACTATGAGTCAGAAGGTAAGCAACATGTTTCTAAGCTAAGTACTGAGAAATTGCTTTGCTGACTTTGCTTGCACAGAGAAAGTACAGTATGAGTGTTAGTGGCACCTTAATTTGTTATGAAGCCACACTTCTTAAAAAGACGACTGTAATTAAAGCCATGACCTGACTCTCTGCCTGGGCATAGAACTGTTACTTAGATCATCCTGTCAATATAGTGTTATATGTTAGCAAATTCAGTGTATAGTGCAGCTGTCTGTAGAAACACACTAATGAAACACATGGGGTGGTTACACAAGAATCTTGCCCAGCCTATATATTAAATTAACTGATAGTATAGATTAATTAATTGGTAGTGTAGAGAGACAGAGAGCGAATTTGCTCATTAATTCTTTGTTATCCAATATTTTAATCCAGGTGACATAGAGGATGAAGATGATTATTTAGAGGATGCTCTGTGTCAACACCTAGTAGCAGACACAGCAGAAGATATGTCGGAACGCCCTGGACACTGCGCATCCGTAGCTCTTTCAAACAAATCTGCACAAACCCCTCACCTGTATAGAGGTAAAGTATCCACCTTGCTTAAGGTAAGACCTGAAGGATTGTTGTTTGTTCTCCTGTTGTATGCATTTCCCTGTTCATTTGTATTTTCATTCTGGGTTTTCCTATAGTACCTGTTCATGCTCAACTCCTCTTGAGTTAGTGACTGTAACTGAGATCCTCAGGCACAACAGCAATGCAAATGATGAGACTTAGATTCTCCTCTCTTGACTAGGGCAAGGCAGGAAAGCTGAAAAATGCTTGTTTTCTAGCCAAAGGAAATTAAATATTTTTATCCATTTGATGTTGTTTGGCACCAGAACATACAACAAAAAAATGGCATGCTATTTTCTTATTGGTGAGGGCCAAAGCAAAATCAAACTGAAAGAATCCTGTTGATTCAATGATGGGTTCAACTCTCTCTTTTGAACAGTAGCAGGGGCAGAGCACTCAGATGTAAGCTGGGAGGTTGTTGAGTTGAAATTACTTCAGACACCTGAAGTTTCTCCTTTGTTCCCATTTGATTTATATCTGAAGGAGTCAGGGTTCATAGAATATATATATATTTATAGTTATTCTTTAGGTTCTTTGTAAATGTGTTACCTTTTTCCTGGGTTACATGGCTCATTTGCACATTATTGTGAAGTGACTTGTTAAAAAGAAAATAAAGCTGTGGTGAGAAAACTGATAAAAATTGCAGCAAGAACTAGCCAAGCCAGTTGTGGGTTTACAATGGGATGTGATCAGGACATGCTTCAGTGGCCAAGCAGTGACAGGCTGGGATATGTATTAAACACCTCATTGTGACAGCAAGTGATTCAGTAGCTGTCATTCTGCACTCTCTCAGAAGTGCTTTGTCTTCTGACATAAAAGGGAAAACTTTTAATACCTTCAAAGGTTGAGTCATAAGTAGAGTTCAAAAAGATTAAATTAAATTCATACACTTACACAGACAGATTTTCCAAACAGAGTGATTTATGGCTTTCTTGCCCACCTCGAGTCATAGGCTGGGTTCAGTGTGGCCAGACCCAAAAGCCTATCCCTGAGTCAAGGAGTAATCAGTCATTATTAAATACTGTGAAGTCAATCACTCTGTATTATAGGGTGCCTTGCCCTCCAAGCACCTCTGGCCTACTGTGTGATGATTCATTAAGCCACAGAGAATTGCAGTGAGTCTTGTCACCCACACTGACTCTTCTCTACAAAAGATATCACAAAGTAAATAGAGGTTATGGAGTATAGTTTGAAGGAGGTCAGGGTGGGGTCATGATCTCACATAACCCAAAATATGATATATTCAATTAATCTTAAAGTGTCTGCAATTTCAGATACCTCCATAAGCTTCCAATTCTGCCTGAGTAACTCCTAACTGAAGGTATGATGACTGTGTATATGGTGGTAGACACAGATGGAAAACAGTGACAGGCACAATAGTGTGTATGTGTGTTTCTGAGGTCAGGGAAGGGCACGGCTTCATGAAACTGATGTCCCTGCCAGCAGCCTTTCAGGGACAGAATTGAGTGGTGATGGCTGGCTTTTGTTGTGTTCAGTTTTGCTGCCAGAACTTCAAACCGTGCCTCCAGCTGCCTGCATGAGTCCTTGGGTCCTACTGGTGAGCCCATATCTGCAGCTTAGAAGTACTGAAAATGCAGAGAGCACAGGGAGGGCGGGCTGGGCAGATCACAGGCTCTGTCTCTGTGGCTGCCATCTGCTGCTGAGTGGGAGCAGGAAGCTGTGAGGCAGCTCGTGATTCCCTGAAGAGCACAGCTTTCCGAAAAACAAGAACTTGTTTACAAATGCCTGAAGTGCAAGAGACTGCTGCTGCATTATTCCTTCCCCATCTCTCCAAAACACAGGGACAAAACTAAACACAGTGAATCTTGGAGCTCTAAAAACAAGAGCTGCATAGCTGGGCAGCCGTGGCAGGGTGAGAGGACTGAAATGAAAAGTCGTCACTATAGCAGATGGGGGAGAATAAAGCAATCCATACCTCTCCCCTCTCCAGCTGTCATAAAGGCTTAGAGGAGATGAAAGACTGAGTAATTAGTTAGTGAATCTAAGGTACAGCCAAGAGCTAGCAGATTGAGGCCACCGTACCTGTTAGGAGATGATGCTGGAAAGCAGAAATGTGATGATTGAGCCATTCAGACAGATTTTTCTCAAGTACAAAAACAGTTCTCCTGTGCAAGAAAAGGTGTCTAATCTTCAAATGGAATTCCTGTGTTTGGGATGGAAAGCAAGGAATTCACCATGACTAGCCATGACAGTTTGAGTGGGAGCAGGTTGCCTCTAAGTCTGGCTGTGAAAATCTCAGAATCTAACAAGGTAGCCAGTAACCTTGGAATCAGATGCAGGAATTCTTTGTGTTGGTGCAAGCAGCTAATAAATGGTGGAAAAGGAGAGAGAGAGAGAGAGAGAAGGAAGTATTTAACAAAAGGGTGGATGTTTCCTGCAGTGGGAGCAGGCAGACTTTGTGGGAGAGCAAAAAATGTGAATGGAGCTGTTGTGTTGCTGAGAGACCTGGCTGAGGCTTGCCACTCATAGTCACCTCTCTCCTGACCTCTCAGATCTGTGCCCCTCACCCAGTGTGTGTCTAATACAGATGCTTTCCAAAATGTCCCTAGATGATGCAGACCTGGCTGATTTGAAGCGGGAGCTGGAGGCAAGTGGGGAATGCCGGCGCCGGATTCCAAGCAGGTCTCTGTCCATTCCTACCAGGCCTCGGCCACTTCAGCCACCACAGAGGCCTCCTCCTCCTGGTGAGTTAAACTTTCTTTAATGTGGTGTTGGTCCCAGCTGAACAGTTTTTGCCTGCCATGTCTGGGTGACAAAGAAAGTAATACCTTTTCTGAAATGTCAGGTTGTCGAGGGACTTGTACTTGCTTCCCAGCCTGTTTCAGCCTGAGCATTACTGCCATTAGTAAGGGGAGAAGATTGTCTTCAGGATGACGGATACCCCACCAAAAAAATGTCTTTACTAAAGACAGAATAGCCCATATGTTTTGTAGTAGCTCACCACTCAGGTTAGCAAGTTGAGCAGCCACTTTGTGGCAATAAAGATATTGGTATTTATGCCACTGACTTATGAAGTCACTGAGTGTTTTCTTGCAGTATTTTGGATTCTGAATTAATTGTAATCAGAATTTTTAAAACCTTTGACAAAATATTTATTCTGGACAATTTATTTATTGCCTTTTCCTTCTTGGCGAGCAATTCTTGTGTTTATGAAGGAAATGCAAAGTGGATTATGATTTTCAGTGATGCAAAAAAGGAAGTGATGCTCTTTACCTAAGCTCTACTCCCCTGAGATGCCATCCAGAGCTGTGCTGCTCCTGTTTTCATGGCTACTTCTGGATGAAAGCTGACTGCTAGATGAGCATAATCATATTTGCCTCCTGTACTTATTAGAAAGCTATACATCATGTTTTCCTTGCAGCCCAAAAGTCTCTCTTTTGTGTACATTTTCTAGACTTAAGTTAGAAGTTCTGTAATGATGACCTGATAGAAGACGACTTCTTTAGGATTATTCCCATTCATTTTTGAGTCTGTTGCAAAGAAGTGCCAACACTGGTATCTGTATTTCTGTGCCTGGAATGCAGTATTAATGCTCAGCTGAGGTTATCTAACTAATTAAATGAAAGAAAGACTAACTACAAAACTGCTTCCTGAAATAGTTCAAGATTTTGAGAGGGTGATGGTATGCACATTGGTTTTGCTCCATTGCAGATAAAATTTTATACCAGCTCTTGAATGTAAAAAGCCATTTTTTATTCCTCTTCCAGCTGGAACATCAGGCAAAAAGTCCCCCTCAGATGGTTCTCTCTCTCCAGGAAGCCATTCCACCTGCTCCATCCTGGCAACAGCAAAGCTGCTTCCTGGAGCTCCTCAGCAGCCAGTGAGTCCTGCTGCTCAGCATGGCCCCTTGGCATTGTCCTGATCCCTCCCATCCACACTGAGAATCACGTACAGGATGCACCTGTCAATCACAAGGAAGGAAATCCATCACATGTCTGAGCTGAAAAAGTGAAGATAACTTCTTGTACTGTAATACTAAGCTGTAGGCCCTGTTCGGCAGCAGAAAAATGTTAATAAATTAACAGGAGTTGGGAAGGCCAAAGAGGGAGAGAGAGAATGAGTGGTGTAAGTCCAGAGCACTGTTGCTGCTTTCTGACAGATGTTAACTTGATTTTTTAACACCATCATCATATGGTTTAATTATTTTCTCACCTCTGTTTTGTTGGGCCATGCTAGTGCCCAGAATGCAGAAAAAGCCAGCAAGGCTGTTAGTCCCTTGAGGAGACCAAGACCATAATGTGGAAATGCCTCCTCACTCCTGTCTTGCTGGATGAGGACCTTAATGCATTGAACAAGGGATGGCTAAGTGACTAGCTGTGGCACACAGGCACTGGCTTCTGTCAGCTGGCAGCAAAGATGCTAAAAGATTCCCATTTCTTTAGTATTTATAGATCACTGAATAACCACTTGCAAGAACAGAATTTTACAGGTGTATGAGCTTAGCTGTAAAATTAGAGGTGTACAAGAAAAATCAGTTCTCTCAAGAAGGCTCATTCTCCTATGTTTTTTTAAAGCCCAAAGTCCGGACTGGAATAAGCAAACCTTACAACGTCAAGCAGATCAAAACAACCACAGCTGAGGAAGCAGAAGAAGCTATTAGATGTCTTATGGAGGCCAAAGGAGGTAAGCACAGCTTTCTAACTGACTTCTAAAAATGTTTAAATAAAGAAAGTGCAGGTTTATTCAACTCATCATAGCCCAGATGCACATATTCCTATTCAGAATTTCACCTGAACACATTCTTGCAAAATTGTATGGAGTATTCTCTGTCAGTTCTGATAGTATTAAGATGATTAAAATTTTGTATTTCATTGTAGAATGTGTTACTAGGAGAACCTTGGGTTATTTATGCCCAGATCTAGTCAGAAAAATTAAAATATAAAGATGGGATTTTGCTAAACGGATGGTGCCTGTGTTAGCCCAGACTTGCATAAAGGATATTTGCTGCTCTATTTACCAAATGCTCACTATTCCAAGCAGAACTACACAGCAAATGCAGCTCTAGGAGAAATAACCTGGATTCTGTTCCCATTTGGACAGCAAGTATAGCTGTAACCTAGATAAAAGCTTGCACTACTTCAGCTTGAATAGCTAAGCTAAAAGGCTACTCTGTGCTTAGGCTCTCTGTGTAGTCCCTGGAGAAGAGAGCTTCTTGCAAGGGCAAGTTAGGGCACAAAACTAGCTTAGGTACTGTGAATGTACCCCCCAGGGTTGCATGCAGTCTTTCTGCTGATGCTGTATGAATGAAAATGGCTACCTGAGTTTGCAAGGCTCTCAGTTTAAGAGAAAACCATCCCTTTTCATTTCTATGTAGAATGAATAATGTAGTCTGAAATAATCCCATTTATTTGGAAATACCATAAAGGCATATTGATGTTTGTTCCTCAGTGCTGTTCATTTCATGTTGAAATCAGATTTATTCTCCATTGATTTTGAAATTCGCTTGGTGTGGGTAAGAAAACTAGGTTGGCATCGCTTCCAGTCCCTTGTGCTGTCCCACCAGTTGGCATGTACAGTTCTTTTCAAAGTATTTTACAAGATGCACTTGGTATCATTAACTTGGTTTTCCAGATAATGGCAAAAGGATGCTCAGAGCTTGAGCCCAGTACTCCTGAACCCCTAGCCAGTGTTTTTTCCACTTGACCAAATGGTGGCACAGTACTGCTGGTTTGGCATGAAACTATTTCAGATGGGGAAGTTTTTCCCTAACAGCCTCTTACAGATGTTACAGATTTGCAAAGGTCTGTGCTTAATTCCAAAACCTACCTTCTTGGCCTGAGGTGGCCCTACAGGCATGGACATTTTGGGAAACATGGTTGTGAAAAAAATGATCTTGAATCTATGTTCTGATCAGGCCGAGATGCCATATTTGGTTTTGCTTTTCAGGAGTACAGGAAGATGCAGTAAAGCCTGTTCCAACCAGAAACCAAACTTCCTCCAAACCCGAGGCTCTTCCCAGCATCACAAAGTCAGCATCATTTCAAGGGTCACAGGCAGGAGCGGTGCCTGTTCCTCATCGCCCACCACCCAAAGTTCCAACTCCAAAGAAGCCAGTGCCCCTGCAAAGGACCGGCGTCAAGGTGGAAAATGTAAGAGAGTTGCAGCAAAATGCATCCAGATTCCATTACACAGTGTAAATGATGGAGGGGTGGGCTGGTTGTTTTTTGCAGGAAGTCCTGTCATGTCAGCAGGTGCTGGAATAATTTTGTGTGTTACAGTCACCAAGGCATAAAAATGCAAGAAAGATTGGAAAGAGAGCCGTATTCAGCTTTTGTATTTGTCAGTCTACTCTCTTTTTTTCTTCTGGTTTGTCTAAACCTTGTCAGGATTTAAGACTCATTTGTTCTTTATCACAGCCGCTACTTTTGACCGTGAGTAGTCTGCTCTGTAAAGATTTGAGGCAGCTTCTTCATCAGTTCCGTGTCTTGTGTCCTTTCTTGCTTTTCTTGCCCACCTTGTAATGGGATTCAACCTTTCAGTTTGAATTCTGGAGTCTACTCAAGAGTTCATGTTCCCAAAATACAAAGCTGTAGGTGTTCAGGTTTTAATATATGTCAGGTCTCTACGAGGGAGACAATAGTTCACCTCTAGAGCTGCTAAAATGATTATCTAATTTGTAAAGCAATTTGAATACAAGAGAAAGGCAAATATACCCTTTTATATTCTGCCTTTGACAGAATCTCTGCTAAGGAAGCTCCCTTCTAAATTTTTAGAAGGGCTCCTGCCTTACCTTCCTTTGGTGAAGGCACTCACCACTTCTCTATAATGGATTTTGTGCTATCTTTACTTAGCAGATTCACCAAAAACCCAACCCAGACAGCACAGTCTATGCCAAGGAGTGGTCAGTTTGTTTTGTTTAACTTGTTGCCATTCCCAGGTCACTCCTGAAAGGTGCTGAGAGGGATTGCTATTTTGGTGTTAGTTATGTGAGAGCTTCTGCAGGAATAGATCTATTTCAGTTTGACTCTGCCCTGGAATTCCGCTCCTTCCTCTATCTGAGGGAGGTTAGATGGGAGTTGTGTACTTGAAAACCTCTACCCAATCCCCCTCTACCACAGTCAAATGTAGGCAACTCAGTAGCACATAGGAAGAAATGGCAAGGGATATATCCAGCATGAGATACTGACTAAATATTTTCTCTGCATGAAAAAGCCTTTACATTATCTTTTAATACTATGCAAGAGTAATAAATAATTTAAATGCTTTCATTCAGTCACACAGAGTATGAGAAATCTGAAGCAGTCCTTGCCCTCCTAGACTGAGCAGAGCTTGTTATTTATATACTTTTAAATGCTGGACTGTATGCTAGACTGGACTTTGAGAGCTTATTTTTATCTTCAGTTGCCAGCATCAGTGAGACAGGACAGAGCCCTTAATGCATTTATTGGTTTAGCTTAAGCTAATTCTCCTTCAACCTTATCTATCCAAATAAGCTACACCTAAAGGCATGGGTCTCTCTGTGCCATCTTGCTTAAGTAATATTAGTCAGCAGAGAGATGTAACAAATAAATAACTCCTCAGAATTGTGTTAATTTGGCCCAGAGCAAAATCCTAATCTGAAAAGGGAGATGGTCGGAAGGAGATGTGATCGGGCTGTAGGGTCCTGGTCCTTCACTAGCTCTCTGAAGGTGACTACAAGGCACAATGCATGAGCCCAGAGCCCAGCAGGTACAGTGGAGAACTGTGCTGTCAGCCTGCTCTTTGTACTGCTTTTTTTTCTTCCAGGACTGTCAGCTTTTCTTAGTAATGCTGTCAGTTAGACTTGCACCAGCAGTGACTCAGAGTTTAAGGTCCCTTTTTGCTCTCACATTTCTTCTTCCATTTCCTCCTCAGGCCATGTCTCCAGAAGAGCAATTCGACCTACAGATAGCACAGTCTCCTTTTGGCTTGCTAGACCCCCATCTAGAAGCTGGAGCTATTCTTAGTCCAACCAAGATCACTCCAGTCCCTAAACCCAGAACACAAGTTGGGAAGCTGCAGGAGAGCAGGGGCAACAGTGAAAGGCAGGCCCTGTCAGCAAGCACAGCTGAGGCCATTGTACTGCCTCCCCAGAACACTCCCTTTGCCCCAAAGGTGCCACCACGAAGGAAGAAGTCGGCTCCTGCAGCTTTTCATCTCCAAGTTCTCCAGAGCAGTGACAGCCCCCTTTTTAGTGGGTCACTGTTCAACTCCAACAACAACAACCCTGGGTCCTGCCCCCAGACTCATGGCCCTGCTCACTGGGGTGCTACAGCTTCTGCCAGCCCAGAAACCAGCACCACTCAGCCCTTGGTCCCAAGTGCTGCAGAACTGATGGCAAAGCTCCAGGGCCCTTCTGCACCAGCAGGCCAGCATCCACGACGACTGGATACCAGCTCCCTTCCAGAGAACACCAATCTTCTGGACCTTGACATGCATTCTTCCTTCCCTCTTTCCATACAGGCATCATCAACTACTTCTCCAACACACACTTCAGAAAATTTAAATCATCCCAATCAGAAAGATTTCAGTCACTGGGTTACATTTAGTGATGATGAAGACAGCAGTGCAGTGGCAGAAGGGCTCAACAAACTGCTCGTCTTAGAACAAAACAAAAATACCTTAATGAAAACAAATACTGATTTAGAGTTGTAAAATGTTGCCCCCTTAGTGTTCCAAAAGAAATCATAATTATGATGCAAAATAAATCTTTTTTTATTTAATGCAATAGATCATCTGTCCATGCTACATTTCATTTTCACGTTTAAAGATACGGCCCCTGGAGGGAAGTATACAGAGTACATACAACCTAACATTACCTACAGTTCATTTAAAAACTTCCTTATTCTAAGTTATTTCTAAGTTTTTATTAATCCATCTTAAGATGTTTTATTTCATTTCAGGTACAGATCATATGTAAGAACATGCAATGATGTATGGAACAAAAAACATTAAGAAAAGCATTTTCCTGTGAAATGTGTATTTTAATCAATTTCTGTTGTTTGAAATAAAGCATCCTTACTTCGAAGAGTTAGGCTGCCACAGTTATTCTGAAATGAACATCCAAATAGAGAATGTACACCAGTATAACAGCTGTAGTACTGGTACTGCTCTGCTGCAAGTTCCCAAAACTCACCCTGGTTTTTCTTCCCAAGCCCAAGTCCAACAGCATACTTTGAAAAGAGACTGTAGTTTTCGACATGCTGTTTCACTGCAAAGAAATGCTACAGGCTGCTTGTGCATTGTCTGTGCAGATCCTGAGGAAATATGGGGAATGGTTAAGACCAGCTGATGCCACAGGTACTGGCTTAGGCATGTCTTATGCTAAAGGCAGTTCAGCAATTCAGTGTTGTGTCTCTGTTCCCACTCAGTGTCTTCCTAACCAAATGCCATTTCGGTCTCCTATTTCCCCAGTGCAGATGAGGAACGAGCTGGTCCTTTTTGCCTTGCCTATGGGGTAGAACCGCACACGATAGATGCCATTTGTGCAAGGCAGTTAATAACCAGATTGCAACTTGTCAGGGTAACTTGTTAAGAGAAGCATCAAGATCTTCCGTTATTAAAGGAAGGAGAACATTTTTAAGCAGGTGGTGAAGCTGAAAAAAAACAAATTTTAAAAAAAAATTTGAGATGTATTTTAAATGTTAAGAAGGTTTTTTTTCCTTTTGCCATAGGAAAATTAATTGTCTTGTTCTGAGCTTCCCGAGACTGGGAATTCAGCCATTTTCTTCCTCACAATGTCTACCTGTTTCTCTGCCACTGCCAAATTTTGAACACTATGTAAGAGAGGACTTGTCATCCTCCTCTGCTCTCTCATTTGCCATACACTTCAAAAAAATCCCCAGAACCTTCAAAGGCCAAGCCCATAAAGCCCAGTGCTAAGCTTCTCCTTTGAGTGTCAGTTTAACGTGGTTGCAGGCTGGTGAATAATATAAGATACTAGTTTCCCTACAAGATGACACAAAGCCTTTGCCTCTTAGTCCTCCTTTTAAAAAAAAATATAGTGAATATTTATGGGCACATCTCAGTATAAAACATTAGCAGTAAAAAAGAAAGAGTACGGTATATGACCACATCCAACATTTTCTGCAAAGATAATTAACAGCTCTAGGACAGCTAATTTACATGTTAATGAAAGTGTTAGCAGGAAAGCCAATTAAACTGGATTTATACAAGTCAAATAAAATCTGCTTTATTACTCTCCTTGAATAAGAGATGGATGTGGCCTTTAGCATTCTATCTTATGTCTGTGTCTGTGGCAAGCTGCCCACTGAAGGATGAATCCCGGCAGTTCGCTGCTTTATGCTATCAGTGACAGCAGATACTGCTCAGTTGCAGCAAATCAAGGGAAGGGGACAGACAGTCCAGCTGAAAAGGTTACAGCACAGAATGAGGAATTTCCTGTCTCAATAAATTACCTTCCACACCGGTGCCAACATCCCAGCCAAGTGTTTTCTCAGAGGAAGGAGCTTGTGACCAGCTTGTGACCTGGTTTTAGTTTCAATGGTCAGAGGAAGCAAAGCAGAGCCAGACTTGCTCCATGTTTGGGAAATCGCTATGGAAAGCTCAGACTGCAGGCAGCAGTGATTCATTCCTTCTCATTTGGGATTAAGCCAGGCCCCACCATGTGAAAAGAGGCCAAGTAACCTGAATCCTTATTACCTGATGCCCACAACCAGGGAACCCACAGCACAGCTCTGTTCTCAGCTCTGCTGCCCACCCTAACTGGGATATAATCAATGGAAATCAGTGTCCTCAGGGACAGCTGTCAGTCTTCAGGGACACACAATGGGTTGTAGCGAGTGGTTATGCCATGGTTCTCCCATGACATTTTTCCGGTCATAAACGCAGCACTTGGCAAAAATTGTTGATGGCAGGTGTGATGGCAGGTGTGAAGCCAGGTATGAATGATTTACCAGACACAAGTCTACAAGTGTCTGCTTCTTTAATGTGAGAGGCTTTGTCAAGACACCATGTGAGCTTGCCCAGGGCCTGCAGTATTGCTCTCAAGTTGCAGTAGGCACCCTGGTTGTTCTGCTGCATTTGCATTTGCATTTGGGGTAAATGGTTCTCCTTGGAAAAGGAACTGCCTGATTTAGGTTTTTTAGGAGGGTTACCACTGAAACAAACAAAAAGAAAGCAAACCAAAACATTGGTTAGAATTTTTACTCTGACAAAAACTTTTGCTTTTCCCTTTTCATCCAGAATTGCCATTTTCACCAGATGGAAAATTTCTCATTTCCAGCCAGCTGCTCCAGGTGGCACCAGGAAGCACAAGTCACAGCAATTGAATACTTGGTGGCTGATGCTGCTGGAAACACCAACACAGTTACACCAGACTGCTGGACAACAAGGGCAAGACAGACCAACCCCTTTTAGCCCTCCCTTCCTGTCTATTTTACTCTTGGATGCCACACTGCAGATGAGATGAAACATCTCCTCAGACAACTCACACACAACCTGCCCGCCACACCTGCAGCTGAGCCACTGGATGGGATTAAAAGAGTAGTTTGAGACCTGAGAATTTACAGAAAATCACCAGGAAGCATAAAAGCATCCAAGTCCTGATGGGAAGCAGATGGAAAATGCTATGCCATGGACCTGCTGGCCCTCAAACTAAGGTATGTTCACACTTTAGAAGACACTGCTGCAAAATCCAAAAGCACAACTGACAAACTGCTCAGTTTGCCAAAACATGCCTGACCAGCCACCCCCAGCACTGTGCCTCTTACCCAAGTGAAGGTTAATGTTACATTCTCCCACCACAAGACAATGACTTAAAAATATGCAGGCCTTTAACAAAAATGAACATGGTCCAGAGTACTCAGCTGGCAGATCATTAACCTTTAATACACTTTGTGAAATATCCAAGACATTTTTAAATCACATTTTATTACTATATTCCAAAAAAATAAAACCCAAACCCCCAACCCAACAAGCCCCACCAAATATTAGTTTTAGAAGTTACACATATATAAATACAGTTACAAAAAGAAGAACATTGCCTTACGAATTCCAGTTACAAAACATAGATGCATTTACTAAGATTAATGTTTAATGTCACTGATCTGAATCTGTGCAAGCCAAAGTAGTCTATTAAAACCAATAGATTTGTCACATGAAACAAGCATTCAGTTATTAGAAGTCTTGTCTATTCACCATGAGTTCCATATACTCCCACATAATCTACTCTGTGAATACAAAGTGTACTAATATATTTACACTCTGAAGTCTAAACCACAGTGTAAAAAATATAAAGCTCTTTAGAAATCAGGACATTTCTGTTACATTTTCTATATAAAATACTGCCATGCAGCACTTTTACCTACATCCCCGTTGAGGGGGAAATGCTCTTTTTGCCAGTGTAGTGCTGTACAGTCTCTGTACCACTCTTGGGAATTTTACTTTGCAACTCCCTCAATTTCCAGAAGCGTATTTTGCGCTGCACTGTCCTCCTGAGCTGCTCTCAGGACCTGGCAGGACTGCAGTGCCCACGGCACCAAGGTCATGCACAATTGCAGGGTGCATCCACCTCCTTGGCAGCTTTCACAGCCATCATTTGAAGGGCAGTAATATTGGATCCATCTCACAGGAGTGATGTGAGGAGACACCTCAAGCCTGTCATCAATACAGACCTTATTTAACAAATGGGCAGCAAAGGCAATATAACCTTTGTACAGCCCATTTTGTTTTCAGAGAGGGATGCAGGTGCAAAGAAAGGAAGCAAAGAAACCACAATAACATGAGGCTGCTTTTAACCACAGTGCAAACTAAGACATTAAAAAAGTGACTGTGCATTGCCATTTTTTTATCTGTCTAAAAATACTGATTTCTCATCAGTACTGTTAGAGTATCCTAAACATAAACTCAAATAAGACACTGCTGTTTTTCTCTGTATCTACACCAATAGATATATTTGGGCCCCAAGAAACCAAAACATTTGTGGTAATTCCAGTGAGGCCTTACAATCACCTGGTATTTTTCCTGCTTTATTTTTTTTCTACCTCATCTCCAAACTCTAAGCATTAGCTTTCTTGTCAGGGCCTACATTTGTTGTGCTCCACCTGAGCATTTTCAATGCTCTTCTTTAAATCAGCTACAGAAAAGTCTCTGTATGAGTAACACGAGCCAGGGATCTGAATGTACCAATTTCTTGGTACAAAGCAGAAAAGCTGAGCTCATCAAACCCATCTTCAATGTGAACAAGCACAGAACTGCCCTGTCTGACCATACACACACTGTCCTAAGGAAAGCAGTACCACAAGTTGCTAAGATTAGGAGGGAAAGTACAAGAAGAGGATTTATTTTCTTTTGTTTTCTTTACTACAAACAGACTAAAACAATGACAATTTTCTAAGCAAGGCAAGCTACCAGCCTGTCTCCTTCTCATGCAGAAAAATAGATGCTGTGTCTGCTGACCAGTCTGGGTGATCTATTACATGAAAAGGCAAATGACAAAACCTCCTAAAATCGGCCCACTAGACCAAAATGCCACCTTCATTCACTTGAATATTATTTTTTCGAGCTCCAGTCAGGCCATCCTAACATGGACAGTAAACCAAAACTTTGCAGTAGCCATATGCTGCTTCTCCCCTTTGACACAACAAATAACCACCTCATTTAATTGCTTCTAATCCTCTCTATAAGGCTTTATCTCAGGTGTATATTTATCTGCTTTCAAAGCAAGCTTGGGGTTTTGGTTTTTTTTGCTAAAAGAAGATACCCTGGGCACGCACTTTGGTTTTGCCAAGTTTGTATTTGCTTTGAATGTATTTTGAGAAACAAATTAGAGAGGTGTCTAAAGTTCAAGAGGTACAGGAAATTATTCAGCAGCAGATACTTTTGACACAGCACCCTTGTAATTCTGCAGATCCCCTAACAAATGTTAGGAGAAGTTTCTGTGTTACACCAAACACAGGACACAAGCAGGAAAGGATGGCAAAACCTCAGTCTCACAGTTCTTGGGCTAAGACATCCTGAATGAACTTCAGTGTACGTTGATACAGGAAAGCATCCTTCTTCTTTGGCTTGCAAATATTTAGATGATTAACATCCACTGGAATAAGGTCTCCAATTCCTATGTCTGGGAAAGGGGAAAAAAAAGAAAAATAAAAAAGAGAAAACTACCTGAGTTCGTAAGATGATCTAGATTGAAAAGAACATCTTGCATTAGCAATTTCTCCCTCAAAAGCAGCTTCTCCTATCTTCAATAAAACTCTTCATTCATCATTATTTTTTCATGTGCTAAAAGCATCAGTACACAGAGTTATGGCCTGACAGAGCTCTGTGTTGCCACAAAACTCACTCTGGCACACTACACCATTAGGTCAGAGTTCTACTGTCTATGTTTGAAATACACAAATGTACATTTCTCCATACAACTTTACTGAAACAAAAGTTCATTTACTGATAGTACAGTCCTGACTGAGGTTTAAGCATTGATGTGATCACTGATGTAGTTTAATGCATGGTATCTTGAATCTGATCACCACTAATGGCCCATATTGCTTACACAGATACTTTGACACAGACATTAAAATTTGGACTAGAATGAACCTGAAATATACCGCAAAATCACTATGCACATTTCCAGGTAAATTAAATATTTACATTGCTTAATTGTAGAATACAAATATTCCATTTTCAGTTACTGATTTTGGGCATACTATAGCATTTATTCTTTCTTGACATCACTACTAACTTTGCAGTAAGGATGCTGTGACTGCCACATTCCAGTTTATTCACTCATCATCTAGAGAAATCCTTCATTTTTGCTTTGACTTCTGTATCTTTAACCATGTAGAATTACACTAGAGCAGGATGAAGCTCTGCTTTCCTGTGCCCAAGCAGACAAGCAAGAAACAGGGAGCTTCCTGCTCATCAGCCTGTGCTCTGAACAGTGAATGGCCTGCTACTGAACTGCCATGTGCCCTCTAAAGGTTTCCAAGAGCACTCCAGTGCTGCACTATGTGTCATCCCTGTAACAGGAGAGACATGCTACAAAATTACAAGTACACAGCGCTCATTCCAGCTCTGTTATTCAGCCCTCTTTTAAACCTTATTTTGCTAAATAATAACAAAAAAGGTCCAGTTTTTCAGCCCTTGCCAATAAAACTGCATCAGCAACATTTTCACAAAACATTGCTGCTCAAGAGGACATACTGCAAAAACACTGCTAAACAGTGACTCAGAAAAACAGGGAGGCACAGTCCACCTCTTTCAGAGTATCTGACCTTGCACTCAAGCTAGTGGATTTAGCTGGTGGAAAGCCTGGTCTAAAACCTAACAAAGCAATGGTTTCTGGCTTTTCAGATACCTTGGGCAGTGCAAAAGAAAGACTGAAAATATAAGACTTAAAACAGATTTCTAAGTTGAATACACATAAAAGCAAGGGAAAAAAAAGTCTGGTTTCCCCTTCTCCTACAAAAGGCAAAAAGATGGCAGGAACTCTATTTCAGGATGCAAACTGGAGTTCTGGACTCCAGTTTCTGGAGTTCACGACATGAGGAAGGTAAAGGATTCTTAACACTGAAAACCAGCTTTGTGACTCTTTCCTTCCATTAGCAGTTCACTAATTTTCTTTCTTAGTTTTTTAAAGCAGAAAAGTGCTGGCATTTACAGATGCACTGAAACACCACACAGCCTATTTATATGAAGATAAAACACAACTAGTAAGAATTCCAAAGGAAAGGGCTCCAACATTAGACCAGGGTCTACCCTGCTTTTTTTAACAAATGCTACTCTCATTTAGAAAAATCAAAACAAACAAGTGCTATTCTAAAATCTAAATGTAGCTGCTTCTGATCTCAGCATGGAGGCTCAGTCAAAAGTTTAAACAAAAACCCCCACACTGTAATAGACTTATTTTTCTAGGTTTTTTACCACAATATTTATAATCCTTTCTCGTTACTGATGTTAGCATCAATATATACCAAAATAAATAAATTAAATGGCTATTTCTCACTTACCTGCTGACTCCACAGGTACAACGTGCAGTTTTATCATGCTGCCTATATGTGTTGGTAAGGTTTCTGCGAAACTCAGCACTGAAAATTTCTTGTCTTTGGCAAAAGACAAAAAGTCATCATTCAGCTCTTTAAGGGCAGGAGAATCTGAGAAAGAGCAACAATTTTTGCAGTGTTATAAGATAATAGCATTTTTCTGGCAAGACTACATTGCTAGAGATGTTTTTATTACTATGACAGTAAAAGGAGTAGCATTTTGTTTGCAATCCATTTTCCAACTAGCATATGCAACAATTTGTTCTGATTCCCCCTTTTCCCCTCACCTCTGCAATCAAATGAAAGTTACTCAGAATTGCTTGCAATAATTCAACACACAACCCAAAAAAGGAAAAAGGAGGTTTGTTGTTTTCACCCAGCTTTTTCTGACAGCACGACGACAAAACCCAAAGCACCAAGAACAGATTAGCAGAGTTCCTGTTGCTAGATGGTAGCAAAGTGAACGTACCTGTGCTGAGCTCTTTAACCTCCACAGACGGGAAGAGGAGATATCTGGCATTTATAGAATATTCAGCCAGCTGCGAACCATGGTGAGGTACGCTATAAAATATGATTCCTCTGGTGTTGTTTACAATTTTATCCATTTCTGGATTCTTGGAAGCATCCACCAGCATCTTTTTCACTAAAAGACCTGGCAACAGAAGCTGAATTAATGCAGGGATTTAAATCACTGGGAAATAATGATCGTGCTATATTAACCATGAAACAAACTAACCACATTCTTGCATTGGTTGATTAGTCTTTAGATTGTCAAATATGTAAGATTCAACTTGAAAAAAACCCAAACCACGCCTGAGGAGGCATCAATATAAAATGTCAATGAATGATGCAAATCCAATTTTGATTTGCTTATGTGTTGCTAATGACATTTACTATATGCCTGATCATGGAGAAAATTTTGCCTCTGGATTTCCATTTACATGAATTTCAACTCATTGAGTTTTTAAATCAACACAGTAAGAACAAACAGCAATAAAAATCCTTTCAAAATGTATATGCTATTAAATACAATGCATTAAGAAAGTAGAAATCTGTTTTCCATTTTTAGGTATTTACCAATTTTTAAAATAAACTATTCTGAATAATTGCATTTCTCCCTGAATTTGGTTAACAGCTTATTCTGAAATCTTGAATGCAAATAAATGCTTTATATCAAACAGGCAACATGCTTACCACCCATGCTATGGGATACCCACACCAGAGGTCTGTCTCCAATGCCAGCAGCTTTGAGCTTGTCAAGCAGCTCACTGCTCCTGAAAGCAATAGACTTCCTGCAAAGAAAAAAACAAATGTAGGCAAAATGGAGCATGACAGGTCAAAAGGCAATGTTAAAACAATTACTTTTAGTGCTGCATGTTTATGAAAGTGAATTAGGTAAATAAATATTAATTATTTAATTATTGCTTCTACATTGAAAAAGGCAAGAACTTTTGTATGGATGGCTTCACAAGGATAATGGGAATTGAGCTAAATTGAGTTTCTTGCTTTTGCTAGAAAGTTCTATTTTAATTTCACTCAGCAAACATTTCTGTTTTCTTCACAAGTTGTTTTCTGGAGTTTTAAATAGTTCCATTTACACATCGTAGCAAAACAGGTTTTATTCTATGAAAGCAACATCAACACATAATGTACTTTATACCATGCAACATGAATAAACCTTATATATTTTGCTAAACAATGCTCAAAATGTGGAGCAATGTACAGAAATTTAAAAACTAAGTGCATGATCAACCAATACATTCAAAAAAATCACAACTAATGTCAGTTACACTTGTCAAGACAATAATCTCCAAATGCTTTGTACTGGAAGAGTATGAAAGCATAATAATATTAATATTATAAATGAGAAGACTGAGCTCTGGAAAGGATAAATTACACGTTAAAGTTTGAAAATGGATGTGCAGTAGAACCAAAACAAAACCAATGCCAATGCCCAATCCAAGCCTGAAAGTGCAACATTTGCACTTTACATTACTCCTTGCAGTACACCAAGAATCAAACACAGAAGACCCTTGGGTAATGAAAACATCAGGATATGAGGGCAACCACTGTGCAAAATAATTCACTTCTTCTCTATTGGTCTCAGCATTCTCACTAGAAATTGCTTTATAACACATATGAAAAGAATAATCTAATGTGTCTTTTCAGTTGAACAGCACTCTCTAGGCTAGCAGAGACATAAAAATTCATTTTAGAAACAGTGAATGAGACTGTACATTTAAGAGCAAACCTAAGGTTGTTTCCCTACTGTGACCTCATTGTTCTTGCTGGTTAAAAATATCTTCAATATCTACCATTTATTATTAACCATATAAAATTATAAAATTATCAAATATTATGGTTAAGTGACCATAAGTAGCAGGTAATGTAATTTTCCATTTTGTAATGAAGATGTTATCTTAGGGAAAAAAAATAGGAAATATATTTCTTTTAACACACTTACTCCTGACAGACACAAGAAGAGTTTTCTTAGAATCATAAAATCATTTATGTTAAAAAGACCTGTAAGATCATTGAGTCCAACTATTATCCCAAGGTGGACAGCCAAGTCCACTACAAACCCATGTCCCTAAGAGCCTTATCTGCCTGTCTTTATATTATCTCCAGGTATCAGGACTCAACCATTTCCCTGGGCCTCTTCCAGGGCTGGAGAATGCTTTTAGTGAAGAATTTCTTCCTAATACCCAATTTAAATCCCCTGTTTCAATGTAAAGCCAATTCCAGTCTTCTTGGGACCTGTACAGGTAACCACCTACATGCTTCTTACTGTCATTTTCCTGCCTAATTTCAAAGAGGCACATTAACAGTCATGTGTTCCTCATTTTCTCCCTGCTTATGTGCAGCAATTGCATTGATCTTTCATACAGCCAGAGAGAGGAGGGAATGAACAAGTACCAAGATCCCCATCTATTACACACATTGAATTTTTTTCTTCCCTGCACACAAAACATCATTAATTTTCAGATTCTTAACCTGTAAGCAGCCCTGCACAGGCCTCTGCTGCAGTACACAAGTCAAATTTACAGTACTAGTTACATGCTTAAATATCTGCATAAATGTTTGAAGGATTCTGATTTAAAGATCGTTGAACTTAATTACCAAATTCTGTTCAAGACAAAAAACCTCCACAGGCCCAAAGAGCCTATTTTTCAACATGTTTGGTGGTAGCATCTTCCTCTGACCTACCCTGTTCAAGGTCAATAAAAACACCATTCCTCTGGCAAGGGCAATTACACTCTGATTGAATCAGATACAGTTATTGTGTTTTGTCATCGAAGTAACATTTTTTTTACTACATGTATGCTTGTATCAGAAATTGTATGGCCAGCAGGACTAGGAAGGGATTGGTGCAGCAGCACCTCGAGTCCTGTACTCCGTTTTGGGCCCCTAACCACCACAAAGACATTGAGGCAGGTCCAGAGAAGGGCAATGGAGCCAGAGAAGGGTATGGAGCACAAGTCCTATGAGGAGAGGCTGAAGAAATTGGGATTGATTAGCCTGGAGAAAAGGAGGCCCAAGGAAGGTGTCACCACTCTACAACCACCTGAAAGGAGGCTGTAGCTGGGTGGAGGTCAGCCTCTTCTCCCAGGGAACCAGTGACAGGAGAGATACCAGCCTTATGCTGTGCCAAGGAAGGTTGAGGTTGGATATTAGGAAAAATTTCTTCATCAAAAGGGTTGTGAACCTCTGAAACAGGCTTCCCAGGAAGTGGTTGAGTCCCTATTCGTTGAAGTTTTGAAAAGGCATGTGGATGTGGCACTTAGGAACATCACTTTGTGGTGGTCTTAGCAGTGCTGGGTTAGTGGTTGTACCTGATCATCTGAAGGGTCTTTTCTAACCTAAATGATTCTATGAAAATATATGCTTCATTTTACCAGGAATATAAACCCACAGTACAGTGATTTTTTGCTGTGCTTATGAAGCATTATTGTGTCCCTTTAAAAACACTCCCCTTAAGATACAAAGTTGGTGCTGTACTTTCATTAACTAACAGCATAATTTAGTGTCTCCCTTAACATGAGGCAGAACAGACTGTAAGAATTTATGAAGCTGCCACATGTAGCTATGCATGAGGGTAAAAACTTAAGCATACCATGATTAGAGTTAATATTTTTCCTAATTTGATTTTTCAAACTAGCAGGAAAAACAAAATTGACTCTTTCACACTAGGTGATTCCAAGGATCAGCTTTACAGATCTATGTCCTGCCCTCCCCACCTCAAACTGCAGATGCTGCATTTGTTACCTGTGAGCCTCAACAGGACATTTTGCATTCCAGTCACTCAAATGGGTGTCATACTCCACAGATATGATTCTAAGGGAAGGACAGTCTGAAGCAAGCCATGTCTAAATTAAAGAAAAGCAAAACCAAAAGAGCTTATAATTGAGGTACTTAGAGTCTTGAAAGCAATGGAGAAAAGATGTTACTATGGGGACAATATCAAGCAAGACTTTTCCTCTTCAGTTAATCCCCAAGTACATTTTACACCTGGATTATCATTATTTTATTACATGCTGGTGAACTCTAGACTGTTCCTGAGCCACAAAGTAGGCAAAGAATAAAGATTCATCTCTAACTCGTGCATTCCTGGCTCCCTCTCCTGGGTGAAACAAGAGTTACTAAGATTACCAACAAGACTCATCAGTTCAAGTTTCACAGAGATACTATAGTGGCTTGACCAGTGTGAATTTGCTTGGAGCAGGAATTACTTATTCACCAGCAATACTTATATAGCAATCTGCACCAAGTAAGGTACTCAGATACCTAGGTAAGACAGGGAACTTAATTTAAAATGTTATTCTATAAATATTTTCCCCAGCAATAACATTCTAAGAGAGAGTGCGTTAGGAAAACAGCCATTGCCTCCTCTTTCACTGACAACTGAATGATCTTGAGAACATAAAAGCAGGGATTTTTCCTTGCAAGAACAACAAACAACTCATTAACAAAAATTTACCATCAGGAACTTGAAGACTGCCACTTGTATAACAGATTACAAGTAATTGAATTAAAAAAAAACATCTGCCAGACAGTGTCCTAGATGCTCTGGATAGCTCTCATGAATGAGAAAACAGCAGTCACATGTGAAAACATTACTGTCTTCTTACCTTTGGCCAGCACTGACTATAGCCCTCTTCCCCTTCTGAGGCCTTTTTATCCACATGCCGGTCAATGTCTTGCTGTCGCCAGGTTTTAAATGCAGCTCCCAGAAGACCATGAACAAAAAGGATGTCTGCTCTGATAGGCTGGCTGATCAACCAAAAGGAAATTTTAGGAGATATGTGGTACATGCTCTTTTAGCAAATTGGAACTTTTAACCTAAGAGATGCCAAAATGCTTTTTTTAACACTACATGTGATTTCTTATCTTATGGACAACATTTCATGGTATTTCAAAGAGCATACTCAGATAAAAACAAAAACTGAGGAACCAGACAGAAGAAAGATATAAAATGAGATACGGAAAGTACCCACCTCACAAATCATAATTTTCTATAATGAAAACTGCCTTTCTCACCAGCTACTGTTCATGCAGCTTGGTAGCTCCAGCCTTAGCATCACATCAGATCTTCACTGTAACTGGAGTAACACCAATGACCCAGGGAATAGCTACTATTAAGTGACACCCACACTGGAGACTGCTTTAGTCCCAGAAACACAATTACTATTACTAAGGATGGAAATTTACTGCATCTTAGGCCAACATGTGCTGTTGCCAGTAGAATAATTACAAGGCACTGTATCCCAAGACAAAGTGCAAAGTTAAACAGCTGCAACCCACACAAAGCAGTAATTAATTTCATGTTTTGTGTTCAGATTTTCCATGCATTACAGTAATACTCTGTCCACACCTATGGACTGCTCCAACCACTTCTACTGTTGTTCTACTTGAGAATCTAAATTCAGTCCCTTCAACCCACCAAAGAACAGGAGGGGCAAGGCAACATCAGTACAGCAGCATTCTGACACCAACTCTTTTAAAGTTTTGTAACAGAACAGTAGAACAAGTTACTCTAAGTACAGCATGTACAATGACTCCTCCTACTTTACCTGCTACGATACTGCGGATGTAAGACATAAACACCATCTGGATATTTTTCTTTCACTGTGTCCCTGTCTAGGTTAGCCAAAGCTCTGGATGCATGAGAAGACTGAATGACGTGTGGAGACTTCATTACTTCAGCAAGGACAGAAACCCAACCTACATTGAAAAAATGAAGTGGTAGGTTAACTAATAGAAACATCATCTGAACAAGAGAATTCAGAAACATCAACCTATAAATCTGAAAATAGATGTTAAAACTTAATGGTATCGTCAAATTTTTTCAATCTACTCTTTACCTCAGGAAAGTCAAGGCTAGGTAAGTGGAATCTCCTAAATTAAAAAATTCAGATGTATTTTACTACTGCTCAGCTTATGACCTGAAGGAGAACCCCTTCTCAGAAGAAAAAGAAAGTGTATCAGTAGGTCAGTACATCTGCAGCAAGAACACATCTCAGATCTCTTTTTGCAGCTAAAATGCCAGGAGGATGGAGACAATGAAGCTTAAAGCATAAGAAAGTCATAGAAAACAACCTACAGGAACAGTGGTAGGTAAAAAAAAAAAAAGATGCTGTGAAAGTACAATAATTTCTGATTTTAAAATCCAGCGTAAGAAAAACTCTATGTGATTAAAATATCTTTGCTATCCTAAAATTTGTATACTGTTCCTATACTAGAAACATAAGACCATTAAATTGGATACAATCCTCAATAAAATTTTAAGTCAAAGATATGATGACTTACAAACACTTTATGATACTCTACCTAAGGTGTAAAATTATCTTAAACATGGATGGGAATTGTCATAGACTAATGAGAAATGTAAAGGAGTATCTTTTACGTGCATGTGCACATGTTTCTTTAAAATCCTGATAAATTTTATTGTTGCTAGCAAAAGCAGCCTATAAATCACAGTTACATTACAGTCAACACCATAAATAAAACCTGGGAATTTGCTTCATGAGCATTGTTTCAAAACCATGTACTTTATGTTGCTACTAGTATAGTCAGGAAGCTGCTAATTCAAGATCATTTACTGTAGACTAAGCAAAAGAACAAATTGACATTTAAGTTTTGCC
Organism: Muscicapa striata striata; assembly: GCA_030060385.1. Lineage (NCBI taxonomy): Eukaryota > Metazoa > Chordata > Aves > Passeriformes > Muscicapidae > Muscicapa > Muscicapa striata. The sequence continues at coordinate 4,512,288 of JAREIS010000010.1, read as the reverse complement.
TTAAACAAAACTGCTAGGACCTTTTGAGGACTGTAATTTTTTTAAAGAATAATGAATTTAAATTATGTTTCTAAGCAGAATATATGCTGACCACTGTACAAGTTGTACTTAAGAGGAATACTGTCTTAAAGTCTACTTTCAAGTCTCCAAACACAACGGAAGACTGCCAAGATAGTCTGACTAAAACTAGCTTGGTCTCTGGTATTGCATTTTTATTAAATGTGCCAAGATGAAGAGTCAAAAAAAAACAAACCAGTTCAGAATCAAAAATAAGTGTTCTTCCCCCAGATACCCCATCACTGCTACTACACAGTGCATTACTGTTTTTCTTCTTCCTATGCCAGCTGTTTTTGCAGGAAAAACAGCCTTAGAGGTTCTTTCTTCTTATGCATCCTCCAGCAATAAAAAAGGAAGTTTTATCAACTCTGGACTAGCAGTATCTGACTGCTCATCTCTAGAGTTTGATCCACTGTCTAAAATTCCTTTGTACTGAGAACTGTCCCAGGGAGCTGCTGACTCTCCTGTTTCATTCTCTTCTTCTACATGTACAGTTTCAACAACCATTAGAATTTAAGAATGGTGCCAGAGCTCAGGACAAAGGCCTTTGTAGTCCAGCTGCCTTTCTTCAGAAGTGAGCAGTATGGAAGCTGCAGAACAATATAAGAATAGAGTAACAGAAGGACAATTATACAGTTCTGATTCTAGTCTATACCCTTGGATTTTCTGTAGTCAACTTGGTTTCCTTGAATTTTCATGAATTTGTCTCATCACTCTTTGAAGCTTTGTAAGTCTTCAACTACCATAATGTTTTGTGGCAAGCTTTATTTTGGTCATGCAGCATATGGAAAATACCATTTATTTGTTCTGTACCTTTATAATTTAATGTACAAGAACCTTTGGTTTTGCATTATAACAAACAGCAGATGACCATTCCCTCTTTGCCTTCTCTATGGCAGTGAAGAGAATTTTATAAATCTGTCATATTCTCTTTCAGTTGCTTTTTCCATGCTAAGTGTATTAGTCTAGTTATTTGTTCTTCACATCACAGCCAATGCAAATTTTTAATCACCCTCACCCTTTTTTTCCTGCACCATTGCTACCTCTCCTTTGTGTAAAAATGCACACTGTATTTAACAGGCAGACATCAGCTTAGATTTATAGAACAGCATATTGATATTTTCTACTTATTTATCTGAAACTTTTGGAGTAGAAATCTACCACTGAGACAGCTTTCCTTTTACCTGCACGTACTATGGATGAGTGAAGACGTTCATCCAAAGCCATATTCCCAATAATGCGGATTATGTTCCTCTGTATCTTTGCAGAATCTTTACGTAGCTGGTATATCCTCTGCAGTAGCTGGAGGCCTCCTTTAGCTTCAATTTTATCACAGTGAGAAGAAATCTGGCATTACACAGTAAATACAGTGACAATAAACAGACATTCTGCAAAAGGTGTTTTAGATGCTGTTAATTCATAAATTAGGGAGTTTTAAAAGTGAGTATAACACAGCCCTTGTTGCACAGGAATGATTATTAATCTAGAATTTATTATGCCATATTTGTAGAGGAAATAGAAATTTTAATATGCAAAATGCAAAATTCCTATGAATTGACAACATGAAAATCTTTGAGTACCATCTCTCTACCTTTCTTCATGTCTGAGGGAGATTAAATGGCCTCTTCTTGGCATGATCAAATTTCAACTCGAGTTAGAGTATGAAGAGGTCAATTGTCTGCATTTGCTAAAGCCCTTTCTCAACTAGAGCCACTTGTCCATCACTCCAAATGCAATCATTATAATTCCTTCTCTTTGAAATAAAAAGTTTTTTTACATTCCAAATAGTACTGCTATCATAGTGCTGATCCTAGGGACAAGAATTTACCCAGAAGCACAGTAGCTTTGGATCTGCTGATATCCTCAAATCTGTGACTTCCAACAGGCATTTGGAATGAGTACAGTCACAACTTGCTTAAACTGAAAATCTAGAAGATAACAAATTCTAGACTAAGTCAGAATTTCTATGTATATGGAAGATGTGAAAAGAATACAGGGAACTGCACAGTATCCATCCCAACTACCAGTAACCACTTGGCATTCTCAATAATGTTTTTCAGTGTTCTAGACTACAAACAATTAAGTGCAAGCAGAAGAATGTGGCAATAGGAAACAAGAAGCATCACTGTTACAAAATGTCTTCCATATTCCTCATCTGTGTCTGCAAAAAACAGACTGGTCCTGGGAAGGCCACTGCATTAGCTGCTTGCTGTGCAATATTCTGTCCAAAGTATACCTTTGTGTACAGGTAAAGTTTGCATTCTGTTCTAGTTTCTCATTAGAGTGAATTCATTACACTATTTTGCTTCGTGAAAACCTGTCATTAGAGCCTCAGAGCTGCACTTTTACTTCTTGAAAGATACATACAGGTAAGAGTACAGGGGAATTTGTAAGGACGAATTAGAAACAACAAAAAAGTTTACATACACTTTCCCATGAGAAAAAAAAAAACCCTACTTTGTTACACTAATGTGTTTACTTCACATCAGTCTCAGTAGTTTAAACATTCTTACAGAAGGAGAAAGGATTAAGAGACAAGGAAATGGCAACTCCTTCCCAATACATGAGAGTACATTAGAAAGCAATATGTATAAATGTAGCTTTTCAGTTGCAGTTTAAAGACAAATTACCTTAGAATGCTGTACTAAAGCCTGCAGGCAAAAGAGTTCCACTGTCTCTGAAGGGATTTTACTCAATGTCTCACAATATGGAAGTCCATTTCCTCCAAAACACCATAAGCCTCCCTGAAATGAAAAAACGTACAAATAGTAACACATTCCAAATGGCTACATTATAAAAGGATTTATAATCTAGAATGTTAAGTGTGTAATGATCTATAGAAATTGCTTTAAAGAGTGCACAGCATGCATGCACTTTACAAAATGTAAAAATTACACAATGGTACATCATAAGAGTGTTTACTATTATAAAGTGGAAATATTAACTAGATTTTCAGTATGTAGTCTCCTTAGTCTATTAACTTCAAAACACACAATAAAGGGGGAAAATGTAATATTTTCATTTTGTTAATGAATGTCATCTTTTAAGATCTTTGCTTAAGCATAAAAAAGCAAGAATCAGATTAACTCTAGACTTGCAAAATTTAGAAGGAAGAAAGGTCTTCAATATGTGGCAGAGCCTCAGAAGACCAGTCTCTCAATCACACAGCAGAAAGACCAACATAACCTCAATAAAAATCAAAATACTTCCAAGTGTGGTGTCTTACCAAAGCTCCCTTTGTAGCACGAGCTCTGGCTGTGAAAACAGTAAAGGAGTGATAGTGTAAAAATAGCATGCATAACTCTGTCATAGAAAATAAAGAGTTATTGCACTCTGAAAACTCTAAACAAAGACTGACAAGCATTGTTATTAAAATGACATTCATTTTTGTTATTGTATCTTATTAAAAAAAAATATCACTTATTAAGGAAGTCAAAACTTTTAAACAACAAAACAGAAAATTCACAAGAGAGAGTGGATGAAACTGACACGATCATTATTTTTAAACAATAATAGAACTTTAAATGACATTCCTAAAGCCACTTAGGAAGTTGTTGCACTGACACAGTTGAAAAATTCAAAGATCCAGGTCCCAACAGACCACAGACTACTCTAATTCTGGTCTGGTAACAGGGACCTATTTCGGAGAGGCACGTCCATGTGACCTAACAGAGTTTACTACTTAAGGTGTGCTAACAGCCTACCACGTTGCTAGAGACTTAAGAGAAGTTTAATAATCTCATGAGTAAAAGAACATTCAAACAACAGTAAGATGAAGTGTGAAAAATCATTTTATGAGCACAAGGGGAAAGAATGTTTTGGACAGAGTGTTGAAATGTCTTCTTAATGGGAAGGCTTGTAAGATACCTACCTACACCTTTCAACTAGTACAGCTGGGAAATATAAACAAGCTTTTAAGCAGACAGACTGTATTTACAAGAGATTTTGCTCATGTTCTACAATCACAAAGTGTCTGTATTTCTCCTCCTCTTACCATGATCAAAAATATGGAAAAATATTTGGTTTTGAGCTTGGAGCTCTGCAGGAACAAAGTACCCAGACAGTTCTGCTCTGCAGATGGAAACTCACCCTTTGTGCAGCAAGAGTCTGGCTACTTTCACGTAATGCAAGAGATGTGAAGTACTGGACACATGGATCGAGACCAGTCTGAGGTAAAGATACCAACAACAAGCGAAGTTCATCTTCTATGGGATAATCCTGTGAGAAGTAAGCACAAACAGCTTTTAGGTTATTTTGTTCAAAGCATGAAGCAAAATACAGAAGAGAAAAGTATTTGAAATAATGGAATCAGCCACACTGATGAGGCTATAAAATATGAACCCTGGACTTAAGTGCTCTGCAACTTCAGTTCTATAATTTTATCTGTAAAGACTTTGGAAACTGATAATTACAAAACCACCAAATGACAAAAAGCAAGCTTTACACTTTATATTTTGGTGACCTTATTTTAATGGTTCCAAAGAGCAGAACAAAAACCAGTTCCTCTTGAGAGAGGAAACTTAAAATTTCACCCTTAACTACACAGAAATTTTCGTAGAATCATAAAATACTCAGAGTTGCAAGTCATAGAAGTCCAGTTCCTGGTCCTGCACAAGACCACCCTAAGAATCACACCATGTGCCTGAGGGCATTGTCCAAAAGCTGCTTAAATTCTGCCAGGCTTGGGGCCATGACCACTTCCCTGGGGAGCCTGTTCCACTGCTCAACCACCCTCTGGGTGAAAAACTTTTCCTGATATCCAACCTAAACCTCCCCTGACAGAGCTTCAGGCCATTCCCTTGGTCCTGTCACTGGCTGCCAGAGTGAAGAGATGAGGGTCTGCCTCTCACCTTCCCCTCACAGAGAAGTTGCAACTGCAATGAGATCTCCCCTCAGTCTCCCCCAGGCTGAACAGACCAAGTGACCTCAGCCACTTCCCCTCCACCATCTTTGTTGCCCTTTGTTGCCTCCATACTTCGTATGCCAGTTCTGTTTATTGAAGAAGCTGATGACATGACTCCTCAGACCATCAAAAATTAACTTAAAAATAAAGCAAGGCCAAATTTATCCAATAAGGATCTGCTGGCACCCAAAAGCTGTCAGTGAAGAGGTGGGCCTGCAGCAGAGCTCCACAGTAGTACTGAGGAGGCAAAGGCCTCCAGGAGCACAGTCTGTGTGTAGGATTCTGTCAGTGTCAATCAGGCAATCCAGGATGATTTTTTTCACATTACCTACTGCATAGAGACAAGCACTGTGTCTGTCAGACTGGTAACTGGCTCAGACTTCACTGCTTGTAAATATGTCATGTGGATATACAGATCAAGAATAATAATTGATCAATACTTCCAACCTCATTTCTTTCCGTCCTGGCACTTCCTGCTGCAGATATACCCCAGAGGTATAGCATATATTACAGTTTCCTATTTTAGCATTTTATGACTAGTTAGTTACTTTAGGAGAACTTCACTTTCAACAGTTAATAACAAAAGCAGTAAAAAAAGCAAACAACTAAGAATCATCTAATACCTACTTTTCCTTTACTTACAGTCTTTATTTTTGGCAATCGTGGTGGAGGCAAGAAAAAGCGAAGGTCAACATCTTTGGATCGAGCCAAACCTATAGCAGTCCTTTGATCACAGGTTTGAGCAACTGTGCCATACTGATAATCTGTTATAAAAAATTTTAAATGTTAGGGTTACAACTAACCTTAAACACTTAATTTTATTTTAAATGTAGCTTATAATCTACTTTGTAAATACACCTGAAAAGAAGAACCATCTCTCTGCAGTCTACTTTAAAAAACCCTTTGATTTTCTAACTACAAATTCCAAAAGTTAAAAACTGCAGATGTTAGACCACTACAATGAGCTGAAATACACCTGGACACTAACTGTTCATTATAGGCCAGTTTGATAATTCATTGGCAAACTGAAGGAAAAGAAAGGTTACCTTGAAGTGGATCAACACTTTTTTCAACAAAAAATTGCTTCTATTCTTGTTACTGTTATACAATTCTAGAACAAATTTAACAAGCCATTTAAAATATACTTTTCAAAGTCATAGATTAGCAACACTTTTCCTTTTGGTGAAGATAATTTATACCTGCAAACTGAACTCACTGGAGTGGAATACTTTGGTCCTAGCTGTGAAAAATTAGCACATACTTTTAATCTTAAACTTTCTTTGACTTGGTTTTGAAGCATCAGATTAAAAAAATGCTTGTTTCTCTCATGAGGCAGTTTGGCAAGAATAATTACTGTTTGTGAAATGTCCAAATACTACAACAATGAGGACGACAGAGAAAGTGAGATAACAAAAGGCAACTAAATTCCTAATACTGGACATCTTGTGAAATCACCTGGTACCAGTATTCGTTTACAAAGGACAAAGCTCAGTTTTGGTACATCCTAGCTTTCAGACATTTTCAAACACAGTTTGTTGATATAAATTTCCTGTGGAAACTGTTTAGAATTTTAAAGAGGCAATTTGAAGCAAGATAAATCCCACAGTGTGGAATTGCACTGAAAAACTGAAAGATCCGCAACTGACTTAATTACCAAAATGAGACTCCAGAATAGAATGTCACCTACTTAATGTAGCCTGATGATGGAGGGGAGAGGAGGAAACACATACACATATGCACACTTCCCTTTTACTTGGGGTTTCAAGGGTATTTGCTGCTAAAGCAAGAGGGAGAACTTATTACTATTGAATAATAACTAGGACAAAAAATGGCTTACAGATAATGCTTGCACATACAAGCCCCCTACCTCTGGTTTGTCATTACTACCTATCAGCTCCTAACCAATTTTTATTAACTTAACATCACTCCTACACAGGCTTATGAAAAAAATCACTGCCAAAACTTGTGACTGCATTAGCACTCCCAACAGAAAACCCAAGGAGCTAAAGAGCATGAACTGCTCTCCCACGCCACAGCAACTGTTTCAATCCTCTGGTGGGGAAACGGAGAGAGGCCTGCACTGCAGACACTCGCACTGTGTCAGGATACTGGCAAAGAACAGCTACTTGAAATGTAAATAACTCCCCCACATTTTAGTTGAAGTTCCACAGCATATTTATGCTTCTTGCAGCTACTTGCTTTTCTTCATGTTGTCAGCAGACTTGGAACAGCTAACTAAGACTCTGTGGAATTTCTGGAACAAATGAGGCTACATCAGCATACATTACCATGCCAGTGACTGTTGCTTGCCAGGCCTTGTACAGCCTGCAGTCGGGTTGCTTTGTCTTCTGATTGACTTTTCTTTAAGAGAAGCCATAAGGCACACTCATGATCTTCTCCATCAAAGGTACCGAATTGTTCTTTGACCGAGAAACAAATGAAATTCAAATTATTTTTAATAACCATTTTAACCAGCCACATTTCTATTTGTGGAGAAGGGAAATACCTAGTTTTAAAAAATATTTGAATATTACTTGTTCACAGTAATTTAGAGTGTGACGTTTTAGCCTTAAATTAGTACATAAACAATGACTGAATAACAACAGTAAAATGCTGATCCTAAAATGCTGAGTTTGACTCATTTTGGTGGCACCAAGTTGGTATTTCATGTATCTATGTGATACAGACAACCCCTGGCTGGCACTTACCAACCAGAATTACCAGCAGGAGCTGCAAATTATTAGCAACTTTTGAGGCTCTGACCTTGAAGAACTAATTTCATAAGATGACAGTGGAGATGCACTTGCTATAATCATTTAACTGAGAGTTAAATGAGAATAGACAGTGTGCCTAAGGAGCAGAGTTTCTGATACAAATGGAAATTCTTGTTTCAAATTACTTGAAAAAGCAGCAACACTGTTCTAAAAAACTGTGCTGCTTTCAATTAAGATTGTCAATTTTGATGAAAGCATATATACTTTTCTAAAGTGAGATTCTCAGAGTATTTCATCCCAAAACCACCTTTTTTACACAAAAAAATGTATCAATCTGGAACAAGGAAAAAAACAACCCTCAAATCTCCTCTTAACCATCACTTTCATTTATTTAAGAAATTATTTTAATACACAGAAAATAGACAACTGACTGATAATTCATATAAATATAGAAATTATAAGCTATATTATCACTGTCTCAAGAACAAAAGAATGTGTTAGCTTTGTAAGAAAGTTACTTCCTAATTGCCCTACTTCTTACTGTTAAAAAATAATAATCATAGGTAAAGTCATGCTTTCAATACCTACCAGTAAAAGGTCTCCAGAAGATTTTAGCTTCTGTTTCTAGAATTCGCCTCACTGCTTTATGGATTTCTTTTCTGGCTTTGTATGTAATCCCTATGAGAATATTTCTATATTACTGGAAGTCTGAAAGACAATTCCCTAACATCACTTCTTGTAAATATATGGAAAAAAATACACATACATACACATATAGACATTCTATAAAGAGAATTATCTCATATATTATCTCATATATAGAGAACTATGTACAGAAAGAACTATCTTTAAAAAAACACCAAACCAACAGCAGCTTAAAATAAATTTGGTGACATTTCTTGGTAACAGACTTCAGGAAATACAACTTTACTTGTTATATAAGGGTGACTTCCAGAAACATTCTATTCCTCTTAGAATTCTGTTTTTATAACTCAAACAATTATGCATCTTACCTTGATATTCACTTGGACTTAGAGGAGCTGTACGTACGTACACATAGGATTTTACTTTTTCTTGATGTAGAGCTTGAGTATCAATTTGCAGTAACTTATTTAAGGACAGGACTTCATATGTAATGAATACAAAACCTCTTTAAAGAAAAGAAAACTGCATATGAATATCAACTAAAATAATACAATGAAAAAACAGAGATCACATCAGTATAAATCATCCAGATTTTACAAAATATATAATAGTCTGCTGATTATTTTGATTTAGCAACATAGAGAAAAGGCCACAAAATACTTGAAATAAGTTATAACTATCAGAAATTGTGCTTCAAAACTATATTCTACCATGTCTAACATTCCCTAATATTATCACATTCATTGAAAGATATACATATTAAAATTTCAACTGTATCCATAAGTTACCCATATGCTCATCAGTTACAACTTACCCTAGTATAAGCGATCCAGTTACCTTTGCAATTTTTCCTTGAAAAAATTAAAATCAAATGTCAAACAAAGTTGTGTGCATCACCTCAATATAAACAGTCATCATTTGATTATCAGACAGTAAGAATCACAACTAGTAAGAAAAAGGTTTAAAAAATTTTCTATTGCTCTCAAGCTTTCAAGAAATTATTAACCAAAATTTACAACCGAGAAAACATAACTTGATTCAGATTTCCTGCTCTCCTAAGCAAGATGCTAAAACATGTATCCTGTCAGTGCTATTCACTTTGAATATTGCTACCTCTCAATTGCATTCATTGTTCAGCTACCAGAATCAACAGTAAACTTTCTCTACCTGTAACACTAGCAGTGATTTGGAATTCTAAATAATTTTAAGGAGTTAACTTTTTATTACATATTGCAGCTATTTCTTCAATGTATTATTACATACACAACTATGTGTGTTCTTTGAAAAGTCCTGCAGAGTCTCCATAAGAAAACACATTTTAAAAAATAATTCCATTAAATCTAATTTATAAAGCAAACAGATAATAAATACATGCTACTTTCAACAATTTGCCTTTTAAACCTAATGATTCCTTCCAGATTTCAGCTACTTTGTATCTACCAAGTTGATCTGATTATCGGGATATAGGGATCTCCATACAGAGAAACTCTTATCATTACCAGTAGCAGCGAACCCAATGGAACACATCTCACCTATCATGAATAATTTCTTTTCCTCAGCATGAATTGGGAGATTTGCCCCACAACCACTGCTACCAGCTTCCATCTTTGTGAGGCCATAAGAATTTTGCATGCAGACAAGAGGCAGCAGCTACATGTTGTAGAAATAACTGGCAGAGAAGTTTGAAAAAGAAAAAAAAAATGCAATGCTTCCTGTAGAGCAGAAATTGAAATATCCTATCTTTAATGCTCAGAAATAAATTTCAGAATTGTAAGAATTGTCATCATATGCCAAAGGCACCAAAGAAAACAGAGACTAAGCAGAGCATAAAGTAAATAAGGAAAAATAAATAACAGGAACAAGCTTTATTTCACTGTTCAGGAATGTAACTATTTCATGGCTCTAGAGATTACCAAAAAAATCAGATACAAGCGGAATTGAAGACAGTTTAAGGAGATTACATTTAGTTAGGGAAAGACCCTCATCTACCGTTCCTATGTGTTCCCAGATAAACTGCTGGTGTCATATTACATAGCATACTATGCAAAGCAAGGTCAGAAACAGAGAGCAGGGACAAACAGAAGCTTTTAATCACTAAGTATTCAAGGACTTATAACTTAAGTAAAATTTAATTATGCATGGTGTCATGTCATTCCTTTTTATTAACACTTCAGATCAATACATAATGAACTGTACTTACTGAGATCATTCCAGGGTAGGTGTTTTTTTGTGGCTGGACCAGAGGTTCCTATTTTTCTGTAGCAAAATACACAATAAGCAGCCACTGACATTCTGCATATTGAGGGGGGAACGAAGGAAAAAAAAAAAGATTGATTTGAGAATTACAGCAGAAACCCTGTAGCATTTTTTTCTATCGTGTTACAGCAAACACCATGATGGCAAAGGTCACAGTAAACCACCTTTGTGTCATTTAATTCCATATAAAGCACTCCAATTACAGAACTCTATAAAATTCTTAATTTAATGGGCTGAATTTCAATTATAAGAAAAGCTTAAAGCAGTTTTTTATCAATTATGCTACTGTTGATTTTAATGACTAAGTATCTCTAATTAACTTCTCTGCTTTTAAGTTTCCTTTCCTACTTCTTAGTCACTCTTCCCTAAATACCACATATGGTGCTAACTCCATCCAGATATTACTCAGTATGACATGTGCCTTAATACAACTCAGTAACCAACTGCTTTTAAAGGTCATAATTTATTGTGTTGGCAAGTAAGTCTTTTATTTTGACTAAATAGGCTTATAGAACTACTACATATAAACTAACATATTTTGCACACACTGCAGAAGTAACATGAAACTCATATCCTCTAAGTGAAATTGTAGTGTCTGCATTGATACAACTATACTAACTATATTGAGTTGATGTGTTTAAAGGGATGTAAAAACTCACCAATATCTCTCACATACTAATCAAATTCTTATCAAATTAGGTGTCTTTTAACCACAATTAACTCAAAACGATAAAATGTCACATGTGTAAACCTGATGTTGAAATATGGAATATTCTTGAATTTAAGGTAATCTCTGCAGACCAAGAAAAGTGCTTATATCACTTTTATCATCAGTGTCCAACATCTCTAACAAGGGGACTTTTTTTGTGTCCTTCCTTTAATGTGTCTTCCCTCTTTTCTCATTTCCCCAAAATTTTTGATTTTTCCCTTCCCTCTTGCTTATATTTGGGAGATTTTTGGAAAACAACAGCATTACCCCAGCACTGTCACAAACACTGCAGCCTGCTTTTTGACTTCTGCCATTTCAATACTGTTTATCCATTCACTTCAACAGAGTACACCACACTGTGAAACACTTTTAAGACTTTGATAATCAGTCCTCTAGAGACATCTCTCCTGCCTCTAAAGTCTCTGTCTCATGACAGCTCCTTTACTATCTTTATTCACAGAATCACAGTACTCACATTTACTTTTCTCTCTAACCACAGTCTAAAATAAACATGTGGTTCAGACAGCAGGTGCCACAATTACTGAAATTTAAAGCATGCACCCGCAAACACAGGAAGACCAAAGTGAGCACCGCTTCTCTGTTGCCAGGAACTTCTGTTCAGATCCGAGGGCAAGCATCAAATCATCAAAAGTTAAGGGTCTGGAATGGACCTCAAAGATCACCTAATCCCAACACTCCTGCCATGGGCAGGGATACCTCCCACCAGACCATGTTGCTCACAGCCTTATCCAGCCTGGCCTTGAACACTTCCAAGGTTGGGGCATCCACAACCTTCTTGAGAAATCTGTTCCAGTGTCTCACCACCCGCACGGCCAAGAATTTCTTTCAAAATATCTCATGTAAATGTCTCCCTGTTCGTTTGTACCTATTACTCCTTGTCCTATACTACAGTTCCTGACCAAGGGTCCCTCCCTGACTTCCCTGTAGGACCCTTCAGACACTGGAAGGTTACCGTGGGTTCTCCACGCAACCTTCCCTTCTCTAGGCTGAACCGCCCCAGCGTCCTCAGTCTGGTTTCATAGGGGAAGTGCTCCAGTCCTCTTATCAACTTCGTGGGCCTTCCCTAGACTTGCTCTAGCAGCTCCACCTCCTTCTGATGCTGGGGGCCCCAGGTGAGGCCTCTCCAGAGCGGAGGAGGAGGCAGGATCACCTCCCTGGACCCGCTGGCCCCGGTCCAGCCGGTTGCTCTAGGGGCTGCGAGCGCGCACTGCCGGCTCACGCTGAGCTTGCCATGCTTAGGGACGCACAAATACAATGCAAAAGGACCCACTTCGCACCCTGTTTCGCAGCTGGTCCTCGCAGCTCCGAGCCCGTCCCGCACCAGGGTGCGGTTCCCAGCTATCCACCTCGCGACTGCGCAACTGGAGCGCATTAAAAGAAACAAACCATGTAGATAATCCTAATTCCATGCTCCCATTTTTCTTTGCAAGAGACTGTTTTCCACTTATGCCTGATCTCCTTAAAGAAAAGAAAACTGCATATGAATATGGGGTAAAAATATGATGGCAAAAAAAGTTAGCAATCACATTGTTCTAAATATCCTTTTTTTTTCAAAATCTATAATAATCTGCAGATTATTTTAATTTAGCAAAGCAGAGAAAATTATATAAAATACTTTAAATAAGCTTTAACTATGAGAAATTATGCTTTGAAGCTATATTCTACCATGTCTGATGGTCCCCTCGCATTGTCACATTTTTTGAAAGGTACACAAGTTAAAATTTTAGCTGTATGCATAAGTTATCTATATGCTTGTCAAGTACGATTTATGCTGGTATAAGCGATCCAGTTACTTTGGCAATTTTTCCTTGAAAATATTAGATCCCTTTTGTTCTTTATATTGCTTGCAATAGAGTTTCTTGCTGTTGTTGTTTGTGAACAAAGTGTTTCTCTACTGATTCTTGAGGGAGATGAGGTAGTCTCTCATTTCTCCTTTCCTGTTTTTGTTTTTTTTTTGTTTTTAGTCAGCTCTAGACTGAATTCCATGCGAGGCTAACATGTGGTTCTGTTTGTAGATCATATTTGAAAGGAATATGCTTGGAATTTGTAAATATCAGGTTTTGGTGCAGGTGCAATGTACCTGTTTTCATATAATCTCACCTTTTGGACTGAGACTCAGGCTACCTCCAAAATAAAAAGAAGCCTCACTCAAGATTTGTGGGGTCATTGTATAGCATTGTATGATGTGTGAGATTTCTGCTTACACCTAATCTCTTAATATGTTTGCAATCTATAGCTGCACAAAAGCAATTCCATACTTCCAAAATATTTTCTTCTAAATGTTTAAATTTAATTTAGAAGGTGGCATCATGACTGTTCAGTTAGAGTGTGAGAAATGTACGATTCTTACATAAGCACTCTTTGTGCTATACTACTTTGAATGACATCTGTGTTCTCCTGTCTTTGGTTATCCTCATGCTTTAAGGAAACATGTTTTTATGAGGCTGAAATCAGAAATGTAAATTCAGTCTTGCCTTATTAAGGGTTGGACTTTCGAGTTTCAGTTCTGTTCTGGTTTTTTTTTTTTTTTTTGAAGCTGCCTTAGCAGCAGCAAAGAAACTACTTTTACTAAAGCTTCACAAACTTTATTTAAGTTGTGAGTGACTTGAAATTAATTTTCCTTATTAATTAGGAAATTAGTTTTCCTAAAATCTTTGGGAATGTCTTCAAATGGTGTTTCTTCTGTTTGCAGCTGTAATTGTGAGGTGGCATCTGATCTGTGTTTATTTCTACAGTGACCCAGCAATGAAGCAGTTTCTGCTCTACTTGGATGAGTCAAATGCTTTGGGAAAGAAGTTCATCATACAAGATCTGGATGAAACTCATGTCTTTGTGTTAGCTGAGTTGGTCAACTTCCTTCAGGAGAGAGTGGGAGAGTTAATGGACCAGAACTCATTTCCTATTACTCAGAAGTGAGAAAAACCAGAGAAATGAGATTACTGCAAGTTTTGGAACAGTGAATTTCAATAGTTTGGGTTGTTACTGTTTTAATAGATAACACTGTGGCATGTAAGTTCTACATAGAAGTGGCTACTATAGAAAACGCATAATTTTCATCGACATAATAGTCTGGAATTGGATTTTATTTCTCATTTTGAAAGAATGTGGTATCTTTATTAAAATGCTTAAAATTATACACTTGAGGAGTTCCCTTGAGAATTTTTGATACATGCTGTCTGGTTTTCTGTTAGGTTTTTATCTTGCAAGATGATATGACCCAAAAAGTAAAGTTGTGTTTCTGTCTTGGAGTAAGGTCCTCTGACGTGTTGTGTTCCTGTGTGTGATTGAATCTGATTATAGTGTGACTGACAGAAAGTAAAGAATGTCTGTTAAAATGTGATTGGTGCTTGATGGAACATCTCTCTAGGTTGGAGGCATGGTCAGATCCTGCTCTAACTTGATGGATTTTATACAGCAGGTTGAGAGTTGGTGTGAGTGTTTTGTTTTGTTGTTTGGGGTTGGGAGTGTTGGGGGTTTTTTTGTTAAAACGTTACAAATGCCCCATACTACTTGCCTACTTTTACCAAGGCTATGCTTTCTGAGTTGTTCTGAGTTTGGGGAGTGATGGTGGGAGTTTGGAGGGGAAGGAGGGATATGGGGAGATTGAGACAACAAAACCAACAAAATCCATTGCCCTAGATCATCATAAATTAAAGGGGTAACAGAAATGGGAGACCAGTCCTGTAAGTAGCATTGCTTGTATTTTTTCACTGAAGATGATAGTCACAATAAGTTATATGATCAGACTCCCATGATCTACCTAACAAACAAGAAAACTGGGTTTGGATTTTTGGTTATGGGTTTTTGGTTTTTTTTTTTCTTCAGCTTAGTTCTTTTTCCCATACTGTCTTTTGTTGCAAAGAAAGAGATCTGTAGTGTCATGGTTTGGTTATTTGGGGTTTTTTTACACTGTAGTTGTAACTTTAGCTCAGTCACTGCTTGGTTTTCAGACCTATTCATGTACATCAGATAGATGCCAACTTTTTGTCTTTGAGAAAAAGAACAAGTGTAAACAGAAAGGCTTTTATAAGGAGCAGTTTTCCTTACTGACTCTCCCATTGCTGCTTGTTTCTCTTGTCCAGTAGATATCACATTAATTGGTAAGTTTGTCCTTGTTTTTTGTTCAGATTGGTCTTTTGGTTTGGTTTTTTCCCCTCAGCAATAGGGAATCTTCAGGAGAAAGTTTCACTAGATGTTTTTAATTGAAAAGCTGTCCAAAGAAAGTTCTGTAGAATTGTGTATATTCAGGCTCATGTGGATGAGCAAATAGCCCTGTAAAATTTAACTTCGTGTCATTTCTGATACCTTCCCTTTTCTCTGACTATACAGAGCAATGAATTTCGGTCCAAGTTGTTTAATCTCTTTCTTTCACAAGTGGGTGCTTCCCTGGTCATGTAGATTATGAACCAGCTACATGTCTTTACCTGAAAGAAGAAGTTTAAATCTTATTTATAAATGGTTGGTTTATGGTTCCTTACCTCTTTCTTGAGATTGATCTCAAGAGACTGATTGAACATTGACCTCATAACTGTTATTTTGTGGAAGATTATTGGGTGCTTATTTAATGGAGAAATAATCAGTAGTTTTAACACGGCTTTATAGCTTAGTGGAATTTATTTAGAAGTGTCTACTTCCTTTCTTTGGAATCCTAGTTTATTTTCCATCCAGATTCTGCTGAAACGTAAATCATCCATCACTCTTTCTTCAAAAGACAGCATTTGAAAAGTCATGTTTGGAATTCCACATGTTAAGCTTCTCTGTATTTAGCATGTCTAGTGCTCCATTTCTATTGTGACTTTCCTTTTCAATCTATAATAAACTTCTTGCAGTTCTTGGCTTTTTCTCTGGTTAATTGTACAGCTTTGCTGCTGCTTCCCTGTATTTTAGCTTATATTTACAACTGATAAATGGCTTATGTAATACAGATGGATAGAATTTCCAAACTGTATAAACTAACAGGCGTGCATTCTTATACTCTCTGCTCGTAATGTGGGTTTTTTTGAGCAAACAACTTCATAGACTTTTAACTTCTAAACCTGTCAATACTTTTGATCCTTCCTGTACACTAACAAGGCGTAACCAATTCTGCACTGGAAGAGTAAACAAAAGACATAAAGATGTAATTTGGTATCATCATATGTAGTCTAAGGAGCTGAGTTCACTGTAGTTCCTAGGGAAAAATGGATCTTGAATCAGGTAGTATGGTGAAGAAAATCCAGTGAGGAAACTTAGAATATGTGTATGAATTAAAAAAGTAAACGAAAAAAAAAAAAACAAAAAAAAAACCCCAAGGGTTTATGGGATCTAGGATCTTGCACCTCTGAAAGGTTTTGATTGTTTTTAAATGCATGTAGTCCTGGAACTTACATGCTTCAACAACAACAAAAATATTTGCCTAGATGGGAGAAAAGTAGATATTAGTGTTAAAATGTCCATACATTTTGAGATAGTCATCATTTACACTTACAGATTTTAAATGCTTGTGCTGGTTTTCATTCAGGTGTGAAATATTATTGGTGAGTACAGCTTTGAATGAAACACTGTGTTAAAGATAGCCTTTTTTTAAAGGCTGGAATCATTTGAGAACAGAAGCTTTAGGAGGTCTGTTTAAATATATCCATGCTTTGATAATAGAGTTGATAGGGTGAGAAAAGCAGCTCTCACTGTATTTGGAATAATGTATGTTAATTTAATGTTTGTATCCATAACTAGTAAGTTCACCTTTTTGCTAGTATCTATCAAAGAACTATACTGTTCTCAGGTCCTGCTGAGCAGCAAAAATGCAGCCTGAATGACAGACTTGTTGCTGCTTGTAAAAGCACCAAATTTTGTATTGAAGGGGTTTCACTGCTCAATTTTTGCTTTCAGTTTGAGTTGAAAGTATTTTGTATACTGCAAGAATGGCATGGTAGTACAATTACGTAAAAGACACTTACTTGAACTTCATTTATTACTTGCTACTTATTTATACTTAGATCTAAGTAAGATTGCAAGTTCACTTGTTAGCATTTTGTGATGTAAACAGTTGCTCTTGTGTAGTTATTGTAACTTGAACATGATCATAAATTCTTCTTTCGTTAATATGTGCAGATGCTAAAGAGTTGTATTTGACAGAAAGATGAGACAGATCTCCTAAGCAAGGTAAGAGAATTTGAATAACAAAAAAAATGTTATGTGGGAAGAGAGGGATGGAAACTGAAAATGCAGCTTCCTAGTGAAATAAAGGAATAATGACATTTTTTTGAAGATTATACTATTGGGCACTTTGTTTTTTTTTGTTTCAAGCTTCAGATTTTATTTTTTTAAATATTAATGGCCTTTAAAAAAACTGTGTAAAAAGCAAGTAAGCTAAATGTTGTCACATATTTAGATAGTTTTTTTAAATTGTGGGATGAGCTAATTCTGGAGAGAGGGTTATTTTAGCATGGGGGTTGGCAGCACAATGAGTATGACCCTGGTCAGTATAGATAGGGGTTGCAATGACTTGTTTCACTTGTGACCAATGCCTGAGTCCCTCTTCCTTCTCTCTGGTACAACAACTAGTCCAGGAAGAATAATTCTCCAGTGCAGTAAAGGAGGAAGTAATCAACAATCACTAGAGAGAATGTATGTGTCCTCAAGAGAGAAAATAGAGATTACTGTTAAGAGAAAATAGAGAATGCTTTAGGAAATTCTACTATTTTACCTGAGAGAACCAGATGGAGTGGATTTGACTCTGTAGCTAAACTGCCTGTGTTTCACAAAAGTCAGCTGAATCCATTTGAATAATAGTGGTTTTGTTTATCCATTTAATGTACTTACAATGATAATTGGAGACTTGGGAGGGTTGTTTTTTGTTTTTGTTACTTAGTAGTGAGAGCTAGGTGGCTGTCTGATGTGCTGTACTAGACCTCTTCCAAGTGCTGTTGTACATTAGGAAATCCTATTTTACAGTCTTTCCAGGTTTGTAGGGTGCATTCAAAAGCATATCGTCCGATTTCCTCTTTTTTTTTTTCTGATGTGCCTGAACAACAGATTTTACAGTTTTTTCTCACTCAACTCTGCAGGACCACCTCATGTGTGTGAAAACAATCTAGAGAATATGTATTTTAAGCATTAACAGGATTGTTTACTGTGAGCTGAAGTAAACAAGATTGTTTACTGTGAATTGAAGATAGTGGTATTTCATGGTGTCATTAAAATTACTTATATTTAACCTTAGTTGGCATCTTCACCATAAAAGTTCAGTCAACCCCTAGGCTGAGCTTACAAAAGTAGGGCACTAAAAATCATACATAAATGTGTATACATACATATGTATCTATATCGATGTATATATCTCAGCCACTCTTGAGTCATATAAACCAACACAGTCTGAGAGTCTTAAAATCAAACAGTAGGCCACTGAAGAAAACAGTAAGCTTTCATAATAAATTTTTTTGCGGTTACAAATTCCATATAAATTTCCACACTGACTCCTTGATTATCCCACAGATGATTCCATTGAAGCTGGTGGTGGTTACTGTGAAATGAGTGCATTACTCAGTATGTTAGAATTGGGTGTTTGTTTTGTAATTTAGGCTGTGGCAGGGCCTATATGTGCCATACAAAACCAAGGATTCAAATTAAGTCGAAGTTCACAGTGATGGAAGAACAATTTCTTCCTGAACCGAGTCATAATCTTTGGGTTTATGACTTAGCAGCTAATCAGAAATTTAAACAATAGGATATGTGATGTAAATTTAATGTGGACCTGGGTTTTATTTGGTGGTTTTTTTCCCCTAATGTGGAATATAAGTAATATTTTACCCATCTTTGTTCCATATAAAAAGATTTTCAGGACTGAAGAGCTGTCAATTTGAAGTCAGACCAGTAAGGGGAGCTCTTGCCAATATTTTGAACTGCTGTAAAAAAATTGTTGCAGCCTGCACAGTTGTGGGTCAGAGACTTACTCTGCTTTGGAACATCAAATACGCTTTCAGTTAGAGACGAACATTTAGCTTCAAAGGGTCCTCCTGAAAATATATTTGCTGTTGGAGATTTTGGAATATTTTTAGCTCAGAAATTTCTTAGCTGTTTAGGTATCCAGTTTTTTCTCTCTAAGCGTAGGTGCGCAGTCATGTTACATTAAAATGATGAGTCTGAAATGTGGTCTTCGTCTCAGATGTTGCTGGTCTGTGTATCTCCACACTATGACCCTGCTTTAGAAGCTGCTCCAAATTAAGTTACATAATTTTTAGTGAGTGTAAATCAAAAGAAGTCGTTGTTGAGAAGAAGTAAAATTTATGATTTTTTTCCTCTTTATTTCTTCATAATACAAAATTCATGTGATTGTAGGGTACCTGTTCCTCAGATCACATACATTATACTATGTAGAAGACCATGCAACATTCAATCTTACTGTATTTCAGTCTGCACTGGGGATTTCTGCATCTTTATCCCTACATAGTGCATGGAAATAAGACATACAGAAAGTTTTTCCGTCATCGGCCCCCAAATGAGTAGCTTTATTGGTTTACACATATGTAATGGTAAAATTCAGTACATTCCCTAACCAAAAAACTACAATGCCTACCAATTAAGTTTTAATATGAGGTGTAAACTCCTCTAGGACTTTGAATATTAGGAATTGTATTTTTCATATAGACTGAAAAAGTAATTTTCTCACTTCTGATTGCTTAGCACTAAAAAGAAGATTAAGACTAGAAACAGACTATAAAATTGCTGCCTAGTGGAAAAAAAAGTGAAAATTTTAGAGCATTACTGCTAACTTTTAGCTTTTTGTGCTTGAGCAATTCTAGGTGTTAATAACAAGAAGTGTAAGGTTCCTGGAAGAAGTCTTGAGACTCATAATACCCATGCAGGAATGTGCATGAACACACCAAAGAAAACCCCCCAAACACCAAAACTGACAGATAATTGATTAGCCACATAATTAGCCCCTCAGGAAAGAAATAGCAAGTAAAATTTCTGGATGACTACAGATTGAAGGAGTTGAGTGTCAGAGCTGTACAGCTGTTCAGAAAAGATGGCCTCAGCTGTAAATCACAGGATGTACAGAGCAATGGGTACCCTTGCAGCTGTGAAGATCTCACTTGCAGATAAGATAGTATTGCAGGTTTCTGGCATAGCTCATACACTGCCAGTAGAGAGAGGTATGCACACCAAGCAAATCTCTCTCACCGTTTTGTGTGTTGTGCTCCTGATGTATCAAAGCTAGAGGGGTGAGATGGGAGGGCAAAAGAGAAAAAAGGCAGGAAAGAGGGGGAAGAGTATTTTAGGCATTTAATTATTATTTGCTGTTAATTCTGAAATTGAACAAGATCAGAAGGAGCATAAGGATCAAAAACTTTACTTGCAATTAACTAGATATTAATTGGTTTACAAAAGTTTCTGTATTTATCCAACCAGAGACCAAGCTTTCTTAATATTACACCTACTCTTCTACTTTACTCTGTCCTGAATGGGACCACTTTTCTCTGTGAAATGATAGTGTAGTTTACTTCCTCTTAATCTTTTCATTCTCCTGCACTGGCAACTTTATAGGGTGTAAGACATGTTTTGCATGTGTGCCATATGTATATCATTAGATATACAAGTGTTATTCCAGAAGCTAGAGTTTCAGCAGAAGTGAGTAACCCTGGAATAATGATGAGCTTCTGTATCATCAACCAGCTTGAAATAGAAATATGAAAGAAAAATTTCTCTTCAGCTGTAAAATGAAGCATGGTCCCTATATTTGATTTTACTTTTGATCTAAACAGACTAATTTTATATTCTTATTTTAGAAAAGGTATAAAATCAGTAAAAAAAAAAAAAAAAAAAGCCTGATTTCTTAATGAATATTTGAAATCAATATTGTCAAGTACAACCACATCAAGGCCTTTGTAATAAAGGACTGTGACAGCTTTTAATGTTTGTCAGGTTGCCTTTTGGGCAGAGGGAGCTGCAAATAGCATTTGAGAGGAGCCCTAGAGGAGGGATGAGGAGTGGGCTAAGCTAAGCATCTGACCAAATCTGTCAGGAGGACTAAGCAACCAGAAGTCTTGGAATCAGTAAATGTTTCCCCTTTTGGCTTTGAACAGGGCTTTTTAAAGCTATTTCTGGCTGTTTAGCCTGCTGTGTGACAGCAGGAGCCAGAAGGAGCTGTAAGGAGTGGGAGGGAACAATTCTGAGGGTGGATGTGTTTCAGAAGGTGGTTCCTAAAGTAGTTTGCTGCAAGTATGAAAAACTAGACCACATTGAGACTGGCTTTTCAATGTGCAGTTATTCTAGCTCATTTTTAATGTACTATAAAACAAAAGAAACTGTGAAGATCCTACAAAAAAAACCCGTCTATTATTTGATTTGGTAGCTATGACAAACAATCTACTACACCTCTAAATTTGAAACAGTGAAGGAAGCTTTCATGTAATGCATTTTTTCATTGTCATCGTAGTTACATGAATATCATAACCAAAGCAGGTCATAAAAACAAATAGAGAAGACTGTGAATAAGTCTACCTATACTTTACTAAAGCCTTTGACACCATTTCCCACTGCATTCTCCTGGAGAAACTGTCTGCTCATGTTGTGGCCTGGTGCTGTTTGCTGGGTAAAAATCTGGCTGGATGGCAGGGTCCAGAGAGAGGTGGTGAATGGAGCTGCATCCAGCTGGTGACCTGTCACTTGCGGTATTCCTCTAGGCTGAGTACTGAGTTCTGCTTAACAACTTTATCAATGGTCTGGACAAGGGGATTCAGGGCACCTTCAATCAGTTTGCAGGTGACACCAAGTTGGGTGGGAGTGTTGATCTGCTGGAGGGCAGGAAGGCTCTGCAGAAGGCTCTGGACAGGCTGGATGGATGGACCAAGGCCAGTGGTTTGGGGTTCAGTGAGGCCAAGTGCCAGGTCCTGCCCTTGGGTCACAACAACCCCAGGCAGTGCTTCAGGCTTGGGGAAGAGTAGCTGGAAAGTGGCCTGGCAGAACAGGACCTGGGGTGCTGGTGACAGCAGCTGAACATGAGCCAGCTGTGCCCAGGTGGCCAAGAAGGCCAATGGCACCTGGCCTGGATCAGCAATGGTGTGGCCAGCAGGAGCAGGGCAGGGATTGTCCCCCTGTACTCAGCACTGGTGAGGCCACACCTCAAATCCTGTGTTCAGTTCTGGGCCTGGCACTACAAGAAAGATATTGAAGCACAGGATTGAGTCCGAAGAAGGGCAATAGAGCTGGTGAAGGGTTGGAGCATAAGTTTTACAAGGAGAGGCCGTGGAAGCTGAGGTGTTTTGCCTGGAGAAAAGAAGGCTCAGGGGAGACCTTACCACTCTCTTCAACAATCTGAAAGGAGGTTGTGGTGGGCTGGGGGTTCCTCTTCTCCCAAGTAACAAGTGATAAGAAGAAATGGCTTCCAGTTTTGCCAGAGGAGGTTTAGGAAGGAAAAGTTTCTTCACCAAAAGATTGGTCAGGCATTGAAACAGGTTGCCCAGGGAAGTGGTGGAATCACCAGCCCTGGAAGTGTTCAAATGGCATGTGGATGTGGCACTTGGGGATATGGTGTAATGGTTATCGTGGCAGTGCTGGGTTAACAGCTGGACTTGGTGATCTTAGAGGTCTTTTCCCACCTTAATGATTCTATGAATCTACAGCACACTAACTCTGTGGGAGAAAGACACCTTTCCTTGACCAACAATATTAAAATTTAGGGAGGAAAGGGATTTTACAGTCCTTACACTGAGTGGCATTACTGTAAGGTGGGGGTCTCAAGGGAGAACAAACATAGAAAATTGGAGTGCTAATAAGGATAATCAGACCTTTCACATCTAGAATTTATTTTTGTGTCCTTCTAATACTAGGATTAAAAGGATCAGTGAAATCCCTAATCATGTATTCATGAAAGTAAGAGGTGTTTCTTAAATCATTTTGTTTGGACATGGAGCTGCTTTCTATCATTGTATTATGTTTTGCTAAAACCATTAAAAATGCAAAAAGTCATCATATTCTTGCAGTGTATTTTTCTACTCTTAAATCTAGGTTGAAATGTGTTTTTTTCTAGTGGATAAATGGACTTAAATATTTGGTCATGTTCTGTTATAGAACTACCCACAATAATGCAGGCATTATGCTGTGATTATGCTGGGTTTGATTTCTTGGGGTTTTTTTTTGTAATTAACATCTGATTTTGCAACAGTCTCTGTATTTGTCATATATTCTAAAATGAAAGGTGATAGTAGAGTACATTTAATTTGGGACCATGGTGCTAAACTCTGCTTAAGACCTTGAACATTTGGTGGTCCTTTTCTCTTAATATTTCACATTTTTCAAGAATTCTCTCTTTATTTTTGTATTTGAATATTATCTCCATTGAATTTGCGGGGGGCAGGGGAAGACTGCTTAAGCTTTGCTGTGCTGTCCTTTTACTTAAAATGCTCATGAGAACATAATTGGAAATAAGAGGTTTTGAAGAAATTAAATATGGCATGGATCTCTGTAGATTTAAGCTGAAAAAGATATAAATTTATATCTCAACTATTAAGGCACTTGTCTGAAAAGCCTAGGGACCTTGGAAGTATTGCCACCAGCTGCTATTTGTTTTAATATTCTAATGTGCTCTTTGCTGAGAAAGTTATATTAATTGATCTTTTTTATATTGTCGACATATTAAAAGGGCTCACTTTGAACTAGGATTTCATAATGCTAAACTTCTTGTGAAGTGCATAAAAATGGAGCCTAACCTGACACAGTAAGTGAAATAGGCAAAACTACTCTGTTTAATAGAGTAACACATAGACAGTCATGTCTATTTCTCCTGGCCCTCCTTAGTAGCCATTTCAAGTTTAATTTACCATTCTTCAATGTAACTGATTGCTACTGTATGGACCAGTGCAATATTTTTCATATTCCAGAACTCTCTTTGAAATTTGGGGAGTACTAGCTTCTTACATGAAGTCGTGAAATACCTTACAAGTATTCTCTTGCTGACTGATAGATGCAGATTTTTCCTCTCTTTTCATTTGATGCCTTCAGTTTAAAATTTTCAAGTTCTTCATGACTTTGTACTATCATATTTAATCCCATTTTTTTTTTAGTGGTCTGGGGGCCATCCATTGTTTTCTGAATGATACATCTATTTTGAGTCTAGGGTGTATTGTTGATCCTCAAGTTTGTGTGATCAGCAAATTTTATTAGCACACTAATGTTTTTGTTCTAAGGTCACCAAACAAAAATATTAAAAAGGTCATTATCATGACTAATTCTTCAGGGACTCCATTTATTGTATCTCCTCAGTCTGTTTTCTTTGGAGCACAATCCACTGCCACACATAACTAGATCCAATCCCTTGCCATCTGTACTAACCTTCATCTCTTCAATTATTATCTTGTGTGGCATAATTTGAAGTACTATGTAAAAGTTAAAAAAAACCTCACCAACCCACACATGAATATATTTCCCTTGTTTAGCACTGTAGTGGTTGACTCTGGCTGGATGCCAGGCATTCAGTAAAGCCATTCTATCACACCCCTCCACAACTGGACACTGGAGAGAAAAGAGTTCATGGGCTGAGGTAAGGACAGAGAGATCACTCACCAAATACTGTCATGGGCAAAACAGACTTGAATTAAGAGATATTAATTGAATTTATTACTAACAAAATCAGAGCAGGATACTGAGAAGTAAAGTAAGACCTTAATAACAACTCTCCCTTCCACCCTTCCCTCCTTCCCAGCTCCACCTCCTCCCCCTCAGCAGTGCAGGGAGACAGGGAATGGGGGTTCTGGTCAGTTCCTCACCATATGTTTCTCCCATTGCTCAGGGAGAAGAGTCCTTCTGTTCCAGTGTGGGGTCCCTCCCACGGGAGACAGTTCTCCATTAACTTCTCCAGTGTGAGTCCATCCCATGGGCAACAGTGCTCCCCAAACTGCTGCAATGTGGGTCACTCTTCCATGTGGTGCCTTCAGGCACAGCCTGCTCCAGCCTAGGCCCCCCAAAGGGTTGCAAATCCTACCAGGAATCCTGATCCTCTCTCCAAGGGTCTGCAGGTCTTGTATTCCCTGTTCAAGTCTTGAAGAAGAAGGGCAAAATATATGTGGAAGGTTGGAGCTGCTTCCACAACAAGAATGAGGCAGGAGGAAGCTGGAGTGAACAGCCAGACAACTGGAGGGTTTGGTCAATCCTCATTCAGCCTGGCTATTCCCTCAGCTATGGAGGAAATCCTTGTTCTGTTGGGGAATCTGTCCAGGTAAGCTGACTTGTTTCTCTGACGTGTTCCTCTGTGGTGGAGGAAAATTCAAGGTGAGACGCATTAAAAGGAAATGCCTTTTGGAATCAGCTGAGCATATAAAACTAACAAAAATGAGTTAAGTTTGTGTGGAAGGAGGGAATAGATTTGCATGTGAAAAAAGGGAGCAAGTTTGCATATGAAACTCTCTAATGCATTAAAAATGGGACAGTCATTCATGCTGTAAATCCAGATAGAGGTGAAGGAGAAAAGTAGAATAATGGAGGCATCTACAAAAGCAGCTTTTGTATTGTAACACAAGACACTTCAGTACCTATTCTAGTCCTGTGAGGTAGTGTTCTGCAAGGTGAATTCTATGTGCCTTTTTTTTTTTTTTAACGACCTATAAAGGAAATTTTTCTTTTAATTTAGGACATTTTGGTAATTCTCTGCTTCCATTTATTTCCAGAAGGGCTGAAAAACTGGAGTGAAATAAAGACCTACCTTAATTTACTTTTAGGCTGCTTGATTCTATAGCATATGTAGTTGAATTAGCTTGTTGAACTCAAAGGTATTGCTAAGTTTTTATTACAGTCAGGTCTGTGCGGATTTAATCACATGCCAACACTCGATACTTTTTTGCTTGCCTGCTAATGATTACACCTGAAAGATGCAAGCACTTTTGTTGTTGTTTGTGTATGAATAGGTAACTGATTTTTGTTACTCTATAGTTATCTGGATTTAGTAGATCTGCATCTTAAATGAAACTGTATTTTGGACGAAATTAGTTATGAAGAATTGCATCTCAAATTATACTTAAAAGAAACCTAAGCAAACCAAAAAACCAATCCCCAAACCAACAAATAAAAAAGCTCCATGTTAAACTAATGGATTCTAGAGGATCTTAACAATAATTGTAACATTTGATTTTTCAGGTGTACTTTCCCTTTCTCATGACTCATATGTAAAACTTGTAGGAAGTGTTTGTATTATTAAATAACCAACCACCTGTGGCTTTACATTCAAGGAGTATATAGAGAGCTATTGGCTCACCAGTTCTGGGAACACAGTGCCCATGAAAATCACATTTTTGTTCCTTGCAGTGCTAACGTTGCTTGGATTTGGAAGGCAACCAAATGCTTTGTTTTCTGTCCCAACATACCCAGGTTGAATAAGTGAGCATGAACAGAGTGAGCTCATGAAAGGAGAAGAAACTATGAAAACTGAACTGAAATAGGAAGAAAGTGTCTACAATAAAAAACATTTAAGGTAAAAGAGTATGAATATTTTACATGACAAGAAAAATATCTGAGATGTGCTATTGGGAAGAACAAGGAAGGTGGGTTGAAGATTTTCTCATGTTTTTTGAAATTAAAACAAAAAAGACATTCAAAAAAGTTTGCATAGTTGCTTGTACACAAGTGGGATTTATCATTTGCCTTCATGAAGGGTCATTACCAGTTTTATTAATGGTGTCTGCCTTTAAAAATAAAGGAGATATTACAAGAAAGTCCTTCTGAAAAAGAGGCCAGCCTTTGGTTCCTTAGAGGGTTGTGAATATGGGATTAATGAATTACAAAAATTGATGGATATTAAAGTAGCGGCTTACTCTCACAGCTAGATAAAACGGACAAGCATAGGCCTGGTTATGATTGAAACAGAGCTGAGTTCCTTCTGAAAGAACATGTCTATTTTCCTTAGACCTTAAATTCACAATATTCCAATAACAAAAAACAATTTACAAACTTTTCTGTACAGTTACTTCACCGATCTTTATTATCCAGTCAAGTTAGCTAAGCAACTAAGCTTTTCTTTAGATCAGTAATACCAAGAACTGAGCAGAACCATTCAAACAAACAAACAAAAATTAACAAATGAAACAAAAAAAAGGTAGGGTTTTTAGACTTTGTAATAAAATTAGCAATGGTGCAGGAAATGATGATTTTGATAACATAATTTTTAGGTTAATGTTTCTATTAATTTGTATTGCTGAAGTTGCATTAAATGTTGCAGTTGGATTATGGAAATGTTTATACTCTTAGCACCATAATGTAATGAACTGGTACTTTAGGTCAGACTTAGCAGACTGGAGGAGGAAGGCATGAGTGGGCAAGTGAAGGAAAAGGTTGTCTATTTCCTTTGGATTTTATATGTTTTGTATATATCTTCAAAAAATACTGTGAAGCATGAATTAAGTATGCTTTAAAGTGCTCCAGTATCCTAGAGAAGTACCTTTAGTCCCAGTAAAAAAAAAATTCAAGAAAGTACAAAGTAGTTTCACAAGCCTGATGCAATACTGTAGTGGTATTTTCCCAAGTGTGATCTTTTGGATTTGCGCTGCAGCAACAGTGTCCCGTAGGCAAACTACAGGACCATGTTCTATTGCTACAAACAGTAGAGATTTTAACTTCTATTTTCACTTTGGAAGATGAGGCCTTGTCTTATCTGTAAGAATACACCTGGGTTCCACTCACTCAGATTATGGACTTCATCTGAGATTGCTGTAGCTTCCCTTCTGCACATGGAGGAATGCTGTAGTGCACGCCCAGTATGGAAAAAGATCTTGTTGATTCATACATGCAGATGAAAAAGATGAGGCTGTTTCAAGGTTTAAACACCTGAAGCATCTGGGTCTAGTTCCTGGGACTCCTGTGCATATGTGTAAATTAATTTTTGGAAAACAAATGTGGTTTTTGGATATAGTGAGATGAAACAAACATCTTCCCATGTATTTTCCTTCATTCTTCAACACACAACAGTGCAGAATGGATGGGATTCCTTCAAAGTATCAGTCATGGTCATAGTATGTAGAGGCTGGTGAAAAACTACCAAACAGATTTCTCTGGTGATTATGAACCAGCCACAACTGCTAATGCAGCTTACAATGGACTAGTGGGCAACACTGGTGCACCACAGTTAATGTGCCTGGGGTGAAGAGGAAAGGATTACAGAGGCAATTAATGGTGTTTTGCAAACCTCTCTGTGGTTTTTTTTTCTTTTTTCTTTTTTTGCTTTACTACCTAAACTTAATTCTTATGGTGGCCAGTAAACTAGGAATTAAGCCAAGACACAGATAGCTTGAAGTCTGATGCAAGAACGGAGTGAACTGTGGTTTCAACTATTCTGGCTCCTCAAAGTTTCTACTGAAATATATGAAATATAAGGTGATGAAAAATATATTAAATATAAGGTGATGGCTGTTTTGTGAAGATATCCAGTGGGCAATTCAGGGAGAACCCCTGGTCTTCACAGCTCACCAGTTGATAACTCTGTAATGCACCCAGAAATGGTGCCTTACTGCTTTTTATTGCACGTTAACTATAGATCTGTTAAGAGGTGTCCCAGGGTTTAGCTATGTTGTGTAACTGAAAATCTTCAATAAAAAGCATTTTTTTCTAAATGAGAATTTTATTAACAAACAAAATATATGCCCAACTCTAACACATTATCTCAGGCTTCAGTCTTCCAGATTTTTTGTGAAGAGCACACGTGTCCTCCTTTGTGTGCTCTGGCACAAAGTTTGGCTCCATCCTTATGGAGCTTTGGGCAATGGTGTGAAAAATATTTACCTATTTAGTTTCTGAAATGGTCTGTAAGTTTTGATTACTAAAGCCAGCAGGGGATAGGGCCTTTTAACTTCCAGCTCCCCATGTTCTATTCTTTTGATGGCTTTTCTACAGCTGATAATTGCAGTTTGCACCTGGTTTCCTTAAACTACTGAGAGCTTCACACCTTTTATGTTCAGGCATTTTGTTGCGCCTTTCTGAAGAAAGTGAATGTGCATTGAATGTGATACCAGAATACAGCGTCAGAGTTAGCTTTTACTGAGGCTCCTCCAGGTCTTGTAGTGTTGGTATCTCTGGATTGTATCCTGAATTTCCAAGTTTGAAGGATAAAGGCGTTCTCTCCGACAAGACATCCCCTTGACCTTTGACTCAAAGCATTATTTTCTGGTAGCAAAGGTTACGCTTAGCACGGAACACTGGTCAGCATAGTCAATTTTCGCTCGCTGTGGCGTCTGGTGTGAGTCAAAAATGCAGGAATACAGCGCTTGTGATTCTCGCAGAGAGGAGTGTCACGTACACGATGGGGCTCGATGCCCTAGATACCGGCACCAACTTACTTTCCTTCTCTCTCAGCCCGGAAGGCAGGCGGGGCACGCCCGCTCTGGGCGCTTTGTTGTCACATCACGCCCGCTATTGTGATTTCTCTCCGGCGGGCGGTCGGGGCGGTGAGGCGCTGGGTGGGCACAGGGACGTGCTGGGGCTGTTTCCCCGCCAGCCACGCCGCGGTGTGTCCCCGCGGTGGCCGTGCCCGTGGCCCGACCGGGTCCCGCGGGCCGGGTTTGTGGGCCAGCCCCGCAGCCCGGCGGGCCCATCCCGGCACATCCCGGCGCGGCCGGGCGGGCGGCGGGGGCGGAGCCGGGCCGGGGCAGGGCGGCGGTCACGTGGCGGGGTCACGTGGCGGGGGAGCCGGGCCCAGCCGTCGCCGCCGCCGCCGCTCCGGGAGCGGTGAGAGAGCCGGGAGGGCGGGCAGGGAAGGAGGGAGGGAAACAGGGAGCAGGAGGGAGGGAGCCCGCGGGCGCGGTGGCCGCCGCCCGCTCTGCTGCCGCGCCGAGGTGAGTGCGGGAGGTGGGGCGGGATGGGCCGGGCGCTGCGCGGGGCCGCGGGCGGCTGCGGGGCTGTTTTCCTTTTGTTCCGGTGGGCGCCGGCCGGCGGTCCCGCTCTCCGGGGCGGGGGTCCCGCTGCGCCGCCGGGACGTGCGCGACCGCCGTGTGCCGCGAGCCGCGTCCTTCCCGCCTCTGTTCCCCCGCGCCCGGCGGGCACCGGCCGGATGAGGCTCGGGAACGGGGCGCGGGGCTGCCGGGAGCCCCCGTCCTTGCCTCACACCTGCGGCTCCGGGCCCGGAGCTCCGGGAGCCCCGGGCGGCGGCGGGGAGGGAAGCGCTGGCTCCGGCATCACCTGTGCCTCTCCGCGCACCGCCCGTAGCGCTGCCATTTGTAAATATTTTTGTCTTTTTCTTCTGTTTTTTTCCCCTCCCGCTACACTCCCCCCGTGCCCCCGCCTTAGCGGGGTGGGGGCGTCCGGGGGCGCACGGTTCGGAGCGGTGCCCCGCGATGTGCACAGATCCGCCTCGGGAGCGCAACTCCTTCGCGTTCTTTGTGTTGTCTCCTCGCCGTGCCTTTCTGTAAGAGTCTGTGTGCGGACGTGTTCCAGCACCTTGGCTTCCTAAAGGTTTCCGAAAAAGTGCAGGAATCGCTTGCCAGTTCAGTGC
Source organism: Muscicapa striata striata (assembly GCA_030060385.1). Taxonomy (NCBI): domain Eukaryota; kingdom Metazoa; phylum Chordata; class Aves; order Passeriformes; family Muscicapidae; genus Muscicapa; species Muscicapa striata. The sequence goes on along the minus strand of JAREIS010000010.1, from coordinate 4,481,536 downwards.
TTAAATTTGTCTGAGTCTGTTAGAACAGACAATTAAAATCAGCTGTATGGGGTGAGATCAAAGGTCTGGCTTGTTTGGATTGCCGTTTCTGCAAGTGGCACATAGCAGATGCTTAGGAAACACCGTAACAACAGGGTGAGCGTGCTGTGATTCTTTGGGAAACCAGCCAGGCCTCCAGCAATCTGAGGTTAAGGGATTGCCTGAGTCAAATGTGGTGTTTTTGTATTTAAGAGTCTTTTTTTGACCCTGGCTTAGATATACATGTTTTTCAAACTAGAACAAAACAAAAGCCTTTTAATAGAAAATGTTTATCTTTAAAAAAACACAATTGGCAATATATTGTTGTCATAGGTAGTTTCATTTTGTCAGGATTAAATTTGTCAGTCCAAGGATTACTGAGCAACATCCTGTGTTTTGAATAGGTAAGGAGTATTTGCAGTGGGTATATTCTATACCTGTGAAAACTGTAAATAATAAAAAAAATGTTTCTTAATGTTTGTTTTTACAAATAATTTGCAAAACTTAAGTCTTAATGTAACTGTTTAATAAAACGGAGTATAGTAAGAGCTGTATCAAAACAGCAAGTGTTTTGCCATAATACAGCATTGACAGCTTTGGAGATGATCACATGAACCACTAACATTTAACTGTTTGTATTTAAGCTTAAAGACTTAAATTGTTGTCTCCTTGCATCAAGATTTCTGGTAAAATTATTTTGAGGATACCATCACAGTTTTTTCCACAATAGCAAAATCATGGTGATCCCCGGGGATGCTAGCTATCAACTTGATCCTGTAATCCTAATTCAAGAAATAGCTTCATGCCAGTTGTTCCTAACCTGATTGCTCTTATAAAGAGCATTTGCACGAGTGGGCCTCATTTTTCACAGGCAGTGTGAATGTCAGGCAAAGTAGAGCTATTTCAAAAAACTGCATATTCCCCCACGCCCCCAATGGAATTTTGTAAGAAGGTCATTAGCAGTTTCTTGGGGGCTGAAAGGAGGTAGTGGGTTGATAGTATATATAGATAGCTATTTATAAGATTAAAAATAGCTTAGAAAACTGACAACTATAGCTGTTATGAATGATTTTCATAGAAAGAGAATTTATTTTTTTTGTACATTGCATCACTGCTTCTGACAACAGACTGGATTTCTCACCTAGTCAACAGATGTTTATTGTAAAACTCTTAACACATTTCATTATTCTATGAAAATCCTGTTCATGTTGAGCTATACTGAGCCTGTGATGGACCATTTAAAATATTCAGTCTATTTCCTTCAGTAAAGCAGTGAATAGATTTAAATAGTTCTATTGTGAACTTGCACCAAGAAAGCTGTTGTAGTGCAGCTGATTCATTTTTATCACAAAAAATTTGATTGATTCAGTTGAACTTTCAAATAAAATCAGTTTTGTTTATAGCTAGCCTTTAGAGAAAGTTGTACTTGTTTTATGTAATTATTAAGCATACTTATAATACACAGCTTTTAGCATTGCTTTTCATTAGTAGGCCTCAAAGCACCTTGCAAAAGAATTCAGTGTAATTGTTTTTCAGGTAATTATTATCATGTTATCTCATGCTCATAAAGAGATCATTGTCTGCCTGTGATTGCTATAAGAAGCTCTAATAATAAAATCAGACTTTTTGATTTAATGCTTTTTTTTCAATAAAACCCTATCAAGCTCACCTTTCTGTTTCTATTGTAGCATTTTTATTTCATTTAATGATGACTGAGGTCATTTCATACCATACCTGCCATGCCACTGTTGGAAGCTAAGCCCATGCTTTGTGGAGAACAGACTTCTCTTCCTAGTGTCAGAAGAAACCTTGCTGAAGGCTTAGCTAAATTCATTGATGAGTTAGAAAATGCTTCAGGACATCTCTTGTTAAGGTAATCCAGGTACTAATGGTGCGCTCTCCAGTTACCAGGGAGTTTGGCTGCTCAGAGAGTTTCTGTGTCTCTTGATAGTGATCAGGATAAAAAAAAGTGTGTGTGAATGAGCGAGTTATATGGCCAGCATCCTCATCTTATGTGTTTTCCTTTGTCTCTACTGTGGTAGAGCTGGTAGAAATGGTACAGAATCTTTGATTTTTTTTTTTTTTTTTTAAGTGACCATCAGTGTCTCATTTTTGTAAAGCATGTGGTAGCAGAACAACTTCTGATGCTAGGCATGTGAAGTATGGATCTTTAAGTTGCTTTCCAACTGTCTCTATCAGTTTGGTGTGCAGTTGATTATTACTAATTATATTATTAGTGCATTTTCGTATTTACCGAGGACTTGAGGTGTTATGCTGGGTTGATAGTTGGCAAAATGGAACAAAAAGTTGGTGTTTTTTCAAAATTCAAGGTAATATTAAATCGTTGTGTTTTAGGGATAAAATGCAAGTTAGGAAATGTATAAGATTTGATAATGGAAAGATTATAATTTGAAAACTCTGTCGTGTACTAATTGCTAAATAATATGGGAACTGTATTCCTAGACAGTGTAACGCTATCAAGAAATATAAGCTTGTATAACAGGTTGAGTTGTAAACCTTTTATTGAAGAGAACAATGGCTTAGCTACTGTAATGAAATGTTTGTCAGAAGTTGGGCAGGTATAGTCAGTGATTTCAGCTGGCTCTGTAGAAACAATGCCTTCTTGTTGGCAGACTTGCCTTTGGATTTCGCTTAGATTTGTGTGGTTTTGGATTATTTGGAAAAAGGTCCAAGGGGAAATGTTTTGAGAAGTCCAGTTTGAAGAAATTGCCTGTTGTTGTGCTCATTGTTTTTGTGTGACTCTTATTTTGATCCATGATTTTATTATTTGATCCATTGTTTCTCTATTCTGTAATTTTTAACTAATGCCTTTGTTTACATCATCTGACAGTATTTAAAACTTTAGTGTCTTTTAAATCGTTTGCAGTAATATTTCTCACTTTCTGTCCACACCCGTGAAAGGCCTCAGTATTACTCTGCTGTGTGCCATATCCTTGCTAGCTATAATATATCAAATCTGGTCTGGAGAACCTTCCATTGGAAGGCTGGGCTGGGTGGTGTGCTGCATAGTTTGAGAGCTAATAGACCCAGCTGGTAGTCATACACTTTCCTGGTGCCCTGGGCTTGAATTAGTCTTCAACATCCTTGTCTAGTGCAAAATACTCTTCACAAAACATTGACTTGAAGACTGACTCTCCCATTAAAATAGAAAGATCTAACATTTCTCAGTACTCACATCAATCCATCCTATCAGTTCCTCCTCTGCTTTGTGCGTGCCATGGAATAGATTCCTCTCCTTTGAAGACACTCTTTTAATGAAATACTCGTTGAAGCAAATATCTAGCAGCTGAACTGTTTTTTAAATAAAATCCTCGTATATTTCTTGTTTCACTAGTTTGAACAGTAAATTTCAAAGGCAGCCAAATCCATGCACATAGCCATTTAAAGAGAATTGGTGCAAATACTTTACCAGTGGTCTCTGGCACCACTTAAGCAGACAAAAGACATGAAAAGTAGCCATAAATGTTGGATACAATGTGCAAGAAAATAATCTGTCTGCATGTATAGCAAGATTGATAGAACAGTGTTTTTGAAGATAAGTAGCAAATAAAGTTATTGGGAAAAGCAAAGGTTGACTGCCTGCTGTGATTGTGATGGATCATAGTCCACAGGAGACTCTTTAGTTGGAGGAAGAGCATAACTAACAAAATTCTTAAATGAGGGAGAGAGCACTCTCACTTTTATTCTCTTTTGGATGCAGTATCTATTTCAATGGGAACCTTGGTCTTTTGAGCATCCAGGCATTAATAGCAATGTTTTTGCTGTCTCTGCTTTATAAAGAACAGATCTCTCTATTCTAGTGGAATGGTGGGATGACTTTTATGAATTCCTTTCAATTGTAAATAACTAAAAAATTAAACATTACCCTAGAGATCTACCTATCTAAAATCTGATTAAAATACACAGAAGGCAGATTGACTAACAGAAATCCTGTCTTGCAGATCATAAAGGCTATGGAAAATAATTACTGTTGTATAAAAATAGAGCAAATGTTACTCATAAAGCTATTTTAAGCGTTAAGCAAAACTTTTGAGGGGGAGTGAATTTAGCTAAGGGAGAAGGAGGAAGAGTTCTATACTTGTGGTGTCTTCCCCAGCTCTCACGAGTCATGTAAGTATATTAAGAACTGTTACTATATAAATATCTTGGCTGCCATACAAGTGCCCTACATAGTGTTTGGAAATGAGGGACTTGAACAGTGTAGGTGTTGAACCAGCTTTAGATACTGTACCTTCTTTTTTCCCAGGCACGAAGATATGGCCCTATGAATGGCATATCAGCTCAGACCAGAGGTGTTTGTACATCAGTATCTTGTTTTTAACAGTGAATGATAGCAGATGCCCAGGGCAGAGTATGATAGGGTGTGCACATAGCTGGGTATCTGAAGGGAAGAGTCACTGGGTTCTTGCAGGGTTCAGTTTAGGGGTCTGTGGGCAGATGGTATTTAATCATTCAGGTTTTAATAGTTGTGGTGAGTTTATGCCATCTTTTTTTTGGAACCCTTGATAGCCTTAGCATCCTGTGGCAAAGGAATGACAAAAGTTTAACATGTCCATTTTTGGTTTGTCTGTTGCCAGCTTAAGACTTCCAATCCTCCTCTGCTTTAATTTGCTTGATGTAAAACCATGTTATTTTTAGTTTGTAAAATTTGATAAGAAATTTCTATGGATAAAGTTGAGTGCTTGATGTGTAACATATATGGAATGTCAGGCCTTATATGCAAACTCCCATTTACTACAAAATATAAAGAAAGGACTCTTCATAAAAAGTTTTTTTCACTTTGAGTAAAGTTCAGTTTATTTATGCTTTGCAGTCATCTTAACATGGAACCTGAAAAATGCTTATAGCAAGTTTTGCTCTTAGCAATATATTTTTTTGTAAAGACTGTGTGGTCTTTATATAAATTCTATCTGTAGAAACATTGTGAGCATAAAAAGCTGGCCTGTGGAAAGTAATTGTAGAGTTTATAAGATTGAAGAAAGTTTTGATTGAGGTTTTAGTGGAGCTTTCTGTAGTTGCATTGTAGAAGACCAGTATTATATCCGTATTTGTCCCACTAGTTCTTCAAAAATAAGAGACATTCCTGAGTAATTTGGACACAGAACAATATGTAAATTAAGTGGCACTTTCATATGGTCAGTACAGGAACTTTGACTTAATCTGTAAAAAAATAATGATATAATTCAAATGGGTTTGATTTGCATTTCCAGACTTGGGGTGGGATGGAGTCTGTTGAGGACTTTCCTAGTTTGATGTGGACTTATCCCTGGTTTGGATTTCTGCTTCCTTCTCTTTCTGTTAGGGTTTGTTAGAAGATCTTTGATGATGTTTGATGCTTAAGGCAAAGGATCCTTTATGGCACATATATGTATGTGTTTATGTTTTTTAATCTGACATCAGAAAATGGGCCTACAGCTTCCATTGTCTCTAGTAAGTGTTTATGAATTCAACTGGCTGAAGCAATTAAGTGTTTGAATTCTAGGAGAGATTTAAATAACTGCGTTTGTATTTTATATTGACATTGGAAGCTATGCAGTGAAAATCTGCTAACTTGCATGAATGATCAAGGGATAAAATTAAACCAGCTCATGTTACAGGTATGCAGTTTGGAACCATTTGCTGTATTTCCAAAATGGAGATGAAGATATAAAATAGATTAAAAATAGATTAGAGCAGTGGGGGAAGGGACATGTTTCTTCTGAAGATACCTATATGAAGTCTTATTGTGAATTGTAACAGCACTATGAGTAAGAATTAGTCTTAGTATATGATAAATTAGCCAGAGCTTTGAGGCAGCAAGAGGGTTCCATTAAAAGCAAATACAAATCATAGGATTAAGTCCTCTTTCTCTGAGTTACAGACCTTTTAGAGGTGGATTCCTTCCAGATTTTCCAGCCCACTGAGGACATATTCTGTCTTCCTTTATACCAGTAGAATAACCCTATGGAACATGTATTAAATCCAATATAGGTTATTTCCCAGTGTTGCAAAGGGAATTTTTGGATTTGAAAGTCTGTTCACTGGACCTGTAATAAGATTGAGGAAAGTATACTATATAAAAAAAAAGTATAATTTGAGCTCCGTACTAGTGCTAGGAGTATGCCTGTGCAGTGTTAGTCCTTCCTCCCAGAGGCCTCAAGGCCTCATGCTGGGTAAATGTAGTGGCAGCATCTCCTGAAAAACTCCTCAGCCTACATGCTACAAGTCTAATTAGAGAGGTGTTGTTATGTTCTTCTACAGAGCAGATGGACATGGAGAGAAGAAATAAGTAAAACACAGCAAAGATGAAGTGTACAGTCACATTTCGTCCACATATTATCACAAGAACTGTGTATTATATACTTTGCAGTAGCCAATTGAAGACTATGTCTTTTAGGAAAACATATTCTGTCAAAAAATACCCATATCTGATGGATAAATAGCCAATACCTGGATGACAGAGGGGTGATGAAGATGCAGGAATGGGGTGAAGTGAAGTAGTATGAGAATTTCATAACCATATTGGCTTTTATAGGTAGGATTCACAATGACCTTCTAAATAAAGGATTTTAGAGCCTGGCTGCTGTGGATTTTGCATCTTTTAAATCCTATTAAGGAGTTACAGAGAACTTTGTTTGTTTCCTTAGTTGTTACAAATTAGAAGTCAATAACACCAACTCCTCCACAAACTAGTGCTTACTTTTATTAATAAAGGAATTGGAAATTTCTCTTTTTCCAAGGATTTAAATGAGAGACCACTGAAAAGAGGTGTTGTAGCTTGAGAGTTGAGGAAGAAGATGTATAGATATAAAGAAAATTCTTAAAATGCAATTTCATTTTCAGTATTGTATTGGTTGGTTTTGCAGTTATTAATGCAGAAAGCAGATGACCTGTATGGTGGTTGTTCCAGGTGAAAAGTGGCCATTAATGCTGCAAGATCTCATAAAAGAAAGTCTCCTATTTCCGTGAGATGCACCAGTAAAGTCTTTTGTCTCTGTCATAGGAAGTTTATGTTGCAAAGGTTGGATAGTTGTCTTCCCTTTCTCCCTTTGGAGTTTGCTTTAATTATTTTTGGTGGCTGGGAGAGAAAATATTTGTGATTTGATTGTCTGGTGCTGTGGTGCCAGAACAAGCTCTTGTAGTTTTAAAATAGTATTACTTGTTAAAGCTCCAGAAATGCTAGGAAAACTTTGTTTCCTGCTTTGGATTTCAATTTGTATCCATCCTTATCATCCAAGGATTCACAGGGAAACCAAGAAATAGCCAGCATTTGTTTAATGAAAATTCTCCTGAAACAGTCAAATGACCTTTGCATGGGAAATGATAATAAAATTTTTATAGTGTCTTCAGAAGGAGATTTGCTACTCGTTGTCCATTTCTTGTTAAGAAAGATATAATGGGACAGATGTGTTGTGAGGATTTGGATCATACTGATTTGCTTGCAGCGGTGTTGTCACAGCTTTGACAAGAATCATGCCTGATGACTGAGCATCCATAGTGATGTGCAACTGCCTGTTTTCACTCACATTGACTTCTGCTTTGTTTTATTGGTGTGAAGACTTAAGATGTCATGGCTTTCTGAGCCTAATGCTTACTCAAGCGTTGGAATAACTTTTCTGCCTTGGAGTATCCTAAGAGGTGTGGATTGTCTTCTTCACTGGCAGGACTAGCATGGAAGGGCTGAATGGAAAATCCTTAAGTGCTGACATTGCTGATTTCTGTTTCTGTTTTATTGTCCTTAATGACTTCTTTAAGTGCACCCATCCATGTGTGGGGTGATAACACTTGATAGGAATAGGCTTGAGGTGATGCAGATTTAATGGAGAAAGCACTGGAGAGCCTACTAAGGAGTACATGAGTTTTTTCAGTTTGTGCTCTTTATTAGGCTGTGAGCTTGGGGCATGTGTGCTGTATTGTTTGTGTGTATTTTCATTTGTTTATTATGTTTTTGATTTCAAATTATTCTTCAGTGTTTAGGACAGTTTCTTTCAGTCTTTCTGGTAAAGAGTTAGGACTGTATTTCTTGAATGTTGGTATTGTTACTTTGTCTTCATTGAAATTTACAATTTTCTGATTCTATGGAATGCCAGGCAAGAGACTGCATTTTATTATTGCTTCCTGATTTCCTCTACATCTTTATAGCAAATGTGATCAGGAGAGAAATCTTGGGGGTTTCTTTTGTTTAGTTTTAAAGTATCTCATTCTGTTAGCTGATCTAAAAACCTACCTGGAAAATTACTCCAATTTAAAAATAAATAACAATTGCATGCAGGCATACTTGGCTGCACAGCAAGATCTGTTTATAGAGAAGGTTTCTGCCCTGTTTTTCCTTCATTTTAGATTCAATTTTACCTTCATTTGAGACATCCTGAGGAATTTTGGCTTCTTTTTCAGTCTTTCATAATAGATAAATGCATTCATCCTCTGGATCAGATTTCAGAATTGTTTTTGTAAGGGAAGCCATGCTTATCTTCAGATAACCTCAGGTATTCCAGTAATTCCTAGTGTGTTTAAGGTTCTGCCTCAGCTTGTTTGGTGTTTACTAGTGGGTCTTGGGGTGAAGTAGGTTATAGGACGCTGCTGCCATGTGAATACAACTTAAAAAGCAATTGCAATCTCATGCAAATGGGTGTTCTGATGAAATGATGATTTGAAAAAAAAAACAAAGCAAAACCTCTGTTAGTCTAAAGTAGCACCTGAATTTTTTTTTGCACTAGTTGATGATTACAGCAGCAGACTAGGAGACAGAACTCTCTCTCAGTTCTTCCACAAGCTTCTACATTGCCTTGAGATGCTTAAATTGTCTTTTACTTAGCAGTATAATGGGAATAATGCTGTTTTACTACTTTTCTTAGAATTATTGGCATTAGTAGAGCACTCGTAGGACACTGGATAAAAGGTTCAAAATGTCAGGATCATGTTAAAAGAAATCATGGTGTAGTTGGAATTGAGCCAAATGTTCACTCAACTGAAGATGAATAGTCTAGGTACACCTTAAACTAAAAACGGTTGCAGAAAGAGAGGGGCCTGAAATGGGACAGGTGAAACCATAAAGACTGTTATGCAACTCCTTATTTCCTGGTGTTCTTGTTGATTCTTGAGACTGTGAACTCTTGGCTTATCATTTAATGTCTGTAAACCATCAGAGCAACACTGCTAAAGTTACAATACTTCAAAGTATTATTAATAATCGCAAAAGTGCATGGCTGGATGAGATACAGGGCATGTATTTGAACATATCCACTAAAGTGCACTTGTATTGAAAAATTCCTCCACATATTTGTAGCAGATAGTGAATCACAGGGTCCACCACTTAGAGTACTGTGTGTTGGGAGTTTTGGGAGTTAGCAATGACAAGTCTTTATCACTCATTCATTGGTAAGGGTGTACTTGTGAAAGAAGGTTAGTGCATTTTCTTCTCCTCTATGTAATAGAAAATATATTTGTAGAGTATTCAGCTTTATTCATAGAGACGCTTTTGGCTGCAGATATTTATATAGGGTTGTGGGAGTTTTCATTTTCACAGTCCTTTAGCAATGTTTGTATTTACTCAAGCAGTACAAATAAAGCAGGGATGCTCTTTTGTTGGAAAGTCTTAGCCTACCTGTTTGGGATTGTTTCTGGAGAACAGACTGCTAATTCCTGTTACCATTTTCTTTAATACTTAACTCAGCTACTATACCCCAGATTTATTTTTGGACAGTGTAGTATACAGTATGCAAAATATAATTTATTGATGTCAATGTTAAGATGAAAAGGAAACATTAGGGTTATGTAGTGTGCAGTTCCACACAGCACTGTCTTTGGATTGTATGTGAAGATGAGTGCTTACATTAAACTAGTGTTCTTTTCGGGGAAGTGAAATGTAAATTCATTATATGGGTGTGAGGCTTGCTCTCACACAGTCCACTGTTAGTAAGCCTGCTGTTTTCTTCTGTCTGGATATAGGCAGAGACCTTGTGAAGAAGAAAATTGTACTCCAGGCAAAAAGGCAAATATAAAATTCCTTGGGTCACAGAGAGGAGTAAGAAAAGTCAAGAAGGTCCTTTTTTTGTGGCTTACGGGTGTTTTGGTGCCATTTATTTAGAAGTTTGCCTGAAAAAATGAAATGTGCCATGAAAAATGCAATGAACAGAATCGCTTTCTTTTGCAATGATTTTCTTTGCTATGTTTCTCAAGTTGTAGTGCAAAGCTTCCTGTGTGCCCTCACCTTGAGATACTTGTCAGCTCTCTTTGTTCACATGTCTTGTTCACCTATCCTTTTTTCTTTCTATTTTTTGAGGGACTTATTCTTTGTCTTTGCAGGTTTACTTGTCCTCTTTGAGTAGCTGAGTAAATTCAGGAATTTCTCAGGAATTTAAATTCATCAAAAGTTGACAGCACTGTAATTTTTCTTCCTTTTTCCCCCATGCATTTTTGAGTTCTTTCAGGACGGGCTCCTGTGGCTATGTGGATGATAGTGTGCACAGATCCTCAAAGTGAGACTGTTAAGGTTTTTGCTCTCTAGACTGTGATGTTTGTTTGGTGGCCTGTACTATAGCACTGAGGTCTTCTCTTTCAAGCTTTTCTTGCAGGATATTTCAAAGCTGTCTGTTTTAAAGCAGAATAAGTGATAACTGGGAGGGAGAAGTTGGGGAAGATGCTGGATACCATACCAAATAAAACTCAAAGAAGTGCACAGTTTGTTTGGCAGCATTAGGTTCTCTAGTGCTCTTTTCATTTGCTGTGAACTGAGAGTCAGAGACCTTTTGTTCAGCGTTTTAGAAAATTTTAGGCCCAGAAATCTGGCCAAAACAGTATTTAGACAAAAAATGGTGTATAGGCACTGCTCTGAAAGCCAGTCTCCCTTCTCATGTTGAGGTTTTCGGACTCAGCATAAGGATGTCCTATACTCTGTAGTATTTGAAGGATCAAAGGCTTAATAAACGTGATACTTCAAATTGTGATTTATTTTCTGTAGCACTCATTCACCTAAGTATCTTCTGCAGAATTTTGCTGGTACCTTGTAACAAAGTGGACAGATTTTCCTCAGGTAGGTTTGTTTAGCCTGTGTTGAATTTTCATTTTTGTCCCTCTCTAGGTTCAAAATCTTTACTGATTATAAGCAAGACATTCTATCATGCTGCTGGTAAGTCTAAATCTGCCTTGGGACAGTTGCCTCTTTCTTAGCATGATGTCAGTGGAAAGCCTGAGAATACTGCTACAGAGCAGTTTGCTTTCTCAGTTAGAGAAGAATTGTTGATTGTCAGTGCTTGTTAGATCCTTTGTATCATAGAAATTGGTTGTGTATAACATAGTAGTGACATCCTTTGGTCAAATGACCTGACTCTTTGTGGTGATACCCACAATCAGCAGGGTATCATCATAGTGTGTTCATACCTTGAGGATATATAGACATATTTGGCTGAACCTAGACCTTGATCAGCTGGAAAGATTTCTTCCTGCTTTCTGCTGCTTTTCTTTTTTTTTGTTTTGTTTTGTTTGCTTGTTTCTTTTTGTTTGTTTGGGTTTTTTTGTTGTTGTTGTTGTCATTGTTGTTGCATGTTTGTGTCACACAGAAATGAAAATGAAACAAAGGTACACAGGTTTAGGGTTGAGACAGATGTATTGGTTGTCAGAGAGGTATTTTTGTGTGTCCTGTCCTGTTTCCCCAGCCGTGTTTTGTGGTTACAGTAGTAGCCAAAAATATGTCTGGAAAGAATCCAGCATGAGGATAACACACTTCTCTCAGGAGTATGCAATCTGCATAATTTTTTTTTAAGGCAAACACCTATTATGTATTTCTATCATTTGAGTCTTTAGGGGAATAATAGGAAGGGAATCACTGCCCTCCTAAATTTTTATTCATCATTTTCCTCTCTTTTGCTTAATTGCTGATTGTACATTGTTTTTTAAGTAAAATAGTCCTGTCTCCCTATGTGGACTTAGTATCTGATTTATGGAGACAGGGTTGTTTTGCATACTGGATTTTATGAACATGTGATTTCTCATGTCAAACAATGCAGCATTTCATTAGCACGCAGATAAAAAATGTATCAGAAGCTTCGGTTTGGTATAGTTCTGGCTTTTTTGTTGTTGTTGCTTTTTTGGGGGGTTTTTTTTGAGTGTAAAAGTATCTTACAAACATTATTACTAGTCTGAAGGACACAGATTCTCATACTTCCCTTCCACCCAAACACTGTATCCCTACTTAGCTAATTAAACATCCCTTGTACTAGTTTATGGCTGATGATGCTCTAATATATATATGTGTACAGACTCTTGGCCTGTTTACTCAGTGCAGGTAATTGGTACTGTACCTCAAGTTTGATTTGAGCCTTTTGGCCAAGAACTTTAACATCATGGCTTCAAAACAAAACTGCATGACTTCCACATGTTCATCTAGTGCTCTTTTTACCTTATGAACCAGCTGCCTCTTTTCAGTATGACCTTAATTCATCCCATTTCCCAGAAGGAAACTTGCTCCTTTTGTCTTTGCTTTGCTCTTACAGGGATTCCCTCCAGCTCTGCCATCAGCTGCATGACTGGGATAATGCATGTTGTGACCTGATGTCGCAGCTGGAGGGGAGCAGATCAGCCACTGGTGTGGTTGGAGCCAGCTTCTAAAGATTGACTCACTGCTGCCATATGACACTGCATGGTTTGGCAAACAGCCATTGCAGTTTTTCTTGTTGTGTGCGTAAGTAGGTGGCCTTGAATGAGGGGAAGTAGAAATACAAATTTCTGCACAGTGCCCCTGTTATGGTCTGGATACATGCATTGTTCATGCTATATTCATCCATCTGAAATCTTGTGGATGTTGAGATTAGAATTTTGAAGACTCTATTTTTCCCTGAAGCTCTAAGTAAATAAAACTAATGCATCTAAAGGGATTTTTTTTTTCTATAAAGCAGGCAAAACGTGAAAGTCTGGCTTTCTCATTTAAGTATATCTTCTCCTGCTGTACATGATAGAGACTATCACAGGTCTGCTGCTGAATGGTTAGAAGAGGATGTGTGCCTGTACCTCATGCAATTCACTTTAGAATTTGGCTTTTTAGCTCGCTTTATCTTCATTATTAGCTTTTCAACTGAGGTTTGGGACCTTTTTGTGTTATGGTGGAAGTGCAGACATGGATCTGTAATGAAAGAGGAGCCCATGGCAATAGCATTGCCAAGTCTTTTTTTACTATGCTGTGTTAGAGAACATTTACAGGGTGGCTGAAAATGGATATAACAATATACTATTTTTAAGTAGAGCTTTTTGTCTTAGTCTATTGTAGTAAATTCAGCCTTTTACAAAAGTTGTCAAATTGAAATAAAATAGCTTTAATAATAAATAATATGAGTATGTATTGCTTAAATGTTTTTGCTGAGGTTTTAAATGTGCCACAGATCACTAAAATGAGAGAAATTGCTGGTTTCAGTTTGCTGAAGGGGCAGATCAGCTTGAAACAGATTTTCTTCAGGCATAAAGGAAAAATTGTATTTATTTCAGTATAATTTATGTCAGTTTTTTTTTTCAAGGAAAAACTGAAAAGGATTGTTTTCTTCTTAGAAAATGTAAAAAAAATATTTGATGCTGAGGTCAGCTATTTCTACTGATGTAGTAATTCATCATCTAGAAAGTCACCTCAGGTCAGAAGCTAAAGGTAATTCTTCCTTTCATTTAAAAACAAATTAATTTTCAATGAAAAACATGATTAATATTAATCCAAAACATCTAGTGTGTAGTTTTATTAGTAGCATTCTCTAAATCTTGTAAACCTTGAGTTTCTGTAAGTGGAATTCTAGTGTCCTTTGAAAGCAACTTGATACCGTTGGGAGTTTGTAAGATAATCCTAAAATGCAGTCCTTTAAAATATTGCTGTTTTGGGGGGATTTTTTTTGTTATCCCCAGCAGTGTTGGAGATTAGACAGATACTAGATTTTGGATTGTTGTCAGCCTTGTTCTAGGCTGGGTCTTATAACACTTCAGAGTACATTGCGTACTTGGGGTTTTATATGTGCATAAAATTGTGTGTCAGTGGGGCATATATGGCAACTAGGAGAACATTGTTCCAGAAGGAAGGACCACTTAACTTTTTTTTTTTTTTTTTTTTTTTTTTTTTTTAATACAGACTAAAAATGGACAGAAATGTTTTGCAGCAAGATAGAAATAGACTGGAAAATATGAGATGTGCTGCATTCAGTGGTGGTGTGATACCACAGACTGGAAGACAGTAATGTTAAATTCTGCCATCTTATTTATGAAAAATGCCATTTTTCCCTTCAGTATTAAGAAGGTGTCTCCAGCTCTGTCCTGTGGGAGAAGTTCTTTAGTGCAGCTGAGCTGAGATAACATCTTTCTGTTTCTGAAAGGTCTTCATGCACCTCAGTCTTGTGCCTTCTCCTTATCTGCAATTCAACACTCACCTGACCCATCAGCTATTTAATCCAAATCCCTAAAGCCACAGAGTATTTGTCGCTTTTTTTAATGTTTATTTTGTAGTGTATTAAGAAACTGAGTCCACCCAAGGAGATGTCAGACGGGCACCTGGCAGTGAAAACGGGAATGAGGGCCAAGTGGATCTAGGAAAGGAAATTGGAGTGGGTCACTGTGGTTGCAGAGATTAGGAAGTCTTTCTATGGCACAGGCTTCTTTGAACAGCTTTCTGTCTTGCAGGCCTTTGGGAAGGAATTGTATATCTATCTATCTGACAGAGTTGCTGAGAAGACTCTGTAATGTGTGCATTCAAGGCATTGTAGGGTATGAGAAGTTCAATAGAAGCAATCCTACCTTACTGTTTACAGAATGTACTACTACTTTGCCCATAAAATTTTATTTCTCAAAAGGCAAGATGTCATAAAGCTGTTGGATTGCCAGTGGTAGTGGTGACTGCCAGTCACATACTGGCTCTTCTGTGAAGATGGATGAAGCTCTCTTAGCAATTTTGTGGTAAGAGCAAGACTCTCTGAGTCATTGAAGGTTGCTATGACAAATCCAGTAGTGTTTCCATAGGGCATAGCAATGTAATTATAGGAGCTTCATTTGAAAATTGGTGAGGTGTCAGTTATTTGTAGCTCTGCTTCAGAGCAAGAGAAATAATAAATGTGGAACAGAGCAGATGACCTGTGCATATCCAGATTTTTCTCTGCATCTGCATGTGGCCTTCCAGGAGATAGGCTTGGGTTTACTTTTAGTTTGCTGGATCAATCTGCTGATCTGGGTGCTATTCTGAGAAGCAGCAATAAAGGACATTCCCTATCAACCCAGAGCAGTTGCTTTGTAGTTTGGCTTTTGGCTCTTGCAAGGAAAAAAACAGATCCAAGAATCACAGAACACATTGCATGAGGTAATGTTATTAAACAGTAAATGCCTTGCTATGCTCTGATTAAAAATTTTGATAAAATGTTGAAGCATTGAGAGAGAATAATCCTGCAACATCTGTAAAGCTCTACATAAGAAACAACTGTTTTATTGTAGAACATCCCAGCATATGTGCTCCCCGTCCCAGTGGGGGACTCACTGCCTGGCAGAAGAGAGTCTGTAATCAGATCCCTGCAGCTCTGCATTGCTCTAGTGTGTCTCTGTAGAATCTAGCAGTGTCTTGCTTCATTTTATGGTTCATATTGCTTTCTGTGAGATGGATTTCTTCATCTGAAATGAAAATTGGGAAACATGCAAGTGCAAAATAAAGCTTGTGAGTTAGATTTATAAAAACCTATGTTACTGGTTGCAGTCAACTGAAAAATCTTTTTAACTTTTTAACTTTTTTTTTTTTTTTTTTTTTAATGGGAGCTCTAGCTTCTCAGGCTTTAATCAACATAATAAAACTTTCCAGCCTTTTTTGCTGACATTGGTTACAAGACTTCAGAAAGTACTTAACTACTATTAGTATCTGAAGGAAAATTGTAAGGATTGGAAATGATACTATTTTATTGACATTTTGCTCTTACCAGGGGAAACATCCATTAAACTTGTTAATACTGCCTCCTACCTACTCATCCAAGAGAAATAAAAAATTTTATGCAAGATAATTAAACAGACCAGATAGGCTTTGCAGATAATTTATAGCTGTCTTAGAATACTGAGGATAAAATATCTCAGTCTACATGGATGAAAACAAGAAAGAAATGTTAGAGATTTCTTAAATCTAGTGCTATGCCTTGATCGTTCCTGAGAGCAGGGAGAGGAAATTTTGAGTTTGTTTGCAGGGCCCTTAAATGTCACATTTGTGTGGGATTTTTTTTTGGCTAAGTTGCTTAAGGATTTTTGTACAGTAGGGATTTGACAGGAAAGAATGGAATATTTGTTTTATGGGTTATCCCTCAGTAAAATGTTGTTTATTCCAATACTTAGTGATAGATTCTGGTAGGATTACTGTGGTATTGACACTGTGGGGAATAAAAATAAAATGGACATATTAGATATCTCTCAGGCAGAGATTAATTTGTAAAATTATTTGTTCCTATATGATAATTGCCTCCAGGGGTTTGCTTTTTGCAAGGCTACTGTGGAACATTTATCCACTCACTTCTGCGTTAGGGTTATTTAACATTCTTGGAACAGTGTATGCCATCTCCTTGCACTGTCTTAAGGCTTTGTGGTTTTATTAATACACTGAATTCCTCATCCTAGGAGTGTAATGAGTGGGTTTTTTTTTTTTTTTTTTTTTTTCTTACAGATACTCCTAGCAACCTTTCCATGTTCTGTTTTGACTAGTGGCACAAGCATTACACAGTCTCTTTTACAAGAGAAATGTAGATGTAAGGAAAACAGCAGCAGCAGTAAAAACAACTCTGCTGTGAGCATGTACAGGTATAAACAAGGCAGTATATTTACATGTACTGTAAATATCGTTTTATGTCTTTTTAGAAAAGAAATAGGCTGATTTCAGGCAAACATATAATCTCTGGATTATATATTAAGTATAACATTTTTGTTTGGTTTTTTTTTAATATCTTGCACCATTTTAATCAAGCAGCCAAGTAGTGAGTTGTTAGGTTGACAATCCAATGAAATCAACATCTATCAGGTATTATTTGAGGTTTTAGAGTCACTGAGTAACTAGATTTTCCTATATTTAATTTAGGCATTTAATTCTTTTAATAGCTAGGCATTTCATTCTTTTAATAGCTAGGAATAGAATTTCTGTATTCTGATACTGTAATTTCTGTATGTTCATCATCTTTGTTTCATGCTGTCATTCAATAGGAGAGTAAGTGAAAAGTAATATATAATTTTAGTTATTTGGATAGAATTTTCTTACAATATCATTAAGTTAGCAATTTCAGAAGCATTGTGTGAAAATACTTTATGAAATACTGTATTTTAACCTTTTTGTCTAATGCTTGTCATGTGCATCCATCGGCTATAGATCAAATGTAATGTTAGCTTCAAGCAGATGTGGAGCTGTTGAATTCATTGTAATCTAGCTCGTAGAGGTAACAACAAAGCATGTAGTTTCCTCATAGTAACCTGTTATTATGAGGTCTGTGAATAATACACAGTTAATGGAGAATGCATGGTGTCAGTGCAGCATTAGATACTGAAGTACTGTACTGTCTTACGTTCCTTGAATCTAAGAAGGAACTGGAATATCCTGATCCTCTTAAGCTACTGAATTGAAATCCTGAAAAAGATGTTTTCGTGTAATTTGTTTTAATAGACTTTGTAAGCTCAAGGGGATGACTGACACTGCAAGATTATGATGTTACCTTGCCAAACTGCTTACCAGAAAAAGCAGCAGAATTTTCCTTACCCAAGTTTGCAAGCAGGCTTTTTTAATACAGATGTTGAACCTTCAGCACAGATGTTGAGTTTTACAGAGGGAATGATCAGAGTGGATTATACGTAGTTTCTTTTTTGTGATTGTTCTGCTTTTTCACCTCTTCACAAAACTCTTAACATAGTAAATATTGAGCTTTCATAGAGCTCTGGAGGTATTTAATGAAGCACTTATTTAACTAAAAAAATAATTTTACTGAAATGGGCTTGTCTAAATATATAGTAGTCTTAGGCATAGAAAGAAAAAAGTGACTATATAAGATAGCTATAAAATTTTACATCAAAATTATGTTATGAAATGACCTCAGATTGCTTTTGTCTTATTATTACTTTTGTCTAGAAAGGCAAAGTGTACTTGAGCAAGTGTGATTGTGGGATTCTGACCTGTATTTGTCAGATTTAGCAGAAGCTGTCTGCTAAGTAGCACATTGTCTGCTAAATGCGATCATATTACTTTCCCAAATCCAAGTTTCCACAATCAAGTACAAAATGTATGAAGCTGATATTCTTCAACCAAATCAGTCTTTCCTCTGGCTATTTTGGAAAGTTTACTGTCTTCCTCTGAAGATCCTTGTGTTCCTTGGTAAAGGCAGTAAGGTGAAACTTGGCAGTGGAAAAAAAGAAACTCCAAAGGAAAAAAACTCCCACACCAGCATTCTTTCTCTTGTTTAGTCATGCATAACTTTAGCTTTAATTGTATGTGAATGCATTAGCTCTGTGTGAGTGTTTATCTAAAAGATACAGATTTAACTGTGATGATCTGTCTTCCCTTTTGATTCTCAAGCTTTGCAGTTTCTGAGCTTTACCAGAAAAAACAAACAAACAAAATTCTTCTGGGTGTAGGTTAGGTAAAGGTGCATTTAAAGAGGCATTGAGAGTGTTTCCTGTTGAGGAAGAAAAATAATTGGGTCCAAGTAGTTTGACAGTTACTTCATGGGGATAAAAACAACAGAATAAAATTAATTACAGCACTAGCTGCCAAGTAATGAGAATATTACTTTTCCTCAAAAAACCCGCACTGATTTACAACATTTGTTGACTTTCTTGATGAAACCTTAATACTTGTTCAATGGAAGAGCATTTTCATAATTTTGTAGAGATTAGAGGCAACCAGTATCTGGTAGCTTTACAGAGGGCATTGAATGAAATATTCAGAATTTCTATTTAAAATAACTCATGCTGTTCCTTGAATATACTTTTCTAGAGCTTTTGCAACCATTTTTCTGTTCATTCATTTTCATCTGTGATGCTTTTAACACATTTTTTTCATGTTTAAGAAAATAGAAGGCATAGTCATTGTTAGCCTTCCTCCCACTGAATACCTCTGTAAATGGCAATTTTTAACTATTATGGACTTCTTAATAGGAAGGTTGTAGTGTCCTAGTCATGCATGAGGAGTAGCACACTATTTCTTATCCCCACTTCAAAATTTTTCATTTCAGTATATCTACCTAGATATTTAATATGTCTAGCAGGAGCTAGAAGGGGGAGCCAGTATAAAGAGAGAATTGTGAAGACATCTTCATGAGAGTGCATGAAATAAAACTACTTGGACACAAGACTGCTCTGTGAATTGACCTAGATGTAGATCTGCCTTCTGCTCACCCACCAGAACAGGATTGTGCCTGTTGTCCTCCATGGCTGTGCCTGGTGTCTTGCTGACCTCCGTGCTTCTGTCTGGATAGGTGAGCAGTCAACACCTGGCATATTAATACAGAGCAGATCAAAAACATCATTCATCTAGCAGGGCACATGTGTATGCAGCTGATCTTGTGCCCTCTGAGTCTTGGTAGTGAAACAACAACTTTCAGAAATCTTTGCTTGGCTCCAAGCATTTATTTAAAGCTCCTGACTTCTACAAAGGCTTCTTCAGTGATTCTTGGTTATCAAGGTTGCCTCTAAAGCAACCACTCCTTGAGTTAGTCTGTTTCCATTATATTATAAACCTCCTTTTAATCCAGAGATCTTGACATGACCTTCTGGAACCATGAGGAAAAAACATGGAACTTGGAGCAAAAGAGGACAGGTGGAGGAAGGAGATGAAGCTGGTTTTAAGCTTTGCATCTCTCTGTTGCAAGGGCAGAATATCCCTGCTCTGCATCTGGAGTTCTAAACAGTGGTTATGAGGTGAGTGCAGGTCCTCAAACACAGACTGAAATCTTGAGTTACAGCGCATTTAAGGGACAGCCAGGACTAGGGTTAAGTTCTTCATCCCAAAGCCAAATACTGAGAAACCCAAGTTGTATCTCAAAGTCCATCTCACACCTGTGGTGCAGCTTGCAGGCATCACCAGGAGCTCCCTCTCTGCTGCAACACTCTGCACTCGCACTGCTTCTCAGCAATTATCAGGTTTCTTGACTTAAATGTGTCTTGCTGTCCAAAAGAAATAATTCTTGTTTATGAAGCTCTTCTGAATTTGAAATCTAATGACATCTGTTGTTCTCTCCATCTCCCCCTCCCTTTTTTTTAATGTTATTGTTTGTCTCCAGTGTGGTAGTGCATGTGTCACATACAAAGGTGTATTGGGATTTTTGAGGAGAATATTGAAAGTTCAGTGTATGTTCATAAGAAAGTATTAAAGAGCCTGTGGGCAGATATTGGAGATAATTAGGAACTAGCTGGAAGTGCTGCAGACTCGAGGGATGTTTGCAGGCTGCAGAATGTTCCTAAGGGAAAGAAATTGCTCTGTAATTACAGGCAAGGTCAGTGCAGTCAGTTCAATGGAAAAGAGATGGTGAGAGCTGGGGCTCCCTCCCGTAAAGGTCTTTGAATGTTATTAGTGAGACACAGTTGTTGCCACTTTCTGAGGAAGTGCCTCAAAAAGTGAAGTATACATTATCTAGGGGTTCTCTGTGCTGTGAGGATTGCAGCCTTTTCTTGGGAAAGAAGATTGACGCAAGTGTAAGGAATTTCTTGGTCATACTTCACATTTCTTTGAATCTCTAAAGTGGTTGGATGTGTTTTTCAGTAATGTGAATTTCCCAACTCTTTAAAAGGCTAGTATATGTTACTTGTGCATTTTTTATTTTCTGAAATGGGATTTTCAACACCTGTCTGGAGTATTTCAGCTTACTTCTGCTTATTCGAAAATGTGGCATATTTTCATGGCTGATGGGTAGCTTTGGCTTCAGGACATCCAAGCCATCTTAAATTCATCCTCAAGAGGAAAAACTTCGCTTCTCTTTCTTCTGAGGACAAACCACTGGGTTCATAAATATTCTGTGCCCAGACTTTATCAGTAGCCTTCAGGTGGCAATGCTAGTTGTAGGTACTCCTCACTCCCGTTTCTCACTTGTTTTGTGAGAAACCTTTTCCATTTTGCCAGTGCAGCGGAATGTGAGGCAGCACTGGATTGTGCCAGGGGTTGATTCTACTTAAAAGAGCAAAACTTCTGGCACAAAGTTTTGAGCTCAAACTGATTGAACTTTATTGCTACAATTCCCAACCCTTTTGTGCATGGTGGGTTCAGGAAGGGAAGCTCTCTTAAAATAAGTTGCATGTTTTGGAGAGTAAGTTTTCAGCAAGATCAGCTTCTTGAACTGCATGATTGAAAGAGGGTTGGTGCTTTGTGTTAGGAGAGGCTGGAGGGATATGGTTTGTCACAAGGGAAGTTGAGAGTGTGGCTGAATCTAGTAAACCAGATATATATTGTTCAAGTTATTAATCTTAAGTTCTAAAATATTTTATTGGATCTTTTCCCAGATATTCAGACTGTAGCACATGGAATGGTCATTCTGGCTTAAGTGAGTGGCATAGTGTGTCATGCTAGGGGTTGAGAAAAAGTGATTAGAGTGGTGGGAGCAGTGACTGCCAGCTGAATGCTTTGTGTTGTGAAGTCTAACCTTCAGTTATTTTTCTGGTTTGCTTCCCTGCTGTAAAAGCATAACATATTGTTTGACTCAGAAATTTCCCATGAGCATGTTTGACCAGTTAAAGGGACTTGCATCAGTTCTTTCACAAATGGATATATTATTTATTCAACAAAAGTATATCGTTGATGAAGAAAATGTTTCAAAACCAAACAACAAAATGTGGATATTCTCTCTTGCATGTCTCTGCTAGTTTCAGATATCTCAAATATTCTTAGATTTGAGACTGAGTTGGTTCTGCAATACTTTTATCTTTTCTAACTTATTTCCCTGTGAACAGCATGACTGTTTACTTTACTTCCTGCATACATAGGGTTTATAACAACCTGCTGTATTTCATGTCTGCAGGCCTCCACCTTTTAGAGAACACCTATAAATTTGGCAACTCAGAATTAGTATCTTCTAATGGTTTGCTTAAAAACCTTAGGTATTTTTCTTGAAAAATATTTTCCTGAAGACACTTTAAAATTTGTTCCTTGAGTATTATTCCTCACAGTTTTTAAATTTAACTCCCATTTAATCTGTTGGTGTAGCATCAAGAATTGTTAGGGTAATACATATAATAGTTCTAAAAATAATACAGATATTTATCTTATTTTTGATATAAGAGCTATAATGAAAAAGATCTTGCACTTGAAAAAATGTATGCAACCTAGATATATTGCCTTTTCTGCTATTACAAGAGCCCAGGAAGCTGATTCAGCTACTATTTTTTATTTTCACTTCTCTGAGAGTGTAATTTGGGGACGAGATGGTAATAAGTTTGTCAGAGTATTGCATTGAAATAAATTTTGTCAATATTCACGGTGAATGTCTGCTGAACAGCCTCTTATACAAGTTTCACTTCCCTCAATATGCCAAGAAATAAATTTTTAGTCAGTTGTATCTGCTTAACGATACATAGGTACATATAACTAGCATTATAATGTCTGTGTTAATGGGCTGGCAGTTCCCAGTGTCACATCACCTTTGTTACAGGTCTGTTTTGGGACTATGCTGGAGCTGCAGATCTCTCTGTATCTCTGATTAATATGACTATCTTGCCCAGGCTGTCTCCAAATAGGGGAAGAGCTTCTAGACTTACACAAGGACAAATACTGTGAAAAGAAAGCCATTTAAGAACAATCACAACAAAAGCCAAGCATCTTCTAACTTCCTTTTCATCTCTACTCTTCCTTCATTTTTCTTGAGGTTGAGAGCATTTTAATAACCACTAGTTAGTTTATAGGTATTTATTTAGAATCACATCCTCAAAATTAATTTTGTATTGCTCTGTAATAGGCAAGGAAGGTGTTAACATCAGTGACTTATGCCACAGTGGAAGGTGAATAAAGTAAATGTAGTTAGAAGATGTGAGTGAAAGCAGAGGAAAACCAGTACCTATTCAGGTCAAAATTACATTTTTCCCTATGGAATTGGCCCATTTTAATGGAAAAAAGTCTTTTATCTCCAAGCCGGTTAATTTTTTCTTCAGGCTTTGTAGGAATGTAGTCAGTTCATTAAAAATTTTTCTTTCCCTTTTTTGGTAGGATTGTTTAATATTTTTTGTTAATTTTGTAGGTTGGACTAAATAAACAACAAATTGTATGATCTTACCAGCTTGTATCTCTGTAGTATTTAGCTTGTAATACAGTAACTCTATTATAGGATGTTCCAGTTTTGTATTGTAGTGTTCAGCAATAATCTTGGAGGTTGCTACCACAGTCCCCATTTGATAGCTGGTGGGATCATCTACCATCAGCTTGTGCCAAACCAGTTGTGACTGGCACTTTTAAAATACCTTGCTGTCTTTGTGGACACTCATGTGTGGTTTTTTCCTTCTTAGGGAGGGAAAACTACAGTTTCCTTTGACCTTATGCTGGTTTGGGAGGTAAGAAACCTGGTTAGGCTGAAAAATCCTGAAGTCCTTTCAAAGACTCTTTATCTTGTTTCTTTCCTTAAGATGTCTGGGCAGTCAGAATCTTCCAAAAGCAGGCTGTGAGTCCTTATTTGTTTTGGTTTCTTGGAGATAATAATTGAGAAATAGTTGTGTACTCCAGTTTTCCTTCTTTGCTTTCCTTGCCTTCCCAATCCCCTTTTATCCTCACCTTCAGATTCTCTGCTCTGGAGTCTTGAAGAGTAGGGATTTGAATAAACATGAAATACTGAAGAGCTTGCTGCAGTATTGGTACATTTGGCTGTGTGTGACTTCTTTCTGTCAACAAAAGAGACACCTTAATGAAAGATGCATGAGAACAAACAAATATTTTTCTGGTTGTCCAACTATGGCTTAACACACTTTATATAAGTTAATAGAAACAGAAGATAAAAAATGATGAGTTAAATATTGACACTACAATAGGAGAGCTACTGTTTATAAGCTCATTTTTTAAAATTAGTACCTAAATTTTCTATCATGCAGCAACATAACTTGCTGCTGGATTTTGCATTTGAGAAGAGCTGTGCTTTCAAAACAAAATCAAGTAAAATAGTTGTGTATCCTGCTTTCCTGTGTCACAGGTCTAGTATGTTAAATGTTTTACATCACTGGGTTTAGACTCAACAGTATTAGAGGATAAGTTCAAGTAGCATCTCCCTTGTTAAAGGGAAAATACAGAGAAAATATATTTTCAACTACCTTTTAAGTGAGAGTGAAAGTAGGCAATTCATTGGTATTTATTGTCATAGTAGTGTTAGAAATAATTTACCAGCAAAATAAGATTGTGGTATACTTCTGTGATTAGTCCTTGTGCTGCTGTGGAAGGAAAGATGCATAAAGTTTGATTATTAAAAAATCTTCAGTTAAAAATCTAGTTTGAATGAGTTCCATCTGGAAGGTCAAGTTCGCTTTATATGGGGTGCCCAAACTGACTTTGGACTGATGATAGGATTGTGCAGGTAACACCCAGCTCTTCTACTATGCTTTTTATCCTCTGCTATTACACACTTCACAACAGAGATGGAAACCATTACATGGTGGGGAAAAACAAGACAAAAAGCTTGGTTTCAGCATCTGAAAATGAGCAGAACTGTGGGACTGCTGTAATGGTGGCAGAAGGGGGAGTGTCAAAATTACTGATTTTTCTAGAGGGAAGACTAGTACTTGAATCTTTTAGTTGGCTTATTTCTTAGGAAATACAGAGTGGCTGGAAATGGAGAAGAAGAGAATAGAGAGAGTTAATATATAATATATGTAATCTTAATTCAGCCTGTATTTTGAATGTTTGATACTGCAGTCTTAAAAGTCTTTTTTTTCTTGTCTGAATATAACATTAAGGTAGTGTCAATCCTCAGTGATTTAAAGGTAAAATATTCTCATAGGTTGTATTGTATTGAGAAAGTATTTGAATAATGCATTTGGATAATGACTGATTTTATTACTTTTGTAGTTATTTTACATTTTCATCTCTCCCTGTCCAGCATATCTAATGCAGTTTGGATATTTTTAAGAGGAGAAGCCTTTGGTCTATCTAGTCTTGAAAGTGATTGTAAATAGGATTAAGGTGAGAGGAGGTTATTGACCAAGATGCAGATGAGTCCTTTTCTCAAACTTGGTAATCTTACATGCAGTGAATAAGGACAGAAACTGCATACAAATTTTATGCAAAGACACTGTATCTATAGTTACCTGTATTTTAAAATCCATTTGTAAATTCATCATTCTTGTACAGTTCAAACAACTCTGTTTAGTGCTTACCTCACTCTGCTCTAAGTGGTATTTCAGAGACTGTTTTCTCAGTAAACATTTTTTTTTAATTTCTCTGTAAGATTAGTAAAAGCTTGCATCATAATGCTCATGCTCCTAACATAAAATGTCAACTCTTGAATGCAGATGTCTGTTAGGAAGATTCCAGTGGGTATGGAAACAACGGCACTGATCCTTCAGAGGATCGAGTTTGCTTGTCGGATAAATGCAGAAGTTTGTCTACAAACCATTGTACTCTGATAGTTTTTCTGTGTTTTGCTCTATATGAACCTTTTCTGGGCTGTAATTGATAAGCACCAGAAATTTGGAAGGGTGACAGTTCTCATATCATCATCTTGCCATGATGAAAAAGAAATTAATAGCAGCTATTATTTTTAAAACTTCAGTGACTTGTAGTGCTGAAGAGGTCTGGCAGTGACTCACCAAATCTCATGGACAGTGTTTCTGATAAGTCAGCCAACTGTGTAATGTTTACAATTTTGCCTTTGTGCCTATAAATTTGTTTTCTTATCTATTCTCTTTTTAAAAAACAAAATTAATTAATTAATTAAATTTAAAAAAAGTCTATATTAGAATGAAATAAGTGGTTAATTGCAGGAAACATGAGGTTAGTATAGTGCTTTATGTAATAAAAACAAGACCATTTTTACAGCTCTGATGACTGTTATGAAAGCAGCTCTGAATTTATGAGCTCTCTTTAGCAGTAACTGTGTAGATGCAATAAATGTGTATATGTTGGCAGTTCGGATGCAACTTCTGGAATATCCTGAATGGCCTTTTGCGTGATCTCTTGTGTTTTATTTACACTCTTTTGTATAAAACTGACTTTGGGGAATTTTTCTCCGCTTTTTCAAATGGAGATTTATGCAGAATTTGAATAGTTTTTAAATTCATCTGTATTGATTCAGACTTTTAAGCTTTAATTTTGAAGTACCTTAGATCTCTTTAAAGTGGTAGTTTAAGCCCTGGAGGCATCTTCCCAGTCTCTTTGAGACTGATAAGTTCAGTGCTGTATTTTCGTGGTTTGGAGCATCTTTTCTATGAGGAAGGTCTAAGAGCTGAGACTTCAGCCTGGAGAAGAAAAGGCATAAGGATCTTTTTTTTTTTTTTTTTTTTTTTTTTTTGTGTACAGTCGATGGGAGGGAATTAAATGAGAGAGACAGGCTCTTAGTGGTGGTATCCAGTGACAGAACCAGAGGCAATGAGCACAAACTGAAACACAGATGGTTCGCTCTAAACATCAGGAAACACTTTACTGTGAGGATGACTGAGCACTGGCACAGGTTGCCCAGAGAGTTCATAGGGTTTTCATCCTTAGAGGTATTCAGAAGCTGCATGGGCGCAGTCCTGGGCAACTGACCCCAGGTGAGCCTACTTGAGCACAGTGGTTGGACCAGATGATGTCCAGAGGTCCCTTCCAGGTCAGCCATTCTGTGATTCTGTTTGTGTGCCTCAGGGTCTAACCCTGTGCCTGCTCTATCGCTAACATCTTGCTTCCCCATCTTCACTTCAAAGTTGTGAAATCTTAAGATTTTACCCCAGAGACTGTGACCAGGATGATGCTCTTCCTTCTCCTCCCCCCCAAAGTATCCTTCCCAGATACATTTCATCAGCTATACATGTCCATTGTGAAAAGTTTTGGGAATTTGGGAAGTGAAAAAGAAAATTTTGTAGTTTGTCTTTGTGTGTGTATCAAATACAAATATATCAAATGTGTATGTCTGAAAAATGTTTTTATCTATATGTAATATACTTTATAGGAGTCCAATATAAAATCCTTAACCATAATACTTTGATTAGTGTTACAGTACTACCAGTATCTTTAACTTGTTTTATGACTTACTTTATTCACTTTTTTCTTTTTCTGTGTGTGTGTGCTTTGCCTTGCAGAGGTGGAAGAATCCAGGGATTTCAAGTTTTGAGTAGCGGGCGTCTTACAAGATCACCACACCTAAATTCAAAAGGCAGATGCAGCTCTGAGTGCCAGATTGGTGTGTGCACTGCATGTACATGAAAACACACATGTTTTTGTCATCAGTAGACTTACTCTGGCATATTTCTGGGAGCCTTGCAATTGATGAAAATTAATTTGAGAACCAGATGGAGCACCTTCACAGCACAGGAATCAGTAATCCATGGGAAGACACCTGCCAGTAATGTTCAACTTTCCACATGGTCTTCACGGGTGAAAAAAGTTTGCAAGAAGAGAAAGAAAAAACACCCTCTGTGAAAAAAAACCTAATAAATACCTCCACAATCTAAATCAGTAGCTGTGAGGGAAACAGAAGAATCAAGAGGGCAAAGGAAGGAAACTGATTTAGTTCCAGCAGAGGAATGATGTACCGTCTTCAGCTTGTTTTGCTTTGGGCTCAGTAGCTTGTGAATGGACTAATAAATCGTGACCTTCTGCTGAGTAACGATGACTGGAAGTAAATAAGTTGAGGAACTATGGGACAAGTCTGGGCATTGAACTGAGCGAATCTCGCCCGTCCTTCTTGAGTTAACCAGGTCATCAAACTCGCATATTGTTTCTCCCTCTCCTTTTTCCTCTTTTCACTTAGTGTGGTATAAATACTAGCTAATTGAGCTCATAAATGTTATTCAAATAAAACGATTGGAATACTTCATATGTTTCCTTCTTGTACAGCTGCAAATGTTGTGTCTGGAACTATGAATCTGTGCTGTAGACAAGCATCAAGAAGGAAAGATCTGATCAAACAAGCAAGGAAAATACCTAGAGAAATAGTGCAACCAGGAAGTCAGATTTTTAATGCTGCTTCTCTTTGTTTTTTAGATGATTGTATCTCTTCCTTCCTTGAATTTTAGAAGATTTTGAAAGAGTGCTTACTTGATGTGCTTTAATTCTGGCATTTGTTTTTATGGTAGAATGAAAAGTCTGTGATTCCTTGTAGCAGAGAAAAAAGGGAAAAGTAAAGGAAAAACATCTTGACACTTTAGCCTGTTTCACAGGAGAGAGAACTTCATGGTTCACCTGAGGCAAACTTATCTACTTTGAAAGCTAAAAGCTTTAGAGCAATTTTAATTCTGCTATAAATGAAGAGGGGGTTCTTTTTCATTCGTGTGTGGCAGCAAAAAGTGGGAAAGCAGGCAAGATAGCGTGATAAACAGTTCAGGCTGTGTTGGGTCTCTGGTGGAAAAAAAGTGCTGCGATGAAAATTGGATTGGTTTTGGATTGCAAAAACTTTTGAGTCCAACGAGCGGTTCAGTACCAAGAGGGATTTCCCAACTGGCCTGGCACACCAGTGCCTGCACAAGTTCGGGTCTGTTGTTTCACACGGTTTGTGTGCCTTTTTTTCCCTTTATGCAATCTCTTTCAGCTTTAGCAGCAGAAATACATCCGATGGAAAAGATATGCCAGAGGGCAGCTTGGAAAAGAGGAAGGTCATATATATACATATATATGTATGTGCGTGTGTTTAAATTTCTGCAACTGAACTTTTGAAGAAAATCTGACTGGAGGAAATTTTAAAAGCCTTAAGTTACTTGAAACCTACACATTTGCAACTCTTTGTCTCTGGAATTGCATTACGCTAAACTGGAATCTCAGGCTGTATAAAGATTATATCAAGTTGAGCAAAAAGATGACTTAACCATTTCTTGAGCGCCTCTTATGAAGTAGCTGTTTCTCCAAAGGATAAGTGCACCCCCCCTCTACAGACTCAAAACAAAAATGAACCTGAATTTTTTTTTTAAGTGTTACTTTTTCTTAGCCAACTGCCATCATCTTTTATAGAGGAATTTTTCACTATGCATTTGGTGGATATTTATAAACACTGACCCCATCCTCCTCCCTTTCAATGATCTATCCCAGGTCAGTCTTATCAATAAAAAAAAAAAATTGATTTAAATTTTGTGCACTAGACATATTACTTTCTTATGTCAAAAAATAAAATATTTAAAAAGCATGTATGCAGCAGTGGAACATGGGCCTGTTCTTTGCAGCGATTCCAACATCCTCTGCCTCTCCTGGAAAGGCAGAGTTCCCAAAAGTGAGAAGGAGAAACCGGTGTGCAGGAGGCGGTACTATGAGGAAGGCTGGTTGGCAACAGGCAATGGCAGAGGAGTTGTAGGCGTCACTTTTACTTCCAGCCATTGCAGGAGGGACCGGAACACCCCTCAGAGAATCAACTTCAATTTGAGGGGCCACAACAGTGAGGTAAGCAAAACGTGTGTTACACTTTTAAGAAATTGGTAGCTATATTTCTTTTTTTTTTTTTTTTTTTTTTTTTTTTTTTAAATAGTGTTTCTGCTTGAAGTATGATAGAGTGGTATAACAGAGGCTCAAGACTAATCCAAATGTGATTTGAGTCAATTGGAATTTTTATGGTAAAATCAAGCATATAAGACTGATGGTGGGAGATTCTCTGGAACTGTGTCTGGTTTTGGTTTGGCCTACTTTCTCCTTCATTCCCCAGCACCTCCCAGTTTCCAAGCAAATGCAATAAATGCATGTTAATGGAAGTTAGCAGTTGTGATAGTCGACTGCTTTCACACAGTAGTCTGGCCTGGAAGACTAATGGAAAGGCAGGGAAATGGGAGAAAAGCTTGGTTGAAGTCTGTCAGGTTTTCAGAAGCTGCAAACTGGAACAGCTTGTGACAGGAGATGGTTGTTGTATCTTGAAAAACTTCCCATTTTGTTAGAAAAAAGGCCAAATGTGACTTTTCAGAGAAAAGCTAAGGTAAAAAAGAAGCCTTGCAGTAAAATGCTGTAACTTCAGTGTGCAAGACATTGTCCTGAATACAGTGATACAAAAACTTTTCCATTTGATTTCTGAAAGGCATAAATCTGTTGGTATTAAATGATATTTCAGCTGCGCTTTATCATTTTCCTGGCACCCATCTCTTTCTCTGTGTAATGCTTCATGGAAAGTGCATGCCCAGTAGCATACCAAGTATCTTAGACAGCAGTGAGGGCCTAGTTTGTTTCTGCTTTTTAGTCAGGATGTGTTTGGATGTGCTCTTTCAGAAGAATCTGTCCAAATCAAAGATTTGCTGTTAGGTTGGTGGGTGGAATGACATTTTAAGTAGTGAAAAGAAAACCAAAGATACAATGTGTTTTTTGTTGTCTCCTATGCTGTTTATTGGGTAGGCTATGGGGATATATCTTGCCCTTGGAACACAGGCTGCGCCAAATTTTAAGGGGGTAGTTTTGGTTCATGTGTGACATTAATAACAATCTTATTTGAGGAAAAAATGGTGCAGCCAGTGAATACTTAGTCTGAAATAATTGCTTCCACGTGCTTTGTGTGTATGGAGGTGTGTGGGTGTATGGTAAATCATACAGACTTCTATATGTATAGATGAAAGACGTATTCATGTATATATTTGTATCAGGCTCATTCAAAAAAATTACAGCCAGATTTTCCCAAAGGGAAGAATGATGTTTGAATCCAGCATTTTGGTTTGAATGACAGCTAGTTGTCTGTTTAATTTTCAGTTACAAATTGCGTTTTATTTTTTGCGTGACACAACAATCACTTTTCATTTCTCCATATTTTCTTATCTAACTTTCCTGTAAACATGGGAACTTGTTTTTCTTCTTTTGTGTAATGTATGTTTTGGGAACCATATAGGAAGTGCTGTTTACAGGAATGGGAAGTCTTAGTGCAGAACTTGGAAATACAAGACCAGGTTTCAGTATGTGCCCATTGAAGTGGTGAAGATGCTCCATCTGCATGCTGCCCCTTGGGTTTGGCTAATTTTGCTTTATTTACTCAGTTGGCCATTAGAGTCTCTTTCTGGGTCAGTGCATCATTGCTGTATGGATTTAGCTGTCCTGTTTGCACATCCTTTCAGCTGACAGTGATTGGCATGAGAGAGAGACTCAAATGAAATGAAACTTTTCTGTTTGAATCTCTGTTGTTGTTTGGGTCAAGCTTGTCATTAATAAGGAGTTGTGTTCCTGTAAGTAATCCTCCTGATAGCAGGAATTGTGTCAATGACTAGAGTAGAGACTCCCAATTTATGTCTGTAAAACAAAACTGACATGGTGGGATAGGACTGAAGGAAGAGAGGAGTGGCTTTAGTGGAACTAGCTTTCTGTGATGAGTCTGTGGCTGCTAGCAGATTTTCCTACTGTCATGGTTTTTTGACCATCATTGTAAGTAAAAGTTCATTCTTACAGGATGATGTGTTATACAACGCTCTTCACCAGGCTTACTGAATTAAATCCTTTTATAGGAGAGTCCCACTGGTTTGGATAGGGATGCTGAAGATACATAGTTGAATGGACAGCGAGATTTTTTTCTTTAGAAAACACCTTTTCTTCTAAATCTGTCTGCTGAGAGATTCTTGAAGGAAAATATTGAACAGCAGTGCTTATTGCTAATATTAGCATAAGGAGAAGTGAATATTTTGTTTTCCTATTCTCCTGTTAAAAAGCAAGCCACTAATGTCTCTACTGTGTACTACCATTCGTAGTGGAAAATGCTGATTTTTCAAGCACATCCTGGTATGTGTGTCTGATTAAAGCTGAGTTTATTGCACAGAATGGGCCCCTAAATTGTGATTGACTTAAAACTCATAAGAGCCTGTTTGATTTGCTGACCAGCTCTAGAAGCATATTGTGTTATCTTGTTCCCAGAAATAGTATGAATATGTATTTTATAGTTTATTAATAAATAGTGATTTATACCAATATTTTTCTCTGTGATAAAGCTAGGGTGCCAAGTGAAGTTTATTGCTTTTCAGTCATGCAGTGATACTTGAACATTAGTATGCATTTGATTGTTAAGTATAAAATGCTGAAATGAACAGAATGGAAGCGTGACAATATAGAAGCTAAATGCTTTCCATTCCGGGTGTAATTAATAGTGTGCTGTGGGCAGAGAACTACATTGTATTTTAGTTTTAAAGTGAAAATCTAGAAGAAGAGATAATGTGGCTGTGCTTCAGGCAAGAATGTGAGACTATTTTTAAGTGAGTCAAGAAGGTGAATGCTAGTGATGTGTTTTTGCAATCATTTTATGAATATAAAATGCTGAAGAGATTCAGTGAAATCTTTTTGGTATATTTTCTTGATTCTAATAGCATGCCTGCAGCCTATCAGAACAAACAAGAATGAGGAATCCCCAGGACTGAATTACTGACATGCATATTTCAGTGCTGGATTTGAATGACTCATCATGTTGAACAATAATTTAGAATTAAAAGTGTTGTAGTGTGAGCCACCCTTGTGTTTCTGCAATTACTTTGTTCGGTTGTTAGAATTTGCAACAGCCCTTTTTTTTTTTTTTTTTTTTTTTTGTAGTTACTAAGAAGAATCACAGAATTAAAATAAGCATATTCCCATTTTTTCTGTGGCAAGGGGTGAAAATTGCATTTTCATTTTGTGACAAAAAGTGTGTGACCAGTAGGCTCTGAAGCATGCCAGGCTGAGTATTTTTTTATAGTGCCACAGAGATACCAGCTTTCAGCATTTGATCCATCTTGAGTTTCCTGGGGACAAAGCAGGAGCTGTGTGAGAGATAATTAGAAAAAAAAGCCCAAACTTAACTTAGGAGGCTTCAATTAGCCTTATAGGGATTTTCCTTCCAGTGAAATATTTGTAAGGTGTCTGCAAATCTAATTGGTTGGATGGTGCCATTGTAAGTGTTTCTTCTAATGGTTTCTTTTGTGTCTAGCGTATTAAGATGTTACCAATTTTTATGGCAGTTAATGTATCTTAAATTACTAGTGCTTAAAAAATGTTTTGCAGGTGTACATTTGCTTTTTACTGTGCTAACTAAAAAGATGTCTTTGATATATTTAATAAGATTCAGTATGCTAATTGCTAGTCTGAAGCATTAAAAAGTATTACAAGTATATGCAAATTAGATGCAGTGAATTAAGTAACAAGCTGAATACATTATTGAACTTATACATTTTACATTTTTTACTGTAAAGATAAAGGAAATAATTTCTTTACATTTGTCATACATCTTTATTTACATTTGTGTTACATTGTACATATTTGACTGTTCCAAACATGTCTTCAGCTGCACAAAACCCTCCCTGTTTAATTTAGCACAGGTTTTAGTAGATAGGGATGTAAACGTATCTCAGCTGGACTGTCAAATGAATTAGCTTTTCAGAGGAATACAGTCCTTTAAAAATACTCAATACATAATGGTTTTCATACTAGTTTAGTTGTTGAAGTTCTGCACAGTTCTTGGTTTTGTTTTGGTTTAGAGCAGAAGTAGCTTAAAATGTTTTTTTCCTGTTTTAAAAAGAGAGAAAACTTTTCTTTATCCTATCCCTTTTTTTTTAGGTTTTATGTATCTTGCAGAAAAGATTTTTTCCAGAAGTCTATTGCTTGTTTAGGAAATAAATTTTTAAACCTAAACAAATAAGCCTTTTCAGTAGTGTTTCTTGATTTGTAGTATCACTGGTAAGAACACAGAAAAACAATATAGGAAAACTTTTTGTTTGCTTGCTTAAACTTTGTTTTAATGTAACTGGCATTTGGATGTTAAGTGTGATTTTTATTATGATTCTTGGACAGAAAAATTGAATCAGCATGTGACTCTTTACAGTATGGATCCCTTGTATTAAATGTTGCCTTCAGACACAGCTAGAACAGTTGTTACTGTGAATAATTAAAAAATCTTGAGGTAGAATGATGCCATGATGATGCCTTTTGGCTTTTGAAGCCTTAGTGATACAAGGCATACACTGTTGTAAACTGCAGTGATACTGCAGATCTCCTTTCTGTTTTTCTGTCACTGCACAAAGAAGACAGGACATTTGTTGGCAGAAATACTGTCTCTGTGTTAAAGCAAGCTAGTGTAATTGGAAAAGACAAACAAGCTTTTGGGCATACAAGGTTCTGAAGAAGGACTTACATTTCTGAAAGCTTGTGTAGTTTTTATATCCCTACTACCTGATACAATGCTAAATCTGTCTACAAGCTTTGCCCTTCCTCTGTCATTAAACTATTATGGCTACAGAAAAATAATGCAGAGAGAGAGGCAGAACTAGTGGGAAGTGACTTGTAGGACAATAGGTCCTGTGCCTGGCTGTGCTGGCTCTGTTGGATTTGTACTGTGACTGGTATTGCCAGGCTTTTCTGCCTGCCTGTTTTCAGAAAGAGCAGGTGTGTTGGGCTTTCGTGTAGACGCCTTATTGCACCTTCTTGAACTGTCTGCTCTGCACTTAGTCTGTGTGCTTGAGTGCTTTTATTTCTTAAAGGAAATACTAAAAGAGCCAAAATGAGTTTTAAACCTTTTCAATAGTCTTCTACCAATCTTTTCAACCTTTTCTGAAGTTTTCTGCATGCTCCATGGCAATGCAGAGGTGTCTTTCATAGCCTTCTCTTAGGGGAATTGTTAAAGAAAATAAATGGAGCAATAAGTTGGAAATGTTTGATCCTTTTCCCTTAAATGATAAAGATAGCAGTCTTGCTGTTTCCCATTTCTGTGCTCTGTATCAATTTGCAAATGGCAGGATATAGCCTGAACTTGTGTACCAGCATACCTTCTGCATAGTTTGTTCACTCTAAGAACTGTGGCTACTTTCAGTGAGTCCTTTCCTTTTTCATTGTGGTACTGTTTTTTTCCAGCCACACCCAGCTCCTACTTTCAAAAATATTTTTGTGAAAGGCCTTTTCTGTCTGTCCATTTTTCTCAATTGCCTCAGAATCCCAGCCTCTCTGTTCAATGTTTATTCTTATGCAGTTGTGGCTTTGAAACAAACCATCCAATATTGCCAGAATTGTTGCTGAGTAATGAGAGTTGGTAATGCTGCATTGATCTGCTACTTGAAAATTGCTCTTGTAGGTCATGCAGCAGTTTGTTTCTTGCAAAGGTTAGGTCATCAGCTTTGGAAAACTCTAAATTACAGTTTTTCTGGTTTGTGGTGATAAGCATCTCGATAATTGCCCTGAAAGGTGGGCAAAAAAAGGAATATATGATGAGAAAACAATACTGTGAGTTTTTAAACAAAATTAATTATATTTGTAAGTAGGTCATCCATGCAGTTGAAAATTTTATCATGCCATAACATGTAGCTAAAGTTTTGTTGTTTGGTAATTCTACTCAAAAAAAAGTTTGAAGTGGCATTAAGCTTACCTATATCAGAAATTACCCAAGCTTTTATTTAAAAATTGCTGAAAGATACCAACATGCATGTTTTAAGATAATGATATGCCTGAGGGGCATTTCTTGCTTTCTGAATTAGGGTACTAATAGATACTTTGCTGTTCTGTATAGAAGCAGTTGTTCCACATGATAATTTGTGTGTTAAAGAAAAATAAATGTATTTTCTTTAACAGAAGTTTAATGATGAGGACCTATACATGTACTGAATAGATGAGATTACTCACCTATTAGACAGTGGATATCTAAGCTTGGAATATAAGCACTTTTTGAATAAAGTGTTCAATAAAGCATTTAATATGAAATTCTGAAGGCCCTGCATGGCATGCATACATACATACTGAGCATCTGAATAGTGGAGAACTTAGGTTTTATGATAACATTTCTGAACCATAATAATCATTAAGGATGCTGCCTTAGTTTAAACAATTCCCAGAAGAGCTCATCACATTACAGAAAGTCTGAACAGATAAGATACCATTACAAACTATAAACATTTCACAATATAATTGAATGTAGAGTACCAAGTAACTGCTAGAAGTACCAAGAACTACTAGAGTACCAAGTGCAGCTAGAATGTAGTAGGACAGACAAAAGATATTTTTTAGGTACTTATCCTTGGGCAACCAGCATCTCTGCTTTAATAGCAATCCTTTGTGAACATGCAAGAACTTCTGAGGGAGTTTTCAGTATCTTCTTTGCATTAGGAACATCTTTAAAGAGAAGTAATCTACTTGTATAATACAAATGTTATGGGAAGTAATGAAAATGAAGTTGAATTGGGAAAATTCTTGACCATTTTCAGAAAGAAATGCTGGTCTATGGTTTTCATCTTTCATCAGAATTGTGATATTACCGTTCTAGAATTACTTGACAAATTTGTTTACTGGGAAATAGTATCCTTATGCATTGATTTTTTTTATTTTTCATTTTAAGGAAAAGAAATGTACGTAGATGACTTTACTAATGATGAGAGCACAGCTTTGTTTACCCTAATGAGGATGTTGAACATGAGCAAGCAGTGTAACCCTTACTGCAGAGAGGGCAAACGGTGTCCTTGGTGACATCAGAAGTATTGCCAGCTGTTTAAGGGCAGTGGTCCTTACCCTCTGCAATGCTGAGGCCACACCTGGAGGATCATGTTCTGGGGTGGGGGTTCCCCAGTAAGAGAGATCAGTGAAGGGCCACAAAGAGATTGAGGGACTGGAGCACCTCACCTGTGAGGAAGGACAGAAAGCTGTAACTATTCAGCCTAAAGAGAAGGTTTAGAAGAATCTTACTAATGCTTGTAAATACCTGCAGGGAGGTTGCAAAGAAGATGTAGCCAGGCTCCTTTTAGTGGTTCCCAGTGACAGAGGTACAGGGCACAAACTAAATCACAGGAGGTTCCCCATGAACATCAGAAAATGTTTTTTTACTGTGAGGGTAGGTGGGTTAGATAGCCCAGAGAGGTTTTGAAGTCTCCATCCTTAGAAATAATCAAATGAGCCATCTGAGCACAGTCCTGGCAAGCAAATCCATGTCCCTGCTTGAGCAGGGAGCTCAGAACTTACAGAAATTCCATCCCAATCACTCTGTGACTCTGTGAAATCTATTTGTAAATCTAAGTGAAATCTGCACAAAAATTGGTGAAGCAGCATCAAAAAAACAGCTCTTGAAGGCAGGCAGGAAGTGCTAAATATACAAAAGTGTGGAGAGAATCCATTCAAGTTTGGCTAAAATGAGAACAAACTGATGTGCTAGAAGAGGAGGAATTTTTTTTTTTTTTTTTTTTTCCTGAGGAGAAATCCAGATGGTTTTCCAAGTAGTCCAAGAGCTGGAGAGCATAGTCAGAATCCTCATGCAGAGTTACAGGCAGAGGATATTAAAATGCAGAAGAAAGTCAAGCTGTTGGATGTGAGAGTGGCTTCATAAGAGAAACAGAATTTAGGAAGGAAAATTTGTCATTGAGCTGAAGAGAAGGAACTGTTTGGATGCAGAAATCATGGTGTTTGAAAAGTTTTTTGAAGAAGCTAACGTGAGTCTGTTGTAAGCTGTAGAAACTTACAGCTCTGCTTCAAACAAAGTGATAAAAATTGCTAAATGTAGACACTGAAAGATCAGACTTCTGGAGGAAATTGTATCTCAAGGTAGCAGTTCCCCAATTACTGAGTTGGCTCATCTGCTTGTAAAATGAGAACATGGCAAGTAATTGTTTGGTCAGGGAAAGACAAGGCAGAGCTGTGAAGAAACATGCAGCAGCAGATGTGTGCTGCCCAGGAGAGGTGTGTGCGTGCACCTGCCCGTGTGCAGCTGGAGCGCAGCCAGTCTCCAAATGCTGTCCAAGTGGAGAATGGCACTGCCTTTTGTGAAGCTGGGTTGTGTGGGGGATCTGGCATGCACTGACAGTCAGCAGAAGGCATCAGTCAGTTCCACAGATGTAACTTCAGAGGATAATGGCCAGCAGCAGAAGGCTGGTTATGAGCAGTGTGGTGATGTCCTGTTAATGTCTTGAGTGGTGTCCTGGAGAGGGGGCCAGATATAAGCACCTGCAAGAGATATTGGAGAAGTTGGGGAAGAGTGAATATTTCAGCCTGTTAAACAAGAAATACGGTCTGAGTGGCAAAAAGAGTGTCCTTCCACCTTGGGAAGAGATAGCTCTAAAGCCTTGAACCTGAAAGAGCTAGAGGGGGTTGAATTTCACAGGAAAACCAATTCCACTAAAAGGAGTATCAAGGTCATTTTTTGGGTGGAGGCAAAACAGAATTATGTCAGTGGAAAAAAGTAAAGGTAGAAAGGAGACTGAAAAATCTTGATTATTTGATTACAAAGTACTAAAAATTGGGACATCTAACCTTAAGGTGCACGAGGAGAAGTTTAAGTTAAACATCAGAAAAAAATTCTTCACTGAAATAGTGATTGGGCACTGGACTTGTTTGCTCAGGGAAGGTGGTAGAGTCACCATCCCTGGATGTGTTTAAAAAAAGACTGGATGTGGCACTCAGTGCCATGGTTTAGTTGATAAGGAGGTGTTAGGTTGTAGGCTGGACTTGATGATCTCAAAGGCCTTTTCCAGTCTAGTTAATTCTGTGTGATTTGTAGCTTCCCTAGTGAGGACCTTCCTTGAGGAATGACTTTATCTGTCAAGATACATGTGAAGATATCCCAGAAGGCTGTTTTGAGGATAGAGTGAGATTGCTTTCTGATGCTCTCCTTTGGGTAAAAGGAGTGTTGAGTGCATGCTAGAGAGCTTAGTTTGTAAGGGATACAATAGGGCATTCATATTAGGACTATTATAAAGAAAAGGGATCCTTTCTTCTTCTTTCCCGTCCTCCAGTTCTAATTTGGTCCTGTGCAGTATTTTTTGAGCCTGATAATATACAAATATTTTGCTCTTCAGTTGAGCAGTTTCCTACAGGCATAGAATGGAACTGTGATTCCAGCACAGAAGTGAGAATGTCAAATGCGTGATTAATAAATGATTATTAATTAATAAAATTAATAAATAACTAATTAATTACTAATTAATAAAGGATGTTGCTGTGGAGAGAGTTGTGTTTAATTTAAGGAATGGATGCTCAAAATGTTTAGTCCCTTAAAACAAGGTGTCTTAAAAGTGTGCAGAGGATTAAGTGGCTAAGAAAAGCTGCAGTTGGAGGGCACCTGTCACTTCTTGTTCAGATAATATCTTGATCTAGGCATACGCTTGAAAACCTAAATGGGACCAGTACTGAATAAAAGATATGAAATGGAAGAACATCAAATGTTCTTCCATCCAGGCTTGGATTGCTTTACTGTACAACATGAGGCCTTAGCATAAGTTATGTTTATCGCTCTCTAAGTTAAATGTTTTCTCATGTATGTTATCTTAGCAATTCTGCTTTTGTCCAGAAGATATCCCATTGATCACAGATGTTAGAGTAGGAATTAACTGTTTTCCTATGGAAAATCATCACCTACGTGTTTCATTTACATTTCACTGCATTCCAGCTTTTTTACTGTTTCCAGAGTAATACTCTCAAGGGTTTCTTCAGATTTAGAAGTCCGCTTACTAATTAGAGATTCCAGACTTTGCATTTCATTTGTGAGAGAAATCTGGTGTCATTAGCTTTCTTGAATATTAGCAATAATTATGCAAGTTATAGAAATGTAAACCAAGGCTTGTTTATTGAGAAATACCTATTAGCATATACA
The DNA here is from genome assembly GCA_030060385.1 of Muscicapa striata striata. NCBI lineage: Eukaryota > Metazoa > Chordata > Aves > Passeriformes > Muscicapidae > Muscicapa > Muscicapa striata. Next base: position 4,441,949 of record JAREIS010000010.1, on the reverse strand, counting down.
TAGATGCTGTTCCCATTTGAAGGAAATCAGAAGTCTTTTGAAGCAGTGCTTCAAATCGAGAATTGTTCATAATGATGGAATTTGTCCTGCCCTAAGTTCTTTCTCCAGAAGAAACAAATTCAGCAAGGAGGTTAACAAATTAGATTTTGTATTGTCGTTTTCATACATATGGCTTATGAAACCAGTGATACCTTGTTACTGTGCCTTAAGGCTGCCATAAAGTTGTTCTGTTGAATAAACAGATTCAAATTAGGTTTTGACACAGTTGTTATGTATTATTAAAGGACATGTCTGAAGCTGATGTTTCTTTGGGTTAATTGTGGTAAGGGTTCTAGTCTCTGTGGTCACTTAGTAAGTGTTAAAATTGTCCTCTCTCAGCCAGCTTCCTCCTCAGTTGCCTGGGAGTGGAGAAGTGAGATGTCGTTGTGATTACGCTGGTCAGGGACATGACTGTGTTTACAGCAGGGGAGTGGATGTCAGTAATTGCAGGTGTAGGTCTTTTTTCCATCCTGAAGGTCTTGCTGCTGACAACTAAAATGAGCCATTAAAAGCATGACATGGGAGAGATGCTTTTCTAAAACCAGGTGATCCTACACTACCTTTTGAGGCAAATATGTGTAATTTTGTTTCCATACATGCAGAATATTTTCATATTGCCTCATTCACATTTTAATTGCTATTGCTGCAGCTTTTTGCATAATTGTAACAGTAATCAGGTTTGCCAGATTTGAAAAACTTCTATCTTGTCCGTAAGACTAGAAAGCACAGTATATACTTTTATGCTATACACTGGGCATTTTTTTAATCGCTTCATTTGAGATTTTTTTCAATGTAATTTCTGATCATAAGATTTTTATACTGAGATGCACCAAGGTTTAATAGCAAGTTTATTTCCTGTTTGAAAAGAATAAGACAGAGACTTAAAAGATTTTAAACTTGATGGGTTTGGGCAGCTGATTTTTAAGTTTCTTGTGGTCTTTACATTTGCAATCTTAAGGACAGAAATTTGAAAGCTATTTAATACTGAAGGCACTCTCTTCTCCTAGGTTGTTTTTTCTAAAACTAGTAGTAGTATCAAAAATACTTTGCTATTAAAATTTATTTTTAAACTATTGGTGCAAATACTGCTAGCAGCTGAAGGGCTAGTTTTGCTTCTACTCACTCTATAGAAATTGTAAGCTTTCCAATATTATTATTGTACTGTTGAAAAATACATAGTATTGTCTGGTGGGCATCCATTAGTACTTTTACTAACATTTGTTCAAGCAGAGGTTTTTACTTGAAGTAGGCATCTAATATGTAAATAATTTCACATTAAGTGATAACAGCTTTTATGAGAATAGGCAAAGACCTCAGAATTTAGGTAGAAGTGGGAATGAGCCTGTAGTGTAGGTAGGGTGGGAGTTGTGGGGTAGGGTTGTTGTGTGTAGGGTGGGACTCTTTGGATTCAAGATGCAGGAATACCTGCAGGGAATAGGTGGCAGAGAAGAGGGCAAGCCTGCCTGCAGCTTTTCTAATGTGGCTTTCTGCCAGGCCTTGGGATTGGACCGATGGTTGCAATGTCCTGAATTCATGAGCAGCTATCAGATGTGGTTACAATATCTTCATCCTCTGCAGTGAGTGATCCAAACCAGAGATGACAACTTTAATAGCTGTTAGTTAAATGTAGATAGTAAATATCAGTGCTGCTCATCGCTTTGTGGGTTGATGGTGGATGTCAGGAGCATGTAGGTTTATCCTACTTCTTTTGTGAAACTTGAGCAATTTGTCAGACAGCCATTGTGCATCAGAGAGAAAGATTGAGCTATCAGAAGTTATGTAATGTCAGCATTAGCTACAGTTGATTTACTGTGTCAGTTCATTTCTTTGAAAGTGTTGGTGCATACATATTGTGATTCAGTTTTCAATTACCTGAATGCATACTCTTTTTTTTGACTCTTTGTCATTCTCGTCCATTCAGTGCCTGTGCGGTCCCTGTGGATGAGGGAAAGTTGCCCAAACAAGTTCTATTTTACTTGTTTTGGAAAGTAGTAAGTATGGAGTGAAAGGCATGAAGAAAAACAAAGTCTAATAGTTTGGCACCTCAGTGTTGCTGTGAAAGATTTATTCTTTTTTTTTTGTTACACATAGCTTTTCACCATAACCTGGATGTATTTCTCATTTTCTGGAAAATGGTAATTTTTCTATCTTTGGTACTGTGAAGATGAATCAATTAATTTTCAATAAATGATCTGATACTGTAATACTGCACAGGTAGCCAACATTTCTTGGCATTTGTCTTTGTCAGTTTAATCTTGATATTCTTTTGGGTATCTGATTTCACAAGGCAATTTAAAAATAAATTTTCATGACTCATCTTCAGAGTTTGATCATGAGTAATATTTGACCCCATGGAAGGTGGGCACCAGTACAGTGAGGTTTTTTTGGTATATATCTAGCTAATCTTGAGGAATTCCTTAATGGACAGCATAGCTACATTCAAAGCTCAAAACCTAGGTGTACAGCAGTAAGAGTAAGGGGATATTTAGCTGTGTTTTACATCCAGCTCACTGTGCTTCAGTCAATTCATCAGCTTAGAAATCACCTGTTTTGAGCTTTAGAACAATTATAATGATGTGAATTGTGCCCAGAGGATGGATAACATGATTCATGTCAATGAGAGGTTTTAATAATTGAGTTCAGTGTTGTTGATGATAACATTAGTGATGTCAGATCTAACTTGTTCTTGTTAAGCTTGACTTGTAAAAGCGTGCTAAAAAAGAAAATAATCTGTGATGTTCTTATATGCTGCAGTGATTATTAAGACGGAGAATCACAGGTATTTGAGTCTGAAACATGATTGTGACTCCCTTGAGTGGGCATGAAAGCTAGAAGAAAGTAAGATAGTAAATGAAGTTTCCTATTGCCAATTAACTCTGGAATCACTTGAGAAATGATGGGAAATGATGAGAAACGTGGCAGTTTTATCAGCCAACTTACTGTATCCTCACCACTACAGCAAATACTTCTGTGGTCAAAAAAACCAAGCTGAGCTTTTAATCCTCACCAGTAATCAAGATTTTGTAGGTTAATGTAGGTTTGCTCTCCTAAATCATCTGTTAAACACAGGGTATTTCAAACAGATTTAAGTGCGCTTAATGAACATACTGTTGCATGTATGAGTAAAGTTATTCCTTTTGTTGTGAAAGAAAGAAAAAAATGTTACCTTTCTCTTTACTGTGGTAACTTTGAGGTGTTAACTTTTTATCTTGAATGTCAGTGGAAGTGAGTTTTGAATACACTTGGGAGCAAATTCATTGAGTAAACAGTTGCTACTGTTAAATAAATCAACCTTAAGGCTGCATTTTCTAGTCCTTATATTGCCAAAATGAGGCAGAGGCCCATAAAATAACCTGCAGAAGGTGCATGAACTGTACTGGAGGCTTTAAAAAGAGGGTAAAATGTCTTTTAAAATAATTTTTTTACTTCCAGGCTGTGGCAGAGAATGCTTTTTTGGGTTCACTGTCCAATGTGATGATGGCTGATTTTCCAAATTATTTTTACAAGTGTTCTTTAGTGGTGACAGTTCCATCATACTGTGCTGTGGTACTCATGGGTAACTTCTGTCAGTGTAGATTTAGCTACTATTCTTGTGAAATGGAAATTTTCACTTACAGAGAAGGATGGGTTATTATTTTTTAAATATTTGTGTGAATGGCACTGCTTTTAGTGGAACATGTTAGATTCTGTAGAATGTTAGTCTAATCTGTTTATAGTGGCAACTTTGTTTTGGGTTTTTGGTAGTTTTTTTGTTTGTTTGTTTGTTTGTTTTTTTAACAAATTGAAAGTACTTGAACTTTTGATTTAAAATACAAAAAAGCCCATTCCTCTTCATCTTTTGTATTTCTGCTTTAAAAAAAATGGTCTGCTGCTTTCTTCATTCACTATTTGGGATGAGTAAGGAAGGGAAGCCTTGAAAACACTTCATATAGAATTGAAGACACAGATTTCTATTTCTGTGAGCCAATAGTAGTAGAAGATAAGAGGCTTGTTTTGGCAATTTTTCATCAGCTGAAAAATTTTGGAGCAACTCTAGTCACGACATTGTTTGATGGAGGGCTGCTCACCAATTTGTATTCATTTTTGTATGATTATTAGCAAGCTAGTAACTCTGGGTTCTCTTTTGAAATTTCCTGTCACTTTGTCATTGTTTCGGAAGCAGATGAAAAAAGATCTTATTAAGACGTTAAGAGAAAATGACCAGACTTTGTGTGGGGCACTGCTGTGATGTCCCTCCCAGAACCAATAAAGGCAAACAGGTACCTTGTACCAGAGGGTTGTGTTTGTCCCTCTGGTGGAAATTACCTGAGCAGCAGCTGGAGAATGGGCTCAGGACTGTGCTTTGCTGGTGGTCCAGGTGCTTTGACACAGCCCTGCTAAGGAATGGGGGCTGGCTGCCTGTGCCCTTTGTGTTGTTACCTCCAGTGATGGTCAATTGTTCTGCTTACAGCACTGCAAGAGCCACTGCACGATACAGTGGGAGCACTCTGTGTTGTAGGTAGCTGGAGCTGATCTATCCCTGGAGCCAGGCTATCCCTGAAGCTGAAGCAGCAGCTCTTTTTTTGCCTCCCCTATTCTGCATGGCTTTTTTTCCAGTGAAAGATCCCAGCAGTTAGTGACAGAGCAGGAGAGATGAAGGCAGGATCTCTCAGTCACAAGGATGCCAAACCAGGTGACATCAAAAAGCTGTTAAAACTTACAGGTATATGACAAACTCTAGTAGAAATAGAATGCTGGATCTTTTAGAATATTAATCTATTTTATGATCTTCTTTTTATAAACAAAGCTGTATACCAAAGTGCTCCAGTGTCCTTTCAGATAAAAGACATTAGATAATGGTGCCTTCAGATTTTATCTCTTGTCTGGGCCTGTGAATTCATTTATGACTGCAGTGCTTTATTGCAACAACTCTGTTCTTGCCCATGTGTGGTATGAAACCATTTGCATGTCGCAGTTATTTATTTTAGATAATTTATTAAGTTTGCTATTGAGGCCTCTATAGCCTGAATTAAAACACTAAAAGGAAATCTCTGCATAAAGCTGCCAAATAAAATACAAAGCCAGACAAGATTAAAAATAAATAAATAAATAAATGGAAATCAGGCAAGAGGTCTGTTGGGCTTGTCCTTGTGCAAACCACCCACAAAGGGATTAGTTCCCAGTTACTGAAAGGAATGGAAAAAACATGGGTAGCAGATAAAAGAGCATAGGGAGGGGATGCAAAATAGACAAAAATAGCTCTGTTGAAATAAACAAGCCTTGCAGAAAAGGGCAAGAGAAGAAGTGCATGCTGAAATGTTAACACAAAAATGTGAGTTGTTATACAGGAGTGGAACTCATGGTGCAATGGGGCATCCTGGGCCTGGATCTGATCCAGAGCAGGCCGGAGCTGCCTTGCTGACATGCAGACTGCAATTTGGTTTTGCCTGGCCCTTTCAACCTGCCCATGGGTGACCAGCTGCAAGAAAGATGGCAGTGCTGATACAAGTAAGAAAGCTGCTTTTCTGAAATGTGAGTTTGCTTGCTTTGCTTGGAATTGGTGTATTAGGATCCTTATCCACCCATAAAGCACAGAATACTCAAGTAGTTCTCTGTTTTGTAGGATGAAGCCCAGAAGTGTAAAAAGATGCATCCTTTTGGATATTACTGGCATGGGTGATATCCTCTTGCTGTCTTTCCCAAGAAAAGCCTTTTGGAGCTATCAGAATACCATAGGCTAATGAAGATCAGCCACAAGGGCTTGTTTAAAACATCCTGCTTTTCTTCATAAATGGATCTTTCTTGTTATAAGATAATTTAAATGAAATCTGTGTTGCTGCCACATTTGTTATCTGAATGGTAATCCTTTACCTGTGCCAAATTATTATGTGCAAACAGGTTAAATTATTAAGGGCAGAAGAAAAGTCTATAACATGACTTAGTACTTTGGAAGGGTCCACCCATGCTCTCAGCTCTAAATTTCAAAACAAACACACCCTGAATAGCATGCTGTGCTTTTATTATACCTTCTGTCAACCTGTGTTTCGTTTCTGCTTTGCATGGCTGCCACTTCATGGTGACATTATTGATGTTTTGTTTTTTTCTCCACATGGCATTTCTAGATCTTTGTTTAAATAGTAGAAATAAACAAATGATGATAGTAGCAACAGTAGTAACAAAAATAACAACAATTGTCATCATCATCTCCAATTTCACTGCTGCTTTTCCTCAGGTAACATTTCTGTGATGTTCCTGCCCCAGTACAGTTTCACTCTTTTTCTTTAAAAAAATTTTAATAATTAAGTTACCATATTTTGCCTTTTCTTCTTTTATTCCTTTTGAATCTCTTTATATGAAATCTGTGTTTGTGAAAAGCTAGAAGGTGACTATTCTGAAGGATGATCAGAGAGATACCAGTTAGAGTGGATATGCAAAAATGTGACAGTTGCAAGAATTTTTTCAGCCTTTAATGTTTATACTCACCTGTTGCCAGCAGTCCTGGTGCAATTCCTAGTGCCAGTGCTGGGGTGGCTTCTGTGTGGCATTCCCTGTACATCAGGATCAGGAGCACATGTACATTGTCGTCTAAGTGAAACATTGCAGTCATTACTGTCCTGTAAGAGTGTAATCCAAGGCAGGGTGCTGTGAATTCTTACCTACAGAGTCTTGTATAGGTTGGAGAGTTGTAAACCTTCTGTTTTGCGGCCAATATCCAAAGGTTGTTATATACTGTATGGCTGAAGGTTTATAAAGTAGGGAGACATTGCAGATTTCAGTTTCTCCTTACTAGCATGTGTTTGGTTATAAGTTAAAAAAATAGAATGGCTGTTTTAATTCAAAATGTACATTAATTGAACTAGCTAAAAAGCAGAGTAGTAATTTGTGTTGTATCAAGCAGAGCTGTGACTCTGTTCAAGCTTTCTTGGACACTGCAGTTATCTTTTCCAGTCCAAACTTGTCATACCTATGTGAAGCATTCTCTTCATTGCAGCTTTAAATGGATCCACAGACGGATGCTATGTCCAGATATTCAGGAGTGCAGGTAAAAGGGGGAGTGATCAAAAAAAGTCTCTTTTACACCCTTGTTCATAATCTGCTGTTTAGCACTTCTCAATTCATGGTCTTCACTGGTATGCTGTCAGACTTCTGACACAAGTCAGTAATGCTAGTCTACTGTAGTACTGGTTTTGTGCTTGTGATAAGACAGTCTTCTGAACTTTCTGAGAAGGTGCTGTTTGAAAAATGGAATAATTTTTTTTCTTTTTTAAATCTGTCATTAACCACACTTGAATTTTGCTTTTCTGTTCTCCTATTATTTTTCATTTTGAAGTTAAACTCTTCAGCTTTTCCTCATTCTTATCGCTACTTTGTCTGGCTTGTCTGACTCCTGGTCTTAATTACATCTGCTCCAAAATCCATCTGTATTTCTGAAATGGCTCAGTCCTACTTTCTGCTGTGCCATTTAGGTACCCTCTGCTTAATTGTTTGGGCCAGAGGTTTCTTCCTGAACTTGATAGTGTTAAAACAATTAAACGAGTTACACAAGGTCTTCAGGTGTTCATTGCAATTGTGGTTTGAGCATTTGGTCTGTTAAGGCTCTGTTATAGAAACAGAAGTATGTTAAGCTGCCTGTGTTATTACACTAGCTTGCTTATAGCTATACTGCTCAGTGTTCTTGAAATGTCCCTTGACAGAATTTAAACTTTATTATACAATTGAATTTTTGATGTGATGAGAAAATAAAAGATACTTAAAACTTCAAATATTGACCTTTTGAAAACAGGAGTGAAAACTAAATACAGTGCAGATTTTGCCAGAGGCAGAGAGAGAGAGGAAAAAAAATGTTAATATTGGCTCTGGCAATTTTTAGAATTAATTTAGAATTAGTCCAAAAATAGAACTAATAATATAATTAATTGTCACTAATTTGAGACAGAACAGCATGAAGTTTTACATGTTAAAGGCTTTGTTAACAGTGGTTAATAGCATCCGTAGAGTATCAGATCAAACATCCAGATGGCATGGTGTCCTGTCTCTGGCAGTGACTGGTAGTCAACACACAGAAAGAGTTTAAGCACCAGTAAGCTCATAATTATGCTTTTCTGATACAGATCCAGGAGTGTACAGCACAGGAGCTGTCTGGGCCAGGTACACGGGCCTTGTTCTTATGACTTCTGTGAATTTGTGTTCCCATGACTTTCTTTTGTGAATTTGTCTTACTGCTATTTGTATAAAATGTTGACCCATCCTATTGAATTGTGAATTGTACAATTTACCTGTGGGTTGTGTGGGAAAAGTATTTCTTCTGTTGTTTGAATATCCATACTTCAGATTTTGTTCAGTGATCTTTGTTTTCTTCTGCGCTGGAAAAGGTCGTAATGGTTGGTAATTATTTATTCCATGCCACTCCAGTAATTTATTTTCTTAATTTGAATCATGCTAGTCTGTTGCTCATACAGAATCTAATGTACCCTACATCTGAATCATGTGTTTTTTCCCTGTTCTGAGTGTTTTGAAGTTGGAGACTAGAGGAACAACAACTACAAGTAGCAGCAATGAAAACCTGTACAGTGGCATAATGCTGGTATCTGTTTTCCTTTCTCCCCCAGCTCCTTACAGCTGCTAATGTAAGCCAGTGCAATAATGGCAGTTGCCACTTGTTATAGTTAGGGCTGATGTGTTTCTTTGAAAGAAAGTCTAGTGGGGAACATTTTAACTGGTGAGAGATAGAGGATCTGACATGGGCTCCCAGTACAATTCCTGCTTCTTTGTTCCATGTAATATTTGTCAAAACAGTGGTGATGAATGATGATATGTATTTATTTTATTTTCAGCATGAAGGATGGCTGCATTCAGCATGCACATAGGCAGATAAAAGAGGTTGAACTGCTTCAAGAGCTGTGTCAGTCAGGCTGTCAAAATCACATTGGCAGACCTGGAGTCCTGTGTGCACAGATGGGATCTGAAAGTGAGATCTGTTTGCTCATGGGGGCAAAGGGAGCTTGATTTGATGAGACTACTGTGGAGAACAGCTGGCTTGCTTGGCTGTGACCACATCTTCACATGTCTAGTAAGAGGCTTGCACTAAATATGTATTTTTTCTTTTTCTTTTTCTTTTATTTTTTTTCCCCTGCAAGCCATGTTTCTCTCTGGAGATGTGCAGCTTTTGTGCACCATGGCCTCTCTGGGGCACCAGCTGCCTTTGCTGCCCTGGCCCTGCCCCTGGGTGCATGGGGGCTCCACATGAGGATGAATAGGCAGTAAAGTACTGTCACTGTTTGCTTTTGCTCATGCTCTGAAGGGCCTGCAGGGAAGCCAACAGAGGAACAGAAGCCACTTTTCCATGTAGTGGAGTTATGGTAGGAGAGCACAAAGCAAGCAGGTTGCAGGCTGTGAGCCCTCGCTCCTGAGCCTTCCCAGGGACCTGAATTCTTACTGGATTTTGTGTTGAGGAGTTATGTGTCTGTGCTCAGGAAATCCATCCTACATCCCTTGGTGAAATCTCATTAAGTGGCATCAAGCCTTGAAGCTAAAGCAAAGTCACTTACCTGTCAAGGGGTTTTTGTTATACAGTTGTCAATTCAGAGCAGCTCTTTACCTACCAAGTTAATGTTGCGAGATTCTTCTTTCTGGCATCTGTAGCCTTTATGTATTTAATGTTGTCTTATAATCAGTTATCTGTATCTTTTACTTTTGTCATAAGAAATAAGATCATCTTTATTTGTTTTAAAATGTGAGCACTAAAAACTGTGCATGTAGGCAGTATATTTAATTTCTCCCTCTTGATTGGATAATAGGTATGAATTACTTTGCTAGGCTTGGTCTGTGGTAATACTGATGTACTGAAGTATTGACTGTTTTCTGGTGACTGGTTTTTGTGATTGCCTTTCTCAGAGAGATTTCGTGCACTGTGGGAAAGACTTATGGGTTTTACTAGAGGTGTCCACTTCCCTGGGTTTGATCATGCTGGGTACAGTGCATACTCTGATCTCAGCTAGCAGATCACTTAATTCAGTAACATTTGCCCTCCAGGAAAACGGTGAGCATTTTTAAAAGCGTTTTTTGAAAGTTTTAGCGAGGAAGACATGAAATGTCAAATACCTGTGTTGTTGAATGTAGCAAAGTAAATCTGTGGAAATGATGTGACTCAATGAGCATGTTTCCTTGAGAAGATATTAAAATGCAAAGAGTAGGCGAAGGACACAGGCACCTACAAGGTACAGCAAATGTACAAAGGGACAAAAATTGCCATAAGATAAAGATTTGGAAGGAACAGAAAAAACTAGGACACAACAGTATTTAAAGGGCTGAAGTCTGTAAAGAGTCATTGCATTGGGAGTATTGGGAAATGGAAAAAAAGAAATTTTGAAAGGGAATGCAAACATTAACATAAATGAAGTTCTCACAGCATGATTACTACCTAAAATGTTCTTTTAAAATGTCAGAGGCACTTATTTTTATTGTCCCTTAAGTCCTTGTAAATTCTGATTTTTTTAAATTTCTCATTTTTGTCTGAGTAGAGAGTTGAGTTGTGCCCAGTGACAAGCCCAGAGGTGATAGGCACAAACTGAAAGACAGCAAGTTCCCTCTAAACATCAGGCAATGCTGTTTTACTGGGAGGGTGACTAAACTCTGGGGCAAGTAGCCCAGGGAGGTTGTTAACTTGGAAATGCTGGAAATCTACCTGGACATGGTCTTGGGCAGCCAAGTCTAGGTGTGACCCTTCTTGAGCTTGGGCTGAGGCCAAATGACCTCCAGAGGTCCCTTCCAACCTCAGCTGTGCTGGGATTTTGCAAAAAATGTCCTTTAGTTTTAAAAAGCAGCATTTTATTGCTGCTTGAATATAAAATGCTCAGCCAACATAGTGGATTACTTGTAAAAAGATACATTCACATGTAGATATTAAAATGGGCTTTCCAAATAAATGGAAAATGCAGTGATAAATGGGGGGGAGGGAAGGGAAGCTTCAGACTAGTGTGAGTTTGGGGTTTTATGTTCTCTAGCTGCAGAATAGAGGTTTTGCAAAGCACTGTTGATTAAACATCTCGTTATGGAGGATAATGTTCAGAAACAACCTTGCTGGGGCCTTGTTAGCAGCACTGAGTATTCAGTGTTCATGACTCACTGGGATGCTTACTAATGTATTCTTGGGTGAGATCTAAAGCCTTTTGTTTGAGAAATTATTTTTTAAAGTAGAAATGCAAAATTAATGGAGAGAATAATTGCCAGCCAAATCTGATTATTTGGCAGGGCTTCATGTGTAAATCCATTGGCATCTGTGCTTGGTCTAAAATTATTATGACATTGACACAAAATGGGAAGCACTGGCATTTTAAGATGACTCACTTTATGAAGAAATAGTCTTTTAAAATCAATCCCTCAGTCTGAGCTGCAGGCTGGGAAAATGTTATTTGCTTTTGATAAGGGATATGGAAAAAGTATTGATTGAAGGTTTACTGAGGGACAGAAATGTTGCAGGCATGCAAAGTTAGACCAGGTAAAACCCTTTGGAGAGGGCTGTAGAAGAAAAGCCTGCTTTCAAAGACACAGAATACTGTGTGTGATCCAAGACAGATACAAACTAATTGGCTGACCTTACTGCATTTTCTATGGTTTGGCTTGAAAAGCAGAGAAGTAACTTCCAGTCGAAGGAAATTTTGTGTCTGCTTCTTCAAACTTCATTCTATGACGTGCATTAGTCATTATCAATGTAGCTTGAGCTGAATTACAACTTTTTAAAGTTGTGCAGTATTTTTTTTATTCTTGTTAGTTCACATTTTCATTGCTTTGAATGTGAAAGAAGTAGTGGAAGTGTAAATTGGTGTTGTATCTTTGGACCACTAGGCCTAATTTATTTACTTGCATTAATTTGTGCTCCAGTTCCTCTCTCCCTATGATTTCCCTTTATCTTCATATCTACATCTTATATTGCTTGGGATAGATGGCTTAGCTGGGAATAAAGCTGAATATTTCATAATTTTTCTCAGAATCACTTAATGACTATTTGTGATGCTAGTTTCCATAAGGGATGCATTCATATTTTTCTTAGTTTTTTCCTTTTTTTGGAGAGTATTCAAAACTTCACATTGTTTTCCTATGTCTGACTCTGAATTTTAGTATTTATTTACTTTTTTTTTTCCTGAATGGCAAAAGTATCTTTTTATTACTTAAAAAAAAGCATACTTAATATGAAATGCTATCTTAGTTCCCTGATATGTGACACAGCAGTAATCAAATATATTGTGTTTTATTCTCCATATCTGAGATTTACATAACACTTGAGTCTTCTGTGACTGTGGAGTTTAATAAAATTTAGATTGCATCTCTGCTTTCATATAGGAGTTATTGTTTTTCAAGATTTTGCTCCTTATATTTCCTCTCCACATAACTGTACCTGATGGATGCAAATCCATCTGCAGTTCAGCTCATTCTCTTGCTGCCTCCTACAAGGTAAATTTGATTTTTATGGAGCAACTTGAAATAATACTTTAATAAGAAAGAATGGTTAAGTTTGTGAAAGGAATATTGCCTTTTGCTGTCTGAGAATCCAGGCTTTGCCTTTGTAGATTTCTTTGAAAGAAAGAAAATGCCATGGAAACAGAAGGTCGTCTTAATATTGGGGGGAAAAAAAGAGCATTGGGTTAAGCAACATCTTGGTTCCTATTTAGTTTGCCTATTTGGATTTCAGCATTTATGGGAAAAGGTGCTTTTTAAAAGTTGAACCATCCAATTACAGATTCTGTACTGGTTCATAAATAGAAAAGATTCAAAAAGTTAATTGCAAGTAAAACTAGTCAGTTGGGATTAAATTGCTTTAGTCAGTAGGAAAAAAAATTGTTTCTGGGGAGTCTAGCATATGTTTGCTTGGGAAAAAAAGAAAGTGATAATAATAATGTCCATTTAGCAGAAGCCATTCACAGCAGGAACTTCACTTTAGAAGTCTGGTAGCAAGCACCATGTAGTTAAATGGTTTGGCTTGCTGGGGGAGCATATAGGATGCTCTCTCTGGCTGCTGTGCAATGGCAGCATTGTTTTGAATGTGTTGGAAGAAATGAGATGAGAGAGCAGAGCAGAGGAAGAAAAATTAAAGCAGAAGTGCTCACTCCAATAAAAATGAAAAAGAAAATATCCTGCAAGACCCCTGTTCTCTTTGTCCTATTTGATGGTATTGAGTAGTGTTTGAACCAGAGCAGGAAACAGCCTTTCTTTTCAGCAGATGTCTTCCAGGAATTTCCAGTAGTGAGTAAATAGATGTGTTCAAGACTGGGACTGCATGTTTCTTTTTATAGGCAGATACTATTTTTGTTATGATCTATTTATAATGCATTACTGTTTTAGTTCAAAAAAGCTGCAGAAAAGCTTCTATTTCTTTTGAGCATCTTTTAGTCCTTGGGAAGCTTTTGCTGAGTTGTTTCAAAAGTTAGGGTTTTTTTTTTTTTTAATAAATTCTTTAAATTGATTGATAACTTGAAGCTGCATTGACTTCTAGTTAGGCAGTCAAGCTGTTTGCTTGTTAATGGGCTTAATTTTAGGTGATTTTAATTTTCTTGAAAGATCTGTGATGGCCAGCACTGTTCAGTCCTCTGATTATTTGTAGAACTGTGCTTTTGAATGTTCTTTTCTAGGAGTCCAGTAGGAAAAGCCTAAATAAGCAGCTCTGTTTTTTTAAACATTAGAGAAATCATTAAAAAAAGTCAAGAGACTGAAAGCTGCAAAAGTCAATAAGCTTATGTGATCTGGAGAATGAATGTACTCTGCAGGTCATCATTTACATTAAAAAATATAGTTTGATACTAGTGCTATTAGTATGTCAGTGCAAGCTATGATGATGATTTCTTTTAATCATCATGTCAGTGCAACATCATGAGTTGCAAGAATTAAACTCTTCAAAGCTGTAGGAACCCAAAGAAACAGGACAGTGCATCATCAGATTTGGCCACCAGTAGGTCACAAACTGCAATACCAAGTTCACTGCAGAATTTAATAACTTGGAAATTGATTAACACAAGTTGTATCAGATAAAAATTCTCTCTTGCAGTTAAAAGATGTCCACTCCTTTTGTCTCAGATGTTGCAAGTTTCTGTTTCATTGAGTAAATGAAAATTTTAAGTCCTTGTGATTTTTTTTTTTCTTACCTCTAAGTAAATATCTAGTGGCAACATCATCGATAATCTGTAATTGCTTCAAAGTACTACTGAAATACTAGCCCTCTACATGTAGCTGTCAAGAGAAATGCAGAGGGCTACTTGATACAGATTAATTGGTAGGAGTTAATGGGACCCAAAGGCAGTCTGCTTGTAGCTGTGTGCAGAGATAACCAGATGCTCCACTCCCAGTATTGTCTTCCTCGTACTGTCAGAAGTCTTTTTAAGTGTCTGTTATTGTTCTAGCAAAGGACTGCAGATATTTCACTAAATCAATTATTTCAGTCTTTTCCTCTGGGCAAAGGAAAATTGAAGTAGCGTTTCATGTGATTGCTGAATTGCTACCAAAAGTGCCCCAAAATCAATCCTTTTTGTGAGATGTCTCAACACATGCTGCCTTTTTCAACTTATATATGGACTGTGGAGAGATCAAAATACAAAGTGCAATGCACCTGAGTTACACCTTCTAAACATAGTGGGAAAATCACCTAAATTATCTGATTTGTAGAAAATGAATGCATTCGAGTTGGGTTATGAAAAAGAAAAAAAACTTGTCTGCATAATAGCTGTTCTTGGAATTATATGTTTATGTGAATCTGTTGGTTTGTTTTATATGTTGTCTATTTTTGTAGCTTAGACCAGGTACAGGGATTGTCACCTACAGTATTTTTAGGCTTTAGGGCACTTTCTAAAGGAAGACAGCAAATTATTAAATCTAAACACAGAACTCATTTATGAGGAACTTGGTGAAAATCTATTTAGTTTTGGTCATCCTCCTTAAATTTAATTTTTATTCTGCCTTTAGGGGAACAGTACTACCATGCATTTTAATAGTATGAAGTAAGTTATTCATTTTGGAGTGTTAACTTAATAGTATTTCAATGCATTTCTGTTGCTGCCTCTTCTGGGTTGGTTGTGGTTGTTTTTTCTTTCTCAGTCTAGCAATAGGCTGGGGATTGCTTCAGAGCCTGTCACCACTGGTTCATACTCAAGCAGAAGAATGACAGCCAAGCTGAAAGCTGGGCTGAGAGTGCAGCTCAGTAGCAGTTCCAGCTCCTGCAGTCCTGGGCAGGCAGCCTGAGAAAAAGAGCCAGATTTTCCTCTCAGGAAAACTGCAGCCACTTGGATTGATGGCTGCTTAATAGTTCTGTAAAGCAGGTTAACTATCTGTGCCTCCTTTTGGGCTATGCTAAACTGGCCACTTCTGCACAGTCTGTACAGTGACAGTTGCCATGTATAAAAAAATTGCATAATTTTTTTTCTACTTTTCTTTACATACAGTGCCCAAGCAAGACACAGAAATTGGCTTCAGAGCCACAGGAAGTATGTCAGCCCTCCTGATGCTCAATGAAAACAAAATTCTCTTCTGATTGCAACAGAATCAGTCATGGTTTTAGCTTCACAATGAATAATGTATTTGTGAAAAGATAGCATAGCCTTAAAAATTATTATGTGCAATAATTATTGTATATTAGGATTTTTCTTCAGGAGAATGAGCTAGTAGTGAAAGAAACATTGCTATATTTTTATGTAATGTTTTATTGCTTACAGCATATTAATGACAGATGGCAGTTGTCACTAATTGTATTACTACAGAGGAAGCAGTTTAGAATGAGCTTCTTTTTTGTGTGTCTTGGTTATCTTTTATTCTGAGGAAAGTCCAATGCCCAAATGGTTTGCTGTATTGAAGTTGAAAGCATCTGTGCTGGTAAGCCACCTTCTCACTCATTAAATGCTTTCACTTTACCTAAAATAGGATTGTACTAGGCTGTTGCTTGGCATGTTGCACCTGTTCTAGTGTTGAAATGAGTGGGTACAATATATTTTAAAAAGCGTGAAAGAACACTATGGCAGATGAAACACTGAGTGCCCAAATGTCACAAAATTCCTGAATTAAATTTGTCTGTGACACAAGTTTCTACTTGATGCACAGGCTTCATGAACAAATCTTTAACTACACAACCATATAGTGGGATTTCCTCTTTCCTGCAGCAGAATACCTAGCCTGTTTGCTTGTACTGTGGAAGCTTCCAAAACCAGCTTGGCCTCATGACTTGTTATAACAGTTGCTGCTCAAAAGCAAGAAGACTTCAAAAAGCCTGTGGAGAAGTACTAACCTATGTTAAATGTTTGTCACTGCCAGTTGTCTGTGATAGTACAGGATCCCTGGCAAATTGTTTAAAAATTACTGTTTAAAACCCTGACCAAGAGGTTGGTTAACAGGATTTGAAGGTTAGGAGAGTTGCAGCACATAGCCACAGAAATTTATGTCAGTTTTGCAGCTGTGAAGAGCAATGCCCATTTCACATACCAAACTGCAAGATGCTAAAAAATACAAAACCAATTGTGTTTCTACTCTGTATTATACTTAAAGAAGCATAAATTTTAAAAGTGTAAGTACAGCCTAATGATGAAGAATCAACCTGAGTAGGTGTTGAAGAATTAGAATTGCATTGTTAGTAATCGACTATAATAATAATTTCATAATGATAATAAAAATGTGATAATATATAATAAGATATTGTAAGATACTACATATACATAATATAAAATAATGGAAGAATATACTATATGCAACTATACAATATATAATATATTGTATAATTGTAATATATTAGTCATTATAATAATAATATAAGACAAAAATAGTCTTTTGTCTCATAGTTGACATTGCTTTGAAGATTCATGCAGTGATCTCTTCTGGAGTCAGTTCCTAAGCTGAGGCTGCATTCCTCAATGCTGCAGTGGAGTGAGTGGCTTCCACACAAGAGCAGAGATGATCTTAAGGGGCAAGAAGGTAACTGGTGCTCACTGGTTTTTCTGCACCAGACCTAGAGCTTGTTAGCTCTGGGGAGGGTCAGATGAGCTGCCTGAGCCCCTACAAAATTAGTTTTGTAGAGGAATTAGTGCCATTTCTTCTCCTTTGGAGGTTGCTGTCCATTTTGCTTATTCGGATTATTGTGTTCAGCTGTTCACTGATTCTGTCTTTGGGTTCTTTGCAGTTTGTGGACTCTTCAGTCTTGTATGTTGGAAAGATTAACCTGTAAAGCTCATCATGTGGATTTTATGTGGCAGTGATTGGGTTTTAATGTGGCCTTCTGTTTAGTTCTGAATGCCATTTGAGAAGAAAAGAGAAGCACAATGCCATCATGTATTTTAGAGGGAAGTAAGAAAGGAGCTGAAGGAAGGCTGTGGGTGGGAGGCAGCTTTATAGGACTTGGGATCTTGGTTGCACTGGCTGTTCAGGATAAAAGAAATAGTGAACCTATGTTGTTGCAGCCTAGAAAATTAAGGGTAAAAATGCAAGAGCAGTTATCCAGTAGGCTAAATTGCCAGGGGAGATAATAGAATTGTTTATTTAAGCCCATGTAATCATAGGACAGATGAGGCTCCTGTCCATTAGAGTCTTAGGACCAGTGTTATTGTTTCTGAGATGTGGCAGCAAAACAACTGGCTGAGGAGCTCTTCTAAAATTAAAATAAGAAACACATTAGGTATCAGTTATTTGATGGCTGTGGTAAACAGCTGGTAGAGTAAGCTTCTGTTGATTTAGCTCTCATCTGAGCTGCATCTTCCGTGTCGGCTCAGCTAAGCAGGTCTGGCTTATAGAGGGAGTGGAAAGGCTTTGTTTTTTCCAGTTTCAGTCTTAATGTTTTTTGGGGTTAGAGGAGACATTTTCTCAGTCATTTCCTTGCAGTGAATTGTTTCTGCTCTTTTCATTCACTGCTGGGTTTATGTGTAGATAAAAGGTTTGTGTTCATTTAGGCACCTTGAAAGGTTGCACTTTTATGGCCAAGAAAGCTTCCCCCATGTAGCTAGTGACTGAGTTTTCAGCAGTATCTATAAAAGCTTGTCAAGGAGGATGACAGGATTCTTTCAGTAAGCAATAGCTGGTGATTTGACCAACTCCAACTGCATAGTCTTTTATTTTGGTCAGGCATTTAATCTTTTTCTAATTTGATTTTCCCTTTATAAAGCATGAGTTATATTAATTCCCATGTTGCACCCTTTTGTTCATATATAGATTTTAAACTTTTGGGACACTTTATTGTAGAGTATTTGCACAAAATGTAGCACTGTGGGATCCTTGTCTTAGTTGAAGCCTTAGAGAACTATTGTAAATAGTGGCAGAAATAATTAGCTCCATTCCCTATTTATAAACGTCACAATAAGTAAGAGAGCTCTTTAGGTTGGTACTTAGTCTAAGTCCCCACAGACTGCTGAAGGCTTTAATCAGGAAATTGTTATCATGTGAACTCAACAGAAAAAAAGTTGAATTTATTAGACACTTGATTTTTCAACCCTATAATCCCAATGCAAGCTCTTGTTAAGATGAAAGTCATGTTTAGAATGTGCACAATTAATTTAAGAGAATCTACAAAAATGTTTTAAATACTGGGAGCCATACAGCCTGACATGAAGGAGAGAGTCCCCCAAACATGAAAAGTCCTGGAGTTAATGTTAAATTTCATGTATTTGGCTTTCTCCTAAGCTCAGAAATTTAAAATGTATGAACTACTGGTTCTCTGTGATGTGCTTTAGTGTCAGAAAGCTGTGTCTGTGAATGAAAGTGTTGTATTCCAGTTCAGATCAGGCTGGCCAATCAAAACATGTAAAAATCTCTATTTTCTACCAGTATTTTTCCCCCAAGTTTATAGCCAGAGAGCAAAA
Source organism: Muscicapa striata striata (assembly GCA_030060385.1). NCBI lineage: Eukaryota > Metazoa > Chordata > Aves > Passeriformes > Muscicapidae > Muscicapa > Muscicapa striata. The sequence goes on along the minus strand of JAREIS010000010.1, from coordinate 4,423,116 downwards.
AGAAAGCCTTACATGTTGATTAGCAAAGCCTTTCCATGTGGCATTTTTTCTTCCCTATGGAGAATGGTGATTGTTTTAAAAGAAAGGGACTGTCATCTTTCCTAAAGCTGGCTTGCATCACTGTTCCTTCAGCTGCACTGGGATGTGGCCATCCCTCTGCATTGGGGTTCTGATGGAATTTTCTGCTACAGAGCAAAAGTCATCAGTCGCTGTTAATTTAGAAAGAGTGGGGGAAGATGACATAGTCATTAATCTTTAGGCAGATAAATAGGCAGAATTTTTGAATGATGCATGAGATTTCAGGAAGCTTTTAGAGTATGTGAGAGGTTCTTACTGTGAGATCCCTTGGGAAACAGGGATTTCAAGCAAGATTTTCAGCATTTTAGTAACCTGTTCTTAATGTGATTGATATCTAGGCTTGCCTCTGAGTTCTGCATTTTGTGTGAGTGTTGCCCTTGCAGATGTTGGTATACATGGTATTATTCATATGTAACTGTGATTGGATTTTTGGTTTACCTGGAAAGCCTTACAATGTATAAAAACGGTATTTGGTATTTCTGCAGTGTCAGAAAGAGCAAAACTAGAAATTTGTTTTTTAAGATAGATATAAATGTTCTCTCCGCCTCCCCAACTGTGTTTTTGTAGACAAATCTTGAAATACTATTTTTGCTACCTGCTAAAACATGTTAGTAAATACTTATTTTTCTGATTATTAGCTCATTTTATAATCTCAGTTCATAAATATGCAATTCAGATTTTGTCTCACTTCATTACTAGCCTCCTTTCTTATTTTTAAAGACACGATCTCCTGCTGAGCTAAGATATAAGTTGTCTGGTGGATAAAATCTGTTAGGGAAGCACCTGGGCAGACCTTCTCTATATCTACTTATTTGAAAGACAGAGATAATCTGCTGCAAAAATAAAAATAGCATCTGAATTATCCAGAGGAGTCAGAGAATGAAGCTACTGGATTAGAATAGTGCTCATTTGTATGTAAATGTACTGTCTTTGTTCCTGAATTTGATCCTTAACATCTGTTAATATGGAAGAGTAAGGGATGAAAACCGTTCTTGAAATTGATCCAGACAGATGCACACAGGTTAGTGCTGTGTGGCTAAATCATGATGTACATGGTGGGGATTATCTGAAAAAAATCTATAGTTGAAAAAGCCAGGCTGGATGCCTTAGGAGAGCTATGCACTGCAGCCACAATTGCTGAGGCTGGTGATCCTCCATGAGTTTAATCATATAAAGGTTTATATTTGCTAGAAAGTTTCAGTGCTTAGAAAATCAAATGGTAGATGCCTGCATTTTTGCAACTATACCTTGCTGTTTACCTGTGAATAAACATTACTCAAATGAATAGAAATATTTTGTGGAAAGTTTTTTTTCCCTAACTTGGATACAGGGGTTTTTTTCCACAAAAAGTGAGGGAAAGAAAGCAGGGGGGAAAAAAAAAAAGGAAAAGAGACCCTCTTAGAGACTAAGATTCCAGCCAAACTTGCAGACAGTTATTTGCATATTTGAATTTTGTGCTTTCTGCCCCGTTGGACAGGAGTGCTCTGGTGCCTGTGGCAGAGCAGCCAGGAGCAGGTGCATGCCTGCAGTCCTGCTGTTCCAAAGGCAAATTTGTCCACAGCCAGGAAATGTTGCATTCTTGCAGTGCAGCAATTTTTTCCCCTTGAAATTATGTAACTTATAAAAAGTTGAATCTAATGTTCTTAAATGACATGTTGAGAGAGATTTTTTGCAATGAGTTTTGGATGCATTGGACTATTTTGTCTTACAACACAGAATACTAAAAATACATCATTAGGCAAATGACAAGAGCTTTTAAAGTGTTGGCATTTCCTAATATTTGCATTATTATATGTTAGCTTAAACTTGCAGTCAACCTTCTTTTTGTTTAACCGCACTTAATCTGTCTAATTAATAGAATTTTTGTATCTTCCCATGCAGTACTTGCAGTAATCAGTCTCTGGACATGCTTTTTTGCATAGAACTCATATTTTGCTGATCTCTTTAAGTTACATGGTTATTGGTCTGCAGCACTTGGTATAAAATTCAGAAAGGTCATCTGAAAATAATTGTCTTGAAGGAAGAAAGCATGCTATGTTTGGGTTTTTTTGGCTGGTGCACTTCACAGTCTGTTATCTCTTCCATTTGCATGACTTGTTTCCCACTTAATTTGATCTTTTACCTCCTGGCAAATAGCAATAATGCCTCAGCATAATGATGAGCAACAGCAGAGGTAAAAAAACAAATATATTTATATTCTTCCCTGACTTCCAAATTTACATCTGAAAATAGAAACTAGTTAATGTCTACTGTTCAGAAGGGTAATAAATAAACATGGTTTGGGGAAAAGACTGGATATACTTCAACATTTTTCTGCAGTATAGAAAGATTTTTGTAAAATAATTTAGGAGTGATGCTGACAATAACAAGATAAGCAGGAGGATAATTAGCTTCTGGAAACAATGTGTAGCTTTCATTTCACTGAAACTTCAGAGGCTCAAGGCTGAAATACACGGAACTGTTTGCAGGATGAAATGTGTGACACATAAAAAACAGCATAGTGTATGCAGAGTGTTTGGAGTCCATCAAGGCTTGGAATAGCATCTTCAATGCACATATCCACCTACTGGTGTTTAATAATTCTGCCAACAGTGCCTACTGTTCCTCCTCACTATTAAGTTAGCCCTCTAAATACTGCAGCACAATCTGTGTTTCCATTGTCACTTGGGTGATCAGGTGCTGGGGGATGTTGCCCACAGAGGCAGCAGAGTGTCCATTCTTGAGCTACTCAAAACCTGACTGGACACAGCCCTGAGCCAGAGCAGTGGCTCCAGCTGACCCTGCTCTAAGCAGAAACAAGGTCATCTCCTGGGATCCCCTCCCACCTCAATCTGGGATGAGGTAGCAAAGAGGGATAAGTTTTAATAAAAAGTGCTGAAAGTGTTGGGCCTTGCACAGACTGACTACAAGGGGAGCTGGGGTTATGTAAGGGCAGCTTAGAAAATGTTGGCATATCATGGCCATAGATTTTTTTTTTCTAATGTTTCCAGAATATCTGTAGAACTAGTAATGCTACTAAGTAATCAAAGGCAGGATGGGTGTGACAAGAATGTTATCAATAATAATGATCAGCTTAGGTACAAACCCAGTGTAAGGGTTTGGGGGGTTGATCAGGTAAATGAGCAGATGCTTAAAGGTTTTGAAATTAAGGAATTGGTGCCAGATTGTCCATGGCTGGAATTTTTCACATACCAGTCTGTGGTTTCATTGAAGTGAAAGGTGATCAAAATGGTTGTTTTAGCATTGCCTTAATGATCAGATGTTGCGGTGTTTTTTAGTTCTTTTTCCTTCCTTTTCCCTTCTGGAAAGCCTGAGAGGCAGGATGGTAGCAGAGGCAGAACCTTTTGGCTGTACCTGGTCACCAACAGAGTGACCAGGGCAGCTGGTCTGATCTCTGCAGGGCCACTGAGGGTCGAGGCTTGCCAGTCACAAAGATGGCTGGGGACATGAGCTGTGCCAGGATTGTCTTCAGCACAGCTTCTCCCCTCCCTCTGGAGGGCTCTGAAGTCATGGGGCAGGAACTCTGAAGCTGTGTTTTCTTTCCAGTTCTTTCTTGGCCAGGAGTGTACAGGCCTTTGAGGTTAGAAGGGACCATTGTAAACATTCAGTCATATCTTCTGTACTCTAGGCCTTGGGCATCTTTCAATTATTGTCTTAATGAGCTTAGACATGGATTATCTGGTTTTGGGAGTTTGATAGATCGGATGTAGTTTAGCCTGGTAATTATCATCACTGTTACACATCTCCTCCTAATGATTTTCTTGCCAGAATTTAACTTGTGATGGATCTTTGTGAGTGTAAGTGGATGTTGAAATAAAAAGTTCGAGGACAAACTATGGCAAATAAAATATACATTTATGATTAAGTAATGGGTTAGAAAATGTTTCAGGAAAACTGTGTTTAAGAGGTAGATACATAGTTCTGTAAGCCTTTAGTGTTTTTTTCCTTGGTGGTGTAATTCCAAGGCCTGATGAATGGATGTAACTGAGAGTGATGATGGCAATCATGACTGTGAGACAGGCTACTGACTTCTGTACAGCTGTGCCAGTTTAGTGGCTGGTTGCTGGCAAAAAGCAGGCTCTTCTGCCTTCCCCAATTATTTTCTTTTTTTTCTTTTTTTTTTTTTTTAATTGCTTTATTTATTTTTCACTTTCCTGCCAGCTTTGCCCCTTAAGTTATGGAGTCCTAAGAGTTATGCTTAGTCCCTGGGGTTATGTGAGTGCTAGGAGAAAAGGCAGGAAGGAACAGTTCCTTTCTGGAGCAGCCTTCTGTTAGCTGGGTTCAGCAGTGTCATTCAGGTCTATGGGACCATAATGAACCCTGGGAACTAAGGATCTGACTAGGAACAGTATAGTTTTGTCTCGTAGCAAAGGTTTGAAAAATCTGTATTTTCTGAGATGCTTCAGCATCAAATTTAGATGCTTCAGCTTTAAAATAATAAATTGAGAATGCAGAATATTACTGTAGTAAGGCATTGTTGTGAAAGTGCATTGTTAGTGTGGAACATGCAGACACACTGAAGTCACAGGATTGACGTTGGCATGTCCACAATTTGATAACACCTCCTGAGTAATACATGTGATAGGTACAGGATGCATTCACTGGTGTTGTGTGACTGACATGGACGTGAGGAGCGGAAAAAAGGTTAGGGCAGCACAACATCAGAAATGTGCTTCTGCCTCTTTGGCTTCCTGACCTTACATATCAGGAATTGGAAGAAAAAGGAGGAAAAGTGGATGGTGCTTTGTCATCTTGTCTCACAAAATGGTTTAAATTATAGTATTTTTACAGACATGTACATTAGGGAATTTAGTAAGACCATCATGTTAAAGGCTGCTCTGTAACTAGGCTTTTTCTGAGGAAGCTGTTGACTTGACTTGGACCTTACTTTTGAAGATAATGTAGGAGAGAAGAAAGCAGTTTATTGCTATTCTTGTGTGTGTGTATATCCTGAAGTATTCCATATTTAAGAAAATTCTTAGAGGTACGTGATCCTGTTTATCCTTTATTTACTGATTGCACTGGAGAACTAGGTAATTTCTGCTCTTTCAAACTTTCATGAGAAGCAGAAATTGCATGAAACATTTAAGAAAAAGGCTTTTTCTTTCTGGAATATTGTCCAGCCTGTATTTTACTGTAGCCTATCAGAAATAAATATTGAAGAATTTTATACACTGAAGGAAAAAATATGTCCCCTTTTCAGATCTTTAAATTGAATGATGTTCATATATATGGGTGTATAATTTATAATGGCATAGAAGGCTTGGCAGTTCTGATATAAAAATGCATGGGATATTTTAACAATGACCACCACCACTCCACTCCTCCAAGAAAAGCCCAAATCAAACCCCTTTGTATTTGTGTGCATGAACATGAAATGTAGTTATGTGTATGCTTATAATGGGGCAGAGTGGCCATAGTAGTTTCCTTTGTGTCTGATTGTATTTCTGAAAAAAACCCCTTCCACTCCAACACCGGTATTTGAATGGGATAAAGCCTCATTTTCCTGAGTTTACTCAAGACTGTAACTATGTGGAATCACACAATAATTGAGTTTCAGGGGACCTCTGGAGATTGTCTAGTCCAACCCCTGTGCTCAAAGCAATGTTTGCTGGGGCAGACCAGCACTGTGTCCAGTCAGATTTTGAGCATCTCCAAGAATTGTGACTTTGCAACTCCCCTGAGTCCAAATAGCACAGTGTGTGGTACAAAACATTGAATATGGGACAGGAAGTGAGATGAAGAGCCACACTCCATTCATGATCCACACTCCATGGAAGCATTTGAGCATATATCTCAGTCTTACTACAGTAAACACAGTTAATGTTTGGGTTTAAGTGCAGTATTCAGCTAGAGTCATTGGTATGTTTATTTACATTTAATGGTGCTTTTGTTATTCTATTCAGTCACAGAAATCAGATGGACAGTTGCCAGTTCTGCTGCCTTTATTTATGCCCTTTTATTTTCCTAATGTCAGAAAGGGCTGCAATTGTGACCCAGATACAACCATGTAACTCTGTGGGCTTTGGTCAGTTTTATTACCAGTGACTAGGACTATGTTTTCATTTTTACTACTGTAATACTACATAGAACTGTAGGAATTTATAATGTTTGCATGTATACAGGTGTCATTTATTTAAAATGTGCACGGTAATTTTTTTTTATGTCATAAACCCATTGCATAAAGCCTTTGAAAAAGTAATAAGGCTGCAGCAGGCCTGTGCAATAATCCTGTCATCCTTAAATTATTTTTCTGAAGCACTGACTCTCAAGCTGTCATGTGGGATACTTTAATCTCTTTTGCTGATGGCATTCACTGTGTCCGCTTCCAGGGCAGCCACAGGCAGACCTCTTTAGAAAAACAGATGAAGCAGTTTATATATAGCATTCCATTTATCCCTAATGAAATCAAATGGCCTTGTGGCCAGGACTTGGGTTAAAAAGAGCAGTTTATTGAGAACCTCTAAATAGGATAAAAAGAGTAACAAATGGTGCTGTACTCCCTGGCTAGTTGCCTTTTCAATATCACATGGAAAATTTCCCTCTGAAATGGAAAGAATTCACCACACCCTGTTTATGTAGAGGTGATTCAGTATTTCCTTGAAGATTTTATGAATAGTTAAAAAAAAAAGAAGGAAGCTATATCCCTTGTGGCATTGGGTGTCAGAACTGGGACACCAGAGTAACTGACATGTAATACTTACCAGATACGTCTGACTAGATGTTATTTTTAATTGAGATGAAAGGACAATTAAAATAAAAAAGAAGAACATTGCAATTATGAATTTGGAGGCTAAACCTGATGTTTATTTGTATAACTGCAGGGCCACAAAGACCTCCTGGCCATGATTCCTCATGGGCAGAGCTCTAAGTAGAAAGTATGCTCTACCTGTCAGTGCCTGCACAGTGCCCAGGTGTGTAAGGTTAGACACATTTACACAAGTACTGGTGTTGGTATGCTGCACTTAGAACTATAAGCAGTGCTTTTCTGTGGAAAGACATTTAGGGTTAGGATTGCCCCTAGGTCGTTTGCTGGAAGAGATGCTGAAGGTACATCAGTATTTCTTAACAGAACGATGCATGAAATTTAAACCTATGAAGTCATCATCTATTCACCTCATTGACTATACTATTATCTTGATGATGCAAGGTCTGTGTTTGTTTCTTGTAACTGTAATATTGACACTCTGAATTGTCTGTTTGAAAAGTTTGCTCTTCTAATAGGCTTCTATTATAATTCTTTGGAGTTCAGTTAGTTCTATAAAGTGGCTTCGTGGATAAAAATAATAAAAAACCCTCTGAAACAGAGTAATTTTGCATCTCTGTAACTATCTGTGCTGGTTTCAGCTGGGGTAGAGTTAATTTTCTTTACAGAACATAGTATGGGGTTGTGTTTTGGATTTGTGTTGAACAGAGTTAATAATACAGAGATCTTTTTGTTGTTACAGAACAGGACTTACACAGAGCCAAGGCCTTTTCTGCTTTTCATACTGCCACACAGGCAAGGAGGTTGGGGATGCAGGGCAGTTTGGGAGGAGAGACAATTGGAGCACATGACCCAGACTGGCCATAGGGATATTCTAGACCATATGACATTGTGCTCAGTGTATAGAGTGGGGGGAGGAAGAAGCAAAGAGGGGATGTTTGAAGTGATGGCATTTATACCAAGTCACCATTATGTGTGATGGGACCCTGCTCTGCTGGAGGCAGGTGAATGCCTGCCTGCCCATGGAAAGCAGTGAATCCTTGTTTTGCTTTGATTGTGTGTATGGCTTTTGCTTTCCCTATTAAATTATCTTTATCAAGTGGCTGCCTGGGGCTTGGTGGTTAAACCATGGGGTTAAACCATGATGATGTTATATTCCATCTTTTGTATTTGTTGTCTCTCAGTCTTCCACTTTGCACCTGCCTGTATGCCCTTAAGCTAATTTCCTAGATAGGAATGCCTTTCCCTGGATGCATTTCTTCATACGTTTTCTTTAGATCACCGCTGGTTTTCTACCTCTTTCTTCACTCTTTTCATTTCTTTCAGTTTTTAATATTTGGACACTTAGAGAATGTTTATCCTCAAGGACCAGTTGATTGAGACAGTTGACTCAGATTTTAATCAGGCTTGAAGAGAGCACCATCCACGAATGTGTGCCTAACTGTAATAAGCCTATAAAAAAAATTATATGAACTTCAGCATCTTTAAGTTGCAGTGGTAGTTATTATTTGAAAACCACATTTTTCAAATACTAAGAAAAATAATGTATTTTTAAAAGTGCTCGAATTTGCAGATTCTAGATGCTGGAGGTAACTTTGCATTGACCCAGCTGAGTGTTTTGGCAGTTATTGAAAGAGAGAAGTGTGTAGCAAATTGGTCTTCATTAGCTACTGTGAGCAATCTGCTTTTTTTAATGTTATAATATCAGAATTTACTGAATTTAAAAAAAAATCATATGCAGAGATTTTATTTGTTTTCAGTAAGATTTATCTTTTAAATTTGATTCAGTTTTGTGCTAAGTTAGGAGCTTCCTAGCCTTTAACAGCCAAAGGAAGAAGTGGCCTTGGTTTCAAAAAGGAAACAAAAGCATGAGGAGTAGTAGAGCTCTTCTTTCAGCCAGAAGTCACTGCTTTTCCACTTGTCCTCAGCTCTCTCCAACCTCACTTCTGGTATTGCAGGTAGTATTTCTGAGATTTCATGTTCAGAATTTCTTTTAAAAACTGAAGGAGACCAACTGCAGAGAGGAAAGCGTGCCCTGTAGCCAGATGTAAGCTCAGATTGTTCATCCCTTTCCTAGCCTGTAAAGCTTTCATTCTCTCTCATATATTGTTCTTCTTTGCTTGCCTACCCAGGAAGCCAGATATCCAACAACCTGTAGAGATGGGGCTGGAACCTGAGGGTGATTACTTCAGAATGATGGAATAAGATATTTTAGTGAAAACAAAAGCACTGCAGTTTTTACTTGTCCTTATTTTTCTTCCTAAACCTCCTAAAAGTATGTTTGTAAGCAGCTGATTCCAGAGAGTTTTATGACTCTGGGACTATGTTCCTGGTCTGTGCTTAACAGAGACCTCCATGTCCACATCCCACCATGTGGTTCATGTCCCGTCGGTCACTCGGCCAGAGCCTGGCAGAGGCACTGCCATCCATCTGGGCCATTTATCAGCTTTGACTGCAGTTGCTATTTTGGAGCTTTCAAATAGGCACAGATAACAAAAAGAAGTTATTTTGTAGTTAATCATGTGGTGCTGAAAAACAAGTAAACCACTGAAATCATTGCAAGAATCAAAATGTAGAGGAAGGAGAGGCAGGAGTACAGAAGTGGGAGAGACATACACTGATAAAAGAGATCAAGTGTCACAGATGTTAAATAGATGAATAAAGGTAAGGAAAATACACATGCTGTAGGAACTTGGATTTTAAATTAATATCAGTTTATATTGTAATGTCATGGTTATACTTTATAGCTGGAGCAGGAACTCTGTCATAAATCCAGATTAATCTGTTTGGTCTTCAAGAAATGGACTGAGGAATGACTCACTCTTCCTCAGAATTTATGTGCTGTTATTGTTAATAAAAGGATGCACTGCCTGTTACACTCCTTGGAAATGAAGATGTTTTCCTAAGTATTTTGAATGCCATGTTTACATCCCTAACCATGGTTTCCAGGGAGGAGGTTTGCATGCTTTAAGCCACTTTCCTGGAATACCCTGGGAAATGTGTTGAAATATTGATCTGCTACCTCCCTTCCCAGGCATTTCTTTAACTTGCCTTATAATTCACATTAAGTCAGGTTAAGGTAAAAACAAATGTGATTTTATTTCTGAAGTTTTCTTTATACAATACAATGTATAATGTACCACATAGACACAAAAAACGTAAAAGAAAACCAAACAATTGTCTGCCTGTTAGGTTAAATCAGGGTGTTCTTCCTAGCCTTTATGGAGTAGCTCCCAGCTTGCTAGAAATTGATGTCCCCATGGCTGAGGAGATGTTTTACAAAGAAGTTTTTGGTCTTGGATGTGGAAGACGATTAAGGTTAAATATAAACTTCTAGACCCCAATTATTTTTTGCTGTTTTCTGGGGTTTCATTTGTAGTTAAATATTCTTTTCCTTCTCTCTCATTCTTACACATGTAAGAATTACTGATCCATAGTTTATTCAGTTATAGATGCCATCTGATCTGTTAAATAGGGTCACTTCTTTGAAATACAAGGATCTCTTTGGCTAGATTTCCTGTAAGGCAATAAGGCTGCTTTTTTGGTAGATTATTTTCTCTACTTGATTAAATTGTTCCTAAAGTCTTAATTCAATGAAGAGGAAAACCATGGTTCTCAGCTGCTAAGGAAACAGAAGAATCTCTGTATAGTGCTTTTTCATGCTCTAGACCTCATGAGCGTTCAGTTCAGCACCTTCATACAGTTACACAAACCAAGACTGAAGTATGAATTGCTGGCTCTTGAAGTAGTCTACATGAGACTCTCTATAGACCACTTTAGGGTAAGAAAGGGCTTGAGATAGCTGGTTTTTTTGGGGTTTTTTTGTTTTGTTTTGGTTTTTTTTTCTCCTTAAACCTGTTTACCTTTTTTTTTCCCCTTGCTCCTTTTCCTGAAAGTCATAGATCTGGACTCCTTTGCTCCTCATGTGATGACAATGAAAAGTCACAATCCCATTGTAGGCTTAGTTTCTCAGTCTGTGATGTTGGGCATTTTCTGATATAATGATGAGTCATTTCTGACTTTATTACCATATGACCAGAGCAGTGGGTCATGCACTTTCCTATAGTAAGCTTTTGTAATTAAGGGTGCCAGGTTTTATTTTATGGACTGAAAACTATCAGAATGTCAGAGTTGGTTTCCAGGGGCCTTGTAGGAGAGATTTACCTGAGTAAAATCTGGTGTCTTTGCACAGCTGCATGATTGAATTCAGTAGGTTTGCCCTCTGCACCTTGAAGGGAGTAATTCTCATGTTACTATTTTTAATCTTGTACAAATCTTTTGATTTGCCATTGCCTTAGCTTTTGTAGAGCTAATTAAAATTCCTTCTTTCAAGAAACCATTATAATAATTGGGGGAAAAAAAGTCCTGAAAAATGTATTGCCACTCTGAGCTATAAATGCACTATGGAAATGTGAAGTGCCATGCATCTATCTGTAATCCTTCAGGGATAGCATTAGCCTTTGCTGGGATCATTCAGTGAAACTGCAGTGTGAACAGCTCTTTAAGATGGTGAGATTTTAAAATAGATTTTAAAATAGAATAGAGTTTGTTGTAACCATTCTGACTGAAATTTCTAAATTTCTATTGCCAGGTTTGTTTTTATATCTGTTGTTTGTCTTCAGCAAGCTTTAGAGAAGTCCCATCTCCTGATGTTTCTTAGGTGTTTGGATGACTGCATTATATGTTTTTGTTTTGATATGCTCCCTGTATTTGTCTTGTCATTTGGTGCTAGCTTCAAGGAAGATAGGAGCATGCATGAACCTTTGCTGAATGTGCCTTTGCTCTTCTGCTCAAAAACGGTGTGGAGAGAGTGGGTGCTGATGAAGGAAAGCATCTGCTGCTCTTACTGTTCCCTTAGGTATTCTGTGTTCCTAGCAGTAGTGCTGGAAGTCAGGCAGGACTTGCACAGGTTTCTCCTTTTTGAACTTGATTGTAGCCTGTCCTATAATAACCCCTGTGCTCTGTCTTATTAGTCATGGCAGAATTGCTGAGGGTATTTTTGGTATCTGAAAGAAAACAACTCCTTACTTGAATGACTGCTGGATTTGTTTGTTTGTTTTTTTAGGCTTACTGTTGGATGAATGACCTCCAGTGACTCAGGCAAAAAAGCTCTTGATATGGTTATTTGCTTAGTTTTGGAAAAGAAGAATCCAGCATTGTTTTAATTTACATTGTGTCAATCCCAAGCCCCTCTACTAACTTCATCCATGTATCGGGTTTCTTTGTACATAACTTTTTTTTTGAGAGTTTCTGAGAGCAAAACACTGCCTGTAATTTAACACCAGAAAGACCCCTCTGAAGTATTGTCTTTAAAAGTAATTTACGTGCACTGAACTGTTAAATTGAGAACTCTATTTGGCATAGCTTTAGTTTTTGATCTACAACCAGCAAATGCTGGAAGTTACTTAATAGTTACTCCAAAAGCAAAGAATAAATCAACAACTGAATAATGTCCTCCTTTAATTACTTTTTGCTCTCGTTTTATATTTAATTTTACATCAAATGAAGTGTTCCTTAGAGTAACTCAGATGTTGATTAGTTAAATGGATTATTCATGATGAAAAAAAAGTTTAATTGAAGTGAAATCAAACGTCTTCGCATATATGTGAACAAATCCAGGCAATATTTTTTTCCATCTAATTTGCTTTTAGCTGACTTGCAGCAGGAATATCACAGCTCATAAGGTAATTTTTGTCATGTATGTAGTTACTGAGTTCTCATTTGAGAACAAAATTTTCTTATTTTGGTATACAGTGTTTTTACGTTGGCTGGTTACTAGAGAGGACCTGCTGGGGAAGAATGTGAGCAGGATTCAAAACCTATGATTTCTTGGTGCTTAGGAGCAGAGCCTAGAAAAAGAACACACTAGATGATGTAACTGCATGGAATACTTAACCTACGTTGGGAGCATTATACTGGTATTTTTCAAAAGTGTTTCTTTCTCTCCTCCAAGTTTTTGCCGGAAAATGAAGGTCCTTGCCTCTTATTTTCAAGTTGTAGTTGTTAAGCTGTCAGGAAAGCAAAGCAATTTTAATTTCAGAAGGTTTTATTGTTAGATGGCTTTAAAATCAGTCTGTCCAAAGAAACCAGATACTGCTATGGGAACTTCACTGGATATTATATAGAGACATCTGCTTTGGTGCAGTTGCATTTAGCCTGGAAAATCCATACTGTGAGTTTTCTGTGCAGAGGATGTATTTCAGGAGCAAAGCAGACATGAGGTTGTTAGGTATAGTGTGTGAATTACAGAGAGGAATGGGTGCAGCAGGCAAGTCCTCTGCTGCTCCTTAGAATAAGTACAGGTTGAGTTAGCAGCATAGATTTTTCTGAGATGGTAATTTTATCTTAATGTCCTGAGTAAAGCAGCAAAGTACTCTCTTAGTTTAAAGGCTTGTGTGTTACTGAGGTGGTCTGGCACCTCTTGTTAGACACAGTGTTTTACAGTGCCTTCAGGTTTGTCAGCTGGGATCTCTTTGGCTCAGTTTTTTATTACTTGTTTGTCTGGTTTCAAGATGATACTTATTTTTTCTTTGAATACTTCTGTTATCTCTGTATCAAGGAATTGAGATTTCTGTCCATATTCCCCAGGTCTTCTTTTACACCAATTTATAACTCCTTGAAATCTGAGGGAAGAAATATAAATTTTAGCAGTTAAATATTTTCCTTTGCTGGTCAAACTGTACATGCATCCATCCCACAAAGTGACTCAGTGCAATGGTGTCTGATGCTCCAGGGATGAGGTTGGACTGTTTCTGCTTCAGCTGCTTCTGCCCTGAAACAACCAAGCTGAGGCTGGGAATAGGGAAAACAGAGAGCAGGTGAAATGAAAGTGTGTTTGGATGCATGTATAGGATGTGTATAATTTGAAGGCAGGAATGGTTGGGAGGGGAGAGCAGAACTCATGAGAAGGGCTGTGGTGGGAGAAGACAAGTGAATTTGCCTGGGAAGGGAGACTGGAAGGTGAAGAGAAAGGCATTGCTGAAGGGGGGGTTGAGACGGAAAGCCCATTGAGGAGACTGGGAGGGAACTGTCAAGGGGGAAAGAGGGAAATGGTTGAGGAAGGGTGTTTCACAAGGACATGAGGAAGCAGAGGAAGACAGACTAGAATGAGGTTGTACAAAGATTTGTGTTGGGGAAGAAATAGGATGAGTTTGGGTGGAAAGGGACTAAGGAAATTTAAGCATGGTATGGAAAGGTAAATGGTGTTAAACATCATGGTCTGCCATTGCCATGATAAGCCCTGCATTCTTGAGCCTCTTGTCAGTAAATGTCTGTGAAGGCCACCGATAAAATCTCCCAGGACTGTGCAGAGGTGGGGATCTGGGGTACAGCAGGCCACTAATGTTCAGTGTGAGAAAATGGAAGAATTTAGGTAGTTCTTTTGACTCAGTGAGAGACAGAAGAATCTGAAAATACCAGCAGAATTTTGACCACTTTATCCACTTGTCCTATTTACAGGCCAGCATTTGCCCTCAGCAGTGTCAGATCCTCCTTGTTCTCACTGTATAGTTAATGTAGGAACCTGCCACCCTGTTGGACATGCTGGTGGTTTGGGACTCCAGATGCACAAGTTTAATCCCAAACTGGCCACTCACAGGCTGTGTGATTTTTGGACTAGCTAATTCACCAGAATGTGCTTTATTTTCCCCATCAGTAATTTGGGGATAATGATTTCTAACCACCCTGTGTAGAGGCCATTGAGCTCCATGAATGCTGCAGTTCATGGAAGAGCTGAGAAGTGCTGGTTGTGCTATTAATGACAGCTTCTTTCTGTCTGACTGGTGACTGTTTCCTTTTTCTCTTTGGACCATTGTGTGACTGTATTAGGACAGAAATTGAGAAGAAAGAAAGGAACTGCTGGGGATAATAGGTGTGGTGTAACAGGGACAGCTTTCTGTCTTATTATCCAAACTCACTGCTCAGCCAAAACTGGATGCATTTGTGTCTGCAGGCTGGACTGACTCAGACTTCATAGGGGGTCGTTTCAAAGACATACAGATCTCCCTGATGGCACTCAGTTTATATGAAATCATTCTAGAGAATCTAGCTTTATTAAGTAATTGTGAGCAGGTTGGACCCTGGTGCTGAGTACTCATTTTGTAGCTGTTGTGTGCTGTGATCTTTGGGCTGTGGGATCAGGCAGTGCCACAGGAACAAGGAAGGGTGAGAGACAGGACTAGGAAGGGGGAATCTGTAGAATAGCACATTTATTGTCATACATTGTTACATGAATGTTTTAAGAACTCTGTGCAGCTGCTGGTCTTTGAACAAGAGAGCTTTTTTGTTGCCTGTTTATTCCTGCTCTTCTTACTACTTGCAGCTCTCTTTGAGCAGAGAAAGCACCTCAGTTCTGTACTGTAGATGATGCAGATGCTGCTTTATGGTGTATATCTATATGTATGAATTTGGAGTTGAATTCAAATGAGAATCTGTGTCAATGTCATAGGTATCTAGCATTGAGAAGCAATTGTCTTTCAGTGGTTCATGTACTATATTTAGTACAATTCTTATTAGTATTTCCGACCCTTGTCATTCTGTCAGAGTTGTCATTGAGGAGCATGCTCAGGTCAGAAAGCTTTTGGTATGTCTTATTGTTAGAGGAGAAGATGATACCATATGTGGTGTAGAAATCAAGAAAATGTCTCATTTACTACCAGTTTTTGAAGTAGTAATCAGTGCAATGCTGCACTGCTGCATCTACAGGTGTCTGTGAAAGTAGTCAAAAGGCAGTTGGCTAAGAAAGAGCAGAGCTAATTCTATTAAGGTCTTGCAGTAACACCTCTTCTTCTATTAGATTAGAATCTTTCCTTTTTTCCTGCTCTTTTTGATTGTTGTTTTTGTTCTTGTATTTTAGTGACTTTTTACATGGGCATGTAGGGATAGGACAAGGGGGAGTGGCTTTAAACTGAAGAGGATAGTTTAGATTAGATATAAGGAAGAAATTCTTTACTGTGAGGGTGGTGAGACACTGGAACAGGTTGCCCAGAGAAGCTGTGGATGCCCCATCTCTGGAAGTGTTTAAGGCCAGAATCAAAGCCAGTGTTCTAGGATGGTGCTCTCAGGGACCTGGTCTAGGGAGAGGTGTCCCTGCCAATGGCAGGGGTTGGAACTAGATGATCTTCAAGTTTTCTTTCAATCTCCAGCCACTCTAAGATTCTCTGATTCTCTGTTCATGAGAGTGAGCCAGGCAGGAAGCTAGCAGATGGTAGATGGGCTCTGCAGCCCAGTATCTGTGCTGCTGCCAGGCTCCCAGAAGCTTCTGCAACCTTTTCAAACAAGCCTCCAAACCCTTCTGGGAAGTTGGTACAAGAGCAGATTAAAGTGCTTAGGTGTTCTTTTCAGGAACAAGCACAATTCAGCTCATTTTGAAGAACCAAATGCTTGTGAACTTTAGAGGTTGATATTTTTCTCAACTGCAGTATTTCTTTTAACCTCTTCCTTTAGTTATTTCTGTCCTAGCTCTTCCTCTGTAACCTGTCCTTGTTAGGTAACAGAAGCCGAAACTTGGGTAAAAGTATTTTGGCATTCTTTTGTCTCAAATCTCTGTGAAAAGGTACAGATGTAGATTATTTTTTTCAGGGAAACATTCACAAAACATTATATTGGAAATATATTAAGTAAATATGTATTTTATGTTGCATTTCCATATAGTGTAGGGTTACCTTGAGAGAGCTCTTGTCTTTGTGCTGTGTGATGCAGTTCTTCCTTACAAACCTGGCTCTGGGGCTGAACCTCTTTCTTACAATGTGCCTGTGGTTATGCTTAGGAGTCTTAAAAACCTCCCTGGCAAGTTGATGTCCTTGCTTTTTATCATGCTTACCTGTTGTCATAATATTTGCTTCTATGCACTGCAGGTTGAAAGTAGTCCCTTAAGCCGGTTGAGATTGTTCAGTCCAGTACTGTAGAGTGGTCTTTTTTCTACACTGACCTCTCATTAGAAAAACATTTTTTTGGAATCACCTCCACTCCTCTCTTTTCAGAACAGTGTGGTTGTAGTTCCTGAATGCTCTTCATGGTTTCCCAGTTGAGAATTTCTGTCCTAGAATAAGTACCTCCAATGTCTGCCATTATCAGTCATGAAGCACCTTGACAAATGAACAAAATACAGTAGTGTAAATTGTGGTTAAATATCATATAGTGGTGGTATAAAGTGGACACCAAAATGTAGTTAGTGTATGCTTCAGGAATAGAGAATGTAATTAGAAAAGATGATTTAACTGCACTGGATTTTTTTTTTTTTTTTTTTTTTTTTAAGCAAGGGCATTTAAAAAATCAAGAAGGTTAATGAAGTAATCTAAGTCTGTGGTCCATGGGAGCCTTTTAATCTTCATTTCTGTTCTTAAGAGTAGCATTGCTTGTCCTTAGTGTAGTGACTGTAGATTTAAGATTAAAAAGAGGGGTTTGTCAATTTTACCCTTATTCCTGGAGCTCGGTTCTCATTTTGCTGGATCGTGATAAAAATGAGAATTACTTAAATCCTATATCCAGAGAGTCAGGTTTTGGAGACTCAGACCAGAAATGGCTTTAAAGTATTATGTAGACTTCAAATGCTTGGGCTATATGAGCAGGGATGAGTCTCAAATGAGAGCTTTGTTAAATAGTAAGAGTATGCACAGCTTGAGTCTTAGAACAGTGTGGATTTAACTCACACAAAAGAAAAACCAATTGGGAAGAAAATCTCTTTACTGTGGATGAGTTATAATACCCTCTAGATTTTGGGTACATGGTGAGAGGGTAAGTTAGCCTGGATCATATAGCTGCCCAAAAAGAAAAGAGTTTTAGGATGTGTTTGTGGAGTATATGTATTTCTGGCCTTCAACCTTTTTTAATTCACTTCACATGAGAGTTGTGCATTATTTATAGTGAGTGTGGGAGATGGAAAGAGTACTGTGGAAGAAAGAAAAATAAACCTTTCAATCACGAATTCTGTTTTTGTCTGTGATGCCAGTTTGGGGCAAGATGCCAATAATTTTGCACCCAAAATAGAAGTGCTAAAATCCCCCAAAATTCACCAGTCTCACTCATGATCTGAATATTTTCTCAGATTATAGTTAGGAAGCAAAGCACAGAGTCTTGAGGCGTGCATCAGCCTCATGATGAGAGAGCAGATCATCCTATTTTAACTCATGTCCTCCTGCTGCTTTGAAATAGCCTCTATTGGCCAGAGAGGACCTCTGTGTGTTCAGGGGCTGTCAAAACAAACTGCAGACCTCATGGGGTTTGTTCTCCAGGGCTTGGTGCCGTACACCAGCACAGGCTTCCTCTTGGCTGGGGCCAGGCATGCCAAGAGCTCTCTCAGCAGGCAGCCAGGTTTTGGAGCTCTGTAGGACTGTAGCCTGCCTTCTGCTGCAGGGTTTAACAAGACAGGTGGAACTCCATGTAGAAGTTGGGTGGTATTGGCCACAGCCATCAGGTGACCATGCTCTACTGCACAGCCAGGCTGCTTCTGTCACTGCTGTGCTGTCAAAGGGCCATGGATCCACTTCCATGGACAGCCTTGTGGTACCACAGCTTATTCAAGAAGTTCATTTTCCTGCACTGCAGTTCAGCAACAACTTGATAGTCCTGTGAGTGGCCACACCACACATGGGATTGCAGAAAGAATGTGAGGCATTCTCTCTGCAATCCCATGTGCAATGTGGCCACTCACATGACTGCATTGGCACAAATGAAGGAGCAGTAAATGGGAACCAGCCATGGGAACAAGCAGCTGAAGTGAGAGTTTTGCCCAGTGAGCAAAATTGATACAGCAGCTCTTCCTGAGTCTCCCACAAAGAATGGCGCTAGGCAGAGTTCTGTCAACCAACCTGAGAGGGTTTGTGTAGATCCTAAGCACTGCACTGGCGCTATTCAACAGTGCCAACTTTTTGTTCAAAATATGCAACGAGTCATCCATTTCATGGATTTCTTGTTTCACTTACAGCTGTTCATTCTGTTTAGTGCTATTGTTCATTCTGTTTAGTTCTATGGTAGGAATGACTTAAAGAGTTGTTTAGAAAACAGGAAAATTGCATACTGCGACTGTCAGCTCAGGTTACTTGCAAGGAAAAGCAATGCCCTGTATTGTTAAAGCAAGTCAAATGTTATTTATTTTGGGCCTAGTTACAGAGTAGCCTAATAAATCCCTGTTCAGCCTAGGTAACAGGGAAGGTAAAAGCATGTAATGCTTGAGAAGACCAAAAGTATCAAACAACATGGGCAGGGTTTTTTGTTGGTTTTTTGTTTGATTGGGGTTTTTTGTTTGTTTATTTTTTGATTGTGTGTGGTTTTGTTTTTTGGGTTTTTTGTTTGTTTGTTTGTTTTTTGGTTATGTGTGTTTTTGGTTTTTTGGTTTTTTTTTTTTTGTGTGTGTGTTTTTTTGGTTTTTTTGGGGGTTTTTTTGTATATGTTGTACTTTTAGCATGCTCGTTCTTCTGTGGCTGCTAGAGACTGCAAGGGGATACTTTTCATGTTTAAAGTATCATACACATAGACACTGTATAGCTCTGATGAGTAGGGCAGAATACGACACAGTAATTCATCCTGAATCTCTTGTGGAGCTATTAACTCTCCTTATGTCATAAGAAAAGGTGGCACTGGGTCTATAGGATAAGGGAAATAGAATAGGAGGTAGACCTTCTCAGTAATTGTCTTAGTTTTCCAAAGTCATCTCAGACCCAAAATTTGCAAATTTAAACTTAAAAATATGAAACTTTTACAGCTGTTGAGCTGTTAATATTTGTTATTCTACTTGTGATGACCATATAAAATACATAAATTTTCTTGTGTGTTAAGCTATAAATGAGATCACTTTGTAACCTTCTGGTGTGTTTTGAAATCTAACAAACAGGGAGAAAGTTACAGTAAAAGTGTTCCCCTACAGGCTTTAACACCAAGAGCATTTTTGCCTGTAGTCCTCCAAATGATAGAAGCTGGGAATGGAGAATCTGCTCTTCCATCCACAGTAGATCCTGGGCAGTACCTCTGCTCTGAGGTCCTGCAACTGGGATCCAGTAACTTGATGTTTTTTTGTGTGCACCTTGCCTGGAGAGCAGAAACCACTGTCTTCAGAAAGTGCTTAGCCCTAGGATTCTCCAAGGACAATAAGCCCATAAGGTAATCCTACTGCACATAAAAATGAACTCCAAAAGCCAAAAATGCTGACAGTGGAACATGCAGTTGAAGGAAATAAGAGAAACAAATAACAGAATGTGCTTTAAATGAATGAGAAGCTGGAAGTTGGTGAGACAGCTGATGAGCCTGCTGGGTGGATTGCAGTGCACAGAGGGAGCAGTTCAAGAAAGCAGAATATTGCAGAAATGTTAAATTATTAGTACCAGTCCTTATCACAGATTTCTGTCCAAATTTAATGAGAGGTCAAGTATGAGATGGCTGAGGTGTTGGACAAAATATATACAGTCTTTTTAGAAATAACACAATAAAAATGTGGAACTATCGATGTGTTAGAAGGCTCTAGGAAGCATCTAGAATATTACATCCTAGTAAGTTTAGCAGTAATTGGCAAATTATCTAAAATTATAATTACTGACAGGTCACAATTCATTGCTTGCAGCTGTTGAGATTGCACAGAAGGAAATGATGCCAAACTGACAGGGAGAAAGGTGTTTTGGAATATAGAAAGTAATTTGATTCAAATCATAAAAGCCTTTAGAAAGTTTTGTTGTCCTTTGTAGATGGTGATAAGAAACATGATGACTAAAATGGTTCAAAACCTGTATTGAACATAGAAGGAAAAGTTGTATTATCGAGTTAGATCTACTAACAGTGGTATGTTGATAGATCCCCACGTTAAGCTGGTGGGGACTTTTCTGTTCTCAGAAGCATGAAACAGCACTGTTGTGCCATTTGGCCTGCCCCATTAGCCCTGCTGAAAGGCAGAATTGGGAATTGCCTAAATGGTGTCTGATCTCTGAGCATGGAGAGCTATGAGGCTGTCAGTCCTACACCCCTCCTTGGAGAGCTCCACTTAGGAAGGAGCTGGACCTGAGTATAGCAAGCTCTTTTTAGGTATGTGGCTGAATTGAAAAATACACTAGTAATAGAAAAAGTCCAAATAATTTTGAAAATATGTCATTAAGAATGGCCATTAAAAGTAGAAAAAGTAATAAAGAACAGCATGGAGATTGTTACCAGAAGTAAAAGAACGCCCTTGCATCACCTCAAAATAGCATTCAAGAGTTAGTGGGAGTTCTGGGAACACAAGATGAAGCTGAAAAAGAATTGGGGAAGTCTCAGTTGTGGAGAGTAACTGAAGAAAATTGTGAAAATTGTGAAACTTAGAAAGCAGATGAGTCAGAGAAGAGGCGTGCTAAAACTGTATGAGCCAGCAAATGGTAATGAGAAGGTAGATTGGGGTAAGTTTCTGTTTGCTTGTCTTAAAGCACTAAAGTGAGTGACTATTTAAAGAAATCAGAAGGTTGCAAATTCCAAAACTGATAAAAGGAAATTCTTGCTCACATCTGTGATTAAAGTGTGAAAGTCACTACAGCAGTATATTTTAAGTGCTGAAAAATTTGGCAAGGTTTTTAAAAGGTTATTTTAATGGATATCAGAAATATTTACAGCTGCCGTAATCTGTGTTGACCAGTTTTGGAGGAAAGATTAGACCAAAGTTTTTAAGGCTAGCTACCAGGGATATCTTCATATTCTGTTGCTGGTTGTCCTTCTTAACATAAAGTGTTAGTGGTGTAATTCATTAATAGTTGTATGCAAGGTGTGAAATGATTTCTATTTCTCAGTAGTGCTAGAGAGCACCCCTGTGTGGGTAGTGCCTGAATTCAGAAGGGCTTGGTCTCTTTTCAGGCATTGAAACAGAGTAACCCAGGGGTCATTCCCAGCATCTCTTGAAGTTGCAAAGATCTGTGCCTAAACAGATGCATTCAGGGATGGGGTTCCAGAAAGGTAATGAGGTCAGGAACTGATGTGGTTTCTAATTTGGGTAGAAGGTGTTGAGTTGTCTTTTTCTGGTCATATGTACATTACACATGTGAATAAAAGATCTTTGTCTCCCAAAAAGGCCCTAAAGGAAGAGAGCTTTCTGCACTTGTGTTCTGGAGTTCACTTCTTCACTTACAGTGACTGGAAGGTGTGATGTAAGGAACTGCTGGCTTTGCCTGAAGTCTTCAGCTAAACTGTTAAAGAAAAGAATCAAATCTAAGCTAAGAAAATTACTGGTTTTGTTTGCCTGCAAAAGCACATCTCGTTGGGGCACTTCCAGTGCTCATGGTTTTCATGGATATGTATGTGAGTACATAGTGATGAGCAGTTCATGATTTTTGTCAAGGTATTGGTTGGATTAAATTGTATTTGTTTGTATGTGAATTTGACACTTGCAAGACGTCAGTTAGTCAGTTCTTGTAGTCTTTCCATTTTACCTGGTAGTAACCTCCCCAGGAACAGTACCTGCAGTCTTATATTCAGCTCTGAGCTGGTGTAGTTGTTCTCTTGAGTTGTGCTTCTTATAGGTGACTTGATATTTTAGGGTAATTCAAAATATTCTGAAAAATAATTAATGATTTTGTATACAGATTTTGAAGGTATGAGTTAGATATTTAAAAATACCTTGGAAATCAAATCCTCCTGAGAAGGGAAAGCTATATATGCAAAAAAAGGAAGCTAATTTCTGCTTAATTGCCAGAAGATAAGGTAATTCTAAAATGTTAATGGAAAATGCTGATATTTGGCCTTCAAATGGCAAGCATAATGCAAATCTGCTGATTGAAATCAGTGAAATGGAATGGAAAAAAACCCTTCTTACTTGAGAGTTTGGGGAAATCAATGCCTAATAAATTGTGCATATGCCTATGCAGTAATAATAACAAAATTTTAGAAAGATTAAGAAGGCTGGCACAATTTCTGTTAAAATAGCGTTAACTAACTGGGTCATAAATGCAAATAAGATTATTAAGTCTAGATGACTGGCTTGTGGTTACAATATCTCAGCTATTGGGTTTTCATGGCATTAACAACAGACTCTCCAGTGCATGAGTCCACATCACATGGTTTTATTTTTAGTACTGATAAATCTAATATCCCAAAATCATGTGAAGTTGGGCATTGGAGGTTTCTCAGTAGCTGCCTCTCCTGCACTGCCTCACTCTGCAGGGAGACACTGCCTGGGCCCCTTGAATCGTACTCAGTCCTGCTCAGCAAAGGTGTCAGCTTTGGCAAATGGTGCATTAGGAGCAAAATCATTCTTCTCATGCTGAGTCTGGGATTTGGGGATTCATAGTGTCAGTGTGGTTGGGAGCATGGCTGCAGGCTAGGCAGGATGCCCTGCCTTGGTTCATACCAAGCAGTGGTCGGGTGTGAGCATCATGGATACTTGGGCACAACATTTTTGTTGGCATTTTCTACAGAAATGTCCTTTAAGGAATTACTGTATAGAAATGCTGGCAAAGCAGGATATAACTGCCAGGATGTGGTTGGTGCTGACATGGAGGTTTGCTGAAATGCTTCTGGATGGTGAGCTAGGATGGCAAAGCAGGAGGGGGCAGTGGTTGCCACAAGCTGCGTATCCAGCTTCTAGCTAAAGCTCTGGGATAGTGGATGATAGAGGAAGCTAGTAGGTGAGAGCTGTGGCTGTGGGATCTCTGTGCTCCACCATTTGGGGATGCTTAGCTGGAGCCTTCTCAGCTCAGCTTCATCTCCTGCCCTGTGCTGGCTGAGCTCGGCCATGAGTCAGCTTTCTGGGTCTCCTTTACTCCTCCAACACAGAGTACTCTTTGGTACTGCATAAAGAACTTGGTGAAAATCACTCTCTCTTGGATCTAGGGTATCTAGTATTGATTAAATGCTTCTGATCAGTGGCTTTAGTGCTCCAGCTCTCTGTTTTTGGAGAGAGGCAGACCGCTGGATTTCTCTGTTAGGATGCACTCAGAACCACCCATACAATTAGTCTCCCTCCCAAGACCAATAGCTGCTTAATATGAGTGTACAATTTCCATGTTTGATCATCATGCTAGTAATGTCACTGCTCTAATTATTAAAGGTTTCTAGAAAATTAATGTTTCCTGGGCTGTTTCACTCTGTTGCTCTGTAGGAAATGTTGTGCTCTGGAAATGTAAGCAGACTAACATTTTAAAGTGTAACAAGAGCACACACAGAGCAAAACTTACTGGAATGACTGATTACTCGCAGACATGAAAATAACTGGCAGACCATCTAGGCAGCCAGCCCCTGTATCCCAGACTACAGACAGACACAAAAAGGTGATTTAATCATAGTTCCAGAAAGACACAGATCATTCCTCTTTACCTTCCTGCATAGATTAGGACTGTTCTATAAGCTATATCTCTTTATCACATACTTATCCTGACATAATATGTCTTTAGTCCATATATGTGCAACACTTCAGCATTGCAATGAGCTTTAAAGTTGATACTGTTCTGTAAAAACATTAGAAAATTAAAGTAATTTATGTTCATTGATCAACCACAATTATTTTTCTTAACTCTTAGTTAATGGATAAGAAAACAATGTTTTAATAAAAAAAACACTGATCTGCAATAACTACATCAGTTAAAAAGAATTCCCTGCAATATAGCATTTTACAATACATGAAAATTTGTATCAAGTGTTTCCAAAGGTTGGCTTCATTCCACCTTTTCTTTTAGAATACTGTTCAACTATTCCTTTCACTGCTGAAAGCTTTACTTAATATTTAACCTAAAATAGTTTCCTGAATATCATCCTATTTCTTACTGTAACATTTAATATCATGCCTTCTTTGTTTTTTATGTCATTCCAGTGCTTGCTGACCCTTTGCATGACTACTTTGCCAGTATGCATTCTTTTATTTTATTATTTGCCTCTAATATAATATCTCAAAACTTGGATTGCTTTCCATGCTTTAAACTCTTTGAAGAAGGATGAAACTTACTTTAAATCATAAAGAAATGAAAATCACGCATAGGATGAAGGCAAGTATTTTCTCCATCCCTGTCTGAAGTAATGCTGTGGATGCTTGATAAGGGGTCAGTGTTTTCTGCTTTTGAGTTTGAATTCATTGGACTGTGACAGAGACCTGCTGGCAATGTTCTTCTTAAAGCACCCCAGGATGCCATTGGCCTTCTTAGCCACCAGGACACTCTGCTGGCTCATGGACAGCTTGTTGTCCACCAGCATCCCCAGGTCCTTCTCTGCAGAGCTGCTCCCCAGCAGCTCAGCCCCAGCCTGTCCTGGTGCCTGGGGTTTTGTCTTGCTCAGGGGCAGGACCCTGCATTTGCCTTTGCTGAACTCCAGACAGTTCTCTGCCCCTCTCCAGCCCACCAAGGTCCTTCTGAAGGGCTGCACAGAGCTCTGGGCTATCAGCCACTCCTGTCAGCTTTGTGTCATCAGTGAAATCTCCAAGGAAGCATCTGTCCCTTTGTCCAAGTCTCTCATGAACAAGTTGAACAACACTGGGCCCAGTACTGAACCTTGGGGGACACCACTAGTGACAAACCTCCAATTAGACCCCGTGCCACTAATTATGACCCTAACAATGTATTTTAAACATAAAATATTCCATATGCTCATTGACATGCAAGTGACTTGAAATAAAAAACATTTTGCCTGGTGAAATTTTCTTAAGGATTTTACAGAGGGGAAAAAAAAAGGAACAGAAATATTTGTACTTAGTACTTTTCCTCTCTCTTTTTTTGGGTGAAACAAAGAATAAAGTAGACTATAAAAATTACTTTCCAGTGATGCAGTGCATATAAACTATCTGGCTTATGTTCTTGGATACAGATCAGACAATTTCCATCTCTAGGCTGTGGTTCATATACTGGTTGGGTTGGTAAAGGTTGAATATTGTTGCTTGTTGGTGTCTGCAAGTCAGTTTTACCTCAGTTCCTTGAAAAATGCTTTCTAAGCCACTGATAATCAATAAACTTGTTAATATTTTCATTAGATAAGGTGTAATATTGTGCTTAGTTAGATGTGTGTTACCTTACTTTCTGCCAGCAATCTGATAGTTTCATGGTGACCCTTATATCCCATTGTGGTGCCCAGGGATTACATTCCCAACCTATAGTTTGTCCTCTTGAGGCTTATACACTCATTTTACTGTTCTGCAGAGCAAACCTTCCCTGCAGAGCTTCCCTAATCTGGTTTTTGCTTTGTCTTCAAGCCTTAAAAACTCCAAAGGCTGTACTTGATCACAAGATGCGGAGTTCCAACAACATGGGGGTCAATTTTAGTTGAGACTTCTGTGTGCCACAGTGGTAAAAAACAGTAGCAGTGATTTATGCTTTCTGGGGTTGTCCACTTTGACTGTTACTATCCTTCTGTCCAAGTAACTAATTCTACTCTGTATTTATAGCTCCCTTGTGTTCTGTGGAAAGTTAGGCAAGTGGAATTATTGGTCACTTGGCCAACTGCATCATGATACAGGTTTTATTTCATGGAGAAATAGCAAATGTAGATAAAACTTCTTAAGAGAGGTTTGCTCTGAAAACAGTCTGTGCAGAGTTGCAGGCCAGCCAAAGCAAGGATAGCATTTTCAAAATCTGCTATTTGGTATTTCTTAGAGTATGGCATTTTTTTATCTGGTATTCACATTGTCAGAAATTTATATCATATTATTGCAAATTAAGTGGTCCAGTGTGTCTCAAGCTTGAATCAGACCCTTCAAGGGGCTAATATATGTGTATATTTATTAGCAAAATAATTATTGGTAGATACCCGTTGTCTTATTTATTCTACTACGCTAAGCTGAATGTCTTGCATGTAAATACTGGGATTTTTAGTTACTGTGTCCATCTCAGCAATTATACAGTCCCTTCAATAGCTGTCCTGAATGCCACTAGCTGAACAATGTATGAGTGACCCCACTGGGGAGCCAGCAGGTGGGGTTCAGGTGGTGGCCTTGTGCTGGAAGTTAAGGCAGGTGTCCTGCCTTTGCAGACAAACATGGTGGAATTTCCTCAATCTCATACAAGGATTAGGGATGTGCAGTGTCCATGAGTCACACAAAGACAGCCCAGGCAGTCCAGTAAAAATTGTGTAAAAGTTATATAAATCCTTTCTTTTCTCAGTGTCTGTGACTAATTTAAGGTCATCAGTATTCCTCAGGTGGCAGAAATGTTCTATAATGGTGTGTAACTCACACAGAGGTCGTATGGGTGGACTTGATGATTGGGATAACAATAGTTGAGTATTTTAGGTAGCTAAGTAGTCCCACTTCATCAGTGAAGTGCCCAGCTGCACCATCTGTCTCAAATACACCTTATAACTCAGATTAATTACATTAGTGCACAGCTCTTATCACCTGGGAGATCATAATAGATTTGAAGAGCTGATCTGTGCTTCTGCTGAAGTTTGGATTTTTTTTTAGTTCCTTGTGTTTAAAAAAAATAATTAGGGTTGAAATACTGTAGTTCTTGGAGAAATAATCATGCTTGGACAACACTCTCTGACACTCCTTTTGAATTTTAAGGTCTTTTCTGTTTACATTGCTGACAAAAGTGAAGTTTTTACTGTATTTTTTAAAGAGTGAAGTTCACCTTCTTATTGCTTGCATGAATTTTGTACTGCAGTCAAGTTCTAAGACTTGCTTGGTGGACCTTTACAGTGATTTCTGCTAAGCAGGGTCAAGTTAAATTATAGTCTAACCTGTAAAATCATGAAGAGAGTCACTGATCAGCTTCTGATTATAAAATGTCCACCACAAATGCTAATGATGATGTTCAGAAACCTGGAATAATGTTACTTAATTGTTGTGCTGTATGACTTTGAATTTCTGACAAGCGAAAAATTATCTGTCACCTTGGTAGATTTGAGATAGACAGACTTGGTGTATTTGATATGGGCAGATCTCTGTGTGTGTGGTTGTGAGGCACCATTATTTTTCTGGCACTTCTCAGAATAGATTCCAGAAAGTGAAGAACTTGTGTTACCTCCTTCCTCTTGTTAACTAACACAGTTTTATATAACAGAATTTAGATTACATTTTTAAGAATTTTTTTTTTCATTTCCTGGTAGAGTTTTCTTCTTTCTTAACTAATTTTTTGTGATTAATATATGCATGTAAAGTTATAAAAATATACTTCATTATTATATGAACATTTGATCAGGAATTTTTAGCCACTGAATTGGGAAGATTTAGCATAAGGTAGAGTGTGTGTCATAGTCACTTCACTGGCTTTTTCCAGCAATCTGTTGCCCTGGGAGTATTCCTGAACAAGATACCATTTACAAGGTGGGAAGGCAGTAGAGGAATTCCTAAGTAGCTGCTGTTAGAAAGTAGAGTAGACCTAGTTGACTCTGAGTTGGAATTCTTTTCAGTAGTGTTTATTGTTAACTTGTTTCCTCTGTTTTGTTTTGTTGTTGTGTATTTTTCTTTAATTTTGTTGGCGTTTTTTTAGGGGGTGGCGTTGGGGTTTGTTTTTGGTTTTGTTTTTGGTTTTTTTTTTTTTTGTAATCACTTGGTGCTCTTTCAGTTTGGATATTTTCAAAAAGAAGAGAGACAAGAAAAGACATAGTTTCTCTTACAAGGTTTCTATATATCTGCATCCAGTATTTTTCTCTATTTTTAGCCAGGTTGAAAAAAAGAAAAGACAGTAAGTTTTTTGAATCTGCTTTATGCTTGAAGTGTTTTGGTTGGATTTTTTCTTCCCTCAAAGCTTCTAACAAGCAAGTACAGGGACTCTGAATTCATATAGCACTGATGAAGCATTGGTGGATGTCAGTGAGTGTTATTTTTGTTCTTAAAGCATAATGTTCTTTACAATGAACTTCTCATATTCAGTCCAAAAGTGAATGTGAATGTGGAAGTTTTTGAAATGGTCCTGATTTCTACCATCTGTAATGTGATTTTGTCAGATGTTAGTTAAATGAGCATTAGGCTCATGTACTTCTAATTTAATGTAGACTAAATATCAGAGATTTTAAATCTACTGCTTTTTTTTTCTTGTGTGAAAATACTCCACCATAGATGCTCAAACCCAAGGAACTTCCAGCTCGGCACAGTTATTCCATGTGTCTTATTTTAGCAGGAATGAACCTTTCCTAATGGTGCTCATCAATTATTTGCTAGAAAGAGGAGAAACTTTATTGTTCTTGATATTTTGATCTTCTAGCAAAATAGTTGTTCATCTTTAGCTAGAATAGTTGTCTCTGCTTTCTTTGTTATGGTGTTTTATCTGTACATGAACTACAACAAAGTGAAATCCTTTTCTTACAAAGGGAGATGATGAAAGTACTATTTTATCCTTTGCTCATCCTTACCAATAGTCAGTTTTGATTTGTTTTTATTTGACTTGGACTTGTCCTTGTGTTTATAGGGAGTATGTATGGGCAATTAAACAGACATACCTTACAGCCTAAATACAGGATTACCATTGAAAAGAGACTGTGGTAGAATGTGCATGCTATAAAGGAGCTTGCCTCAATGGAACTGAGTGTGGCATAACTTTAAAATTATTATTCTATGGAAACAAGTGTCTTTTCTGTGAAAGAACTTTTGGGACTTGAGAATCCTTGTGAAGGAAAGGGAGTCAAAACCATAGACCATCTCTCTGTCACACTGTTATCTGCAAGATGGGAGAAGACCAGACCTCCACCAATTTCCCTTCCAAGAACATAATCGTGTGCAGCTATCTTGGGCATATGGGTGATTAAGTCCTAATTTTTCATGTCTTAATTATTTTCCTTCAGATTATAACCAACTATTTTCTCTAATAGCCCTTGAAGGAATAGTTAACAAACTTACTCAGCTGAGAACCAGTAAGTACATACCAACATCTGCTCATCTATGTTATTTTTCTCCCATGCAACTTTCTGTTCTGACCTGTCAAATCTGCTGCCCAAACATATGTATGGGATGTACTTTGGATACAGATAATTTCTGTTGGGGTGGGGTTGTTTTATGTCCCCCACAATTGTGATTCTCTGAAGTCACAATTAAATGTGGTGAGTCCAAAGTGAAAAGAGTAATATCTTTAGAACTGTGAACCACTTCATTCATAGGAGCATTATACTTCTTGTTTGGTACCTGTTGTGAGGAGTCTTGGGCATGTTTTCCTCTAAAGTAGGCGATAATGTAACACGTTTTGTGTTCTGTGAACAAATAAAATGGTTATGTGGCAAATCCTTGGGACTAATAGACACTGAGGAGGGTGTATTTGTTAAAATGAAGTGTATCACTTAAGGAATGTATGGAGACTTGTAAAGCTTTAGAGCTTTTCTGAGTCCTCATCTTGGCAGTTTACTATCAAGGCCCCTAAATTTATTCAGTGAGATGTTGACAGTCTAGGTATTTTTAAGACAACATCTAACACTAAAGGCATTCCTTCCTCAAAGCAGCTCTCAAAATAAATTTTTTTGCCATTGTCTATTTGCCAAAATAATTCCCTCAAGCTTTTAAAGATCAGACTGGCACCCATTGGAGGTTGGATGTCAACCATATGATACCTTTCAAAAATAGGTGTATATGGTGGGTTGGATGCCAACCTCAAGATACCTTTTAAAAATAGGTATGTTTGTCATTCATCTGCAAAGCAAATAAACAAAATTTACTGGGGAGCATCAGCATTCTTTCCAGGGGGGTGAGCAGCCACACTGTTACTTGCAGAGGCTACCAGCCACTCACACATAGAGTAAGTGAGCACTGGGGGAGTGGATGCCTCAGAGAGTTGTTGCTGGTGAGCTGCACTGCTCCTACCTGGCCGTTTCTCCTTCTGCAGCTGCACAGGGGATCCCAGTCTCTGTCAGCCTGGGGTGTGCCCTGAGCATTGGGAAAACAAACATCAAGGAGAAAGGGTGAAAAAATTAGAGCAAGCGAATCCAACAAAAAAGCACAGAACTTCTAATGTATCCTTACATTGTAAACTTCAGAGCTTTACCTGAGGTGTTTGAGTTAGGAATTTGGAGTAGGGTTTCACATGAAAGTCATAGAGAAATCTGTGGTAAGAGGAAAGTACAGGGTTGGACCTGAACCTTTCATTTCCATTAAGGTCAGCACTTTCTTGCTGGTCCAGCCTTACCTCTGATTTCATTTAGCACAAGCCTAAGATCCCAGGTGTCATGCTTAGCTTATTGACAGTGTTCTACTGTGAAATCAGATCATAAGCTTAAAAAAATAAAAAAATTGAAACTCATTTTCAAAGAGCAGAACAAGTGAGATGCCAGCAGCTGCAAATAATGCACATTTTTCAATGAAAATGTGGGATCCTGGGAAAAAGGATGCACAAGTGGCAGTGGAAAGCTGTGCTGGTGGCAGTGGCTGAATCCGCAGGGGCTGTGAGCAGCTGCCGTGTGCTTGGTGCAGGGCACTGCTGACCAAAGCTTACCCCGAGGCAGGGACAGGGATATTACATGGCATCTGTCCCCCAGATATCTGGAGACTGCTCCAGCCCTTCTAGGAGGAGAGCTCACTTTTGTTGTTTAGACTAGAGAAACATGAAGAATTTGGGTGGTGTTTCCTGTCTCCCAGAACTCATTTGCCATTCATCTACCCCCTCTGTAACCTGCAGCCCCTATTGTGAGTTGTCAGTTTTTCTCAATAAATGTAAATGCCATTATAGACTTGCCATTCTTTAGCTGCAGCATGATGTTTGTTATTAATAGTAGTAGTTTCTTCTTAATAATAATAATTCCTTGATGGGTATCATACCTAGGAAAGTGACAGCTCCATGTGCAAATGAGGCACATCCATCCACAATGTCACTGGAAACAAAAATCAGAGCTCTGCAGGTGTGGGAGAGATAGGGAGTGTCTCATTAGAGAATGCAATAGAAGACAAGGAGGATAGGGAAGATGGGTGATGCCAGCGCACTGTCTACCACATCTGCTGCTTTTTTGTCTAGTAGTATTAGTAGGAGAAATTCTTGCTTGGTGCTTTTTGTATAATTGAATTAGTTCAAATGGAGAGAATTATGCTGACATTATTGTAATGGTGCGAAATAAAGGTCATAAGGGAAGGTGAAGGTAAGAACAAATGTTTCATTGAACTGAACATATGCAGAACCATTTAGAACTAAATATTTGTTAAAGGTAAAGTATAGTGGGAAGCAATAGCTCGTTAACTACAACTCTACTGCTTATTCTGGGTGCCTGTTCCAGCTTCCAAATTATATTTTAGTTACAAAAATCTACTTGAGTTAACTAACTCCAATTAACTAGTGAATGTTCAAAGCTGGCACAGGTTCCTCAAGGATTGACAGGGATGTGTATTCATACCCATGTTATATGAATGTAATGTATTGTCACGGTGTGACTGGGGTTTGCCAATTTTAATATATTTAATTTCTTTTGGGGATCGAGTTTAGGAGTAAAGACAAAGCAGGCTCAAAGCTTAAAAAGGGAACCAGAAATTTATTAACAACACAAAACAATTCAGAATGAGATTTCCAGATTATTCCCTCCTCCCCCTTTCTTCATACCAGCAACACACAGAAAAAAAACTTCGGTCAGTTATTCACTTAAATAATCATTTCAGTTCAATCAAGAGAGAGAAGCCCCTTCTTTTTATTTAGGCCTAGAGGGTGTCTCACTCTCATAATCTGCATCCACCCGGAAACTACAAATTATGATTTTTCCTCCCATTTTCACAGTCCGTCCAGAGCTGTATATGGGTTGCTGAAAACACATGGGGTGTCATTTTAAAGGCAGGCTGCTGAGAACACAAAAAGACTCTTTATCTCACTCTCCACTCAAATATCTCTGTCCAATTCCAGTCCCAAAGACAGAGAGCTCCACTTCCCGAGGCCCATTTCTCAAGGCAGGAAAGGTCTTCTTCTCAGGCACTTTTAACCTCCCCAAGTATATTCTACAGTTTAAAGGAATTTTAAGTAAAGTCATGATCCTCTAAAGCCCACAAAAAAAAGGTTTTAAGCTACTTATCAGTGGCGAACTTTTCCATCTCTCCTTCTATAAGAACTTGTCTTCCTTCTGCTGACTTCTGTAATTCCTCCTGCTTCATGCTTTCCGTTCTGGGGAGCTCAGAAAAATCCGAAGTCTCATTCAGGCACTAAAAGTTAGACTTGTATCCAAACGGTAAAGATCCAGGCTGAAGCCATGCTGGAAAAGACGCAGCCACACGAGATGATGAAATGGCTGGACTTCTTTCTGCCGCTGTGTGAGGCCCGAGACGAGCCAAGCTGAGCCGAGGCTGCGCTGGGGCCCCTCCCCGGGGCCATCCCGGAGCCGGGGCCCGCCAGGGCCAGAGCCGAGTCCACCCCGGGGCCTTCCCGGGCCGGGAGTCATCCCGGGGCTGGGCCCTTCCTCCTCCTGGGGTTCAGCCCAGGCCGGGCGCAATCCCGGGACCCAGAGCCCCTGCCAACTCCTCTCCCCTGCCCCACCGAAAGCAAAAGACCCAAAACTAACCGCTTTCCTGTGATTCGTAAAAGCGAAACAGCGTTCTAATTGGTTTCCTGGGCTGTCAATCACCAACCCAGGTCTCTGATTGGTCCCCTCAGCCTCAGGGGAGGCTCCTAGAGAAGACCCCTGCTCTCTTTGTCTCAGGAGCATGTGTGTTCCATGTGGCCTCCATGGCAGATGGGCTACCACACCCCCCCTTTCCATGTGTCCCAACACATGTATGTACACATGTATATATGTATAGCTGTGTATCTCTGTACAATGGAGGGATAAGTACTGAAATACAGTAGCATGTAAAGGTGGTCATTGTTTTCTCTGTTTCTTGTACTTCAGTGTTCCATTTCTGTTCCCCACTGCACACCCATTTTTTAATTTGATAGATATACTTAGAGATTTTTTCAGCTCTATGGTCATTAATAAACTGTAATATGTGCCAGTGTGTTGCACCTACTGTATGCACATATTTATCCATACTTGTAACCATGAGTAAAGATTGATGTATTTATTAGGGAGTTGCATAACAGGACTACTTGATAAAGCAAATAGGTGATGCTCAGTGATTCTCAGGTAGATTGTCCAGTACCTTTTGTCAATGCTTTCTTTCAACTTTTATATATTCCTTTAAAAAGTTGAGTACTTACCTAAAAGCATAGGATTGAAAGAAGCCTTTGGATAGACTGAGTCCTGTACTCTGCTGCTGTAGGCAATAGCCTGATCTCCTTCATTATTCTGTCCTGGGAACAGTTAGATCTTGGGCTGTCACTGCTTGGAAGGTGGAACTATTTCATTAAGTTTCAATAGTATTAGAAATGTAGTATGATTTATCTGGGGAGGGAAAGGCCAGCTATTCCATATGCTCAATGGAGTTATAATGCATCACATCCTGTGCACCCTGCAGAGATGTCAACTTCACTTGTAATTGCAGAAATGCTCATGCCAGGTACAGGAATGTGGCTCTTTCGGTGTAGCAAGTTGTGCTGTAATCAAACATTGGCATGGAGTATTCTCTGTTCCCTATTGCTGTGGCAGTCCATCTGCAAGCACATCTCCATAGCTTGTGGAATAAATGCTGGAGAAGACCTCTATCTTTAGAGCATATGCCTCTCCCCAGGAAGATGGATGGAGGATCAGAAATTTTAAAAAATGAGTCACTGTGACTCACTACAGTATATCCATAATAAAATCTATCTAAATTTGGTAAGAAATTCTAGGAACTAATTGCCTAGGTACTTAGCCCTTTTATTTTTGTGTAGATGTTTGTCCCTTGTTTCTCTAGCAATTATATACTGTATGTACAGAAATAAGATTTCAGTAATGACTGTTGTGTGGTATTCTAGATTAAGGACTTCTGCTCTTGCAACACTTACTGGTGTCATATTTTCAATTATCTCCTTCAAAAAACAATGGAATTAGGAATAACAAAAGCTCTCTGAATGCATTGGATTTTAGTGGTCTTGTATTGTGTTAGAAAATGTGAAAAAATTATTGAAAATGTCAATAGCATGTAATAAATTTAGATTACCAAGTGTGGTTTCTGTTGGGAAGAGATAATGTTTACTATAAATCACACATTTGCTACTCCAAAATTACAGTTACTCAGAATTTCTTGTCTAAAATCTTAGAGATAATAACATTGTTAGCAGCATTAAAGTATGCAATCAGTTCTTGAGTAGTGTCTAGCACATTTAGGATTAATTAAATTTGATTCCTAAACTTCAAGTTGGCAATTAAACCAGAGATGTTGAAGGTTCTGAATGTTGAACTTTTAGATCAAATTTTTTTACCACTATTCCTTGTATAAAAAGGAGCTCAAAGAAAGCATAAGACTGACTCACAGCTTTGTGGAAAGCATCCTGTTTAGGATGCCTTTGTTGTTGTCGGCCTTTACATTGTACTTAATATCTCAGGCCAAGTTTTATTCATGAAGGATCATTTTGTGTGAGAGAGTGGTTTGGAAGCTGATTAATAATACCTGTGATACATTTTTTTCCAAGAGTAGAACAACCACAATTTGTATTTTTTTACAGAATTAAAAAAAAAAACCCACAACCAACCAACCAACAAACAAAAATAATTAGACAATATAGAAAGGCTTTGTGGACCACAAATGGTCCATAGACAACTTACTTTTGGACATCAACATTCTCGCTCTTTTGAGTACAAGATAAAACAGTTCAGACCTTCAGTACCTATGTCAAGATGCTAAGTAGAAAGCAGAGGACCATAAAGGCAGAAGTAAAAATGGGTCCTCTGTGAATTGAAGATGTTAGTGAAAGTAATGATATCTTTGCATTTATGGGTTAGCAATAAAATTCCTCTTTGTAGAGGGATAATTCAAGCTTAAGTGTTATTTAAGTGTGCTATCAGTGGGACATGTTTTCATATGCTTTACATTTGAGCCAACTTAAAAGCCAAAAATCATCCTAATTTTTAGGGCAATTCTTTCTCTCTTCTTCAGTGTGTTAAGTGTCTAAAATGAAATTGGAAATACTCAAAGCTGTTGTGGACTCAGCACCTGTAGTCAGATGTGAAATGTAAATTACGACATCATGTTTAAAATGATCTTGTAAAATAACATTTGTTCTGTGTTCAAATGAGTTGAATTTTCAAATTACAAATTTGCTTCCTTATGAGGCTGTTATCAGAGGGCATAGAAGAATCATTGTCTCACTTTCATTTCTGATTATAGAGCAATAAGTTTATTTTGGAAGTTATTAATTTGTATCTAATTGAGATGGATGGAGGCTCTAGTTAATCTTGTTTACATTCAAATGTACTCTTGGATGTTTTATCAAATTTAAGCAGAAGACAGGTTGAACAGAATCTTAATTCAAGTTTCAAGTTTTAACAAAGTTTCTATTTGAAACAGAAAAGAAACAAAACACAATAAAGTAACTATTGTCAGTCTGACCATAATTAGTATTACGAAGTCGACTTGTGTGTCTAATCTATAAAACTGTTTATCTCAAATCTTTGCCAAACCAGGGCACTTTTAAGACAGGTACTAGCATTCTTTATGGTGTTAGCTAAAGTATTCATGTTATTTGAACAACCGGTTCTTTTTTTTCCCTCAATTTTGTCTAGCAATTCATTCTGGTATGGTGCAGAATTCATTTGGAATGATCTGTGGAACATGAGCAGTGTCTAAGTGTTTAAAGATTGTCTTTTAGTGGTGATAAGTACCTTCCACTCATTAATGGTCATCATTAGCCTTAGCAGCTCCCAGCCTTTAAAGACAAAAAGTTTTCAGGGTAATCCTTGAGTTTTTCTTCACTTCTTTCATAAATACTGTTAGGCATTGCTGGCAAGTACAGTTATGTCATTGTTGCATTTTGCCTCAGGGTAAATGAAATTATGGCTCTGTGCATTGGATTTATATCAAAATGAAAACAAAATTTTGACAAATCTGTGCTATTCTTGTTAAGGTGGAAGGGACAGAGTGAAACCTCCAACAAAATGCATCTGCTTGCATTGCTATAATGGAATATTTGATTTGCTGCTCTTCCAACAAAAGAATTTTTAAAAAGCTGATATAAGTGATATAATCCATGTAGGGGCTTGGTAAAATTTGCCCAACTGGAAACAGGACTGGTGACTTAGAGTGCAGCTGCAAGGATGTATTAGCTAGAAGCCAGTGTTTTTCTGCAAAATCTCAAATGGAATTCTTCTAAGATGTGTAACAACAGAGACGTGATTTGTCATACTTTCTTCTCCCCATAATCTTTATATGTGAGCAAAGAAATGGTTTTCCTGTGGTTTTTTAATGGTTCAAGGGTTGATGCTTCAGACTGGTGAGCTCCACTGCTAGACACGTTCTTAAGTTGTGACCTTGACACTCTGAGTAAGTGTAGCTCTCACTAAGTAAGTGTAAGATCATCCCTCAGCTGTCAAGTTTAGGTTCTAGGAATGCATATTTATATCCTAGTTCTGAAAGCAATTTCCTTGTGAAGCGGGAAGGGTCTGTTTACTCATCTTGGGAGCTCACTTGGGACTGGAATCTTTAAGAGGATCAGTCCATATCTGTAAGTAGCAAAATATATTTCAGGAAAATTTTGCCTGTTGCTTTTAGATGATTAATTATCTATTTAGTTTTATGAAAAAGTGTCATTACAGCTGGATGTTTATTAAGTAGTTGAAGTAACACTCTACTAATTGAGTATTTAATACATGTTTACTTTGTTTGCATACTCACCGCCTCAGTAAAATAGCTGGAGGCAGAATTTACTTGTGTGTGATTGTAAGTGTCCCATATACATCTGCATGTTTTTGAAATAAAACTAATTTGGGAAAAAAGTTCTTTAGGAAAAAACTAATTCAGGAAAAAAAAGTTTTTAAGAAAAAGTCACTAATAGAAGGTAAATTGTTTTACTGCTAGTTTTTGCTTCAGGCACTAGGATGACATGCTTTATTCAGTTTTATACTGAGGTCTCAAGAGATACTATATTTGTAAAATTGATATTAATTAAAAATGAGAGAGCAATTTGGTAGGTTTAGACTTGATTAGATTCTCCAGAAAAGCTCAGATAGCTGTGATGTGGAGAGAAGAATCTAAAGCTGCTTTGTGTTTCTTCTGCGCTCAGTAGCAAAGCAACTTTCCTATGAAATTTCTATTTTTTAATAATTTGAGACACTCAGGGGTTGTTTTGAATATATGTATTCATTCTGAGTATTTAAATTGTGTGCAGAGCATGCAGCTTTATTTGAACTCAGTAAGGGGTGATGATTTGACAAAGAGTCTGACAGCCTCTGAGAGTACAGTGGGGAATCATCTGAGGGAGTGTTGGATAATCTGTGCAGGGCTTCCTGTTTGCAGCTTCTGTAATGGAATTCTGTGTTCCAGTGTTCCCTGTGATTTTATTGAAAGTGTGCAATGCCTTCCAAAAAGGCCTGATGGTGAGAGATTGTGCATTTCCTGACAAGCTTGACAAAAAGATTCCAGCTGTTCTTGAGAGGCGCCTAATGCTGGGCTGAAAATTGCTATTTTGTGCATCTTTAGGGTTTAAATGCAATATTTATTTGGCAGTATTGTTTAACTGGTTCTTGTTAAATAGCTGTTAGCACAACATGCAGTTTCGGTAATGCTGTTTTTGTTTGTAATCTTCTAAGGTTGTGCTGGTGAGATGGAACGAACCATTCCAGAAATTAGCAACCTGCGATGCAGATGGAGGAATATTTGTTTGGATACAATACGAAGGCAGATGGTCCGTGGAGCTTGTGAACGATCGTGGGGCACAGGTTGGTATGCATGTTTTCTCTGCAGTCAAGAGTGATCAGGTCCTGAGAGACCAAATGAAGAGGGCAAGGTAGTTCATACCTTTCAAAAGGCACAGGCGAAAATGAAACGTTTCTTTATTGAAAGGAATGTGCAAGAATTGTCCCAAAGGTGCTTGGCAAGCACAGTGCTTTCTTCAGTAGGCATGACATAGAACTTTAGCTGGGCTAATAGTTGGCCTGTCTCGTTCTGTGCACTGCTGCCTTTTATTAAATCAGTAAAAGCATCCTGCATGGCCCATATATCTATTTTCTTCTCTTTGATATCTTAAGGTAAGCGACTTTACATGGAGCCATGATGGGACTCAGGCACTTATCTCCTATAGAGATGGATTTGTGCTGGTCGGTTCAGTCAGCGGACAAAGACACTGGTCTTCAGAAATTAACTTGGAGAGTCAGATCACCTGTGGCATATGGACTCCAGATGACCAACAGGTAATGAAAATGGGGTATTTAAGGGTGTCAGTTAGGTTGCATTGGTATTCTATAGAATACACCTCTTAAAAAGTTGCCAAGTAAAATGGGCACTTGGTAAGATCAGTTTCCATCAAAACTGCTGCTCCCACTGATAATGAAAATTTAATTAATCCTGTTGTTCTTATTAGGCAAATATGATAGTGTGCCAAGTTCCCTATCATCATTTTTCACACTGATTCACACACACATCTTATTCAAAGTTAGTTGTTTAAAACAGCAATC
Organism: Muscicapa striata striata; assembly: GCA_030060385.1. Classification (NCBI taxonomy): domain Eukaryota; kingdom Metazoa; phylum Chordata; class Aves; order Passeriformes; family Muscicapidae; genus Muscicapa; species Muscicapa striata. The sequence continues at coordinate 4,384,058 of JAREIS010000010.1, read as the reverse complement.
TGTTAACTGTGCCCTTAATTTGTCATTGCAACTATCTTATGAATGCATTTGAGCAGAGATACAGCCTGGACTATTAAACATCTAACTGGTCATTTCTGTGTAGATTTGTCCAGTCTGCACTTGCAGCAAAAGCAGTTCCAGCAGCAGATATGGTTATGTCTTGCATTCACAGAAGCAAATGTATGTAACTGAGTGTTGAAGAGTTGTCCCAACCTTATGCAAATAAAATTTAAAAGAATAAATTTTGCTGAGCTTTGAAAAAGCCAGTTAAAGTCTTCTTTACCATTTTTCTAAGGAATTATATGACAGTGGACACAGCATCATTTACAGTATGGCTAGTGTTGGGGTGCTGGTTTCATTTGCAGGATTTACTCTGGTCCCTTGCCTTTCACTGCTGAGCTGACTGGATTGGTGTTTCCTTTGCCATGCTTGCTGTCATTGTGGTTGTGTATGTGTGTATAATTCAGTGCTGAAGGAAACGATGGGTGTAGAATAGTGCAGAGAAACCCTGTTAGGATCACAGATAGATAGGTTGTTTTCCTTCCTTCATTTTACACCACCATGGGAGGATGCTGGTTAAAGACTCGAGATTCCATTGAATTTAGAATACTATAAATTCATCCGAGGTAGAGTTTTTTTGGGAGTTGCTAGTGGAATATAATAACACTGATAATGTACATTTCTGCAGCAGCCTTTAATAATTTTAGAGTACTCTGCAAAGAATAATGAATTAATTATTGCAACACTGCTTTTTAAAGCCAGTGAGTCTGCCTGCCTCTTTTTGAATCTAGGGAAATGTAAATCTTGACAATAAATAATTTACTTGAGATCAAGAGGAAGAGACAAGCAGCAGAAGTAGGAGGGGAAGCTAAGATCTAATAGCTCTCAGTCCTATGTTTTAAACATGAGGCTACCCCACTTGTGTGATGCTCAGTTGTTGCTACTGTATTTGGAAATATCTTCACTTGAGTGTTTAATTTGGAGTGGCTGACTGCTTTTAATTCAGTTTAGCCAATATGTTTGTACTCTCTAATCTGGATGCTCCATAAGTGCTTATTCCAGGAAACAAACACTTGTTCAGCGTCCAGATAAATGCTTTTGAGCATAATGGCCAATTCCAGCTATGTGAAAATGACTTGCTTGACTTACAGACTCTGCTGCTGACAAACTCACTGAAATAGAGACCCAAACCAGCCATGAGCTTGATGCACAGTTCTCCCTAACTATGTGGTTTGCAGGGGTTTGCAGGTTAAGTGATGATGGATCTTTATACTGTTCTCTGGAGCTGGTGGAAAGAAGCGATCTTCTGAAATATATTTAGATGTACTTGCCTCTGGAGGCACGAGGAAACATGAATCACAGAGGTGCTGGGTGAGAGACTGTGCTCAATTCAAATTAAAAATAGCAAATGGGAGGAAAGGACATTGCATACATTACACATAATAAGTGTTTATGGAAACGGATACCCTTACTGGCTTATTGCCTTACCTAAATTTTCTCCTGATTGGTATATGTGCAAATGAGAACAGAATACTATTCTAGTCAAGAGTAGCTTCAGTATCTTCCCTGTTGCTTAATATACTCTGCTTGTCAGTACAGTGACTGAAAGATAAATGTTGACATTTAAATTTAGATTTTTCTACTGTTCTTTTTATTACCCCTCTGGCACCACGAAGGTTGCTTGTGAAAGTATTCCTCAAAAGTATTACACTCCCAGTCCCATGACCTTTAACACAATTATCTTTAAAATTTACATTTCCAGGGGGATTGTATTGTTCAGTATCAATTTTCTATTGTCCTGGTAGAAATTTGCTCAGTATAGTCTGTCTGTTCACCTCACTCTCAGTTCTCTTAACTTTCTCCTTCATTCCTTTCTGCATGCATCCTGCTGGTTTCTCCTGTCTCCTCCATCTTTTCTCCTCTATATTCAGCACCAGTAGGCTATCACCTCTGTCACTTCCTGCTATGGATGGCTCTGTGGCAGCTCTGCAAGAGGAGGGTAATTTCCTACCACCACCTTTGTGTTGGAGACAAGGAAAGTTTGGAGCTGCACCATCATCTTGTTTGACAGTGTGTGTGGCCTCTGGGTTTGTGTCCTTACTGTGCTTGAAGTAAAGCACCTTTGAGGTAGTGCTAATGTGTAGAGATGGGATGACAGCTAGAGAGGTGACCAGGGTGGACTACAGTCCTGCTGAAATTGAGCATATAATTGCATCTTTTAACTGATTTGGTACATAGTCTGCCCTGATTATCGGCTGATTTTGTTAATACTAGCCAAAATTGTTCTGCATTTTCTTTTAGGAGGAGAGTATTATTCTCCTTGTGGCTCAATTGTTTTTCAGGCTTTTTGAGCTCTCCTTGTTTGTTGGGGACAAACTTGTGTTGAGTCATTTGGTTGACTGCAGTGCTTTTTCTCAGCATCATCTCTCTCAGATGAACTTCTCATGGAGATCATTGGCAAATTTTTACTGCAGTTCACGCCCTGATCTTGAGTATGGACTTTGAGCTGTGTGCTTCTTCAGCTAATTCAGTACATAGGCTTTTGAATGTGATTCTGCATGTTTATTTTGGAGGACTAGAAGTCAGTTTTCTCACTTCATCATCATGTGTCTGTAGGCCTGCTCATTCAGGCATTTCCTCCTCCTGTACCCTGTAACCAGAGCACACATCTGGCCAAGATAGAGCCCCATTGGACTCTTGGGGATGTACAAATCAAAGATTTCATAAGACTGGGTTGTCTGTCTCTCAGGCAGAGTGCCATGCTTGTGTTAAACTTGGATGGATGGGATTACTCAAGAGGGGACTTTTCTTGCAGCTTTTCAATGTTTTTTTCAGGGCTACAAGAGGCTGTAGGAGTCATGTGGAGTATTTTTCTGGTGAACAGGCTCACCTACAATCATGAAGGAGTGAAAAGTATATTTGAAATTAAAAATAAATTTTCAATATCAGAGAATGCTGTATCCTGTCTTGAGACAGTTCTCTGCAGCATGGTCTCATGCTTGTTTTCAAAGAGAGAGTGTACATACCAAGCAGATTGAGGACTTAATAAGTGAGAAAAGCTTGGGTTTTGTCTAACCAAAGGGTTTATTTATAATTACATAAGCAATGCCAACAAGTAATTGAGGATTTTTCCTAAGCCCACAAGTCATACAAAACATCTTTCCAGTGCTTTATCTCCTTTCCTGTGTATTTGCTGAGCTTGCAGTGACATTTTTCTATCAACTGCCACTGCCCTCAGGCCACCCTTTCCCTCTCCTTCTCCCTATATTTTACCCATTAGAGAGATTATCTCTCTTCATGATGGAGAAAAACAGTGTCAGAGAACTGGGTGAGAACTGTAGAGGGTCTGATTATCCCTTTGTTTATAGCAATATAGTGTAACTCCTTGAACTTCCCTGGGGTTGTTTCTGTTGCTGTTTCTGTGTGTGAGAAGGGAAATCACTCTCCAATAGAGGAAACCTTCAATGAAAATGAATTAATATATTTTAATTCCTGGATATCCCAGGAGGTGCTAGTAACCTGTATTTGTTCCCGCATCTCTGCCAGTACAAATTATTAGCCTTTTCTGACAGCTCTAAGTGCTCGTTTCTGGTTTTCCCCCCTCCCCTTTTCCTGTTGTAAACTTCTATTTGTAGAAATTCAGGGACTGGACAGGATTCTGTTTGGCTCGGACAGGACAGATATACCTATACATACAGGTTTGTGTGAACTTTGCCAGCTGCTTCATTCTGTTTGCTTTGAAAAGAAGTATATAAGCAGCTAGGCTAATTTGATTTGCGTCCTGCTGGGTACAGCATTAACTGTTGTACGTGGTCCCATTGCAATGCAGCATGCACAAGTCCTAAAAATGTGTAAATGCAGGCCCCAAGGTTCAGCCTCTTCTGTGCCTAATCAGACAAAATTATGCTCTTGGTGAAACAGAAAAGCAGCACTGTCTTAGGAACAGAGACCCTGTGCACTGAAGGGTCTTACAATGCACTGGAAGAAAACAGCGAGACCCGCAGCAGATGAATTGTGTTGTATCGAAGACAACACAGTGTGCAGGAGCTCTCTGTGTTGTTTTTTTAGAAGTCTCTTGAAGCTTGCAGTAGCTGCATGCAGGGAGGCAGTTTCTAAGCTGTTACTCACTCTTGCTCCCAGCACTTGCCATCCTATTCCCATGGCAACCATAGAGACGCTTCAGCATCTTTTTTCCATGACAAGCAGGAGGCAGGGGCAGCTTCAGCTCCTTCCCCCTGTTTGCAGTGCATCAGGGTGGAGCCCGGGGCCCAGAAGGGAGCTCCACATGAGGAAGGGGATGTGTGTTGTTCCTGTGCCCAGCGGTGGAGCTGGGTGGGATCCCTGTGCTGGCACAGCACACGGTGCCATCCGTGTCCCTGAGCAGGATCGGCACCGTGCCGTGCCCAGCGCTGCCCTGTGGTAGCCACAGCTCTCAGGGGAGGGAGGAGCTGATGGACAAGGAGTGCTGTGGAATGGTTACCAGTGCCATCAGGTGTTTCATGAGCTTCTCTCTCTGAGTTCTTGGGTTTGGTATGGCTTTAGTCCTTGGCAGGAATTTTACCTAATAAATCCCCTTTAGCACAATCTGCTCTTGAATCCCATTTTCATCTGTGAGCTATGATTTGCAGTTGCTGCTACCTTTTCAAGGAAAAGGTGCTGTGAACAGCTCCTAAACTGAAAGTAAGGACAGTAGTCTAACCTAGCTTCCAGAGCACAGGTTAAATTTATTATTATTTGGAATTTATTATTGTTTGGAAATGTTGCATCTGTTTTGGTCCTGCTGTTGCTTTCCCACCGACACCTGCATTTGCCTGTGGCTCTGGAATGAGATGTTTGTGCTCCCACTTGCCTTCCTGTTTGGTTTTATTCAGGTAGTCCTTGCTGTTATGGTAGTCACTCTGGTAAATTTAATTATTCTCAGACATCTGGATCTGTGGAAAAAAATCTTAAAGATGGCTTTCTGTGACAGAATGATGAAAGGGAGCTACAAAGGAGCAACTGGGGCAGTATGGGGAAAGTAGCTCTTTGCCGTAATTACTGTGAATGAAGAGAAGGAAGGACAAAATGAAAGGGTTACAGCCTGTAAAATTTGAAAATGTAAGCAATTATTTCGGTCTTTATTAGAATAATTCTTGTTCCTATTAAGAATTTACAGGTTCACTTAAAGGAGCCTTAAAGATGGCAGGGAATAATTATATTTTTGTGTCTTAACATACAGAAATGCATCGTTTTCTCCCAGCAATTCTGGATGTAGACCCTACCAAATGATGGTTACAATGACTAGGGCCACTCAAAATTGCACTCTAAGAAAAAGTAGTTGAGGAAGATCTGAAAGCCTTATTTCATTGATGGATGAATTACTCAGATTACTGGGGAAAATGGCTGGAGGCTTTTTATAGCATTGAAGACGTGTCATTAATTAACCAGGCAGTTTATTCAAGCCACAAGGACTGCAGACAATGGTTACATCGCATATAAGCATTTTAATGTTGCATGCTGCATAATTGAGCAGCTGCATTAAAATGCAAAAATGAGGACAGGGGAAGGAGACTTCAGTTGTCTTTCAAGATAAATCTGTTTGTTATATAAAACAAACAGATAAAACCCATCACAGCTTAACTGTCTAATATTTTGGACTGTTTTTAGAAGCATTTCAAACCTTTGTGGCAAACTTGCTGTTAAAATTAATTTCTGCTTACTTGTGCTAAGGGCTCTGTAAATATTTACTAAGCTATTTCAGCGTTTTGTAAACAAAATATTTGGGGGGTTATATAAACTTAAAATGTTTAAATATTTTTGCAGAGACTTTGTATTCTTGTTTTATATATTTATGCATACTGGAAGCCAGTAACACTTTGTTTTTGCTCTTTACTTGGGGAACTTGACTTTTATGATGGTACATAATAGTGACAGATTTTGTGGGAAAAGTAATGTGAATTTTAAGTGGTATTTTGCCTTTCTTTCTCCCATCATATTTCATTATGTTTTTTTCAAGCTGTATTGTGCTGCGATTTCCTAAATAATAGATATCTCTTTTTTTCCCTTCCCTTTTTTTCTGATATCATTGTATGCTTGTATTAGCATTGTTTTTCCTTTGCCTTTCTGTCTCAAGTAGGTTTTTATGCATCATTCTGCTGAGAGTACAGCTTCCAAAAAGAAGGAGGGAGAAACTCAGCTTGGTGCACTGTGTCATTTCTTGGTTGCGCTTTCCTTTTTTCACTAGCAATGAGCAGGCACACTGCAGATTTTTGTGCTCAGATGAGGACTTTTTAGGCTTTGGCTCGAGTTTTGGGGAGGGTAGGCAACAAGAATGTTCTCCTTAGAGCCTGTAGGGCTCATGCACAGCTTCAGGAGCTATGGCATCTATCTGTGGGTTTATTCCAGACAAATTTTTCCTGCCAGAAAGCCTAGTCTGTGCTGCACAGTCACTGAGCGGGTAATTGGAGGAACGGAGCAATAAGGTGATACTTCAATGTGCTTTCTTCTTCCCACTCACTTCATCTGTGCCTTGCCTAATCTTTCCCTGGATGCTCTTCATCCAGCCTGCAGAGGCAAGGCACTGAGAGAGCTAACGAGATGGTGCCATTTGTTCTAGTCATGAGAGCTGTAACATGGGGGTTGTTTATGGGCTGACGGCATCACGGCTCGTTCTCTCAGTAGCTCCTGCAGTGTTTTGTGTCAAGGCTGTTTCAGATGAGTCTTGCACAGAAATTTTTCTCTTAATGACTCTGCCTGAAAGGAGTAATACAACTGTTTTAATGTTTTGCTCGTCCTTGTAGACAGGGTATTTGATGTTTTTTAGTGCAAAAAGCAAATGCCTGAATGGATTTCTACATCCCTTTGGAAGCATAGTGTGTACTAAGATGTACAGATCAGCCTCAACAGTGTACCTTGTAACTCTTTCCCTCTGACTCTCAGGTTGCAATATTGCTATTTTAGTTGACTGGAATCTGAAGTTTAAATGCTACACATTCTTCCACGTCTTCACCTCCCTCAGAAAAGAAGGATGTTTATGGCAGTGACAAGCAAGAGATCGAGGGAGAGATGAAAACTTGTGCTATTCAGTTAATGTGTCCACTTAGCAATTTTATACCTGATGCTGTTTTACATTTTTGAAGCATCAATGTTTGAGTCAGCAAAGTAAAGATGAGTGCAAATAGAAACAAGACCAGTCTCTGTGTGGGAGGTGTCAGGAAGAAAAAGCCATTTGCCTCTCCTCTCACCTTGCTGGCACTTGTACAGAAAGATTTTGCTTATATAGCCTGAAGTCTCTAGTTCTCTGAGACAGGGAGTGTTTACTTGAACTTGTGGTTTTGAAAAGCTCTGTGCTGTGCTTCAGCCCTGGGGCAAATAGTAAGAATGAGGTTTTGCAGTGCATCTCTGTGAGGGAGCAGCATGCACTTGTGCTATGTTTTAGGCAGTGTAGGGGAAAAAATTAACCTTCTGCAGGAAGGTGCTCTCTAAGGAGAGGTCATATGTAGGGTAGGAAAATTGCTTTGTTTGTTCAGATTTTGAACTGGTCAGGAGAGGGCACGTGAGTGGAAGTGTAATTCTTACAGAGGGAAAACTCTCCAAACTGTGAGTTTCACAGCATTTTTCAGGAAGAGGCCATTATTCCACTGCCAAAGCCACTTGGCTGAGAATACTTTGGCCCCAGGATCCCTTGGGTTCATCTGGAGCTTTGTGATCTTTTCAGTTCAAAAAGAAATGTAGCTGCCGGTGTGGTTGATTTGAACTTTATCATCACTGGTACTTAATCCAGCAATTTTCTGGAAGTTTACTAAGAAGACCAGGAGCCAAATGGGGTCTTGAACTTGGGTCAGATGTCTTTAAGCCTGCAAATAGCCTGAAACCTTGGTGCAGAAAACAGGGATTAGCGTGATTGAATCTCGATGGGGGATATTTGTGGATTTCTGCACTAGGTTTTGTCTAGGAAAACAAGGCCAAGTTTCATTGTAAATGGCAGAGGGGAGGTGATATTTTGGGAAAGTGATATCACATAGTCTTTCTACTGATTTGACAAAAAGAGATAGTATACCAATGGGAAGCGGGAGCAATATCTCTTTATTCTCCAAAATCTTTCCCATCCATGTTTCATCCTGCACGTGTTCAACTTGAGCTCTCTTTGTCCAGGAGCCAGTTTCTTGTCAGTGTTCAGATGTTGAGGGATTGTTGGCAAGCTGAAAAAGAATTAATCCTTCCTTGCTTTCTAACAGAATAGTCATTCTTCTTCAGTGTCTCATTCTGTAACAGTTTATTACTCAGCCTGACTCCATGTTGACTCAGTTACACTTGACATCGCCCATTCCATGTATTTCCTGACCACACTGAGCTACTGCTCTCTGCCAGCACCTGAGACCTAGAAGGAGAGGGCAGAAGTTGAGGGACTAACTTCCATTAGTGTATAGCTTAACCCAGGGGCTTCTTCATTCTGTGTTATGAAATTTAAAACAGCAAGGGCATTTCTTCTAAACTGCTTTGTATTGCATTTTCACTGGTTGAGAGTGCTGTGCTTGTTTCTATGTAATACTATTTTTAATTAGGGAAAAAAAAACAAACCACAAAACCCCAGCAGCAACTCTTAGACTTCTAAAGCTCTGAATGGGATTTTAGCTTCAGCAATGAACATATCTTTCAGGAAATAACTAAAACCTGACTTGGGAATAATGCAGGAGACTGCCAAGTGTATCAGTTGACTTCTTTTCCTGATTGAGTGGTTGTTGGTAAAACTAATTGCATTTTCCCACCAGATGTTGTTTTAGTTGCTATGTATAATTGCATGTCTGTGAAGAATATGTGTTTTCAGAGACAGACTTTCCCGGCAATTTTGTGGGGAATCAGAAAACAGCACTGCTCAAAGAATATTCCAGAGTACTTCTGCTGTGGGAGTTCAGTGGTTCAGGCTTAGAGTCCTGTCCAAGTTAATTGCCACAGAAGATGTTCTGTAGAAGGTGTTCAGCTGTTGGCCTTTTATTCATTTTGTATGCCTCTTCAAATGTGATTTTTTTCACATTTTAAGTAAACTGAGGCATATCATTAATACAGTGAACACTATATAGGAGGGTAACCCTTCACTAAAAAATCTAATTGCTATAGGATGCTTTCTTGAAAAATGTCTTGAGAGTCAAGGAGGAATATAGAAATGTGTGTGCCTGAAATATACGAGTCAGAATTAGTCCAGGTATAATTACAAGAATGTATAATAATCCCTCTTCCTGTGATTTGCCTGAATGCTTTCATATAGCATTTCATATAACATCTTTGCCTGGACAACTGCTTCTATCTCCACATGTCCAGAGTAGTTAATAGCTTGAGATCCTTGTTTTAAGACTACTTTTATTTTTGACTCTTGAAGTGGCATGCAAGACTGTGTCTCATTTACAGTCATTCAGCTACATTATACTATTTCAGCAAGAAATAAAGCCAGTGCAGTTTGAATCCCCAGTTTTTAGTATTTCAATATTTATTAAACTTTTTTTGTCACCAAGATCTCTGATGGGTTTACTTTGCCTTCTCATTTGATGACTTTGTAATAATTATCTAGATCCTATGGACTTTGTAAAAAGAGAATGAAGAAGCCTGAAAGTAGGTAACTAAGCCAGTGCTGCTTTTGAAAGGATTAATGGCCTCGAATGAGAATTTCACTGCTATATGTATGTTTATAAATGCAGTTAGCTGAATGATCCTGGGCTGTACCAGCCATGTATGGGGCTGGTAACTCCTCATGTCCAAAGGAAACAGAGAGTCTTCTAAGATTTTTGGATGTAAAGGCAGCTCAAGAAAAATCTAGTGCTTTCCCCCTGAGCTTGTATGTGAATTTTAGTGATATCTCTTTTTGTGTCAGTTCAAGAAATCGTTTTACAGTGGCTGAATTTTTAATGGAAATAAAAAGTATTCAGCAGGAGACTAGCTGTCTCATTCACTCTGCTTTTCTTTATTTCTCTCTGTATTTTGAGGCAAAAAGAAAGAAAGCCAGAAATATGACACTGAGAAAAAACAAACTTTCACTTTTTAATGTATCCTAAGAGGACTTTGCTGCACTGTCTCCTGCTTTGTGATGGAGAAACAGTAAACAAGAAAAACCCAAGGAATGCAAAATGCTAATATTACATTTAAATGGACTGCAGAATGCTGTAGTTAAGCCCTGGCAAGACTGACATTCTTTTGTTAAGCTAATGAATGAAAATAATTAAAGGCAGTAATTTTCCCTCTACTTCCTTCATTACTTAGCCTACCTGCATAAATAGAAGGTTGATCCATCATTTTGTGTATTTATCACTTTGTAGTTCAGTTAATTTTGAATCAGCAAAATAGATTTGTCTCTGTTAGTATGATGGCAGTATGGTGACAACTGTGAAGGCTGTTCCTGTCATAAATACTAATGTTTATCCAAGTGGCTAAATCGGAGCAAACAGAACTAATTCATCTTCCTTGAACTGTTCAGCATCTTCTGACAGTAAAACAGTTGACCTTATTAGCATTTTTGCAAAGTGTACTTTCTGAGGTGCCTAGTTTTTTCTTTGGGGGAAGATGGGGAGGAGACTGAAGAAGAAAGCATAAAAGGTCTAAATTTTGAGAAACTGAAGGTCAGTGAAGCAAAACAGAATGAGGCAGCTGCGAATGCAGAGCTGTGCAGAGCAAGTTGTGAAGTGGCAGAATTGATGCAGCCTAGTAGGATGGCACCAAAATTTCTGCAGGTGTGTGTGCCAAACACACACACAAAGGCAGAGAGTAAAACAAAATACTGAAAGGGCAAGGGTTGCTAAGTGGGTAGGAACAGGAATCCTTCAAACTTTGGAAGTACAACACTGGAGAATGTTAAATACCAAAAGCTGCTACCTGCCCTGTGGGAGAAGGAAGATCTGTAATTTGAGAAATTGCTCAGTGGAGTTACTGGCAGCTTAGCCACATTTTAGGGAAGAATAGAGCATTTAAGATTTCATGATTATGTTAATTTTCAGAATGTTTCAGTGCATCCAGAAATTTAGATGCAATCTGTTCATGCACCTTGCATAGTCCTACAAGGCAAGTTCTATCTGTATGTAAAAATTTGGGGTTTTAAGAATCAGATTGTACTAGTATGGAGCTGGCTGAATTAATTTTCAACACTGTTTTAATTAATGGGGTCTGTGAGTTGTTTTGTGTTTGTGAGTTGTTAGATGTATGTTCTTTGTAAAAAGTCAGAGAGGATCTGCTAAAAATCCTGAGCCAGCAGGAGTAAAACAGACACATGTTCATATTTTAGCATTCCAGCATCACAATACTGGAATATCTCACTTTAAAAGTGCTACCCCAAAGTAGCCTCCAACGGCTTTATATTTCTTCCAGCTCTAGCAAATCCAGCTTGTAATGCTTCAACTTCAGCTTCAGTCAAAGGTTTGGTCATTTCCCTGATGCAGAATGACAGCCCCTGTTCTGAAAATGTATTGATTAGATTTCCTGGGAGTTTTGTTTAACCAGCAACATTAGAAACCTTCATTGTTAGTACTAAATGTCATGAGGAGAGGCATCTTGTTTTATTGATATCTTTCTGTAACAGTATTGACTGTTCAGTTTGTACAACCAAAACCTAAGGTTCTAAATAATTTTGCCTTCTACTCCTCATATGTATTCCAATTATCGTAAAGCTTGAGCATTCTTACTGTTGATGAGTTCAATTTACCTATATTAAACCGAATGAAATAGCAACAAAATGTGTTATGTGCAAAAAAAAGCACCAGTGTTAGAAAATTAAACTTTTACAAAACAGTGGGCCTCCTGAGCTGGTCTTTGGTCACTCCATTGTAGCTTTGTGCATCTCAGTGCTTCTAAACCACTTTCTGCTGGTCCTGTGTCTGGTCCAGAGCACTGCAACAACAACAGATTTTACAGGAGCTGCAGAGTTCAGCACAGCACATCCACATGGAGCAAAGCCACCCAGCACATCCAAGCTGTTCTACTTGAGCTGAATTTTTAGCTTCTTGGCTGTTGCAATATTAATCTCGTCATAAGAGGAATACTTCAGAGCAAAATACCCTATCTTTTGCTTACCATATGTCTTTTAGAAATTGGTGTATTTCAGACTGTTAATTGAAGTGTCTTTGATATCTTGGGCATTTAAGAGGGTTGCAATCTTGAATACTAAATTTCGTGGATGATAAGTCTTTAGTTGAAAAAGCCTATTAGTTTACCAAAACTAGTGGTGTAACTCATCTCAAGTTAGCTCATAGACCAAAGAGGTCAGCACGCTCCAGAGAGGGCATTTTTCAGGTATTCAGATTTGTTATAATATATAGGAATCACCCCAGGCTTGGGTTTCATGGAGAATTAAGGCAGAATTGAACTTGTGTTTCAGAACTGAACCCACCTTTCAACTCTTGGTACACTTGGAAAACTGTGTGTGCTATCCCAATGCTGTTTATCACAGTTTCCCCTTCAAAGCACACAACATCTGGGCACTACAGGATTTGTGTGACTTTTAAGCAGCTACAGCTTCATGGTAGCGTAGGCTTTGTCATGTTTGATATTTTGTAAAGACATACTGTATTTATGTTGTGGTACTGACTCACACTCAGAATGTATTGGGTGATTTTAGGTATTTGGTTTCAGATTTCCACATTTTGCAAATGCAATTCTGCTATTGGTAATACATGTAAGATCAGTTGTAATAAGTATGAAAGGAGAGGAGATGAGTCAAGAGAAGAACAGAACAAGGGGCCGAAGAACCACTTCAAAAAAAGTACTTGGTGGGGTTTTTTTAATTACTCCTATTATCACGTAGCTGTGTGTTCAAGGATTAACAAACTACTGTAACTTGTTACCTCTTTCCAGCATTCTGTCTGACCTCCTAAAGCTGCAAACACCTCCCTAAAAAATTAATTTAAGTATCTAAAATGTAACTTCTTAATTTCTCTGCTAGATCCTTTAGGGATGTCCTGTGGCTCAACCTTTTGTCTGAAGGTCAAGAGAGTTTTATTCATCTGACATAAGTAGCTTGAGTGTGACATTTATAACCTGAGTAATGTTATGGATGATAACACCATTAGACATTTTTACAGCTTCAGCAGGAGTTCAGCCAGCAGGCCTATCAGGCTGATAAATGCTTTCATCTTAAAGGTTGTATTGCTACAATAACCCTGAAACTTAAAGCTGCTCCTTGAAACCTACAGCCTGGCTGAAGAGATGATGTGTGCCCTCTGATATTTCTAGGTTGCTAAAGAGCTCTCTCAAGTTCCAGTGCTAGAATTAAGATGCTGACATGCAGCTGTTCTGAATTGGAAATTACTGAGTACTTCATAATTTTGAATTATTTGGGGGCAGTGCTACTCAAAAGAATTAGCTTTAGATTGAGATGAGACTGAACTGTTGAGTGATGAGTCCAAAGATTTTTTCCCTACCCAATTATAAAATGTTTCTACAGGGTTTTAGGAACAGACTCTTGCACTGCTATTTTCAGAAAGAATAGAGCTTCACCTCCTCTGTCTGGGTATTTCCAGTTATAGAACTTTTAGGAGACTAGTTAAAAACTAATCTATAGTAGACTGAGAGTGGTGTGAGAAGCTAGCAGTGACAACTGGTAGGATTTTTCCTTTGTAAGTTTGTGTTGTTGAGATAGGAAAGAGAATGGCTGTGTTTTGAAAGGGAATGGTGAAAGTGGCTGTGCACTGATCATGCATGTGAAAACAGTGGAAATAATGAAAGTGTGGAAGGAGATGTGATGATACAAGTGGAAGAAGACTAGAATAAGGGATCACAAGGGAAGACAGTGTGATATGAACAAAGGTTGAGTTCTTGCCTTTACATCTAAGAATAGTATTCTGAGGCTTGTAGCAAAACTTCAGCTTCTATTTTTTAACCCAGCAACTGTTAACACAAAAATATTTGTAACATGTAGCGATTACAGTTAAGGCAGCCAGATACTGATTTTTTCAATATTTTTCATAATGAGAAACAACTCCATTGTTTTTCTTAAGATTTTAATGACTTTGTGGGAGTTCTGATAAATTGCCATTCTAGTTCACAACCTTCATTACATTGATCATCAAAAGAATTCTAGTATTATTTTATTTGGTTGGTTGGTTTTTGTTTTGTTTTTGACTAAAACTTAAGAAGCCACACTTCTTTTCTGAAACTTTCAAAAGTGCAATAGTGACAATTGCTTCCCCAGAGACTGCTATTGTATAAGTCTGATACAATACACACGTTGAATGCTGCAAGTCTGACACAGCCTCTCAGTAGGGAGATAGAAAAGAAGACTTCTGACAGCAGAGGTCACTGAGGGTGATTGCAGGCTTTGAACAGCAACTGTACATGGAGATCCTAAGTAGGCTATGGTTCTTCAGCTTGGGAAAGAGATGACTAGGGCACTAGATAATAGAGGTCTGTAAAATTGTGACCAGTGTTAAGAATGTGAGTAGGGAACAATTATTCGTGTTTCTTTCGGTGTAAAGAGCTAAAGGTTGCCAAATGAAATCATCAGTTATCAGAGAAGAGGGATTGGGTTTTTTTTTTGTTGAAAGCCACAGGAGTGTGCAGGGGGGATGACTGCTCCTGATCTTTTACTCTTCTCCAAACACTTGACCACTTTTAAAGGTAAGATACAAGGCTAGGTGAATTTCTGATCTGGGCATATAATTGTTAGAACCTTAAGTTTACAAGTCCTGGAAATAGATGGTAGACTGAAGAGCAAGTTTAAGATTTGACCTTCCTTTTAGCTTCATTTTTAATGCTGGCTAGTTTTCAAGTTGATGGGTGCTTTTAAACTTGCTTTAAGATGTATTTGCCTCATACAGAATTATGTGATAGCAGCAACAGCCTTGGCTAATGCATTTATTGCTTCAGGATTTATTAGTCCTTATCTCCTGAATTTTTCCCTTAGATTCATCAAATATGCAGGATCTTAACTTTCTTTAATCTTCAAGAAGAATTTATTAAAAAAGAAATTGCAGGTTCCAGTCAGTCAGACTTCAATCTATATGATTGGCTATGGAATTGTTTAAGGGCAAGAAAAAACTTGAATTATCCATTTTATGTTTGAAATGGTGGCTGGAAGCTCTTCTCATCTCTTCTTGGATGTGCAGCACATTTCCTTCCCCTTGGCCTATGATAATCAACTTCCAGCTGACTGGTCATACTGCTTTTGCCTCTTTTGGGGAAGGCATTCTCCCATCTTCTCTAGCTCATCAACTGAATAACCTGTCTTTCTCTATTCAGCTTTCTATTTCTCACAAGCTTTTTGAAGTCTCTTCTAGGACCTCACTTTTGTCAGCTGTGTCTTTTCTTTTGCTACTGTTACAGCTGATGCACACCTCAGTTTCTGCCACCAGGTTTAGGAGCTTTGTATTAGCCAAGAATACTAAAGAATCTGTGGTAGCCTTTCTGCCATCTCTCTTTAATTGTGGTAATGATCAAGTTCAAATAAAGTCTAATGTCTCATATTAAAGTGAATGAAGTGCATCCACCATGAAACATTACTTGCACACAGATGTTACAAACTTACCTGTAGATTCTGCTGCTTTAACTTAATTCTTTACATTTGTCTTTGATTGCAGTGTCCTATTCTGGCACCCTTTCACATCCATGATTGCTTTGCTTTCAGTTAATTTCCAGTGTAGCTGGTTAATGACACGATGCATCTGAAGGAGGACCCTGTGGCTGACATTTGGTGGGACTGAGGGCTGTTTTGTTATTTTCAGGTACTGTTTGGCACTGCTGATGGACAGGTTATTGTCATGGACTGCCACGGCCGAATGCTGGCCCATGTGCTCCTTCACGAGTCAGATGGCATCCTCAACATGTCCTGGAACTACCCCAGCTTCCTGGTGGAGGACAGCAGCGAGAGTGACACGGACTCCGATGACTATTCCCCACCACAAGGTAGGGTTATGTGCACGTCCTTCTGTTTCAGCTTTGCATATGCTCATGAAGACATCTCAAATGCCAGGGCATTGTCATGCCCTACAAAACCAGCAGGGTGGCCACAGTTTCAAGCTCTCGTGGAGCAGAGAGCTAGTGTGGGAGAGTGGGTTTGTTCCCAGCTCTGCCACCAGCCTTGCTGCAGGTCATACTGTGCTGCTCTGCCTCCTTTTGCACAAATGAGATAACAACACAAAGCTCGATAAGTTTTCAGTGAGGGTGAGTGAAAAACAGTAGACAGAGGCAGTTTCACTGATAAGCAGATAGGAGGTGTTGCAGTGGTTTGTGTGTATGTAGTCAGAGTGCAGCCACAGAAATTAATGCACTATTGCATAGATTCATGTGAAAAGACAGCAGTACTAGACATGGGGTAAAGTACTATATATTTAGTTTTATCTGTGTTTCATAGGATTTCTGTAATGCTCATCGTTACAGTCCCATCCTTCATGGTCCTTACATAAAGAGTTCCATAAATACCACAGAAGGCTCAGAAATGGAGATATTTCCTGCAATTACATGGGGTGGAAGCAGAGTGACTGGAGCTGGCTGGAGTTATTAATTCACATGCTTCAGAGTACATTGCCAGTTTAAGAGTCAGGAATAAATCCTTCCCTCTCCTTAAGTCTCAATACAACTCGTTTGGTGAAATATTTTGGTTTTAAAGTCTTTGGAAATCATCAGTAGAGAAGACTTATGAGGCCTAGGTGTCCATGCACAGTCAGTCCCACCCTTCTCATTCAGGTAATGGTAATACTTCCTGTTGATGTTATTGATCAGTTTATAAGCTCTAGGTAAGCTGTTCCTGTGTTCCAGTGTATAAAGCCTGAACTAAATTAAGAAAAATTAAGTGAATTAAATTAAATTTAATTTAAAATTAAGTACATTAGGTGAAAATTTTAAGTACATAACAATTATTCAAAAAAAATTCTCAATTTGCATCTTGGATCTGAACCTCTGAATTGAGGACTTTTGCAGTTTTAACTCTAATTTGGATTCAGACCAAAAATCTACCTTTTACAGTATATGTGTGATATACTGTATATAATAAGCTTATATATTTAGCAAATATTGAAAGAAGATAATCGGATCACCTGGTAAAATGTTAGCATATTTTAAAATTGAATTTTGTTTTGGCTTTCATACCTCACTTCTGGTACTGGGTAGGATTTCTTACCTTAGAAGGAAAGAAACAAACTTCAACCCAGCAAGTTTGTAAAGCAAGACAGACAACAGTAACAACAACAACAATAAATTGTATTTTGCCTGAGTTTTTGTTGTGTTTTTCAAAAAATATTGAGGTTCCAGTTGGAGGGTGGTGAAATTGCAGAGTACACAGATGAGAACTTAAATGATCCAAATGTGTTCGCTTTTTTCTGAGTCAGTCGGGGTGGGTGGACTCATTACAAGCCTACAAGTCTATTTTAATGATTACCCAAACATGATGTGTTTTCTTTAGAGCAGATGCAGCATAAACCTCTCAAAGGTGACAAGCCTTTGACTCACACAGATGTGTAGGAAGGACTAGAAGTTTGTTGGGATTTTCTTATTAAATTATATGCACACAGAGGTGCTAGTTACTAGACATCTTTCTCCAAAATGCTTTCTCATCAGCTTTTTTACAAGTTCAGGAAGCAATACTACTCTTAACTGGTTCTGCCTTTTTTGTTGACTGGAAAGATATTGTCTGGGCTTTGAGAGGCACTTAATCAGGGACCAGTGGCATCTTCTCTCAGAAACTGTAAACAGAAGGAGTTAAACAGGAAAAGCTACAGATAGCAATATTGGTCATGAAGTATTTGAACAAAGGAATTTTAGTGAATAGCTGAAAAACAAGCTCAGAGGACCAGAAACTTTGCAGAAATGGTTTTTAAAGCCAAGTGTTCCATTTGGGCTCATCTCTACCTTTGGATGCCTTAGATCCTGTTATGCAGAATGGCAGATATCTTTTCATGCTGTTGCCTAGACATTTAGAATGCAGTAATTTGTGAAAGGTCAGTATGTCCTCTTTGAAGTTCTTAAAATGTCTCTGTGTGACTTCAGGAGGAGTCCCTGGCACCTGCCCAAGCAAAAAGTGTATAGAACAAATATTTTTTAATGTCACTATATTGTTCATCATGCTGGTTTTCAACTGGGGTTCCGAGAAAGCCTTCTGAGGCACTGGTTTTCAATTTTTTTGTCACTCTGGGGAGTTGAGAATGGAGAAAGACTCCAAAAATACCAGTATGTAACATAATAGTGTATGCATTAATCACTGTGGATATGCTGCAGTAAAAAATGACAAAATAAAAGCACTGAGGTTTCACAGAAACAGAGAATCTTAACTAGCTAAACCTGCTTTGCTTGTGCCCATAGATGTTGCAGAAATAAGCAGGTAGAGAGGCTTGGAACAGCTTCCGATGGTGGTAGGCTGAAGTACAGTGTGTTTCTGCCTGGATGTGATTATTTTTGGTTGTTTACCTTTTGCTCACTCAGAGCCTTATTTTGCAGATGGACCAGCTGCGTATCCTGTCCCGGTGCAGAACACCAAGCCACTACTTACTGTCAGCTTCACGTCAGGAGACATCAGTTTAATGAACAATTATGATGACTTGTCTCCTACTATCATCCGCTCAGGGTTGAAAGGTACAAAAAGGAAGCCATTTCTCCCTCTCCTCTACCCTGTTTTTCTTGTATTTTTGATGATGCATGCATAGATTACATTTTTGTGGCTCTCACTCCTTAACCCAGGAGTCCTCAGCGCTGTTATTGCCATTTCCAGCAGTGACACCTGCTGGAGGAAGAGCAGGCCTTGGCTGATGGAGTTTTGTCTTTGAAAAAATGTTTCACAATATTTTTGAGATCATGTTTTTGTGGCAGTTTTGTAGGGCAGTTGATCTGTTTTGCAGTTTTCCAGCAGAATGCATTAATGATTATGGTTCTTTGTATGAAAGTCTCTGCTACACTTACTTTGCCTGTTGAATTCACAAGGTCTTTCATGCTTTTGGTAGCCTGGTATAAATTACAATGCTGCCTTGGTCCTCACAGTTATTGAAAACTTGCTAGAATTATTAATTGTCAAGAGGCAAGTTATTCTGAGAGAGGAAAAAATCCAGTGATTAATTACTATACATTTTGCTAAGCAATGTGCATGAATGTTTGTACAATCATTATTCCATGTAAAATCTTTAATTCACATTGAAATTTTTACTGTTCTTCCCTATTAAAAATGTCCTTTACTTTGCCAGCACTCTCAGTGCAATTTACTGTGCTTTGCCTGCAGAGACATTTTAATTCAATACAGCACATGGGCACATACTTAAATACAGGTTCCACTGAAGCTTTTTCATCTGCACAGGTAAATTAGTTTTAAATTAGATGAAGAGAGAATCAGACTGTTGGAGCAAACTCTTAGCTGTCCTGAAATAATGGGATGTTTCTGGTGAAAAGTTGCCCTAACACCAGCCCCACAGTTTTTGGGTGGTCTGTTACATACAGTAGTCTTAGGAGGTAAAAACCTCACCATTGAGGTTTCTTTTCCATTGCTTTCTCCATCTGTGCCAACACAAGAAATGCATGAGTGGCAAAATGCAACATCATGAGACAACCTTACAATCCAGAAAGCTTCATCAGCTGAAAGGATACCGAGAGTGTGGAAAACTAGAGCCAACTTAAAGAAGCTCTTGTGATAATGACCAATGGGTCTGCCCAGCATTTCTACAATATTAGAGTAATTAGGGCACTAAGCAGTCTTGAGTTATCATCTAGTCTAGCTTTCAACTGGGAACAGTAGGAGAAACAAACCCCATCTTCTTCTCTGTTTGGAGTTGCAGGGCTCTGTCTTGCTGAGAATATCTGTCCTGTTTCTCTTTCCCCATTGACTTTCACTAGTGCAAAAGAGATCCCTGAAGTATGTCACCCTCCTCTAGCAAAATACTGATGTGCTAGATAGGATAGGAATATTTTTATTAGTTATAAACTGGACTACATTTTTTTCATCAGTAGACAAAAAACATGCAGCATCTTACTGGGTTGGGAATGTGTGTTAGACAAAAAGATGATTGGGATATCACTGTCTGCTCTTTTAAGCACTGTATGGTGGAAAGTATTTTATGCCTGGTTTTATATAGATGTTCAGGCTTCCTATGTCTTTTTTTTTTTTTTTTCAAGTGACTCTGAATTTTACTGGATTTTATCACAGGCAAGAAATGTGCAAGACCACCAAGTCTGGTCTTCAGTATTGTCCTTGTTTGTGTGTTTGTGTTTAAAATCTCAAAGTATTGTGCTGTGGTCTCTGCATCAGATATCCTTGCCTTTATGGGCTGCTGTAGGCTACTCAATGTATTTTTAAAGTAGGCAATTATGAAATTATTTCAAGCATATATATATTCTACTAGTTTTGCAGAGCCATCATTTTGCTGGGAATGTTTCTGTTAAATTGACGAGGAAAAAACCTTGATAATTTGATTACCCAAATAAAAGTTCTTTTCATCCAGCTTGATCAGTCCTGGTAGTTTTGTCAGTCCTAGTGGAGGTCTTGAACTATTCAGTTGTATCTTTTTTTTTTTTTTTTTTTTTTTTTTTTTAACTCTGTGATTCTCAGTGCACTGCTACCTGCAGGACTGCTGAGCTACATCTACTAATTGTTCTAGTTAGCCACAACTACTGCCTGCAGAGCTGTTGCACATTTACAGTGCTCTGTGTTCAAGATTTGCTGATATACATGTCTATGATGTCTGGAAAGTAGTTTCGAGGGGTGACTGATCCACTGATTCACTTGTAGACCATTACCCTAGATGAAACCTCCATGTGATTTTTAATCTCTGTGCTGGTGCTGAGAACCTATTTCTCAGTTATTTTGTGTAAAGGTCCAATAGTCATTGAAGATTCTGTTGGCAATGCAGGTGTATCACTAGAGCTGCACTGTCCTGGGGGGATGCTGCAGCCCACATCCACCCCTTTGCTGCCTTTGCAAATTCTAAGGGTTTAGAATTCTAGGACTTTGAGAGAGAGAGAGAGAGAAAACTGCTGGACAAAGTAATCACTCCTCTTCCTCTTGTCACGGGGATCAGCTGAAAGTTTTACCTGAAGATTTGTATCCAAAGGAGACAGTTTTTTCATTATGCTAGTTCCATAGTTACCTAGTTACCAAAAGTGGAGCTGAGGCAGCTTGCCTTGTTTATTTCTAATCTGCGTATCTTTTACCTCTCTGAGAAACATGAATTAAATCCCATTGTAGGTTACTTAGAGGACTGAAAACTAAGAGAAAACAAGAGGCATACAGCACCTAGCTGTGAAAAAATTACCTTGAGGAACATGCAGCTTCCCTCTGATATGTACAGAAACATAATTCCCATGAGAAATATCAGAAAGTTGAAATAATATAAAAGCATTTTAAATTGCACATAAAAGTCCCTGAAAATGACAAGTTGACAACTTGAAACAATTTTGAGATCCTTCCTGCCAACTCTCATTTATCTTCTGCTTCTTCATTTGAAGACAGCTTCTCGCCCACAAGTGTCTTCAAAAGGTTCTTGGCAGATTGAGCATCCCAGAGCACAGAAGTTTTGTCTTTACCTTCATTTTGTCTCAGCACAAAATAGATGCCTTTCACCTCTGGTTTAAGAGTAAAAAGATTTAAAGACTAGCTTGGTATTTCTTGAACATGCAAGTCTGCCTTTGAAACATGAGCAGAAATGCAAAATACTGTTTTAGAGTTACTCAAGAAGTGTGACAAAGAACTAGAGGACATAAGGGTTTGAAATAAGCATCCCCAAATTAAGCTGTGGCCGTCCCTCATCCTGAGGTGCCTGTAAGAGAAGTAATTGGTATGTATATTCATATCTGTGTATATTAGAGTCTGAGTGGTCCCTGTGTGATTCCAGCAAAGTCCTGCTAAGCAGCTGAGTAGATTTTCACAAGTCAGAATCAGAGAATCATTAGGGTTGGAAGGGATCTCTGGCGATCAGCCAGTCCAACCTCCCTGCCAAGGCAGGGTCCTCTAGAATAGGTTACACAGAGACTTGTCTTGGTGGTTTTTTAATGTCTCCGGGGAGGGAGACTCCTCAACCTCCTTGGGCAGCTTCTTCCAGTGCTCTGCTGCCCTCAGTCTAAAGGAATTCTTCCTCGTGTTGAGGTGGAACTTCTTATGCTTTGGTTTATGGCCATTGCTCCTTATCCTGTCACTGGGCACCACTGAAGAGAGTCTGGAACCATCTTCTTGGCACAAACCTTTGAGATAATAGTAAGATCCACTCTCAGGCTGCTCTAGACCAAACAAGCCCAGCTCCTTCAGTTTCTCCCATAAGAGAGATTCTCCAGAGCCCTCATCATCTTTGTATGATGGTGGCAAGTGAAAACATGATATGGAGGCCATATGTATTTATGGACAAACATCCAAGTACTTTTAGTTTCATGTTATACTGTTGTGGCTGTAGTTTGAGTTACGCTAAAAGTTATATTGACAGCCAGTGAGAACATGAAGCATTGCCAGTTATTCTGCTTTTTTGCACTATAGGCCTTTCCAGACAAACACTCTTTGCTGCTTTCTTAGTAAGATTATTTATCTGCATATTAAATTGATTCCACTTATTTACCCCAAAGCTGTATGTAGGATCTTCCACATCAGTTTCAACATCTCTAGGAAATTCTTGTCTTTAGGTGTTTAGGACCAGCTACTGATTACATTCTCAGACTCACCACAGAGAGGAAAATGATGTTTTTTACACTTCTTTTTTTCAATTTGCAAAATAGTAATTCTCAAAAGCACATCTGTGGCATATTTTCTACTACTTCAATGAAAGGATATAGGTTTCTAAGTATTTAAGTAACTTCTGAGAGCATGTTTTATCTGTTCAAGTCACTTTGCAGCATCTGGAAATGCTGTTCCCGTTGTTCCTAGTCAGTGGTTATTGCAGACCATCTTTGTGATTTCAGATGTGGTGGTACAGTGGTGCACACAAGGAGACCTGCTTGCAGTAGCAGGCATGGAGAAGCAGACCCAGCTGGTTGACCTCAGCAATGGTTCCCTGCTGAAAAGCGCACTTGTCAAGTTCTACAACGTGCGTGGGGAACATATCTACACTCTGGAGACACCTGTGCAGGTAGGAGGCACTTTTAAGTCTGTTCTCCATGTTTTGCTGACATGTTTTTCCCACATTAGCTCATTGCTGTAGACCTGCAATGTAGAAAAGGTTGCAAAATGTCCTGAATCCATCCTAAAACACAACACAGATAAAAATGTGCTATAAACAATGGTTGTTTGCATTAAGGTAGACATGCAAGACTACATCTGACTCTAAGGTCCACTGTGCTAGGTATTGTGGAAATATGAAAGGAGAAAGTCTGTTTTCCAAGATCACTGGGCCATGAACAGACAGATAGAAAAAGAAAATTCCATTGTTTTATGGATAAGTGACTGAGGAGAAAAAAAAAAAGAATAATTTGCTTAATATTGTTGTAGAGTCAAGAGCTGGACAAAAATATTCCAAGTCCAGTAGCATAACTACAAGATTGTTACTGTAATTTTCTAATGTACAGTCATTTGGTGTGATGCAGTAACCTCAGTCATGTAACTTGCCAAGTAAATGCCAGCACATAGTCTGTGAGCTGCTAGGGAGCACAATGTGCATCATAGGTCTTTGCTGGTACTTTAGAGTCCATCTGAATGTAATTCTATGTCATTTCTGTGGAATAGGGGTCACTCCATTCTGGTTTCTGCTGCTAGTAATGAAACTTTATAATAGCTTTTAAATCTAAAAGTGAAGGAAAATGGTGTAGATATATTAATTATATTTAATGATGATACCATGTATTATCATTTTCTTTTCCAGTACCCTGATCTGGAATGGATGCAAAAGGGTGATATAGTAAACCATCTGCTAAGCCTTTGTGTTTGCTTATATTTAGCATTAACCTGTGCTTATTAACCTTAGCACTCTAATTTAGATAGAATTCTTTAGTTGTGTAAAGTGTAAAATAATGGTCTCTAAAGCCAACCTAAATATGTGCAGTGATATCTAATGCTGATTTAGGTATCTAAAGGACTTACCCATAAACACAGTTTTATTATTTTAAACGTAGCCTTTGCAGCAAAGTAGCACAGCCCTTTCTTCTCTGGATCAGCTCTGAAGAAAATATATTTATATCAGTGTTGCTTTTTCTCAGACCAGGTGAAAAGCAAACCTTGTTGTGTTACTTCAGTACCAGAGCTCAGTATGTGCACATTAGCTGTTGATTCCTCTGGTGCCAGGCTGTGCAATCACTCTGTGGTTTGAGCATCAGAACCCACCAGGTCAGGTTGCCCCAAGGTACACATGTGTGCGGGATTTTCCCTCACTGCTTTGTTCCTGCCAATCTCAAATTCTCCTTCATTTAAATACTTTCATCTCCCCTAGTTCTCCATGTATAACTTCAACTTCTTTTCATGTTTTCAGCTCTTTTCCTTTCTAGTCTACTTAACCAGCTGGGAGAAAGCACGTATTGTGGCTGATGTGGGGGGCTAATTATCCTGCCATTATGCAAGTGCTTACAGGGCTGAGAGGTCAGGCAGAACAGGTGAATGCCAAGTTTGTACTGCACTATTTCTAGTAGTAACTAGTTACTAGAAGTAGTAACATAAGCCTTTCTGCTCTTTCCAGCTTCTATTTTTGTTGGGAATAGCAATATTTCAATGTAATTGAGATTTCTTCTCCCATTGTCAACTGCAGACTAAAAGCCAACAACTTCAGAAGTTGCAAGCAAGGTTGCAAGTGAAGGATGAGGACAGTTAGGGAGAGGCAACCACCACTTAATAACAGAATCAAGGAGTCTTATTTCCTTTGGAAATCAAGATAAAAATAACATTCAAACTGATATATTTATGATTTTTTAAGAACTGTGTGCGTAAACCTACCTAAAATTAGAGCCACCTCTCTTCTTTTATTAGTCAGTGTTTAGTCTCTTTATTTGGTGCATCTAAATTCATATTTACTCAGCTGCAGGAGGAAGTGAGGGGTCTTTCAGAAGAACTCCTGTATTTGCTCATGTGGACTTTATTCTCCTATGTATTTGAATGCTGGTCTAGCAGTATTACCAGCTAAATGACAGGTATGCTAGAACATTGTTAACCATTTAGTTTACTGACAAAATGAGATAAAAACCACCATTGCAAAAATATGCTTGTAACTTCTGTTATGCTGTGCCTCTGCTCCAAAGATGTATTTGCAAAGATGAGAGTGAGTCAGTGGTCCTAGTAATTTGTCTCATGACAAATTCATCAGAGTAAATTAATTAGTTTTCTGTACCATGGCAGTCAGCCTTGTAATGGGATTTTATAAGATTCATCACTGGTTACTGAACTAAAAAAAAATTGAAGAAAATAAAAGAATTTCCTCATCTTGAACTCTTCTGCTAAGACTTTCTTATGAAGAAGCAAATGTGTGACTGGAAAAGTGCATTGATTATAAATGAATGTTGTTCTGAATGTAAAAGCCAGAAAAAATAGAACAACCACAAACATAAAAAATAATGGATTATAGGTGCTAAACTATTTTCCATGTGGTCCCAATTCTTTGACATAGCAGATGTCTGAAAATTTTATCAGTAAAATATACTGAGCTGTTTTTGTTTCTGCTGTTTGTCTGTCCTGTCTTTGGGATATTCAGGAAACAGATTTTATTGTTTATAGCAAAACTGAGTCTAAGACTGACGGGATTTATATGCAACTTGGTTGGAATGTTACTGAACAATAAAGTCACTGCAAACTCCAGTAGTAGAATAGATTTGGGAACTGCAGGTAACTCATCTCAGTGATGACAGTTGTCATGGATCCCTTCAAGATGTTTTGCATGCTGCCTTCCCCTCCAGCTTTAGTTTTGGCATTCTCTGTCTTGTTTGATTAACTCTCTTAAGCTTTTACCTTCAGTGTAGGAATTTATAGTTCATAAACCTAGTTTGCTGACTGTAAAACTCTAGATAAGAAAATCACACTTGTTTAGAAGTATTGAAATATAAAAGCAGTAGCTTTGCTTGAAAAACAACATTCATAAACAGAGTGGTAGAGTTGGCATAGTGTAGCAGCCGCTCCTATTCCTGGCTCTGGGGCTCCAGCCTGGCATCCTGCAAGGATGTGTTTGCAGAATAGAGTGAAAAGAGCCGAAAAAGCATCAGTTAGGGCTGGTCAAATACTGAACTGAATTCTATGCAGAGGGCATATCAAGGGCTGGTGATCAGCTGATGACTATTCAAAAACATGCTATCAATTTCTGTAAAATTCACCTCTTTCTACACCTGTCTTTGTATATATCATGGACACCAATGTGAGGTACCAAAAATACGCGTGGTTTTTTCATGGTCCTTTTTCAACTTTTAAAAATGACATTGCAGGCTGCACTGCTGGTCATAATATTTTTTATCGGAAGAATGTTAATTTCTTACATTGTTTGGTAAGTCCTCACAACCTTTCCCTGGCATCAAGCAGGGATAAGAACAATCAACTCATTTAAGACAGTTTTATAGTCCTGATAAGATTGTTTACCAAATGCTGCAACCCAGTTCTGTCCCTTTAGAAGTTCTCATCCAGTGTGCAGACAGGTCTTTATTATATCAACTAACTGTACCTGCTGTCACTGCTGATTAGAAACAGATGCTTCATATCTTCCTATATCCTGAAATTCAAACAGGAGTCTCCTACAGGATCTCTTCAACATTATCTAACTGCCAACTTTAACAAACTTGTGAATTTTTTCTTTCTAATGGTTCAATCTTGTGGCTTATATTTGGTCCCTTCTTCAGTTTTTATTATTTTTTTAATATGTCCCAGAGAGGACCAGGGGAGCAAGAGCATAGATTTAGAAGCTACAATGCAGATCTCCTCCATACACCTTTAATTCTACAGTAAATTTACATTGCTTTAAGCTTTTATATCACTGTGTAGCTGGTGTGAGTACAGATTACATCTCAAGTGCACCAAAGGAGGATGAGAGTGAGCTAAGCTTCACATGTGGTATAAACAGCAAGATTAAATGTAAAAAACCCATGTTTGTCAGTGTAATATTTTTAAACCTAATTCAAAGTGGTGTACCAAAGACTAAATCTTTATGGAAGAAGTTTCCAAAACTCTTTGAGAAGACAACCAACTTGCTGTAGACCTGCTGCTGTCAGCATTTCAGAGACTGGATTTTGCTGGAAATGTCCCAGCATCTAAATAAATAGATTTGAGATTATATGATCCTGCAGAAATCTGGTAGTTCTGTAAAGGCTAGAGAAGGAACATGCAATTTTAGGTTTAATTCAGATCAAAAGGTTCTGAAAGAAGAGGCTGCTTTTTATGTTATTCAGCTGAGCAGACCTTGCTTACTTCATTTATTTCACACAGAGTGTTCAGGTTTGT
Organism: Muscicapa striata striata; assembly: GCA_030060385.1. Classification (NCBI taxonomy): domain Eukaryota; kingdom Metazoa; phylum Chordata; class Aves; order Passeriformes; family Muscicapidae; genus Muscicapa; species Muscicapa striata. The sequence goes on along the minus strand of JAREIS010000010.1, from coordinate 4,356,817 downwards.
TGCATCTGAATTAATGTTGCCTTTCATTTGTATTGCCTGAAATCAATTTTATTTAGTTGTTATGGGATGAAAACAAAACTTCAAGAAGAGTTCATTTTCTTACAGGAAAAAAAAGCAACCATTTAGGACTAACTGATAAAACATGCTTTATGATATCAGTAAGGATATCATATTCTTTATATAGGCCATAGGATTATCTCTGCTGCAGAAATGGATTTTAATCAACACTGGAAATTGACGCTTTTCTAAGCAACTCTTTCTGTTAAAATGGAATCTTGTTGTATTGACTTCTTAAAAAAATACTGTAGAAATAGCGAGTATATAAAAAACAGCTGCAAATCAAATAAGAGTTTACTGCATCAAAAATCATATCAGAACAGAGCAGTGATACATTTCTCATCATTTGTCACTGACGGTTCTTTGAAGTTAATATTTTTCCCACTGTCAATAGGAGGAGCAGAGAACTGAAGGAATGTTAGGCTGCTTTCCCACAGCCATCTGTGAACTTTGTGGCAGTACAGAGGTGTGCACGCCCAGCTCACAGGAGCCAGGTGGGCACTGCAGCCATCGCACCTTGCAGCGTGTCTCGGACAGGGAAGAGTGTGCATCTCCACATCAGCAGTCTGGAGTGAGAGCTTACATATGCCATTCTCTGGATACTATTTTGCAGTTGTGTTCTTCCTCCTGAGAAAAGTCCTGCTAGTTCCTGGGCTTTCTGCCCTGGAATACTATTTTTATTTCATTACCAGTGGGAGTCCCAGTGCCAACAAACAAGGGATTAGTTCAAGCAGCAGGCAGACCCCATGGCTCAGGATTTCTGAGCTCAAGGCAGGCAGCAAGAATCAGCTAGAGCAGTGTTTTCATTGACTGAACTGCATACAAGTGATGGAATGTATATAAATTATGTTCTTTCCTGTAAGAGATACAGTAGAGTGACTTATAAGAAGCAACCACAGAGCTTTGAGTGGGAATATCCATTCCTGCATGCTTTTCTAAGGGGATCGACATCCCAGCTGGGGATACATATTTGAGTAGCTGTAGCTGACTTTCAGGCCCAATTGGAAAGAAATGGCAAAAGAGCTCCTTGTTGGTTACTTGTTGAGATGTGTTTTCAGTCAGCATTTCTCCTGATAAAGCATATTTTTTGTGTTTCAGCCACTGGTTTCTAATATATAATTGTCATAGAGCTATATGTTGGTATTTAAACCCTTCAATTCATTCAAGTATTTACAGTTTATGCTGAGATTTTTCAAAGCCTAATGCTATTTTTATATGCAAAGAAATTCTCATGCTATATTTGTAGCTGCATTTCTTTGTTCCTAGCAGAAAAAAAAACCCCAACTGTGCAAACGTGGAAAATAAAATTCTTCTGTCCTAGAGTCTGCTTGTTCATTTTGTAACAGGTGGATACAACTTTTGTCCTTCTTTGTTTTGCAAAAACAGTGCAAATAAGTGGATGCTTTATGAGGAGCAATACTTTAGTGTTGGATGTTGGAGGTCAATTGTTTTTTCTCAGTAGAGTTTGAAAAGAAAGCTGTGGCCAGCTCATAACTGACTTGCTGCAGTAATCGATTCATATCCCTTGTCCAGCAAGGGAAAGACTAGGAAGCATAGTTATTGAAAAATACTATTGGAGCAGTACTTTAAAGGTCAGGTCAGATCTGACATTTGGGTGATCTTTTATTTCTCCAGGCCTATAGTGACAGGCTAATTTTCCCTGAAGCTCATCTGAAGTCTTAGCCCTTCACTGTAAATTAAATGTTGCTGAATGGTGGGCTGGAGGAGTACCAAGGGTCTGACCATTTCAGAGAAAGGAAGGCAAGGTGTGTCTGGTGGTGTGGTGCAAGTGCTCTTTGTTGAGGTTGAAAATATTAAAACATTATGAGGTATGTGGGGAGACTATTTGTACAAATGAAGGAGTAGAATGTCATGATTTACAAACAGTACAGCACTTGTAGGTATTGTGTGTGTTTAACCATGCACCCACTCACATATTGTTTGCATATACATTCATAAACAGAGTATAAGGGCATCATACATTGAGAAGTTTAGAAGGTGACTGAATTATGGTTGCCTGTTGGAAAACAGTGGTGAAGTTTTCAACTTCTGACTCTCTACTCTTTGGAGGTCCACAGTGCTATGTTGCCAGAGGTCTCACCCCATGTTTCAAAGCTTCTGAAAAACATTTCCCTTGAGAGTGTGTTTTAGATTGCAAAGGTTCTTGCTCTGCTAGTATCTGCACCTCTGATGTTCTCTGCGTGCAGCAGTAACCTGAGGAAAGAGATGATTTTATTTGACTCTGTTTGGATGAATAACATCCTACCTGGGTGTGATATATTGGGTTATAATAGCTGCAATATGAGACATCAAGTCTGGATGTGCTGTACTGGATTATGATAGCTGGGATATTAGACTTCTGCTGTTAAAGTCTATCCAATAAATAAACATTTTTGTGCCAAGTCACATACTTATTTGTTCCCTCACTGTGTTTATAGGTAAGCTGTAGCTGATGCAAGGTGAACAGCAGGATGCAGTTTGGATCCCACAGTAATGATCAGGTAGATAGTGCAGCCCATGCTGGGATTCAGCCCTTGGGGAAAATCAGGGTCACTTCTACTGTGCTGTTCTCAATCTGTCATGTAGTAGATGTGGCAGTGCCTTTTCAATTGCATTTATTTGGTAAGCAGCTTGAACTGTTTCATTGCTGCCAGACAGTGCAAGGGCCAAGTCACACTCACAAATCATAAAAATACCAATCAGTAGGGGATACTTCTTGTGACCTCTCCTCAAATACAAGGCTGTCTCCCACAGATTATGGTGACATGCCATGTAGAATTATTGATGGTACACAAAGAATTTCTCAGTTCTTTCGAAGTTCTTCACTGCAAAATGCATTTAGCAATTACTGTGAAAATCACGAGGTTCAATGTTGCTGCTTTCTATCTGCGTATCAGTCAGCCTGAAGATTTGTGCCTTTGTGGAGGTGTGTGTGTGGTATTGCCTAGATGCAATTAAAATTAAGTTCCTTCATTCCTCCTACTTTAAAACCAGTATTTTCCTTGAAATTTAAATTTGGGTTAAGATGACAGAGTAGGGAAGATCTCTTCTGTGAAGAAGTTTTTCATCCAATGCTTTATCTTGATGATAAACATTGATACACTGCTGTGCCAGTTGCATTTTGCTTCACATCAGTCACAAAAAAACCCCAACTTTTCCCAGTTTCTCACCTTGAAGCATCTTGAATTTGTAAATGGAAAGGAGGCTTTTTCCCCAGACCACATAAGCAACCTCTGGGCTGATCTAACCCTACTATCTGGGTCCCATGCTAATAGAGGAGTGAATAAAAACTGTTATTGGTGGTGTCTTGACCCTGTATTCTTGTTCAATGCATCTTGTGAAAAGATATTCCAAAGATACCCTGAACTTTCAATAAATACAGTTCATTATTTAGATGAAAGACATTTGCTTAAACTTCTGAGTGTCACAGATTGTGAAAACAAGGAAGACCTTCACAGAAAGGAGTAAATCTTTTGTAGCTCACTGATGGCAGCCTGCTGTACAGTATTCTTCATGGAGTTAGAGTTTCATCTTTACTCTGTGTTGTTTGTTGACACAGAGGTAGCAGATGGGATTGAAATACCACAGGGTGGTCTATATAAGAAAATACAGGTGCTTTGTAACACAGAAAACAAGAGATGACAGGTGGGTGCAAGTAATGCTTAAGGGCAAAAGTAATGATCATAGGGCTAGAGGAGGTTACAACAGACTGGTACTTTACAAGAAAAGATGGGATTTAGAGGGAATGTTTAGGGAGCTCCTTGCGAGCAGGCAATAGATGTCCTAAGCAGCAGTTGTTTGTTTATCATTATTCTATTCCATGTTGTGACATTTAGTACCAGTTAGCCTTCACTCTTTCTGTTTTTACTGTCGTGATGCGGACATTTCTGAGCATAGACAAGTAGAAGACAAAAGGCCATTCTCTGTTGCATTCCTGGTGTTCTTTCACTGTTCAGTTCCTCTGGGAATAGTTCAAAAGAGACACTGCAGCAGAAGACTTGGCGCAAGACAAAAAAGCTGATTGGGTTTTCTCCACTTGTTTTTTAAGTGTCTCTGGGCCTATAATTTTACTTTTCAGTTGTAAAACATGAGCTGCTACCAGTGGATGAAGACTGATTAGATGACTGAATAAATAATTTGGATAGTGCATCAAAAGATCCTGCTTCTCAACACCCTGTGTCTTTAAAATCACTTATCCTGTCTAGGTACTGAATTTGGTAGCTGATTCCTTGTGTGGAGAGCTTTAAGCATTCTGAGTAAAAAGCTCTGAATAAATATCAACAGCTGTTTTTGATGATTTGAGATGTTCACATTCTTCCTCTGTGGGCAATGGTGGGCACTTTTAAGTTTCTGGAAGACTTAGGGTAATGCGATTGGTGCCGAATTCATGTGATCACTTGTTGTGCAGCCATCTTGGAAAGAGATCTTTGGCACAAAATCTTTTGAAGTTGTATCCTTTTGCTCTTCATGCAGCGTCCCATCATCTCCATCTGTTGGGGTCACAGGGATTCCCGCCTGCTGATGGCCTCTGGGCCCGCGCTGTACGTGGTCAGGGTGGAGCACAGGGTCTCCAGTCTGCAGCTGCTGTGCCAGCAGACCATTGCCAGCTGTCTGCGGGATGACAAGGACATCAGCAAGCTGACCCTGCCCCCTCGGCTCTGCTCGTACCTCACCACTGCCTTTATACCAACAATCAAGGTAAAAAGGAAGAAATGTGTGTATTGTGTAGAGCAAAGTGTTACTAGATCTCCCCCCTCCATTGTGCTCCTAAGCGGCAATGGCTAAATTATAAGATTTTATCATTTTAAAAGCATTAGTGTCCTCTTCAAGACCCCAGTGATGCATTTGGTGCCTGTTAAAAATCTGTAAAGAAGGCTCACACATGCTGATCTGCATTATTCCATGGAGATGGCCTTTCCAAGTACGTTAAAAGGGTAAAATATGCTGGTGACTCACAAAGATTTCTGAAGAAGCTCATGCTGGTGATAAGACTCTGTCACAGTTACAGGAAGGATTCACAGGGTAAAACTGTTGCCTCTCTACATGTCACATGCATGCTTATATTGACAGGAAGACTAGGCTTAAGACCTGGGGCTGCCCAAACATTTCTACTAACAGTGAGTTCTGCTGATCTTACTGCTCCAGCAGTGCTATGGAATAATGAACCGGATATCACACTTTTTTCCTGTACCACAAGCAAAAATCATCTGTACAACTTGTTTGTTTTATGGTTTTGCTCTCAGTAACATCTTGGGATTTCCAGGCTGTTTATCACAGCCTATAAACCAGAGCATTAGCTGGTAAATGCATGACATTCAAACATGCAAAATCATATTTTTGTGATTTTTTTATGTATGTGTTACAGCAGTCTCTTAAGCCAGAGGTCCTTGTTTAAACAATGCAGAACTGGAAAACTAATTTGAAATCATTGGGACTGGCCCAGCTTAAATGTGAACAAATTATGCCTAGAAAATAATAATTCAGCATGGTTCCATTTGGTTACTGCTAATCAGGGCAGTTTGTGCAACTGTAAATCATTTCATTTGTCAAAGACAATAAATGCCTTGCTGTAACCATAATTCCTGGATCTCCAAAGATGCAGAGCATTTATCAGACTGGAATTCTCCAGTTCTTTCTAGTTCTTTCCATCCTTCTCCCCAGGATGCTTTCCCCATTGTTCCAGAGCCACCCCTCTCTAAAGCATCAGTGACAGTTTCCTGGCTGTCAGGGAAGGCAGGGGAGGGGATGGGATGGGCTGGATGAAGGTAGCAATTGGCTACCTGGTGGGGATCAGAGGGCTGTACAGGGACACATCATTGCCAACAGCCCTTGTGTCACCTCCTAGAGGAAATGCCAGGATGCAGTGTGGTTGTGGCACTGTGTAGCTGAGAGGTGGAAGCGGGGTTTCCGGAAGCCACGTGTCTGTCCTGTTTCATGGCTGTTTCTGGGGCCTCATCAGCACTTACACTTTACCCTGGCTCATCCCCAGTGACCCACTCAGCCTGTGTTGTCAGCCATGCCATCAGTGCTAGGCAAGGCACCCTCTTCCCCATGTACACTTCTCTTCCCCCTCCAGCTTGCAGACCACATTATAGGTTGCTCCTCAGCCTAAACCCATTTGCCAGGTTAAGGAAGCCTATGTTTTCCCTACCTTTTTTTTTCTTTTACTTCAATTTTGAAAGAAACTCTGTTAACTTATACACATGAATAGTATTTGTGTCATACAGGCTGCGTTGTCCTAGACAAAAGCAGTCCTACTGCTTTAGTTCTGAGGTTTTTCATGGATTAATATGTATGCTGGCTAGCAGGGCAAAGTAACCCAAGCTTTGTGCTTGTATTTCTCTACATGGCACACAAATAGACCTCAGCTAGGATGGGACATGTGCTTGGAAGTGATATAAAAAGTACAAGTTTCTTTCAGGATTGTAGCATAATGATATAGCATGTACCAATACTAACCAGGAATGGGATCTGAGTGTCCAGGTTCACTTGGAGGGCCTGCAGGAGACAAGATACTCTGATACTTGACTTGACCACATTATTCAAGTTCAAAAAGAAGTTTCTGATAAGACCTGGAACTTGAAGGCAGGTTTGTTGTCTCATTCAGTGCTCTGACCACAGGTTCAGCCTTCCGTTTTGATTAGTTTTAGTTTTCATTTTCTGCGTACAGCTGTGTTTGACCTAACTAAATAACACACAGCCACTCTGTCTTGCATGTGGGTTCTGCAGAACTCATAAAGTAACCTATACTAATCTTCACCTCCCAAATTTGAGTCAAGTTCAAGTTCAGTTAGTTGTGTTGGGACTAATCACCACAAGAAAAAAACCCAACCAATATCGGAAAACTTTCTCTTTCCTTCCTCTGTTTAATTAAGCCTCCAATCCCAGACCCAAACAATATGAGAGATTTTGTCAGCTACCCAACAGCTGGTAATGAACGGCTTCACTGCACCATGAAGCGGACAGAAGATGACCCAGAAGTCGGTGGTCCATGTTATACTCTGTACTTGGAATACCTTGGGGGACTGGTGCCCATCCTGAAAGGACGTCGTATCAGCAAGTTGCGGCCAGAGTTTGTCATTATGGATCCTAAAACAGATGGAAAAGCAGGTAGAGTTCAATTGTTGCTCTGTATAAAAATGATTTAGCAATACTTTGAACATTAAATCCTCAAGAGTTTTAAAAAATACCTATATGCAACATGGATGGTCACATCTAATATTTTTTTTCTGATGTGAAAAAAAATCTTTAGCATGACCTAGAAGCTTCTGAAATTATACCCTGCTGCCTTCTGTTTTACAGAAGAGAACTTCTTGTATTCTGAGTAATGGAAAATAGATTGGTAATTAGCAGAAAATATTCTTTAGTCTCAATTTCTAAGTCAATTGAATGCTATTCATCCCTCTGAATCATGTTCACTTGAGTTCAAACCATTGGAAATTTGGAGTTTGAAGGCAGAGTGGAGAACATTTATTTTCCTCTGCAAAGTTTTGTTTCAACTGCTGCCTGTGGATCAGGTTTATGCTTCTGATGACTGAGAGTTATAATTTATACCAGTTTTCTGAAGCAGCACTTAAATTTTTTGGGGCCTGTCTTGATAGATGAAATCTATGGAAACAGCTTGATTTCCACTGTGATTGACAGCTGCAACTGCTCTGACTCCAGCGATATCGAACTCAGCGATGATTGGGCAGCAAAGAAATCTCCAAAAATCAGTCGAGCTAGCAAATCACCTAAACTCCCCAGGTAATAACATCTTGGATATTTCTTCTTCTTTTTCCCCAAGTGGCCTCTCTTCCTCCCCTGCCTCTCCTTCCTTCTCTTGACACTTTATAGAATCAAAAGTAAACTCCTTTGGGCACATAGGAATCCTCTGTAAGATTTGGGTCCTCTATAGGGTGCAGTTCTCAGAGACTGGCATAGAGTTGTTGGAGAAGATTTCTGGGACAAAATATAATGGGAGACAACAGAGCACAACTTCTCCCTAGGCAGTCTCAAAGAAAGATTTTTAAAACTCTCCCACTTTTTCTTTTGTTTCTTTCTTGCCACCATGGAATATATATTTTGTGTTTCAGACAGATTGTTTTTGCTTTTGTTTGTTACATTTCTGCCAGTGAGCTCTTTAGGTGCTTGAGCTGGTATTCTTGATCCCGTCTTCTTGTATAGTGGGAGGTAGAAATAACTTTTGGCTTAGGGTAGGAACACTGACAACATTTGTGGAGCCTTGGTTTGCTGTATACTAATGTGAAAATCTGTCAGCTGAGGTGTTGTGTTCTCATTTCTTGAGACTTTGCTCAAAGTCTGCATAGCTGAGATCATTCATCTCTACACCTTTTAGGGATTAGTGGAAGATATATTGTATCTGGCAGAACTGCTGTAAGCTTTATTAGTTTAATTAGAAAGCATCCAGCATGAGTTACTGCAAGTGTGTCAGGTTTTCTGTATCTTCAAATTTGACCTGTAGTTCTCCATCTTGTAGGCTCTACAGTCTTTATTAGTCACTTTGAGGACATCCTAACAGTTGTCTTCTTACATCTTTCCATTCAAAGACATGGGTTTTGTGCATTTTAGCTTGCCCATTCTTGATTCTAAGTATTGCTTTACCTGCAGAATCAATATAGAAGCTCGCAAATCTCCAAAGATGTCACGAGCTGCACAGGAGATCTCAAGATCACCAAGGTTACCAATAAGGAAACCCTCTATTGGTTCACCAAGCCTGACACGAAGAGAGTTTCCTTTAGAAGATATTACTCAGGTATTGTGCACATTGTTACCATACCTGATTCAAATGCATTGCTTTCATGAGGCATCGTGTTGTGATAGAAGTCAAATGATCAGCAATAGAAACTTTCATTAAATTACAATAAGTAGAGAGAACTAGAGAATTGCATCGTCCAGTTCAGTACTAATGTTCCGAAGTGGCAATGGTGTATCAGATGTTGCTTGGTAAGTACCAGGACCACTTACTTTTGTCACTGTGAATCCATGTGAGAGGTTTTATTCTAGGTAATGTTGTTGGCTTTTTAAAAGTGTATGTGAAAACACTTCATCAGTTTCTCAGACCCATCTTAATGCCACCATATTTCTTTGTTTTGCTAGGGATTGCAGAGATAAGGAAATGTTTGCTTCAGAGGACTACATGATCTGTTTCATAATAACATGAAACAGTCTTAATTGGAAGGAAGGAAATGAATTACCACTTTGTGCTCTTTGTGGTGTTCATGTCCTCTGGGTAAATGAAATTTAACAGGCTCTAGAACTGTCTGGGTTGTATATTTCATTAATAACAGCCTGCATTCTTTTAATTTTGTTTGGTTTGTTTCTTTCTGCTCTCTTTTTTCACTTTTTCCTTTATATGAAAGATTCTATAGCAGTTACACAGAGATAAGACCAAAAGCCCTTTGAATAGAGCAGAAGACTAGAGGCTCAGATCCTGCTCCTGATACTGGCAGCAAAACTCCTGGCCTTTGAGAAAAATCTATTGGTCTTTCAGACTCATATGTGTACCATGGCAACAGAGGTTTGGGAAGTTGCTTCAGGAGCTCCAGGGGAATATATATTTGTTGTTATGAGTAATTAATTTGTCTTGTTTATTGTTCTATAAAGTGATTCATGAGTGTACAACCAATGGCCAGGGTGTATCACTCTCTGAAATACAGAATAGCTGTGGTCCTGCTGGGCAGAAGCAGCAAGGGCCAGAAAACAGACCTGTTCTCACTAAGCAGGCATTCTCCACTAAGTGTTGTTCAGATTTTCAATAGCTTTAATCGCCCTGTGGCTGTTGCATACATCATTTTTGATAGTGTTAAGATATCAGAATGAGTCTTCTTAATGACTGGGTAAAATGTTGCTACATAGGCACTTTAGGCTGTTTCAATACAATAAAAACAAGAGAAACTGAAATTGCATTATCCCTTGCAATAGCTTGATTGCTCTGCAGTTTTTTATTAGGGCTTGATACAGATTTTATCAGGTAAAAATGATCTTGTTTTTGTTTTGCAGCACAACTACCTTGCTCAGGTCACATCTAATATCTGGGGAACCAAATTTAAAATTGTGGGTTTGGCTGCTTTCCTACCAACTAACCTTGGTGCAGGTAAACATAAACTGTTGATTTTTTTGCATGTCAAATTCTTTCTAACAAACAAGAAACTTATGCCATGAGATTTTTTTGTAAGTGATCAAAAGGCTTCTTTAACAAAGCACTTATTTTCTGTGGACAGTGGGAATTAGATTTTATAAAATTCACTGTAACTGAAGGAGAATAAACTCTATAAATACAATAATGAGATGATCAATAAAATGCTAAATGTCTCACTTGTAACAAAACAGTAAATTAACATTTGAGCCCAGTCCTCTATTTTTACAGCTTATTTGAACAAAAACTACACAAATAAAAAAAGGGTTTTACAAGAGGACTATAGAAATAATCGGTTTTAAGTTACTGCAACAGAAGTATTTTAAAAATATTTTTATAGTTATTTAGCTACAAATTATACAAAAAAGCTATTACAGCATCATGCTCAAGATTCTTCAGGTCAGTGCAAAACCTCATCACATGGTTCTCCTGCTGGAGCATCAGAAATCTGGTAGCCGTCATTAAAAGCAGCAGTTGTCTATCAACCTTTTTCTGGGTAGGCCAGTTCTACAAAATAGTCCTGTTGGAAGGAAGAAGGCTGGGTGAAAAACAGGGTACCACCTTGCAGAACTGAGCTCTAAACTGAAATATTAACACAAGGCTAGCAGTTTAATGAGCTCTTTAGGAAACTTATTTTGTCCCATGTGGTATTATAGAGTTGGGTCTGGAGTAAAGATGCCATGGATGCATCAGATGGATAGCTTTTGTGGCTATATGGACTGCTATCAGCAGTTGAGTGACCACAGGTCATTCTAATTCTCTAACTGCCAGTGGCAGATAGGGAAGGATATAAGTGTAGAGTAAGTGTATAGACTGATAACTTCTTTCAAATGTTTTCCCAGTCTCCAGTGGTTTGAGTCGCAGGGATTTCCTGAGCCCAGTGGAATTTCTTTGTATGTAGTAGCCGTCAGCAGATTTCCTTCCTGAGAGCTTTGCAGTTTTCCTTTATAAGTTGGTAGCATCATGTAGTGAAAAATTTCAGAAGTAGAATGGAAAAAAAAGTATTTTCCTTCCATAAAAATAGATGTAAGTACAAGATTAAGTAATTAATTATTTAATTACAGAGATGCTGCTTCAATTTAAAGAGAAATAGCTGAAAGCAACAATCTCTCTTATCCCATTTATGCAAATTGTTACATAGTGATTTGACAAATATTGGCTTGCCCATGCACATGTATACAGTAAATAACAATATTCATAGCCCTTCTGTCTGCTTGGAATTGCTTCTTCCTGAGCTTTACATGCTATTTGTGTAACAGACTTTTTTGTTTCTTGTTATATTCTTTCTCTAGTAATATATAAAACCAGTTTGCTGCATCTGCAGCCCAGGCAAATGACAATATATCTCCCAGAAGTGCGGAAGATTTCAATGGACTACATTAACATGCCTGTCTTTAATCCAAATGTTTTCAGCGAAGACGAAGATGATTTACCAGGTAAGGAGGAGCTGGAGGGCTGCCGTGTTATGGCTTAAGCTAGATGGAGATCAGGTTGGTTGTGTCATGGTCCCCTCTGGTAAACCCACAAAGCAAAATGGTTTAGTCGGATGGGGTCCTGTATAACTGACTTAGAATAAGGCTAATATGTACTACAGACATTGTTTTCTATAATATGGAAAATATAATCCATAAAGAGCTACTTAGTTGCAAGTTCATTGGGAAATTAGTCGTCTGCTAATTCGTCTTAGTTTGCTAGGAATTCTCCACAGACTGAAGCCTTGCATTTTGCATCTTGATAGGACAGAATTGCAACATGTTGGAAACCCAAACAGGTGGCTCTTGAGACCTGATGGCATCAAAGCACAGCTGGCTGATAGGAGCTTGGGTTGGAGGGCAGGTTCCCATAAAGCTCAGCCACCCTTTCAGAAGAGATAAATGCTCATTTGGATTTTTATCACTACTAAGAGGCTAAAGCAATAAAGTAGTTGACAAAGCAGAATCAGGAAGAATTTTTCACTTCACTGAGATGTAAGGTAGCAAAAGATTTAAACAGTGCAGGGAAGGTTTGGGTGCAGGTGATGATGTGGGAGGTGAAAGGACTGGAAGTACTCAGTATCTCCTCCAGTCAAAACAAAATTATCATGCCAATAAAGTTAACAAACAATAGAAAATAAGATAAATTAATACATTTTCAGAATTTTCATATCACTGAGGGATTCCTGTTGCCTGATCGCAGGTTTCTGGAACTATGGAAGTGGCTGTCATGCCAGTACCCTTTAAAAAGGAAGGAGTGTGAGCACTGCAAAACAAGTAAAGACTTGTGCTAAAGTCTACTGAAACAAATGGAAATTTCTCATTATTTCAGACCAGGGTTTCAAGTGCTGACAGCAGCAAAGCTTTTGTCTGACCCAAGCATCAGAGCAGTCCTCTGGACTTCAAAATAAATGCTTGTATTATTCAAATTAAGCCCATTTTTTTCACAATCTGGGGGACTTAGCTCGCTTAATTTTTGTCTACATGATACTCACCTGTAGTATTTGAATAAAATAATAGACATTGTTTATATATTATTAATAGGAAGCACCCAACATTTGCTACTATGAAACATTGTCCAATGTCGGAAAGTAATATAAAAACTAAATAGAAAAGAAAAAAGTTAATACAAATTTTCACATCTCTTCCTGAAAATTGGGTTGAATGTGCGCTAAGAGATGAAATGGTGCTCATAATTGCAGGTACACCACATAACCAGAGATAAAATTATTACAGAGACTCTTGTAACAGCTCTTTGAGAAGGCTAGTAAAATAATTATCTACCCTATCCTCCACAACAGCTTTCCTCTTGTCCACTTTTTCCTTTCTAATTTCTTCTGAAAATTTATTTCTGACTTAGTAAATGGTGGCTTTCTAAAACCTGCATATAAAGGAAGAAAGTATACTAAAGGAAAAAGTATTGCAGGGTAAATAATGATTACATAATAGATTAGAAAAAACACAATAGAAAGCTGCTCTTCGGCAGTGCAACGTTCATAGTGAGGTACACTTGGGACAGGTGTTTTTTAATGTAGTCAGTAAAGATTTGGCAAGACAAATGCACAGTGAATTGGTTTAACTTACAAAGTATGCAAACTAATAAATTAAAAACCATTGGAGAAATGAAGAAAACATTGGATTTAAACACTCAGGAGTATTAAGCAGCGCCACAACAAATTATATTTTGTTGGATAAGGCAAAATGACAGCAACATTTGGGGTTGCTCAAGCCAAACTAACTATTAGACCTCAGGCTCTGGCAGCTAAATTGCTAAGCCTGCAGGCATCAGGGTGAAAGCATGGCCTGCCAGCCAAGCACAGAACCACAAAACTTCCTTAGGGTCAGTTAAGTTTGGCTGGTGGTCTTCCTCTAAAGGAATTAACCGAACTGCCATTAGTATATGCCAGTGTAGCCACAGTGCTATCTGTACACCTCCCACATTCATGACTGATGCTGATAAAAGCCTGATGTTACCAAAAATGTAATTATAGGGCATAGGTAGATGACTAGAATTTAAATTAGAAATTAATTAGGAACTAGGCAGCATTTGGAGGAATCCTACTAATGGATCTTTTACGTGATCTGATCTTGCAAAATCACAGGTCTCCACATAATTTGGCGCACTTAAATATGGATATAAAACTGGATAAAAACTGAGTATGACACTAGACCCTTGGTCTCTTTTCCTTCCACAAACCTACTGATACAACTCACCATTTTCTGTAGGGATTTTTATTGGAAGTTAAATAAAAAATAAATTGGAAGTTCTAATATAGTATTTACTGTTTTCCCTCTTTATTCTGTTTTGTTCCTTCTTGACTTCTGCATCTCTACTTGGATCCAGGGTCCTCATTTTCCTGCTCCAGCTCTTCAGTGGTAGTTCCTATTAGAATCAACCACTTTTTGCAAAAGGAACTGCAAACAATTGAGCACTCTTCACGCTTCTGCTCAAAATTATGAGAATTGCTTCTTGTCACATTTTCCCTTTTTCAATGCCACCATGTGGGAAATTTTTCCTAATGTACATGTTTCTTTATACATTTCTGATTGCATCCTGTCCAAACATTAATGCTGCAGTCATCCTGACTACAGTACCCACTTCTTAAATCTTTATAGCTTCCCATCTATTTCCCCACATTTTCTCCTTACAAATCCTCTGAGAACTTTTGTAAATTTTGTCTGTATTTCATTCCATCATATTCCTCTCTCTCTGTTTCAGCTTCCTTCTTTTTGCTGGTTGGTTTGTCACCCAGTGTACTCAGCTTTTCCCAGCTATTGTCTGTGTTCTCCAGTTCTCCCAAGCTCATTGAGTCTAGGAACCTTATACTAGGTATTATACAGTGCCTTCAGTGCAGGCCTTCAACTTTCTTAGCCCTCACTTCTTTTGTTTATTTGCTTGTTTTGTTCAATTGTTTGTTGATGTGTTTACTGTCAGAAGTCCTTCCCTGAAAACCAGTGAGTCCCGATTTAGCAAAACTTTTATTGATTTGAGCAGAAGCAGTTACAACGTGATGATGAGTGAATGCTGATTGATAGCGACTGATAGTGACAGTCCATGGGGATCGTAGTGTAGGCTGAAAGTGCGCTCTGAAGTGTCACTCTCAAGAAGTGGCTTTAAAGTTAGTCACCAGCTATTACAAGTAGCTCTTGTGCGATGGGAATCTAAGGAGCGGGCTGGCTTGCATGTTCTCACTGAGGTCTGCCCCGCCGGTTTTGAGAACAGGTGGCAGCCCTTCCGGCTGCAGCTCAGTCCGTACAGGTCACAGATGGTTTGAAAGGCCCCTCCGTGACCGGGGCAGGCCCGGCCGTGGCAGAGGGGTCCCGGGGCGGGAGCGGAGGCCGGGCGGTGACGCTCTGTGTGTGTTGTCTCTTGCAGTGCCCGGCGCCCCCGGCGCGCCCGCCA
Organism: Muscicapa striata striata; assembly: GCA_030060385.1. NCBI lineage: Eukaryota > Metazoa > Chordata > Aves > Passeriformes > Muscicapidae > Muscicapa > Muscicapa striata. The sequence continues at coordinate 4,341,747 of JAREIS010000010.1, read as the reverse complement.
GCAGCCCGCCCTGCACCGTCAACATCCCCATCGCGCCCATCCACAGCTCGGCGCAGGCCATGTCGCCCACGCAGAGCATCGGCCTGGTCCAGTCGCTGCTCGCCAACCAGAACGTGCAGCTGGACGTGCTGGCAAACCCACCGGCCGAGGCGGGGGCGAGGCCGGGCCCTTCCCGGGGCTCGGGCCGCTTCCCGGCCCTGGGGCGGGCGCTGGCCGTGGGCGAGCTGGGCCGGCCGCCACCACCGCCGCTCGTCCCGCCCGCCGCCCGCGCCCCCGCCATTGCCCTGGCCGACCTGCGGGACCACGGCGCGAGCATGAGCCCCGCCCAAGGCCAAGGCCCCGCGGCCGGGCCGCCGCTGGTCGAAGGGGACGCTGTCATCTTCGGGGCCGCTCAGGAGCTGCAGCTGAACAAGATGAACCCGCCGCCTCCCTACCCCGGCACCGTGCCTGCCGCCACCGCCCTGCCGCCCCCGCCCGGCCCCCCGCAGCCACCCCTCGATCTCTGCCTCAAGAAGGGGGAGTTCTCCCTCTACCCGGCGGGGCACTACCAGACACCCCTGGGGTACGAGCGGATAACGACGTTCGACAGCAGCGGGAATGTGGAGGAGGTGTGCCGGCCTCGAACCAGGATGCTCTGTGCCCAGAGCACCTACACCCTGCCGGGCCCCGGCAGCTCTGCCACCCTGCGCATCACAGCTGCCGAGAAGAAGATGCAGCAGCCCTGTGCCAGCGCCACCTTGAACCGGCTCACAGTCCCCCGTTACTCCATCCCAAGCGGGGACCCGCCGCCTTACCCTGACATTGCCAGCCAGCTGTCCCAGGGCAGAAGCATGGCGCAGAGGCTGGACAGCAGTATCATTCATGCTACTCTGCGGAGGAACAGCAGAGAGGCAGCCCTGAAAATGGCTCAGCTGATGGATGGTCAGAGAGCCACCTTGCAACTTCCCCCTAAGGCCAAGAGCAACATTGTGTCAGCACAATACCAGCCGAGAGTGCCCACAGCCTTGTACACCTGCAGCCAGTGCAGCAGTGGCGGCGCTGGCAGCAGCAGCAGCGCGAGCGCTGGTGGCGCGGGCGGCATCGCTAGTGCCAATGCTGGTAGCAGTGCTTCCAGTATTGGTGCCATGAGACCAGATCTGAGCGCAGGGAGTGGCTCCCAGCACAGCTCTGTCATTGCTCACTCTGTCAGTACTTCGCCTCTGGCCTCCCAGTCCTCCTACAGCTTGCTGAGCCCGCCTGACAATTCCCGTGACCGAGCGGATTATATCAACTCCGCTTTCACGGAGGATGAGGCCCTTTCTCAGCACTGCCCAGTGGAGAAATCAGTACGGCATGTACCTGTGTCCTTGACCGAGGCTACCCTTAGTGTAAAACGGCCACCACCGTACCAGTGGGATCCTATGGTGAGTGAAGAGATATGGGTTCCTCAGGAAAGGACATCTCAGAGCTCAGTGCCCAACCCTCTAAAACCTCCTCCGCTCATCATTGGTCAAGCTCAACATCTGGATGTGTCCCGAGTGCCATTTGTTTCCCCTAAGTCTCCAACCAGTCCCACTGCCACTTTTCAGACGAGTTATGGGGTTGGAGTACCTTACCCAGGAAGCTACAGTGCCCCACCCCTTCAGGGAATGCAGGCCCCCTGCTCCCCCAAAGAAGCTCTGGCCCCAACACAGTTTGCACAGCAGGAGCCCACAGTTGTGCTTCAGCCAGGTTATCCATCCAACCTCTCCTATTGCCCTTTGCCACCCATGTACCCGGGAAGTAGCACTTGCTCTAGTTTACAGCTGCCACCGATCGCCTTGCACCCGTGGAGCTCCTACAGCGCCTGCCCACCCGTACAGAACCCCCAGGGCACCTTGCCGCCGAAGCCGCTCCTCGTGGTGGAGAAGCCAGTGATGTCTCCCCCGCCAGCAGAGCTGCAGGGCCACGTGGGCACAGAGGTAATGGTGGAGACGGCAGACACATTCCAGGAGGTGCTCTCCTTGACAGAAAGCCCTGTTCCTCAAAGGACTGACAAATTTGGCAAGAAGAGCAGGAAACGCCTGGACAGTCGAGCCGAGGAAGGAAATGTGCAGGCTATCACTGAGGGCAAGGTTAAAAAGGAGGCAAGGACACTGACTGACTTCAATTCACTGATAGCCAGCCCTCGGCTGGGGAGGGAGAAGAAGAAGGTCAAGAGCCAAAAAGATCAGCTGAAGTCCAAGAAACTAAACAAGACAAATGAGTTTCAGGACAGTTCAGAGAGTGAGCCAGAGCTTTTTATCAGCGGAGATGAACTGATGAATCAGAGCCAGGGCAGTAAAAAGGGTTGGAAAACTAAAAGGAGTTTGAGGACAGCCAGTGAGCTGGATGAATTCAAGTGCCGGAAGGCCAGTGAGAAGGAGGATGGGCGACTGGGAAGCCAAGGCTTTGTGTATGTGATGGCCAACAAGCAGCCACTGTGGAACGAGGCAACACAAGTCTACCAGCTGGACTTCGGAGGGCGGGTGACCCAGGAGTCGGCAAAAAACTTCCAGATTGAGCTGGAAGGACGACAGGTAGGAAGGGGTGGCACACACTTACTGGAATTGGGGCCAGGATATGGGAGAGCTGTGCCAGGAATAAGCTGTCTCTCATGCTGCAGAGTGCCTCCTGCTTGTGTCAGCTGTTCCATGAAAAAAAGCTTTGCCATGTGCTTGATAAAAAACAGCTGTCAAAAGTCTGAGTTCAGCAGGTAGGGTGAAGTTCAGCTGTAAAGTAAATACACAAAATAAGTTTGATCTTACTGCAGTCAGACATGGGAACAAAGGCCTCCTTTAGTCTGGCTCTCATTGGTGAAGATTTTGTAATAGACACCATAGCTCTCTGCAGCGGTAGCTGTGCTTGCCATCAGTGATGGCTGTGGATGGCAGCTGATTGAATTAACACTGCTCCCTTCTTGCCCTGCTCACAAAGGTTAGCCAGGCAGCAGGTGGCTAAGGCAGTTACCTTCCCTTCATGCCAAAATTTCTACTTGTGAGCAGCTACCAGGCCCCTGGGGTTGGCTCTTAATGCTAGAGGAGATAGATACTGACCCACCCCAGAACAAAGTGCTCCTGGACGCTTTTGAATTGCCTGTGAGTAGAAGGGTCAATGGCTAGTTCAAAAAATCAAAATTTAATTTTGGCCAGAGTGGTATGTGACTGCTACTACTCCAAACCCAGGCTTGTAGGTGGTGCTAATTAGCAGGATGCTGGACTGAGATTCAGGAGACTCATATTTATTTCCTTGCCAGCTGTAAGTCACTTTTGGTTTACTAAAGATACCAAGGCTCTCATCTTCCTCTGATTTAAGTATCTGACATGCATGGCCAGTCTTTTGGTTTTGCTTGTATGAAACAACAGCTCAAAGGCAGCAATCAGAGCCATTTGTACCCTCTTTCTTCTTCAGTTAAATGGCTGTGGCTATGTCCCCATGGACAATGTGCAAAACCACCCAACCAAGGTTTTTTCTTGCTGGGGGTAACAAAGCCTGCTTTATCTTGCACAGTCAGTCGCCATTCTAGCTCAAGGATCTTCACTGTTGAGCAAATAAAATCTGAATTTCCAATGACGTGGATGAAAAAACAGTAATAATAGGCCAAACTTCAGATATTCCCTGTGGAAGAGCAATGAACAACCTGACTATTTTTGCTTTTTTTGCATTTCTGACAGCGCTCTCAGCCCCTTTGCTAATTCATTCTTGTTGTAATTATGTGCTAGTGAAGATATTTGTGCAGAAGGAAACAGAACTGCAGAGAATAAACACCTTATCAGCTATGAAGTACTAGAGTGAGGAAATTGGTTATTCCCTTTCCCTGAAAGCGCCTTTCTTTGAAAACAAAATCTGTTTTCCTGATGGGCTGATGGTAGGATATTTCCAAGGGAGTGACTGATATTTTCCTGCAGGAAGTGTGATGCTGGTGTAACCACATCTGCTGGAGTAATTGGTGACAAGCTACTTAAAGCAATGCTGTATGCAGTCTAGCATGTTTTATCAGTTTACTCTGTGGAGTCAAATATTGCAGTCAAAAACCCTATACAGACGAAAAGTACAGTGTCCTCACCGTTCTTTGGCATCATACCCCATTCTGTCTGTAGCTCCAATCATATTAACTGAGAAGGGGAGGTGTTCATACAAAGGAGCAGAAAAGTTTCACTCTTATTCTTTTCTCTGTCTGCTTTTCTGTGGTTCATTTTTTTTTTGACCTTGTTCTCTTTTCCCTTCCTTTTCCTCTTCCCCTGCTTCCCAGGTGATGCAGTTTGGAAGAATTGATGGCAATGCTTACATTTTGGACTTTCAGTATCCATTTTCTGCAGTGCAAGCCTTTGCTGTTGCTCTGGCTAATGTGACTCAACGCCTCAAATGAAAAAGCAGAGACTGGAGAGAGGAAAATGTTAACCTTCTCATGAAGTCCAAACCGGAAAATGTCAGGGCAGCCTGCTTTAGGTGTGCAGAGATGCCTGGGAGTTAAGAAGGCAGTAAAACTGGAAAAGTCTCTTGGTGCCCACCAGAAGGGCATTAACTCTAATCAGTCACGGGGTGGAGGGTGGGGGGCTGTTTTCTGTTTGTTTGTTTGTTTGTTAGCTTGTTTGTTTTCCGGTTTCTTTTTCTTTTCAAGCGTTGTGCTGGGTGTCAGAAAGAGCGAAGGGTTGAGAACCATTCAGTGTTACGTGGAGAAGTGTGGCTTTTGGCTTGTTGTAGTGGTTCTGCTGTGTGTGCTACAGTAGCTGATGTAAGCTCATGGGGGGATTAAAACAGACTGCTCTTTTTGATAGACTGCCTTATCTCATGCTATTCTTTTTAAAACAGGGAACATGACTTTTTTCTGGTCCAGTTTGTACTTCTACTACTAAAACATCAATGATAGTAGCAAAAAAGTAAAAAAAAAGAAAAGAAGCTGTAATACTTGAAGACGTGTTTCTTCTCTGGTATCTGGTAATAACTGAGCACCACAGGTTCCAAGGAGGTTTATGTAGACAGTGAGGTGTTACTCAGAAGAGAAAACATTGTTGCGAGTGGGTGTTTGTCGTGGTTTAGGAATGGGATTCTCCAGTTTAGTGTTCCCACCAAAACACTCCAAACCATGCACTCACTACTCGCTCACTGCCCCCTCGCCTTTTCCCTTCCCTTCCCTGCGGTGGGATGGAGAAGAGAATTGGAGGCACAAAAGGTGAAGATCACAGGTAGAGAGAAGAACGATCTATTGCAAGCAGCAGTGAAATGAGAGAACAAACAGTAACAGCAGCAACGTTAATAACAGAGTGCAGGAGAGGCAAAGGATTCGCACACGTGGGCTCACCACAGGGGAGCCTCTACCATACCTGACTGTGCTGCCACACTCTGTGACCCACATAGGACCTCTTCCCACGCCCCTAGAAAATCATGAGGAGTGGTATAGAATAACCTCTGGATTCTAGCCGTGCCCTCTCCTGGCTATTGCAAAAATTAACTCCGTCATGGCTAGAACATGGGTTTAAAAACCCACTGTATCAAAGAAGTTGATGTCTGCTTGTTTCGTATGCTGTTAAGGGGGATAAACACCTTTCGGTAGGTGACAGAAGACAGAGGAGCAAATAGTTACAAGCATTGCTTCTTTTGTTACTGGCATAAACATCTTTCAGTAGGTGACAGAAAACTGGAGAGCAACTGAGTGTTGCTTTTTGTTCATATTGTTTGGCAGTATTCTGTGATTTGGCCTATAGCTGGGAGAGGTACAGCGTGATCAGATGTACCTCTGAGGCTGTGCCTGTGCTTGCTCCTCGTTTCTGTGTGTTTACACCATGTAAACAAAGCTTTTCCAGCAAATGAGAAGACCCAGTGTATTCAGTCCTCTTAGCAATCAGTATCAATCAAATTCTACAACAGTGCTTGAATTAGAAAAGAGACAGAAATGTAGCAAGTCATTACAAGAAGAAATACAAGCAGATTCATTAAAGGAAACAACATCATGGCTGGCTGGAGAACAAATGAGTTGAAAGAGAAAGGAAAAACTGGACAGAATCATGTCTTTTGTCACCCACCTTGCTACTTGCTCCAGCTAAGAGTAGGAGGCCAGTGTCTGCATGCAGTGCGACAGAGGAAAGCTTCATAACAGTAGTTGGACTCGGCAGTTCTCTCTGGTGCACATGCAGACCTGTTGAGCATTTCAGAAGGTTGCTTGCACAGAAGAGTTTCTTCGTTGTCCATGAGTTGTGCACATGTTTATTTGCTTTTATTCTTTCCTTCTTGTCAGCATTTTGCTACAGAATATGTTTTGATATGGATGTAGTTTGACCAGTAATCCACAAACCCCCAGATTATTCATATAATTATTTGGACATTACAAAACATCACAGCAGATTTTTTTCAAAAATTGATCTTTTGAAGTCAAGGGCCCACTTTCAAGGGAAAGATTTGCCAGTTGAGGTGTCAACAGCTGCTTTGTCTTTCATCCACGGATTAGCTTCTTTACTTGAAAAACTCACTATAACTTAAGATGAATATGTGTAATTTTTCTCTCTTTATTTTTCTTGATTCCTAGCAGTAGGGCAGATGTGTGTTGCATTCGATTTATTCTGGAGAAACATTTGACATAAGACCCTGCTGTAGTAGAAATGTTTCACTTGTTTTTTATTTAGGAAACACTATGAAGCCCTTTATCTATATTGAGTTATATACTGTAAAAACAGTCAGTTGGATTCTTAGTCCACTGATTCCAGTACAAAAGGAGGGAAGTTGGCTGGTAAGAGGCCTCACCTGCCCTAAGGTCTGTGCTAACCAGCTGTACCCTAATTAGTGTTTGACAGGCACACAGTGAACGCTGTAAGACAAGAAACATACCAGGGCTGGCTTGTTTGCTTGCTGAGGCAAGAACCACTTAGTCATGTCAGAAATACTCAGCTGGAAGAACACCACGAGCTGAAATTATTAGGATGTGGAAACAGTGAGAATGTTTTTTTTCTGAAGAAAATCTAATCTAAATAAGGACTTCTGCTTCCAGTTTCTTTAACCTTCCAGAGAACAGTATCCTCTTCACTTTGTTCATTGCCAAATTTTTCCAGTTATCAGTAGTTTTATTCTAATGGAGAACCAAGAATTGAAACCGATAAAACAAGTAACAGAGTTTGTAATTTGGTTTCATTGGTCCAGGTCATGATTGCATCCTTTTGATGGCACTCACAAAGAGCCTTGGCATAGAAAGAGCTCTGGTTTCTGCCCCAGCAAAGAATGGGAAAATAAGTACCAAAAAGATGGGAAAATAAATTCTATTTTCAACATCCTTTCCATTTACTTGTCTAAAAATTCTATAAGATATGATAGCTTCTTATCTTTTTGAAAATAATTTAGCCAAGTATTTTTAATTGAAGATTTTAATATATAGGGAATCCCCAATATCTGAGAGAGAAAATACTCTCAAATATATAAAATTTTAATGAAAGGAATGGTAAATACATAAAAATCTGACTGTACAACTGGATCCCAAATTATGCAAAGAACAATTGAAAGTAATTTTATTTTCAATTAAGATACAATATAAGAAACAAATTTAAGAATGTCCCCGATTAATCACTTAAGTCATGAAGACTGCTATTGCTTTCAGCCAGAAGATAGATGTTACATTTTCTATTTTGTTAATAAAACCCAGTTTTCTGTAGATAATTTAAGTTCTTATAGGAGGAATGTAGCAAAGTGTTCAGAAATATCTAGTTCTTTTTATACATGAAGTAATTTCCACTAGTAAAGGATGTTTTTTCCAAAGCTTATTTTTTTCAGTTGTGCAATAATTTTAATAGTCTAAGGAGTTTGTTTTGTTTCTGTTGGGTTGGTTTTTTGTTTTGTTTTAGTTTGGATTTGATTTTTCTTTAGGGAGTTTGAGTGGTTTTTTAAAGATAATTTAATGCAGATTTCCTGTTAATGTCCAAAAAACAAATTATTTTTCTTGCTTAATGTAATGAGTGATTTAGGGATTATTTTATTACTATGTATCAGTGAGTTATACACACTTATTTATATTTAAAAGCATCTTTGTAAGCAATTGTTTGCTAGCAGGTAAATTTTGCTGCAAGAAATTAAAAATGCTTATAGGAAGACCTGGTTTTGCTGGATAATATGCAAAAACTTCATAATGCAGGCAAAAATATTTTTTTGGCAGCTAAACACAATGAGTTTGCTATGGAGAACTGTGCAGACTACAAAGAGTCTAGGTGAGTTCTTTGGGACGTGCAGAAATCTGTCCTCTGTTTTCCTCCTTTATTCGTAACTATACTTTGGTTGGGAGTGGCTTAAAAAATGGAAGGCATGGTTTGCTTTTTCTTGAGGTAGAAGATAGGGTGGGTTACATGGTGAGAGAGGGTATAATGGCATGGGCTGTTTTTAAGGAGGTCACTGTAGTTCAGTGGGGTTTGGCTATGGCATGGTTCAATGCCAGGTGGAGGTACAGGCACACTAGCTCAGAATAAGCTGAGGCACAAAGAATAGTGTAGCAGTAGAAGCATTTTCCTCTGCTCAGCCTAACAATGCTCCTTCTTCAGCTGGGCTCAGCTGGTTCCAGCACTGCCACAGTGCTTCTGGCAGGTGCTGCATGGAGCTCATGGAGCTGTGCCCTGATGGTGCCTGCAGCAGCTTTGCCTCTTCAAGATGCTCCATAGGAGACCTGTTGGAGCAGGTGTTGCTCCACTCATCCTTCTAGGTCTGCTCCAAGAGCAGCATGAAGCTGCCACGGAGTTTGGCTGCAGCAGCTTTGGGCAGAGAGAGCCCTGATGCCAGCCAGCAGCCACGGTGTCCATCTGAAGTCAGAATCTGCTCTGCTGGAGTTGCAAAGGGATGAACCGAAAACCGGAGAATTTGGAAAAAATAACGGTGATAGCCTCCAAGTAGATCTTGAACAGAATCTAAAAATTGATATTTAAAGTCTGGCATAAATGGAGTGACAATTTTTAGCTTTAAACAGTAAGAATACATGTTTCAGCAACATCCTAAGAAATGATGAGAAGGTAGGGGATGAGAGAGGAAAAAAAGAGGAACATCCACATTAGCAATTTTTGCACTCAGTTCCAGAGACCAAGTAACATGTGCCATGGGCTGCCTGAATATCAGTAAATCTGCACGCAGGTTCATCTCAGTTACAAAAGTTTCCTGTGATGCAGCCACAAGTAAAACAGTGCTTTTATGAAGATGCCTGAAGGTCTACAGGTGTCAGACAAGGATATCTAACTTTGCTGAAGCCTTCAGCCTAAACTTTCTGTAGATCCAGGCTTTCCTTAATGTGTCTTTTTAGTGTCCTCTCAGAAATTACAAACAGATTTTGGAGCTTGCCTGATTGTTGCCTCAGACAATTTCTGTGCATTTGCTTTTTGCAGCCTGATGTGTGTGATCCTGTTTCTTTGGTGCCCTGTTACCTCTCAGAAGCATTTTACATCCTCATATAAAAAGAGCAGCAAGTGCAAAAACTGATTTGGTGAAATGAAAGGGGAGAGAAGACACAGTAAATTTTCATTAACTTTTAAGAATGTGTTTCCCGGAGCAACAATTTAGAAATTGCATGTCTGCAGGGCCCAAATTACTTCAGACCAGTTAATCAGACTTAGAGATTGGTAATAGATGAGACCCTTGTGTGGCATGCTGATAGAGGGCCAACTTCCAGCCTTACTACATGGTTACACCAAGATACATAAGAGATCAGAATCCAGCCCAAAAGGTACTTCCCCATTACTGTGTGATTATAAGGTAAAGATGACTTGTGTGACCCATACATCCATTGAAGGAAATTATAGAGCATTAGCCAACAGCCGTGTTGGCTGTTAGTTCAGTATAACCCCACTTGAAGAATGCTAGAAGTGAAAACCTGGCCATGGTAGTCATTCAGATTTTTGACTTTTATTTCCATTTCTAGGCTTCCATCACAGGACAGGAGGGCAAGCTGTTTATGTTATTTAGAGATTGGCATGATAGTTTTCCTAGTGTAAGAGAGCAAGTCAGCTATACTGCTTACAAAAATGGGAAAATCCTAGTAGATGAATGTTTTTATGTTCATGTCTCTTCCCCTTCAAGGCACAAATCTTCATTAGTAAATACCAGTTTAGAGTCTTGCTGCCCTAAGGAGCAGTCTGCAGGGAGGCATCACAGGTGCTCTTTACAGGATTGGAATTTACATGCACCATTCTCAAAGGAATAAAATTAATTACTATTTGTGAACAATGGTCTATGTGAATTATTTTGTCTTTGTATTTATTTAATTTTTTTCTTTAAAAGTCCCACAGAGATGTTTTAAGATGAAAAGACTGCTTTCCCTGTTGCCTGAAATCACTGAAGAGATATCAGGAGTTTCTTTGGGTGGTTTGATTGTTGCTGCATCTAGAAAATTTTTAAGGCAAAAGCAATTAATGAAACAAAAGAATGAAATAAGATTCAATGAAGCAATTCTTGCTAAGAAAACTAAAAGCTTCACCCTTCAACTTTCCATTTTACAAATGAATCAGTAACGAGAAATTTGTGTTTCAAGGCAAATTTATTGTTTGGAAGCACTATGCAAGCGTACTGGTTTGCTAACGCAGAGCTGACTGCAGGATTAAGAAAAGTGATTTTGTGAGACAAAATTAAATTAATGAAAGTACCAAATATTTACCTATCCAGAGTGTCCAATGAAAAAAAATAGATGATGTGATGTCAAAGGCTGCCAGTCTGTTCTTAATCCTCTGGTTTACAATTCTAAAATATGGACTGATTCAGCAATTCTAAATCCTGACAAAGGCTTTTGGAATTTTATCTGACTGGCCAAGTAGATGGCTTAAGATACAGATAAAGATTAAAGTAATAATAAAAGAGAAACATTTTGGAACAGTATGTAGACACCTGAGTTTCAAGTATTTCACAGGAATAATGCTTGGCCAGTAATTCATACCTTTTGTTTGACGCTATTTGTTGAGAACTTTTCTAACTTTCCCTTTATTTCTTTAGTTTGCTTGATACTTGTTTTCCCTTTGGTTGCTTTTCACTTGTGTTTCACTATTTCAGCATTCACTGCTTCTTTTTCTGTTTGTTTGTTGTGTGTTTGGGGAAGGCTATGTCTGTTCAGGAGCTCGTTGTTTATTGTAGATAAAATATATGGTGTTGTGGAATAGCATGGGGATGCATTCGACTGAAAAGGCACTGTAGTGTTTCCTGAAAAAGAAGGGGAGTTGCATTTGTTTATAAATGCATTCTTTTGGTACTATAACTTTGAAAGTGATTTGGGATTTTTTTCTTTTTTTTTTTTTTTTTTTGTTTTTTTTGTTTGTTTGTTTTTTTGTTTTTTGGGGTTTTTTTTGTTTGTTTTTTTGTTTGTTTGGTTTGGTTTGGTTTTTTTTTTTTTAAATTGAATGAGCAGAGTCATGCAGGTGCATGCATTCTTAAGTGAGCAAGCCCAGCATGTTTTTCTTAAGGCTTTTGAAAATTTGGTACACCATTTGTGAACTTTACTTACCTAAACTATTTTTCAATTATATTTTTTTGAATCTCCTTTTTTTTTTTTCCCTCCTGAATATACCATGGTATACTTGGTTTCCATTGTACTTAAAAACTACCCTGATCTGCCTCTCCTTTTATGTATCTTGTGTAATAAATTTTGCAGGAGGTGCCTAGAAAGTATTGTTGGTTTCCCTATGAAAGTGTGGTTTGTCCAGATTCTTTACTGTCTACATGATTGGGAGATGGACTGATTGCCCTATTTTTCCTTGATGATTTGGAGTTGTAAGAGTTGTCCAGCTGTTGCTTAATAAAATTTTGCAGACTAGAAAGTTGCTGATTTGTTTCTGTTGCACTCTGCATCTTATCAAGCACCTTAAATACTTTAAAGCAGGTGACAAATCTGTGCTGGAACAACCTGAATAATAACCAGCCAGGTGCCATTACGCTTTCTCTTTTCAGGAACCGCATCCACAAGTTCCACTGAACGTGACATGTACCAGCCCCCTCGTACCTCGTGGCATTCACGTGGGAGGGTGGATGGCAAGGATTTTGTGGTGATAATGTTCCTATCTGCCTGGATATCAGTGCTTTCTTCTGGTGTTTCTACTCTGCTTGCTTTCCTTTTTAAGGAAATTTCTTTTGGGGTTTGTGGTACTTCTCATTTTGTCATTGGTAAACTGAAAACCTTAAAAACCTTAACGTCACCACAAGGGATTTCCTCTATCCTGTCATCTTTAGCAACAAATGCTATGATGGCTAGTGTTTATTCTCTTGTTTCTTAAAAAAAAAAAAAAAAAAAAAAAAAAAAGCTTTTTGAGAACAAAGAAAACAAAAAAAAGTACCTTACCTTGCCTGATAAACATCCCATTTATGGCACAAGTGAGAAAATCCTGGCATGGATCATCATAATGGATCCAGGTTACCACTGGAGTTTTGCAGGGGTCTGTGCTGGATCCTCACCTCTACACCATATTCATAGGTGGCCTAGAAGAAGCTTGAACATTGAGCTACAAAGTTTATTGATGATGTGAATTATTCAAAATAGTAATGGCAATGGCCAATTGTCAAGAAACTCAGAAAGTCTTCATGAAACTTGACAATGAAATGGTAAGTGAAACACAACACAAATGTGAAGTGATACATGAGGGAAAAAAGCCAATTCTAACTTCACATTTGCAATTGTGGTCTCTGCTACTCAGGGGAGACCTTTTGACAGAATGATAGTGCTATGAAAACATCAGGTTGGTACTCAGCAGCAGAGGAAATTAAAATATTGGTAATGATTGGGAAAAGAGCTGACAGCAAAGCAAAAGATACAGGATCACTGTATAAAATTGCAGTTTACTGCACTTCACTTACTGTGCAATGCTGGTCCCTTGTCACAGAAAAGGGAGATATCTAGAGAAGATTTATGGAAGTGCAGCAGAAGGCACAACCTCTACATGCAGAATTAGTGTGAAGTCTGGAACTCTTCACCCTGGAAAAGAAACAGCCTAAAGGGCTAGAGAGCCACCAGAAGAGATAGTGTTGAAAGGTCAATAGGGATTAGCTTGTCTCTTCCTGCAGAAAAACTAAGAACTATAAAATGAAAATGAAATATTAGAGGGGCAAAAAGTCAAACAAAAGGAGGAGGCTCTTCAAGGAGGTGACTAGCCAAAGCCACTTTGCCAAGTGACAAGGAGTTCACACGAATTCAAAGACTGGGAAGGTATATGAATGAGAGATCCACTGGAACTACAAAGCAAACTACCATGGGAGTTGAAAGTTCCACAAGCTAAAAATAGTCAGATGCTGGGAGAGTATTGGGGGAAATACCATGTGAATTTGCTCTGTTGTCATTCTTCCCAAGGAATCTGTAAATGGCAATTGTTGGAGAAAAAACACGGGGCTGTACTGGAATTTCACTGTGAATGATTGTCACTGTACATCAGCCTTTCTAAAACAGGCCTAAACCTGGAGTGTCAGGCTCTGGGAAAAGGAGAAAGGGAAGGCTCCCATCCTTGTGCCTGAATGCTTTGCACTGCAGCTGAGAAAAGTCCTCTTCTAGCTCAGGGAAGGAGTGCTGGGGCTCTGCCAGTGTTCATTAAATCTCCCTTGGCTCAGCTAAGGGATATACCAGGGTTTTCAGGTATGATGAGTTTTCAGGTCAAACTACTAAAATGCAGAAACTAGGAAATGAATTGTTAAGTTTGGAGACAGAGAAATGGAACAGCAATATTGCTTCTGGTCATGGCACTCTGCTCTGGCCTTTCACTTTTTTGCTTTGGCTATAGTATCAGTGTTTACCTGAATTAGTATCTGGCCAGGTGAGCTGAGCTGATTATCACAGTTTCCTTTTAGATCAAGGTTCCAGAAGTTTTCACGTTTTTCCTTCTTTGTGAAGGATATTGACTTAAAATGTAGTCATCTTCTTCTTCCCTGCCCTTTTTGTGTTAATTTGGGGGTGTTCTGGCAGCTGCAGCACTGGTAATTGATTCAGTGACAGTAACAATCTGTATCTGCTTTGCTCGAGCGAGCTGAGCAAGTGCAGTGTGGTTTGCTGTTCCAGAAGGTCGGTTTTGGAATGCCCCTTTCTGCTGGGTGCGACCAGCTCAATTAACACATGTTGTCACTTGCAGTTTGTAAATAAACATCAAGCTTGTTGCATCACCTTCTCCACATGTTGGAACAGAAATATGAATGAAAGAACATTAGAGCTGTAACTGGCTCTGGAGAGAGAGAGGCATGAAAGGAAGCAAACAGGTCTGGGGAGGTGGTTTGTTGTGGGGAGATAGCTACTGAAACATGCCTGCCTGGAAATAGCAGGTGATGCAAATGCAAAATTTATCAGTAACTGAAGCTGCAGCAAACAAATAAAAATTTAGACTTTCAGGAAAAGTCTAACCTAGGAAGGTTCCTGTGATTGCTTTCTTGCCTTTTAAAGGGACTAATACCATTTACTTATTTATATATGATTGTGGTTGTTGATAATAGTGCAATCTTGTTTTAATGATTTGAGTGAACACAAGGGTGATTTATGCCTACTGCTGCCTGCTGTAGAGGTCAGGATGTGCAGGCACTGAGGGAACAATATTTAATCTGGGGCTTTTAAAAGACAAGCTGGTAATACAGCAACTATACATATAATTAAGTTCATGTATACAATTTAATAACTACTGACTAGATCACAAACTTTTTCACCAAGACAGGTTATTGCTGTTGATGTTCTCTCAGCAATGGTATATTCCATTTTACATTGGCATTCCTACCAAAATAACTATCAATAATAAAATAGCAATCTTTACTTAACTGCTGTTTTTTCAAAAGCAGCCCAGCTTTCATTATGCAATTTTAATGGGATAGGAAGCTAAGTAATTACCTAGTTGTGAGAGAGTTGTACAAGATCAGAAAAAAACCCTACAACCTGGAGCACTTCATACCAATCACAATTCATCTCAGACCTTTCATCTTGCTCCTATCCATTATAGATGTCTATTGCATACCCTCATTTTCTGTTGTGCTTAAAACTGACAAATTTCAAATCTTTGTTAGATCAAAAGGAAATCTATTCATCTGGGGGAATGTTTTGCTTTGTTGCATCTCCTGATACTTTTATCCTTTCCAGCTGTTCCACATTTTCTTCCATTTATCACTTCCCCATGGATAAGAAGGAAAGTTAGATTTGAACTCCAGGAAGTAACATTTCTTTGTTCTCCTTTCTCATTGCTCTCTGTGGTGATATTCCTCTCTTAAAACAAGACCTTAGTCGTTCCCTTTGTTGCACAGTTTTTGTGAGATTAATTTCTTCCTTTTTCTTTCAAGCCATTTAGCGATTTTTAACATTTTTGTAATCTGAAAGAATGTTTATTTTAGAGAAGAGTCTGTATAAGGCAGTTATAACCAAAGGAAGATGCTAAAGATGATTTAAATGTCATGGAGTTTTCTAATTGCCTCATGGAGAGGCAGCCAAATGCAGTCTCATCTGCAGAAGTTATCTGACTGTGACTTGACTTTTAAGTGACTTCTCTGTATCATTTATGATTTTTCTAATGAGGGAAGCATCCTTGTTTTCATCAGATCTATGAATATATTTTAGGATTTTTATCATTGAGCTGATGTGGCAGCTAGTGTCATCTGAGGTGGCAAACAGCACATATTGTCACTTGTAGTTTGTGAATAAACTTCAAGCTTGTTGCATAATTTTAAAAGGTTTTATTTGTATGGCTTAGAGGGTCTCTAAAGCCAAGATTCCAGTTTTGTTCATAAACCCACTGCTAATATTGCTATTTATATGACACTAATAATTTTATCTGAAGTTTAAATAATAGACAGGTTTTAGTAGATTTGTGTCAAAAAACCACAAGTATGAAAGGAGAGAAGACATCTTTCTAAAACCCACAGCACATATGTTTCCTTTCAGGAATTTCTGTATTTCTTCCTTTCAGGAAAGGGAATGAAATCTTGAAATCAGAGAACAAAGTCTAACAAATGCTCTGGAAAGGACATATGATCAAATAAAACGCAATTGAAAAAACCCAGAAAATTTGGAAACTGAGTGACTACAATCAAATGGACTGAGATGAAATGAGGGGCAGTGAAAAGGACCAACACTTGCCAAAATTACTCCAATTCAAATCCTGAAATCAGGGAAGAAAGGTAAACGAAGAGAGGGGAGAAGAAACTAAAGAACTGAAATGTTAAAAAAAAAAAAAAAAAAAAAAGAAAAATTCCGAAACCAAGTGAAAACAATAAAAGTGAATGGAATGGCAAGAAATGCAGGGAAATGGACCGAAGCTTGCCCAAATAATCCTCATTGAAATCACAAGATTTCATTCCCTTTCCTGAAAGGCAGGCCATAAACTGAGAGAGCATCATCTGGAGAACTGCCAGAATCCACAATTAGATTCAAGCAAGAGTAAAAGGACACAGACTGAGGCACTATCATCGGAAGCACTGCAGTTTGTGCATGACAAAAATGTTCTCCAAAGAGCAAGTCAGTAGAACTGATAAAGAAGAGGTTTCTGGGAAGTCAGGGAAGACATTGTGGGATGGGGGACCAGTAGCATATGAGGCAGAATGTCAAGTAAGGACAAAAACACCTCCTGAGTGGAGGCATGAGCGCAGCTCACTTGTTTTCAGATATATCAATGCAAAATCCACAATGATGGTCATCCACGACATCATCACTAGAAAGACAGTGGCCATCAAAGGGTTTTTTGTGGAAATTTTTTTCTGTGTGATTATAAATGTGAAAAGAATCAAAATACAGTGGTAGATGGTGAGATGGTGAGAATAATGGCCTTACATCTAAACATTCTGAAATAGAAGATGTTGCATGCTAGAAGCAATTCCCATCCCATAAGAAAATATATTTATTCAAAGATAATAAAAATTAACAACCTCATAGAAAGATTGCTGGCATCTCTGAAGTTATAGGCAGGCCAGTAACAGAAAGATGCTAGATATGCATCTGGATAGGTCTGGAAGATTAGAACATGGAATTCATGAAGATAAATCAATATTTATGATGTGCCAGAAAGTGTTGCATTAATCTACTATGTGTGGATTCCTGAGTGCAAGACACAAAGTTGAAAACAATTTCATCAAAAGAACAGATGATTAAAATTATTTTGACAACTGATGATGTCAAGTCATCAGTCTTTAAATTGGATCTCAACATTCTTGTGAAAGACTCTGAGTGTGGCATGCAACTGAGAAGTAACCAGCTGAAGAAATTCAAAGAGCAAGATGTACAAAGAAATTCACTCTCAGGATTTTTAAGTTAGGCGATAATTGTATGAATGAGTTAGTAATCATACAGTGCAACTGACAGCCATGATTTAATTGATTAACTTTAAGATAACTCATGAAGAGTTAGTAAATATGACTTCAAAATATCAGGTGGGTGTTAATACTTTGCTAGAAAAGTTTGAGGGCACAGTGCTGCGAATGAGACAGATGCTGTTAATCCATTTTCTGCTCAGCCAATTTCCTCTCTGATGTTGTTGATAAAATATTAAAGTCTGTAAATGTAGGGAAGAAGAATATAATGATACTAGGAAGAATTGTTTTAGACATGATTCAGCTGCATAGAAACATTGTAACTAGACATCCAAGTAGAAAAATAAGATGTTTTCAAGGACCTACAGAAAGAATGGAGTTGGAAAGTACTTGGGAAAGGACATTGGAGGAATTTCCTTGGAAAAATACGAATTATTGTACAACACAGATTAAGGATTCCCTGTGTATTTCCAAGGCACTGGCAACATTAGATTGTTACAAATGTGATTCCTGCTGATATCATAGTCTCTGCAACTACAGAATTAATTTAATCCAAAGAATGAAGTGATAGTTAAGTGTTGGCATCATCAGGCCATTAGCACTAACCAAATGAAGTTGCAAAATTCATGGAATGCTTGATATTTACAAAAGATGGCAGAAGAAGAAGGTTCAGATTGATGAAACAGAGGGTGCAAAGCATGTGTTCATTTCAAGAACAGAACTGTGTAGCAATGGAAAAAGGTTTTTAATCCCATCAGTAGCCCAATCCTCATCAAATTTGTGGCAGAACAGCTACAATTACCACTGAAGACATATTTGTGCTTGAACTTAGGCTGGGATGCAGCAATTTTGTATCTTAGCCAGAGCACCTGATGATTGAAGCACAAGCCTGGACAAGATTCACAGGCATCTATGAAATCAAATCCTCCCCTGAGGCTGAGGTTTGTGGATCTGAAACAAGCCTACGTGTCTTGTTTGAGATGTTAACACTGCTGGGAGTGAGGGAAGGTTGGGAGGTGGAAAGCTCATGCAGGTGTAGTGCCAAGAACCGGAGAGTTCATCTGACGTCTTTGAAACACGTGGGGTGAAATCCTGTGGTGGGCAATACTTGGTGTCCCTTGGTTTCCTGTAGTAGCCTTTCCTCCAGAAGGGGTGAAGTAGGTCCTGGTGCCTGTAGGCATGCACTGTGTACAGTTACACTGGAACTGGGAGGCAGTTCCTGCAGTGCAAACCTCTCTGAGGTGTGGCCAAGCAACTGGCACCCAGAACAATGTGGGCAGGGAGTGGATGTTTGGATCCTCCCCACCATTTATTGTCACAGTTATTGTCAGGTCTGTGCTCATTGTACATGTCACAATTGGTATTGCCACAGCTTGAACAAAGGAGTGTAAACTGCAGCCCTCTGCAGATGCGAGCTGCAGCTCTTTGCCCTACAGGAGATTAAAGCAAATATTGAATAATGTAATTTCATTGAGGTTTGGAAACAATGCAGGTAAATTATTTTGTTTGAAATAGAATTTTACAAGTGTTTTCTAGTTTATAAACACGTTAAGGCAATACACTCTGTTGTTTGTTTAGGATGCTTTTAAATAGTAAATGTATATAATTCTTGTTATATAAATTATCATTTTTTTACTGATAAATATGTGAAGCTTAAATATTACTGTGCAAAAAAATGTTGCAAACAGACAGGGCACCATTTTTAAAAGCTTAATCATTACTTTGAAGCTACCAAAGGCTGTAGGATCTGAAAAAAAAAAAAAAATCTGGCAACACAGATGTCTTCAAAAGCATTATTAAAGTTAGCTTCTTCAAATGATACCAGCATCTGAATTTTCTGACCTTGCTTCATTGACTCTGTGAGCTGAATGCTACTCCCAGGAGCTTTACACGCAGCAAGCTCACCAAGTTAGCTGGATGTTCCCCCCAGGTGCTTCCTCACAATGACTTTTCTAATGCAGTGACACAGAGAAGCCCTATAACTACAGTTGTCTGTGCTTGACTCAGAGTGATTGAATAAGCCAGCTTTTCAGCTCCACAGTGTTGCATTCTAATAGCTTCCCTTTTATTGCCTTGTTCTTTATTTCCCTGGATGTATTCATCGAACCAATTGAAAAGGAAAAAAATCAAAATAAAACCAACTTCAAACAGCACTTTGGCTTTCCAGCTGTGTTACACAGAGCATACCAGAGAGCCTCAAAGGAATTTGATCTATTGGTGATGGTAAGGGTGGAGGGGGTGGCAAGGGTGGGCAGGGGCTTTTCATGACACCACACGAACGAAAACATCCACAAAGCAAACAGCAGTTCCTGTGGTGCACCTGTAGTAGGAATAGGAAGGCAGGACAGTTCACCCTTATTCATTGGGCCTGCATGAATTCACTGAGAGGGGGACTTTCCTGTGGAGCAGGTGATGAGCAGAGGTACAGACTGCAGCAATAGAGACTGAACATAACCTTTGGAAAGCCAGAAATCAGAGAACTGCAGTCTGCAGCAATGTCTTATAGTATGTCACAAAAATAAAGTGACACAGATCCTTGCTGCACCAGAAGTCACATGGGACTGCAAAGCAGTGGGTTTCAGCAAACTAGCAGGAGGAATACTCATTGTAATTCCCTGAGGGAGCAGACAGTACACCCACAGGCAGCCAGAAGAGACAGCTTGGATCATCAAAGAATTTTGCATCTTGAGAGCAGTGCTGAGATGTGAGAAAGCAAACTGTTGTGCTGGATTGCTCATGGTACAGATGCAATGAGGAGTACCCAGTACATGGATTTGGTATAGACTGGGATCCAAAGAACTGTAATTTTAATACTTCTCAGCTCTCTCTTGTGGACAGCAGTAAGTGGATGGAATCTGCTACAGCATGAAACATGCTGTACAGCCCCCTAATTAAATGCTTCTAAAGAAATTGCTTTTTCACATAAGAAAAGCGTATCAAGAGATTCAAAGTTCTGGAGCCAATTCTGCAGTTTTAGCTCTAAAGAAAGTCATCTCTCTCCAAAGTACATGAGGTACAAAGTACATGAGCTAACTTTGAGAAGAAATGTGGGAGTCTACCAGCTCTACTTTGTCACCCTGAGCGATGCAAGATGGTATCACATACTACTTACTGTGGGAGAACATATTGCTAGACTTGAGCACAGTTAACACCTTCCTTCCTCTTATGCTCAAACACATGGGTAAGTCAAGCACAAAATTAAGTCTCCTGCCAAACTCATTCCTCAGTATAGTTAATAACTTGGAATAGTAACCAGAACTGATCTGGGTCAGGTAATCCTGTTTCAGTCTTTTTTGAAGAGTTGAGATTGGACTAGTTTGTCATCAAGAGTGGCACAGAGCAGGCTGAAGAGAATTCCAGCCAGCTGGTGGGCAGTTTAAATGTATTTTATACAGTCTGATATATTCCAGGAGCCTGAAAAAATGTGTATCTAACAATATCTGGAAAAAGAAAATAGGCAGCAGGAAGTAGACCAGCTATGCAGGCAAAATAATAAAAAGGATTATACTGGAGTCAGTTGAAACCTGGAATATAAGGATGTAAATCATGAGAAAGTAGTTTTATGTTATTCTGGAGGAAAAAAAGAGTTCTTATCCCACTGTGTCCTTTGACACTATTATTTGAGGTTACTACCTCAATTTGTAGATAAAATTTCATTCATAGGGCATTTGATAAAATAGTGTCTGGGGTTTCAATAAAGAAATTGGCAATAACTCGTGTGAATGAGGTGGGCTTTAAATGGGTTGTGAATGAAATCAGAGATCTCACAAAGTAGTCTGCAATGTGGAATCCTTGCTGAGTGAAGTGTTTCTGGTAGGATTTTGCAGGGACAAGTACTAGATCTGACAGTAAAGAGAGCTCAAAAGCAGATACAGCACTGTGCTTGATCAAATCTGTGCATGGCATAAAACTGCCAGAAAAGTGAATAGCACTAAGGACAAGGCAGTGAAACATTACTGACAAAATGCATTTTTAATGTAGGCAAATGCAAAGCTATGCATTTAGAAGCAAGGAATGTGGCCCTATCTTCAAAATCAGTAATTTAGCTGTTAGAGCTGCAGAACTGATTTAGAGGAACAGGTTAAAGCAGGCATCTCAGTAGGGGATGTTAACAATCCTGAGATCTTCCTGCAAAAAGAGCTAGTACAATCCTCAGGTTGGTAAGTAGGGCAGTGGGAGGAGGAGATTTATTTCACCTGATAAAATACTGGGTCTGCTACTGCTGGCCAGGCTTCTAAGCTGTTTTACAAGAAGGGAGAGTGTTGAAAAACTGTGAAAGTTCAAAAACTGAAGAAAATGCCTCACAGCAAGAGATTTGTCTGTTTAGCTTATTTCAGAGAAAAGCGTAATTAAATAATTCTCACTATCTTAAAAAACTTAACTGAATGAAAATACTGGTATCAAAAGGCACTTTAATTTAGCAGGAAAAGGCACAACAAGCAGTAATGCCTGGGGCTGGAGCCAAGTATAAAAAGCAAGACACATTTTATGATGAAAATTATTAACATTGGAAAAAGCTCAAAGAAATCGTGGATTCTCCATTCTGTGAATTGTTCCAAACAAGGCTGCTTCAGATGAATTTGGGTAGATACAGAGGTAAATGTGTGAAACATTCAATGACCAAAGGCAAACTGTCTCCAGAGGAATAGGCAAGGTCTTGGTTCTCCCATCAGTCAGGTGATGACCTGTCTGGAGACACTCCAGCTCTTTCACTGTCTGCATGCCCAGTCTTCTTTCTTTCCTACAAGGGGAGGAGAAGCAAGGGACTGAGAATGAGGAATCCCTGTCTCTTGTGGGCTCGTGATTTAGCCACACATGTTCCCAGGCCTGGGACCTTAGAAATATGTCCAAGTCCTGCAAGTTAGCTGTAGTGTTAAATGGCTGAATAGGAGACCCATTTGTTGGTTTGCACAAGAAAAACCTAATTCATTCCAGTTGGCTGCAAACACATGCTGAAAACCCTGTATTTTAAATTTTTTTCTATTACTTTGTAAAAAAAAAAAAGTCATATGCTATTTATAATGAGGCATTCATCTTTGTAGTTCAGAGCACAAATGACTGACTGGAGAAAGGAGACTCCCGAGCATGAGGCCCTCCCCTGGTGATGCTGCATGTTTTTAGTTAGATCTAGCAGTACCTAGAGGGCCACACATTCATTAATGTGTGACTGCATATGTAGATGATAATCAGCTTCTAAAAGGAGAGAAGTTTTCCAAAATATGTCACTTTTTGCTGTTTCCACAATAGTTTTAATTGCTTCCCCTGAGATGTACAGACAATAGTTCAGAAAGGGAAGAATGATAAACAGTGGAAAAGTATCCTCTAGCCTCCTCTCTGAATAATGACCTGCTGTATGTGAACCCAGCACAAGACACAGTTGAGTACAGCACTGGCACAGCTGCTGACACCTCTGTGGAAACATATTTAAGATAGGGCACAGACAGGAAGAGAGGACAAAAGGAGTGAGAAGCAGCAGAACACCTAGGTTGAAGGAGGAGTAGGTGATCCATTGTGGGGCAGGCCCCTCCCTCCCCAAAGTCTATTGCTTGTTGTTACCCAAATCAGTGCCCAAACGTTTATTTCAATCGACAATAAATTAAGTTAATTTCCCTGAGTAAAGTCTAGCTTTCTCCCAACAGTAATTGGGAATTGATCTCCCTGTCTTTATCTCTCTCTCATGTCTCTCTCTCTCTATCATGAGCTTGTTTACTCTGGTCCTTTTTATTTTCTCTGCCATCCAGCTGGTTTCAGGATAGGAAGCAGGAGCGAGCGAGCAATTGGATGGGAGTTTTACTGCTCATCCAGGGTCAACCCACTACACATTTTAAATTTGAGATTATAAAATTTGCATGATTATTACTCAATCCTAATTATTCTTGAGAGATAACACTGTATCTCACAAGAGACATGAATTTTAAAGGAAGAGTAATAGGCATCTCAAAATCAAAACATTGAACATTGTGTTTAAAATTTTCTCTGAAATCCACCTGCAGCAATATGCTCTGTAAGAACTGAAAAGTAAACATGGTGATCTATTTAATGGACTAAGGTAAATAAAATACAAGTTAAAAATATGCAGTTGGTCTGAAGTCTTCACTAATTGTTATCTAGATATCACAGGTTGTTGAGTTTTTATTTACCTTAGTAGTCTTTCTTTTAATACCAGTGAGATATTTAAGTTAATAAATGCCACTGGTAATTATTATTCCAAGTGTAGTTGACATTTGAAAGTCAACAATCACAGTGAAACACCATAATAAATGTTTACTTATATATATGTGTGTATATATATATATATATATATATATATAGGACAGGCAATCTAGTTATGCTCCCATTTCAGTCTTCCCATTGCTCTCAATGTGACACTCGAGAGAGATGCAACCCAGACATACTAAGAGACACAGAGCATGAACAGGTGTGATCAGCATTCCTCTTTGTCCTCCTTGAAATCACCTCACAAGAGATTCTTCTTCAATTTTGATCAAAAGAGTTTTAAAATCTTGTTTTATTTTCTTGTCCTCACATCTCTTCAAAGCAGGACAGATGCAGGGAAGATTCATCTCCAAAGATACAGGGAGAGAGGGATGAGTCTTTCTTGCTGCTGCCGTGAGGGTCAGGGCTGCCAGCTGCAGGTGACTGTGTAGAGCTTTATTCCTCCCAGCGATGACAAGAGCAGCTGTGGCTCCAAAGCTGCTGTCAGCTCAGAGATGATTTGTTATGGGTGATCTGTCACGGGCTGTCCCAGCTGTGCTTCTGTGCCACCTCATCCAATAAAATGAGAAGCTTTGCATCACAGTGAACACCACCCTCCTGCCAAGCAACATCACCTTTCTGTCCCCAGCAGGCTGCCGCGGTCCTCTACGTGCCCAGTGAGTGACAACAGCTGAGTCACATCATTGTCACATTGCTGCTTAGCTGTGACAAAGCAGTTTTCTGGCAGGAGAACACAGTCAAGCCATGATGGCCTGGGGCAAGGCAAGGGATATGCTCTTCCAGAGTTAAGGCAGCAGTGAATAACAGGGCAGGTGGACCAAACTCACGAGGTTTCTGTGGGGTTCAGCACAGTTTCTACTCTGCAGTTTGGGGATACTCAGTGACAACTACCATAAGTGGTGAGACTCAAGGCCATAAATTAAGCTGTGTAAAGGCAGCACAGGTTCTCCTTTCTTGACAGTCAGTGCATACGTGTGCTTGTTTCTGTGCTATCTGATGTACCCATCCTCAATTCCACTTGGAAGGAAAAAAGCAGTTGCTCCTTTCAGCCAGCAGCTGCCACTACTGCCTTACTTTGTCTCAAAACAGTTTTGAGGGAGAAACTGTTAAGCAGGTGGACTTCTCTTTGTTTGAGGGGTTTGTTCCTTTACTGGAATAAAAAAGGAGGGGGAAGAAGGGGACTTGAATTGGCAGCATTTATTCCCTTATCAGCACCAGTTGTTATTGCTTCTGAAAGAGCCCAGAGTAATAATCCTGGTGCTTTTACATGGATTGCTAAGCTTTGTATTTAACCGCTACCACAATAAAATACATGTGGCTGATGCCCCCATTGTACCCTGGGGGAGAACCAGGAAGAAAAATGAGAAGGGGGACTTCTGATAAGTTCCACCATCAAAAATTAACTCTTTCCAGGTTATGTGATAAGATGCAGTGCAGATGTTGAGCTTGATCACATCTCAAGTCTTAGGCTCTTAGGGCTTTTTTCTCCCTCATGAAGTCCAGAAGCACTCAGGGAATGAACTGAGTTCCAGATGCTTAAATTATTACTGAGATTTGTAAGACTCTCAGTAGTACTTTAGATTGGTTTGTTCTTAGATGCAGCTTGATGCTGCCTCTCTTTTATCACGCACTGTGAAAATCAGCAAAATCAGGCTGACACAGAAGGTGTTGTCCTTGGATAGGTGAGCTGGGGTACTCTGAAATGAGCAGGGTAAGTCATGTCCTCGTGCAGGTTATCTGCTGGTTACTCTTGCACCTTATTTGCAAAGCTGTCTATGAAACCTTGGCCTCCCTTTGCTTTTACTTAAGTTGTGCTTCCTGCAGAACCAAACACATCTCCGTGCCAGCCCAGTCTGTGCTGTGAC
Source organism: Muscicapa striata striata (assembly GCA_030060385.1). Classification (NCBI taxonomy): domain Eukaryota; kingdom Metazoa; phylum Chordata; class Aves; order Passeriformes; family Muscicapidae; genus Muscicapa; species Muscicapa striata. Next base: position 4,316,482 of record JAREIS010000010.1, on the reverse strand, counting down.
TGCACTGGGCAGCAAAGATGGACATCCAATAATGGGAGAAGTGTGAAGTTCTGCAGGGCTGGGGTAAGTGAGCAGCAAGCTGAAATGTTCCATTCATCAGATACCAGATCTTCACAAAAGAAAATAGATTGGCAGTTGTAATAGAAGTGTCTCTTCAATATTAAAAATATGTTTTTAATGCTTTTCTCATTTACTAAAATAAGGAAACCTGACGTTTCTTTGACAAAAAGTTTTGGATGTAAGCTATTTTTTTTTTTTTTTTTTGCTTTAAAAATGTTACCTAGGAGTTGCATACAACCCTGAGTACTGCTTGTTTTGTCAAAGTATTGAAGTGTTTTGGAAACTCAAAATGCATTCTTGAACTCCTTAGAGTCTTTTGAGTGTTTAATGTGGACCACAATGGGAATATAGAGTTGTTTGTGTTGTCCCACAAGCTTTGCTATTCACAAGCCTAATTTTAATCGTGTAGTATCTGGTATTTGTTAGTTGAAACACTGTCTGTTTTTTTGATAGCAGAAGTTGGTGGGTTAATATGTGGTCAATGCTAACACCTTCTCTTTGAGTAACCTGCCAACCTTCCATAAAAGGCGTGGAACCCTCCCGTGGCATTTGAGGTGTAGGGAGACAAACACCATTGGAAGCCAGCCTGGATAATGTTCAACACAACAAAGAACATTGCATCTCTGGAATGGTGCTGCTCTGGGCCCTCAAAAAACAAACAAACCAACCTGCAAACCAACAAAAAGCCTCTTTGTCTCTGGTATAAATGTGCACATGGCTTTTATCCTCTTGCTATGTCTTCTCAAGCTTAGAAATATTCATAGGTGGGAAATAGAAATTCTCGGTCAGAGATGAACCTTCCTCTCCCTTTCTCCCCCACCTGCTGGGGAAGATGAGTTGTGTGTCCCTCTCCCACTGCACCACCAGGAGTGCCCTCTTACCAGCACACATTTGTGAGAGATCAATCTAAGTAAAAATGCATGTTCCAGTCTTAGTACGTGATGAAGTACAGACTAAAGGCAAGGCTGGGAGATAACCCAGCACAGCTTCCTGAATGTCATCAGGCAAGATATTTACATGAGAGGAGCATATACTTACAGGCTCTATATGCTCTATATTTATTCCTTCTCGACACAATGATTGCATACCAATAGTAATTGGTTTTTTGCTTTTAATATGGATCTCATCACTGCCATTAGTTAGTGGAAATTAAGGCTTCAATTGATTGAATAATTTAAACGAGTTTAAATGTGAATTTGTTTTTGAAGGAAAGTTTAATATGAATGAAGCTAACATGGCGCCCTGTAAACTGACTAGAGTTCAGCTCAGGGTTTCTAGATTTAGACAATATAAACAGCATCATTCTTCATTTTGGACGATTTACAGTGTCATGACCATGAAAAGTAGATTTAGCATAGGGTTTCTTTTGCATACCTGCTACGTTGGGAAAAAGAAACAATAAAAATCAAGGCATTTATTTTACATAGAGCTGGTATGCTTTTGAGAACAAAACAGTTTTATTTTTAAAAAAATAAAATAAAAAAGGTGTTTTCAGCAGAGGTAACGCGAGCTCGTTGTTCACCCCCCGGCCCCGGCCGTCCCTCTCCGTGGTGCTGAAGCGGCTCTGCCGCCCCCGAGGGCGCGGGCCGGGCCCGCCCTGCATCCCCCGCCCCTGCACCCCCTGCCGCTGCATGCTCCGTCCTTCGCCTCCCGCCCCTCCATCCGCGCCCGCTGCCTCGGCCCCTTTCGCCCCTTCCCTGCCTCCTCCCCCGCATCCCCCGCTCCTGCATCCGCTCCCCCGCGCCCGCTCCCGCTCCCGCTGCGGCTCCTGCGCCGCCCCCCCCCCCCCGCCCGCGGCCGCGCAGCGCCGGGCGGGCTCCGCGGGGCTCCATGGCGGAGCGCGGGGCCTGAGGCGGCCTGGGCGGCATGGAGGCGGATTTCGCCGCCTTCGGGAGCCCGCTGTGCGGCGAGGTCAAGCGCTTCTGCCGGCGGGTGCGAGAGACGTACCGGGAGATCCAGGAGGACCTGACGCCCTACAAGGATGATCGCTACTACCGGTACTGCCGGCCGGGATCGGGGAATAGCGGGGTTGGGTGCCGGGCATCACACCAGGAGCCCCCGGCTGAGCGCCCGGGCCCCGCAGCTCGGCCGGGGCTGCTCCGCCCTGGGGATGTGCTCCCGCTGCCTCCCGAGCAGAGAGCCCCACGCCGCTCTGCCTGCCCTCACCTGGTAGCACTTGGCAGGCAATTTCCATCTGCGCCCCTCCGTGCCACTGCCGTAGCAAGAGAGGGGGCTGTGTTCTACAGGCACCCGTGAAAGAATCCTGGAATAGGATAAGAATAGATTAGGAAAATGAGAGTCGTTGGCAAAGGTTGAGGTTAGAAGGGACAGATAGACTGCGTGGGCTACACCCACATTTCTTCTGAGCCTTGCCCTGTCTGCTGTTTCCTGACTGACCAGTGATGGCTGGAGAGTATGGATGGTTTGAGACTACACAAGGCTAGGCAGGGCTCCAGGGGTGTTGGACACCTGGGTTATAAATGAAAAGAATTTTTGAATTGGAGGAAGGTTCTGAAAAAGTAGAATGAACATCGGGAGGAACAGGTGCATGGAACTATGCAGGGAATGGATGTTGTTCAGCCACACAAATACAAATTGGGGAACAGTTATACGACATTTTTGTCTAAAAAGGGTATATTGTAATCTTTTAAAAATAACCTCTTTCAACAATGACATTGTCTTATACATGTGAAGAAGGTAAATGTACAGCAGAAACATAAGAGAGCAGAAACATGTGAGAGTTACAGCACCTACTTTAGTCAATACTCCAGATCTCAGTGCAAGCTATGTCCAATTCTGAACACCACATTTCAAGGGCCTGCCAGTGGAAGAGAGGATAAGATAAGGATATGGGTAATCAAAAGTCTTGAAAACATAGCTTTAAGGAAAATTTGAGATTACTCCCCCAAAACAACAAGCATTGAAGTTGGAGAAATAGGAATTTCTGTAAAGAGAAACTTCATGTTCCTCTTGGACAAAATATTACAGATTAATATAAGCTGATGCAAGAAAAGTTCTTGTTGGACATCAAGGAAAAAAATTTGAATGGGAAAAATGAGAAAAACTACAAGAAAGGATTATCCAGAGAGACTTTAGCATCTCCATCATTGGATGGAGATGGAAGTTTTAAAAACTTCTGATAAACACATGCCAGGAAAATCTTAGATCTGGCAGATGCTGTCCTAAGACAGGAGGAAAGATGAGGTACCTTGTAAGGTCTTGTCCAGCTCTATTTTACTGTGCATAGGCAGTCTGCTTCTGCACAGTACTCCAACTGTTCTGCTTAAGTCATTTGACTTCAGTATGTGGTTTTTCCCAGTGAAGGGGCAGGTGGTCCATTAAGTTGAGTTTGTCTCATAATTCAGAACATCAAAGACTAGAGAGTCACAGAGCTTGGAAACACTGCCTGACAGCTTGGTAGAGTCTAATAAAACCACGCTCTTTCCTGGCAAAACAGTGGCTCCTTGCATTTGAGCGTGGTATGAGAAGCCAGGGAAGGTGATAAGGGGTGATGGAAATGTACCTGTGTGCATCTGGCAGCATGATGAGGAATATTGGCACTAGAATGGAGAAAGAGGGGAGACATTAACTTGTGGAATTAGCCAATAAGAGGTCATGGGAGAGGCATTTGTCAGCTTTATTTCCGGAAGAATCTTGAGCTCCCCAAGATAAACTGTAATAATTTCATTTTTATGACCTTAAGTGTGTATGGAGGCACTTCCTGCATTGAAAAGAGAAGAAGCTACCACAATCAAATGAGCTTGTAGAGTTAGTGCTAGATTGCCCTCTCTTCAGTGACAATACCCCCAAGAGGTATCAGCTGCTGGTCATCTAGAATGAAATGGAGTAATACTGGACTCTTAGCATGGAAATAATATTTCCTGACTTACAAGTCATGCTTGAACTTCTCTGCATTCCCAAGATCTTAACCTAAGTGACCTGGTGTAAAGTGAGTTTCTGTTACTGCCACTGCATACGTGCTGCTCTGGCGAGTGTTTCCCTTCAGCACTATGGATGGATTTAGCAATGGCACCTTGCTTTTTAGATTCCTGCTGTGGAGGAGGGTTCCTTGAGGCCACTATGCATTCTTCTTGCAGGAAACTTTCACTTATGGGAAGGAGAATTAGATTCTTGATCCTCTTGTCCCTCTTTGTTTTACTCAGGATGTTTGTTCAGGTTATAAATGATATAAATGAGCATACTCTGGGATGTAATGTAGAGACTTACTGCTCTGACAGCAGAAAGAATTTTGGAAATTTAACCAAGGAAATGCTGTGAGGCTTGTCTTTACTTCAAACCAAAGAGTTTCTCTAAAATAATCAGGTTACTAAAAGCAAATAACAGCTTATACTAGACAAAAAAAAAAAAAAAACCAAAAAAACCAAAAACAACAACAAATAACAAAAAAAAACCCCAGAGAGAAATGGTAAAACCATACAAAATATTGTGTTTTCCCTTTCACCCTTCTCTAAATGCTAACCAGAAAACACAAAACTGGAAAGCTTTGGAGCAGAGCTGACACAGAAAAGGAAAAACACCAAGCAGTCAGTCCCCTTTGTGACCCTTGACTCAGGAGTGCTTGCTGTAAGCTGTGCTGTATGTGCTTATCTTTAGTGGCAGGAGACTCAATGCAAGGGGATGACCTAGCTCAGAGATGGCTGACAGAGCTATAATCCCAAGTAAATGTCATCTTGTGTCACAGATGGCTGAGTAATTTCTGATTCAGCTCTAAGGCCATCCCAGCTTAGTGACAGTTTTTGGTGATGCTTTCCTTTAACGCACAGTGCTCTTGAACATATGGTCCAGCAGCTTTCTGTGAGCAGCTGTTCTCTGGACACGGGGCACAACTAAGGCTGGCAGACTCCTTGGCCACCCCAACTTATGTCATCCTCACTATGCAGAGTCCCAGGGCACTCATTCACACTATAGAGATGGAGGGGTGTCCACATTAGTGAGTTTGCTCTTTCCAGTGGCCCAGAACAGTCTGTACCTTGTGCCTCCTGGTGTATTTCCCCATGAGCAAGGGCTACTTCACTCAGTCACCTGGGAGAGACTGAGAGATCAGGGCTAGCCATGGCTCAGCACAGTGATGAACCCCATCTATCTGGGTTAGGGGTCCCCTAAGGCAGACATGGCACTGCATGATGTGCTTATCAAAGAGATTGTGTATTTACAGACTAGTAGGTGTGATATTCAATTAACTCATTGGTAACCCAAGCACAAGGTTGGGCTGGACTCAGTGCACTGAAAATTAGTCTACAGTAAAACAAATTATGCTTGGTGCAGTAGATAAGCTCAGAGAAGGCAGAGGAGAAAAAGTGTTACCCTATCCCATGGGTTGTGTGGACTGCCATAAAGCACTTCAGATTTATTGCAAACTTCTGGACTGCTCTAATTTATACTTCTGAAAAATTGCTCCAAACAAGCCCCTGGAATGAACAGTTTGTTCATTTGCGTAGTGTCTCCCCCTCCCACTCCAACATGTTCCTTCCTGCTTTAGCATGCCTCCTGGCTGGGGTGGCATGCAGGGAGAGCTGGTAGAGGGCTGGCAGATGACAACTCCCCTGCTTCTCAAAGCCATTTTGAGTAGACTATTGGTATGAAAAGAGCTTAGTACCAATGTTACTAAAACACATTTTTATCTCTTTGGCATACTAGCAGTGAGACACCAAAGCTTACCAGAAGACACCAGGCTTCCCAATCAGGTGTTTTTCAGCAGGAATTTCATAACTCTATCACCTAGCTGATGTTGAAGAGTTCAGCTTGCTGAACTCTTTGACAGGAATTGAAGTGCCTGTCTGATAGACGGGAGAGAGAAAGAGGGTCGCCAAATTGTGGTCTGACATCAGAATTGCATAACTGCAACATGGCATCCCTGAAAAATCAATTTCTAGGTTAATGAAAATGTCCCACAGGCCAATCAGCTTATACAGGGAAGCACAGTGTTGATGCTGAATTTAGTAATAATACCCAGAGACTGACAGAAATGACCTACAATCTGCTCTGCTTTAAACAAGGGATAAATTTTAAAGTCCTATCATATGACATTTTGTACATAAAAAAAGGACTATATATAGGACATCGTGAAAAGTATTTTTTAACTTGCATCTTTAATTAATGTTGGGTGTTACATAGACAATCTTCAAACCATGTGGGAAAATTTCGTTGACTGTGGTTCTACTTGCAAAAAGACCGGAGAAAAACACATCATTTTACTCAGCAATAAGGAGAAGCTGTTCATTTTTCCTTAGAGAACTAGTACCTGTGTGCTTCAGAGAAGAAACTTGAAGTTGCCAGAGAAGGATGTTGTGATAAAATATACATTTCTTCACACCTGAAAATCTTCTACAAGGCCTCAAAGTGCAAGTCTGTGAGAAGCCATGGGGTCAACAAGACCTTGTTGGACATCTGCAGTCAAATTTCTGGAAGGTTCATGCTTCCTTGAACCTTGACCCAGGCAGGATCTTCAGTGGCTGCTTTGAGCCACAGCTGGCACCCTTCTCTGGTTCTTTCAGGGTCCTGGCAATTGGAAGGACATGAACAACCCCAATGTGAAGTTTATAGCTAGGGAAGGAAGCCATCCTAGTTCTCATTTCCCTGGTCATATATTTTTGCTCTCTTCTTCACCTGCCCACAATTAATCCTCTATACCTGCCCACAATTAATCCTTTATCTGCATAGTGACTGAGAAATTGATTCCTAAATGACCTTTAACTCAGGTGATTTCCATTATTCGATTCACCAGTCTACTGCACTAACATAAGTGCAGGCAAAATTCAAAGAGCTCCAGCTAGAGAGAGGCTGGATTTCACCTGCTGTCACTGAAGCTGTAGATGTGAGCCATGAATGTGTAAACTGGCCATGAAAGTACAGCTTTAGTGCTAAGATGGTCAGTATAAGTAGAATCCCAGCTGAGTGAACATTCAGCCTCTTATTCATGGTTCAGTCTGCCTTCTCTTGCAAGCCTCATTCATCACACACCCTACAACAGATGAGGCAGACAGCAGCTTCTTGCACTATTTCATCCCAGAGCAGGTCAGACAAGGCACTGAGTGGCATTTTCTTGGAAGAAGGACAGTGAGACTGACTGACTCTGTGGAGAGAAAGGAGTTTCACAGTGTCTTCCCTCCAAGTGTTTAGTTTGTAAACTCAGTGCAAAAATTTTCACAAAAAATAGCATACAATGCACATGTCTATAGTGTATTCATAACGCTTTGAGAGTTGGTAAAAGAAAGATGGCAAAGAGAAATGTGGTCCCATGGCTAAGTGAAGTGAGCTGGTTTTCAAGCTCTGCCACCCACACTGCTCTCCAGTGACTTTTGGCAAGGCTGAATCTCTCGGTGCTTCATGTTTACTTCCTACTCAATGAGAAGAACATACTTTTGGTTTGAGAACAATAAATTCACATTAGTGAGATGTCTGAGTGCCACAAGGATTGGAGCAGTCCTTGGAACAGCTCAGTTGTGTGCACATAAATGGAAGTGTAACTGCAGAGAGTCAAAACTCTACAACTGCACTTCCTAGAACTTTGGGAATGGTCACAGATGCTGTAAGCACCATTCCATCATTTTCTGGCCAGGGAGAACTTGATGGAGAAGCCTGAAGTGTGCTGGAAGCAACACAATGCATGTCATAGTCATCCATGACCTAACGACCATTGTGGCTTGGCAGTGATAACTTGTTCTGAGCAGATACCACTTTGTTAAGTTGTCCTGATTACTCAAAGCTTTATTTTCTTCCCCCCAGTTAATTCTTGTCTACAGTTTAAACTCCATTGATTAAAAATGCGTGGACATATTTTCTTCATCAATTGGTACTACGTATTTCTCAAGGTAGCTATTTTTATGAGATTGCTAAGTGATCATCAGTGCTGTAAATCACAGATGGGATAAATACCACTATCAATGACTAAATTAATTCCCAGCATGTTTTTAGGTTCAGTGGTGTTACACAACAGTCACACTGGGTCCCACAGGTCACAAGCAATGACATAACTGCCCCCAGAGTGATGAAATAAAATGCATAATATTCTTAATTCTAAGTACTTTTTAAAAGGAAATGCAATAAGACAATAATTGTATCATCTAAGTAAGCTTTTAATGAAATTATTTGACTGTTGAAGAGATAATTTTTAAATTGTATGTTGACTGATCTATCTAAAGATTTCTGGGGTCTGGGGTCTGGGGTCATCCCAAAGTTGCTCTGCCTTATATATATGACAAACACCAAACTGCCAACAGGCAGTTACTCTGAATTTCATTAAAGACTACATATCAGATAGTCCCACATTTTTTAGTAACTGCAGTACTGGTTTTCTGTGAGCAGATGTTAGAGCTATCAAAAATAAGTACAAAATACAATTTGTCTAACCCCTTCACCTTCCTACTCTTTACCATCACTACCCAGGTTGACAATCTTTGCTGTCCAGTCTTAGGACCTTGAACAGAAATCCAACTTTATCTAACTTCATTTAACATTGTGCAAGAACGAAACACTGTTAGGTAAGAACTAGAGATTTTTATTATGTAGTGTGTTTAAAGTAGCCGCTTACTCGTAGGATTTTATTTCTGTTGCTCGTGAGCTGATTGAGTTCTCTGCAAACACAATACATCAATTGCATCCCTTGAATGCCACAGAGCTTCACAAGGTGACTGCAGTGACAGCATTTTAATGCCACTGAAAGATCTGGTAAACAAAATCATTTACAACCCAGGTGGCACTAAACACGTGCATGTTCAGCATGGATATGTCACATTGGGCCTTTTGCCTAAAATGGATGGGCTTAGACTGCATTCAGAACCACTTCTCTGTCCTAAGTATTTTCTGTTTATATGGTTAAATTTCCCTCTGCTACCTGTGATTGCTGCTACTACAGGACAAGCTGATAAACCACACTGGAAATGTGGAGAATACTGCTATTATCCCACCACAATGACACATTTGGCCTCATAACCAACAGTATGAAGTTCAACTAGACCAAGTGCTGGGTCCTACACCTTGGCCACAACTCCAGGCAGTGCTCTAGGCTGGGAGAAGAGTAGCTGGAAAGATGCCTGGCAGAACAGGACCTGGGGTGCTGGTGGCAGCAGCTGAACATGAGCCAGCTGTGCCCAGGTGGCCAAGAAGGCCAATGGCACCTGGCCTGGATCAGCAATGGTGTGGCCAGCAGGAGCAGGGCAGGGATTGTCCCCCTGTACTCAGCACTGGTGAGGCCACACCTCAAATCCTGTGTTCAGTTCTGGGCCTGGCACTACAAGAAAGATATTGAGGGGCTGGAGTGAGTCCAGGACAACAGAGCTGGGGAAGCGTTTGGGGCACAAGGCTGATGAGGAGCAGCTGAAGGAGGTGGGGCTGTTTAGCCTGGAGAAAAGGAGGATCAGGGGAGCCTTCATTGGTCTTGCCAGCATCCTGAAGGGAGGCTGTAGCCAGGTGGGGTTTGGCCTCTTCTCCCAAGGAACCAGCAACAGCACAAGAGGAAATGGCTTCAAGCTGCACCAGAGGTTCAGGTTGGACATCAGGAGGATTTTTTTCACGGAAAGGGTGGTTAGACATTGGAACGGGCTATCCAGGGAGGTGGTGAAGTCACCACCTTTACAGGTGTTTAAGGAAAGACTGACGTGGCACTCCGTGCCATGGTGTAGCTGACGCGGTGGTGTTAGGTCATAGGTTGGACTCGATGATCTTGGGAGTCTTTTCCAACCTAACTGGCTCCCTGATTCTGTGATTTTGAACCCGCAGCGCTCGGCAGCCCAGGACCAGCCATGTGCTGGCGCGGCAAGCCGGCTCACCGAAGACAAGCCGGCGCCCAGCGCAGCGCGGCCCGTGTCCCCTCGGGCTCGCCGTAGCTCCCCCGCCTCCCCTCAGCTGCCCCGCGGCCGGGGCGCGGGGCCCGTGACGTGTGTGGGGCCGCGTGGCCGCCGCGCGGTGACGCACGCGGAAGGCGTCGCGCGGCGCCGGCTGTGCCACGGCGGCGCGCGGAGGAGGTGCCGGCAGCGCGCGCGCGGCGCCGCGATGGAGCCGTGAGTGGGGGCGGGGAGCGGCGGGGGGCGCGCGAGCCTGAGGGGCGCCGGTTCGTCCGGGTCCGCGTGCCGGTCCGGGAGAGCAAGCCCCTTTCTCTGAGGGAGGAGCTGAGGGCTGTCATTCACAGAATCACAGAGTGGGCACGCTTAGAAGGGATCACGGTCATTGGCCGTCTGGTCCTGCTCGGGCAGGGTCAGTCCTACAGCACGTGGCACGGGATTGTGTCCGGACGGGTCTTGAGTACTCCAGGGAGGAAGGCTCCTCAGTCTCCTTGGGCAGTTGGAATCTAATTCAGCTTATACGCACTCTCCTCGTTAAGGAAAGCGGCTCGCCGAGGGTTAAATGAGTGTTTCTGAGGTTGTGGTTCGCCATCAGAGCCCCGAGGGTGACTTCCCTTTTCTTTAGAGGAACGCTGTGAGTTTGCCTTTTATTGGCGAATAAACCCCCCCGGTATCTCCACTCTCAGGTTGCTTGTTAAAGGAAAAAGAAAAGCTTGTTTTCCCGGGTATTTCTTGGCATGGACAAAGCCATAGCAGTGATTAATTATTCAAACTTAAATGAATACAACAAACAACAACTGAAAAACAAAAAAAGCCAAATCCACCCCGTGCACACATACAAAGGTAAAGCATAGCTGCATTTATCTGTCGGTTGTCATGTAGCAGTTCTGTACAGTGCTGATAATTTTATGCCTCTTTATGTAGTCGTGTGTTGCCTCATTAGCCATTAACCCTTGTGGAATACATTTGCAAGAAGAAATTCAAGGTCTTCTGAGGGACACCGAAGCAAGCAATGTCTTTAAACCATGAGGGTGTATGGATAGCCCCAGTACTGTGGGCATAGGTAGCATATATAATTATTCAAATCAAAGTGGGTTTGATGGTTCTATTTGGGAGTGAGCTTAAAATAGAGAAGAGCAGTTGGAGGCAGAAATGTTGAGGCTAGGATTTCAGAAAAGCTGCTGTGCATTAAAGCGAATTATTTCTGATTTTAAACTTAATCTCCGTTTTGCCACAGCTTTCCTTTCTTTAAAGTCAGTCAAATGAAAACTGTTATATAACCATTTTTCATGATGATCTTCATTAAAGATTTTGTTGTACAGTCATGAGAAGTGATTTGAAGATGAGGAATATCCTGAGAAACGTTTTGCTGACCCTTTTGAGACAAAACTTTGCTCCAAAAGCAAGATGTAAGCCACCTTTACATCTCACATATGAATGACTACTGAAAGATTGCAGTTGTTACAAGTGTGTGTTTCCAAAGTTATCTCTGTCACAGGCTGCACTAGAGTGGTTTATTTTTACTGGCTGGTATTTGAGATATCTGAGTATATTTCTCTGTATCTCAGTGCTTTCTCCTCCTTTGCAGTCAGTTTCAGACATAAGTTAATTATAAACCACTCTGAGTTAGGACAAAGCTGAGTGTGTGTGGTAAAAGCTCTCTGAAAGACCTGCAGACAGTTGGATGGCTAGTCTTGAGCTTTTGACTGCTGTGGTTGGGCTGATTAAAGCACCTTCCACTTTGCTCGGTAAAGCAAAGCACAGTTCTTTACTTGTTCGAACAGGTGAGGTGCATCCAGAGTGAGATCTTTTATGATGTTCCCATAAATGTGAACTTTTCATTCTTTATTGGGCCTTTCAAATGTACGATAGAGGCTGTCAGTGGGGCATCACCAACTTGTGCTTATGTATATTCATGAACTTTATATAATCTCTTTCCAAAAGGCAGGTGTTATACAATGAACTTATGGGGTGGTGGTTTTACTTGCTTTGTATGTCAGCTGCTGATAGGTGCAACTTAAATCTACACAAGGAAGTTCTGTGACTGTGGTGAGGGGCAATGGAGCATGCATCAGCTGATAGGAATGCTGTAAATTGTTGTTTGCCCTCATGAGAAATGCAGTAAAGATTTGGCTGAGTTCTTACATTTGCTGTTAATAAAAGTGTCCACATTGTCTTACTGACCGCTAAAGCAGCTCAGTCAGTAGCTTAAGTGAGACTTGAGTACAGATGTGAATGAAAGGAAAACATGGGGTGTGTCCCTCCTGTCTGTGCCTCCACTCTTGGCTCAGTACAGCATCTCTGTTGGCAGGTAGGTGTACACCTGCTCATTCTGACTACTAGGTATTGCACCATCTGGAGGGCAGCTGGAATAAAGAATGAGCCAATGTCTGGAACATGTTTCTTCAAAAGCTCACAAGCACAGCTGCTCTGGCTTATGAGTAAACCAAGGTGCTAATTGCCAGTGGTTGTAACACACTTGTCTGGGTGAGGAGCTGGTGGCTTTCCTGTAAGAAGTGTGGAGGGGGAGCTGCTTTTCACATTTACATCATGCATTTTGAAATGTCTGCAAAAATTTTGAAATTAGGAAACTTACCAGAAGAACCAAGAACATGCACAGCAAGTCAGAAGTATCCTGCATCAGCCTGTAGCTGTTAAGTGGATGCCCAGGTGTGAGCTGTTCAGAACAGCACAAGTGTATGTTATGTTTTACTGCAAACATGATATTCTTCCAGTTGTCAGCTATGCTCAACCCATGGATTTTCCTGTGTTGAGAGATCCTCAGTATGTGCTCTGCCATTAAGCATTTGGTATTCACTTGAACTCCTATAGTAAATTTAGGCATGTCCACATTTTATGTACTGTTTTTAGATGTGAGGAATTTTCTTGTTAAGATTAATACTTTGGTATCTCAAGATAATATCCCATACTTGGTGTGCTTAGGTAGACAGGGAATACCAGCTCATCTGTGGAACTGATGGAGCCCCTGGAGCTGATGGAAAAATGCATCTTAGTTGTTTTAGTACTAGTACAGATTTAATAGCTTTAACGTGGTTTAAGTGCATGAAGGCTGAGGTTTTAAGACATAGATATAAGAAAAATACTGCAGTTACATCCCTGCAAAAGTTTGTACAGACAGATTCTGGTTTGAAATGCCTCTATTAATTGGTGTTTTAAAAAGACAACTTCAAATTGCATTTGTCTGTGAGGCTTCTGTGTGATGATCCGATGCTGCTTAGATAGTAATTACTTGGTCATTTCATGTATGGTTTGCCTTTTTTAGCTGTACGAACAGCTGTTCTGACCTCTAGACTGATGCAGAGTTTCTGCTGTGTGTAAAGGTGTGTGGCAAGTATTTTGCAGGTGCTGTGCCTGGAGCCCTGCACAGCCAGTTTGTAACATTTGTAGCTACTTGATTGCAGTTCTCCTTACTTCCGTGGAGTTTTCCTCCCTTCCCACCTCCTTTGTGTATTAATAAATTAAGATTTGAATCTCTCAAACTTTACAGTAAAGAAGTAATGCAAATTGGTTTTGGTAGTGCTTCATTTAGAGAAAATGCAATGAGTTTCAAAGAAAATAGAGGTTGTTATTATTAAATCCTTGCGCTAGTTTAAACTGAATTGTTTGCCTTGCTTTTAAGGGCTGCCATGCATGCAGCATATGGTCCCAAAGTTTAGGCTGGGCTTATGGAAAGATTTCACCACCTTTTCTGCAATTCTTTGTTAATGTGGTGAACCAGTAAGAGCACCGTTCAGCTGGTGAAAATATGAAAGAAGTTTTATTCCAAACTACAAGGGAGCGCTGTCATTAAAGTCTTATGGTTTCATTTCTTTCCATGATGGTGCTCATACAAATTTATTGAAAAAGACTGCTACCACCCCATCAGCCCCCCCAGTCCTATACCTTTCCCATATAAACCGTACAGATTCCTATGATCATACCTCCTCACACAGCAGTAGGAAGTGGTGGCTCAGTTCTGGCGTAACTAAAAGGAAATGGTGGCTGTAACTTTGAAACATGGTGGATTTGTCTACCTTATGTAGGATTAGTTATTTGATCGTATTTCCCTTAAGCTAACAGAACTGGAAGTTACCTGTTTTCCAGGGAATGCAATTGGTATTTTCAATGCTCACCCACACCCCTGCCCCCTCATTTTGTCTTTAACCTAATGATAACCACCAACATGTAGTGTAAAAGATGTCATTACTTGTATATGTATTTGTGTTTAAGTGTCCAAAGTAAACTTGAGTTCAAGTTTTTATTTCCCAAGCTTAGGTGGAGCTCAGAGAGGAATTCAAAGCCTGAGCATGCATATCTAGCAGATCTGGAGTTCTGCCCTACTCCTTGTTAGGGATGATTCTGCAGGGTTGAAGTATATTTATGGGGTGTAGACAATAGGTATAGTTGCCTGCACAAGATCCTGTGCAATTGTTAGTGATGTCTGTCCCTTTAGATTAAGCTCTCATTGCAGGAGACATAGGGTCTTGGATGTTTAAGTTATTAATGCATGAAATAACAAAAATGTATTTTCTGCCTTTAAGAAATGTTTTCTATTGCTTGAGTTTTAGGACAATAGAAAACCCTAGCATAAAAAATGAGCACAGTTCATACATTTTGGAGTGTGTGTGTACGTACATATGTTTAATAATTCCTGTTATCTTTGCTCTATGAAGCAGCATTAATACCTTTTTTCTTAGTGTTACATGTTACCTCAGAATTTGGTTTAATTTTCTTTGTTGGAGAATAAAGGGGCAGAAAATAAACCCCTTTCAGAAATATGACCAACACTAATTCTGTGGTTTCTTTTGCTTCCTGTAGGCTGGCCCCGATGCGATTGTATACACTGTCCAAAAGGCATTTCGTTCTGGTCTTTGTAGTATTCTTTATTTGTTTTGGTCTGACAGTCTTCATAGGCATAGCAGGTAAGGATGTTCTGTTTTAAAAGATTACATTCTCATATACTTTATCTAAACCTGTTGGTATTTACAGATGTGTTTAAATGCTAATGAGCTTACCGCTCCTGAGATGTCTCAGGGAGCATTAGTCTTGACAGGGATAGGGAAATGTTTCTTCTATCTCACTTTTTCATAGGAATACTACCTACAAAGACTTGGTATGTGCAACTGCTTTGCAGGGAGAGTCAATAAAATGAAACAAAAGCAGCTTCATTGCAATGTAATTTTTCAGCAGACTGCTACATTATTTGTTTTTCTTGTTTTTCTGTCTGTAAAATGGTAACGCTAATACTTGGTTTCCTGTGAGGAAACTGATAACTGTTTGTAAAGCCCTCTAAATGTTTGGGTGATAAATGCCACATAAATACCAAATATTTTAGTGTAAAAACATGAACTTCACTTGTAAAACATATGTGAGCTTATGTCTCTGGTTTCAGAGATCTTTGTGAGAGTCCTGACATGACCTGGGAGGCTAAGCACATAGTGCTTGGGTAATCATCCTGGAGATCAGAGAGATTTGTAGTAGTCTGGTCAACAAAGATGTGATGTCACTAGGGAGTTGAAAAGCGTGGGACCCTTCTTTATTTCATGCCAGAGAGCTTTTACAGGGCTAAAATATATTTGAAAAATAAGTCAGTATGCTCTCCTAGCAGGGTTAAATGTACTAATACTCTGCTGTCAAGAGAGTTTTATCAATACAGAAGTCAAGTGACAGAAGGGAAAGGAGGGACTGGTACTCATTAAGCAACTGACCCCCTGTATAAGAATTTGTTTAGGTTACCATCTTCTACTTTGTTGCTGACTTCCACATCACTCAGTGTGTCCAGTGGGTTCTCCTGTGCCCCCTCTAACACTTTTTGACTTGTCTGTTGGGTTGTTTCCACCTCTGCCATGTCCATCACCTCCTTTAGAGTGAGAAGTGCTGCCCAGGCCTGGAGCCATCCAATCCTGCCTTGGCAAGAAGGGTGGGTTAATTGGAGGCAGCTGTTGGAGCTTTTTATGCCCATCTGTGCCTTGTAGGCAGTACATTTTTCATAATAGCCTTCAATAATAAAATTTGTCTGAAATAAAGCCTTCTCTCCTGCTGTATGATTTATTATAGCAGCTGAAGGTCTAAATAGGCTTTCAGTTCATAAAGGTTAACTGCTGATATTCCTTGACTTGGTGAAGGATGCTGAGGGGCATTATTTGGCCACTAAAATACTGCATAAACATGTTTGTAAAAGTGCATTTTATGATAAAGGAAAAAAGAAAGTAATTATTTAAGAAAGGAAAGAAAGTTGTTTTATGTAAGACTAGGCAAAAAGCTGGAAGAGGAAACTGAGTGTTTTGTTCTTAACCAGTGGCAGAACCTGAGAGGGAGCTGTGCTGGTGTATTGTGCCTGCATGCAGAGTAATCTGATGATATGGTTACCTTTGGCCCAAGGGACTTAGCTGCTGTAAGCAACACTTGGTCATCTGTACCATGCTGTGGTCTTGCCTGTGATCCCCTTCAGGAACTGGCATGACTGTGGGATTCTTGTCCTTATAAGACTGGTTTGCTGAATAGTTTGGCTGATGGTGTTCCTTATTATAACTTAAATGTTTTTAAAAGAATGCTGTTTACTTTGGGAGGAGACTCACTGAACAATTACTGTGATATTCTTCACTCTTTTGTTGACAGCTGCTTGCTTCCTGTGAATAGGAGGGCCCTAACAACAGCATGCTCCCTCATTAAAGAGTACAGTCTGAGAAAAGCTCACCAAACCCACTAAGTAAATTAAAGTGTGGGAGATACATCCATATTTTCTGTGCTACTTAAATATGCCATTGCCCACACTCAACATCTATACCTGCAGTTTGGGAAGCCTGGCAGAACTCTTGATTTTCATCAGAGAAATCAAGACAGTTTGATCAGAGATGGATGCTGCTCTTAAAGTTCCTGTAACCCGACACAGACTTACTTGTCTTTTTTCCAAGCTGCACGCACTTTCTTTCTCTTTTCACAATGGATCTTTGCTATCTTTGGGGTGAGACAAGTTCAAAGAAAATCCAAGGTGCAAGGTCTCATTTTCTATAGCTGTGCAGTTCATCACCTCAGGGTGGTTCTTTGTCTTCATCTGTTATTATGTTAAGTGAGCACGACTGAAAGAAAAACAATAACTATTTAAATTAGTCTCCATTTGTTAGTAACACAGCCATAGCATAATTTTGTTTCAAAAGCTTTTATATGTCACTTGCCAGAGAAGAAGCAGTTATAGCACTAGAAATTCATTATTTGTTTGGTTGCTGTTCTTAAAAACTTTGACTGTGATTTTTCTGTCCCAATATTGATTCTTATCTTCCAACAACAACAAAAAAAAAACTTTAAAAAGGCTAATTGTAATTGTTTTGTCAATACTTAATTACTGATTTGTGATGACTTTCCAACAGTGAACACCTACTAAAACTCAGTTTTGTTTTTAAAACAAAAAGTGCCTATTAAAAATCTGGTTTACATGTACTTGAGAGCTGAAAGGTTCAATGATGCAGAACTGACTTTACAGTGAGTGGCTGTTAGCAATGTTGCACTGCAATTCTGATGTGAAATTCTGGCCGTGATGGCTGAAATTCTTATTTTTTCTTTTTAAGTCTGTAAGATGATTAATATTGTTACTAGAGTGGTTGTAGGAGCCCAAGCAGTGCTGCATGTTTAGAGCTGTCATGACAGCTAACCTGTCTTGGACAGAGTGATCCCATGCTGCTTATTTATAAACTTCCTTATTTTCCATTGTTACTCTGTAGTAACTTTGAAGTGTTAGGTCTTTGTGAGAAAATTTCTTTTCTTGCACAAGAAAATTATTATACTGAGTTTGTGATTAAATGAGCATATCTTGAGGGTTAAAAAATTCCACTGAACTGCCAGACCAAATATGTACAGGAAGAGACCATTTGGACAGAGGGATCTCTCTGGCCAAATACAGGTGTATATGTCTTGCTGATGTCCTTTCCTGCTATACATCATCTCTCTGTGTGTTCACAGCCTGCTATACAGACACAGCAGATGTCTATACTTTTCTATTCTTTTCCTACTCTTCCCTATCAGTTTCCTGGTTTAGTTCTTTTGTGTTTTGTGTACATAAAAACACATGTGCATTCCTCTTGTCTTCAGTACCCCATCCCTTGCACCCTAAAGGGAAATTGTACCATTGTCTGGAACCACCTTATCAGGGGTTATGTAGTAGATGGGGCTTTGTTAAATACTGGAACAGGTTTCCCAGACAGGCTGTGTGAGTCTGTCCTTAAAGATGTTAAAGACTTAACTGAATGTGGCCCTCAGCAACCTGATTTAATTAAACAAGAGGGTTCTGTAGCTGAGTGCTTTCATGACTGCATTCCCATAAAATCCCGGGAGATATATATACATAAATAGATACAGATATATATGAATAAAAAACTACTACTAAAATTGAAGTAGTTTAGAGTACACATTCAGGGCTTTTGACATGGAGTTCTTGATTTATAATTTCCTTTATTTAATAATGTGTAGAAATACCATTAAGAGATGCTTAAAGGAACATGCAGGTTGAATTTATAAATCAGATTGAAATATCCAAGTGCTTTATCCTTTATGTGAAACATCTGAAAAGTGATACTATTTATCTGCTTTGCAGAGGGTGTTTTGTACAGTCTTTTGAAAACCTGTATTTACATCATCACTTTTATGTATACTTAGTATTATTTTCTTTCTTCCTTCTTAAATATTGTTTAGGTCCTAATGTAATTGAAACTTCTGTAGCAAGAACTGACTTAAATAACAGCCTAAAGGTAAGAGTTAGTAAATATTCTTGGGTTATATGAATGGCTTTATATGATGTTAGTAATGTTGACATTTCCCTCCTTTCCCAGTTATTTTAAATATTTAAACTTTTACTGCAGAATGTCTGAGTGGTGCTTTCCAGTTCGAAGCTGAACATGCAATATTGTACTGTTGCTATGTTCCTTCATGAACAGCCCAACAGCAATTTCTGGTCTCTTGCTGTTGTGAGCAGGTCAGGTGAGATTTGTAGGATGTTTCTGCACAGCAGTTTCTGATAAAGAAACACATTAATTTTTCCCTGGTGAATCCATGCTGGAGATTCTTGTAGGGGGTTCAGAAATAGAAATGGAGAATATGCATTGAAAAGCAATGCACTCAGTGGCAAGTAATGCTATCCCTCTTGTGATTTCCCTTTCTATCATCTGTAAAGAAATATTTCTCGCTAATTTTTCACAGTCACATGACATGGGATCTGACTTCCTAAGAGGAACATTCACATGTTTTCAAATGCTTTCATGTTTTGGTTCTCTGTTCTTGCATTTTTGTTTGTCTAGCTCTTTAGTGTCAACCTAATATCTAAAGTATTTTCTGTGAAAGTACAAAAGATGTTTTGTTGTGGGTTTTTTCTAAAAGTATATTTTCTTTAAATACACTGGGACTGGATTTTACTTTTTCTTAAAGCACATCCTAATTTCAAATTAGAGAAGTCTTCCCTGCATGTAGGTTTTATCTGTTAGTGATACCTTTCATTCTATTGAACTGAATGTGAGACTTTTAGAAAACCTAGCGGAAAACAGGGGAAAATTTTTGTAATTATAGTTTAACAAGTTTAAAACTGTGTAGCAGATGAAGGCCCACAAATCTGACTTTTGATGTAAAGTGCTACAAATTATTTATTACATTCAGGCTAGGCCTCAGGATTTTGTTTTTCATATCTGAACTTTCCTGTTTTATTGCTGCTGCTTTTATGGGGTTTAGGTAGTTGTATCGTTCCTTACTTCAGTGCTTTGCAAAATACATGTGCTGTTTAAGCTACTTCTTTGGAAGACTTCTATATGAGGTAGAGTAGCAGGTATAAATATCTTCTCAAAACTACAGATATGTCATGTAACAGTGTAAAGGCTGGTGCTAAGCTTGTGGGTTTTTTTGCAGCTGAAGCCATTTAATTTAAGTTCACCACCTCTGTCAACTTACAACCAGCAGCTGTGGCTGACCTGTGTGGTTGAGTTGGATCAGCACGATGGTGAGAATCTGACCTAATTCTCAGGAAACTGCTATAGCAACTTGTGTATTGTATCTTTAATCCCGCCTGTCACACGCATGATCTTGTTGCTTTCTGGCTGTGGTTGATGAGTTTTTGCTGTGATACGCTTTTCTTCCACTTCACCACCCCCTCCCTTGGTAAAGACATGGACAGCAGCAATTGAATTGTGAGCAACAGGAGTAGGGGAAAAGTTTGTTATTTTTGTGGAAACAGTAGTATCTAGATAATCTCTGTATTTCCTTCTTCATTTTGGGGGGATTTAGATATGTAGATTGTAATGGTATTGATTTTTCAATACAGCTTCCCTGTATATATGAGAAATAACTGCATTAGTAATTGTTAATCTGTCATCAAGATTCAGTACAGGGCTTGTGACTTACTGCTTATGTATAAAAATACTGTACCCCTATTCCAATAGTGTATTACTGGGTAAGTCTTCCTAGTATTTGGATAGCATGTGTGTTTTAAATTATTTTGGAACTTTATTTGAGATTTAATTTCTGCATGTAGCAATAGATTTATGTTTTCTGTTTTAATTCCAGTATCCCTCAAGAAGAATGTGACTATGACAGTCAAAGTCCTGGGAGTGGTGAAGGATGGAAGCACACCATACGTTAACAATCAAGTTCACAATCGGACGAGACTACTCAGTTGTGCACAAGTATGCACTTGCTTAAACAAAACTCTGATGTAGTGCATCTTCTTTAAATTTGTATGCATGGTACTTTACATTGCAAAAAAGAATGTACCTTTTAAACACATCTCAGGGAAGACTCTACAGGACAGTTTTATTTATAATGGCAATGTAGGCAGTAATGCTGACAAGACACCTGTCCATAATTTTTCTGTTTCCTTCTGTGACTTGTGTCTATTGCTGGTTAAAGACCCCTCATTCTTCTTAGAGTTGCTCTTTGTCAGTAAAGCAGTGGGTTCTGTTCAGTCACTTAAACAGGTTTAGCAGTACTGAAGAAAGGGATATTGTAGCAGAAGATTGGATTGGGGTTCCAGAGGAAAGAAAAATTCTTCTCCAACACCTTGCAGAATCTGCTTGAAATCAGCTGGCCACTGTGTTCTGAAAAAGCCACATTTTTTGCCACTGTGAAGAAATGTTTGGAGATGCTAATGTAATTTTCACTGAAATTTTTAAGCATACAGATATTCAAAACAGCTTCTCCAGATGCAAATCCTTTGGAAGGACATAACTGAAGTTTTTTACGATAAGCATATATAGTAGATCAAGTGTTTTCTTTTTATATAGATATATGAAATTTGCAGAAATAAATAGTGCTCCATTAGATTTAATTACACTAGCCAAGAGAGCAATATGCTTGGGTTTTCTTTCCTCCAGTTAAGTTTTAAAAATGAGTTAGTACCAGGTAGCCTCATCTCACCAGCTTATTTGGTTCCATCCTGGTGCTGCAAGCAGTTGCTGTCACCAGCTCAAGTGAAAAGTTGGCGCTGTTTGTTGTTCAGCCACTGATCTACCTGACTGACTTTAGCAGTTTCTTCTGCTCTCTCTGGTATCCTTCAAAAACGTCTTGATCAGACTGTAATTTGAAGACTTCTATGTACTTTTCTCTCTGTGTGTTCACAGAAATGCAGTGAAATCATTGTTGCTCACCTGGGCTACCTGAACTACACTCAGTACAACATATTTGTTAGCTTTGAAGATCTAAACAAGTTGACATCGACCATCCAGAATATTACTTTCACAGTAAGTATGAAGATTTATACTATTAAAAGAAGTCTCTTTAATGCTGAAGTGTGTTTTAACTGTAACAAAGAAGTATCAGATTTTTGAAGATAAATAAAAAATGCATCATCATTATTTTTTCTGTCACTACTAATGTCAGAGCTATTATAGCATTTACTGTTGATATGGGGGCACTGTGCTTATGAGGAAGAGAATTTTTTTTTTTTTCAGCTAACGCAACTAGGTTACTAAAATAATTAACTCAGATTATCTCCAGCGGGATAACTATCTCAGTTAATAGTGCTAAAGATTGCTTATAAAACACTTTTATCATGTGTATTGGTTGACTCCAGAAAGAAATTTAGAAACATTTGCATTGGGAGAAAAGGGAACTAAACCAAGTTTATAATATGGTTTCTCTGATATATTCACCTATGTATAGCATTGGGTATGTCAGAGCAGGTAGCAACCAAAAATCTTACTGTAAAGTGAAAAAAAAGATATTTCTAATATACAAAAGTAACTTTCTAAGTATTAGTATTTTTAATACTCTAGTGCATAAAGCATATAATTAAAAATAAACTCTAAGGGGGGAAAAACTCCTAGGCTCACAAAGCCTTTATTTAGTCCCAGATTTCAAAGGGAACAAAGTATCAGAGCGTTTAGAGTTGTACAGTTTTTTTATCTTGCTTTACAGGCTGCCTTTAAGGCAGACCTATATGCAATCCCAAAGAAACTCCAACCCAAACTTTCCTGCAGCAACTAAAATTGTCACATTTATTTCATTATTACAATTGTTTGTGGTGACCTCAGTTGAAATCAATGGATTGCCTTTTGTATAATAGTTTTCTCTACATATAATTTTCGTTCTACATTTGCAGTTTAAAAAGACAAGACAGAGGTTGACAGATTTAATACATTGAAAGGTACAGCTTCTTGTTCAGATGAGCAGAGCATATGTTGTGCCAGGGAGCTTACATTTCAAAAATGGCTTCATAAGCATGCCAGGTATGAGATAAATTGTCAACAGAGCAGAGTTTGTGCAAACTGACATGTTATAATTAATATTTATGCCTTTCTAGTAATTAGAGTAGAAGAAGGAGGCTTTCCTCCTTAACCTATATAAAGTTTTCTGTGTTTCTAGTAAGCTACTTACCTTTCCTTCCTTTACATGATTTTCTCTTTTTTTAACTTCTGAGACAAGTGAGTAAGCCTTAAGAAAATAAACTCCTTACAGGAAGTACCCCTGTCCCTTTCTGACTTCTCCATAATCAATTTATGCATCTGACCTTGGTAGTACAGAGCAACACACTGGATTTACTCATTTACTGGCATTCAAACTTTGATTGAAAGTGCAGTTGAGATCAATGAAACTATCCTATTTGTCCTGAGAGTGCTTTAACATATGGCAGCTCTGAGTATGTTATGAAGTGGCAGGATATAAGAGAAGCAAGGCTATTAGGCTGCTTTGCTTATCTTTTTTATCAGATAGTCCTGTGAGTATAAATTTATCTTTATTTTTCCATAGTGATTTAGTGGAATTTGATCATGCCTTTAAATTTTGAAAAGCCACAGAACTTTTCAGTATCTGCAATAAAGTGCTAATTATTGATGTCATATGTAGTCTGTCAAAATACTACTCATGGGGCTTGTCTGTTTTCTTATAGTGGAAGACCTATAATCCAACCTTTTCACAAGTGGAAATATGGTTCCGATTTGTCTTTGTAGTTCTTACTTTTATGGTCACGGTAAGATTTCTTTGCAGCTTTTCTGGAGTTTATTATGCAGGCGGCTGATAGCACTGCTCTGTAATGCTGTGTTTAGGAATTTAATGCCAGGCAGAAAAGTTGACATGTCACTTAATGGCTGTAAAAACGTTTCTGAAATACTTTCGTAGTTGCTGCTTTTATGTTTTTATAAGTGGTGTTGAAGGGACATTAAGAAAATAGGATAAGTGGGAAAACTTGTTTTTCTGCACCCTGGGTTTGGATTAAACAGAAAAAAATTTGCTTAGACAAAGGAAATTGTGATGAGATGCTAAAGAAAAGTATTTTTTTGCAGTGTAGGTAGGCTCAGGAATAGGATGGCCAGAGTGTGGGCTGTTTGACCTTGATCTAACATTGAAGTTACCACTGCCTTGCATGTGAGGATGGGCCAGATGGCCTCCAGAGGTCCCTTACAAACTAAATTACGCTATGATTGAGATTATGTCTCCTCTCTAACCTGTCTTGGCTCCTGGAAAAGAAGTATTTGGAGAATAAATACAACATAAAATCTAAAATCCTGAATTTTCAGAGTAGGAACACCAAAGTACTCCGTGCTTCTGTAGCATTTCTCTCGAAGATGATGTTGCTCAGGTAATTGTGGATATAAAATGTAGTCTGCTTTTTAAAAAAGTGAGTTCCAGTGAAAGTTGTTGATAGTGTGTAACCAGCAACGAGGCAACATCTTTTTTTCACCTGTTGTTGATTTTCGTGTACTGGCTGGTTTACTTCTCAGTTTGCTTGAGAAATTAAGTAATTTGCTTTGGGGTCAGTGAGCAAACTTAAAATAGAAACTAGGAAGCCTGGCTCCTGTTTTACAGTGTTCTCAGTGGCAAAGGCCACACCTTTGCAGTGTGCTGTGCTCTCTCTTAGCTCTGGTTAAATTATTGAAGGCTGTATTCCTTCCTTACAAATTGTTGTTGTTGTTTTTTATAGTGTCTGTTTGCACATTCCCTGCGGAAATTCTCCATGAGAGACTGGGGTATCGAACAGAAATGGATGTCCATCCTACTTCCTCTCTTGCTGCTTTACAATGGTACTTGTATCCTTGCATTTTTAGAAAGGCACCTTTTCAAATAAGAAGCAGGGAAAAGAGAATGCAAAATGGAATTTTTCCCTGAAGTTATAAGCAGTTGTTTATAAAGCTTTCAGAAAACTAAATTTTAAAAAACCCAATCCTTTCCAAGTGTAGCAATGCAAGGGCATAATGAATGGGTGGATTTTATTCTTTTCAGTCACATGGATGTCAGCTATTTGTTTAATGCTCTGACAGGAATAGGGCCTGCCATACTTAACCTTTCAATTCCTGTTAGTCTGCTGTCTTCTTCATTTTTCAAATACTCATGCTTTAGTTAAAAATGGAGGCTGCTTTTAGTCCTGTAAAACACAGGAAATTCTAGCACTTTCTAGCAGTACCAAAAGAATATTTGCATGTTAGTCATTATATGATAAATTTTTAGGTTGTCGCCATTAACAGTGATTTAGTAGAAAGTCTCATAAAACTTGAAATCTTCTAGAAATGTTTTCAGCCATTTGAGAGATTATTTCTACAGCAGAATGGATTGCTGCTGGAGGCACCATTTTCTTTGTTAATTTCTTTAAAATAAAGCAACCTTCAGTTTCATTTATGATGTAATTTGAAAAAATCTGGGTGGTTTTTTTTTTCGGCTGAAGATAGATTCTGCTTTGCTTTTCATATTGAAAGGTTTTTTTTCTTAGTTTAACTTTTTTTTGTGTTCTTATTTTATTACAGATCCATTTTTCCCCCTTTCTTTTCTGGTGAACAGCTGGTTTCCTGGAATGTTGGATGATCTGTTCCAGTCACTGTTTCTGTGTGCATTGTTGTTGTTCTGGCTTTGTGTCTACCATGGTATAAGAGTGCAGGTAAGAGATGCAACAGTATCTTCTACTTACTGGGGGAGGCAGGACTTGTTTTGTTTAGTTCTCTCAAAAGGTGACAAAAATGAAATCAAATTCTTACAAAACAGACATTTGCTTTATTAATAAAGTACAGTGTGACATATGAAGCTTTGGAGTTAGAATGATTTATGGTGAAGTAGATTATTTTGAGTCAACCGAGCCTAAATGAAATAGGTGGGATAGTTGTCAGAATTATGATGCCATTATGCTTCATTCTTGCTTGAAAGGTTTTGATGCTGTATGTGGTAGTTGATTGGTTTTTTAAACTACTTTAAAATACTACGTAAAAGAAATAGGAATTCTGGAGTCTATTCCTGTATTTGCATTATCAGTGAAATATATGGGACCTTATAAATAGGATGCTCCAACTCTATTTTACTAACACAAATGATGATAGAATATAATGTCTTCTCTAGTCACTTGTGCAGGATAAAAATACAGATGAATCTCTTAATCCAGTTCATGTTGAGTGAAACAAAGTTGATAGTTGTTTTATTCTGTCAAGAAAGTGAGTTCACACTTTCACCATCCTATTCTTTTCTTAACAGGGGGAAAGAAAGTTCTTAACTTTCTATCTGCCCAAATTCTTTATTGTTGGACTGCTGTGGCTGGCCTCTGTTACACTGGGAATATGGCAAACGTAAGTAATTTAAAATGTATTGCATAAGTACAAGCTGAGAATGTTCAAGAAAGAGAAGATTGTGTGTACCTAATGGTATCTGTTTCTTAATGCTTTGATTGTAATACAGGAATGGAGTTCAAATTCTTTCATCTTTCTTTTCTGCCAATTGTGACTGATTTGAAAACAGTTCTCCATGGACAACCTAGTAAATAATTTCATAAATCTGAGTGTAATCTAGAAATCACTACTTTGTCAGTATGTTATGGGTCCCTACAAGTATCACTAGTGCTATGGTTCAATTAACTTTTAGTAGCTGAAGCAACAGTTTCTCTGTAGCTAATTATAACATAGTTTGACCAGATTTTCTTGACTATTAAACTTGCACAACTGGTACTGACATGACTTAGACAAGCTATGCTGTCTTTACTCAGAACTCTGTTCTTATGCTTCGTTTAGTGGTTCTTCCTTTTTTCCAGTTCGTTGTGTTAACATAAAGGTGTCACTATTCCCCACCCAGAAAACTTCATTCATATTAGTACATTTGTAGTTTTTATACTGTTTTAGTCTCAAGTGTTTGCCTCTTCTTTTATCTCTGAGAAGGAAGATCTTCTTTCTCCTTGCCATTATACATTATTGAAAGCAGTGCAGTTGCAGGAAATGCTTGTGCTATTAGTAAACAATTGCTATGAGGAATGGCCTTGTGCCACAGTTTTCTAATGATAAAATGTAGACACTGAATCCTGAAGACTTGCAGAAATCCTGAAGGCTTGTAGGAATTTACAAGATATGCATTTTCTAAAAAAGAAGTCAGGAGATTAGACATGATCCTAATTTAAATCCTCCATATTTCTTTTAATTCAGTTTGCTATATATGGTAAATTTTCATGACTACATTGGAATTCATGGCATTGCAGCAACTTACACAGCCAAACCCTTTTGTTATAAACTCTGTATAGTTACCTTAAACCTTTTCTTTATGAGTGGATTTCTTGGTCAGCATGTCTTTTTAGCCATGTCTGGAATTGTGCACTTACCACTTTTTAATTTTAAATTTTTTCTAGAGTGAATGAAGTACATGACCCTACATATCAATACAGGGTTGACACAGGTAATTTCCAGGTAAGTAAAAAATTACTTCTTGCTGTCCACTTGTCAGGTACAGTTAGGCAATATGAGGAGATACAGGGCTTGTTCTTCTGTAAAATGTATAACACAGTTTAGAAAACAGAAAATGCTGGTCAGACAGTCTTATTCTGGCTAGAGTACTTTCCTTTTTGCTTTAGATCACCCATAGACATTATTGAGATCTGTCCCACTGAAAATTGTCTTGCAAATCTGGAGACTAAACACCATAAGTTTGTTGGGATTGAAAGAAGATTTTAAGTCTGTTATTCAGTTTTGTACATCTTAAGTCCTGCCAAGGTCCTCTACCATAGTAAATTTCAGACTTTCTTGTTGTAAAGGAGGATTTGATGTACATAAGCTCTTGGGAGCTGTGCTTTTAGAAAATTATTGAGATTAACCCAACTCTAAACTCAGTTAATAAAATCTTGGCTTCTGTTAAACTTGCTTTCTTTACATTCCCCAAAACCCTCCCTGAATGTATCACCATCCTTGTTTCATGACCCTACTTTCCCTGCATAAATGGACCATTCTATGTTGTGCTTTTGGGAACTAATTATTTCTATTGACAGAAGAAGAAATAGATCAAATATCATTAAATAATGAAACTTAACACTTTCCTTATAGGGAATGAAAATCTTCTTCCTTGTGGTGGCAACCACATACATTCTCTACCTTTTGTTCCTGATAGTGAGGGCATGCTCAGAACTACGAAACATGCCTTATGTTGGTAAGGAATACTTATGATTCTTCTCAAACGGGCTTGCTTCTCCTAGATGTAGGTGTAAATTCACTGATAACTCTTCTCAATCTTTTTCAGATCTCAGGTTAAAATTCTTGACTGCATTAACCTTTGTAGTGCTTGTCATTAGGTAAGGCTTTTCAAAGTACATTTGTCAGTATTCTAACTTTTTTGGGGAGGTTTGAATACATTTTGTTGCTAATAAATTAGTCAATGAAACTGAAGAAGGCCTTTTAGTTTTATTGTGATGGCAAGCATTTCTTAACTTTTTAACCCTTCTTGAGGCTTTTTGATCTAACTTTATATTATTTCTACTACCGTGGCAGTGCTTAAGATTTAGAAGTTCATTTGGCAGAGCTCTTCTGGAGCTTTGTAGACTTGACTTAGTCAAAGCAGAAGTTTACAGTTAGTTTCTTACATTACTGTTAATATCTGTTTTCCCCACACCAAGCTGTTATTTGAAATAGCTGTTGACTATTGGATTGGTCTGTAGTGGATAAAATCTGAGGATTTCTGCTTTTCTCAACTGAATACTAACTTTTAATCATGAAAGAATCATTCATAATTTAGAACTAGCAAAGCAAATGTGTCTTAAAATAAATGTTCAGCATGTTAACATAATTATTCTCTTATATACTCTTCTATCAACCTGCTATTTCACTTTTGCAGCCTAAGGACACAGTACACCTATTTGCTTTATTTTTTTCCCCACAGCATTGTTATACTCTACCTACGCTTTGGAGCACAAGTTCTACAGGACAACTTTGTTGCTGAGCTGTCAACTCATTATGAGAACTATATCCTTGTGTTGTGATACTGCTCAAGTAGGAATGTTAATCTGTTTTCATACAGAAGGTGCTTTAAAATGATGTACCTAAGAATGAGACCTTTGACTTCTAGGTGGACTCTTGGAGTTGAGTCTGTTTTGTTTGAGGTTTCCTGTCAGCATTTTGTAATGCTTTGTAAAGGTTATGACCTAGATAGTCTTATCTAGTGTGTCCACATGACATGCATCACAACTGCTTGTTGTGATACTCTCCAAGAGGAATGAAGTCTTAGATATACATGCCTAGTGCATATCTAACTAATTTTAATGAGATATTATGGCAAATTTGGCTGTATTTACTGCCTCAGTTGTTTGCATTATACTTACCAGTTGTCTTGGGGTGTTTGCATTATACTTACCAGTTGTCTTGGGGTGTACTAAAATATGAGAAATTAATAGTTTTGATGTCACTGAAAATGCATTTGAGTATTGGTCCGAGTCTACATGTGATACAGGTCACAACAGAGAATTCAAGTGGCTTGGGAGAGACTGTTTCTGATGTCTGTTGACAACAGGATTGTGACCTGTATTCCTGGCCCTGAACCATGAGATGCTAATACATTCTGCTTTCTGAGAGTACTTGTGTGACTGCAGCTGCTCTGGTTGCTGATTAGCTTAGGTGTGAGTTGGGAGGTAGGAGAAAACAATATGTAAACCTTTAGTATTCACCTAAAACAATGGCAGGAAACCATCTTCAGAGTTCTATCCACATGTAGTCCTTTCTCTTTCCTTCTTCATCACTGTGCCAAGGAAGAACTTTTTAAAAAATAAACCAAGCCAAACCCACCTGAACACCCAACTTACTCTGCTTTCTTTCAGCATGCAAGGCAGAACTATTCAATTGACCATGCACTCCACTGCTCAAGAGCGAACTGTACCTCAGCAAATGTTACTTGTGTGAAAGCTTTGTTTTCAATGGGAGCTTTATCTTGAAATAGCTTGAGTACATTAGTTGTCACTGATTTTAAAACATGCAGTTTTGTTTAGCCGTTCATGCTCACAAACTTCAATAAGGTAAACATTTTTTCCATTGCAACAGCCTGTGTATGGGTTGGGCCATGTTTCCACAGTTAATATGTATGGAACTATATTGAGCAATATCCTTGACACTTACTACCTGCAGAATTCTTATCATTTTATGGGTTACTGAACTTTTATCTCTACACGTTAGCCTTCGTGTATTCCCCCTCGAAGAATGCACTGTATGGTGAGTGTGAGCCATTGTCTGGCAAATGTGGCAAATCTGCCATGTTAACAGATGCTGTGCAATGTCTTTGTTTTCTGATTGTCTCATTACTGTTCTGGTTTGCTTGCTCTGAGTTAACATAAACAGAAGCTGCACTCACTGCTCCTGAGCAAATTAGTATTGGGAATATGAAGGAACACATGAAATATAACCAACTGACTAGCTGGGCTTGAATTCTTGTGCACTTAGATCAAGTTTACTGTCAGTGTGAGGTTTGCATGTGATGCACCAACCTTCGGTTGACTCACAGGCAGCCCTTAAGGAACAACATCACTTTATTTGCACTTTGTTCTAACAAAAGTTAATACATTGGTATGCTGGCAAACTGGACTCTGAAATCCAAATGCTGTTGGAAAAGTAGGAGTGAAACTGATCTCTATGTGAGGCATTTTGGAGAACTTGCTATGAGGAGTGCTGTACAGGGCCCATGTAAAAGGAGATAAAGGAGTGAGTCAGTGGCAATTCTGGTTTTGCCTTTTGATGTAAAGGATACAGTCTGACTTACATGATGATTATAAAGCATTTCCCTCACTAACAGATAAAGATCATCAAAATAAATATTTTTACTGAGTACATTCTTTGCTTTAAACATTCTGTTCAAGCTACAGAACCACAGAAGAGCCCAGGTTGGAAGAGACCTGGAAAGATGATGTGGCCCAACCTTTAATGGGAAAGGAGGCCTAGATGACATTATCTAGCAGCCTGTCCTATCATATCTTGTGTGCTGAGAGCATGCAGGGGGAAGGCACTAAATAGTAGAGCTCATCCTTTCTCTAATTTAGAGTTGAGATGGACAGAACTGCTTCAGAAAAATGCTATTTTTTACATCCAGAATGGAAAAAGAACTGGCTGGATGCAAATAAAGTTGAAAGCCTTCTGCTGGGTTGCAGAAATACTTGTTTGTAGACAGCAGAAAGTAAACTGCTACCAGGAAAAAGATGCTATAGCAAATTGCTAGATTGAATTTTACTTGCATATAAGTATGAACTGCAGCTAAACAGCACAGATTATGCAAGAAATGAATGCCTTAAAACAAGCTAGAGGGAATTGTCATAAATAGCAATTGCAAAGTATGTGTTCCTTTTCATCTCACCATAAAGCTACAAGTCTTTCCTTCATCTCCTTCAAGGATAGAAAATAACTGAATAATCACTGACTTGCAGTCAAGGGATTCCAACTTTGTTCTGCTATATATTTAGCTTAGAAATAACCAAGAAGTCTGTGCTTTTTATACACATAAAAAATTTTGATTAGGAATAATCAATTTATGTGCAGGTTGAAGTACAACACAGGAAATTGCACAGGGGGGGGAAATGAGCTTACACAACATGGAGAATTATCTGTCTAAAAATGACTTCAGAACACTAATTATGTGGCTGAAGGGTAGTGAATTAAAAGGAGAAAATTCCTGTTTGGATGTAGTTTTGTTGAACTGTGGTTGTGACTGCCTTGGAAGTTGTGTCTGTTGCTACAGTTTTAACACTACAGTCTACTACTGTAGCTAGAGCACTACTACTATTTCTATATTTAACACTCTAAATTAACCCTTATTTGTGTTTTCCAGAATCACAGTTGAAAGACAATCCTGCTTTTTCTATGCTGAATGATTCAGATGATGATGTGATTTATGGGTAAGATTATGAAATACCTATGGAGAGTTACTTCTGGTGTGTTATTTTTGTAATGTATTTTTGTAATATATTTTTACGTATCATCTTGTTGAAGGGTTTGTTAGTGAAAGTCTTCTGCCTAAAGAGTAGAAACATAGTCTTTTCTGAAACAGAAATACAATGAGAATGCATGGTTTTTTTCTTGGATTTTTGGTTTCTAAAAGGGATTGCCATGGCACTGACACAAAAAGGTAAGAAGGTATTATGATGCTGATAGCTCATGCAGTGAAGGCAGGAAGAGCTGTGAAGGGAAAGGGCTTCCATTTTACATTGGGAAGAACAGCAGGAGTCAGATGGAATTAGCAGAGTCAGCTCTTATGTAAGTGCTTCAGGGAAGGAGAGTGGCACTTCTTAAGTGTCCAGCACTTACTGAATGAAGAATAATCAAGTCTAGCAAAACTTCCTTGCCTTGTGTGATTTTATGTAATATGAGAATTATAGTAGCACGTGAAACCCACCCAGTCAGGTGTCTCTGCGCTGGTCACTGAAATACACCCATGATATTTTTGCCTCTTATCAAAGACACTGAAGTGGCTGGAACAGTGAGGATGGGACCAACACTGCACAACCCGAACAAGTTCATGCTGGGGTCACTTGCCTTTGTGTTAGTTAGATGAGAAATGGCAGTGCCAGCTTGCCTCTTGCAAATCTGTGTGAAAAATGGCTTTCACTGGAATAACTTTTATTATGCATCATCCTTGGGAGAAAAATCCCATGTTGTTCATAGCTCTCACAAGGAAGAAAAACAGATACCAGCTTCTTACCCAAGTAACAGTTTGATGCCTCAATGTAGTTTAGAACTTTCCTTTTTATATTCAACTTCCTATCTGAACACCATGTTCAGGAGTTACAACACGTGTCTGTTTCACAGGAGTGACTATGAAGAGATGCCCCTTCAGAATGGCCAAGCTATTAGAGCCAAGTATAAAGAAGAGTCAGACAGTGATTGACTGACTGGTTTCAATGCAGACAGACGTGTTCATCTGGAGTTCAGCCAATTCTGAAGTTTTCCTAGATGGACAACTTCTTTAGTTTACTACAGTCTGCTGTCATCTGAGCATCAACTCCCAGGAAGGACATCCTGCTTCTCTTTCTGTTTACAAGGATAAAACTGAGAAAAAAAAAAATTATGGAAATGGTTCTGGTGAAAACTGAAGAAACCAAAATTTTTACATGTCTTATAAAATGCCTGATTGCAGGATGTCTGTGGACTAAAATCTTGGTCTATTTCTGTTTAAAAGTCTCACAGATTGTATACGGAGTTTCAAATTGCTACCTTGCTGCTCAGTTTTGTTTTTTTTTTTTTCCCCTCTTTAGGGTGACGTACAGCATACTGCCATTCATATGTTGCATTTTGCATTAGCTGTTTTGTATACTGCCCACTGTGGTATGAAGTGCCTCATTTCCCTTTCAATTTTCTACCTTAGCCTTTTGAGCTGGAGGTAGGGAATGAAGTGTTTTGTTTGGTTGGGTTTTTTTTAATCAGTGCAAGAAGACACAAGCTTTCTATTCTTCCTTCAAATAAGTGATATAGACTTAAGGCCATTTTAAAAATACATTTCAGTAAGTTTACCAGTGTGTAAGTGCAAGATATGGGCAAATAGGCAAGTTACAGTGAGCCAAAATAGTCTCAGTGGTGCAAAATGATTTGTATAATATGTTTCATGATGTGCTTTGCTGCCACGCAGAAGTGTCTGTGTTGTTTTTTTTTTTAAACAGCCCTTTCAAATGGAAATATTTCAGCAGCAAAAATCTCAGGAGGAAGCTAGTACTGGCTTCTTCCTGGTCTTCTTATATGCTGGAGGAAATTGTTACTTGCAGAGAATAGAGTATGAAAGTTTTCTAAGGAATTAAGTTTCACATTTCCAAACATTTCATTTTTAGAGGTTTTTCTTCCTACATCAATCTTCCCTTAAGTTGTATTAATAGAGATAGTTACTCTACATGCTAGGCACAGTTATGGTTGCTCATGTATTGATTGTGCCTGAGAGTCAGTGAGCCTGTTCTGTACACAGTTCAGCTTCTTTGTCATACCTGTATGATGGCAACTTTTACTAGCACACTTTGTAATCATCTGTATTCTAGTCTGAGCTGGAACACAGTTATATGGGAATTAAGTATTCCTTGTACAATGCTGCTGCTTCTCTATTTAGAAGTTGGTTTTCTCCTCCACCATTGTTCAGTTCTTTATTTAAGATGTTTGTAACTACTTTTGTTTTCAGATACTTGACCTTTCTAAAAGTATATGCTTTTTCCATGTACTTGTAAGAGAGATTTACTCTTGTAAAATTTCTCTGCCCTGCTGCATTTGCAGACTCTCAAAAGCACTGTTAATCTACTGTAATACGGTGCTGGGTTGCACTAGGGAATTGTGCTCATCAATTGAGTAGTTTAAGCAGAATAGTGCAATGAAGTCCTGCTAGACTTGCTGAATCACATTGGGGAAAAAGGAGATTTGTTGTGCTTTAATGCAACAACTGCTCTAGACTGTGTCCATTGCAATAACCTCCTGGTGGCTGTTCAAGATTGTGAAGGGGAGGCTGCGCAAGGCAGCAACTCACTTTGAGAGGACCAAAGATACTGCTTCATGTGGCTGTGCCCTTGCTGTCATAGAATAGTTCAGATTAAATCAGTGTTCTGCTAAAGATGTGTGTGTGAGAGAGAGGGAGGGGAAAACCTTCTAAAATTATGTAGAGCTGTGAAATTTTTTGAGAGTATCTGAAATTAAAACTTTTTTGTGCCAGGGATCATTTCTTTGTTAGAAGCCAAAGCACTGATGGATGGCTAAAGCAAGGAAATTGCTGGGGAGGAGGAGCAGATTTTTTCCCTTTAACTTCTTAATCGGTTTTGCTTCAGAAGAACATACAGGAAAACACTAAGAAGTAATTCAAGTTAGTGGTGGTTTTCTTTCCAGTAAACTGTAGTAAAATGTACCTTTAGCACTTCTTTTTAGACTGTTTTGAAAGGGAATGGGACATGCTCTGTATCCTAAAATTGTAGAATCAGTTCTCATTTTTACTATTCCTGAGTTAACTCTCCCTATTTGAATGTGCAGAGTAAGACTTGGCAGCCAATTTAGCATTGTTTACATAAGCCAGATCCTTTCAAGTTCCATTGGAGTAACAGTGGGTACATGAAGTAGGTTTTCAAAACCTGATATTTACACTATTCTTATATAATCAGATATTTTTCCTATGATACTGTTTAATTCTCTCCTAAATTGTTATGAAGAGAGAAAATTTGACCAATGTGCAAAGTACACTAATGTTTCTTACCACAGTCTGAACTGGTTATTACTGGTTAATTCTCAAATAGTGTCATGCCTTGGAATTTCATTAACCAAAAACCATATTTTTAATCTAACTTGGAGATTGTGTTTTCTAAGCTGTTTTCAACCCGTGTCTCTTGCTGTTGTGTTTGAATAAACGTCACTACATCACTACATTCAAAGTGGAAATAGAAAAGCTAAGAATGGGAAATGTGGACTTAGAGTAAGTATCTCACTATGAAAATAGTGAAAACATAATTTCTGTAGTCATTTTTAGAGATTATATTTAAGTGATGTTTGCTATGCAAAATAGCTTTATATTTTGGAAATGCCACAGTGTTATGGTAGCTTGGTTGAATCACTGTTGCATCAAATTCAATATACAGTAAGATGACAAAAGCAGTGAAGCAGATGAGGAACTAGTTTTTCTAGCAAGACTCCTCTTATTTCCATGATTGGAGAGCAGAGACAGTATTTGAAAAATATTCCAATCTGGATTGTAAACAGCTTGGGAGTAGGTGGCATCAATTCACCTCTATTGAAATCTAAGGGTCAAACAGAAGAAATCTGTTTAAGAAGCTAGCCTGGCTTTCCTTTTATTACTGTTAAAGTAATTATTTCCATCACTACTCCAACCATACAAAACAAGAAATGTACACAAGAAGGCCCCACGGTGCACAGTGATCTGGTTCTAAAGGAGACTTCATCCATTAGTGACTGCAAGACTTCCAGGTACACAGTGATTACAAGGGACTTCTAAGAAATCAATAATTGAGTGCAAGGCAGTCATAGCAACTACTTTCTGTAGTATTTGCTTTACAAATACAGTTGATGTTGAAATTGGTGGAAAGCTTTCCTAGGACTGGCAAAGAGGAAGCCTAAGGCTTAACACCAGAAAGAAACAATTTGTGCATTGGATTCGTGGTACCAATATTGGGGAGAACAGTTCCAGCTAGGAAAGACTTTGATCTCCTTCTCTGAGCCAAATGATGTTTTATCCATGGTCATGTAATTTCCCCACTCATTTCCTTTTGCTTATGCCAGTGAAAACTTTTGCATTACTGTAAAACTTTTTTAGGAGTTTGTAAATATGTAAAATGAAAATATGGAAAAATTGCGTACCAAAATGGTATAAAAATGTGTAAGATAAATGCTCTGTTTAATGAGAAGCTGTAATTAAATGCTGCTTTGAGGAAGTGTGCATGAGGACATATTAAATATTGTGTATCTGTAAGTTGTGCTAATAACAGAAAATTATCCATTTAGTTGTAAAACTTCATGATAAATGTGGAATATGAAGGAAAACTGAATATTTTACTTCCAGGAAGTTTATTGGAAGACTTTATGTGCATAATCATTGTTAAATATGTTCATAATAAAGTTTTATATCTTTATATTGTATCCTGGGTTTATTTTCCTTCTACTGAATTTTAGTTTCCTTCTCATAAACTGTTTTCATGACTTACACATATTTTCAGTTTACATGCATTTTCTTATGCATATTTAAACTTGGTTAATTGCATAAGGATGGGATCCAAGAGGCTGTCATCACAGATGTTTTGTATGGTTTATTAGGGTTTTTTTTTTATTATCCTGCCCTGACCAGCCAGGTTCTATAAGGGACCTGGCATTTTCAAATGGCTTCACACTGGCTTTGCAAAGCTGGCAGTGAGAATTCTCCTGGTGAATGCTAATACCAGTAATAAAGAACAGGTTTAGAGATGGTGAAGATGCTGATGTCATTCATCAACTTCTTATAACTCTATCTTCCAAGACTCTGGTCACAGCTGGTAGACTGCAAAGCGATCAGCATATCACTGGCTGTTTGGGGTGATGCCATTTCTTACATAAACTCAAGGGTAGACTGAAATCTCTCTTCCTGAATAAAATGGCCACAAACTTCCCTGCACAAATGGATATGCAGCTTACTCCTGGCTGTAGTATCAGATAGGGTAGTGCTCGTCTAGCAGCAGTTAATTCCAGGACCCTTTCCT
The DNA here is from genome assembly GCA_030060385.1 of Muscicapa striata striata. Classification (NCBI taxonomy): domain Eukaryota; kingdom Metazoa; phylum Chordata; class Aves; order Passeriformes; family Muscicapidae; genus Muscicapa; species Muscicapa striata. The sequence goes on along the minus strand of JAREIS010000010.1, from coordinate 4,279,759 downwards.
TAGGTTTTAGTTAACACAGGTCAGACTCCTCTGTGGCAGCAATTAGTGGCTTCCCCCTTCCTCCTCCTCCCCTGCAGACTGGGGCTGCCATGCCTCCCATTTCTGTAGCTGTAATGATATGAAGAACCACGGCAGTAAGCAAGAGACAGCAGAGACTGACTGTGTAATTACCTTGAATGCTCCGTCCATGGTTTGGGTTTATTTTTTTTAAGGCAAATTAATTACCTAGAGCCAGGACTCTGCCAGTTCATCACCCAAATGCTTTACTTTGGCACTGAGATGAACTGGCCATCAGCCTCTGGAAAAAGTGCTTAAAACTGAAGTGTTTGAAGGTGATGAAAATTTAAAAATAAGTTACTGTAGAACACCAAAACAGTAATATACAATTGCTATGCAATTTTAAAGAAAACCGCTGTTTTAATCACAGGAGTGGGAAACCACCACCCAAAAATCCATAACCTCTAAATCCCTTTCTGTAGTCCTAAAACTTACAGTGGAAGTACTGGTTATTGCTCACATGTTAAAATGAGCTAGGAAAACTGTATCTACCTTTCTGTAGTGCAACTCCTGTTTTAATGCAACAGGGCTTTCTCCTCCCATGCAGTCTTTACACTGACATGCATATCAAATATTTGTTGGTTTTTGGGTTTTTTTGCAGTTCAGCATATGCATGAACTAACAAATAGCAAAAAATCAAGTGATTTGCTATTACTAACATGAACAAAGGACAAGGACTGTCTGCATGGCTTGACCAAGAAGCAAATATTGACTCAAAGTACACAAAACTTGTTTAAGTGTAAATAAATAGTTCAGTAGTACACTGCCAGCATCATTCTGGCACAATGGAAAGGAGAAAAAGTATGTAAGCATCCAGATGAAAAATTTCCTTAGCAACTCAAGACAACAAAGATTTATTATTTTCATGACAATTTTCTCTCTGACTTTGATGACTATTTTAGGCATGATATTCAATCTGATTTTAATATTTTCATTTTGCAGGTGCTGTTTTATTTCTGACTGAAGACTGAATCCATGCTAAACTCTTACAGCAATGTAAGGGATATGCTCCTCAGACTAAGGTATACACACACTGTATAGCCTGTAGCACCCACTAGGACATTCATGAGAAGAATCAAACAGCTTGTCATGAAGGAGCTGTTTTGAAACTGGAATGTCAGCAGAAATACAGAAGCCTTAAAGCTCTATTAGAAGTCTTAAATGTACTAAGCCTAAAGCTGCTGATACATGCACCTGCTTTGCTCTTCTGACAGCAGATATGGATAGGGAGGAAGAAGGTCAAAGCTTTCCCTTGCACAGGGCTTTCCAGTCTGACTACACTCAGCAGTTAGCATAGAGCACGTAATGCTATGGCAAACAAAACCCCTCCTGTCATTTGAATTTGCAGTATTATGTCTCTCCAGGTCAGGGAATCAGACTGTTGTATTAGCAGTCATCTCTCTCTTAAACAGCTCTAGCTCAGAGACAGATTCTGAACATATTAGACAGGGCTTCATACAAAGAAGCAAATCACAGATTGCTCAGACTGACTCCAGCCCAGGGATGCTCTCCCACACGGGCCTGTAACTCTTCCCACTTCATTAGCAGTGAGCTGCTGCTTGGAAGCAGCAGCACAACTGTTTGCAGAGGTTTTCTGAAATTCACAGTATGCGCCCATTTCTTTAATTAGCTGACAAAACATTACCCAAACCTATGCTGAAAACTTGTTTTACTTGTTATTCTTCTGCAGCTTTACTCTAGAAGGCAGGAGACTTACTCACATGTTATTTAGTCACATCGCCTCAAGGCAGCTTTTTCCCCTTTCAGAAAGGATCATGTTTCATCAGCTACCAGAACTCATCACCCTCTCTATCAGCAACATTAACATGGAACAAGTAAGTTCAAGACCTAATTAACACATGTAACTGATTTCAGAAGTGAATGATTACCCAGGTATAGCTTGCTGAGCACTTCCAGAATGTGAAAAGCTTCTTATCTGTCTTTGTTCAATGAAGGTAGTTATCGTTCCATGCTCTAAATACCATACAGAAAGATTAAACAGGGGCAAAAATGCAGCCAGGCTAGTTTTTGATGAACATAATCTAATTTTCTTGCAACTTTGTAGTGACTGGCAAAATTATGGAAGTGCCTCAACTATCTTGAAGAGAATTAAAAAAACTGACTTTTCCCCCAATAACAGAAGATTTAAGTTTAAATGAATCACACCAATAGCTATGAATTTCAATAATTTAATGCTAACCAAAAGTACAAAGTGTGAAAGTCAGTGTCTCATTTATATTGGTATAACGAAATCTAGAGAAAGTGTTTACACTGCAGCAGGTTTCCCTAGTAGCACCTTGAAGAGAAGTTTTGAAGTGATAAAAAAGTATAGAAAACACTGGTATGGTACTAGGTACAAACATAAAACAGCTAACAGGACGTTTTCAAATTTCTACCTTTGAAGAAAAGTTACTAAAAATGCATTAAAAACAAGTTGTTCAGGTATTCACAGTTTGAGTGGAAATGGAATCAAGTGCTGGAATAAAAAAGAGAAGAATGAACAATTTCAAGGCAATCATATTGCAAGTCCAAAGGCACTGACAATACAGTACATGGTCTTATTCTCCCATCTCACAGTGCAGGTTCCTGCAAATACAAAAAAGGGTTTCAGAAACAGAAGGAAGTTAAAGTGATTACATGCATGTCCCTATAATATTTATACTTGTCTCCTTTAAGAATCTTAAGAACTAAGCTTTCACAATAGTCAAGCATTTCATATACAGCCCAGTTAGCATCACAGCCAAATGGAAAAAATACCAAAGAGTATGCTCTTACTCCAAAACTACAAGCTTGGGGAGGAAGGGGGGGAAGTATGCTGCCTAGTCTTTAAGAGACTGGCATTAAGCTGCTAGGTGGAAAATCCAAGCGTTGTTTTCCTTACCATCACTGGAGTTGTCCCAGAAGCAAGAGCTTGCTGTATGTAGCCCAGCACCATTCTTTTGCATAATCACACAGGTCACTGTTGGTCAGCAGAGAAGCTTTGATTAATTTCTCACTAACATTAATTAACATTTAGCTCCATTTTTGCTCAGCACACACATCCACATACATAAGCAAACATGCATGCTTGTGAGCAGTTTACAGACAAGGTTCTTCCCAAGATCTTACCCCACCCCTTGCTATTGGTGCACTTCATTGTCCCAGCTTTCAGAGAAAAGGGGAAGCTGAGCTCACCGATGTACTTGAAGGGCTTCCCCAGCTTAGTGAGCTGGCTCAGGGTTTGTTCCACCACACTTGTTGTCCACTGGTTCACCCTGCTGTGCTGGTAGGCATTGCCACCAATAGCACCCTCTATGGCCTGGGGGGGACAAAGAGGTGAGGGAACTGCTCTGCTGTCAACTGCAAGGCACCCATTAACCCTTTCCAACATGGACCCCATATCCACAGAAAAATCCTAAATACTGCTGGTCCACAATGGCTGTTGGAAGTGTTTTCAATTATTAAAAACATGCAGTCAGAATCTGAGCCAGGCATAGCAGAAATCACCATAGATCCCACCCTCTGTTTGTTTTGTGACATTTAGATTATTTGTAATGTCCTACAGCCATACTTATGAAAAGGGTCCTGCACTTAAACAGTCCTGAAGAGAATAAGGCACAGTAGTACAACAGCTCATTCATTCACACATATTAATCTACAGAAATGAAATTCCAATTTCTGAGCAGAATCATTTTTGGGAAACAAACCCCCAGACTAAAACAGAAGACCCATGTAGTTGCTGGTTACTAACAGAGCAGAAGCTACCAGCCAAATAATCCATTTTACTTATGAGGACAGTTTCCTCTTTGAGATATAAATAAAAGTACATTAAACCTACATGTTTTTCATTGGCACATTTTTTCATCACAAAATTATTTTAAAATAACCACAAAATTGAATTCAGAAGAAACAGGAGCATGTATTAAAGCATGTGTATTCAATTTACAGAGTTTGACCAAAAGAGTTATTTTGCAACAAAAAGACTGCACTAGACTACAAGAGGAATTCCAAATCCTGCTAGAAATTTTCTAGACAGAAAATTTATCTTTCTTAGCAACAAGAATAGTTTGATCATTCCAAACAAACAAGACCTCACTTCGGATAAAGGCATATTGAAACAACACAGTAACACACATATGCAGACAGTCTAGAAAACATTCCTGTATTTTACTAAAACATAAAATCTATTCCTATAGTGTTTAACATAATACACCCCCCTAGAAATCCTAATATGGATGCACTGCAACCAGAGAGGAGTGTATGAAATTACTTTAAATATTTATTGGATTTGCAATCTATATCTCAGCTAAAGCCTGGTATCATTTCTGCTGTATACACTGGTTAAATCAAGTCACCTGCACTTTGACAGCAACCTATCTAGAAATCTATTACATATCAGTTATGACATTTTACTGAATGCCTTTTAGAACACAGCATACAACACATGAAATTTCACAGCAACAAAATGAAAACGTTTAAATTACCTCTTTAATGATGCTGCTGACTTCATCAACAGCAAAGGAAACCTACAAAAGAAAGAGAAGAATTTAAAATAATGAGTGGACACATTCTTCTGTTTATGAAGTTTTGAGCTCTGTTAAGAACATGCACTAGAAATTTAATTTATCCTTGTCAGATTTCTGGCAAGTCAGAAGATACCATGTCTGCCTTTATTTGCATGTATATGTATGTACTCTAGCTCCTTCAGCCCAGTCAAGTTAACCTTCTTAGAAAAGTAATGAAAAATAAAAATAAGAGATGAACTAATATTGGCTGTCCTTTTGAGTCAAGAAAGCTTTCAAATTTTAACTTGGAAGCATTTTAAAGTAACATGTATGGCACTTGTGCACACATATATTCCCCTTTCCCAATAAGTGCTAATGTCTGCACATCACAGTGGGCTCAGGAAGATAACCTCAGCTGGCAGTTAAATGGAACTGACATCTCCAGGGCACCAACGTGGACAAAATATCAGTTCAGAGCTGAAGGAAAAACTGTCTTGACAATCTCAGCCTAGGGTGAGAAGAAAGCTGCCCCTTGGAAACCAAAGGGGAAATGTAGCTCACTGGACCTTCAGCCTTCGGGGAGCAGAGATTAAGGCCCCAACATTTTACTAACCTTAAAAGTACCACCAATTTACATGTATGGGTAGTAGTTTATGTTTTCTTGTTTTATTCCCTCTGCTCCTGCTACCTCCCCATGTCAGGGGGTTAGAACAAGCTGCTCCCACTGCTGGGGCAGCCACTCACAGGGCCAGGCAGCACTGACAGGGACCCCGTGCTGCAGCAGTGACTCACACTCCATGCTGTCACTGCTGGCATCTCACAGCCTCACCTCACAAACCAGGACAAAAGAAGAGCACGTGAAGGCAAACTGATTAATTTCAAAAGACCGAATAAGAATGTAAAAATGAATCTAACCAGGTGTATGTTGACTGGGTTGTCACTGGGGAGTCAGTCAGCTTCCCCAGCTGACAGAAATGAACAACAGTGTAACAATTCACGGGTGCAGACAGGATGCAGTTACACCTACTCAGGAGAATCTCAACATCACATTCATAAACCTTTGATCAGGAGATGAATGGTCTAGCCGGCTTCAATGACATGTGACGTTCAGAAAGATGAGAGAAGTTGATCATTCTCCATGACAAAAGAAACAGCACATGCTGGGAGACAAGCTGGGCAGTTCCTTCTCTATACCTATCTAGAGGCACCAACTTTCTGGCACAATTAAACATTTTTAAAAGCTTTTATGTACTGTGGCAAACTGCTTTTTATTTTCAGCTTCTTGACTTGGATTTAATATTAACATGCCTTATTTATTTTCATGGTACTACATTTTCGAGGTGCTTACATTTTAAGGTGCACCAGTGTGTTTAACCAAGCTACAGTTATCAAAAAACACTCTCCCACAGAGCTTAAGAATATGCATGGCAGACATGCCATACTGGCAGACATGAAGACTGCTGTCAAGCAAGATGATAAACCACACACAGTTTTCTTCTTCACAAAATCTGCTCAGAAATGCCTTTGAGTGAGTACAAACATGGTTCACACCAAAGTAAAATGACTTAAATTCAACCCAAGTTCTCAAAGGTTTTTTGATATCTGAAATTTTAGATATCTAATTTGTACTGAAACAATAGATTTGAGAATTCACTTCTAGGGCTGATGCTGCTTTTCAACCCTCTTCTTTCTTGGAATGACAAAAATGAACATAAATTTCTGATATCCATAACATGAATGAACATAAATATCTGATATTCTATTTTATCATTATGTCATCTTTTAGTAAGATGACATAAAAAACTTTTTTGTATTAAAAAATAAAGGGGGGGAGGGAATCGGTTACTTTACAGTTTCCCTGCGGTACCTCTCTAGCACAAAGCAGGCAGACAATGTTTCCAACTCGTTTAAAAGGAGTGCTCCCAGGCAACACATGCAAACTGTAGAGCAGGACTATAGCTTTTAGTAATTCTGAAGACGTTTCTGAAAACAGCTGCAAGAATGATGTTCGAGTGTGTTAATTATATATTTAAAAAAACCCCAAACAGTCTGTGACTGTAACACAGGCCAGGCCCTGCCATGAGGACGAGGCTTGTAGAACAGGACCAGCCTGGCACACCTTCGCTCCTCTCGCTGCTCGCTTTTGTGTCGCCCAGTCACATCGCGGCTGTTCGACAGTGTCACAGCTCAGCGACACTGTCCCTCTGCAAAAGCAGCACTGGCCGCTTCCTCCTCCTTAGCGGGCGGTGCTCATTTGGCACGGTAATAGCCTGAGACCCTTGATGTATGCCACTCCGTATGTTGTGAATGGGGTGTGACGGCCCATCAGTGTAACACGCAGACCGGCGGCTCGGACTCCTCTTTCCGCACACCAACAGCGCGCTCGAGTTTTCCCCCGGCCCAAACAGCACGGCTGGGTGCTGCTCACCCCCGCCACGGCGGGGGCAGCCCGAGGCCACGACACCCCTCACGCCTTTTCCCCGAGGGACCTGCAGCGGCAGGGGCAGAAGCCAGAGCCGAGGAGCCCGCTGAACACCCGGACAAGGGGCCGGCTCCCGGGGCCGGCAGAACAAAGGCTGGGCCCGTCTGCCGCCGGTGCCGGGACGCGCGGCTCCACCCTGGGGGAGGGCGACAGGGATGGCGGCGGGGGACGCCGAGGGGTGGGATCCGGGGCGGACGGGCGCCGCCTGAGGCCCTCGGCTGGCCCTGAAAGGAGACGCCAGGCGGGAAGCTGTGCTCCCCGTGTCCCCCGCTCCGTTACCTCCTCTCCCGTCTGGAACTCGTCCATCTTCCCGGCGGAGCCCTCGCGCCGCCACGGACCCCCGGCACCGCCCCCGCGCCGCTGCGCCCTCGCCGGCCGCCGCCCGCACTGCGCCTGCGCGCCAGCGCCCGCCGCGGCTGGGCTGGGGCCGGCGCACTTCAACATGGCGCGGTTACCACGGCGACTGCGGCTGGGAGCCCGGCGGGAGATGGCGCTCGGCGGAGCCCCTGTGGTGCTGTCAAGCGTCCCAAAGCCTGTGGCTGGGAGAGACAGGGCTTGTCACGGCTATGCATATCGTACCGATAGCTTGGCACTGGTGTTCAGCCATCCAGGAGGTCCTTCTCTGGGATGTTCTCCCGTGGGAGGTCGTCTGGAAACAGCTGTAAAAGAAGGCCTATGTCACAAGCTGAAAAAATCAAGACAGAAAAATTCTGCCTGTCTTTTTCTTATATTCCATCCCCCCACCCTCACAACCCCCCCGCCCAGCTGGAGGGGAGTGACGGGTGGCTGTAGTGGGTATCTGACATCCAGACAGTGTCAACCCACTGCAGAAGAATTTCTGAATTCTTACAGTTCTAAGCAGACCACATGATTTTTAGCAGACATAGTAAGAGCCGGAAGAATGAAGTTAAAGTGTTCATTTGTCACAGTTCCTGGATGTTGTGTGTGTGTGCAGTGTTTACAGGTTGTCCAAGTCGCTGGTGCCACCAGGCCCTGAGAGCTGCTCTGGGCAGTGGGAGATGCTGTTCAGGCTCAGAGGGGCCTGGATGAACTGCAGAAAGAGTCTGGGTGGAGGAAGAAATAACTTACTGGGAACAAGTGCAGAGGGCTATTGGAGGCAGGAATAACCAGCTCTACAAGTGCAGGACCAGCTCACTGACTAGCTGTTCCATAGATACATGGAGCAGGAGGTGTTTAGGTACAATTTATCTCAATTTCTCATATGGTGGTGTTTAAAAAATTTTTTTAAAAAATTTAAAAAGGACATAGAGCCTGGAAGCAGTGTTCCTATTGCTCTCTCTGCAGTATGGCTGCACAAGGAATACTGTGTCCAGTTTTGGGCATTGTATTTCTAGCAGGTTGAGGGAGTTACAGCTCCAGAGCCCGACTGTGCTGACTGAGCAGTTTAGGTCCTGTCTCCAGTCCTGTGTTAAGCTCTGCCTTCAGTTTCTCCTGAAAAAGGAGACCCTGACTAGCCACCTCACTGAGAGAAAAAGGTGAGGACTGTGGGAAGACTGAACAAGTAGTGCTTGTTTGAACAAAAGCATAAAAGGCTATATATTTGGTTATATTCTTAGCATGTATAAAATACTGCAGCAGTTTTCCACATCCAGGGATGAGAGGGAAAAATATGATGAGTTAAATATGTGGCAATTAAGGCTTTTATTAAGTATTAGGGGGAAGCTGGTAGTAGGGCTTATGTTCTGCAGCCTGGATTTGGGATACAATTAATCTATCACTGTGGGTAGTTAGAATCCTCAGGTTACTTTTGGCATCTCATTCAGTTAAAGTTTTGCCTAAAAGTAAGGCCCAAATTACCCAAATATGGTGCATACATGCATAGCTCTATGCCTCACTAACAGCTGCTTTCTCTTTCATGATGCAATTGAAGAAGGTGATTAAACTTGACATACACAGGTGGAAATGTTTGACCTATTTAGCTTGATGAGGTTATAAAAATGCAGGCTCTTAAACTTTGTCATGTGTGTAGAATTGCTGTGCTTTGTTTCATTTTAACTAGAAATCAGGACTCTTAAAATGTCTGAAACAATTAAGAAGGGCTTCTGTGTTGTATGCAGAGTTTGTTAGAGCTGGGAGCTGTAAGAATAGCCTCTTTTTTTTTTTTTTTTTTTTTCCTCCAGACTTAAAAATTATTGGGATTTAATTTTGAACTTCATTACCCACACTTAATTCTGTGATAGGCTTAAGATGTCCAATCTGAATAATGTTTTAACTTTCAGTTGTTATCTGAGATCAGATTTCCAGTTGTGAGGTAAAATAGCTTTCTTCATCTTGAAGATGCATAAAAACTGACTTCTCCTGAATTTTTACCTATACTAATTGTTTTATCTTATAGACTTAAGTAGAAAACTGTTTTATTTCCAGGAAAGAACTGTTTGTGATACAAACCAAGATTTCTGTGCAAGTCCTGGAGATATTTAGGTTAGAAGTGCTTTCACATTTATGGTGTCAGAAAAAGAAATATATATAACTCAAAGCCACTTCTCTTCCTGTGTGTGGCTTGAAGACTGAGCATATTTTGGTATATCAGTCAGCTTTTGTAGTCTCTTGTGCTGAGTCTCCTTTTAATGTTAGAAAAACAAGTATCTCAGCTTGTTGCTGGTTACAAACCCAGAGACCTGGCAAAAGCTGTTGTAACACTGGAGCTCTTTGTTGAGTGCATTTGCTTTCAGTTGTTTTGGGGTGCTCCTCTAAATATACATCAGGGGTATCGGTGCCCAAAGGAAGGAGAGGGGGTGGAGAACAGCGACCAGTTTTCTTTAAGGAGAGATAATTAAATAATAAGACTACTTCTCATCTTTTATAAGCAGTTCACTTCCTGGTGTCTCTCTTTGATGGCTGCTGGAGAGGTAAGGACATAATTTTATTCTATTCTGTATGACATAGCACAGGGGGATGCTTTTTTATTTACTGGCATTTTTTTCAAGATGGAAAAGATCTAATGGAAAAAACACACCTGCAAATTAATTGTTTGTGTTGGGTTTAGTTATTTGGTTGATTATTTTTTACTCTGAATTCTGGGGTGGGATGTTATTAATATCACAGACTTAATTTTGGTAAAGCATTATCAAAGGACTTAAGTAATTTTCACATGCAGGGATGTGAAAACTAAACTGTTGCAGTCAGGTAGTACAAAATAACACTTGTAATCTTCTTAACTGGAAATGAATTTATGTGATTGGTCTCAACAGAACAGAAAATAGCTACAAATTGCAGTAGCTTTTGAGACTGGTTTTACTCTGAACCTTCGTAATCTGTTCCTTGCAACTGATGTATTACAGCCATTTTCTGGGTTAATGGATAAAGTAATGCAATTATCTCTAGTAAATGAAGACTGACTTTAGAAGATCTGTTAATTTATAACTATTTAATTGCCATTATTTTGCTGATGCTAAAGTATCTGAAAGGAGATCAATAATACATTACATGTAAAATTGCTTTGAGGAAAAGCTTGCTAAGTCAGCCATTTTTAAGTTTAAAAACTTAGAAAAGAAGCTGTTTTTTGCAAACTAAATTTAGTGTAAGGTAGGCCTTTTGTTTGATCTTCAGTAACATAACTACATACTATTCTATCCTGATAGGAAAAAAACTCATGTTTTTTGAGGTTGTACTCTGTGCATGTATGAATCCCTGTGCTAAGATATAGCCACATTAGTGATCCCTTCTCCCTTACAATGGCTTTGGGATTTCTTATAAAAGTTACTGATCCATCTGCAGGGTGCCTGACCCTGCATTAGTTTAAGTACAAATGTAATAATAAATAATGACAAACATATAATTTAGAAAATGCTTGAACAGAATACTTTTTGTGAACTTTATGCTGAAAAGGAAGACGTGTTGTGGTATTTACTAAAGAGATTGCTGCTGCTTTTGGGTTTTTTGTAGGAGTTGCTCAGCTTTGAGTTTAGCTGACTGTGTAAAACAGCTAGCTAGCTGGATTCAATAGGTGAACGTGAAAGGAGAGCATTTCAGAAGGTTTATGAATATTTTTTCCTGTCAAAAGGGGTCATTGCTGAAAATGCTTATTACTGCCAAAAAGCAACTCTAGTGCAGACAGCTTTGGTGTAAGAGGAAAGTTCTTGTTTCACAATGCTAGAGAGGTTTTCAGTCCAATTTGAACACCTTTGTGAAATAATTACAAGTTCAAGTTTGTTGTGGGGCCAAGGTTTCTCCCCTTTTTTGGGGGCTGTGATACTTCCATAATACTTTATTTATTCTTAAAGCTACCTCATCATTCAGCTAGATTTTTAATAAAAATTTGAATAGACATCAGATATCAGCTCTTTCTGTGCTTGCTTAACTGCAGGTGTTGCTCTTCGTAACTGTTTTACTGTGGCATGTTCTTAATAGCTCTATAAGACATTCATGTATTTTCTAGATCACCAGAGCAGAGTTTTATTGGATCCACTTAGTATTGACTGTCATGCACTTGCTAGCTTTTACTGATGCTTTAGTGGGATTTTCTGGTGGTGTTCTAGATTTGCCATAAACTCCTAAGACTTTGGGCATAAGTAGCTTGCTTGCTCTGTAATGGATGTTTTGGTATCCTGTGTAGGGCAGAGACACCAGAGTTTATATTGACTCCTCTTTAAATTATGTTGATTTAAATGGCATTGATGGTTTTAAACATGCTCATCAATCCCAGGAGGTATTCATATGGTAAAAGATGAAAGAAGGTGAAGCATGCAGGGGCCTTTGAAAATGACATATATTGTGTTAAAAAAGTTGCTCAGGCTTTTTGTGCTTCAAATGAGTAATTTCCTGTGAAATTGCAGTTGCTAAGGAAATAAAACATGATTATCCCTGTCCCTATCTCTGTCTCTCTTGTTTCCACAGGAAACCAATTTTTTTTTTTTTTTTTTTTTTTTTTTTTTTTTTAACACAAACTGCTGTGAAATGCATTGTCCTTTTGGTCTGTTGAAGGGTTTCACAAAAAAACTGAAAACCCATACACAAATGGAACACAACCTGTTTATATATACATATGATTACCCTCTGCTTTTTTCCTTTGGTGGAAAATTAAATAACCGGGGCAAGCTGCATGTAAAGTAATACCCTGCACTTACAAAAATACATTGTCAGTATATAACTGAAGTTTTAGTGGGTACTTTTGATGGTTTCGGGGGTTTTTGTTGTTGTTTTAAATTTAAAACTCAGGATTCGAAAATATTGATCCAGCAATGCAGTTGGTGGGTCAGATTCTCAGCTGAGATCCACCACTGAAGCATCAGTAACTCTTTGGGAAAGCTTTACCCTTCTATCCTAGTGGCTGCACCTGCCTAGAGCCTGACTGTGTGTATCTGCTTCAGATAAAGTTTGAAACACTTAACCAGTTTTCATATACACACCTTTAATATTGGAGGATATCCCACCATAAGTGAGATTGTCTTACATTTGTAGTAACATGCACTAAATGTTAGTAATATTGAAAATTAATGTGGTGTGCAAGCTGGTCTAGGTTGAATAATCATCTTTTCTTTACTTTGCTGCAAAATATATTAAAATTATCTTATATTTTAGTGGAGTTTTGCAAAAATGAAGGTCACAAAATAAATCCAAACTGCAGTTGTGAGTCTTGTTCAATTTTATATTTGCATATGTCTGTATGCTAGTTTGGGACCAAAATTGTTAGTGAACTGAGCTAGAAATAATACATATCTTAACTTTTTGGTGTCTCTGTGTATTAGCAAAGATGATAGCATTATTTGGTATCAAACTGCTTATCTAAACTTAACAGAGAGAGGTAATTGATGAAAGTGACTTAGAGGTCTTGGGTTTTTTCCTCTTAATCTTGTGATATCTTTTCAATAAAATGAGATTATAAAGGGACATTTTTTTCTCAAATTTTTTCTCAAGCAGTATGACAGTCATGGGACCTGTAGGCCTGTATTCAAAACTAATTAAAGCTTTTTTTATTGGTTGTTTTATGGTGACCCTACAAAAAATGTGAAGGTATGTGCCTGAGTGCTGATGGACAAGATGGTGAGCCTCTGAAGAACAAGACTGGCTTAAAACCTCTCCTGTGTCTAAATTGCTGCATGAAAGGTTTGAGTATAACAAAATGTGTCCTTCACAATATTTGAAATGTTTTGAATAAGTGAGAAGAGATAATGTTTGTTGGTTTTTTGTTGGTTTTTTTTTTTTTTTCCTTAGGCCCAGAAATCCCAAATCTACAAGACCAAATAAAGAAACCGAAACCATTTTGCTACTCCTTTACACCATCTCTTGATAAGTTTTCCCTCCATCTGGTGCCAGTTCAGGCCCTGTCTGGAACATTTCTGCAAGCTTTCATCTCTTGTGGAACTACTTTCAGTGGAGAAAAAATAAATGCAAAGGAAGTTAAAGGACACGTGATAAAGTTAAGATTGTTGTGACCTTGATAACTATTTGTATTCCCTGGGTAGCAGACACTTGAATGATGATCTGTGTGAAGACAACAAAGTTGTTTTTCTTTTCAAGGGTATGACACAGTGAAACACATCAACAATCAAGTAAGAGCACAGGCATTTAGGAAGCACCCAGACCAGCATTCTGGATGTAGTGGAACCAATAGGACAGGAATTTACAAAACAAGTGAAATAGTGAAATTTGGCAAAAATGGCCTGTGAATTTAATCTGAACTTCCTTAAGGGATTAGAGCGAGAGGCTGTTCTGGAAGTCCTATACCGTGACCAGATGGTGAGAAAAACAGAAGAGGAAAGAATAAGGTACTGCTGTTTCCCTATTCCTGTTTTCTGTTCTTTTTATTTATTTATTTTTTTCCTTCTGAACTATTCTTCTTCCACTTTGTTGTCCTTCTAGATGTACTTGTCTTTTAACTTCTTGTTAGCTAGTGCCTTTGTAGTCTCTGGGAAATCTAAGTTTGGTTTTTTTGCCATTCTATTGACTCTACACTTAAGATCAGCAAATCCTGTCCACTGAATAATGTACTTGGTGAATTTCTTGCCTTCATAGAAAGTTCAGTTGCTAGCTGCATTTTTCTATGAAAGCTTTATGGCATTCTCATCATGTTCCTATTTGTGCATATGTATAGTCTTGGAACATGTTCATGGAACATGTTCAGATCTTTAGTTGGCTTTTTTAGCTTACTTTGTGCCAAGGCTGGAGTTAAGAATAATTGGATACCTGCTCATTGTGCTAAATCCATCCCTGTCCCTTCTCACACCCAACAGGCAGCAAGCACACCACTCTGCCTTGGGGGTTGTTACTCATGTCAACAGGTGTCATTGGTTAGGAAAGGATTTTATTTACTAATTTCACACTATGACAGTATCTCAGCTGGTGAGGGTAAAGGATAATAAATGCATAAAGCACTTTGATTTATGTCTTGGCTAGGACAAGGATTTCCCAGTACCTTGTATCCTGCTTTGTGATATTGCATCCCCATGTAAAACTAGGTATTGGTGTGGGTAAGATATATGTTTTTAGTCCCTTAAATGTGGAAACTTAAATTTTGTTTACATCAAACATTTATGTAAGTGTTATGCAACATATTAAACATGAAACAACATTAAAACTATAGTAATTATGTGAAAGGCTGTATAGAAAGTCTGAATTGGTTATAAAATCTCTTTCAGCTGCTGATGATATTACTATCAGTTAAAAACATAGATCTTGATTATTGGTACATGTGATGGAAGCAAAGTTAAAGACAGGGAGAGGTTTTGATATTATGGGCTGTGTGCTGTTTTTGATTTGGTTTTTTAGCTTTCAGATGATGCATTTGTTATGATTTTTTTTTTACTTGGTAAAATATTTAATTATTGGATAAATATGATTTAAAAAAATCAAATGGAAGGGAGCACTGTTTAGTAAGTTTTTGTAGGTAAGTGCATAATCACTTGCATACAATGATTTCAGTGCCCTGTGCTGAGTGGGCCTGAAATTAACAAACCCCCGTTTATACTTAACTGTTTCTGTAAGTGTGCACATTTCTGGTCACACACACAGGGTCACACTGCAGAAATGCTGTGTGTGCACATTTTCAAACAGTGCTCAACAGAGGTCACACTCGAGGGCATATCTCCCACTAGAAATGGTATTTCACAACCAGGGCATTGTTAATTTGTGCTTTATGTGAGAATTTTGTCCTCTGTAATTTTTTTTTTTTGTTTTCTTTTTTACCTCTGGAATTAGGAAAATGAAGCTGCAGCTGCAGCAACTTCGGTGGAAGGGGGCAAAAAATGCAAGGCATGAGTACCAGGAGAGATCGTGTGCTCGCTGTCAGAAGTCGCTGGGGCTGCTGCTGAACAGAGGCGCAGTGTGCAATGGGTGCAGCCATCGGGTGTGCTCGGAATGCCGTGTCTGCCTGAACCCCTGCCTGTGGAAATGCACCATTTGTTATGCTCATGGGTAAGGAATCTTGCTGGTTTCCACCAGTCATCCAATGGGTGCCCACTGGTTTTGCTTGAACAGTTATTGAAACAAAGCCACTGGTGTGATGAGAATGTTGGCTGAAGTCCTAGTAGTGATGAAATGGATTGGAATTTTGTGTTATTCTTCTTGTAGCTGATATTTCCCTTCCTGTGTTTAGCAGAATGGGTACTCAGTTTAGGCCAGAGGTACTGTAGGTACAGAGGCACCAACAGTACTCATACGCACTGTTGAGTGTGACAAAGATGATAATAGCAAAGCATAGGAACAGTTGTGAGTTTGAGCCACAGAGAGTGTTCCTTCCCCTACTCAGTATTGAACCAGTGCATCCTCACAACCTGCTGTGCTTTGATGTAGTATAGCCAATTTTGTGACAATTTCCTAATCATTATTTTCTGCCTCTGACCACTGGTGTAAGAAACCTGACCGACAAATAATTTGAAGTCATGCATTATAAAATTTTAAAGAGCAAAACGAATTAATAACATTACTAGGATTTATTCAAGTATGGTTAGAAATAC
Source organism: Muscicapa striata striata (assembly GCA_030060385.1). Lineage (NCBI taxonomy): Eukaryota > Metazoa > Chordata > Aves > Passeriformes > Muscicapidae > Muscicapa > Muscicapa striata. Next base: position 4,263,821 of record JAREIS010000010.1, on the reverse strand, counting down.
AGATTTGTTTACTTTGAATTGGTTGATTTTTTTTTTTTTTATTGCATCATATTTTTGTATTTCATGATACAGGAAACAGTCTTTTACTGTATTGGTACTTTTTTAATATCAAAATAATCCTTCATAGTCCATTCTTTTCATTGCAGTTTTTCTGAACAAAATGGTTTAGATATATTCCCACATTTGATGAAAAATAAAATGTAGGTGAAGAATGGTAGTTTGGGAAATTACTCAAAAACTTTGCTGGATTATAAATATCCCTGTAGAAGGAGTGAGGATTTGGATGAAAATTTACTTTATGCCAACACAAGCTAAATCCTCCACTCCCTCTGCAGGTGCCAAAGTGAGATTAAAATAGAGGAAAATATAAAGCAAAGTATTGGTCTCAAGTTAAACAAATTTATACTAGTTTGAAGTAAATTTTTTCTAATTTGGAAGAGAGTTATAAGCTGTCACCAACAAGATATTCTATGAATCTTCAGTTTATTAGCAACTAATATGCAAAATAGGTAGCTCAGTGCTATTTATACTTGATACAAAATAATTACTAGAATTTGATGTGTGTGTTTTGCTATGTTTCAAGCTATATGCACTAAACTGAAAATTCAAAATTAGCTTGCCATATCCTTGTCTAGATAACCCTCTCCACTTCCTCTTGTTTTAAATTAGTTTCCAGTTATTTGGTGGCCATAGCAGAAATCCCCTATAGAGAGTCGTTGGTTGTTAAGCTGCTTTGTGTAGTGCTGTACACCCTTAATTATTTAATAAGCTTGTCCAGATATTTAATGGTAAAACCAAGAAAACATTATTTAGATTAATTAAAAGACCTTTTTACTTTTCCTTCAGGAAATTACTTTTTTTTTTTTTTTTTTTAATCTTGCTAATACAGATGGATAGGCTAGCTGTCATTGAATTTCTCTTTATAGTGAAGAGAGTACATTTGATTTTAGTCATGGTGTAAAATCAATTAAATTCAGTCAGCCTTCTTCCATTGCCTTCAGTGAGCTTTACATCAAAGCTGCAAATTTCAAGAAGGGTAGGGAGTGCAGCAATGTGGTAAATGGTACTCAGCAACTTTTGCTTATCCTGGTGAGGGGAAAATAGGATGGCCAAGAAAGGTAAGAGCTGATTTCCATGTCCCAAGTAACTGTAATTTTGGGTCTTGTTTATCACTAGAGTAGTTTTTTTCCTGAACCAAACAGCACAGCACTATGGAGGTTCTCCCCTAGACACTGGGGTCATGTTTGTAAGGAATGTGCTTAAGCATCTCAGTGAGAGCATGCAGGGATAAGAAATTTTGTATTTCTTACGAAATAAGAAATTTTGAAGACCTTGTGAACTGGTAAAGTTTGTATCTTTCACCTGGAAGAGGCATCTCTTATGTGAATGGAGTTGGTATAGGGCCTTAGTTTTTTTTTAAAGGAATCCTGTGTTCTAGGAGTCTAGAAAGACATTTGTTTTGGAGGCCTTTAGTCTATTTTGCCTGACAGAGGTTCTTTATTACCTTTGTTTTTATACCTCTAATCATAACTTAACTCAATACACTCTTTATCAAATAAGTAAAAGGTGTTTTCAGATCTATTTTCAGTCTGTGTGTGGTCTAATTATCATAGAATGGTTTGGGTTGGAAAGAGCCTCAAAGATCATCTGGGTTCCACCAACCCTGTCATGGGCAAGGTTACTTTCCACTAGACCAGGTTGTTCAGAGCCCCATCCAGCCTGGCCTTGAACACCTCCAAGGAAGGGGTGTCCAGAACTTCTCTGAGTAGATTCAGTTATCACATGAATCTGTTCAGACCTGGAGATTAAACTCTGGAAGATAACCAGGGGGTGGTGGAAATAATATAAAGGGGGAGCTGGGGTTGAATGAAAATCAAGGCACTACCAATGTAAAGCCCTTGAAGACAGATATCAGACATTTATTAGTTAATAGATCTCCATCCAAAATGAGAAAGTATCCTGTCTCTGTTATTTAAGCCTGATTTTCAGATTGATCTGTGTTCAGTTATGCACAAGGGTCTATGGTTAGGTATGAAAATAAATTGTACAGTCTACATGGGCAATGATTTTTAAAAAAATATTCTGTATTGCTGCTTACAAAGATATCATTTAAATGCCTAAAAGGCTTTAAAATCAAGTGACAGAACAAAAAGCATCCTACCTATGGTTTGTTTTGACACAGAATAAGGTGAAGTGTGAAATGGCAGACCCAAAGGTTTTGTTGCCTGGGCCATTGGTGGATATCACTTTAGCTCTTGTATTTAGAGATTTTGCTTTCTTAAGAAGCTAAGCCCTACATGAGTTTACTGTTTGTATGCTGTTGCCAGTTTCAAGCAATTTTGGCAGAGGGAGTAGTAATAAAGAAATTAATTTTATAGAGGTAAAAGCAATGACTGGGTAGAGAAGAAAGTTTAACAGTGCCTGCACTGAGGAAATTTTTGCAGTGAGACTTCATCTTATAGTAAGCACCACAAATTGACAAGGAAGGCATATATTATATAATGCCCTAAAAGTCAGTAAGACATTTAGATAAGAATTTGGAACCTGAAGGATCCAGAGAATCCTATATTCAGTTAATTCTTTGTTGTCTCTTTAAAAATGACTTAATTCACATTGCAGGCTTCAGGAAGAGTAAGATTTTCTGAGAATCTGATCTTGACAGAGCTATTTATATTCTCGGAGCTGTTTATAATCTTATACTTGTTAATCAATAGATTGAGTCAATGGATTGAGTAGTTATGAAATCTTAGTTTTCTGGTAGGATTAATAAAGGATGTTGGATTGTTACATGGTAATCAAATATTTGAAGAAATGTGCTTGCAAACATTTTGATTAAAATCTCTTTTGATTGTTTTCCAGAGATATGAAAGTGAAGGCTGGTGAATGGTTCTTTGAGGAACGAGCAAAGAAGTATCCAGGTGAAGGTAATCACTGGAACAGATCATAAACTATGTATTGTGTAGTTGTCATCTAAGTGAAACATAGAATGTAGTCTGACACTGTATCCAGTGTTTCTTCCATTTTACTGTGCAGTCCATCTGTCTGTGCAGTAAATAAAACATGAACACAAATTAGCAAAATGCATTTAAAAGTATGACTTACTTTGTCTGAGTAATAAAAATAAGAAAATTGCTGGCCATGTAAATTGAATTAATGTGTGATACAAGTATGAAATACAAGTATGTGAAATTAATATAGAAATGTTATGTGTACAGGAAGAAATTGATCTTGCATTCATCATTTGTCAAAGTTTAAACTTCAGTTGTTTTTACTGAAGAAATTCTAAAGTTTAAGGAAATTATAGAATGGAATAAAACCCCCATATATAGCTATAAATCAACAGAGAGCTAAATACTGTTTTGTTATCTTCAGCCAGTTGGCTGTGCCATTGCCTCATGCTGGGTCTTTTCAGTGCCATTAAAAGTACAAAGCTCTTAAAAATTATGGAGGATGTGGATGGATTGCTCTATAGGGAATGTGTTTTGCCAGCAAAGGAGCTGTTAGTGTTTTCACCTACAATAACTAGTAAGGTGGAGAAGATTTGTTTCCTCTTTCCCTTGAAGTGCCACTTCAGAGAGGCATCTGCTTAATTTTGTGCCTGATTGTAGTTAAATGATACCATTTCACTTCCAGCATCTGCATCTATGTTGAAGAGTGGTTGGTAAAAAAGGAAAGAACTAAGCCTTAAATCTCTCTTGGGAAACTTGAATAGGAAGAATTTTATAAGTGGAAGAGCATAATCAGGCAAATTTTGGGTAGTAGGTGTTTGCGAAAGGCAGCATATTAAGAAACTAAAGTTCCTGTTAAAACAATTAGTTTTAAATTTGCAAGATTTTACTGAAGTCCATTCTAGCTAACCCAATTTCTGATTTTAAAGTGTTAGGTGACTGATTTTTTTTTAAAAGTACAGTTTCATCCAATAACCACTGATAATAATTTCCCCTCATTCTTTTCAGTGAGTATAAAGCTGGTAATTTTATCAATCTGTCTATTACTGGAAAATGTTGTTCTTGGATATTGAATCTGATAGTGCAAGTTACTGACTGTCCCTTTTTCCAGCAAAATAAATCAGTTCTCACTTTGAATTACCAAGGCTTTGTGGATTCTTGAAGCGTTTTGCTTAGTTAGTCAAATGGTAGGTAATACTGTTAAAGTCACACAGATCTAAGGATATACAGAAGATAAACCTGCGGGGAGAAATAAGTTTTGCTTAGTTCTTTTGATTAGACCTACTGATATATTTAAAGGAGTTTAAGAAGTGACAGATTTTGAAACACAGCAGCCTTTATGCATCCTTCAATCCTGGAAGGACAGTGCCCTCTTTTGGTTTGAAAATATAACTGAAGTAATCACTAGAAAGTAAGTTTAACTGAAAAAAAATTACAATGAAGTTTTTCTCATGTTGAATAGTAAAAAAAGATTACTGTTATGCTTTTTATTAATTTTTTGTATCTTCTACCTAAAGAATGAGATTAATATTTTCATAGGAGTGGTAGATTACTTTTAGTTACTAATCAATTTAAAATCTAAGATAGCAAGTTATTTATCAATAAGAGAGGATTCTGGAATTCTGATTGAAAATTCTAACATCCATGAGCTGATTATTGTTTCTACCACTACTAAGGTTTGTTACTGTTATGTAAGCAATGTTATAATTAATGACATCTTCAGCAAAGCATGGACCACATGCTGCTTACTGTATCAGGAATTACTAGTGATTAAAGTCACTCCAGATAATTTCAGTTTGCGATTTGTTATATTTGTGATAAAATGATAGTTTAATGAGTCTTCATTGTTCATGCTTGATGGAGCTCTTGCTCCTTGGTGTCTTCACATCATATGGCTGCTCACCTGAGGAATGTGCCATGGTTGCCATTTCCCTGCAGGGATGCTCTTAGCAAAGGGTCTCCATGTTTGTGAGCCAGTCAAGCATTTTCATCATTGCTCAAGTCTCTAATAGGAAAAGTGAAAATTTTTTTCATGAGATGCAAGAGTTGACCATGTGCCTGCTCTTGTACACACTTTCAAGCTTCCCATAGTGTTTGAGTTTTGTGGCTGAAGGGCTCTTCAGTGCAGTGGGCCCATGCACCACCTGCCTCCTGGACCCTGGGAGGCTGAGAGCACTTGGCAGCCTGTAGGAATGGGCCTGTTTGCACCTCTGTGTGGTTGTCCTTAGCATTTGTGAGGAGTTCATCTGAATGTGTCACCTTCAACAAGGAAGGATGAATCAGGGAAATCATGGTACAGTTTGAGATGCAGCAGAGACTTGTGTGTTTCTTGGCACATGTGCTGATACATTAGTTGGGAATTGACTTCATTCCTGACTTGCGTGTGCATGAGCTTCTGTGTAAACATAGGCCAGTTCCTGAAAGGCACAGATTTTAAAAAGTATTATGCAGGCATAAGTAACTAATGTTGCTACTAAATGATCTCTGGATTTTTTTTCACCCCTCCTTTGTAGGCAGACATGAAACGGTTGGTGCAAAGCTCTTGGAATCTTACGAGAATCTGAGGTGAGACTCATAAAAGGACAAATAGTCCTAGGATGCTGTGAATTTGTATGGGTGATATATTTTATGTTACAAACCAACCAGTGGTTTGTGTGTCCTTTATTATGAAAAAAAAAATCAATGCTTTTGGAGTTCAAATGATAAAAGCATAGAAAAATTTTCACTTTTAGCTGTCAGCAATCCACAGAACAGGTCTCATGTACAACAGAGAGTAAGTACCATGTTTGGAGTAATAGTATCTTACTTGAAATGAAGGGATGTGCATTATCTTTGCTTTATCTGCTTATATTTTTGCATAACTATTTATAAAATTATCTGTTAATTTGCAAAATACTTTTAAACTATTGTAAATGAAAGTTATTTGCTAGGTGTCATAACAGCACCATTATTTGTTCAATGGGAGATATTGCTGATATGATAGTTTTACAATAAATAGTAGACAAGAAGGTAGACACTTTCACTTACCAAACTTAAAAAAAAATTAAAATCTAGTTTGCAATGAATTTATACTTTGACTAGAGGCTAAGGCATGACCATACTTAAGTTATTACATTACAGATACATAATGAAGTAAGTCTGCTTATTATGCTATTAAAGGAACCCTCTGCCTTAAAATAAACTAAACCAAAACCCACAACACTAAACAGCAACAACAACTACTTACTAAATCTAAACCAGCCAGAAAAAAAACAAAATCCTAGAGTAAAATAAGATATGAAGAGATGGTCTCAATTTAATAGAATTGTCTGGCAAGGCACAGCTGCATAAGAAAGAAACTTATAATCGGCTGGATAAGATCCTAACCAAGACTTGATTTTTACCTGCATGTGGTAAAAACTAAAAAGAATCATGAAGGAAGTTCACTAGCTGCCTTAGGATCTGTGATTGTGCTGTGATAACAGAATCAGTCAGATTTTTTTTTTTTCCCCACGGACCAGGATTATTTATCACAGATGGAATGGCAGGAATGTTTAAAGGGTATTTAACAACTCTGAACCCAGGCAAGGAAGGATCTTTTTAGTACTGTAAATAAAGATGACTGTTTTCTGAAAACATCTCTGAATATGAAGACGTGGGATGCATCTTACAGGAATTATGTTTTAGAACTCAGGACACAGATTGTAATACTGTCAGCCATACAGGAGTCGAGGGAGCCTATCCTAAATGAGGTCTTCCTGTTAGTTCTAATTTAATAATTTTACCTGGAGCACCCCAAGATTGAGAAGGTAGAAAGGTAGTCCTAATTCCTAAGAACAGGTAATAAATCTGTGATGCAACTTTTACAGACATAGGATGTTGACCCAGGCCTTTATAGAGTGCAGGAAACATGGTAATGAAGATACTGTGCATGGACATCGTTTATTTATTCATCTGTTGGCATAATATATTAATTGTTGCGCTGTTTATCTCTTAAATTTCTAGTAAAATTTCTGTCGTACCTCCGACTCCACCGCCTTTCACAGAATCAGCAGGATCTAATGTGATGGGAAATGTATGTATCTGCAAAATACACATATAAGTGCCCCACTTAGGGTGTCATTCATATGAAAAGGTCAGCCACAGAAATGTGGTAAATAACTGCCCTAACATCACTCTGCAATGTAAATGTGGCCTTTTGTTAGTTCTCATTATTTTTATGCTGCATGGGTACTGGGAGAGAAAGTTTAGAGGCTATGAGGGCTGTTTTCAATTAGTTTTCAGTTTTTTAGGGAACTGTTTAACCATTCTACTTGACATTAGAATGTTGCATCTGGGTTTTGGTGCCTCATCACAGGAAGACTGGACTGAGAACTGAGTTCTGCTCAAACCTGAAGGGATGCCATGTTCCTGTGACATTCAGTAGTGATGTCACTTTCATTACTGAATGAGAAACAGTGAATTTGATGGCTGCCTTTGCATTGCAGTTTCTAGTGGACAGAATAGTAGAACATGGCTTAAAACTCACAGAAATTACACAAAATTACTGTTTCATTTAATTTTGGACTGGATCCTCACTCTGTTTTTGAAGCCCACTGCAGTTGTGTAGATATTCTTATGTACTTACGCGGAGTTTGATGAAAACTCTTTGTTCTGTAATGGATAAAAGTGGTAAATACCTTACAACAAATCAGTGATGTAATTAGCTGTATTTATTAAGTTACTATGTGATCTTTCTGTGAGAAGTTCCACTTATATGTGAAAGACCATGGAACTGAAAAGATTGCTTTCCATCTTCATCCATTAGTGTGATAGTTTCCAAGTATGTCAGTGTAGGTCCTCAGATGTATTTGTCTACAGTGAGCAAAGGAGTGGAGTGCAGCCTTACCATCTGATTGTTCTGTGGTCTGTAGATATGTAATCATGAAAACTTTAAAATTACAAGCATTTTGTGTTTTCTTACTCTTTGCACCTCCCATTTGCAGGAACTTGGACAGTCTAAAAGATTTAATAAGTCTGTGGAAAACTTGTTTTTGTCTCTCACAACACATATGAAAAGTAAGTAGCTTTCACTGTCTTGTCATTCCAGAATAACATAGTCAAATGTTTGAATTTTTGGCCACAGTGTTGCCCAAGAAGTTGTTATAAAAATAAGACTCACAAGTAATGGCTGAAATGATTAATGCCAAGGCTGTGCCAACCTGAAAAATAGTGAGGAAATCTAATTCTCCTTCAGTATTCTGCCAGTATATTCTGTATGATTTTTCTTTTAATTTACCATGTGTTGAGATGCAGTGTGTTTAATTAATGTTAGAGTAATAACCAATTTCTGATCTTCATGTTATCTGGCTGAACCCCAACTGACCCAGTCAAGGAGTCTATTATTTAACAGGAGTTTAATATTTTCATTCACTGGCAGTATTCATGAGGACTTCCTTCCTCTTTCTCAGTCTAGTTATGTGGAATGTTTCAGTGCACATTTCTAAGTGCTCTCCAGTCCTAACAACTCCTGTTCCATTCTGATGCTTTTGGTTCCTTCCATTCTCTTACACTGCCTGCTGTTCCTAGGGATGCAGACTGTGTGCACCTCTAAGGCTAAGTACACTGAGGACAGTCAGCCTCTGTGAGAAACAAATTAAAGGCATTGGTGACCAGAGGAAAACAACTTCTGAGCTGTAAGAAGATTACAGGGGCTTGCAAATTTGCATGGATTTGAACAAAGCATAGTATTCTCTTACTAGCTTCAACTTGCACAACCCCTTATGTGAGATTAGACCTGAACAAGTCTGGCTTCAGTGCCTTTCTGCCTTTCCCCATAACTCTTGTTTTTGCTCTTGTTTGGTCTTTCCTTTAGCTTCTTCCACCCATCTTAAAGGCCTATTCTCCTTTAACTATGCAAATTTAATGTTGTGTCTGTGAGAACACATGTTAAAGCTATGCAGAGATGTGGTGACTTGCTCATAAGCAAGCACACAGTGGTGTAAGACACTGGGAACAGTAATAGTGGCAGTGTAGAACTGAATGCAAAGTAATTTATTCAGCTTTCTGTTAGTCTGAAGCCTGGCCATGTCCCAGAGTTACTGGTAAAGACTGTCAGGACTGCAGCAAACTAATTTATTAATTCCCTTAATAAAGGTCCTGCTCCACTCACATCTTTCTTTTCCTTCTCTTTCGAGTCTTAGGCTGCTATAATTAGCATCTGGAGCCCTCTGGAAACTGGTTTAGCTAATTTGAAGGGAAGAACATTAACCTAGACAAAACACATAGGTACTTTTCTGCTCTTTTAGTGAGCTAAATTGGCTCAAAGTAAGATATATGTTGCAATGTGTAAGACAGAATGCTGGTCCATACGATCAGGAGCCATATCAGGGACGGAGAAGAGCAGAGCAGGGGTTGCAGAGGGAGATGGAATCAAGTTGTTAGTTTAGTTCATCTATGGGTGAAACCCCACAGGTTTTGTCATCCTCAGTTACTGTGGAGCAGTTTAATGTGGGAGAAAATAATAGGCTGTTCTAATCACTGAAGTCGGTAACTAAAAAGTATAGGAAGTCTTACAGACAGAAAGATTTGGGTTTCTTGACTTAAGAAAGCTTTCTCAGACAATATGGCCTCTTAAATGAAACCTGGTACTGTGCTAATAAATGTTTTTGATCACGAGTGTCTAAAGTTAGTACTCTGTATCTTATCTAGATAAGTGTCCTGGTTTGCAGAGGTATTTAATACACCCAGCTCTTGTGTATAGCAGTAAATAAACCTGGGGAGCCTCGTTCTGCCTCTGACTCTCTCACTGGAGCCAGCGTGTGTGCTTGTCTGAGAGCAGTGAGAACGAGGAATCAGCGTGTGCAGCACAAAGCTGCAATTGTACAGTCTGCTCCTTTATGCTGCTACCTCCTGTTCCAGTGTGGTTTGGCATCAAGAGGAGATTATAATCCAGTGGTGGCCATTTGGTGAATGTAAAATGAATTGCTAGTTGTAGTTTTATTTGCAATGAAAAATTGTCCTTGGCACAAGAGAGTGTCAGTCTTACTGATATTTGGGTAGAGAAGCCAAAAGAGGAATAGATATGACAACTGAACATTTGTGTTTTCTCACACAATAACCTGTTCTGTAACCTGTTCCTTGTAAGGGAGTGTGGGCCAAGGCTGGTGTTTCTGCCTCTACTGCTGATCAAGCTACTCAGATTGTATCTATTCCATTAGAACTCTCAATTCCAGTCTCTTTTATGATCTCTAATTTCACTGTGTATGTTAAAAACCTGGTTTCATTTACAGAGATGGCTTAATTGAGCCTGCCTTTGAATAGGTCACATGGTGCTTTAATGGTGTACACAGAGTACTGTAAACATCTGAGGACTAATTGCTAAGAACAAAACTAACCCAGAGTGTCTTTAAAAATCACACTTGAGTGCCATTGTTTTTGAATACCATAATGTTGCATTGTCTGCTGTCTGAGGTTCTTCCACAGAGGTTCATGTTGTGAGAGGAGTGTTTATTTCTTCTGTATGAATTAAACATATGATAGCTATTTCATGTCCTACTTATAAATTTTTAATTCTTCATGAGGGTCTATCTGGGATTGACAACAAAGTATCTGCAGTTAAGCCTACTCATATTCAACTTCAGAAATCATGGATGAGTTCTGCCCTTCCTTTTAAGTGAAATTCTGAGCATACACTGAGGAATAAGAAGTGAAAAGTAGGGCATTAAATGTTCAGTTGTCCTGTAGATTTATTGCCAATAAGCTACATGTTGCTGAAGTGCTAATTCAACAAGGTGCTTAATACGGACATAAGCTTATCCATATGAGTAATGTTATTGAAGTCAATAAGGGCTAGTCAGGTTCTTAAAATTATATGTGGTTTGGGACCAGAGTATGTAATATCCCTCCTTTCAGCCATGTTTTGGATACATTTCTAAATGTTTTCCAACATGATCTTCTGTTTACTTTTCATTGTTATGATGCTTTATGTTGTTATAATGATTTTACTTTTATCCTGAACCAAACCACTTTACAAATCAAATTATACATAGGGACTGTAGTAGCTGCTTCTGAGAGGAAACGCTCTTTGATGGCTTACAATTCCTTGCAGCAGCCATAATGATAGGCAGCAAGAAGTATAATTTCCAGTTGAAACAGCATGAAAGATTTAGGCAGGCAAAATATAATTATATACAATATGAAAATCACTTGTCTTCCCATCTGTTTCTTACTCTTAGGAGATCAATGCTGAAGGTGCAGGACAACGGTTTGAAAGCTACAGAATTAGCCTATAAATCTATAGGATTGCTTGCAAAGTTTGTTATAGTGACTTTTCTCGTTGTTTTCACTTCAGAAATATCAAAATCCCAGAATGATATGGCTGACAGATGTGCCTAACCACAGATTATGGGAAGAATGTGGAAAGAAGAAAGCAGAGAAGGAGCCAGTCTGACACTGCAATCAACATTACAAGCAGGGTATCCATTTTATTGTACACAGTCTCTAACTGTAAGAGCTGTTTCAGAGTGAAATATATTTGTGAGAGAAATCATGCACAGTGGAGTTTTGATTTTATTTTATGAACAGCAGTAGCTGATGTTCACTGACTGAGGTCAGAACTCTGATTCTTCACAAGGTTTTTTGACAGATTCTGCACAATTGATGTCAACCCAGAGTTGAAGTGTTAGACTGCAATTTTTACAAAGCGAGGGAAGGATGGCAAGGATGGGATGTTTTGCTCTCAGGTGCTCACAGATTCTCTTGAGGTTGAATTGATACCTGCTCTATATGATTGTTGGGCTGCAGGGAGGTGCTCTGTCTTATCTTCTTCCTGTCCCTTTTGCTGCTGAGCAGGACAGGTTCTGACCATCCCAAACCCATCCTTATGCTTTCTGAGCATTTTTTAACTTGGCAGGGAGAAAGCATTCCTGTTAGTTGCTAAGCAATTTCCCTTTCCCTTTTGCTTTGGTTACAGTGTGTAGCTTTCAGTGTTTTCTTGAGAAGGCTGGGAAAAATCCAGTCATCTGTTTTCCTAAAAATTGTGCTGAAGATGATCTCACATTTCTGCTTTTGAGTTGCACTTAAGACTTTGTTTAGTACACTTTCTGCTCTCAAGTGACTGAACTTTGTCGATACTGTTTTCCACTTTGTGGGTACTTACTAAATTGCCTTGTTCATCTGAACGAGGTCAGTGTGGTTTGCTAAGTGCCTGGATTAGATGCTGAGAAAAGCCCTTGCTTTGGGCCAGACCTTGTGGCACACATTGCTCACAGCTTCTTTGTGCACTTTTTCGCTTTCCTCAAAGTGTTAGGTGCTGATAAATGGAAGAGACAGGATGTCCAATTGCATGGACTGGGCAGTTTGAGTTGGCCAGGCAAGATCTGAGAGCTCCGTGAAATTAGTCTTGGTATTTTTGTAGCAATTAAATTATCAATAGAATTGGCAACAATTATTGGTTACCTAAGTGCTGCTTACATTGTGGCAAGCCATGCTTTGGTGTTAACTTTATTCCACAGGCAGAGCACTGCTCTTCTAATGCATTGAAAAACATCACAGTTGGAGACAATGTGAATTCAGACTACGCTTCGTTGCATGCTGATCACAAACAATATGGCACGTTTAAAAGATGGATATGGGTTCTTTGGCTTCAGAAATGAATTAGTAGGAGAATCCAAATTATTTGTGTGGAGTTTCAATTGCCTGTTTAATGATTTAGGACTTATATCCACACTTTGAGTTGCAGGTTTTGAAAAATAGACTTCAACATTTGTGTGCCAGAGCACTATTTCTCTGAGTCGTTTGAACCAATTGGACTATATTTAAGCTAGAATTTTAGTTTTGCTAGAATTATTGTTGACTTTTTTCTTGTAAATGTCCTTCAACTTTGTTTTCTTTTAGGAAGGGTAGCTGTTTACATCCTTACTAGAAGTGTGCCTTAAGTTATGGGGTAGAACCTGTTTTAAATTACACTTGCAAAACAACTAATTATATTTATAAGAAAATATCATGTTGAAATCCTGTCATGGTTTCCACCCTAGAAAGAACTTTCATTTTCAGAGAATGATTCAGAACAGTGTGGTTTTTTTTTTTTTCTTAGAAACTGTGTTTTTCTCTTAGGAATGACTGAAGTAGTAACTGTAACCACAAGTTTGAATGTGCAGTGTTTAAGACTGGGGCACTACTTAAGCCTCAAGACCACTATCTGGTTCTTAAGTAAGTTTTCTAAATTTGTGATGTGTGCAGAGCTTGATTCCTTCAGATTGAAGTTGAAAGAGATTATACTTAACTCTCAGTATTAGTGAAGAAACCAAATTAAATGGCAAGAAATACCAGGCAGTGTAAAATCTGGATTTTGAGGGCCTCTCATCATCAGAATCCCTAAGTTAATTAAGGGAAGTGGAGTTATCCCTGCCTCACTGGGGGAACAAGCAGGCATGTGCCGCGTTTGCGAGCTGTTTGTGGTGCATTGGTATCTGTGGGATACCTCTGCTGTGGCAACAGAAGCAGACAGAGCTGGGCTGGGTGTGTGTGACCTGCTGCTGAGTTTAGCACTGGTAGCTGTGCTGCCTAGTCAGTCTCTTTATGTTCTGTACTGCACAATAACAAAGTCTTTCTGATCCAAGTAGAAGCTAAAATTGTGTGTAGTAGCATGTTTTGGTTAGCAAGTGAAATTGGTTGTGTTTTAGGTTTTATAAAGCAGAAGACAGTTTCTCTGCTAGGAAGTACTATTTTGGGTTTGCTTGGGGTTTTTTGAGACTGTATTCTGAATACATTTTCTGTATGTTTCCCTTACACATGGTAACTTAATTCTTGCATCTATTCTTAAGGCAAGGCACTTAATAGACATCACAATTCCTGTGTGTAATAATAAGAACAGACTGGTTAGGATTTTGAACATCCTGGTTTTTTTTTCAGAAGTAATCTCACTGTGTTATCTCATCTCATGTCCTCATTCTGTAATGCTTTCTGCTGACTGTGCAGGAGGGATTCTCTTGCATTTCCATTTCCTTTCTGTAAATAAGTCCTAATCCTTTATATTGATTCAGTCATGTTATATTCTTTTTGATCTTTTGGGTAATCTGTTACACAACTTCTTAAAGTTATTTATTTTCTTAGATCTTAATCATGTAAAAATTCTTACCTTGCTTTTTTTTCCTATCCACTGAGGTGTCAACATACTTTTCATAGATTGTATTATCCCCAGGAAGAGGTGTGCCAGAAACACCAATATTTTGAGCATATTTCTAGCCTTATGTATTTGTATTTTGGCACTTCATTCTATTAGCCATTGTTCTTGGTAACAGAAGTAACTGAAGATAAATCTCAGGAGGTTTTTTTTTATATATATCTATGTGTGTGTGTATATATGTATATATATGTATGTATGTATATATATATATCTCCTTCAGAAATTATCAAGGTTTTCATGGGGAAGTTGGAAAGGTGAATGGACTTAGTCAAAGCAAAGTCAAGAATACCTTGGAAATTTAAACTTTTTCTATAAACAAAGCTCAATAGAAACTTGTCAGTCTGTTTATGTTTTCAAATCTCTTTCAACTTACATTCATTCTTGCATAGGTAAATATGGGCATGTGTCATGCATATTGCAAAATAGTTTTTAATTTCCTGGAGGCAAGATTATATTTTCTTCCAAAATTACTGTTTTGTTAAGGCCTAAGAAGGACTTTTATTAGTATATTGCTACTTTTAGTGTATTATTAGTAGACTGCTGTTAGTAATTGCTGTGGCTGTGACCCTTAGATTAGCTGATGGTATGTTGATTTTTAAAAAAATTATTAATATAATGAGTGTATCACTAACTGGGTTGAGAGAGTTATAAATCAACTTTTAAATTAAGTTACTACATTATCTTGGAAGGTGTGCCACTTGAATGACCTTAATCAGAGTCAGTTGTAGATATTTACTGAATTTTCTTCTGATAGCATTCTTGAATCAGGACACTTTTCTTAAAGTGAAAAAAAAAAACAAATCAAAAATTACTCTCTGAATTTCTTACAGATGACAAGTACACCCAGTCTGCAACAGCTCATCACTGGGGCCGAAAATGACAGTGAAACTCAGAGCAAAAGCAGTTGCAAGGAGGAAGAAGACATGACAACCAGTCCCACAAGTGATACAGTTTTCTGTGATGGCAGAAAACATGTAAGTTAAAGGTGAAATACAACAGAAGAGGTGTTTAAAAGGAACAGATATAAAAGCTTCTGCAGAATGCTGGTGTATTTTGGATTATGTTAGAAAATGAAGGAATAATTGCACTCAAGTTTCTATCTGATGAGAGACTAGTTCCTTTGGCATAGTCCTCATAGTAACACTGTGAACTTTTTGAAGCATAAGGCAAATTAATAATGGATAATTGATGGATATATCATCCACTGATAATGAATAATTGATAGAGCAGCTTCTTCTGAATTTTGCAAATGCAGCTAGCATTCTTCCCATTTGATTATCAGGGTTGGGATTATGAATGTGGTACTTTCTCACCCAGTATCTGGCCTTTCCTCTTCAAGCTTCATTTAACCAGAAGGATTTTGTCAGTCTGCAAGAACTGTGGTATTGGAAATGTCAGTGGAAATTCAAATGTCAGAATGCCAGTGAATGAAGAGGAAACTGACAGTGATGGAATCCAGGGGAGCAGTTCATAGGTTTAGGGGATGACATTGAATCATCCCATTGGATGACATTTTGAATACTGCAAGTGAGAGAGAAGGAAGCTGGTTATAAATGAATTCAGCACATGCTTTAAAGCCTCTGTGATTAACTGTGGAAGCTAATTTCTATCTATTAGTGATGAGATTAGGCAAGGTGAAGTATCCAAAGAATTCATGACTGATCTTATAAAGAAGGGAACTAGAATGACTTAGGGAATCAAAATTAAACCAGGCTGCGCACTTGACAGAGAAGTAGAAACGCACACAGGGACCTTGGTGCTCTCTCATAGTTGACTATGCTGTGGAGTCTGAGGTGTTAAGCTGACAAATGGAAAACAGTTTTGTATTACATTTGTGATTCCAATGATAACCATTTGACCTGGGCTGTAGAAAGCTCAGGCTTAAAACTGAAACATTTTCTGCTATCTTATAAAGGTGGAAGTCAAATTCCATTAAACTTCTCTTTGTGGGCAATTGTTAGATATTGAAGGCTACTTCATAAAAAATATCTTCCAGAACATCAGATGGCAGTGATTCCAGTCATGGCAGCAGAAATACAATATGTTAAATCCCTACTCACTGAACCAAAAGTGGTGACTTCCACATAGAATGTATGGGATGCATGATCAGGTGGGAGACACGTGTAGTGATATTCAGTCCAAACCATCATTGACCATAACACCTATCCAGCCTTCCTAAATAAATAGGGTGTTCTGTGGAATAAATATGAGGAACTTTCACAGAACTTTGTTTTAGGACATATTAGCTTAGGACAAAACTGTTTGCATTCCTTTGCTGTAAAGGATTTTGGTGGAAAATAAGCATTTTTTGGTCTAGTGAATAAAAATGTTAGTGAGTGAAAATGCAGAGCTGAACAAAGCTGCAAGTCAGATCATTTACACTGATACACTTCTTGTGGAGGGAGCAAGATTATTTGCAACAAGCATGAGGTCAAAAGAGTCGTTACACTTCTTTTGACTTCCTCAGTAAGCACTCTAACCCTTCTTTTGACACATATGTGTGTTGCTTAGAGCTTAAAAGAGAGAGTAGTTAGCCTCTTTAATAAATTCATTGGTGTGAACTGAATATTTGGCATGCTGCACAAAGGAAGAAAAGCATCTCCACGGAAGAGAGATATGATCTTGCAAACACTGCTTTGCACACTGCTGGGTTGTGCAATGCAGAGCTCCTTGGTTAACCAGTCCTGTGTGGGTTGGTGTTTATTTTCAGGGGGAGGAGTGATCTAACACAGATATCTTAGCAATCTAGGGCAGAGTTGCTGAGAGACTGATCACAACAGTGGTGCCTTCGTGACAAATGCTGTGTAAAAAGTTTCTAAGGCTCACCTTAAAGAATATCATTATAAATGAATAGAGATCAGACTGTTCTGAGTTGGTAATTTGTTACAGCAAAGGCAAGATAACACCCTAGAGTTACGTGTCTGGGCTGGGCCACACAAATGATTGATGTCTTCCTTCTTTGCAGTGTCCTGCCTTCTGTAAATGCTAGACACAAGAGCTCTTTATGTGTGGATGGATCATATATAAAGCATCCAAACCTTTGCCCCAAAGGTGGAAGTAAATGAACAGAGAACAAAGTGGCTGAGGTGAACTAGGGAGCTTCATCTTTATGCACCCACATATAATAGCTGGAAGTATTCATATTTTAATCTCTCCTGAATGGTCTGCAATACAGAGTACATCATTTTTATATAGAATTGGGACATCTTGTCAAGTATTTACTGGATGTACAGGCCACTTTGGTATTTCCTCTAATATGTGGTAGAACCAAATGTCTTGGTAGTGTACCCTACTATGAGATATGTATTAAAAGCAATCTAATTCAATGGTTTTTTAAAATCTTTTTAGATTTCAGAGGATTTTTTCACTCCCTTTCAGACACTTAGCCCATTTTTCTCACGGAAAGCAACATAGCAGTTTTATACAAAAACAGGTTTTAGATCCAGAAGTTACTTAAAGCATTTTCTCAGCCTAGAAAGTTTACTGAAAAGGGGAAAGCAGTCACGATTTTCAGGAATGTTATGGAAGCAATGGAATGTTTTCTGCAAATTACCCTGAATTTCATGATTTGCAGTAGCTTTACAGTGATGTCTGTAAAGATACTGACTGTTGAGGCAAAGAAATGTTTTGTCCTATTTGATCTGAAACTGCTTTTACCAGACATTTGTCTTTTCTTAGGGGAGTTTGTATAGTCTTAGCAGCACTTGCACCGAGTCTGGAAATTTTGGCAAGGCTAACGTCACAGGAGAAATAGAGTTTGCCTTAAAGTACAACTTCAGAGCTTGCATCTTGGAGGTTTGCATCAAGGGATGCAAAAACCTGGCTTATGGAGAAGAGAAGAAGAAAAAATGTAACCCGTAAGTATTTCTGTAAAGAAGAAGAAACATAAGGATAATATTCTGTTTATACATGTTTATACATGTGTATTTATTCTGTTTATACATGTTTATACATGTTCTGAGTGAAATGGATTTTGATACATGATTGTATGCCATACTGGCACCTTCAGAACATCCAACATACATACCAACCCTTTGCACACATACACACTGCAAGACAAATAGTTCTTTTTCCATTATGATCATTTTCTGCTTGGAATTCTCTTTTCCTACCTGTGAACAGACAATTGTGTATGTATGTTGCTGGTGAGTACCTTTGGGCCTTAGGAATAGCTGTTCAGTTTTTGGTTCTGAAGTTGTGGCTGAAACATGAGATGTCCTGTTTCTAATTCATCTGCTGACCCATTGTGGGTCACTGAATGGTTGCTATACTACTTGGGTGTTTCCATCTTCTGTGATAAAAGTAAAAATTTTGACTGCTACAACATATTTTAAAATCTAAAGTGATTAATAATTATGTACCATTGTAAGAGAAGGAAGTAAATATTACTGTGCAGAAAATTTTGTTTGTATTATTAAGCCATGGTGGCTTCTCTGTTTATCACTAAAGAGTCCTCTCTGTCCATGCAGTAACCACTGACAGAAAATCATCGGGTAGAATCCCTAACTACCTGTTCTTGCCCCTGCAAGAACAGGTTTCATGTTTCAAACATGTTTCACCATGTTTGAGCATTCGAGTGCCCACATTGGAATTGTGGCCTTGCTGTCACCTTCTCCTAGCAGGACGATGGATTTTGTGGAGATCTTGCAGAGAATATTGAAAAAGACAAGCTTGTTGATGAGCAGTGCCTTGCTGGAAGAGCAGCCTGTGGAGAAGGGCTGTTTTGGGAGCACTTCAGAAGTGGGTCAAGGTTCTCTAAGCCCCCTGGTAATTAAGCCAGGCAAAGCTGCAGGAAGCCTGAAAGGCAATGTGGGAAGTGCTGTGTAGTAAACATTATGTTCTCTATGGGTATATATTTATATATTTGTTGGTTTCCAAGCCAACTGAAAAAGTACAGCACATGTATTTGACGTGCTTGCTGAAAAGCAGGCTTTTAATTGATGTTTAAAACCTGATTAATTATTTAGCTTATTTGCTGGTTTGAAGTCTAGCTGGCTATGTTTTAATTAAAATGATCTGGGCTCATAGAACAAGAAGATAAATCTTCTAGTACCTGCATATTTTAAAAAGTAGCCTTACCTGTGGATCAGTTTGGAAAAAATAGGGAATATGTGTAAGTTCTGCATTGATATGAGATACAGCTGATTTTATTTACCCAGTAAGTTAATAAAAAGGCTGTTTAAAAATTCATTAAAATCATAATATCTGAAATATGTATAAGTACAGCTTTAAAATGCTTTGTATTATGCAAACAGCCTCTCCTTTCCCTGACAAACTGTAAGCACTCTCTATTGCTGAAATTCTTTACTTTTGAAGCCATAAAACAGGTACAGCCCACTGAACTGATATTAAGGGGAATATTTAAGTGTTAGCATTCATTTGCCCTACACTTGAGAAACTTTGGGTATGAATCATTGGTGCTTGATATGGATCCAGCTTAGCTTCCAGAAATTTTTTTGGCTGGTTTTTCTTCAATCAATGTTAGGGCAATTTTGAGCTCTTTAGACAATCTCTCATTTTCATTCTGGTAACAGTTAGAATAACTAGCATTTGTAAGACCTATTAGTTATTCTGTATTATTTACCTGATGTTGTGAAGATGAGATTTTCTTCATTAATGCTGGGGGACAAGTAGCAGTGATTCTAAAGTTGATTGAGTTTATTTTATTTTTTTCTTTGAGCACATAATATGCTGTTTGTTTTCATCATAAAGCTGTCACTACAACTGACAAGGTGACTTCTTTAGGGGGCTGTTTGATCAGAGGCTGAGGGTAGGACAACAGGATTCCTATTCAGATCCTAATCCATTCCCAAATACAATGGAATTGAAACACATTAGCTGAATGGTACACAAGGATCCTTATAGCCTATCTGCTTTTATAAAGGAAATATATAAATCATATTTTGCCATTTTCATGCTTAAGAGCTTACAAAGTCAATAAAGTTGTTTAAGAATTAAGAAAAATCTCCTCACATCTAACTGTTTTTTTCATTTGAACCTCCCTGCCCCTTCTGATCACTTTCTATGTATCTTTATCTCCAAGGTATGTGAAGGTTTATTTGCTCCCTGATAAATCTCCTCAGAGTAAGAGGAAGACAGCTGCTAAAAAGAGCACAGTGGATCCGGAGTTTGATGAGACTCTGAAGGTATGGTTTGCAATTCCGTGCTGCTAAATGTGCTTTTCCATGATACAATTCTGCAAGTTCTGAACTGACCTGTTGGGACAAATTTAGGAGTCACTGCAAAGAATAATTTTTTAAATTATGCTTTTTCAACCTAAATAACAGATGGTTGCTTTTGGAGCTGCAACAGTAAATTGGAAACTATTAGAGAAGTCTGCTTTTGTCCAAGAAAGTACCTTTAGTGAATAGTATTGCTCTGATTTACCACCTGGCAACAGCAAAATGTTCTTTCATAGATGCTTTTTGTTGTACATTCAGAAACTGGGTGTATTGCAGAACAGTTGGAATTTTACACAAATATCCCATTTCAAGTGATACCCCTTTGTTCAGTGACACTGCAAGTGTCTCTGTACAGTTAACTGTTAGCGCCAACTGAAATCCACCATCTCTAAAACAGTGTCTGCTTACTTTTCCCTCTGCAACTGATGCTAGGCAGTTTCTTTGTACTGTCTAATTTCAAACATTAATAATCCCAGCAGAGAAGAGTAGTTATGATTTCAACTCCTTAATGCCTTTCAGTATTGCTTCTTGTATCCTTGTTAGAATTGTGTGTAGGAAACAGCAGTCATTATTCTTACTTCTCAGACACTTCATTAAATATGAAGCTGTGTACTGCCAGCTGGGAGAGCCTACATTAGTTTGGTTGATCCCAGCTTTCCCAGCTCCACTTCTGTACTCAGATCACTGCAAAAAATTTTTGTGTGTGTGCTTTGGCAAGCTGCAGTAGGACATAAGATGAGTTCTTCAGTAATATATTGTCTTGGAGGAGATATGTTGCAAAGTTAATGAAGAGGCAAACTTGTGTTGCTTCTTGAACTACACAAAAGTTTGAAAAGTTACCTCCAACTCTTGGTGTGTGACAACATCAATAATTAATCATGAGTGAAACAAGCAAAAGGTTTGTAAAGACCATAGTTCAAGTTTGATGATAACATAAAAGGATTTTTGTAATGTATGCGATTCTTATACAGGCAAAGCCTGTCTATAGAGTTTAAGTTGGCAGAAAAAAAAATGACCAGAAGTTGAAGTCACTGGTCCTAATTTTATATGCCTTTTTCAATGCTAGTCATGCAGAATTGATTAAAGGAGAGTGAGAGCCATGCCTGAGCTGGCTATATAAACTCCAGAGGTGTTTACTTAGAAATATTTAAAGAAAGTTTAATTATTAGTTTATCCAGAGCAGCAAAAATGGTCAAAAGTGCAAAGTACTACTGCAGATAAACACCATCATGAAACTGAGATTCAACTGGGTGGGATTCAGCTGGAGATTAAGGTAGCTGCCTGTATGAGAGCTAAGTGCCCTTGGAAGTCACTGGAGCCCAGGGTGACTCAGGATGATCAGCCACAGAGCCCACACCCAGCTTGTGATTCAGCAGCCTAAATATGGGCACTGATTTCCTTGCCTGTGCCTTGCCTCCAGCTTTCCATGCTGGTCACCTGTGGGCTGGGTTTGCCAGTCTCAGGGGGTGTATTAGATACCCAGCAATGTCTCAAAGGGCTCCAACTATGTTTGGAGAGTGGATCAAGGCTTTAATTAGTCATCAGCTGAATTACTTCCTTGCCCCTGCTGACTGCATTAAGTAGATGTCCACTGACCAGAATGGGAATTTAAGAACCATCATTAGGTGTCTTCTTGAACTGGTCTCCAGAGCAGCCATATTCTGGAGTGTAAACAGGGAATATACATATATATATATAGAGAGAGAGAGATAGATATATATATAGATAGATATATACACACACACATATGTATGTATACACATGTATATAAACAAAACACACAAAAAACCCAAAAAAAACAAATCAACAAAAAAAACCCAAACCAAAAAACCCCCAAACAAAAAAAAAAAAAACAAACCTCAAAACCCCAGCAAAAATGGTCAGGAGTTATTTAAAGCTTTGAATTTATAATCAAAAACTTTAGCAAAGCAGGTCAAGGTATTCCTGGAATGTTGTCTCCTATTTGAATGAGCATTATTCAGCATGTGTAATATATAACTAGTTGGGGGTTTTTTCAGCTTGCAAAGCACACTCAGACAACATGGTTCTGTCTGCATCCAGAGGCTTTCAGTTGTGCTGTGGCTGGGCTTCCTGGGAGCAGGTGATGAGTGTGGGCCTGCATTCATCCTATGCATTGCTCTGTAAATGCTGTTTATCTTTCTAGTACAAGA
Organism: Muscicapa striata striata; assembly: GCA_030060385.1. Classification (NCBI taxonomy): domain Eukaryota; kingdom Metazoa; phylum Chordata; class Aves; order Passeriformes; family Muscicapidae; genus Muscicapa; species Muscicapa striata. The sequence continues at coordinate 4,241,374 of JAREIS010000010.1, read as the reverse complement.
TTGAATACTCCCAGCTGAGAAGTCGGCAACTTCAGATCTCTGTGTGGCATGCAGGAACCCTCAAATACAGGGTGTTTTTGGGGGAAGTGGTGATTCCCCTGGCAGCATGGAACTTTGAAGAGGAGTCAATGCAGTTTGACTGGTACCCGCTCAAGCCCAAGGTGACTCTAAGCATTTGTGCTTAATTGTACCTTAAGAGCAAGATGTAGTGAAAGCCGTGAGAAAGATCACCCCTATGAGATCATTAAGGGGAAAATGCTCTCAATCCAGCCCATGAGCAAGATGTGTTGGAAACACAAATTAGATGTGAGAAGGATGTGAGAATAAGCTGTGAGAATGTTTGCAGTAATGCAGACTTGTGTGTGTCCCTTTCTTCAGCTTGAGAAGCCTGAAGATGATCTTATCCAGTACAGCGGTGAGCTCCTCGTGTCTGTAAGGCTGTCGGTACCAGCCCAGTATCAAAGCCTCCAGTTTGAAGGTACAAAATGTTTTGGCATTCACAAGTGCTTAACAGTTGTTCTTGATGATCTTAGAGGTCTTTTCCAACATAAATGATTCTATGATTCTGTGAATTCCTTGGCTAGAAAAAATTGAGATCAATGAAGGACTGGAAAAGTGTCCTTGTAATATTCCTGTATGTTTTTTTTAACAGTTACAGTAAATGATGCCTTACGGTGTTTTATATTTTAAATCAAAACCTTTTCAAGCTTTGTATATTTGGTTTTTTTTATTTTTTAATGCCAACAAAAGTTGTACATTATAATGGCAGGAGTATGATGCATCCAGCTGTTTTTCAAACTTGTACCTGTCATGATGTTACCAGGAGAGGTGAAACAGCAGTTCTACTGTCCAAGGCAGAGACTGGACAATTTGGGGAAAATTTGGAAGGGAAGTATCTGCAAGGATACCAGACCAGCACCCTTGGGTTCCTCCAGTGGTCTCATCTTAAGGAGATTGTTTCACTTGAAAGGTGCTAGGTTCAAAACATATATAGTCAGGATTCAGTTTCTAGTAATGAAAACTTGTGCCTTAGTATGTCAGAGCAGGCACCTGCTAGTGGAGTGAAATAAACACTTTTGGAGGGAGGGATAGGAAAACCTCTTTTCGTTACCTCCCTAGACCATAGTGAGGTGTACAGACATTCAGAGCTCTAGTAGTGCTTTCTGTGTCAGGACAACAGCAGCAGCAGGTAAAGACCAATAGGAAGCTCTAATTAACTGTTTTGTTATTTTTGTTCCCTTTTCTTTTCCAAATGACTCCAAAGTTACCAACTCTGTATCTTCTGTTTTTCTTCCCTATGCATGCCTGTGTTTTGGGTCTCTGCTCTGTGCCTCGAGCTGTGAGTGGAGCAGTATCACACCATGGGTTTGACTCTCTCCCCTGACTTTTCTGACTGTTCCAGAAAAATGCTTGTGTGTACTGCCCTGTGTTTGCTTTTCACAAACACAACAGAAAGCTTTGTCTTTGCAACAGGGATCACAAAGCAGCCTGCTGCTCACTGCTTGGTTTGCTTTGTGTGTGAATCATTCACTGTACAAACATTCAAATCTTTGAAATGTTCCTAGTCCAGCCTTATGACTCCTTATCTCAGTAGTGCCACTTAGGCATTCCCCTGCTTACTTTTAACAGCATCTTAAGCTATGAGCTGAACTAACTGAGCATTTCATGTGATAAGTGCTCCTTTTTCAGGAAACAAAGACCAAGGAGTTCTCAACTGCCAGCTTCAGGTTATGATATTTGGGGCCAAGAACTTGCCCACGCCAAGATCTGCTGGAATGCCGAACTCCTTTGTTAAAGGGTATGTCTGAGACCTAACAGTTCAAATAGAGACTGTCACATGTGTTCCATGCAAATGTGCACATTAGCATGTTTTCAGCAGGAGACTGGCATGGGAGTGTGGCATTGCCCACACTCTTAATCAGACTTCCTAGTAATGGTGACACTTAGTTGTCTGCAGAACAGCAGCAGTTTGCAGGGTAGTGATCGTCCCACCCGTCCTATTGGTTCCTGAATTTTAGATTTGAATTATGTCATTAGATGTAGAGTTCACTAGTTTAAGTATGTGCTCTTAGGTATTAGGGGAGTGGAAAAAAGGGTGCAAATACAAAGGATGTTATCACAGTTTCAGTTCTGCCTTTGCAGAATGAAGCATAGCTCTGGAAAACTTTTTTATCCTCTTCATTCTTGACATTTTAAAAGAGAAGGAACTGAATTTTTCTTCAGTGTTCTGAGTAGCTTGTATGTGGGATTGTTTTACTTCCTTGCTGACAGGCATCAGATGCCACTGGAAGGATGATACTGGGGTAAACTTACATGTCATAAAACCATTTCACCTGTTGTGGCACCCACCTTTGGTGAAATGAGTGAGCATTTCATTTCCTGAAAGGCAGGTTTCAGGCACTATTGAGTAGCAGCATGTGGAGCAAAGACTCCTTCAGCAGTCAGTGACAGCAGAGTCAAAGCAGACTGCAAAAGTCTTATTTGCACCTGCATTAAAGGCTGGTGAGAAAAGGTGCAGGTCCCAAAATAAACACAAGAGCACCATATTCTACCTTGCACTAAGGCTGAAGGGTTTTGCTATGTAAGGCAAACCAACAGGCTCTAGTTGGTTGTCAAAAATGTTCTGTTTTCTGGTTGGGAAATCAGTAGCCTAAATTTTTTGGGGGGGAAGTTGTCTTATCCTTCCAGACCAAGCAGAGGTAAAGCAAAAGTCTCCTATCCTGAAGAAAGAAGCCTGTCCACAGTGGAAACACTTGTTTGTCTTTGATGGTGTGACCCCAGCTCAGCTACAGCAATCATGTCTACACCTGACTGTCTGGCACAAGTCAAATTTCAGTGCAAGTGAACAATTCCTAGGAGGAGCCAAGCTTGGTGCAAGTAAGTTTTTTATCACTGGAAGTTGAAGGTAATTTGGGGAAAAGTGCATTTAGTTTCCATCCCAAGCAGTAATAATTACGCTGTGCTGTTTATTACCTGCTATCTTGTGCTTACACATGCAGTCCCAGCCTCTGTCCTAAGCAACATGCAGTCATGCAAGAGCTGATGCATGTGCCTCTGTTCAGGTCTGTGCAGGTTCAAGGCTGTCAGTGGAAATTTTCAGGATAGCCATTTGTTAGCCTGGCAATTTTTATGGGTCAGAACCATGCAAAGACAAGCACAGAAATGGTGTGGCTGTAACTCAGAGCTCTACATATTTTTAAAGACTTATTCCTTTAATTATTTTCTATGAATTGGCTTATTTTAAATAACTTCTCATCAAAAGAAAGCAGGAGAACTAATCATTTCATAGACTCCAACCTTGCTTATATCTGTTTATTATTTTATATCTGCAAATCAATCTAATCAGTGAAATACAGGAGGTGAAACTTGCTCCAAAGGAGCTGTTGGAAGTTTGAAGTTTTGGGCTCTGCTCTAATGTAAGAGTGAGCTTTCTTTCTCAGGTCTGAGCAATGCCTGAGAAACCCTCTGCTCACTGAACTGGACCCTGTTTCACTCGTAGTTGAGCAGGAAAGCATTGTCCTTTGAAGGCTGCCCAAAAGTTTCCCACCCTTGTGGGTTTCACAAGGGAAAATTTTTTGAGAGGAAAGGGTCAAATGTTTTGGTATCAGCCTCCAGTTTACAGGAGTATTATCACTAGTGATAACTCAATGTCATGCAGGCTTCCTCATGAACTTTTTTTTGCTTATCCTAGCCAGCATTTGCTTTTCTGCTAGAGCAGGGACAATCTGCTTGTAAGTGATCTGAGTCCTAAAGCTGGAATGAACTGGAGCAGGAGGCTTAGTGCCATTCTGCTATTATGAGTATGCACACTTTCTCTTCTGTTTTTAGTCATGAGCCAAAAACTTTTTCTTTGCTGCAGGTTACACTCTTCAGAGAGTGATCCCAGTTTAACAGGATGTAAATAATAGTTCAGAAGTCTAAATACCACTTATTGCAATTAGTGCCTTAGGAGCTACAGAACAGCTGAAAATACTAGAACGTACAAGTGGGTGAAAAGGGTGGCCAGAAGTTGGGTATGGCCAAGTGAAAAGTAACCCTGATCTTTCCTTTTGCTTTCTTGCAGAGGAATTCTTTGGCTCTATGGACCTTCCTTCTCAGGGAGTGCTCCAATGGCAGGAAGTGCTTCACAACCCAAACATGTGGATGGACTTCCCACTTGTACTGCATTCAAATAAGGAAAACCTTAAATCATGAGAGATTATCACACAACTTTTCCTTTCCCATGTCCAATGTTTTCAACTGAAATGGTACATACTTCAGGTCTGGGAAAAGTACACTGCAACAGCACCCATTCCAGTTTTTTTGGGAATAGAATTATGTATTTGAACATATGTGACATTCTGAATGTTTTATTTCTTCAAAAGTTAAGGCTTTGGTGTCTCTAGCTGGAGTGTAAGGATAATATTGTTTCTTCAGGAGTGACAGCCTCAGTTTGGGATGCATTGTGCTGACAAAGCAACAGGAGCCTGACAATGTGCAGCTTTCCATTTGCAGGCCTAGCAGAACTGTTACTGTTTAATTTAAATTGCAGCTAGGGCTGCTTCAGAGAAAATAACCATTACAACAATAAAGTTACATTATTTCACTCTTACATTGATGTTTAAGCCGCAGAATTCAAAACAGCTTATCTTTGTTTGCTGCAAATGGGTGATGCTAATGCCTCTGTACTTCAGCATTATCTACACTGCCACTTTATTTCATGTGACTTTAAAAAGCTTTGGCCTGTGGCCATGTCTCAAATGTGTGCTATAGCATGGTGCTTAGAAAGTTAAATGTATAAATTCTCTGTCAGTAGCAGGGTGGGACTACAGCCAATGGAATAAGGGTGGGTATAAAAAGTTCCTTCTTATCAGCTAACACTGTAAGACAGAATTATTAACAGCCCTGATCCATAGGGTGTACAGCACATTACAAAAGCTTAGCTAAATTTATAATTTCTTCATGTGGACAACTCTAACTACTGCTGCTGTGTTATGCTTTTAGTCCTTACTGCAAGGATTCCCCCTTCTTCCTTTGTAGGTTAGTGTGGCTTTGAAGGATTTGAGATGTAAAGACACAGGGACTCATAAGCTAAGCCAAGGAACTAAAAGAGCAATAGCACAACTTATTCAAAATATGCCCCACACAAGAAACACTTCACTCCATCGCCTTTGTTACTTTGCAGATCTTTTATTTAGATGGTTGCTGCTGCAAATAAAAAAAAAAAAACCCACACAAGATTCAACTCAAGTATAACGCAGCATAGATACTGTAAATGAAGAGGTGACAACGTACTGTATCTCACTTTCTAACAGATTTTCAAGGAAAAAAGGGGAGAGTGGAGGAAGGATGGTCACAGAAATGCTCTCTACTAGAGAGAATACAACTGTGATAAAAACAAGTAGTCCCTTCATCTTTGGAGTCTGAAACTTTAAATCAAACATTTAAAAAAATTAGAAAATTTGTTAGAAAAATAGGTGCAGTAAAATTGTATATATTGGATCATGTGTACATATAACAGTTTTCATTAAGTAAAAAAATGATCTTTACAAATAATGCTTTATAGTAAATAATCAGTTGCACTGTATCAGACTACAGTCTTGTTTAGGCATTTTTACAGATGCAAGTCTTATTAAATCTGAAAAGTAACAAAATATACAGAGCAAAACTATTTCCCTTTAACTAGTACTGCAATTCACATATTGCATTTTTTATATATATATATATAAATACTACACACTATAACTAATCAGTAATGAAGCTGGAATGCAAACACAGTGGTGTCTTAGATTCCAGGAGTATTTGCTACTTGTTACATGAAGAGGGTATCTGTGTCCCTATGCCACTTCTGAGCCATCACTGCACAATTTCTCCAGTTGAGAATAGCAACTAGAAAATATCTAATTTCTACACAAAGTAGTTCTGAGGTGTTGTCAGTTCTTTTGTGTGGGGGGGCAAGGGAAGGGGGAACAGGGGCATCAATACCTAGGAAAAAAACAGGCTCTACAAGCCCCTGTGTGTGGATTTACAACACACATACAGATGCTTGCAAATCCTGAGTTCCAGAACCTGTTTTCTCAGCTGTTACACTTTACACTGTAGCTAATAATACAAAGACATATGGCACAAAATTCACCCACAGATGCTTATCTTTTAGACCAGGCTGAATCCAGCACCTGCACAGGACACACATCTTTAAATAGAAGTGTGGCCTGTTAAAATTTGTCTTGCTTAAAGAGAGATGTGACATAAGGCCTTTTGGCACTAAGCAAAGGCATGAGCAAGTTACCAGAATCTGTGGTACAATAAATTTTAAACTATATCAAATTTCACAGCAGGTTCAGAATAAAAGGGAGATTCAAACACCTCTGAGTTTAGAGAACATTGGTTAAGTGTCATACAGTGACACCTCCTCAGGGAAAAAAAACAAACCAAAAAACCAATACAACAAAAACCCCAAAACAAGAACACAGCATTAAGATCTGCCTTTCCCACAGTCCTGTATTCTTACAAGCATCCTTACATTGCCTCAAACTCATCGATTCTCTGCTTGGTGTTGCCTTGCCGGATCTGCCGCAGCGTCTTGTACTTGTCCCGTCCCTGGCGCATGTTCTCCGAGTGGATGATGTCATTTTGGGTCATCTTGTTGTTGTGTCGAGCCTGGGCCAGCTCATCTGTCAGCGCCTGCAAGACGAAGAACAATGAATCCAGGTTACATGTGAGAAGCTCTCTGCTCCTGTCAGTCATGTTCTTTGGGGAGAGCTGACAGTTGTTAATGCCTGGAAACAGCAGTGACGTGGATATGACCCAGGCTCTCCAAAAACATTGTGGATGATTTAAGCAATCTCAAAGCTTGAGCTATGAGAACAATCTTTATATACCTTGCCTTTATTTCAAACTATCAGCACTGTAAACAAAGATAAAGTGTTGTGCTTTGTGTGTTTAACCAAGTGTTTAAAGGAGCTGTTGTCCAGGACTGATAGTTTCAGTTCCAAGCAGTGCCTTACCCTCAGCTGGCTCTGCACTCGTGCGTTCTTCTCTGCCTCGGTAATGCGCGACTCCTCGTTGCGGTCATTCCTGATGCCCTCGCTGGAGAACTCGGCGCTGTAGGCTGAGTACTCGGAGCCCTCATCTTGCAAGTTGTCGTGGACGTGGTAATTCACTGGCTCATAGACAGGGGGTGGGGGTGGAGGTGGAGCAGTCATTACCAGGTGTAACTCCTCCTTGGTCTTTACCAGATCCTCCTGTGCTTCCCTGGCCTTTGGGAAAAGAATGAAAAATATTTTCAATGCGTTTCTTGCTTTAAGTCAGCTTAATGAACATTTAAATGCTCATCTTCCTAGTTTTTTCAATCTACTATGAAAAGCAAGAGAGAATTAAATGTCTGCAGCTGATGGTACTCTACTATTAGAGAACTTTTTTTTTTTTTTTTTTTTCCGCTAGGGATGCTATCATCATCAGCCACTGTGTCATGTGCAGGGGGTCTGAACAAATAAAACAGCCCAGGACAAAGTTCTATGGAAAGCTACAGTTAATCATCATTCTGTTCTCCATTTGAAGGGCTGTGGGCTGAAGACACAAGTTCCACAGAGTAAGAACTTGGGAATCTAATTTGGCATTTTTAGTGCAATTACACACCAGGCAGTCACCTTGCCTGCTGCTGCAGTGGTTCTCCCATCCCATGTGTCTTACAGTGCACTGGGAGCACCAGCACACGGAGACTTATGTGGTTTGTCTTTGGTTTTAGTGCAGCAGTTTAATAAAAACTCTCCTGGCTCCAGGTACCAGGGAGCCACTGACAACAGCACACACTCCTCAAAACAGATACCTGCAGTGTGGCTGCATTTGCAGCATCTTCTCTTGACTCATGTAATGTTTTCAGACATTACTTTATGGATTACATGCATCATTAATTCATGTGCCCCTTCCTCTCCAAGGCTCCAAGACAATGATCACATTTTTAGGTTTTTATACAGGCTTTCATTCTGAGTTTTGACTGAAGGGTTGTTGGAAGAAAGGCATTTTTGCAGATGTATTGCACATTGATCGCAAGTTTGGCCTTTTTCACTGCTGTATGCCTTCAAAGGTTTGGAAGTCACACTAGGCTAAGCACCACAGTATGCTCTGCTTGAGCACAGAACTTTAGAACAACTTGTAAAGCAGATACTCACTCTGATTTGCCACTCTTCAACCTCAGTCTCTTTACGCTTCCTTGCCTCTTCAAGAAGTGCTATCTTGGCTGTATACTCTGCAAGCTCTGTAGCCTGTTGAAAAATAAAATGGGAATTACAAGGACTCTAAAAATAAATACCAATCCAACCCAAAAAACAAACACAATAAAAATATTGTTAACTCTAATAGAGACTGAAAAGGAAACTAAGAACTAAAAATTAGATTTCTTATGATAGAAATCAGTGCCACAATGATGGTCCAGTACTTCACTGCACTGTTTTTCCCTGGACATGATGGCTTTGCCTTACCCAAAGGCACAATAACATGCCTGTGTATCTTGCTCTCAAAATAACTGGGTCTTACCAGCTGTTCCTGGCTCTTTATCTGGTCCATAGTTTGTCTCTCCAGCTCTTCCTTGGCCTGCAGAGCTGCCAAACGGTCAGCTTCCAGGCGCTCTGCCTCCTCCTGGGCCCGCTTCCTCTCCTCCTCCAGCTGAATGGCTCTTTGGATCTGATCTGACAGCTCTGCAAAGAGACACATTAGTGTGGTTAGTCCACAAGTCTGGCCAAAGCTGAGGAACTTCAGTCTTGAGTAACTGCAGAAGTCATGACAAGACTTTACTCCAGCTTGCAATACTCCCTTCACTGTGCGCCTCAAAGTAATTATTTGCATAATACATCAAGTATGTGGATTCAGAAGTAGTCAGATGTGCACTGTAATTACATCTTCTGCAAGATGCTTGCACTTAAGTCTGTAACACTGACATGACTCTGCTGCCCTTAATTGACAGTTTGCTGCAAGGACCAGATGTTGCTGCCTCCAATGTGTTGTTCTGCATTGTAACAGAAACTTCCATTTCACTGGAAAGATTTGTTCCCAAAGTACTTTTTCTGTTCAGAGTTAGTAAAAAGTACTTGAGGGCTGAACTGTTTCTCACTGCTGGAAGAGGCTGTGCTACTTAAATCCTCCTGGCAACAGGGGAAAACAGAGTTCCTGCCCTTTGGTTCCCAAATAAAATTGGCAGATTTTATGCTACTTTCATACTTTGGATGCATATTGGTACATTTAGCTGGATAGGCAGACATTAGTAAGCCTTGCCAAGTGATCCCAGTGTCACCAAATGCATGGACAGCAACCCATACAACCCCTCTATGGGGCACAATATGTGTGTGGTCAGCCAGACAAGCACTTTACCTTTCTCTGCTTTCTGAGTCTTCACTTCATACTCTTGTAGCCTCACCAGCAGCTCTTCCTTCTCCCTCAGCATTTGCTCTTTCTCCCTCTCAATTGTCTCTCTTCTCCTCTTTTCATCTTCTAGTTGTTTCCTGTTAGAAACACATTTCATGCTGGAAGCTCACTTTCAGACCCAAGCTACTGCCAGACAAGAAAGCTGGCTGGGAATCCCTCCAGGCAGCTCAATGGGAAAGTGGCTGCCAGGAAACAGGAGCCAGAAGACAGAAATAGGCCGTTCCATCATCTCTTCAGAATTTTTGGTCAGTTTTAGATACCCCATTTCATAAAAGCATTTGTATTTTTGTTGGTTGCCACAGAAATTTACAACACCAAATAGCTGCTAGACACAGAGAGGAAAAATAGGACTTGTACGGCAAGGCAGAGGAGGTATAACTTTGTTACTCCTGCCATATGGAAAGGCAAGGAGGTGCGAAAACAACAGCACTGAGGGAATGGAGACAAACAATCCACAAGTTCAGGAGAAAAGCAGCAATATTTCTTGAATCATAAGCAATCTGCTGCCAGTGGTAGAATTACTATTCCTTTTACCTGGCCTGTAAGAGACCTCCCAGTTCCTTCTGTCTTTACAGTGTAGATATATGTGCTCCCTGTGAAGGCTCCCAACCATCCCATGGCCCAGCCCATAAATCAGATGCCAACCCTCAAGAGTCAGGAAAACCCCCCTCTAGGTGCACATGACCACACCAGAGCCTCCTGTGCCTTTACTTGCACATTTCCTTGCAGCTCTTGAGGCTGCAGCCAGGACAGCCGACTGTGTGGGCACAAGTAGGGAGAATAACACAGTCCCACTGCAGGACTGCAAGTCCCTGCCATACTCCAGAGCTCCAGGGCCACATGTGCTCCTCCTGAGCCTGGGATGGCTCAGAGCCTTGCCCACGTTACTGACCCCTGCCCAGGGGATACAGCTGCTTGCTGAACCCTGGCACTTCAGTGTCACTTATTTCTGCCATGCCAGCTGTCAGTACCCAAGCCCACCTCTCCAGCTGTTTCTGGTGCTTCTCCTCCCGGGCCTGGGCTTTCATCTGCTGCACCTCAATGGTGTCGGGCTTCCTGCGCCGCATGTACAGCTCATGGTTGCCCATGCAGAGCTGCAGGATCCTCTTGTTAATTCTCAGACGGGGGGCATAAAACACAAAGTCCTAGGAGAGAGACACCACAGTCAGTTTCTTCCAAACACTCTCTTCTCCCACCTAACTGCTACAGAACATCTTGCCACTAATTTCATTTTAATCCAGACGTACATGCAAGGCCATTTCAACACAGCAGCACGGACTGCAAATATCATCTGAAATCAAAACTATTGTAATTTATATTCTCCATTTAAAATCTACATAGAATTGAAAAATTATTCTTCTAGAAAAAGCATCTTTTAGAGAAAATCCCATATTAATGAAGTCTCTTTTAAATGGAGATTGTTAGATGTTGCAGAAGGTTCTGGGTTGGCAGGTAAACATCTGGGCAACAGACCTCTAGTTTGCAGTTTTGTGACTAAAAGACAAAGCATAAACTACAAATGCAACTTTGTAGAATTTCTTGATCTATCTGAATCAACATTCAAGGCCCCATGTGTTTTTTCAGAGAAAAACATCTTTCAATATAATTCTTTTCCATTCCATGACATTTCCTCGTTAAGCTGACCTAGGCTGTTACAAGTGTCAAATGAAAACTAATTTTTTGACCACCAACCACACAGGTTATTTGAAATATCATGTTGCAGGCAGTAATGAAACACAAGATACTCTAAAATTTCTGGTTCAATAAAAAGGACATTCCCAAATTTCTCATCCTCTGTCTTATAATCAGACCTTTACAGAAGAAAACCAGCTAAGGAAGGGATATGGAAGGCCCAAGTTCATTACCTCCCTGATGATTTTTCTGAGCCCACAACCACACACATTTACAACACAGTCTAAACTCACACAGTGGATAAACATCCTTGTGCCTTTTCTGTGTACTACATGGATAGTGGGCAAGCTGCCACATTAGCACCATAAACCAGTGCCCATTCCTTGGAATTACTCTCTAATGGATTGCCTCACTGTTAGCAAGAGATGCAACCAGGAATGGAAGCAGTGATCATGTTTTTAATTCCCTGAGCTCAAAAGCACATCTGTGGCTATCTCTGGGAAAACTAGAAGTCATACTAAGCAATTAAAAGCTCCCCAAGTGGAATTAAGATGAATATGCTAACAAAGACTGATTTTCTCCAATGCATTTCACTAATGTGCACACTGGCTGCAGAAGAGGCAGTCAGGGCAGTGTATTGTGCTCTCCCACTAAATCCTGCTGGAGCAATTCTGAGGTGCACAGGTCTGATCCTGATAATTGTGACTGTAAGCCTCTTATCCACCCTCCTACTTCTGACAAGTAATTGTAAGAACAAACAGTTTGTGTGCATTGCGATGAACGGGTCCCGTGTTGAGGCAAAGCTCACTTACATGGACGTAAATACTAAGGGCATGGATGGTGCTTGAATTCATCATTAAAGGCCATAATCAAGGGACACAACATCCAAATACAAATAAAAAAGAATGCCTTTCTTTCCTCATCCCCAGCCTACCACCCAAGATCTCACACAACTGGGAGAATTGCACCTCAATATTTTAAAGCTAATGTGCTGAAGATGTTGGAGTATATGGGCAGACAAAGCCCAAAAATTAAAAAGCTTATCCTGGGCAAGGTGCCACAGGACTCTATGCTTTACATTACTGTCAATTTAAACACAGGCATATAGAATCCTCCAAATTAAAAGAGAGCTTCCAACCCACAACTTTGGTGGACTGAATATTTTTCTGTAGTTACAATGCCTGCCTTTTTCAAAGGAGACACAAGCACACAAAGAGATCCAGACAACTTCCTGAATACTCAAAATTAGTGCCCAGGTAAATTCTTCTTTTAGGCACAACTTTAAACATACCACCAGCCAGAGGGAAAATAACAATTGACAGAGAAGGAGGAAACATAACTCAGGTTTTCAACGCTAACACCTTTCTGTACCAGCCTTTTGCAAGCCTTCCATTTCAAACTCAGATTTACTCTTTGGGGAGTGGGTGGCAAGTTGTGATCTGTGATTTGTAATTATGTACAACACATGCAAGAGGCTCTTCTATTGAGAAAAGCATGCCTGACAGACCAGCTTTCTATCTCTGGGGAGTTTTGTTGGTTTTCACTAACAGCATCGCAGAAAAAAGCTCCTCTCTCCCAAGTTCTTATCTGGGGAAGGAAGAAATCCCTGTAGCATTAGTATCCTTTGAATTACTGGGAGGATCTTTTTCTGTTAGAGATATTTATAAGCTGTCATCCTTTGCCAAAGCCAGGCTGGTTATTATTTCTCTGGGCTGTACTTACCCACCAAGGCCAAGTACTGGGGTGGGGGAAGAGCAGAGGAGGTCTTTCTCAACTACTCCAATAACTTCACAAGACTGACAGAATGACATCCACCTATACCAGTTCTTCCACCTTACATTCTTAACAGGTCAAATTAAGTTTCTAATTCCTCACTAAAATAACTCTGAAAACATACTTTTAAGTATTGAAAAGCAACATTCACAGATAGCTACATTTCAGTTCTCCACCAAAGTCATATCCCTGAAATTTACCTTGGTGGTCAAGAAAGTCAATGAACACCACATTTTACTCAGTCAGTAGTGTGGAAGTGAGCAGTGATGGATGGAAGCCATATGTATCCATGTGGTTTTGCAATAGCATTTGAACTACCTCTGTAATTTTTTAATGAACATTTTTTGATGTTTGGGTTTTTTTAATGAAAAAATAAAAATAGAATTTGCCTATCAGCTTCCATGCACTGAAAGACATGCAGAGAGGACTCACAGAAATAGCGAACTAGCAAAGAATCTCAAATTTGAGCAAGAATATATATTTCATATATAAATATACGAAATAAAAAGGACTCTGCAGTTGTAAAATCCTTATCTTTTTCCACATGAACTATCACTATCAGCCTTTCATTTATGCTGCACAGAAAAAACAGCAGCTCTAAATACAAATGCTTATTTTGCTTCTAGAGTATCCATGGCTTTCTCCTCTCCCAAGACTATTTTGAGATTAAAGTTATCAGTTGTTCATATGCAGTATCCAGGAGTTCCTTCTAGATATACTTACTGGTGCCTTCTTGTCAATAGGCTTTATAACAAACTTCTTGTCATTGAAAGAGATGTTTCTGATTTCACTCCAGGGGAACCCAATCTTAGGGGTTAGTCTGGAAAGAAGAAAAACTTGTTTTAAGAGATGATGCAATAAACATTTTTCTCCCATATTGCTTCCAACACACAGACTTGGTGGAATGCAAAGCTTTCCCAACAGACAGAAGACAGTAGTTGAACCAGAATACTACAGGGAGCAGAAAAAAAAAAGCCCAGTTACCTCTCTCATTGAGTCTCTTCTCATTTTCATCAGCCACCCTACTGACCTTTGGCTATGTAATAGGGATGGTCTCTACTGAAGTCACATGCCCAGCTGCTTTTAAGCTTGTTTCTTTTAACTCTGGGCCCAAAATCCACAGCATGCAGACTTTATGTGCAGTGCTTCCCTGCACAGGCCTCTCACACATTATGGGAGGCATAAGCCAAAGTAACCGAGCTGCTCCCCACACCTTACAGCACCCACAGGCAAAGCTACCCTGCTGTGTTACAGCTAGCCCAGTCACCTCCATGCTGCCTTCACTCTGAAGTGCTGGATAGTCACCATTGGTAGAAGATTTATTTTCTTTTATTTCACAGAGTGGGTCAGGTTGGAACCTCCCTGCTCAAGCAGGGTCATCCCAGAGCACATTGCACAGGATTGCATCCTGAATACCTCCAGTCAGGGAGGCTTCACAACCTCTCTGGGCACCTGTTCCAGTGCATGGTCACCTGCACAGTAAAGGAGCTCTTCCCCATGTTTGGGTGGAACTTCCTGTGCATCAGTGTCTGCTCCTTGCCCCTTGTCCCATTGCTCAGCACCACTGAGAGGAGCCTGGCTCCATCCTCTTGACACCCTCCCTTCAGATATCTCCTCCCCTAGATTAGAGGCAAGGTTAGTAACAAAGGGCCCTGTTCTTCCCTTCCATACAAACTGCTCTTTCAGCCCATCCCATGAGTCACCAAGCAGAACTTTACCCACTGGTTGTGCATTGAGCTGAGCCACGTGGCTCCCCACTACTGAAAAGCTCCCCTATGAAGCAAAGGGCAAGATTCAGACTCCCACCTCTTCCTCGCTGCTGAGGAGTTCAGGTCTGCTGATTTATTTGAAATTTTTCTATATGACTCACTAAACAGTTGAGATTTTTCTCTGCCTTAATTTCTCCAGACTCTTGCATATAAAAAGCATCCAGCTTGTCATGAGATCAAATGTTTCTGAGCCATTCCAATACTTCACCTTCACACACCTGATCAGCTCAGCAGCAAGTTCTAACATTGCAAGGACTTGTGCATTTGACTATAATAAAGTCCTTTAATTACCCCAACCAAATATTTTATTTTTATATTTAATATCACATTATTATTCTTTTATTCTTTCCTTATCAAGGGAGGGTATATTTTCTAGAGATAACTGTTAATTATTAAGAATTGGGTCTTATATAAAAAATAATACCAACAAGGAATTTCTTGTTATTCTGTAACCCCTCCAACTTATACGCATCTGTCACAATTATTCTTGCAAATTATTTGAAGTCAAGTATTTAATGTTTAGCACTTACAGAAGTGCATATCATCACAGTGGACCACTCAAATTCTGTAAGAATTCTATGGAGCACATTGATTAGAGAAAAAAAAGAGCAATTTTGGGAGGAATTTCACTCATTGTCAAAGAGATGGAAAGCTACTACATCAGAAGATTTTGCTGGCTCCAAGCACAACCCCCCCCCCCTTTGCTTCATTTAAATTCAGACGCGAAGAATAAAATTCACCCTCTTCAGAACTTTCCACTCCCTAACCTCTAACTCAACTGCAAGATTATGCAACTGTGTGTGTGTAACATTAAGAACTGTAAAGAAAATTATTTTATTAGACTAAGATTAACTAATTACTCCAGCCTCCAACACATTGCTACAAATGCTTAAATCCTACATAACTAAAATAATTCACTCATTTGTAAATTCTACTACAGATTCTCCCCTTTAATGCAGGGGAAAAAAAGCTTGAATATACCCAGAAACAGGACGCTGAAATGCACTGCAGTATAGAGGCTCACACACCTGCAATACAGCTTCATTTTCCTCATGTTAAACTTCAACAATGAAATCTTTGCTTCTTCATCCTTGCCCTCAGTCCCCAAACTTTGCACCTACAAACCAGAGGTGCCATACACATTACTATTTTTCTAGTCCCCCTATCTGCTGGAAAGACTTAATTATATAGTGGCAAGAGTTACAGCAGAAATAAGCAGTTTATTTCAGCACTGTATTTGTTTTGCAAAGGCTCTCGATAGGTCTTTGCAGTCAATGGCTAAACTCTGCTCCTGCAGCTTGAAAAACCTGTTTGTGTGACCATGGTTACATAGCAAGACCAGTCATTCAAGACTGAAGTATTACATGAGCGAAACTACTTTTCTTTCAAGTGACACTCCTTGTTTTCTGGGTGACAGCACATATTAGCATTGCAGAAAAGACTGTCTTTCTCTTGCCTTATCAACAGAAGATCCAGAGAGTTCAAATTAATATTTGGGTTGCATTCAAAGCTTTTTGGTGCAAAGATGTAGAACAGGTGAAATCTCTTCCGTATTTCAATGATAGTCTGTTACAGATTAGTGACTTGAAACAAAGATTTGAAACATTGGGGAGAGGAAAAGAAAGCAGTTTAGTCATCAATGCTCCATCTAAAAAATATCTATTTTAACTCCCTTCAATCCTTCAGTTGCAGAGTATTAGAAGAGACTAGCAGGCTTAGACACAGCTGTTCTCACCTTCTTATTATGTTTATTTATAGATGCAGTCTATCATTTCCCACCTACTATCCAATTAATAATGGCTCTGCCTTTACCAGAAGGGCTGATTAAAACTACACATACCTCAGCAAGCCCTCATTTCATTCCTTGTTCTCAGTAACTATATAGGTTAGCCTCTCCCTGGGTTCTGGGTGTCACCCAGCTTTGCTTTTGTGTCCACTCCATAATCTGCCTTTTTCAGAACTGGGCAGCTGCACACACTCCATCATTAACTTCAGGACAGGAGTGTCCTTAGATGTCTGAACACTGCAGGTACCTTTGCATCACCAGGTTCTCATGTTGTGGCCACTGATGGCAAACCTGGTGACCTGACTCAAGGAAAAACCGAGCAAACTCCTCAGTTCAGGATTCAGCTCCACCACTGTGCACAATTATGAAGAAGACTTCGTAAAACTGACATCTCTCTATACAGCAGGTATAGCAGGTCAGGAAAGATATGAAAGCACAGGGAATGTGAAAGCCTATTTCCTAGCTTCACCTACTGATCCAAAACTGGAACACAAGCATTCCTGTAAATGAGAAATGCCCCAAAACAGCCCTTTCTGGAAGATCAGAGGTAAAAACAAAAGCCTTACTTATCGTCCTTTTCATAGATGTTGAGCCCCAAAGCATCAACCCCCAACCAAAGGTCAGTTCCTTTCTTGTTCTTGATTTCAAAGTAGTTGATTCCATACATCTCCAGGTCTTGGGCAATCTTCAGGTATTCCAGCATGGCATTCTCTCTGATTGAGACAGGAAAAAGTCAGATAAATTAGAAACCAACATCTGCTTTATCTCAGAAAGCACAAACACCTCAGAAAAAAAAAAAATTTTCCTAAACCTCACTTCAAACACAGAAGTTAAAACTGAACATTCACCATTTGGGATTCACTTTAGAAGTTATGATATCGTATCTACAAGCACACACACAGAATATTCCCATATACCAACCCATAGTATTTCCAGACAGAAAATCAGCAACATTCCCCTCTCTCAGCATTCATCCTTGTCTAAAGGGTACAGTGAGTAGGAAAGGTACAGGATCTGAGCTTTCCCTATCCATCAATGCAAATGCTTCAATGACTGTAAGGTTTGACCTTTACATTCACCTTTACTTTTTTTCCAACTCAAAGCTATCACTAATACAATGTGCACAGGTTCAACATCTTCAGGAAGCCACACTGCTCTCAGCACCAGTACAAAATACACTACTGTGCTCTACTGTGTGATTCAATACTGAACTAAAAAATACACACCAGGAGTAGGCTCCCACAGGCAACTCAGAATCTAAACCACAGACTAACAAAACCATGTTGTAGAAATGCATTAAGGTAATCAAACAAGCAGTAAGGTGACCAGCCCAAGGACCAACATAAACACTCACTTGAGCATGCCACTGTGCTCAGCGTGCCACACCTGGATCCGTTCTTCCCACTGCTCTCTGGAGAGTTTATGCTGGTCCATCACCCTACACAAGGAAACAGATATCAGCAAGATTAGATGTTCTGCAGTATCCACTGATGTGATCTTTGCTACAGTCTTACTTTCATCCTGGTGGAAGCCTTACTGTAGCCAAAAGGAAAACCCTACTCAGCCCAAAGATGTCCTCTGTGAAGCAGAGCAATTCAGAGTGAGCAATAACACTCTGCTAAGCCTTTCTGGACACTGACCAGACACATAGAGGTATAAGCAAAACTCTGCAAACAGTCACACACATACTGTAGACACCAGGGGATTAAAGCAAAGCAAAAGTTGGTGCAATCCCTGGAATTAGACATTGCTGCAGTGTCATCAGGAAGGATAAAGAGAAGCCATTGGTCTGATAACATCCACTGATTCTGTGTGGGGATGGACTATGTAGCCAGGCATGAGACATGTTTCCACATACAAGTTTTTTAGTACATCAGGATTAAGGACAACCCAACATAATCCAACCTTCTTCAGGAATCACATATTCTTGACTTAATGCTTCTCTTTTCTTCTTAAAGAGGAGACATTCATACTGCCACAGTTACCAGCATGGCAGCAGTTTTTAAGAAATAAAAGCTGAATACAAAACTATATTTCCTTTCTAACCAGCCCAAGAAGAAGCAAAAACTTATTCAAATATGACAGGTAGAAATAAAATAAGGGAAAAACTCAATTATATACAATTCAATTAAAAAAACCCCAAATATGCTTTCAAATGAAACTCTTTGCATTTAACTACAATTCAAATAAAAAAAAAAAAAAAAAGAGAGACTGCATCAGCCAATTCCTTCACCTTTGGGGGATGAGACGCTCTGAATTGAGGTATCCAGGCTTGTGCACCTCTTTGTTATAATCTCCAAATTTGGCCTGCACAGCATAGGAGCCAAGAAGTACTGCTGTTTCAGGAGGACAGTAGATCTCATCACTGAGGATCCCTTCCTTCACCTGCAGGAAGAACAGCTTCTGCGTGATGTCCTGAATCAGCTCTTCAGACACATCCTCTGGGAAGAACTTGGCACGGAATCTGAACTGGAGGGGATTCTCCTTCCTGATTTCTTGAGCAGAAACCTGAGGACAGAGGTGACACCACAACTGAGCAGGTGTTTTTTTGCAAACAATAGAATAGATTGCTTTTACACAGAAAAAAGAATTTGGGGCACTTGCCATAAGAGGCAAGTGACTGACAACTCCTTAGAGGAGTTCCTTAATTCTGGCTGCTTACTGGTAGGAGAGAACATGGAGGAGATGCATTATGTTTTCCAACTAAGCCAGTTAAATCCTGTCTATACAGCAAACACTGGTCACTGGAGAATGATTTACTGTGCTGTGTCAGCTGCAAACCCACCCAGCACTGTGTGTTTGACAGAGAACAGCCCCCGACATTAAACAGGTGTGTCACCCACTGCCCCATCAAGAAAAGCAGTTCATGCCCTCATAAAAGCTGGGAATACACAAACAGGAGCACATCAGAGGTGTCAGCACTTGACTGCCCAGCCTGGAAGTGCCTCTTTTCCAATTAGCACACTAGTGATCCTGCACAGGCAGGGCCTAAACCCATCAGCAGCCAAGGTGCTCCTCCAGCCACAGAAAGGGCAGCTGCTTCCGCCCAACACAGTACAGTATCAAGGTGCTGCTGCACATCTGCCAATGCTTCCTACAACTCAGAGAGTGAAAGGGCAGACTTCTACTATGCCACACCTCACCCATGGAGATCACAATGTTATCTCTAAAAACAATCCTGGAATTATGAAAATTAGGGCACAATCAACAGCAGGCACAACGCATATAAAGTCGCAGCCAATAACACATCAGGAATTATACAAGCTTTAACCTTTGGCCAGCAATTAGCCCAAAGTCAGTTACCTTTTTATCAAGCTTCAGCCAAGTCTGGAATCCTTTGTTGTCCACATACTGGAGACCAAAGTACCACACTTCTCGTAAACCAATGGTTTTAACCACCTGCAACAGAAAGGTAAAAAAGAAAAAGCTATTGCAGGTAAAATTTCACTTGGGGTCCAGGTGTCCTTTCAAGTCCCACATCACCTGTGATGGGTGCAGGCCACAGCCTAAACCTACTCATTTAGCATCTCTTAATTTCACCTTGTCGACAAAGATACACAGCTGCCATTGCAGATGATGATGACAGCATAAGCTAAGATACTTGTCCCACCCAGTTTCTAGAAGATGATGATCCTGGGGAAAGCAGGTGAGACAAACAGCAAGTGACAGGCCACCAACTGCTAGACTGATACACTGGCAGCAGGTAGGGCTTCTGCTTGCTTTTATCTACTGACCCATCTTAAAACTGTACTTAGTAAAGCAGATGAGTTATGTCCATAAAGTTTTTGGTGGGATGGTCTCTAATGGTATTAGTACTAACTACAGCCAGTTAGCAGTACTAATGGCTCAAGTGACCTTGTCTGCCAGTCAGCAGAGACTATTCCTTCTAGAGGAAGCAATTGAGAGGTGCTTCATACCATTGCTGTGAGATTCTGAGAGTTAAAATGAAAGTATTCTCAGTCAAGGTTATTATTTTTCTAAATTCCCCAAAAGGCTGAGTTTATGAAGGACAAAAATACATCCGTGCCCTCACATTAGGACAAGTTTCATTTCATATATTGTAAATACTAAACAGCTGAAAGGACACAGGAACACCATTCATTGTCTGGATGGCACACTTACTAGTAAAGCAGTCCTGTTTGGATATGTTACTTTTCATCAGTGGAGGACAGAGCAAACAAGTCCCTGACCTTCACCTACTCTTGACAGCTTGTTCTTATAGCCACGTGCTTGGCTGGCAGCTCATCTATCTGTAAAGCTGTGCTCTAGACACAGTCAAAATCTGCAAAGATCTACTATGTACATAGCTGGATCACCTTCATGATGTTATTTGCAAAGTAGTCCCCCAAAAAGTGATGTAGGCATCACTACAGAGAGCTCAACTGAGTGAAGGCAAGAAGTTTTTAAAACAAATTTGTGAGTTAGGGAAGTGGGACAGACTTGAGAATGTTGGAGTTACACATACTTCCACAAGTCCAAGACCTCAACCAAGGATCTGTTTTGTCTCCACATTTACAGTTTTGCTGGAGACACTCTGGCTGGAGAGCAGACTTGAGAGAAACAATGTCATGCTAGATAAAACTAACTAGAATTTATCAAAAAGACAATAAAATCCACCAATCCAAGCAAACAAAAAACCCCAAACCCCATGTCCTTTTAAAAGGAGAGATAGGATCTGAAAATAATTCAGCTTTTACGTGACTAAAATTCCTTTTCCTTCCTCCCTCAAAGTGGCTTGTTTCATCATGGAAGAGACAAGTTTTCTGACAGCTGGATGCATTTTTATGAAATCTAGCAGAAAACCAGGGGTATGTTGAGTGTGGTACTTCCTGTTGCACAAAAGAGTGTTGCAACTTTGTTAAAATAAAAAGTTGCATAAATCAAGCAGTTTCAGGTCATTATCTCCAAATGTCTCTTACAAGAGAAAAAGTACACTTCCTATAGAGTTAGAAAGCTTGCAGAAATTATGACCCCTCAAGTTCTTCCCAAAATTAAAAAGCAAGGAAGGAGAAAGTATTAAGTTAATCTTCATAATTTGACTGTTTGAGTTTCAATACAAAGAACAAAGAATGCTTTAGCTTGTACTGGGAAATGCTCTGTAAACTTCCTCCATGGCAAAACAAGGAAGAAATAAGAAACGAGGCATTATATACAAGATGAGAGACACCTCCTCTGCTTCCTCAAATGCATGAAACAGCAAATCTTGAGTCTGCCCATTACATCCAGTTCTGCATTCAATTCCAGAAAATGCCAGTTACACTCCTCCATGTGAATTTCTTTTACTCATGGTCAGCAGGGCACATGACTACCTGGGAGATACTCCAGCCAGCCACAGAGCCCACTGGGCTGGTTCTTGGGACACCTCAGACCTCACTGCAGCATAAACTCTGCACAGGACTGGCTCAAGTGGAGCACAACTTAATACTCACAGGCTTCCACTATTTTCCCTCCCCTGTAAAAGGAGCTATAATACACCTTACATGCAGGATACAGTCATGCTAGCAAAGCCTAAAATATAAGGGCACTGCCAGAGCAGCTCTGCTAGCTGACAACCAGGCCAAGAAACCACCTTGTAGTTTTTAAAAATAGCTTGCTTCTTCAAAACCCCCACAGTGGTTCTGCAGTTCCAGTTGGGCCACTCCCCATACCTGTGAAAACCTGTTGCCTCCCCAGGCTTTATCTGAGTGTAAACTCTACCTGAGATAAGGGCCTAGTGAAAGGCTTGCTCATCAGAACTGAAGAGAGAATTTATGGTCTTCACCTTTTCTGGTTTTGTGCTGCACAATTCTACCTCAGCCTTCCCTTGATATGCAGAAGTACCCCCCAACAAGGTATGAAATATGGATAAGAATTTACAATCACAGGTTTTAAACCCATGCCACTGGATGC
This sequence comes from Muscicapa striata striata, assembly GCA_030060385.1. Taxonomy (NCBI): domain Eukaryota; kingdom Metazoa; phylum Chordata; class Aves; order Passeriformes; family Muscicapidae; genus Muscicapa; species Muscicapa striata. The sequence continues at coordinate 4,219,126 of JAREIS010000010.1, read as the reverse complement.
AAGACGCAAATCTCCACGAGCAGTAGGTCTATCCCAATCATGCACTAAGCACTGCAATAAGCATTCTTCAGAAATCCCAAAGTACCCAGACAGCAAGCTAAAATAGAAGTATCTTGAACCTGAAACATCCTGCCTTTTCCATGTTCTCAGGATTTGGAACTTCTCAGCTGAAAGCAGAGAAAGTAGTTTCTCTTCTGCCAGAGATATAACCCTGACTGAACAGATGTAAACATTAGTTAATATATATAGAGGAAGGAAGTACTTGTTGAATGCTTGTCATAATGACATACTTATCTAACCTAAAGCCTTGCTTTTAAAACCCTGGCTTTCAGTAATTTGGATTTTTCTACTGTAGGAGATAAAATCCAATTTCTCTCATTTGGATTAACGTGAAAGGCTGGGGAAGAAGTTACTCTGATGCCATTGTGATCAGCATGAATGGAATCATCAAATCATAGAATGGCCTGGGCTGGAATGGACCTGAAAAATCATCTAGTTACACCCCCCTACCATGGACAGGGACACCTTCCACTAGATCAGATTGCTCAGAGTTCCATCCAAGCAGGCCTTGAACACTTACAGGGTTGGGGCATCCACTGCTTCTCTAGGCAACCTGCTCCAGTGCCTCATCACCTTCACAGTAAAGAATTTCTTCCTTATTTCTAATCTAAACCTACTTCTTTCAGTTTGAATTATTCCCCCTTGCTTTGTCTCTACATGCCCTTGCAAATAGTCTCTCTCCAACTTTTTTGAGGGTTCCTTTCAGGTACTGGAAGGCTGCAATTAGGTCACCCCAAAGCCTTTTCTTCTCCAGGCTGAATAATACCAATTCTCAGCCTTTCCTCACAGAAGAGGTGATACATCTCCCTAATCAATTTGGGGGATTGAACCTTCAGCCTCTGTGTTCAATGAATACTTGATGTTTAGCCCACATAAGTAGTAATCAAAACGAATTAAAGTCAGATTTTATGCTAAAGACAAGCTGGAGTACTCGGTTTTATACTGTGAAGTTCTGCAGTGATTAGTATTTGAGTTCCTTCTCTCATTCTTTCAAGAATTCACTAAAAGCTTTTTTCCCCTATTTGTTTGTTGGGGGTTTGGAATTTTGTTTATTTTTTTAACTGGTTAATGGGTTGTTTGTTTTGGGGGTCTTTTTGGGTTTTCTTTTAAGTACTTCTCAATGCACAATTGCCATAAGGCTTAGCAAGTTCTAGTTAACTCACTGAAACAAGAAATTGTACAACAATACCTCAGAAGGAATGGACATTGTTTAGCCAGTACTGTCTACTTGAGTTAAAACTCAACCATCCTTAGCTATCAAGGTTAGTGGGTACAAGGGGAGAAGTGCAAATAACAGTTAGTGAACACCTTAAAATGTGTGACTGAAGTCTGCATAGACCAATTCTTATTTTTCAGGTCTACAGCAGAAATGGCTAGAAGCAATTTTTTTTTTTTTTTGAGTTCCAGAGCAGTAAATAACAAAGTTTCACAAATAGCACACAGTTTGTTTTAGTTGTCTTTATCTTTGCAGGTCCATCTTCAAACAGACCTGTATATTGTTATAGCAGTAACAGGAAGAATAATAGAAAGGGAGGAGAGTTTTGGCCACTCAAGCCCTCCACTTCCCTGGGAATCCCTAAAGGCAGGCTGCACTAATCTCCACTCCTTTCTGCTGCACAGGAGTTTCTTACTAAGCAATGTTGCCTGTAAATGCTGCACAGAGATCTCTTCTGGTTTTCCAGTATTTTGACAAACACAAACACCTATGGCAAGTGGTTCCTTGAACCCAGCATTTGAATGAATGCAGCCATGCCAACATCCTCATCAGCCACCTGCAGACCTGATTCTGAAGAGTTTTATGCACAAGAGTAAGATTTCAGCCTTAGAAGCTGAGCTAAACAGCATTTCAAAGCAAGAGGTACATTTTTACATGCTACCTATGCTAAGTATTATAGATCCCTTGTAACAGTTCATCATCCAGCATGCTAGGAAGACAGGTTTCACTGGAACATAAAATACCTGCAAGGGTTGTTGCTTTTTTCTTTTACTGTGATGGAATTTAGAGATCTTAATTCAGACTGGGGCCATTTTATTAGGAGGCAGAGAGAAGAAAGATAGGTTTGGAATCCAGTCTTAAGAAATTTCACACTATAGTCCAAAGCATACTCCAAAATTGAACAACAAGAGCCCACACCAACCCTTCACTGACCTGGTCAAACAGCTGTTTGCCTGTAGTGTTTGGCTGGATGGCAAACTCCAGCTCTGCATCCATAGTAACAACTCGAACGTTGATCTAAGGAAAAAACCAAAAAGCATTGTTTAAGTTGCATTGAAAGTTATTTCTAGGTGTTAACACAGTACTTTGTGTACAAGAGTCTCCATGCTTTGATGCACTCCCTCTATAAATAACCTCTATAATAAACACACTTAAGCCTCAATTAGAATCGTGTTATCACACCAGCAAACTTAATTGGGGCACTCATTCTGCTGTTTTAACCAAACTGCTCCACAGGTTTTCCTACTCAACACAGATCTTCTGGTTCAACAGGAGGGTATTTTAGACCTGACCCTTTCCAGGCCTAAATCTTCTTGGACTAAGAGCTACTGTGAATGCACAGTATAGCTGCCTGCAGGCCATCCCTTGGATTACGAAAGGCCCTAATGACTAAATTAAATTTAAGACTTATAATTTAACTTCCATTTATATTAGAGCTGGAATTAATCTGAGGTTTTAAAGGCAAAAGGCTGCAGATTATTCTTATAAAGCAATCAGCATTAACCTGATAAACATTCATTCTTTCCCTGATAAAAATCCTCTACTTAGCACATAAAAACAGCAGTAACAAGCACTGAATGATACCACAGGGCAGGAGTTCAATAAGCTCTTGCTGTCAGTGAAGAAAGAATATAACCAGATTTACTGCAATGGCACTAGAACTGCAAGACAGAGGTTACTACTGAATGCAGAAGGTAAAGGTGTTTAATGATTAGAAAAAGTCCATTAGCAGTTAAGCAGGATGCAAAAGCAGCAACTAATCTTGCAGGGAATGGCATAAGGACCAGTAAAATGGCAAACTGGGAAAGGATTATCTCCAACTGTTCTGACTATAGCTTGCAATACTATACTACTTCTCAAAAAACCCAACAGTCCCCAAACAAATCTAAAAACCCCAAACACGTGTGATTGTGTAGTACATGCTAACAACGAGCTTTTCAGCTCAGTATTTTAAAGAAAAGAGACAGAAAAACGGACATGTAAACACAAGGCCAGAAAACACATAAGATACAGGCAGATGAGATTTCATGACAATTCCCCAAAAATTTGTAAATGCCACACCACAGAAAGCCAAGGCTAAGAGACCAGGAGAGCCTGGCACACATCTGAAGAAATGAGAGGTAAAAGAGGCAGGAGAGGAACAGAATCACTCACTACAAAGCTTTGGCCTTAAGCAGTTCCCAGCAACTTAATTATGTGTGTTTAAACTCTAGGATAAATGTCAGGTGTAACAATGTTACAATTAACACAGTGAATAAAACATGTTGCTTCAGCTAGTCTTGGTAAAAAAATATTACAAAGCTTTGCACTCCCTTTTCAGTGAGACACTGAATGTCTAACCAACCTTTTCCAGTTTAATGGTGGACCTGGCAATGTTAGATTAATGGCGGAACTTGGTCTTAGAGATATTTTCCAAACTAAATGATTATATGAAGGCATCAAGTATCTTCATAGAGTTGTTCCTTTTCTTCTGCTCCCACATGACAGAGGACCCTCCCAAAGAAAGATGACTGAAGTTACCAAGTTACAGGACCCCAGAACTGAACCAGAGAAGATGACTTAGTGATTCCACTTTCAAGTTGTGTTTTTAAAGCACTGTCCTTTAAACTAGGATTTTTTTTTTTTAATTCCCTGAATGCAAAATGGAACAACAAGCAGGAAGATAAAAATTCTTGGAAAACCTAACTGTAGCATTTTGGATCATAACAGCATACAGAATTATGCTTAAGGTTTTTTTCCTATGCCTTAAGAACCAAAGGTTTCCTAAGAAATGTTTCCAGTGTAGGAAGAGAGGGGAAGTTCAGATATCAAATTCTCTGGAACAGCAAGACTGCAATTCAAAGATGTGACCTTAAAAAACACCTGTTGCTTAATCCCTCTCAGCAATAAATCCCTAATCATATTGTAATCCCTTTCTACCCACTTCAAGAAAACATATGCTCATCGTCTTCAGTTTTGTGCTGGGCAAGTTATTTGTACTTCTGGTTGAAAACCACAGAAGTGTAAAATAAGTATCACTTTACCAACTAAAGAACTTAAAAGGAGGTGCTTCTTATTCCTTACCAGAAAACCTGCAGAATGCTGCTGAGTACAAAATGGTAATTGTACCATTGTACCATTACACATTTTCCTCTATCTCTCCTTAGTGTTTATCTACCATTAGAAAAAGTTAAACTCCCTAGTCCTGCTTTACTACATCCCTCAAAGACTGTAGGATTGGCTATATAGTGAGCTATTTAGTGCTACAGCCATTTAGCTGTACATATTTTAAGAATTATTTTAGTATTTAGACCAAAGATTGTAGTAATCTGCTTTTACAGTTCAATCATTTAAAGCCAGAAGCATGCAGGAACATGACTACTTTGGTTATCCAAAAACCTTTCAAGGACACTTGGGGCCTGCAGTAAAGGTTAATTTCTGTGTTCAAGGACTGTGTTCCATCAGGACAAAGAGGAATTTCCCTGGTGTGCCCTCAAACAAACTGCCAGCCGCATGACAGGCAGAGCAAGAAGAGACAGAGCCTTCTGTCCCTTCAATGAGTTGATGACTGCCTGGGAATATCCTTTGAGTCTCCTTTCTGCCCTATTCAGCCCTCCGGTGTCTTATCTCCAAACCTTAGCCTTGACTTCAAGAACATAATGGTTTTAACAGTGTTTCCAAATGGATGTCCTACAACCACTCCATACAAGCTTTTAGCCACAGAGAAACTAGTAGTAAAGCAGCAAACAGAGCTTAACCCACATGCAACCCTGGTTTAGACAGCCTGAAGAAACCTTGATGCCTGTTACACTGAGAGTGGATCAGTTTGGCACTCAGCTCAGAGCAGACAGAACTCCCCATGGCGCCAAGATGATTAAATCAACACCCAAGGTGCTAACCAATTCAGGTAGTGTTGGGGAGGAAAACAGCAAACAACTCAAACTAATTTCCATGAGCAACAAAAAGAGGAAGACACAGTTAGAACAACTTTCACAAGTCCTGCTCACCCTGTCTAGGCAAGGCATGTCCTTTGTATGATCCTACCAAATCGTGGCAGTAATCCAGGACAATGTTGAAACCATAACCGAAATGAAAACAGCTTTTCATTTTTAAGAGCAGAAGAGTGTGGAGGGAAGAGAACAGCACATGGCTGTTATACATGGAACAAGGGTTATATTAAAAAATATGTGCATTTTTGCACAAAGCACGCTAAAAAACCTGGTCAGTAAGATGTGACTTCTTTCTTGATAGGCCAACATCATAACACTTTATTATTCTGGGGGTTGGAAACAAATCATATTTAAAGTCCCTTCCAACCTTAACTATCCAATAATTCTACTTTTCTGTCTGAGGTTAACACACTTAAATAGGGCCTTTAAGGTTTGCTTGTGCATACAAAAACATTACAGAACACAAGTTTTTCCTCTTCCTCTGTCTTAAGATGCATGAAATTGCTAACAAATTTGATCCAGAAGGGAAGAAGCATGCTGTTAAAAGGGCAATGTCATTTGCATTAAAAGGAAACTCTCCATGAAGCTGAAGAACTTAGTATACTGAAAGCCTAAACGCCAGTTGCATTACTTCATACTGGACTGTAACATGTCAGCTACCTTACCAACTTGAACAAGGGAATAGAAGGTGAAGGCTAGAGTTAGAAAGAACTTCAGAGTAGAATTTAAATGGTTGCAACAATATGGAAAACAATGGTAGTTAGAATGGAATCTTCTGTGCTTTAGCAATGCCCTTAAGTCATGTGTCTGTTCTTTTGTTCTCACTAAAACAACATCTTTTCTAATGCTAAGTCAGTAGATCAATCTGTGGGGCAGGTGCAGCCTTTCAGAGCCCATGCACATCAGTGGAGTAACTTGAAAAATTAAAGAGCCATTTGAAAAACATTCAGAAAACACTCTCTTAAGGAGGCAACACACTGCCAACCAGCTGAGTGGCACCATCTTTGTGGAAGAATCAAGACACAGATAGGAACCCAAGAAGACATTGCCTCTTCAACCCCATCCTCTCACAAACACTCAGTTTTCAGGTATGTTGGGCACTATGAATGCACAGCTGTGTTTTCTCCTAACATCGGATTCTTGAGCACCTTGGTGCAGAATGAGTCTCTGATTGCAGACAACATTAACCATCACTCTGCTGATACTGCAGCTCCACTGAAAAACAACCCACACTAAAGGGAAAAGGGCAGGGAGAACAGGGAAAGAACAAACCCACAGCTCTCAGACACACTATGCTATTGTGGATATTTTGCACCCTGATGCATGTAATCTAATAGTTCACTTGCATAATAAAATAGTTCAGTGAAACCATGAAGAGTTGTGCAAGTCATTTAAATAAGACCATACAATTTAATTTCAGTGAATACAAAAGATAAAGGGCACTAAATACCAACTTTTACCCATTAACACAGGACAAACCAGTACTTAACTGTGTCACTTATCATTAGGCAGGTCTAAATGCCTTAGACAATGCTCAGGAATGTTTTCTTCCTCTTTCCAAGGAGGAAGAAAGACCAGAGTCTCCTAAACAGCAGGTTTCCAAGTGCAGTGTCTTTCCAAGTGGTGGCAATTAGCACTGGAGAAACCTAGATAGACACGCCTTGTTTCTTCAGTCACAGAGGTGTCTAGAAATCCCAGGAGTCACTGGTACATTTAAGCAAATCAGCCACATTTTGAAGTGCTGTACTGCACAGCATATTCTATGAAAAACAGCATGCAGAGCTGTTAAGCCTTCTTGCACACACACAGGACTGTATGCTTATGGACTTGCTAGTGCTGAAGGAATACAGAAGTCTTAACAAGGAGGAAGGAGTGGTAATAATAGTATTAAGAAAGTAGTAGCATTAATCCTCACTTCTGCAGGTCTACTCTTTCACCAGGCAAGCAGCAACTACTAATGGAATAAATAATAGGCAAGCTTCTTGGCCTGGGCTGTAATGCATCTGCAAGGACAGAGTAATCTCATTTTGACCTTAGCAACCAGAGCTGTTCATAGACGCGTGTAGTGATTAAGTATCTGGTAATAGGAAAAACAACTTCATGTAGCAGCATCAGAAGGGCACTGAAACTGCTCTCTATTCTTCCACATTCCATTCAGTAGTGTTCACTGGTTCCAGGTCCAACAACAAAGAAAGATATTGTCCAAACTGATGGAGTAACTGTTGTCTCAGCTCCTGGAAACAGTTACAGGAAAATGTTCAGCTACAACGAGGGAAAAAAATCCTAGGGACTTCACAGCTCAGAGCCAATCTGCTAACACTTCAGAATCTGCATTCCTCTGCCCTCCACAAGTTACTTAAGTCAACAGGTAACAGACTGTGCAGAGAAGACAACTCTGAGAAGGTAAGTAGCACAAATAACACAGAAGCAACTGCAGAAATACTAGTTCCATTTATTATATACTTCTTAAGAATTTACAAACACCAGCATACCAAGAACACAAGATCTGGAGATAATTCTGTTTCTTCTCTGACAGAATAATCTGCCTGATAGATCAAATAACATCTAATAACATTTGATGTGGTGCCATACAATATAAACTAGGCATACAACAAATCTGAGCCATGTGAACTTAACCAAATGACAAGTTGTGCACCTACATTCTCCATATCTTCTTTCAGAGCAGGAGACAAATCAAGCAAATGATCAATTCCATTCACTGCTGCAGCATTGCCAAAACACAGCTTCCCTCCCAGCTGGGCTCAGCACCTTCATCTTGCTGGAACTACTGCAGAGACACGTATTCTGACCTTTTCCTGCCAAGCCAAGGTCTTGAAAAGGGGATGTGAGTGTGGTGGGATTGAGGGAATAAGAAAACAAAGTTTTCTCACAACCCCTGGAAGTTGTAGTGGACTAACAAGATAATGAACCATACCTAGTCAAGAACAAATAAGTCTTTTGGGAGGACAGGGCTGGAATTCAAAGATGTTGGTCGGTCTGAAAAAGGGCCAGAAGTGTTACACTTGGAGAGGTGAGAATGGACAAGAGGCAGAGATGAACAAATTACAGGTTTGCAAACAATGGGCTGCAGCAAGACTGTAGACAAGGATGTGGTTTATTACAATCCCCAGAAAAACACCACATTTCCTGGTGTGATGCTCTTACATAGAAGGGAAAATTACATTCTTGAGTGCATTTGTCACCGGAAGCATTACAGAAGGTGACTATTCTGTTCTGCCTGCCTGATGACTTGCTAGATGGAATGCTGTCATCCAAATTTAAATGCTTCTTTTGGAAGGGGGCAAGTTAATCAAGGAAAGTCTACATTATTCTACAGGTCAATTGTTTCTGGGTTGGTTGCCAGTTGGGGTTTTTTAAATCTGTGGTGTTTGGGGCTTTTTATTTGTTTGTGGGGGTTTTCTGTTTGTTTCAAACTAGATTTTATTTTTAAAGATGTCACTGGTCCCTTTCCAAATGGGAGTTGTCTGAAACATGACATGTTTTATATAGAAGACTATATAAACTTCTAAACCTACAAGGAGAAAACCAGCAAAAAATCCTCTTATTGCAGGCTGGGTAACATGACAAGAAATAATAATTGCTGGAATGGTAACATATTATGATATTATGTAGCCACTTCCACGCAGCCCTCCGAACAATGTAGGTCGAAGTCCTTCCCAGTGCTACATTTTTATGTTTCAAAGGATGTCCAAGAACCTGAAATGAGAAGGAAAATGACAGACCCACCATTGGGGAAGGAGGATCTGATTCCTATGAAAATGGGAAAGAACTGTACAGCCCAGCAGTGAAGAAAGCCTTTCACACCCTCCTCCCCTGCTCCCACGGCAGAACCTTTCATGCACTGCCTGCCCAACACAGAGCATTTCAGAGAGGGCAGTGGCAGCACAGCACAGCAGCCACGAGCCTTCCCTTGCACACTGGGGAGCAGTTTGCTGATAAGGAAGAAAAGAGCCTCAGCAGCTCTCAGAATGTGAATAGAGGACAGCCTCACTGTCATCCCCTTGGCTGACAAGGCAAGCTGGTTGCACCCATTTGACCGACCCAGTTTCTCAGCCTACCATGCTAAATCAAAAAACCGTCTGTGAACTGAAGGACGTGTTCCATTTCAGATCCCATTGTGTTAAACATTGCTTCCTCATTGCAAATAAATGGGAACATTAAGTCACGTTCCAATGGAATTCCTCTGAGTCTATGAAGCAGTTAGGTATTGCTGCATTTGCAACAGGTAAAATCAGAGCTGAGTAGGCTGGTCTTTGTTCCTTAAAACCTTGCTCACCTTCCCAGGAGAGGGAGAAATACCAGCGAGGTCAAATTGAGTTGTATATAATAATCTATAATCTACTTTAAAATTGGCCAGTATGATTGTTTGCCTTAACTACTAGTCAGCTTTAATGCAACAGCTGGCAGAACCATATTTTTGGGGGTACTAGTCCTCAGTATTTAATGAGCAATAGATATATTAGTTATACTTAACTGAAACTTCTTAAATTTAGTCAAGACAATAGGAGCCCAGGTACCTGCTGCTCTCATTTGTGGTGAAAAACACTTATGACTTCTTTTGTGGCAGCTTTTCGGAAGAGAAAGTACTTTGAGGGGAAGCCAAGAAAAATTTTGGAGTGAAATCTGAAAACTAGACTTCTGGGTGAAGTGGAGGGAAGAGAGGGAGGTTCATGTGAGTAGGAAAACCCTCAATACCCAGATGTGGAGAGTCATCCAGAAATTCCAGTTTTAACAAAGCGGGTGGAATTTTCAGAATGAATTTCCCCCTCCCTGCCTACACACACAAACAGGTCACAAGAAAGCAAATCCATTGAGTTCAGTATTGCAGCCATGCCACTTAACTCTTCTTTGTAATATAGAATGAAAACATCCTTATAATTAAACATGAACATAATCTTAGAATGTAAATTCAAACTTTTTTTATGTTTAGATGTGCAGAAGATGCCAAACTAAATTACATGCCTATCTCAGTTCCCTTAATGAAGGCCTGCTATCTCTTATGTCAGCATGTAATTACTGCAGAGTAGGCATCTGCGTGAAAAATCAAGAAGCAGCCATGGCTGCAATTCAGTTCTTTATCTTAGGTCAAGCAATAACACTTTGCATGCCAAAAGATCATGAAGATTTCATGCAGGTGTGGCAAAGGCAAGTGACAGTACATCTCTGACAGCCCTGGCTCCCAAATGCCTATGCCCCAGACTTCCAGCATTCTCCACCTCTAGTTAGCTCTGTATAGTTAACAAGAACTGCTCAGTGAAACGGTAAAACCTAGCAAGCACTCTTTCCAGGAAAAAAACCCCCCACAAAACAAACAAAACAAACAAACAAACAAAATCAAACAAACAAAAAACAAACAAACAAAAAAACAAACAAAAATCTTCCTCCAGTCACTCACTGAAGATTCCCCCCATCACTTTCTCTTTCCTAAGAAGCAAACTGCCTCATTATGTCTTGAGCTAGGAACAAGTTGAAAAACCGACAGAGCCTTATCTAAAACTTTAAAATTAATTTTTTAAAAAAATGTGAAATTACCCAGGCACAGCTCTATGTTCTGGCAAGACATAAAGCAATGCAGAGTAAGTCTGAAAGGCCCCAGGATACTGCCCTTGAACAAAGCCCTATACACTTAGTGAGCCCAGGTGTTCTTCATGCAAAACACTTGCCCTCACTCTATGTGAGGGATGTAAGAATTATTTACTTTGAACACGGTATTATGAAGAAGCAGGAGGGCTTACGGTGTTTCATTGAAATACATTAATGTTCACTTTAAAGACTCTCTGATGCTGTATAATGCTTCATTAGCATTTTCAAAATATCTGTGTACAAGCAGCAGTCTGTTCTTTAAAGGAGGAACACACAGCCAGTGACAACAGGCTCAACGTAGCACCACTGCCTGGATGTGTCACTTGTCCTCAATGGATGCTAGGATGGATTTAGGAACACAGAGTGCAGCAACAATAGCTCCTTTGTGCATAAAGGATAAATACAGAGGAAAGTTAGAGGCCACTGGATCAAACTCCTGCATACACAGACTGTTTTATCATGACAGCTGTTGCATCTAATTAAACATAATGAAGTTGTGAGACTAAGGCTTTACACATGAAGTTTACAGCAAGCCCCACAAACAATCCTCAAATAAGCATTAGCTCAAGAAGTTGCTCAGAATCCAGAATGGATCAGATCCTCTGCTGTCTTTCATCAGAAACATAAGCATGGGGCCAAGTGCAGATAATACAGAGGTTTGAGATCTCAAGCTTTATCATAATTTCAGAGTCTTCTAAACAATTTAGCATCTCCAATATATATACTATATAAAGCAACATCATCCTTCTGCAAGCCTTTGAGGGACAAGAAAAAAATAAATTAGTATCTGATAGTCTTGATCTGGAACATAAACATCATTTTGTGACGCTGCTTGGCTTTTTCACTTGGAAGCAACAAACACACAACTATTTCTGCAAAAGGTGAACTCCACAGTACCATCTCACAACAACCAGGGCAGGATCTGAAGGTGTAAATAATCTAAATAAGAGCTCCAATAACCTCAGAGCTTTCCCTGAATCCAAGCACCAATATTGGTGCCTTTTATTCCAATGCTCATGCAAAGATCGATGTTCTAGAGGGCAATGTGCCTGGAAAACCCACAGCCATTACAGTCAGAAGTCTGAAAGCAGCAACACAGCCTGACAGTGCACAGCTCTCAACACTTTCAATAGACCCTGTGGTGGTTGTTCTTCTGGGGTGGAAGAGCAGCACATTACACTGGAACAGGGTGGGCTGAATGAACACAAGGATTATCTGTCACTTACTCTCTCATAGGACTATGACCTGGGAGTTTAAGGCATCCAAGAAACAACTACTGGAGAAATGTTCTCAGTAATTGTAGTCTTCCCAGATGGAGCTGTTACAGGATGTAAAGCAGTATATGCATCAGATCTGAACTGAAAGAAGGTCAAGGATGTTCAAATAATTACCATGCAAGGATCAACTAAGCTAGCTAGGACTTCTCAGTTTGGAAGAAAGTTAACTGAGGCTAGGACATAAGAGCATATAAACTCCTGAGCTGCATGAACAGACTAGACAAGGAGCACGTATTCATGGTTCTACCAACAAAATAACTACAGGACATCAACACTGAACAAGATAAAAAATACCATATAGCACTGTAGCAAGGAGGGTTTGTAGATAACTTTCCAAACAATGTGAAGGTTATCTAGGACAGCCTTTGTTAAAAGTACACTATGGATGCTGGAGTTCACAGGGTTTCAAAGCGAGACTGGACAAGTTCACAGAAATCCATTTAGTAACTCATTATATAGGACCTTTCAACCTCCAATACCTCAGAGAAAAGCAATGGTGCGTGTCTTTGAAATACTCTTCCTCAGGCATCAGCTTTTGGCCAATATCAGAGGCATGCTATTAGACTACAAGGACTTCTGCCTGACCTCCAAGGCCAGCTATGTTCATACAGATATCAAAGTGCAGAAGGAAAATGAACTCCATTTACTTGGGAGAAATAGCAGTGCAACAAGTCACACAAGGCCCAGTAATGATGTTTGTTCATTCTGCATTCTAGATATAAATCCTTTTGTCAGAGAGATTTTTGTTTCATATTCCACCCTTCTGTTTTACCTGTTCCATTATCAGCCTCTTTCATTTTACTCACAGATTTCAGTGGAACACACTTCATGGCATTTGTGAAATTTCTTAGTGGGGTTATGTGATGTAATCACCTCTGACAGCTAGATAATCTGATCTATGTGCAATACACTACAATGCTTCCACTTCTCAAGCAGGTACTTCAAACAGCATGCAACAGGTACTATTTGCTCCCAGATAAAGGTAGGTCATGGCAAGTCCTGGAATGTCACCTAAGCACAAAGATACTGCTCTTGAGCAGTTACATATCATAAAGGAAAAGTGATTGCAAAGATTGGCAGAGTACCCCTTCATAACCCCTAAAACAGCTTAAGGGCTTCTGAGATGAAACTCTTCCCACTCCCCTCACTGTAGATGTGTGATGGCAAACAAATATGCTCCAGTGGTTCCCTAAGTGTGCCCTGAGCACAGTGAAGGCAGAAAAAGTACCTTTCAAGAGTTTATCTGCACAGCTGTGACAGTTGTTATGGAGGAAAAACTATTCGCCCCCACACTGAGATCACTGAGTATCAATTATGCAAATCATCCCACCACACACCACAGTTTGTGCAGCAGGAACTCTGCACAAGTTATCTCTACACACAAAAGTTAAGCCAGCCAAGTGTATTCAGCTGGGTGTTGAAGAACAACTTTAGCTCCCACAAATGACTCTGAAGCCCAGAACCTACAGTAGAGGCTTGAAGTCATCTATGGGCTACACAGGCTAAATTCTGGTGCCTGGGTTCAGAGGTGAGATTTTTTTGTCTCTGCTCCTTCAGGTAGCCAGCAGCTCACAGACCTGCTCTCTTCATCTATACAGCAGTGGTCTCTTGGCAGAACTGAGCCACTCTAGAGTCATTTTGTAAGCCTGCTCAGGATTCACAACAGGACATCTGTCCATGCATCCCCAGAGAACTCTCTCACACTCATTTCACACTGAGGTTAGTACAACTACAGCAAGCGTGGACGACTTCATGCAAAAACAAGAGAAGAAGAGATGTTGATAGTGTCACCTCAGAGTTTTACACAACAGCTACAGCACTTGCTCGTGGAGAGGGAGAACTAATGCACACAAACCAAACAGGGCAATCACATACTCCCCTCTCAAAGGAAGCAAAAGGCTACAAGCCTTGTGTAGGGCAGTCAGTACACTGAGCCTACACAGCAGGTAGCCAAATACAAGTCTATGGTCATCAGCAACAGCTTCTCTTACTCCATTAGAAGGCAGAGTCCTGCATGTTGATTCTTAAAAGCTGGGATTTTTCTTTACTGGACAGCTGTTACTAGGAGGTGTCCATCAGCCTCGGCTGAGCACATGGCTGGTACTTAGGCTCTCTCAGAGAGAGCAGATGTAGAGAAGGCAAGTGAATTTCCCTACTATGAAGTAGGAACTAGAAAAAGAAACAAAATCTGGATCTGAACAGATGAGCAATAGGAGGCAGCAAGGTTAGTTGCTACACTGAGCTATGCCTTGTTTCCAGCCTTGTATAGCAACAATTTTCTCTTCCCCTAGGTGAATATGCTGCTGTTCCTCGTACTTCTCAGCTTGCAGGGTAAATGTTATCTGTTGCAAAAAGCAGGCAAGCACACAACACAGCTAAAGTACATTACTTAACAGTGTGCAGCGTGGTTCAGTGATCTTGGGCAGCGTTGCCTTCCATCAAGGTCAATCGAGTGATTATGGGATTTACAGCGCTTGTAAAGCTCTTTGGGCACAGTGTGCCAAACAAGAACAACACTGATGTGGGAATCTTCAGTGGTCATCAAGAAGTCTTATTCTCAAAAAGTCCTGACATATCACAGCCTTTTTTCATGGGCAAAGGAAGATGTTTATGTGGGTGGAGGAAGAGAACAGAACAGGAAGGCTTATCTCCCTCCTTTTGACCTTTAAGAAGGCTAAGAAATTCTTTAATTAGTGACTAACATAACAGCTAACACCCTTGGTTTCTCTGTAGCAGCTAACATCCCACAATAAACTGCCCTTGGAAATGCTTACTCAGCTCATGCAGTACATAAGGGTTTTGGCAAAACCGTGAACTCATCTTCTTGTAACTTTATTCATCTCCTTAAATTTACTACTCGTAGAATCCTTCACTTTTCTTTTGCAGCAATAAGTGACACATTTGGCAAATGTAATGGAGTTCTTACATTTGGCAAGTGGAAGCTTCCTTGGGTTTCCATTTTGCCCCAGAGAGAGTATACATCCCCTGGTATCAAATACACCATACACTGTATCACCTCATGGACTGCAATTGGTGCTTACAAGGGTAATATTTTATTCTTCACTAAATCTATAGCCATCCATATGCTAAGAGTATTTTAATTGATAGTGAACACTTAAAAGATACTTCAAATAAAAAGTATTTTTATTTCAGTCCAGTTACAGAATCTGCTGTAAAGAGCTCTGAGATAAAACCATTATGTGTAGTTAGGAGACATATAGTCAAGAATAAATTGAGAAGATCTTGGAGCAATTACTAATATTTATTGTTTATATTTAGAAATAAATTCTTGTCACTACACTTGCATATTTTTTTGGCTGGCTTATCGAAAACTTGTTAAATTTTAATGCCACAGTTCATTCCCAGACTGATAAAGGTTTGGCAGAAGACATGTATTCTGAAAAAAACAGCTTGATGATAGCATGCATGTATATTCAACATCAAACAGGTATGGAGGACTTGTCTAACCACTTAACCACACCAGCCCATTATTAACAACACAGGGTTGGAAAACCCTTTTGAGACATCAGTTCCAGTTCCCTAGTCCTACAGGCGGCAGCATTAAATTGTGTACTGTCAAATTTTATCTTAAGGATGTTAGGACTTGGAATAGTCTTCTAATAAGATCAACAAGGAAGGGGAAAAAAAATCCTACCTGCTCATAACTCCCTCCTTCCCTCCCCCACCCCCCACCATACATGCTTAACTGTTCTAAAACTTTAAAGTCTCTTAAACCACAAATTCTGCTTTAAGCAATTCTTTCTCCTCTTTGGCATTCAAATTCCTTACATTTTACACAGGTGAAGGAAGAGATAACTCCTAGAATTCTACTAGGCTGAAATAGTCAAGCACCATCTTATCTTAAGGTAGAATTTTGTCTCTGGTCGTCCCAAACCCACTCTCTAGGTTGTGTTGTGAATTTGTCTGTCCTGCGCACAGGTAAGTACCTACATTAAAGGAAAGCTCTCGCTAGAACTTTCTATTAGAGAAGCCCTACACATTGCAGATGACATGTACAACAGGACAGTTGTACTACCACTGATTAATCCATCTCCTTCTGGCCAATTTAAAGAGGGGTCTTCTTTCCCCACCCCTCCAAGTTTAACTATATGCAAAAGGAGCTTACTACCCCAGTTCTTCAATTCCCATTATATGTTGGCCCTCTACATCAATAATACTTCCCCCTCAACAGCATGACATGAACAGAATTCATTACTATGCTCAGCTTTCTGACCACAGGCCATTAATAAAGGTATTAAAAAAAAGGTGCCTCTGGATAGCACTCACTTGTATTTTCTCTGTAGGACCAAAAGCTGCTAGACTGCATTTACTGCTGTCCTCTCTTTACACAGTTTTATATACATTCACACGAGTATTAGAAGTTTGTGTAACACTACATCAATCAAATGCTATGCTGCAAACCTGACTTAATTTCTTGTGAAGCGTTACATTTTGTTTTTCCCCCCCAAGAGGAAACAGAACAAAACCCAACCCAAACCAACCAAGAAAAAGAAAAAAAAAAAAAAAAACCAACCAAAAAAATCCACCTTCAATAAAGTAACCAAGAATGCTGGTAGATCAGATCAAATTAACAGCTCTATAGACCTGAGATCACATTTCCTTCTCCTTCGGTAAGCACTGTTCATTAGCCCGCAGCCATGCTGTTCTAGCCACAATTTATTAGATTGGCTTGTTTTGCAAGAGGATATAATCCACCTAAAACACCATCAGAAATAAGCTAGTACCATGAATTTAGGAAAAATGCAAAGAGCACACAGACACTCCAGTAATGAAACAAAGCAAGGCTGAGCAAGTAAGTTTATTTAGCATTTCACTGATTTCCAGATAACACAGCAAGATTTGGACAAGATGACACCTTTTACATTTCCTCACAGAATAACTCACTACCTGCAAAGCCTAATTAACCTCTGTACAGACTAGATAGAAATTGTGCATCTGAACTGTTGATGAACTCCCAGCCATAAACCCTCATGAACTGGGTATAGGTTATATATTTATAGCTTACCTTGGAGAGACCTCGTTACTTTGTAACTACTGCTACACATGATAGAATGGCTGTGTTAAATTATATATTAAAACATGTCTCTATTAACAAATATACTTATTTCAGTATTATTTTCTGGACTTTCACTAAAATTTATTTTAAGCGTGGTAAGCATGCATCAGACACAACAAATTGTGACCAAATGTTACCACAGAATTGGGAAGTTGGTTTTCTAGCACTTCACTTTGGTCCTCAATTAAAATACAAAATCACTAATGTTCTACTTTTAATGGACTTGCTAGTTGTTTACTGTGAAATAATAAATTACAAACATGGTCTGTAAGCTTTGTGCATGCATTTACAACTTTAGTTAAAACAATAGTTTCATATAAAGGTTTAGCTTTTTGGGTTGTGGGTGGAGGGGCCAGAGGGAAAGGTGTTGCCAAAATTTTGCTTTCTGTCATCATAATCTTTACTTGTTAATAACTGATGACCAGTGTGTGAGACTTCACACACAGCAGCATGAAGTGTGCCAAGCAAGACTGTATTTACTTAGCCCATGTAGACAAGACACATGCAAACAAGCACAGATAATAAATATTTAGCATCCCTGCCAAACACCCAGCAGAAACACACTGCTTCCCTGTGCATCCCAAGAGGTCGTGCTATCACTCCTCACACATGCCAAAGGCTGTTGTCACATTCGTCCTGAGCACAGTTCTGCCTCTGGAGTGACAGCTTTACATCCTCTCTCCATGCAAACTGACACGAATCCTATTTAACTGTATTAAGATTAAATGAGCTGAGTTGGGAAGGATCCAAATCCAGTCTCAGTCTAAAGCAGACAATGTGTTTTACTAAAATAGCCTCTGCAAAATTCCTCTTTCCATTTACAGTAAGGTGGCAGTTAGCCCCACTGAACAACAGATTAAATAAGAAAAAGGCTTATATTTACAAAGTACTGACAGATTCTTGTCCATAAATCCCAGCCAGTAGGTTACATCTCAGAAGTCTTTACAGTACTACTGTCCTTCCCCAGTGGATGGTGGTTTACAACATCCACCTTTGTTATTCACTGGCTAGTCAGCCAAGAAACAAAGAAAAATCACCATCTCTGAGGGAACACAAACACAGTCCTGCCAAGCAAAAGGATAAACACAGCTGCATTTTTTTAAGAGATTAGAGTTTTTGTACACCTATCCATGGCTTCCAGTGTGACTTAGTCCGAAACCAGGACTTCAGATTATTCTAACCAGGATACTTCAAGAAAGCACTCTAATTAGCAAACAGCTAACAAGGCAGAAAGAGATTATGCACACAATCTTTTATATCCACACTTTGTGGATATAAATTAGATATTTGCTTCCCCAGTTGCAGAAGGGCCCTCTCAGTTAGACATTATTATACGGAGCAATATATCACCTCCTCCTGATGAAATACAGACAGGGAGACTGAAGATTTGTCACTTCTTAGGACTGAGCACACTTTGGTTTTGGTGTATTTTTGTCTTTTGTTGGGTTGGTTCTGGGGGTATTTTTTGTTTTTATTTATTTGTTGTAGGCTTACAGAAACTGCAATGTAAGTTAACCTAAATACTTAAATTAAAAAAAAAAAAAAAGTTCAGCTAACTTTAACGTTATGGTGGTAAAACATCAATTACTTATTACCATAAAGATAAGCTTGTTTGCTCTTATTTCACATTTCATTTAAGTGAGCTAATACTCATATAAGTCCTCCACTGCATTGCATTTAAGAAGTATTGCCTCTATTGAAAATAGATAGTAACAACAATCGGTGCTGATTATGCCCTTCAAAGTTCAAAAGTGCGTCTGCTCCAACGACCGCTCAGAGCCCTGCATTAGGCAGTTGGCTCCCAAGGGAATTACCGTCTCTAACCGGCACAGTAGCAGCAGACTTTGAAATAAAACAAACAAAAAACCCCCCACACTAGAAGGTTGGAGGGGGAAGCGGTGCAGAGGTGGTGGTATCCAGAGAAAGAAGGAGGAATAAAAAAGACCGTTCAATTGCAGAAAAAAAAAAAAAAAAATCCAGCCAAAAAAAGAAACAGGTCTTCGATAATGACTGGTAAAGACCAGTGTGGAGAACTTGATTAAGAGTCCCTAACATTTAGTTTTTAGATCGCAACAGAAGGAGGGAGCAAGGTTTTTCCCTATGTTTACAGATGCATACATGCTTCCTGTAGATAAATGCACAGGCCACAAGCACACTAAATGGCAGCCAGCGCAGTTGTATCATTTCTCGTTAAGCGGGAGCGTGATGAAAGCTCTTCTTTTGAGAGTAACTCGGGAGCTCTGTGCATGTCTAGCACGGAAGCGCTACACAAGACGGAGCGACACAGCGCCAGATCTCTGGAGCACACAGATGGGGGGCTCCGTCCCCCTTTCCCGGCGGCGGGACGGCAAGGAGATCCTCCAGCCCAGCCGAGGCGGCTCGGTGGTGCCCGCGGCCCTGCGCCCCAGGAGCCGCCCCAGCGCTCCCTCCCGCTCCAGCCGCCGCTGATGTGGCTCCCGAGCGGGCTGCCCGCCGCGCACAACTTCCCGGGCGCTCCAGCCCAAACGCCCCGTCCCGTCCCGGGGCGCAGGGACCGGCACCCAGCCCTTGAACCCGGCAAAAGCCCGCGCCGCGGCACCGGGGTGACCGCCCCACCGGGCCCGGGCAGCCCCCAGCGCCGGGCGGGCGGGCCCCGGCGCGGCCCCGCGGAGCGCCTCCTTCCCGCCGCGCCCCACTCACCGGCTTCGGCATTTTGAGGGCTGCTGGTGCTTCTGCTGCTCCCGACACAAACGTTCATGCAGCGCCTGCCTCGCCTCTGCCGAGCGCCCCGTGCGGAGGAGGAGGAGGAGGAAGGAGCCGCTCCCGGCCACGGCGGCAGCGCAGCCCGCGAGTGCGGCGCCGGCCGCCCGGCGGCGGGTTAAATACGGCAGGTGGGGCCGGCGGTGACTCACCGCCGCCGGCCATTGCCCGCCGCTCCCCGGCTCCTGCCGAGCTCGGCACCGGCCTCGCCCAGCCGCCCGGCACCCCCGCCGGCTTCGCTCCGACGTCCCCGGGCTCAGGGGCACCGCGGCCCGGAGCCCCCGCGGCCCCCGGGCCGTGAGGGTCGGGCGGGCAACAGGTGCGGGGGCGACGCCGCTCCGACCCGCGGGTACGGCGCGGGGCTCCGGGCGGGCCCTCCCGCACGGCCCCGGCCCCGGCCCCGGCCCCGAGGGAGACCCCCCTGCCCTGCCCGCCGGGGTCCCGCCGGGGTCGGCTCTTCCCATGCCCGTGGATGGCACGGGGAAAGCGTCCGGCACAGGGGTGATGCTTGTGATAATTGCTGTGTTTATTGAAGTGCAGGGTTGGAAAATATGATTACTTAACAAAAGACAGGCTTGCTTTGTGTAGTAAAGCATATTTTCAGCAATGTCAGCAGAAGAGGAAATTTTGAAAATCTATCTAAGCTCAGAAACTATAGAGTATACTTCAGCTGGTTCTGACTTTTCATAAAGCCCAGAAAAGTTCATGCAAGTAGTGTAACAATTGATAAGCATACACAGATAACCAAGTTTGTGTCTCTGTCCCTTGTTCTTTCTCCCTCCTCACCCATGAATGTAATACTTTTGTGGGTAGTGTCTGCCAGGAGTTGCTGGCCTCCCACTGCATCTCCCTGCTTGGCTGGTCACAAGAGCACATTGATTTACATAGTCATGGGCAACGGCCTGTAGGACACAGCTCTTCCACTGTGCCAGCAATGGCATGTAGTCGAGCTGTGAGATTGAGGAAATTGTGCAGCCTGTACCCAAGCCACTGTTTGCAACATCCCACTTCAACCACTGTCTGTCTGTTTGGCACAGGACATAGGACAGGAACAGGGAGACACAGAACAAGGAGAATAACAACCCACTACATGGAAAATATATAGGGCAGGAGAGAGCCTGGGAAATATCAAGGGATGGAGACAAAAAGGACAGCCCAAACAATACAGCTCCTGCTTTGGCAGAGATCCAAATGGTGTCTTCCCCCACAGAGTCCACCAAGCAGCACTTGGTTGTTCCACATCAAAATAAAAGAATCATTACTGTGTCGTGTCTGTGAATGAAAGGGGAGGGGAGTCGAGCTGGAGGCTGAGAAAATTCATGGTAATATTCCTTTCCTGTTGCATGATCCTCAGAGATTATAGGCGGCTTCACCATCAAAACAGAGCCATGGAGGTGACAGCTTGCAATATGAGAAGAAATAGTCTAAGCTGAACAGCTTCCACAAAAAGGATCATGGGATCAAACAACCTTGGGAAACAGATATGGCCTCCATTTTCAGTTGAAACAATTCCACTGAGATTTACTTGGGTCAGGTTAATTTAACAAAATATGCTGACACTCAGTTGGATTGGGTTAATTTAACAAAAATATTATTTGTGGGGATCCTTTCTGTGTTGTTCTGTTAAGCAATACGTTTATGGTATTCATGCCTTATTCAGTAGGATGACACTGGAAATGAACCAGACCAAATTATCACAGTGTTTTGGGTAGGCTGCCAAGCACAAGGAACAACTGTTTCAAGAAATGCCGTAGAAACCCATCAAATTCTGCATCTTTCACTCAGAGCCCTAAGTGACATTCTTAGATTTTTTGGGGGATTGGAAAAGGATAGAGATGAGATATTTTCAATCCAAAGTCTTAAAATCCAGATTTTGGCTGTGATTGAAAAAAGAAAAGTCAAAACATTGTATTGTATGTGTATTTCTGTGTCCCTTGAAACAAAACATTGCATGGATCTAATGAGAAGCCCATTTCCATTCTGGGAGATTTTAATTCCCAAAATCCTTCCCTGTCCATAGCTCAACATGGGGTCAGAGATCATCACCCTGGGGCTTCACATTGAAGCAACTCCATGTCAGAGAGATGTCTCATTTAATGCATCGTGTTTAGTCAGGTAAGTATTTGTTTCTATGTGTTAGTTACATATCCAAGCTTAAACCCCTCTTTTTGTTGGGTTCTTGTTGTTTGTTTTTGGGGTTTTTTTTCCCTAACACTTACCATTGCTTCCTAGGGGCGAAAGGAATTTAGGTGACTAATAATTATGTGTGGCAACATACAATCTCTAGGTTCCTGTTTGCTGCAGCACATAACCTTGTGCCATTCTCCCACAGTCACCTTGCAATACATGGGGAAAGGTAGATGCCTCAATGGCATCCATAACTACCAGCTTGCCCAATACTGCTCCACCCAAAACCAGCCACTGTGAACACACTGAGCTTACACAGGAAGAATTGTCTTCAGTGGAAGGAACCAGAACAATTGCCAGCTTGGAGTATGTGTTAGACACCCTTCGCCTCCTTCCTTGTGCTAGGTGTTTTCAAACTCTCTTGCCTGCAGAGCTCCATACCTTATTGAACACTTGGCTAGGTAGGTGTCCTTGTGACACTACAAAACTCTTCTACAGCTGGGGCACTCAGCTCCTTCCTTTTTATTTCTCTCCCCACCTCCCCCGTAGAAGGATGAGAATGTATATAATGCAAACCCCTTCTTCCCTTTTATGCAGAAGCCTTCTCATCCTTTCCAGACACAAACTAGTTCCCCTCTGCTCCAGAATGGGGGTAAAAGCCCTTGGTTCTCTGGATTTCCTAAGAGTGCCCTGAAAATCAATATATTGAATTTTGAGTGTATGGACAATAATACAAATAATACCAATAAGCATTGTCCAAGAATGCTTAGAGACTGGATCACCTTTGGAGTATGTGTGAGGGGAAAGGCATGGAATGGGCACAAAACAATCAACTCACATCAAGACATCCTGGGGTAGAAGTACAAATATAGAAAAAACAGATGCTAATATACAATCTAGGGAAAATTCCACATGAAAACTCTACAAAACTTGGTTACTTCTAGATTTAGGCATTAGCTAAGCAAGACAGAACTTTTATGGCCACCCTAACAACATCATCTTCAGTCAGACCTCACAATTAAGCATAAAATCCAAATCAAAATGAAGCCTTTAAATCACAGGATTAAGATTTGCTCTGATCCAGCACTTACTCTTAACCTGCTTTATTAAGAGGATAGCATTACCAGCCATTTACAGGAATTAATAAGGCAGAGGAGGTGATGAAAGAATCCTGATTGCTCAGCAGGTCAGCAGCAGAACCCAGTTTCTGTCTTCTTCCCTGTAACAGTTCCTGTGACTTACTGACCCCTAACCAAACTGTGTCATCCTCATCAAGCTGCCTTCCCTGTTTTGGAGAGAAGACCCATTTGAATTTACTGTTACACTTTAAGCTGCAATAACGTTTAAATTTGATGTGGATCATTTATGAATTCCAAGTACTTGCCTGGGTTCGCTCAAGCAAGTCCTATCACTATAAAGTGGCTTTTGCTTAACAGGCTTCGTGCCAGCCAATTTTTAGTCAACACAAAACTTCCTAAGCCAGATCATCCTGGAACTGGGAAACATGCAATCTTGTGCCCTAAATCCATCATTCTTGGTTGCTCATGCAGAATCAATAGTCTCAATAACAGACAGATCTAAACTCCCTCTTTCTCTGAATAGAAAGCTTCATCCAGGTTAGGCAAGGCATAGCTGGAAGAGTTTTGCAGCATCTCTGCTGGTTTGTTTGCAGATTTTTACTAACTAAAATCTATAGTAGCTAACTCTGTCCTATTGACAACTCATAGACTATGCATTTAGTATAGCAGCTAGAAGAAAGTAGAGTACTTAATGAGAAAGGATGCCACGTTCTGAGACGTATAGAATTAAGGAGATTTGCTGTCATTTAGGACAGTCAAGAGTCTTTGATTTTCTCTGTCAATTGGAAGAGCTGTAAAAGGAAAAAGAACCATATGGCATTCCTGACAATAGTTTCTTTTTCATTGTGCAGAACTGAATAATCAGCTTATTACCCATTACACATTCTGAAATTTTGGTGTTATAATTCCTGAAACATCAGACTTCAGGAAGAGTGACCAAGGATCTGGTGAGTTGTGGTTCTGTCTGCACTGAGAGCTACTTCCCCACTACCCACATTGAGCTTACTGAAAACCTGACAGATTGAGGTCACAGTAGACCAGCATCTATTGGCAAAGCCCCTTGAGACATTCTCTGGGTTTCTTATGAAGGGGATAAATGTTGTAAAAGAGCGCAAGGCTTGTGCCTCATTTCTGCTTGCTCCTACAAGAAGCTGCTGCCAAGTTCAGTTGTTTGTTGTTCCTACATGAAAAGCTGCTGTTGCCAGGTTCAGTTGTTTGTTGTTTTGCTATTTTTTTTCCCCAGTAAGCATAGATTGGGGCTTTTATTCCTGCACCAACAAGAGGTTAGGTGCATTCAGGCCTGGAAATAAAACTCATTCGATGATCCAAGGTTACATGCTGGGAGATCCTCATCTTTGCAATAATTTTGTCTTCCAGCAGCACCCCTAAGTAGTCCTTGGGATTATTTGATTCCCTAATTGACTATCATGGAGCCTTACGAGGACATGGCAGATTATGAAGAAAAGTATATATGATGAAGTATATGGAGGATTATTTGTAAATATTGTAAGAAAGAAAAATAATCAGACAAGACTTTAGGCTTTTATCTGGTTTGTTCTTACCCATCATAAAAGGAGAGAAAAGCTTAAAGGAAGATTATGTTTCTTCTCAATAAGTTTTGAGAAGTCCCAAACACAGTCTGCTTTCCGTTCCCATGAGAGTTGTCTAACTAATCTCTCTAGTAACATATTCTTCTTCCACAGGAAATTTCCACAGGGAGTGATGAAAAGTGTGCAATAAAATCTTCTTTTCAAACTGAAACAAAACATAATTTGGCATTTACATTTTGTGTACACTGAGACTGAGAAATTATTTACAATGAATGGGGAAGGCAAGAGTTAGTGGTAGGTAAAATAGAGATAAAATATTACCCAAAGTAAAGGCAGGTTCAATCATGAATGTGACCAGGGAAGGAAAGTCTATGGTAATCATCTTTGTAACTGAAATCCACAATGAATTATTGATTTACCAACAAATAAACAAATAGAAAAAGCACAGAGAGTTTTCTGAATGTATTGAATGAGAACAATCATGTCACAAACCATTGTTTAAAAATGTGTGAAATGACAAATGAATTTAATGACATACTGAATTTGTAGAGATTATACCACATGTGTAAATCAAGCCATGTTTGTCCAAGGCTCAAAGCAAATGGAAACAAGGGCCAACGCAGCTTTTACGTCTTGAAATGAAATTATGATCCCAATGCTTATGATAAGAAAGGAAAGAGGAAGGGAGTTCCCCTGGTTAGGTAATCTCTATTTCACCTTGATATTTTCCTTTGTGCTTTCTATTTGAAATCTGATTAAAAGCAGAGCTGAGTGCCATATGCTGCAAATACCCCCTGCACATCTGAGCACTTTCTATGGGACCAGCTCTTTAAGTGGCTTTTTTCTTTTTTTTTTCCTTTTTTTTTTTTTTTTTTTTTTTTTTTTTTTTTTTTTTTTTTTTTTTCTGGTGGTGGTTTTTGTTACTTTTTTTGTTTGGTTGCTTTTGCTCTTCAACATCAAAGTACATGTGTTAAGATGGTGCCGACAAAAACTGCATGTGAAATAACATTAACTTAGTTCATGTGCTTCATAGACAGAGCACAGATCTGCGTTTAGAGCAGATGAGAGTGGTGAGGAAGGTGGAGGCAAAACAAATGCCCATTGGCTGACAGAGGGAAAAATAGTTCATAGTCTATGTACAATTGTTTTTTCTAACTCCAGGTTGTTTTATAATTACACATTGCTGACATTTGTATTGCTCTGACTGTGGGAATGAGGCTGTAAGAGATCAAAATCACAAGTAATAAGCTATTTCAATTTAACTAAGAGTGCCCAAACTCAGAATTTCAGGGCTAAGGGTGCAAAGTTCAATGTACAATTAATAGACAGGGCACCTTTTCTTTTCCTGCAATATGATACTGACTCACACCTTTTAAGATCAGTTTTAAGGTCACATTGTTTGACTTTCAGTATAAACTAAACTCTTGAGTTTCACCTGATGATTCTCAAATCCAGCATGTAACATTAGAAAGGCCTTGAACCCCAGTCTCAAGACTGAAAGGCAGTGATTCTACCTCCTGACCAGTTCTCTCCAGAGCTCTCCAGAGCCACGTGCTCTTTTAGCTTAAGCTTTGAAAATTGCTTGCATTGACTGGTACTTGTATTTCTCATTCAATTTCAGAAGCTGCATTATCTGTAAGGCAATTCACAGTTAAATACTCAGCAAAAATAAAACATCTAGCATGGCTCTTCCCTTGGCTGAGTCAGTAATATAAGCTGGGCATTACTCTGCAGTTTGGTGCCAGACCATTTTCTCATATTTTTCTCTAATTGAAACAAAAAAATTCCTTGATGTAGAGGTTACTAGGTAAGGTTCAGAAGTCCCAAATATCATTCTAGCCTATTTTGCCATTCAGGACTAGCTCTTTCAGATATCTTCTCATATTTTGCCTAGTCTGATTTAAGTGCTCTATGCAACAAGGCTCTCCCCCTTTGAACATTAGAGATCAGGTTTATTTTGTAGTTTAAGACTGGTTAACCTTAAAGACTGCATCTAATAGCGAGAGAAAAAGAAAATATGTAATATTGGGGATGCAGATTATTAATGGTTCATACATTATCTCTCCTACTCTGCATGACATGAACATTTCAAAGTGCCATTAGGAGATGAAGTTGTTTGTTCTCCCCTCAGACCGCAGCTTCCCAACAGCCAGGGCAGGCTGCACAGGGAGCTCTGAATAAGAATATACTAATGGAGATTCTTCACAGATAAAGGAGGGTAGTTTTGACCTTAGTGTATCATGAGTAAGACACCAAGCTGGAGTCTGAAGTACAAGTATCCACCTGTCTCTTGGGAAATCCTCTGTTTGCTCTGTGGTAACAATAATGCTGAAAACAGGCGGGCACTGGTGAAGATGTAAGACCAAGTACAAGGGAGGTACAAGCAATGTGACATTTCTAAACAAAGTAGAACACTGCCTACTTTCACCAGACCTGAATTTTAACTCTGATAGTTTGCAAGGGCTTACCTGGAACTGTACCTCAATTAAATATTCATTCATGAGAAAAAAATATTTGTGTTTCTCAGCAAACAGCTCATATACAATTTACAAATGGCTACATATATCCTTAATTGGTTTTCAACCACCCTGCTAAACACTGAGGGCAAACGAAATCCATTTTATGTCAAGGCTGCAGATACACAGCCACCTTATCTAATCATCCCCAGCTGCCTTAAAGGCAGTAACTCAGAAACAAAGAGGCTACCAAACCAAGTAACTTCTGTGAGGCCTTGCTGGAGGAGAAGGGGATCAGGTTGATTACTGTTCACCTGCCACACTGAGGCATGCAAGTAACCTGAAACAAAGGGAGTTTTCAGTGCTTCCCAATGACACACCTACCCTGTGAAGTAATTACCTCTGACGCATGACACAAAAGATAAACAACACGTCTTGTAGCATGTTGGCTAGCAACTCACCAAAACACCTTGGAAAATATCAGTATGTCTCCTTTAAAATACTGGGTGAATTTCACCTGTTTGCAGCAGGTAACTCAGGATCTGGGGTATTAACTGAGTAGCACTTGAGCCTTCAAAATAAAGTTGATGTACTGCCTTGGGTGTAACCAGGATTTCACACAGACTTGATTTGCTCCTAGGAAAAACACAGCTCAGCAGTTTATTTATTTAATAAACTGGCTATCTTTTACAGGTGGCATGATTAATTCTTTGGTCACTTTTAATAAAAGAGAAATGTCAAGATGAGAGGGGAAAATCTGTCGTATGTAACCTTATGAACACCTTTTGTGCTACGGTTTCATTTGTGTGATGCCTCAGCATTTGCCAGCAACACCTCTGCAGCCAGATTCATTGGTCCACTGCTGTTTTCACCTTCAAGCACTTCCAGTGTGGGAGGAGAAGGGTGAGGTGCTGCTGGACTCCCAAAGTAGGGTGTTGTGTCCCTCCACCTGGTATCAGTTGAGCATGAGGATTGGGTGACTCCAGAACTGGTGCTTCATGAGCTAATTGTTCAGTATGTTTAATTATCTTGGAACGGTAAAAACGTTGTTGCAGCAATCAGAAATGAAGTAGAGTTTCTGTATCCAAGAAGTTTGTCTGGTTTTCCTACCTGCCATTTGGCCTTATGGACCTTGTTTTCTTCCTTACAGACTTCTCTTTGGGTAAATTAGCACAAACATATATCCATTAGAAATCTTCCTAGTCGTACCTTGGATCATCTCCAAAGCCAGCCCCAGTTTGTTCCTGAGTGAAACCAGGAGCACAAGAGCTGGGAACACCTTGTAGTCCTGGGTGTAGAACCATATTGTCCCTAAGGCATGATACACTGTTACAGCTGGCATTTTCCTGTGAGAAAGTGGGTTGTCCTTTGTTGTTCTCCCTGGCTGTGTTCTGCCTGCCATGGCAGATATAGAGGGAGGGAGAAGTACAACATCAAGCTATGGCCTTCTTTTGCAGTGTTCTGATGTAGGGCCACAAGCACTCAGGCTTCTGTCACAGTAAGGGCTGTGCCAGCTATCACAGCTCGTTTCTGCCCCAGCGTGTTGAAGCACCCAGGACAGACTCACTTCAGAGTGTCTGAGTGCCCTGGATCTAGGGATGCAAGTGGCTTATTTGCCTGCCCCTCACAGGGAATGTGGTCTTTGAGCCCTGTTTCTGAAAGCCTGCAAGAAGGGCTCAGCTGTCTTTGTGTCTACACAGCAGTCCAGACCTGCAGGGTGGCTTCCCTGCCCAGCCCTGCATGGCTGCTCTGCCAGGCAGGACAGCAGCACAGAATGGGAAAACTGAGAGTCCTGGCCACTGGCCTGGTTTCCCTTTACCTGTCTGACATGGTGAGGCAGGAAAACACAGAAAGGGCCTTAGAGATGACAGCAAAACAGGGTGTGCATGTACAGCTGATTCACAGGGTGGAGTAACAGTTGGATGCACTGGCAAAGCAAGACACTGGTCTCACAGGCGGGGACTCTCCATAGAGAAGATGTGCCCGGGAGGGTTCAGGGACCTTCTGGAGAACTGCACTTAAAGTGCTTCCAGAAAGTCACGTGGACAGGGCTAATGAAAGCACTTCACACACTTTATTTCTCTCCCAGTGCAACCATCTCTAACGACACACCATTTTTTCCATTTGTGTTCAAAGTTATGGGAACTGTCCTGATCCCACAAGCAAGCAATCTAACAGCAAGGAATAATTTTCTAATGTATTATCTTTCCAGATATCAAAATTCACTCCTTCCCAGCATTCCTCTCATTGCCCTCCACCCCTGTCGCCTGAAATAACTGCTCACTCATCACTAAAGTTTAGCCATGCTGTGCTGTACAAATCCAGAGAGATAAGAAACAATATTCTTTAGATAACAGCACAGAGTATTGCACAATGTTCTTTCTTGTCTCAGAGTTCAGTCTGCACCCTTAGCTAAAAAAAAAAGAAAGGAATGTTAAAGCAAAAAAACAACACCTCTTTACAGAAATTGCCTTAAAATGCAGCATTCAATATAGTTAGTGCAGTGCAAAGGACATTTGAAATAGTGGTGCTGTTTCGAGTAAGATTGAGGCCACCATTTTCCCCATGGTTTCCAATGCATAGCATTTGAAACGATCTCTTTTTCTGTGCTTCAAGTAGCAATTAAGTATTGTGTTTCAAATGCCACCACACATCAATGGTGAGTAAATAATGGCTTAAATAAGAACTAAAAAAAAAGAAAGAGTTTGTTTGCTTTTGCAGGTGTTAAATTTCAGCAGGACAATCTAACTCAAACAAAGTCCTAAACAAAAGTACTGGAATTCCTGACTGACAACCTGAGTTTCATGTTAGACAAGGCAGATAATCAAAATAATCTCTGCTGGCTCTAAAATCTCTAACCACTGATTCTTACTGTGGCTCTAACTTTCTGAGATCGAGTTTTTTAACTTTAGTCAAAACAATTTTGTTTAAATTGCTATTGCACGGGAAAATGATTGCCGAAACTACATGGGGTTAAAAGATTTATTTTGTAATAAAAATCCAAGCAGTAAAACTCACACTGAGAGGTACATTGCAAGATTTAAATGTGGACTTAAGTTACTTTCTTGTTCTTCTGGTAACTCGCTTATTTCTCCCTTGAGAAGAAATGCAATGTATCCAGTACCCTGATGGATTCGAACTTACATCCTGTAAGCTATCTCAGAATATCAGGAAAAATATTAGGAAAAAGGTAATTGAATAATTTTAGACACAGTAATTAATTCTGCATAACCCTTTTATGGTAAACTCAGCTGCAGCGAAACCCTGCTTGTAGAGAAGAGAATGAAAGCTGGAGGTTGTTTCAATGCAAGCTAGCGATGCTTGAAGATGAGCCCCTTCCCACAGGACTTGGACTAGCAATCCTGTCAGAGCCCTTCAGAGCCAAGACAGTGGGACCAGGCCTGTAACTGAGAGGTTTAGTGGAGAAAATTCCATGACTTCACTGTGATAGGCTTCCATGGTAATTCTTAATTGGTTACATTAGATTAGCCTCTCAGCCAACCCTTGTTAATGTGAAATGATAACCTTGAACTGTGTTCACGGTTTAAGTGTAATCCAAAGAACTGCATGGAGCACAAAGGGAAAAAGTCAGAAATGGTTTTGCACTTGTGAGAGGACAGAATCAGATTCTGTCAACCCAATCACAGGATCACAGCAATCCAGCTGTTTATGGATTTTATCAAACTCCAGATTTAGACTCCATGTGTGTGCCAGTCATCTGGAAATAGATCTTGCCAGCCTGATTCTGCTACGTTTAGCCATGGTGCTGTTACCTGATTTCTTGGGCAATCTTATTTAAACATGAGCAGAGGTGGAAGAGGTGAGTCCTATGTTTCTTAGAAAACTTGAGATGACGTGAATGGAACAAATTAGTCAATCAGCAATTATAAAAATCCGAGGTAATCAGGGAAAATTGAAATGGTCTTGATCAGCACAATTGTTCGTTTTCAACTCAAACTACATATCTATGCCTGTTATTTGTCCCAGACAGAGACAGAAGAGAAAGTCTTTAAAATAATAGATTACTTTTAATCTGATCTGTAATGTAAAGATTCTCAGGCTGGCTCCAGCTGTTCTGGGCTAGAAACAGCCTGCTGTGGGTTGTGCCAGGGACTTCACTGGAGCATGTGTACAGGACAGTACATGCAGGATGCAAAGGGCCCACTACAGCAGTCAGTAAAATTTATATTATCCTAAAAGTATAACAGGTTGGTTTAACTATTCTTCATGTCTTTTTTTTTTTTTTTTCATTAATCATTAATATTCAGTTAATACAGCAGTAAGCAGAATGTACTCACAGATCTATCCATAAAGGAAGTAATTTACTACTTGCTTTACAACAGTGTTGAGTAAACACTTGAGTTGCATTGAGGACTGCATTTCTGTGGGAGTAGTGGCACACTCGGGTGAGCAAACACAACACTTTAGAGAAAACCAAGCACTTTTGGTCCAGCCCCAGACTACACTGCTACCAGCCTGCAACAGTGTAAAAATAAATCAGTGTCACTAATTAAAAAGACTGAGGAAGTGAAAATTACCCAGCTCTTAAAAATTCAACGTTTGTGTTAGTTTCACAGCACTTCTGCTCTGTGCAGCTTGTATATAGCATTAGAGATACCCTGGTCTTACCTCAAACACTCATGAATTTCATTCAGTCAGGGTCAGGCCCAGGATCAGTACTTACACTGAAATGGTGAGAAAGGAAGCCCAAGGGACAATCATTACTTCCCAGCATCTGGGCGGTTTCTTGTAAGTGCCTTAAAATGCTCTTTAAAGTTAGAAGTATTAATTAATAAATAATTTTGCAACCCTGTATTGTCCTGTTACAACTACCTCCGTATAAGAAGCAGTTCTAGATTCCCCTATTCTTGATCCCTCAAATCACAGTTCAGGTTTCCAAGGTTTCCTTCTTGACAGGTGTAACTGTTTCTCACAGTGCAGCCTCCCTGCTGAACAGCGAATGGAACTGACCCACGCCGGGACTGGGATCTGCAAGATCCTCCTTGGAATTGCAGCGTTCCCATGCCTTAATGTGCATATCTATACTGTCTCTGGGACCCAGTGGCAAGGCGTGTTGTACCTCATTGTGAGGCTACTGACTTCAGCCTTGCTGGCATTCTTCAGGATTCAGTGAAATTGCAAGACTTGTTTAACCCTGTGCACGTCCTTTAAAAGTCTTGCTGAACTGCAGCCTGAGTAAAGCCTGGGCCCAGCAGGCATTCCTGTACATGCTCAAGGATAATATTGACTAATGAGTTCAGGGAGAGCTGATGGACAACTTACAGTGACTGTGATCTTCAGTACAGCTAATTTACATCCTTAACATTTTTAGAATTTCGGTATGGTGTCTGTACATTAGAAGTCACCATGGCATACATACTGCCCTGTTTTCTTGCAGACACAGGAGCTTCAAATTCTTACACTCAACCCTCCTACATTCCAATGCAATTCTTTTCCTTAATGAGCATGCACCCAAAATGACCTCGTGTTCCATTCTGCAAAATGGTGCACTGCTTCCTTGAATGCTGGAGCTCACATTTTCATGACAAAAGTTGCAATTATTTTTCTGTGCAGCAAGATTTGCAACAAGACTGGCTTTGCAAACATATTTTTGGCCTCTCATTAGGCTGACAAGGATTTGTTCAGCCTGGCAAGAAATCTTTTGCATATGACAAATTAATTTTATTTAAGCACCCGTTTACATTAGCCTTTTAAAAGAACCTTCTGAATGCAAAGGTAGATACTACTCCTCAGTCTGCCCTTCCCTGTGCATTACAAATTGTTTATTAATGAAGGAGGTAAAATCCGACTTCATGCAATTGATCATGACATGTTTACAACTGTAACATAAAATTAGCTTCTTTCATGACTATAACATAATTTCCAAATTTCCCTCTATCACATGCTGTTCCTTATTTGGTTACAGTTTGTTCTTTGTCTGGAGTCTCAGAAAACTCTGTGCTGTGCACTACACTGCTGACCAAGGCAGAAACTGGATTTATCTAATCATTAAGCACTACTCAGCCTTTCCCCCCACAGCAGACGAGATTCAGTGAGCACAAAACCTCATTGACATTCTCTGATGATGCCTTTGATTTGTGGTGCGGCAAAACTACTTGTCCCAGTAACCTACAATTACTACAATTTAAGTGATAAAGCCCACACAAATCAACATCTCCACTAACAACGCAGTTTCACTATTTTAATGTTGCAGAACTACATGCATTTTGCTTTTGGCACAGGTTCTGATTTAATTCTCAGTTAAGTCAATGGGAGCTTAGAGAATCCTTCCCTTTGCTTCAGTGATAGCGGATAAGCCCAGCAGCCAAGATTTATTCTCCAAATATTAGCAGAAATGCTCCACTTATCAGGCAGTTGATACTGTTAGCTCAAAGGCAATAAAATCTTTGCATCCAAACATAAGCTTTTGTTAGTTCTTAGTTGACAGATGGATTTATAAGTTTATAATACAATCCTGAATTTTGTCTTAAACTTTTTAAAATTTAAGCATTTGGGAAGTGTGGATCCCTCTAAAACAGTTCCTTGAGGAACAATACTGAAATTGTGATGCCAGTGAACCTTGACTTTCCAACTATTGTAAAGTGTCTTTAAAAGACCATCATAAAACTGGAATTGAGCTTTATTTTTGTTTGGATAAAACAACTGAAGACACATGGACAAGGGCAGAGCTAACCAGATATGAGGTAGATCTATACTAACCTGCAAACTTAACTTTCTGCTCCCTTCTAAACTTTTTCCCCAGTGAAGACAATTAAGCAGCAAGCTCTATAAAAATTTCCATGAACTTTTATGCGTCCTCAAGCCCTGAAATTCCTGAAAAGACTCCCATAGGCTACAACAGACTTGTAATCAAGCTCTGAATGTGAGCATCAAGAAATCCCCCAATTTAATTTTCTATATATGATCAACAGTGGTGGAAGTGCCCAGCTTTGTGAAATGTGTGAAATGTTATAGTATGCTGTTGTATATGGCTTGATAGTGGTCCCAATGTGGCAGCTTGGGAACACTTATAGAATAGTACATGTTAATTCCTGAGTGAACAGCTTTTTGGAAGTAGATTTTCTTTTAATGAATTAATGAGCAGCAGCTGTGGAGAGGAATGCTTTTCTCTTTCTTTCAACAGTGTTTCATATGTAGAACAAACACACATAACTTGTGTCTGTACAAGAATGATACGCTTCTAAATACATGAACAAAAGACAGCCAGAATTGTTCTCATTACATTACAAAGCACTGCCAGGCAAACAGTAGCATAATCTTTAGTTTAAACAATTCAGTACTCCTGGAAATCACTTTCAAGCCATAGCATAAGTGGGTTCTGAAACCCTACAAGAGGACATGGACAAACAGAAACAGCTTCTGCAATTTATGTATTGCACTCTACTTGCCAGAAATGTAGTCTAAGTCAGGAAAATGTGTGAACTAAATAGTTCAAAGTGCAACTAATTGACTATTTACTATAGCCGCTAGCAGACAAGAAATGTAAAATGTCCTTCCCTGTCTGTGTGCTTAGCATGTGATAGAGCTATGACCTGGCAGAAACTGTCCTGGAGTCTTTTGACTCAGGCTCCAGATTAACACAGATCTTGCCTGTGCAGACAAAATCCTGTGGGCGATGAACGGCTTACACAAATTACTATTTCAGGGCTATGCCAATATGTTCTTGCTTTTCCAACCTTTACTGCTCCCAGAAGACGCTGGGAGCATTTTTTTTTCTACTGGCTGTACAAAACTGAGGATTTTGGGCCCCCAGCTCCATGTGGCTTGATTTCTACATTCTCCTGAGAGTTACATCCAAGAACTTCAGGGATGATGACTCCCCTAAGGCTTAAGGAAGGCAGTTTGCACAGCTTGTTTCATCCTATGCTACATTCGCCAAGCCAATAATTGCACTTCTCTTGAAGTGCTGTCATAGCTGAACAGTTTGGTGGACTGGAGAAACTTCCACACTCATGTAACAATACTGGGCAGTTGGATCTTGAACACTACCTACTGTGGAGCTCTTTGACCACATGAAATAACAATCTGCTCTTCCACCTTTCGTGGTGGAGTTTTCTGACCTTCATCTCACGTCTGCACCAATGTATCAACCAGGCCGGCTGGAGACCTGAGGGACTGAAGCTGCCAAAAAACATATATCCCACCCATCATCACACACTATCTCTACAAATGGAGCAGTAAAGTCACACATGGTTTTTATCCTCTGGAGGATACTTTTGAATGGCACTGAGTCCTGGTAATATTTAGCCCATTTGTTAAATGTTTACAAAGATATATGCAAAAAAACCTCATGATATAAAACAAAAATTAAAAAAGCAATAATAAAAAAAAAAATCTGCAGTGACTTGAGCCATCAGACTTTGTGCCATCCTGTCATTGAGGACAGGGGATGTGCGGATGCTCCTACCTAGAGCCCCAAATCAGCAAAGCTGAATTAAGGTATTTTAAGGTCCAGAAAAGGACAACAAAGTGGTGATGGGTTTGCAACACAACTCCTATGAGAAATGGCTGAGGGGTTGTTTAGCCAGAAGATGAGGATCAGGGGAGGCCTTATTATTCTCTATGATTCCCTGCAAGGAGGTTGTAGCCAGGTGAGGGTTGGTCTCTTCTCCCAGACCCTAGAGACAGGACAAGGGGACAGAATGGACATTAGGAGGAATTTCTTCACAAGATGGGTGATTAGACAATGGAATGGGCTGCCCAGGGAGGTGGTGGAGTCACCATCCCTGGAGGTGTTTAAGGAAAGACTGGATGTGGCACTGAGTGCCAAGGTCTAGGTGACAAGGTGGTGTTTAGTCATAGGCTGTGCTCAATGATCTCAGAGGTCTTTTCCAACTTAGCTGTTTCTGTGAAGGTAGCTTGTATACCTACAGATGGACACAACCTGGCCACTCCCTGCCCGTTCCTTTTGCTGGTGTCAGAGGTACCAAAGCACACTTTTTCAGCTAGCCCAACACCTAAGGAAGGCAGCTGTGCCTCTGCCACTGCTCCCTCGCAGCCACCTCCATCAGGCCCAGCCCCGAGCCCAGCTGCCCTGCCACCTTTCATCCCTGCGCTGCCCGAGAGACAGGCACAAGGGGCTGCCGATGTCCTCTGCTCTGCAGCTCTGGCAAAGGACGGACGGCCTGAAATAGGCCTCGGGCACCTGCACCACCAGCGGGCGGGAGCTGCCCCAGCCGCGCATCCCGAGCGGGCAGCGGGGCCCGGGCAGGGACGCGCCGCGTGTCCCCCGCCCCGGCGGGTCAGGAGGAGGCCGCAGGGGCCGCTCGAGCAGCCCCGGTGCCCGGCCGTGCGCACCACCCCGCGGGCGCCGCCCGTGCCCCCGGCGGCGGGAGGAGCGGCGGGAGCGGCGGACTTTGCCCCGGGCGCGGCGGTGCCGTCACGCGGCGGCGCCCAATGGCCCCGCGCGCCCGAAATAGCGCGCTATAAATGGCGCCGCCCGCCCGGCAGGCCCGGCCGGCCCAGGTGTGGCGGTGCTGGCGCGCAGGGGCCGCCGCCCCGGGCCCCGCCACCACCGCCCACCCCTCCCCTCGCAGCGGCTCACCCACACCCCGAGCGGCCGGCTGGGCGCGGTCCCGGCCCGCGGGAGAAGCCCCGGGGCAGGGTGTGGTAGCCTCGGGGCCCTTGGTGCCTGGCTTTGTCACTTTGTCCTCCCTCAAGGACTCGCTGACTCTTCCTGCAGGTCTTCGTTCATTCCTGCCTTCAAAGCGTGTGCTTCACTTCCCCCTACAGCAGCCGAGGGGAGCCGGTGCCGCGCCATCGTGAAAAGCCTGAACCTGTCCTGGCAGCCGTGTCATGTGTGTGCTCTTAAAACAGCATCAGTTTAGACCTGAGACTGCCTGTTCCCAGTGAAGGAAGCGAGCTGATAAAGCTTATCGGCTTGGCTCGAGCTCCTCCATCTCTCCTGCGTTAGTGTGCGCCGTGGTGCCGCGGGAGGAGCCTGCAGAGATAGCGCAGGGCCAGGCCCTTTCTGGGTAAGATGCTGCTGGGAAGACACAGGCCTCCCCTGCCTGGACAGACACGCACCATGAACGCATAAACCCAAACCCACCCATGGAGAAACCTACTGTGGGATTTTCTTTTTATCCCCTTTCCAGCTGGGAAAGATGGGGATGAATCACCAGGAGGTGAGGAGAGCAGAACTGTGAAAACTAACATGACTCAGAATGAAAGTAAATAGTCTCCTATTTGAAGATGTGTGTCCTTTTTAAAAACACATGACAAGGGAAATGTTAAAAATATACCAAGTTCCTGACTATACTCAAGACTGCAAGGGCTGTAAGTGTGGTGGACCCCTTTAAAGATGTGTTCCTACTTGCTTCATCTGTGCTGGTGGTGTGGAAATGCTCCCAGCAAGTGTTCTCGGTCTGCACTTTACAATTGCACCTGTTCACCTGTCACCCTACTACTTGCACATAGTCCTTTGTTACTCTCAGATAAGGTATCTGCTGTAGGATCACTGGGTTTGGAATTTTTGTTGTTTGTTTTTGTGGGATTTTTTGGTGACTTTTTAACCTTTTTTGTGAGACCTTGGTAAGATAATAAAGAATATATATTTTCTGTTGGGAAGATATCTTACAGGGTATCTTACATAATTTTTGTACATATATATATGATTTTATACAGCTGAATTCTCTAAATTGAATTTATTCTCTTTTTAGTTGCCATTGGATTGAAGGAGAGATATTTACTGAAATGCGTAGCATAACAGTTGGGGGAGAAGAGTGATCGTCAAATGAAATTATGAGGTGGCAGGTTCAAAATATGGTCCTTCTTCACACAAAACAAATCTTGGAAGTTACTGCTACAGGATATCAGGAAGCAGTTAGAAAAGCAATTAAGCATGATCACGGAAGAAAAATCTGCGCAGGGATGTTCAGCACAAACACCTCTGATTCAGGAGCTCTTTGAGGTGCAAATCCGCATCCTGCGGAAGCATTTTGGGGAACAGCCTCACCTGTGCTCCTGCTGTCATTAGGCAATTACTGCTGGCTGCTCTGGGGATAGTCCTGGACTGGACTTGAAATGCTGCTGTTCTGACCCAGCACAGTCATCCCTACATTCAACTGTCATTTCATTCAACATGGGTTTTTTTCTCCCAATCTTTAGTAAGTCATGGACAACTATTCTTGAAATAAATCTTTGTAACACAGAAATGCTCTTTCTTTATGCTTTATACCTCTCTTGTTCTTTCCTGCCTGTTACTTTGATTGAGGGATGGAAGGTTGCTCTGCTGTGTGTTTGTATAATACCACATTATCAAGCTGAGCACCGGTCCGTGCCTGTATTTCCTAGTTAATTATTTGATATAAATAAATATTAATAATCTGTATTTCTGAAGGTGGCCCCAAGCCAAAAGGTTTGCTGCTCATTTAAACATTCAAAGTAAGAAACTGTGGAGCTCCAGTCCTGTGCTGGCAGAATGAGACAGATAGGCCATTTGAGAAAGTGATTAAAATAGCAGCAATACCTGCCTAAACAGTTACAAATTCCACACTCCACATCTGCAAGGGCTTGTATTTATTATATAGGGCACGGGACCAGACCTTGTGAACCTTCTGACACTGAAGGGTGAAAGCAAGGAGGAGGTGCCAGTGTAGCAGAACGGGCATGGGGAGCTGAGTGGTGCCAGCCCCACACCTCTGCCCTGAGCTGCCCAAGTCTGGCTGAGGCCCCACAGGGAGCTCCTGTTCCAGCCTTCCTGCTGGAAGGAGATGGATTGCCACCTACTTTTGTTGGGGAGTCAGTTTGGGCATATGAATGTTTGCAGGTGTTTTTTTTACAAAAACAAGACAAATTTTAGTGCTCTGGCTGGAAGTGCCCTGAGATCACATGGAGAAAAGGAGCATGATCATCCCATGGTATTGAGCACTATTCAGGCACAGGTCTTCTGAAAAAGATTCCTGTCAAGGCTGGAGAACCTCTATAGGCTCTCATGCACTTTTTTAAACGTAGTGGAAATCCAGTGTATCAGTCATAAGGCAGGGGGGAATAACCTGAGGGAGGCTGTTTCCCTAAGGAGAAGTGAAAAGAGGACCTGTTTCTGCTGAGGAGTATCCTTGCCACACGGATTGGATTTTATAGCAGTGTACAGCTCTTGGGTTGGAGGCACAACTTCCCACTTGTACAAGGATTCAGCTCAGGATGAATGTGGGCAAAAGCCAAACGGTAGAGGTGTTGTTGTTCTTGTTCCTGCTTGTTTCACCTGTGTTCCCATTGCTCTTGCTGAGGGGATCAGCAAGAAGCTGCATATGGAATGGGAGACAGCAGCTGCTTACAGAGATTGACCGTGCAAGCCCATCCTGCTGAAAGTCATGTTTCTTTTACATGACTGCCACCTCTGTTGTTGATAACCATGCAGGTTGTGGCTTTAGCAGCCCATCAGAGACAGCTGCTTCATGAGGATGAGTAGTTCTTCGAAAGCTGCTTGGACATGAAACTACCTTGGGCTTGGATGCTTTGTATAGTGCTTTTCCCTAGACATGAATTAGCATATATTGTAAATAAAGACGGTGAAACTCAATTTATTCTTTAGTTAGAGGACACAGGCCTGGAAGGGATGGAATAGGGAGCTCAGTCCCACAGAACAAGCAACAGCCCAAAAAAATGGCTGCAGAACAATTATTCCACCTGCCCCACACTAAACATACATTGGAACCATATTGTCTGCACTTCCATAGCCACCTTTTGTACTTCCCAGTAACTTCTGAATGAACCTCAGACTGCTAGTAGGTGCCAAGATGTCCCAAGTCTGAAGTCACAGAGGAAGAATGGAGAGGTCAGGGGCACTGGCACTGTGTCCCTGTGGTAGATGGGTTTTCCAGTCTCAAGTCCCACACTGCTGTGGCACCCATTAAGCTCATGCAAAGTTCTCTGAGTATTGGGGAAGAGCTCTCCTGACTCCTGTGAGTTTCAGCTCCTGAACAACACCTGACTTAGATTCCCTTTTAGTTTTCCTTCAGCTCGTCCAGTCCATTCTCACAGACACTGCTACAGCCCTGTAGTATGTCTGCAAGGCCAGGCAGCTCCTGCAGCCCAGCCATGGGGAGTAGGCTCCCATGGAGCAGTTCATCAGCACTTTTGTAGGAGCAGCAAGTCATCCATGACTGGGATGGCAGAAGATCTTGTGTCTCAATAGCATTTGGAGGGCAATGTTTTCTTGGAGTGGGGCAGTAGCTGAGACTCTTTGGAAGAGGAAATCTATGATAAATTGTCAAAAGGTACAGAGATGGTGCCACACAAGCATAAGGAAAGAAAAAAAAATTAAATTTTCCAGGATAAAGACTTACCTTCATTCATTGGTATGTCTTCAGAGAGTGCTGATTTACAGGCACATCTATAACATTTTCCTTCAGTCTGTGTTTTTCACTAACCAGAACTAGACTGTGCTTATCATTTGGGCAGTTATACACATGAAAATATATTAATTTGAGTTTGTAATTTTTACATTTTTGTGAATGAAATTTTTGCAAATTATATCTTTGCTCTTCATTTGATGTGTTAAATCTGCCAGGGGACCTCAGGCACAAGGACTGTGCTGTAAGAAGAAGAATATTGGCACAGGTGGTTCCCCAACCCCATGGAGAGCACGGCCCCATGGGGATCAGGTAAACCCACGCTGGAGCTTTCTCTTCTTCCATAACCTTTGGCCATATGAGGGTTTTGGCAGGCAGCTTGCAAGGCTGGTCACCCTGGAGTAACCTCACTTCTCCAGCCCCAGGACATTCACTTGCCTCTGCTACCCAGCAGAGACCCCAGGGCCTCTGACAGCAGTCACCTGTCAGGTGGGGCTCTTGTATCCTTTTGTACCCCCAGCTCCCTGCCCATTTGTCAGCTTGTCTCTGCTGCACGTTTCTAATGCTGCTTTGTGTAAATGTTTTGGGACAAGTGGAGGGAAATGCAGCAGAACCTGCCCAACCACTGATCTGTCTACTAGCAAGATGCCCTCTCTGGGTCAGTGCAGTGCAATTTTATTGGCATAGGAGCCTGTCTGGCTCCTAAGTAAATTCTGTTGCTACTGCTATCTTTAAGTTAGAGCAAACTTAAATAATTCCCACTCAGCTGAAGGAATGTGACTGCCAGGCTGACTGCAGAGTGCAGTCGTGTCCTTTCACCAAGAGTCACTTGCAAAAGGTGTCTTGGGAATGGCCATTATAATATTTTTCTTTTAAACATAGGTACACCTTATCCGTGTAAAGAAATGTTTTTCATCAAATAGGCATTCTTGGTACCCATGCTGCTGTTATCATTAAACAAATATTTCATTTAGGGGGTATGGAAACAGATTTATGAAGTTTTTTATCAAATACAACCATTAGCTGTTGACAAAAGAACACATATTTTAGGGTTAAGAGAATTGGCTCTCCTATTCTAATATAGTTTGCAAATTTATTGCAAGGTAATTTTTGCAGTGTAATAATATTTTCATGTCACTTTTTTTTCCTTAAATGTACATTTTGAAATGTAGGTATTATTTACAGGCTTGGATGTATTTGTAAATTCTAGTGAAATAAAAGTGACACTCTCATATGAATGATGCTACGGGAAAAATACATGTAACTACTACATGTAACTTATTACATGTAAGTTTTCACATAACTTTCCACAAGTGCCCTCCACCCATACTACAGCAGGTGGGGGGTAAAATCCCAAGCAACATTAGCTAAAACACCTTAGGCTGACCTTTTAGTCTCTTGACAATTTCCACAGCATAAAAATCTAAGCAAACTCTTCATATTCTACTTAAAAAAAAAAAAAAAAATTACATGAAGTCAGGAGCCTGTCTTTCTCAATAGAACCAAAAGTGCTTTCTTTACTCGTGAGTTGTTCATATCGCTTCACGTAGGTGAGGACAGGGACTTTCTGAACAACACTTTTAATGTTATGTGAAGCTTAGCAGTGCTGTACAGACTTTGGAATTTCTCTTCAGAGTTCTTGACCTTTCATAAATCAATATTACTGAATTATTGCAATGGGTATAATTAATTAATTTTTCTTACAACAATTTAAGAATAAAAATAACGTCACAGATAATTTAAATACAACAACTCAACGCTCTCTAATTAAGTTTTCTAGCCAATAAAACACAAGGCAGAAATGGCAGAAATTAAAATCTTCCAGTTGACCACTTTCCCTTGGACTATTTCTAAAACAAATATTAAAGTTGGCATTCAGTGGCTTGAACCTTTTTGCAAATATCCACAGCAATCCTCCTAGTGATGCTAAGTCTCTTGTAAAGATACAGGAGGACATCCAGTAATGGGTAATCCCTAAAGACTGGCATTTAGTATTCCACTAAAGAAGTTAAAATATTTGCAGCTCTCACATGCCACACCCTAATGTCCTTCTTATTTATTTTAAACTGGATAAAATAAGCCATAATAAGACTGATCTATACGAAATCATGATAAGAATCTCCATTCTCATTCTAACAAAATCATTGTGAAGTTTTGGTCCCATCGACTTCAACACCTAAACGAAATTTTCACTGCCAGCCTTTGACTCCCATCTTGTGTATCACCAAAAGAAGCAGCAATTGTTCTCAAATACTAGCAAGCAGGTGGGGTGAACATGGAAAATTGTAGTTTCAGAGATGACATCTACTAGGATACTTTTAGGAATTAATGATAAATGAAAAATATAGCACAGTATGTTGAATTACTGTGACATAAACCCCAGAGTTTACACAGGAACATTTCATCTTTAGAACGTGTGCCTGTGCTGTGCTAGCCTAATTTTGACCTCAAACCATCTGACTATAGACTAACACATTCAAACCTGTTGATCCTCAAACCACCTGAGTGGATATGTTGGTGGTTACATCTCATTACTTCTGATTTTTAGCCACTCACAGAGGGGGTGACACCTTCCAAGGGAGCTTTTCCATCTAAGCAAGAGCTGCCCTGATTATCACTGAATAGTTCTAGCCCAGGGTTCATGGAAGGCAGGGCCTGCCTTTGAGGTCACACATCTAAGTGGTCCAGTGAGGTTCAGTGGACTCTTTTGAGGTATGGGGTGTGGATCAGGTCCTTGGGTGGTGTCATTCCTGATATTCAGGAATGACTCTCAGACTGGGATCTACCCTGCTAGGTCAGCACATGTGGCAGACAGCACTCTGAAGACCTTTAGGAACAGTGGCCTTTGCTCCATTGCCTGCTGAGGTGCCTGTGTGAGACTGTCGGGGCTGAACAGGCAGACGTGATGATAGCTTTCCTGTTAGTAATTTCTCAGGTCCCTGTCAGTAATCTCTCAACTCCCTGTCAGCCCCCAGGCCCATCCTAGCTGGGTCTGTCCGCTCCATCTGCCCTGGGCAAGGGGGAGAGGGTGGCTGCTGGCAGCCCCTCAGTAGCAGCCACATCAATATGCATGATTGTCTCTCAAAAGATGATCCTAATCCTCTGTTGCCCATTAGAACCATATTGGTACAAGCCCAAAGGTAGAATTTTATTAGCATTTCAGTTTTCAGGTTTTTGATTTTTACCTTCAACTATGGAAAATGTGGTTTTTGGTGCCTTGCCAGGTTGCATCAGTAAGCCTGACACTGGTCTTCTGGTCACTGTCACAGCTGTACATTTAGGGAAGCCCAGTCCCTATCCTATGTCTCCAATCTCCAATCTGGAGAGATCCTAGAGAAAAATATTACACAACC
Source organism: Muscicapa striata striata (assembly GCA_030060385.1). Taxonomy (NCBI): domain Eukaryota; kingdom Metazoa; phylum Chordata; class Aves; order Passeriformes; family Muscicapidae; genus Muscicapa; species Muscicapa striata. The sequence continues at coordinate 4,175,343 of JAREIS010000010.1, read as the reverse complement.
CAAAATGTGTGATAAGCAGGAGTGATGTCAGGAAGGGCTTAACACCGAATAACCTCTGCATGACAAATGCTGAAGTAATGTCTGCAATGTCAACCACCCGTGGCCATGGTGCCATTTATTGTGGATAGTAAATATGTGGGTGTGCAGGGCTGCCTTTGAGGGAAGGCTTTAATCACAGGTAAAGGTGCTTTGCCTAGTGTTATCAGTGACATCTGGTGGTAACAGACAGTAAACTAATTTCGAATCTTTTTAAAGGTTGTGTAGGAGTTTAAACTGCTCATGCCAAATGAAGTATTTTTGACAAGGATGTATTTCCAAAGTCTGTTTCTCTCTGACAAAACCACACAGTGCCGTGCTCCATGCCAGGAGCAAACACTAAGCAGGTCTGTATACAGCACGAGATTCTTTGGTGGTGGAAAACACTGGAACCAAGGAAACCACCAAAATATTTAATGTGCCTGAAAAGCAGTTAATAAACCCCTATTTTTTGTACTGTTAGTTACATAAAGCCTTGTAAGTCTTCCAGATCTCACAGCCCTTCTGAATCAATGAACATGGCAGGAATTCAGCAGGTGTGGGTGGGGGATCAGTGTCAGCTAAGGCAGAAAGAATCATGAGTGCTGCTTGGGGGCTAAGTGGTGAGTGGGCTGAACTGAGACACCACACACCCTCCCACAGCCCCTTTAGGGACTGCCAGGGAGAAGATGAGCACTTATCTGAACCCTATTTCTGTGTTCCAGTCCCTTCTTGGGCTGAACACCTTTTATAGGGGACAGCATTTCTCAGTGATGTAGTTCTTAGCTGAAAGCAGCAGAACCAGAGATACATCTTCCTTAATTTTGCACTTAACCTCACGGTATAAATTGAAGACTATTTTTGTTTCAACACCTTCTGTGAGGAGAAGTTACTTTCTGATTTTGTCCCACTTTTGCATTAGAAAGTTTGTTCATACCGTAGACTTGTTTTGACAGTGGCTGGGGAACTGTCACCTCTCCTTTTCCTTTTTTCATGGCCACATGTACTCCTCTTTCTTCTTGGGTGAAAAATGGGGAGGGTTATGTGTCCACAAAGGCACCTTCTCACTCCCTGTATGCACCTCACTTATCCTGACAAATCAGTAAGGAAAACGTTATCCAATAAATGAACAGAAAATGAAACAAATCCCAAAACTCAAAACCCAACTAAAAACATACACGAGGCATCTGTGCATGTTGTAATGTCGCATTCTCTGTAAAGTGTTCTGCTCTTCTGAAAATGGTTCTTGAGAGGACATTTCACACCATAGATTTCTGAAACCAGAACTGAAACCTTCAAGTTTCATCTCACCTTGAAGAACAAACAGTTCTTGAAGCAGTTAACTTTGATAAGGCAAGTGCAAAAAAGGACACAGATAGGCTATCAGCTGTACTGAAAATGTGTCTTTCTTTTCATAGCCTGTTCCTCCTGAGAAGCAGTGACAAAATAAAGATCTCTGGGTCTGTTAGGTAGGGAGAATGATCCTCTTTCAAGCCTGGCAGAAAGACTCTTGAAGGCTCAGCATATCTAAACAAAATGTGCTTGAATCAGATGTTTAACATTGGGATTTAACTCTGGTTTGTGAGTGTTGTAATTTCAAACTTCTGAATGGCATTCCTGTAGAAAAGCACTTCATTAACACATTGAACTGTCAGCAAGTCTCTGTGTTTCCACTGCTATATTCACATATCAAATTCAATAGTTTGCCCCAGGTGGTGACATTTCCAGTCCTTTCTCATACCTGTGGAGCTGTCTGTGTGCTCTGGTGATTCCTGAGCCAAGGCACAGGCAGGGAAGGCAATGTCCTCCTCAAACATTTCCGAGCAGTTGTTTATCAGGAACTCCACCAACACTGTCACCTGCATACAAAAAACAGCCCATTTCACTCAAGACATATTGAAGATTATTTCCTGACCATGCCTGCTATCTTTGTAGGAAGGACAGCACAGAGCAGGGTGGCTTCTGCCAAAATCCTGTCTTAAAAATCCAAGGGTGAGTCCACCTTGGGGCATAAGGCTGATGCTGCAGATAAATGGATCAGCCCTAATGCAGACAAAACACCATCAGCCACAGCTTTGGCCTCACTGCCCAAGGAACCAGGGGTGACAGTGGCCACAGGTGCCCCTTGCCCTCCACAAGCAAGGTCTGCAGGAGCTGTGCTATGACTTAGGGGGCTGTGCTGTGACTTAGGAGACTGTGCTGTGACTTAGGGGGCTGTGCTGTGACTTAGGGGACTGCAGGGCAGCTGCTGCTTTTGCTCAGAGAAGGCGAGATGAGGGGCACCTGGCCCATCCCATCGCAGGCTGAGGGACACCTGAGCTGAGGGGTACCCCCAATGTCCAGGGGTGCTGTTCTCTTCAGCTGCTGCAATGGCAGTGGGATCCCTGTGGATGGCTCTAAACTGCCCCAGAGGAAGTGGCTGCTTGGTGAGTTCAACACACCTTGTCATTCATCTCCTTCTGCACTTCCAGCGGCAGGGCATTGTCCGTCCCTGGGCTCAGCATATTGGGGCCAATGCAGATGGCCAGGTTGCTGGAGTCCATCCTGTTGGTCTCAGCATTTTGGCTGATGTGGTGGAGCAGAGAGAGCAAGAGCTTGAGCAAGATGAGGTTTGGTCTTGGCAGCAGGTCAGCCACCCTGCATGAACACAAACAAAATGTGATGTTAATTGGTGGTGCAGTGGCCTCTGCTTCTTGATTTGAGCGAGTCTCAATTAAACTTAGAGGGACAGCACTTCCTCCTGAAAGGGGTGTGTGAGTGCTCTCTGTATCTTTCAGAAATCCCCATCTGCAGCTGAGTGTGTGGTTAATTATGAGACCTTGAATTACAGGGTCTCGACTGAAAGGCAGCATTGCAGAAGCCCATGGCCCGGACTAGATGGGATGACATCAGGAGATGTCACTGGAGGCTTCCCAATGCCTGTGGTTGTGCTGTGGGGCTTTCAGAGCACTCCCAGTCAGCCTCCACACCTCCTGTTCCTAAACAGTGGTGGTCTGCATGTGCCCGACTTCACCCCCAGCAGATGTGAAGGCTCCATGTCCATGCCTGTCCCACAGCACTGTGACTGTGTTAGCTGAGGCACTGCAGCCTCTGCCCTGTTCCTATGCCATTCATTTTGTAGGGCAGCTAGTAGGGTCTGCTCTGGACAAAATGGAGTGACTGGCAAGGGTGTTTTCCCATCCTCATCAGCCAGATGCTCCTTGAGAGTGTTAGAAAGTCAGAGACAGGTAGATAAAACTGTGGCCAGCTTTAAGAGCCACTGTGAACAAGAGATACATGAACCTAGAGGACAGGAACATGGAGACGGATAGGGACATCCTCTTCAGAAAGCCTATGGGCTTCCACCACTAAGTCCTAAATCAAAAAGTCATTCAGACCCTCAAGATGCTTTAGAAAAAGAGACTGTGATTATATGATCCATCACATCAAAGCTGAGGAGACACAGAAAAGAAGGTGGTTGGTTGGTTGGAAGTGGGTCTTGGCTTGCAGAGAGGCTGCTGCTCCCCAGCACATAGGGTCTGGCACACAGCCCCTGTCTGCACATGGGGCTGCACACGGGTGCTACAGGGTGCCCGGCTGCTGCAGAAGTTGTCTGTGGTGTCAGCTGCAGGCTTTTTTGAGCATTGAGGAAAATTGCCGTCCTGGATGTGTCAGCTGGAAGGAAACAGTTTGGACTTTGTGTTCGATAAGAAGTCTGCCACCTCTGTGGATTTGATAATAAGCCTTTCACTTTCCTACAGGGCTTCTCCTCCAGTTTGGCTCTGCACTCATCATCGCACAGGGGAGGCCACGGGGGTTTCCAGCTCCTGCTCCATACTCAGAGCCACAGCATCACTCATTGAGTGAGTGAGCGTGCCGGGGAGAGTGGAGAGAGGCCAGAGGGAGCGGGCGCTGCAGGCACTAGAGGGCAGGACAGCCCACGGCAATCCGCCCGGAGAAACGCGGGCATGGACACTGCTGGTGTCACCTATTGCACCTTGCACAGCCTGCACTAGTGACACTCGTCTGACCTCCCCTCCTCTGCTGAACCCAATGGTGTCGACCCTTTGGAAAATCTGGTCATACTTTTGCGGTGAGGAAACAAAACTTAGGGTCACCTTACACAGTCCACAGTACAGGCACAGACCCAGAATGGTTTGGGTTGGAAGGGACCTTTAAAGATCATCTAGTCCAATACCCCTAGGATTTGAGGACAAATCTACATATTCTTTGCTTAGTCCACACCACGATTGTGGGTTTCAGGGCTTTTAAGCTGCAGTTGTCTAATTTTTTCACATCACACCTCAGCTTTCAAAAAGTTCAGTAGAGGTGTTTCAGTCTGTCCTTTGGGTGAGGTTGGAGGAAAAAAATGCCTTAACCTGCCTATATTCAAGTATCTTTTTGGATGTTTCAGTAAGTAGCCCTTGTCACCTTCTTGTCAGAATTTGGTGTTTTAGCTTTCCACCACTATTATGAGATGACTCAGCTGAAGATGGGAGATATTTTGCACCACAGCTCCAGAACACTTTGTGAGAATGAAGCAGAGGCTTCAGCATGCAGACTGGCAGGATGCTGAATTTCTGGCTTTTTTGTTTGTGGTTGTCACAGAAATCTTCCTGCAATATTCATGAAGAAGAAGGATGTGGCAAAATTAAACCATTGAAAACCAGAAGTTGTTCTCTGGAGTAAATATTTCAAAAAGTTTGTATCCCACATGGGCTGCAAAAAAAACCTCCTGGGGAAATTTTTAGAAGAACTCAAGTTCCTGGGTGCTTTGAAAATACATCTAAGAACATTGTCCATGTGCAAATCTAGTCCCACAGCCCAGTGGAAATTACAGGACACCCTCTTCTTTCTACTGCTTTTGAAATCAAATACACAGACTTAAATCCTGATTATATGTAGAGCATGCTGTATGAAACCAAGTGAAACACTCAACAGCCACCTAAAAAATGCATGCTGTACCTCAAAAGGCACAGATTACTATGAGCTTATTACCAAACCCTGTGCAGGGATCAGCCTTGTTCTGTTTGCACACTGCATTAAACTCATTTAGTCTGCAGTCCCAGAGCTGCTACTGGTGATTCATTTCCTCCAGCATCTCTGGCTGCTTTCCCAAAAGCAGAGCTCCCAGCACAGACCCTTGACACTGCTCCTACCCCAGTCGCCAGCTAAGTAGCTGCCTGCATAAAAAACTAACATTTTCTCCTCATGGAGACCTGGAGGGAGAGCTCAGCAAGCATTATGCAATGTACCTGTAGCAGTGTTTCCAGAAGGAATGCTTTCCTTCTGTCTCACTGCTCAGGATCCACCAGCAACTCCTCTGGGGCTCTTTGGCCTCAGGGGACAAATTCTGCCTCATCCCATGCTGCCTGATGCCTGTTTCCCTCCAGACCATGGGGCATGGGACTGGCTGCTTCTGTAAGCAGCTCTTGCCAGTCAGTGCTGGAAAAAGGAAAAGATGCAGGTATGTCTCTTTTCCAGTGTACAAACCCTTCAAGATACAGTTCCTGAGCAGTTGTGTGGAATCCTGGCATATGCAGATCCAAATCACTTGCAGTGCCTGATGAATACACAACAGCTCTTGGTGTGATCCATGACACAGCTCCACCTTGTTAGCTGACCTGAACAGAAAATCTGGGGATGACATGAGCTCTGGACTTGGAAATAAGCACCAGAAGTGTCCCTCAAGAGCAACTGGAGAGCTGAACAAACCAGCCTAGGCACAGAGGTTGCCTCACCCACACTACAAGGTGCTGGCCACCAGCTCTGCAGTGAACATTTCCCCTAGGTGTAAACTGTTCCTGTGGCCCAGTGCAAGAGTCAAGTAGTTTCCGTTGCTAATTCTCCTTCCAGCAGAGACCTTCTGAGCTGCAGAGGCACACCCCTTCCCCCAGCACACCCATGAAGGAAGACACTCCTTCACCGCATGGTCCCCGCCAAGGGCTCAGCAGATCACACTTCCCAGCCCTCTGATCCAACCCACAGAGCAAACTGCTCACAAAGAGAGGCTGCACATCTCTTTTAGCAGAAGCTCAGGGAAAGAAGGATTATGGTGTTTGTCTTCCCAAACCACCGTTGTGTGTGCTGAGGCTCTCCTTCCCAGGTGTAGTTGGACATCTGCCTGCTGATGAGAAGCAGGGAATGAATTCCTCTTTTTGCTTTGGTCGCATGCACAGCATTTGCTTTTTTTACTAAACTGTGTTTGACCCATGAGGTGTTTTTAAATCTTATTTTCTTCCCCTGTCCAGTTGAGGAGGGAGAGTGAGAAAGCATCCAGGTGGATGTCTGGGAGCCAGCCAAGAACAACTCACGAGTCCTTTATCTTGGGCACAAGATAAAGCCAGTTTTGATCTGGGCATACTATAGCTGCAGTGGCTGATAATTGCCAGGCTTCTGTGTGGCTCATAGGGCTCGCTTGATTTACAGTGTAACAGAGCCTCAGGCTCTGCAGTGGCTGCTTTCAGCTCCTGTCTTTGCTGCAGTGCTTATCTCTGTGTTTTGCTGTGCCTGGAAGCATTCTGATAAAAGCAGCAGCAGCCCTGCACTTGGCCCTGGCACAGGCACTGCTCCTGTGCCAGGAGGGCTGTCCTGTGGAGAGCTGAGGGATCGCGTTTCCCTCTTTCCCTCTGGGACTGATGTGTCTGCCTTTCTCTCCAGAGGTCCTCACCACATCCTTATCTAAGCTGCTTGACTAGTGTCATCTTTTTGTCATTTGCATAGAAACTACTTTTTGGTCTGGTGTTACGAGGAACCAGTTTGCCACTGAGGTGACAAGGCTTTAGGCCACTGATCCCTGAGTTCCTGCATGGTGTGTGGGAGGACTTGGGTGGGTGCCTGGAGGGGTTATCACCTCCCATGGCCTGTGATGTTGCACCTCTACAGGTGTGTAATCCCATTGAACTGGCACTTGATGGAAGGGTGCCTTGCCCACTCCGGTGAAACCCAGTAGCTCTTGGCACTACACCGGGACATTCCTTGTGCTTCTTGAGTCTTCCTTCAGTAGCATCAGGGGAACATGGTTGAGACAGGGATCTAAACCATATCTGACAACACTATGGATAAGGTAGGGACCCAAGCTCCAACTACAGTAATTATCTTAGCAGTCAAAAAGAATCACTGGATGCAGAGGTCAATGTGTCCATAGCAGCAATTAGTATAGGAGCAGGAGGAGGAAGGATCTGATCAGGCAGCTGGTCCTTCAGCAAGGAAGCAAGAGGAGGAAGTGAGAGAAATGACCAGCTCCGAAACTGGGCTGACTTCAAAGTATGCTGAAACACCAGCCAGGCAAGCAGATTGCTGCCACTACCACTGAAGAGAGCATCCAATATTGAGACTACAAGCAGTGCTGGAAAGTCTTCTACAGTGACCTGGACGACAACTCCATCTCCAAAGATGCAGATGACCACTGTACATGAGCAAATGCAGAAGAGTTGTCTGAAACTCACCAGCATTATATTCCATCTGCTTGGAGATGATGGACTGACCAGGCTTGAATATACCAGCTATGGAGAGAGAATCCCACTGATTCTTTTTGCAGAAATCTTGTCTCTCTGCCCGTCCCCACTGGTCAGGCCTTGGCCATCAGGAGCACCCTGACACGTGCTGTGTGCCACTCTCTGGCTCCTCCTGGGTGACCTCAGGAGGAAGTGAGATGGTGACTATCCCCTGAGATAGGAGCCCATGTACACAGATTGACTGGGAAGAGGGATGATAAGGAGGGCCATCCATGCCTGCTATCAGTTCAGCTGCTGTTGAGATGGTGGAAGGCAACCAGCAGTCTTGCTGGCATAGAAGAGCATTAAGAGTGCCTCTCTTGATTTTGGTGAAGGGACTTTTGGTCTGTCATTGCAAGGGTCTCCAGCCTAGAATAGAGGGTCGCTGTCTTTGATCAGGAGGAGGAAAGGGGTGACCAGCTTTACTGGGCTGTGTGGATTTGATGACCAGGTACACTGGATCCACAGAAGTCTAAAGCATTGCTAGACACTGGTGCACAGTGTACCCTAATGCCGTTATGGCAAGCCAGGAAGGAACTCGCCTGTCTGGGTTTCTGGATTGACAGGGAGATCCCAAAAGCTGTCTGTATTGGGGACTGAGGTGAGCTTAACAGGAGCCAAATGGCAAAAGTACACCATTGTGGCCAGCTCAGAGGTCCCAGGTATCCTTGGCATAGACTGTCTCAAGAGAGGGTACTTCAAGGACCCAAAAAGGCAGTGATGGGCTTTTGATGCAGTTGCCATTGATTCAGAGAAATTGGAACATCTGCTTGCCTTGTCCAGCCTCCTGGGGGATCCCTGTGTCATGGGATTGCTGCTCGTCAAAGAACAGCAGGTGGCCATGGCTGCCAGGATGCTGCACCATTGGTGATACACATCATCCAAGGCTCCCTGGTTCCCATCCACGATTCACCAGCTCAAGAGCCAAGGAGTGACCAGGAAGACTCATAAGGTTTTCTTTTAAATCTGCTTTTTTACCCCTGTTCCGTTCAGGAAGGAAAATGAGAAAACATCTGGGTGGGCATCTGGCAGCCAGCAAAGGTTAACTCACAACACTTCCATGTATATACAAATTTACAGGCTGGTACATACACTTATATACCTGAACATGTTATCCTCTGAGCTGATTTGCTTAGTAACTGCAGGCAGAGAAGCCTGAGTCAGCTTCAAATGGTGCAAATAAATGTGGAAGAAACTTCAGGTTGGAGAATTTACATCAATTATTTGAACTAATTATTATTGTTGTTATTATTGTTATTGTAATTATTTTTAATAATAATAAAACCAACAACGACAACAATTATTTTGCTGCTGCATTGCATAAAGCTTCCAAGAGTCAGAAAAAGCAGTGTTGAGTGAATGTCAGTGAAATGCTGTCCCAGTCCCAAGGAAAACCCGGGTGCTGGCACAGGTCCTGCACTGTTCAGGTGGTCCAGGCAGTGCTGTTGGGGACACCTGAGGGGAACTGTCAGCACAAGTGATGGTAGCAGAGCCTGGGCCTCAGTATGTACAAGACGTGGCAGATGGAGTGCAAAAGCAAAAGGGCTGGCGAGCAGCAGGCACTTTGGTAATGAAGCATCACAGGAGCTCCTGACTCCTCTCTGATTTTACTGGGCTGTGTTCCAGAGTGCGTCTTCACCTTTTTTTTTCCCCTTAAGTATCCGCAAATGAAAACCTGCTAAGCTCTTGGATAAGTGTCTCTTTAACTTCTTGGTCTCTTTTGAATTTCAAATAGCAATTTTTCATTATCTTAATTGGTGACTGCCTGTTTTAATTAGGCATCCCAGTTAATCTTACTCTGCTAAAACATATGAGGCTTTGTGCAGATCAGAACAGTTTCTTTTTTCAGTGAAAACATCAAAAGAAATATGAATTGCAAGAAATAAGATGACCATGTTTGCAATTCTGATTTCTCTCACTGTAGTCTTCAGTTGTCACCTTTAAATTAGATAGTATTTTACATGCCAAAATGTCCTGGCCTATGTGAGCTTAGAAACAATTTCTTCTCTTTGCAGCAATACAGAAAACATTTCTGATCTAAACAGCAAAGCAGTGGTCTTTCTCACTTCTCTGGAGGTCTCTTATCTGTCCAATTTAAGCTAATGTAAAACAATAAACACATTTGTAAATGTAGAAATCAATCACTACTGATCATGCTGTCCGGGAACATATTGCAACTTCCTGAAAATCTGGCCTGCATTCATGTCCTGGAGGGCTTAACTGAGCCTTCACAATAGTTGCAGTGATGGTGCCAAATCTCATGTAACTTCCCTGTTGATTTTTTGCAGGCTGCCAGAGGATGTCACAGAGCGGACTCAGCAGCCTGGAATGAAGTTTTGTTAATATTTGATACAAGTGATGTTCTCAATAATAAAGCTGAAAAAATACAAGAGGAAAAAACCCAAACAAACCAAAAAGCCCTCCAAAAATCCCTGGATCACACAGAGCCAGGAAAGGGGGGGGGGAATGCTGGCAGAACTAGGTGGCTGATTGGCAGCAGCTGGCTGTACACAAGCAGAGGCAGAACTGCTGTCATTTGTAGCAACTAAATGTGGGGATCTGTATCTACCTGTCCTTTCAAGGGGTCTAAGTGGTTTAGAAAGGTGTCGTATTTTGCTGTTTTGATTGGGTTTTTTTCCTAAGGAGTGCTTTGTAGGCAGTCAAGGACATGATAATTCACCCCTCCCCCTCCTCAAGGACAAGCTGGAGCTCTTATTAACCAGCCCATATTTGACAGGACATTTGTACTTCTCATGGGAAAGAGCAGTTCCTATGCTTTTTTTTCCTAGTGAAAATGCCATAATCCAGACTGCAAGAGCAAGTGTCCCATCTGGAGACAATTCATCATTACTTGAAATGAATCCTGCAACTTTAGCTGCCAAGCAGCACAACTCAGTGAGAGCAGGTCACTTGTAAATTATTATGGTTAAATACAGGCAAGTCTGTGGTAGAAATAATCCACTTTGAAGTGATAAAACTTCCCAGCACTTGAGTCACTTATTTTTCAATAAGAAGATGGAGAACGTTGAGTAGTAGAAAGTCAATCTCAATTTCTTCAGAGCTCTGTGCCATTCTTACCAGAATTAAAAGGGTGATTCCCCAAACCCGTGCCCAGGACAACGATGAGAATCTGTTTTCCAGACCTAAGTGGACACTTGTATGGATGAGGACATTATAGAGTCTTTACATCCAGGCCACTGGTGACAGAGACCCCTATCCTTTATGCCACTTGGTCCCGTCCCTCATTCCTTCATGCCTGAGGGACGCAAACTTGGAGTGCAAGTTGCCCAGCACTGGTGCTCGTTATGTCTGGCACCCTACGGTGTTACATTCATACCTGCCACGCTGCCTCAGTAATAAATCCTGGCAGGGAGGGCTTGGCTGTGAAAGGTTGGCTGTGAAGAACCCGTGAAGGGTTTTCTCTTTGTAATTCACTTTTCACTTCATTTCTCCCTGCGCCGATTGATTTTTGCCTCCCCTTTCCTGGCAAGCCCTGCCCGCGGCCCGCTGGCCATCCCGGCGGACCCCCGGGGTTTGCTGCTGGAGGGAGCGGCTCCTCCCTCGGCGGGGAGGGAGGGAGGGCCGGGGGCGGCCGGCGCCGGGGTCTCCGCTCACTCGTTCCGGCTCCGCGCCCGAGGCGGACCCGGACCCGGACCCGGACCCGGACCCGGACCCGGACCCGGACCCGGACCCGGACCCGGCGGTACTCCGGCCCCTCCTGGCGCGATGCCGGGGCCGCGGGCAGGCGGCGGCAGCGGGGTGCCCACTCCAGAGGCGGTGAGTGCGGGAGCGGGGAGTGCGGGGAGATGAATGCGGGAGAGAGGAGTGCGGGAGCGGGGAGTGCGGGAGCGAGGAGTGCAGGAGCGGTGGATTGCGGGGAGCGAAGAGTGCGGGGAAAGGTGAGTGAGTGCGGGGAGCGGTGAGTGCGGGGAGTGGAGAGTGCGGGGAGCGGAGCCGGGGGGCAGCGCGGGCCATCCCGCTCCTTCCCGGGTGTGAGAGGGGATGCGGCTGCTGCTGCCGCGGTGACTTGGGCATAGAGATAGCTGAGGATCTGCCGAGGATCTGAGCCTGGTCCTGAATCTGGTGACAAGCAAAGCCCAAGACTTCCCGCGCACTGGAGATGCGCTCCCGTGGCATTGGGCCGGTCCCGCACTGCTGGGCTCCGCGGGTTCGTGGTCCCTGCCCCGCACCACAGAGCTCTCCTCATCCCGAGAAAAGGGCCGCGGGTGCCAGGTGGAGTCAGGGTCTAATGAGCAGGGGGCCAGGTCGAAGTGCAGTTCCTCCCTTCTTGCCAGAAATGGAATTTAAAGAGACTGCTTGATGATATCACTGCATTGTCAGACTGCTCTGGTACCGTGTTGGGGCAGGAGAGCCTTGACAAACGGAACAAACAAAATAAAACCTTCAACCAGGAGTAAATGGACGTTGGTTGAAATAAAACTGGCGGGTTTCTTGGCTATATCTTTGAGGGGAAGAGTTTAAGATTTTGTTGTTGTTGTTATTGCTCTTCTGGAGAGGTTTAACATCGTTGTAAGAGGCATGTTTTGCGTTAGTGCATGCTGTGAACTCCGTCCCAGAGCACCTGGCGGTGTGGTGTGAGCCCAGGACCAAAGCCTGGTCCCCGGGGAGGTCTCAGCTGCAGCGAGCACTCCTGTCAGCAGGGAGAGAAGCCCCAGCCACCAGCCCATCGATTGAGAGGCCAGAAGGGAGCCTTACATCATTTAGTCTGACCTCAGACAGGAGCGAGGTGCTGGCTAGGAAACAAAAAGGATATTGCCAAGAACTGAATCTCTGCACTGAAAAGTGACATTTCTTCATGACATTGTCAGCTCTGACAAATAGACTTTTCTGCAAAAAATGAGCGGCTCTCTGCATGGTTCCCTTACACTGAGATGATAAGTAGTAGCTTCAATGCTTCCGAATACAAAAGTTTGTTATTTTACATGACAACTGATAGTTGTTCCTCTTGCTCTTCAGAACAAGGGCTGCTAGCAGAAATGGACTTTTTTCCAATAAGAGAGAGTTTGCATTAAAAATCAAATCAAAACAAAAAGGAGTTAAAAGCAAAAAAAGGAGAAACAAGTAATAGTTACATTTTCTTCAAAGTTGTCTATAGAAACATTGTAAAAAAGAGACAATTTTAGATATATGCATATTTTCCTCTCTTCTTCCCATTTCCTTCTCTTTAACCACTCTTTTTTTTTTTTTTTTTTTTTTTTTCTGTTTCTGATGCAAATGTAGACAAGAAATAAAAAGAAAAGAGTAGGTGATTGTTTAGCAGAGAATGTTGGGATGCTGGTGGCCTCAAGACCAATTTTTACTTAGCTCTATTAAAAAGTAACTTTTCAATATATACTGGGAAAAATTGCTATTTTCTTTAGACATAACACAGCCCCAGTACTTGCACCCGTAACATGGGCATAGATCTGTTTTGTTCTACTTTGACACTTCACTTTTAGTTTTGTGGATCTATTTTGCTTAAGCCTGATGCTTTTTCAGAATTACAGTAGCCTCTGAAAATGGGATAAGACAGTACCAAAAAAAGATCTTCACCTTATCTCCCACTTTTTTTGATATTAACAACATCCACAAACCCCTTGCAATGGCAGAGGAATGGAGCAGTGCAAGCAGGCCATGCTGGGATGTGATCCCAAGAGGCAAGGAGGGTGACTAGCCTGCCCAGCCCTGTGCATCCATCAGCCCGCTGCACCATCTGCCACAGAGCTGGGGTTCCTCCTGGGAGCTGGAGAAATGCGTATCTGCTGCCGATAGTCACGGATGTCTGCGGTGCGGCAGGAAAAGGGACAGCAGAGTTTGCAGTTAATGAGGTCCTGTGCAAAGCTGCTTCCCTCAGTAATTTATTACCTTGGAAGGCAGGGGTGTGATGCCAGACAAATAACTGGCCCCGTGGGAGGTCAGGACACCAGGAAGGCCGGATCAGGAGGGTGGGATGATGACAGGGAGGAACAAGGTCCCAGAACCACAGCCGCTGTCTCCAGCAGCAGTGCCCAGCAGAACTTGTGGGGGGGATTTGTAACAGCTGGGTCATGGAGAGCCTTCAGCAAGGCCCCTGTGGAGACTCTAAATCACACTGATTGCACAGTCAATAAAGGAAATCTCATCAGTTCCCATAGTCAGGCTGTCAGCTTTTAAACCAATTTAGATAAAAATCTGTTTATTGCTGTGTTGTTAGAAGTCCAGAGTAACTGCACTGACTTGAGTGATGATAGTGGCACAAAGTAGCCTTAGGAAAGAGTTTTACTGTAGACCAGATCAAGACAAATTCCAGTCTGGTTTATTCTATGTAAGCCTGGACCTGCAACCTGGACCCACAACTTGGGCTAGTTTAAACTGAGTGCTGCTGCTCATTTCAGAGAGACCACTCTGCCCACACTGATACAACAAAGACCAGAAATCTTTCTCCTGTATTTATTTGTAAGTTCCTTCCCAGCCTGCTTGACTGAGCCAAACAAGCTCCTAAGGGAACATCTGCGGGGCAGCTCTTGTGGGTACTGCTGGGGGCAGTGAGGCAGCAGAGCACCCAACAGAACCCAGGGGGACAGAGGTGCCCTGGTCCATGAAGGACAAAGGAGCCATGCAATGCCGCCCATCTGTGTGCCACTGGGAAATACTCACAGAGGGCTGCTCATCTGGAATGTCAGCTAGTGGCACTGGCTGCAGAAATGGCCAGGGCATGCACCATTCAGGGTTTGTCTGCATTAACAGATTAAGAAGCACTTGAGAGTGCTCCCTGGCACTGCAGCATCTAAAATCAGTATAAATTATAATATCACAGATAAGTTGTTAAAGCCAGCCCTGAACCCTCTTTGGCCTAAGCCAAGTAGCACTGCCATGCTCAGCCCCTGCCCTGTTCAAGGCAGTGGTGTCCAGGGATGTTCCCAGTGGGAGCAGAGCCCTGCCTCAGGATGAGCAGCACTGGCTCACACAGGCACATCCTGAGCCATGAAACCAGAAGCATCTGCAGGTGGTTTGTTTTGGCAGTGCAGCAAAACCAATGCCTTGAAGAGTGTGTGGATGGCATCCCCACACCTCTTGTCACCTCCTTGCTAGTGACCTCAGGTGAGAGGAAAAAATGGGAAGAGATCCCGGAAAAAGCTCATTTAAAGTACTCATTGTCCTCAGGAGCCCCTTTTCCTCCCCTTTTTGGCAGCCTGATGTGCTGGGATGGTCACAGCTGGCCCTGCCCCAGCCTCCTGTGCCATGTGCCTGTGCATGTACATGACATGACTGGCGAAAATCTGTGGGAATTTCATTGTGCTCCCTGGGAAAATCTGGTCAAGGAAAGGTAGGTTTACCTGCCACCATACCTTCTGGAAATCCTCTGGGCTCTCATCTCTTCTTCTGCTTTTGGTGTCTTGTGGATTTTGGTTTAAGTGATCACTTAAAGTGAACTGTTCAGTTCATGTTCAGTGTTGCTGCCATTGATGGATTCTTTCAGGAGAACAAGGACATGAGTTTGCTATTTTCACAAGGAGTCTCACCTAATGTGGTAGAAGATAAAGAGCCTTTTTGGTTTTCCTTAAAAATTACAACAATATATTAGTAGATGTGGGGGCATTTCTGAAAGTCATGAAGAAACAGAAGTCCAAGGTTTTAGAAATGGCATTGGTTTTCAGCTACTGCTGGCTATTACTTGCTGAAGAATCTGGGCACCCAAAAATCTCTTCAGATGGCAAAATCGTTTCCCTGTATACACACTTTAAAAGGCTTTCTGAATGAGTGAAGACAAGCAATGCATTTGTGCCTATAAACCAGCAGGCTGTGGTTAGCTCATCTGAGGAAGGATGACTGAACTCTGGATTTTCAGGGTTTCTGGTGGAGTGCTTTGAGATAATAAAGGAGATTCGATTTTTGTGCCAGTTTCAAAAAGGAAATAATTTGGTGGAAGGATTGTTCAGCATGCTCAGTAACCTATATCCCACCACAACATGCAGAGCCCTGGGATACTTTTTAGACTTTCCCTGCTGTTCTTCTGGTTACGGTCAAGTCTTCAGGCAGATCTTGTGGGTGGCTGGCGTGAAGCCCTTGCCTGGGGTGAAGCCCTTGCATGGTGCATGTAGGTGATTTCCTGGAGCAAATGGCTCCAGTGAGCACTCCTGAAATTCTGCCATCTGCAGATGCCATCCTTGCATTATTTACCGGGTGCCTCAGAGTGAGAGCAGGTCATAGATGGGAGTAAGAGGGGCTGGAGCTGAACTTGTGGCAGAAACTGCAATATCCTGTTAAGCAAAAAAAGATTTCTGTTAAGTGGAGGAAAACCCCTGAGGAGAGAAAGTATGATGTAATTGATAGTTAATACTGACATAACTGTGTTCAAATTCTCCTAGGTCTTAGAACAGAGGGCAAAGTTAATTTGTCCTCTCTGCACTTGCTTCAATGTTGAGTAAAAATCACATGTATTTTTTTTTCCATCAAAGTAGCAGCAACACTGGGGAATAAAGCTTTTCTTCATGACATGACATTATCTTGTTCAATAAATCAAATAAGTCCTTTGTATTTGAAGTGAGAGGAGGAACATAAGGTCCAATATTTTCACTTGTGTCAAAGTGTGCATGTGTATACATACATCACTTGGAATATACAGCTTATTTAATCTTGTTTATGTGCATTTGGTAGATGAAGTTGTGGCAACTCTAGAATAGAGTTAATATAAGTATAGTAGTAATAGAAATAATTTTCTTTACACTTATCTGGGGAGAGGAACAAAACCATTCTTTCCCACAGTGTAGCCCTCTTTCCTTGCTGTCCTGTGACACATAAATCCAGGCACTCTGAGCACCCTGCTGCCACCAGCTGTAACCCCCATGCCCATTCTGGGTGATGCTGGGAGGGTTGCATTTCCCTGAGCATTTGCTGTCTGCTCAGCACAGAAAGTGTCTTTTGGCTGGTCCTAGGCATGTTCAGAAAAGAGTCCTGGCCAATTTCTTGGGTGTTGCACCAGATTAAGAAACTGGTGTCAGCCCTCCCAAGAGCATCTTGTTTGGGAATTTGCACTGAGCAGTCCTTGTGGATTTAAATGGAGGCAAGATGACAGACAGCACTGACATGGTTATAAGTTGGTGTGGTCAGAGCTCAGGATACAAGGGAGTAAGCTGGGGAGAAAATGGGCCTCTACCTGGGTCAAGATTCATCCTCACTACCCCCGAAGGGTGCAACTATTCCCATTGTTCTATCCTGATACTGCAAAACTAGTGATGAATAGACCATGCCTTCCATGCATATGGTATTTTAACTGGAGCTAGAAAACTTACCCCAGCCAGTGTTCCAGTGGGCTCAAGCACAAAAACAATATTCTACAACATCTTAGGATGATCTTAGAAGGATAACCTTTCTCCAAAACACATTTAACTCCATGAGCTCAGCAGTGACTGCTGTGAGAGCAACAAAGGCTTTGTCACGTACTGACCTTTTGTTGAGCAGCAGACTGCAGAAGAACTCCTGGTAATAATGAGTCAATACTTAGAAAAGAATTGCTTCTCTGATAACAGATACATGTACATAATCAGCAATTTCCATGTTCATTTCTTTGACTTCAGATTGCATATATTTAGGTATTTGTGAAAGCTAGGCAACAAAATGGGCCATGATTGTACAGGCATGGGAGCAAGCACTGCCTTCAGAAACCAGCTCCTCTGCAGGTGTGAAGCAGTGTCAACCTACTCCTGTCACACAATGTCCCACATACAGAGAGGCCACTGGGCTAAATATACCAGTGTCAAACTGGTATAAACCAGGAGTAAATATACAAATCTCTGCTGTCTTTCATTGCTCCTAGGAGGAAGTGGTTTTTTAGTATCCCAGTGCAGTGCTGCTGCAGCTGCATGGCCATGGTGCTGGCACTTTTCCTTGCAGCCAGAGCTAGTTGGCTTCTCCTGCTGCTGCTTTACTTTTTTCTGCTGATAATAATGGGGAACATCATTCTCCTCTGGGAAGCTGCATTGGCATGGCTTACATGGGCCGTGGCACCACAAGGTGGTCTCAGCTAGCTGGGCTCCCCATCATCCTTCTCAGGGTCTCAGACACCTTCAGGAAGCACATGATGCCTCCAGCTCTGCTCCATGGATTGCAGGTGCCTGCCCTGGTGCTGGGCAGGTTTGCACTGACTTGGTGGGATTGTGGTAGAGAAGATCTGCACAGACACCACCAGCAGGGCTTGTTTGGGTGCATGGGGTCGTATGCTGCTAACATACTTTCAGGAGTAAAAATCGAGAGTTAGAGGTTAAAGCTGATGAAATTCTGATGAATTTGAAAGAAAGTTCAATAAAAAGCAGATGGTGTTTTTAATAATTCATTTTCCACTCAGTTAATAAGGCCAAATGTTCAGAAAGTTCCCTGTAAATATATCACCCTGATTTTCAAGTATCTCAAAAAAATACTGTAACTACAACTTTAATAAGACAGGCATCTTCCCAAAAGGGCAGTAACCTGCCCTTTATTGGCCTCATGTCAACACTTGGCAGCAAGCCATTTCTTGCCTCTGATGCTCCTCTGTTGTGTCACTCGTTCCTAAAATAGCCTCGTTCCTTAGCACTCATACTCGTGTTCAGATGGCAGGCAGCCACGCAGAACCTGCTGTCCCAAAGCACAGATTGCAGGGATTTTAGATTTTTAAGAGGCAGAGAGCTTCCCTGTGGATTTGGAGGAAGCATCTTACCCAGCTCTAACTGAAGCCAGCTTGGTTGCTTCTGCATGCTGGGCTCACTGAGAGCAGCCTCCTCTCACCCTGCATTACAGAATGTGGAGGTCTGTATCCAACCCTGTTGGTCCAAGGGTCTTATACACTCAGGACAGAGAAGTGAGAACTTCTAGGAGCGGAGAGGGAAGACCAGTGCCCTACAAGTGTCCATGTATCCATGTCTCCCCACTGCCTGTAAAAGGAGCTTGGGTTAAGCAGCCCCTGTGCAGAAACTGGTGCTGAGGTTGCCCCAAGGTGGGCAGACACCTGCTGAGGTGCCTGGTCTGGTGGCCCCAGGGCTTTGCCCACAGTGCTGGGGCTGTGCTTGGCCAGTGCCTGTGAGCTGAGGTGGCCTTGTGTGACAGCAGCTATTGTTCTGACCACCGTGGGGATTGGAGCCTTCATACTCAAGGGGAAATTTGGCAACATCCAGTAGTTAAGAGCACAAACACATATTCTCCTCCCATACACACTTTGTAGAAATGACTCCTATAAATATAAATGCTCAAATCCCTCACCTGTGTGGGAGCTTTGCTGTAGGATGGCAACTGATAACAAACTTATTCTTGTTTTTAGCCCCTCAAGACTGTTCCTTCCCGCCGGTGTTCAGCACCATCGCTCTTATTCAGCAAAGGCTTGAGCAAGCCATGGTTACCTTCAGCCAGGTACGTACATTGAGTGGCTGCACAGCTGTTTGACACCCAGGAGCAAGGTGGTACACCTTGGCTTGCCCACGCATGTGTCATGTGGCTCTGCTGTCAGTGTCCTGCACTAGAGGACCCCAGGCACTAGAGGACTCCCCCAGGTGCGGGAGTGTACCTGTGGTCCCTGGGGTGGCTGAGCTGGCAGAGTTGTGGCTGCACTGGGGGCTGCTGATGTAGATGGGATGGATGGAAGAGGTAGTGGGAACTACACTTGCTGGCATTGCACCCAGCTGCTCTTCTCACCCTCCCACCAGACCTGTGCAAGCCCAGCAGGAGATAAGCCTCTTCCCTCCATCTCTCCCACCCCATGCCAAGGGCTGCCAATGCTCTTTGTTCATGTTAGTTTCTGCTAGTGCTGTTGAAGTCCCTGCTGGCAGTTATTCATTGGTGCATTCAGATTCTTTGTTTTCCTCCTGTTTTTCTTTATTTTGGATAGCAAAACCTCCAAAACAGGCAGAAGAGTTGGTTGTGATAGCATTTACTGTCTTATTTTACTACAGGTCATGACTTACCTACATAAATCAATGGGAAATACCTGCTGATGTTAGTGGCAGTGTCTCCTTCCTTGACTAAACTATTTCTAATAAGCAGAACACAGTTATGTGAACTGCAGCTATTTCACCACAGTGCCCTGATTTCCCCTCAAATAAACCCAGCGCAGATAGTCAAACAGCACTGCTATCTGGTCATGGTGGTGTTGCAAGTGGGTTCGTTATATGTTACAAAAAAATCATCCAGGGGAAAGGCAGAAAGGGCACCAATATCTTGGATCTTCATCTTTCAAAAATACAAGGTCCTGAGCACTCCTTGTATGGGGAAGGGGGCAAGTTGTGCTGTGTGGCACTTACTCATTAAGTATTTGGCAGTTATGTCTCTCTTCAGAGAGAGCACTTTTTTTGGCATTCATTTCTTGACATGAACATCAGGAGCTGTCAGACTGTGAGAACGGCTGAGTTTAACACATTTTTCTTTTGCTGGAAACATTCCTGATTGAAGTCTGTGAAGTGAACACCTCCTGGCTTGCCATACGGCTCCATCTCAGAGCCCAGAATCATCCTACAGCCCAGGAGGACAGGAGGAACTCAAATGCTAAACAAGTGCCTAGGATCCACTGCTCTGTTTTCGTTGGTTCTATAATTTGGTAGGTGTTACGAGTGAAAAATACTACCAAACACCCCACTCTACCCTCCTCCCCACAATAGCTACAAACTCCAGATGCCTGCAGGAAAAAGGAGCTGTTAATGTCACTATAGGAAGGAGACAGCAGCATCCCTGTGTTAGCTGGTCATGGGGGTGATCAGCTAGAGGGGCAGTTGTGCCTCCTGTCCAGCCCTGAGTTCTTCCATCCTTCAGCCTCTGGCTTTGGTTTTTGGACATCTGTCTATGAGAACAGAGTATGCTCACTAGGAAAGTTGTCTCAGTGCCTCATCCTTACTTCATGCTTAGTATGGGCCCTCCCTCTCATTTCTGCAGGAGGCAGCATTTACCAAGAGCTCCTGCAGAGCCTTCTCAGTGGTCTAATCCGCATAGTTCCTGGTGCCATCAGCTAATTTGAGCTCATGCCAGCATGTAATTTTGCTCCTTCCAGCTGGTATTCAGCAGTAGCTGCTACCTCCCTTTGTCCTGAGCCTCCACATCTCCAGGCAGTGTGGGCAGGAGAGCTGTGATGGTTTTCCCTCTTTGCTCCTGTGGGTGGCTGCCTGCTTAGCCTATCCCTAGAGCTGTGCTAATCCCAGCAGCCTGGGCACAGCCCCAGCTTATTCACCAGCACCTGCCTCACAGCACTAATGGCCATCAAGGCCTTGAATCAGCTCATCTTGCAAAATTGGGTATCATTTCTACTGAATACATTGGAGTCAATGAATACACAAAACCTCTGAAGTGCAGAAGAGAATTGTGAAACCCTCTATGAGACCTCACAGCCTCGTGACCAAGCCACTGGTGGCTTCACTGTGACGTGAAGCAATGGAGAAAGCCCACACAGCCCTATGGAAAGTGATTTTTGAGTGTTTGTGATCAGCACAATCTAATCAGCCTTAAAATGAAAAATGTCATTTGTGTCTCAGAAAATGCTGCCATCTTGGGCAACACTCCAGACTTGCTGTCTGCAGACATGGTCTAAAGCCCCTGCACTTATAGAAGCAAAAAAAGAAAAGCCTCTATTACACTTGACAACAGGAAGGTGGAATTGCTTACATGTAACCCACCTTCATAAAGCTGTCATCTTTCAGGATGGAGAGCAGTCACAGATTAAATATTCCCTCATTTTTTTCTATGCATATACCACAGAGCACTTACTGGAACACTATCCTGCATAGCCACTATACAGTGAAGATGAATTTCACATGGCAGCAAGAGCCTTTGTGAGTTGGTTGCCAAACTGTGAACCATCCAGTCCTGCCTGTTCTCAGCCTAAATTTGATTTTTTTCTTTCCCCTTCAGAACTTCACAAACAACTAGACTGGGCTAATGGAGGTAATTTTTGGGGCTGAACCATAAGTAATTTCCAGAAAATGGATTAATTTATTCATCTGCAAGTTCAATGGTTTAAAAACTGGTATCATCCAGCCCTCAAACCAATTCCTTATTGCAATAGCACACAGGTTATATTCTGATCAACTAGGGCAAATCCAGACATTGCATGAAGAGTTGGCTCATGAGATAAAAGTCACTAAAGTGCCT
This sequence comes from Muscicapa striata striata, assembly GCA_030060385.1. Classification (NCBI taxonomy): domain Eukaryota; kingdom Metazoa; phylum Chordata; class Aves; order Passeriformes; family Muscicapidae; genus Muscicapa; species Muscicapa striata. The sequence continues at coordinate 4,153,771 of JAREIS010000010.1, read as the reverse complement.
GTATTTTTTTAACCTATTGAGAAACTATCAGTAGCATTAGGAAAACATAACATAAACATAATTCTGTGCTTACTTTCTGGTTATTAACCAACAGGCCAATCAGAAATCCTTTGGATTTATGTTGGAAAACTACCAATGATAAACTTTAGGAAGTAAGTAAGGCAAACCTTTTGCTTCAAAGGAAACAGCCTCTATAATAAACTGAGACCCTAAAAAAACTAATTCCTTGGGATATCTAGAGGATATTTTCTGAGAGTTGATGTTTAATGTGTACCAGACATCTTGTGTACCTCTGAGGCTGAGTTTGCATATTGCTCATTCGGTGCTAACTTCGTTGCCTACTCCTGACAGGGAAGACATTAATTAACGTGCATCCTCTTCAAATATTCATGGGGACGGGATTCCTACTCCCCATGCTTTTCACTGAGTTTTCCACTGATGTCATGTTGGAGATATCAGTGGATCAAGACCAACCCTTTCCATGACTGCAGATGCAATTGCAGGAGCTGAGAGGAGCAGTGTGCTGAAGACAGTACTCAACTGGCTTTCGGGAGAGTGGAGCAAGGCTTACCTGCAGCCCTTAGTGTGACATTTGGGAAAGTCATTTAAGTAATGACTCTCTTGATTTCCAACCTGATAATGAAGCTAGCACTACATTTCCTTTCTTTTGGGGGGTTCTTCACACTGAAGGAACAAGGAGTGGGGGAGCCTGGGCTCTGTGTGCTCTTTCCTGTGTTACCCTGGCTCCTTTTCCTGCCCAGGCAGCCCGGTCTAAGCAGGGAGGCACAGCATGTGCTGAACTCTCCTACAGAGATGCTGGATCCTGTCCCAAAACTGAAGATCTGATTCCTGTCATCATGCAACCCCATTTGTTAGCCTTTTTATTCTTGCCATGGCAAGCTAAGAAAGCTCAGGCAAATGCCTGCAGAGATGCCGAGGGGCTGGCTTGTGCAGAGCCTGGGGGCTGACAGCAGAGACCCTTGTGGGGAAGGCTGTGGTTAAGGGAGGTAGGAGGGTTTCTGGCTGGCCACAGAACTGAGGTGGGCAGGTGTCAATGACTCAAGTGAAGGTTACTGCAAAACACGATATCTGACGGTGAAATCACTGAGGTTGCTGGTAACACCACGGAGTTTTATGGGTCAGCTTGAAGCTTTGACTTCTTTTCCATACCCTCCCACTACTCCTTGACAGCCATACTGCTCCTGCCCTTCACTTTTTCTCTTCATTCACTTTTACTAACTTCCATTTTTCACAGTAACAGTACTATAACAGTATAATAACAGTACTGTGAGTTTTCTTTCATAGACTGACCAATGGGAAACTAATGAACAAAAATGTAATACTATCACAGGACCAGCTGAATGGGAGCAGAGCAGGCAGGGTGGTGCCTTTTAGGGGAAGAGTGGGCATCCACCCCCAGCTCTGGTTCAGACAGCCTTCAGCATGACATTTCACCTCTGTACCAGAAGTCCCCATCTGTAACATGGGGTTAGTAATATCTTTCCTCATAAGGATAAGGATATGGTGAGGAAAAGTTAAGAACAGAGTGATGGGGCTGATTAATTTGGAGTAGGTATAAGACAACCAGGGACTGCAGAGACCTGGAGCACATGCAAAAGATGTTTTTTTCAGGGTATGATTTGTCTCTATTAACTCTTACCATAACAGGACTCTGATCCATGCAGGATCCCTCCTTTCTTATAATACACGTAATAAGTGAAAGTACTTGATATTAATTAAGAGCAATTTCCTTGGGAAGGAGTTTTGTGAAAACAGATCTATTTATAAACACAGAATAATGTATCCAGCTTCTCACAAGGGCTGGTTCAAAACAATTCATAGAAATTGTACTGCTGAGAAACTCAGAGGCTGGCTGACATTATTATAGAACATGTCTACTTTCTTTGGAAAAGTTACATTTGTGTTGGAAAAAAGTAACACTGAAAATATCACACGAACTAAAAAGATTCTCAGGGGGAAAAATAGGTCATTGTTGTTGGTAGAGATCTTTAAACTTTTATTCTACCTACGATCTAACTTAAATGTGAGCTTTAGAAACCTGGCCTATATGAGTCCTCATTTTGCTTTTGATAAATTACAATTTCATGAAAGCTGAAACCCAAATGTGTTCAATAAATTCCAAAAACATGGGAAGTAAATATGTTTGGAAACAATATTCTCCAACACTGGCTGCTGTTGCCAGAAACATATCTGTGACTCCATGACCAATCCCAGTGGTCAGAGGAGTTCAATGGGGTGAATTGGGAGCGTGTCCCACGCAGGGATCAGCCTGCAGCAGGATGACCTGCAGAGCTCATGCAGCCGTGTGGCCAGAGGTGTCCAAGTTGCAGTGGACCATAAGGCATCCATGCAGCTTTAAAAAGACTAAAGGATCTTCAAGTGTTACTGCCCTGTTCCCACTTAACACCTTCCCTGTCTGGAAATTATAAACAGCAGCAAAGGTTGATGGGTGCTCTGGCACCAGTTCTGCTATTTCTGTATTATAATGCTGCATGATGGGGCTTGAAATCATCTGGAGACTTCCCACTGGAGATAAACTTGGGAGCACTCACTGGCTCTGTTTCACCTGCAAACTGGTAGGAGCAGAGTGCTCATGAGGTGGCCAGTGACAAGCCACAGCCAGCTGCTCTCACAGATGCTGACCTGAACAGCTGTTCCACACAGGGCAGAATCTGTATTTCCACCAACACATCTTGTTTAAATCAGTAAAACTTTTATTATGTGTCCAAGCCTCAGTCATAACCAACTTATCTCTAAACAGCTAATAATTTCATTTTACTTCTAAATGAAACTCGGAGGCAAACCAGAAAAGTTTTCAGGACCTTTCTGCACACACACAGCTATTCTTATCTGTGTACCACAAGGAATGTGCAGCAGCATGTGCAATGTTGCCTTGGACTTAGCTGAGTCCATCAGCACTGCAGACCTCTGGACAAACTCCATAAATGTCCAGTGGTGTTCATGAGATGCTTGTATAATACAGGATTCTTCATTAAAATTTAAAAAAAGTTGCACCTAGAGAAGACCTCAGAGGGATGGGGGCTTCAGTGCCGTGACCCTGTTAAAAACTGGGTCTGAGAAGAGAGAGCCTCAAATCGAAAGATGCACTGATGGAAATCAGGAACATCACGTTACGGACTAATTAACACCCATGACAGCTAACATCCTGTCTGCTGCTGGAAAGGAAACATGCTGTGGGCGTTCTGAGGCTGACATTCATGCCTGCCATCTCCCCCGTGCTGCTGCTGCAGAGTGGGCAGCACAGCCGGCAGTGTGCCAGACACGCAGACCACTGGCACCATGGGCACTCCAGAGCCTCCATCCAGCACCTTCCCATCCTCTGCAGCATCAGGCAGCCCCAGAGGTCTCCTGGGGCTCACCTGCTCTGCCAGCAAACATGTTGCTGTCAAGGATTTTCCCCATCACTCAGACAGGATTGTCCTTGTCAGAAATTGCTCAGGGTTACCAGCACAGCACAGCTCAGCCCAGGCCAGCCAGCCCTTGCCAGCAGCATCTTGATGCCATCTGGAAACTGGCACAAGCTGGACATCCCCAGCAGGCAGCTTGGATAGGGTTTCCTTTGCTTGGAAGGGTGATAGCCTTGGACAGCAAAAATGTGGACTGCCCCATGCCAGGTCACCACAGCACAAGGCTTGTGCCAGTATTGCATGGTCAGTGTTTAGCAGCTTCCCAGTCATCAGGTGAGGACACATTAAAGAACCACTCTCTGCCCTGAGCCCAGGGTGTGGGCTGGGCCCAGCTGTGCCAGCAGGGCAGCTCTGGTCTCTTTAGCTCCCTTCTCCACTTCTAGTCATGAAAGGACATTACTAATCTGCATAGACCCACTCCAGTGCCCCAACCTCACCTAGGTGGGACTCTAAGCTAAATCCAGAGCAAAACCAGACTAAATGTTTCAGGCTTAGGAAAGTTTTGCATTTCCCTTTTCCTCATTGCTTCCAGTCCCACATGATTTCCTGCATGCTCCAACAAAATTCACTTTGTTGTCCTCCTCAGCATCCTCCCGTGGAGGAATACTGAGATTTATGGGTGAATGAAAAGCAGATGAGAGCTGAATCCTGTTGTGATCCCAATGCAAAGGCACTTGGCATGTCCTTGTGCAGCTTACTTATGACAGTGGCAATGGGCACCTTTGAGATCAGGAAGGAAAATGGGCTGCAGGGCCATCTCAATGCTGTGAGAAGCCCCAGAGCTGAGCTGAGCCACGTAACACTCATCCTTCCATTGCTCAGGTGTGCCTGAAGCAGTGCACATTCCCTGACAGGGAGTCTTTGGTGTTTATTGATGCTAGGAGAGCCAGGCAAGTCTCATCTCATCAGGATGAAGCATCTCCTGGTTTGTTTGGAGATCAGCTTCAAATTGTGCCACGATGTCAGTCTGTATGGACTATTTTGCCACTAGCAAGAGTGGAACCAGAGGTTTTCCTCCAACTCTCCGCTTGTGGTCTCACATTTGGCAGGGTTTTTAAGTTCAGTCACACAGTCATACAGTGCCTCTACTGCCTGGCAATCTCCTGCTAACCAGGCTCAGGAATACTTAGCTCCCAGGTTTAGCCAAGCATGGGTGCCTGTAGCCTCACATGGCTGTGAGGGACCCAGAAGGGCTCTGTCCTTAAGACAGTCAAAATACATAAACATGCTCAGACAGCTCTTACTACATGACACCTGCTACTCCCACTCTTTCTCCTTTCCACACATCACCTCCCACAAAGAGCACCTTTCCCTTGTCTCCACAGAACTGGTTAATAGTTAAATGTCAACCAAAGCAGCAAAACCTTAGCAGTTCTTGAGAGTCCTGAGCTCCTTGCTAGCACTCAGCTGCCACAGCAAGCAAGGGCTAGGAAGGAAGCAGTATGTATGTGGGTGTGCTCTTGTTGCACGAGAGAAGGGGGTTACTGGGGCATCATCCATGTTTTTCATTCCACGTATCACCCTGTCACCTGCCCTGCAGGGGAAGGGTGAGCTAGGCAGCCAACAAGCAGATGAAGCTGCAGCTGGCTGATGAAGAACCTTCTTATGCCTTGGAGGTGTACTTCACACTGTGTCACTCTGACTCTGCTCTGTTTGGGGTCCCTGAAGATTTGAGTGTTACCTGGCATGGGAACCAGGTGCCAATCAGATAGAAAATATGTCTGCACTTCTTAACCCTGCATGAGGGAGGGCAGACTGGAAAGCGCAAGATCTTGAGTTGGGCTCAGCCCAGTTCACCAGAAGATTTGCATGGTGGATTTGCCATGGAGGGACCCACAGCTTGTAGAGGTGAATGTCCTTTCTTCCATTCAGGGCAAGTGCAGGTGTCTGTGGGCCACCCAAGCCATAGGAGGGCCCTGGTGTACTGCAGATCGGACCACATGTGTGGGTTTTATGTGGAAACACAGACCTGTTACAGTCTCAAACACCATCCTCTTCCCCTCTCTCATCCCAGGCAACAGTCACTTCCTATTGTTCCCTCCTGGAAAACTAAGTAGCAGGCTCCCAGCCTACAATTAGATCTTTTAAATCCCAGGCACTGAAGGAACCAGAGCTGGGGTGCAGTCATAGTAGTTCCACTGCTCCACATATATTGGTGGATTAATAAGAGACATGGGCATGGAAATTAATTAATCCCATAAAGATATGGCCTGAGGAAATGCTGCTAGTTTTGGCATGTGAAAGAAATAGCCATTGCTTAGATTTCAAGCATCCAATGAAAAGCAAGGGGCTTGAGGAGCTCCCAGGGGAGGATAAAGTATATCTTGGTGCTTCCCATGTAACCCCCATACATCACTGGATAGACTATTTATTTTTAAATCAGTTACAGATATTAAAACAAAATTTCACTTACTTTAATGTCAAAATGGTGTCTCACTGGGTTGCCCACCTCTGGCTAGGAGGAGGAACTTTAGCCAAAGTCATTGCATCTATTTCCTAGTAAACAAGAAAATCCAGAAAAAAATAATATATGTGTAGACAACTGTTGTATTTTTTAAGCCTCTTGTACTGTCTGACCCCACAAAACTCATCCAGGAGGATGACTTCATCCTGAACTCACTGAGTACCCACTGTTCCAAGCCATTAAAAATGCTCTTGGTCAAAAAGACTTGCCTACTCTGTGAGTCAGTCTCTACACTCTGTATTTGTATACAGGAGTTTTATCAACATTATTCTGATGGGATATGAATTTGGGTTTCCTTGAGACTGCAAGTGTGAAGTTTCTAGGGGTCCTGGCAGTCATGGCAAAGCTGTCCCCGCCTCTCCCACAGTCAAAGGTCCAAGCATCTCTGGACAGAGCTGTCCAGCAGTGTCTGCATGGCCCATGGCACCTGGCCTCAGCTTTCCTAAGGAATAGCATAGCTCTTTCATCCTCTGTGTGTCCATGGTCCATATCTTGCTTTAATTATGGTAGATGATGGAAACTGGAACAGGTAACTTCTGTTAAAGTGTCTTTCAGGTATTTATTACCCAGACAACCACTTGTCGGGAATCTTTTATATACTCAAAGCTTGATGTGACATTTGGGTATATATAAAGCAATTAGCAGAAGCAAGGAGATTAATTTTAAGTTAGAAAAGTGTTTGAAAGAGTGGGATTGAAGAATGTCCAACAGATTGGTGTCTTTATTTTTTCAAGGATTTGAAAACTTGATGAAACTGCAGAAAGATCCCTTAAAACTGCAGAAGGGTTTGAGAAAGCCCTGAAGAGTAAATCGGAAGGATATCAGCCTGGGTAACATAGTAAAAGGAAGATCAAAAGATGACTCAGGTTATGTGGGGATGTGTTTATGTAGGGGAAGCAACTGCAAGATGGGGCTCTTGAAAGTAGGTGAAATTTGTTTTAGGAGAAGAGGTAGCTGTGCAGACTGGGAAAAATAAAATGTGAAATTAACCACGCTGTTAATGAACCATTGTGAAAGTTTGAACCACAGTGAACCACACATTGCTGGCTGGGTTTGCTCCAAGACTAACCAAATGAAATTCCAGTGTGGACATGCATCCAGACCAAATGAATTCACGGACTGTTTCCTGGCCTTGTGGATGAACCTATGTGTTCATGCTACCTGTTTTCCTAAGGAAAAAAGAAAAATGTGTTTCTTCTGATTGACATTTCCTCATTCTGCAGTCCTCACCTAATCATAATTTCCACTAACCTCTTCAAAGTGTTGTTCACATAGTTCTGTAAAGCCCAGGCCAGATCTTACCCTTGGCCCTTCTCCCAACTCAGAACATGACTCTGTTGTGTCACTTCCAGGGCTTCATTGCAAAAATTAATGCCCAGTTGCAGGATGGCAAATGGGAACCAGGGGTCTAAAGGGACAAAACACATTCAGATGCTTCTAGGGAGACAATTCCTCACTCTCTTGGGCATGCAGGAATATTTAAGTACAGCCAGGCACACAGTTATAAGGTTTTCCACAGTTATAAGGTTTGACACATGGTGACCTTGGATCACTGCTTCCCAAAAACCCAGCAATGAGAAACCAACTCCCCTTTGCTAACAGCAGTAACCCTACTGATTATGTCTCACAAATATAAAGTAAAATATGTTTTCTTACCTCTTATATTTATTTTTTTCATAGATCTAAAAATAATCTCTGAACACCCCCCCTTTTAAGTGTTTCTTGGAAAATAACAAAAAACCCCAAGAAATTTTGTAGTCAGTTATAAACAGACAATGGGAAAATCCTACATGTGACCAATTGTGTCTGGGCTTTGTGTTTGGGGATTTCTCAAAGTTTAACTTCTGCGTGAGTGAGCTCAGAGCCAAACTGAAAGTGAAAGTCAGTCTCTGCTTAGAGCTGTGCTGAGCCAACTACAAGCGAGCTGGGTAAATCTGCAACTCCCCTTCTGACTCATACCAAACCAATCAAACAGGTATTTTTGGAACTGCCTTGAAGAAGAAATTTGAAAGGAGCTTGATTTCTTAAGAACAGCTGCTCAAAATCTTATTTTTGGCAGGTTTCTGGGAGCTTTGGTCCTGAAATTGGAAGAAGTGTAAGAAGTTGTCTCACATTTTGAATAGCTGGTGTTCAGCTGAAGAAATGTTATTTTTTTCAGTGAAAGAATTTCATGTTCAGTTAAACTTTTCATGATGCAGAAGTAATTTTTAAAAGAGTTTCAATCTTCCCTTCATTTTGTGAAGAGACAAACATCACCTATTTTTCCTCACCAAATTTACCACTTTGGCCCTGCTGGAGGCTCACAGACAGACAGGTGGCTGGGAGTAGCAGCACAGTCAAGTGGCCACAGCTTTTCCTCAGCACCTGGCTCATCAACCTGGACCTGCTAATGGGCATGTCACTGCCCCCAGGGAATCTGCCCACATCCTAACTTCAGAGAGCCTGCTTAGGGCACAGCTCTCCAGGCTGTTACGCTTAGGTTATAAAAACATTTCCCAGGAAACCAGTGGCAGGTTCTTCATTTGAAAAGCTGGTAAACTTCTCCTTGCACAGACCTCAAGTACCTGTTGTACCAGGCAGAAACCTGGTCCCTGTGTCCCCTGCTGTGCTCTGATTTGGCTGAGCCCCAGGCCCTGTGCTATAATAAGCAAGGTCAAAAATAACTGTGCTAATGGCAAGATCAACAACAGCAGTGTCAATCAAGTGTGCCCACCCTCGGACCATAAACCCAGCCTTCCTATACATACATAACATACTGACACAGTAACTCTTCCTCATCAAAACAGTCAATTGACTCTGTAGAATCAAAGAATCACTGAGGTTGGAAAATACCTCTAAGATCATTGAGTCCAATACAACCTGATACTGCTGAGCCCACCACAAAGCCATGTCCCCAAGTGCCTCATCTGCACATCTTTCAAATACCTCCAGGGATGGGGACTCCACCAGTTCCCTGGGCAGCCTGTTCCAGTGCTTGACAACTTTGCAGTGGAATCTAGCACTTAAGCATTCATCAATGAGTTTGAAATCAGCCATCTGATGTTTCCTGATATACATGAAGCTTTCACATCAGGAGAGCAACTTGCATAAAATCTGTGCTCACCTTGTGGAAATCATCAATATCCACTCTGGAGTTCAGCCATGGGCAGCTTTCCTCCTCCTCCAGCTCTACTTTTCTGGTTGCATTTCTCCACTTAGGCCCTGGTAATACAGTCTCTGGTTCAGATGCTATCTGATGAGCAGATCCTTCAAAACAAATGGAAATGAGAGAGCCAGAATATTTTTATTTTTAAGAAACTTTAAAATACAATAATTCAGGAGGACACTAGACAGAAAGGGAATTTCCCTGGACAGTCTTAGTGTGAGGGGGACTGCTAACATAACTCCAGGGAAGTCCACAGCACAAAAAAAGATTAAGTTCAACATTGAAATGCATTTCATCTGCTTCACATATCATAAATGTTTCTTTAGCCCATTTGATGGGTAAAGTGCTAATTTCTGGGTCCTAGCTCTTGTTTTTTGTAAGCTTCACAGGAAAGAGGAAAATGGAGAAGACCAGACACCCCTGAGGGGAACGATGGTTTTGAAGTTCTTTATCCTCACAAAAAATGCATCAGGAATCTAGGACACTGTAGGACATTATTAAGAAAATGCTGCCACTGTAAACACGTGCCAGCTGGATGCATTGCAATCTAGTGTGTAAATCAATCTGAGTAGTGACTCGAAGCAAAGCTTTTGCCTAGTGAACCATGATAGATCCTTTGTAGCAATAAAAGAAAAGGTTTTCTGTACCCTAGCAGGCACAGAATGGGTTATGAAGTATGATATTCCTGTCACCTGTTGTTTGTTTTTCAGATGAGTTTTGGGGTTTTTTTAAATTTTTTCCTCTAACTGTTCTGCATGCATGCATCTGAACTCTATGTAGCTCATACATGTAGTAAAAATGATAGCATCTTCCTGTGTCCTGCCCAGGTAATTGTGCTGTGCATTTAGAAAAGCGCACTACAAATCAGACTCATTTTTCTTTTCCTGTCAGCATTGGAGATAGGGACTTTGATCATTCTCCAGGGCCCAAAGAATTTGATTTGGTTCTTAGAAAGACCCTTTCCTTGGCTAAAATTATCAGCCTAAGCTCTTTTTGGGGAAGAAAATATACCAACTTTTCTGAAAGACTTTCTGCTACAGTCTTAAACTACAAAGACCCCTGAACAGCCTTTCTCTTCTCACAGGCAAAACATCCAGCCTGAGTGCAGGTCAATCAGGCCACAGCACTTCACTGACTTCTTGCTTTCCTCCTATATTCAAATAAGTTGGCACTTCTTTGTAAAGCTCACACTTCTTAAATTAGTCAGGGGAGGAATTAATTTATCAGTCTGAAGGGGTGAGAAATAACAAAGGCTGCACCTACTGATTCAGACTCAGTTGTGGTATTTGTCTTACTAATGGACTAAGAGCATCTTCTGCTTCCCATCAATGCTATTCATGTCTGCTCAGAAGTGACTGATCAGAGAGAGATGACTGAAAAAGAACTGGAAGACATAAATGTATGCTTATTAATTTATTCCTAAAGCCAGTTCAATTGTCGTTTTTCATTTCCATTGTTTAGAGTAATTGAAAAAGTTTCAGTTATTGTTCAAATATTGTATTACTGTATTAGATGCACTTCCCATGAGAAATTTCCCTAGAAGGCACCCAAACGCAGAATTCCTAAAATCAATTTGCAGTGCCACTTTTGTGATACCATGGTATAGGTCTGTGTTTTGATTTGGGTTTTTTTTTCTGCTGAGAAGCACAAGAAAGAACAGCTGTCTTTCCTAGTAATTTGGAGTTTGTGGAGTTTTTTTTCCATTTATTTTTTTCCTGGTAGGCTACTAGAAATTGGAAATCTTGTCTTCAGTTTTCTTGGCTGCTTCTTGGGTGGCAGGTGAAAGTGAATGGCAACCTAGCTGACACTCAAGGAGGAAAGGCTGTGTCTTTAATGGAAATGTTTTCATCTACCTTCTTTGCAGACAGCACAAAAAAGTAAAATTTAAAGGTGCCTTAGAGGGAAAAATAGAGTAATTAAACACAGAATTTTGAGTGAAAGCTCATTCAATAATTTTTCATCTTGCTTATGTTGCATGCAAAGACTAATGTAATAAAAGAACACTTAGTGAATGTCCCCATTCTTTAACATGACTGTATGCTGCTTTACAGAGAACAACCAAGGAAGGGATCTTTCTGTATATGGCTGAGACAACAGAATGGTGTGAAAAGCAGAGGCTTTGGCACAAAAAGGCTCTTCTCCCTTCGAGGGCAGCAAGCTCACAGTCCCACTGCTAAGACTTAATGCAAAAGGGCAGCATATGTGTGACAGCTTGCATGGACGAGACAAAAGTTTGTTAAGTGCTTCTACTTTGGAGGGTAGAAGGCACCCAGAAAAATGCTCTGACTCCCTACCAGCAATCTTTTTTTTTTGAAGCCTCTGCTCTTCTGCTCATAGGGACAGAAGCTGATGTACTGGTAAAACTAGAATTGTTACCAGCGTACTATTATTCCAACTTTTTCTAGGAAAACAATCTTTAATTAAAAAAGAAACTAAAACAGACTACTCCTATATGCTTTTCTCAAAAGTGAATAAAATTAATAAACTCGAGGCTTGGAAGAAAAACCTTCTAAAGGCATGACATCTGCAACTATTTCTGAAACAAGTAACATCATTTGCCATTAAATACAAAAACTGGATTAAGTGGTTCAGGAGAATGATCCAGCCTGCTGATTTCCTACATTCCTATGTTTTATGTACACTAGCTTTCTCCAGCAAAATGGCCCAAGCTGAAACTCAGCTGTGAGCCGTTGAGTATTTGGGCATGGAGGTTTGTTGTGGTTGTCAGTAGGGGCTTACCACCACCACACATCTTCACAGATCTTGGTTTCAATCACAACTACAAGCAGAAGTTCCAAAATAGCCAAAGAAAGGAAATTCCCCAAGTTGTTTTTAAAATCAGGAAGTAGAAGGATGCTACTAAAGCCTCCAGAGCTAATACAAATGCTAGTCTCATTCACAGCGTATGCCATTCTTACTGAATGCTTCTGTAACTCAGATTTTTTGGGCTTCCCCATCCTTGGGTATATTTTAAAGACAATTCAAGGAGACTGTGTTTGGCTGTTCAGAAAACCACAGCCCCTGAGGATGAGACTACAATGAAGAAGCCTTCAGATTAGGTGCTGCCTGGAGATTTGCTCTGTAGACACCTCAACACAGTCAGCAGGGAGAAAGGGCAGGGTAGTCCCCTTAAAGAGACGCTGTATGGCCCAGAACTATTATTGATGTGAATTATAAATCTGGTCTGCAAATCTGCCTGGGATATCCCTATTTTTTTCCCCTGAGTAAAAATGACAGAATCGTGTAAGCACACAAACGCTTCCTACCTGTGTATATGGATGTCTGCATTTATTGGGATTGATCCTGTTAGTTTTTTCCTTACACACTGAACTTTTATCAGGGAGCAAAGGTAATAATACTCAGAGGGACTCTGGCCAGCCTCCTCAAAATGCAGGTTCTCTTGTTCATTTTGGGATAAATGTATAAAATACCATCACCTCAGAGCAGTGACCAGGAGGTTATTTGTTACAGTGGCTGTGCATCCAGTGCTGTCTGCTAGCCATGGATGACCTTCCTAAGGGTGGGAGCACCATCTGCACTTCCCAGCACAGTAGAGGCTGATGGCAGCTGGTGTCTTGAGAGCCAGTTAGAACTCCCTGACCTTCCTTCCTTGCCCTGGGGGTTGGGGATCTGGCCTCAACATCTTCCAGGTTAGAAAATATTTGCAAACACCTAGATGAGTGCCAGTGTTATGTCACAGAAGAGTTACTTGTATTTTGGCTGATGGATACAGGTGTTAGTGTGTGTGTGTGTGTGCATGTGTGTGTTTTTTCTAGTTTCTGAAGGTCTCCAAAGGATTGAAGTCATCTGTGAAAGGTTAAAACCCCCAAGAGAAAAATGCAAAAAAAATAGCTTGAAGTCACCCACAGGTGGTATCGACAAATAACTGTTTCCCGGGGGTCCAGGAGAATTTTCACCTTGTTTTGGGCTGATTGAATGCTAGTTAGTGAGGCATGAATGTGACAATCATTCTTCTTGGAGTTATCAAATAATATGAAACCTTTCTCTGACTTTTTCAAGTATATTGTGGTTTGTAATTGCTAAGTTACTCAGCTGCTGAGAGGATGGTAGAAGTGATGAGGATCTCAGCACTTGGGGAAGACCCAGTGGAGCAATAATGACCAGCATGTCACAGAAAACAGAGAATTCTTGCCATGGGAATGAACAATTCAGCAAATTTCTCAGACAACAAAATACACACAGTTGCTTTAAAAAAAACAAACAACATAACACAAGTCAAGCTATGTCACTTGACTGGCAACAGAGTCAAGAGCTCATTTAGAAATCAAGTGTATCTGAGTTGTAGAAAACTTTCACGCTTGCACAACAAGCCACTAGGCATTGAGGCAAGAGACCAACCAGCTGCCATGGATCTTGTGATGCTGCCAGTCATGTGAACCAGGTTTGCAGAGAAAATCTCTCTCATGTGCCTTTTAGACAATTACTCAGCAGATCAGGTGCCATGGTGGAAGGCTTTCTATGTCCTCCACTTTGTATCATTCTGTATGCTTAAACCTTTGCTCTCAGGAGTCCCTAGCAGCCTTCATGAGAGAAATGGCAAAAGCCCCCAGTCAGCAAGGTGAACCTGGGCAAACTCTTACCTTGCTGTCTAAAAGTTATTTAACTGATCAGATTAAGGGGACTGTTCTTTCCCTGCTTCCTTGTTAGTTCCTTGGATGGAACCAGACCCCACTTCTAGTTTTGTCAGCCTCCCACACACAAACCCCTCAGAATCTGCCAGTTCCTCTCTGAGGAGGAGGATGCTGTGAAGAAATGTCACCAGTGATTACTTTCTGAGTGCACAGTGGGCTGGAACATCCTCTCGCTGGCACCTGCTATTATGTAGCCTTCACAGGAGGCCCTTGCTGACATGTGCAATCCCATCTGCTGATCTGCCTCTGCTCATTCCATTTTTTGCTTTGTCTGGAGGCATAAACCCAACTGCTGCCTGGGAGTGTTTGGCACCCTGTGCCTGGGCAAAGCTGGGGATGACCCAGCTTAGGACATCTCCAGTGGAATGGCAGGCTAAAGCAGCTATTACAAAATCATCAGGAGAAATGAGACATGGGAATCCCAGACTTCTTTTGTCATAAGGGAGGCATGAGAGTGGTATGGACTCATGCTGCTGAAGGGGAACCTGGGCAGGTCAATGAGAAGCACTTCGGGGCACAAAAGAGCAGAGTGAGAAAAACTTCTGGGAAGAGCAGTTTAAGAGCAAGGTACTACTGTTGAATACTGTGAGCAGTATGGGTGAAAAGAAAATGGTGGCATTACTTCCTAATTGTCTTTAAAAGCGTTTGGTACTTTCCACCACCCCAAAAACTTAGTGGCTTGAAGAAAGTAATGCAAGGGTATTTGTATCAGTCTGTCTTTAGGCCCCTTCTACAGAGAGCTACAGTCAGCACGTACATCAAAGATTTGAATTAGCTGCTCTTCAAGTGAAGTGTAACGATTCCTGGAGGTGTGGAGAGAAGTTGTGAGCATATATGAACTCTCCCATAAGATAGCTGGTTAGTAGGAATCAGGCTAGCCTGGTTAACATGCCAAAGTCCTGTAAAAGGCTTATACACATGGTATCATGGTGAGGAAGTGCCAAAGGACATCAGCAATCCAGTGCCCACTTACAGTAAAGGATATTTCTTTAAAGCAACATCTTACTGTGGCCCCATAAATTAGTGCAAGGCAGAGTTCATTCAGCACACAGTTCCTCTAGGAACACAATGAAATCTCTTCATTCATAAGATTTTGGCTGGAACTAGATCTTTGAACCATACTCATTTTTTAGAGACAAGTCATTGACTGAAACTTGATTCAAGCACTATTTAGAGCAATTCATCTCTGAATCCCAGCTTTGCAAAGTTTTTGTGCCATATTTCTGTGACAACTCAAATCAAAACCTAGATGCTGAGCCACATCTCCTTTCTCTCTGTGTCCCCAGACCTAGAATTCCAGGCAGCACGCTGATATTAAATCCATCCTCTGTATATCTGGTGCAGTCTAGGTCATGGTTTTATGTTTTTACCATCTATTTTGTATAGAGGTGATTTGGGGGCTGCGTCAGGTAGAGTCCCTGCATCTACTTTCCCTGGACTGAAAATAAAAGGGATCAAATGGAAAGCACTATCTAAGTGCAAGATGGTTTTATCTCAGCCATGCTTAGTGTACAGTAGTCATGAAGAAGAGCAAACTGAAAGGAGTTATATCTCACACTGCTGGAGCCTGCCTGACCTCTCCCTGACACTAACCTCATCCACAGTTTGTCAAGGCAGTTAGATACTGAGCTCCTATTTTAATTCAGGGTGAGTGGGTGATTAAAAAGGTAATAAATGTCTTTGAGGATCTGGTCCTTGGCTCCACTTCCTCACCAGAGCCCTCAATGGTAATTCCCCAGCACAAGGATGACCACAGCTTCCAAGGCCAGCTCCAGCCTGCTCCCACTGAGACGGTGCAGAAGTTGTGGCAAAGGAGATAAAATCCCACCAGTGGGCATGTGCTGTTTCCATACCATCTTCTCTTCCAAGCAACAGGGACTAGGATGATACCCATACCATAAAAGCAGAGCCCTCATACATGTGTATCATTGTGAAACCCCCATTCTGTGGTTCCTAATGGAAATTCCCTACTTTGAGGATAGAAATTTTTACTGAAAGTGATACACTATTTCATGACAGCAGACTTTTATAAGTGCTCTCTCATAAAGCCACAATCCAAAAACAGAGGCCTGGGATTTTTTTTCCCCCATTTTCTGTGGAAATTTATCCCTGTTTAATTTTGAATTCCACCTAAACAGAATGGTGGTATTTTATACCTGGGATGCCTGGAGAGCCAGGCTGTAGGAATGGGGCCCTTTTTGGTTATACCTACATGGATACAGAAACAGCCACACAAACCACTGTGAGAGAAGGCAGTTTTGGTGGGAAGATTCATTCTGCAAGACTGGTGGCATCTTGCACATTGAGAAAAAGAGAACGAATGAAAACTGAATTTTGAGGAACTAACATTCGGGTCTGCTAAGCAATTGTAAAGAATAAAAAAGAGAAGGAAGAGAGGAGAACAACCAGTGTCTGACTGTAATTTCCTTTTAATGAATTGCCTCTGTATAAGAAATTAAGCAACTACTTTCAAGCTGATGAAACTTTTTTTTTTTTTTTTTTTAAGTACGATATCTAGAAACTAAACTGGCAAATACAGGCATGGGTGTTTTTTTTCTTATTTTCATTAAAATCACTTTATCTACAGAGAACACTAGCCAAACCACAGCCAAAAATCTCTAAGGTAAGTTGAGGAAAAAAACATTGGTTGACAAAAGAGATGAAATTGTTTCCATTTGTTATTGGATTCTTCCTCTACTCTTAAAAATAAGTAATCTGTGGGGTATAAAATTGGGCTTTGTCTGTTGACCAGGTACTCCAGTGTATTGAAAATGAAAGAGTAGAATTTTAAGCTCTGAAGTGGTACATAAGCCCAAATGCAATGATTTTCATTGGCTCATGATGAGAGTAGAGGAAAGGGACAAACCTACTAATTACAAGGATAAAACAGTGATTTCTGCCTTGGTACCAAAAGTATTTAGTTCATCCTCCACCCCAGCATGTTCAGCTAAGCACTTGTCTGTGCACTTTCAGCAAAGTGATGAACTGAATCAAGTACTTTGGCTTACTGAACATCTCAACATTCACACAGATGGTGTCAAGAGTGGTGGAAAGGAGTGTTCACTGGCTTGTCATTGGCATATAGAGCAAGTAGCCAACCTCCATACATATATCCCTCCAGTCACCATTCCAGTTATTTTTTGAGTATTAAATATGAAGTTTATGAAATCGGCAGCTACCTCTTACCTTCAGCACTTCTGTGCTGAATATATAAGGCAAGGATCTTCTTAGAATCTTGAAGATAGAGAGTAGTTGCAATTATTTCAGTGCCATGCAGCTCTTCCCAAGCTCACATTGAAGTAAGCAGCTCCTCATAGAGCATGTAGCCATCAGGTGACAACATTTCCCAATATCAGCCTGATGATTAAAGCATAGCCTCTGCTATGACCATGCTGGAGTCCCTGTGTCAGATCCCTTGCCAGAGGCCATGCAGAGGGAGGGGGGCTCATGCTCAGAAATGTTTCTAATTACAGTCTAGATAAAACGGCTGGTTCAGTCCCATATTGACTTGCCACATGATCACATGTTGTCACATTTTCATATATTACCCTGACGATAAGCTGCATGCTTAAAATAAATGTGTATGTGACATGGCCAGAAGGTGACTGTTGCATTCTGATGTGCCAAGTAGAACTGCAAAGACCTTGGAGGGACAAAAATAATGCCCAGAAAAAGAATGTATTTTTCTCATGGGTCATGCACTTCAAAACATGGTTTCATTTGTCAAAGGTTTGGCAGGAGGACTACAATTAATGTCTTCTCTTTGCTGTGTAGCACACAGGAGGTAGGAGAGGCAATAGCTGCTGAACTGTTTACAGGGTTCTCCTGTATGTACCAGTTTTCCCCAAAAGATATCAAAGCACCTTATTCAGAGCAGTGACCTTTTATTTTCAGCACATTATTAATAAGAAACTGAGGCAGAAAAAAGGTAGGCTACCTTTCAGATGTTGCATGGAAAATCAAAGGGCAAACTGAAGCATCTCCCAGAGCTCACTCACAAAATCCCAACATAAAGATGCAATTACAGTCTTTAGTTAGTCTGAAAATTCCCTAATAGGGGGATTACTGTGTTGTAGCTTGCTTACATTTATGGGTGATTACTGAGCGCTGAGTAAGCATGTTCAGTTGTCAAAGTAATGACTTTTTCCATGCTTGTGACGTTCACTAGGGCTGTTCCTTTAAGGCCAGAATGAAAATATTATCTGCATTGTTTATTTATGTCAGTATCACAGTTATGACAGGTTTACATTGCAGCACACTGTTATCCAAAGAAAACTGTGGGAATATTTGGTTCTGGAAGCAAATAGAAATGTTGCAGGGAGGAGGAACAACCACTGGGACATAAGAAATGCCTCTCAAACTCTTCTTCCAGCAATCCAGCTCTCCTAAAACAGCCCAGACACGTGTCAATTACTATGATATGTTGTATCTTTAAATGTTGTTTTGCTGAGCATAGCATTGCAGGTGATTAACTTAGAGCTAAAATGATTCCAGGAGGCTATATTTGAAAGATAACCTCTGGAGATTTTTGTATAATGCAATAACAGCCACTTAGCTCTATTACATACTAAATGGAAGGACATGTACCTGACACATGTACCACCATCTTCAGTTTGGCATTGCTAACAGGACAATGACATCTCATGTGTGTTCTCTGAATACTAAGTTCAATTAAGTTACACAAGGAAAAGATTGGTTCACAGTGTTGTGCAAGCAGAACTAAGACTCTGTAGCAAATACGGATTTTGGCTTATGCAAATGTTACAGCAGTTGTTGAACTGTACATTTTTTGGCTTAATATTTTATATCTTATGGTGCCTAAAGGAAAGAGGATTCCATCTGTCTTTTCAAAGACCCTTCTCTGGAGGTACTTCTGGGATATCTAATCTTATCTGAACAAGATCAATGGATCTAGTAAAATTTAGAGCATTTCTTTTCAACTTGTCCTGAGAGTGAAGACAGACATTTCTCTTCAGACTTGAGAAAGGGTTTTGTACCTGTATCAGTTGGCCTGGTTAAAGATATATCCTTCCTTCACAAAGTTTCGTGCTATTTCTGAATAAGGCAGCTTGAGACTGTAAGAACACACACAGATACTCTTTTCAGAGAAAAAAAAAAATACCAAAGAAAAATACTCAGATAAGTGGGAGAAAAGGTAAAGCTCAAACAAAGCAGAAACAAACCTTTAAAAGGAAATGGAAATGGAGAACAAATTCTTCCTTTCAAACCTCTACCATCACTGAATGGGGAAATTGACATTGTGGCATGTAGGGTACCATCTCTACACAGTCCTTAGTGTCATCTCTGTGCTGTGACTGCAGGACTGAAAGCAAGTGCAGGGTCCAGAGCAGGCACACAAAGGCAGAATAAGGAAAGGCACCACAACAACACATGGTTTGCATGTCAGCAGCATAAATTAATGGCCAACTTTGCAGGAATGCAGGCCTGAAGGGAACAGCCTGACCTTCAAGCTGAGCCCTCTCCAGCAATGGGTCAAATAACTGAACTCAAAAGCTCTTTTTCTTCCTCTGACCCCACTCTCACAAGGAGGAGATCCCAGCTCCTGCTTGCCCTGCAGGGTGGGATTTATCCCCTTTTCCTGGCCTGGAAGTGTCACTGTGCTTTTGCAAGTGTGAAGGTGAGGACTTGGCTGCCCCGGCTCTGGGTGTGGCAGCCCTCAGTGCCCTCCGATTGTGTTGGTCAGAGCTGGTGCCTGAGGTCTGCCCTGTGGACACCTCTCTGCCTGTCCCTTCCTCTCAGAGTCCTCTTGATGCCCTGCAGCAGGAGGCAGAGCCCGTGCCATAAGAAGCATTTACTTTCAGAAATCCTCATAAGGTAGTCATGCTTTAAAACGGGAGAGCAGTACAGAAGTGGAGTGTTTATTTCAAACACTAACAGGGCAGCTGTTGCTAGTAGCAACAATAAGGCAATCACCAGCTAATATGGAGATGTTTGTTTCAAATTTATCATCTTGATTTTGATGGGTGGCCAAACATTCACAGAACATTTTATTTTGCAGTGTGCATGCATAAGAACAGCACATGACAACAAATAATCCTCTCGAAGCTTGGGGTCAAATGTACTCAGGGGAGTTCAGCTGTAGTTAGCAGAATTGTCCCTGGAAAGATTTGCTTTGCCTGACGCTGCTCTTGCCTGGAGAATGGAATCTAGATGTGCAGTCATAAAAGTTCTTATTCTTGGTGAATTTAGTGGTGTTGAGGACCTGGTTACTGGCTGTTGTACTTATTACTTAGGAAGCAGGTACAACACAGGAATGACAAACAAGTGCAAAACAATGATGAAGACTTTGGGGATGTTCCTATCAAACCCTGGGGCTCAGAGGAAGCCAGCTGGAGAGAAATGATGGGCAAAATCCAACTACTTCTAGTTGTTTCTCCTGGGCACCCATGGTAATGGCTGTGTTCATGGTGCTTGCAATGACTCAAGCAGCTCCCACGCTACCAAGGCAGTGGTAAGGTCTTGCATTCCTGAGCCTGCCTTTCTTTTCTACACACGTAGAACACGTGGGACACACGTATGATGAAACCCCAAATTAAACTTGGGCCAGGTTTTCTTGGTCTTATTCCAGACTGGCTCTTAGGCCAGTGCCTAATCATGTTTTATTTGAAACTGAGATGACTTATACCTGAAAATCACATGCAATTTAGAATTCAAGGTCAAATCCAGTTTTTTTTTGTTTCCTCTGATTCACATTTTGAGATCTGAGATAATTCTGATGCTGAAATTCAAAGCAAAACAGAAGGTGCAGAAACAAGAGAAATACAAGCTTACATGAAAAAAAAAAAAAAAAATCTAAAAGAAAACATTCGTGTCAATCCTGAAAAGCAAAATCAAGATTTACACCTCTCTGTATTAGGTAAGAAGCATAATCTGTCCCTGACAGCAAATGAGCTTGGCAGAAAGTCCCATCTCAGTTTCCGATTTGCAAATGAAGAACATAAAGAAACAAATCAAGTGAAAAACCTGATGGAGTAACAAAAAAGAGTAAGCATATTCCTTTTCAATATTGCTTGAGTACCTTCAACCAGGAATCTTGAAAAGAGCAGATTTCAGACTCTATTATTCATGTTCTCTACTATTTTTGTGGAAGTAAATAAAAGTTTATATCTGTATTTACTCAGTCAGAAAAGATGGGCAACTGCAATTCGTAATTACTTTGTGCTGGTCACCTCAGGATTCACACAAATAAATTAATAATTCCCAAGTGCCACAGACATACAACAGCAAGCTAAATGCAGACACAGCAAAAGAGCAGCACATACTCTCTGGAAAAATGGCCCATATGCACCTATCCTCCACAATTAAAAAAGCATCCATTGAACCCAATCACCTGAGGATGAGTAAAAATCTTTAGAGCTTCCAACTTAGTCTCAGGGAAAGCACCCATGAAAGAATAAACTATCCTGTAAAGCAAATGCAACTGAAATGGTGTCAACAGGAAGGTCATAGAATACACCTTGTGCTGTATTTATAGCCTTACTTTTGATTTGTAACTTTTTCTCATGCAATAGTCGCACAGTGTGTAGAAGGGTGGTGCAATCTAACCCACACTGCAATCTAACTTTGATATCTAATTGAAGATAGAAATTAGCTGAACAGATCTGGGAAAAACTGACAGTGTTTTTCACTTTCCAAAGGCAGTTTTAGCATGAGCCCAGACTCTACCTGACTAAACCTGTAGGAATTCAGCACTGGCTCAGTTGATGGTTCTTGCTCTGAATTGTTGCAGGTAGGAAGTAGAGACTGGTCTGATCAAAGGTCTATCTGAACTCTTTACTGTGATCAAACCCTGAACCATGGCTATGCATCCCACAACACATTCTGGAGAGTGGTAGGAAATCAGAGCTGCCTTCAGAAGGCATCTATAAATGTGGCCTGTTTCCAGGAACCCATTTGCCACCTTGTTCTTCGAATTCATGGACAAATAGTACAGAGCTTTCCCTTCCAAAAAACAACCAACCCAACAGCTTTCGGAGCTTGGCACAACTGCTTTCCTTATTTTGGTAAATGCTCCTATTATTCCCTGGGGAGACTGCAGCTGTGGCAGTGAAGACAAAACTGGAATACAATCCCTTTTCCAATGGAGAGGCACTGATGGATGCTCTTTCTGCTCTATATGGGCTTGAAAGGATCCCTGCTCTAGGTGCTTTCTGCTGTACCCTCCTCACAGCTATGCTCCTGCTGCCTTCTTGCTGGTATGATAACAGGGCGAAGGTGAGTTTCAGGATTCATTCACACACTCCCTCCTTCCTAAAAACCTTGGTGTCAAACATTTGCAAAAGTAATAGAAATAAACAAGTGAGCTGTGGCTGGGGTTTTCCCATTTGTGGTTTGATAAGGAGAGAAGGAAAGAGCCACTCTGCAGTCACAGCTGATTTATTCTTCTGTTCTTTTTTCACTGTCAACTCCTGACTTTTTTCTAGTGCCAGTTGATGTTGCTCTTTCATTGCTATGGTCTAGAGTCCTTCACAGAACCACAGTGTAAGTGTAAGAGAAGAAAAGAGGAGAAAATGCTTAGCTTGACTGGAGCTCACACAAAAGAAAAATCACCATTTGGTCCATGTTTGCAGCAAGTGCTATAAAAGCCCTCTCTCCAAACACTGGTTGGGCAGAGTGCTTGGGAGTGGACCATAAAAGCAGGTCTGGGAGAGAAGAGGGGCTGGCTGCGACCAGGGGAAGCAGAGGCATCAAAATGATGTCTTGACTTCTCTAAGGAAAATGCTTCACATCTCGAGGGGCAAACTCAGTCCTAAAGAGGGCTGGATCCACCCAGGCGTGGCTGCTCTGCGGGATCTCCCTGCTCCTGCTTTCTTTCTGGTGAATATAAAGCACTTCGGCAAAACTGAGGGAAGCAGCCTGGTGTACAGCAGGGGAAGAGCTTCTACACAGGCAGTCCTTCAAAACCCTTGCAAATCCACTCCCTCTCCCATACCCTGATCTTTGTGTAAACACCCAGTGTCTTTGAAGGGCAGTGCATTCACTTAGCCAGGAATGGACTGGGAGAAACACAAGCAGCTCCAGGTGTACCCAAGCCACCTGCCATCTGTTCTCCTTGCCCCAAGGCAGTGGCTGTGGTACAACAAACACATTGCTCTGATGCATCATGGTGTAAGATCAGTTTGTACCAAACTGCAGGAGGAGCGGACCATAGCAAAGGTTTTCAAGTCTGCAAAGCAGAACTGGGAGGTAGAGATGGAATCAGCCTCTTCAGGGTGAGAAGTTGCTCATATAAGGGAACTTAACTTGTAAATATCTCATATGACAGGCCTTTTCTTTAATATTCAGGGTGGAGACTGGCTTTGGGCTCTACATCTGTGTTACCTTTTCCATGCTGATGGGGAGGCTTTGAAGCTGCTCTGGCTGGTAGGCGGGAGAGCAGCTCTTCTGACCCTGGAAGCCTGCACACAGCTCTGCAGTATTTGGCAGGAATCAGCATGTTCTTGCTTACTGCTTTTCACAAAAACAGCCAAGATTCCCTCTGTGTTGCCATACAAGTACTCTGCCAAACCGCAGCATTTTAAGATGCCTGCTTATTTGTAATGAAACAGGCTGCTTTAAAGTAATTTTGGCATGATTTAAGTGTTTGTGATACATGCCATAAAAAAGCTATTAAATAAAGAATGATATCAGGACACTAAAAAAATAAAATTGTTTTTCATATGGGCAGGCAGGCCTATACACACCCCCTCCACATACAACAGCCATTATATCCCCATGATTGTTAATGGATGAGAACTAGTCGGATAAAGATACAGCAGTGTGTGCCAGTGGACAGTCTGGTGATATGCTATCAATACATCGTCCGTCCATTACTGTATCTTCTCCTGGGAAACTCAAAGCACAGTGCCCTGTGTACACAGGAGCCAGAACTGTAATCTAAGCTTCTGGCCAGGCTAAACACCACCCATTAAACTCACATTTTCTTTACAACTCCCGCATTTTCCAGATCAAACCCTGTGTCAATCATGAAACAGACTGAGCTCAGAAATACATCTGTGCAGAGTACTGGAAGTGAGGGCAAGGCAGAATTGAACTGCATAGGTCCCCTGTGAGATACTTAACAGACAGGTATATTTGGATATACATTTAACAGATGTAATGAAAAATAGATGCTTCTAGTTGAGGAATCCCACTGAAAATATCAGCAGTGGTGCTGCAGCTGCCAAGGAGCCCCAAAAGAGGTTCTCAGGGGAAAGTCATGTAGGATGACAATATTTCTGCAAGCATGTGCAGCAGCCCATGGAATTTAGTTCGGAAATTACAAATGTAATGGGACTGATAATTAACAAAAAATCAGAGCAGTGAGTCAAAGATCAGTGGCAAATGCGCAGGGCTGCAAACTAACTGACCGATATTGCTGCACATTTCAGCCGTAAACAAGTCACCAGAGTTGTGCCACTACAGGAGCATGGAAATGATGGGCCTCAGGAGGACTTAAAAGGACCTACACCAACTCCTCCCACAAAAGCAGAGCAAGTCTCCATTTGCTTTTCTGGACACATCTCTGTTGAACCAAGAGTGAATTTTGTGCTTTGGATTTCTGTCAGAGTCAAACAGAGATCACCTTTCTGTACTGCATGAAACAGGGTCAGTACTACACTGGCCGGGTCTGATGTGGTTGCACAAAGAACAGCTTTGAGGGTGAGTTCAGCAGAGGATGTAGCCATTACGTGCATCTGCAAGGCACTGTGCTAAGACAGCCCCATCCTCTGCACACGTGAAATGGAGCATCCATGAGGGAAGCAGCAGAAAGCCCACAGTTTCACCAGTGTTTTTTTCACTTATGTCCACTACTGAAGGATTCCCAACCCTGACTCTCAGCCTTAACTCTTCACAAGATCAGCAGACTGGCACCCAGAACAGGGATGCAATTTGCCTCGGTCTAAAAATCAATAGAAATAATATTGTGTATTTAACATCAAACCTTAATGAATTTTCAAAATGGCCTGGTAGCGTGAGTGCTGTATTCCTGATATGCCCAAGTTTGGGAGCAGTCAGCAACAGAATGATACAGGTCAAGCAGAGGTAGATTTTTCCTAGATTTTTTTAATCTCTTCAGTTGAATCAAATTTTAATATGCACACAAATATATTTTATTAAAATTTATTTTAAATGAGACTTTTAAATTACATATTGTAATACATTACTAAATTACTACATAACACCACTTCATCTATAGATGTCCAGTACCTAGATTATCAAGAACTACTTAGTACTGACAAAATGTGTATCTACATCTGCTTGTAGACAGTAAACTGTTGCAATTAACTTTTTAAAAACGATAAAGAAACATTTCCCTGAATCTTGTCTATTCCACCTCCCCGTTGTTTTCACTGTTCTTAGTGTAACTTGATCTGGCAGTGTGTATTAAACCTGCCAAATCTAATGTCTCTGAGCAGTCAAAGGACAGATTGTACCCACTGCCCTTTAATGGTAAAGAGAAGCTGCCTACACTGCAGCCCCCTCTGCACATCTCACCTCATGCTGGTGATGATAGCTGGAACCTTTACCTGGCAAGTGTCTCATCTTTTCCATCCATAACAGCTACCAGAGCTTCTTTTTTTTCTTTAAGCAGGGGAAAACCAAAAAAGTAGCTCCTCTAAAAGGAAAGAGGAAGCCAGAAATTTGGTAGTGTCTTGGTCCTGCCCCATGATGCTTCTTCCTGCCTGTGAATTTCCACCTGCCCCTTCTGCATATATAAGGCAGCACACGTGGTATACACTGTTTAGTCGCCTGCCTCTGTCCAAAGGATTAGTAGCAGTGGGGAGTGATGCTGTTTCTCCTTTCCTCTGCAGTTCACGGGAAGTGAAGGAGCTCTGGCTGGACTCACTTCTTGGGTAAGTACAGCCTTTGAAAAATCTGCAGCATGGTGGTTGAAATCAGTGGAGAGGTTCAGATGCAGCTGCACAGAGATGTACAAAAATATACATGGGGGAGAGGTGCACCCACTGCTAAGCATAGCTCATGGGCAGAGCTGACTGAGTTGCTCAGCCTCGGGTGTGAAGATTAATGACCATATGTAGCTGTCACCACTTGCTCACTTTCTGCATGGATTAAAAATGGAAAGCTGCTTTTATTTTGTTTTAATCTGGAAGCAGATAGGGCAGCAGGGCTGAATGCCCTTCTGGAGAAGGGCTTTATGGTTTACTTGTGTGGGAGATCTTACTGGTTCAGGATCATACATGCTAGATTGGTTTGCAGAGGAGAAAGCCAAGAAGGGTGCAGTTTCACAAGACTCTTTGTCCATTCCATGTTCAACAAACAGGGAAACAAAAGGACTGAAAGAAACCAGAGTATCCAGAGCTCCTCCGATCAAACTCCTAATGAAAGTGTTAAGCAGCTGTAATACTGTGAGTATCGTAATTATTTCAGCTCTGTCAACATAGTGACTTTGAAAAGCTCTAATTTCTCAATCATAGTATTCAGTTACTCACACAGTGTCTTTGTTTTCTTGCCTAGTCAAAGACAGTAAATGCTGGGAACATGGAGAGTCTGATTGAGTGCCAGACAGAGGTAAGCAGCCCTTATATTTTCCTGGATCTTTCTTGGGTACTGGTGTGAGATACCTTAGGAAAGTGGGGTGGTTCCTGCAGTAGCTGCCAGCTGCCGACCCTCACCCAGGAGAGGGCAGAGCCCTTCTAATGCAGCTCTGTGCCTCACTGAGCAGAGGGAGCAGGGCATTGCTGTGGGCAGTTTGTGCATTCCCCTGGCTCACAAGGAGCTTTGCTCAGGGATCTTGCATGCTTCAAAGACATCAAGGCTCCCCAGAGGAGTTTGGAGGAAATTTCCAGTCCAGGGAAAGACACAAAAAAGGTGGCTGTGTCCAGCTATGACATCTCTGGATCAAAAGCACAGCTTGAAAGAGAGCACAGAGTTGTGACCTGCTGGGCACGACTGGGGTGTCTGGCTGCAGTTTACCACAGATCTCTCTATTGGACGGCAAGGCAGTGTCAGTCCTGGGCCAAGGCACCTCTTTAGCCGGTGTTGGGCTTGTCTGGTTATTCCCCAGAGCCTCCCCAGATTTCTGAGGAGCTGCAGCAACTTGCTGGTGGCTCTCACTACCATGACAGCTCTGTAACCCTAAGATACTTTTTGCAGGCTGATGCAAAGAAATGCCCCCTGTCAGTCCCAGCAGATACTGAAGATGGACTTTACCTCTCAAATGGTGAGCTTCAAAAACAAACTGAGGAACTGCCTTCTTATATAATGCCTGCAAGCTGGCGCTTATGCAAAACCACCTGAAACTGCCTGCTCCCCCTCCCAGAGAGCAAGCCACAATCCCCATCCAGGAGAGGGCTTAAGCCCTGGAGTGCCACTCATTTGCAAATTACTTCTTTCCTGTATGCTCAGTGGCAGAGGTGACAGTGCTGAGCACCAGAGGTCTTGTATTCCCGTTCCCCAGTCCTCAGAGCCAGTTTTCATTATGTTCCTTAGAATCAATGGGAAGTAAATGTGTTTCTTTCTCACTCAAGCGTTGCCGTTGAGGTGTGGCACCGCAAGTGAGTACTGAGTACTGTACCAGCTGTTGCACACCAGAGCAAATAAACCCTCTTGGCAGCAGGACTAACACTTGTTTTTTCTCACTATGCAAAACCTCAGCACCTGTAAACAAACCAGAGCAGACCATTAACAGGGCAGGGTCAGATTTGGAGCAACCAGTTTTCAGGAGTATCAAAAGCTAATATTTTATACTATACTATAATGTTAGGTGACCTTCTCAAATTTTTTAACCCCTACCTAGCAAAAGCTTATGCTAAGTCACAAAGAGAGGTCCTGAGAATTTTTCATCTGGGTAAGACAACTTTATTTTGGAGTAGAAGGCATGACATTTATTGCAAATTTGGAGAAGGAAGATCCTTAAGAAAGCTTTCTCGAAAAAGGTTCCTTCTCTCACTGTTTGTGAAAGAGGAAAAAAGGCACACCCCACCCCAATACAACTATCATCTTCAAATTCCTGGCCCTTTTCTTTATAAAACAGAAGCAAAACCCATGCTAAGAGACTTCTAACCCTGAAGCCAGTGAGTGCCTACTGTGATCCCATCCTCTGGAACAAGTATCACATTCCACTGGCTGGGGGCAAGAACTAGCTCTAGGAGCATTGTCATTAGAGCTGACTCCAGAGCTGGCAGAGCTATAGCCATATGTCTTCATTTCAGGCTGTGGAAGAAGTCAAAAAGTAGGACCCCTACTTCTACTCTTGCCCTAAGACTGAGGCACAATGAGACCATGAAGTGAAAATTGTTGTCATTGCCAGCTGCCCAAGTGGCATATCTGCCTCAGAGTTATCAGAGAAACTACTGCAATATAAAAAATCTCCATAAATGTTGTTTTTTCTGTGCTTTGTATGTTCCCACTCTCTAAGAAGAAATGTGACTAGAAAAACACTCAACCCAAAACAGGAAAGGTGGTGGCCTTAGGGGGATGGCTACAGTTTTACAGTTTAGGCAGTTGTTTCCCTGGTAACCACTTAGTTGTCTCTCAGTTTCTCCAGGTTTGGTTTGAGTTGTTTCAACATACATCTCTGCTCTGCACCACATAGTGCTCTGTTGGTTGGTTGTTTTTTTTTTTAAATTTTAAATTGATCTTTTGCTCTCATTTTACTTGCAGCAGATGGAACAAAGAAAAGAAAGAAGGTGATATCACAGTCATTTACTCTGAGACGAAGCCTTACCAAAAGAAATTCCTCAGGACAGCTAGACTTGGATGCCAAAATCACTCTGTTTGGCCATCCTCTGGCACTTATCTGTGGGGAAGATGACACACTACCCCAGCCAATCCAGGTAGGGAGTAATGTTATAGTGGAACTGTTTACAAAGGTCTGGAGTGTCAGGACAAGGGGGAAATGGCTTCAAACTGACAGAGAGCAGGGTTAGATTGGACATTGGGAAGATAGTCTTGGCTGTGAGGGTAATGGGGTTACCTGGAGAAGCTGTGGCTGCCTCATCCCTAGAAGTGCTCCAGGCTAGGTTGGATGGGACTTGGGGTCTAGTGGAAGGTGTCCCTGCCTATGGCAGGGGGTTGGAATGAGATGATCTGTAAGGTCTCTTTCAGCCCAAACCATTTTATGATTCTGTGATGCCTCTGACTTCAGTGAGAGACAGGATACCCAGTACTTCTGCTGCATCACCCAGGATATTATTTTGGTGTTTCCCCTACACACAAGTCCCTGATAAGCTGAGGACCCAACCCAGACATATAAAGAGTCAGATCTGAGGGTTTTGTCCAGATCACCCAACTTTAACTGGAAGTAACTCGGAGTGTAGAGAGCTCAAGACCAGGAATGGAAGATCTGCTTCTTAATAGAAACATCTGTGATTTTAAAGAAGTAATTTAAATAAACCTTTCAGCAGCATAAACTTCCAAGAATTTCTGTATGTCCACGAAAAACAAGTGTTCAGCTACGGTCTGACACAAAAAAAATTACCTAAACAATATCTTCTGGATAAAAATGGTCTTGTAACTGTTCTTCCACTGAATTGGCTTTCCCAATAGTCATGCATTTGTCTCTACTAAGTAGTATTTGCCTGGCTTGTGAGAGGAGGATGTGAACTGGAAGTAAGCAAGGATGACTCCACTGAACTTAGTGGAATTCATCAGTTCAAAAAGAAAGTGGATTAGGTGAAAATCAAGACTAGTTCCTATGTAATGTACTTGGAGCAAGAACTAGATACTGAACTAATCAGAGTACAGTGTACTTCCAGATAATTTTTCTTCTATTTCTAAAGAAATGCTTACCTGCTAAATTCCTTCATCCAAGTAACCATTGTTCCATTTCTGTCTGATTTTTTCCCCCTGCAGGATCTCCTAGCCATATTGTATGTGAAAGGACCTTCTACTGAAGGGATATTCAGAAAAGCTGCCAATGAGAAAGCACGAAAGGAGTTGAAGGAGGACCTAAACAAAGGCAGGAATGTTGATCTGAAAAGCAAATCTGTGCACCTGCTGGCAGTGGTTTTGAAGGTAATTCTGAGCTACACTGGTAGGAGGACATTGCTAATATGCACAGGCACAATCCAGTGCTCCAAGCTGACCTAGGTGGGACTTTTGGCTAAAGCCACAACAAAGCCAGACTGAATTCTTCAAGCTTAGGAAAGTTTGGCCTTTTGCATCTGGTTGTCAGTCCTATTTGTTGGGCTGCTGATTTCCTGAGGAAACTCACTTTATCCCCTTGCTCAGCATCCTCCCAGGGAGCAATAGTGAGATTTATGGGTGAAGGAAAAGCAACAGAAAGCTGTTACTACACTAGTGCATTGCACTACTCTGTCAGTGCTGATGGTCAGATAGCTTAAGTCAACCTGCCTCCTAAGAGAGGCCGGGTGATAGCAATACTCTCTCTGTGCTCAGGAGTAGTGTCAAAGCTTCATCTAAATCTCTTGGCCTTGCAGGACTTTCTCCGAAATATTCCCTCCAGACTCCTATCAGCTGACCTCTATGAGAAATGGATACAAGCTCTAGAGAAGCCAAGCAAGCAAGAAAAAATTGAAGAATTGAAAGAGTAAGTTTTTCAACCAGGAAATTTTGCAACCAGTGCAAATGTAGTAGAATGGTGGCCATGTAGAGACCAACAATACCTTTTGAAATCAAAAGTCCAATTTAAAAGCTTGTCATTTATATCAGTTTGTTATTGCTCCATGGGGTTTGGTTTAGGGGACTCCAGCAGCAGCACTTCCTCAAGTTACTTGAGATTGCTTTATGAAACCACCAATGCAGGAAGAGGGCGGAGGCTAACATGGTCACAGTGCTGTGGGACAGGCATGGACATGGAGCCTTCACATCTGCTGGGGGTGAAGTCGGGCACATGCAGACCACCACTGTTTAGGAACAGGAGGTGTGGAGGCTGACTGAGAGTGCTCTGAAAGCCCCACAGCACAACCACAGACATTGGGAAGCCTCCAGTGACATCTCCTGATGTCATCCCATCTAGTCCAGGCCATGGCTTCTGCAATGCTGCCTTTCAGTCGAGACCCTGTAATTCAAGGTCTCATAATTAACAACACACTCAGCTGCAGATGGGGATTTCTGAAAGATACAGAGAGCACTCACACACCCCTTTCAGGAAGAAGTGCTGTCCCTCTAAGTTTAATTGAGACTCGCTCAAATCAAGAAGCAGAGGCCACTGCACCACCAATTAACATCACATTTTGTGTTCATGCAGGGTGGCTGACCTGCTGCCAAGACCAAACCTCATCTTGCTCAAGCTCTTGCTCTCTCTGCTCCACCACATCAACCAAAATGCTGAGACCAACAGGATGGACTCCAGCAACCTGGCCATCTGCATTGGCCCCAATATGCTGAGCCCAGGGACGGACAATGCACTGCCGCTGGAAGTGCAGAAGGAGATGAATGACAAGGTGTGTTGAACTCACCAAGCAGCCACTTCCTCTGGGGCAGTTTAGAGCCATCCACAGGGATCCCACTGCCATTGCAGCAGCTGAAGAGAACAGCACCCCTGGACATTGGGGGTACCCCTCAGCTCAGGTGTCCCTCAGCCTGCGATGGGATGGGCCAGGTGCCCCTCATCTCGCCTTCTCTGAGCAAAAGCAGCAGCTGCCCTGCAGTCCCCTAAGTCACAGCACAGCCCCCCTAAGTCACAGCACAGTCTCCTAAGTCACAGCACAGTCTCCTAAGTCACAGCACAGCTCCTGCAGACCTTGCTTGTGGAGGGCAAGGGGCACCTGTGGCCACTGTCACCCCTGGTTCCTTGGGCAGTGAGGCCAAAGCTGTGGCTGATGGTGTTTTGTCTGCATTAGGGCTGATCCATTTATCTGCAGCATCAGCCTTATGCCCCAAGGTGGACTCACCCTTGGATTTTTAAGACAGGATTTTGGCAGAAGCCACCCTGCTCTGTGCTGTCCTTCCTACAAAGATAGCAGGCATGGTCAGGAAATAATCTTCAATATGTCTTGAGTGAAATGGGCTGTTTTTTGTGTGCAGGTGACAGTGTTGGTGGAGTTCCTGATAAACAACTGCTTGGAAATATTTGAGGAGGACATTGCCTTCCCTGCCTGTGCCTTGGCTCAGGAGTCACCAGAGCACACAGACAGCTCCACAGG
The DNA here is from genome assembly GCA_030060385.1 of Muscicapa striata striata. Lineage (NCBI taxonomy): Eukaryota > Metazoa > Chordata > Aves > Passeriformes > Muscicapidae > Muscicapa > Muscicapa striata. The sequence continues at coordinate 4,121,987 of JAREIS010000010.1, read as the reverse complement.
TATGAGAAAGGACTGGAAATGTCACCACCTGGGGCTGCTGGGCCAAATTATTGAATTTGATATGTGAATATAGCAGTGGAAACACAGAGGGTTCAAAATTGTTGAAGCCCACTTCTGAACTCTCTCTGTGTAGTTCTCTTTCATTCCTGGCTGGCCAGTGAAAAGTAATGTTTGCTTTTTCCCCACAGAACAACTCTGTTCAGCTAATCAGAACGACTCTGCCTATGACAGCCCAGATCCTGAAGCAGAAGGCAGCCCCTGTAACTCTGAGATGGAGCAGGCCAAAGGGAGGAGTGCTACTGTGAGCAGAAAATATCCAACAAATGTCTCTGCCCCGTCACTGACTAATTTCAGAAATGACATCAGCACAATGGACAGGAGGTACTCAGAGTCAGACCTGTCCTTCCAGAACTGCCTTGATGACACAATAAGGAAACAAAGGCTAAACAAAAGTGAGGACAATTTTCCAGTTCAGCATAAACAGCAATGGATGGGAGCACTGGAGGAACGTCTTGCAGGCTTACCTTCACAATTATCAACTGACTCTCTACCCAAAACATCTTCCAGTTGCTCTCTGGAGAGCTCTGATGGCTCAGTTTTCACCAGCTCTCCAGTAGTTTCACCCTCTAGCCCCAAAAAAACCTTTTTAAATAGGCCTCAGTCCTTTTCTACCAAGGCCATTGAAGACTGCAGTACACCTAGCAGAGAGATCAAAAAACATTCCATGTCATTCTCTTTTGCAAACCGCAGGAAAACACTAATAAAAACCCAGAGTTGGGAGACTGGAAAAAACACATTTTTTCAAAGGGACAGTTTCACAAAGAAAGAAGATCAGTTCTCCTGCAGAATTGTCCAGGAGGACAGCTGTAATGATGACAAACTATTGCCTGTGGAGTATCAGCAAAGGCTCCGCCTCAGGTCAGTTGATGAGGTGTTCAGAGAGGTAGACCAGAAAAACCCTGGAAGACCACCCTCTTATGAAGAGGCTGTTAAAAACTGCCTGGCCACTAGAGTTCTCTCCCAAAATCTCACGGTTCAAACTCTGAGATCAGCAGTGTCAAACCAGGATGTTTTGCTGCCTCATCCACGCAGCTACAGTGCACAGGACACAGCATGTATGGATCTGAGTGATCTACGCAGTGCCAGAGTTTCTGCAACAAAGGATTCTGACATGGAAACTGAAACCTTCAGCATCACTGTAGGAGTAAACTCCCGTGTGAATTTACCTGTGACCCCAGGAGTCTACCGGATGAGAGCCATGTCTGAGTCCTATCAAAAGAACAAACTCGAGTATGTGGCTCGGAGGTGCAGCCAGCCGGCTTTTGAGGTGGAACAGATCCAGTATGCTAAGGAGTCCTACGTTTAAAATGCTTATCCTTCCTCTTTGCACTGTACAAAGTAAATATTGTAAAAATAGACAAATATTGTAAAAATCTTGCTAATAATTTGTAGGATTTTACTTTCAAGAGACAAAGAATAAGCTAGCTCTGCATTAACTTTTTTCTGAAGTTTCAGTCAGCTTGACATGTAACATGCTTTCACCACAAGAGTTGTTCCTGGTAAAGACCTGTGTATCATTATGTAAAAATATAAGTTAGTATGCTGTACATAACCTGTTGTGTGAGAAGAGTAGTTAGCCAATGTTGTATTTGTTTTCTTGAAATGACTATTAAAAGGTTGGCAGGTCCAAAACCTGTCTCACCTTTTTGTTTTCTGTATAGTCACAGACCCTGTACCATTTTTTCATGTGTGTGTATGTGCCAGGCTGATGCAGTGCTTTGATGATTTTCTGCATTAAATGTGGGCTGGCAGTTACCCCAACAGGGGAAGAGCTATTCTGTCATCTAGGCCACTTCAGCAGTCCTCCATAAACCCCCTGAACCTGCTGCCATTCCATCTTCCTGCTTGTTGATGATAAGAAAGATCTCACCACTTAGGAGCATTAGTGTTGTACACTGAGCCTGGGGTTAGAGCCCTGTGAGGTCATTATGGGAATGCATGAAGTAACCTTCATGTGTCCTGAGGTGCTTTTAGACTGAATAAACTGGGCAGGAGAAGAAAGGAAAAGCAAGAAAGAAAGCAAGAAAGCAGGCCAAAAAGACCCAAAAACTCATACAAGGAAATATCCTGGATTTCAGCTTTAAATAATTAAAGCTCATTGGAAAAAAAAAAAAAAAAAAAAAAAAAAAAGAAGAGTAAAAAGAAAATACTAGGCAGTGTCCTTATAAACTTGTAAAAATGACTGGAAGTGCAATGTGCTTTTATGGCTCAGCATAGCCTTAAACAGGAGCAGGGAGACATTTTTCTCCTGTGTAACTTCACTACAATAAAACATTTTTCTGCATGAATGCTGAAGTGTCCATTGTCTGATTTTAAAATATCCAGGCCCTATATGTACTGTACATATTTTTACACTATTCTACAGGTTCTGCAGATCTGCTTGAATGATGTAGCATAGCTGAGTAGCAGGAAGCAGACCAGCAGTATCACTGCTACTGTTGTAAGAGGCTGCAGGCTACAAATCCCTCTCTGTCAGGAAAACAACTTATAGTACCATGTAACAGCAGCTAAGCTGCAAAGGGGCAATGCTGTTCCAAAAGTAAAATACATTAAAAATGGCACACCCTCTTCTCAGGAATTGTTTTCCAGGTGTAGGTGTTCCCAGAACACAGAGAAAAGGGAAGGTAGGTGCCTGACCTGCCAGAAGAAATGATGAGGCCCATATTGGTAGGCTGCAACTAGAGAAAACATCACTTCTCTCAGCCGCCTGGACAGTGGCACTCTGCTTCCAAGCAAACAAATGAGAGGCCTCTGATGCAAAAGGTGTTTACCTTTTTCTAGAATCTGCATGTCCTGGGTCACAGAACCAGTGGGGCTTGATATCTTTCTGTCCAACCCCACTGCCCAAGCAGGGTCAGATAAAACAGGTTGCCCAGGATAGTGTCCAGAAAGATTTTGAATATTTCCACAGAAGGAGTCTCTGCAACATCTCTGGCCAATCTGTTCTTGTGTTTGGCTAGCCTCATACGGAAAAAGTATCTCCTTGCATTCAGATGGAATTTGATTGTACTTTTATTTGTGCCTATTGCCTCTTGTCCTGTGCTAAATGGAACAGTATTTTTCCTGTGTAAAAAACACAGATATCTTACCCATGTGGCACAAGTATGAAGAGATAGTCCATGTGCAATGAAAGGGTTCAGAACCCACAAAACAGAAAACACAAACCTTGAAATGTTATCAAAACCCAATACAGCTCCTTCTTTGTTAAGTGACTCATTCTATATTGACTGTGAGAAGACTAAGTCTTCCAAAAAGATTCCTGCTTTGTAACCACACCAGAAAACCCAGGGTGAATAAGCACAGTCAATCAGAGATGAGGAGTCTTTCTTTAGGCCTAAGGTGTCCTAAGGCAATCCCACTCAGAAAGCTTACCTGGACTTAAATATTCAGTATAGATGAGTCTAAATCTTCCAGCTCCCAGATAAGAAAGACTATTTGGAAAAGATCACTTTCAACTGGTGGAGGAAAAGGAAGAGAGAGAAGCTCTACAAATTGTTAACAAAAAAGGAGTTGTATACAAGTTGTATAGGAGTTGTATTTATAGGATTAGTTCTTGTTGGCCTAGTCCCCCTCATCTTGCTCTTGCATTTCTTTAATGGGACCACCATGATTAAAGAAAATCTGAATGCAGACTCCAAAACATATTTACCTCCTTGTTAACAGATAAATTTTGGCTTCCTTCATCCCTTCAGACTTGGCTCTTTAGTCAGCATTATTTTCATGTCATATCTCTCCACAGAATTGATTTTTCTTCTACACAGGCAGATAAGCAACCTCAAAAGTCTAGAATGCCACAGGAAGTAGAGAAATTGGCTTTAGCACTTACTTATCTGCTTTTGGCTCAGAAAACCATTTCATCATGCTACCAGTCTACCCTAGAGCATTCTAGGATCCAGATTAACTATCCTGGACTCCAAGAGGGAGACCCTTGAACTCCTATATCCAACAAGTGGATTATCTGTTTTACAAGTGTCATGCCAAAGCTGCCTTTGACTCCTCAGCCAGAGAGATCAAACCTGACCCTTTATCTCTGCCTCATTTTCATTCCCTCTCCATTCCCAGCCTCCATTCCTGACCTCATCCAGCTACTTCTCTTTTGACTGAACAAGTTCCAGCCTTTGACTCGCTCTCAAAGTCCCAATTTAATTTCCTCTCTATCCCTAGACCCACTTCTCTCAGTCAGACAGTTTCAGTTTCCCCCTTCCAATTCTTCCACATTTTCCTGTCTTATCTGCACTGCTTGTTATTATAGTAAGACCCATCAAAACTCATCTAGTCTTCACTCCCACCACATGTCCCGCCTTGTGTTAGTCTCTGTAAATACAGAGAATCAGAATGAGAGGAAGGAAACTCACAGCAAGCTACAAGAAAAAAAATACAGAATCCATAAAATCCGGTGATGACTGCAATTTGTAGCTGTAACCATGGAAAGATTCAGGATGAATCTTCCATGGACAGAGATCACTTGAAATTTTGGGATTTCAGCAAGCGGTCTGCACATCTCTTGTTGTGTGAAAATACAGCTATGATGGAATGACATTTGGAGCTAGGTTAAGGTGAAATAATGAGTCAAAATGCCCCAGTGCCTTATGAAAGCAATGCACCAACTATGATGTAAGGGATATTTTCAGTAGTTTGCTCATGTTCTCTGAGACCAGGCATTGTCAGTGAATTTCTTTCTGCCTCTGCAAGCAAGAACATGGGGGAGAAGCCTTCTCACCTGCCTGACTTCTTCTCAAAGCTACTATCTGAAGAGCACTTATTTCTGGGAACTGTGAAAACTTAAGAGATAATGAATTCACACCTGAGGAAGAACAACTTTTAGCCACTTAGCAATGATGCACAAGAGAATTGTTACTGCCATGGTCACTTTCTGTGATAGCTGCTTTAACATAACCCAAAAAAGCCCTTCACTGGACACAGTCACAGAACAGAACCACTGCTCTTCTGTATCTTCCTCCCATGATTGCTACCTGTGTACCCTAGGCACAAGATGCAACACTGATGCAATGTTTGCTGGTACAAACCCATGGCAAAAATATTAGTGGACAGAATTATACCAACCTTGTTGCCCACACTTTGTATTTCATATTTCCGTCTTTATAACATGGACAGCTGGCTTTTCTTTTTGTGTGTGTGCATTTGGCTCTTCAGAGTTCCTTATACTGTATCCAGTTTGATGAAATAGGATTTGAAATCTTCTTATTTGGACATCATGTAACTGGTGGTCAGGACTGCATACCCTGCATTGACAAGTAGTATTAGGGAAGGTAGAGCATCCTGTTGGTCACCCAGAACTGTTGCTTTTGAGACTGAACCATTCTGTAGGATGTGACTGTTGTCCACAATTCTCATAATAAAGCCAAGAACTTTAAAGTGGGTTGTTTATTTTTAGTTTAGTTAGTTAGTTAGTTTGTTTTAAAATGGGATTGTATTTCTTCAGCCTTTTACTTAGAACTATCTCTCTAATTTCTTGTAACATGAAAGCCAAAATTGATAGTTTGGGGATTCTGCTTGGATTATGTATACTTTAATGTTAAAGGGCTAGTACTGATGTTAAAAGCTAATAATAAAATTACTGCTTCATAGCTCAGTTCCACATTGTAGGGAGTTTCACACAGAGTTTCTACATAATGGTTCCTCTTGTAATACTGCTATCAAATGTCTCCAATTACAGCATGAAGAAGTGTCATGGATGATAAAAATCCCATCTGTGTTGTTTTTTATCTGGGAATAGGAGTTCTTATTTCTGTACTGACTGTTCTGGTTTTGGTGCTGATAAATCACAGGAGGCCAGGTGGTTTGCTGCAGCAAATCACCAGGTTATTCCCAGATTGACTCATTCCTTGTTCATAAGATGCAAGTGACAATTTCAGCTTCCCATTGTACCCAGCAGGTCTCAACCTGATAAGAGAATATTACTTTTTGCTATAGTGAAGCCACTTGGCTATCACAGGGGTAAACTCTGAAGAAATAAGAATATGATGCTACTCTGGTAGCATGAGTCAGACCACAGTTAGTGTGGCTATCGTGTGCTTCCAGGAGGACAATTTCTGACTACAGGAAAAGGAAACCCACCTTGGGTAAACATTCTGGTTACATTTTTCTCTGAATTTTGTTAGCAGTCAGTCCTTATCACATGTGTCATCAGAACAGAGTGAAAACTTCAGAGGATCTTCTGAAAGCTAAAAATTCAGAAGAGGGAACAGTTTTTAAATAAAAATTCTGACAATGATAGAGAGAAAGATCCATGGGAAAAGGGCAACCACTGTTGGAGAAGTGATATAATCCTCATATGGACATATCATATATGTAGCCATCTGCAAATCTCTGTGGATGCTAGGTAAAAAATTGTTTTCCCTGCCTCTCTATTATTCAGAAATGTTAATTATCTAATAACTTTTTTTTCTATAAATACATTGTTTTTATTGTTCTAATCAGTCTTCACCACTCACTGTGATAAATACATCAATTTAAATCTCACTTCTGAGTGAAACCCATTCCAAGGTGTACATGTTCTTCTACAAAGGGAGAGGAAAACACAGATAATTTTCTGTTTCTAACCTGAGGTATCATGACATAAGTCTGAACAAACGGTTCATGAATTCTAAACACGGCTGACTCCCTTGAGCTCCTCTTCCTCTGCTAGGTAATAATATGAAAAGGTTTCTATGAAGGGTTTCACACTTTCTAAACAAAACGTGCTCTCCAGCCAACGTGTCTATTTACAGAACTGATCCAACGGCTGCTCAAAACTCTTCCTTCCTACAACCCACAAACCTCCCACCAACTTCCTCAAAAATGTGACAGTTCATATTCAAACCCTGCACCTTCAGTATCCCACAGGTTATGATGAAAATTATAAAACTTTATTAGAAAAATGTAAATTAAAGCCAAATCCAAGAAGTTTCCAAGTCAGGTGATGACAGAAGATGCTCTTACAACACAGATTAGGGATTTTTCTGTTCTTCCATATGCTTGCTGCTCAGTTTTGAGCCATGCAATTCTGTCTCCATCACAAAGCTTTAGCAAGTGCATCTGTGCAGCTGTGCCTGTGATTCACCTACTGGATTTCTTCAGCACAGCTGGTAACCAGGTGAGAAAGCAACCACAGTATTAAACAACTTTGCAGGGCTGTACTCTGAGGAGTACACAATGTTATGCCATACAATACAGAGATGCACACCCATCCTGTGAGCTACAGACACCAGAAGATATGGCATTTGAGAAGTCCTTGGGTGTGAGAAAAAGCAGAGCAGCCATCAGTTCTCCATAGGTCATCAGGGAGGATAATCTTCAGATAAAGACCAGAAATTTGTAGTTAGGGTGTTCAGCATCCGGGTCTGCTTTTTCCAAAAGGTCTCCTACCCAGTGCAGTTTTTGGACTGTGCAGTATATCTCAAATTAAGCATGGGTGATACTGATTTGCCTCCCAGAGGTGTGATAAAGGGAAATTTATATCAAGATGGACAAACACCAAGACTACAGAAAAGAAGAAACAGAAGCTGATCTGTCTTGTTTCTTAATCTGCAAGTTTAGTGCAGTTGAACAACTGCCCTCAATACAGGGAAATGCAAAATAGGGCAGAGCCACCTGGGATAGAAAAATGGAGTGGGAAGCCCTGTTCAAGGCAGGGAGAGGTAAGAAGGGGCTGGAGCAAGATAGCAGCACACAGTCTATTTGAGCTTAAATAGGAAGGTCTCCAACAATTGATTTTCCATTTGGCAGTGTAATGAATAATAGTTCAAAATTCAATGTGCTCCACTCTCTAATGTGCTTTATCACACCATCATAATTTTTTTCTAGTCACTCTCTCTGAAAGTACATGATGGCAAAAGGCAAGAATGCAGCCTCCAGAGCAGGCTTGTGTCACTGAAAAACAAAGCTTGAGGGAAACATGGAGGAAAGGCAACCCAGGGAAAATGGCACTGACAGTCAGAGGTGAAGTGGTAGGAGGAAGCAGCATTGTAAATTTAGGCTGGAAACCATGATTAATAAATTCTGGTTTTTTTACTGGTGTTGGAGAAATTAAGGTCTTGAGAACTGAAACTTTCCTGTCCTGCCCAACCCCACGAACTCAGAACCGGAGTCAAGAGGAAGCTGTGCTGATACACAGAAAAGGAAGCTTAATAATTTGAGTTGAAGATATGAGTGATAGGATCTCCTTTTTTTAATCTTTTTTTTTGTTTTGTTTTGTTTTGTTTTGTTCTTCGTTTGGTTTTTTTGTTTTGTTTTGGTGTTTTTTTGTTTGTTTATATACCATTATGAACAACCCTTATTAAAAAAATACTGATGTCACCAGCAGAACTCAAGTTTAGCTCCAGTATTTATTTTTTCTTCTATGTCTCTCATCGGTCAAAACTCCCAGATTGGCACATTATAATTTTTTAAAGCCAAGTATTGCCCTGTTAGGACCAGGCCTGTTTATCTCTGATGCACTGAGCCCAGCACCCATGAACAGCAGCAAAGACACCGCAAGGTGGCGGACATCAGTGATACAGCACTGACACAGTATTTGCTAATTATCCCTGATCACATCTCTGCAGCAAGTTGAAACAGGTTTCAGGACACTTCTATTAATTGTTATCTCACAACATTAGGACAAATAGTACATATACACCTCCTTTGGGCTCTGTGACTTTTTCATCTTTGCTGTCACACTGGCAGCTCTCTGTGTCTGTGCTTTTTGTATTTTCATCAGACATCTCAGGGCACTGATTAGCAGTGGAGTGATGATTTCTGAGATTTTCAAGGTTATTTCAAGCATCTCCATCCCTGGAGATTTTCAAAAGCTGGCAGGAGAAGGCTCTGACCAATCTGATCTATCTTTGAATTTGTCCTGGCTGAGGTAAGAGGGTTACACTAGAGACCTCCAGATTCCTTTTCAGTCTAGATTGCTCTGTGATTCTTTGGTGCCTACTTGAAAGCAATAGCATTCTGGCCTCAAATAGAGTTACTTTCAAGACTAGGAGATCCACACCTTTAGCTGCAGGATCAAGGGGGTAAGAATTACAAATTAAAATTTCATCTTAGGACCACGGAGAACCAAATCTAACCAAAATTTCATATAATTACACAGTTTTACACCAGGAAAGCATTCCTGTGATTTTATAAGCAGCCATGGTCCTCCTTCAGAGAGAAAACAATGCTCTAGCAAGGTGCTATGCATCTCCCTATCCTTTCTGACAAGTAAGCATTGCCTAGATCCATAAGCCTTCTTCTTTTCTTAATTGTGAAATGCTGCAGAAAGTTGGGATGTGAAAGCTGGACTCAGCTAATCTGCTCAGCATTGTATTGTGTAATGCACTGTGGCACAAGGTCTCCCAGTCTAGCAACATCTAGCTGGGGCCCCAGGAAGACTGTAGGTCCCTTATATTGTATTTCAAGGTGTCATTCACTTGTTACAGATGCATCCCAAGTGCTGCAGGAAATAGTGGGTGTACATCTTCTGTTACTACACATTGAAACCTTCACATTTGCTTTGCTGTGAATAAAATTGTTTTACATCCTAAAAAAGAAAGCCAAGGGCATGCCATAAGGCATGGTAATTGTCATGAAAACAAACAAAAAACCCAAGTATGTTCAAAGCCTTTTAACAGACCTACAGCAAACCTGGAAGGAGATAAAGCCCTCATTCTGCAGCTTTCAAGTCAGCTGAAGGCACTTCAAAAGACCTTTCTTAGCTGCCATATGGGAGATGGGCTGATTCATTCCTTGCCAGCCAGGCCCATTTCCCAGGCAGTACCTTTGGCACTGTGATTGTGCAGGTCCAAGAAAATCCTCCAAAGAATATGTGAAAAAGCCATTGCTACAGTAAGATCCAGAAAGCAAGTAATGGCAAGAATCTGATTACAATCAATGTGGTTTTGGATCCTGCTTCACTCAGTCTTGTGATGACACAAAGTATTCCAGAACTCATCAGGTATTTTTAGCAAAAAGTACCCCCAAAAATGAAACACCCCAAAAAAACCACTCCCAAAACCCAACCCCCAACAAACAAGAAAACAGACAAACAAAACCAACCAACCAACCAACCAACCAAACAAACAAACAACATCCCCCCCCCCAAAAAAAAAAACAAACAAACAAACAAACAAAAACAAACTAAAAAACAAACAAACAAAAACTTCTAAAATATCAGCATAAAAAGGGGTAAGGGGAAAAGCTGCTTTTTTTTCTGGGCATAGCTTTGTGACTTATAAACTTGCAGAGACCCTTGCACTGAACTGGTAACTCAGGAGGTAGCAGTGTTTCACAGAGATAAAGAGGAGAGTCACTGCCATGCAACCAGTGAACATAACAGGTGAATGAGAAATTCTCCTAAAAAGTGGGACACTAGCTGGGGCTAGCTCAACAAAATGAACTTTTGATGCAACACCTTCATCTTCACAAGATTTGTGGTCAATAGGGAAAAGGCAGCTCCCCAGGAATCCTTGCTCCAGTGATTACAGGCTGTCTTCTTTTTGTTGTCTTCCTGTCTATTCCACTCCAGCCAAATTTCTAGTGTTATTCAGCAAGCACGCTCTGGACAGCCATATAATGACATTTTTAAAGTCTATGCTGCAGCTGTTTTTCACATGAAGAGAAACACCAGACCCATAAAAATCCTGGAAAGGATATTTACCTAGATTTCAAGTCCCCAGTCTAAAAGAAGTACAGCCTACTATAAAGCCAAACTTAAATTTTCAGAAAATATGAGTCAGGTCTCCAAAATCAAAGTATTTTATTGGTTCTGATAAAATTTAAGGACCATAGTGCTTTGGCTTGGCTGGACCAAGAACCCATTCATTAGCTTTGCTTGTCCAGGCACAAGCAAGTATTGAAGGACTGCTCTCCCCTCCTACCCCAGTGACACTTGCACTGTACTTCTGCAGGCTTGTGTCCACTTTTCCCACCACTCAGCTAGCAACAGTGAAGTCAACACAATTCCCATTCCTCTATTGACCTTGCAAGCTGCACAATAATGAATTTTAAAAATATTCTTTTTTCCCCTTGTCTCCCACACTTTTTGGTAGTTTTGTTGGGTTTTTTTTTTTTTTTGTTGTTGTTTTTGTTTGTTTGGTTTTGTTTTTAGTTCAGAGTAGTTTTTTTAAACTTATTTTTCAGATAGTTTCTTCTGCTCCACAGCTTTCACCATGCCTTTGAGGCCTCCTGTGAAATACTCAGGGCTGCAGTGGAGCACGGATGTTTGCAGCAGTGACACAACTGAGCTGAAATAAACAGAATGTAACACAAGAATTACATTTAAACCAAAGGTTTCATAAACATAGGACGTGGGCCATTTTATTTGCTGAATCTTGCTAAAAGAATCAAGGTATATCCCTACCCACATAGGGTAAGATAAGAGGCTATCACTGTATCTCTAACCCTTCAATGCTTTAGTGTTTCTCTCAATGGAAATTTTTCACAGAAGCTGAAAACACGTGCTCACGATTTGCCCTGGCAGGGAGTGCCGCTTACCATGGCAGGGACAACATACTGAAGGCTCACCTCATCTTATGTCTGTCATCACAGGTCACCTTGGCACTATCCAAATCGCAAATTCGGGGTGCAGGCACTTCCAGGACACCGGCACTTAAGCCTCCAGCACGCCATCCAGCAGGGGTTCGCGACCCCCCGGCCAACCTTCGCACGCGTACCAGAGCAGACGGAGTTAAGCCACCCCGCGTTTCCCTGGAAAGCTGCGAGTGCTGGGAGCTGCTCCGGCGGCGGCGGGAGGACGGTGACCCCTGGCGGTGCCATCTCCGCAGTGCCGCGGCCGGGCGGGCCCCGCGGCGCTGCCCAGCACGAACCCGCCGTGGTTGCGGGGATGCTGCCCCGGCGCGCACGTCCCGGGGCTTGGGCTCCGTCCCGGCAGGAACCGCTCCGTGAGGGGGAAGGCCGCGCACAGCGGAGGGAAGGCTCCAGGGTGGCGTGACCGCGGCATTCCAGTGCCGGAGAGCAGACAAGAGAGCTGGAGAGGGGCTTATTGCGGCGGCATGTAGTGACAGGACAAGGGGGAATGCATTCAAACTGGAAGAGGATAGACTTAGATTAGATATTGGGAGGACACTGTTTGCTGGGAGGGTGGTGAGGCACCGTAGCAGGCTGCCCAGAGAGGCTGTGAATCCCCCACCCTGAAATTGTTCGAGGTCGGGCTGGATGGGGCTTTGAGCACCCTGGTCCACTGGGAGGTGTCCCTATCCATGGATGATCCTTAAGGAGCCTCCCAGCCCGAGCCAAGCCGCGCTCCCACTCACCGCCCGCGGCCGCCGGCCCGCGCATGCGCGGCTCGTTGCCCGGGAGACGGACGCCGTTAGCGCTCCCTCAGGCGCGCCGGGCCCGCCGCACGGAGCCGGGGCCGCCGCACGGAGCCGGGGCCCGCCGCACGGAGCCGGGGCCGCCGCACGGAGCCGGGGCCGCCGCACGGAGCCGGGGCCACCGCACGGAACCGGGGCCGCCGCACGGAACCGGGGCCACCGCACGGAGCCGGGGCCACCGCACGGAGCCGGGGCCGCCGCACGGAGCCGGGGCCACCGCACGGAGCCGGGGCCGCCGCACGGAGCCGGGGCCACCGCACGGAACCGGGGCCGCCGCACGGAACCGGGGCCACCGCACGGAGCCGGGGCCACCGCACGGAGCCGGGGCCGCCGCACGGAGCCGGGGCCACCGCACGGAGCCCACCATGGTGCCCGCCCGAGAGCCCGAGCTGACCGCGCCCGCCGACCTGCCCTACAGCTTCTACAGCCAGCCCCGCTCCCTGGTCTCCCGCCCCAAGTACCGAAAGCAGTCCAATGCCGCCGAGACGTGAGTGCCGGTGTCCGGCGGGCCCCCCCCGGCGGGCGCTGCCCCGCTGCCCTCCGCCTTCCCCCTCGGCCCAGCTCCCTTCCCGAGCAGCGCAGCCCCTCCGCCCTGCCTTTCTGCCTCCGGCCGGGGGGAAGCCGCAGCCGATCCTGTCTGTGCTGTGCCGCAGGGAGAAGGTCCCATTGCACCACTGCAACATCATGATCGACCCGAGAGTGGTGCGCGGAAACGTTCTGTCCGGCCACCATCCGCAGGTACGGGGGTCTTTGAAGCGTGTCATGCTACAGTTTTGTTGGAAAGTCCTAGGTAGGGCAGCAAAGCTGTTCCTCGTCTATAATTTTAACTACTGAAGCTGTAATTTTACTTTCAATGTTTCTCGTAGTCCCAGGCTCTCCAGTTAAACCAGCCTGTGACTGTTTCCAGCACTTCTTTGAAGCACTTAGTTTCATATGAACTTCTGCAGTTCTCATTTTTTACCCCCTATTAAGTACTTGATGCCTTTATTTTCTTTCTCCGTTTCTTTCTTACTCGATAATCTGTTATGTGCAAGATGTCATCAGGGAGAATTGCAGCTCTTGGGAAATTGAGTCGTGGGGTAGGCTTTGGTTTATCTTACCACAGAAGCAGAGCTAAATGGTCCAGCTGTTTGCAAAAGCTGCTTGTGAGAATGCCAAAGTATTTTGTTTGTATTAGTGCTATATCCTGATATAATAGTAAATCATAGAATCTTAGAATGGTTTGGGTTGAAAGGGACCCTAAAGATCATCTAGTTCCAACCCCCTGCCATGGGCAAGGACATCTTTCACTGGTCCAGATTGCTCAGAGTCCCACCCAAATGTGATACTTTGTTTTCAGATAATATTTCTGCAGAGATTATTTGATTATATATGAATTCAAAGCAGTCAATATTTTTAAAAGCCACTGGTTGAAAATAGCTTTGTATTGTTCAATAGCCATTTCTTAAAGTGAATTTTTCGTTAGTTTTGTTTAAGAAGTAAAAAGCTGATGTTTATCTCAATCCATAAGTAGAATACTGAACTTCAATGTTATTATGAGTTTCTTTTGTTTCATCAGTTTCATTGGTACTATAGTTTTTACCTAGCAAACAATTCTGCTCATAATATGATAACTGAAGTCCATTTGACCTCTCAAAATTTGAGAATGTACCATTTTAATATACTTTATCTAACAAAATTCTGTATACAATATTCACTTTCAAATAAGAAATTAATTAATTATTACTCTTAGTATGAAATGCCCTTATTACATGCCTGTAGGCAGCTAGCATAACTTACTTATTTCATGCCATACATTCTTTAATTCAACTGAAAATTTAGGGCCAGGACCCAGGAAAGTAAATCCAAAATACTAGATAGCTAGCATTAAAACCAAAGAGCACCCTTCATTTTTCTGTAGGGGCAATTGAGCATCATTTTCAAGTACAAAGTGTATTCTGTTCTGTGGGTTTTTTTGGTCTTCACCCCTGCTCAGTGTACTGAGCCCAGTACCCCTGAAGTTAAAAGGCAGAGGAGAGCACAGAAACAAGGACTGGCCAGAAGGCTTACGCAAGAGCAAATTCCAACAGGAACGCCGGACCCTGTGGAAGGCAGAGAACATGTTTACGTGCAGACAGGTAAAAGGCTGCATTTTTTAATGTATCTGCCTGAAAACAAAAGCTTGCTGATCTATATTCACTTGTTAAATTGGTGCTGAAGTTGGTAGAATCACACAGTCTGAAATCATAGAATGGTGGAATCAGAGGTTCTAAACTTGTCTAAGTAGTGACATTTTCCCAGAAGGTCTATTTTTCAGTGTACATTCTTGAACACTAGTCAATACTGCTTCATTTATTCTTTCCATTTCCAGCATGATCAGAGAAATTTCATGTACCCTTAAAATTGAAGGTTTGAAAACTTTTGCTTAAGGTGAACTACTGTTTTGGGAATCACTTCCATGAAGTACACCTGACATTACAGAGAACACAGCATCAGATGGCCTTTACAGCAAACTGACCTATGTTTTGAGAGGCCTTTTTTCTAAATTTATAGAAAACATTTTGTTGCACTCTTTGGATGTAATTCAGAATGTAGAGTCATCAAAAACAGTTGAAAACTAAAATAAAAAGAATCCCAGTTTGAGTATTCATTGTGCTTTTGTTTCTAGAACTGTATTTGGAAGAGATTAGTGATCGGGTAATAGAGGTTGATGGAGAATGTCAAACAGATGAATTTTTGGACAGACCACCCACTCCACTCTTCATACCAGCCAAAACAGGAAAAGATGTGGCCACACAAATAGAAGAAGGAGAGGTATGAATCAGGTCCACAAGTGCTGTCAAAACATGTCTCCCATACAAAACACATTTCTGATGCAAAATTGAAGTAGAAACAGAAAGTAACTAAACCTCAGAACATACAAAAAAAACCCCCAAAACCAACTCACCAATGTCTGCTTTGAGATTAAGTGCAAAACTAAGGAAGATGTGTCTCCATGTGTACTCATGCTGCTGCTTTCAGCTAAGCAATGCAGTGTTGAGAAATGTTCACTTCTGTAAAACATGTCCAGCCCAAGAAGGGACTGGGAAAACAGAAATAGGGTCCAGGTGAATGCTCATCTTCTCCCTGCTAGTCCCCAGAGGGGCTGTGGGAGGGTGTGTGGTGTCTCAGTCCAGCCCATTCACCACTTAGCCCCCAGCAGCACTCTCTGCTTTAGCTGACACTGGTCCCTCACCTGCACTTCTCCAGCCTAACTTCCGTACAAGGGCTTTGTTCATCTTTATTCATCTCCTTGCCAATCCTTGTTAAGAGTAATTGTGATCAAGGGACATTTATCTCTGTTTCTCTGACTCCCATCCTCAGTTGTTTGACTTTGACATTGAAGTTAAGCCAATCCTGGAAGTGTTGGTTGGGAAAACAGTTGAGCAGGCTTTGCTGGAAGTCATGGAGGAAGAAGAGCTGGTCCAGCTGTGGTCACATCAGCGTGCCTTCGCAGAGCTGCGTAATGCAGAGTTTGCTGAATTGCAGCGCTTGGAAGAGCAGGACAGGCGAATTAGGGAGGAAAGGTAGGATTTCCTAAGGGCAAAGCCTTTCAGAAGGGAGAAAAACATTTCCACTACTGAATGACAGGCTGTGCTGACTATGCCCAAAAGGATGCTGTCAGCTTTGATATACCTTAAAGCATTTTGATGACGTACAGCTGCACCCTGCCACTTGCTGTCATACAACAGCAACACACTGCTGTGTTTATTTGGAGCAGTCATACTTAAGTGATTTGGTGTAATTGGACACTTGGTCAAAAGACCAAAACCAACAGCATTTTTTTCTGTACCTGGTACAGGCTGTTTCTTAAGCCTTTTCGTTATAGAAAGTCCTAAACAAATAGTCAGATGGCTTGAAAGTAAGAGAGACATCTCCTTGTCTTTCATACACAGTGTGTGCTCTACTCCATGCACACGTGCATCTCAAGATTGCAAAGTATTATGCTATGTTAGTAATATTTAGTAAATAGGAATAAACAGAAAAGACAAGTCTTAGTTACTTACTATTCATAAGTCCTGTATAATTGTGTTTTCTAATGTTTTCCTGTACCAATTTGAGTTTTAATATTTTTGTACATGCAATAGGATATAATATTGGAAGATAAAAGGTTTGGAAAATATTTATCCAACTTCATCACATTCCTAGGCAAATAACCAGCTTGATCTGCAATAATAAATCAAAAAGTAATGAAATTAATGTATACTAAGGCATCAGAGAAAGGTTTCATTTGGCCAGCTGCAATGCCCTTATTTTACAGACTTGCCAAAATCAGAAAAGAAATACTACAGAAATGTGCTTTGCTGTAATTTGGGGTATTTTAATACTCCATAGATTAAGTACAAATTTGCTTTCAAGCACTCTTTCATGTGAGGAATTTCAGTGGAAGTTAGAGGCTGCAAATACTAGGTAAAGATCATAATTATCTGTACTTTTTACTATCTTTGCTGTTTATGGGACACACACTGTGAAAATTCTTCAAAGTCTAGATCAAAGGAATAACAGCTTAAAGCCTGTAAGTTTTACATGAATAATTGCCTTGACAGGAACGTCGCAGACTGGAGCACCTGGAAAAGCTGCGGAAACAGAAAGAGACTGCAGAGAAAATCGCAGCTCGGGCATTTGCTCAGCGTTACCTGGCTGATCTCATTCCCTCAGTCTTCAACAATCTTCATGAAAGTGGCTTTTTTTATGACCCTATAGAAAGAGGTTTGTTTTGTTTTTTCTTTTTAAATATGTGAGCAAAGTAATATAAAGTTCAAAACAGCCATGAAACATAGCATATTATCCTATTATTTAGAATAATGTCATAAGACTTTATTCATTTACATTTTTGTAACATTGTGTAACAAACAAACATTATTGATAATCTGTACAAATAGTGAAGAATAAGCAAGAGCTCACAGTGTGACAATGAGAAGAGCTACTTTGGAACTGGAGAGAAATAAATGGGTGGTTAGGCTTGGAAGAGAAAGAGATACAGATTGAAATATTTGTATTTTTATTAAACAGACAAAGAAATCAGTATGTCATTCTGAATATTTTTTTAAAGATTGTCAGAGCAAGGAACAAATTAGTAAATTAGAATTAGACCCTGAAAGTAAGTTTGGAATTGTATATTAGCAACTTCCAAACCCTCAGAATCAGCACGATTTCTTATGCAGCTATCTTGCTGCACCCTACTTCACCAGTCCACATGGGCACAGACCACAGCATGGGAATGGTTACACTCTCTCCAGGGTAAATCATGGGGTCAATGCAGAAACTGAGTGTGTTTTGCAACCAGGGCAGGCTTTGAGATCATGGTGTACAAAAAGTATAATTTGAGAAACACATGAGTAAGCAAGAGCTCCTTAGTCAGACAGAACAAATGCTTTCAGCAGACCAGAAGCCAATGTCTTTGGAAAGCAAGGCAGGAAATGTTATTCTTCTGACTTGTTCAGGATAGTTATTTGGATCTCGCTAGAGCGTGACTGTGTATCTCATTTCTGCTAAGCCCTTCAAAGGTGCCAGACCTCTTTGAAAATTACTGCAGTTGAGAGGACTCTGCTCTGAATCTATAATGATCATGAAGCTCAGTAAGAGAGGTTGGACATAAGAAACCAAACAATATCTGAGAGATTTCATCTTACAGAGCAAGTGCCTTTTGGCAGGGGGCATTTCATCCTTTAATTGTTGTAGCAAATAAAAACAGCCACTAAGTCCTGTTGGACATCCTTTTTAAAGTGATATTTTTCCTTTGTTTCTTCCTGCCAAATTCTTACAGATATTGAGACAGAATTCCTTCCATGGCTGATGTCAGAAGTGGAAGAAACACTACAGAAGAAGGTTCTAGGAAGGGTGATGCTTGACTGTAAGTTACCAAATCTGAGCTGCCTGATGTTCTTGATTGTTTTTTTGCTGGTCAGAACAAATGTCACATTTATATGATCACTGTGGGTTAAGGTAGGAAGTATAATTTTAGGGAAAACACCAAGTACCTTTTTTTTTGGGGTGTGTGGGGGGGTTTTGTTTGTGTTTGTTTGTTGGTTTAGTTTGGTTTGGTTTTTTACTATATTAACATGTTTTAATGTTGGAAAACTACTACTACATACAACTAGGTAACTGATTTTCGGTCTGAAGCAATGGAAGTGTCAGTCATGCTGTACTATCCACACTCTCCTGACTTTATACTGTTTGAAGTTTGTTAATGCTGGGAGATACAACACATATATCAGGAACAGAAGAATGGTTAAAGAATACAATTCTTTTTTTCTGCTAAAAAAGCTTCTACTTCCTCTGTGTTACACAGCCACCACTGCTCTAGTGTTCTCAGTAGTGCACCTGATTGTGCCAGTGGGAACAGAAAACCCAATCTTGTTTACTGCCACATGTATACCATGAAAGTGTCTTAATTTGCTTGTGTAAGTTCCCAGAGCTATGGATTATTCTCCTACATGAAAGGAGGATGATGGCAGGCCATGGCTGACTGAGAAGTGAGGTGACCAATATTTTTCATCAAAGCAAGGGCTTACATCCTTGTCAGTCAATAATCATGCCCTTGCTTTTGAAATAGATTGAAATATCAGTCTTCTTTGGGCTAGGTCAAACTAAATATTTGGGGTCTTTTATTAGTTCAGAGGCTGTAGTTGAAACACCTGAAAAACCTGGATTCTGTCTTGTGTAGAAACCCAAATGTATGGTATATGGTATATGTGTGCCCAGCAGTGTGCTCCTAGATCAAACCACTCTTTAAACTTGCATTATGTCTTCATTCCTGTAGTTTTCATTTTGGGACTTTGGGTTTGTATTAAAATTGTGTTTGCTTCCTTTGGTTTATTTTTAGTTTAGTCAGGACCCTGCATTTTATTTCTTAAGGTATAATATGATTTGGACAATTACAGCTAGTGTGTTAGGTATTTTATGCTGATTCATGTGCCAGTATGTATACTCAAGGATCAATTCTTCATGTAACTCTTCAGAAGAAAGGAAAATTTCTTTTAAGAAAAAAATATAGTATGTGACTACTGAATAAATTCTAGGAGAATGGTGCTGCAGGATACAGTATTGATGAGAATATTACCATATTCTTGTTAAATCCATTTAAGTTTTTAACCATATACCATTGTCGTGCTCCAGTCGTTAGGTATTTCTTCATTTTTAGAGTTATCTCAGAGTTCTTTCCCTATTTAAGGACTTATAGGTCAGTAATATATACAAAAAAAATCTAAAATTATAGGGTTTTTCCTCTGTGGTTGTAAGTGGTGCCTATCTCTGTTTCAGCCTTGATTCGTATGGTGGTTGAAAAACGCTTAGAAGAATTCAGCCATCCACCTCCACCTCCTCCTGAGGCACCTGATGAAGAGCCCAGCACAACAGATGCAGCTCCCCAGGCAGATGCTGATGACCAACCAGTTGAAGAAGAAGAAGAAGAAGGAGAAGAAGAAGGAGAAGAAGTAGAAGAAGAAACTAACCAACCTGTTGCTGAGGAGTAGCCTTCAGATTCCACCTCTTCTCAGTTAGAAGAATAATGTCAAGAAGGAACAGAGGATTTAGAAACTGAGTAAAAAACAGGCAAGTCATCAAGTAAATGGAGACCAGTGGCTTAGAAATAAGGAATTCATTCCTATCTATTTACAGGTATTGTGCCCTAGGCATGCTGAAGGATGAACCTAAGCAACAGTCGAGCATTAAAACATGTTTTCCATATGCTGGAATTGCCAATTTCAGGCTGCTAGAATCAAGAGAGTAGTTACTAGTGCAATGGATGGCACAAAAATTCTTCCCCTTTTACACAATCCAATCCATCAAAATCTGGGAGGTTTACAGTTAAAAAGTAATGCTGTCCCACACCCTGTGCTAGAAGGTCATGAGAAGGATGTTGAGAGCATCATAATAACCTTTGCAAGTGCTTTGATAATGTTCTTGGAACAATATTTCCTTACTTTCCTTATTTTGAAAGGTACTTACTACAGCAATTAAATAAATTCTTTTTGACTCATGTTAGTCTTTTCTTTCCTCACAAACTCGAATGGACATCTCAGCAGGTAATAGAACTAAAGCAGTTGTTCCTCAGCCTTGTCAGGTTCAAAGAGTTACCTGCCCCTGGGAATTTCTGCCTGTGCAAAATCCTCTTCAGCCTCCTTTCTTGGAGCCCCTCCTGGAGGTAAGGAGTTGGAGCTACACCCTAAATCCAGTCTCTGTTTTCTGTGTAATCGTCCTTTCCTGGTCTTTTCCTGCGGTTTCACTGGAAACAGTATCAGATGTAACTGACAAAATGTGCCCTCACTGCCATGTGTCTGTTGTCTGTTCACAGGCCACTTCCCCATGTGGGGCAGTCCCCCTCACGGACTACAAGTGCTACACGCAGCAACACTGTGCCACTGCTGGGTCAGTGTTCCCAGCAGCAGCTGTCCCCGGCAGGCAGGTAGGGCCGCAGGGAGGACAGCTCTGCACCCTCGGGGACACGGGGCGTGCACGGGGGTCTGCAGCTGCTGGGTGTGTGCGTGCCGGGGAGAGTGGAGAGAGGCCAGAGGGAGCGGGCGCTGCAGGCACTAGAGGGCAGGACAGCCCACGGCAATCCGCCCGGAGAAACGCGGGCATGGACACTGCTGGTGTCACCTATTGCACCTTGCACAGCCTGCACTAGTGACACTCGTCTGAACCCCCTCCTCTGCTGAACCCAATGGTGTCGAACTTTCGCGAAATTTACTCATTTATAGCATGAGAAGCCAACATTTGAATCACCCAGTACAGTCCACACTGGCTCATGGAATGACAGAGTAGTTTGAGTTGGAAGGGGCCTTATAGATCACCTAGTCAAATCCCACGCCTGCCATGAGCAGGGACATCTTTCCCTAGGTCAGGTTGCTCAAAGTCCCATCCAGTTTGGTGGTAGAGGAGAAGATGGAGTCATCCCTAAGGGTTGATCCGTGACAACAGAAGAAACAGCCACTGGTCGTTTCAGGGGATGTGCACAGACTGCCTTCCCCTTCGGCCTGCTGGGTGCACTCTGCAACTGAACCCCAAGTAAAGGAAGCAAAACGGGACGTGTGTAAGACATTCTAAATGCTGTGAGGTTTTTTTCTGGGAAGTTGTTAACCACTAGCAGCGCAAGCCAGGACGTTCTGTGGATCCTCACAAGGACAGTACAACTCCGCGGCCACGGCAGAGGCAGCATCGGCGGCCGGACAGCCGCGGCACCCGCCCTCCCCTGAGAACAAGCTTCCCGGGAGCGCCGCCGCAGAGCGAGCGCTCGGGCGCCGGCGGCGGGGCTTCACCTCCCGGCCCCGCGCTGCCCGGCGCTCCGCAGGGGCGGAGCGAGGAGGGGACGCGGCGCGGCCGGCCCTCGTGCCGGCCCTCCCCGGCCCGCCCGCCACCGCCCCGCCGCCAGGCGTCTCTCCGGGGCCGGGCACCGCCGCGGGGACGGGAGGAGCCGCCGCCGCCACTGCCGCCGCTGCGCTCCCCGGCCCGGCGCTGGGGAGCGGGCGGCGCCCGCGGAGCTGGGCCATGAGGTGAGCGGGGCCGGCGTGCGGGGCCGGGCCGGGGCGCTCCGCCGTCCCGCCGCGGTGCCGGGCGCTCGGGGCCGCGGGGGCCCGCTCCGGGCGGGGCGCTGGGGGCGGGCGCCGAGCACCGGGGCTGTCGGACCGGGCCCGCCGCAGGAAAACTCTGCCACAATGTGTCCGCCTTCAGGAAGAGACTTTCGTCTTTACTTGTTTATTTTCCGCTTCACCCCCTCGACCTTCCCCGCGCCCCGGCCCCCGTTCAGGCTCTCCCGCTTGTCCGCCCGCAGCGCCGCGCACCGGAGCCCCGGGATGGGCGCCCGCCCCGGCCCTCTTGCCTCTGGGCACAGAAGGGCCGCTGGACCGCGGATTTGGGGAAGGAGGGGACATCTCCTCATCTCTCCTCTGCCTCTCTCCAGCCACACTGTCCTCGCAGGGCTTTTAGGGCAGAGCGTGGGGCAGGGGCGGTGCGGTGACCCGCGGCCAGCGGTGGCACCCCCGTGACGAGAGACGCGGGTCGTGGTCCGGGAGGTTTGTTCCCGCGTGGAAAAACTTCTGCGGCTCCAGAGGTGCGCCCGTCGCTCGCACACGGGTCTCGACGGCTGCATCAAAACCCCCGCCGACAGAAGCCGCCGCAGCACGGTTTACACAGTTTTCCATCTCTCTTCAGGAGGCTGACAGCTTGCCGAGGTCAAGCCTTGAGCTGTCATTGACTCCTACGGGACACACGACTTTTTGTTGTTTTTTTCCTGTGAGGAAGAGGGATTTAATACATTATAGGATTTCTTTTTTTCTTAAAGTACTTAACTTGGTTAAAATTTAACTTTCAGTTGTTTTTTTTATTTCTCTGTTAGAAGTTTCTGTCCCTTAGTCAAATGACAGTTTATTTTTTAGTAAGGTGAATATTGGACAGCCAAATTTTTCTCTGAGGTCTGTTGCTTCCCCTGTCTGACTTTAACACAAGTATGTTCCACCTTGCAATGCATGGCCAGTAAGGCAAACTGCTTTTGTGGAAGATATTTAAAGTTGATAAAGAGCAAAAGTACTAGCTGCCTTTAAAATGTTAGTTTAAACACAATCTTCTCACCTCAGCTGTTATTTTTAATTTATAAAGGACTATATAGGGTAGAATCCAAGCCATATTTTTGGGTATATGATATATCTATATACATGTTTGTGGCCACTTTGTCTAACACGATGAGGATCTTCATGAATAAATATAAATGACACATACGTTCTCTTTCCAGGAATCAGTAGGAGAGGATGTGCCTGGCATTATTACCAGGAGATTAGCAAATCCAGCTCTGACAGAATGGGGAAGAGCTTCCCAATCTGAACACTCAGGTTGGATTACATTGCAGTTGTAAAATTAACATCAGCAGGTACAAGTTGAGTCTTGGTTGTCCCAAAGCTTAGCAGAAAATCTGGCTATTTAAGTCTGATATACCTAATTAAATGCAGCAGCATGAGGTGTCAAGCAGTCCTGTCCCTTCTTGGCACCTTGCAAGAGTGTCCCTTTTTTTTTTGTGAGGTCTTCAGTATGCCAGTGACCCTGCAACATCTCTGCTGTGCTCTGACCCTTTATTGGGGAGAAATTTATTTATTGATGCTGTCATTAGGAATTTCCATTCACTGGTCCTTCCTGTCCCTGTTGGTTTGGACAAGCAGTGCAAGGAACACTGCTCCACCTCTGTGCATGGAGAGTGGTCACACTGCACAATGCAAAATGGGGCTATGTGGGGCACGTGGCTCTGGGTGGAACACAGGGAGTTGTGCTAAACAGAACTGCTGGTACAGTCACCAGATCGGTGACAAACTCTTTTTATTCCTCAATATTGTGTGTGTTTGCTGCCCTGGTGCCACTGTATGTGCAGTATATTTTTCCACCATTAGTGTGTTACTTGCCTTGAACTGTAAGTCAAAGCAGTAGGAATCTCATTTGCAAACCTAATGGGAGCTGGTATAGATCCTGGAGTACTATGACTATGTAATGGGCTAACTGCCACTGCTTTTTGAATTGTTCAGTGCTATAACATGTAAATAGTACCTGGCTGTTCTGATCATGCAGATGCTGAAAATTGATAATAGGATTATTAGCGTAAGAAGCAGAAGATGGGAAGAGTGGGGATAAAAGAGAGAAATAAGATTGGAAGGATTGTACCGGTTCCTCTGGACCTGTGTATCAGTAGTGGGAGGTTTGGAGAGTTTGGTACAAAAAAATCACATAAATACAAGAAAGTAAATAATTATTTCCTAAAGGGGACCATTAAATGATGTAGTTTATTCTCTACGTTTAACCAGGGCAGGTCACAAATTCATGCTCTCTAACTAAAGGCAATAACTTATATTTCCTCTAATTTCTATGATTTTCTCTGCATCAAGAACCTCCTTGTGAAGTTCTGTGAGCACTTGCATTCTTCTCTCAGTGACTGCCCTTATCCCAAGACTCAGTGGAAAGGAAGCATCATAAGATAATTCCCCTTCCCTTGATTATTGAGACACATTTAACCTACAGTGAATTGCCAGGGCTGGGACCTGATCTGCTGTTCCTCCCTCAAATTCCTTATTTCTTGACTGATGATTGAACCCCAAAAAACGTTGACCCTCACCCTGCCCGTAAGTGAATACACACGCAATACTTAAGGCAGTCAGTGCTGGCATTGTAAGTTTGGTGTGTTTGAGCACTTGACCTTACACCTAACTTTACAAATCTAAATAGTCCCCTTCAGTAAGAGCAACCTGGCTCACAAGATGTTTTCAAAACAAGAGTATTGCCAACTAGTTCCCTACTGGCCCCTCTGGGCTTTTATTTTAAGATGTTCCTGCTTTCAAAGATAAGCATGAGGCAAACAAGACTGCTCCAAACACCAAGGGAACAGCTGTTCCACACTTCTACTTTAGCCTGTGCCACCGTGCAGGCGGCTGCATCATTTAATTGTCACTAAACCCAGAAGAACCTGTTTGTTCTTTTCTTGCGTGTGTGGAAAGAAGTAGGAAATCTCTTTGAATGATGCCAAGGATACTGCTATTTTGTGATAACTAGCAGGAAATAACAAGAGTTAGGACAAAAAGAAGGTCAGTTGTCTTGAATTCTGAATGGGAAAACCTTGAAAGTTGATAATAAAATTTAATTGCACACATATCCTGGGGATAATCAAATAAATATTTTGCTTCTAATTTTGCTTTATGTGCTGGCTTGTGTCTGTGTCCCAGTGCATTCTTCTGTATATGGGCTATTAGCAATTTTCTGTGAAAGAGTGTTTTGGGTTCCAGATGTCTCTGACATGACAATTCAGAAGCAAGAGTTATATTCTCTGCAGAAATAAGTAACTTTAGATTCAGTATGACTTTTTAAATTATTACATTAAAAGCACTGTAAAACTGAGCAAGTGATTTATATAGCATTAGAATTCTATTTTGCCAGTGCCTTGACAGGTTGATGCCCAAAGAAGACACCAATTATCTAATCATTATATTGTCCTGCAGTAATAAGTGGTGGAATTATTTTCTGGTTTAAATTATCTCTAGAGTCATTGTCACAGAATGGCATGCAGAGAACCAAGAGGAGTTTGAAGGGAAGTAGAGATGCTGAACAAAGATCTGGAAAGAGGGAATAAGCAGAAGGTAGAGGGAAGGTAGTAAAATGCTGGAAAGTAGCAGTTAAGAGAAAGAAGTTACTAAAAACTTAACTGATGTTTGATTGGCATAACAATAGAGAAGCTCATAGATTGGAGTACAAAAGCCCCTGAGATTTGTTTTGTAATCATAAGTTCTATTTTAATTCAATTTTCGTTTAGTCTTAGCAACCAGCTTAACTTTCTGTGCATAGAGGCAACCTTTGTAATGCTCCATAAATGTTCCATACATGTTCTAGGACACTTTCTGGCTTTTGTTTTTTTTTTTTTTTTATGTGCTGGGAGTCATGGCTCAACTGCATCATTGAGTAAGGAGAAAACATTAAACCCTTTTAAAGTGGTAAAGACAAACCAAGAAGATGTAACATAATCTTTTTCTGCTTCAACTGCACTTAGGTGTCTCAGCAATCACCCGTATTAATTAGGCAAGTGACTTAATATCTCTCACAGTGAGAAAGAGCAGCAGATGATTTGCCTGCTGAAACACTGTGTTTTTGTATTGTCAGGGCTCATCCAAGAAAAGACCAGGGCTGCTGGCCAGAATGAGTCCAAATGCACTATGACAAAACCACTCCTCCCTCTTTCAGTGGAAGAGTAATTTGAAAACTAGCACATGAGGTATCCCAAATAGATGCATCATTTGCTTCCTGTAAACCTGGCAGCCAGATAGCCCTTCCTCATCCCAGTGCTGCCAGGCACTGGAAAGAGATCACTCAGTGTTGGTCCTCAGTGGTGGATGCCAATGAAAGTAAGAAAAAATGTGTCAGGTGAGGATTTCCACAGTTAGGCTGTTAGACCCCAAATGAAGGTGAATGAAACTTCTCTTGTCCAAGGAGAGCAGCAGAGCTGGTGAAGGGTCTGGAACACAAGTCTTACAAGGAGCAGCTGAGGGAGCTGGGGGTGTTTAGCCTGGAGAAAAGGAGGCTCAAGGGAGACCTGACTCTCTACAGCTGCCTGAAAGGAGGCAGTAGCCAGGTGAGGTTGGTCTCTTCTCCCAGGCAACCAGCAGCAAGACAAGAGGACATTGTCTCCAGATGGCTCACAGGAATTTTAGGTTAGACATTTGGAAGAAATTCTTCACAGAAAAGGTGATTAGACATTAGCGTGGGCTGCCAGGAGAGGTGGTAGAGTCACTGTGCCTGGAGGTGTTTAATGAAAGGCTGGATGTGGCACTTAGTGCCATGGTCTAGTGGACATGGTGGTGATTGGTCATGTTGCACTCAATGATCAGAGGTCTTTTCTCGCCTAGTTGATTCTGTGATTCTGTAACTAACAATTTCAGCAAAATGTAGCACAGCCTGGGGCACCGATTCATCACAAGTCAGTGAAACTGATACAAGTCTGCAAAATGTTTTGGTTTCAGTTAACTCAGGGTATTCAGGCAAAAATAAGTTTACTGGAAATATTTTGACTTGTTCATGACTCACTTGTTTTTACAAACCTAACACTCCTTTCCTCACAAAGCGAGTAAATATGCAGGCAAAGCAAACACATTTATTATAAAATCTGTGATACCAAAATTCTGCAGTTCTGAAAGGTAATCTCAGTTTGCCCTTACTTGAAACCATTTGAAGGGGTCAGGGCGGTGTTCATGTCGTGACACTCACTGTGTCCTGGCTTGGAAACGTGTTACTTTTGGTTTTCTAATTTTGCTTAGAACAAAAGATTGGCAAGGCATTTTGCATCTCTTGGGGACTGCAGATGGATCGTAATGATATTCTTGTCACTGGTTGTGCCCAGCAAGGCTTCTGGACCTTATTACTTCTCACATAGCAGCTGCCAGGGACAAGAATAATTTTCACACTTGGAAATCATCTTTACTTAATTTGTGAACATTTACATGCTGTTGTCTCTCAAATACTCTTAGTGATAGAAGGAATTGTCTCCCTTTTTAATAATTGAATTTGCTATACGGATTTTTCACTGAGTCTGTGAAGGGTTTTGGCTAATAAAAATGCATCCTAATTTTTAGGCATTTATTAAATGAAAAGAAGAAAGGCTGCCCTAGCCAAAACAGATAGGTTGACAAGATAGAAAACAAAGCAAGGATAAATGGGAGATTAAATTGCTTTCCACCCTTTGTCTTACTCGAATAGAAAAGATAAGGCTTGAAATGATTTTTTTTTCCTTGAAGTTGTTCTTATTGTTTCAGCTATTTGTCCGTGTTTATGCCTGAATCTCAGAACATTTCAAATCTTTGCAAGCTTCAGGACCTATACAGCCAAATATGTACAGATTTTTAAACCTCTAGCAAAGATGAAATACTGAGTTTCAGAATATATATTACAATCTTAGAGGTCATCAAAGTGGCCTGATTGAGAATGGGTTGTGGTCTCAATCCCTTCAGAAATAAAATTATCAAATTTTTGCTAAATTTTTCATACCACTTTTATCAACTTCAAAAATCTCAGAATTATAAAATAATTTTACAATAAAACATTACTAAAATGAATACGGACTTCTTAAATTAGTAGAAAACAGAGAATATAAATAAGATTGTTTTAAATTTTTTTACACAAATCAAAAAAGCAGCTCATGAAATAGTTGAAGACAATCCAGAATGAGTGTCTTTTTCTGATCTGTAAAAATATCAGCAGGATACATTACTCTGAAACTTTTTACTTATCAAATTCACTAATTTTTTAGACTGTATAAGTCTGAATTATCTTTGTGGTCAGTGATATGCACTGATAACTTTATAAATTTATTAAGTAATCATCTATTTTAGAAAGACCCATAGTGAGGTTTTAATTTTGAATATTAAATTCCAGCCTGATAGCAAAAATTATCACACATCTGGTTGGTATCATACTTTTAATAGTATATTTGGCTCCCATAATCTGAAATTGCAGTAAATTTTAATTTTAATATAATGTGTTTTGACAAGGATATTCTTCCAAAGTGGAATCTGCAAAGTGTACTGAACCACTTACACAGCATAATTGTGGAGAGTGTGACCTGTGCCTTCAGTTTGTCCCAGCAGAGCACTGACTCTTGAACCATATAGATTCTCCCATCAAGTCATTAGTGACCATTTATTAGAAATCTGTTAGTTCTTAAGATTGTAGTAAATGTTGGAGATTAGAATGTCATGGTGCAACAAGTAAAATACACTTTGGTAGCTGTTGACAGAAAACATCCAAGTGTTTGATAGTGGGTACTTTTAGACAACCCTTAGTTCTTCCACTTGCAGACCTCACATGCTGTATAAACATCTGACAGAATATGTTCATGTAGGTTTTTATAAATTACTAAACCAGCCTTCTGGTGATTTGGGGTGCAAATGCCAGACATCTGAGTTGTTTGAGGTTATTTTTCATGAACTCACAGAACCATACTGAATGAATATTTCAAAAGTCAGAGTTGGAGTTGAAGAGGTCAGGCAAGTGGGTGAAGAAATAAAGACAAGTGACTTCTCGATGAATTTTAATAGAAGGTTAGAGATCACTTAGCTTGTTTTTTTCTACATTATTGTAACTTTTCTATGTCAGGATCACTTTTAAATGAAGAAATGGTGTTCTTTGACTCTGCTGCTAGAGCACATGGAGAAGTTAATCAGGTTCCAAGGCTGTCTCTGAAGAATTGGCATGCAGACAAGTGACTGCAATAAAAATGCCAAACTGCTGAATTACAAGGTGTATTTTACATCAGCCTGCACTTGGCATTCATTAGTCTATGGTGCACCATATTTCAAGCTCTTTATTTGGTATTGAGAGGGGAATTAATGGTAACTTGATTTTATATTGTTTTTGTCATTCTGTGGAGGTAGTGGCTTTTCCTTTACCAGTGTCTACATCATTGACCTTGTTATCCTGTTCTCATAATTCCTTTCACATTCTCTTTCACTGAAGAAAAGAACCTTGTGTAGAGAAGAGACAGTCTCCTTTAATTTATTCAAGTTTCAGTTTTGCTGGACAAAACAGTAAAACAACATTGCCCTGCAGGATGAAACTTTAAACAGGCATGAACACTGTGCATGTAATGCCACATTTTTTTTGGCTTCTTGTTTGAGTAATGTGCAAGAAGTGACACAGAATCCCAAACAGGTTTGTATACCGTGTACTTCCAGTCCAGACCTTGGAAAAGCAGGAGTCCAGCTATGTCATATTACCATTGTCAGCATGAGAGAACAAGAGGTTCAATTAATCTTTAGTTGACAGTGGGGAGCAACATTTTCTCTCTCTTTTATCTGAGTAACTTGTTTCTCTGAATAGGTCTGAATATAAACAGTTTGCATCTATATCTACTTTTATTCAACAGTAATCTGTGACCCACAATTTGCAGATTTTTGGAGTCATTAAATGGTTTGATAACCAAAGGAAAAAGGAAGGAAACAGCCAAGTATTATTTAGGAGCATGTGTAGCTTTCATTATTAAAGCATTTACAGGCCATTTGGAGGATTTAGATATTATTAGAGTTGTGCCTATTAGAATATGCATTCTAGGCACTATTATGAAAATGTAACCTCTAAAACAAACGTACCTTTTAAGAAAAGGCAATAAGAAATCACCCCTCAAGTTACAGTTTAGTTCCAAGAGAATCAGCCCCTGACAATTAATGTGATGGCTGATTTCAATAAATTAATTCTAAGAATTATCCCTTGCCTCTGTACTGTATGAGGTGGTAGCTTGCATTTTCCATGCAGTGTTCTGCTCCAGCCAGTCCACCTGTGTGAACAGGAGGGAAAGGATGTGGGTGGTATTGCTGCCGAGTTTGCCATTGACAGGTCCAGCTGCTGTCCAAAGGAAATCCGAGCTTGCAGGTTGAAGCAAACAAATGGAGCGATGTGACAGGCAGCTGTTAACCAGTATAAGTCTTGTAGCATTAATTAAATCAGGTCGTGCTGTCTCTCTGCCTCGAGTATTAAGTTCTTAGTGAAAACTTCACTTATGCTTCAGAGTTATAAGGAGGTATTCGTGTTATCATTGCCTACTTCAGGCAGCTCAAGCAAATCTCTGAAGTATGAGGCCTTTGAGAGTGGAGAGGAAAAAGAAAACATTTCTATTAGCCAAGAAGATGTTAACAAACAGCAAGGCAAATTGTGGAAGAGCATTAATTATGCTTTTGCTACATTTGTAGAGACATCC
Organism: Muscicapa striata striata; assembly: GCA_030060385.1. Lineage (NCBI taxonomy): Eukaryota > Metazoa > Chordata > Aves > Passeriformes > Muscicapidae > Muscicapa > Muscicapa striata. The sequence continues at coordinate 4,091,405 of JAREIS010000010.1, read as the reverse complement.
AGCTTTTATGAAGCAGCTAAAGAGACTAAGATGCTAAACCCTTTGGAATCACTGTGAAGAGCAATTTGCATCTAAAATAACTGAAAAATACCAATATTCTTGACCCAAAATACTTTTTCAGGTAAAACTTCCTCACTTTTACAAGTTTCTGAATGAAGTAGTCATTTCACAGCATTGAAATTTATAACTGCTAAAAGTGTATCAGAGTGAGCAAAACTGAGAAGTGGAATTGGACCAAATAATTTGAATATAAGTGTTTTTATAATATAGCAGCAACATTACACACTGCATCACCTTATTGCAATAGTGCTTAGGTTGCATGTGTCATAGATAATGTGCAAGTTTGTGAACATTTTGAGGGTGGGAGGTTTTTGATTACCATAATCTAAGCAAGATGTGTGAGGTAAGGTGTTGGCTTCTAGATGACAAATCTGTTTTCATGATTTCCTGAAATTTACTGACATTGCCAAAGTACTGGCTAAATGTTTATCCCCCTCTCTGGTCACAGGAGTGAGTGACTGTTGCACTGTGTGGGAACTTGTCTGTTTGTCTGTCTCCACTGTGGGTTTTGCTCACCACATTTGGAAAGTTTTCAGCTGCTAGTGCATGTTATTTGTATCAAACTTATGAAAGAAGTGAGTGTTAAAACCCAGGTTTCTGTCAAACCTTTTCTGAAGCCACAGACTTGTTGACTCTTTGGGGACAGCTGCTTGAGGATGATACAGGAAAGGGACAGGAAATCTCCCTGCTGACCAGTCCGTCCAGCAGAGGAGTGGCAGTGCCCTTCTTGAAATAAATGTTGGGATGCAGGCTTGAAGTGATGAAAAAGAGTTTAGCCAAGGTATTGAGGGAGAAGAGGAAAAAGTGCTTTTTCACGTGACCTTGTACAAGTGGGTTTGGTGTTTATTTTATGCTGGGATTCAGTCCTGAGTTTCAGCCAGTAGACCAGAGTCCTCTCCAAAGGGCTCATTGAAATGGAAATGGTTTTGCCCTGCTGCTGTGGAATGCAAATTATTTTAGGAATGTTCCTGAGTCTTGAGGCTTTCTAAAGCTCACACATAAAAGGTTGCTTTTTTTTTTTTTTTTTTAAGCTCATTTTATCCAATTCTCATAAGAAAATAAGGATCCAGAAAGATGATTGGTGCCTTGATCCCGACCCAGTAAAATATGAAGTGTAGGTTTGTCTTCATGTGTACAAATAGTTCCCTGCAAGTCAGTGGTGGGAAAACATGGGAAATGCAGAATTGCTTTGCTGGATCACAGTCAAAATTCTGAGTGCTTTGCAAAGCCAAACAACAAGAGCAGCCCTCAGTAAGGCAGGCTGGCATGAGATGCTGTTTGGTATCTTTCGCAAGGAGTTTGTCTCCCTTTTGTTACTATCTCTTTTTAAAAATTCTGTATAATAGCTTTTCTTGTTATCAGGACACTGGAGGTGGGCAAAGACTTGTGTTTGATGCCTTGTCTGCCACAGCTCTTCTGCTGACTGGAATAGACCAGTATCAAGTGATACAGGCTAGGAAAATATGGTGAGAGACAGTTGCCATATTTCGGAACAGGAAGAATTTGCTTTGAAACATGGAGTGGGATTTGTTGGTCTTTGTGTTTCTGGTCTCAGGGCACAGGATAAAAGATGTAATTACTTTTAGTGAAAATTGGGGGTTTTTGGCTTTAAACCGAAAACAGACTTGGATAGATTAGGTGCCTCTGTGTGGACCACATTTGCTGATGCTACATGTTGAAGTGATCAACTCCAGGTGGGAGTATTGGTTAGTTGGTCGAGGGAATGGTAAGGCAGGACTTTTTTATGTATCCAGATTTAATCTTGGTATAGCTTTGCTGAAATATTAGCCAAGGGATCAAAACATTTTTGATAGAATGACTCTTGAAGTCACTGGGAACTGACAGGGTTCTTGTTTGCTTGCATACTACTGCATTTAATCTGTGGAGATGTGTATATAAAGTTTCCTTCAGCAGCAGGACCAGCTTATGTATTTGTATAGTGTCTATGTGTCTGTAAACACAATTTTAAACATAATCATGAAGGCATACAAAATTTCTGTAGTAAATACATTAGAGAAAACATGCTTTGAGAGCATTACTTTTGTCAAATCACAGTCTGCCTTATGATTTTGTGCAGTTCTTTTACCTCTGCATAGTCCTTTGTAAAAGAGAAAGACATTGCATCTATCATTTTGGGTTTTCCTTATTCTTTACATTCATAAATAAGACTTATTTAGAGAGCTTCTGCAATATTAGTGAGCCAAATTTCTGGATTGTAGACACAAGTTTTCATGTGTTGTACTGTCCAAGCTTTTTTGCTTAATTAAGGGAAAGATGCAGAATCCTGTACATAAAGACAAAGGTGATGGTAAAACAGTTTTTCTCTTTTGTAATTATAAAATAATACCAGGACTAGAAAAAAACCCCAAGTAATTGTAAAACTACAAATTATACTATTTTATATTATAAATGAACTGATTTATAATTTAATTTATTTTGCCAGCGAGGGACTCTACATGTGGTAGATTAAAAATGCACAGAAAATCACTGTTGATCAGTGACATCAAAGAAATCATCTGTTTGATGAGTTGTACTTAGCATCCACTAAATCCTGGCATGAAAGTAGGACAAACATGTGGGACTAACACAAACTTCAGAAAATCTGCATAGGTTTCTTTAGATGAAGATTTTGGCCATGCATATTAATTTTTCCCTGTTAGTACTCTGTTAATCTTAAGTAATTTCTATATCATTATGATTTCCTTTCCTGTTTACAAATTTGGGAGAAGAGAAACTATGTCAGCAGTTAGCCCAGCACAAGCACTAGCAGTAGTCAAAAGAACACAAGTAGGGACACTAGTGGAATGCTAATACTATGTCATAGGTGCATTGTCTCCTGAAGGTGTTTTCTTGTGAGGGATTGCAACTTGAGTCGTCAGGTGTGCTGAAAAGTTAAACCCCAGCAACTGATTTCTGTGGTGGTGGAAAGAGAGTCCTTCCTGATTTAATCTCAGTGTAAGTAGGTTAAGTGTGGTTTTCCTGTCACATCTTTGCTTGTATATTTTAGACATCTGCAACTCTATTACTTACCGTAGATGTCTTGAAAAAATACATTTATTTGTGTTTTACCTTCACTTAGTTAAAGTATGATAGAAGGTACTTAGGTAGCAATATCACTTACATGAGACTGTTGTGAATATATAAATGAGTTGTTTTGGGCATTCTTCTGAGTATTCAAGGAATAGCAGTGTCCTTTTTCAGCTGCATGAGTAAGGTGAACAGATGACTTCACATCATGAGATTAGTCTTTTGATGGCTGGTTAACTAATGTGCCTCTTTGGTGGGCAGCATGAAACTGAGGTGCATTTGGGGACTGTATAACATCAGATCACTTCAAAGAGTATACCTGCATTGACAGTTGTCACTGTTTATGGACATTGTTTTGATATGGAAAACAATGTAAGGAATTCTGTAATAGCCCCTGAGGACTTGGTGGGGACAGAAGTTGACTGGTTCAGAACAGCCATGTTTCAGCTCACAGTGGGTTCATAATTCAGAAGCTGTGATCCAGGTCTTGGTCTCTGCACAGCATAGGTCTCTTTTGCAGGCATTGTGTTCTCTTGTTATCTACAGATGGCATCGTGTTGCAAGCACAAGGGTGTCACCCACAGTGTGAAAGCTTTTCCTGTTGCTGCCACTTTTGTCTCTTCCCACATCTGGGCCTGCTTTTCCCTTGGCTTTCTGTGGCACGATGCCAGGGAAGATAGATGTGCATCTTCTGAAGGAGAGGTCAGTGGAAGAGCTCTGTCATATGAACCCACACAAGATTCCTTGGATGTTACATAAGGGCAGCTGTCTTGAACAACAGGTTGTAGCCTAATGTTGCAGACATTGCAAAGGTCCCTCACACAGCAGTTTCCTGGCTTCCCTTGCCATGGAGTTTGTTGACTCTCATACAAATGAGCTTCAAGGGCAGGGAGACAAGTGCTTTTTGGTAAAACCTTGTCATCCTCCTAGAACTCTGCAGTGACCTGCAGCAGCTCTAGAAGGTGGAGTCTTTGCTGCCCTTCTTGCTGCCTCCCAGTGTGAACCACTGGTAAGCAAGGAAGTTATCGAGGCCATTGCTGGCAGCCTTCACGGATGTCTCGTGCCTTATGAACAGCCCCACAGGTCCTGTGCAGGCTGGTTTTCCTCACTATGCATTTCCTTGAGGAAGTCACCTTTCCTCTGGTGTAGTGGTGACCTTGATCCTCACTGTAGGTCCTCTTCATACCTGGAAACTGCTGCCTGTTTTCACTATTTCCATGTCTTCTGCACCAGAGCAGAGAAGGTAACAGGCATTGCCTTTCCCACTGTGCACTCTGACATCTCAGTGCAGTCCCACCACCATCATATGTATCTATTCTGAGTCATACATGCCCACAGTGTGCCATGACAATCACTTATAAAACATAAAATGCATAGTCTTTGAATTTTTGGCAATGGTGGAGCAATTGAAAATAACCCAAACCCTAAAATCCTGGCTCCTACACAAAATACACTATGACATATCCTTCTAGGCAGTGCAGAACTCATCCCCACTTCCTCTAACGGGTGCAAACCACTTTCCACTACCACCACAAAGCATTGAACTTTTCATCATTCAAAGTGCCTGTAATCACTGCTTTGCTATCTCTTTACTGTTAACCATCTATTATACTTAACCCATCAAGTCTTCCTCAGTCTATGACCTGGAAGCTTGCAAAACCCTCATTAGGCTTTGCCTCACATTTTCAAGGCTGCAGTGTTCATGTATGGGAAACATCCCCTACTCATCTTCTCCTCCTCTTCTGCCTGTTCTTTGATGAGAAAGGAGGATACTTAAGAGCAACTGCAAACAATTTCTTTTGACTGTGTGGGCAGCACAGTGAATTTGGCCAATATACAGCACTTTGTCTAAAGGTCAGTGTGGCACATGGCCAGCCGTGGACAAGTGACTGATGTGGCCAGAAACCAGCAGGCACTGTGCCTGCTTGGCACAGTATGTGTGACTGCCACAGCTCTGTGTGTGTTGGAGCCCCCTGGTCGGGGCACACTGCACAAGGGGTGCCCTCGTACCCTTGAAAGAGATGGATTCATGGTATGATTTTGTGCAGCTAGGATGACAGGCAGTTCTGCATCCATGTTGAGGATAACTGCATGTAAGAGCTGGCATAGCTTATGAAGGAGCTTTAGTTCTACTTAAACTCTCCTGCCCCTGCAAATACACTTCTTGAATTTATCCTCACCTTGTCTGAACCAGCTGTTGGAAGAGGAGCAGTTCCTTGTGTGGTGCACCTGCTGTTCTGTCGTGTGAGTGGGTTGCCCCCACAGAGATGCTCCCTCTTGCCCTCTGTGCCCTTCCCAAGGATTGGACTTGGGCACTTGGGGTTGCTGTTTCTAACACTGTTTTTCATCATAAAATTGTACAGGGGTAAAAATGGTGTCAGTGTCAGTGTGTCAGTGGCCTGTGGGGAAAAACACTTGGGTGATTTACCTCCGAAGTGACATCATAGAACAACCCAACCAAACCTTAACTGGGGTGTTCATGGATCACAGTGTCACTGTAGCAGGGCTGGATGGGGGATATGTGGGGGCCAGGGAGGGCATGGACTGAGCCTGCACTTTCTCATGACAGGAGAGTCCTGCAGACCAGATGTATGACTATGAAGGTATACTAATGACTCAAACCATATGGGAGGGAAGAGCTTGTGTTATGGTGGTTTACCAGGTAATTGCCCTGCAGATTGAATGCCAGCACAATTAAATCATTTTATCAGGAATCTAGTTATTCAGTGGGGGAAATGAAATCTCTATTAGTTGATGGCACTGCTTTGACAGTGATAACAGGCAGCTTGCTGTTTCTGGGGATGACAAAGGCTGGTGCGTGTACAGTCACATATGGATGCCATTAAAGTCCACTGTTCCCTCTGCAAGGCTATATTTTTAGAAATGAACACCATAGACAAGAGTCTTGCTCTCAGCCAGAATGGCGTCAAACTGCAGAGTTGATTTTTTTCAGAAATAAAGTGTTTTCTGGATGATGGAAATCAGACTAGGACACTTGCTGCTTAGGAAGCCTGCTGTCAGCATGCCTGTTTTTATCTGGAAAGAGAACTCACTGATGTCTCTAGCATGAGGGTCCCTTTGCTGCTGCTTTGTAACAGCACAACTCAGTTCTTGCAACCCGCTCCAATTAATTTGGAAGTATCTTACTATCATTGTGTTTTTAAAAATGAAGATTTTTTTTTATCATTTTCAGTTAGCAGCACAATACTGTTGTCTTCATCAGAGTCGAGTTTTCATAGAATCATAGAGTAGTTTAGGTTGAAAAAGACCTTTCAGATCTTCAGTCCAGCCATTAACCCAGCACTGCCATGTCTCTAAGCACCATATCTACATGTTTCTAAACTATCCACAGGAATGGGGACACTTCCCATGGCAGTCTGTTCCAGTGCTTTCCAACTCTTTGGATGAAGACTTTATTCCTAATATCCAGCCTAAACCTCTCCTGGCACAACTTGAGGCCATTTCCTCTTGTCCTGTCCCTTTTTACCTGGGAGAAGGTAGACTCATCCCACCTGGCTACAACCTCCTTTCAGGTTGTAGAGAGCCATAAGGTCCCCCTGAGCTTCCTTTTCTCCAGGCTAAACAAAGCCAGTTCCTTCAGCCGCTCCTCATCAGCCTTGTGCCCCAAACCCTTCCCCAGCTCTGGACTTGCTCCAGCCCCTCAATATCTTTCTTGTAGTGCCAGGCCCAGAACTGAACGCAGCACTCCAGGTGTGGCCTCACCAGTGCTGAGTACAGGGGGACAATCCCTGCCCTGCTCCTGCTGGCCACACCATTGCTGATCCAGGCCAGGTGCCATTGGCCTTCTTGGCCACCTGGGCACAGCTGGCTCATGTTCAGCTGCTGTCACCAGCACCCCAGGTCCTGTTCTGCCAGGCCACTTTCCAGCTACTCTTCCCCAAGCCTGAAGCACTGCCTGGGATTGTTGTGACTCAAGGGCAGGACCTGGAACTTGGCTCTGTTGAACATCTTTCATTCACCCTAATTCATGCACACACATCCCTTTAAACACTTCCTGATTTATACAGGGCATAAAATGGCATCCACTGACGTGGGTTGTACTGTTATTTGTGTGTTCCCTTCCTAATACACGCATTATTATTTCTGTAGCTCCAAGTAGCCTTATTCAGTCATTGGGATACCTGTGTATTGGGGTTTGCTCAGACAGCTGCAGAAAACTCGGGCTGTACTCCTTTGTGCTTATAGTAACATTTCAGTCAAAAACCAGCAGATGAGTGGGAAGGAAACAAGATGAATGAGTTCAGCAGAAAACCAAAAGTCTCCAGAAGTCCTTCAAGAGAGCAAATAAAATGTCTTGCCCTATATTTGGTTAATATTCTTTTTGACTCTGCAAGGGTCAGGGCTATTAGAAATATCAGGCTTAAACACAGAATAGTATGCAATGGGGTAAAAGACATGATGCTTGAAAATTGTGTTGTAATTGATGCCTGGAAAATACTAATGATGAAAATAATAATAAAAGTTAATGAATATATGGAATACAGTGAACTGCTCTTAGTTAAAATGCTTTGCATTAATACTGTCAGTTTACATTGTTTGTGAAATGAAGTGGAATCAGTTTTCCTCTACAAACTGAAGTTCTTCCTTTGTAAATTTCTGTAGCTATTTTCTCCTTATTTCCTAAAGAACTAAAATGCTATGCATATGATTATTAGCATGAGATATTAACATGAATAGTCCTAGTTCAGAGAACTGATAATTCTTTTTTCATTTATTTTGTGTAGGTTTCCTTTGCCTGATCTGTAAACATGTCCACAGACCTGCTCTGTAAGTACATTTCCATCATCATGAAAATCTCCACAGTGATTTTTTGTACCATATGTTTTTATCGATTCCCAGATGTACTCATGATTGATGTCTTTTATCTGAAGTATAAAGTCTGCTTTTACATTTGTGTTTCTTCCGAGACATCTGTGGAACAATATTACCATTATAATCAACGGGATTATTCTTGGAGTAAAGCATGACTTAATGTGAGTAAAATTGTAAAAATCTGGCCCAAGTATAAGAACAGACTGGTTCATTGAGATTTAAAATTGCAATTCTGTCTAAAATGTTTTATCTATCTTTGGCACAAATACCATCCCAGATTACTACAGAGTGATGTGCTCGGGATTTTTTAATCATTTTGTGAATTTAACTCCTGTGCTTCCAAGGCATCATTATCCCAGTCACATCCAAATCTCCTTCCTTATCACTGTTATTTGTCCTTCTTCTTAACAGACAAGTAGTATATCCTTATACTTTGCTGTTGTAACTACCACAGAAGGTTGCTGCTCACGTTTCCCTGATACTTGCACTTTCTCGCTCAAGTTTTAGTTATCTGAAGCATTAAGCACATTTTTTTTTTTTTTTTTTTTTTTTTTTTTTTTTTACCATTACCTCCAAGGGCTGTCCAGTTGCACACTGTGCAATATAAGAGAGGGAAATTTCAGACACACATTTTTTCATTCTTCAGTATTTCCTTAGAGGAACAAGGAGAACAGGATTGAGGTGTTTTTCATTGATAACTGCAATCAGTTAATAAATAGAAAACCATCAGTGGCTTAATGGAATATAGCAGTTATATGTGGAGATTAAGTTATTTGTTAAAATGCATTTTTATTTTTCTGCAAAATATCAACTTTGGGGCATGCTTAAATGCCATTTAGATACAGAGGGAACTCTAAAATAAAGAATGTACTATGCCTGACTGTATTATATACAACAGGCAAAACTTATCAGGAGTGAAATATTAAAGAAAGCAGAGGGTGGGGTGGCTGCACAGGGGTCATGGTCAAGACTCCTCAACTGTACTCAGATATTTGTCTGTTTTAGCAATTTTATGCCCTGGCAGTTTAATTTTTCTTTTTTTTTCCAGCTCAGCAACAGGGCCTTTCTCATGTTCCCCCAAAAGATTAGGGTATTAGAGAAGCTGTCACCCCAGTAGAGGCTGAAGGAGTTGGGTGTGTTCTACTTGGAGAAGGCTCAAGGGGATCTAGCCATGGTCTTTCAGTACAAAAATGGTGTTTATGGAAAAGGAGTTGGAAGCAGCCTTTCCCCAGGCATGCACTGTGACAGGACAAAGAGACAATGGCCACAGGTTGCTTCAGGGGAGATGGTTGTGGATGCAAGGGGGATGGATAAAACGTTGGAATAGACTGCTCAGGGAAGTGGTGGAGTTGCTCTCACTGAAAGTACTCAAGATACAGCTTGACATGGCCCTGGGTAACGCCATTAAAGGGCCTGCATTCAGCAAGAGTCTGGGCTAGTTGATCATTACAGGTCTCCTGTAACTTCAGTAATTCTGCAGTTCTGTCTGTCCTTGTGTTCTCAGCTGTCTTCTGTGCAGTAAGCAGTCATCCCTACCATCTGTCCCTGGTCTTCTCAGTATTGTACTGCTTGTGCTGTGCTGAGTCCTACGATACTTTCTCATGTTGGTGGGATAGACATTTGTGTTCTCACTTGGAGATGTGTCAGTGGCCTGAGGCAGTACCAGTGCTGAGGGAACTTTCTGGGTTCCAGCTGGTGGGTGTTTGTGACAGCTGGGTAGTGCCTTGGTAAAATGTCAGTGCACAAGTAAAGAATGTCATGGCAAATCTGTACAGGTGTGAATTCAGATCTTTATGTCTGTATGTATATAAACAAATATTTCAGGGCCTGCCTGTGAGCTCAGTACTAGTGTATACTAACAAGCAACAAACACTCAGGTGTGTGAGGGATAATATCTGTCAGACTGTCTTCCAGGTAAGGAATTTGGATATAACCAAACTAATTGTGGGGGAAAAGGGAAGGAGATGATGAGCACTGAAGCATGTGGAGCTGGTGCCAGGTGGTCTCAGCACGAGGTCTCTGGCTCTTACTTGTTTAGCAGTAGATGTGTAGCCTAACCACCGGTCCTTAAGCTTGACCATGTCTTTTGCTAATGCTTGGTTCAATACAAGGCCAAATTTTAGAATTAAAAATCTTGTTCCAGGTTACAGTAATGAAGGCAAAATGTTTAATTCTAAAAAATAAAAATTCTAATCAAACTGGAACAAACCCCCTTAAATTCCTTGGAAAAAACCCACTGCAGTCTAGCACAAATTGCACAAAGAAAATATCATGGTTGTGCAATACAAGGGCTGCTGCAGCTAGACCTCAAACTCCAGCAGCTAAGTCTTCAAGCTTGTGGAAATAAATCAGAAAAGCTAACATTCCAGAGAAGTTTCAGCACAATGAATTTTAGGTAGCAAGCATTCCTCTGATTTAGATGGAGAAGCTAAGAAAAAAAAAAAAGGCATTTATGAAAAGTCTGTCAGCTCCTGAGGCTCGGCTGGTCGGGGGAGCAGCAGACTTCCCTTGGAGCTTGTTTTTCTTTTTATCCTTGGGTGAACTAGTGTGCAGTATATTATGCTGCCTGAATGTAGGGGTTTGTCACGGTTAGCGCCGGGGGCTGTCCCGGGAGCGCAGGAAGGCGATGGGCGTGAATGGAGCGTGCAGCGGTGCTGGGGATGGAGCCCCGCTCCTCGGGAAACCTGTTGCTGCTCCTCTCAGCCCAGCCGGCCAAAGCCAGGCAGGAAAGGAGGTGGGTCTTTGATCTCTTTGTTGTAGCTGCTCCCTGGGAATTTGCTGAAATCAATGCCCTGTTTTCCTGAAGAAATGAATGGCTATGCCTAACTAGCTTTGTGAAGCACTGGGGAATTCACTGCCTCTGTTTATTGACAGCTGAAAAGGAGCACATGGTCCTGAATGGGTCCTCCTGGGGAAACAAAACAGAGCGGAGTTAGACTTAGTTGAATACAGGGGCATTTGGAAAAATCTGCCGAAGGAGGATGGCATGGTTTCTTACACCCTGTTCTAGTATAGCTTGACTTTTTACTAAAATTGCCATCTTTAATAAGGTAAGGTTTGTTTTGATTTCCCATATGTAGTGTGATTGTGAAATGTTTGCAGTTCTGTTCTGGAGTGCAAAACCAATGTTTGAGTTGTATTCTGTCATGGGAAACACCTTGTGCTGTTTCTAGCCTCTATGTGAGTTCATTTGTTCTTTATCTAATGGTGATTAATGAATATAAAAAGTAATAGAAAATCAGTATTTGGGTCTTCCAGACAGGTCCTGAACGTCAGTTATTTATGTAAGCTCTGATATGCAATTTTTTATACCTTTGAAAATCAGCTGAGTTGCATCAGATGATTTCTTAACTTGTGCAGACTGCTGTGTCAATACTTACACACAAAGCAGTAACTAGCAAAAGAGCCTGTCTGGCAGAAAATCTGGGAATCTTAAACTCCTTTGAAATGTGAGGGTATGTTTTCAAACCTCTGCTTCCATGCATGGACTCAAGGCAAAAGGTAGATTCACCACTATGCTTGCTGCTGGCTTTAGGTGTACATGCTTTTTTTTTGTAAAGACAGAAAAGAATAGCAAGGGAAAGGTGATAATGAAGAAGCAGTATTTTCATCATGCAAGTCCAGAACAGTTTATTAGACCAAGGGAATTTGGTGTGTAATTCATATGTAAATATTGTACTGAAAACAGGAGAACAAATTGCCAGAGTTTCTATATTAGTTTCTGTGGTGACTGAAGGAAAAGATTCCTGGGCTCCTGCAGCTACAACTTCCAGGTATGGCCCACTTACGATAGCAGGAAAAATGTGAAGTAATGTCATTTCTGACTTTGTTATTTGAAGCTCAGAACAGAGAAATTGCAGTCATACAGCCTTGGTCTTACATGGCAGTAGAATTGCTGTGTTTTTGTTGCAAACACAATTAAAAGTGTCTGTGCATGGGTGCAGTAGTTTGAAAACTCTCAAGTAGTCCCCTCATTTTGAGAGAAGTGCTTGGGAAATTTCATATTTTGTTGGAATAGTTTGTATTCCTTAGTCTGGCATTTTTTCTATGAGTGATTTTGAGCTAGTAATTTTACTAGTTTTGTCTCTTTTTGTGCTTTTCCCAGCAGATAACTTATCTGTTTTTCTTGGAAGAATTTGGCCTCCATATGCAAACATGCTTTCTTTAGATTACTTTGTGATCCTTAAAATGAAAATACATTGCTCAACTGTAGAGCATCAGCATGTTTGCTTGTGGCTTCTGCTGCTAAGTTTCCAAGATTTTCACAGAGAAAGAGCAAAAAAAGCAAATGCATTTATAATTTTGACTAAGATGTGAAAACACTGAACGCATAAGCAGGCAGATATCAAAGTTTGTGGGCTCTGTTGTCATTATTGTTATACAAATGTGTCAAGACTGATTTTTGACCTCACTTAAGTGTATTTATGCATGATAGGCATTGGAAGCCATTAAAACGCAAAGCTAAAGCTAATATAAAGTTAACATTTAAGTTGGACAGGAGTTATATTTGTAGGTCCTTTTAGTGCTGTAATCTAGATGTGTTATGAAAATGTTGACCAGTGAGGGCTCCTGGCCACTTGTAATGGTGCAAACAGACTAGAATCTCAGTCGCGGAAAGCCCAGTTGATCGGGGCTTTTTTAGTTGGTGTAATGGGGAAGAAAGTGGATGATTCATGTGTGACACGGAAGGTGGCACTTGTTCCCTGTTCCTTGGCCGATAAGACAAGGCAGAGTGTGCTATGTTTATCTTACTGGACTGGAAGGTGCTTAGGCAGATGTGAGTGGGGAGGTGCATAGGGATGTTCTGGCAGGACAGTTTCCCCTTTGCCTCTTCTCACATCCTTATAAAATATCAGATTGTTTTGACCTATTGGCAATGTTAAAGTGGAAGAAATACAAAATATTTGATTTCTAACCAACAGAGTAAAATATACCAAATACAAAGTGAGATATGTAATCATACACAGCTTTAAGTAAATATGTATGTTAAATAACTAGAGTTATATAAATATGTATCTGAGGAATGGTGCATTTTCCCCAAGGTGATTGCTTTACCATCTGTTGATCTTGATCTTTGAGCTAGAAAAGTATGAAAACGGGAACACATTCTTTGCAACTTTGCATTGCAAGATTGCCTCTTAGATTCATGTAATAGAGGCTACTGTTATTTGTGTGTGTGTGACTTTTGCAAATAATTTAAAGAAACTACAGAATAATCAGAAATCTATAGAAAGTGTTTGAATTTTATTTGATCTCAGACTAAGATGACTGTCAGCAGAATAAATAGAGCTGTAAGGAGATACTTTATAATCTGAGTTGAGAGTTTATAGAAAAAAAAATTTGTAATATTTTTAAGCCCACAAATGTTTGCAACTCTCATGTAATTCTCTTATAATAATCTATAATCATGTACTTCGCATTTCTGTGTCTTACAGAGCTGTTGTTAAGCGTCAGGAGAATAGTTATTGTGAGGAAAATGTACTGTACTGTGGTTTAATTTGTTCTTGTCAATCTTACTAGCCTTTTTTAATCGGTCTGTTAAAGAAGTGCAGGTAGACATAATTTCTTTGTTACAGTATCAATCAAGACATTAGCTAATTATAATATGGTTCCCCATAAAAATGTTTTTGTAGGAAAAAAAAATATGTTGGATCTTAGGATAAAGAAAACAAATGAATGGAAACACAGATATGATACTTGCATGTTAGCATTTTTTCAAAGAAATAAAATTCTGTGTCTTTTCAGCAGCAGAGCTTTCCAATGCCTATGAGGTTTTTTTAAAAGAAATCATTTAATGCCTTAAAAGAGGAGAATGATTTAATAGAGTCATAAAAGCTAAGGATGAGAGTCTCTTACCCATTTTGTTCCCAGAGAGGCTGGGATTCAAGCATGTTGAATTTCCTGTTGGAAATGAAGCAAGGAATAACGAAGAGGTCTGTTACGAAGTGGATGCATAGTAAGAACTAAAACTATTCTGCTGAGCTGTTAATGACCCTTCATTTATAAAAGCCAATGCTTTTAAAGACAACTTATTCATTTCAGTATTTTAGATATATACTTTAGGGTTCATTGATTAAAAAAAGCAACTTCTTTTTTTTTCTCTTGGGTGAGTGAGAATATCAGTAGGAAGTTTGGGTGGCTCACTGAGGAAATTAACTCATTTTCCAGTTTTATTAATAGTTCAACTGAGTGTAATATGGACTGGAGTGCTCTTTCAGGGCTCCAGGGTCTCAGCCCTGACCAATCCTAAGAGTCCATTCATTTTTCCACATGGACTTCTTTCTTTCATGATGTAGCTACTTGCACATCAGTGGAGCCATGTGCACAGCCTAATACCTGCAGAAGTGGGTCCTGGGGTGCAAACACTGCACTTTGATTTCCAGTAGCTGTACTTGCTTCATGTTGTTACATGTGTCTCTAAAGACATCAGGTTCTGCAGCCGCAGGATGAGTACGGTATTTCTTCACTCTGCATGCCAGGCTTCCTCTTTGCATTCTACAGTAAACTCATATTACTTTCTCCAAAGTGTGTCTACATGCCTGGTTCTTTCTTCCAGTAAGCAGCTGGAAATACATCCCAGCTGAGTGTCTTTGCTGGTAAAGGTCCCAGAAGTCCTTGTTGAAAGTCACCAGTGGAAAATAAAGGATTGGGCTGGTTGCCTTAGGAGAGGTAGCTTTTGTCACCAAGTTTTTCACCAGTTTCCTCCACACAACATCTGGACTTGGTGGCCACCAAGTTCAATGAAGGAGCAAGAGACCCAATATAAGGTTCCCTTTTAAGGGAATGTTGCAAGGCTTGGAAATATTTCAGCTAATCGATACGGAGGTTTAGTCATTGTAATTGCTGCACTTCCTTTATCAGAATTGAAACCGTGGTGTTGACCTGCCATCAATAAAACTGCTGACAGTATTAATGCACTTAATGTGGTGTGTGTGTGTGGCTGTGTGCATGTGTATTTATACATATATGCATTTAGGAAGATGTATTTTATGGGTTTTTTCTGCTATTACAAAGATGGAAGATTCTGGTGTCTGTGTTAAACTGCTACAGTAGCGTTCACATTTTCCACTAAAACATCTGTCACTAAAATAAATCAACTGTCATGCCAATGATCTCTAAAAAGGAAAGTGCTTGAGATATATATAAAAAAATCCTTGGAAAATCCAGCTGCATTTTTCAATATGATTGTTTGAAATGTGCTCAGCTTTCAGCAGAGAGAGGAGTCTCTTTGTTTGTGCTGATTAGAAGCTATTACACGTAAACTATGGGAGGTGACTTCACTTGAACTGTGCTCATTTATGTATATTGGTTCTGATAACAACCAAACCCCATGTGGTGTACTGGAAATGTGACACATAAGTTTTATCCCAAGAATAAGCAGAAAATGATTATTTTTTTAAACTAGCTTTCAATCAATCAACGAATTTTTTGACCTCAGGTCATTTTTAGATGAATGAACATACCAAGAACTTTGATAAACTAGTTGATCAGACTGCAGTGAAGTTTCCACCTACCTACTTTCCCTCCTGTTTGGTTTGTTGGGACATTTTTGTGTTGTGGGTTTGTTGGGGCTTTTTTCTCCTTTAGTTTTGCAGGAAAGATGTGTAAGTTACTGCCTTTTCAGGTGTTAAAACAATGAAGGTAACTTATTTTCGATAGAGTTTGTAAGATGCAGCAGAGCACAGGTATGCTTTTGCTGCACAGCCTTCATGGGAACATGCTGAAACTGCTGTATTCCATAGCCCAGCTGTGCTCCTTGGGGTTTCTCTAGCTTTTTTGCTCCTCAGATTTGCTAGACAGAACAAGCATGGTAGAAAGCCTCATTGGGGTTGGTGTGAGACTGACTTTTTATGGAAAGCTGTTTAAATTCCTTTGGGCTATGCCTGTTGTAGTGGCCACCAGGTGAGAGACTTACTGTTCCCAGATGAGCTTGATTATCATCATGATGACTCCCTATTAAGAACTGGTAATTAATCATAGTGTTTGTTATCTTATATGTGTTTGTATAACAAATAGTTTTGCAGTTTGGACTCCTGTCTGCCGGAAAAATGCGCACATGCTTTGTGTTAGGTTTCTTTACAGTCAGGTAAGTGTTGAGCCACACTTCCAGAGGCATTCTTCCATCAGAACAGCTGGTCAGGATTATACTGCTGTGAGGAAGGAGCAGGTGCCTTGACAGATGATCTCCTACTGCTGAAAACCCAAGGGTGTACTCTCCTTCCAAATCTTCTTTCTTCTTGGGAACAAAGGCCAGCACAGGGAGGATGGAAGTGAGGTGAGGGAAGGTGTCTCAGCAAATCAGTGGCTGGGTCAGGGTGCCTGAGGGCCAGGTTCACCTGCAGTGCTGGGTTTTAGGGAATCAGCTTGACCTGCCGGTCTGACCAAATGTGTGGGGTGGGGTGGCAGTAAGGCATGTTTGCTGTTCTCTTTCTCTGTTTCTGTCTCCAAATATAGTAACTCATTTTTAAAGTTTTACATTTTAGTAGAGTGAGGTCATGTTCCCATGAATATGTTTAATGTTCAGAATGATTTCTGGGATGTTTGCAAACCACCTACCGTTCTCCTTCCCAGGGAGGGGGCCCCAAGAGCAGTAGGCATTTATGTGCAGGGTGCCACTAACACCTGAGCAGGACCAGGACTCCTCCTCACCCTTCACCTCTGTCTCAGGAGTTCCCATTCTGTCACCAGAATGCCTGGGCATGGCAGCACAAGGCCAATATTGCCCCAGCAGCACATCCACAGTTTCTGTGCTGGGGCCACCAGGTTGAGACTGCAAGGCTTCAGGGTTTCTGTGTGTCAAAGACATGGGAACTCTCTGCTTGAAGTCTAAAGTTTCCCTCTCAGGCACACTGGAGTAAATCTGGGCTTTTTTTGGTTTTTTTTTTTCCTCTTCCTTGTGAGGGTAGTGTTATTTTAGGTGCAGGGTTATGGAAAACACCACACCTGCTCCCCAAATAATACGGTGTCATGCAAAGAAGTGCAATTTTTCAGTATCCAGGTGAATGATTATGATTGCAAAGTTAGCCTGTAGAGGAGTTTCTTGATTTATTTATTTTTACTTTTATTCCATGAGGAGCTGAGCAGTTGTACATCTCTCTTAATACAAGGTTTTGGTGTATGACATAGAAAAGACATGAAAGGGAGACATTGAAGAAATGTTCACCTATTTTAATGCTGGACTAGGGATCAGTTTTTACAGTTAACAAGTAAAGATCAATCTGTAGACAATTTAGCATAGCAAAATATCAGAAGTTAATGGGATTTGAATAAAATTATTCTGAATTCTGGTAATTATAACAAGTTCTATTTTACTTCAATATAAATAGAATCAGTTATTAATCAGTTAAAAGCTTCATTTTTCACATTAAACTCAGGATATAAGGCTTCTTTCAAAAACATTTTTTACAGAGAAAATATGTGTCAGTGGCCCACAATAATGGGAAAATAACTTGTGATTAATTGTTTGCTAATTGAGTACTTTGAATTTTTTGCCAAATAAATTGTAGAACAAGAACTTCAAGCTTTTCCAGTGCAGAGTGCTGCAGAACAAACCTCAGGCTGGAAACCCTCATGCATCTTTGGCTAAGAGAACAAGACCAGCATGTGCAATGTACCTCAGACAGAAAATATCCAGAAGGTGTTTTTGCAGTGTTCCTCTCTGTGAAAGCTGAGCAAGGCTAACGGAGCGCTAAGTTTTACTCCGGAATAAATTACTGTTGTTTGCTATGCAAATCTTATGATTGTAATTAGGCTAGGATTTGGACTGCTGTGTACACTGATCTTTGTTCCCTCTGCGCATGGGAGCTAATTCTAATGCTGCAAAACAGCAGAGCAAATGCCAAGGTCTGCTCAGCCTCTGATCATTTCTCACAGGCTGCATTTGCTCCAAGTGGACATTTGGAAAGGAATGATTTGCCTCAGCCTTCACAGGGGATGTTATTGCACCGCAGGCATCTTGTGGGCCACTGAAATGTTCAGGTACTGTAAAGTCTCGCTCGAAAGCAGGGGTTGGAGAAAATGCAGGGAGGAGGTCCTGATAGGCATCTAGTTTTTAGCAAACTGGTTTCAAAAGTGATGTTCTGCTACTGATTGGTTGAGGCTCTGGTGGCATGTGTGAGCTATCACGACAGTGATTGCAGTTCCTAGTATGGCTATGTATAGCTCCCGTTATCTGTGCAGCAGGGCTCTGTGTAACCGCAGCCCGTGGCTCCCTGCCCACACTAATGAGCTCTCCCCGAGGCTGGGCTTGTGCCTGTGGGGGTGGCACAGTGCTCCAGCCGTGCTGCTGTTTTGGAAACCAGTTTGTTGACTGTGCTCAAGTCCAGCTTGCCCAAGCTGCCGTGCCAGCTTGGCTACTGTTGGCTGCGGGTCCAGTGCAGCGTGGCTGGCCCCAGAGCTGTCGGCAGGACGAGGCTGAGGCTGCCAGGCTGTATGGGCTGCAGCAAAGGAGAACTGTCACCTAGACCTGGACTGGGGCAAAGCACCAGCATGGTGAGGACACTACAGGTGAGCCACACTCACAGCCCATTCTCCTCCCTGGGAACACAGCTGCCAGTGTCCAGTCAGCTCCTGTGGTGGGAGTGCATCCTGTGGGCAGCGGGTCTCGGTTTTGTGATGACCCAAAGAAAAGGGGAAAGCCAGGGGTTGGCTGCTGCCAACCATGCCTCCCAATATGTGGGAGAAATGGGAGCAGAGGCATTCAGGTGCAGGGGTAGCAGCTGGGGGTGTAGGGGAGATGTACCCCTCTCTTAGCCCCTCCAGCAGTGGTTGGCAGGGGTGAGCACCTTGTCTTCACAACTGAGGTGGTGGCTGCACACCCACAGCCTGGTCAGAGCCTGCACCCGCACCAGCGCCGGGCTCTCCTGTACAACTGCCTCCCCACTGCTGCAGGGAGCTCCAGCAAAATAAAAATATTAACAGCTACAGGATCTGTTAGCTTGTGCAGTTTTATCTACAGATAGATTAAAAAGGCATTATTTGGAATTTTGTCGGAAACGTTGTGAGGACAGAGGAAGAATGAAGAAGTACCCTCTAGGGGACAATATAGCATTGTTTTTCTAAGGATATAGTGAATGACACAATCTGGTTTTTAACAGCTTGTAACTCCTGTAAATCTTGTTTATTTCTTTTTGTTGCCTATTCATCTAAATCACAACAAAGCAGAGGAATGGTGGCAGTTTTACTTTTTGTTGCATGCTTGCACATGACCTCGAATCCATTAATTTTGTTTGTGTAAATACCATTTAAGGGAGCAAGGAAACTGAAAAAGTGTTGAGGTACTAAGGTACCTAGCAAAAAGCAGAAGAAATCTTCTTTGCGAAAAGTGATTTTTCTGACCAAATGTTTTTCATTTCTAGCGCTAATAGGACAAAGTGTGTGTTGTTTCCATAGCTGATGCGCCCTATTTCAGAACAGGTTAGAGTGTGTTCTGAAGCTATTGTTGAAAAGATATATTTTACTTAATTAGCCAAGTTAAAAAGGGTATAAAATCTATGTGCTGCAGCACTATGTACATTCGTTTTCCAATGGCATCTGTAATTTAGCTTTGAAACACAAAGGATCATGACTTGGCCTGTAATTGTCTCTGAAGAAGAAAGTGAACTTGATGGTTTTGCCCTGTTAGTTTTGGGGAGAGAAATTACAAAGATCTCACTTTCCCTCAGTAGTCCCTAAAGTTATTTTATTTGCTGTGCTCCAAACCTATTTTTCTGGTACACCTGTCAGTTTTTAGAATGCAATAAATTTCCAGTCAGGGTACAAACATGTTGGTGCGGGATCAAAAGTACTGTGTAGTAATGTAATACCAGTATGCCTGTTATTAGATAACTTAAGTCATTCTAGTTATCTTCATGACCCATATAATGAAACATAGAAAACCTTAGAACAAGCGTTGGACACCTCTGGATATCTCACAGAATTGCAGAATATTCTGAGTTGGAAGGGACTCACAAGTGTGATCAAGCCAAACTCTTTAAGTACAGGGACTGAACCCAAAATTGGTCTTGTTAGCACCATGCTCCAACCAACTGAGCTAATCTCATATTTCAAGGTGTTGGGCACCTGTGCCAGGTCAGAATCCCAGGGCACGCTAGCGAGGTGCTTAATAGTGCTTCCAGCTCTGCAGGTAATTTTGTTCAGGGCTAGCTGATGTCTTTGTGCTGCTGCTGAGCTGTCTGACTAGGGTGTTGTCTGTGGGTATGCACTGCTTGGAGGCCCTTGCTCAGCACCCAGTTGGATGCAAAGCCGTTCCTGATTTAGAGGAGAGCCTCCCTACTGCCCATGTGTGAATCATTTCAGACCTATGTCTTGGATCTGGAGGACCAAAGAGGGCTAGCTAATGGAGCACTTCTGCAAGATTTGGAGGCTGATTCAAGGGATACCCTTTTCCCTCTGCTTTCCCTTTCCAGCCTTCCTGTGAGCTGCCCACCCTGGAGCCTCGGAGGTGGGCACTGCCCCAGGGCAGCTGGAAGGTTTGCTCAGGAGCTTGCTAGTGATGAATCACAGAGGTATGGCATGGATTGATAAGGTCGTGTACTTTGTGATTAGACACATCCTTCCTCTAACAGCAGTTCTTTGTCTCCATTTTGCTTTTGGTAATGTGTTTCGGCCGTTTGCATACAATGACTCTCCAAGCAGGAGATGTTTGACTTGAGACAAAGTCACTATTATTTCAAGCAAGCTCAGGAAACCCTCATAATTTTGTTACCTTCAGAAGTGTGAATTTATTTAAAGGCCAATTAAGTTAAATCACCAAGGAAATATTTTTATTTTCTTGCAGCCTAGCTGTAAAGGACTTCTGGGTACATAAACAAGTGTGTAACAATAAAAGTCTGCCTGGCAGCTATATTGTTGGGGTTTCTGTACATTTTAAGTGATGGCTGTAGAGGGGTATGCTCTTTATCTATAGCACTAGCAGAAAGAAGTTATCTTTTTCAGTTATTTGCAGTGCAGGTGTGCAGCCTGGGAGCCATGGTCCATAAATTATTGAAAAATACTGATTATTGTATTGCCTCCAACCTGACCAACACACAAGTCTATCTCCTCAGCTGGAGTTGATGAAGAGACCAAAGAACTCGGTAGGAATACTTTAGGCTTATCTGGGGACAGTTTGGACTAGACTCTCAAGGTGCATGATTTAGTCAAGTGCCTGCTTGTGTTTACAAACAGAAACTTTTAAAGGGTACCCTGAATATGACATTTATTGTGCTGTAGTGCTTTTTCAAAGACTATCTCTAATGTCTCCCCAGGCAGTGTCTCGTGAGCCCTTTTTGCCCCCTGGCTATGAGCCCATCTGTGATGAAGCCTTACTTCTCCTGCCCCAGTCTCTGCTACAGTGCTCCTTTGGACTCTCTTGGCTGTTCTGGCTCCCCTCCTCTGCTCTGCATTGTCACTTACTGAATAGACTTGCTCAGCAGAGTTTTCAGAAGGAAAACAAAACGAAGTAGTCATGGATGACCAATACCAGCTTTTCTTTTTAACTCAGTCGTAAAGCATTGTTGGCTCACTGGTTTGGTTTCTACTGTCTATAAAAAGGTTTTGTGCAAGAAGTCCCCTTTTTCCCATCGCCCTGTGTGACACCAGTGCTGAGATGACCTTCTGCTGGAAAGTCTCATTGCTCAGTTTTGTCACTGCTCTGTATGAGTTTCCCTGGCAACAAGTTTGAGCTGCACTGAACCAAAAATATCTCACTGTGCTGGGGGAAAGTCAGTTTGCAGACATGTATTTCTCTTTAATGAGTTCTCTGGATGGTCCGTGTGTTCAGCCTGCAGATGTCATTATTGGGAATGAACAGCTGGGAGATGCAGTGTGTCCCTTTTCCTTACTTCCACTGGCAGAGTGGCCTATGAGGAGGCTGCCCCTGCATGATTGTCAGCTGAGCTGTGGCTGTAGGACTCACCATACTCATTTCTCATGGCACCCTGGGGTCTCTTTTTCCACTGAGAATGGTCTGTGCAGCAGACACAGTCTTCCTTGGATCTCCGCAAATTTCAGAATTTCATAATCACAGAATGGGTAAGGTTGGAAGGGACCAACCTTACCTAGGTTATTACTAACAACTTTTTCTGCATTTCTGTATAAATATATGCATCTTACTTTATAGCTGTGCATGCAGTTTTGCTCCCATCCTAGTCTTTAAAGGCACAGTTTGTGACACCTCCAAATGAGCGTATGTATAAATCCTTGGAGGTCAAGACCCACCAATTTGCTCAGGAGAGAATGCACAAACTGGAGGTGTTATTTCAAACCTCTCTTGTTTAGTTTTGACTTGCAGATAATCTTATCACTACCTAATGTAGAACACTGATGTGAAGAAAAGCATTTGTAATTCCAGATGTGTTCTCAAGATGACAAAATTAGAAGAGACTAAATTGGAAAGCAGGATTTCATTTTTAGTAACAGGCTCCCTTTTCTGGATTTGTAGGGTGTGAGGATTGCGGCAAAAGCCTTATAGGAGAATGCAAACTCCACGGACCACTCATCAGGGCTAAAGATAGGGTTATTCCCAGCCGAGCCCGTCTCACCCTACCTCACTACCTCACTTTGCGAGTGTTGGAGCTGAGAGCTGGAAACCAGCAGAGTAAGTATTTTAGCTCATTTTCCCACGTTTGAGAAAGAGGAGCAAAAACACTGGCCTGTTTTCATGAGTGTAACTCAAGGCATAATCATTGGGCGTTAGCATTATGAAGACTGTTTTCAGCCGAGCACAGCTAAAGCTCACAGTCAGCTACTGTTTTTTATGACTGATTTCTGGTAACAGGCACATAAACTAATGGCAGGACATTAGCCAGAGCTGGTGTGGCATTTAGCTGTGAGCAACCAGTTAGCTCTGTTTGGTCAATTCAAGTTTAATGAATGTTGAATTTGTATCTAATAATAACAGCCGTGCGGTACTAATTTTTTTTCTCTTTTCCCCAAGCATGCAAAACAGGAAAGAGTATTAAATGAAAGGTCAGAAACAAAATGGTAAATGGCATCCCTTATCCACCCCCTGCAAACTCAAGAGATCACAGTGGGGGAATTTACCTTTTGCAGCATTTTCAGTTCATATTATAGAAAGACTGTTGCTTCCTTCTAAAAGCAAAGCAATTTGAATGCCCAAACATGAACAAAGGAATGATGTTCTTAGTGTGCAAATTTTCCACAGCTACCTGTGTAAAATTAGTCCTGCCTAGATTGTTTTCAGAAAAAGAATTACAAGATGCCTACACTGTCACTCCATTGATCTGGCAGTGGAATAACTGGAATGATTAAGAAGGCTAACACTGTGTTTTTATAGATTCTCTCCACTCTTATTGGGAGAGAACAACCTTCCAAATTATGCCAAACAGCAGAGGACTATAGTAACATCAGTTTGTAGATTGAGGAGTATCCACGTTTGTATTGCATACTCAGTTCAACATCCTGTCATGGATTTTTGGTACTTTATTACTTGATGTAGTTCCCATTAAAAAAAAAATCGGTACCTATTTACATCCTTTTTAGTTTCTTTAACTTAGAATTATTTACTGGGCTTGTTGGTCTAGAAGAAGAAACCATGTGTTCTGCACTATTTTGTTTATCTCCTTTTTCACAACTGTAAGCATACAAGAAATAGTTTGTGATATCTGTACTAATATTAGACTGCTCTTTGTTTTGTTCACAGTCCTTGGTGTATTTGCAAAGAAAGTAATACAGAAGAGAACACAATTTGGCCCTTATGTTGGTCAACTGTCTACAAAACTGACCTGCTATGATGAGAGCAGGCTAGTCCTGCAGGTAAAAACCCACTGCCTTTCTATGAAGTGCATATGTGTCTTTAGCAGCTCATACTTATTTAGGTATTTTAATCAGTCAATTTGCCATCTGATCTAGTTCATTAATTGTACTTCGGATGTGTAAGTATGAGTGTTAATCACTCAGAAATTATTAGGCAGTAAAGCATAACCTGAAGTACCTAAATATTACTGTATACTGTGTTTTCTAGAAGTTTGCTTTCCTGCTTTCTAGTTTTACCATTTCTAGGGTGTTAGGCCTATCAGTCTAATAACTCTTGATAAGCTTTTCAGACAGCATGGCTACGGAACTTTCTTCCCAGATAACACAAAAGGATTTGTGCTTTACACCAAACCACTGGGAGGTTTGAGTTTTGCTCTGAGTGAGAGTGACAGAATTATGCACTAAGGCACCAGCTTAGTAGGGAGAAACACTGCAGGGATAGGGAAACACTTCTTAATTAATTTTAAATGTTATTGTTATTAATTAGTAATAATTGTTAATTTATTTATAGGCTTAGACACACAGTGCCTCATTTAATCAGATTGTTATTTAGGACTGGTACCTTCTGTTGCTGCACACGTAGGTACTGGCTGTTTTACCTGGACCATGGCACTATTATTTGTACTGTTTCCAGCAAAAATTGTGGCCTCTCAGGACTAGCCCAGCTTTGACAAATCTACATGGACATCCTTTCCCACAGGAATTCCTTGGGAGTGAGAGTTGATCGTGATCCTCTGGGCCCCAGTCTTTGCATTTTGCTGTCAGGGTCATGGCTGAGCACAGCTCTGTGTCATACCAGAGTCCATGGTCAAGCCACAGCCTCTGTGAGGACTTCCCAACAGATCATTGTTCTTCCAGAGTTTGCATTTTGTATCAGGCCCTCTCACCCCTAAATAGAGAGACACCAGCAGCATCTGTCCTGTGACACACTCTATGTCTTCATCTGAGCTTTCTCCAGAAGCCTGGGACTGGAAGATACTGTGTTGTGATGAAATACTTCTGAACTTTAGTTTGAGAGCTTCAAAGTAGTAATAGCTGTAAACTTGATTTGCACATGGAAATTATGGGAATTGTCTGCCAGGCAAAATAACACTGTCCATCTATGGGATTTTCATAGCATGTGGACACCAGAAAAGCTTTGTTCTTTTCTATAACTCAGTATCTTCAGTCTTTTGATTAGACACTATTAAAAATGCAGAAAATGTACTTCTCTAACAATGGATGGATGAGCTAAGCACCCAGTTCCTTCCTCTTCACCAAGCCATTGTAAACCACACCCTATCCTCTATCAGTCAGCACCATTTGCTTAACAGTATACAGTGATAAGCAGCGCTGGCTGATGAATGGACTGTTTCTTCAGAAGAGGAGATTAGAGTCCCAGATTTCCTACATGACAGCAGTAGCTGCCTTGACTTCTCTGTAGCATGAGTATGTGACCAAACTTGTCCAACAGGCAGGTGCTTTCATCGGAAACGTGATGAAGTTAGATAAAATAGTTCCCAGAAGCAATGAAAATGCAACTTTTTTTTTTTTTTTTGCAGTTACTTGCTCAGTTACATGGTTAGTAGAACAAATACAAGCTGTATTGTATCAGGTGTGCAGCTTTGTCTGTCCACGTTTGAGACTATTGCAGAAAAGCAGCTGTCTTGTTTGGGGTCAGTAGTTTTTGCCTCATAGGGGCATTTTCTTGAAGGAGAATCTAGGAAGTGTGAAGAAAAGGAAAAAGATCTTTCTGGCACAATTGTTGATTTGTATTTACTTTGCATTGTTAAGGGGAAAAGAGAAGACTTTTAAAATGCCATTATGTTGTATGCTACGTCTCTGGACTTATTAACACAAGCTATACAATTGTTCCATGCAAAATGTAGTAGCACTGAAGCTTGAGATTATCGAGTGCTCAGGAAGTAGATAAAGGCATAAAGCTTATCTTCCTACCTGCCTGCACTTAGTTCTTATAATATTATCTTTATAGAACATAAAAATAATGAACTATAAATGGGAAATACATACAAAGGCCTACAGTTATTTTAGTAGCGGGGTGCTCAGCGAATATTTGGTCTTCACTTTCTTTTGCACTCAATGTTCACTAGGAGTGAGCAATTTCAAAACAACCATGATTTCAAGGGACATATGACCAAGACAAGGTAGATAAGTGATAGCTGCGATTGCGAATTAAAGAAAACTGATGTGCCTCTATACAGGACTTGGTTTTATCATATTCGTCCTCCTGTTCTCCCCCTTTGTTTCAGGTATTGAAAGATGGAGGGAAGTATTTTCTGGACACTCCCAATGAGGACTGTGGAAACTGGATGATGTTTGTCCGGCTAGCCCGGAACCAAGAAGAGCAGACCCTTGTGGCTTATCAGCACTGTGGAGAAGTCTACTTCACAACAGTTAAGGTAGTTAAACCTACAGTGCTTCACCTGTCATCCAAAGGGAAATTTATAGACAAAGGTTCTGAACGACTAACTCTTTTACAATGAAAGATTGATTATATTCTGCCAACTGGATCATTACATACATACCACCTTTAATGTCATTTAATCCATAGTAAAGCAAGCAGTGTATGGGGTTTGTAAGGAAAAGGTGTTGTGTACTTGCTGTTGTGAGTAGTGAAGAAACTGAGCCAAGTGAACATAAAAATCTTTCATGATGATGGTGTTTAAACTGAATGCTATTTAATCCCAGGTAGGTATGGTGACATTATTTGGCATTATTACATTCAACAATACTTCATTCTGGAAATAGCAAACAAATTCGCTTCTTTTGTTGCATTTCTGGACAGGTGTTGTTTTCTGAGCACATTGCCCTGTGCTCAGGAACAGGGTGTTAAGTGAATCTTTATGTACAATTTTACATTCTCATTAAATTTGAAGACTTAACTGCAAAACTTAGAATACTGCAATGTTGCCATGAAATTATCAATTTATGTTAGAAATTTTTGACTGCATTTTTGTCTGAAGAGAGAGAACAAGGCATTCTGTGTATATAAATGAAACTAGAACATACAGTCTTGGTTTTTATTGTTTTGGCCATTTTCTTAGACAAAGTTGGATTTAATCAGAAATAAATCTTTTGCACACTTAGGAAATTGAAATCTATCTGTTGAACATAATGCTTGTGTATCATTGTGAGCAACATTAAAATTAAAAAAAAAAAAATAGTGAGAAGTAGTTACCATTAATTAAAATCCAGCATTTCAGTTTCCTGTTGAAGATTGGCACATATTTCTGTGGCATAGTATTATTCAGAGTTTTTCCTCCATTTTTGTTTCTCCCCCTGCACAGTGAGAAAAATATTTACTATATAGTGCTGATGAGAGAATAACATTTCATACCCTCTAAGTCTTTTATAACAGTATGAAGTACAGTTGATTTTGGGATTAATATCAACATAATAATTAAAAAAAAAAAAAAAAAAAAAGTGAAATAGTATATACTACTCTGAGACATATTTAGGTTGTGTTTGAGATGCTCATGCAATCCATACCATTTGATATTTCAACTTGATTTGAAATGCATGATATGCTTGTAAAATTGACAGGATTACTAATACTATATCCGGAAAGCGTGAACCTTTCCAAGAAGTAGTTGTATAAACTGGTAACTTAAAATTTCCAGTATAATATAAATTCTGTTGAACCAGCTCTCTGCTGACTTCAGCAGAACTCTGCACAGTGGCATTAATGAAGAGTTGCATCCTGTACACTGACACAGAGTGTCCTAGGATGAGGCACGTGTCTTGAAACCTTTGCTGTGCTGTGCATCATAGGGCATTACTTGGTTTTCATTTCTCCAAAGTCCCAGTATCATTCAGGGTACTGTGGCATCCTGCAGATTTTGTCCTTGTCAATAAATGTGATGGCCTTGTGCTACACTTAGGCACACCCTGCTGGTCAAGCTGTGAGGTTGGCTTAGGGCTGATTCTGAAGATACTTTCTCAAGACATTTTTAGTGAATGTATTAATGTGGAGTTGGACTGGCCGATTTCCTCACTGTTTTTACAAAGAAATGGGATTTCAGTGATGTGAAACTACAGCTACTGAAGCACATGTGTAAGTGGCATCCTGACACTGCCACTAGCTTACTTTCTGACTTGATGTCTGCAATCCTTAGAAATAAGTGCTTTAATAGAATTGTGAGGAAATAAAAATCCTCCATGGTTGCTGTTGGTCTCATCCCAGGAGGGTTTAATGTGTACACTACAGTTCTCTTACTGTCACTGGTGGCACAGAGTAAAAGGCAAATTGTATACTGATACTGATATTTAGTTTCAGTTTTACTGAGATTAGAGCTTTTGAATTACTTGACTGTTTCACACACTGATGCACTTGCTCTCCCCCCAAAGTCACACTGACTGGGTCTCAGCTTCCCATGAAGGACATGGCTGCTGTCTAGGAATGCTGGGCAGAAAGTTGTGACAGTGTCACACTGTGCAGTCTCAGGTGTCACAGGCCAAGGTGCTAAGACATCCTTAAACATTTGCATCACAATGCATGATGAGCCTCCGAGTTAATGGCTCTGCCTCATGCCCTTAATTGACTGGAGAATTCAGGACAGGCCATTTCTGTTTAGGCCAGGTATTACCAAATGTACACCCAACCCATACTGGTTGTAGTTAGCAGGCAGGCTTATGCTTGGGAGTTCAAATTCAGTTTTCAGCATTAAACCCACAATTGACCCCTCGGCTGTCTGCATTCACAATCTACATTGTCTTTTCCCTACCTGCTTATCCCACACCAAGATTACAAAATAAGTGGATTTTATGATGTCACATTTTCTGGAATATTACTCAGCTGCTCTCTTTCCAGGCTAGTTTGTTTGGTTTTTTTTGGTGGCACGAGTTTCTTAGTTAAAATAAAACTACAAGTGCATTGCAGTTTGGCTCTACCCCTGTTGCAGCAATGTTGTTTTTTATTATAGATGAAGAAAATTGTGTACAGGGTCTGGGAGTCATATAAATCCCCCATATAAATGACCCCAAAGTTTAGTTTTCTCCTTTGCATTTAAAGAACTAATAGATCATTAGCCAGTGAGTCTAATCACCCCTCTCTTTTTCTATTTGCTATATTATTGACTGAAAATATTTGTCAGAAGAGGTCATAGTCCAGTCTGAGGAGAGATTTGGGCAAGCCTAACTGGATGGGAGACTGCAGATTATGGGCTCCCTTAATCCTGTGGGGGAAGGCTTCAGTGGAAGCAGGGCAGAGTTACAATAAAGCACGGTCACAGCAGGCCTGACACATTAGAGCCAGTGCATGGAAAGGTGCCAGGTTGCCTTGCAGTCCACATATCGATCAGCTCTGCACCCATGCTCAGTGTGACATATCCAGGAGACATCCAAGATCTTGTGTATTCACTATGCAGTTTTCTTTGCATATGCCCTGTGGTTGAGTGTTGTGTCCAGTGGGCTTCCAGATATCAAGGAATGGACATGGGATATTGCTTGGAAAGACTGCTGGATGTCTGAACATCACAGACAAATGCATCTCACTGAACAAAGGTTATGAGGATTGAGGCATCCCTCCTGCTACTGGGCCCCCCCCACCCCAACCCCAAATCCCTGCATTCCACTTTTAAAAACAGAAAGTGTCAAGCCTTAGTGGGCAGCAATGCTCAAAAAGTGCTTGAATGTTGAAATTAGGTTACCAATAATTTAAACAGAGTCAAAAAATGCAGTTTGACTGCCCCTGCAGTCAAACTGCATTTGCCCTGCCCCTCCTATCTTTCTTATTGTTTGGTTTAGGAAAATTGACACAGGTAAACATGTGCTGGTTTTTTCCATTCACAGCCAATTGAACCCCACACAGAATTGAAAGTATGGTATGCTGCCGATTATGCCAAATTTATGGAAGCTTCTGCAGTCTTCATTAAAGAAGAATCAGATCTCTCTCCTTTGCCTTCAGTAGCAGTAAGTACCTCTACTCTGCACTAAAACCATCACTAGGCATAGTAAATTACAGTTTATTTACATGTTTCCTCTGTTTATATAACTCTAGTAATGCAAGTGTAGGCCATAGAGTACTTTTAGCAATTTTAGCCAAGTGGCTACTCAGAGAAACGTTGTTCTTTCTGTCCTGTGTTTGTAATCCAATGGAGCTATCAGATATAGTGAGAAGTAAGTGGCACCACTTGATGTGTTGGAAAGACTTAAGATGGGCACTAATTTGTGGATAACCAAGGTGTCCAGCCTCAGACTTTTTTCACTATTTCCCCTTCTTTTGTTCTGGCAGATTGGCCAGGGTACCCACTAATTATTTCAGTCTTTCCTGTTCAATAACCCTTCTCTACTAATTCGAATACCTTCCCCTCTGTATCATAGCAGAAATCCTTAAACTGATAGGAAAAGTTTGTTAAGTGATGGAACTGTGGCTGTGAAAATCAATACTTAATCTAGAAAGAATATGAAACAAGGAATACAAATGAACCAGGAATTCATGTTCCAAGGCAGCTTGTGAGGCCTACAGAATATTCCCCAGAAGGAAGGTGTGGAAGAGCCACAGCATTAGACACAAGTCTTAGCAGAGAGGGCTCAGTCTGGAAATAAAATGGAGTGGATACAGCCTCACCATGCTTTCTAGAGCAAGCTAGCCTAAGAGCAAGGAGAAATGAGGACAGTTTATGAGAAGCTTACGTAAAAGGTAGATGAAGTTGAGGATATACATGGTCATGCATTAATTGGAAGTACATTTCATCCGTGATTGGAGTTTTTTGGTAATTGTTTTTCATCTGAATTTTTATAGTATCAGTATAAAAAGTATTTTTCAGTATTTAAAGTGAATTCAACTGAATCCAGTAGAGTTCATTTCCATGGAAGTAATACTTCCAAATAGTACACTGCTTGCAAAAAAAAAAAAAAAAAAAAGCTTCAAGTCAGGATAGGCTTGAGATCCCTAAACCTAAGGTGTTTCTTATCCAGTTAATGGAAGTCTAATGCCAAATGTCAGGCTAAGTGAGGAAGTCACTCCTGGAGCCATTGACCATTGCTGTGTGGTAAAGCATGGAGTTGGCCCAAAACGCAAGGACATCTGTATGGCTAAACTACATTTTTGCATGGAAACCCATCCCATTTTTGTGTGGCTGAAATAACAGATAAACTATGCCTGTCCAAGGATAAGGTACAATATACAACTGCTTTTATCAGTAATTTCATAAATGCAACAAATGTAGAGACTTTGAACTTCAGTAAGCACAGATAAACAAAGGTGAAGGACTCAGGACAGTTACAGTAAATGCTGAACAAAAACATGTAAATCAGTATTTAGCCAACCCTACTTTTCCTTCGAGATTTTACCCCTAGAGAGAATCTATTGCCAATTGAACAACTAGGTGGTAGCACATGGAAGTAAATATGACCAAAGACTGGTGATATTTTCTAATACCCAATGATGGGTCTTAGAAAAGCACAGGAGAAGATGAGTAAGAAGCATATGACTATTCCTTAGAATGGTTAGTAAGGAAGACCTGTCTGTTCTCATTGCAGAAAGAGCCTGTAGACTCTTGGATATGCTCCAGCTGTGGAAGCACTTTTGCAACTTTTGCTCTGCTGGAATCTCACCAGTGCATCCATAAAGACCGAGTCCTTCCTACGAGGTTCAGACCGCCAAATAAGTTGGGACCCGTAAAAGCAAAAAGCAAACTCAAAGGGAAACTGAGAGGAGCATCATTAGGCAAAAGCATTACTCAATGCTTTGGGACCATTTCCTGTTCCTCTGCTGCAAAGTTCAGCTGTGCCAGCTCAGGAAGCACTTGTGGTGCTCTCGTGAGGTTTATACCTAAATGGAGAAATGGTCGGCCTTCACTGCTGAAGGGAAAAGAAGCGAAGCAGCCAGATAGTTATCCCTGCCGACTCTGTGGGAAGATCTTTGATTCCATTGACAAGCTCACGGTCCACACTTACGCACACAAAGGGGAGCGTCCCTACAAGTGCTCACAGCACGGATGCACAAAAGCCTTCATTTCCAAATATAAACTGCTCAGGTACAGCTCTGAAGGCGCTCCTTTTCTTCTGGGTGTGGAGGGGGGATTAAAAAAAGAAATCTTTTTCCTTTGCGGTGTTCTAGTGACAGGCAATCCTGGAGGTCCAGTTTTTTATTATTACTTTTTTTGATAGAATTGGAGAGAACTAGTCTCCCTTAATTACGGTGGCTACTCAAAAAGATGATATTGAGCAGTTTTCATCTACTCTATGCTTTAACACCTTCCTCC
This sequence comes from Muscicapa striata striata, assembly GCA_030060385.1. Taxonomy (NCBI): domain Eukaryota; kingdom Metazoa; phylum Chordata; class Aves; order Passeriformes; family Muscicapidae; genus Muscicapa; species Muscicapa striata. The sequence continues at coordinate 4,059,522 of JAREIS010000010.1, read as the reverse complement.
CCCACAACAAAATTTAGGCTTTAACCAGTAACCTGAGACGTTATAACCTGAGAATGCCTTCCTTTGAGAATGTCAGTTTTTTCAAGTTTTGAGGCTGCAAGAGTAAACATACTAGAATAAATATGAACACAAATAACTTTTTATTTGTGTGTATATGTTTTGGTTTCTTTTCTCTTAGGCACTCAGCCACTCATTCTCCACAGAAATCTCACCAGTGTGGCTACTGTGAAAAGACCTTTCACAGGAAAGACCATCTAAAGAATCACCTTCAGACTCATGACCCCAACAAGATGGCCTTCAAGTGTGAAGAGTGTGGCAAGAAGTACAACACCAAGCTAGGCTATAAGAGACACTTGGCTCTTCATGCTGCCACCAGCGGGGACCTCACCTGTAGGGTGTGTGCCCAAGAGTTTGGTGGTACTGAGGTTCTGTTGGAGCACCTCAAAAGTCACGCAGGGAAACCGACTGGCAACATGAAGGAAAAGAAACATAAGTGTGACCACTGTGAGCGTCACTTCTACACCCGCAAAGATGTGCGGCGTCACATGGTGGTTCACACAGGCTGCAAAGACTTCCTGTGCCAGTTCTGTGCCCAGAGGTTTGGGCGGAAGGACCACTTGACACGCCACACTAGGAAGACTCATCCACAAGAACTGCTGAAGAGCAGGTTGCAGAATGGTGACTCAGTGGGTCTCCTTGACCAGCTCTTTTCATACAGACTGAAGGAAGATGCCAGCATGCTGTCCCCTCTTCCTGAAAGTGTCCCCGTGCCAAATGGGATTGTGAATAGTTCAGAAACAGAGGAATACAGCTGTTCACATCTTCATTCCCAGCCAAGCTTACAAACTGCTCTTCCTCTTGAGTCTTCTCCTCACTTGCAAAGGATGGGCTGTGCAGACAGCCTCCCGGCTGTCCCTCCCACACCGTGTTCAGCAGCTGTCCCTATCAACCTGAACCTTCATCAGCCTAACAAATATGACCTTAGTTCTACCTCATTTGCTGCAGGATCCCTCAAGAATCTACCAATAAAAGTGGATGTTAAAGGTTACAACGTGCATCTTCTCGAGGACCTGCCTGAACCTCAGTCTCTCCACAAAATCAGTATGGAAGAAGCTTCCTCAGGGCCTGTAGGGGATACTAACAAGTACCCAGTACACAAAGAGACAGAGGCAGCAGCTGAAACTGCAAGCCTGCCTTTCATGGATCTCACTCATGTGATGGGTTTCTGGCAGCTCCCACCAGGTGACAGCCAGAACACTATTGGGGACATCACAATGGCATTTGGCTCAGAGGAACCATCACACAGGCTGAATGGCCTCAGCCAACAGCAAGGTCTTCAGCTAGCAAGTGGTGGGATGGCCATAAACCAGCTGCATCATCTTCCTCGCTCCTTTCCATCCACTACAAATTCTGTAACATTGCCTCACTTTCACCATGCCTTCAAGTAACCATCACCCTGTGTGGTTTTTCCCTTTTTTTTTTTCTTTTTTTTTTTAAAGACTGTGCTTCTCCTTACTTAAATCTAATAGGACTGGGGTGGTTTTGTTTTTGTTTTGTTTTGAAGAAAAACTGCCCCAGATGTTTTCAAAGCACGTTATGAACATGGTAGTTAAATCCAGGATGTTAATAAACAAGAAGCTCTATTTTTCATACCATTAGTTTTTTACCATATAACAACAGTAGAACTAACATATTTCCCTCATCTCCCTCTATATTCTTGTTTCTTTTCATGCAAACAACTGAATAACTATTTTCAATGACAGCAAAGTATCATAACAGGCACAATAAAACTGGTTGCTGCAATCGGAGAAATACAGTTAGGGTGAATGGGAAGAGGGGGGAAATCACAAAGAAATCAATTTAGTGAACCATAAATCACAACAAATTTGTACACATGGCAAATGTAACAAATGATTTATCAATATCAGATAGATTCTGTTAAGCACTTCATTAATGAACTTTATTAATCCTTAATTTAAATCTGAATCATTCCAAGAGTAAATTTTACGTCCTTGTTTCACTTTTTTCAATGAAGATCATCACTATTATGATTATGTTAAACTAGATGTTGTTTTCTGGTGGGCAGTTCAGCTGTGTGCCTCTGCTGCCTTTTTCCTAGGGCTGGAAATAACTAGCACTTCTGAACGACTGTGCAAGAACTGCTGTCTTGGATACATGTAGTTCTCAGAATGGGAAGTGAATTGTCTCAAGTTAGAACAGAACATTAATTTTCATTTAGAGCTGGATCTAAGACAAGCAGACAGCAGACACTTCTGTCTCTCTCTCTCTCCTCATAAAGCACCTGAGCATTTCCTTAAATTTAAGCCTACAGTATCCTGCTGGATCAACAGCTTGATTAATTTAACACTTAATAAAAAATAATGCATCCTACCTAAGGGGCCTTTATTCACCTTTTGTTGATAAAAATGGCCATTGTTTAGACTGGGAAATGATTAATAATTGTACCTGTCTGAAAATATGGATTTTCACAGAAATCCAGCCCTAGCCCAGGGGAGCCTGTGCCCAAGCAGGACCCCTGTGGAGCAGGGCAGGTCCATGCACAGAGGGGCTGTGGTGGTGAGCTGACACTGGGCCCTGTTCAAAACCAGGTTCTGAACCTGCCTTACAAGTGTCAGCTGAAATTAGCAGGTATGATAATGGTTGAGGCCATTTTACTCACGGGAGTTCTGCTCAGAAACAGTGGGACTGCTGCAGTTGGACTCCAGCCTTTGTTTCTTGCAGACTAGAAACACAGAGACTTCTGTTTGTTTCCTGGGGTAAATTGTCGTTGAGCAGTTCCTGTGTTAGTGTGACAAGCCTATCACCTCATGCATGAACAAGCAGAAATTGTAAAAATCACATTTTCCAGTAGATGATATTATTAATCAAAGAAACAAACTCTTCACAATTTACTTTGTTGCCTAACCCATATTTACAAAAAATAATCATGGTTTTAGTGGATGGCTTAGTTACTAATGGATTCTGTTTGATCTAAAACAGACACAGAATTTCTGAGTCTGAGTAAATTCTCAAACCCCAAGAATTACTCTTCCATTAAATCCAAAGAGAGTTCTCATTACTAATAAAACATGGAGCAAGCATATTCTCCCTCCTTAATCACAGGAATATTTCTGGAGAGCTTCAAATAAAACATAATTTTTAAATGATTGCTGTTTTGCTGTTACTGAGCTATAAATCACTGTAGCTGTACAATGCCACTGAATATTCTTACAAGTTGATCGGTACTTGGGTTAAGGATTGTCTTACTGCAGTTCACGAGAATATGTTCTGCAGATGTAGTGATGAGGGGTATTTTTTGTTACGAAAATTTTTGGCATAAGACAAACCAAAAGGAGTTTTAAGGTCATTTTTGTGACAACAGCAGGACAGAACAGGTACTGCACAGTCATGTCCAGTGAGTAGTTATTTAAATTACGAGTTCCAGAATAGGGAAGAGGTTGCAAACAGTGTTACATGCATTTTCTACAGCTAGGCTTGGATTTTCATCTGGACTTGGAAAGGTGTGTGTGTACATTCACTTAATTGTATTTTTTTCCTTATTTGGGCAAATTGTATTCACTTGGCTTCAAGCAAGCTTATGCACTTGTAAAAAAAACCCAACAAACTAAAGTACAACAAAGAATTCTTTGCTACAAAAAAATTTTGTAGCACTACCTGATGATACACATTTTGTCATTTTGGTTTGTGCTTTTATAAGAGGTGTCAGTTATTACTGAAATACTTGTCCTTGAATTTAAATGTGATGTTAAGAAGCAAACATTATGCAGACACTGAGCACGTCCTTTCAGCTGCTCTTTCAGCCCCTGGAGCAGGGTACATGAGTTCTGGGCTGCCAAGAGAGGTGCTGCTGCCTGATCTCAGCCTCTTCCAAAATATGGAAAAATTAAAGCATTTCTCACCAATACATATGTAACTACAGGTTAAAGACTGTCTCATTCAAATAAAAAAGAAAATACCCACTTTTGATGCATTTTAAAATACTTTAAAAGTACACGGCGATGATAAAGCACAGAAGTAAAATTTAAATATGCAATGCTGCTTAAACCCATCAGCCCAATTTTCTTTTTCCAGATTCTTGACATCATAAATGCAGCAGAAGCTGAGGATGTCCCATGACAGAGAAAGGCAAGTTATTTCAAAATGTGAGAAGCGGGTGTAAGGGCAGAGAACTACCATGGAGAAGGTAGGATAGGCCATGGCACAGGAGTTAAGAGACGGGACAGAAGGATCTGTGAGATCTTAGGATATTTTACCTCACATTCAAATAGAGATAAAAATACTCTTTTATCTGAACTCTGCTTGGAAACTTGTAAAAGCAGAGCAGTATGTGGTGAATAAACAACAGAATTACTATAATGAAATCATACCGTAAAAGAACAGAATTTAGTAAACATTTGGTCATAAAAAATAAATATATATATATATATATATATATATATATATTTTTTTTTTTTTTTTTTTTTGATAAGATACTGGAAACTAAGCTGTGAAATCTTACATTTATACACAGACAGAAGATAATGGGGACACACACATAACAACAAATACAGTAAAACTTGCTCTAAATTTGAGGATTCATTTTTTTGGCTGTTAAAGCAGCTGTGGCAACATTGCACAGTATAGTCTGGAATGGGTTTGGGGTTTTTCCCTTCTTGCCAGACAAAGAAAGGCTAAGCAGCACTGCTTTAATATATTGGGGCTACTGTCATGCCCACTTTTTCTAGCTTTAGGAGTTACACTTGCTTCAGTGCCATCCTTTCTGTATCCATCTAATCATTATTAGCTAGAGTCTAAGTAGTTTAATTAAACTTTTTAAAATATAGTATTTATTACTGCCATGTCCAAGTACTTTTCATCTTCATTTACTTAATGAGCATTTAATAAGTAAGAAAATTCCTTTTGGATTTTAATTGAAAGCCTTAATGAAAATTATTGGGCTAAAAAGCCTCTACTTGTTTCACCACTGAAAGTTTATGCAAGGTGATCCAAGGCTCACAGTGGATCAAATGACCAAAAAAATAAGAAGGGATATACCTCTACAATATTTCTGCCTTTTTGATCAATTTTTCAAAGCAGTTAAAGTGTTTAATACAAAAATGAGATTTGATTTTAGTCTGAACTCAAAATGCTTTGAAGAGATGCACAGCATACACGGCCATTTATCATGTATCAATCACTATCATTTATTGTTTACTGGAAGATTCTATTAAATATTCACATGAAGTTCCACAATGTTCACTTGTCTTGTTCAATATATCAAAGCATTAGGGGAAAGAAAAAGAAAATCACATGGTACTGGATCTTCCTACATTTTGTTAAAACCATTTAATGAACCGCTGGTAATGTCCACCCCTCTAGGCAATCATTTAATTAAATCTTGGCAACGGATACAAATAATCTCACAACTTTAAAAAGGATAGTATAATAAGATTTGTAGGCTAGAGAGGAAAAATTCCAACCAAACCTGAGTCAATGAATTGCAGTTTGCTTATTTTATGAGTAGTTGTATCATTTCAGGGAGAATTGATGCTGAAAAATTGTGTTGCTTAAGATCTTCCATAATGTGTCAGAAGAAAGCCTTAACATGTCCGTGCCAACCAGTCACTCTTTTCTTCTGTTGTCCATTTGTGGTCTAAAAGCAATAACAAGCCATTTACTTGCTATTTCTTACAATAAAAAGAGCTTTTATATTTTACTCTATTTTCTCTAAGAAGATTAAACCTGTATTTGTGGGAAGGTGATGGAGCAGCTCATCCTGGAAACCATTTCCAGGCACGTTAAAGATGAGACCACTTATTTGCACCACTCAAAGCCAGTTTCTCACATCTGCTTTCTCAGCTAAAAAGTGCTCTTGGGTAGCACTGAAACAGATTTCTTACCTGCCTAAAGTGCTCTGTGAAGCACCTGGCAAAGTTCAAGTTTTACAGAAAATGCGGCACCAGTTGCTAGCACCCAGCATCCACAAGCTGACCTAGACCAGTCTTTTTCACAGTTCCACTGTCCTCTATTTTAGATGTGAGTGTGGATGCCTATCCCAGGGACCTGCTGGAGGCAATGGCTGTCCTCTGTGAGCTGCCTGCAACTACAACCCCAGTGATACCTGGACTAGCCAGTATCCCTAGGGAAAGGAGGTGTCAAGCCTGTCAAGCCCCAGGTTTCAGAGTCCAGTGGCTAAACCCTGAGAATGGTGATGGTATCAATAAATCCCCACTGGTGGTCTGCAAGACCTCGTGTGATACCCACAGGAGTCACTATGCTGTTAACATAGTCCCAGGTAGGTAGTCCCAGGGAATAGAGATGACACCACTGGGTATGACAGCAGTTTTCCTGTAGCTGACAAAGTCAAGGAGGTGGGTAGAGCTGATGATGGCACTGTGGAATGGACACTCCCATGCCCATTGCAGTCTTCCCCACAGCCGAAGGATCCAGCCACTGACCAGCAGCAACCAAGGACAGTAAAACTGCACACAGAAGAACCCTGCAACAGCTTTGACTGTGAATCTCTGCAGCTGACTGTTTTGTGAGCATTCCTTTTCATCCTGTGCTTCAGCTCTCACAAGCTTCTCTCCCAGGCTGCTGAAAATAACCTTTTCAGCTATGGGGAATTATTCTTGGCCATATTTCCTGCTAAGAACTGCTAAGGCTGGAAGGGCTTCTTGCTGCTCTGACATGGCTTGGCATGTTCAGGGATGGGAACCCCACTGACTGCATGGTCTGAGGAACAGGAGCACCAAACATCCCAAACATCAGAGTCTGGGAAACGAAACATTGAGGAGTAGGAAGTACCTCCACACTGAAATCATGACATACTTGTTACTGAAATGAATGCTGGCATCTTCCACACTTGGATAATAGAATCACATTGTAAGTGCACAAGATCTGCTGGAGAGGTTTGCACTATTGGGTAGCAAATCCTCTTGAGATGTCTATTACAGCAGAGCACAGCCACTGCCTACTTGGGATTGGGCTGTTCCAAATCAAAGAACATTCAACACCAAAAGTAGTATTCTCAGCTGCCTATACTGGGGCCCTGAGGAGCTCTGCAACAAGTTTCAGTGAAATTGATTGCTTCAATTAATACAAAGGAGCTCATACTGCAAACACTGCAACAGAGTATTCTATATAACAAAAGCAAACAAGTTATTTTCACATTATAATATTTAAATAAAAAATAATAATAATTTCTTACCCAGACTTTACTGAAGAATTTTTCGCAGCAGATACACCCATAGATTTTCCTGTTTTCTTCAGTATTTCTGAAGTGGTCTCTGCAGATTATTATTTTTGAAATGTATTTGCCATAAAACATGATCATCTACATAGATTCTCAAACCTCAGAAATGCAGGGGTCAAAGATACTGATACAAGGCTCAGTATGTATTATTCACAGGTTATACTACAAATAACCTTTAAAATTACTTTTAAAAAATCTTCTAAGCAAAGACTAAACCAGGTTACAAGTAGCAATGGGTTCTAGAAAACATATTATGTGGGATCCTGCTTAGAGGGAACTATTTTAGGAAAGTGGTTAATTTTAGGGCTGAATCAACAAGGGCTTTTGGAACAAACAACACACAAAGCTTTGTATCTCATCTAAATGGGCTTAAGGTAAAAAGGAAGGAATAAATCTCAGAGTTGAAGATTGAAGGTTATGGAATTCTTTATGGGCAAAGAGAACCTCAAAGCCAAACTGTACACTTTAGGTCTATATAGATACTTCTGTTTGAGGACCTCTAACTGAAAATGCATTTGGGTCCCTCCTGAGGATTCAAATGAAAATCTCGGTGCCTACAGACCACACAGTGGATCAAGATGATAAACAGGAAGGCCATTCACTATCAACAACATCCACCTGGAAATTTTTCTCCTTTCTCAGTGTTGTGCTAGGAGTAAAATGAGTTTAGGATTTCATGTCAGGACTTGCAAACAAAGCCCAGCAAAAAAAGGTCAAACTTTATAATTCTACATTAATCTATGAGAAAACTGGATTCCAGATTCTAGTATCTGCTTTAAAAATGCCTCCCTCACCTCAAATACCTCAGGGTTCGTTATCAGAAAAACATAAATATGACTAAATGAACTCTTTGCCTGGCTTATGTTTGTCGTTTACTCTCTCCAGAAGCGATAACACAGCAGGTGTTAATGTTGGAGTTTTACTCTCAGTCAATGGTTGGTTGCCCTAGTAAAAAAAGATGCACAATCATCACTCAACTCTAGCAAGGAGCTTATAGACCCTAGTGAAAACTCTCCAAATTGCTGTTGAAGTGGTGCTAGGAACAGGCCAAAGGTCCACACTTTCACATTTGCAAGCCATTTTTCCTGCTCCAAATAGGTGAAAGAATAATAAAATGTTTCTACATCTTAAAAAAAAATAAACGAAAACAAAATCCCCCTAAACCAGCAGTACTCTCGTAAAGGACCTGTTTATATTATTATACTATACTATCCTATACTGTATATATTATTATTTATATTCATATTATATACTATTTATATTATTATTACTATACTATATTATACTATAACAAAACAGGATCTCACTTCAAGGCACTGATGATTAGCTCTACTTTTCTGATTCCCCCATGGGGCTCTGCTCTTTGGTCCTGTGTGTAGTGACCAGGGAATAGCAAACCTTCCAACAGCAGGGAGCCCTACAGAGCAGGAAGAGCTTTCTCAATGTACTGCAAAAGCTGGCAGGTTTTTGATTCTCTACAGCTGTTACCCTGGAATGTCACTGCAGAAGAGTCTGAAGAAGTGATTGTCCCAAGTTTTTTGTATTGTCATATTCTGTCACTTTTTTAATCAGAAAAAAGGCTCCAGTTATGGGCAACTCCCAGATTATATTGATCATGTCTTGCTATAAGAGTTATCAACTTCTCTGGCATTTCAAGTCTTACATTAATATAGGTCTTTACTGACCGCGAGCTACAGTTTAGCAAATCTGCTTCCAGCTCAAGACAGGTGTGACTCTGTTTGCTTACCAAAGCCAGTCTGGTGGAGTTTGCAGCATGGCAGACAGCTTGTTCTTTACAAAACTCCATGCCCCTCCGTTGTGGAGCCTCAGTAAACTTTTGACAGAACCATGGACGTTGAATATAGTCTGACAGTAAGAAAGGAACAGCTTGTGTCACAGTTTATAGAGTGGAGGAGAAGAATTACCCTGCTTTACTGGAGCACTCAAGATGCAGATCAACACCTGGCCCCACCAGCAGGTGTCCATGATGAATTCCCACCAGATTCTAAAGGACAAACTTAGCAGAACTACAAACCTTCCTCTAGAAAAACACTTGGGACACTAAAATGCATGCTTATGGTATTAACCCAGAAAACAGTGGTGCTTTCAGGAATAAATCCTGTGGATTAATGAAAGCAGATTTTATTATGTTTGTCCTAGTCCTACCCATTGCCAACCTCACAATTAACTAGTCTGAGCAGAGCTCCTCGAGAAGCATGCAAATATCCACACATCTGGCTGCAGGGAGTGTCTGAGCCTGGTGTTAAATGCTGGAGGATAGTGGGAAAGACAACTGCATTCACTGTGAATGGGTGGATGATCTGCTCAGCCTGGTGGCAGAGCTTAGAGAGGAGGTGGAGAGGCTCAGAAGTATCAGAGAGTTCAAAAGAGAAATAGGCTCATGGAATAGCATTCTTTCATCCCTGAGAGGAATGCAGTGGATGGAAGGCCAGCAAGTGTCTAGGAGCTCTGCCTCTCTTGCCATCAAGCTGAAGAAGACTTAAAAGCAGGGAAATGGAAACAGGTCCCTGCTCAGGGAGGCAGAAGAATCCCCTGCTGGCTTCCCTTGCCTTCCCAGGGGCCCTTACAGAAGAGGTGTGAAGCCCTGGATCTCGAGGGTCAGGCAGGTAACACTGGAGAAGCAGCTCTGTCTGGGGGGTCCCAGATTAACATAGTCAACAAGAGAGATAACAACCACAGGGAATAAAAGAAGAGTGGTGGCTGTGGGTACCTTGCTTTTGAGGGCAGCTGAGTGTCCTGTATGTCAGCCAGACTCATACCACAGGGAAGTCTGCTCCTTCCTGGAGCCTGGGTGAGGGATATTACCAGCAGATTCCTAGGACTATTCAGTGCACTGGTTACTACACACTACTGATTGTCCAGGTGGGCAGTGACAAGGACATTTGGCCATAGGTTGTAAGCAATGAATTCAGAGTTTTTTTCCAACCTAACTGATCCTGTGATTTAGCAAAGCACTGCTGAAGCAGTTGTGCCCTGTGAGCTGAGGCATGTCCGAGAGCCAGGTTTCTGGATGTGAAGCTGCATTGTGAAGAACATGCAGTGGTGCTTTCTAAAGTCTTTTTGGACAGTATTACTGTCCTGACTCTGTTAAAAACAATTGTTATGGCAGGTACAATCCAACTCATTGCAATGAACAATCAGTTTTTGGGATCAAAGCAGTCACATTCAGCCATCACACTGCCCTTGATGTTCTCAGACCCTTCCTCCATGTCCAGGGACTTTTACAAAAGCAGCCCAAGTGTCTTTTGCTTAATACTAAAGATACAGCATGTTTATAAATTATTTTCCTCAGTAACAACACAGAAAAGATGGCCCAAGCAGCCACCAAAAGCCTGCTCCAGACCAGTAGCCTGGGCAAAATGGTTCTGTGCACAGGGGAGAGACCTGGCTTCAGGGGTGCAGCAGGGAGACCTGGAACTTCAGGGGGGAATGGGGAGTTTTGGGCTCTATTTGGAGGAGGATGAGACAAAAACTAATTCCTTCTCTGCTTCTCACAACCCATGTACTTTCTCACCAGTCCTGTAGTATAGGATATGCATCCACACAGCAATTTGTCCTTCCTAAAAAGCAATTCTCCAATTCCTTTCTCCACAAGTACCGCTGCTCTTGCGCAACTTGGTTTCCTCTAAGAGGGAGGAGGAAAGGGAGGGTCTGCTCTTAGAGTTGGAAAAGCAAGACCAGAAATAAGACTCATTAAAGAACTTAGCAGTGGAAATTCAGAGAGGAGCTTGACCCCAATCAAGGAAGGAAGATGTGTCCTGCTGCTTATATTGCATTGCTGTCGTCTAGGAGAGGAGAGAGGCTGGAATCACGGCAGCTGCTTTTGCTATCAGTCATGAATTCCTGCTCTGGAAGTGAGCCCAAAGAGCCCCCCTTCTCCCTTCTGCTCTCTGCCTTCCTAATGCAGGCAGGACTCCACTGACATCCTTTCCAAGAGTGCTCCCACATTTTATAAATCACGCTATCATGAGATATTGTCTGTGTATGCATCTTTTTGGATGTGTAACTTTTAACACAGGGAGCTCTGCACAGAGGCCGAACCTGGTACTAAGTGATAAACCAGATCTGTCCTTTTCTAAATGCCTTTCCCTGTCTGCAAAGCTGGGTGGAGAAGGGGACAGTGGAAAAGCCACCCCGTGGGAGTGGGGAAGCCTGTGTACACTACTTGTTCTGAATGGAAAGAAGATGCATTTCACCCTCTGTTGTAGGATAGCACAGCTATCCTGACTCTCCTCCTGAAGTGTCAACTTCAGACCCCAGACTTGCTGCCCTTAAGTTTAAAATGTACGGCGACTTTCCTCTTCTTCCCCACTGTCTCTGCCTTGCATTCCTGCTCAATTCAAGCCAAAAAATAGACCTGAAAATTAGAGCCTATGGAGGGAATTAATGTTCTCATTCTGTTGTGCCAGGGTGCAAAACTGAATCCCATCTGTGGCTAATAAGATGTCACTGCCTTATCAAAGATCAGTACAAGAACTGCAATAAGAAAGCAGAACACAAATCTGGATTGATGCTTGGTGGGGGAGAAGGTGGAAGAGGGTGGCCCTCCTTCACAGCTTTTGTGACTTGCTTGGCTGATTGAATAGTATTGAGAAAATACTCATAATGCTGCTTCCAGTTACATTTCTTCCCTGGCTGTTTCTGTAATGGAAATAGGAGAAGAAACAAATTACACTTCCCTCTTGCAAGGGACAGAAATATCTTAGAGCAAGGGTTCTTTTTTTCTGAGGGAAAAAGAAAGCATTAGGAAAAAGAAAACATTAGAAACAAATGAAATTTGCTTTTTTTGAAAGGCACAGGGAAACTGGTTCAGCCCTTAACTGTCTATTGACAGCACCAGAAGAAGGATAAAAAACAAAACACTCCAACAAAATACCATGGTCATGGCAGACATAAGAGCACCTACTAAGGATTAGAAGACACCATGACCAATATCTTCCATTCTCTGTTTGTCATATTCTTTTTACTTTAAGCCTTCATATACTTCTGTTTCTTTCCACAACTGGTTTTAAAGGACTTTTTTACAACAGCAGTCAACAAATCAGTAACAGATTTGCATCTCTGGTTAAAATAATATCCATGCATGTCCATGTGTATTCACCTCCTTCCCAGCAAAATGGCTTGATCCAGTAAGAGCTTAAACATCTTTTCCTCCATAAGTTCATAAGTTCATAAGTTCAGCTCAAATACATCTTTAAACCCTTCACTAAAAAGGCAATGAATCTTTGCACCTTCATCTGTGTAAGGGCAAGGTCTCAAGTTCAACCTTGGGCATTTATGCACCAGCTATCTTGAATCATGCTCTCAGATTTAGGTGAAAAAAATCTGTTAGAAACTCACATTACCTTTAATATATATATTTGAACATTTACTCAAAGAGCAGAGACACTTATGTGCCTAGGGTAGGCATGACATTTGATATCATTTCTCAACAGAGAAATATTCCCAAACACTAGCAGCACAGGGAAGGTGAAGAAAGAATTTGGCGCTAAGTCAAACACATATGTAAGACTCATACACAACATCCAGGCTTTGTCCTTGGAGGAAACAATAGTGTTACTGGATGAAAGACTTCATATGGAGATAACAAACACACACACTCTTCAGTTTTAACTATACCTGTTGCAGGGGCTGCTTCTCCACGGTGGTAATTTCTCTTGCCTATAGTTTCAAGATGCCGAAGGGCTTGCACTTCCTGTTGAAGGCTTGCTTGGGACACTGGATCTGCAAAGAAAAACCATTGTTTATGGGTTGGAGTGATGGTTTCTTACCCAGGCTTTAAGATTGCTTACATTCAGGAGCAGGGAGTTGCAGCAGTATTTATTTTGGGTTCAGATTAATTCCTGAAGGACTTCATCAAAACTTTTAAAAGCTGTCAAAAACGTAAAAAGTACAGCAGCACTTCAACACAAATAAGAAACAAAAGCCATTTCCAGTTTGTTCTGCTCAGGGACAGGCTGGAGAGCAGTCCAAATTGCAACATGCAGAGAAGAATGGATGGGGTCTGTGAACAGGAGCTGTCCCGTTGGACTCCTCCTCACACACACCTGGCTCTCTTTCTTTCTTAGTTAAGGGGGAGAACAGTCTGATCCTGTTAAAGGGGCAAATATTTTCATTACTAGTTCTCTGAGTTTAGATGTATTCCAAAATGGGGTCTCTCCCCTGACCAACGGCACTGCTGCCCATCCCACCAATACCACTGAAAGAGTCACAGCCCCAGGTTGAATGGAAGCAGCTCCTTACCAGCACCCGTAACCTGACAACACAGAAGGAAAACTAGGGATAGCACCTGCAGCTGGAAGCACAGGGAAATTTTAGGTAGATAGGATACCCAGTGCCAAAATCTGTGGAAGAGTCATGTGTCACAATAAAAGAGGCTGTAAGGTTCAGAAGTGTCTCAGATTTTAGCATCACTCACTCTTCTGCAACAGGATGGGGAATGCCCTTTGTGAAAACACCATGGAAGCAAGGACCAAATTAAAGCCTCTTTCCTGCACTGTGAATCGCATGAGTCCATCCACAGCGGGTAAATTAAAGAACCTGTCTTATTAAAGACCCTGTTCCTATCTTATTTTGCTTAGTCTCCCTTTCTAATTCTCAGTTATTCTCTTGATGTTCTTAATAATTTCTGTACACTGTCCACTCTCTTTGCGTAGGAATTAAGCAGATGCCTAAGCAAGGCATTTTGGTTACAGCTCAGCTGGACTAAAATGCACCTCATTCTACTAAAACACACTTCCAAATCCTCATTTCCCTTTGAACCTTCTACTCACGTGATTCAAGTCCTTACCTTCTGTTTCTAGACATTTTTGACAGCAAAGTTGAGAGGAATACTCCTCTGCAGTACCTAAAGAGCCGCACACACCTGTGCCTTGCTCACTGAGGAGCAAACCTGTCCTGCATCATCAGGGCATGGAGAGTCATTGTAGGACTAGGATCTCACACTAGTCACAGTGACACAAAACTTCTTACCTGTCTCATAACACAGAGCTCTCTCTTTTCAAACTGTTTTGCTAGATAAAACCATTATGTCTTCATGAATCTTGAGATACCAAACATGGAACTACTAATGCTAAGTAATTGCACCTTTGTCTTGACTCTTGCAGTCACTCTGATTTCAGTGCATTTTTGTTTACTTTGTTTGGGTTCTTTCCTTCCAAATCAGGTTTTAGCACTATTGCAGGGCTGATCTGATCTACGACAGAGACACAGGATCTGTAACACAAACTGAGGAGCAGAGGAGTACATACAAGCTGAGAAGGAGAAGGTATGTGTTAGCCTCACCCCTTGAAGAAAAACCCTGCATTTAGGTTGTGCCAGGCAAACCGTGCAGCCATGCATTCAGTTTGTAATCCAGGGATCAGGGAGGTCAAGGGGAATCTTTTCATTCACTTCAGCAGGCTTTGGAACAGAGCCTGGTGACTGCATTATGCTGTCAAAGGGACTACTTATCAGATGGTTTATTAGTCTATTTATTTTCCAGGAAGGCTGAAATAACAAATTCAGCCTAAAACCTCTAACAAAAAAGAAAGCTGCAAGTTAGTAATTTATGCCTCACCAAGAGAAAATAAATCATTTTCAATTCAGTGTATAGTAAATACGGTTTTGGACAAGCAGGTAAATTAAGACAGTGCAAGAGTGAAGATGAATTCACAGCGTGTCTGTGCATGATAAATTCTCTAATCAAGTTCACTAACAAAAGCAGTTACTAGATAATTTGCTGTTTTAAACTTGTTCAACCCACTTCTCTACCAGAAGTCACCTCCTCCTTCCCCAGTGCTCATTACCCATTTCAGCGAAATGCACTGAAATTCCCATTAAAAAGAAGGGGTTTCTACCACAAAATATGCAAAGTGTTTTCCACAGGTTGTGGAAGGAGGCAGACCTTGACTTCAGGCAGCTGTGCAAAATGCAAAGCATGCAAGAGTCTCAGTTACACAGCACAGGACGTCATGACTGTGGCAGTTGGCACATTGGATAGGACCCTTGCTGGAACAAGTACTTCATTGTCAGAAAGGGACATCTCCATAGAATTACAGAAGATCCTGGGCTGGAAAGGACCCAAGAACGATCAAATCCAACTCTCCTGTTGCACACCAGGGTTCCCTTTTGCAGAGCTCCCTCCTGATTTATCCTGTTCCAACAAAGCACAAGCTCTCCTTTGCTGTGACAGGCAGCATTCTGTTTTCCACATGACTGCTTAGGTATGTGCTTTCACAATGACATCACATTTGGCTGAGGAGATGGTGGAACAATACTTAAGTCCATCACTGCCTAAATTCAGGGTAGGTGACCTGCACCAACCCAAATTGATGGTTTGGACATTGGCAGGAGCTAGTGATACCCAAAAATGGCTTGGGTGGAAAGTGTCATGCAAAGTATGGCACGATATTCATTATTAAGGTGGAATGTTTCCATGATATGCCAAGCAGCATTCCAAGCTGATCTTACATTGTAGGTGTTAAATTTGTTGGTATTTTCATTTAAATACCTCTTTTTGGGGCAAAAAATACGTGTAAAAGTTACATGGAAAGTAGTTTCAGGCCCTTTTAACTTCAAACACAATCACACCCATTTCAGAGCAGGGACATAACTTTTATTAAACAAAAATAGCTTGTCGGAAAACTTCAGGAAAAAGAGTCCCTTTCATTGGACCTGTAACCTACAGAGGCATTAACTTCTCTAAGGATTCACATGTAAGTGTTCTTTACCTGTTCTTGCTAAAACAAAAGAAATCCTTGTCTTGCTAAGCAGATGAATGACTGCTTTTGTTTCTTACCTTTACCTTGGGATTTTACCACGCTGCAAAGCACAATTAAGGTTATTGCAGTGTTTCACTGATTACAAATGCATGGGAACAAAGCAATTCTGTAATCTTTTTTATTCCTTTCCTATTGTCTTTGTTTAAATGTCTTTCCTCTTTTGTTTCCCAAGCAACAGCTGTCTGTCCTTAGTCCGGACTACACTCTTCCTTTCAAGTGCCTTCCTCTGCCTCACCCACCTCTATTCTCTTCTCATCCCCTCAAGGTTTTTGGTTTTTTTGCCTTTTGTTTCTATTTTAAAGGACTTTAGGTATAAGCACAATACCACTGCATCAGTAATGAGAAATATAGCAAAGAAGTGCACTGGCTTTAGTAAAAGACTGTCGTTTTTGGTAAACCACATAATCATATTCCACCCCAAAGCACTGAACAGCATCCGTTACTTACTTGTTCCATTGAACTTATTTCCTGGTATCTGACTCATCTCAGCAGAACTGCTTCTCAGATTTCCTTTTCTGTTTTGTTGTCAGGAGTCATGAGTACTGGGTGGTCAGTACTCCAGTTACCATAGAATCAGTGATTACACAATTAGCAATTGTGACACAGGCAGACCCTGTTTAAGCTTGTCAAACACATGAAAACTAGTACAGGCATCAGCTAAAGGAAAACACTGAAACTTTTTTTAATTTTACAGATTATTGATTCTGTTAACAGACAACTCTAGAGAATGAAGGCTTAATCTAGATGTGCATACTGTATTGATACTTCAGCTTTCTGAGCAGTGATCAAGACTTGCAGACTCAAATGTCTCTTTTCCCTTCTCCAAAATCATGTTACTTTACCAATTAAAATATAAAATCCTTCTTCCAACAAAAACAAGTATTTTGCATTGTTTCTGTACGTTGAAAGACTTCATCAGTCCCTATCAGCTTGTCTCCATCTAGTATTCACAAAACTGTTGAAGGAATATTGAAGATGCTTTGAATTCACCAGTAGTCAAGCCACTCCACCAATGTGTTGGTTACCATGTCCCTTCCAGTAAAAAGTTAATTTTTCACATGAAAGCAGAAGATTACTCTGTCTGTATCACACAGACCTAAAGCAATGGGGGTTTTTATGAATATAGATGGATTCAGGACTGACTACAAATCCTAGTCATTCACTTTATAGACCGGCGACTATCAAAATATCTAATGTTCACAGTATAAACATTTAAGTTCACGCCAAACCTACAGATATTGGCCCTCAGCTCATATTCAGGAAGTTTTAACAATTGTAGTGAGTAGTAAGTTTGTATTCCAATTAAACAGATTTAACACAAGACCTGAGGAACAGTACTGCAGAAACTACAAGACAGTCACTATCTGCAACACACACTTACCCAAGATTCTGCTGTTTGTTTGCCAGACTGAGTACTTCCAGCAAATCCAATTCCAATGGCAACATTAAGGGTCGCTGACTACTGTAACTGCAACATTCCTTGCAATAGACTTTATTTGCCAGGAAATGTAAAACTCAGGTTAGGTAACAGCGATGTCTGGCTACACAACAGCTTTTCAGACACCTTTGTTTACAAAACAGCTTCCATCACAGAACCAAAACAATAAATAACCTACCCAAAAAAAGAACCAAGGAGGAGTGGGTGTTAACTCCTTGACTTATAAAACTGTATCACAGCAAGGAACTATATTCAATCATCGGTATAAGAGAGAGAAGACAAATGAAAACACTGTTTTGTAAACTGAAATAATTTAATATAAGAATCTAATCAGATCAAATCTGTAGGATTCTGCTGATTTGTTGAATACATTCAACAAATCTATATATAACTCTGTTCATTGACAACTTGTAAGAAAAATATTTGTAATTTTATTACATTTCTAATGCAATGAAACTTTGCAGCAATTGCCATGTCACTCATGACAGAACAGGTACCACCAATACATTATTTTATATAGAATTTCACTTCAAAAAAATGACAAATTACTGGGTCTTGTTACAGTGAGATTTGAACAACTCCCTTTGAGCAGGACTGGCAAAGGTGTGAGTTAGCAGTTCCCTTCTCAATACAAGCGAAAAACTAGGGATGTTTCCACAATAAGTTTCTCAGTTTCATCAGGACAGCTTCAGACCTTGCATGTTTTGTTTCAGATTGAGCAACTCTTTCTCTTGTCTTGTTTTCTCCTGTTTGAAGGCCAGCTTGTTGGCTTTCTTCTCCATTCTGCGTTCCTGTACATAGGAATAATGAAAGATTTACAAAATAGGAATTAACATGCAAAATCGAACCGTTCCAATTAACTCTTCTAAATCATGAAAACAAGAGCAATCTGGACAATAGTATTATTAATGGCACTAATTATTAGTAGTCAAATTAATATGTGTACCAACAGGATAAACAGGATATCTTTCGTTAGCTGAAGCTTCTAATATGCAGGCAATTTCTGTTCCTAAATCAGACAGCTAAGATTTCACTGTGGCCAATCAGGATTTTCCAGATATCTTTCATATACTTTTCACTTTGTGTGATCTGAGATGTTATAACTATTTCCTTTGCTACTCTAGATTGCAAGGAAATCTGATGTTCCTTCAGAAGTGGTATCTGCAGTAGTGGCCACACCAACAGACCCCAAGTTTTGATACTGGAAACCAGTAAGACATTCTTTTCAGTAGAATTTTTTTTTTTTTTAAAGAAGCAATAATTAGTCCTTTGAGACCAGCAAGTTTTTCTCATTACCTTCAGACATAACAAATGAGTTTTAAACAAAGTTCATAAGACAGAATTCAGACAACATAAAATTTGCAAGGTTTTATTCCCAGTCAGGCGTACCTTTCGCTCCTCTTTTATTGCCTGTTTTCTGGCTTTGCGATCCTCTTTGCTCTCAGATTTGGAACGAGGCTGTGTTGATGCTTTTGGCAGGTCACTGCCATTTATCATTTGCATGCGTTCCACCTGCTTAGCTGTGAGACCCCTCTCAGGCAAGACATGTAGGGGAATTCCAGTCTTCTGAGAAATTTTTATTGGCTTGGGCTAAAATAGAAAGTGTATACATATTAGTGGCCCCTAGCTTCCTCTCCAAGAACTGCACGTGGCACTGCCTTATCAGTGTAAAAACTTCAGATCCAGATTTAACAGTAATAAATGTTAAGTCTCCTCATACTATTTAACTCCCTCACAAAACACACATTAATCCCAAAGTAAGAAATCAAAACATCTGTGAAAAAATCTGGACTTCCAGAACAAGAATAACATTTTCCCCTTTTATTTAATTAGTACTGAAAAAATAAAGAACTTATGTAGTCACTTAATATTCTTTTATAAGCTGGCAAGAAAAAGGTTTTCTTTCAAATTTGGGGATATCAAGCTGTGCTTGATGGGGAACAGATGGAAGACCAAAGAACTGGAATAAATTGTTTCAGACGATAGGAAAATAAACCTGAACAAATATGTGCTGTGAGACACAGATTACACAAAGGTGTCTCACAGAAAACAGCAAAGGAAATTCCTTGCTGTTTCTGCCTAGCTATTACAGAAATTTTGAACTGACTCAGTTTTCCTTCTAATAAGAAAAAACATAATGAAACTCTTCTTCAGGGAAGGAATAATACCAGAGCCCTCCCCAACCCTCATTTCTGCTCCCTGTCTTTTAAAACAGATACCTATTGAGAAAAAAAACACATTTATCTCAAGTTTAAAAAGTGTTATTTATCAGAGTAAGTTTATTAATTTTACCTTTGATGGCTCCTTAATAAGTGTTGGGTGATTATATAAGTTTGAATAGGTACCTAAGTCACAAAGAAAAAAGAAAGTAGTCAAGACATGCTTGCTAACAGAAATGATGAACTGTACTGCTACTTAGGTTTTGGAAATTCCTCCTGTTGTGCTCAGAGAACAAACCATTTTACCTGAAGCACTGTCAGGAAAGTTCTGAAATCACCTATCATTTACTCTGAAATCCTAAGAACAAATAAGCAAACTCCAAAATACTTACTCAAAATGGATTCACAATCCCACTTTTCTTTTGGCTCCTCAATAACTACAGTTACTATTTCTTCCTTTTCTTCCTCACTTTCTTCATTTGCAGGAGAGTCCAAATTTTCATCAGGTTCGAGAGCATCCAATTTCACACAACTTTGAAAAAATTCAGGGAAGAAAAAAAATCAGTTTATCTCTTCTTGAAAATATGTAGTTATGTAAGCACAGATTCCTTTAAGTAAAGCCCCGGACCCAAGAAAGCTATTTCCAATGCAATTTGTAGCAAAAATTAAGTTTCATTAAGTAAGCCTCCTCAAAATAAACTAAAAACATTAGAACAATGACACAGTCAACAAAACAAATATTTCTGCTTTTCAAGAGGATGAATGCCTCTAATAGATACTGCTTACATTAAGTTCAACACAATTATATAAAAGGAACATTACCTACTCAAACCAACAAAATTCCTCCACTTAAATTTTATCATACAAATGGATAAATACTCATGTGCAGCTGCTTTTATTGTGGGATGCAACCTTTGACATGGACTTGAAACAACACACCCAAAATTTCCATATAAACAGAGGATTACAGAACTACTTATGTGAAGCAGTATTTCTGGGAATACATACTTCTTCGCTTTCTCTTTGTAGTAATCATCCAGGACTTCCTGCAACCGAGCATTGTCTGTGTTAATGTAGCCTTCTAACTCCACGTTATCTAAGGCTCCAATCTCATCTTCATCAAATTGTTCATAAAACTAAAATAAAGAAGTGGATATCTGTAATTAAACCACAACTGTCATGCAACTTCTTGATAGCTTGAAGTGCCACACATTTCTTTTTATGTGCCTCTTTTCCCTCTCCCTCTCATTTGCTGAACAACTGCCAAACACATCTACAGTAGGATTTCCTCCTTACTTACATTTTTTCCTCATGGGACTCACAAAGTTACCTTATAATATTATATAAATCAACTTCTAGAAAACTTTTTCTATTATGATGCGTTATTTCCATATATGCCTTAAGAAGCCTGTCACTGCTCAGAACAAAAGTTGCACCCTATTTCCACTGCTCTGACACCAGTTCATGAAGGTATACTTTACCAGGGACTAGAAAATGATTTGCTGTGTTGAACTGAGCCTCTCAGACAAAAGTGTAACACTAATTATGAATGCTCATATAGTCATCAGAGTAATTTTGTTTACCTCCATCAGTGCTAGGTCTTTCAATTGCAATTAACACAATAACCTAGGTGACACAAGCCTCTAAATGTACAAAGTATTAAACACAGAATACATGCAAAGACCAGTGGCTTGATGTCCTGATTACTGCTAAAAGCAGTAAAATCTGCATAGGTATACAGGACAATGCTTGATGAAATGAATCAACAGACAGAGAAGCATTTGACACCTTTCACAGTTACACTCTTGAGCTGCCTCACCTTCTCAAATCTGTCATCCAACAGGGTTAACTGCTCATTCCGTCTTATTACTGAAGATGTCATAGAATATTCTGTGAAACGACTCCTAGTTTCTTCTTGCATAAAAAGGAATTCTTTTGTCCGTCCATTAGCCTCATCATCTGACAAAGGGCCTTCTGAATCATACTCTTTATCAGTACTGCAGCTATCCTTTTCATCACTATCATCTTCCATATCTTCCCATTCATCTTCATCCTCAGCATCTGGCCCCCTGAACAGAAGTATAAAATAGTTTTAGAATAATACATGGACCTTTACATAGTTCTGACTTATGCTGGGCTATCTGAAACAATTTGGCAACAACAGATTTAAATCTTGAGTGAGATTTCTTTCTGAGAGCTGAAAGCATTGCTTGGCTGGATCATGCATCTGTGCACTGAGACTGAAATTATTTTTATATTCAGCTCTACATGTCAAAGCACATATCAAAAAAGCAAAATATCAGCTGCATTCTTGACTGTTAAAACAAGCAAAATTTCTTATTGTTCATGAAATTATGAGAATGATACCAAACCCTAAGTAGATAAAATGCAGTGGAATATCACATGAAACATTTGTAAACATTTCAGAAACACCCATTAGCCTTCATCAATACTATTACTGATGTATTTTACATACAATAAATGACAATGTTTTAAATATTTCAAGAGCACTATTATTCCAAACATTGCATATAACCTATGAGCTCAAACTAACAAATGAAACCCATTTCTTGGATAACGTAAAAAATTTGATTTTGCAAGCTACCATCCAAATAATACAAGGTAATACTTTTTTCAACACAGCAAAGTATTCAGTTTGAAATCTGAAACCATCGTGGCTTCCTACACCACCACACGCGATAGCAAATAGCATCTTTCCTATTGACATATGACAAATACTTCAACAAAGCTCCATCTACCTCTTCTGTGGTTTATTTGCTTGTAGAACAAAATCATCTTCCAGGATATTTTCTGGATTGTCAAAGTCAAAATCATCATCAAGAGCAGCAACAATATCTGGGTCAAAATCTAGCCGCGGTCCTAGAAAGTTGAAAAAACAAAACACAAATATTTACATTTCTCTGACATTACAAAGCTACTTTCCTGGATAAAAAACAATCCAACTGGACTGTTCATCTGCAGTAAAAAAAGCTTAAACCAAAGAATCACAAAATTCTTCAAGAATATTTGTGGATTTGATAGAAGCCAGGGCATGTCATCAATCTCTTGTCAATTTTTATCACTCAGAAAAAAAAATTCTGCAGAAGTCTTAAGCTTCCATAAATGTATTTTAATATAGAATATTGTAAAAGAAAAAATATCTAGGTTAAAGTACCACATGATCAAGTACCAGCATTTTATTTCCAATCCTAAAATTCCCTACATTACAAAAGGTTAGAAAGTGTTTCTCTGCTGCAATTAACAGAATTGTCTTTAGCATCCTTCAGTCAGGACAGAGAGAACTGCTACAATTCCTTACTGTTATGAAATATGGAGATAGCTGTGGAGTCAATGTCCAGTGCAAACATGGATGCATAACAAAAACCTATTCACAGTCTGTAATGATGAAATAACACTAATGAAGGAATGTAAACATTACTCAACATTTGAAAAGAATTTGAGTGAAAATCCAGTTCCAGACTCGGATTCAAATAGGCAGAATAATAAATTAATACTATTATCTACAGTTGTCCCATATTATTAGTTTGTATTTGCTACACAAGAGTAAGAACTCATGGATTCACCCTCTCCAAGCAAAGCTAAAGAACTCTTATTAGTGAATCACAGAAGTAAGTCTCAAATTGAAATAGATCATTCCTTATGTCTGAACTGAACCTGTTCTAAGCCAAAAAAAAAAAATGACACCACAATAGAAGCCTTAACTACCATCTACTTCTTAGATGGCAACTCACGTCACAGAAAGGTGAAAAATACCTGAAACAGGAGCAGCTTTATTTAACAAGCCCACATCCTCTTCAAACTCTGTGGCAAATACTGAGGAAGGCAACTTAATGGATGGAGCCTTAGAAAAAGAAACAGAAAAACAAGATCACAATATATTGGTTCTCAGTTTCTTATCTGAGCTCACATTAACAAAATCATGCAGACACTCCTGTGACCAAAAGAAATCAAACACCCTCAGCTATAAGTGACTGACAATGGCATACTTCACTGCTTCAAAGCATTTTTGCACCTTTGCAAGCCATCTCTGTGGAGAGAAGTTTGTTGTGAGTACCTGAAGTGTTTCAACACTGTACTAGTAAAATAATGTTCATCAGTAAACTCTGGCTTGTTAGCTTCTGGGTTTACTTGTAGGAAAGTCTAGTTGTGGGTCAAAAGGATCCTCATAAATAAATAGATGCCCACAATTAATGTGTCCAGAGGATGCTAATGCTCCAAAGACCAGCATTACCATTAGCAAAAATACTACTTACTGAAATTCTCTGAATTTCATCTTCTATGTGCCCCTCACTTGTGATAACAATTCTGCTTTGCTGTCCACGCACAGATGGGACAAGCTCAGAGGGGCCAGAGGCTTCTTTGAGGTGCTGCAAATAGTCATAGTCATCATCAAAGAAGACACCATACTTGCGCTGCTCTTCCCTTCTTTGCTCCTCATGTCCCTAGGAAGCAGGGGGAGAGGAAAATAATCAAAAGGAATGCATTTAGTTACTCAAGTCCATTTAAAATTTACTAGCAAAAAGAAAAGCAACACATCTACTGAGAGTGCCTTAATGTTGAAGTCCTTGTAGTCCTCTTTCCACTTCTTACCCTAATCCACAGCTAATCAGAATGCTGCAATCAGCTGGTTCCATGTCTGGGTGCTGTCTGAGCAGCATCTTTCCATCAGCAACATAACCAACAATGCCTGCTTTATCACAGTGAGTCAGGCACGTTTTGTTGGTTTTTTAAATACATTTACACCTCTAATGCTAGTTAAGTCATCCTTCAACCATCAGGCAGTAACTCACAACTATGAAATTCCCTACAACATCCTTTTTTTAAAAATAACCTGAACTAAATACTACCTTCTCTCAGGCTGTTTTTGAATTGTAAATGGCATGCCAACTTTCTTTCTCCATGGTGTTTCTTATCTGAATGAACCTCAGTATGAAAAGTGAATATTTACTTTCTGTGTGGGCAGCAGAACTCTCTGGGGTGCAGTATCATCAGCAGCAAGAGGATCCCTCTGACTTCGGTGCACTAAGTGAAATGTTACTGCTTTCTTCTTCTCTATGAAGGGCTTTTTCTTCTTGTGAGGCTGCAAAAGGAAATTTGGTTAACTGTTAACAAAAAATGAAATATTAAATGCTCGTAATGTTTTCTCTGTAGTGTGCTGCTGTATTCATTTAATTCGTTTGCATTTATTCACAATGCCTTATAAACACATGCTTGGAGACAAAGAGATCAGTGGGAGCTTAACTCATCGCCCCACACGCACAACAGACTGAACATTTCATTTGTTCTAACAACAAACGCAGCTTATTCAGCTACAAAATGGCAATACATGGAACAGTTAATATCTGACAGTGGCACACAGAGTTGAACATACAGCCCTAGAAAGGAGTTCTGCAACACACTTCCAAGAAAGACAGGAAACTGACAGAAGGAAATTAATCTAGACACCTTGCTCCATGAGAGTTCTTTACACGGCTGCTCCTAGAGCAGCAATTCCACACCACTCGTGAGGACCATCCGCAGCACCCCTACCCAGGCACAGCCCTGACATCGACATACACATTTGCTGGATCAACAAACCCACCAAGAATTCTCAACTGGCTGAAAGCCTTTCCTGCGAGTTACCACATCTGACCTGGAAAAACACTTTCAACAAGGTTTCCGGCTTTACTTTCCTAACAAAACGCGTTACAGCCGATACAGGCAAGCTGAGGGCGACTCTACTGCTCCAACCCGCCTTCTTCCCCGGCAACTCAAATACGGAACACGGCACACTCACCATGGCGCTATCCCCCCACACTCCCGGTGTCCCGAACCCCACTCGCTCCCACGCGGGCCAGGCGTCAGTGCCCTCGAGCTGTGCCCTCCATCTTGGGACAGACCACTGACCAACGGGGGGAAGCAGATAAGCGGCCAGTCCGGCCACGTTTGTACGGTTTTGTTCTCTAGTTAAAAAAACAAAACAACGAGCGTTTTCTCAGACTGAAATAGTATTTTTATAAAAGAGAAGCTCAGTGGGCCCAAGCAGGATGCTTGTCGGAGCCATATTTTCGCAGTTCTCACCTCAAAATGGTGAGGAATGGTTCGGGCCAGCAGCGCCCCAATGGCAGAACGCGGCGCAGGCGGCCGAGGCAGCGCGCGTGCGCAGTAGCCGGGGCGGGGCTAGCTGAGAGGACGGGCGGGTTGGGGGGCTGAGTCTGAAGGCGGGGAGTAAATAAGACTTGTTGGTGTTAACCGAGTTTTGCCGTATTTGAGCTCTTATTTCTAATGAGAAATGGCTGGGGGGACTGAGCCTGTTCAGAGGAGAGACGATTAAGGGGGGGACCTCATCAATGTCCATAAGTATCTGAAGGGGGGGTGTCAAGAGTTTGGATCCAGGCTCTGCTTAACAGTGCCCAGCAATAGGACAAAAGGCAACAGACAGAAACTGATGCACGAGAAGTTCCACCTGAATATAAGGACCAGTCTCTACTATGCTGGTGATCACGCAGTGGAATAGATTGTCCAGCGAGGTTATGGAGTCTCACTGGAAATGTTCAAGAACTGTGTGGACACAGTGGAGTGCCATGTGCATTCGGATAGCTCTGCTTGAGCAGGGAGGTGGGACCAGATGATGCCCTGTGCTCCTTTCCAACCTGACCCATTCTGCAGTGTGACACTAGTTGCGTAAATCTTACCTGCACATATAGCGGGGCTGTGCGCAAACGCAGGCACTCACATACAGGCTCCTTGCTAAGAACAAGAAAAGTATGCTTGGTATTTTAAAACCTGCTTTGTTACTTTACAAAAGAAAGTGTAAAACACAGAGGGGAGCAGGATTTTGCTGTAAGCATGTGCTACAGGCAAATAAAACAGTAACAGCTAAGAAGAGGTTTTCACTGAAAATTCAGAAAAGTTACCTACATTATGTGTATATGGATGCAGCTAAATATATATATGCATGCAAGTATCTTAAAGTATTAGCTTTAGTCATATTTGGGTGGATTTCATTGTTTTTCAATAGGTGTCACTAAAGCTCCGAAAGATTCCAGATTTTTCACTCTTCTGGCTGTTTTCTGAAGTCTTGAATCTTTACCAAGTTTTATCACACTACTCTTACAGAAGTACACAATCTAATCCACTCCATCAGTTGAAATAACTCCTGTACTCGGGGGATTCCGATTATCTCTGCATATATCTGTGCAAAGGCTGGACTTTCCCCTTTCTTGCAAAAGAGCCCGGTGAGTGTCCTGCTGCAGTCAGCCACGTGCGGTGTGGTACACACCCCGCGGCACAAGGAGATCGGCAATGACCCCTCCTGGACCGCAGGCTGCGCATGGATTTTTCATGGTGCATCCAACAGCAGCAACTCCATCCCTACAGTATGTCCGTGCTGCCAACCCAGAGACAGCTGGAATAGCAGAGCTGGATTTGCAGAAGGTAATTAAGAGCAGAATCGTTCAGCTGTTGAAAACACAGTACTTAGCATTTATTTGTGGGGTAATGAAGTAGATTAGATTACTCCTTATTGCTTCCAAGTTCCTGACGTGCTTCTCTGGCATCCGCAGAAGTGCATGTACATAGACTTGGTGACTTCACGATCCCCTAAACCTGCTGACCTCCATAACTGGTGATGGCAGTACTGTCATTCCACATGCCCCAAATCTGGTCCAGGAGTATTGCATCAGTTTGGATGTGGAAAAAATTAAATTTTGCTCTCAGCTGTGTTGTTAGTCAGCTGTTTCCTAAGTGTAAGATAAGTTTACCTGTTCAGTTAAGCCTCAGTATTTTCTGTCTTTCTTTAATTTACATCCTTCCCTTGAATTTCGTGGTTAGATTCTGAGTATTTAGGAGGAAGGATATCTATTGTATGTTCACACAGAGAGATTAAAACAGGTTCCTTCTCATATCAGGGAAGATTAATGTATACTAACAGTAATACATCTGGGGATGAGTTTGAATCGAGGATTAGCAACAATAGGCACCGCGTTGCCTCCTTTATTGATACCTGAGGGCGAGTCATCTCCTGATTTATATCAAAATTCAATATTTAGTATTCCATGTATGTGAACTGTGTATGAGAGAGTATCTCAGAGACTCTGCTTAAGCTTCTCATTTCATCCAACCTTTACAAGACCATCCATCCCACTGCTCTCTCTCACTGGGTTCTTTGCAGAGACTACTAACAGAACTCAGCAAAGAGCATCAGAGACTGAGGGGGTAAGTGCTTAGGTCACTAACCACTTATTTTATGCTTGCAGAAGAAAAATGGTCAGTATTGAAACAGTCTCACTGCCAAGGCAGCCATATAAAAGATAATATGCTGGAAGTATATCCTTACCATAATCAACTTGCCTTCTGTGTGAGGAAATTTATGCTCATTTTTCCTCTTAGTTCTTGCAAAGAAGAAATTATTGCAAAGTAATTAAAAATGAAAGTTATTGTCAGTAACTTTGAAAGTTAAAAGATCGGCAGATACACTGCTGACTAGGCTGAACCCTCAGCTGTGCAGATCAGTTTTGTTCATGTGCAGAGGGTGTATTTCCACTGCAAATCTGCTGTCAATAAAACTGATAAAAAACACTTCTTGCTGATAAAAGAAGGGGAAACTGGGAGCATAGATTAGGTCTCCAAACCACTGAGCTACAACTGTAACTTTGGATTTTTAAACCAAGTGTCATCTCTTTGAACACACCTCTCCATGAATGCACCACACACAGGGAATTTACCAGATGTGTTTGAAGGACTGCCAGAATTCAAAGGAAGGTTTCAGGAACCTTTTTTCATCTCATTTCCACAAGGAGGGAGTTTAATTTGGCCTCTGGAGGCTTTCTGAATTTAACTCTACAATGTGTGCCCATATACATGCTAGAGATTCAAGAACAAAATATTTTCAGTAAAGATGTTCTGAACAATTTTATTGAGGTGTTTTTTAAATTTCTCTATTTATATATATTCATTCATATATATCTATAATTCAGAGACCTAAACAGTTGTCTAAGGCACTTGGAACTGAGCACAGCAGAGTATCCTACATTGGTGTACAACTAGGCAGCACACTCTCAGTTTCCTTGTTTAATAAAAACACCACAAAACAAGCATAATATATGTACTGTGTAAACCCCCCAATACATTCTTTATGTTTTTCAGGTGATGATACTGGACTATATTCTTGTGCATATGTATATATAGATATACTACACTACAGATAAAACCTCAAGAAGCAGCTATCATTAATTTGTAACAATTACAGTTACTTGCATTCACAGATCTCACACACCTGTGTAAAATGATGTATCAGATCTGCCACTTCTTTGGAGTTACCATGTGCAGTCACACTGAGCCAAGTAGATGCATTAATTTTATAATTGTAACATAAAATCCACCCTGTGTAAGCTGAAAAGTTATTGGTATTGATTCTTCCATCTTTTAAAAGTAATGAAACATGTGAAAAGTACATTTTAAAGGGACAGCAATTTTAAGCTGATAATGTTTCAGATACATTTTTTGTAGTTACCAGTAACTATTTAACATCACGGGCAGCGGGGAACCAAAATTGAAGTATGTTTGCCTTACTTGACTTGTAAATAGAAACATTTAATGAAATCAAAGGAACTAACTTGAAGAATAATTTTGCACTATTTTTCATCAAATTAATAGAAACAATAAAGTCTTAGGACCGACCCAGTGGGTATGAATAGGTGATACTCCCTATGCAAAATTTTAATTCCAATGAATTCACATAGAAATTCCATTTCAGGTGATTGTGGCTGCCTCAGAGTCTATTCAGCAAGAAAGAATCTTCTGGCTGTACTGGACCCTCGGAAGCCCCTTCTGGAGCTTAGCAATCCAGCTGGTGTGGATGTGTGATCGAGCCCTCCCTAAGGGAGTCGTCGCTCCGCAGTGGCCGTGCGGAGTTGCTTGGAAGTGGAGGTGTGCAATGATCCCCACTGAACCTGTCCTGGTGCACTGCAGCTCTGCCAGAGAAATACAGGCTCCTGATCTCCCAGAGTTTAAGGTACAGCTGGCTCTGAAGCACAGCGCAGGAATGTTGCCATGATTTACTGTTTGAGCCATTGTGCTGCAGAATGGGGACACAAACTTATCAGCTCCTGTGTGTACAACAGTGTCTGTGCTCTGCAGTATTCTTGTGCCTCCCACATTTGCAGTTCAGTTGTAAATGGAATTCTATTTTAAGGAAACCCTCCCAAAACTTAAGAGCTATTTGAACAGTTGCAGGCAATTAAGCATGTGCAATCTCCCCATCCTTCCCCTGCTGCTGATACAGTCATATGGCCATTCAAACAAGCCATTGATATTTTAGTTTCAAATCACATCAGCTAGACTAATAATAATCCAAAACACAGTCTTTCTTTAATTCCAAAATTTATACAAGTTTACAAATCAATATACCACCACACAAAGTAGTGAAAGGAAGAGAAAATATGTTTAGCAATGTTTTAGCATTTTACTATATCATAACAATGCTCAAATATTGTTAAATTTGATATAGTATTGCAGGATTTTTAAAAATATAACGAATTTATGCTTGAACAAGAAGCTACAGATAATACCATTGCTTTCTTTGTTTCTATCCAATGCAATATGCAGCTTCTAGAAAATACTGGTGAAATGCTGTATCTAGTTCATATGAGCTTTATTTCCATTAAAATCTTGAAATTAAATGGAAACACAAAGTGAAACCTTATTAATTATTAAAGTTAATAAATAAAAACCTGTTTGAACATTACAGCAAATATATGTTAATTTCACTCCATTTCTCCCTTTCTCTCTATAAATGCAGTTTTGTAAGTTTTGGTGGGTGGTTTTTTTGGGTTTTTTTTTCCTTTTCATCAGAATTTATGTCCCATCAGTGAGCATTGCACTGATCTTGATAGGAATACAGATAGGAACAAGAATGGAACTAAATGTGGAAGATCCTAAAGGCAGGAGGCAAGTCTACCCATACTTTTTTTTTCACCCTGAGTATGTTTGCAGTTTAGTTTACAGCAATGGCACAGGTCCTAACTCCTGGATCATTTAACCAGAGGACGTGAAAGTGTTAAACACACGGTTCATGTGCACCTGACAGTCTCATGCAAATGTAGGCTTGTAGCTTGGTTTGCTTTATCATTAAACCATCAACAGCATTAAGACATGGGCCAATATTCTGATGTCTGCTTAGGATGTCAGCAGTGTTCACACAGGCCTGTCCTGCCAGGTACCCAGGTGACAGCGTGGCTCTCCCTGCCCTGACTCCCAGCCCTGCCAGCTGCAGACAGTCAGGAGTTTTGGTTGATTCCCAGGCTGCCAGACTGGATTAGATGTTTTTAGTCTGCGGCTGGATCTTGCACTTTATGATGATACAAAATCAGGGCTCAGACTGAGTTTATAGTCAGGTTAAGCGTCTGCTAATTTGAAACAAATTCTCTCATGTAGTATTATTAGTTACAGGTCTGAGTTTGAAGCATCTCTGCAGGAAACCAAGCACTAATGTCATCTGGAAGCAGGGGTCTAATTTCTATAATATCAGTGATAATTCCTCCTTTGTTTCACAGCTTTCATTTGGTTTTCAATTTAAAAAATGGGCACTCATCAGATGTGGCTTTTCCACGTCAACACTGAGGCTGTGGTGCTTTTCTAAGAGGTGCTAAGGTGGCCAAAGCAAATAGTGGGGCTGTCCTGCCTCACACCACATCAGAGGTCAGTAAAGTCCACCACAGCAAGGGACATGCACAACTGTAGGTAAATGATAAACCCAGCAAATGAATGCAGTCTTGTAGAACTACAAATGGCCATGAATACTTACAGTGTTTTTGAAGAAATATTGCTTCTGGTGCCACCATGTTTCAAATCACCAGCTGAAATTGTATTTAGCTTAAATAATCATTAGCATTTAGTTTAATTTTTTTTTCTTTTTTTGGTACTTGTTCAGTCAACATATATAGCACATTTAAAAAAATCAAACAGATAGACTGTATTTGAGTTATAAAGACTAATATGGATTACCCAAAAGAAGAGACGAGACACTTTAGAACCATTTCAATTTTTTATGTGAAAAAGAAATTAGGATTTGATTAAGCATCCATTCTTTTGCACCCACAGCAACATGCTCTGAAGTGTGATTATACTGATAAATATAATATATGGGATCATTTCAGAAACCACTACTTCAAACTGCTCATTTTCTCTTTCTGTGGATGTAGACATACCTGAGTCTGTGCAACATAGGTACCATGTGTGTAAGGTTTGTCATATATTGTGGATGATATTTAAATGATTCATCCAACTTGATAAAAATTATCATACTGATCCCTCTTAGCCAACTGGCTGTACTATACTTTGCATGAAAAGTGCTATTATTTCTTTGTCTGTTTAACATCTTTTTAACTCTAGAATTACTCATTCATTAATTTCTCAGGACTTACCCTGGTTTTTCCCTTCTAGTAGGCATATGCAGCACCATAACAGATATATGGTGTAATATTTCCAGTGGGTTATTGATGCAACTGGAAAACATTTGAAATTATCAATACAGAGGACTAGGAGAGGCAGCAGAAATTGACTTCAGGCTTTTCAAAGCAAACTTGCTTCACTGCACATGGTGATAAACCAAATTCTCATTATTTTTTACTGCATGGACAACACAGCTGTTGTTTTTCTTCCAGGTGATAATTAGAATATAAAAATAGTATATACAATTCTATGTCTCTGTGTGGATACAATGCATGACGGATAATTTGTGGTTCTAATTCTGCAAGTATACTACATAAGATTTTTACATAAGTTCTGATAGGCAACTCAAAGGCAACTCTTTGTCCAGTTAAGTAAATGTGCTTAATTAGTTTGCTGAACTGTGGGCCACCCAATCTGATCTTCATCTGATAATTATCAAAATAGTAAGAAATTAAGAATTAACTCTGCATCTCTACCAAGGCTAATGTCCTGAATCTAGCAATGGCTTGAAGGGAATACTTGAAAAAAACCCATCCAGCCCCAGAAGGAGGATAGGGAAAGCCTGAGTGATACTTTACCTATGCATCCTTATCTCTTGTGACATAACTTCAGCTTGAAGGAGTCTGAGCCAGAAGTTCAATCCTCATCTTTGTGTTATTATTCTTGAAACAAAAAGGTTGCCACATGACTTTCCATCCATGGTCCAGGCCTAGTATAGAGGAATGTCTTCTTGCAAAGTCAATTTTTTCACTTTATCCTAAGAGTTTAACAAGTTTAAATTTTCTTGTGTAACCTGTGTGTAACTTGGCATGGTGGTGGAGCTACTGTCTTATATAAAATATTTATAGTCTGACCTTACCTTTTTCAGAGTTATTCTGTCTTATATAAAGTATTTATAGTTTGACCTTACCTTTTTCAGAGTTATTCTGCCTGTGCAACAGCTGTCTTTCTGCCTTCAGTATCTTGGCTGCTTTCAAATGTTTCAACGTGATTAAGGCAATACTGAGATCTATTTAATTGCTCCACTCATTTCCTTTGAAGTGAAATACTGTGTTTTCTACATAGTAGACCTTTATATGATTTTGGACACACATTCCTAATTTGGCAACATTTCAGCAAAAAAAAGTTGAAGCAGAACTATTCTAGTGTAACTTTCAAGTTTACTCTTCAAATTTAAAAAAAAAAAAAAAATTAGCATTCTACCAGACTTGCTGACAAACCTTGTCTCTAATGCCCTGCTAATTCCTGTATGATTTAGAGCCAGAGAATACATTTTCACTGCTTCCTTGATGTCAGTGGTGTTTCTATATTTATAAAATGATGGGCTTTCTAGAAGCTTATTTTCTGCAAATGGAATCCTAATGGCTCTTATTGATTCCATTTAAAAAGGAAGGTGCTGCTTCCTTTTCTTTGCTACAAGCATGTAGATGGCTTTTTAAATTTGGTTATTGATATTTTGTGGCTTGTACATTATTAGACTTTTACCAAAGTGTAATGGATCCTAACAGTCATTTAAATCTTATGTTTTTTAAAAAAGGTTTGCCAATGTCTTTAAAAATAATAGTGACAGAGAATGACAGCTGTTGGAAAGTATTTTCCTGTTACTAGAGGTGCTCTTCACTAAAATAATCCACCTCATTTATGCAAACCTGGTCTTGTTGTAAATAGCTCTAAAGAGGGATATCTAATTTTAGCCACCAAATTGCCTTCCTGCCTTTAGGCTGACATCTCTAACAACAACCTTCAATTTTACAAACTAAACACATTCCACAAGAATCTATCAGAGGTTCTGAGGTAAAAATCACATCTACACAGACCTTTTATTGCCAGAAAAAGAAATACTTACACTTTATAATTAAAAACTGAACAGGACACATAAAAGATAAAAATAAATTGTAATATGTACACACATTAGAAAGGATAAATAGCAAATATATTGTAATACTGCATTAAATGTATGCATATGTGAATTCCAGACCCCCCCTGCTCAAAGCTGTGTACACTAATTCAAAGGATAAATAAGTGCTAATACAAGACAGAGAATTTCTTAGTGTAAACAACGCCACAGGCTTTTTAATAGGCCTTTGGGCCAACTTAGAAAAACCATGTATTGCCTTTCACACTCCATACCACTTAATTTTAATAGTACTGTATTCACATGTACAATTTCAAGATAGTATAAAAAATGATGGATCTAAGAAGCATTCTTCACACTCAACAAAAACAGACTGAAGACACTCCAAGGGTTTTTCTTTCACTTTTGAAGGACCACTAACTGAAGACACACTGATTCATCTGGGAGTTCTTCCTCAAGGCAGTGCAAGAGTCCTTAAATGAAAAAAGTTGCATTAGTAATCACTGCTCAGGCCTATTAATAAAGACTTCTGTCCCTAATTTCAGTTCTGACTTGGGATTCACACTAGCATGATGTCAAAATTGTCACTACTGCCTGCCAGGGATGACAAGGATAATGATCCCTCTGGTTAGAATGGCAAGTGACAGACAGCAAGGTGTGTTTCTAAACATAAAGCATTTCATTGCATTCATAGTGTCACATTATTTGTCCTTCAAATCCTGTTTATGTATTTCTGAGGATCCAGAGTATGTCAACATTAAAAACCCAAAAAATATATGACTTGTTCTGTATGAATGTTCCATGTGTTTTCCTGAAGCATGCGCACTGGGATTTAAAAAAAGATGGTTGAATTATACTAGGACTAATTTCTGGCAACTGTATTTACTGGCACCAAGGAAAATGACAGTTCTTCCTAAAGTACTGATGACATGAGGACTTATGGCTTGCTATCTTTTTAAGACAGGCTGCAGCCACTAAAAAACCTACATGCACAATTGCTCACACTCTCCGTTTTTTTTAAAAAATAATTCTTTCCACTGGCCAAGTGCATTGTTGAGCAGTCCCATCCATTCCACTTTTCTCTGTGGACTGACAAACAAAGTCTCTTTTCTCCAGCTCTCAGTTCTTTTGTCACCCTCCCCCTTTGTTACCCTCAGTCCCAGCCCTATGAAGCCTGATGAGATCCTGGCAGCAGGCTCTCCAGCGATTGTCTTCAGCACTTCCTGACTTGTGGAGCTCTGACAAAGAAGTCCACTGGCTTGTCTGTGTGGGCTGGCCACAGAACCGTGGTCTGTCTGGACATGGACAAATGCTTCCTGTGGGTTCTCCTCCTAGACTAATCATTTGTCCATTGACAAAGAAGAGGGCCACTTTCTTCATTAGCCTCAGGGTAAGCTGTAGCACACACTCATACTTAATCAAGTTCCAGTGCAATTTCAGGTCTTCAGGACGCAATGATTTCCCCAAAGAAAATTGTTACTTGAATTATAGGATGTGGTCAAACAGTTATGGACGATGAAACCTGAAAAGGTAAATTCAAAAACTTAGAATGATGTTATTTCAACTGACAATGACACTGATCCTCATCCTGCTCTCATAGCTGTTTCCTTTTGTGGGCCAGTTATTCCTAATTTTCCTGATCTGTGTTGGTCTAGAGTCAGACCTGTCATTTCCCACTGTCCATCTCTCTCTCCTTAGAAATACACGCAGAGATTTGATGTGGCTCAAGCACTGGTGTGCCACTGTCTGTCTGTACCATTAACCTGACAAGTGTGGTCCCTGGCACAGTGTTGCTTGGGTCAGCCAGCGCATTCAGGTACTGCCTGGGCATAGTTGGGACTAGCACAGGTCAGCAGGCAGGCTGGCTATGGGGGAACATCACCCTGTTTTGAGGTGAGATGAAGAGGTTAACTGCATGGATTCAAGCTATGCCAAGCCTGCTGGTCTCAGGGCCAGAGAACAGTCTCTGGTCTGTTTTGTTTGCCAATACAGACCAGACAATACAGATTTAGTCACAATTGCATCTATTATTTGGAGATGTTGTCAGTAACTATTATCAGAAAAGCTTTGCTAAACCATAAAAATTAAATCTCTGGGGGTTTAATCCTTGTGCAAATCGAGGCTAACAAAATTTTCTATTTTCTTTTAAGTAAGTAACAAATTTGATAGCACTTCAGATGCTTTCTTCTTATTAACAGCAGTGAACTGAGGTACATGAAGGCCCAAATATACCTCACTTTTTTTAGGCTTTTAGGTAGGGCACATATATAACTCCAGATTGCCTGTATGATGGCTAGAGAAGTGGGTTGCTCCAAAAGGTGTCACCAACCCTTTCTATAATAAGTTAGGAACCTACAGCAACTGAAATTCTAAATCATGTTAAATGTAATGAACCCAAGCAAAAGGGTAAGGAGGGCACCAATATCAGGTTCTCAATGTGTCTATAACCAGACAGAAATCCCTGTTTAAATGGCTTTAAAAATTTATCTGTCCATGAAGTAGTAAAGGATGCAGCAGCTTGAAAAAGGCATAGATAATGATGCATCTACAATGCAATGGATTTACCTAAGTTTTTGTTTGATGCATTTTCTCTTAACTGTTCTACACATTATCCCTGTAAGTTGATTCAATACAATATAGGGATGTATTTCTCAAATAAAGGAGGTGTGCACAAATCCTGACATTCACAGCTATGCAGCTTATCTGCTAAATGAGGGTACAGAGGATTGCTGAAAAGACACAGGGGTTTTGTATTTTTGTAGAAAAACAATATACTGGACTATATATAGCCTTTTCATTAGAAACACTTCATGAACACCTGCTAATATGCTCCTACCAAACTTGTATTGATTTCTCTATTTTTAGAAACTGATTTTCTTGGATTTTATTTTGAAATAACAGAAAGAATCAGTCAAAATTACTAGGAATAGAAAACCAGTCAATTGATAGTCATTATAGTAAATGATGAACAATGAAACCCATCGTTTTTTCTTTTCCAAGTTTAATATAAAACTTTAACATTTCAAATATACTGTAAGTACTGGTTATAATATTAAATAATCTATATTTAATCTGCAATAATATAGGAAACCATGTACTATAAACTCATTATGTCAGTGATCTTCTCGAAAATAATTAAAATATGAGAAATTAATTTTCTGGCTAGAGACTTCTGTCTATGGTTTTCTTAAATCACTTTTGCTGCACCAATCCAATACTACTTACTAGCAAAAAGTAGATAATTTTTAATGAGACATCCCAGAGAAAACAGGATCTCTTTTTATTTTCAATTAAAACATCTGCATGGTATTCTGCTCTTAATCAGCTTTTTCTAGTGTTACTCTTCTGACTCCACAACATGACCAGTGAAACAAAAGATCATGGATAAAGAACAGAAAAAAACCTGATTTCCCTCAGATTGGAATTCTTTCAGGACCCTCCAGAATCATTGCCTATATTTATCACAATATGACTATGCCTGATTTTACTCCATTTTCAAAGGCTCTCCTTGAAGAAAAATAATTCACTTTTAGCTGGTTTCTCACTCCACTAGATTCTGGTTCAGCTTTCAAGAATCCAGTTGTAATCAGTCTCAACTGTTCTCAAAGCTCATGAAAAAATATCCAATTCTTTTCGTATGAATCATGCATGTCTGTACTTAGACTTCAATATTGCAATGCATCTCAAGAAACATAACAATGTAAGCAGGGGTTTACTTTCTATACCTGCTATTTTTATTCTCTCCCTTGGGATGCCTTTTTTTAAAAAGCAATATTTTTCTACATTCTGAAAAAGATATACTAGCTGCTATCTAAAGAGAAAATGACATCAGAAGCCAAATGAAAAGATAAATGTCCATGTTTGAAAAGGACATTTCCTAGTGGTCAGAATGCAACTCAATTAAAACCTTACATCCTGGTTCATCTTCTGGCTTAGGTTTGCTGTCTGTGAAACTGGTTTGAATTTTTCAAAATGAATTTGTTTATGTTGTATCTCACAGAAGTGACTTTAAGTTACTATTTTTAAAGACTCCATGTTTTAGTGAGGAAGAAATCACTGAAGCTGTGAAATCAAGCAGTGAAGTAGCAGATACATGAAACACCCATCACCCATCATGAATTTTCCTTGTGATGCAATCTTTAATTAGGTGATTCACACTCACTAGCTCAGATCCTGAGTTTGGTTGAAACAGTAGCAGGAAACAGAAGGGACCCAGTCTTGGACAATTGTTTTTATTTGACTTAATTTCCTGCAGAAGCAGAGATATTAATACTATGTACACAATGTTGGCCAGCTCTGACATTGAGTTTTGATTACTGGTGTAAATTTTCAGCCTTTGTGACTTCCAAGAAAAATGAACACATGCCATGAAGATTACAGAAAGTGTGTCCCTCCTCCTAGCAATAATTTTGCCAAATTTGAAAGCCTGCTAAAAAACTGTGGACACTTTAGATCTCCTTTAAATAATAATGCTTCAGACAACATCTTGGTGTTATCTAAAGCAGAGAACAAAACAAATCCACATTAATGCATTAGAAGTGGCAACAAGGGAATCTATCTTGTTCCCCAGAAACTGCTGCCAGGAGCCTAAGTGACCCTTAGAAAGCTTGCCAATGCACTGGTGAGCTTTTCTGAAGTTCAAAACATCATCTAGTTTTCACTTAGGAAATGCATCTACACAAATGTATACTTTAATAAGCAAGGGAATGCTGCCAGAGAAGGAAATCCCTTTTCTTTTCTGTGCTTGAGGGTTACTAACTTCATCTGTAAGAAATGATGGGTTCTTTCAAAGGATTATTTTTTAGATTCCCCAAATGATCTTTTTCTACATAGTGACGACCAGCCCACTGCAGTCACCTGCACTGCTCTATCAGCTAGAGATGGCATCAGCAATACTGGGAATTCCAACAGAATCACTGGTGGGATTCAAGGGGACTCATGATAGGAATCCACACAGATCATGACACAACTGCAGAGAGCTTGCAGAAAAGCAGAGGGTTGCTGTCATACTCATTTCTCACACTTACACAAGAAGAGGGATTCACCCACCTGGTAAATTGCCGACTTTCCTCATGTACTTCCATTTCTGTGCTTTTAAATTCATTCAGTTCTTTCCGTATTGCTGCCTAATAAACAACAATGATATACACAATCTAAGAAATATTAATTTTCAGGAAAAAAAGGAGTCTGAAAGAAATGTGGCCCTACTCTTGCAGGTGCCTTACAGTTCCCATTTCCATTCCCCCTTACTGTAATGCACAGCACTTACACATTTCTGATCATCAACACAAATGACTTTTCGACTACAGCTGTTTAAAGCACTCATCCACTACAAAGAAATGCAAAGCATCAAGCACCAAAAGTAAACCAAGAAAAATCAAATCAACTGCAAAGGGTAAACAAAGCCCATACTGAAATAGAGCACTTTTACTGACAGAAATGGGCAAGGGATTGGATTACCCTGGCAATCACTGGCTGACAGGAGGGGATTCTATCTTCAAGCACAGGCTGAGGAGCTGGTGAGTAACTCTGCCTGCACAGCCACTGTGCACACAGCAAGACCCTTGTATCTCCCCTTTGGAGACAGGACTTCAGGAATGCAAGATGAACAGCATTTTTTTTTTTTTTAAGTGGAATTACTCACTTTGTTTGATTAGTTTTACGTAAAATGACATTAATTATTTGGGCATTTCAGTCTTGGGTTTTCAGTTGGCAGATACTAAAGAACAGCAGAAATTCAGTACAGTTTGTAAATGCCTTGTTGCTTACAGTAAGAGACTGATAAGCAATTTACTTCATCAAGTAATAAATACAATTTCTGAAATATTCTAGTATATACTACAAGGGGTTTTGTTTCTATGCCACACACCTTCCTGCCTTCACTGTTAAAAGAAATGACAGTTTATTCTTACTCATTCTTTTCTTTCACCACTTTATTTAAAGACACTATCATTTCATTAATCCCTAAAGAAATTTCATCTGGTGTGCATGCCTTTCAGTGCAGAACAGACAAGCAGCATGATAAAATTATAGCATCACCAGGCTGGAGTCTTATAAATGAGAAACTTTGTTTTAAGCAGGGATGGTTGTGTTTGGCCACAGCAGCAGGTTTACATGAGGCTGCTGTAGAGCTAGTAAAGAGACTGATTTCTGAACACCAAATCAGCAACAAAGATAGCAGAGATCCAGCTCTGTAATATAGTTGCAGCACAATTTTCTGCTCCCACTAGAATTAGAAGAATGACTTCTCTGGGGGAAAAAAAGGACAAGGGAGTTTCCAGGCAACCCCAAGTCTGCCTTTCTGCTAAGGGCAACAAACTTGGGGCTCACAGAATCAGCCTTGGGCACCTGTTAAATACAAATTAATTGAGACTGAAAACTGCTACCCTGAAGTAGGTAGGAAACTCTATTGTTTTTTTTTTCTAGTACAGTTTACCCTAGTTGGACCTCTGTCAAAGTGGAGGTGCTGGGTCCTCTAACCTCCCACAGACTATGGGAGGACCAGACAGTGCTCAGCATCTCCCATAACCAACATCTACAAACACTTCTGACATTTTTAACTATTTCACATTGACTTGATAAGATTGTCAGATGAGCTGGCATTTTTAAAATATTAATATTAAAATACAAGCTGAAATAAAATCAGTGCTTCACTACCCTTAGCTAAAAGAGAGTGGGTTCTCACACACAACTTTTAAGCACATCTCACAGCAGTTCCATAAAGTCTATAGGTCTTGATTCAGACCCAGTGCTTTAAGAGCCAGCACTTTTGGCTACCTGAATCTTAGTTTTCCTTTCATTAAGTAGTATAGGAGGGAAATGGAAGAGTACTTTATGGTAATCCTTGACTGATATTTTTTTTAAAAATGAGAATCACAGGATCATTTGTCTCATCCTCTGTAGTCAGGCTGCAGAGCTGTATTAACAGTAGGATCTTAGGGCTCCCAAAAGGTGTGCTGCATACACATGGTCAGTTCCTGCACTAGTGGTTATGGCCAAGAACCTTGAGGAGGTTGGAGCAGCTTCTGCCTTTTTTTCACCCAAATGAGTGGCAAAAGCAGCTCTTGGTAGCAGTGATGAAGACTTCAGCCTGCAAACTCCTGCCTGAATTCCCACAGATCAGGGCCACCTTGGGTAAACATTTATCTGTCTTAGCAAGGATATAAAAATTGGGAAAAAAAATTATAAATTCTGGCCCAAACTCTGATAATGGGGGTAGAAAAGATGCTCTTAATAGGAACCCTAGTGGGTTTTCTTAGCTGCAAGTAGTAGATGCACAGTAGTACCATGACAATCTTGCTGTCACCAGCAGATGTCATTTGTGATGCTGGCATCAAAAGAATGTTAACTAGAGGAAAGCTCCCCAAAAGTGAGAGATGAAAGCATTTTCTTATAATGTACATTTGTCCCTTGCCTTGTCTGCAGGAGTTAACCTGGCCCAAGGCTTGTCAGCACGACGGTCGTAATCCGGAGATTCCGTGACCTCCACGTACTCGTTAAATCGAAGGATTCTTCTCGCTTGAAGTTCAGCCACTGTAGGCCTCAGACTGAGCTGTAAGCAGGAGGCAGAAAATAGTATGCTTAATAAAATTATGAAATAAAAGAAAAGAGGAGGGTATGATGTAATCTCAAGAGAACTTTAATGGTATTTCTAAATAGGGTCACTTTCAGGTGTCTAAAAAAAGGCACCATCCTGGGAGTGCTGCGCAGGAATGGGAAGGCAGCCTAACCTGATTTCTTCAATTATAAAAATAGTCTTTGTCGGGCAGGTCACAGAGAATCATGACAGTTATCCCTGGAATATTAATTGTGACTTTGCAATTGTCACTACTCTGCTAGGCCATTTGCATTAACAGTTATACTGTGTTAAAACTGTAATACCAAAAATAAGTGAGATTTGGAAGTATCTGCCTAACAAAAAACCCTGGTTTTGACATCTAGGGTCATTGTGATGCCAAATTATTTCAGTCACCTCAAACAATATTCACTTTAATTAACTAAGGATGATCCTATTAAGGAAATTGTATTTTTGCAGAGATGGGCAGACCAGGGATACTTATGAAAGCTCCTCCCATCCTCTCCCAGAACAGATCTGTAACTCCATTTCCAGGGACAATGAGCATGATCCCAGCTGCAGAAGTTAAGACCACTGATGTGGTTAGAAGAGCACTGAAGGGATTTCATAGGGGTCACATTAGGGGAAGAGTGGATCTACAGGTGTGGCTGCTCTTGACAGTATGTGACAGGGGTGGTCATGCTACAGGGGAAACGTGTCCCTTATGTCCCCTGCTTAGAAACACCAATATGGCCAGGCTTGGTATGCTTCTCCAGGTGTGGGGAACTGGACAGATGGGGTTTCTCCCAACACAGACTAGGCTTGTACTGCTTTTTAAGCAGATTTCTAATCTGGGGAAATGACTGATGGACATTTGCAGCAATGTCTATACACTGATTTTAGATTCTTATGAAACATAATTCTATGTACAAAAATACACAATACAAAAAAGCACATCATCACCTTTCTACTGAGTCTACGTTTTATTTCTCTTTTGGCTTCCTGTTCCTCTTCTTCATTCTTCTCTGTTTTCAGAAGAGATAAAAAGGAGTGAATATTTAAGTATTATAACTGCACATACTGTATTTCTCTTGGTTGAAAGCTTCAGAACTCCAAGTCCTGGCTCATGTTTCCTCATATTTCTGGATGATGCCGCATGTGTTGTCTGCTTTTTGGCTTTTGTATGCTCTCATTCTTTTCCCTATCCGCATTTCCCCTGATTCTGTAGACATCTCAAGTCAACTGTGGGTCACGAGCACAGCAAAGAAAAGGTGCCTGTCATTTCCTTTCTGTGTACCAGCAAGCAAGTACCCTGAAAGAGTTGCCTGATGTTTCAATTACTTATTCTAACATAACAATCACTGTTGCTTTTACTTCCAACATTGATTTTAGAATAAGAGTCTAATTTATAAATGCCAAGTGAAAAATTTGCTCTGAGTATTTGAATAATCCAAGTTTCTTCTACTGCTACAGGACATGAATCAATGACATTTGTTTCACTGACATTTGTTAGCAAATTGGTTTTATTTTTAAATTTTTTTTCTGGTTTTATAATGGGGGCATATGATCCAACACTCAAGCCCTCTTGGTTAAGGGCCACTGGCTGGACCAAATGAACCAGTAAAGCAGAAAATCACGTCCATTTTTAGAATGTATGTGGGTATATGAATGAAAAAATTTCCTTTTAACAAATTTCTGTTCTAACCAAACTTGATTTCTTGACTTCCAGTGAAAAGGACACTTAGAAACACATGTTCATGTGGGCTCAGCATGTTTTAAATTGATGTATGGTTTGAAGAACAGTATTTGCCCTTTCAGCCCAACTCTGATGGTTATATGCAAAGTTTTGTGGATGAAATATCCCACCTAGAGAGATACATAAAATTCTCATCCTGTTTTAATCATGGTTGGGGATTACAGACTCTGTATTACAGTTCAAAGCTAACTATAAACGTAAAGAAATTAATTTGTTCTGGATACAGCCAACCTGTACAGATGAAAAGGGAGTTTTAAATCCTGGCATAGTTGTGTTTGCCATGTTTCCTACAACCAGACTGCTGTGTTAGTAGAGGTGACCTGGCCACAGAAGAATTTCTGTGTCATGACTTTTACACTGGAAAAAATGCTATGACAGGACACATCACCATGGTACTTGCAGATATCCTTTGCTTACTCTAATGCTTTCATGTAAGAAGAATATCAAGGAAAGAAGGAGAGGACAAATTATAAAAATGAAAAAGAAAGAAGGGGAAAAGTAGGAAAAAGGCAATGCCTGCCCAAGATCTGCTCTGTGGTAAGACTCCAATACTAACACCAGGTTTCCAAGAGCAAGGTGCAGCTGCACAGGCTTGTTGCCAGGATTAGGTTGGATCCCAGGTTGATGGTGATGTTACTGAGATACTGAAATATGCATGTAATTTATGGTTTATTAATTGCTTTTC
The DNA here is from genome assembly GCA_030060385.1 of Muscicapa striata striata. NCBI lineage: Eukaryota > Metazoa > Chordata > Aves > Passeriformes > Muscicapidae > Muscicapa > Muscicapa striata. The sequence continues at coordinate 4,015,583 of JAREIS010000010.1, read as the reverse complement.
TCTTAAATGGAAAAGAAATGGATAGCCTGTTCCCATAGAGGAACTGTAAATGGACAGAAACTGAAGAATAATTAAAACTGGAGAGTTATAGATTAATCTACATTTAAAATTTTTAAATTAATGTTTCTATCAATAAATAAGTTGATTTTATTTAAGGACTTATAACTTTAAAGGATTACTCATATCATAACATTCTCACCTAAAAATATCAAAAGATCTCTAGTTGTTTTAAGACAGATAAATCATCTGTAGGCTTTTGTTTGAACATCCTCTCTTTGCAATCAATAGACACAGTAGCTGAGTTAATTAAACACAAACTATTACTTTGGGTTCCATTCACTTGGGAATCACGTGACATAAAACATTTTGTCCCCTCATGAATGGAATTGCTTAAGTCCTGCCTCAGACAATCTCCAGTAGCAGCTATAGCAGGAAAAAAGGCAACTGATGTACACACCACTGTACTGCCCTTTTCTTACTTTAGTTTGTAAAATGTGAATAGTGTGCATTATTCATATCTTGGCATTTCTTTGCTATCTAAACAACAGTGTCTCCTAAGAAGCAGCAATAAGATGCTTCATGTAAGAAACAGGGGCTCATGCTGCTTAATGCATACCTTAAGGAAGAGCTACCAACAGCATGGCCCACCTGGAATAGTTTCTCTGTATTTTGGGGGAGGATAAAATACCTTAAAAAACTTGCTCTAGACATTTAGGAAGGTTGAAGGTTAGCTGCTAATCCCAAGCTGTGAAGCCTCATCCCTGTGGAGAGCAGATGACTGCACATCAGGATGGCTGGACAAGGGAAAAGCCCCCAAAAAGGGCAAGCATCTTAACAAAGGGCAGAGAGTTTGGGCATCCCTTGGAGCAAGCCATCTTCTGGGCAACAATACCAACAGGAGGAACCACGAGCTTCCTTGAATCCTGGGAAAAGCAAGAGGGGATCAAACCCATGGGGAACAGAATCTTCTGCATGAGATATTGGGGACAGGATGTGTTTTATACATTCAAGTTGGTTTACTTCTAGGAATAAAACTCAAGAGCTAAAGAAAATGGACTGAAATCTTGTGGCTGTTACTAATATACTGAATCTGCTGTTTGGCACATAGGCCCCCGTCTCTGCACTGACTTGCACCTAAAGCATCAATTTCCCACCTCCAGCCTGAGGAGCAGAGTCTTGCTTTATGCCTGGTGCTACAGAAACACTGGATACAAACATCTACCAACAGTAAAAACTACAGTGTGTTTTTGGTCTTTTAAGGTAAAAGTTTAGAAAGTTGCTGTAGGGAGTTAAGAAGATGTGTGGTGCTAAAAATAATAGGTCTGGTGCTCCTGCTTCCTGTAGGTGTTGTGGAAAATTCCAGCCAGAGGGCCAAGATTTGGCTGCAGGTATGAACTGACTCACTTGGCCAAACAGGAACACATTAATGCACAGGAACACACTTATGACTGCTTTCCACCTTAAAAGCAGATCTAATCTATGTGGTGTGGAGAGAGAAAATATAAACACAGCCTTCTCAGCTTCAAGTCCCCTCCTCAGATGTCCTGCTGCTGCCCTGCTGGCAAAGAACCAGCCCAGCGAGCGCCCTTTGCTTGCAAAGTCCCTGATTAGATCCCAGCAAAACTATAGCTTCCCTCCTTCCCTGCCTGCAATTCCTAGGAGGTCAAACTGGGATTTGCCTCCTAATTGAAACAATTTTGTTTAGCATCAGTTATTGTGGCTGTCAAGTAAAATAATCCACCAGTCAAAGTCAAACAAGCAGCTTCCCTGTCATCTCTACATAATTGCTCCTGCAACTTTTACCACATTAAATCTGGTCACCTTCTGTTCTGTGGGACATTTGTTTTGTAGCAGAAGGGGAAAAGAGAAGAGACAAATTGTCCTGCCTAAGGACTGCTCTGTTCTTGACCAAAAAGTACTTCTGGAGCATAAAACCAAACTTTCCATTGTGTCCCTATGGGATTAGCTATGTTTAGACTTCTCTGTGTCTTGCTAAGGAAAGAGAAAGAAAAGACAAACAAAGCACTTGCTTCTTGCAGTGCTCTGAAATGCACACAAACGGTTTCTCTTTCCTGATTTTACAAGCAAAGATAACCATTAATATTCCTTAACAAGCATCAAGAGCTAAGCCCCATTTTCTACAAAGCCATTACTGGCAGGCGTGCAGGTGCACTGTACAAGAAGTTCACTGTCCCTTACAAATACAGGAAAAAAAATACAGTTATCTTTATCTGAAATTCTTGGAAGACTGAGAAGTTTCTTTGCCATAATGCAATACTATAAATACTGTTGGTTCAAAGCCAGTACACAAGAAGCCTGCCTTTATAAAAAACACAAGGCTTTACGTATTCCTTCAAGTGGACTCTTGAGTTATCGTAACTTTGTTTTAGTGTGGGAAGTCTCAGAAGTCTGGATAGTTTTATCCAAACAGTTTTTACACAAATCCGCCTGCAATGTCTTGACTGTACTTGGAAGCAGGATTTTCAGTAACTGGTTTATCTGGAAATATTATCAAAACAAAGCTTCTTGCAAAACAGACTTCCTCACTAACTGGAAAGACAAAAAAAGAAAAAAAAATAGGGATTTTTTTTTTCTGAACCTCTTAGAAGATTTGGGCTGAACCTTATCCTGAAGTAAACATTTGGACCTTTACCACTTAATGTAACCTCAAAGTCTGATAAATATTACTCAAAACAATACATCCCCTTAGCTGCAATTTACATACAAACAATAACTCCTTCTCCTCATCCACTGCTTAAAGAATATGAGGAAGGGAAACTTTATAAAAGAAATCCCAACTTACTCACAAAAGCTGAGTACGCCAACAAAGACATTTAAGACGTGTAAACATTTTCAAATGATCCACAGGAAGGAACTGCAATAATTTTGATGCAAAATATAAGTGCCTTACGGCTTAGAGAGAATCTGCATCCTGAAAGGACTCTGAGTCAGACTGTCATCACAAACCCTGGCTTGCTTTTGGTTTGCCTTGGTTTTTCTAGACCACTTTCAACTTGAAATATTTTATATCTAAATGATGAGCAAAAAGCTCCACCCTCCATGTTCTCACCAGGGTCTCTGTGATTTTTTGTGATATACAATTCTGCTTCCCAGCCTTTATTTTTCACTCTCCCTGGCCTCTTTAAGGCACCCCCCAGCAGCAGCAGGGGAGGATGGCAGGAGGCACCGAGTGCAAAGCCTGGTGAGCTGCCAAAAGCTTAAAGTAAACAAGCTGAAACAGGAGAGGAAATCTATTAACTGCTTTCCAGTCTTGAGCTACTTATTGCAAAACCAGTGAATGGAATAAACACTGGCAAAAAGTATATAAAATATATCACAGGTTCGCTGCTGGGTTGGTTACCTCGAGATAAGCGAGAAAGGGCAACACAGGAATCCAGCTGGTGCTCCCAGCTCAGTGGCCATATCCTGGCCCACCAAACATGTTTTGGATTTACCTTTCTCACATAATCCAGCATGAGCAGTTTGCCATATATTAAAAAAAAAGTTCTTATTTCCAATTTTATCTTTATTTATCTGTGACATTTATAGGTTTAGAAATTACAGTTTTAGAAAGTATATTTACATTAGGGGCTGGACAGGAGTCCCCTGATCCCTCTCCTGTGCAAGCATGAACTGTAGCTTCCCTTTTCAGTAAGACATGGTACTATCTGGCATTTGAAGATCAGAAAACAGTACTAAAATTTTATTAGCATTTTATTATCAGGATGGTTTGCCTGAAAGCCAATAATTGCCCTCTCCCTGATTTGCTAGCCTGAGAAAGTGACAGAGTCAGCAGTTCATGGATGCTGTCAGGTAAACATCCCATTTTCTTTCCTTCCCTTCCCATTAGCATGCTACACATCAGGACTGACACCAGGGCTGCACAGATGAGTTCCAGCTTTACTGAACAATTGCTGGAAATGACAGCATTATACCAACTCTTTGATCAGGTGTGAGAAGTTTTCATGCCTTAAGAGCTTTTTGTTTGTTATTTGTCTCATTTTTGATGTATTGCTCTAAAGTGCCTTTTCTTCATTTATTTTTTCTAGTTAACCATCAAGTGCTAGCTACCTCTGCAAGACAAACACAGGACTAGGTGGAGGTGGGCATGGCAACTGTTGCACTGTGTGTTTAGGTAACATCTTTATTATGGAAAGATTCATTAAGGAAGACAAAACAATGCTTGTTCTGAGGAGTTTGCCAGCCAAAAACCAGAAGCAACGTAAGTAAATGGCTGAACAGGTATAAAGGGTAAGCATCAGGTGTACTTCCTCTGCCCTTGACTATTTGAATTAAAGACCTTTTTTTCAGCAGGGATATGAGGAAGGATTTAATCAATGGGAAGATATTCAGTAAGAATCTCATGCAGGTTTCAGTACAGAAGATTGTTTATGTCAGAAGTGAATATGAAGGCCAGCATTCAGGCCAGTGAAGGCCAGTGAAGTAGCTGGCATTTACCTATTGACTTTCTGCTGAACACTTTGCCTTTCCTCTTTCTGCTCCTCCTTCCAACCTCTGCCCTTACATCCCACCTTCATCTCTTACTGATATTCCTTTCTCCTACTTCTCCTCATAAAAATCAGGTGGAAGGTTAACCAGCCCAGAACTATTTCTAAAGGGTATCCAATCATTCCTGGTCTTTGGGACCAGCTTTAAGAAGTGAGATTGTGTCAAGCAAAATTTGGTATACTGAATATATGGCATTTTCAAGGCAATAGTTACAGGTTAGTGCATAAATCAAGTGTTGACACATTATTTTCTAGAACATCATTTTTCTCTCTAGTTATGGTTCTAATACTGGAGCAACAATGATGGGCTTCCATATGAACCCAACAAATGCTCCCTTCTCTAAGTAAATACTGTATGAAACCTGAATGAAATACTTACGCTTCAGGATATTTCTTTGCTCCAGCTCTTCAGTTGTGGGCCTCTGGCTAAGTCTCCTGTGAAAACAAAGTAAATGACTTATTTAAAACCAGATCTAAATGACACATTAGGGTTTGTAATACAGCTTAAAAGATGTAACTTCTGGAAGTAACTTCCAAGCAGTTGCAATAACTGCTCATGTAACTAGAGTGGACATTTTTAAAAAAAGATGTAGTGTTGCCATTTGAACAAATGAAAAACTGATACTTGAATAATACTACAGAATTTGTACCAACAAATTTAAAGTCCTCACAGGTATAATTTCATTAATGAATTCATATACCTTTTTTGTTCCCAAGCACCATCATTATAACCAGTTGTACAATTGTTAGATTATTCTCAGGTATTCTGAATGAATTTTGATATTTTTGATATTTTGAAGTCTTACTAAAGTTTTTTAAAGAACCAAAACCAACAAAACTATAAACTGTTCATCCCTCATTAATTTGTATGTACAATACAATTGAGAGCTTTACCTAAAACCTAATTTTATTTAGTTATCTATATATAACAACTGCCATTACAAAAAACCTCAAACTGAGATATTAATTTTCTGATTTATATTGGGGAGAACATGGTTGATGTTATGTCTGTGTTTACTAAATATATCCACTTGTTCACTTGAGGAAAGGAGCAAGAAAAATTTCATCAGTAAAACTTACATTGCAGGTGTGTTCAAGATAGATGTTCCTGTGCTCATTAACACTCACACAGTTCACTACACACTGTCTTTATCCTTGTGACACTCATCCAACTCAAATCACTCTTGGACTTACAGATCTGTCCCAGAGGATTGGCAGGTTTACAACAGCTGTCGGAACTCCTAAGTGGGGACCTGATCCAACCCTGACTGAGCTGTGGGAACAGATTTTCCACCAGACCTCGATGCTGCCAGGTGCTAACCGCCATGCCAGGATTTTTTCAGAAACTGGCATCACACTTGGGTGTGATTTTGGGTATGAGCACAGCCCTGATGCACACTGATATTGTCTCCTGCCACCAAAGCAGAGCTGTGTGCATTGCCTTTCAGCAGAGCCCACAGAGCAGCTTCTGCAGTTCCAGCTGCCAAGGGAGGATTGACAAGCAGGATGTGATCACCAGAGCTGGGATTTGTTCAGGAAAGTGGTGATAACAACCACACCTCTTTATTAGCAGAAGAAAAATGACCCTTGGGCTCTACACAGTAGATTTATCACTCTTACAGCTCAGTAGTGAAATAGCTGCCTTGGCCAGACACCCAGTTCACAGAGCAACTCAGCTCATCTTCTGGTTGATGAAGGGCTGTGAACAGTTCTGGAGCAGTACTGGCTGGACTACCCTGTGTCTGGGAATCTCCAACAAACACAGGATATCCTCCAAAACTGGACAACCTTCCTGAGCCACACAGAAACAGGGACAGGTCTAGCAAAATACAGGCATGCTGTAGTCTGTTCTCAGAGACCACAAAAGGCAAAATAAACATGAAGATTTTTTTTTAAAAAGCCTGTAAAAGGCAACTGAATTTTTTTATGCAATGTTCTCAAAGTAACATTCATCCCATAGCAGTTCAACAGCTTGAGAAAGACATGCCTCAGAGGTGGGCATAATAAAACACTAAACACTGACTCTCCCAACCTCTTTTGCTGGAATCAGCATATAATATGAAAGAATGAAGGAATTGGAGAGCCAGGGGAGGAGGGGTAGGGTCAGAAGGGACATTATGCACAAGCATGCTCTACGTGTCAGGAATTACCACTCTGTTTGAGATGGGTATACAAGTGGAAGTTCCCCTATCAAATTTGAGAAAGAACCTGAACCATGGCATTGATTAGTGTGGACTCATTCTTGTCCCCTTCCTCTTCTTTCCTATTTTAACCAAAGTACCCAAAACCCCAAAAGCTCTCAGATTTTGTTTCTTGCAGGAGAGAAAATGTATTATTGACAGTTTAAAGTTTTGTGAGAAATAAAAACACCATTTTCCAGACAGTTGTACCACAAAGATCCTGCAGTGAATATTGGGCTGCATTTAAAACATGAACCCAGTGTTCTCAATGCTCTTCCTCCACCTCCACCCAGTGAAACCACATTTACCCTGCGACTGATACCTCACTAGCTTTGTTCCAATCTGATGTCTGATTTCCTGCCTCTCCTCTTCAGATGTACGCTGCAAGATGTTTTTGTCTTCTAACTCTTTCTTAGATGGTCTGTTGCCAAGTTTGATAGCAAGAGTATCCCTACGACGAATTTTACTTGCCAAAGAGCCTGAGGAAAGGAGGAGTAGGGTAGATTTAGTTCATTCATGCTCAGGTTACAGACACAAACTCTGAGTAAGAACTTTAATACCACCCCAAAGCAACCTTGTTCCCACATGCAGGAGAAGAATTTTAATTAACATCAAAAGAAAAATTTTAGCTCAGTTCATGAAAATAAAAAAGCTAAATGCTTGGAGGAAAAAGCTACCAGCCAAATTGATACACACATCACTTGTCATCTGTGAAGTGATAGGATAAAAATGACAAATCTACACTAAAATGTCTTTGAAGTATAATACATTACAGGTTGGCTTATTTACCTACTTAGTATATTTAGCAACCTGCTGCTCTTTCTCTTCAGCCTTAAATGGTTTAGTTTCATTCTATCATTGTTTCCCTAATTTTCAATTTTTTTTTTTTCAATCAATTACCACTTAGTTCTTTTATAGTGGTTTCCATCTCTACTTGTAAATTAAAACAAAAAATACAGCTTAGAAAAGTGCTCTGAGTGAGTTCCTCCTAGACAGGAACCCAAACACTGAAGCAATCTGTTCTCCATAAAACTGACACTGTAGGGACAAAGGCTTTGCAGCTTGGCCAGCATTAGCTTCTGACAGCTGTGGAAAGAAGGGCATTTTTCACAGCCTTTATAGTACTTCCCTTGTGTCTGGACATTCTGACTGAGGTGGGCTACATATTCCCTAGGTTGGCAGATTTTCACTGTGTAAGGCAGTTTGGTAAGACAACAGGCTCCCAGCTCACTTCTCATAAGACATTGTGTTGCTGTGTGAACACAGAGCTTTTGGTTTCTATCACTTTGGGTTGTATTCAAAGCCAACACAGAATTGCAGAAGACTTCAGCCTCTTGAGCTACCTGGCAATTCACCTTCTCCTGCACCAGTGACCAAGATAAAAAAAAACACAAAATACCATGTTCATTTTACATCATTCCACTTTGTACACTGGACCTTGGCCTTCTTTGCTGAGCACAGCAAAGCACCTCCTCCAAAAATGCTGTGAGCAAGGCTCTCAAACTGTAGTTTGATGGTGATTTCATATTGACATAAGGCCACTCTGGAGGAGGTAAAGAGAGGGCTGCCCTCCTTCCTGCTCCTGACAGCCCTTCTTGCTGTCATTTTCTTTGCCCAAGCAAAGGAGAAGCCTTTGGGTGAGCTGGATCAGAGAACCACTGATTCTATTGAAAATCAGCTGAACAACAGCTGCTCCTGCAAAAATAAACATGAACTCTAGCCTTAGGAAAGAACAGCTGGGAGGAGGGATTAGGCAGAATGGGGGCAGGATAACTCCTTCAGCACAGCAGGGCTTCTGCCCAGTTAGGGTGATGATGGAGTCATGACCTCAGATGAAATTTCAAAGCTGTAAAACTTTGATGTAATCTACTGTGATCTGCTCTTTCTGCTAAGGTTGCTCCAATGCTTAAAACATCCTGATCAAAGTGGAACAAGTGACTTGCAGACAGTGAAATTGTTGACTGATGGGCTTCCTCTGTCATCCATCACACCTGTAACTCCACAAAGAGCTCATGATGTGGGCAAGCCAAATGAATGGCTTGTGATGCCCTAGGGTGGAGACCTTGTTCCACCCTCATGTCCTTCTGAGCCTGTTCCTCCCACCTCCACTCTCCTCTGTGCAATGATTGATCTGCTCTCACCCATGCACAGGCCCCAGCAGGTTTCTGACTGTGATTGCCTGGCAGAAGCAGGACACTCATTTCTCAGGAGTGACAAAATACTAAATCACCTAAAAGCATTCCCTGCAGCCATTCCTCTCTCTGCCTCATGCTAGCATGGGTCAGGCACACTCACAAAACGCAATGTGTGAAAGGCAGCCTGCAGCTTCTGGGCAGGAGGCTTACTTTCAGTACTTTCATTCTCATCATCATCATCATCATCATCATCTGTGTAGAGGATCGGCCCGTCTGAGTCCGAGTCACTGCCATGGCTCTCTCTGCTGCTTTCACTCTCAGGAGGGGCAGCAGCATCAGAAGCCTCCTCCACTAGTTCAGAGAATGCTTGATCTGGAGCCTCCCCTTCTTGGTCTTCTTTGGCAGCCAAGCTGTTTATTCATGAGCAGATAGGGTGACACATTAATGCAACCAGAACACAATCCAAATGAGAAACAATTGAATAAGCAAGGATGAAAATAAAAGTTCTGTTAATCAAAAAATTCCTTTCTATAAAACATACATATTTATTTTAACATATACAGATATGTATATGTAACTTAGTATGTGCATTAGGGAAAAGGATGCAAACAATCTGGAATGATGTGCTGTAAAGACTGCATTAAGACAAATCCTAATTGGTTTTTTTTTTCTTGTGGGGTGGAACTGAGAGAGAAAACAGTTCATAAAGCTGGGGGTGAAATGAGCAAGTTGGAGAGCAGATGGGAGTGCAAAGTCTCCTGTTATGGAAGCCTAACCCTATTTATTGTAAATACAGTTTTCACTGTATTCACATTTTTCACTGGGTTCAAAATGTTCATGCTCATCACTGATGAACATGGGGATCAACAGCAGATTGCCCTTTGCCTTGGGAAAATCTTTATGTAAAGGCAGGGTAAAACAAGAGGAAATGCAGCACTGGAATGCAGAGCTGGCAACAAATTTACCAGCAAGAATTTAAAGGAAGGTCTCTAGGCTACTGGCAGCTAGACTAAGCCCTCTTGGATTTATAGAAAAGATGCTGATTTCTGTGGCAAGGAACAGACAAATTAGTAAGACAGTTTCATTTTTCTGCCAACTATTTTGCCTCAAAAATGTAATTATGACTTTTATCTTGACCAGTTTTTACAGTACCTGAGATGTAGACAAGTTACTAGGCAGTAAAAAACCAAACACCTACTAATTGAAGCCTGAAACCCTCATTTTCAGGTGTTCAAGTAAATTTAGCTATTGAATTGAGAACTTTAGCTGTGAGATATTTAATGACATTTACAGAAAAAGAAAAAGACATCTACAGAAAAGAACCCCCTCATAATCTGGCATCATTTCTTGTTTGCCTTTATGTGAGATAAATAAAAGTGTAATCAGCTTTTCGCTGAACTGCTGAGCCCAGTGCCAGCCACACAATGAAGCAAGAGACAGGTCATGAGCATCGACCTTCTGGGGAAACATGAGGCACTGCAGGCAAAAGGCTCAAAGGCACTGGGAAGGAGCAAACTGTGCTGGGCTGCAACACAAACTGTTCCCAGCCAGCAGAAGAAACAGAGGAGGTCCCCACGTCCCTAGAGTGCAAAGAAATGTGGCTTCCTGGGCTGTGGTCTCACCGCTGCCCCAGCACAGCCATTCTGTCTCACCTTTCCGCGTCCCCCCCGGCAGCGGGAGCGCTGCCCAGGGCTGCACTGCTCAGGCTCCTGTCTGTGCCACGCTCCGGCTGCAGAGGAGGCTTTGTGTCCGAGCCAGGGCTGCGTGGCCCCGCCACACCGCTGTCCGACACATCCTGGGCATCTGCGGGGCCAGCAGGCTGACCAGCTGCAGCAGGAAAAGGAGGTGGAAGTGGAGGTGGAGGAGGGGCAGCGCTGGGAGGAGGGGGCACAACAAGCTTGCTCGACTGGTCGGCGTTCTCCATTTCAAAAATTACTGTGGAAGTTTGCTCAGGCTTGGGTTTTTCTGCCTTCGCTTCCAAACTGTCAGCTGTCGCAGCTGGGGGGGAAGAAGCAGCCCCATCTGGTGCTGTTCGTGGGGCTGACTGTTTCCCAGGTTTTTTCTTGCCCCTGGGAGTCCCTGATGTGCCAGATTTGCTAGAAGTCTCCTTAGTGGCTTTGTGATGAGATGATGTGGATGAAGGAGATGGTGATGAAGAAGACTTGGAGACTGGTAGTTTTTTTGCATGAGAGGAACCAGCTAAAACAAGAAAAGAAGAGGCATTTTACAGTCTTGTAATTGTATTATTTTTGCACTGTATTTTCTGCATGGACTGACTTATGGTGGTCTTTAAAAATAAAAATACACTTGATATTTCTACAATACTTCATGTAAATGCTTGAGATGATTAAGTGTTGCAGTTCCAATTTCACCTTTGTCTGGGAGACACTGAAATGATGAATACTTGCCCAAGAACAGCAGAGGACCAACCTTACAAATGGGTAAGAGTTTGTTTTGAGCATTCTGCATTGGCTCATTACACCTGGCTGGGACATCATCTAAGTCCACTACTTATTCTAAAAGTATGTGTAGTGTCCTAGCTAAAAAAAAAAAAAAGCTCCCTGGCAGAGAAAACTGCCTAACCTTTCCTTTCCTACTACATGAATTTTTTTGGTCTGATCCCTGTGAAAACTCTGTGGTTTTCCTTATACATTTCAATGAACATCCGAGGACTGTTACTGAGTATCAGTCAAATACCTTTCACAATGTTATTGCAACTGGTGTCCTCCTACTTAATGACAAACAGCAGAGGGGCAGCAAAACAAGGTGTACTTTCAATTCCAGCTGGTCTGTCCATAAAAGAGAGGCAGAATAGATACCACTGCTGTCACTCTGCACAAATGACCTTCAGAAGGGAGGAGGCATTGAAGGCCTCCTGTATGTGCTGGAAGCCTTCATCTTACTAGTGACCAACTCAGGCAGCCTTGAAAATGTAGTGAAACAAGGTTTTGACAGTAGTTGGCCAAGCTGACTGTTTAATCCTGTGATACTCACCATACTGAAGCATGTATGTATAATGAATCTCTCTGGAGATTTCAGCTAGCCTGCATTTCCATGTGCATTCCAGCCACATTTCTGATTGTTAATGCACCCGTTACCTGAGATGAGAGCTTCAAACTTCTGACTTTCATTTAAAAAGCAATAAAAATGACAACCATCTAACGGTCCTTTTCATCAAAATGTATCTGACTCAAATACTTATGATGGAGTAAAAATTCATTAACTTCCAGAGAACAAATGAAAGCAATATAAAGTTACATAGCAGCCTTCTGGCTAAGCTTGCTGAGTAAAACAGAAAGGTGTAATAGAAATCTGCTGAAAGGTCTGCTTTACTTATAAGCATTTAAATAAAAACAACCCCCAGCAGACTGGGAGAGAACCAAAGTGCAGATACTGGCCAAAATAAGTTCATAATATAAAAACAGTTTTCACAGTAAGACTGCTCTCAAAGGAGATAGAAACTAATTTAAAAGACATTTTACTGTTCTCTTCTGTAGCTGTTATGGTTTAAAAACATTTAGAGTGCTGTGAAGCCTTCAATACATCTGAAAAAATTCATAGAAACTTCAAGCAAAATCCGGTTCCTCTCTGTGCCCCCAGGTGACTGTAAAGGGCACTGAACCCACCAATACTGCATTCATCTTCCCACATCAGGTACAAATCACTCAATTTACATGCAAAACAAAATGAAGCAGAAAAATGGCATAGGCAGAAGTTCATAATTACAGTAGAAACAGCTGGTGGTTCTAACCTGCATATTATTTAACAGAAATCTTACTGAGTAGGTGGATGGTAGAAAGAAAAGGGTCTGGTTCTGATCCAGTGCAGGCTGGAGGTCAGCAGAACCAGCTACCTGCTTACACTTAAGAACTGCAGCACAATACAAATATATGGCCACACAATTGTGGCTGGGAAAATGTCAGAATGTATTTCCACTGTAAAAATCCTTACATTATTCTCAGAACCTGCAATTAGATACAGAAATTTAAAAGGTTTCTCCCACAGAAAACCCCTCTATGTGTCCACATGGGTCAAAAGTGCTGTTGCTGTTGTTTTCAACTGGGCTGGCTGACAGTTTTCTGTCATGCCTCTTGTTCAGTAGAAGATTTGAATTCTGATTACATGAAAAATTTAATGGCCATTGTTTGCCTTTTGGCATGCATCCATGCCTACATTTAAGTCCCATTCTCCCAGTCCCACTATTTCAGTATGGAAACCTGCTGTCTTGCCCTCAGGAGAGCTGTGGCTCAGTTGTTACTCATACTCCTCTCCTCCTTCATGGCACTTGGTCACTGGCTGCCTCATGTGCTCACTTTCACAGGGATCTGACAAACCTCTTGTACTAACACTGCTCCAAACCAGCTCTACTTAAGTACTGCCTCTCTTTGAATGAACACAATGTATTTTTAATGTTGGAAGAAATTACCCGTAAAATAAGGGCTATACGTGGATATATTTGGCATCTGTGTGGTCTCCAAGCATTGGCTGACATTTCAGCAAGGCTAATAGAAGACAAATCTGGAACCTGAATGTATTTTAATCTAAAAAGTCAGATATCTGACAGCTTGTTACCAGCCACTGGTATAAACATTTCTTTATTTGATGGATTGTTTAATTTCTGAAAGGTCTGCTGATATAAGGCTGCTTCACATAGGAAGTGCTGAGTTTTCCAACTGCATGTGAAATACAAGTAGAAAATTCTGGATTCTCAAAATGTTTATTCTTGTAGTCATCTGATGTAGTAGGGACAGTTAATACCAAGTTAATGGATATTTTATAGCAAAGTTATTATTGTAATTCTAGAAGTCTTGCAATGTTTTCAAACAGTCATTTTCTGTATGCTTCAAATACAAAATGTGCCAAAAAGTTCAAGCTGTGAAGAGAAATACAGAGAAAACTGGAGGGACTGGAGGGCTTTGAAAGACAGACAGAGATTGAAAACACAAGGCTTGTGTAAGTTTGCCAATACATATATGGAGCCCATTCATCACAATACTGCTTGTGTTCAAATTATGGGTAGATGTTTTAATTTTAGTCACTGTCTACACTGCAACCATTCAAACTCACAATCAGTACCTTAAGAACATCCACCTATAATATTTAATCTTGCATCACTGCAGAATTTTGATATAACAGTGTGGTGATGAACACATGTTCCTGATGATTGATATTTTCCATTTACAGTATGGCCTTAGAATCACAGTGCCTGAGGGAAGCCTGGACATTTCTAATGGCTGGGTTTTTTTTTTTTTTGTTTTGTTTTGGTTTTTTTTGTCAGCTGATCCAACTGCTATTCAACAGTCTTTTAAGATGTCTTCATGGTTTTATTTTTATTTTTATATTTATTTATTTTGTGATCTTGTAATATTGTCAAATTAATTGGAATAGTTGATACTTTCAGTAGAAAGTTACAGCAATACCAAATTAGTTTTACTTAGGGGTAACTCATGCTTGGTTTCAGAAGTCTCCTGCTTCCCTGCTGATTCTTGAGATGATTCTCTGGGTCATCTTTTTGCCAGCTTTCACGCTAGACTGGGAATTCTGTTGTCTCTGATGTGCTTGGTGTCGTGCATAGGTTCATTAAACAGCGAGGGGTCTGTGTGCTGTCTGGGGTGCTTGTGGCCAGCAGAACCAGAGGAAGCTCTCCCCAAACACCCATGGCATGCTCCTGAGTAACCCTGCTGCACAAGGCAGGGGTCAGACCAAGCCCAGCAGCCCCATGCACATGCACCCACGGCAGCTGCACTGCACGGGCAGTACTCACCAGCTTCTCGGCTCGCACCGGCACCCGCTGGCTTGGGCGGCAGGGGAGGAGGCTGCTTAGCAGGAGCCTTTCCCTTTTTTTTAGCATGAGGTGCTTCGTTGCCCTTATGGCTGGTGGTGCTGGAAGCAGCAATGGCATTTTTTGGTGGTAGCAGAGCTTTTTTGGGTTTGGGCTTAGGCTTAGGTAGTGGTGGAGCATGGGGTGTCGGTGTTTCTGGGCAGTGACCAGTGCTCTCTATGGATAAGAAAGTGAACAGAAGCCAACTGACACAGACATACACCACGAAAATTCAACAGCAAGCCTCACAACAGTGACTACTTCTGCTGCTTGAGCTCTTGGGAATCAGGAGAGACGTCATCTTCTGCCTCTGAATGAAGTATTACCTCAGAAGAAAATGACTGTTTACCTCAACTCAGGATCTTCTCATGGAAAATATTTACCTGGAACTTCTCTCAGACACATCTATTCTAGATCTCCAAAGACCAGCTTTTACATTTAGTATTCCAAAGTAGAGTGCTGGCTTCAAAATAAACAAGGGAACACTATTTCCTTCTCTAAAAAATCTCCTCAGCTTCTTTTCAACCCTACCCACCCTAAGATCAACAGGCTGTAAAACTCAGATTCATGTGAACCTGAATGTGAACAGGGCCGCTCTCCCAGCCACAGGCTTGAACATGGCTACGCAGCAGAAATTTTCCTAATTTTCCCCTGAAGCAATCCATTCTTCTGAGCTGTACATTGCTTGCTCTTAGCAGCTTTATTTTGGGTAACTTCCTCAGAGAATTTCTACTCCTCAGAAACAAATGAAGCTAAGTAAGATAGGTTATCATTTGGCATGGAAATGCTCTCCCCTCCTGCCAGTTCTTTGGGTACTGTTACACAACTGCACTTTCAAGAGTCTAGAGTTCATTAGTCAGCAGGAATTTGGTCTTTATCTACATTGTGCTGTGCAATAGGAATGGCTCTGCAGAGTGAAAGAGGTAGCACTGAGGACCCAATATCCACAGCCTGCATTTCAGGAGACTTGACTTTCTTTAGGCTAGTTCTGCAGATTGCATAATTTGTGGTGGAGGGAGTACAAGTTCCTGAGTGCATCTTTTGGCTTAGTTTCATCCAAAAAACCTGGTTGGCTTGTAGCCTGCAAACCAAAGAAGGGTAAATGGGGATGACCAGGATATTAAATTCAAAAGTGCATGCCTAATGCCAGCTGTAATGTTAATTGATGATGATGAGCCATTTACAGCCAACATACAATTTTGCAGCATAATCACTACAGCTGTAAAACTTGGTGTTCCCAGGCAGGAAGAGCTAAAGTTCACAGATGGCAATCTTTATCTATTCAACTAAACCAATTCTATTCCCATTTTATCTCAAGATAGCCTTCCCAAACCTTTCTGAAAAAGGATATTGTAGAAGCAAGAGCATTCCATCAGAATCATATAGGCTTTGTTTGCATGTTACTGAAAACTGAGACAGGAGAAGAGAGAAGACAAGTAAATACTGCAAAAACTTTTAACAGTCTCTTCTATCACTCAAGAGAAAACCATTTCATTTCTTCCATTATGTTCCTATTAGAGCCTCACTCTTAACACACATTAAATGGACATTCTCATCTCTCTTCTTTCCCATGTTAAAGATTCCCAAGAGATAAGCAACATTTTAATTTTAAAATTAGTAGATGAAAACCAAATAATGTGCTAGACAACAAAGACATACTTCCTGTCAGAAACAAAGCCTTTCCAACTTTGAGCTTCAGGCTTGTTAACAGAAACCTAATGCATCACCTGTAGTTATTCAAAGCAACATGCACACATGTGTCTTCATGAACTGAAGGAATTAACTTTAACAGTCCAGTATCTTCCTCCTTTATTTCCAGCCTATTATAGACTAATATGCTTTTGCTAAAGCTTTGAAAGAACTATCTCAGAGAAACCTTTACGACTTTCAAACCAATTCTTTTGAGCACAATTTTGTACCATCTCTTTGTTTCCCACAGGAAGACTTCAGATGGAGAAAACAACATGCTTTCTGTTACATTTTGACCTCCTCTTTTACAGCAAAACGGTCTCCTTGTGAAATTCTACTGACCTTCATTTAAAGTTGAAATGTTGATATAATTCTGAAAAAGCAGGACATTTTAAAATTTGAAGTCTATTAATAACAAACATGGCAAGAGAAGACATGATTTTGTATTTTGAAGATCCTGAAGGACGTGACAATTAGAAATAATTATAAGTGCAAACAATTCTTTGCTATATGTATTAACTAGAGATCCACAGTGATAAAAATTTATTTACTAGTAAGAAAGAATGTAAAACTTGCTTACTTATATACCATTACTGTGTTTTGTTTCAGGTCATTAGTAGAGAAAATGTTAAAAACAGAATGATAACCTAGAAAGAGTAATACACCATTCACCATATTCTAAAGTAATACAGCCAATTTACACTAAACTATATAACTGATTAAATAATGTATATCAGAATTTATCTTCTGAATCAGGAAAAAAGGTAAAAAATACAAGGCTAAAGCTTTATTTAGTTGCAAATAAACACATCCTAGTGACAACCAATAATTTTCAATTTTTCTTTAGACAAATAACTAAAGACTATAAATGAAAACAAAGCTGAAGCAGTTCATTCACATCAAAGTTCTTTCTTGCACACCTCAACCATGATTAAAACTGGCAATTTATATAGCATTTATTTTAACAGAAATGCCTTGCCATAACTGGAATACTACCCTTGGAGTAGTAGCCAGTTCTTTTCATACTGTTATGTACCTCATTCCAAAGACTGGCAGGCTCCTGCACAGCTGCTTCCTACTTGCTCAGGTAGTTATACCTCTCATTCAGTCTTGACTGCCCCTTGATTAACAGCAAACCCTCTTTGTACTCACAGCCAGGAGGAAATCTGTGGTGAAGATTACTGTCTTTGACCATATTGTTCCTCCTGGCTTCTTATTAGCTTTGCTGCTTTTGCCTGTGTTAGCTTCATTTTTTTTTTTTTAATCTCACTGTCAGTCTGATTTTGCCTATAGTATTGTTTCTCATTTACTTGAGACAGATTTCAAGTTCCTACCTGATCAGTCCATTATATCAGCTTTTGACAGTGGCAAGCCAAGTTTGAAGCAGATGCTTTTCATTGCTTTTCCTCACTTTTCCTCTGCTGACCCTCAGGCTTTGTGAATATTCACTTTGTGAATATTCTTCCCTCAAACTCCCCTCTGCTGTGATGCCAAAGCTGACAGTATTTAGGCTGCCAGTATTGTGCTTTTTATCCTGGTCTGGTGTCCTCTTGTTTCCAGTGCCTAATCATAATGTTCTGTCTTTTACTGCAAGTCCATTGGAAAATTTTTGTGGTTTTCTGCATCTATGTAAGATGCTATAATAAATGTCTGGTATATACAGTAACACTGCAGTAATACAAATAACTAATAACTGCAACAAGGGCTTGATCTTGAACAGTGACAGAGACGGTCTGATGTCTGTAAATGGTTACAGATACAATTATGTTGTAATTGTACCTCCCTAACATGATTCTGCTTGAATATGGACCTTTGGTTTTCATTCCTGCTCTTTCTTTTGCCAAAACAAGGAGGCATCTGAATCATCTATTTGTTCAAACCAATCCCCCAGGTACCTCAGGACCAGCTGCAACACTTTTACTGCTGTTGTTTTTCTTAATTTAGACATCTGTTCATCAAGAACTAACCTTTTAACTAAAGGTCTCCAAAACACACCAGATACGAGTATCTTTTATCCACTGCTGCCTTGATGGAAAAAACTGCTGTAAAAGCCACTTGCCTATAAATTACTTCCTTAACAGGAAAGCAAATGTTAGTATCTCATTAAGCATTTGGATCAATAATATGTTTATGTTTAGAATAAATTTTCCAAAGGTCAGATTTTCAAGAAATCTCATTCTCAAACCAGATTTTCTTGTTTCCAGAAATTGTGACTGGGGCCAGACTCTTAACAAAATCTGTTCTCATGTACACATCTAAATGATGGTCAGATTTGCAAAATACCCAGTATACAACAGCTCTTGGGGGGACTTATCAAATCTGGAAGACTTTCAGTGAGATGCCAGTGTGCCACATGCACTAGAAAATCAGATTACTTATTCTCAAACTAAAAGTGGGAATTTTGCAAATTCTGGACCAAATGGATCTATGAAAATTCTGGGCATACTTTCTGAAGATAGGTTGTAAAATACAATAATTTTTTCTTTACTTCTGTGAACTTCTAAAGAACAGAAAGCCAGAGCTTTTTTTACCTTATAGCAGTGGTATTTTTGTTCATACAGCTTGAGTGGTCGTGGAGCTACAGAAAACCAGCAGTGCTGCAACACAGGTGTATGATCTCCATCAACTGCAAAGCACCCTCCTCCTCCCAGAGGATGAACACAACACATTGGAGAAACACTATGTAAAATGAGAATTGGAAGTAATGCACGTTTGCTGTCTTCTGCAGGATGACTCCCTGCACAATGAAACTCTTACAGAGTTTTGCAGATGGTGAGTTTCCTTTGCAGACTATGCAGAAAGCCTTGTCTTGATTAATCAAAATCCAGGAAGCTGTCAGTCAGGAACAGGGGACACAGGACAAGACAAGGTGTCTTTTGTCCCTTTTTGGATTCGTTGATTGTGCTGATGCAGGTGGTCAACTCAGACAAATCCTTTCATAAACTTCAGATTTAACCAGCTCCAGTTTTTGTTCCTGCTATTGCTAATAAAATTCTGTTCAAGAAAAGACCCATTCTAATTGTTAGAAAGCTTCCTTGAATTTCCACTCTAACTGTATTTCAAACCACTGTTTATTCCTTTCTACTTGTGCCAGCATTGTCCTTTAGCAATGTTCTCTCCTGGCTGTTTACCAACTTGCAACATTCATCAAATGCACTCAGGCTGGCTCGGGCTCTGTTTTGCTGTGCTGAACCAGGACAGCTGTCACACAATGCTGGTTGCAGCTCTCTCTGCAGTTTTGAATTCATCTTTCTTGAGATGGATAAAGCAGATCTGCACATCTGCAGAACTCTAGATCTCACTGACTATAATTTCAACAGCAAAAGAGAAAGAAGCCTTCTAACAGAGACAGTGTAGAAAACAGTAGGGGAGAGAAAGGTGTAGCATCTTACCTAAAGCAATCACATTCAGGTATTTTGCATCAGGTTCCAGATAAAAAAAGATTTTAAACCCCTATCATTTTCCATTTTTAACTGCTCAATCTTTGTGTAAGAAGTAAGCTGCCAAAAAAAAGAGAGAATGCCTAAGACATATCCACTATCAGCTGATCTGTGAGAATCTTGGAAGGTGGAAGGCATGTAGGCGTCTACATTCTCTTACACTTTCTGAAAAGATATACTCAAATAATTGAACAGTTAGTTCATAAAAATAATGTACACAATCTTAATTCTGGAGCCATGTTAGGATATCTTTCCTATAAAAGGAAAAAAACAAAACAAACAAATCATCTTACAAGTCTGGAGCTTTCTTCAGGCCCTCAGTTTTTGTGGGTGAAAGCCTGTGCCTCTCATGTCATCCTACCAGCAAGAGCCAGCCTTTCTGACTTAGTGGACAGGCTCTGGCCAAATACAGCTTTATCTAGAATAGCTCTCCTTTTAAGAATACTTGGATTCAGCCTCATTTACATAGTTCAGGTGATGAACCAAAGATATACTATTATTAGAAGAACTGGTTTCAGTCAGCAAATAACTCAGCTGGAGTGAGAGATTCTTAAGGAGTCAGGCAAAAAAGCCCATAGCCTTTTATGCATGCTGTTCATATCAATGATCTACAGATCAGGAGTGTAGGAAGCCAGCTAGGCACACAAGAGGGAGGAAAGTCTGCCCAGTTTCTCACAGTGACTGGTTTGCAGGTTTAATCTTCTGAGACAAAGCAGGCTCTTGTCTGAGACCTGGAAGATGAGGGTAACTACCTTATATTCAAACAGGTTTTGTTCTGCTTTGCAGAAAGAAAGAAAGAAAAGATCTCTGAGAAAAGGAACTTAGAAAATCAGACTTTGAAGGATATTCCTTGGTAGATAAACTGAATAATTAAAACAAGTATCATGGTCATAAGACCAGAGTTTGTGCCTCCAACCTTCTCTTCTTTGGTTTTCCATATGAAAAAGAAAAGATTAAATGTAATGGCACATTTAAAGAGAGCAGAAAAAATATAGAGGAAAGAGCCCATAAACCAAACATACTAAGGCCTGGAACCTTTTCCAGCTCTCATATGGGAGTTAACTTCTTAGGGAAAAAACATGCACATGAAGCCCAACAATTCATTTGGAAACAAGACGAAGAACTGTTTCCTTTACTCATGTTTACTTCAGACATGAGGAAACTTGAGAAGATCAATCTCCTATAAATGGCCCAGAACATTCCAGAAGTGTATGCCCCATACAGCACCTGAAACAGAGCTCTGACATTCTGCAATGCAATTATTTACCAAAGCAGCACCTAACACACCTGACTGATAGTATGCAAAACAGAACTTCTTACTGTTTTTTCCAGGCAGTATCTTGCTGATGGTTACTGAGCCTTTCACTTCTTCAAGCCCAAGCTAACTATGAAATCTGGAACCATCTGCAAGAATTATTAGAAGATTTAGCTTGCTTTGACAAAAATGAGTAAGACAAAAGTTTACAAACTGAGCTCAGATACAAATAAGGGGTTTTTTCGTGCATCTGTGCTCCAGAGATATCTTGGGAGGGTTGAAAGGAGGAAAGAATCCCTGACACAGTACCTTGGTGGCTTTACCACGTGCAGCATGCACCATGTCCTGATATCCAGGGAGGCAAACAGTGACAATTTTGACAACTGTTCTACTGATGTGGCTTTTGATCTTACCCAACACTGCTACAGGGGGCAGGAGGCAGAGAGACTGCTTGGATCCCCTTTGCAATGCTCACACCCCACCTGGAACCTGGAGCTCTGGGCACTGCTGGGGATCCTGCAGACCCGTGCCATGGCTCAGGATCCCAGGCACAGAGGGAGATTTCAGTCTGCTGCCCAGACATCCAGGGTGTTCTTTGATATTGCTGCCTGTCCACTTGCTGCTCTGTATCCCTTGCAAGGCTCACAGATAAAATAGCTATAGTTTAGCTCTTTATTTTCTGCAAAAGATGCTAGTGATTTCCCTTAGTCAAAACAAAAGAATTCAGAAGTCAACATAGAACAAACACAACATGAATAAATGATCTCAGAAAAAGATTAGTCTGATTTTTCAACAGCAAGGCTTTATACATCAATTACCTGCTTTATGTTAAACTGTCACTTATTTCTTATCATCCTGCCATAAAAGAGAAATTTTCTTTTAAACACCCTGCTTGTATGACTGTCATCATTACTACAAATAGTAACAGTTATAGCATTAAATTGCCCAAGAGAATTTTTCACCACATATAAAAGGCACTTGTGAGCTGATAGGCAGCAGATGGGTACACAGCTTATGGAACTGCCTGGCAGCAAGGGGAACAGCTTTCAGGAGTTGTCTTCTTCACTTGCTTCTGCTTTATCCATTTTTATATGCATGGCTGAGCCTATTGTTTGCCCTGTGGATACTGTATTTCCATAGCTCATGCTGAAAAATCGTTTTTCCTTTATCTTGTTTTAATTCCTAATATATGCCACACTCTACAACCTGTTGCTGCCACCTCTCACCATACTATCACAACGTGCCTGTATCATGGGCTCTTTTTTAGCTTCTGGCTCCTGCAGTCACCACATTGATATGAGAAGGCCATTTTCACAACCCAGTTGAACAAAAGGGAAAATAAAGACCACCATAATTTCATATGAGCATTTTAAAATAACCTGAAAACTTCAGCAAACTGAGATGCATTTTTTGGCAAGCTTTGATTCAGTGGGAGTTGGAAATGTGGCACACTGTGCCTCTAAGCAGCAGGAATTAATCCTTTGGGTCTTACAAACATGGAAGGTGTATATATCTTCCTTCAAGATTTACACCTAAGAGTTCATGACTTTAGAAGCCTCACAGTAGCTTCACTATAGATGAACTTCTTGCAGTCATTACTCCTGACTGCCAGCCAGTATTAAATGCACCTGTCTCAGCTCTCATGATGCAGGGTTGTGATCTGAAGCACCAGCACATTTTATGGTCTTCACAGACGACAGTGAGCTAAGTATTCCTGCTTCAGCTCTGATTTTGATGTTCCCTGTTGATTCCTTGCTCTGCCAGTGGGTGTGGGTGTAATGCAAACCTACTGCATCTGCCAAAAAAAATATCACCCAGAATTGATATGTCAGGTGAGATGCTGTGGGCCTTACTCTTCCACTGAGTTCAGCAGGCTGGCTCATCTTTTTGCTTAATGTGCTATAAATAAATAATTACTGAAGTGTATTCACAATGACTGGGAGGTGGCCTATACTGGGTTTACACGGTGTAACACTGTTTCTGATGCATGGAATTGACTCTTAACACCTTTTGTGGGGAGAATATTCTCTGCAATAAATCTATCTCCTTTTGTTTCAGGGGACTCAAGGTGGTAACTCATAGGAGAACTTCATGTCTAGGTGCAAGAGGAAAGTATACTTTAAGAGGTTTGCATCTTCTGGATGGTCATATTGAGATTCAGTAAAGCCTAGAATACCAGTTTTGCTCATTTTTAGTTTTCCTTCTCCTTCCTCCATATATTCTTAATTTTCTGAGAGGGACTGGAGTGATAGCTATACTTTCTTTTGTACTGAGTCTACTCCTGTACAACAATAATTTTTACCTGTAAGGTCAAAACAATATATAGGGAGTGCAGAGTCTAATAGGATGTTTGAAATAGATATCGAACCTCTCCTGCTTCACTGGAGTTCTACATTCTGCAAAGTCAGCTCAAGGGGATTCCAACATGGTTAGAAATGTGTATTTCTGAAATAATAAACTGTACCTTAGGAAAACTTCCAAGTCCTGACAGCTCCAAAACACTGTATTTAGCAATGCACAAAATAATAAATGGTCTGATCTAACCCCAACGTTAAACTGAACCATTTTAAAGGAGTTTTCCATGGCTTTTATAACTCTTTTCCCCGACCCAAAACACATCTGGTTCTAGTTGGCACCACAAGATAGACATATTTAAATGTCATGACAAAGGCTAATCTTGTATTTCTGCCCTGTTGGGAGACAGGAAGTACTAGAAATCTCATAAGATTCTCTTCGGACATCTATCCACTTTTTGCATAGTCAAGTGATTTACGTAGCTCTGAGAAGAATTCAAATTTTTGTGTTAGTTGAACTGACCCTCTCAACCTCCAGAGGCACATTCATCACTAGGTAGAGGTTAATAGAAGACATTGGAAAGGCTGTTCTGTCCTGCCTCCATGGCTTCAGCCAGCCATGAAGGTCTTGATCTTTTGTATCTTTGCTCTTTCTGCTAGGAAAATACTATTTCATTTATTGGATTTAAGAGCAGTTTTAGACAGGGGAAAGAAGTGGTGCATTATTCAAGATGGTAGAGAAAGAAAATAAAAATTGGTTCAAATCCTGTGATTCCACACTAATCTTTACATTTCCTTTATGAGTCAAACTCCAGGTAGATCTGAGTAAAGGTAGCAAAATTAAGATTGACCCTGGGACTGCTAAATAATTACCAGTATTTACTACAATTCATCTATAGAAAACCCTGTAGTTATAAAGTGCATTTTCCTTAAATTGCCTAGTTTCTTCTTGCAGCAGTGACAAGGCCCCTTGAATGTTTGTGAAGAGCTGGACTGCAAGTGTTTAGGATTCCATGAAAACCAATTGGAATGAGTTGCTGAAGTTACTTTCAAAATGATAGATGGTTTTCAAGTGACTTAAACACTTTTGAACATTCAACCCAGGAGACACTTCTACAATGATACTGCAAGGTGATGCATATGAACTCAGTGTGTTCTTTCATAAGAGGAAAACCTGACACCAAAGCTTGGCCATGGCTACAAGGAAAGGCTGGCAGTGGATTTAGAAATTGAACCTCCCTGCACACATTGTTGTGTTCAGATCATGCTTCTCTTTATAACCTTACCATAATGCACAGGAAAAGGCATGCCTACCAGTGACAGAATATTGGTGTTTCACAAGTCTTAGCTCCTCAGCAGGTTCTGCTGGCATCCTTGTGGCAGAACAGAACTCTCAGCATGTACAGGTGCTAGTGGAAGAACATGTTAATATTTAAACTAGGCAAAAAACAATCTGTGAAGAATACATTAATTTACCTTTCTGATCTTCTGTTTTTCCTTCTGATGCTTTCTCTGATAAAGTGCCATTATTTCCACTGGCTTTTACTATATTTTCTTCCTGTATGGTTTCTTCACCAATGGCTATGGTGTGTCCATTTGAAGTTTCAAAATTTACTGTTACATCACCATCTGAAATGAAAATTAAAAAGTTATTGCCTAGTTTAACTACTTATTTACCACCTACTTACACCACACAGCATCCCTCTGCTTTCAAGCTTGTGTGGAAGAAAAGCAGAAAGACTTACTGAAATGTGAAACACCAGGCTGTAGATCTGCTCTGGAAAGTAACTCTGTAAAGAAACTCTTTAGGCTTTAATGTTCTTTGGGTGGACACCTCTGCAGTAGTAGGTTTGGAAGTCCATGCTGGTTTCTTCTTCATGTCTGTTCATGAGCATCCTGTTCTCTCATCCCTGCATCTTGGTTTACACAGCAAAGAAATGTGTGCATGGACCACAACAAAGCTGTAACATGTTCCAGCATGTTCCAAAAATGGACAACGGGTGGGCAGAGCTGCAGAACTACTGTGGAGCACTCCCAGCATGTAAATGAGCCAGGAATTCTGACAAAAGTTCTCAGAATGTATGGGCCCATTTACTTAATAAAAATACCTCACAAAGACATCACCGAGTCTTAAGATCCAAGGTGAAGTCTTCCTGTATCACATACCATATCATAATTAAATTCTGCAAGTCAAAATCTTTCTCAGCTCTGATGACACTTTACTCACTTACCCTGACTAGCTCAGCTTGATAGTTTTTTTGATCCTGAAACTTATTTCTTTCCTATTTGTCTCTATATTGCTGAAAAGTGCTACACTTGCTGGCTTACAGCTTTCTCTGTTCCATGCACTTTAAAGTTGCTGCTGATCTTTTTCTCTGGTAATTTCTTTCTGCAGGATTCTCTTGCTGTCAATCCAAAAAATAAGCAAATCTAGATGGCATCTCTTCTGATTTCTTCCATTGATTCTTCACTAACTGTGGCAATTCCACTTCTCCTCCTTGCTGTGTGTTATCAGACCTGGATGTTTGACACTTCTCTGGTTTCAACACAATTATGCAGCCTCTGTCCTACCACCCTGGGTACTCCCACTAAGGTGATTGTTTCATTATCTTCCACACACTAACATCAACTTGATTTGTAAAAAAATGAGTTCTGCCTTCCTAACTTTGTCTAATTTACTACAGCTGACACTTCCACTTACCTTAATGCAACATTCAGTTTCTTCAGCTTCTCTCTTCCAGGGCTTCTTAAATCCACTCTCTCCTCTCCGCCTCCACATGTGACACTGCCACCTCTTATTCACATCTTGCTTCTGCAAACACCTCCTGCCTCCAAGTGCCACTTGCCACTTTTCACCTCATTCTTCTTCACTCCATGTGAAACGCTGCCACTTCTTCACATTTCTTACCTCTCACATTTCAAGTCTCCATGTAATTTCCTCTTTTAGCTTTCATCCCCATAGTTATTCCTTCTAACTACCTTCACACTCCTCAACTGTCTTTCCTACCTCTCCATTTTTAGAACCTTCAAACCAACCCCATATTCTTTCAAAATGTCCTTAAAATTACGGTTTTCATCAAACATGAAGCACAGTAAGATGAAGATAACACAGACCAGATTGATATGGGAGGAAGAAGAGAAAATTGTTCCTATTTATACCCTTCTCTAACTTTGCTCAGTCCCTGTAAGGAATCCAAAGTCCTATCCCCTTTTAAGGATGGAAGAGAGTCAAAGACACTGATGACCAAAGTACTCATACTTTCATCACAAATGATAGTATTTATATTCAGACTGTAACCAATCTGAGAAGTTACCCCATTTCATTAACTGTCCCAAATGTAAATATAATTTAAAGCCTTCAAAGGACAAGGTCATGCAGGTCCCCAGTAAAACACACAGCAAAACCCACAGCAAATTCACAAACAGACAAACTGAGGTATGGAGAGTTTATAAGTCTTATTTTAAGACAATGACAGTGGCAGAGACAAGTGCAGAAGCCAGCTATGCTGAATGTCATAGTCTGATAATTAGCCAAACTCCATATGGACAAGTGATGTCACACACCAACAAAGAATCCCTTTACTTCTAAGCATCTGTGTGTATGATACAACCCATACACACTGATACTTTGCTGATCCTTCAGATCACACAGAAAAATACAATTTCCAGGAGAAAATTATTTTTGGTAAACATGGAGTTATAAGACTCCTTGATAAAATGACAAACAATTCAATTTTAAGCTACAGAAAATTATTTTACTCACTTAACTTTTATTTGATCTAGATTTATAAAAAATTTAAAATATGAAAGAGAATACCACAAGAAACATAATTGGATGTAGCATAGAAGTATCTACTTGGCTTACTGAGGCTTACTCATGCTTTTCAAAATGCAAATTCTGGCTAATGCCAGTTATTAAACCTTAGAGCATTTTGAAACAACTGATTTCTTGCCCACAGTTTTATGCTGGTGCCATTTGTGATTGTGGCCTGTGTGACAGCAGTGGGTTCCATATGATCCCAGCACTGGTATTTTTCCATACCTGAAATGCATTATACTGATTTTTCTAGGTTCCTAATTTTTCAGCCAAGATTTCTCATTTTATACTCTAGTGGCTTTAGACAGCAGACCTTGACTCAAAAAATAGTTTAATCAATAATTAGAAAAAAATCTGGCGAACAATAAGCAGGAGCCACAGAAGTGACATTATTTACAGGGAGCATTAAAATACTTCAGGATATGACCAGAAGTCAGCTGGGAACCCATGGCAGAAGCAGTTACAGAGCACAAATCCCTTGACTTAACTTCAGTTGTCAGCTGGCCCAAATTACCTCTCACACTTCTCAGTTTGTCTTCTCATACCTATTTATACTACATGGAAACAATGCAACAGTGGCTTTATCATAAAGGTTTAGTTCTTAGTAGCTAAATTCTAGTTAATGCATTGTCACCTTGCTCAGGCATTTCCTTCAGCACTCCCCTTCTTATCAGCTCCTCTCTGCTTTGTCTTGTCGAAATCTTCCTTTCCAACACTAAAGAAAAAGCACAGTTAATAATAAATTTATTCTCATACTGCTGATGCTTGTGAAAAAATCTAGAGAACTGTTTTTGTTTTATAGAAAGAGAACTCTTGTTTCCTCTGATTCTGCAGGAAAAGTGGTCTGAGTTTTCATGGACAGTCTCTGAAAATATTGCACTGCAATTTCAGGCACAGAAAGTGGGGACTCATATGATCCAATATCTTCAGCTCAGCAAGTCTCCTTGAGGCTTCTTTTATGGTCAATGGAAAAAGGTACTTTCAGGGTGAAATTGAACTCATCCTACCTACCACAGGCACTTAGCATGTAAAAGTGCCTTTTTTCCCACTGACTAGATTGAGTAGCTCAGCTGGAGATACCTCCATCTGCTTCCTACAGCTTTTGAGTAGTGAGATACAAATTCTGCTCAGAGCAAGAAACTCAGAAGAGTAGCCCTTGTGACATGCAAGATGTTTAAAGGGAAAAAAAACCAACAAAACAAGAAAACAAAACCAACAACAAAAACCACCATTGCCAGAAGCCAGAAAGCTCTGTTCTAAAAGGAAATAGCACCGTCATCGAGCAATGCTGGTTGACTTTCATGGAAAAAGTATACAGCATCCTGTTTTAGGTTAAAAAAGAAGCAGCATACACAAAAACCCCAAGACTGTGGCATGAGGCATTTTAATTATTATGTTGATTTCCCATGGGAAAAATGCTGAATAGTTTTATAGGGAAAGCATTTACAGATGTCAAAATAGAATAGCTTCACACTGCATCCCATCCCCAAACTGATGGGGACAACCCAACCCGGGACATTATTGTAATGATCCATGGGACCATGGTGCATAATGTTCCCAAAATATAAGCATCACTTGTAAAATCCTGATAGGAAAAGGTAGTCTCCCATCCTGATTCTGTTTACACATGGACATCAAAATCCATGTGATGTTTGGACCTCAAGCTGAAGGCATGTAGTGAAGCTTCAGCTGTGCTGGACTTCATCCTATCAATGCTATGGGGTAGGGCTATTTGTCTCAACACTCTCTGGGGTCAGTCTAATTGCTGTATGCAGAGTGGTAATACCTCTTGCAGTGTTTAATCTCACTGGTGCCAGCCCAGTTGGAGTGACTCAGCCATACAGTGGAGTGGCAGGCTCCTGTGAAGGCACAGAGAGAGGCAGTCTGGCTCTTCTGAGAAAGCTGCCCTTCATGCATAGCAAAACACCTTTCCCAGCAGCAGGCACCCAGCTGCTGACCCAACCAGACTGGCTGACCTCAGGTGCCTGAAGGCATCACTGCTTACAGCTTCCCACTCCCCTTCTCCATCAGGGAAGGGGATGCTTGAACAGAATGACAGAATTTGGGTTTCAGCTGGAAGGGACCTTGAACCATCTCATTCCAACCCCTCTGCCACGGGCAGGGACACCTTCCACTAACCCAGGTTGCTTAAAGATCCATCCAAACTGGTCATCAGTGCCTACAGCAATAGGATATCCACAACTCTGGGGCATCTCTTCAGTGCCTTTCACTCTCAAAGTAAAGAATTTCTTCCTAACATCTAATCTAAATCTGCCCTCTTCCAGTTTAAAGCCACTCCCCCTTGTTCTATCATTACATGCTCTTGTAAAAAGTCCCTCAGACTCTGTCTTTCCTGAATTTACAGTACCAGGTTTACTTCTCACACTGCAAAGTGCAGAGATTCAGCACTGCCTCCTCAACATAGGATGCATTTACACATCAAAATAGCAGCAACTCCTGGCAGAAGAGCTGGAAGGAGTAAACATTTTGACCAGTCCAGTTCCAGCTACTCATGCCTGTGAGATCAAGAGCTCACAAATGCAAGCATTACTGGCTCAGGAACAAGTAAGCTGGCATTAAGTCTGTGTCTATATACTCAGGTACTTTGAGGGCTGTGTCCATTAAAGGTCAAACCTCTGCAGCATTCCAGTCACACTTGACAGCATGAAGGAGCCCATGAGTGTGGCTGCAGACTCTCAACTCCAGCCAGCCTCCTCAGGGAGATTGTGGTGCCCTGAACTCAGATCAAGTTAGGCTGCCTTGAGTCCCACACCTAAATTACTCACAAACTCTCCCAGTTGCTCCCCTGCATTTGTTAAAGCATGGACCTTGCAAGTGTGTGTCACACATGGCACAGGAGCACACCCTAGGTTTGCAATGAGTTTTTCATGTAGGGAAGCAGTCCCACAAAGAGTGTTTTAAAAGAAATGGGGGGTCATGAAGACAGAGGACTATATGGACAGGCATGGATGGAGTGTCTTGGTCTTTCTAGAGAGCAGATGCATTTGCAAGCATGGTGAAATCTCTTCTGACACAGCCCTGAAAGATGAACACCTTATGCACGCAGTCTATACTTGTTTTGTTGCTGGCACTATTAGCATTATTTTATTATTATTTCAGCATTACAAATATTATTTAATTCCCACTCATTTTTTATCCCTGCTTCCTTTTTTCATCTGTTTTCTTGGGGTGAGTGAAATGAGACACTCTCTTACATATCTGTGGGACAATTCAATGCCACTTGAAAACAACAATGCCATCAAGCTTAAGAACATTGAATCAGACCTTCCTCCATCAATGTCTCTCTCTAGTTTTCAGGATGATATAATTTTCAGTTCTACAACATTGAATTAACAGCTGCATTGAATTAATTATCATGGGAAATGCCAATTGTCATTAAAAGGCATAAACCCTTACACTTCAGCTAAAAAACCTCAAAGCATTTCATAAATTACACAGGTTTCATAACAACCCTGAGACATAACTATCTCCATTTCACACATTAGAAAATTTCTGAACAGATAAGAAGCTTAAGTCCCAGTCCTCCATCTTCTAAAATGCTAGCCATGATTGGTATTTTTATTTAAACTGATTAAGCCCAACTAATTCAGCTTGAAAAGATAATTTTTTAAAATATTATTTGGCTCATGTAAAGAACATAAAAAAATCAAGCTAGTGTTCACTACTAGTATCATAATTTTAAGTCCTACAAAGAAAAAGGCAGAATCTTAATTTGAATCAAAGTGGCAAAAATATGTCCCCTTGTATAAGAGTAGCCTGTCAACTTAGGAACTTATACTGGGTCAGTGTGGACTCATCATAATGATTTACGGTTTATTACAGACTTTAGATTATGCAATATATTTCACATTTACACAGTCAAGTATTTTGTACCATCTTGTTGCCCAGCACTATCATTCAAACATCTCTCCTGACTTCTGAATGCTTGACTTTGTAACTCTATCAAGCCTACTGAAACATAACAGTAATCAAAAGTAATTAGCTCGACAGACTTGTCTGAGACTCTTAAAACTCTGTGCAATTAGGCTGAATGACCAGCTGATGCTATCAGTACAAATATTTTCTGCAATATGTGTATATAAGAATATATATAAAATATATCTCTACATGAATATATAGATATCTCAACCTGTCTGTAATACATATGATATGTAGATACACATGTATATATAAAGGGGTGAATATATGTATAAAATTTCAACATGAACACCAACATTATGTTTATAACTTTAAGCAATAAAAAAATGGAAAGAACAATTTCTCCATTTGTGTACATGTATATACTGAGATTGATTACTAAGAGGTCAGTCCTGGCTGTGAGGGTAACTGGTTATGAGTCCTTGCCTACTGAAGAAGGCTGAGGTGAGGCAGGCAGGCAGGCAGGCTCCAGTCTCATTCTTCAGAAGAATCAGAAAATCCCAGGTCAAAATCCTTCCCCTGCTGCACTCAGAAGCAGAGCTTGCCCTGACTTCAGGTGTAACCATCAGAAATTATGTACATTTATTGTATTGTATGCAGCCCTCATTTACTCCAGTAAATCTTACTCCCCTTCACAAGAATTTGCTTTTTTGTCCAATACAAATAATAGTTACACTAATAAGGGGAACCTTTTACCTCAAAAAGCAGCTTCTCTCTCTCTCTCTCCCCTTCCTCATCCCCTCAAAAAAGACTGCTTAGTGATGATCCACAGCTGCAAACCTCAGGCAGTCTTAAGACTCATTATTTGACTCAAAGAGTGCTGTGAGATTCTGGATATTCTCCAGTATTTAGTTTTGTTCTTCTAAAAGAAGCTTGAGAGAATTCTGATTATTAATTTTTCTCTGACCTAGTAAGAGCTAAAATTGCCTTCTGATCCCTCTCTGTATATACTTTTGCAGTGAAGCTTTGAAGTGGCATCTACTTTGTGCCAAGACACAAACTTGCTGCCTTTTTCTTCGCAGCAAAACATTGCAGAGGAGAGAAACCCTTGGGATGATGGCATTTTATGTTTGTTTTTCCTAGATTTTGAAAGCCCTCTAGGCAAAAAGCATACAGCCAGTGCCCAGAGAAGAGATTTTCTGAGATAGAGCATGGAAAATACATTGCTAAAGGGAAAAATTCCAACCATCATTCCCACACTGGCACAGATATTAACATCTTACATCTAAACATCCCTCCTTTTTTGATGTTTGTGGTATTTGCTGTTTACGAACATCTTCCAGTTGCTCCTAAGACAAAAAGTTCTCCATGGCATATCCTGGCAAGGCTGTAGCAAGGACCTATTCCAAAAAACCTATTGAAACCCCAGAGAAAGTAGTGAGAGCTCCTTCCAACAGCCCACACTCTGTCTTAGAAGAGACCCTTTCTTCAGCTGCACATGGATTTACCACGCTGAAGCCCTGCTGAGAGAACTGGCAATAAAGGAGGATCATCGTGCTCTCTCCCATGGTCCCAGGCCAGGAAATGGATTTCCTGCATGTAAGAGGCAGGCACACACACAGCCCCCACTTGGTAATGTAAATACACCTCTGATGGAGTAGTCTGAGGAAGAGGATATCCTGTAGGATTTTTATTTTGAATGGATGTCTTCCCATTTCCTTCTCAAGTTAGATAAGCAAGTTTCTTCTGCCCTGTCACTACGTAAGAACAAGGGGCAACTTCCATGTAAATGCATCTTCCCAGTCTCCATTGGTCCTGGGTCTATTTCCTCAAGAAATACAGGGAATACTATTTTTACTCATCCCTGGAATGACCATCTAAGGCAGGATGAATGTAATTCAAACTACTTCTCAATTCAATTTCCAAGCCCCACGTGAAGAACATACACAAACATAAGTGATCCCACACACAGATTAAAAGCAAATCAGTGTCTTGAGGGACCACAACATCATGAATAAGACCAGCAAATTAAGTAGAAGCGAGTATTTAAGGAGGCACTTTTGAAAATGTTGACCTTAATTTCTTAGTACTTCGTTTCCTGCATTTGTAAAAGAGATACGAAACACATGTTTTGCCTTGGTATTACAGGAATTGATGTGTCATGCTTGCAAGACTGGAGTCAGGCCCTTGGAAGAAAGACAATACAACATAAGAAATACTATCTTTAACATGAACTTACCAGATACTAGTTCTTTTAAAAAATTACCGAAAAATGATACATGCATTATTATTTAACACATGTAATAGGTTGTGACAGTTTAGTGAATCTCTGTATACACAGTTTATGGATGGCCATTACTCTGAAGAACCTGTTGCATGTAAAATCACATACCTGTCCAGGAGAAGCTGCAGAACATTCATAAGTCATTAACTAGAAATAACTTTGCTTTAGCAATATGATAAAAGTGCTAGGAATGCTGAAGGAAAGGGGAAGCAATGAAGGAGATATCAGACTGAGGGGATTTAATTTTTTTTTTTTTTTACTACAGTAGCAGAAGAAATTGTGGGGGGTATGACACATGGTATGTGAGAAAATGAAAAAAAAATCAAAGGAAAAAAAGGAGAGAAAGAAATATTGGAAGATCTCAGAAATCTGTTCAAAACTTCAGCTGGCATCTGGAGTGATGAAGACACCAGAGAAAATGGCTTATTTTTACTGTTTGTGTAAATAAAGTTTGTTTTAGAAGTTTCACTGTCAAACCACAGCTCATTGCTGTAATGGGTTGGTATGGGTTTAAAATGTCAAGCAGTGCACTTCTAAGAGTTCAGAGGAGCCTACTGAAAACACTTTGGGAGACTAGTGATGGTTTTATTGCCTACAGCCTTGGAAGACAGTAGACAGGGGAACTGCATTGTGGCAACAAATCTAAAGAGCTCACAAAAGCTCACTGGACTCTAATTAGACTCAAGTTTAGGAAACCACAACATCAAATATTTGAATCCCAAACCAAAAGTTTGGGATTTTTGTGGAGAAAGTTTGGCTAGAGCAGTGACACAAAGACAGACACATATATATGCAGGGTGGCATTCAGTTTTCTAAGCATGGATGCTTACAGCCACTTCAGATGCCCCAGGATTTTGGAACTGTCTGCACAGGGAGGACAAATATGATATCAAACCTTCTGGAAGAGCAGCCAGGACACCTTAGAGCATCTCAAGTGGCCCCAAACAACTGTGTTTGGTTAACTAAATCCCAGCCTTCAATATTCCTGATTTTCAGACAGAATATAATTCCATTACAGCATTTGATTTCAGACCATCCTTCCAGCCTTGTCAGTGAGGAAGTGAAGGGGCAGAGCAGCCTCTGTAAAGGCTATGAAGGCTGCAGAGCTGATCCTCATTCTGCTGGGCATGGCTACACCTGCTTCTCCCCCAAACTTCTGTCCCCAAGAAAGCAAGGTTTGCTTCATAATTCAAGACACTGACCACCAGGAGGACAGAGATATTTTTTTATATATTTGAGGATATGTATAGTAAACAAATCAGCTGTGTATTTTAGGTGATAGGTTCAAGACAGAAGCTGAACAAGGCTCAGTTTTCTCTTGCCAAGGATCAAACTGTTTTTCTGTATGTCAAATTCCATGCCTAAATAATCCCTGCCATCTAACAAGTTCAAAGAGCTTTTCAAATATTACCCTGCAAAACCATCACAGTGTTTTCTACTATTTGCCACCAAGGGCCACAGTCATACCTGCTGATGTTTCTCTGAATTTATCACTGGTCTTCTTCTTCCGCCATTTCCAAGGTTTAAAGATTTTGCCAATGTTGGAGAGTTTGCCCTTCCTCTTGAAGGGGGGAGTTTGGGATCCTGGGGCTGGTCCATCTGAGTTAGCAATCGAAGCCTTGTCCAAACCATCAACTGCATAAAGAAAAGAAATAAAAATAACTGAAGGATGGAAAACAAAAGAGTATCCAACAGCTAAACTCCTCTACTACCAGATTGCAACAGGCTGTGTATGCATCAACATGGATTTTTCCTGTTCCAGAAGGCAGCCCTGGGCTTCACTGCTTCTCTGCACCTCAACTGCAGCTGTCCAGAACTTGCTTCTCATGATGCTCATCTGGCACATTTGCACAGTCTGGTGGTTTTCTATCACTACAGGAGAATTTCCTTCAACAAATGTTTGGGTGACTTTTTCCCAATCCTTGGTAAAGTTGAATAACTAGCTATCATCACATACAAAACAAAAGCCTTGCAATGTGAAAGCACAAACTGTTTCTTTTGGGTAAAATGAATCCTTCCTTAAACAAACTCTAAAGATAACTGTTCTGGCAGTGGAATGGGAACAGGCCTGTTTGATATCCCTGGTAATCAGTCCTTCCCAGCACAGCCTGCCATGAGTCAGGCTTCTTATTAACAAAGCCTATTTAACAATAAGCTTTTGAACTGAAGCCAAAACTTAAAGAAGGATTTCTTTACTGCAAAAACATATTGAATGATATGGAAGCCAATACTTAGAATCAATGATCAAACTTTGAGTTTTGTGAACCAAATCAAGACTCATCCTACAACATGTTGTAGCATACAGTTAAACTACCCTGAGAAATCTATTATTTATTTCTATTTAAGAATTAAGGTTTCTTAAAGCCTTCCATTTGTAGTTCTGCAAACACTTCCAATGTGCTGAAGTTTAATCCTATGAACAATGAAGTAACTGCCATTATTTAGAGACAGAAAATTAATCATGGCCTTAACTGTTTGTGGCATATAGGCTCTGTAATTGCTTTCATTCACCTAAATATTCTAATTATAACCAATTCGGAAGAGAGTTGATGCCACTCTGAACAGCAGTAATGATAATCATTGATCATTAAATCAGAAATCTATTCAAAGAAAGAAATATCAATGTCCCCATTTTACAGATGGAAAATAAGAGGCACAGAATTGTTAAATGCTTTTTTGCTATTTGCCAAATAGCTTCCTGAATCTTGGTCCCATGTCCTAGCTGTTAAAAAGATTCCTATTCAGCCACATAGCATCATGGTGCAATCTTATTATTCTGTTTCTCATACAAATGACATTTAATGAGTCCTATATTTGTCCTAGGCTTTAGATTGATCCAGGATGCTAAAAAAAATCTTTTATGTGAGAAAGCTGATATAATGCAAACAGAGTCCAAGAGACTTTATTTCCAATGTTTTGAAATAAACTACTGGGAAGAAAGATTCATTTTATAACTTCATTGAAGTCTATGAAGTTAAAACTAGTGATAAACTTCCTCACCTGTGTGCTCTGGAGAACAAGGAAAATCTTAGAGAGATTTAAAATGAGACTGCCTTAAAATGAATCAGCTATCCCCCAACACAAACTGAGAAGCCAGGTGAGAGGTGGGGGATGAGAAGACCACCAAAGGCAGTGAGCAGCTCTGCAGAGAGGCACAGGGCAGCATAAGGAGCTCTGCAGGGTGCCTTGAAAATTAGGCAATTAGGGAAATTAGGGATTTCTCTGAAATTAGGGATTGCACTTTTGTCTGGGCTTACAGCCATTGCCTATGGAGTGCAGTCTCCTATGGAATACAGGACCCCCTGCTGGAAACTGTGGATCTAAGGGAGAATTACAGTTATTTGGAGTGTATGTTCAAAGATAAGAGAGCAAAATTTATCTTTGCAATTCCAGCTGATGTAAGAAGGGTTGAGGGCCACAGTTTGCAGCCAGGAAAAGCCAGGTAAGGGGTAAGGAGAACACCAGGAGTTGGGTAGTGCAGCACTGGAACAGGTCCTGGGAGGATTTGAAGGCTCAGCCAGGCAAACCTCCAAAGCTCCTTCTGGGGCTGACCTCACCTACTGTCAGGAACAGTCCTGCTCCAAGTAACCTCCTGAGTCCCTCCCAGTCAAGATTCCCGTGGTGCCAAGGGATGCAGAAACACAGGGTTTCTCTGTGAAATCAGCACGAGTAAATCCAAATACTCAGAAGTGAATGGTGAAGAAAAGAGACCAGGATCTGTTGGCTGTGGAGTTCTGTCCTGGGACAGGAGCCAGGCATTATCTCACTGGCAGAAGCACTGAGATTATCAGCTCAGTGCAGTGAGAGGCTACCCAACCCTGAGGCAGCAGGACAAAACCCGTGCTCTCTTCTCCAGTGGCTCAGACAGGCTGGGCTACTGGGGTGAAGAGCCTGGTGATGGGCAGCATGGTCTTCTAAGCACTAGAACACTGATCTTTTCAGCCTACTGCAGGAGACCACTGTCATAAGAACCTCATCTAGATTTTTTCTCCCTGTGCCTACCAGCAGAAATGGAGGAGGATTAGGGCTCCAATAGCTCTGCACAGAGAAACACAGGTTTGCATTGGTCCCTGTTCTGCCCTCTGCTGAAAACTGCTAACTCCAAAACAATGATATTCATCCTAGCTACACAAATCTGTCTGCTTCAAACTGAGCAAATACATGAAATTCATGGACAATAATTCTGTTCAGGAAGATGGAAACTTTTGAAAACAGATGCCAACACTAATTCCTTCTGACAATAAAAGGCAAGGAGTTGATTTATCTAGTGAGTTCAACAATTGAGAATTTGCTAATCCTTGTACCAATTCCCTCATTTGAAATATGTATTTGAAAATAAGGAATAAGCATAGCCAGATATCACAGACTAACTTTAGAAATAATCTAAGATAAAGTAATATGTCTAGAAAAAAACTCATTTATATTCAAAAGCACATATATTACATGTATACATATATATCCACATATGTATACACATATATCCATATATTTTATCAATTAATAAACTGTTTAGAAAAAAACCCACAATATCAGCAATGACATTTCAGAGCATTCATGGAAAGATTTTTACAAAAGTTATTACTCCTCTTGTTTGAAACATCCACAGGAAACTGATTCTTCAGATGCACACTATTTGCTTTATAGGTCATGTACTACTCAAGAATAAAGTGATGTATTTTTCACCTCAGAAAACTTATCTACCTTCTATTATTCATTATAAACATTATACATATTCACTGAGGGGAGAAGAAATATCTTGGCTTTCTGAGGTTTAGAGGAGCTTGGTGACTTGTGGTACTCTTGTTTTTATATAATGTCTTGAAATCCTGCCTTCTTCCCACCATCTTCAAAAGGACATTCTATATTTTTACTTCTGTATATTTTTTCTCTTGGCAGTGAAAATGAAAAGCCAGCAGAAGAACCTAACCTGCACTCCCCTCACCAGCACCTTTCTACACAACTGATCTAAACCAATCCTGCTGGAGTATTGGTATATATTTAAGGGATTATTTTTCACATCAGGGCTGTTAAGTACCAGATAGTACCAGCAGAACATCAAGTTCTCCTCTTGCCCCACCATGCTGCACCTTTCCTGCTGCAATCCCATCTCCCACCCACATCAGCTGAGGCTCACCCACCAGTACTGCAATTCTGCTCTGCATCCTTGT
Source organism: Muscicapa striata striata (assembly GCA_030060385.1). Lineage (NCBI taxonomy): Eukaryota > Metazoa > Chordata > Aves > Passeriformes > Muscicapidae > Muscicapa > Muscicapa striata. The sequence continues at coordinate 3,977,113 of JAREIS010000010.1, read as the reverse complement.
CATATAGAAGGGTTAAGAGTGGCAAGACAAAAGAAAAGTCCTCCTCCTATTGCAGGACAACATAACCAAGAGGGAAAAAGGCACAGAATCAAGTGCCTCACTGAAATCCAGGCACTAAGGTAGCACTGGTGCCTGATACTTCCACTAGCAATAGCTCTCTTGCAGTATTGCCATGGTATCACATCACTCTTAAAGCATGTGAGAAAAACGTCTTCATCCTGTCAGAACACAGGTGACTCATGGTATTGCCACATCTAACCATGAAAGAATTGAGAAATGCAGAAGATGCCTTGGCCCTGGTTCAGAGTTACCTTACAAGTGCATTTGGATACAGTTTCTGCGCTTATTAACTACCAGTTAGCTAGTACAGCTATTTTTTTCTCTTCCTCTCATAACACCCTGCTGGCAGGAATGTGCTGCAAAAGTCATCTTGGTTTATTGAGACCTCAAAACCTCTTATGACAACAACATGATTTTCTATACCGCCTTGCCAGAGGGCACAGTGTTGGAAATCATGGGTTTTATGCCAGCAAAATGAACACTTTTTTGCAGATGCCTATTATCCCTAATTAGCAGTAAGTCATCAACTTGCTATAGAGTATAAGCTACTTATTCCTCAAGCTTACTGGCAAACTTCAAGACACTGCATGATAGAAGGTTTGACGTAGTCATTAAAAATCAGAAGTCATTCTGACACTATAAATGTCATTTTCAATAAGTATCTCAAATTATTATTTTTCCTGACCCAAACCAGATGGAAATTGTTTTTTGGTTTTTTTTTTCTTTCTCACATTTTTTTGTTTTGTGGGTGTTTTTGTTTTGTTTTGCTGTTGTTGAGTTTTTTAATCTACTTGAAAGGGAAAAAAATACAGCTAATCCAAGGTGGATAAACTGGCAAATGAGAGAGATATAATCTACCTCCAGGCAGCACAGTGAATTGGTATCTGCGTGCTTTTGCCTTGCCATACATCTGGAGTTTAACTTTAGAGAAACTCTGTCATGAGCTAATTGACTTGATTGTGTTTTAATTAAATGAAAGGAAAAAAGCTGAAGTTCAAATGTGGGCGGCAGAGTGGTAGTTTCCATATGGAACTGCCAATATTGCCAAATGTTAATTGGACCTCCTGCTGGCAATGAGCTAAACAGGCTGGGTAGTGGCTATTTCATAGAGATACTGCCTGCTGCCCTGGAAGAGCCAGAAGGAATCCTCCTAGGATAACCACAGCAAGGATGGAGATGATGGCCTGAATACCTCCAGGTTTCTACAGGATACACATACAAATGCCTTTGGGGTTGGTGGAATCACACTTGGATCAGCAGTGCCAAAGTCCAGAAAGGGCTTCAAGTCCAAACACTGCAATTTCCACTGCTTCCACAAGCAAAATGTTAACTTGCTGCAGAAAGTCAAACACAGCAGGAGTGGCAAATTCAGCTCAAAAGACCACATTCTGTTCTGTCTGTGATGAGCCCCTACCTAGGCTCTGCAAAAAGCACAGGTACTGCTACACAAGTACTTCAAAGGAAAAGAGGGAAGCCTGTGCTTCCCTGAGAGTCATGGCATGGATGCTCAGGGCTCCACATTTCAAAGAGCCGTGTGGCTCAGAGGGATGTTCAGCTTCACTGCTCTCTTCTGCAGTGTGCAGACCAGTGTTATAAACAATGATGTATTTATTCTACTCTCACTTTCTTAGCTGTACACCTGAGACTAACTGGCTGAAGCCTGGAAAAGCTTATTTAGCTATCTGTCTTTTAGGTAGAATGCCCTAGTCCTACAAGATACCAATCCCCAGCAAGCAAGCAAGGGCTTCCCACTAGTTACACAAGATACAGGACATAAAACAGGGTTAACTTTAGGGCTTGACATGTGATTGTTGCACCACTGGGGTAAAGTGCAAAAACATTACTTTTTTTCCTGGTCATAATAATCACCTCAACTCAAGTGCTGTTGGTTGGTTTGTCAGGTTAGAGGCTATCATTACCACAAATTGTCTCTTGCTAGTGCATCCCAAATGCAGATAACACACTTGTAACATCCACCTTCAGTGTTACTTCACAATATAGTTTTCACTCTCATGGGGTTAATTCTACAGAAAAAAAAAAAAAAGCAATGTTATTATTGGAGGACACACTGTAGAGACATGAGAAACAGCAAAGGCAACACAGCCAATCAGGGCTACCCAGCCTCACGAAATTACTCTTCCATGCAGGAACCTCACGGCTCAGAGTTCTCCTGCTCCATCTACACTGGCATCTGATCTGAACTGGGTGCATTCTACAGCACACTGAGCACTGCAGTCAGACCTCCACAATCACACCACCTCTCTTCTCAACTGGATCTTATGTCAAAACACATCAGGGATTCTCTTATGGTCTGAAAAAAAAATAAAGATCTGACGTATGCTTGCAATATGCCAACAAATATGTAAATTAATTATTTACATTTTAGCAACATGCAGTCCTTATTGGAACAGCTACACAACTTCTTCCTCCACTTCAACAAAATATTTAACTTCCACACTTCCAGCTTCCTGGAGAAGGAACAAGCAAATGCTCAGCCGTCCTGTTATACAGGTTTGAAGAAATCTGGTAAAAATCTTCTTGCTACCTCCTCTCTCACCCTGGCTGGCTTTAACCAGAAGAAAAGAGATGATAGTTTTAATGGAGGCTGCTTATTCTTTTTTTCCTCAACCCCAATATTTGAGAAAAAAAAATCAGCAAAAGGAAAGTTTCCAGATAGTTACATTTTCCAGATATACGAAACAGCATACCAAAGGTCAAAGTAACTCCTCCACAAAAACAATGGGGAAAAAAAAATCCAGGCACGATAACAGAGATGTGGGAGGACAGAAAAAAACAACTAAAGCAGTGTACATGAAAGAGCAACTAAACTACTTTGAGCAACTGAGCTGCTAATTGAAAATTAATGCTTCTTGTGTCTAAATATTAAGGCATAAATCTCCTTGGAGTACAACAGTTTATATTTCTATTTATAGTTTAAATATTTTTTAAGATGATTTTGTAATTGCACTTAAGAATAAGCTGCATGTACTCATATTATTAAATTCTGAATTGATGTTTTAAAACATCACATCAGAAAACCAGAACTGCAAAACTGGAAATACTTCTTTACTGACTTTTCTTGGCATGGCCTTAACATGAGGGAGAAAAATAACAGTAATAAATTTACAACGAATCTTTTTAGCTGCAGGCAAGTGGTAAATCTCCCCAGCAGATATTGACTAGAAGTGTGAAAATAAACTGAAGCACCTGTGGCCCCTCTCCTGTGTGGTGATAAAGAGGGATTAAAAACAACCACCTTAGCAGTAGTTAATAGGTGTGTTATACTGATGCTGAGATCAACCTGGGTGAGGAGAGCCACAGGGAAGGCTTTGGCCCTGGTTTCCACCTCCCCAGCTAGCAGCAATGCACTCTCCATCTGCCCCAAACAGGCCAGGAGCCCCTGGATGGTTGGCTTTGGCAGCAGCAGCACCTGCTGAGGCAAGGGAAGGCAGGGGAGGATGCCCAGTGCCAGCTGAATGACAGGAAAAATGGGGCTGCAGGTATGCCACACCCTCAGCTGGCCCTAGCTACTCACTGTCCACTCTGAGCCAAAACCCTACAAAACAGTAAAAGCACAGCCAAGGTTACTCTGGGCCATTTATAGCTCCACTCCTTTCCATCCCTAAGCAAGCCTGAGGCATCACAACTGACCACACATCCAGTCATCTCAGCCTGTATTTTTGCACCACCACAACAGAAACCTTAGGTGAGCTGCCAGCCATGCTGGTGACCACTTGTAAGGCTGTATGTTATCACTGCACTGAGACAAAAGATAAACAGCCTTTTGTCTGGGCTTCTGAAACTGAGTCAGCTCCTACTTCTGAGCTGGAGAAATGTAGAGAGTGTACCATTGAGCTGGGGCAGGAACAGAACTAGAGTGGAGGGGAGAGAAGTCTGTGAAAAGAGGGAAGAATTCTGCCAGGAAGTGATCACCTGAACTCACTGCCACCAGGTATGAGAGATGCTCTGATGCTTTCAGCACATCCAGTGCTGAAGCAATAACCACCTGAAGTGCTAACATCAGCAGCTGTTTTCCTCTTTAGCATGAAAAAGGTGGGGAGCCCACTCCAACTCATTCCTGACCACCCAGTGCTCTTGCCAAACACAATTCTGTATGAATATTACATGTGTTTTTCCCATTATTATCACTATCTTTAACCAAATCTTCCACAATCAACATGTTTATAGATCTAAAAGCAGGTTTGGTTTTGTCAGCTCCCATCCCAATGTTTCCCCACTCCTAAGTACTGTGACAAGGAGTTCCTGATCCATGAATAACAGAACACTTACACACCCAAAACCTTAGCAGCAATTTGATCAGTCACGTAATTAAATGCCTGGGACAGGACAGCCCAGAGCTCATTGTGCTCCCTTTCAAGAGCAACATTTTCTTCTCTACTGGCAGCACTTCAACACCTTTTTTTCTAGCACAGGAAACAGCATATTACACTTGTCCAAATGTGTGCAAGTCAGCCTCAAAGCAAATAGTCTCTTTCTGTGACCTTGCAGGCCTCAGAACCCTGCCAGGGAGGTCAAGAACACTTTTAAACCCAACCAGCACATTTCTGATTGTTGCTGTCGTTGCAAATATTTGTACAGGCTTTTAGCTCTGCTGTCTTTGTAGAGAGAACTGTGTTTATTTTTAAGTTCAGTTTTTAGCTGCCTTTAAAACGCTTGCCTTTGTTGCTAGATACGAGCTTGAATAAACAATAATAGTGACACTCCAAAATACTCAGAATAACCTATTAATGATTAAACACAGTCTTCTTAGTCAAAATACTAATTTGCCAACTCTAAAACCCACAACCTTTAAGAATCATTCATAACATTCTGTACGTATAATATCATAATTCTTAATACAGTCTAAGTCATCTTCTTTGCTATGAGGGAAAGGGAGTTGCCAAGTTGCAGCTGACTTTTTATTCTGCATCATGTTTCATTACCCTCTTCATCCCCAGCCACACAGCAAACAACTGTTTTATTCCCTGTATCTTGTTCTTTACTAGGGCCAAGGTGGGGAAAATCAGGCACAAGCTGACATATTTGTGAGCCCAGTTGCCCTTCTTTTGCCAGATTAAACTCGGACACTCAGGGACACATTAATGTCAAAGGACAAGTCTGTGCAATTGTGATGGGATTCAGTTTTACTTTAAAAACCAGTATGGTCCCTTTCCTACATAATCAAGAAACAGTAATGTCATCAAGCAAAGTGATGGCACTGTAAATCACTATAGTAAAACCCAGTGGAATTGTAGTACCATCTTCATGAACTTTTGAGGCTGTATTCATACGTATTTTTTTTACTTCAGTCTTTCATTGAAATCATGTTTCTGGGAGTGAGGTGCTGGTAATAAAAAAAAACTTTATTTGGAACAAATTACAAATGAGAAAGCTGCTGCCCTCCAGCTCATTGCACTGGGATGCTGGGCTGGAGCCTGCCCTGTTCACGGCACACCCTGAGGCGCAGGTGCTTTGTTACTTGTGGAGGCAGGACTGGAAACCAGGAACCCACTTCCCTGTGGGAGAGCCAGCTGCCCTCTCCTTTTAGATCCAGGCACCAGCCCAGCACTAACCAGAGCATCAAGTACTCCTGGGAGGGAAAAGGGCTACAGAAAAGGGCTTGTTGAAGCTGCAGTTGGGGAGATGTCATCTTGTCAAAGAAGGCACTGAGAATATGCTTTGCTCTCCCAGTGGATTCTTCCCTTAGGAAAAACAACAGCTCTGTAAGAGCATCATCAACATGGCAGATACATAATTGATACCTTTATTTCCCCACTTGCTTGTTCCCAATGTATCTGAGGCCTCCACTTCTCCTCTGCTCTCTGTTAATAATGAATGACTGCACTATCGTGGTGCTTAAAGAGGGCTGGCCATAGACCAAACCTCTTTGTTTAAAGACCAGCATGGACAAGCACCAGAAAGACCATTCTTGTTTCAACTCCAAGTATAAAATGAAAGACAATAGCTTGAACAACAGATTTCTGATTTTCATTGACACCTGCTCAGCTGTTGCATTTTTAAAAAACATTTTAGCTATCCACAAGCCCCTATGAGTTTGTTTGCAGCATGTCCCTTTCTAACTTTCTCATTCAGACATGGGCATTTTAAGCAATCATAAAATATATCTGCTGTCTGTAGGCTAAAACAAAATGCCAACTTCAACTTTTACATGCCAGTTTAAACTGAACTGCTATAACTGGAGCTGGATGAGCATCCCTTCAGCTGGAAAGCAAGGACCAACAGAAAAAATACCAGACCCCATCTCCTCCCCACCAGAGCATTCCAGCACTATACTACCATATGGCCTAACAATATTCATTCAGTAATTAGCTTCAGAACACAGAGTTTCAAAGGGCACCAGAGGAAATGCTTGTTTGCCTGTCAGGGGCACCTGAGCCCACCCAGTTACTCCAGCATGCATTAGTACATTGCTGTGCAGGAAAACCATTCCTTTTGCTAAGTGGAATTAGCAGTTAACAGTCATTATAGCCCAATGAAACATTTTAAGCCTTCCAATTACCATTAAGATGCATTAAGACTGATTGTGAATCAGATAATATATTGATTTATTTACTTTGTACAAAACCCAATACAGACAACAGGAATAATTTAGCCTGTTTTAGCTAGATTCATGTGGATAGAGGTCACTCCAACCATATGGAATACCATGCTTCACTATATTTTGTATTTTCTTTAAGACTGTCTTTAAAACTTTAAAAAAATTTATCTTTCATTAAAAATATATTTTTATTTTTTCTTATTTATTTAGAGGTAAACCAGGCTACATGACCCTTGAGAAATTACAAGCCAGAATACAAAACACTGACATGAATTACTTAAAAAAGCAAATGAAACAGAAGTTGTTCTCACAATTATCAAGTTTCTTTAGTTTTATGATTACAAGTGCCATGACCTTGTTGATACAGATGAATCGAGCACAAAAGCTTTACTATTTAGCCATGTGCTTAAGAGTGCAATAATAAGAACTTGATTAAAATAAAAGAGGTGGTACAAAAAAACCCAAATATGACTGGCAAGCCCTGGACCTATTGCTAGCAACTCCAAGCAGCACTGGAAATTCCAAATCCTTGCAAATAAAGGATAGACAGTATCAGTCTTCACCAAATTAATCTTGGCATTATTTAAGATCTATAAAGCTTTCTTTTTTAAACTACTACCAAATGTTTTCCTAGAGAGGGAACATTATGTGACAGAGTGCTTGCCTGTTTCCATCAGTCCCTGGGAAAGAGAGCCATTTCTTAGGAAAGCCCACAGGAATACTTCAGAAATTCCTGCTTGCAATTTCTGCCTGACCCAACTGTTTCTCACCCTGGGCTTTCTGCAACTCACCCAGCAGCTGATGCACCCAACAAGGGGGTCTGCTAGCTTAGTCAACACAGAATAAACACATGGACAAAGTGTCCCACAAAGGAACGAGCAGTCACTCTTTCCACTGGTGCTGCTTTCCCAGGGTCTCTCTCCAAGGGTTTGCCCAGAGGTGAGTCCATCCTGGCAGGCAGGGCTTGCTTGGGTCTCTGCTCTTCCCACCCAGCAGCCCCCAAAATAACATCACTGCAGGGATCCAAGCAGGGAAAGGAAAGCAGAGATCCCACAGGTGATGGATGATCTTTTCCCCATGCCCAGTGGGCACAGAGGGAACACTGGAGCCCTGGAATGGCAAGCAGGAGCCAAACCCAGTCCCTGAGCCCCTCTGCAAGGCACAGTGTATTCAGAGGCACTCCCCAACGCTACTTTGACTGCAAGGTTTGAAACTGTTGAGTTCCAATCTCAACAGAAGGAGCAGAAGGACCTTCCTGCAATCCCTGGCAATTTACCTCCTTCAGAAAATACCTCCTGAAAAATTCTATGTCATACTGAAAAAAACTGCCTTGTAACTCCACCTCCAGTGAAAAATGCTTTGTATAAGAACAGGTTCTGAAATAGAAAGGTTAATAATTATTCTTTAAAAGAGCACCTTCAAGCAGCTTACAAATAAATGATGGCAACTTTGTCGAGCTTAGCAAGAAGCTCTGACATTTTGGAAATGAAAAGAAGTGATAAAGAGTTCAGTCATGTTGCTTGCCTTGAAAAAGGTTTACATTTTCCCTTAAACCTCCCTCCCACTCTTGCTAACATTCAAGTACTTGGCACATGTATTCAACATTTTTAGACCCTGTACTCACTTTTCACCCTAGCTGGATGCTGAACTTTGGGAGAGAGTGGCAATTTTAACACCAGGAGAGACTCAAAAAGGGACTGGTGCATTACACCATACAACTCCTTGCCGTGGGCAAGCATTGTCTTTCACATTCTGTGCTCACAAGAGCTATGGTAGATCAGGAAAAAACCTGGAATTGTGATGAAACATTTATAAGCCATGATCAGCAGAACAGAAGATTTCTGTATTTAGTAGGAAATTTTCTGTATATCAATATAAATGAAGAATACAAGGAGTATAGGTAAGCACAGCAGCACAGTCTGACTCAGGTTTAAAAAAAGTGCTAGAAAAGCACCACTAACCTTCACTGAATATTTTCTTATTCTAGAAGGAATGAAATTAAACTAAATCAAGTGTTAACTGGCTCCTCTTTAGAAAAAAATCTTGTACAGGATCATGAATGACATACTAAACTGAAGAGTACAGAAAAGCAAGAGGTATCCCACTCAGGATCTTTTTGACAAATGTTATGACATTTCATGCATTTATGAACAGTAGCTGCTGAGAGCCAGATCCATAAGTATTTTCATTTAAACCACAACACTTCAGTTTCATGTTTGTGAACATGCACATGGCCCATACAACAGGGCTGTATTCAGCCTTGCATGCTGCCTTTAGTTTTTGGACAGATGTCATCACAAGGAGGAGCAGCCTGGCCCAGCATCCATCCACTGTAAACCAGTTCTTGCCAAATCAGCTCAGCAATGCCAGAGCAGCCAACTAAAGAAAAGGGTCCATGGATTGTGTCAAAGTACCAGGGAAATCAGGATCCTATTTCAGGTAACACCTGCTCCCAGGAGGGTGAAAAACCTTCAGATGTGTCCTCAAAGCTTCCAGTCCAAACAGCTCCATCACCCACACTGCCTTCCCACTTCAGTCTCTGCTAACTTTAAACTTCTCTCTTAAACCACGTGGGAACCAAAGGTTTGAGTGGACTTTTAATTATCTTTCATGCCAACATAGACTTTTGGAGTATAATTGAATTTTGTGGGAAGTTTAGCTTTGAGAAAAGTTAAGGAGAAAAAAGTAATGAATAACAAGAAGAAAAGAGAAGGATTACTACAGCACACACATTTTCTTTACACTCAGAGCAAGACAAAAGTATTGTATTTGCCTAATTTGCTCATGTTCTAGGAATACCATGGTTTTTCACTAATACTGCATACATTCATGCAGTAAAAGGGCCAGCATACAGGCTGGGAATACCTCCTGGCTGGAGTGTGGAGCTCACAGGGATGCACAGCTCCCTTCCCCAGCAGTGGCAGCACTCTGGGCTCAGCACCTGCTCCCCAGGGAGGCAACTGAGCATGGAAAAACACACACAAAATACAAAGTGGCTCTTGTTATTCATGCAGAGGGAAGTGCCTCTGCACTAAATACTCTGGAATCCATGGCCCTGCATGCTGGCTTTTAGAAAGGACCTTTGACTCCATATAATATTTTAATAAACCTACCACTTTCACAACTAAAACAAGCCAGAGAGTAAAGCCAGGGCTAAATGTAGAGTGCTAGAACACTGCCCTTGGAGTGCTTTGGTCAAGCTGTAGAAAAGAATGTAATCTCAATTTTATATGAAGTCATAGCACTTGTCTGGGGTGTGTCTGGATGTTGTTTTTATAAGTACAAAACTCTGCTGGTAGGAACAGGTGAGTAATTGATGAAAATACTGCAAGGACTGTAATTAAAAAAAATATGTAGGTCTTTGTGCAAGGAAAAGTTCTCACCCCTAATTTTACTGACATGCAGTCTAATGCGGGGGGCTCTTTTTCAGGCAGATACAGAAACTGTGGAGGACATGCAGGGCTGTATCCACAAAACAGAAGGATCAAATTTACTTCTTATGGCACCTACTCAAGACTGGGGAGGCCCAGAGCAAATCCCTGCTACTGAAGGGACTCTTAACCTACCACACATCCTAAACCTGCCTTATTCTACTACTACTGGGGAGCTCCGGGAAGCATTGCTTTATCTCTCACCTCCTCTCATCTACCCTTCCTGCAACCTCAAACAATTGCTACTACCAGACCTCTGGCTTCCCTATTTTAATGGGCACGACAAATATTTTGAAATATTGTCAGTTATCTTGAAAATTGTGCTACAGACATTTACAGAAAAACACAACACCATAATATTAGTCTGATGCTAAAAACTTCAGCGAGTATATGTGACTCAGCACATACATGCATCACTCAGTGAGACTTCACTCAATTCCTAGGTTAGAAGAAAAATGTTCCTGCCAACGTGTCAGAAGAAGAGCCATCAATATGATACCAACAATAAATGCATCAAGATAAATTAATGGTTGCCATTCTCACCTAACTTTGCAGTAAGCTGCCAGACTAAAGAGGGCTGCTTTACTACCCATCTCCTTGAAGCATCATCCCTTGCACCACTTCAGCATTATCCCAGTTTCCCTCCCTTCTCTCTCACCTCAAATCTAGCTCTTTTTTTTTTCACCCCACAAGAAGGACATTTTTTGTCTCAAAACTTTTGCAACCACTCTATATGTCAAAACATAAAATTTTAAAAAAGGCACCAAAAATGATAGGTGCAGAGACTGAATTATAAGGAAATACATACAGTAAGACAAAATAAACTTCCCTACATTTGCAAGTTTTCCCTGTATTGACATCTGGACATGTAAGTAATCACTTAAACCAGAAAGAATGGGTTCCATGCTGGTATTTTTAAATGAGATTGAAGTGCCTGCTATTTGCTTTCAGGAAATGGCTAATTTAATTAGCAGTTCTGCATCTGTTCTTCCTTTTCTCTCCACTCAGTCTCACATGGAATATACTGCAGAGAAGAAAAAAATCTAAACTGAAAGAAAGAAACCTCTGGGCCAGTATATACAGAGGATGCATCAATTCTTAGGGGGTTCAGAAAAACTCGTCTGTGCCATCAGACACCACCCTTCTGACATAAGGACACAGGTCTCAGTTCTGCCCTGCTGCTATATACAGGTCCTCAGGGGAAAAAACAGGTTGCCAAATATGCTAACCAGTAGCATTCCCATGCAACACTGTCAGGGTGTAATGATGTTATCAGCTAAACCACAGGCAGGCAGGGGCTGAGGAGCCTGCTCCCCTGCAGAAGCTAAAGAAAGATTTAACCACAGCAGTGGGATCATTCACTAGCTGTCTTCAGCTGATTCCATCATGGGGAACTCACCTAACAAGGGACATATAGCAATGGTGTTTTGGTTTTTTGGTTTGTCTCACCTTCTGGTGAGAATCCCTGTAATGTTTCCTGCAGCGTTCTCTTCTGTGGTTGAGGAAACCCTGAATGCAAGGTAGGATGAGCTACAGAAAGAGAGAGAGAAGTTTTCTCTACAAACAGATCCCTAAGGACAGCTGGTGGAAAGGTAAAACCACAGAGATCCATGGCATGACTTCAGTCATTTGTGCTCACTTATGTCCATGGTCTATCACTTTCAGGTCTGACATGCTCCATCTGTAGCAAGGAGGGGGAAAACAATATTTAATTATCACACAAAACCCATCTTCAGGATGGATTAATACTCATGGAAGACTTCAGAGCTGAGTGACATGAACCTTTCTAGACCATGCCAGGGTAATTATCTGTGGCCTTTATCCTTACATGCTATCAGATCTTGCTGATTTTGCACTGAAGGAGCTGGGAAAGGCTTGTACCTTAACAGGGCTGAGCTGCAGCCACTGCCAAACTAAAAACTGGTCTATGGAATAGACACAGTGTGAAATGAGAGACATCAAATTCTGTGTCCAACTTCTCCTACTAACTAGAGAAACCTGAGAAGTCTCAAGCTTTTGTTAATAATTTAAAATGTATTGGAAATAATGCTTAGCTTTTGTATATTTCTAGTGACCTAAACCTGTATTCTCAAGGTTTTTTTCATCATTCATGCATGTCAGCTGGAAAGGTACGTTATTTTTTCTCTTTTTTCTCCTTCAAAAATACATAATCCTAGAGATCCAATACTGACTTTAAATACTTTTTTCCTTCAACACTTTTTTACTAGGAACTTCAAACTAAGCTAAGAGTTTCCAGGTGCATGAAACTTTCAGAAACACACTGTTCATCTTTCTGGATCTGGCTAAGATATGCTCTCCTCCTCTTCCCCCGCTCTTGCCTCCAGTAGCAATGGGAAATTTAAATCAGCAAGAAGAGGAGTGCAGGGGGAGTTAAGAGAGAGGTGTTGCCACAAGTGTCCAAGATACTTGTTTTTTCAGTTTCAGGTTTCTGAGAATTCCCCTAGGCTTTGCCAACACAAACTTTCTTCCTCTTTTCAGAATCATGTTCTCTCTGTAACATGACACAGTTACATGACAGTAACTGCCCAACAAAAAGCTTTTAAAGCAGAGTGACAGGTAATTTCTGCAACCCTTTGTAGTTAATATCTCTTTCTTTTTCTTGTTGGCTCATGTTTTGCTACTCTCTTATTGCTTTCTCCTCCAACTAAAGTAAATACTATTTCTGCTTGGTCTTTGTCCAGCTCTCAAGAAACTGGCTTTATCCACAGTCTTAGCTGTCTACTGCTCATTCCCTTGCACAGACAGAGTCTCTATTATGTCCCACTTATTTATTCCATATCCTATTTCTATGTGTCAAAAGCAGCAATATTCAAGCAAGAATAAACAACAGCATGGTTTTTCCAAGAAATCAAATCTAGTGTTTTCTCATAAGAGTCAGACCAGCCTTCCAAAATTTTCCTTCCAGAGTTTAAGCACAAGAACTATCCTGCAATTACTGCAATTGTTTAAAACATTGTATGGATTTTTAGCACAAATTATTAATACCAATATTCTCCTTTTTTATCAATCACTTGAACAACTCATGAGAGGAGGAGAATCATGCATGGTGGTAAAATGCGTAAGGCAGGAAAACCACTACACCCTTCTCTGTATCAACATAAAGGAGGCCAGATTTGCAGTGCACTAGAACACTGCTTTGCATTTTCAGAACAAGAATATTCTTAGCATCTGTGCCAAAACCAACACTTCCTTCCCCTCAGAAATTCAATAAATCTATAAAACTCCAAGAAACAAACCAGTAATCTTCAGACACATTGAATGAATTTACAGGGAAGGAAATGCACAGCCAGTTCTGAATTATTAACAATGAAATAAATTATAACACATTATAAATGCATAATTTAAACACATCTAATTTTTTGGCAATGAACTGTCTGATTTTTTTCTCCTCATAAAGACAGCCAGTATCTAAGAATCATTTCCCACCAGCTTAGAGGGACTTTAAGTTGTAATGTGACTCAAATTACTTGATTGTATCCCACTAAATCTCTTTCATAAGCATACAATGAAAGTGTCATTTCTTTGTTGATTCATCCAGGATCTTGGGGGGAAAAAAAAGGGGGGGAATAAGCCCACAGAGATTAGCTTTCAGCCTGGGTGACTTTATATTGCTTGTTATGACATAAGTGCTTCATGTAAGTTGATCTCTGGGGGTTATAAGCAAGGAGAGCAATTGGGAGAAGAGTCACAAACTGAACCCTCTCTTACTGCTCACATCACACCATGTTTTTAACTCAGGAACTGCTGCTGAGTGAAATTCACTTGTTTGGTGCCCAAGCACTAAAATCCCTTTAACAGTAGGGGCAAGAGATGTACAAGCCACACTGAGGTTTTCCATGCCTCAGGGGCAAACACTGGCTAGGAACATGTGTCCTGGGCATCTCACTCCCCATAGGAACTGCAGCTGGGGCTCTTCCATGGACTCCTACTGCCCCAGACATCCACCCAACAATACTTACACTGGGATATGCCAGTGCAGGATGCAGACATGGGCACTGGCACATGGCACTGGCTGCCCAGCTCCTGGTTTGAGAGGGAAGATCACTGGTGCATCCCATTGCAGCAGGCTGAGCTGAATGCAAAGCCTGGCTCTAAGAATCACAGAATGTCTGGGGCTGGAAGGGGCCTTACAGATTATCTAGTTCAAACCCCTCTGCCACAGGCAGGAGACCTTCCACATTCTGGCTTCCAGGCTCCCACTGCAGTAGTTTGTTTCTTCAACACACCATACTCTTCCCTGACAGGCTGGCCTCCCTGAGGTTTCCTGGGCATTCAGACCAAATTTCACACATGACAAATGCTATCTTAGTTGATCTGACTACCAAACAGAAGTTGAGATTCAAATCACTTTCCCTCTGTTGCCTGCACTTGCTCTGTAGCCATGCAGGCAGAAGGCACGAGGAGCCAGCCCTGTCTTCCTCCTCCACAGAAAGGGTCAAGTGAAATAACAATCATTTAAGTGTGCATCAACAACGTTGCAAACCCCAGAAATAAAACCAGGGGTGACAAATCCCCAGTCAAGAGTTCACTTTCTGAGCTGAAGCTTCCAGCAATACAGAAAAGCTCTTAAGCTTAAAGCAGAGTCCCCGTGTGTCTCTAAGTCTGGTCAACAATGTTTTAAGCTGAAAGTGTAAATTATTATAGCAGTGAAAACATTGTGTCATCATATATCACAGTTATTCCAATAGTACAAATCACTAAGTTAGCTCAAATCAATAAATATTAGCAATTGTCTGCATTTTTTGTGAATTACCTTGATTATAAACCACATGCTCTGTTTGCATAGCTCATGCAATAGCCCAGGCTCTAAAACTCAACCAGTATCTAAGGCCTCTGCACCACTCTTGGGCTTTTACTGTTCAGATTTAGAAAATACAGAGAGGATTAAATAACACTGAAATTACCATTGTGCATCTACCTGATGAGGATTTGCTGACAGTTTGGGCAGATGGTCAGAATGAAGACATCTTAAAACACTAATTTAAAAAGCACATTCTCAGGGGTGAGGAATGCAGGAACAAAACTGGTTTTGCTCATATGGTTTCACATGTTAGGACAGCTGTATCACAACCTAACTCTGCTAGGCAGAACATCATTCCAATTAATATGAAACCAATGCAGTAATCAGAGAAGAAAAAGGCAACATAGCCCTTATCTTTTCATATAAAACTTCAGTTTCACAAATCTATCATTGACACAGATTTGGAATTAACCCTCTGATGATCTGTCATTCTCATTCTACTTACATGCAACCTGACAGCACACCCTATACTTCCATACAGTGATGGAGTAGCCACAGATCCTCATTTCTCCCTAGCTTTTTCTCACTTACACTGATTATCACAATTGTACAAAGCAGCAAGAGAACAATATGGTAAATAAAACTTTCCCTTTGGACAGAGACTTTATTTCTGAGTGTTCATAAACCAAGTCAGGGACAGAATAAATTCCTTTGCAGCGACCTTCTATCAAGCCTTGCAAGAAACTCAAGTCTTAAATCAAATTTCCAAATAATGAGCTGCCATATGATTAACAAGAGGTGATTTCATGGTCTCTGCTGATTGCTAGTCCAAACCACTATGTGGACTGCAAAAAGGCCAGGTGAAAATTATTCACATATTGTGATATCTAAACCCAGAAGAAATCCTCCAAACCTAAAGAGAAGACACCCAGCCTTGTTACCTATGTGATTGTGGTCAAACACAGTGAGAAAGAAAAAAGGCCATTTTCATACCCTGCATCACCTGGATATCCATGGTGATCTTCCCACCTAGCTCCTACTGAACCAATTCATAAGATACTGCTCCACATGAAATGGCACACTCCAGACCCCACCATAATTCTACATTTGCCCAGAAATACACCTGACTGTGTAGGGCTTGTAGAGTTAGTGTATGGAGGAGATATAAATTACTCAGTGTCACTCTTTGATTTTGCTTTGGGTCATGAAAAAATTAACAACCTCCCCCACCCATCATTATCTGCCTCCTTTTCCTGCCCATGGTTTGCAGTCACAGTTTCTTCTGGCTCAGAAGGGGCACCAGCAGCCAGCCTCACTCTCTGGGATCTGCTGGGGACAAAACAGACCAGAACTACTGCTATCTGTTATTAGAGTAATTTTATCATCACCAGCTAATGACCACCTTTCTTTTTTCCTATGCCTTTACTCGAAAATCAATCCTTCCACACCAGAAATAGAACAGGATCAGGAATCTGCCTTGTGCCAGCTAGAGAAGACAATGCATGGACAGTTCAGAACTTACTTCTCCATATGGGACTGAATGGTAGAAAGTTGGGGTATTTCTGCATATCAGAAATACTTTTCTAGCTGCTGTTATAATTTTAATACAATGGGTAGAAATAAGTTCTGGGAGCAGGCTGTTTGCTGAAGTATTTTTTAAAATCGATCAGTGATTGACCCAAGGCATTAAGAGCACTCAGCATTGTGTTTCAAAACAATTAATTCAGTGAAAAACAAATTCATACCAGCATCAATTCAGTATTTTTCTGCATTATTTTTTAAATTTTTAATATTTTAATTTTTAAAAATTTTACATTTTTTAAATCTCAAAAAGAATCAGTGTCCAAAATGAATAAAGGACAACTTTAAGGAAAAACATATAAAGAAAGATATAAATATGTAAGTCTTTTTTGTTTTTAATAGGTTGGACTGTGATATGGTGCAAACACTGAGGATGAGGATTTGAGAGATCTTTGGCTTCCTCCTGGCTATCTTAGGTGCTGTCCTGCTTCCTTGTGGTAAGTTTTCTCATTTAAACCACGGAACAAAATAAAAAGGACTGGAAAGCATTTTGATATCTGTAACACCACCTAAGGACAAGGCCATGTTACTCAGGAGCAGTAAGAAAGCCAAGGAAGTGGATCTAGGAAGGAAGGACAACTGACCCAAGGAGTGGCTGGGATCAGTTGTTAGTGGGGCTTAGCACTGCAGGCTCAGCAGGAAACAAGATCTTCCAGGAGCTTTTCATCCGGGGGAAGTATCGGTGGTCATCTGAGAAGACAGCCCCCACACAAACACAGGCAGCCAGCAGGGCTCTGCCCCCTGCCCTGGAGCTCTCCTCCTCCTCATGGCACAGAGGAAGCTGATGATTAACGCTGTGAACAGCTGATTAGTGGCTACCAAACATCAGCTCATGGAGATATCTCAGCCAGCATGCCTGACGTGAAAGGTCACCTACCCTGGCAGCTCAGCCAGGAGAAATTCTGGCCATCTGAGAGGCAGCCTCGGAGGGAGAAGAGGTGAGACACCAACCTGTTAAGCACTACACCTGTGTTTTCACACCCATGGTCCCTGTGGTGTGCCCAGTGTCCCTATGAGAGCCGTGTTCCTGGCCATGCCCACCTCCTCTGCAGGAAGGAATTGCTGCAGCGGCGCAGGGGCACCGCTCTGCTCTGGGGGATCACAGGGCACGTGGCAGCACCTACACTTTGTGTTCCATAAACAGGCTATACTTAAAAGGGTGCACAGTTTTATCTCTCTCTATATAGTGACTCATTCCACACACTTAAATGCAGACCCTCATCAACACCACAAATCAGAATCAGGGTGTTGGGAGCATGATGAGACCGACGCTTCCAGCAGTTGCCATTGCTTTTCATACTTCAACTCAAGAAACACAAGCACTAGCTTTTAAAAAGAGCTCTTGCTGTTCCCATTACTAGCAGGCAACTTCATGACTACCCATTCTGTCTGAAAACATGGGCTTTTTATACCTTTGACTAGGCATCCAAAATATCCACTCAATCAGCCTGAAGTCTATTAATCCAAATTCTGGAGGTGTCACAGCTGTAGTACCATCTCACACCACTGGTAGTGAGAAAAACGAGCTTCCAAAAATCTGAAAAGCTTTGGGTAGAAACCTAGCAGCAAATGAAAACAGTACATCTTTACATTGTACTTAAAACTCCTGCATAACTTACAAAAGTATAAAAAAGCAGGGGGAATGTATAGGATTCCCAATAAAGTCTTATGAGAGTTTAGCCTCAATGTCCCCAACCAATTTAAATCTTAGGAAAAAGATAAAAAAAGATGAGGCTCTCTGCTAAGAATGTCCTTTGTGGCTTTGGACAAGTCATTTGGGGCTTCACATCAAATGAAACTTACCATTTCATCTCAATAGCTCTGCTTTCCACTCTTTCAAGTGCAGGAAAACCTGAAATGACCAGCTAACAGGTCATTTGGGAGTAGTTCACTGCACCTGTAAGTGCTTTGAAATGCTTTCCTGTAAAGTGCAATGAGTTTCAAAGTTCTTCCACTTTAGAAAGGAAAAATAGCCAGAGGAGAAAAATCAATTTCCTTTTTAAACCCTTTAAGAATTATTACTCTGAGGGCTTTTCTGCACATTCAGAGTTATAGTGGA
This sequence comes from Muscicapa striata striata, assembly GCA_030060385.1. Lineage (NCBI taxonomy): Eukaryota > Metazoa > Chordata > Aves > Passeriformes > Muscicapidae > Muscicapa > Muscicapa striata. The sequence goes on along the minus strand of JAREIS010000010.1, from coordinate 3,958,661 downwards.
CTGAGTCAGGATCAGAATTTAGGTCTACAGCTGAGCATCTCCATGTCCAACTCCTCAGGAACAGGAGGGCTTGCTCCAGAACAGTGCCCCCAGTAAGGCTCACAAGTAGCTACTAATGCAGAGCACTACTGGACTAACTTCTTTTACTAGAGAAGTCTTGGAATTTCTATGTGGATAACCAATTAGCTTGTTTACCAACACCTAGAAGTGCTGAAACAAATATTAGTTTTCCATTTCACTTCAGGATTATGACAAGCTTGCCCAGTTAATCACAATTCCTCTGCAGACACAGGTGAAGCTGCTGTTTCCTTGTCCGTGAACAGGAAATCCCATAAAGCCAAGAGAGATGAAAAGCAGCAGTCTGAGAAACAAGTTCACTTCTGACCTATGAGAATCATTCCACTGAGTGCCAAGGTCAACAAACAACAGGATCCCACCAGTGACTGCTTTCATCTCACGGGGGGAGCTGGGTGGGAAATGGTTGTCCTGTGCTGCTGAAGTACATTTTCATGCCCTTGAAAAAAAATGCTTGTCTGTAAAAGGATGAAACGCAAGCCAGACAGTTTGTGCTCTGTTTCTGCAGAATGTGTGCAAGGACAGAAACTGCCCCCACCCCAGAGTAAACAGCCCTGCAGATCACAGCCTTGGCACAGGTCAGCACAGGGCTCTGACCCCAATCTTCAGCTGGCCCCAGTGAGCACCCCGACCAGTGGGGCAAGAGTTTCCCGGGACCTTCCCTTTGCAACTTGTCCTACCCCTTCCCATACCCTCAGCTTTTGCTCCACACTCCATGCTGAGCTGCCTGACCTATTCCTAGGAACACTAACAAGGTCTAGTTTTCCTGGAAATTTCCTTCTTGACAAGGAATCGCTTCTCAAGAAAGAACAAAAATCTTTTGCCACCAAACTAGTTCTGCTTTGAAATGCCACCTTCCTGAAATCCTGATCACGTCTCTACTGCTTGTTTCTCTGTGCTATGGCTGGTACTGAACTACAAAAAAACAAATCCTAAAGAAAACAAACAAACTGAAAAAAGTGCACAGCTCTGCTGCACTTTGATAAGCTGCAGATCAGAAAGTAGAAGTGATAGCTTTTTTGCACACAATGGCTGATAACCCCCAAAGCACCCAACTCCAGCCAATAAATGGGGAGAGAGCATGTTAGTCAAGTCCTGCCAGGCGTGGGAAAATCAGAGAAGAGGAAGGAAAATGAACAACAATATGTGCTCCTCCTTATCCACATATCTATACTGTCTTCTCAAACTCTTGTTGCAATTGATGTTTGTTCACATTTTCTAACCATGGCAAATAACAAACAAGCTTTAAAAAAACTATCTAAACGACTGGAAAGCTGTACCCCAAGAGAAGGAGCAAAAGCTGCCTACGGACACCAACTGGGCAATCCAAGACCTGCTTTGGTGCCCATCTACCACTCATAGTTGTGAGAGATGATTAAAGCCCCAATACTCCTGTCCAAAACACTTCAACATCCACTCACATGCAACTGATGGCAAACTCTAGCATGATGGTATTGCTAAAGAAAGTTTCAACGGAGTATGAAAATCTGAAATTCTCCCTCTCTTTATAGGCATGCTAATCCATCTGGTATGGGTCTACATCTGCCCAGTCAAGAAGGACTTCTGAACTTTATGATTAGGCCTCAGTCCTGCCCTTAACCCAATGGGAAAAGTGACACTAGGACCTTGATCTGTTTAAGTACTTCAACATATATTTACATTTCCGAGAGTAAAACCTTTAATTTAAAGGAAATCTTAAAACCCAACCCTTCAGGACACTGGCTGAGGTCCATCCTGAGTATTGCATTATGCATATATTTTATCTCTTCTAAGTCATTCTTTGATTTTCAGAAAAAAATCTTTTACTTTAGTTTGCTACATCAAACCACATTCACTTTACCAGTCTATGGTGATTTACTAGTGGTGGTCTCCCCTGCACAGAGCCTACAGCCCCTCTGAGCCCTGCAGGGCTTCTAGGGCAGGGTCTGAGCCCTCCAGGCTGGCATGGCTGGGGAAAAGGGAACAAACAGGCAAGCAACTCCTCACAGCTGCTTTTGTGAGGTTCACTGGGGATCTGAATGCACTATTGATTCTGTAGCACTAAAACAGATTTGTAGCCCCTGTGTGTGCAAGACAGATATCTCCTTCAACTCTAATCTCTAGCAGCTGTCAAAGACTTAAATGGCTTGGAGCTGACTGGCACGCCAAAATCAACCAAGATTTTAGGCCCTGCTTGCCTCAAGGGCAACCTATGGAACAGGAACCAGTGGAAGTCATTCTCCTGTCCTGATCACAGATGGACAGGGCCTCCCAAACTTCACAATGGATAAAGCGTCCAGACCATGTCAGTGAAACAGACTAGAGAAAACAAACGAGTGCACCCCCAAGAACCCATGCCACCCAGAAAACCACTTGGCCCTACGGCTTCTTGTTGAGGATATACCCCCCCAACAATTTCAACAGTGATGAAAGCACAGTGGAATTACTCTTCCATGAAACGTCCCAGAAGCACTACCACTCTCTCATCACAAACTGCAGTGCTCTTAAAATGAAGATAACTAAAATTTACTTAGCAGTACTGGGGCAGCATCATTGTAATTTATATCTTCAGATACCTGTCTCTTACTGCTCCTGATCAAAAATTTTGGTTTCAATCAGGAAAGAATTCAACAGTGACCTCTTTTATTTGAGGCAAAGCTAGAAATTCAGCTCAGTTATTGTCCATTATCATCCAGCCAAGCGAACATAGGCATCACAATTATCCTTAGCCAAGATATGAGCACCCCCCAAGGCAAAATGCTCTCAAAATAAGCTTTTGCACTTAAGAGTTTGGTCACTTTTTGTACAGGAAGTTTAACAAAAATTTTTAACCGGTCCATCTGTTTCCTTACATCTGCTTCCCGATGACTACCTTGAAACAATCCTAACACTCTAGCTGCTGGGTGAAACCTTCAACAGGATGGTAACATTTATTGGAAATGGTCCAATTTCTCTTTCATGCAATGTTTGACAGGTAAGAAAATCATCCAAGGTTTTGCCTGGGATGGCATGACTAGGAATATAACAGAGTTTGTCTGAAAATTATGTGTTAATACTAACAGTTAAAATTATGAGTTAATACTAACTCTGAAACAGCCATGAAGAAAAAATAAAAGGGGAAAAGAGAAAGTTTGTTGCACTGTCTCCTATTTGACAAAACATTCCCGCATCAACAGCAATGAGCCAATTAAGGATAAAGTTCAGCCTTCAGCATTAAAGTCCACAACAGGATTTTGGTTTTTTGTTTTGTTTTGATTTTGTTGTTGTTGTTTTGTTTGCTTGTTTGTTTAGATTTGGGTGGTTTTTGTTGTGTTGGGTTTTTTTTTTTTTTAGTGGATGTAAAGGAAACAGGCATTGAGGAAAAACAGGCATGCAGGAATTTCGCAGGAAACATCAAACCTCGCTGAAGTTAATTTAGATTCTACATCCTATTATTGTGGGAAGAGACCCACTCTGTTTTTCAGTAACTAAAACACACCAGGTTATCCTAACATGCCTCCAAACAACATTCCCAAGAAGTTCGTACTATCTTCAAGAAGTTGCAAACAGACCGGATGGCTTTATGGAAGGGACGGGGGGAAAGGGAGGAGGGCAAGAACCTGAAACAGTTCAACTCACATGCTATTTATTTATTTTCAACAGCCTACTTACACATAAAATGTCCTGGAGCTAAAAGCAGCCAGCTGGGCGGGTTACTAGCCGCGCTCCCGGGCGAGGTGCCAGAGCTCCTTCCCTTCCCTTTCCCTACGAAGGGGAAGCCTTCGTACTTATTTATTTAATAACGGGGAAAGAAGGAGCCCCGGGGGAGGTGGGAGGCACGGCGGAGCCTCTCGCCGCCCGGGGGCCGCCGAGCCGGGCAGCGCAGCGCGGAGAGCGGCCGCCCTCCCGTCCGGAGGAGCGGGGCAGCGCCGGCGGCCCGGGCACCGCGGGCACGGCTTCCCCAGCGCCGCGGGCATCGCTCTCCCAGCCCCGGCACCGCGGGCATCGCTTCCCCGGCCCCGGGACCGCTTCTCCGGCACCGGGACCGCTCTCTCCGCCCTCGGCACCGCGGCTCCTCCGCCGCCAGCACGGACCCCCGGCGGGAGCCCCCCACCCCGGTACTCACCGCCGGCCGGCTCGGGCAGCGTGGAGACCGAGGTCTGGCCCATGGCTGGCCGGGAGCGCTCACGCCGCCCGCGGGGCGCGCAGCCTCCGCCGCGGCTGCTGCCGAGGGCACATCCCGGAGCGGGCCGGGCCCGCTCCCCGCCGGCGGGCGGGGGCGGCTGCTCCGGCGGCGGGCCGGCGGCTGCTGCCCGTCATCCCGCCGAGCTGCCCGGCCACCGCCGCCGCGCCCCCGCCCCGCTCCGCCCCGGCACCGCCCCGGCCCCGCCCGCGGCGCTCTCTAATAATTTTTTTATTTTTTTTAAATCGGAGAAAGAAAGCCCTCCTTTAGCTACACGGAGTTTGGGAAGGACGGTGCGCAGCTGGCGGGACGGTCTCTGCCTACCCCCGCCCTGCTCCAAAGCGTTAGTCCGGACACGGAGTTATTCCCACCCCTTCTCATCCCCTCTGAAGGTACAGGGGAAACTTGGGGCAGCCGCAGGGAGCGATCCCATCGCCCTGTTTGAGGTGCTTTACTGTTGGGAGCAGTTTTCAGGGCTACGCTGCCGTCACGAGTGGAAGAGGAGTGCCCGGGCAGAGGACGGGATCCTGACCAGGCTCGTTTGGCTGTGCTTGAGGTCTGGAAAAGTGCCCGACCCTCGCCGCACACACAGGTACACAATCGAATACAGGACTACTTTTAGTTTTGAAACAAAGAAGATAGTCAAGGACAGCGGTATCCAGACAGGACTGCTGTAACAGGTGACAAGAAGCAACAGAATCAATTGGATAAACTTATGGGGAAGATGGGGAGAAACTGACACTGTGCATGTAACACTAGGGCAAAACGAACAAATTATTAGTCTTCCTAAAAGCATAAGCATCATCCAAGCAGTGATACAAGCTTAATGCTAGAGCAAACAAGCAACTGTTACCACTGGTGGAAAAAAAAAAAAAAAAAGAGGTTAAAAAAAAATTACTGCCGCCCCCCCAAAAAAAAAAAAAAATACTTGAGCACCTAATAGCTATGACTATGCAGTATCTAGAAATAAGCAGGGAGATGCATATATATCACAGGAGCATACTTGAGGCTCACCTGAAGAACATCTATTAGCAAGATATAGTGAAATTACAATTTTCCAGTGGTCTGGAAATCCTAGAGGAAAATCCTAAAGGGGTTGAAGTGAGGTCTGGCAAGCTGATCTTTGCGTGTGTTGGCATTGTGGTAGTGTTTCAGGAATGGAGAAGTGTGTGAGCATGGGGCCCATACCAAGGAGACAGAAAGAGCATGAGAAGTAGCTGCTGCCTGCATGGTAGGCAGAAGAATTGTGGTTGTCAGCTAATACATGGAGAATACAACTAATGTTAGTCTTCATGGTTTTTAATAGAAAATAGGTCCTGGTAAACAGCTCTTTTATTTCCTCATTTACTATGATTATGCATTAAATTGCCAGAGGCTTGAGTGTAATAGACTTCTGCTAGGTACTTGATTTAGTAAGAGAAAAAGAAGTGAGTACAGCACAAAATTAATAAAACACAAACAGATGAAGAGCTAAATGAAAAGCAGATCAATTGTCCAAGCAGCACTAGCATTTAATGAGGATGTTTCTGTTGGTGAGCTGCGGGGAGGCTCTTTAGAGTTTTCACCAGGAACCTAGAGAAGTATCATTTCAAACAGCTTTAAAAAGACTAAATAAATCACCACTGGCTGCAATTTTAGTCAGAGTAAATATTAAGAGTGATAATGAGAACAAGGCAGTCACAGAGTTATCTGGATTATCTAATAAACTCAGGTCTTTCAAGCAAATAAGTTTTAATAGGGTCAAAAAGAGAAAAAAGTCAGACTTGTAGGATGAACAACACAACCTACATGGCCAAGGAATGTATCTTTGAAAGTTACTGCATGTAGGAGCTTGGAGAAATTCAATATGAGCTCCCAGTGAGCTAGCCCTGGTAGAAAAGGGATTGATATGTACATACAGCTAGGGGGTAGGGTAGAAATCCCATTACATCACTGTGCTTTTCATCAGACAAAAAGTGCTGTCCCATATCCAGTGTTGTTGTCTGTCCCTTAAAAAGATGCTGTGTGATGTGAGAGAGCTGGAAAGAGATCCACAAGATAAGATTGAAACCACAGAAAGCGGTCTCCAGCAAAAGGTGTGAAAAAAGCCAATGCACTCAGGAAAGACAGACATGTTGCATTTTGACTTAACAGTGCCCTTGCAAGGAAAGAACAGCACTGCAACACTCCTGGATGTTCAAGCACTGAAGGAAGGATTCTGTCTGACACTCCCAAACCCAGGTGCCTTACAAAGCATGGTGTTGAAGACAACCGAGTGGGGCTTATGCAGAGAACCAGGCTGAATTCTGCAGTGGGAACCAAGGGCAAGGTAGATTGTCTAATGGTTTTGTCAACCCAAGGAAAGGCTTCCAGAAGGGCAGCTTGTTTTATAGACAACTTCTGCATTAATTTCTCAGGATTTTTTTTGCATGCAACATCGCACGTTCATTTTTTTTACCTTGAAAAATTATTTTTAGCTGGCTTGTTTTGAGAAACTCAAGTTACCTCTTTGGAGTCACTTGTAAACAGGAACATAAAAGTGTTCCTGTCTGCCTCTGGTGAATCTCATTAATTTTATCAAAGGAAATTGTGCTCCCCTCCTGCGTAAAAGCCCAGTTTACAATGCAAAAGTGTATACCATCTGTCTGCAATGATTCACGTGAAGTAATAAAGCCTTCAAAGTCAATTCGTGAGCTAAATAAATGAAATTTAGTTACCACATCCTTCACGTAATTGAAGTTGTTACCAATTTTTTTGTTTGTTTGTTTGTTTAGTTGCTGTGTTTGTTTCTGTCTGTTAACTGAAGGTGGCAACTTTCTTTTCTATGAATGGTAAGGGAAACTGGGCTGCTGAAAGATATATTAAATTTCTCATATGTGGAGCTATAATTATTTACCTCCACACAGAAGGGATTCTAACGTCCTACTGACATTCACATGTGAGCATCCACACAAAATCCACACATTTAATATTTGGTTGTCTGTAGACTTTTATTCTGCAGTGTGATAGAGGTATTCTCATCTGTGCATTAAGTTTCTTGCCATTTTGATAGTTGGCATGTAGAACAGTTGAAAGTTTAAGGATGTAACAAATTATTCTAGCAGAGATTTGAGATTACAATTATATAGATGAAACACACTTTTATTTTGTATACATGGTTTTTTTAGGGTGCAGATGATCTTATGATATCTTAGGCTGTATATTCCACTTTGTGTCTAAATAACTAAGAGGATAAGACACACAAATGGACTTCCAAGCATTTTGCAGTCTTTTAGTCTTCTGGGGTTTCTGGCAATCCACAATTGCAAGCAAGGCAAAAACAGGGAGGGGAAGATTAAAGTCAGAATTTCAAGATTAAAATTTCCATGAACATTTTATCCAGGGCTAGTTTTGTACTGAAGGAAATTCTGCAAGAAGGTGCTAAACTATGTGTGTCTTCCATCAGATGGTGAAGCAGTGGTTTGGCTGATGGGTTCAAGAGGTGACCAGTAAGTCATGCCAGACTGTTCTGACACAGCAGCATCAATGGGGCTCCTGGAACCTGTGTCCCAGTTAGATTTGAGATTTCAGTGTGAGGAATAATGTCTGCTTACTTCATACTACACATACAGCCCTTCTCTTCTTGCCCAAAATTACTGTGTTGAGTACTGTTGAGAGTATTCTTAAAGAGACGCTCTGCTGACCCTCAAGAACTGAAATATTCCACCAAAAGGGAAAAAAAAGAGCTTCTTCATGAATTTCAGTAGTGTTTGTAAAACTAGACTGTCTCTCTTGTTGAAATGGCTGCTATGAGATCTCTTCATGGAAGAAAATGTAAAACTTCCAAATTTTTCCAAAGTCAGAATGACATAATACACACAATAATCTATCTCACATATGAAAGGGTGAGTTCCTTCCCCCCACTAAAACATCAAAGACAGGTCTATTTCAGTGTTTTTACTGTACTGGGATGATGGATGGCAACAGATGACTTACTACTTGTAGGATGTTGTTGTCCAGTCTTTACAGTTCTGTAGGCTCACATAAAGAGTGATTTTAAAAAGGTGAAATTGTATTACTATTCTCTCAGTTATTGAGATTAATTTATGGCCCTAAATATAACAGAAGCTGTGGGGAGGGTCTATCACATTTATTCCCAGGATTAGTAATGCAGGACTGGCAAAAGTAACAGGAAAAGTCTATTTTCCAGGTGCTTATTAAGAAAAACCGAGAGGATGGCACTGACTCCAGAGCAGAAATTATGCAAACAGGTAATTTCTTACTTGGTCCACCCACTCAAAACTCCTGCCAGTATGCAGAACTGCTGGAAGATGAGCAGCACAGGGTCTGGCAGGCTGCAGAGCTGAATGATACCACAAGCAAAGCAGAGGTCATGGCACAGAACAAACATGAGCAAGAAGCTAGGTCATTTTTTAGTCATGGTCACAGTAAGGTTTGGGACAATGACATTGAATTCATACCTGCCTGTAGAGAGCCTGCAGTTATTAAGGGAAGAGTTTGGGGAGCATACCACCACAGTGTCTTTGCTTGACACTGAAACATCAGCTGTGGTTGAGCAAAAAGCAAGTTCTGTTTTTGGTGAAACTGAATGCAGTTCTTAAACAGGCACTGTCAAAACAAAATCACCGGCCATATTTGTGGAATATACAGGCATTGTATTGGGAATTTAGGCTGTTTCCTTTTAATAACCAGAGACTTTTCCACTAACGCCAGAATATTCTCTCATTTGAAAACATTTTAAAATAATTTTATGTGTCTTTTTTTTACTTTTAATGGCTTAGCAATGCTGTGTCTTCACCAGTGTCACCTACAATTTTCAGTGCCTAAGTATAAGGTAAAAAAAAAGAAGTTGAAATCTTCCTTAAAAAAGAGGCTGCTGTTTCTGTGAGTGATCATCACCAGTCCTCCTCCCACAAAAACCCCATTGCACATACTGTCTACATAGTAGAATGGAAGGCAACTATACAGAACTGAGAGGAGCTTCTGTAGTTCAGTCTCTAAATTTGGAAGCTAAGGGTTCAGAACTTTGGATCACAGGAGTTAATATGCAAGTGAGGGTTATTCTGATCAAAAAATACAGCAGCATTTTTTTTTAAATGAGATTTGCTTGTTCACATTAAGATTGCACTGAGTGATGGGTAGCAATGCCATTACTTATGAAAGATCTGAGGGACCCAGACTTGTTCAGTGTTCAGGTGATCTCAACTCCTGTTTCAATGTCTGTTCTTATTTATCCCTACTAAATCTTTGCCATCAGAGGCAGGAAAAACAGCACAGCTAGGCAAACCCATTCCTGGTGATTTGGCACAGACAGGTTTTCTTTCTGCTCACAAATTATCTCCAAATATATTCTGCACATGCAAACCTGTTTGCTACTTTAAATTATTCACCATAACTGTTTGCAAGCCAGTTTCGAACACTGGGAAGCAGGCAAACAATTCATGGCAACAAGAGTTCAATAATTTATTACCCAGGCTGTGTGCTAGGTGCCCTCAGCTGTGGGCCTGTCTTCGTGTTCTCTGACTCAGGGGTTTTACCTGTGCCTGGAGGAAACTTGCGTCAAAACACATCAATATGGTTTTAAATGGTTAGTAATGAATGCTTATGGATCTACTTGTGTGGCTTTATCATCTGAACTGTGGCCTTCTTTTGTTGTACCTTTTAACTTAACATTCCTCTTTCTTACATTAAGTAACTGATTTGCAAGTTGTTCCAGAAATTACTTCTACAGACTTGAACATTTGCAAGTATGTTGAAAAATCTCCATTGTCATTTAAATAACAGATTGCAGTTTCGGTGGTACTGTACACACTGGACTTCTAAAGTAATTTTCATAATGTGTGTGGTTGAAGGGCAGAAAATGGAAAGAAAATGATCACAACACAAATATTTAGTGAGTCATGAAGAGCAGATCTGCTCCTCTCTTGTGCATCAGAAACTGCCCTACACCCCCACTGTGCTTTCTTCCTACATTTCAGTTTCTACATGCTTCATTCCCAGCCAGTTCCATCCCACAATATCTTTCAAAGGTGTTTTCCTTCCCTAATGTTCCTTAAAGGCAAATTCTAAAACTTTTAATCCCTCTGAGATTTTAGACCTTTCCCTCCATCCCACACTTGTTGCTAATTTTTGTTTACTTTGCTTGTGATGATCTGAAGCCAATTCCCTCGATTCACTTCATCAAGCCTGGCCTATGCAGGAACCTTTATTTTCTCAGACTCAGAGTATTTCACTAATTATTTGGAGAACTATTACTTTCCCATCTATTGTTTTAAAAATTATCAGCTTCCTAAAGACTTCTGACATAAGTAGTAGAAGTGGTGTAATGCAGATGTTACAGAACTACTTGTGTAATATTATGAAAGTAAAAAAATTAGAGATTAATCAGACCCATCTGACACAAGTGTTGGAGTTTTTAAATTTGAATTTACTGAAAACTATGTATCTTATAAGAAATGTTAGCACTTCAGGATAGGACTCTTGCCTTCTTTTAAGAAGGGCTAAGTAGTGTTCATTTGATGCTGGAAAAAGCTACTTTCTGTCTTTGTTTAAAGCACCAAGGGGAACTGGCATACTGGGTCATATTATGTCCCTAAGCCTGAATCAGATATTCCTGAAAAACAGGTGAAGAGATCCCCAGTAGGTGACATGACGTATTACCCAGAGTCTGTAAGGTCACACCCTAATGCTTAATAATGTAAATGCCACAGTCCTGGTTTAAATTTCAAACCTTGAATTTTCAAAAACTCTTCTACGTGTTTATGACTGTTGGTTGCAAGAACTCTTGATAATAATGTGCTTTATACATGATCATTTCCTTTGTGCCTCATACTGACTCCTGGATCCCAGCACCTCCTGTTGTGTGGCAGCACTGTGACAGCACAGGACAGAATTTCCTTCCCAGGGAGAAAACAACCATCAGACATTTTCCAATCAACAGTGTGTTTGTCACCAGATTTCAATTTTGTCCAGGGTTCCAGATTTATCATGAAAGACAGAAAAGGACTACATTAGAAATTATAAATAGCATTCTGCCTGTCCTAGTTCAAGCCACTGGGGAAGAAGAAAACCGTGGCATAACAATGACACGTTGAAGTGTAGAGTTCCTCAATAGTCAAGTTTTTTTTTTTTTTTGCCAGGTTTTCAAAGGCTATAGCTGCTGCTAAAGTTTGTATCAGTAGCTACAATAAACAGAATGAACTGGCCCCTTTACTGATACAAGCTGGCATGTCCCCAGCAGAAAAACTGAAGCAGTGCAGCTAAAGGCAGCTGGAGGCCTATTCTTACTACAGGTCACCACCTTTCCTGTTCCACCTCTTCTCTCGAGCCCATTGCACCTTTCATTGTGTTCACTACAGCAGTGGCACAGTACTGGAGGTCCCTAATTCATCATTTCAAAGAAAGGCTGGACCAATTCTCCTTGGGCATTTTTTCCTCTCTGCTGTCTGGGTCTAAGAGCAGACTCTGGCTGCTGCTGCAGCAAAGCCCAGCTACCCAGGAGAACTTCTGTGCTCCCAGCTTACCCAGCAGTGCCTCCTCTCTTCAGAGAAGGCAGCCATGCCACTGATCCAGCTGCACTAACCATTCCCCTTAGAAAAACACAGCTTTCTGCTCTTCAGGGCACGTGCAGTGGTTGCTGGCTGTGGCTTTCCCTCTATGTTTCCAAGCTCCTTAATGAATCACTGCTTTTTGGCACTGAAGCAAAATAAACACATCATTTTGGATGCCTTTGCCAAACGTATGTACACTTGGAGCAGGTTTTGAATGATAGAAAGCAAAAGGTTTAATGAAATGTGCAGGCTGCTTAGGTAAAAGTTTCAAAAGAGCCAGAAAATATGAAACTGAGGGTCATAACAGTATTATCAGCTCCCAAGTTGTTTAGATCTTGTGTATTTTCTGGAACACGTGGAGGTGACTTACCAGTAGTGTATCCACTACAGCTCTCAACAGGAGAAAACAGTGATAGAAAGCTGCACAGGGATGCAGGATCACTGATCAGCATGATGGTTAGATGCCTACCTCTTTCCTTCACCTTCACCTTTCCATTTCCCTTCCCCTTTCCATTTTTCTTTTCTGCTTATTAACCAATTCAGTGTAACTATACACAGCACAGCAGAATTTTGCACTGATGTTTCCTAGCCTGTGTGAAGGGGAAAAGACATCCAAGAAAAAGTTTGGCGGATATACTGAAGGAAGTTTCTCCTCAAGCAGTCATGTGTACATACCTTGTCATCCCTTTGGCCCTTTTGAAGTGTATCAGCCTGCCCATGACTTCAACAGCCTCCATTTGCTCTTCCTGACTTGAGTGAGAATCAAGAAAAAGTTTCGAAAATATTTGGCACCAACGTTCTTCTAGTTTCTCTCCATTCAATTAGATTTTAGAATGAATTCAAATGTATTGCTGGACTGTAATTAGCTCTGAAGGGCTGAAGTCCACTGGGGACTGGCTCTTGTCTTTTTAAATGGCCAGCTGTAAAGACACTACCTTGAACAATATCCTGAATGCCAGCAAAGTTTCAAACCTGGACCCATGCCTGATCAACTGCAAAAAATCAGAATCATCTCTGCCTTTGGCAAATCAAAGTCCTTCCCTATGAAGCTGGTTTACTACAGAAATATCTGGACCAAAATGCAAGTTTCAGCCTTCAGTTTCCTTTCCCCGTATGTTTCTACTACTGTGAAAATGTGGATTTTTTTTTATCCTACTGGGAAAATGCATTTTTTCCACTCTCCCATGACTCAAAAACATCTGAAAGATTCTCCCTTCAAGCTGAAGAAAAAGAAGGGGGAAAAACTTCACCTTTTGGCAAAGATACAGATGGAAATTTTTGACTCAAAAGAGGATTTTCAAAATAAAATAAAAGAAGCATGTGAAAACAAGGGGTTATAATGGAAACTATTTTCATAGCCAGCTCTAAAGTAAGCACTGCTGTTCCAGAGACACATGGTACTGATGCAAACATTGGTTTGAAGCCAAAACCCCTAGCATGCTAGTGGAATCCGGAAGCACTACAATATTAAATACACCTCCAAATATATGTCAGACATCTCCCCGTGTCTGTTCCACTTATCCTTCACAGCAAGACACTGTACACTTAATTCACCAGTGGCTGCAGAGGAACAGAATAAAGAGCTGCTGGTGGATGTTCTTTCCTGCACCACACTCGCCAAACAGTTTTCTGGAAGGCCCTGGCTTATTATTCCCATTTTGCAAATATTGAGTCAATATGCACTTTCCATCTGCAGCACTTACACAGCATCTATTATTATAGCATGAGCTGGTCCTAGGGAAGTGTTATTATTCCCAAGGTACCATTTCCACATTTCATTTGGAGTGATGGGAGGAGGGAGTATGCTACTAAAGGTGTGAGGGCATCCTGCAAGGAGCTGTACATCTTGTTGGCAGACTCTTTCTCCATTTTATCTCTTTCTTTATTTTATCTGCTTCTTTCAGGTGCCACAAAGCAGTTGTCCTGGCCCTGGACAGTTTTCTATCATGGAAAATTCCATTTGTCTGCTCTGGTGAGACCCCTCCTGGATTACTGTGACTCATTCATGAGAGATGTGTTGGAACAAGTCCAGAGGAGAGCCATGTAGATGATTAGAGGAATGGAACCCCTCTCCTTTGAATACAGGCTGAGAGAGCTGGGGTCATTCAACCTGGAAAAGAGAAGGTTCAGAGACACCTTATAGCACTTTCCAGTATGTTGAAAGGGGCCTATAAAAGAGCTGAGAGGGGCTTTTCTCAAGAGTGTATGGAGATGGGACAGGGGGAAATGGCTTGAATCTGAAAGGAAGCAGATTTTGATTCCATATCAGGAAGAAATCCTTCATTGTAAGGGTGGTGAGACACTGGAACAGGTAGCCCAGAAAGCTCCATGTCCCATCCCTGGAAATATTTAAGACTGGATGGAGCTCTGAGCAGTCTGGTCTAGATGAAGGTGGCCCTGCTCATTTCAGAGGGGTTGGACTAGATAATCTTTCAGAGGTCCCTTCCAGAGCAAGCTGTTCCATGATTATTTTTGCACCTACCATGAGTACAGCTGTGGTGCTTGGCTTACATCTTTACAAGTGCCCAAAACAAAGGCGTAAGATGAATCTCCAGCTTTGTGCAGACTGTGTTTCCTGCAGATTTGAGGTTTTGCTCACAGTTCTTGCCTCTCAATGAAATGCAAACACTAATTGACGTTTTTTCCAGGAGTAGGGCTGGTGGAGCATCCACCTGTATTCCCCAGAGGTTTTACAGGGAAGCAGTGTTGCCTCCCTGCTGGCTCTGTCATGGTTTGGGTGGCTGCAGAGACACTTCAGCACTAGCAGAGCACTGACTGAGCCTGCTTCTTCCCTGCCTGTCTGGCCCCAGCTCCACACAAGGCTCTTCATAAAGAAGATCCACAGGGTTTCACAAAGAGCATCCAGAGGCAAGTGAGCAGGGCTGGCAAAGCTCACAGCCTGCTCTGCCAGGGATTCATAACACCTGGGAATGGGAGTGTGCTCTGTGGCCATTGGCCTTGGTGGCTGGGCCCTGTGCTTTGAGTGGCAACGTCAGAAAGGTGTGACTGGTTCAAAGATACCATCAGAGCCAATTCCATGCTGACATGCACACCATGCACCTCTCTCCCCTCCCAAGCACTTGTGTGGGGTTTTTTTGGACCTTCAGAATCAGCTGCTTTCATTCTCCTGGTTGGAGGTAGCTGTCTTTGCAGGGGGTTTGACACACCACTTGTTTCTAAAGCCATCCTTGATGCTGGGAAACATGTCATCCCTTTTTGACTTCCACATGATCAAGTGTGCATGGCTGTGCATAAGGAGGGCTAAAAAGGGGTGGGTTTGGCATCCTTGCCAGTGTGCTGTAGCAGAATTCTGATCTGGCAACCTGGTGAGGACTGCTTTTAAAAAGGCAGAAAGCTGGTGAGCTTTGCCTCCAGCTCCTCCTGTGTGCCTGGCATTTGGTCTTTACATGGTGAATGCATAAATCAAGTGTCAATCCGTGACTCCCATTCTGCTATTTAAATCCTTGTGTATCATCCACTGACTTGCTGGTGGCCAGGGGAACAAGCACACTTTAACCACTCTGGTCCTGGGCGTCTCTTTTGTCCTGATTTATTTCAGGTTCATTCAGTTGCAAACCCACACATAAGGAAAACTAAAACAATTATATTAAATAAGGCAAAAACTGTTCTTGGGAAAAGTGCTTGTACCAAGACTAAACATCAGTATTACACATTTATTTCTCACTACTTTTTTAATATAGCAGATTGTTAATGCAGCACATTTAGTCAGTTCAAATGAAAAAATTTCATTAAATTAAAATTCAGCAACATTAGAGCCAGATGGGCTGCAGAGGCTAAAATGCAGAGATTTTTAAAGCTAATGTAAATGTAATATTATTGTTTTCAGCTACAATCCAATTAAATTGGGCTGACAGAAGAAATGCCCAGGAAGATATCTTCTCTGTGAGGAAAATCCATTTAAGAGAAATAGTACATCAGATGTTCTCATGGTTCTGTGGCTCACTGAATTACATTCCAGTACAGAAACAGCAAAGCTGATGTGGGAGAGGCACTAATAAGACCTTTACTGGTATGTCACCTCCTGGGAAAAAAAGACTTAATTTTTCAGTGCATTTTGTGAGTATTTCACTGTAGAAAACGTTAATCCAAGAAGACCCCTTGTGAAAGGAAGAAAATACACATTTCTGAAAACATGACCTACTTGGGGAGCCCTTGTGGCCCCTTCCACAGTCCCTGTTGGCACCAGGAGTCAGGCAGCAATGCCAAACTCCCTCTGAAACCTCATGTGGGTGCAAGGTGCAGCCCCATGCCATGCAGAAGTGCCTTCATGTGCACTGCAAATAGCTTGTTCTGGGCTCTCTGGATGGAAGAGAAATGCCTTTGGTTGTGGGGTATGACCCATAAAATCCAGCTTGGCATTATTTTCTGTAATTTGGACAACTGTGCTAGCTGGTGATAAAAAGAAAGGTCTTACCCTAGATAAGACATCCACACCCACTCCATTTCTCTTTATAAACATTACCCTTTCCAGAATACCTGGAACATTTCCTTGCATGTTATCTGTGGATCACAGTAAATAGTCATTTCCTCCAAAATCAGTAAGCAGAAGTCTATATAAAGTCTCACCCACACAGGTGATGGAGCAGGGTGAGGGGCATTCTGAAGCATTCTCAAGCACAGATCCCACTCAAACTTCTAACATACAACACAAGATGTCTTTAGAGATTTCCCATGAACTGAACAGGAATTGTGAACCAACCTTGACTCACACATGGTGATAAAACCCAGTGCCTGTAAATCTGTGAATGTAGCTGGCAGTCATAAAGTAAATTATGTGGAGGTCAGGTCAGTGGTCCCTTCTGTGTTTATTCTTCTTATTTAATGGTCCATTGCTGGAGACAGACTGAGAACTTTTAGAATGTTTTACAATGTATTTATGCGACCAAGAATTCTGTCCTGTGCTTTCCATCCCCATTATCCTGACATGCTGAACATAAATCAGAGGGTGGTAGCAGATTAACATTTGAGGAAAGCACAGAGCTCTTTTTAGGTTTTCTAATAATGTATACAGAGAAAATAGTCCTCCTGTCTAGAGTAGCCCTTAAGAGATATCACCTTTTGGTTAAGGGACAAAATAGGGCCACCTTCATTTTGTGTAGCTGAATTTCACAAAAGCTCAATGTCCCAGCATGGGACATCTGGATCCAGGCAGACTTCCATTCAATTCAAGACAAAGTGTGGTTAAAATAACATTACATTGTCAGGGGTCAAAACCTTCTAGCTCAAGCTAATAAAAGTCAATTTTTTTAAGGTATGGAGACTTAACCCTTGCTCAGCACTCAATACTAACTCCTGGCCTCACAAGGCAGGTTGTGTTTAAGTAAAATAATTCATGAAGTGAATATATTTACAATTATGCATATATCCATGTATAGCTATGTGAAACGGATGCAAGTCAGTTTTATGCTGTCCCACATAAAATCACACAAATTTTCCTGTGTGGCCAGCATCATTGAAAACCTTCTTAGTTGTAGACATTTGTACTCAACCATCCTATTAATCCTATAAGATTTTTAGAAGTCTGAATAGAAGTTCCAGCAGCGAGACTTCCTGTCTCTTCCTGGACTGTAAGAGGTATAGAAAGGAAGACATATTAGAGATGTCTGTTTACCAGACTAACAGAAAAAAAATCTGCTTTCTAAGGTATTTCATTATTAAACTAGTAAATTAAACACTTCAATAAAACTAGTGGTGCTATTAAATTAGTATGGTGCTAGTAATCTATTAAAATCCAGAATTTACTTATTACATGATAAATATTTGGTGGTTTTATAAATAATTTGGCCCACCAAGTTAACTAATATGAGTTAGTTAACTAACTGTATCCACAATTCATGCAGGGCATTTCTTGTTTGTATAAATTGTCTAGCAGCATTAGTTTACTACTGGACCCTAAGAAAAATCCATACATTTTCTGAAGTTTTTTTAGGCTTGTGTATTAATTTTTGCACTGAAAGTAAATTGTCTGACTGCAAACTGTTCCAAACGACATGACATCATGTAGCTCTCAGGTTATTGCTTGCTGGAAGCTGAGTCAGTCTTAAGGACAAAAGATAACCCAGAATACGGGGGAGAGTGACCTTCTCCACAGACAGGACATTTCCGTGCACACATCACGAGCTTGCTGCCAACACCTGGTACTGAGCTGCCAAAAGGAGTCATCATTCTGCTCCTCTTGGGTGCTGCTTCACTCAGGTCACTGCAATGCATCTCACTGACTGGAAGTTTTATACCTAATACACTACAAATTTGCTGGTGCAGTAAAGACTTCTAATGCTCAAGCAATGAAGCAACCACACAGGAGCTCTGGGACTCCTTGTTTTCCCTGGCAAGGCACTGGATCAGCATTTGTACTGGCTCAAATACCATGCAAGTATTTTTCACACACATGAAAAACCCTACCCCTGTTATAATTGCAATCAAGCTTTTGTGAAAGCTCTACTACCTTCATCAGGCTATGCTTTTTTAGAGAAGGGATGTGTCAATATAATTGACAAGTCATAAAATAGCAGAAAAGAAAGCAAACATTCAATGTCCTTAGGTATAAAGTCCATTTTTTCCAGGAAGCTTCCCAGTTTTGAGTTACAACAAAGTTCCATGTACTCCCTCTTATCCAATTCTCTTTATTGTGCATTTTTATCAACCCCAGAAAGCTGGCATGTTTTACCACGTTAGAATTCAATGTAACAAACCTGAACACGTGCTCATGCTTCACTGCTCAGTGGTTATTAGAACAATCTGCAGGAAACAACACCACAATAGGGCATTGTTTGGGAATGTGAGCAAAAGGTTACAAGAAAAGCCTGGACCCAGAGCTGACTCCTTGACTCCCATTCCCTTTGCTATGAAGAATGCACACATGTGTGGTGGCTATTTCCCCACAGTACCCAGCAAATAGATCTGCAACAGGCATAATACAGGCATAGCTCTCTGAGAAATCATTTCCTTTGACTGAAATTTGCTTGGATCCACAAACTCTCAGTTCCACAATCCTCAACCCCCTCCTTCATTGCTGCCCAGCCACACCAGAATGACCTGTACACTGGAGCTTTCCTGCTTGGTAACTAAACATCCCCCTGGGAGTGCCACCACAGTTGTCAGCACCACAGCAATGCCCTGCTGGCTCCCACACTGGTGGAGAAATAGTGCCCTGCCCTTTTTGAAGAGTCCCAGAGAGTCCTGAGGACTGTGCTTGTTGAGGCGCCTTTTCAAGTGGTGTGGGGCTGTCCAAAGAAGGCACGTTTGGGGAAAAAGCTTTTCCTCTCTCCTAGGGTCCCCATTCCCAAGAGATGAGCTTGGATATCAGAGTGCTGGGTAACTAGGCTGTCTGTCATCTGTGTTACAGGGGCTCTATTTCCCTAAATCCCACACAACACCAACATTTAGATGGAAAGACCCTTTCTGTCCATCCATGCAATAGCTTGGGCAGGACACAGCAGTTTAGGAGGTGCTCCTTGACTCAACACTGTTTCTGCTTGAAGGGATTAATTCCTGCTTCTCTGACTTTCCAGTGACAGAAATAACCTGATCTTTTTGCTGGTATTTGAGGACTTTTATCCTGCCAGCTGGGATTAGGGGGAAATACTGGTCATGTTTTTGCATGGAGAATAAAGAGCTGTTAGCATAGTGGCATAGGGCTGGCGTCTTGTTTCTAGTTCTCCTTCCAAAAAAAAAAAAAAACAAACCAAAACCAAAACAACAAAACAAAGAACAAAAAAAAAAAAAAAAAAAAAAAAGAAAGAAACAAATCCAACAAAAAATAACAAACAAAAAAAAATCAGCTTCTGCGGTTTAATTAGGTGCAGAGAAGGACAGATGAGGGCCCTCATCAGCAGGCAGTATTATCTTATGCATAGTCTATTTAAGGCCTAATGAACTGCTTGTTATTTTAAGAACTCTGGAGTTTGCAGACACTGTCTGCTTGCTCCAATGACAGCATTCACCCTCACCACAACCCACTCTGCTGCTTCCAGTTCTTTTGTCCCAGGAGGCCTCTCCTGGCAGGGGTGCCCTGTGGTGTAGGATTCTTAGCTACTACACAAAGAATGACACCAAAAACTGAAGGATATTATTTGAACTACTTGATTAAAAAAGAAAAAAAATTAAGAAAGTGATGTCTCTCTGGAGTACAAAGGAGAAAGCCAGAGCACTTACACAAAGGATGGTAGTAAGAATGGAAAGTGTTGCCTTGCAGTTTGAAGAGCAGCACCAGCAACCTACAAGTCAGGTTTAGCCAGTGAAACCTTCCTGCTAATTGTAACATCTAGGCAGTGTTTCACCATGGTCTTCTCTGCAGCTCTGCAAGAGTTCCAGCTACACTGCCAGGCTGGCAGCAACACTGGGAAATGAGGATAGTGCCCAATTTCAGAGATGCTGGAATAATGCAGAATCTGCCCCTCCATAGGTGGGAGTGAATATAAATTACTTAATTGCTTACCCCCACCTGTCCCTCTCACTGGTATTTACCACCTGAAAGGAACATAAGCTAATGCTTTGTACAGGATCTCTGGCTGGTGCTGACTTTGGGATGATGAGAAAGAATTAAACATCTTTCATTTAACTACCTGTGCACTGAAAAGCAGTATAACTGAGCATCATTTCATCAAGCTTTTCTGGTGCTGAGAAGGCAGAATAGCCAAGGCTTCTGTGTGCCAGCAATGCTGTTCTGTTGTGCCCAACAGGTGGCAATTAAGGCAGAAGCAGCCTTAAGATCCAGTGGAAACAAAGACTTTATTAAAACTGGAAGGAGAAACTCTGAGTGTTGATTAGGAAGCATCTTGCTGGAGGCTTTCTAACACCTGGGACCCCTCATTTCCAGCCTTCTTAGCAGTCTGTCTGATGTAAGTTGTGCAGTATAGTTTTTTTACTTGTGCTACTTAGTAGTCACCTTCATTTTTCAAATTTGAAATAGATTCAGCATCACCAATGACCAATATTTCAATATAATATAGATACACACAGGCATATTAATGTAGACATGTATTGTTGTTGCCAACAAAATACCTCTACAGAGGGATCTTTAGGATATTTATTCATAAATGGGGACTAAGAGGTCCAAATTAGTATTTTCCATTAAGAACCAATGGAACAATATGTAGGATTATTATAATTAGAGAGCTGCAAAGGGATTTTAGGGTTAGGTGCAAAGGAGATTCAGAATTACAAAATTTTCTTTTACAGGAGCACAGATTGCATTATTGCAAGGCTTCCTGAACCCTCCTCAGATTTTTGTGTTTCAAGGAAGACACGGGACAGACACCAAAGGGTACTTATTATCCCAGAAGTAGTCACTGCAGTGCTCCAACTAGAGCAAGACAGCACCTTTCAGTGTTGCAGATGCATGTAAGGAATGTCTCAGCTCTCTGAGGCAGAGCTCATCAGTTGCACATGTTCTTCCAGCATAATGCTATTATGCAAGTATTTTTGAAAATCACTACCTCTCACCACTGAGCCTTCCAATATGTAACTATGATCTAATTAGTCTTGTCCCTGATTATATGGCTTTTCCTTTGTCCATACTGATTTATTTCTTTTCTTGCCTAAATATAATTTTATATTTGTTTGCTAGTCAGTGGCAGTAGCACAGTACAGCTGGAGCAAAGGACCAGATCTTGCTGGATACCTCCTGAACCACACCTGATGAGTGACAACAATTCCCAAAATACACTTGTATTTTGAAACCTGGCATTTGGGCACAGAAGAACCCATCTGATACATAGTGTATAGGTTTTGCATAATTTTAGATTCTATCAGAACCAAGCCATGCATCTTCTCATGCAGCAAGATAGATGTATGAAATGTTTCCTTTAAACCTGTTTTTCCCCCAACCCATGTTAATTGAAAGTATTTGTATTCAATCTCTTAATTCTTTCTGGCTCGATCTCTGTATCATCTGTTTCATATTTTTGCCTGGGACTGATGTCAAACTCACTAGCTAATGCTTATGAGTCTACCTCATTTAATAATTGTTGCAAGGCAGATTAATAGTAATTTCTTTAAGAGCATGCAGTTCTCTCACAAGGGAGACAGGGGGATACATTGTGAACCTTACCTGATAAACTTCAGAATGTTCCCAAGCCCGGGCAACTCATGCCTTCCCAGACCACAAACAGAAGGGCAGAAAGCTATGCCAGCTTCATCTCTGGGCTACAAAATAAATGTCGGCTCTGTGCCTTCGTGTGGCCAGCTGTTTGCAGCTCTTTTGCAGCACCCTCCCTGCTCACCACTACCATAACACATGCTGCAGGCTGGGACCTCCCTACCATACTTACATCCCTCCTGTACACACAGGAAAGATGCACCCAGCCCAGCTTTCCATCTCTGAGAGTCTCTAAGCTCTGCAGACTCTCTACAGCGTCCATGCAGTGGCTGAATGTCACCCCTGCAAGCCAGTCCTCCCCATGCTGAGGAGTGCCCTGGTGGGCTTGGGAATCATCTTTGCTCCTTTGTGTTTGCAGTGTCTCTTGACCTGCATAGAGCACGTGATGCAGCCATCCATAAATACCATGAGAACACAGCTTGTTCTATAAATGAACACATGATGGAATTTGATTTATTATAATGAAACGGGAGGAAAATATTGGGAGGGAAGTGGAAATGTGGATATGCTTAAGGATGGTAAATATCTTGGACTAGTCACCTTTGACAGATCAAAAGCTGAAATAGATTAGGGGCCACTTCTCAGCTATGGGAAGTCTTTCACACCTATGTAAAGAATATCTAATTTCACATTTGGGTGCAGCTGATGTGACTAGGGAGTTGGCAAGCAGGCAAATCACAGAGCATGTGAATATTTTCTATGATTTTTCCCTCAGCTGAGAAGAAGCTCAGTTTGATACAGGTATTTTCTTGTAATTTTGTTTCTGTTCCTGGAAACCAATTTACTGTTAATATCTCCCCTACTCCTCGTTCCAAATCGTATGAGACAGCCAAAGGGTGATCCCTGTTGCAAGCAATGTAAATCAGCAATGCACACACTGAACTGACTCAGAAGACTCAGACAAACCCTGGATTTGAGCACAGCAGCCTACTTTCATGGCATCAGTTGCAGAGCTGGAGCTCTGGTGCACAGTGCATAGCAAGATAAAGGGAAGTACAGAACGTAAGCACTCGAAATTCCTCTGCAAAGCCACGGGAAAGCTTCATGGTTGCCAAGCTACTAATATCATCTAAATACTTTTTTTCCCTTTTTCGTTCTGCCCATAATACACTGTGACAAGTGAAAATGGGCAGAAGGAAAAAAAATTAAAAATAAGTAAAACCCAGTCATTCAGATTCACACAGACCATGCAGACCAGCATAAGAATGTGAAAGTGAAGGGGACCACAGGAGCTATGGAGACCAATCCAATATGATAGCAGGCAATAGATGCTTTGCTGTGGAAGCACCACTTTTGCATCCTATGGGCACTTTGGCGCTTTCCTGAGAAGCTGTAAAAGGCAAAGATGTCAGACTAGTGTGGCATACCAGAAGCAGAGAAAAGAAAAGCTTGAGGTCACATGATTTCATCCACCATATGCTGAGAAGTTTATTTGTGGTGCTTTTCATGCAAGCACATATCAGCTGTTATGGTGGCAACCCCCTTCTCCATTAGCAGTTTTATCAAATGCACAAGGTTGCACTTATTGCCCTGGGGGAAAAGCTTAAAGGCAGAGCAGAGGAAAATGAGATCAAAGTAAGAGGCAACAATGACATAAAAGTGTGGTTAAATGCTGGTCTGGGAAGGATTTTGACTCCTGCCTTCTCCTAGTTTACCTTGAGGGTGCTCATTTGAAATGGGTGCACAACCTATCTGCATATGAAAGATATACACAAACTTTAACACTTGGGAGCCATCTGCTCTGCAAGGGGAAAAAAATCTGATTTTGCCCTCAGAATTTCAAATTTTGCTTAAAACACCCCAGAGAAGTCTAGCTGTCGTTGCTAGCAGCAATGAGGGAACTTAGGGCAACCTTGTCCCCAACTCCACATGCCATTCCACAAAGCACAACAGGCTGTAGGGACTGTAGGGAGAAGCAGACTTCAAGACTTCACTGGTGCACACACAACATTACTAGTGCAGTGGAAAAACACTACTCTCAGAAAAATGCTCTTAAACCATATCTGCACAAACTGCCCCCTTGGCTTAAGTGGTGTATCACTGGCTTCTTCACCTGCAGGGCAGAGCAGAGTGGTAGGCAGGCTACCACCTGAGACAGGAAGGCAATCCCACAATCATCCCTCTTATTCCTCCCTGGGAGGAGATAACATCTTGGGAAATAACTGGGGCTCTACTCTTTCTCCTCCAGCAGCTCAAAATAGGATTCTAATGGTGCTGAGCAGTACATCTACCTTGCCACTTTTATACCTTTCTGCTCTTCTTTGCAGCCAGGCTTCCTGAGATACAGGATAAGAGAATATACACAACACTCAGAGAACTTCAGGGTTTGCAACCGTGACAGAAACTTGTGTGAAAATGAAGAGCTTTGTGTAGAGCTATTTCATCTCCCCTAGTATTTGAGTTAAAGAATTGTCTGGGGTGAGAACACCCACAGCTAAAACAAGGAACATTGATAGATATTACATTATTTTGCAGACAATAAAATAATATAATACACTGCTTGTCACCCTCAGGTGTTGTAAAGTAAATTGTTCATCTTCAGGGACCTCGAAATTTTGCTCAAGACTTCATCACATTTACTTTTGCCCTAGAACCTCCCACTTGTAGGTAAAACAAAAGTATTTTTCCCCACTACTGAGACTATCTCACCTCAAGAACTGCTCAGATGTCCTCACCTGGCACTGTGTAACCTTCTCCAGCTTCTAAATAAGACTGGTAGCTCATCAGGGTGGATGGCACCTCCAAAACCCTGGGCAGGGGTAGGCTCTGAGGCCTGCTGGCATCAATTAACAGCACAGTGTTGAAAGATCCTCCAGCTCAAACCAGAACAGGTGTGTCCTGAGCTGGGTCCTATGCACGTGTAAGACCCACCCAACCATCCCATCTAACCCCAGCTGGCTCACCAGTCAGGGTCCTGCCCCCAGTGCTGATGTGACTGAGCTGTTTAGGGGCTCAGATTGGTGTCTGCTGGGCAAAAGGCACCACACTTTATCAACGTGCTCAGAGCTGCCTCAAGGACCTCCTGCTAGCCAGAGCACACGTGGCCTTCATGGGGCACCAAAGGAGAGAACAAACAAACAAAAAACCCCATTGGCAAGTTTTGTAGAAAACCTGAGAGAAGTGGACTCTACCATGGCTTCCCATTTCCCTTTCTGACCCCAAAGCCATCATTGTTCCTAAATTCTGTGGTGCTTTATGCCTCTCGAAGCCACTCATGCCAAAGTAAACAGCTACTTCAACCTCTTGTGGGTGCCTTAAGCTGTGTTGTAGGAATTGCATGTTTATGCCTTACAGAAAGCATATAATACATCACAATCACTGTGCTAAGTGATACAAACTGGGGAATTTAAAAGTTACGTTTGGCAACCTGCCCTTACTGTGCTCTAATTATTCCTTAATATCCCAATTTAAGGGCAGCATATTGGCCCCATTTATAAATTGTCTGGCTTTTATGAGTTTGTGTCATAGAATTAATGTTAAACAGTTTTCAGATTCTTTATTGAAAACTGCTGATTGTGTATTGCCTGACAAAGCAAAATGTCTCCATTAGAATAATGATTTGTTGTAAATATGGTAGTATTAAGGCTGACTATTCTGGGTATTAAAAACGCATGGAAAAAATCCATTGTAAAAAGTGTTATGTGAGCTGTCATAATTTGTCAGTTTAATATCGTTGTCATTTGCATTTCTTTATAAAACGCCAAGAGCAATTAAACCTTATCTCACCAGTAGAAATCGTCAAATTTCATTTGAAATTAAACCAGAATGTGTCATGTTACTTATCTTAGTAATTTTAAACAATGAAAACAGAAACAGAAGGAGACACACAACTGTAGCTACAAAAAAGCAGCTAAAATATATAGCTTTTTTCTGTGACAAAATCCCAGTCATGAACTTCATAGTCTTCCTCCATCAACAAACCCTTTTCCCTGGCATTAAGGCCATAACAAATTCTTGCTGAACTATAATTTAAATGTCAATAAACAGCTCCCAGCAGCACAAATTTTATGCCTGAGATTGACATATTTTCAGTTCATCTCTCCACATGGTTTCCAGGCAAGACTCCATAATGAAATTCCTCTTGTTTTTTGGACTGACTCAAGTCCCAGTGAGAAAGACAGAAGGGACTTGTGAGTCAGCAGGAGCTGGAGCTAGGACGAAGTGATCACAACTTTGTCTCCTGTGGAAATGCCAGCTGCTGTCATATTTGTGTTGGAACTACACTGTGCATGCCTTCTAGCAATGGTCAAGCCATGACTGAAAAAATTGTTTCTGGGTTTGTCTCCCACTGTGCCTGTCTCTCTACAGAGACATAGGTTTGCCTTTATCATTGTCATGAAATACTCTGTTGCTTTTCAGAAATGCATTTAGAGGGGATTTCCCATACAATAAGTTGTAAAATAAGCAATCTCTGATGGTTACGTTACAGGAAAGGTGATGCAGAGAAAACTAAGATTAAGCAAATATTTGGCCCTGGCCAATTCATTTCTCCTAGCCTTTTTCATTATTTGAAAATTAGATGTTAAAAGGGACCTAATTCTTCACTCAAGTCCACTATTTGACTCATATTTCCAGCAACTCAGTACCTCATTGCTAAAAAGTCTGGGTTAAGCAGACAAATCTCCCCTTCTTGTCTTCTGTGCAAGAAGCCCTTGTGCTGCTAGCAGTGCCCCCATGGGGTGCTTGGAGAGGATGCTTCTGTACAGGTATCAATACAAACCACAGTAGCCTCAGTCTCCCAGTGTCTGCAGTAAAGGTGATGGATCTGTTCAAATGGATATGGCTACTTCCTTCTTCTTTCATCCCCAGCAGTGGATGGGAGATCCCTTCTGGTGCTGAGCTCTGCCCAGAATGAGGCACACACAGCTCTCTGGGTGTAGGATAGCAAACTAGTTTCCCAGTCTTCTCCAACACCTGCCTCTCTGCAGGGCACTGCTTGGAGACACTCACTTGACACTCTACTCTCACCAGGGACTGCAGGGCTCCACTCACCAGCAAGAGTGATTGGAGACAAACTCAGCAGTTTCATTCAGGATTTACTCCTGTCTGCTGGGAGAAGGTTGCTAGGTATTCTTATAGTCCTAAGCTACTTATATTTTCCAATTATACTTCAGGAAGAAGTCTTTACGTGAAAATATTAAAAATGCCTAAATAGTGTGACAAAGGGGAAAAAATAGAGAAAGTGGGGATTTTTTTGGTAAAATTCCACCCAGTCTACTTTTTGAGCCCAAAGAAATATCCTGCAAATCACTCCACATTAAGTATCATGTTTCATAAAAGACTCACTGTTAGAGACAATGAGTGATGAAACAGCAGCAGAACAAATCCTTATTATCAGCCACCAGCTCTTTGGTCATGCAATCTTGCTTTCCCCCTTGCCACTCACTTCCAGCCTCCTCAGTTTGGAGTGTTCAAAGCCCCTGGAACACAGGCTGGTTTTCTTGGAACGATTTGTGCTAGTGCCTCTTTATAAAACCTTTCTTTGTCTGGACTGATTGCTTGTCCTGTCAAAATAATTGGCTCCTTCAATTTTGGTTTCATTCTTGCTAGGAGCATATGGGGAAGTGCTGTCTCTCAAACTTGGATTACTACTTCTGTACACAACACTTGCTTCTTCACCATAGGTGGCAGTGATGATCCAGAGTGCAGAACAGAGGTCTGAAGGCAGCTGGCCAAAAGTGCCACACAGCCAGCAGATGTAAACATAAAGCATGAACTCAGAACCTGATGGTTTGATGCTTGCCAGATTTTATCAGAAAAAAAAAAAAAAAAAAAAAAAGGAATCAGAAATTATTAGTAAGTAAAATCAGTGTTATACCATCTCTCCAAACCAACTAGAGTTCATGCTGCTTCTCCATAAGATGCACTGCAGCAACTGGAATCACTGCTTAAAATATCATGAGCATGTGTCAGCTCAGTGGAACCTCAGCATTGCTAGCTAAAGAGAGCCATTTGAAGCAGGGTGGATGGATTATCTCTACATTACAAGATGCTCCATCATTGTAGTGCTACCCAGTATTTGGCTACCTCTAGTGCAAGTTCCCATATAGTCATTCTATATGCTAGGTGTATAGAGACTCAAAAACACGGGGAGCAGCAGCATCACAAGAAAGTTTAATCCTCACAGAAATGTTTTCCAAGGTCATGGATTTATAAGCACACTGTTCCAGCTTCTGGGTAAAGGGGCATAAACCATAAATATTATTCTAAATTTACAACAAGAAGAAATTCAACTTTCAAGCAGACAGTGACCTGTGATACACTAGTGTTCACTTCAGCTGGGGGTTTGGGTGAAAATAGGAGGCAACTTAGAATACACAATGTAGTATAAAGGACTTATTTATTGCTTTTTATTTTATTGTTTATGAGCAAACCATTTTGTGATCTATAGAACATGGCAAATGGACCCAATAAAAGAAATATGGCATGGATAGCCCCATTTACATAAACATGGGACAGAGAAATGTGGTGCTGTTGTCCCCTCTAAAAACACCTTCACACTTGAGGAGAGCATGGACAAAGATCAAAATAGAAGCTGCCAAAAGATGTGACTGATTTCACTGCTGGAGCTGGGAATTGTCTCAAGGGTTCACAAACCTGTGGTGGCAGTGCCACTGTCTCCATTGCAAGTGGTTTTGTGTTAATGGGTTTCCAAATTGATAAGGACAATTCAAATAAGCTTAAGCCTTAGAGGGCTAAAGAATTTCAGAGCCCTTTGTGGGCAACAACTGAACCTTGCAACTTACTGAGATTGTAATCTCATCTAATTCTGCACACAGTTCATTAGAGGTTTTTGAACACTATGAATTGATCAGAAATCAGGATCATAAACTGAAATCCTCCTCCCAGTTTTGTTCTTCTGCCTGTTGGTTTTTTTTTTCCTCTGTTTTAGAAAGATGCGCCCTGATTGCCTCAAAATCAGGTAAGACATAACAAAGTATCTGTAAGATCAAATCCTCAACTAGTATTCAATCCCAACAGTCTTATATTTAAAGAATGCTAAGTAAGCCCTATTGACTTACACAAAAACACAAATGACAAGTTACTTCAAAAGCAAAGGAATTTCCACCCGCAAACAGTTTCCTGTCTCTTACCCTTCCTGTGAGCACATGATGTCATGAGGACGGCTAAATTGACCACTTGCTATCCTCCCTATCACAAACATTTCAGGCTTCAAGTTAAAGTCTCACCCCAATGGAAAACTCTAAGTTTCACTGTAGGTCAAATATAAAATTTGATGTTGCTACTGAATGCTCCTCAGAGATAGGCTATAGAACAGATAAGACCTCCAGTCCCTTTAAAACACATTTTTTACTTGAAGGCGTAGCCTGCAGCCACAGCTGCAGAACCTACATAATTCAGGGTAACAATTAACCACAGCTAGCTCATTACTGCTAAAATAATATTCCAAGTGCAAAGAAGTCATATAAATCCCCAAGAAACATGAAACAAGGCCTCCTGGTTTTGTTCACTACCGGTATGTATGACACAGGACCTCACTGTGGTGCCATTCACAACTGTGAGATTTTTCCCCCAAGCCTCTGGCACATCACACTGGCATTCTTCTTGGGAAAAATGAGTGAATAAGACTTGTCTGTTTTAAGGTGAGATGCCTGTCCCTGCAGGACACAGCTGACTAGCAGCTCTGGGGGAAGGGATGATGCTGATTTCACTCCTCAAAGGAAATCCAGAATGCATCACTTAGGAGCACTTCTGTTTCCGCAGCTTTTCTTCCTGCTATTAAGTTTCTTGCTGCTTTTATACATGCTTCCCCCCCCCCCCCAAAAAAAAAAAAAAAAAAGTTATTTCCAAACCTTCCCATTTTTTTTTAAATGAGTTTTGTTACATGACTGCTGTCTCCAGCCATGGTGTGTTTGGCCCAAAGTAGATGTGTGCAGCAAAGCTGGAGCCCAGGACCTGCCAGAGGAGGCTGCTGGCTGCCCTCCCCTGCCCAGAGCAGCAGGCAGCCTTGCAGCTGAATACCTGCAGACAGCCTGTCACATACAACTGATGCCAAAATAGGCAAAAAATACAACTGGAACTGTCCTGTTGTGCCCTACACAAATGGATGAATATTTTATTGTTATTCCAGGAAAGGCTTTTAAAAGAACACACAAGACAACAATTATGTGAAGCTGTCTCGGTACACAGAATAAAAAAAAAAGAGGAATCTAACACTTAAAGGAAAGGACTTTTCTCTAAACCTCACAAAATGGCATCAACCATAACAACTAAAAGTGTACACAGGTGACCTACTAGAAACACTGATCTTTTTAAATGACAATTTTGGCCAGAAAATAATTTTAATGATGGCAGAGGAGAAGAGTGATGAATAACAGAGATATTTGTGTTATGCAGAGCAGAAGATGGAGTTTTGCCCAACAATTATCCATGGTCTGACTTTGAAAGTCTCTTTAGCAGCATGATGAGTTTAGTAACAGAGGCCTGATTCACTGACACTGATACCAAATTGTTATTTCTAACACTCAATAGCTAAAACAGGCAGCTTTGCTAATGTTCTGCAGTTCTGTATTGCCAGAAATAGCATTTATCCAGGAAGAATTTGGGCAGGTATCCAGTTTATATACATCAGCATGTTTACATTTTGGTTGGCTGCTGAAGAGCAAATTAATCAGGCAGTTGGGCTTAGGGATGCAAATAATCCTGCTGCTCTCTGATCTCCTAAGTGCTCAGATGACACCACAAGGGTTTTCAGAGGTGCTCTCCCATTCCTGTAGATGTCAGAGGGACAGGCCAGATATACAGAGGTATTCATCTGCACAGTCCCCACACTGGCATCCCAATTAGGGACCATGAGCCCTAAACATTCCTCTACAGACCCAGCTGTGTTTACCCAGCACCCTGTGAGCTCTTTGGAAATGGATGCAATCTCTATATCTCTAAAGCATGGAAGTGGCTGGACTCCCAGAAGAGCTGCCTGGAGAAGGGAGCTCCATACCCATGTCCATACCCTAGGTGGGGCTGAAGCCCACTGGGGGTTTTGGGCAAGCTGACCACAGGAAGGTCACTGGTAACCATGGAAGAACTGGATCACAGCCTTACCCTCTGCCATGATGTCTTCAGTATGGATTAGTTTCATCTGTTGTTGGGTTGGTTTGGGGATTTTTTTTAATACTTAAATTTTAATTACTGTCTGAAATTATTATTTTAACCAATTTCAATGATATATAGGTTGTTTTCTAAAAATGGAAAGCATCAGTCACTGTTTCTGCATGAAGAAAATAAATATCTGGAGTTATTCAGCAAACTAATATTGTGAGAAGCTTTGAGAAGAGCTGGTAAGTTGTGCTGACATCAAACCTTACTTATTTTAACTTTTTGCAGATAGTAACCAAACTGAATTCTTCCTCAGGACAAAAAAGACAAAACAAAACAAAACCAAACAAAAAACCCTAAACCAAGCCCCGCCCCCCCCCACCCCCAAAAAGCCCACACAGAGGAAAATCTGTTTCTGTGGTTTTCAGACACTAGCTTCCCTCTTCATCCCCCCCAAAACTGGCCTTTAAAGTAAATGTGACTCATTCCTGAACAGATTCTTATAGCTGGATTAAAGTGGTATCTCCATCAAGACTTCAATAGTATTAATTGTTGATGCTTAAGAGTGTAAAACCTGAAGGAATTAGAAGCTCTGCCTGCCAGGGTATCTCTTGCCCACAGATATTCTGTGTCAGAGAGCAAGAATCCTTCTCCTCCAGCAGAAAATTCTGCCTCGTCATGCAATATCAAACTCAAGTCATTATCATTTATTATGTTAAGGCTTCTTAAAAGCTAGCCAAAGCACCAAGTGCAAAGAGTATTGCTATATTTATTTCCAAAAATGAACATTTTACTAGGGCCATGTCAGGGTTTTGAATGCTGGCAGTGTAATTTTTCATGATGCTTCATCTTAAATTCTAGAATTTTTTTTTTTTTTTTTGTCTTTATTTGTATAAAGACAGCAAGACCCTTTTATCTGTTTGTCACAGAAGTTAATAAGGATGCATGTGAGATGAGAATGACCTGGACAGGTTAGCAGATATAAGCAAGAGTTTTGTTTCTACTATAAAAAGAAATCAAACCAGAACACTCACAACCCCCCGAAAATCACTGAAACCTCCTGTAGAATAAGCTTTGCCACACACTGTAGAGGTGATTGTCACTTTTAAGGTCAACATTAGACAAATCTGATGATCTGAGCAGGTTTCAAAGGGCACTGAATCTACTGCAGATAGTGTCTCCTAACATCTATTGCATCAGTACCAATAAATCTGTGAGATCTTGACATGTTCAAGTTTCACACAATCAAAGCAGCATGCAAAATACCTGTCCCAAAAAACTCTCCTTTTTCTCTGCCTTGTAATACAAGGTAATGCAAAAGGGAAATGGAAATAATGCATTTCATCATTGATTAAATGATGTGTGTGCCTCCTTAGGAACCGTGAAGTGCATTATTTGGGATGAAAATGCATGATCTAAAGTTGGAACATCAAAGAAAATAAAAAGTGCAAATATATTCAGTATTTTATGTACTAAATATGAAAGAGAGTAAGGCATTCTACAGAGAAAACAGAGCCAGCTTAAAATAAGACAGATGTGAGCTAACCATTATCTACTTTTTGTTAGCTTTATTAGTTACCTATTCACACCTATTTCAAACTGTGAGAGATATTTCTTTCTGAAGTACATGCATTTTCCCTTCCTGCCACATTTCCTGCATATAGCTTCCAAAATAACACTGAATGTTTTAAAAAGGCAGATCCTACATTACAGTTTAGGTTCACATTTCCAGGAAGCAGACTTAGAGCAGAAAAAAACCAGAGTGTTAAGGGGTTAACAACTTAAGTGTGTCACATTTAGACATAAAAATTCGCTTTAATAAAGGACATTTTAAAGGAAGAAGCCACAGAGGCTAAAGAAACACATCTCCTGCAGCAAGTGAGAGAGGATACGAACGAACCCCGTGGCTCCAGTAAGAACAAAGATCTGTTTTATTTCACTTACCGGTGTTATCCATTATCCCCTCTCAGCATTCACACAGCCAGTTCCCCCGAAAAGCAGCCGGTACAGTCTCAGGCTCGCTGATGAAGCTGGCTGCCCTTCTCCTGGTTATTAGACCTTGCTGGCAGTCAGAGCATACTTCATGTACTGACTGCAGTAGACATCACCAGGAAATTTATATCTCCAAGGATGACAAACAGCCATTAGCTCCATTATAGGCTGATTAAGATTGTGTGAGCCTATCAAGTAGATACTTAAATCCCCCAGGGTTTTACATCTACAGGGAGGGAAAACAAAAGAACTCCTAGCCTATAATACTGAATATTTGTTTCTGAAAAGTAAAAGAAATGCTGATGAGGGGAGGTTTAATGGGTAGGAAGGCAAAACCTTAAATACAAAAGGATTATATTACTGAGCAAAGGGCTGCTATTTATCAGTGACGCAACAGCAAAAGTTTTAAGGAGAAAAAAAAAAGGGGGAGGAATCTATGGCTGAGAAAGTGTTAGGTTAGGCTACAATTTGCAGTCATTAGCCTCAGCTGTGTTTTAAATCCTTCAAGTTCTGCACCTGATGTTCTCTGTATCAGGTGTTCTCTTTTTTGTGAGAAGCACAGTAGATGTGCTTGTCTGTGAATGCATATCAATATATTAATTGCCTGGAAACAGACATTATTATAGTGATCATAGCTGAGTGTAAGGAAAGGGTGAAAAGTAACTACAGGTCTTTACTTCTTTTAAAGTCAAAGTAAAAAACACTGAATGCTGGAGGTATTTAGCTCAACAAAATCTGAGTGGCATGCTGAAATGAAGAGGTATTAATTCTAAATTTTCCATATCACTTGAGACTTTGAAGCACTTTTTTTAAAAGCTTTTCCCCCACAGAAGTAAACAAACAAACTCAGTATAGACTCATAAAAATTTCCTTGTACCAGGATATTAGGGTTCCATCACATATTTTGGCCCTGAATTGCATTTTGTGCCAGTGTTTGCTCAGTGGTGACAGGGCCACATTACATACATGGCCTTTGGTGAAAGACAATGTCACAAAGTACTGACTGCTGCACAGTATTTTCTCAGTATTTGTACCTTCCATTAGATAATTCACTCAGTCCTCTTTGTTGTAATGGAGAAGGAATACAGGTTTTTTATGTCTCCATTATATTGACCCTCTACCTCACAGCATCACATGAGCAACAAAATATGTTTTCAATTCATCACCCCTTCAGTGTCCCTTTGATCTTATTTGTCTGTTTAAAATTTTTAATAAAAAGATAGTTGCAGCACTGATCTATTTACACTGATTAAGAAGTGGAAAGAATCAATGGCTGAGAGCTAAAGACATCAACAAGAATGGAGAATATCTAGGGCATACTGGATATATTTTGTA
This sequence comes from Muscicapa striata striata, assembly GCA_030060385.1. Taxonomy (NCBI): domain Eukaryota; kingdom Metazoa; phylum Chordata; class Aves; order Passeriformes; family Muscicapidae; genus Muscicapa; species Muscicapa striata. The sequence goes on along the minus strand of JAREIS010000010.1, from coordinate 3,924,412 downwards.
TTTCCAGAAAGGAAGTGCTTGGAGGGCTAAGGAAAGTCTAAAGATTAGAGATCTGTCACACTTCATATTAAGCTTCTATTTATAAGTGGCTTATGAAGAGCTTATAAAAAATAGAAGTTAGCATAAGTATGTTGCACTAGTACATGTCACAGATAGCTACAACCACACTAATACAAAGGGTTAAAGATGACCAATAAGGAGCTTATTCATTTGTTAGATCCTGTATCAGTTAATGGCAATTGATTAATGTGCCAATTTGGGTAATTGGTTAATGTGCATTTGGTGAAATCTAGTTGCAGAGGAGCACTAAACTGGAGGCTGTGTGATGACCATCTGATAAAGGCAATCACTTTTCTCCAGCTCCTCTGTGGGAGAGAGCTGCCTGGAGAGTGCTGGGTTCCTGCAGAAAAGAGAAAAAGTGCAGGCTCTTGGTGTGTCTTTAAAGCCCCATATATCCTGGAGAGAGCCTGGGGATGTACTGCAGAACTGGCAGACTGCTCAGGAGAGAAGCACAGAGGATTGTGCCTTTGTGCTAGCATGCTGCTGCTCCACGATGGAGCCAGCCAAGGGAAAAGCAAGCTGCCTGTGTGAAAAGAAGAGATGGCTTGGTTTTGAGATGGGGCTCTGTGGAACTGCAGATCCTACAGGTGTCTGTGGAATGGTGACAAAGCCACTGCAGGGCAGAAGGACAGATATCTTAAACATCACCAAGTACACAAATGTCTTGTGCTGACTGAAACTAAGAGAGATTGGTTTTGAATCAGACTTGTTTGCTTTGAGTTTCACTGGAAGCTGGAAGTGGGGAGCTCTGCACTTGAAAGCCCACCAGGCAATGGTGCAGCTATAGGAAACCAGTCCTGGCATGGGAAATACAGCTGGGCAACTCCCTCTGCCAGACACTCCAAGGGAAGATGCAAAGTTGCACCTACACAGACCTCAGGGAAGTGAGGAGCTCCAGACAGTGAATGTCTATGTGCAGAGCAGTCCTAGTGCACATGGACAAACCTCAGCTGCAGGGCAGGTGGGCTTCATGGTGTCCTTCAGGGTGCTGGTCCCCCAGTCACACAGATGAGAAAACCTACAGGAGCACACCACAGCTCCCTTCCTGCCCACATGCACAGATTTCCTTCCAAGGGTGTCCTGGAAGGGGATCATGTGTGCCCATGTCCCTGCCTGACATGCAATTCAGATTCACAGCTAAGGATCAGGATTGTAAAGTGCTCAGCTAAGGATCAGAATTCTAAGGTGCTAACTAGAGTATAGGAAACCCCAATTGCAACATCTTAATAAGCATTGGGTTTGAGTGCTTCATCATGGCTGTGTGACAGGAACTGTTAATGAAATTAACTGTTATTGGAATTTATTAGCTCTCAAAAACTAACTATATATGTAAATTTCATGTGACATGTGATGTAAATCTCCTCCAATTTAACAAGAAGTATCTCACCAGGAAACTTCAAAAAAGGGAAAGCTTTACAAAATATGTGAATTAGGGTGGAATTTTTTAAAACTGTGGGTAATTCAATTACTGCATAGAAATCAACAGATGTGTGTATGATCAGATGCCATTGTTACAAGATTAAAGCAATGTCAGCCTGATTGAACATGGAGGAAAAGAAAGATATAGGTAATAGATGGAATTCAACACAGAGACTGTGATTGTTATTTAGAAGTAAAATATACATATTTTCCAGGCATACATTTACTTAATTTGTGAGTACAGAGCGACCTCATCACAATACGCAGTTGCATGACACCCAAATGACTCAGTCTTTTTAAGGACAGTTTTAGGTAAGGGCTAAAAAGATCAGATCTGCACAGGGGCAAAGCTCTTTGTTCATCTTGCAAAAATCTCATACTCCATCAGACTGTATCCTGGTTTTCTTCATCTACGAGGTGATCCTGTCTAACAATCCATTTCAGCCACTGACACATATGACCTGGGCTCAACTCCTTGTTCATCCTGATTTTGTCAGGCTCCTCCAACATCTGACCTAGGAATGGCTTGTACCATGTTCGCTTCCCACACTTTGGCTGTGTGAGGATAAACACACTGGAGGTTGTGTGAGACCCCAGTGCAGAGCTAGGAGCTGATGGAATCACTAACCCAGACAATCAGGGCCAATCCCTGGAGAAGAAAAGCACTGCTAATTACACAGAACCCTAACGATCCCACTCTCCCATAGACCTGATGTACACAGCCTGCTGCAGCAATGACATTTCACTCCAGGAAAATCAATGAGGATTCGTGGAGACACAGGAATCTGCCCAGGTAAGCAACAAATAGAGAAGTCAGGGTAAACAGAGACCTCAGGGCCCAGCCATCAAAAACACTTAGAGTTGACAAACCTGCAGAATCGATGGACAGCTTCAGCTGTGGTGTTTCCAATCATGATAAAGACTCCTAAGAACACATTTAGAAAATGTGAAATCTGTCTCTGTTTAGTGCACATTTGTCACCGCAAAGATCTGATTCTGTAAGATGCCATTTTGGGCAAAATGTTTCACTTCCCTTTCACTGTGTCTGTTTCTTCCCACACAGAAATCATCAGGCAGGTGTCTCTGGGATAAGCCATACTTGTTTTTAGATGCTGTGGGTTTGAACAGTCATCATCAATACTCTAAATAGACAACTTCATGCAATTCTTGTAAGTACCCACTGAGTCCCAGGGCAATGACTGTGCTGAGTACAAGGGATCTGTAGCCCTCCAGAAGGTATTTCCCTCTCTGAACTGCCTTCCCATCCACCAGTGTGACGTGGTTTCACTGGGAGGGAAGGAAGGAAGGACACTGTGAAAAGGCAGGGGAATGACCGCAAAAAATCTGCATTCTGCTACAAACATATCCCAGTGTTGCAGTCAGTAACAAAGATTGCTGCTGATTACAAAGTGGCTTGGGTGCTCATGGACTGCGGTAACATGTCTGTAAATACAAAGTTGCTAGATACACATTCTTCAGGCTTTATGTAAATGAAAACCATCTCTGGCCCTACTTGAAAATTGCTAGGCAAAGGGGAAAACCTCTTGAGCACATGCTGGGCAGTATGCATGGAATAGGCTTCCCTGGGAAAGTGCAGAAGCAACCTCTAGCAGAAGCCTTCCCTAAGTCTCACTAACAATTCCCAGTACTGCTGGGAAAAGGTTTTGTCAAATGCCTTTTCCCAGCCTTACAGAGGCAGAAGAGTCTGGGAGCAGTTACAAGGATGCTCTTTTCTTGGGAAGAAGCTCCAGTTCGACCTGGAAATGTTGTTAATACAGAGCTGTGAGTGCAGAGAGTGCTTTGTTTTGCTGAGACAACAGCAGGAGCCTCTTGTTCCCCAGGAAGACCTTATCCTTGAACAGCCCAGGCAGACGCAGTGGTTCTGACTCTTGCTGAAAGCTGCAAGGGGAGAAGCAACACTTCTGAAGTCAATGGATTTAAACTGAGAAAACAAGGAGAGAGTGGGATCCAGACAGCAATGTGAGGGCACTGTAGGTGGGGAGTTTCACAGCACAGATGGGTTTTCAGAGGCAGCAGGAAGGGGCTGGGTGTATGTTGAGCTCAGTGCAGAGAGGATGGCAGGGCTGAGTGTGGGGAGGGACAGAGGAAGTGGGAAGGGGCAGGGACATGGGGTCAGGTCAAGAAAGAAGTTTCAGCATATCGTAAAGAGGGGAGCTCAGCAGGAGATAAAAGAGTAGACAAGAAAAACATCTCTAAATACCTGATTATTTAAGACAATCGTAATGTTTTTCTGTATCCCGGATTTTAGTGAATTCATATCTACAAACCAGCATGGTATGTGTCCAGTTTGAAATACCAAGAAAAATAAACACAAGGTTTTCCTCTTTAGCTTTCTCACTGATACGTTTATGGAGGCTTTGCATGTACCTAACTGCCTACCCAGCCCTGGAAATCTTTACAGGATTTCTTGGATTTGGATATGCTTGAAAGAATTGTGTCTGGCATGGCCAAAAGTAAATATATATCAACTATGTGCTGGTGTCACCATGAGCATGGCTGCATGGCTGGTGATGGGGCTCACTAACAAGAGGTCTAATGGCTTCAAGCATTTTTACTGCTCTAAAACCTGTTCAGAACTATTGGCAGGCTGTCTGCCCTCAGAAAACAATTAAATCCACCCAGAGTCAGGTCTAATTGACATGCTAGTAAAAATGCCTCAAGTTGCAGACTTGTCTGTGCTCCATCCTCCCCCTTGGCCAGCCATTATTTGTGCATCCCTTGCCCTTCTTCCCTCGTCTTGCCTTCTCATGAGCTCACGTTCACACACAGCCTAGGCTGTGGCTATTCCTGGGTGTTCTGCCCTTACTGGAAGTCAGAGTCTCAGACTGTGCTGTGTACCAGCTTGTACAGAGCCAAGGGTGGCTGCTGCAGAGGGAAATTCTACAGATCTGAAGCTGCACATGTCTTCCACCAAACTGCCAAGCATTTGCTGTCAGAATCAAAATACGCCCTTCTGTTTGCTTTTTACAGTCTCCCAAAATTGGAAATTGCTTGGAAATGCAAATGGCTACTGAAGGGATTAATGTTCTGATTTGTGAAGGTCCAGAAGATATGTTTTCCTCTCTGTCACAGAAAACTGGGTAAGTGTTCAAGGTGAAAGGCTACGAGACCTGGGCAGCCATTCACAGTGCCTGGCGTGGGTGTTCACACATTAATATAACATATTGCTCATATAAACGAATTCTGTCAAGCAAACTGAAATAACCTCTCTCCTTTTCTCTTTAAATATCACAAACAAATGCTTTGAAACAAGTTACTATTCCCATGGAAACAGAGTTGAGCTCCAATCAAAACCTTACCTCATGGCATGGCCTTTGCTACCCAGAGTGCTAAGTTAATCAGGTATAGAAAATAGGGAAAACCAGTTCAAAATAAGATTTGTGAAGTGTAACTTTAAGGTATCAAGCTGCCATAATCCTCAGTAGTACATGATTATAACAAGAAATAAAAAATTTGCTTCAACATGTCCACTGAAATGAAGTTCCAGACTGAAACTCCATTTTATGGACTGTGGGCTTTTCACACCTGAGCCAGAGAATTACAGAGCCTTGTTACAAAATGTTCCAACATTGGAAATCTAATAACATCTTTAAATGTTCTGAAACCATTATGGTATTTGACCAGATTGAGTATTTATCTCAGAACTGATTTTCTACAAAGAGGCCAAACTGAGGCTCTGCATGCAGGCTCAGCCAGTTTGGGATCCCATTTGTCTCTGTCTGTCACACTGAGGGTGGTGCAGTGACACCTCCATCTCAGCATTTGACCTCATCAGGATGGTAATACAGGCAAAAATACTTCAGCCTTCTACTGCAGTGTGAAAAGTGAACACTTTGTGAGTCACAGGGGCCAGGGCACCAAGAAGAAACAAAATGCCTTTTACTCTATCAGTGAAAGCTACAATTAAAAGCAATGGTCAAAAACTGAGATTAAACGTGTTCAAGTAAAAACATGTATCCATTGCAACACCAAATGTGATTAAGCTACCAAGGCTGTCAGTGGATTTGCTGCCTCTGGAGGTCATCACATCAGGACTAGATGTCTCTCTGGATCACAACAGTAAAACACAAGTCACTGAGCTCAAGAAGTGTTAATGAGTGTAATTTAAAGGCCTGTATTGCATAAGTCAGACCTAATAACCCCTCTGGCATTAGTGCCACGAATCTATGTAAAGAGGCCAGTCTTTATTATCCTTGCTGAAGAGAAATGTCAGGCTTTTATCATGCCTTAATGACAGCATATGACAGATTTACAGAACATATTACCCTGCTTCTTATCTCGAGACCTTATTCTTACCTTCTGTCCCCTACTTTTCCTCTTGGGTCTTCTGCAGATTTTTCTCTTGCAATCTTATGTACAATAAAAAGAGAGGGAATTTAACCTCACTAAGAGGCATAAACATAGCACTACTTTTATTTTCTCCTAAAGTCTGCTAACAGATAATCTAGTAAAAAAAAAAAAAAAAAAAAACCAAGGAAAGACAGTATATCTTGGCCTGAGGATCTGAAGTGACACCAACTTATGGTGAAGCCAACAGCAAAACTCCCACTTCACTCAGGCCAGGACTTTGTCTCTGGATATAAAACATGTGACCATATTTATGTTAAGGATAGGGGAGATTCTGGGTGTTTCCATTTGTTCAAAATAGTGTGAGTGACAATACATCAATAAAGTCTTAGGCAATGGAATGGAAGACTGCATTTAAGATATTTATTGGCATTTGTCTTAACCCTGTCTTCCAGCTAAAATAAAATTCAGGCAAGGAAGAGCTAGATAATGATCACTTAAATGTCAAATGCCACCCTTAGGAAAATGAACAAATAAATACCAAGAAAGCAAAAGCTTTTAAAACTCCAAAGGCTGACAAACAACCGCTAGTGAGCAGTCATGTGCTGTACATGATGCACTGTACATTTAGCCAGACAAACTTAACCGCCTCTTACAAAAATGTTTTGTAACTTGATTTGTGAGACACAAATCTGAGCAGACATAAACTGGAAACAAAAGGAGACACCTGACAAGATGAACTACAGAGAGGTAAATCTTCAGCTGTCTCTTCCCTCCTGGTATTGCTAGTTATCATATAGATCTTGCCACTAACCTGCATTGCTTTTGGAAATTGCACTTTATTAAAGTAAAATCCATCATCCAGAAGTGACCATCAAATTAAGGATCACTCTTAGGTGCTGCCAGATATTCTGCAATAACTGGAAAATAGAATGGCGTGAGAGCCTTAAGTAAAGTGGACTGAAAAACACTGCTTGAGTGTGTTTTCCTAAATTATTTTTAAAAATAGCTATTTATCTACATTTATCTATTAATTTACTCTATATTTTACCATATTGGGACTGCATTTTCACTTAATTAATCACAACTTCTGTTCCACGTAGAAGGGACTTGCTTTACATACCCATAGTGCAAGCTATGTTACCCACATGAGTGTCTATATGACTTCTGATGGAATTATGGCTCATCTCTTCAAGCTCAGGGTTACTATTACTTCAGTCCTTGGGTTTCCATGGAGTTGCAATCATTGCTTTCCTCCTTCATTGTCAGGAGCTCAAGCTGAATGGGCTCAGAAACTGTGAGGAGTGCCCAGATGCCTGAATGGGGTCTGTCTGTGTTCTGCCGGTAGAGACCCCTGAAAAAAAACATCCTTTTTTCCCATATCTATTTCTCCTGCTTTTTTCTGACTCAGAGAGATTTATTGTTGAGAACTTTGTCTGCATGATCAAGCTCCTCAAGGGATCCAGCTGGACCAGAATCACAGCTCCAGATATTGTACAAGGTGCCTCCACTCACACCAAAGGATATTTCTTTTTAATGACAAACAGGCAGAGATTGACTTCACCTATTGAAGAGCAGAAAGTGTGGTGAATTGATTGCTGGTGTGTGTGTAATTTAACTCTCAGCACCCTGGTCAGTTACAGGAATGTCTGATCAATTTGACTTCTGCTCAACTCCTGTCCTAAACTGCTTTAGGTGCACATGGAGGATTGCTTTAGCCTGTGCAGCTTGATATTATTCTAATACCAGCAACAAAACAGATGTTCAGATGCATCTCAAAAGTACTGAAAGCATGGGTATATTTTAATTACTATAAAACACATATTTTACCTGCAGACGCTCATTAACGACACCAGTTATTTTAATCCTATTTGATAGCTAGTGTGCTTGCCAGAACTTACTGTAAAATGTGTGTGACAAACACAGAGCCTGGCTGATATCAGCAAAGTACATCAGGCAAATTGGCAAGCTGGAGAGGTGCCACATGCAGGTGTTGGGAAAACATGCATTAGAAAGAGTTTGCTTCCGCTGAATGAATAGACAAGGTAAATATTTTCCATTTCAGGATGTTACTGTGTCACCACAGGCTGTACCTTTGTTAGGCCACAGCTAGCCAGTAGAGCAGAAGTGAAACCCTGGAGTCATTTCAGGTAATAATGCTGATAATTCAGCATCCCAAACCTTTTCATTCTTAGTCAAAACTCCAAGTGTACTCCGCTGTAGCATGGAGCCAGAGGATAAACTACTGTTTATACAACAATGTAAAAACAGCACAAAATGTGTACTGTTTATACATAAACTTCCAGTGCTGAGAGGTGCATTACAATGAAATCAACATGTTGTAAATCTGGTTCAGACTGCTTGGCTGCTTTGCACAGAAGTGTGCATATCTGGGGAAGAGAGGCAGAAAGACCAGAGACTGACCAAAGAGGCAACAAGGAAGGCAGAGGAACTCTGGAAATACACCCCAAGGAAAATCTATGACCAAACATCAGCTGAAAAAGACTGTGCTGTAACTGTAAAATGATGCTCTTTTGTTTGACTCCTGCTGGTTTTGGGAAACAGACTTGGTGTATTGACAGATGAAGAAATTGGAGACATTTCTGTTTCTATTATCAGTTTGTCATCCTAAGTGAAACAGCACATAAAGTTGTGTGAAAGTTCAAAACTTGGTCAAATCCACATGGCAAATCAATTTTTGCAATTTCTCCTTCCTTAGCTGTTACCCAAAACACCCTGTTTATTGTAACCTGCCTTTCACCTAGGCATGCCTTCCCAGGGTGTCATGCAAGATTATTTAATCCCTTTTGTGGCAAACAAGTCAGCACTCCTTTCCTAGGGTGGTAATAAGATACAAAAAGAACTCCAAAGTGACATTTGTATGGCATTGTTCCTTTTCTTTTCCCCTTACAATAGCACCCACTGGCAGTTGCAGTGCCTATTTTGTGCACAATCTGGGGTGCTGCAATTAACTTCTGAACACAGGTCTTTCCATAAAAGCATTAACAAAGGGGTAGGAGGGGAAATTATGTGTCCTGCTTCATTTATTTCTAAAAATAACAACATTTAATCAAGAACATGATGCTTGAATTTGCCTGGAGAGCATATTTAGATAACACAGGGAAAGATGCCCTCTTGAGAGAAAGAAGAAAAAGCTCACTAAAGCTGTTACCAAAGGTGGTTGGGTATTTCAGAGCTTTGCTGCCCTTCTCTATGCATAGCAGGATGGTGAGAAGTATAAACTTCTTTCCTTCAATAAGAAAGAGAATATTATAGAAGGGTGCTGACAAAAAAGTGTTTGAAATATTTTTACTTACATTACTACTAGTGGTTTTATTATTAAAATATAATGAATTTGAAATAGCCTATTATTTTACTACTATTGTATTTTTCTTTTGATACTGAGGTCAGCCTGGACAATGGGATTACAATGAATATTGTTTCCTCTTTGATTCTTCATTTTCCATCATGGTTTTAAAGCACAGGTATGCTGTCTTTCAACAATTTTTTCCCTTCAATTTGCATTCAGTTTAGCAGTGTGGGTAAATGGCACAATCATATGCAGTCTTAATCTCACAACTCTTCTGTTCTTTACTCGTTCTCTCAGGTTGCAGCCTTCAAACTGACAAGTCCCCCAAACTACAAGTATTTTGATAAAACCTTGAGATGGTACATTTCTTGTGGTAGTTTCAGCATTTCTCTAAAGCAGTTTTCCAAATATCTCTAGATTCTTGTAAAACTTTAGTATTGGACATAAATTACTTGACAGTGATTAATCTCTCAAGTGGCTTGGAATTTTTCCTGGATTTTGATAATGCTTTCTTTGTGCACCCTCTGTATATGAAAACCACACCAAAGGAGAAGTAGGTCAATTGACAGAAAGCTGTATTACCTCTTTGCTTGAATTTGTCAAGAGCATTTTGACTCCCAGTGCTATCCTCTCCAGTGCTTGCAACTTTCCTGGCTTGTCAATAGCTGCAAAATTTGCAAGGATATTCTGTAATCCTACATTCAAACCAGAACTGAAGCACTGAGTAAGAGCTGGGCCAGGGACTGCCCCATGAAAGATCCTGCAGGAGATGCCCTTTTGGACTGACAAAAAGCTACAGATACATGTTGTTGAGAGCAATTTATCAAACTCTTGTACACTCACTCCACCAAGATAACATCCAGGCCATGTTTCAGTGACACTGATTTCTGAACTAGACCTGCCCACAAATACAGGACAAGTTTAACAATTACATTTCTGTTTTATATAGAAAAAAACAATTGAAACAGATAAACCTTAATGTGCTTAGCCAGAACCTGAAGATTCTCTGCTATATATCTCCCACAGGTTTTTAATCCAAATCAGGAACAAAATCCCTTTGGAAATGGGCCAACAGTTAACTTAAAAGGAGGAATTAATATATTATGTTGTTCTAAGGTTGCAACAAGCAATGAAGTAGGCCACCTTATTAATTGTATCTTTAGGTCAATGTTTATCTGCATCCAAACTAGATTAGTGCATAACTTTAAAATTCATTTAAAAACCCAGACCAAACAATCAATCAACCAACAAAAACGTAAATAACAACAACAAAAACCCAACTGGGTTTTTCATCCTGACATAAGTATATTATCAATTACACATTTCAAAACCTGAGTGGAATTACACCATGCCATCTCCCCCAGAGTCCAGGGATGAAGAATTTCTACCACCCTGCTCTAGCAAGTCTGCTCCAAAGCTTTCAGAGAACCTGCAGCAATCCTGGGTATTCTTGAGCCACTGGGGCTGAGGCACACCAAGCATTTCTTGTGGATGCTGTGGAGTGGAGGAGGTTTGGCTCCTTGGTCTTGCAGGTGCTGCAATGGTTGCTCAGGTGTGGCAGGAAGAGTGTGGCAGCTCAAGGATTGTGCTCACCTATAACCTGGCTAAGAGGAGCTGCTTAAAGGCTTTTTTTTTCTCTCCTTATTCATCTGTACACGTATGTGGGAGATGGCCAGGACTTAGAGATGTAATTTTCTCGGCATGGATTACATTTTATAAAATGACACGGTCATTTTTCACTGAGTCACTTTTTATGATCACTTCAGGCAGTATTGAATAAATAACAGAGAAACGTTTTGGTAAATTAGTAAGAGTGCTCTTTTCATGTTTCATTTGGTGATATGTCATGGGAAATCTGCTTTAGCATACTTTTAGTCATATATCTCCCATCTATAATTTTTATTATTTCGTGTAGAAAAACATTTCTGTTGCAGATGGGCTGGTATACATGAAAACTTTGATGATATCTTTGATACTTATCAATTGTATATGAACCACTTAACATTAGTGTGGGGTTATTTTTCATGAAATACAGTCTAAAAGCAAAAATCTACCAGGCCTTCCTCCTCCAAGAGCAAAAGAAAATAAATTAAAAAAGGAAAAAAAGGAAACAAAGGATTTTTCCTGCCATAAAACTGAGGTTGGAAAGAATGAGTGATGTCTCTCTTTTAGGCTTCTGAGGAAAGTCTTTCCAATGCTGGAATTTTCAGGCTGGGAGAAGGAATTATTTTTTCCAGTCTCATTCAGTCTAGTCAAAGGATTCTGCATCTGCCCTTAGAGCTGCACATACCAAATCTAAATGTCTACCAGGCCAGGAAGACATCAGGGTACTTAAGTGCACAATGCTAATCGAAGCCTAGATGTATTTCTGTACACATTTTATATAGATCCAACTGATTTTTGATTTAGAAAATAGTACTTCAGGTTCAGCACATAAAAATATTTTAGTCCAATTATTTTAATGATTTCTTTCTCAGAAGACTATGTAATAAAGGTGCAACTCACCCTTAGAGTCTGCCTTTGCAAACTTGCTGTGGACTAGGGTCAAAGCACTCTGCACAAATACTGGAAAACCTGGTACTAATTAAAGCCAGATTCCCTCATAATGGGTCAATATCCAAACGTGCAACAGGCTGCTGGCAAAGAGTAAGAGCTTCTGTTAGTTCCCAAACAACACAGACAACAGAACCTTGCTTCCCCATCCTCAGCAGTTTCTTTGACAGATCAATACAGAGCCCACAAGCCCTGACCAAAGTACACCAGAATCAATACAACAAGGAGATCCAATTTCACCAGCACAGCCAATAATGCCAAGCCTGCAGCATTACCTTGGCTGAGGGAAGAGCAATGGCTGATAATAACATTTTGTGTTGTTTAAATATACATTTTATAGATTTAAAAATAAAAAAAAAAAAAAGTGAGGGCAGGAGAAAGGAGCATTAGGAAATTTAAAATGCTGATGCACCATTCCCATCCCACTCTAGCTTTGTGCCTTTAAAGACACTTAAGGCACCAAAACTAATGAAGACCCTGCTGTGACTCCTCTGGGAAGGAATAGAAATCAGGTAAAACCAGCTGAGGGCAATCTGCTGCTCATCACTCCATATAAACCAGGCTGTAGTTCAGATCCTGTCTGCGGGCAGGTGCCTGATCCAGGCGAAACTCCAGCACAGAGAGGCAGGTTTTGCAGATCAGCATCACAACCACTCCATCTAGTGTATGAGCCTCACACAGCAGCATTTCCCTGAGACTCAGAACCCTCCCCAGCCGAGGAGGTGAAGGCACCCAACTGAGCTAAGAGATGATGGGAGGCACCACAAATGGGTCTGAAGGCAGAGGGGGAATTTGGGAGCACACTCAGCATGTGTGGCTGGGCTCAGGGGAAGCTCTTTGGGTGGTGACAAGGCAAGATGCTGCAGTAATTATGGATGCTCTAAGCCCTGAAATTCTATAAAAAATAACTAGAGTAAGGAAGATGTAACAAAACAGGAGGCATAAAGGGGTTAACTCCCTTACCACTGGGAAATATATTCTGTTTTGACCACATATTGACATATTAAGGAACATAAACATACTCACAAAACCCAAAAATCTTGGCTTTTCCAAATTTTTCAAATTTCTGTCCTTCTGCAGGAAGGTCACTGAAGGTGTTGGGACTTTTAGGACAGGAAGTAACACAAACAGTAGCAGAACAAAGCTCCATTACCTTACGCCTTCGTTACACAGAGGAAAAAAAATGAAAAAGATTGCTCACATAAATGAGGCTTTCTTCAAGCAATCACTATAATGCAAACAAATTGTTTAAAGCCACTAACCCAGTCATTTGCTGTTTTCTGTCAGTATTTACAGACTCCTCCACACACCTGTTGGAAAACCTCAGTCTATGGACAATTCTCCTTTTATCTATTGCAGAGCAGAGCTGGAGCTGGTCAGGGTCCATCATTGTCATCTCTGCTGGCCACCACAGGCAGATGGGCTCCTACAGGGATTGTTGATAGATGAAGAGCATCCCTACTTTTCCCACACTTGGTGGGAATCATAGTACAAAAGACCTGGAGAGTAAAGATTTTCCACTGAGCAGGAATCAGAGATGCTGAGCCAAAAGGCAGTTTGTTGGAGATAAAGTGAAAGAAGCAGAGCAGAATCAATAGATTTTTCTAAATAAAGCAATAATTTCCTCTGTTTGTGGACATAATGGCAGACTAACATAATAAAAGGCATCAAAAATTTACATTAAGCAATTAATTTTGTTTCTTATGATGATCTTTTGCATTTTAAACCATTTGAATTTTCCTTTGCTGTCTGAGTCAGTACCTTTTCACCTTGATTTCTCCTGGCCCTTCCTACTCTTGGTACTATAATAAAAGGCCTAGCTGTGTGGAGGGAGATAATACTGCTCATACCAGAGAAGAAGTGCTAATACACTCCTCTCTCCCACTCACATGTATCAGAGGAAGTGAATCACAGATAATCATGGACAATCCCATCTTCTTTCTGTCCTTACCTGAGTAACAAGGAGTCAAAGCAGGGCTCTCCTCCCATAAGGACATCCTCTTCATTGAATGTTGGCTGACTGCAGACTCAGACATCATCAAGTGGACCTTCTTAGGGTTTTCATAGGATAAAGGTAGAAGCTGCTGTGTATTTTTACCTACTATGGAATTGCTGTAGATGTTTTGTACTTATTCTGTTTAATTTCCCTTGGAAAAAACCCCTCATATTTATTTTGATCCTATTGACCCTGCCCAATCACAAAACCTACTAATCTATCTCATCCCTGTTAATGCATCTCATCCCTGCTCACATGAGGATTTTCTTAAGAGGCTGAAACTGAAAAAAGCCATTCTACTCCCAAAGGGACTTTTGCCTTCTGGAAGACTGTGATATTTAACTTCAGGTCACCTCATCTTTGTAAAGTGTTGTGAATAACTTATCCTGGGATAAAAGCTGTAGCAATCTATTCCAGCCCAAGCCTTTGCTTTGACCCTTTGAAGTCAATAGCAGCATTGTCCAACCACAAGTGCACCAACAACATGAATCAAGCCTCCAGAAGCTTGGAGATGCCATAGAAAGCATATTATAACTTCTCTTGGAATAAAAAAAGAACAGTAGATTTTCTGCCTCTTTCTCCTAACCTCTGAATGCCTGGGCATGGGAGAATTGTGTTTTCAGAAGTTTTCAACACCAAAGAAATCCAGCAGCCACTGGAGGGGGAAAAAACCCACAGCTGGGAATGTGACTGCAAGAGCCAAACCAAAACAATGTAAAACACAGGAAAGTCACAATGAAGTCACAAAGCCAGAGACTTGGCAGTAGCCTTTGCTGGCAGTGCACTCCTGCATTTCCAAGGGGGTTGCACAGCTCCTGATGGTGCAGCTTGGTGGGATGCAGTCACAGGGATGGCTTAGCTGGACCACTCTGGCTTTGCCTAGGTGGCATCCTCCACTGAAGGGTGCTTGGTCTTCTGGAACTGCTGCATCTCCTCCCTGTTCTCAAAGCCAATGCATTTGCTGAGAGATCAAAACATCTGTATTATGTACTTACACTACCTCAAATCATAGAAATGGGAGGGGGAAATGACAGCATAGGCTTGACAGGGAAAGGAAAGGGGCACCCAGCCCCTTCTCCTTCCATGGCAATCTCAAAGTGCAGTGATTGAAGCCTGTTTCTCTGTTCAGAGCAAGAGTCCATGTGGCCAGTCTTCAGCATTTCCCTTGGAGATACTCAATAGCTACCAAGCAGTTTCTTCTGTGCCTGTGTACCTGTGTTTTCTAGCAGGGAAAGCAAGCCCCCACCAGTGTGATGTTGATATTTCAGTGGTTTAAAAAATGTCACTTAAATCAACTGGACTGAACTGAAGCTAAGTAGCTATTTTTTCATTACACATTATCATACCTAAGAGCTCTTCAATGCCTATGTACAAGGCATATGTACCCTTCACATGCTCTTCTTCCTGATATGCCATGAAGTCCCAGCAGAAGAATTGCAATTTTACAGAAAAAAAAAATGCAGCCCTGATAAAAACTGTCCTGCTGTTCTGTGGCAGCATTTATTTCAGTGTCTGCTACCCCCATGACTCTGCCAATGTTCAATGCTAATATAGAAATTCCAGGGAGCAGACACTTAGGGACACATTCCTCACACCAGCACAGAGGGGAAGTATTTCATTGAAAGACAAACAAGGAATGTTGGTTCCTTGAACCATACCAGCCTTTATCCTACAGAAGTCTTCAACATCAGAGCGAATCCCACAGATATCTGGTATCTACCAAATGCCATTGAACTTGGCTTCTGATTATGCCCTGGTATAATTATTCAACTGGCCAAATTACTTTTATAGGAATCCCAAATTGCTGCAAAAAGTCATCCTTACAACTCTGCTTCTATAGATTAAGCTCATATTAGCAAATGGAGTTTAGGACTACTACAAAGTGCACATATTTTGGTAGCTTTTATTGACATGTAAAATTATTAGAATCAGAAATAATTTGAATGCATTTTAAAAAATCTAGTCCTTACAAATGTGCATAATTTGAAATATCTAATTCCGAGTCAGAGAGAGATGCATATTGCCATTTGCAGAGTTCTTTCTGGATTTTTTTCCCCTCTCTTCTATTATAATGATAATCAATATTTGTATAAAAACATTTTGAATCAGGTATCATTTACTTCATACATGATGTGTTAAATACGTATTTATCTTAAGCTTAGGATAAAACTGTGTGCAACAAAACTCCTCATCAAGATACTAAGGGAGAATTTGGCTTTGCCCTTTCATTTTGCTTATCTAATTGCCAGTTGTTTTTTTGCTGCTTGGGAGAATTCCTTTCCATCCCTTTTGCTTCTGTCTGCTTTTAAATGAGGTAGAGAGGACACCCTGCCACTGAGGGTGAGTCATGGATGTGGCTCTTCTATCCACTAACAAAACAAGATCCATCTTTATTTCCTTCCCCCAGTGGGTCTGGCAGATGGATGGCTTGTATACTCTGCTGTCATTCCTGATTTGGCCTAAACACAGCAATAAAAAACCAAACCAAAAATCCCCAAAGAAAACACTCACAACTGCAAAAGACCCTGCTCATCGTTGCTGCAAAAAGTTTTCTTTCACATACTTCTTAGTGTGTTTCCAGCTCTGATTTTAAGTGCTTCCAGCACTTAAAGAAGAGCAACTTTCACTGCTCCTCCTGAGAGGCCATTCCCCAGCCCAATAAATCTCACTCCCAAGAAATCTCTTTTACACATCCCCTGTTGTGCTTACAACACTTTTCCAATCTTGGCCTGTCATGAGAGGAATAAATATCTTTTCCCCCTCAGAGTTTATATAATAACGCAATAAAGTTGCAAAAGCTGTGTGCTCTACTGAGTTACTTCCACTCATCAGAAATTTATGGGATAACAACTTCTGTGTTGCCTGCAAGACATAATTTCAGATTTCAATAAATTACAAGATTTCTACTGAAATGCAAAGCCATCCAAAACACACAATATTATTAAAAACTTCATAGAAGACATAGGAAAAGAAGCATGGAAAATCTTCAAACTGCTGACACCAAGGTAAAGTCTGATGGGTTGCTCTCCTCCTGAATTCAGCAGACTGGTTGCAGGTATCTTGCCAGCTCTTACTCTGTCTGTGATGTTCTCTTTCTCTTTTCAAAAGACCACAACTGAGTTATTTTAGAAATCATGAAAAGAACTGCTTTGGTTCCATTTTACTTAACCCAGCTTGAATTAAAAGTAATTTCAAAGTAATGCCTTAGCTGCTGTTAGGCAATTACCTTGTTATTTGAGACGGTGTGCCATCTTTGCCATCTTTCCTCACTGAAAGATAGGAAAACCTGTGGAGCTGCCTGGCACTGCCCTGCCTCCACAGCAGGCACTGAGTGAAAAAAAAAATCCCCATGGAAATATGGAAATTGCAAAGGGGGGAAACTTTCTTCCAGGGTCTGGTGATCATCAGGACAGCTGTTTGATACAGAGCCAAAAAAGGGACAGGCAGCCCATTTGAAGTCATGAAGTCTTTTGCCCCTGTAGCTGAAAGGAAATCATTCACTCTGCTCATTCCCTCCAGGTCTGGCAAGTGCTGCCCTGCAAGGGTGTAGCTTTTAGAGCTTGTTTCAGGTAGAGCACTAAATGCATGAGCATGTACAATGCTCTATTTACCGTGTGTCCAGTGATAAACATCTGCACTACAGAGCAGCTCGTGCCTGGTGAGCTGAAATCACCTACAAAACTACACACACATTCTCCAGTTTGCCATAGGAATATCCTATTAGACAAATCTCAAGATGATCAACTAAATATGAGAAAGCTCTGAAAATTACTGCATCAATTTTTTGGAAATCTTTCCCCAAAATTATTTTTGCTATTTGTAGATCAAAAGCCATTGTTTATCTTGACTTTCAAACAAAGGCAAAATTCATAGCAGATGTGTCTCCAAATACTTAAATAGCTGGGTGGCAGACATTTTTTATTTGCTATTCACTAAAATAAACATGATGTGAAATTTGCCATTCAGTTTTGTTTGCAGGAAGGCGTAACAGGAAGGCACCATGATTTTTAAAATATGTTAAGGGCTCAAAACTCAGACAGCTGGAAGAAAGATGCCATGCCCCTGGGGAGGTGTAATTCTCTTTCTTGACTCACTCCTAAGGATATAGAGTTGAGAGTCTACTGGGAAACACAGGCAGAGGCACCTATAAACCTGAGTAACAAAGGCAGCTTTGCCGTGCTTCATCCTTGGGGCTGGAGCAGTTCTCACCACAGTTTGGGATGTCCACTAGTCCCTGATCAATTACCCTGGCTCTGGCTGCATAAGCAAGATAACATATTTCAAATCCCACTGTTCTTAGCTTGCCAAAACTGCTTTAAATCAGAATAAAAATCAGAATTATGTCTTGCAGACTCCACCTTTTTGTGCTATGCCTTGGTATCACTCATTTTTTTTTAGATAAAAAAGTCACAGTTTCACTGGTGGTTTAGACCACTAACATTTGCTGGCAGCCCTGACACTGGGCAAGAGAGGAATTAAATTAAAAAGTGGCAAGCAGATGACTGATAATTATCCTTTCACTCACAAAGTTCAAATATAGCTGCCTATGTTTGAGCACAAAGAAGGTCTGCAATTAGGGCACATTCAATTGCAAATGCACCACAACCCCTCTTCACTGTGCTTGTAGATGATGCAAAACAATACCTCAATGCCAATTCTACTTAGTGGCTGTAATTTTCTTCAGTAATATGTGTATTAGTCACAGATATATCTTAAAAGCTATGATTCTATCCCCCAAAACAAGAAAAGCAAACACACATGCTCTGGAGGGAGAGCTTTGCTCAACATGTTTTTTACAGCCTGGTTCACCATCCTTACTCTGTCAAGAAAGCATTTGCACCTTTTGGTACCCAATAATTTGTAAAGGAATCTGGCAGTGGTTACCCTGGCCTTGGAAGGGTATACACTTGATGGACAGGATCCCTTAGGATAACCACATTTCTGTGGTGGGGAAATTCTGGCACTTCTCTGCTGCTTTAATTCCTCTTCCTGATCCCTAAACTAGAAGAAAAAAAAAACCCAACACCAATTATCTGTATGATGAAAAGTTATAGAAACCTCAGATAATTTTTTGGAGTGATAATTTATAATTTTCAAATTTTTGTCAGATATTTCTCCTGAAAATTAAATAATGCCTAAAATCAGGATCGTTTCTACAGGAAAAAAAAGAAAAGGTTGATTTTCATAAAACTATTATTTTATCAGGAAAAAAACTGTATTCAAAGAAACTTAAGCTAATTTAATAACTTTAAATGAAGTAAGGATGATGCCAGAGTTTGTGTTTCCTGATCTTTGCCACTGTGCCAAGCTTTACCTTAAAAAGGCTCTGAAGTATTCTTAATATTCAGCAACCATTCCTTTTAAAATTTTAGGGGATCTTTTGCCCTTTCCCAATGAATTCTTAACACTAAAGGAACCTCTGCTTGGCCTGATCTTTATCTCTCAGTGACAGACATAATATAAACTTACTGTTTACTTACTTGATTTTATTAATTGCAGATGATTGCATTATTATTTTATAAACTTAATGTCATTAATTGGAGGTTCCTAGTCCCTTCACATCTCAGTGCATTAGACTCAAATGGGCAGGATACCAACCTCATATGTACCTAACCAGACCTTGACAGAGGATCACCAAAAATGATGTGTAGGCTATCAACACAATATAAATTACATTAACTGGAAGATATGGAGAGTGCGGAAAAGAAGTAGCAGGGAAGAGGGGAGTGAAAGACTGGGCAGGAGGTGAAAGGAAGAAAGAGATGAAAGGAAGAAAGGAAGAAAGGAAGAAAGATTCTCATTTCCAGTATAGTTTGGATAGGAACAACCAGGTAGAGGTACCAAAACAGGGCTACTGACTGATGCATCCGTCTGGAGGAAAGAGTGTGTGGTGCTGTGCAGCTGGGGAAATTCCCTGAGTGAGAGCCACCACAATTTGTGTGTGGGACTAAAGTCATGCCTGAAGCTGAAGGGAAACAAAAAGCAACTGTTTTGAACAGGAGTCCACTCTCTCTAAACAAATTTTCTTCTGGATACCGTAAACTGTGCAAATGTTAGAAAATGTGGGCCAAGATACAAAGCACATATTTAATTCAAAGTAACTGTTAAATACTACATTGTCTGAAAAAAATACAGTAAAAATATTATAATTATTTTGAAAAGAATTTTTAAAAATATTTTATCTCGTGTGAAGTGTCACCACGCTGCCATGTGTGGTTGAATGCTTCCTCTTTGACATTTCCTTCCCAGCCCTGCACTGCTAGGTCCTGTATTTCTCTGAACAGAGCCAAGCATGAGAAATGTGAAGGGCACTGCAGGATGTGTCAGAAACATGTAAGAAATGTGAGAGAAATGAGAGAGGGTAGGAAAGTGTCTCATCACCAAAGGATGCAGTGGTTCAAGCTGCTCTTTACTCCTCTATGGAGTGTTGCCTCCACCTGAGAGCAAAAGCTCAGTGGTTTTGCAGCTTCAGGCTGTATTAAGGCAGGGCCAACACCTCTGAGCCCACTACACCAAATACTTGACCCCACTAAAATTTACCAATATTTCACTCTTTCAAAACTCAAAACCATGACAACATCAAAAGCACAAACAGAATTTATTTAACACACTGCCTTAGAAGTCCAGTTCTGTGTCAAAACCGCATGATAGCGAACAAGTTTTCTCAGCTCACCACCAAGGGAAGTATTGACTGCCTAAAAACTCTGCTTGCATTTCAGGAAGATCACAGTGCTTTCCACATGAATGAACAGCAAGGGTACCCCTTGTTGTGGTGGGGTTTAAGACTGACAATTTCAAAGATGAAGTGAGAAGGGAATGAACTCAGAACACTGAGGTCAGGATTTTCTATTTTCTTCTGGATATTGTTCCTTTCGTGACACACAGCTTGCACCTGAGAAAAACTAATTTCTGCATTCATTAAAATTAGCAACATGCTAGGTAAAATGCTAAGGGAAAAGGAAGAAAAAGAAAATATTATCACTAAAAATGTGTTTGCATAATGATAAAATATATTAAATGAGATTTAGTAAAAATTCAGAAACATAACTAATACTGGTGTTATTGAAAGCTGAAATAGTACAGGATTTCTGGCACTGAAAAGATTCTGGTTTCAAAAAGCCTAAAAAGTAAAAAAATGTAAATTCTTCACAAGCCTTTAAAAACCTGCTAATTCTCCCCAGCCTTTTGACCCTAACCTGTGTCTGCTTTTTCAGGAAACAATGACAAAAAGAGAAGGACACGCAGGGATGGGGAAGATAAATCATTTATGCAAATGATGAATTTGGCTAATGAAACATTCAGGTTTCAAAACCAAAACAAAAGCTTCTTTTGAACAAGTTGCTCACATTCAGTAAGAGAAGAAGAAAAATTTTTCTTCAGCTACTCTTTGAATCACTTCTTCAGCCTTCATACTTGACATGTGGTCTGATATTAAGTGGTTACTTGCTAGGAGCCACAGAGCAGCAGGAAGTGCTAAATGCCAAAGGGCCTTGAGAAACTAAAACACACTCAGCAGCAAACCACTGAGCAGATCTCACCATCAGCTACTGGTCTAGCTGCTGCAAAATACACATAAAATACTGTGCTGCAGTTGTTTGGAGTTAAATTTCTACTTAGCCACTCATGAAGATTATCATCACATGTAAAAAGAACTTTTTTTTAAGTCTGAGCCCAAGTCTGAATATATTATTGTAAAGCTTTTTTTTCAGAAACTATTCCATGTGTAAATGACGTATGGAACACATGGTTTATATTTGTAAACCATGGTATTCCCAGGGTTTTCCCTTTCATGCTTAATCAGGCTGGGCTAATAATAAGAACATACTTCAGTTATTCTGCAAGAGTTGATGGGGAATAATGTCTTTTAGTCCGGTATAAAACAAGCAGGTTCTTATTTTGTGTACATTTTGGTATAAATTCATATTAGAAATGGCTGACTATATTCTGACACATGCTTCTTCTCTAGGTGCCCTTCTGTTCTATAAACTGAATTGTTCTTCAGGCAGACTTAAACTTTGCCTTTGTGTGCAGTACAAATAATTCCTAAATTTTAGTTCAGCATCATTCTGAAAGTACAAGTTACATGTAAGGTTGACCGGGATGGGATTTAACATTATGGGGTGATGGCTTAAATAGATTATCACAAAGTAGCTGCTTCAATTCTATAAGCATAAGTCAAATTTCATTTGGTTGTGCTTGCTGCCACTACTTGATAATTTAAATTTTAAAATTGATGCAAAAATATTAATATGAACTTAGGACAGAATGCACTAACTCTTGGAAATGACCTAGTCATGCTGAGTTGAATTTCTAAATTCCCCCAAATTATTATTTGTCTTAACTTCTATTATAGATTTCTACCAAAAATTGTCTGCCTTGGTCTTCTCACAAAATTCCGTACTTCAATTTATGTTGTTATGTATATGCTGCTTCGTATGATGGAGAATCATGTTTTCCCATAACTCACATATTTTCATAAAATGTGCCAAAATCAGCTGCTTTATTTATGGTGTTCTCCCACAACATGAATATTCTCCCTCATCAACCCCATCTTAGGACTGAAAAACAACATTTTTCTGACTCCTAGAGAGCTTGGTAGGACTCTAGCTTTTGTATATATGGAAACTGGAATCTGTAGCCATTTGGGGAAAAATGAGTACAAGTGCAGAGGGAAATACAGGCACACATTAACAGCTACCTATCTACCCATCCAAAATTTACCTTTTCCCGTAGATTCCATCTCCCAGATAATCAGGCCAATGTCTAGAGCATATTCTGGGTTTCACCCTTTCTAGATTCTCAAATACCTTCGGCTGTCAAAAATGTGTCCTTTGCATCAACCAGAGAATTTGTTCAACAAAAAGAGAATCTGACACTTGTTAAGTTTGCAAAACAGCGTTCTCTAATCATGAAAAGCTTAAATAAGTCCATAAATCATCAATTTTCTTCTCATACAGCATCAGCCACTTTGATGCTCTGATCACTACAAGAAAGCTTCCCCAGTTCTTCATTTAACTGGGGGATTTTAAGTTATCTTTTCACCCAGCCTACTTCGGAGTCAGCAGCAGATGGCCTCATAGATTACAGTCATTATCATTTTGAATAAATTAACCCTACAAAAATACCCTAAATCAATGGGATGTACAAGTTTTGAGACAGGACTGCCATTTGCACTGAGGCTTTAATTTTCTTCTGTAACCCAGCATCTGGGCTGTAGTCTGAGGTACTGATGAATTGCTGTCTGAATTCTTAGGTAGGCTTTTTTGTCTGTTGTCAGACAGGCTCAAAAACCCCACGAAAAGAATGGGAAGATGCATGAGAAGCTCACCTCTCCACCTGAAAGGTGCATTTCTTACTAAGAGAACAAATTATCTGAAACATCTTGCTGGCAAAGAGCGAGAGCTCAAGAGGAACTGCAACAATATGAGAGCGTCAATCCCAGAGCAGAGGGATGGGTGGTTTTCTGATCTGAGCAGCAAGGTTCCCTTTTCACCGAGATGTACCTCACCACAGACTTCATCGCCTTGTGAACAAAGTGCAGGGCTGTAGGAGAAAAGCCACAACACTGAGAGGAGGGCGAACTGGAAACCGCCTGCGCTGACAGGCAGACAAAGCGCGGGCACACAGCCGCAGGCACTGGTGCCTGGGGGCTCTCACCGAACGAGCCACCGCACTGCCTCGCCATCGGATGTGATGTGAAGCAGCACCTCTTCCACCCTGCAAACCAGGACCACAGCTCGTGCTGAGAGCTACCTTCAGCCCCACAGCCACCAAATCTAGGTTTTGGGTGAGTTCTGGGAAAGCATTTAAACAGGGTCTTTTTTTTTTTTTTCAATTTGCAGTCCCCATCTGTGTTGGACACGTTAAGAAACTTGACTAACTTGATCCACCTTTAAGGTGGGTTTAAATCTAGTCACTAAACATGAAGATTACCTGAAGGTATGTAATTCAAGCAGCTTGCTGCAAGTGGCTCTAGTGCTGGCCTGAGAGAGAAGAGTATGTTTTTCTTCACCCATCTCCTTCAGATGGTCTGACAAACCAGCCAGTTGTCAGCTGAGGCATGCCACAATGCTGAACTGATGCACAAGCTATGCCTGCCACAGAGGCTTTGAACTTTGCTAACATTAGACTTTTGCAGGGTCTAAATCAAAATTCTAGATCATGCCACCCATACTTGTGATGAGTATCACTTTGTTCCTCCTAGGGGCTTACCACAAATAAAAAGGCCTGACAAAACAGCAGAGGAGATGATAGCCCAGAAAGAGAAATAAATTTATCTTCTACCACTAGCACTAAAAGAAAAGATAATCTTTAAGAAGAAAATCCTGAAAATATATTGTCCTCACATACTGGATGGCAGCTAATGAAGTGAGATGCTGTAAAGTGATACCAGGAAGTTGCTTCTTCAGTGTGTGAGAACAGCAGAAGGAGGAGTGGGGATAAGAAAGCTCAGACAGCACAAACATGGGGACCACCCTACCAGCCTCACTGCACTATCAAGATACATACAGTACTGACCTAGAATAATAAACAGATGCATTTTATGAACCGCTGCCAAAACTGCTTTAAAAAAAGCTATTTCATTTCCCCTAGCTAGAAGGGTCTCTAAAAATACTGCCTTTTAATAGATCATGCATTGAGAATGGTGGATCAGAAGGTGGTAAAATAATAAATGACAGTGTGAACCTCTACAGGAGTACCAACCCATCACTGAAGGAATGTGAGGAGACAACGTCTTCTCAGCACAACTCATGTCAGGTTCTAGAAAAGGGAAACAAACATGCAACAGGAGCTGCCAACAGTTGCAAGCAACTCAGTCTTGGAAAAGGCATAAAGCAAACATTTTGCAGGTTATTTAAAATGCAAATTGTTCTTCTATACACGCAGCTGTTGGGGTACACGTAACATCTGATGCAAATGAGTCACCTACTTTAACCAAATGGTATAGCTAGAGAAAAAGGTAGAAGCAAAAATAATGACTCATTGTTTCTTCCTATTTCTTTCCCCGTTACAATGGCTCTCCAGGTTAGTAGGGGAATGAAAAATCAGGTTATTTTAATGGCACCTCAGTATAAAACCCATTCTCTAACCACCATATTAAAAATTAAACAGCTTTGCATATTTAATGCATACTTTCCTTTTTGAAGACAGAATCAACAGTTGTGTAGCCATATGTAAGTGTTTTTGTTATGTCCAATGAGCAGCTGGAAAAAAAGATAAACGAAGCAGCAAGGGAGAAAATACAGAATTAAAAAATATGAAAATATGACCAAAAAAAAAAAAAAAAAAGGAAAAAAAAAAAAAAGAAAAAAAGAAAAGAAAAGAAAAGAAAAGAAAAGAAAAGAAAAGAAAAGAAAAGAAAAGAAAAGAAAAGAAAAGAAAAGAAAAGAAAAAGAAACACCAAAACCAAAAACACCAAACAAAACACAAGCAACAAAAGACAAAAAAACAACAAAGAAAGCAACACTTGTTCCTTACTGGCAGGAAGCACATCCTCAAAATTAAAATAAAAAATCAAGTCAAGCAACAGAGATGCTAAAATGTCATGTGTAAGAAACTACAAATAACAACACATCTCTGAAAACACTGTCATTTTAGCTCCACTAGATTTGCCAGTCTCTCATAATGAACCCAGCTCATTGTCAGCAGTCTTTGTACTTAAGCCACCAATAAACACAGTCTACTCTGATATGGTCTCAATCTCGTCAGCTTCTGTGGCAATCCCACTGTAGGGATCTCTCTGGATCCGGAGGTGTACACATCCAGACACAGGGCATTCTTCATGCAGCAGTCTCCAGGCAGGGCTGAAATACACCTTACCCCTAAAAGTACTCCTTTCTGAAGCAGTAGAACCTCCTCTCTCCTCCCTGTCCCAAATCTCCTTCACCATAACTTTTAAGTAGACACACGAAAAGGTAGAACAGAAAATTATACAGAAAATGGCATGGAGTTGTTTTTGCTAGCAGCCTCTGGCCCCATAAGCTGAATCTACTTGCTCATATGTGACTAAGCAAGTTTTCATTCCCTCTCTCCTCATCAGGCAGGCAAAGCTGTATACTTGATCTTCCCCAG
This sequence comes from Muscicapa striata striata, assembly GCA_030060385.1. Lineage (NCBI taxonomy): Eukaryota > Metazoa > Chordata > Aves > Passeriformes > Muscicapidae > Muscicapa > Muscicapa striata. The sequence continues at coordinate 3,898,694 of JAREIS010000010.1, read as the reverse complement.
GCAACTGTTCTGCTTCATCTTAAGATTCCCTGAGGGACAAACATAAGAGAACATTGTGGTCCATTGCAGACCCAACCACTCACTGCACTGTCTTGTGCTGCAGCAGAGATCCCTCAGTGCACTCTGGAGCTTCCCAGATGGTGTTTCATGGTATTCTGATGGATACCTCTGTGCAGCAGTGCCTCCGAAATACCAACATCACCAGAGTGAATGTGCTTACACACTTCTAGTCAACAGAGCAGGGATGATTTGCAACTGGGCAAGCACACATTTTCAAAACACGCTCAGCCCTACGGAGAGCAGAATTTCATATTCCTTAGTGCCCTGCCTCAAGAGACAGACTGAGTAAAGCACAGCCCAGCCACTTTGGTGACTTTCAAGTATTTGCACTGTAAATTAGGACCCTCACTTCCTCTCATTTTATACAGCAAAGCTTCTCCAAATCCTGCAGGAAGCTTACTCTGTCCCAAAGGACCAGCTTCCACCCCCAATCATCCTGTGTGCACTTGCAGGGACTGACTCCTGAAGGAAGATGGTGGAATTCTGACTTACACATTGGTTTTTCTCACCTGTTAAAATCCTGAAGCAGATACAAAGGCACGAGGTAAAATTCTGACATGCAGTTGAAGCGTAGTGTGAGAAGCAGCAAGATGAGGAGTTTTGATGTCCTAGCAATACACCCTGAAACCTTTCTGGGACTTTTCTGCCCTTGCAGTCAGAGATGCTTTGGCAATGGGCGCATAGCCACGATGCTACCAGGATTCATTCATTCATTCATTCCTGTGAACATGGGTATTAAAAGCCTGGAACTCTCCAAACATCAAGGAGAAGGTCAAGCACCACGTACCCCAGAAATCCACACCACTGGCCACCGAGAGAAGCAAGTCCTACAGCTGGGAGCGCAGGACAGGGTATCGGCGAGGATGTCTTTTCCCAAATTCCGCTCTGCTCCGAGGTCTCGGACACAAGGACCTTTCTCTCCCTCCCTCCCCCTTACCTGAGCCTCCCACGTTGGACCGCAGCAGGCAGGTCCTCCGGGAGGAGGAGAAGGAGGAGATGTCGCTTTGGGAGCGGCCGCGGGGACCAGGCAAGGACCAGACGGGCAGCGGGATTGTCCCGCTGCTCCCTGGCCTCTCAGCCATCGTCGACGGGGGAGCCGAGAAGGGCAGGGAGGAGAGAAGAGGAGGGAGAGAGGCGGCGAGGGAGGGGACAGGGAAAGTTTGCAGAGGAAGAGCCGCCCCTCTCCTCCGACCGCCCCGCCGGGCTGCCGGCGGCGATTTTGGGTTTCTGGGAACATAAATTTTATGTTTGCAAGGGACCAAAGCGAAGTGGGGGGTTGGGTGCGTGGATGCACCCGTACCCCGGGGTGTCTTCATGCTCCCGCCATTGCCATCTCTCGGGGAAAAAAGAAAAGAAAAAGAAAAGAGAATCAGTTAAAAAGAGCCAAGCAACCACAGCACCATTTCTGTTTTGTGTAATAGGGTGCCCTCTCCCCTGCAAAGCCGGAAGGTTGCACAAGGCACTGCATCCCTGCAGAAGAGAGACGAGTCAAATATCCTCCCCCCATCCCCCCATCATCTCCCTCCCCATCTTTCTTAAGGATTGGGTTGCATGTGAGAGACTTAACTAACTTCGGCAGGAAGGTACTCTCCTGCCTTTCAGATCAGTCACACAGACCTAGGCAGAAGCAAAAGCTTCATAGTTTCGCTTCCTGGTCTTTTACAGAAACCCTTTTACAACAAGACGCGTCTTTTAAAAGGGAATTTAATGTTCACACTGCTTCTTACAGGCAAGTCATATTACGTTCTACTCTGAATAAAATCCTTGCTGCCGTGCAGCCACAATGATGAAGACAGAAAAGACTGCACCCTATATTTCTAATGCATCCAGAGTTGCCTTATCTAGTTATCCAATGTGAAAGTTGCATTCAGGTTGCATGAAAGTTGCATTCAGGTTGTATTTAACAACTACGACTCTCCAGGTTTGAATCAAAACCTATCAAGTCTAAAATTTGTCCATGCCAAATCCAATTTCTGGTTTCTGCTTCCATACAGGCAAGCGCCTTCATCTCAATGCCGAGTCCGTGCAGCTGCCCAGGCACAGGGGTTTTGTGATAATCCCAGCAGTCACCCTCCGCATTTGTGGAAGCAATTGATCTAGTACAGTAGTCTCCTATGTCAGCCATTAGTCAGGTCAAAAGGTCTTTTCTGCTCAGCTTCTCTCAGGGAATTGCCTTCATTATTTCCTCTCCTTCTTCCCTCTGCTGCCAGAGCAGCCTGCTCCTTCCCCAGCCGCAGAGCTTTCCCAGCGGGACTGTGCTGAGAGAGGGAGAGGCGGGGGCTCCTGGCAGGGCACGGCAGTGAGCTCCGTGCTTACAGCCCCTCTCATGGGCCCAGAGGCTCCATGGTCACACAGGCAGAAACGCTGTACCCATGCTTAGAGAGCTTTTTGCAGCTGCACACACCAGCCCTATGTTATTCACAAAATCTGACAACATGCTGTTTTTATCATTTACACTTTGCAGCTTGCAAATGCATCATTACAAATGTGATCATACACCAAGGACCTTTTTCCCCACCAGGAATTTCAGTACCTGGCTGTGTATGGTCTGGAGACATTTTCCAGACCTGTTTGTGCCTTAATCAGAAGCGTAATCATCACTGCTATTTACTGAAATGTTTGGCGCTTTTCTTTTCCCTTTTCCCTTTTCTATTTTATTTTATTTTATTTTATTTTATTTTATTTTATTTTATTTTATTTTATTTTATTTTATTTTATTTTATTTTATTTTATTTTATTTTATTTTATTTTATTTTATTTTATTTTATTTTATTGGTGGGATCAAGTTTGTTATTGAAATACACAAACCCTGCTCCAAACCTCACCAAAGTTTATGGCAGGTCAGTGAGCTTTGGGTCAGACCCTGACGTTTTTAAAATTATTTTTTTCTTCCAAACATTTTGAGCTACAGAGAAATTGTAACTTTGCCTTGCTGTACAGAATGTATGCTTCAAAATTCCCACATTAAGGAGCTGCTCAGTGTCTGCAATCCTTTGGTGTGATCAAAAAGGAGAACATGAAGAAATGGAGAGATAAACTAGAAAGGATACAATAGCAAGAGGTCAAAGGAATCTAAAGATTCCTTTTAAAAAGCAAAGCGACACCTAAACGGGTGAAGGAAAAAGAAGACATAAAGTAGGTCAACAGTGACTGCAAAAGAGATGTGAAGAGGCTCCTGTTGTAGTATCAAAGTGCTTTGGCAAGTCAGAGTAATGTGAACAGACAGTCAGAAAGAATAATATGCTGGAAATCATGATTTTTTTATCTGCCTGTAACTTATTATATTAACCAAGGTATATAAATGAAAATATTATAAAACCATGTACATCTCATTTTCACAGCCCTTTAAGTATTTTTTTAATTAGATGTAACTGTTGTGGCTAATGGCTCTGGAAACTGAATATCTCTTTTCATGGAGCAGCAGTAAAGTATACATCCTTCCCAGTTGGAGAGAGATTAATTCAGTTGCCTGCTTATTCATTTTTGACTGCTCTGATGAGATTGCCAAAGAAATTTCCATTTGTGGTGATGATTATGGGAAGTTAGTATTTGCTAATTAAACCAAATTATTTCACAAAGCCTGTCCCATGGCAGCTGGGGGCTGAAGTAAAAACAAAATTCGGGCATCAGGAAAGACTGGAGAAGCACCAGCTTGGGCTGAAAGATGTATCTTTTAAAGTATGCGCCTGCCACCCGTGATCCACAGCACAAACGCCAAGTGTCATCTACTGAATTGAGGCATCTTCCGCACGGGCCAATTTAATGATCGAAGGGTTTCCTTGACAGGCTTTGGGCCACCCGTCTGCCCGGGAAGCCTCCAGGGACAAGTCGGCTGGAAGGAGCTGCGGAGCGATGTTACACCGGGTCCTGCTTGGGAGGGCGAGGGAAGCTGAGCCTGCGGTCGGAACCAGGCGAGAGGGACAAACCCAGCAGGCTGCCGAGGCCACCTCGGTGCCCAGCTTCGGCAGCGAGAGGAGAGGCTGCGGATCCAAGGCTCGGGCCCGGGTCCGGCGGTAGATCCAGCGGATCCTCTCCCGGGTGAGGAGCCGGCGTGCCCGGGGCACGGCGGGATGTCGGCCGAGGCATCAGCCAGTTACTTCATTTCCTTAAACTCCTTAAAATCCAGGGAGCGGTTTGTAGCAATCCAGGCCGAGCAGGCAGATGGAGCGGCACCGATGGGGACGAGCCCCGGGCGGGGGAGCCGCGCAGGGGCGGCGGTGCCGGGCGGGCGCCGCCAGGGGCCGAGCCGGAGCCCGGCGGGCTCGGCGGGGCGGGGACAGCCCGAGCCCGCCCCACCCGTGCCCCTCTCCTTTTCCTTTCCCTCCCCGGCCCAGCCCAGCCCGGTCCGGCGGCCCGCGAAGCTGTGTCCGGCCCAGCCCCGCCGCCGCCATGTCGGGCCCGGGCGCCGCGCTGGCGCTGCTGGGGCTGGCGCTGCCCGGGCTGCTGCAGGCCCGGCCCCGCTACGAGCCCACCTGGGGCTCGCTGGACGCCGGCCGCTGCCCGCCTGGTTTGACGAGGCGAAATTCGGCGTCTTCATCCACTGGGGCGTGTTCTCGGTGCCCAGCTTCGGCAGCGAGTGGTTCTGGTGAGCGGCAGGCAGAGCGGCCCGGCGGCGCCGGCACAGCTGCGGGACGGGCCGTGCCCGCGGCCCGAGGGCTCCGCTCGGCCGGCAGCGCTCGGGGCGGGCGGGGATGGCGCGGCGCCCCCGCACAGCCTGGTTCGGGTTGGGGCCCCTCCGCAGGCTGGCTCAGGTGTGTGGGAAGGGCTCCGTGTGCACCCGAGGGCGCGGACTCCGCCGCGCCGTCTGCAGAGGAAGTGGAGTTTAAAGCGCTTCTGGTGTGTGTGAGCACCTGTCTGCCCAGCCCCAACACTCCCGAATGCCTTGGCTGAAGGGACTAAATTGAGCAGAGAGAAGGGCTTTGCAGCACAGCAGTGTTGGTGAGAGAGGTGCAGGACCACCGTGAAGGGATGGGTGAAGGGGTTCTCCCTTGTGGGGACAGGCGTTTGGGATCTCCCAGCCTCTGGAGCAGCCTTGTACTGCTGCTGGAGCACTGTGGGGAGCGCAGGAGCCCATGGCTACCCTTACTTTGCAAGCAGTCTTGCTATTTTCTTGTGCACATTTTGTGCTGCTGATGGTTTTATTTTTTTTTTTTTTATTTTTTTTTTTAATCGTTATTACTATTATCCAAGAGTGCTTAGCAATTAAGAGAACCCCAAACTCTGATCCTTCGGATAATTTCAGTTCAGAGGCTCAATGAAATCTTTGTTCTGTGGGTGTTCAATGGTTCAGGCCCTTTGGCTGTAAGCATGTTTTTGCTGTCACCTTTCCATGCTCTACCAAGTACTTCCTGTGGCACTTCAAATGAGACATATTACTATTTACACTATGAACATAAAGGTAGCTTTGTGGCAGAGCTATGGTGAACCTTAATCACAGTATTTGCAAAACAAGTCAACATGTATCTGACCAAACCTGCTTTCTGACACCTGTCCTTTTCAGAATTAAGTTCAAGCATTTCAGCAGGTTTTTAATGGGGACTACATTTACTAATAAATTACTTTTAGAGGGGTGGGACAGAACCAGATTTGGGTTCAAGCCTTACTCAGAATGCTGTACTCTGATAGTGGTGTACAGACTCAGGATCGAGCATTTGGTTTTTGACCCCAAAACTCTTAATTGTTTTTCATATTCCTGTAATCTACCCAATGGCAGGTGTGGGTATAGAGCTACTTCAGGGCCTTCTGGTAGCATTTGCAGTCAGATGGCTGAGGTCCTGTATTAGCAGCTTCAAATGGAAGGTCATAAACAATTATCACCCATCCTGTGTGCCTATCCTCAGAGCTCCACAGCCTTGGTAAGGATGTTCCTAGAACCTAATCATGTCAGCAAGGAAGTGCTCATGTTAGCAAACCATGTGACTATGGGAGAGAAGCAAGGTTGTTACTTTTTAAGAATTTACATACTTTGAAATCAGAGGGGGTTTTTTGTTTGTTTTTATTTTAAAAAAATGTTTGTTTTGCTTTTTTGTTGTTGTTTCCTCTGCCCCTGGTTCTTTCAATGAAGAAAGCTGTCTCAGCCTCTTCTAAGTTTTTTTTCCCTGTTGGCTGCCAGAGATTGTGTTGGTTTATGCTGAAGTGTTTTTGGGAAGGTTACAACAATATTCACACTATGGTCTTAGAGAACTGAGGTCAGAGTCCAGCTCAAGACAGGAGAGAGAAACTGATTTCAAACATTCAAATTCTGGCTTGTTTTATTCCTTCACTTACAATCTGTTTTCATATATGCCTAAATTTGACAAGAGGATTTTTTGCTGTTTGGTTTCATTTATAGAAAGGTGACAGAGGCGCATTTCTAAGTGTGTGGCTTTCTTTCAGGGGCAGGTTTTGGTTGGAGGACGTGCCTTCTAGCAGGGTGCCTTTGCTTGCAAGCCTCAGATGCGCAGAGGCTGCAGCGGCCTGATCACGGCTCTCCCTGGGGCTGTGCACATTGGGTCACTCAGCTGCAGTTGTGTAGAGGACTCAGGACTGTCAGAGAGGTAAAGTTCATGACCCCCATGTTTGTGGGTGGCAGGGATTGCAATGTTGGGGCAGAGCAGAGATGCCTGATGGCTGAGGTGGGACTTGAGGAGATGAGTCATGCAAGTCCAGGAAAAAAGCACTTCTCTTGTCACCTGAGCTACTTACACAGACTGTCTGTGGTCTCTAGTACAGTTTTGAGATTTGGGTATTGACCAAGACTGTCACTTTTCCATTCTCAAAGTGTAGCTGCTTTTTTCATTGCTTCAAATGAAATCCTGAGACCTTTCCAAAGTGAAGTGCAAAGATGTAGAACATGGACAAATAAGATAGGAAAAAAAAAAAGAAATCTTTGCTAATCAATTCTCTTCTGGAGCAATTTTGTCTAATTGCCACGGTCGTATACCTTCAATGCTTCTACCTCTCAGTAGTAGTATCTCTCATGCTTTGTTCTGTATTTTGCAGGTGGTACTGGCAGAAGGAAAAGAGGGAGCCCTATGTGAAATTTATGGACACAAATTACCCACCTGGCTTCAGCTATGAAGATTTTGGTCCTCTGTTTACAGCAGAATTCTTTGATGCCAACCAGTGGGCAGATATTCTGAAGGCTTCAGGGGCAAAATATGTTGTCTTAACTTCAAAACATCATGAGGGTAAGTGGAAGCTTTCTGAATGTTAGTAATTGCTGCACTTCTGTCAACAGATGAAAAAAGCAGGTGACTTTCCTGCATTCTAAGAGACATAGAGAAAGCTAGGCAGGCTTACCAGCCCCTCCACAGCCAAAGAGGAAACAAGAAATATGCAGGTGTTTTCCTGACTCTTACATGAAAGCTGTGACCATGGAGTTTGCATAAGAGGAGCAATAGATTGTGCCACTGTTCTCTTGCTGTAGGTAAGACAGCCTGAAGTGATGGTGGCAGCAGAGCTTCCTGCAGTGGCCATAATTTATTTTTTATTTCTGTGCAATTTATTGCTGAAGGAACCATAAAAGTGAATTCTGAGCTGTTTAACATTTGCAGGGCTGATGTGAGCAGGCAGTTAACAAACTCTCTTGGTTTCTCCAAGGAATTTAGGAACATGTTCCAGGAGTCAGCTTCAGATTTAGGAAGCTATAGCTCTACCTGAGGTGGTGCACAGAAGCCAAAGCCTTGAACCAGATCTGTAGCTTTACAGGCACAGGTTTTTCTTAGCACTGTAATTGTAAGATGCTTTGCAGAGAAAAGTAAATAAAAAGAAAATTTCTGGAAGGAAATACAGTGGCAAAAAGAGTATAAAATGTTAAGATATACTACAATACATCTAAGAAATGTTGGTCTTTGTGAGATGTGGGTTCAAGGCTGGCAACTTGTGATGTGTCAGTTTTAATCTCAGCTCTGACACATGTAATTCTTGATCTTGATGATACTTGTGGTGAGATTCCCAGTGACTTCAAAATAACCAGGATTCATTTAGTCTGTCAAATAGCCTTGAATTTTTATGTTATTTAGTCAGTACAACTGCATGTATCCAGCTGACAAAAATAGCATGATTTATTAGTCAGTGAGTATAAAGGGGTTAGAAGGTGAGAGTGGAGCTCCTCTGGCAGTGGTCTGAGTCTGCAGTGCAGTAGTATTTATAAGTGCTTGTAAGACTGGCAGATGTCTGAAAGGTCAAATCCCTTATGATATTTAAGATTGATGTTGTAAAAGCTGTTTCAGGAGTTTTTGCCCTCTTCTTGTACAGAGTAGTTGATTGAGCTGTTATAAATATAAAGGCAAACAAAAAGTGAACATTTGCATAAGATGGAAACAGAAAAGTGGAGAACAGTCTTTGAATGCAAATGATAGCTTGGGCTTTCTGCAGCTGAGAAACAATTCTGTCTTCCACTTCGCTGATTGTGTATTTACAGTTCACATTTGATGTGTTGCCTCAAAAGCTGCTGTATTTTTGGTTAATTTCAGAGTCCTAGAGTTAGAGAATGCCTTGTGTTGGAACGGGCCCTAAAAGTAATTTAGTTAATTTAATTGGGGCATATGAATAGACTGAATAGTTAAAGAGAATGAATAATTATCGTAGGCAGTACAGAACTGGAAAATATAAATGTGTATGTATAAAAAAATACATGGTGTTCTGATGTTAAAACTACTACCATTGTGCATAAACCGGTTATAGGGACACTTTGACAACAATACTATTACATATATAATTTTTATTATTTTATTTTTTGCAATACTTCCAACCATTTTCCAGAAAGAAGAACTGTAATGTCCTCTCTTCTTTTCTTTCTTACCCTCTGATTTTTCTCTTTTTAGGCTTTACTTTGTGGGGGTCCAAATATTCTTGGAACTGGAATGCTGTTGATGTGGGACCAAAGCGAGATCTTGTTGCTGAACTAGCAACATCTGTTAGAAACAGAACTGACTTGCATTTTGGGTTATACCATTCCCTGTTTGAATGGTTCAATCCTCTCTTCCTTGAGGATGCCACCAATGCCTTTAAGACAAGAAAGTTTCCAACCAGCAAATCATTACCAGAGCTCTATGAAATTGTGACTAAATACCAGCCAGAAATAATTTGGTCTGATGGGGACGGAAATGCTCCAGATACTTACTGGAACAGCACTGGTTTCTTGGCTTGGCTATATAATGACAGGTACATAATGATGCTGGTTAACTCCTTATCTGGAATTCTGCTCTGTGTCTAGGTTGTTTCATTTTCTGTCTGTTATTGTGGAACCTGCTACTTCTAATTCAGAGGTCTTAACAAAATATTAATTCTCCTGAAATACAGAATCCAGATCTTTCCTAGAACTATCAAAGCTGACTTTAGAAAAAGACTGTTTTGTATTTTTTAAACACATTTGCAAATAAATCATCTAAGATGGTATTGGGTATTCTGCTTAATCATAGTTTTCCCTAAGTATTTGCTGTTGCACAGAAACACTGGATAGCAGGACAGTTTGAGAATATGGGTACATTGTTGTCATCACAGACTGAACATCTGGTAGTGGCTATGAAGTGCAGAGTGATTTCTGGCAGAGCTCCTGTAAAAGTCTGGCACTTATTTCCCAAAGAAATTCTGATCTGGACCTTTTATTAGCAAAGCATGAGAGTAGAATTCCTGACATGGTACTTAATCTTATTGTAACAAATTAATAGTACAGAAGTCATCCAAAATGTTAGTTCCTGGGAGGGATGTGTGTGTGGGAAGGGATTACGCTGGCTGTGACCACGTTTTATAGAACAAAAATAATAAAACTCCTCTGTCCCCAGCCCAGTCCGGGACACAGTAGTGACCAATGACCGCTGGGGAGCTGGCAGCATCTGTGCCCATGGTGGCTTCTACACGTGCAGTGACCGCTACAACCCCGGGCACCTCCTGCCGCACAAGTGGGAGAACTGCATGAGCATCGACCGCAGCTCCTGGGGCTACCGCCGGGACGCGCGGCTCCCCGACTACCTCGCCATCGAGGACTTGGTGAAGGTACCTGCGCCACAGCAGCTGCTGCCACTCCCCGTTCTCTCCTGATTGTTGTATTGTGCTGTTTAACAGTTTGATCATGTACCTCTTTTTATGAATAAGATGGTTTTAAGTCAATAGTAAATCCGTGAAATAATAAATCGCTTTGTTAATTTCCAGCCTAATGCTGGCAGGATGGAATATCCATGTAGTTCTTAATCTTTCTCTTAGTCGTTTCTATAGTAAATTTCTAGTAAAAACTCGGTCAGTTTCTTAGAAGCCATTTCCTCTGTGAGTAGCTGGCCAAGGACTGATCTGGACAGTCTCATCATTAACTTTTCTACTAAGTTTCTCTGGTAACTGCATATGCAAGCTGATGAGAAGCAAACGGTTGCAGTTTCACAGCTCCTGTTTAGGAACTCCTGCTGTGAGGCTACATCTTTTCCTCTTTACAGATAGAAACAGTTTATGACCCAGCAGTAGTTTTACTTTGTAGCAAGAAATTTTCCTTACAAGCATAAACACCACCAGAAGTAAACAACTGGTGTTGTTAGAACATTGATTTTCTTACTAGTCTGAGGTATTGAAAAAGATTTGAAGCTTAGAAAACCTGAATGAAAGGAAGACCGATCAATCTTTCAGAATAATGCATTTAATTGCAAGATTCAGCTAGTGAGGGAAAGATTGATTGTTATTGTTGCTTAATCCAAATCTGTTTCTAGTGCTGTCCTCAGAAAAGACAGTTTCAAATTGAAGTAACGTCTTTTCAGAGGCAGAAGGTTTGAATTAATTCAGCAGCTTGTCTCCAGCTGTCGGTTTCTCAGACTTCTGCATCTCAGTCTGTGATCTGTGGAGGGCAGTGTGGATGTGAACACAAATTTTATAGGCTTTGTAGGAGGCTTCCTTGTGTTTTACAGATGTTCCTGTAAAATAGAAAAGCATCAAACAGGAGGAAGCAGGAATTGCTTTTCTAAGATTCAATAAAGATGAAGCAGCAACTTATTCTACTTATTCTACTCTGGTGCAGAGAAATCATCTGTCCTATTGGTAAAACCCTCATGACATTCTTGCAGAAGTTGAAATAATAAAGAGTTGCAGGATCTGATTCTAATGTAGATTCAGGCAGACCTATTGATGTAAGAAGGTATTTGGGAGTGTTTTCGGATGTAAAAATTGATAGCAGAGATTTGTTTTATGGGAGCTCAAGTTTTGTATTAAATTTTGGGATGGACCCCAAAGTCTCAGCATGCAGCAGTAGCTTAACTCATTTGGTTCATTATTCTGAAGCAATACAGCAGACTTTAGAAAGTACTTTACATATGTGATTTCATTACTCATAACATATGTTCTGTATGTTTAAAACATTTCAGCAACTTGCAGAAACAGTGTCTTGTGGAGGAAATCTCCTGATGAATATCGGGCCCACTCACGATGGTCGCATCCCTGTTGTGTTTGAGGAGCGCCTGAGGCAGGTGGGCTCTTGGCTGAAGGTCAATGGAGAGGCCATCTATGGAACAAAGCCATGGAGAGCACAGAATGACACACTCACACCTGGAGTCTGGTAAGTCTGCTGAACCAAAATGCAGGCTCTGGAAAGCAGCACCTGTGCTATGTGAAGCTTTGAAATCCTTAATGACTTGATGCTACAGAAATAACTGTCTTGGTTTGTATGTGGTGAATTAATGCCTTTGTTAGTGCAAGTAAGTGCATCTCAAAATGTATAAACCTGTAGATAGAGACTAGTTTTGGGATGATGCTGAGGCTGAAAGGAAAGCTGCAAGCGTTTCTTTGGTCATCTTTTGCTTCTTAGTGTAGGCTAATCTGTTAGGTAATTCTGTTTGCTTCTAGTGGGCAACAGAAATGAAAAAAAATCTGGAAATACAAGATTGCTACGAAGTGTTTATCTGAACAAAGGAATACTCAATGTTACTTGATGTTCAGACAAAGTGGAAGATAACAGCAATTAGTTGGTCGCTAAATACAGCCAGTCTCTGGCCTCCCTCTGCCCTTGTTACTTGTAGCTTCTCTAACACCTTTCATGAAGGCTCAGGGGTTTGGTCTTGACCCTCTTATCTCAGTGGGTGTTTTTTACTCCCATTCCTAGTAAGATTTGGCCAACTGACTTTAGCCTGGAGATGCTGAGCTATTGACTGTTTAGTAAAATCCCTTTCAAGAGCAATAAAAAATTGTAACTAAATGAAGGAAGGCGGGAGGAATGTTTCAGGGGTATGCCACAAGATTTCCAATGGCATAGTGACAAAAATAGTATTTTTAAAAACTAGCTGTGCAAGGTGGAAACTCTGTCCCTCATACTGTTTTTAAATTCTTTTAGTCTGCATGTTAGTGTATAAATGGGAATTACCATGTTTTTCAGAATATAACCTACAATTATCTGTTGATTCCCTGTCCTGCAATTATCTCCTTCCTATATGGCTGAGTTGTTACAGTCTGCTACAATTACCACAGATGTTTGCCTCTGAATTCAGTTCTCTAATAGTTTTCATTACCTCTAGTTTGTTGAAACAAATTTTCAAGGAACAGTACATTATTAAAGGGCATAATTCATCTGACAAGGTGGTTATGTGTGTGAATTAATTCTGACTTTTCTAAATAATTTTTTCAGTTTTGAAAGCACTCTTATGTATCACTTCTAAAAATTCACAAGGAAAAGCTGACATGCATTTTTGATCCCCATTTCCAACCAGGTACACTTTCAGCCCTGAAGAAGGGAAAGTCAATGCTATCTTCCTTAACTGGCCAGTTTCTGGGATTCTGGAACTTGGTGAGCCACAGCCTAAGCTTGGAGAAACACAGGTAAAAGACACTGCACACACACACATCCTTCCTCTCCTTCTAGGATGTGTCATGTTCCATCTTGTTTATTTAAGTTTCTGGCATCTTTGGGAATGCATAGTTCTTAGGACAGAGAACTTTGGAAGAGACCCAGCGAAATGTTTGTTTTCTTTCTGGGACCTCCTTCTCATAGTCCTCCCAGTGGGATGTTTCTTGTCCAATAAAAAAAGTTAGACTGAGATGTTTGCTGGGATGTGTTTTAGCTTGCAAACTAAGAATCACAAAGAGGCCAAGAACTGGGGGAAAAAAACCTGCCATCCCTCCTGTTTACTGTGTAGACTCCTAACTCAGCATGACTTTGGTGATACTGGCGTTGCTGTAGTGGTGCAGTTGTTTGAAGTCAAAGCCTTGCAGGAAGGGAAGGTACACAGAGGTTTTTGTTGCCCAGAGGGGCTGAAGAGCAGTCAGTGTGACCCTAGGTGTGCATGTTATACCAAGAGGAGATCAGAAGCTGAGGACAGTGATCCCACCCCTACACTGGCAAATAGCAAGTAACCCAATGGAAGCAGAAGTTGGTATCAACTCTGTGCATTTAAGGGGATAATTCACTTTGGCTTAGCTGTGCTCTGATCTCATGCACTGCCTCCATTACCTGCTGAAATGCATTAGTAGTGTTTCTGGACTGCCTCTTCTGGTCTAGTTCCATATGAAAGTAGTCTGACTGGTGCCAAGACAGCTCTCTGATAGGGGACAAAGAGTCATTTCAGAAGTGATGGAGATGCCTCTGGAATTCTGGAGGGGCAGCTAGACCCTGTGCACTAGAAAGTACTGTTCCTCAGCAGCAGAGACTGGTGTGCAGCTGCTCCAGCAGGTCATCAGCTGCTGTAAGTGACAACATCAACCTGTTTGTGGTTTTTAGTTCTTCAGATCAGCTTTCTCTGAGATACCTGGGTGCGCTCTGTAAGAAACAGTCATGCTCATTCAAGTCTACAAGTTTCACCATGGGAAGCCAGCAGTTTGGAAGCAGGGGATGCAAAGCTCTGTACTGTGGCTCCTAGATCCCTGCTTAGACCTAAATCCCACCCTAAAGACTTCCAAATGATGTTCATGTACCTTCTATAGCCCTAAGTACTTCTTAATATGAGCAGCTTTTTTACTTGCATATCTACTTGCAAATGTTTTCCTTTAATATTTATCACTCATTTGGTTGGTAAGTGGCATTGAAGGATACTTGGTCAGGTAGCTATGGATCAATATTTATTTTGTCAATATTGCACTTATATGTACTTTGAAAAGGTGCTGTTCTAACTCTAGTGTGTGTTTCTATTTTAGGTGAAGCTGGCTGGGTACAAGGAACTGCTGAAATGGGTTGCCCTGGGAGAAAAGGGAATGGTTATTGCTCTACCTCAATTGACTCTTCAGCAAATGCCATGTCAGTGGGGCTGGACCTTACAACTGACTGATATAAACTGAGCTATACTCTGCTGGAGCCCTGGCTAGCAAGGAGTGCTCATGTTTTGCTTTCTTATCACCGGGTTTAAACTTACTTGTTTGATTGAGAAGGACCAATAAATTCACTTTTTTAATGAGAGGTGGGCTGTTACTAAAGGATGAAATGGAACAAACCTCATAAAGTCTAGCACTAGATAATTGATCCTCTGCATGGAGTTTGTTTCTCTGAACTTGTGTAAAACATTGAGCAGCTACCTTGACCGCTACACTTGGTTTAATCAAGTTTCTGGCCAAGTTATGTGAAGAATGAGGTGGGGGGGAAACAGGCACTAGACTTCTAGAGACAAGAATAAAACTCAAGCTGGTGTTCAAATGCACAAAAGTCAGTTGTACACCCTCTTTAATGCAAGAAATTTACCTTCCACAAAACTACACTGTAAAATCTGACAGTTTTAGATAAAAGAATATACTTTTTTCAGGTGTGTTTAACTAGTGGTAGTTGGTAGTTTCAGCTGAGTAGGGTAATGTCTGCAAGAACAGGCCTGTAAGGGTTAAGAATTCATCATAAATGTACACAGGAAATGCACATGTACATTATCATTTCTCATCCTGGAAATCATTAATTTTACATGTCCTATTCTTGAGTAACTCCATCCATTATTGGGACACAGGTAAACGGGGAGAGGGTTGGGGTTTTATATTTTGTATAATTTTACACGGGTAAAACTCACCTCTTGTTTACAGCCTTTGTTTACACACAGTCACCAGGGTGCCTGCTGTGGACTATTAAACAAAACATATACTTCAGTGACTAACTCTTGAAAAAGAAATAATCAGGAGTTGCTAGGGATCTTCAACTTTGGCCAAGAGACAACTTAAAAAATTTCCAAACTCATCATCTGTCATGATTTATAGGGACACAAGGTGAAACTTGGAAAGAGGAGGAGATAAAAGACAACAAAAGGCATGAATTATTTTTGTTTCAATGTAGCAACTGAAGGTTTATTTTCCCTGAGTAATGTTTGTTGAGTGCAAAATCAGTAGTGTATAAGTTGAACTTTTTCTTTCAACTCTGTCAGGATTTTGAGTGATTGGCCAGGTCAGGTTATTCTCTTCCCTGCTAGTAATGTTAATACACACACAAATTATACATTAAAATATTTTATTACAATACAGACAATTGGGCTCCAAATTAATACAAATTAAGATAAAATATTTACAAGGTAATGTGTACAGTGTAGCTGTTTGAACAGCATAAACAAGAGAATGTCTAAAAAACCACATTCCTTTAGTATTAAGTAACAGAGAGAGCAGACCCCCAGCTTGTTCAAGGGTAACATGCATCCATTGGCAAAGGCTTTCTGAAGAATGACAGACTTTGGAACAAGATTTGTAAAGTTAAGGGGAAAAATATTTACTTTGTAGAAAGAAAAATCTGGAGGAAGAAGAAGAAAAAAGCATTACTTCATTGTGCTGATCTGTGCTATTCTTAGATCACTATCATTAGTTCTTCCCAAAACTTACACACCCCAGGCAAAAAAATTGTTTTTTTAGTAACTTGCTGTAATACTGCCACCAGATGCCTTTTAGATGCAATAAAAATAACCCAAGGAATTACAGAAGAGTTTAACCATTTTTTAAATAAAAAAGTCTTGACTAACAGTGTTTCTTTCAATATTTTTAATGGGCAAAACATAATTCGGTTAGAAGAAAATATGGGCTCACTCCCACTTTCCTCAGAGTGCTCTTTCTGCTGGTCTGCTGCTCCTACACCATTATAAAATTAACCCAAGTCTCATCAGTAGTCACCCAGGGATTTGTTATAAATACACCATCCATCTGTAAAAATGTGCAGGTCATTTCTCTAGTTGCTGAGGGGTACTAAAAGCTTCATAAACATTAGCAGCAAAATCTTTCACTTGTTCCATCATCAACAGGTCCTGAAAGAAAGGTATAAAATAAACTTCCTTAATCAAACACATTCCCCACTATTCTGCCTGTGCTGTAGTGCAGAATTTCCAAGAAAAGCATCTGGCACTCCCACAGGTACAACTCAAACTTCTTGCTTTAGAAAGGCTTAGGGGCAGACCTGCAAGTAGAACCAAGGCAAGACAAGAAGTTTGTGCTTCTGCACGGTTCAGCAGAAGAAAGAAGTTTTGGAAAAACAGTGTATTTTTGGAAGATGCAAATTGACAAAAAAATTGTTATGGCAATTGTTTCCAAATTATTTTTTTAAAGCCACTGATATTAAACAGTTAAATTATTAAAAAGGAATATACAACATTAATTTCAAGATTTTACTTGGGATATTGTAAATAAGGCAGATTCTTACCTGAACAAAGTGACTGGGTGTTTCACTGCATACTGAATGGATCTGTCCATTTATTATTGGAATTATCTTGGCTAAAGGAAGACTGACACTGGAAAGACTAGAAAAAACAAAAAATATTGACCTGCTCTGACATAGATGAAGCCACTAAGCTGTGATTATAGAATTCTAAGTAATTACCACTTAAAAAGTAAAATTCAAAGGCTACAAACTAAAATGTATGAATGAAAGGATTTTTCTCCATATCAAGGAATACAGAGAAGTACTAATTAAATTCCAGTTCATGTTCCTATTGCAGAGTTCTACACTTGCTCCTCATGCAAGAGAATTATGGTTTAGTCAGAGTCTTTACATGTGTATGTAAGTAGACAGGTTATAGAAGTGCCTGTCTACAATTTCATGCTATTTGAAACTAAACCATGCTTAGGCAGATAGCATAACTACAGGCTTCGGGGTATTTTAAGTGATGTAAATAGTATATATTTAAATTAAAACATAACTGTCTGAAAGCAAATAGCTACTAAAATAAATATACATAAACCCAGTTATCATTTGAGAAATAATATTTCAAGGATTTGAACTCAGCTTTTGGATTTGTAATGCTTTCACCACACTGCTTAAAACCAAAGTTAACTTCAAAATAAAAGCTATTTTTAAACATTCTTCTAGGAGGATGTATAAAATCCTGAATGTTACTGCATTTTATCTGCATGCCAATGAAACCTAAAGCTCCATGGCTGCTTTGGCTCCCTTCACTGGAGGATCAGGGCAATGCCCACCCCCCTTCCTTGAGAGCCACAGTAACTGATGGAGGCTGGGGCACTCAGGGCTCATGGGCTGCAGGGGAGGGCTCTCCTTCTCACAGCCTCACTGAGCACATCTGCCAGGAGGCACCATCTGAGGGTAAACCCTCCCCAGCCCAAAAGGCACTCTGCCTGTACCGTGTTCAGCCAAGAAGTGGAAGGCACAGGTCATCTGATCTTTGCTTCTAGGTCTGCAAACAATGGTGGGAAAGAACTTCATCTAATTGTAGTGATTTCATGGGTGAGAGGAAACATGAATCCCCCTAGCTCCCATGTTGGCCAAAGTGAGGAGAACATAGTGATCCTTGAAGAGCAAGAAGCAGAGTAGTATTTCCAGCACAAGAACTCCAAGAAGGCAGGAAAATCGAGAGCCTCTTTGGAATTCACTATGAACCCAAAGCATTACTGACATGAGAATCACAACAACAACAACAAAACATTTACCTATTTACAGAGCTGTTTTGAGAAAGGTCCTTTTCAGTAGGTCTAAAAAATTCTGCCATATTGTCCAGCAGTCGACTGAATCCTCTATTTAAACATGTGCTCAAAACTGTACTGAAGTCTGGACTGAAAAGAAAGAGTAATAGGAAAAAAAAAGGTTTTATTCCTGGGTTTAATTTCCTTCAAACTTAAAAGCCCTGCAAGTACTCAGCACTACAGGTGTGCCTCCCCTCATGGGTGATGTGTGAGCCAGACAAATGCCATTAGCATTGCCACCTTGTGAAAGACCAGCTTCCCCAACAACCTGAACTCTACCCTAAGATAACTACCCAGCTAAACCTGAAACCTTCCTTACTTCTATTTCTTACTAAGTAATAACAGAGAAGGGACTTAACCTTAAAGTGCCCCACATCCCTAGCAGATAAACTGTAACAACAGTTTGACATTCGCCTCAATTCCCTCAAATCCTATGCTTATTATAGAAGCCTCATTTTTACCAGCTCTCCAGTAAAAGGACACACACAACCACCCTCAAAACCATGCATTAAAAATAAATTCCAATAAGCCAAAACTGGTGTTCACTTCATCAAAGCAAGTAAATCCAGTAATATTACTCTCACTTTACCCTGCTTTAGCAGAAGAGAAGTACTCCTCTGTTCCTACATAACTACAGAGCGGGTGAGGAATAGATAATAGATCTGGCTACCAAGGACATTCTGGGTATCTCGTTAAGGCAGCATTATTTCTTTAAAAGTTTCAGAGCTCACAAATTTTGAAAATCCTAGTCTACACCTGATAAATATCAAAATCTATTGCAGAATGGTCACATTTCTCAAATGAAAAGTTGTCAGCTTTTTGTATGAAAGTAATTGTCTTACATAAACAATAGTTTTGAGGAGGAATTTAATGTTAGTACAGCATATTTCTCTATACCTTTCCAGCATATCTCTAGTTTCATTCAGTAATTTAATTGTAGCAATGTCTCTTTCTGTGAGTCCACAGGCCTAGAAAAACCAAAGACAGACACTATTAGTAAGTGCCACCAGCAACTGTAAGAATAAGAATAGAAATAGAAAAAGTTGAATATCATGGATTAAGTCAAGATGTTCATGTCAAATATAAAAGAAAACATTATTGTAAATAAAATTCTTTATAATTTGTGCTTTAAATGGTCACTGTACAATTTTTAACTAAAAACAATACTAGCAGAAAATATCAGACTATTTGAGGAAGTAATTTTTCCAATTCTAACCTTCAATACTGAAATCAACCTAGCATATCAGATAAAGCAGTAAGTGCATGCATGCCCAGGTTTCCTCATTGAGCCAGTGCAACACCAAGCAAAGAATGAGTTTTCTCTGGCTTGTGGTGTGGATGGAGACAAACACCTTCACGAAGTTTAAGAAATTAACGTTGCAACTGAGATTAGATACACTTTTCACTCCTGTTCATTTTTCAGCCCAAAGCATCAAAGGACTCCAGCACACCATTCTCTTGTGTACCAGACAAGAGGCTTCAGCGTGCCCTGAATATTGCCAGCACACAAGTGCACACAATACAATTTATCTTAGGGTTGAGTTAAGCTGTGCTGTGTCACAGTTTCTTTCACAGGCTAAAGGCAGTAACTGGGCTGCATTTCTGAGCACAAAGCAGACATTCTGAGGGTGACACTTGTTTTCTATCAAATCTGAAGAATATACAACTGTGCCTAGATCAAAAGATAAGGACACTTGATTTATGACAGAAGAGGCTTCCCCATTTATTAAAGACACAGATGCCACGGTACACTAGAGGATTATGCATCCTTCCTTCTCCAAACAAAAAATAACCCAAAAAAAGCAGAATGAAAAAAAGGTAGATGAAAGGAACTGAATCAAGTACCTGGCTAGCCAAGGGGTTTTCTTCATCTGGCATCAGATAACGACATAAGGGAGAGTAAGACGCAATCTGATTCAAATCTTTATGTTCCACTACTTCCCTGATATCTTTAAGTTTCTGTTCCAGCTCCAGAAGAGACAGGGTCTGCTTAAGGGAAATACTGGAAAGGAAAAAGATGACAGTGTTGATTGCAAAATGAGTAATGCTGCTTTCTCTTTCTACCAATAACATGTTTACAAGTAACAAGACTCCAATCAGCTATGTGGGTTTGCACTGGCAGACACAGCCTGCTATAATAAAAGCATTGTTTTGAAAAAGTCAATATTCCTGCTTTTTTTTCCCCCTCAATTCTTATAAAACTCTTTATTTTGGGAACAGTCATCACAATAAAACTTTAAAAGCTAACCACAGAAAAATACAGGCTCTTACCTTCCAAAAACTTTATGCACAGCTTGTTTAACAATAGTTATTAACTCAGTCAGTCCTAAAAGGAAGAAAGTCAAAATTATTCTAATGATTTGATCAAGTCCCCAAAAAAGCAGAATTTTATAAGTGTAGTTAGCTCATAATAAGCACCATACCATCTCCTAAAAGGTGCTGGATGCTTGATAAATATTGCTGCTGGACTTCAGGAGGAGCTAGTGGTGTCTGTGGGGGGAAAAAAACCCAACAGTTCTGTAACATGTCAACAGTATAGAACAATGCAAAAATAATTTTGAAAATGATTTCCTTAGTCTTTGTAATACTCTTCAGCAAACAGATTGCCCCACTCTCTTCAACTTCATACTGACTCTTCCTGCCCATCAACCCCTGGATCTGTCATAAGTCTTCTGGCATTCTTTTCCTCAAACCCATACAGATCTCTCTTCCATCTTCAGTGGCACAGAAAGATTTTCACTTTTCATTCACTTAAAGGAAAGTTTCTTAAAAACCTGCATTGCAGGTGAAACTAGACCCTCCACCACAGCAGAAATTAATCTAGTGGAGTAAGTTTTTTATGCTGAAACCTAATAAAAGCTTATCTGACAGAAAAGAAGCTTTCGGAAACCAAGACAGGATTCCAGTTTGTCCCAACAGAATGCATCAGAGTTGGCCCTGTCAAGCCACTTCTCTACTGAGAAATTAACAGAAAAGAAACATGTTTCTAGATCAAACTAGATCTTGCCCTTCTAAAACAGCTTTTTCAGGTTTTACAAAATGAAGTACTACCTCAGTCAACTCTGGCCTTCCTATTGAAAGCTTTTCTCCATCCTGCCTTGACATGATGTTCCTTGACTCTCAGCAGGAGCTATCACAGGGGGGCAGATGAGAACTAATCAGCTTTTATCCATTATTTTTAGATGAGTCATCCAGCAATTTGCTGATCCCACTCTCTACAACGGGTACTTGCTTACTGTAGGAGTGATCTATTTTTATTGAGTGGTGATACACTATATCAACAAAAACCAGCTCTTCTACCTCACTTGCCCCCACCAACAGACATTTAGGTAGATGACCTTTTGAAGTTAAACCATATAGTGGAAATTTCAAAGACAACATTTTTCTTCTTTAATCTCAGAAAAATTTAACAGGAGGAATTAATGTGTGTACTTAGAAGACCTAATAATATATATACCTTTGCTTATATATCTTGAATCATTCACATGGTATTACCATTTCACAAAAAAGCAAAGCAAAGAAATAATTTCATGTTGGTGTTCAAATAGAAAGCAGCCTTCTTTAAGCAAGACAAATGTAGACAAAAGGCATTCTCTAATATTTCTGGCATTCAGGTAGGCAACAGTATCACCACATCATCCGAATTTAGGTGCCATTAAAGGGCATCAACATATCGTACTGCCAGTAATGCTTCCACATGCCCCACTCCTGTGAGGACCCTTGGTTTCATTTCAATAGTCCTAAGCTATGCCCTTTTCCTCTCCCCCAATAATCCTTTCCCTTCCAAGGAAGTACAAGTCCTACCTTTGAAAAGCAAGACTTACTGTGCCGTTCTTGCCGAGCGTGACGTTATCCAGGTAGATGTAACCGCCGATGATGTTTAACTGGACTCGCAAGAGAACCACGAGCATACAGGTGCTGTACACAGCCACAATACTGCGTGTGAAACCTTGGGAAGGCAAAAACAGAAATAAGCATGAGTCAGGGGGAGAGAGTGCTCTCCAAGACCCAGAAGCACTAATTACTTTTAAATATACAGTCACATTTCTCTTGCTGGTTGTCATAAAATGTTTTCACAACACATACCTAAAATGGTCATGAGTCTAATGTGCTGGATCTACATCTAAAGTGCCCTGTTTAAAGTCCTATATTAATATCATTTTGCACATTACACAAGTTATTTTGAGAAAATAAAAATTATGCAAGTTGGTCCAGAAGGAAAATGCTTAGTGTCAAATCATCTTTCTTCTTTAGGGCAGGAAATACACAGTCTAAGTTAGCCCTCATCATGTAATTCACACACAAGTGCAGCTTGTGAAAAAAGTTACCTAACACAGAAGCAGCTAAGAGCTAAAGAAAGAAAATTAAAATGAGCATCAGCTACCAGCCAGTAGGCAATGAGGGTGACTAGAAGAAGCATTATGAATAGATACAGAAGGGAAGAAAGGAGTCAGATGAAAAGTAGGATCTGGAAAGGTGTTATGACAAGAAGAAAAAACCAAAAGGAATCAAAGACATAACAGTAGAATTTCACTGCGTAATTATCTGAGTTTACTTTTTTCTTCCCTTCCACTGCTTCCATCAGCCAATAAATAAGAAGATGATCCTAAGGCTTCATGAACCCCATGCTATAGGGGTTCTCTCCAACAGGCTCAAAAAGAGGGAACTACTGGCCATGTAAGGGCTGACCTACATTTCTGATTGAATTTTCATTACATTCAGCATAGAATTTCTGAAACTAGTTTCATTTTATTGTGATGGCACATAAAGGTCTCCCAAAATTTTACTGAGCAGAGTAGCAGGAAGTCCAATAAAATTCTTCAGCTTGGTCTCTGAGCTTCTAACTTCCCATGGGGCTAAGAAAAATTCCTTTATGAAAAGCCTTTAGGAGTGCAGGGGCAGAGAGGAGGTTTGCCATGTGTGTTACATTATCTTCACATCTACTGAAACAACCCAGTGAAAAGTTTGTTTTAAATGGTGGGAAAGACATTTTAAATCTACACTAAATAATTATGCAGATGTAATCTTTCATTTCCACTTACTTATTATCTTTAAATCCTCCCATATTTCTAACTTGTTTGCTGGCCTGTAGGAAAAATAAATGGAAATACTAAGAATTACATTTTACTCGGAAATTAACAAGTATGTTAAATGACATAGCAGTGCTCTAAGGCAAACTTATTTAGCTACCATAATTATTCAAATCATACCCAGGTCTATATCTCATTCAAGAAAGGCCTCGTTCAAGAAAGCAATATATAAACAACACTCTATAAAGGCATAGAAAAATATTAAAACTTTAAGGTATAAATGTAGCATTTAGTGATGTCAATTACACACTTACATGATCAGTTTTGAGTTACTACAATATGTAGTCAGAAAAAGCCACTGATGGTTCAGTGGTCTTTTCTGGGGCCTTGACTCTATATATTAAATGTAGACTCAGTTCAGCAGAACTTCCTGTGTCTAATAAATGCAGAATCACAATTTCATTGTCCTACTTTCTTCAAGATTTACCATTGCCTGACATGTTTAAAGTTCATATTTGGTCATCAAAAACCAAAGAGATCACAACCATCAGTGGCAAGGAAGTCTTGCACCATCCACACCAATACATGTTGATCTTTTTTCTTTTGTTGAGGCATGTTCACTTTTTTGACCTGACCAATTCCTAGAAGTTTATATTCTGCAGTCAACAAAGCAAGACTTTAGGTTGCATAGATACACCTGAACTGCCTGAAGTACATTGCACATTAATAACTACTATCTAGTAGTTATATACTGTAATCTTAGCAATACAGCAGCAGTAGCAGGAATAAAAGCAAGTTAACCATCTAAAATTTTCACCAGCCATTCTCACCTCTTAAGCATTGTCAGTAAAGAATGGCTACCATATGTTAATTGTGGAAGACAGATGTTGTAAAAGTCACTTAGGGAAACATTTGCTAATTTCTTAGGATCAGAATTAATACTTAAATATTTAGAGCCAAGAGTTCAAATTAACCTATAATTTACAGTAACCTAATTTATTAAAAAAAACCACCCAAACCCCAGCACTTCTCACCAGAAATCATTTCTCTTTACAGGCATAACATGTGCACTTTGGCAGTAGTTTGAACATTCTATCACTTCC
The DNA here is from genome assembly GCA_030060385.1 of Muscicapa striata striata. NCBI lineage: Eukaryota > Metazoa > Chordata > Aves > Passeriformes > Muscicapidae > Muscicapa > Muscicapa striata. The sequence goes on along the minus strand of JAREIS010000010.1, from coordinate 3,874,693 downwards.
ATAACAAAAATTTTTATGCTCACTACTATCAAATAATGCGAATAAACTGATACAATAAACTATTAACTCTACAACTCTGAAAACTAAAGAGACAGATTAAATAAACAATAGCTAAAAGAGAGACATGGGTCCATGGCAAACATAAGCAACTCACACACTTTTTGCAAGCTACTCTATGCAAATTTTTAAAGCTTCACTTAAACAAAACAAAGGGCTTTATAAAAAAATGCTGTAATATTTCTATACATAAAACATATAAAGGGACTCAAAGCTATAGTTGTTAGTTATCAGGGTAAGTTCTTCATGCAGAATGAAGAGATAAACCAATACATCATCAGCCAACTACACTAGCACCTAATACATCAAAACATTTTCTAGAGCTCATGCTTACAGAACTTCTCCTTACAACATAAGGTAGCAGCCAGATAAGAGTTAAAGTCTGCAAGTATTAAGCCTAACAGTGGAAATTAATTTTTCAGTCTTTATCTCCTGCAATTTACTAAGACTCAGCTGCTACTCAAAGCTGAACTTTTACTTCATGTTTATTTATTTGGAAGGCCGTTCTTGCTATGGAAGCAAAGGACAATGCAAACAGAAACCAGAAGTTTGGAATAAAGCCAAGTGCTGAAGAGGTAGGAGATGTGCAAAATCTGCAAGGCTGCAGAAGCAGGGACTTCACCTTATCTTATCCAATAACTGGGCTTTAAAAAGAGGATAGGTTGAGCAAGAACATCTGTGGTCTTGGGTGCTGTTCCCTCTCCAAAAATTTCTCTGGAGGTCTGAAGACTTCAGCCTCCTTACACCCCCAGGGTACCACTGGCCACACCAAATTTAAGGAAGTGAGTGGATTTTAAGTTAAAGGAGATTACCTAAGGCATAATATGATCTGTAATACATGATAACATAGATCCATAACATGTTAAACCACAACACAGATTATGTGAAAAAAAAAAAAAACCTACATCTTCAGGGACATAAAGAAAAGTAAATCTCCACATCTGCTCTTTTGTATATTCAACAACAGCACTCAAGGGCCTGGAGCCATTTGATTGATCTTCTCAAATGGAAGTGGAAAGCAAAGAAATCTATACCTCCATGCATAGCAGAGCTTCTTCAAAGAATCACTTCAAAGTGGAGCAAGCTTTGATGGCTGCTTCCATTATCTGTGCTTTCACAACCCCCTCCCTACATTTCAGTTCAAAACTTTCAAGAATCCAGTTAAAACTTCCTCAGTGTAAGTAAAATAAGAGGTATTAAGACACAAATTCCACTGTATTTTTTTTCATAAGTGCATACCAATAACAAAAAGCCTAATCTCTATTTTCACTATTGTTGGAACTCAGAGGTGCATCAATGTACCCCTACATAGTTTCAACTGGTCAATTTAGAGACACCAGATGCATCTTGATAAAAGACTGCTTGCTACAGAGAACAAACCAAGGTATTATATGTCTTCACCACTGAACAAAGGATTACAAACTGTTGCAGACTATCTCCTGAACAGTTCAGATGACATACCTGGTGATCCACAAGTGCTTTTGTTCATTCAGTTTAATTTTTTCATTGAATAAAGCTTCTATTACAATAAATAGATTCATTCCACTAAAATTAACCTTTCCCAATTTTTTGTTGTTTGGGGTAAATAATATTCAATAATAGTTACCAATACTCAGAAAGTTTATTATAAAAACATCATTCAGGCTGCAATTCCCTCTTTAAATCAAGCTGTTCTGTTGTGGAAGTTTCTGGACTGAAAAAAGCAGTGACTGAATAGGTAACCTATTAAATGTTAGACAGCTGAGGTTTTAGCTGTATAAATAAACTGGTGGGAGGTAAACTAGAAAGACAGTCTGGATTGAGTCAGAAATCCTGTGTTAATTGCCTAAATAACACTTTTACTCTGTGCCATATGCCAAGCAGTTTACATTCAAGGTATGCTATTATACACTTTACATATTTAAAACCAGCCTATTTGTTCCTGCAGTTGTCAGGAATTCCAAGGTGTTTTCTGACAGGGAAGCATTTCTGCTAATGTATGACATGTCTCTATTTATTCTACTTCAAAAATAAAATTTTAAAAATTACTTCTCATCACTTACACATATTTGCAATCTCATCTTGGATACTTGCCACTACTACTCATGTCTGAACTTGGTAAGATTACATAAACATTTTTACAAACACAACATCAACAACTCAGTCAAATTATTCTGTTCTGTTTAAGACTACTTTTACCTACCTATCTTATAACCATTTCAACAAAATACATGGCTCTCACTGCAGCACCTTAAAGGAAGTATTATTTCCTGTAATTTCTGGAAAAATGCAGCCATACCTATCAAAATACATCTAACATGACAAAATATTTACATAGTGATTTCAAAACACCTTAAGACTAATGATTCAATGGCACACTAAACCAAGATTCTGCATTCTCTCCACATTATATAATTTGAAAAAGACTTGTCATCAAAACAAGTGGAGTTCAACACATTTAAGACAGTCTTACCTATTTTTAAGCAGAGATGTGAGACTCTCAGAGTTTAACTGATGCATTAAGGCATCCCTCAATGTCGGAAGCATTGACAGTACTGTTATTAAAAGAAAAAAAACAAACAACAAAACCTGTAAACATCACCAAAAAACCCCATTATAAACCCATCCTCAGCTCACACTCAATAGCTGCTATAGGATGTACATCCCATTGCTCAATACGCAAAGCTGCGAGGACAAACAAAACAGAAAACCCAGGGAGTGCTCAGAAGGGCAGTAACCTGTGTGCCCCTCACGGGCTGGGGCACAATGCTGCCCTTACCATGTGATTTTACTGGCTCCAGCTGCAGATGTGTATTCACATCCTGCATACACATGCCTCCAACTCTCCAGAAGAAAATCTGGCAAAAACCTACACTGCTGCATTTCTCCCAGTGAGAAGAAAAAGATCTGAGGTTTGTTATTTCCAGCAAAAGAACCAGAGAAAGGTATGTTATAAATGAGAGAAAGCCAGTGGGGAAAAAAAAATCCTTTACTTTCAGAACAATGTCTGATCTGCTGTTACATGATGGGAAACAGAAAATGGAAGACATGATAAATACTAAGAACAAAGTATGAAAAATCTTGTCAGGAATTCATGCTGCCAAACATAGGATACTTTCTACAAAGAAGGGCAAAGAAAAACCTAGTCCTTGCAGCAAGATCACTCCCAGCAGTACAAAATGGAAAAGATGAAAAGCAAACACCCAACTGGGCAAACAGGTTGGACTTACAGCCACCCAAGAAGCCATTAAAAATTTCAACGGAAAAAGAGAATACTGCCTAATTTGTTTAATAAAAATAGTTTTGAATGGCCTTTATTTACAATGGCAAGGAATCTGTTATAATTCTCTGTAATCTCCTTTCCAAAAATACTAAGACTGGTGCTGTAAGAAAAAGTACTTTCACTTTTTGCTCTCCAGCTAGTCAGCTACCTTCTAACTGTGTAGAAAACTGATGGGCTGATGTGCTTCTTATTAAAAATTACCCACCAATTTCTCCATGCAGATAACTAACAACGTGTTATAATGAATAAAATAATCCTGCTGTAAATTCAGTATTGTTTGCATCTAAATGCTGTTTCACACCTCAATACCACATGCAGTTTAAGGCAAAAACGGTCCTTAAGTGACAAAAAATTGTAACCTGCATGCATACTTGTAAGTTCATTGATGGTAAGGGCTCAGATGTCCCCTAAAATCCCTTTAATCCTTTACTCTTCAGACTCTCCTTATTTGCAAAACAACTCTATTTATGCACCAATATTTAATTAAGATTTTGAATTTACCTACATTTCTTATTCCTTTCCATCTTGACAATATGTAGCATAAAACCCCAAATACCTCCCCTTATCTAAAAGAGTAACTATTTCCTTATCTTACCTGTCATATTGCACGTCCTCTGATTACTCTCAAAGTGGTACTGCCTTCGTGCTTGGGCAATATACTCAGCTGCCTCTCGTTCCTGGATTTCTCTGATTTTCTTCTGGCCATATTTTCCCAATAAATAGACTCCTGTAGAGAAATATCCATATTAGAAGGTGCTTTTAAAAAGTGAGAAAAGTGCCTTAACCCTTTTATTTGATTTTAAAGCATAAGTATGCACAGTGGAGAATTTTTTTGGATATGGGGGTCTTGAGTCCTTTAATAATTATTGGCAAAGCAATACTCAGAAAGAATGTTTTCAAAATTCATTAAAATGTCAAGTCTTATGACTTGAATCAGTAGAAGAATCTTTCCTGAGGAGAGGTATCTTGCCATTCACAGAAGATATTTTTGGTACTACTGCAATGTGAACAACTAAGACTGAAGAGACTAAAACAAAAAAGATAAGCAAAGTAGGGTAAGAAAAACAAAGAATAGAGAAAACAAACAGAAATGCATAGGTCTAGAGATGGATGAAAATTTAAATTTTTAAAAATATATGCTTCTAAAATTAGCAGAAGTTAGAAAGAAACTCAAGTACTAAAGATCACATATAAGAAAATGTTATAGATCAACACTTCCTTTATTTGATCCTGAAACTTCCATAGGAAGAATCTTAGTTTCAATGGGGCTTTACGGTGGCTCTTTTTTTATCACACCTGGTTCCTACTTTCCAGCCACACTCTTCTCTTGAGGGTCTGACCATCCCTCATCACTCCCACTATGAATCTTCATTTCCATAAAGACACACCAAAAATCTTTGCTTTGCATTTTCATCTCTTCCAACATCCATCCATCTCTCCCTCTGAAGTTTCCCCCAACCATTTATCCCACATCACCAGGGGTTCAGATACCTATCCAGGCTGCCCACAGCCCTCTTCCCATCATTTCTCATGTCTGCCCCCCTAAGCCGCTCCTCAAGATACCACTACACCTTCTAGGCTTATCCTCAGCACCTCTGCCCACTGTAGGCTGCTTTCCATTAATTTCTCCCCCTCCACCCAGGCCTTCTTATAGCACCTCCCGTGTTCTTTGGTTCTTTGGCTGCCTCCTGTATGCACAGCCGTTTCCTACTTAGGAGTGTAACCAGCACTTCCTGTGCTCTCTCATGAAAGAGAGGAACAGAGATAAGGGAGGAACAAACCCATGCAAGAAAAGGCTATTGTACAAGTTAATCATCTTCTGTCTGTGTGGACTAATACTCTACTTAAACTCCTCTACAGAGAGCCAGCTCCAAATCTGTCAGGTCAATAACAGCACACAGAAGAAATTCGAATTACAAATCACGTATTTTAATTTTTTTCCTCAAAGTACCTTCTAAAGCTGTAAACACAAAGTTTTCTTCAAAGTTCAATTTTCACATTTAGAAGCCAATATTCAAACAAATGAGGCATTTAACAGTTGCTGCAAGCTGAAAGTTTCAAAACTAATTTTACAAACCAAATCTACAAAAACTATAAAAAAACAAACAAAACTCCCCAAAAAAACCACAACCAAAACCAAACAAACACACAAACACCATAAACAAACCCAAGATTTTGAATTCAGCTACATTTTTAGGTTATTTAAACCTTCCAAAACATTCCCCAAAACTACCATCAGTGTTTGAAAAGCCTTGTGCTCCAACATTCATGGTTGCAAAAAAATCTGGCTATTTATACTGGCATTATGTTTGCTCATATGCAACTACAAGCCAAACCATTCTGGAAAAATCACAGCACTTCCATTTCCCAAAAGCCTTATAAAATAGAAACTTCAGCCTTTAGGCAGACTGCCCACTTGCCATATGGAATATTCACGTTATTAGATGCCAACTTTAATAGTAAGCCTCCATATACAAAAAAATGTGATTCCACCATTAAATTGTTAACCAAAAATGAGACTTCACAATCAAGATTATTTTCATCTAAAAAGTTACCAATTCCTGCCAAGAACATCTATTTAGAATACAACTGTCAGGTTACTGATTTTTTTTTCAGCTAACATACTGAAATAGAAACAATTTTTTTAGCACTAGTGATCAATTCTTGAACACAGGATTTTTCCTATCATTTCACCACCACTACATTTTGCACATTACATTAACATATTTGTCCAAATGACTACTTCCGTTTACTTTCCCTGCACCCCAAAATAAATCCTTTTAATTCCAGGTTTTGTATCAGAAAATTTGTAAGTATAAAAAAAGACCCTTCCTGAACGTAGACAGGTCACAGCAGACATGCAAACAGTTCAAGAAGAATCATGTGGGTGCCCTGGAGTGATGTACAGGAGCAGCAGCTTTGAGATTGAAACAGCTAATTGCTCAACACCCCTGGTTAAGGCTGTGTGCCTACTCTGTACTAAGAGCGGCTGTGGCCTGTGAGGGTACAAAGTTGCAGTAGCTGTCATCCAGGTTTAACAAGGAGTCTCCAGAAAAAAAACACTTGCCTAAAACATGCAACACCAGCTACTAAGTCTCCTTTCTACCTCCCTTCCCTGAACTAAAGTATAACTTTGACCCACAGATGATGCTTAATCCAGGATTATCTTCTTCTTCTGTATCTTGTGATACATTAGAAGTTAATCAAAGTAAAAGCTGCACTACCCACCCACCTTAAACAAGCCCAGCAAACAACAGTAAGCTTGAGGTTTGGTTGCCAGCAGCATTCTCTGCATATCTCTCTGTTACCAACTGCACAGTTTGTAAGTGCCTCTAAATCACCTGGAGGACACAGTACTTCACTTGTGAAACTCAAGTTTCACTGTGACAATGAACTTCTGCCCACTGCACTCATTCCTGAGAACAGCAGCCTCTGCAAGTCTCTGGCTTATGAGATAGTTCAAGGAGCTGCCAGCCGGCGGGCTGGCTCACAGGGTGTTCACATTTTTCTTCGGGACAACCAGGTGTATCTACATTAATATGTTGCATTAATTTAGAGGACTCCACAATAATACAGACTTCTAAGAAGTCCAGAATGAGTGCCTCCCACAAAATCATCACATGAAGTTGGAAGCAGGAGAGAAAGCTACATCCAAAAACTGCCATGTCAAGTCAGCTAACAAACCCATAAAAAACTAAGCTGACATTTTGAAAGTCACTTGTTATAGAAATGCAAAGCCAGTATCAGCTTTTTTTAATATAATTTAGTTTTAACGCTCAGTATGGGACAGAAAGGTTGCAAAAAGCTGCAGCAGCAAGATTTACTCATGTCTTATTAGCTAAACTGCTCTATAGATGGAACTTCATGCTGAATCTTCCCAAAGGTTTCACACAAAATCAGGAATTAAGAAAATTCAGAAATAGTGAGACTGTCAAGGAGATAATTCCCATGGAAACTTTTTTCTATCTTTATCAAAATGTGCACTATAGAAGATACTATAGTCCCAATACATCTGATTTGGAGGGTTGAGAAACAGATGAGTGATAAAAACAACATCACCTGATGTCAGATGCTTCAAGAACAGGAACCTCAGTAAGGATCTCAAACTACAATTCATACAGTTTTACAACTGATCTTGAAACTGAAACATATCTACCTATGTGCTGGCTGTTTGTGCTGGATTTGGCTGGGATGGAGTTAAGTTGCTTCGTAGTACCTGGGAACAGTGCTGGTAATGGAGATGTTTTTGTAACTGCTGAGCAGGGCTTACACAAAGTCAAGGCCTTTTCCACCTATCACAGCACCCCACCAGAGAGGAGGCTGGGGGTCACAAGCAATTGGGAGGAGACACAGCCAGGACAGCTGATCCCAGGAGATCAAAGATGCCACCTCAGCAGTAAAATTAGGGGCAAATACAAGGGGAGGGGGAACCCTGTTCAGGGGCTGCTGGGCATGGGTCAGACCTGACTCGCTCCCTCATCCCACCAGAGAAGGGGGTGTGAGTGGCTCTGTGGTGCTTTAGTTGCTGGCTGGGAAGTGCCCTGGGGTCCACAGCACCTATATCCTGTGGAAACAACACTTTGATTTGAGGTAAATATGCTCTAACTTGTCTCCATATCCCTCTTTGGCTGTAGCACTGTACAGTCTCTTCCCACCTAGATGTAAATAATGCAAGAAGTTTGCAAAGTCTGCAGGCTCTTACATGCTCACTCTAGTAGCCTCCGAGAGGTAGAGTATTTCTCACATAAGTTATGGCTTCCCTCTCCCTCAGCCCTTTCCTTTCCTCACAGGTGGAATGGAGGGCTGAGCAGAAGAATGGGATAGCTAATTAGGAGGCATCAAGTTTTCAGGAAACCTCTTTTACAACCCTGAGTAACCTCTGCCCTCACTGCCATACTTAGGGGAAAAAAAGGTGAAAGTTTCAGTTGTAAGAATTTTATTATGTAGAATTTGTGCTGACACACAGAAGCCTGCATCTTTCCAGAACACAAACAGCTCTCTAAGTTGTGGTCTGTCCTTTTGTTCAAGCAAGCCATTCATCAAGGGACATAAAATTGTCCTGTTATGACTGAAAACCATCTTTAAAACATGCAGGCACTAAAGCCTTATTCTCTTGGTAACACTGAGTCCCACCAGAACATATTTAATGCCCCTGTGCTTACTCACAAACCAAGCCAACTTTCTCTGCTAAGCAGAGAGATTTCTAAACTGAAATACTTTTTCTGCAAGCCAAAGGTCACAACAGATGAAATTAAGCAATAATTAATGTACAACTGAAATCAGAACCATACATTGCAGACACACCCTGAGCTTGTTCTTCCACAGCAGCAACAGAATTTCAGTGGTGAATAATTCTGTAGTATCTACTGAAATCTACCTTGTATGCTGAGCACTGAGATAAAAACTACTTTAATCAAACTATCCAACAAGCATGTGAACCTAATGTGTCCTTGAAGCTCCATCATGCTCTCTCTCTACTTTCCATATTTCTAGTTAGTTTGATCCCCAACAACTAGATTTTGCTTGCTAGAAAACATTTAAGACTTTTCAGTATGCAACATATTTTATATTGTTAAAGAAACAACTTCTAAAGAAAGGGTTTGTACAGGGTCTTTGCTAAGGTGAGGCCTTCTCAACCCCACTCTGTGTTTAAGGGGAAGTTACACATATTTTTCAGTTGCTTTTTCCCCCAGTTGGAGCTCTTATTTAGTGAGATTTGTATCTTTATAAGCAGGAAAATCTGTTGTAGTGCTGAGACTGAGAGAAATTAATGAAAAATGACAGCCACTGATAACACGCATGGAATTCACTTCAGTAAAGAGAGGAAAAGTTACCAACCAACTCTGATTTTGATGCAGTAATTCAGTAACATAACACTGATACAATATTGTATTCGTAATAATGTAGAAACACTTCTGTACTGTCTAATAAATCATTAAATATCCACAATAATCTCTGATCATGTGCCAGTGAAGGACTTAAAATCATTAACTCTTGTGATATCCCATTTTCCTTGTTATACCCTCCTTCCCAGAACATGTACCTGCAGCTCCTAAAAAAACACCACTGAAATGTAGATTCCAGGCTCTGCTATTAAATCAGCAGAGCTGGATGCTTTCCTTAAATTATTCAGCCACTTCCAAATACTCTGTCTTCATTTAAAAGCAGTGTGTAAAGTTCCATTTCATCTTTCAAGATTTGGCATTATTTTCTGGAGGGTCCACCATGGATCTCAGAGTTCTGATTCACTGGTGCTGGCATTACCATACCTCATGTAGTTTTTTTAAGGTCTGATCCATAACTATGTAGATGACCAAAGCACTTGAGGTTCAGCTGCTGAACAGCTACAAAGCAGCACTCTGCAGTAATTCACTCCATCTCCCTGCCTCCCTTAAAATACTACAGTGCAAAGTTGCTGCTGGTGGCAGCTTATGATGTTCACCTGCTTGTGGAAGCCCGGATTTACTTCAGTCTCAAATACATAATAAGCAATTCTCTACAGTCCTGAAATACTACATAGCCTGGAGAAATAGATAATTGATCCATGCTGCAGAAAATGATAGCATAGTTTAATATTTTTCAGTCAGAAGTTGAAATGCTTATTACAGGAAGAGCATCTTGGGATTTTTTTTTTTTTTTTTTTTTTTTTTTGTAATTCCTTAAATGACATTATTTTACTCTATAGTTATTATTTTACTGACTTCATTCAGTCAGTAGCATTTTAATTAAAGTGACACTGAGCTGTATATAAACAATACCAATCATAAGGAAAAAACTGCAAACTCAGTTATGTTAGGTCAGTTTGCAGGCTGGCAGAAGGCTGTCTATATATGAGGAATTTAAGATTCCAGGCTATGAGAGACTCAAGTTCCCAGATACCTGCTTTCCCACTTGGGAATTGATCCACGTTTACCCATTGAAACTGGGAGAAGTGATTTTTTATTATTCCCATTTGTCCATCCAGCACTCTCACACAGACAGCTGAAGGGGAGGGAGAACATCTTCCAGGTGACAGCCTGGAGTGTAAATCTGTTTACTTAACATGGTGGGTTGCAGGTGTGGTGGTAAACATGACTGTACTGCACTCACAGAGCCACAAAACCTGCAGGTGAGGGGCTGAACTGGAGAAGCAGTCTGACCAGTACTGCAGTAACCATCACCCAGCCTATCATCATGGATTAATTGGCACTCTCTGGAAAACCGCAGAAGGAATTAATGATGAAAGAATGCAGACTACACAAGAACCAAGGCAAGCCAGAAGTAAATACAATTCACCTCCACATCAGACTTCAGCTGAATATATGACAAAAATATACTAAAAAAGCCCTGTAGCTCTCAGAACATTCAACTGACTGGCTTCCAGTCAGGCTGTGCAGTTCTGTGTCATTTGCACTGGATATAAGGACATTTGCCGACTGAGTGCACAAAGATACAGCTGTGCCTTTTGAGGAGTATCTAATCTCCAGCTGCACAGCTATGCGCTTCATTGTGCAACACAGAGACAGATCCAATGTGCGCTTTTAAACCCATTTCCAACTAAAAACAACCCAATAACAACTTCAAGGGAAGGTGGAGCTTACTAGACCATAACTACCCTACAGGTTTCCACAAGAGCCTTAAGGGAGAAAGTGCTTGAATGCAATCCTCTCTGTGAAAGTTCTGTGTCTGCAACTAACCCGTATTTGTTAAGAGAAGGGCAATAAAGTCGGTGAAGGGCCTGGAGCACATGTCCTATAAAGAGTGGCTAGCTAAAGGAGCTGGGGGTGTTTAGCCCAGAGAAAAGGAGGCTGAGGGGGAGCCTAATCACTCTCTAGAAATACCTGAAAGGCCATCGTAGCCAGGTGGGGTCGGTCCCTTCTCCCATGTAACAAGTGACACAACAAAAACACATAGTCATAATGTGTGCCACGGGAAGTTCAGGTATGACATTAGGAGGAATTTCTTCTCACAACGGGTGATTAGACATTGAATGGGCTGCCCAGGGAGGTGGTGGAGTCGCCGTCCCAGGAGGTGTTTAAGGAAAGACTGGATGTGGCAATTAGTGCCATGGTCTAGTTGACGAGGTGGTGTTCGGTCCATGAGCTTTTTCCCAACCTAATTGATCCTTGGGATATTTGACAATTCACCTCAACGCACAAGTCATATAAGAAAGTGGATGTTTCCAGCCTCCATCCCAAAAACAACACAAGTGTCACCCGCGCTTTGCGCGCTTCAACCTTGTTTCAAAGTAACGCGACCACCCGCCGTAAGAGCACCCGGGCAACCGGAGCTCCTGCCTTTGAGGGCTTAAGGGACGAGCCGTAGATTCCCTCCCAGCCTCGGGGAAAGTCCTGCTGGCACCCGGCTCTCCCGGGGCGGGCGGGCACAGAGCCGCTCCAGCCAGCGAGGGAGGGGCCCGCCCGGCCGCGGGGCTCGTCGGGCCCAGCGCAGCTCCGAGGGCCGCGCCGGCGGGAGCCGGGAGCGCTCCGCAGGAGGCCCCCACGGCCGGCGCCGCGTCCCCCGTATCACCGCCCCCGCCCTCGACCGGGCACTCACCGCCAAGGAAGGTGCCAAGGGCGAGGCATTTCTTCTTGTGCCGCTTAAGGAAACTCCAGAGCGACCGGAGCATCCTGCGAGCCTGGCCCGGCCCGGCCCGGCCGCCCCTCGGGTCCCCGCGGCGGCGGAAGGGGGCGGAGGAGGCGGCGGCACCGCCCGCGGTGCCCCGGAAACAGCGCCCGGGCCCGGCATGGCGGAGGCGGGGGACGCGGCCGTGCTGGCCTGGATGGACCAGGCGCTCGACGTGGTCAGTGCGGGCCGGGGCTCCCGCTGTCCCGCGGGGAAGCCTCGGGAGCCCCGGGAACCCTCACGGCAGCGGGGGGGATGGGGGCCGCGGGAGCTCCTCCCGCTGCTGTGACGCTGCCCTGTGAGAGCTGCGCCTCTCGCCAGTCTGTCTGTCTGTCTGTCTGTCCGTCCTGCAGGCCAGAGAGGCGCTGGAGAAGGGGGAGGTTCCCGTGGGCTGCCTGCTGGTCTACAACGGCGAGGTCATAGGCAGGGGCAGGAACGAGGTCAACGAGACGAAGAACGTGAGTTGAGGCGGGCCCGGGGCCGCAGGCTCTGCCGGCCCTGCCCTGCGCTGTGCCCGTGCCGTGCTGGGTCTCAGAGATCGCTGAAACTCACCTGGGGGCTGAGAGTGAGAAATGGCTGTGCGCCCTTTCCTGATGAAGTTCTGTCCACAGCCCAGAATAAAAAACTGTTTCCTGTAGATTTTAGACCTGTTGCAACTTTAGCCATTGAATTAGCTATAAGATCTGGTGCTGAGAGACCCATTAATGCCAACACGGATTTTGTACAACTGGAAGTTTTGTATAAATTAATCTGGCTGCAGGATCTGGCTGTAATTTATATTAGATGTCTCAAATCTGAAAACGTAGAAAAAAGTAAAAATGAGTCTTTTAAGCTCAAAAATTTAACAGTAGAGATGAATCATTATAGTAACTTCTTCTGCAGGACAATCTGTAATGTATTAAGAAGATTCTATTACAGCTTTAAGAAAGCCAGATGACAGAGAAATTAGGTATCTCACGTTACACCATTGCAAACACTGTGGGGAAGCAGACACTTCTTGGGAAAATCATGCTAGAGGTATTAATATTGTGTAGGAATTACATGTTAATAAACAGTCAGAACATAACTGACAAGCCTGATAACAAAATGAAAATCAACTTAAAAATGTCAGGGAAGCTTTCAGGCATTTTTAGTATCAGGGCTGTCTGAAGGTACATACTAAAATGCAAGTAGCCTGATTAAAAAAAAATCAGCTGGATTTTGGAAACAGTAATCTGTTAATATCTTTGAAAGCCAAGGGGTTTTTTTAATTGCTGCTAAGCTCAAGTTTCAGTTATTTTGTGGCTCAATTTTCATAGATGTTTATATTTTAGTGATTGGAAATGCTGGGCACTTAGTGCTTCTAAATTTTTTATCAGATGTGTAATTGCTCCATGTAGTCTAAAAAAAAAAAAAAAAAAGTAAGCTTGAAAAAACGTGCTTGTTATGAAATGTGAACATCAGAAATTGTTTTTCAGTTTTTTCCTAATGATTTCTGGCATTATTTAGGGACCATCCTGGGGAGAAAAAACAATCCTCTTGAACCATTGAGGCAGTTCCAGCAGACATCATAAATGTCAAGGTCTTTTTAAAACTAATGTCTTGTCCCACCTTATATTGAAGGACTTCTCCAGACCATCATTCCTCAGATGGCTAAAAAATGTCTGATTTCCAGTTTCAAACTGTTTATGTTCTGTTTATATCTCCCTGTTCTTCTGCCAGCATCATCCATTATTTTACATAGCTTGGATGAATATAAAGTCTTATTCCTTTGCAGCTTTTGTTTTTTTCCCAGCCAACTGTTTAATTTCCTCTCAGAAGACAGGCTTGCTTTCTGTGTTCTGTATTATAATAATCCTTTTACATAGCCATTCCAGCTTTGATTTTTTTTTCTTGAATTCACTTAACCAGAACTCTCTATTTTATTCCAGATAGACTTGTGCTGTTTTTGAGAGCAATAGTACTTCACATTCTCTCTGGAAGAAAGTCTACCCATCTTTTCTGGAGCTTCCTTGGTGTTTTATACTGTTTTGTTATTCTTCTTTTGTTATTTTGAAATTTTTTTTGCTCCCATTTAGAAGGCCATCCACCTCCTGAGTGACATTATCACCTTGTCCCTTCTTGTGATGTTTTTCATCATAAAAAAACATCACATCATCAGCTGTTTTCTGTAGGGGTTTTTCCAGTTAATGCCAATGACACAACTGAAGGCATTTAAGCCAAATGATCTTTGAGTGTCTGTGGTAATGGTATTGGACAAATCCCTCTGGACAAATATTTCCCCTGTCAATGCAATGTCCTTTTCTTGTTCACCTTACGTTTCTTGCATTAGGCTGTTTTCCCCACTCACAATAATTTTACAGGTTGTGCTGTGCCAGATGCACTGGAGATGTCCAGAGAGACTGGTGTTTCTTTTGCCTAGAAAAAACATTTGTTAAAGAAATTTACTAGGATAATTTAGTGTCAGCTATCTTACTGGTATAATTTACCTTTTATGAGGACTAGTCCTTGTAACGCTGCTTCCAAAGGTTTGTTATCTTGCCTGTTTTACTATTGAGACCCTCCTGAATCTATAGGTGTCAGTATTGTATGACACCTATCCTCCCTGGAAATCTTCCTGGTTTTCATTACAGTGACTGTTTGCTCTGAAGGTTTCACTCATGCAGTACTCTGCCTTGATGCATTAAAACATTGCTGTGGGACTGGCAGCTTTCTGGCCTCCAAAATGCAGCTTTATAACATACTGACTTTTTTAACTTCATGAAAACTTTGTTCCTGCTTTGAAAAAGTGATCGTTTATCTAGTAAGATCTTCAGTCCTTCCCTGCAATTCTGCCACTGGTCGGGAATCAGCTTGCCTCCAAGCCTGGTGTCAAATAAATTCTGTCTTCTCCTTAAGCAGGTCCCTGCATCCTTTGATGTAAAGGGCTGAAGTTAGGAGCAGGTAGTGTCTTCTTTATGCTCTCTTGCATTATGTTCCTAAACTGCTCATTTTGGCAAAAAGATTTAGTTGCCAAAAACTCCAGTGTTTTCAGGCTGTCTCCTGTCGCCCTGAACCTTTTTTTTTTGGGCCTGCCATGTCCACAGCAGAACACATCAGTATCAGAAATACTGCTGCTTACACTGTGGAAGTTATTTGCAAAATTACTTATCATTGCATTCTTCTGGGAGAAGTTGCTTTTGGAAGAAGAAAGTTTGTGTGCAGCTGTGTTTGGTTTATTTTATTTATTTAGGAGCATGGCTGTGGCATCAGCATTTCAAAACAGTTAGACATGACACTGCTTGTCTTCATTGGGCAACAGTGCAGCAAATGTCTGTGTAAGACACTGGGTTTAGACAGCCTAGCAATTCATTCCCAAGCTTGTGCCAGTGCTGTGTTCCCTCTGGCAGCTCCCACATTTGCTTGTTCACAGTCTTGCCTCAGACCAACCTGAAAATTTTCTCACTTACAGCACAGGTGGCCCTCTCCAGCTAGAAATGTTTTTTTTCGCATCTTTGTTCCCACAATGTGATGCAATCATTTCCTTCCCAGTAAAATGCTCTCTGTCTTAGGTTCATTATTGATGCACAGGGACATCTCCTCTTTGTTCTGTCCTGTTGGGTCATTGTAGCAAGTGTCTTGCAGGCACAGTATGGGATAGTTGAAAATCAAGTACTGTTTGTGTAGTGAAGCCACAAGATAACACAGAAATTTGAGCTTTGGCCCCCTTGAGTCCCACTTGTTATATATGGTCTAGAATTTAGAAAGTAAGCTTTTTAGGGCAGTGGTGATGTCTTTATCTTGCCACAGTTTGGGGCACACTGAGTCAGGTTTTTTTTTCCTTGGTATGCCCTTTGCCACTGTAACAATTCCCATTTTCTCTTTCTACTTTTAAACTGCTTTTGCTTTCTTGGCTTTAAAATAGTGTGTAATATTTGGCCAGTTAAGCTTATGGATTGAGTCAGTGATTCAAAATTAAAATAATCCCTCTTGTATGTTATTTTATACACAGCAAGTCAAAAAAAGGCTATCTAGTCATAGCTTAATACAAAACAAAATCTTAAGACAGATCTGGAAGGCAAATTTTTCCCTTATATCTTGTCTTTAAGAGGGACCTTCAATGGAAAAAACTCAAGCAAGAAAGGAGTAGCATAAATCTTTCCCTTGCACATCCTTTCCACTTCTAAAAGTGAATACCTTAGGGACTTCCAGAGCCCAAGACTATATCTGGGTCATTGTTTCTGATAGCTGTCCGTGCACATATCTTCCATGAATTTGTCTAGACCTCTTTTGAACTCATTTATGTTTTTGGCTTCCATAGCATCCTGTGGCAATGCGTTTCACAATATAATTATGTGATTTGTGAAAGTGTACTTCCTTTTGTTTGTTTTATATCTGCTGCCTGATAATTTCATTGGGTGCTCACTTGTTATGAGAAATAATAAATCACAGTTATAACTGGGATTTTTCCACATTTTTCTTGATTATTTTAAAAACCTCTACTGTAGTCCTCTCAACTTGGAAAACTAATGTCTGTATCTGTTACGAGCCACAGTCTAATTAGTCTCTAAATGGAGACTGTTCTGTAACTTGGATAATCCTTTCCTACCCTGAGGTGAATTTGTCCTGATATTCCTGTGTCTTCAAGACATGAGATGGCCAAAACAATGCATATTATTTAAGATATGGCTACACTGGTGTGTAGTAATGTTCTGTATTGGTGTAATCTCATTTGTGTAGCTGTCTTCTATTCCTGCTGAAGCTGTTAGGACCTGCAGCTGCTTGGCCTTTCTAGGAGTTGTTTTAAAATATTTTCAAACAGTATTAAACACAGCAGTAAGTTATGAGTCCTTTGCCATGTATTGTAGAGCATCCCACTGCTATCACCACAGATTTTCACAGTGTTAAAAGATTAACCCAAGTTCATGTTTTGAGACGAAGCTATCAAGGGTCTTGTAAGGACATACAAAACAGAGGTGGAAATATAATCTGGATTAAGTCTTACTATAATGTTTGTTTCAAAAACGTCCCTTTTTTCAGAATAGATAGAAGAAGAAGGAAAATACTAATAGTCTTAAGTCAGAGGAGCATCAGGCTCTGACTGAAGAGTCCTTTCAAAACTAGTACTTCCTGAAATTTTTGCTGTGACATTTCATTGGCATAACACAGTGCTGCAGACATTTGAGAGTAGTTGCTGATTGTTTTGGTCTCCCTGCAATTAAAGTCAACACTTCTGTTCGGGTTTTTTGTGCCACAGATATTGAAATACTAATCATTCTGTTATCTTGGATTTAAAAAAAAAAAAAAAAAATTTTTATTCCTTTGTCTTTTTGTAAACAGTTGTATGCTGAAATCCCTGCCTGTTACTTGAGGGACTTACTGTACATGTATGTACCCCGAGCATTAAACCTGTGGCAGATACAGAGTGTGTGCCTAGCTCACCAGGCAGTTGCAGAAACATACTGAAATTGTTGCATGTTCACAGTGTATTCATTCCTTGTGAGCACAGTAATAATGTCAAAGGGAGCAAAAAGTACCGGCAAGGAGGACCTTGTTAATATTTCCAGAGCAAGTAATCCAGCCTGTATTCTTGCTTTTGGAAGTAGACTGGGCTGTGGGCTACAACAGTTGTGCCAGTGCACTTTCTGTGTCATTTAATCCTCAAATAGAGCTTTTGTGTCTTGCCTCACTGTGCTAGCATGACTGAGAGAGGAGAACTTCTGAGCATGCTTCTCTGCCTAGGAAAAAGTAGAAGAAAAAACTGGCACTTGTAGATCTTGTGTGCTGCACACAAAGATTTGGGGTTGGATATTTTCTTTCTTGGGTTGAGTATTTTTTTCTGCAGTCTGGGTGGTATGAAATTTCTTTCAATGTGAACCAGCAAAGAGCTTTACATTACTTTTATAACAAAAGTCAGTAAATGCAAACTTTTAAGAAAATACTTGTTTTTATCTTCTAGGCTACTCGACATGCAGAAATGGTGGCAATCGACCAGGTCCTTGACTGGTGCAAGCAACACAAGAGGGATTATAGGGAAGTGTTTCCACAGCTGGTGTTGTACGTAACTGTAGAGCCCTGTATCATGTGTGCAGCTGCCCTGCGCTTGATGAGTATCCTTTCTTGCTGACTCACACCGGCAAACTGTGTCAAACCATTACTCCTTTGGCACTGAGCCCACAAAGAAAGGCTTGACAGAGTCAGGGAAAGTCATGAGGGGAGGTTTGAGGGTCTGCACCCCCCTCCATGGTGAATAGAGAGAGACTCAAGTGAAAGAGAGATGGTGCAGTTATGACAAACAACTGTGAGAGAATAAAAATACATTTTAGAGATGTTTGTTAGCATGTAAAATGAGCTAAGTGCAGTTCAGTGTTCAGTTTTGAATGTTGTATCAATCAGTAAACCGTGTCTATGTATGCCCCTGCTTTGGGGATTCATGCTTCCCCTTTTCTGAAAAAGGCTGGATGTGCATCTTCAGCAATACATCTTACATCATTCAAAAGTAAGTTCTGATTTTATGAGGGAGGAATTGTAGCTCAGACTAATTTAGTTTGAAGAGTTCAAGCACATTTTAGGAAATTTGATGACTGCCTAGATCAGGCTTCTGTACTTCCTGCTTGTTTTTAACTTAATACCTTGACTCACTCCCATAAATTCCACGGGTTGTGTATGGCTGTCGAAATGAGCGATTTGGAGGCTGTGGCTCCGTTTTGAGCATCTCATCTGATGCTATGGTGGACTCAGGAGACCCATTTGAAGTAGGCTGTAAAATGTTTCCCTTTGTTTCCCAGCTAGGGTACTGTGCCTGGCTTCATTACCAGGCTTTGAGAATGTTATGCATCACTTTAACAGGACACAGATAGAAGATGATGTAAGTCAAGTAAACTTGGCTTAGTAAGAAAATAAAGTAAAACAAAATTAGAAGTTTTCTCTTAAAGAAGAGAAAACTGAGGAAAACTGATGAAGGTCTAAAATTATTTTAAGGGATGTATCAAAGGGTAAGGGAAAGAATTATGCTTGTGGAACAAGATAAGAATTAAATATATCTAAAACGTGTAATACTTAGAACAATAAGTATATGCTGCAGGAAGAGATGAGGGAAAATTATTTTAAGCTGCAGAATGTACAAACACATAATCAATAAAGATCAAGTAACAGCAACTTAGAAAATGACTGGGTTTTAGCTGAGCCACTGGAAATAATTATATTTTTGTTTTCAGTCCGTGTGTTTATGAGATAAAATATATTAGCCTAGACTTGCTTCATGTAGTTCAAATCCCAAAAAAAATTGAACTGCAACAGTAGCAGAGGAAATTCAGTTTAGATATCAAGAAACTTTCTGCATAGTAGGGATACTGAAAGACTGAACAGTGTCTGGGATGATTTAGGCATCTTTGTCATGGGAGAAAGGCTGTACAAGCACTCAGTGAAGGTAGAGTATAAATAAATCTAGGTACTTTACAGCATGATACTAGCTATGTACCCATACATACATGTGGAGAGTATTTATAAATTTTATTTATTGCATTATTCACAGTTGTACATGATCTTGCCTTATACAGTGATACTGATTTCTGGACTTCTTTTCCACATTTCATGTTAATGATTTAATGAATGTAAAAAAACAGGTAATGTATTTCAGCATTGTAAATAAGCACCAAAGGCTCAAGGCTCAAAGAATTTCAGTCAGCAAGAGAATATTGTTTGGCACTTCAGTGTAAGCGTATTAGGCATCTTTCTCTCAGTGTGTCACTGAGACTAACATCTGAATTAATTGGTGTAGTCAGTACTGGAAGAGTGTTCATTTGCTAACATTGGCATGTGGTATTAAATTTTTTTATACCTTCAGAAGACAGAAAGCAGAAAGTTCTTGATACTAGGAATCCTTTGTTTCTGTAGGCAACTGCAGTGGAATGTATAGAAGTAACTACTTATTTTCTAGTATGGGTGAAGATTTATTTAGTGTGAGTAACATTTTAATGCTTTGTCACTAGTGTTCATGGCCTGGAAAAGTATTTTAGAAGGACCAAAAAGATCTGAAAGGTGACTGCAGGAATAGATATGTGCATGAGTGTTTTCTGTTAGGAATCTTATCTGCAAATACCTAGGTATATGTCTCGTATGTTTCCAAGTGCATGAGGAGTATGGGAGGTTGGAAACACATTAATAAGAAATAAATTGTAGATTGCATTAAAATTTTACATAATTTATTAAGAACGTTTGTTTTGCCTATTACTAAGTTATTAGGGAAATTACTTACTCTACTAAGCCTCAACATAGCAGTTTTCAAATGTATTAGGTATTAAACCTGAAAAAGAGATTTTTTTTGACCCCTAAGTTGACAGTAAGGTTGTTTAAAATTATTTTGTACTCAAGACATTATTGTGAAGCATGGAACAAGTTATTCTCAGATGTGTTTACTAACATCATTCTAATTTGAACAGTGCTCTTCTGGCTATCGTGCTGAAGAAGCAGTGGAATTGTTAAAAGCTTTCTACAGACAAGAAAATCCCAATGGTAGGTTTTACATTAATGCATCCATTTTGATCCCAACCTCATTTAAAAGAATGTTGGCACTGGAATTACTGTAATTCACTTGTGATGATTCTTTTCCTTTCCTGTCTCTTGGCAGCACCAAAATCTAAAGTACGGAAAAAGGATCGTCGTCAGTAACCCTACGCTGGTGGGACACAGAAACTTACCAAGAAATTATATGTGAAGGTTTCCTCAGCATGCTGCTTTTTTAAAATGTGCAGTTCAATCAAGCTATGTTTAATATTTTGTACAGATTTTTTACTAATAGAATACTTAGTACCTGTTCTGCGTTTCTATATTTGTAATTTCTTGTTATCGTGACAAAAAAAAAGAATAAATGTCTGTTTTTAGAAAGAGGGAAATTGATGGTTCAAGTCCACTTGTTTACAAACAGATCCATTAAAATGGTGCTTTTGTACAGCACATTCTAGAATATTATTTTCCTTCTGTGTGTGGAGAAGCATCTTGCTTTTCAATAGTAAATGTTTGCTTAGGCAAGCAAGTAACTCTCTTGGAAGGTTACATTTGTAAGTTCTTTACAGTTTGTGTGTGTATATTTATTCAAAAGGCATATAAAGGAATTGTACAGTCCTTGAAGACTTAGGACCATTACAAATATTTCCTCGTTTTTCCTGCCTTAGCACAAGCCAGATTTTCAGAGGTAATTTCTGAAAGCCACATACCTGTGTAGACAGGGACGTACACATAATCATGTGTCTGTTTGTGTGTGCTGTTGCTTAATAAGGATAAGCAGATATCACTTGGCTGCACAGCACCTTCATACAAAGTTGAGGAGAAACTCTCCACAGCTCTCTTTCTACTGTCCACTCCTCTCGTGAATATCAATGTAAGAAATACTTTAATCCACTAAGAAGTTGTTCTCAGCTCCTAAATTATAGTAACCACAATGGGCAGATGCAAGTGAAAACCAGGAAATGAAGTTGGTAATAACATGAATAAAATATATTTAAGATATTTATCTTTTCATAGTGTTAGTTGGCTTTGTAATTTCTGTGTACTTTGCTTGGCTATGCAGTAATTTATAATCCAGAAGAGGGCCTTCAAGTTCCACTAATGAATTAAGAGTACAAGTACAGTTCAATCTTGATTGTATACCTCTTAGTGGATACTTACATGAGGGATGAAATTGTTTGCATTTATTTGGCTGTTATTCAGAAATTTGAGAAATGCTGTAGCTTTTTTTACTTTATGCAGAAGTGTGTTCAAAATTTTATAACTGAAAATCTGAATACATTTAAACTTTTTGGATAGTTTAAATAAATACTTTCAAAAGTGTTTTTAAAAAGAATATTAAAAGCATTATTTGTGACCATTGCTCTTAATAACTTAGAATTTGTATTTTATGCATTTACTTAATGTTTACAAAGTGACATGAGAAAGAAGCATTTTTACCATAATAGCTATTTTAATAGTTTAGAAATAATATTTATTTGACTTAAACCCTTTAACTGATGTCAGTTGCCTATCCTATTCTCCTGACCATTACTTAGAGCCTCTTTGAGTCTTTTCCATTCCATAAACAAAAGTTATGACTGTGTTTGTAGATTTAATCTGCTTCACAGCTCCAAGGGCTTGTGAAGCAGACAGCTAAGCTGGAAAAGCTATTTAGGAAAAGACCATTTTTAATGACTGGGATGGCTTTATTGGAAAGAAACAGGCATGCCTGTGGTTATGGTATTTGGCTGGTGATAGAAGATGGCAATTTATCGCTACTGATACATTCACATCTTAGCTGGACCATAATTTTCTTATACCTTGAAGAAATCACTGAAGTCCAAATTAAAGGCATCAGACATCTAGCTTGTCACTGACATCAGTGGCAATAGGAATTGGACCCTTCATACTGTTTTGAACCAGGACCTAAATCTCTCAACATCTTCTCTTTTTCAGAGGGGCTATGAACACTTTCCTTTCCCATTGCCTTCTTTCAAAGAAGAATGTTGTTATTGGAACATGTATGACAGTAGGAGCCATGTAAATAAGTAGAATGATTACTGGTTGTAGGACAAAACACATTTTAAAAGCTTTGTCCTATTTTTCAACCCTTAAATTGAAACAGGATTTTTTTGTCAGTGGTAACCTGTCACTTAATAAACAGTTCAAGTCTTGTGCAAAGCCAAAAAAGACTGAAGAGAATGAGAAAAATAAAAATTTCTCTTGAGAATGATCAGGGCTGATAATGTGCATGTTGAAACAGAAGCATGGAAGAAAAATAGTGTAGCACAATAAAAACTGTAATTTTATGTCAGAAAGGTTATAAAAGGTACTTCTGTTTACTGTAACAGTGGTCTAGTATTGAGGAGAATTTGGATGGGGAAGAGGTTTGTCTTGTCTCTTTTGGTTAGTTGGGTTTGGGGTTTTTTAGCATAATAATTAGTTTGGGAAGTAAACTGCTGAAAGATTATGCTGGAAGCAAAAATGCAGCCCATTCACCTGAAAATCTTGCTATGTACCCAAGTAAGAACAAATGCAGGTACGCAGATATTTTTATAAAATAAACAAATCCACTCCTGTGTGAACACAAGCCACTCCTCAGAGCCGTGCAGCTGGCCCCTCCTTGCTCCCCACAAGCAGAGCTCTCCTCCCTCCCTGCAAATGGCAGGAGCCTGGGAGGCTGGTGCTGTGCCCCTGCCCTTAGGTGTGCCTCAAGCAGGTGCCCCAGTCTGCTGTGCCACAGCTCTTTTAACCGTGAGTTTTGAGCTTGTCAGCATTTTTTAGAGTCAGATTTCCAAACCTGAGAGATCCACAAGAAATTACAGAGATCCTGGGTAGAAGGTTCTAAGTTCAGGCTCAGAGAAACTTAGTGACCAAGCTCAATGCAGGGGCTGGAAAAAAGGCAAGAGGAAGCCATGACAATTATTACCTGATAAGCTGACTGGTTTCAGTGCTCTGTATCAGAAAGTGAACTTAACAAGAAAGAGATTAGAGAATACAGAAAGAATGTTAGGAAAAGATGCAAACCATTCTTGGAGGCTTATTCAATGAGAAGATGCTTGCTCATGGCTGCAGAACCATAGTTGAGAACTGCTGATGCCAGGTGAAATCCCGCAGCAAACTGAGTTGCACATCCTGGAAGAAGTATTGCTGTCTGTTTGCTGGGGACCTGGTGTCAGGCTTTGGCTCTAGCTTTAGAGGAGTGTCAAGAGCAACAACTTTAATTGTTACTGACACCTGGAAAACTCAAGAGCAGCAGCTTATAAATGGTGCTATTCATTTTCACAGTGCCTTTACTTATTTTTATCTATTTGTTTCTAGGTTGCCACATAGCAGGCCTCAAGAGCAGCAGTAAATATATTCAGCTGGTTTATTTAAAGAAGTTTAAATGCTTCACCATTTTACTCTTGCCGCTTGATAAATAAGCATTTGTGCTTCAGGGTTACATTTACCTTGGACTGATTTTTGCCAGTTCATCACAGGTAAACATGATTTTATTTCAGCCTTTGGTTTGCTTGTCAATAGTCTGACATCAAAATATATTGAACCAGCTAGGAGGGCAGGAAGCAAAACAATGCGGCTTTGTCTCTGCTAAACCGATTACAATTGACAATCCAAGGCTATAATAAATATGTCTTGTGACTTGCACACTAGAGGAGAGCCTGAATTTAAATTATAGCTTTGGGTTTTGAAATGCTCACTGATCCATTCCATTCCCATTAAGAGTGCCTTCCACTCTGCAAAATTAAGTGATATCTTTACATGACAGTTTAATTTAATTAATTTGTTTTTCGATACGTGCATTTATGGAGTTTCTCCATTAAGCTTTTGAAATGTCTGTAGGTCCTATGCATTAATGTAAATGCGCCATGGCCCATAATTACCTTTGGCAGGCTTAGGGCACTGATAAAAAGATTATATTTTTAAAAACTAAAGTCTTCAAACTTCCTCGGTGCTTGGCAGGAAATCTATTTCTGTGTTTTATTTGGAGCAAGGCTGTGGAGCCTGCAGCCAACAACTCCAGTGTAGGCAGTAACTGTTACATTTTAGAAGAAAATACATTTGAGGCTAAATGAGAGAAAGGGAGAGGACGACAATTAGTGCAAGAGTACTAGAAGCAGCTGTTGTGTCTTTTGCCTTGTGGCTGCCAATATATACTCTTATCATTAAAGTACATCTAGAAACAAGGTATTTTCTATGAAATTACTTCACAAAACATGGATCTTTTTCTTTTTAAGAGGCTGCTCCAAAGTGAGTTTACCTTCCTTTTTTCACAATAGCTCTGCACTAGCCAAGAATACTGGATTCTCCCTTTGCCTCCTCCTCCCTCCTTTCTAAAAATGAACTTTTCAGGAAAATATGGAATTCGGAGAAGTTTGAAGGAGAGCAGATGGCCAACAGTGATCCAATAGGATGCAAAACTTCAGTTAGGTAGTTGCTTGGCAGGCAAGTACAAGTGAGCCTGTGGTGTTTCCATAGTGATGTTTTCACATGGTGCCTTCCTTTTGTCTTTTAAAAATCTAAGTGATTTTTAAAAAAGAAACAGGGGGTGTGGGGGTAGGGGATAATAAAATAAAATGAAGGGCTCTGCCAGGGGCAGAAACTTGGGCTCATCTCTGATTTCTGCCTGAGCAGTGATCCACTGTCCTCAGTTGCTATGGTGCTTGTGTGTGCTGTCTTGCTGGATAAAGCAGGGACAGCTTCTGAAATTATGACTGAGACTGTAGTATTCTTGGAGGGGGACTGATTTTTCTGGTGTCTGCATTTTACATTTACTTATGGGGTAAGGTTTGCCATGGCACTTCTCTAATCCTGAGAGCTTTCTCTGCCTGCAAGGAGGCAGTGCAGCAAAAATTAATGCTTTTAAATTTGACTCAATTCCTACTTTCTCCTTTCAAGCCTTAGAGGTAGATATCACAGCCACATTAGTTTGGGAGGATATAAACAACAGCCATTATCTGTGCAGCCACATTGCACAAGAGAAACAAGGCTTGTAGGGAGGGGCAACATATTCTATTATGCCAAATGACAGTCGGAAAGAACCAGACGAGATTTTCAACATCCAGCCATAGGGACACCGAGTTCAAAAGCTTGCCAGCTTTTTCCACACACTTAAAGCAAAATGAAGACAAATAACTATGTTCCATCTCCCTGCAAAACTTGCTTTTCTTGAAAGAAAGAAAGAAAAAAAAAGGAGGACAATTTAATTATCAGCTAGTTTGAGCGGGAAAGGTTTGGTAGGAGGCTGGACTCACAGCAAACGCTTTCTAACTCTCCAGCACTTGTGCCAGCACTCTCTGAGGATCCAATGCAATTTTCCCTTCTCAAAAGCTTCCCAGTAAGGTGCTGAATGCAGCAGCTCATTTGCTGAGCCTCTCACTGAGGAGAAGCAGGTTCCCAGCAGGAATGCTGTGGGACAGGGGGAGAATGGTTCACATTAACCGTGGCTTATGAATCCCAGCATGAACTGCCCTGGGTGCTGTGGTACCAGCAAATGAAGTCAGTTTATCCTGTGAACAAAGTTACCTAGCTGCACTTCTGTGCTCTGCCTCACCTGTGCATTTAGAGCTGCTCGGGAAGGGAGCTCCTGTACTGACCAGCCTGTTATTACCTCACCCTGGACACAGAAAATAAGTCTTCTCTGAAGAAACTAATTTTCTTGGCCTCTGTAACCTCTTTCCAGTCATGCTGTGCAGCATTTGCACTGGCAGCAGCCTGAATGAATAATTCGAAACTTTACTTGTTTAGGGCACTTTAAATATTTCAATGTGTTTATCCTGTCAGGGTGCTCCATAAGGATGCTTGAGCTACCAGTGATAAGGGGGAGGGCTGAAGGCTCTCAGCCATGGTAGCCACAAAAACTTGATTACTTACAAAGTAGGACACTTCAGGAGCATTTCCACTGCATGGGAAATCTGACAACTTTGCTGTGGGCAACTGCAGCTAAGGGAGAGTCAACCTATGGATTGACCTATAGATGCGGAGTCCTTGCAGTGCTGCTGTGCCACAGAGGACAGCTAGGAGATGGCATTGCAGTGGTTTGGAGCTGGGCAAAGTGGGACAGCTCAGATTCTTGCCCATCTTTACTTTCACCCTGTGCCATGGCTGTTTCCTCAGCACTCACTCACTCACTCACTCCAGCATATTTTACTGAGAGTTTATCTGCTTGCTCCTGGAGCCTTTGTTCTGCCTTTATACTCTGCGACAGAGCTCCAGAGTGCTCCCGTTTGGAGCCACTGCCTGCTCATTTCAGAGCACCCTCGGGCAGTGCTGCTCAGCAGCCACCAGCCCCTGCCTGTGTGCCGAGGCTGCACTTACAGACCTGAACCCAGGACATCTCTGGGGCTGCTTTTGTGACGAGCTCAACCCGGCTGTCCATGGAACGCACACCCCTGTGGCTCTCCTCTGGCATATTTTCATTTTGTGCCCTCTTCTCTCTCCTGCTGCCCCCTGAAAAGCAGTCAGGAGCTGTTCTGCATCACAGTGGTGAGGAGCTCCTTCCCTCCTGCCTTTCTGCTGCTCCAGCTAGAATAATGCCAGCTACCAAGAAGGAATAACCCACAAGGAGCCTAATGAAACAGCAATCTGGCATTAAGATGTGTACATAGTTGCCATTTGTTAAATTGACAGATGACATTTGGAACATGCAGCCCCTATTCATTTTTTGAAGCTAAATACTCTCTTGAAATAAAGTCGTTGCCATTAGTGTTAAAGCTGATTTGCAGCCCAGACAGGGCCAGCTGTGCTTTTACACATTTCTGGGCACCAGGTCAGATTCCTAGCAGCTGTAAGACTTTTTTTGCATTGAACTGGACAATTCATGAGGAAGATACTCCAAATTATCTCAAGCTCTACCTTTATTTTTCCCTTCCTACCTTTTCATGTAGAATTCCTTGCACAAGGGAACAAACAGGGTTTTGACAAACAGATTTTAATCAACTTAAATTTCATCATCTGCTACCTAATCCCACTCGTCTACATTTTTATGTGCCTATAATAACAAGGTGCCAAAGAGAAGTTCCAAACACCTTCAGCAGCAGTTCAAAATTTTTTCCTTAAGCAATAAAAACTCAGCTTTCTTAGAGACAAATACCTCAGACGTATTTTAGGAACATTGAGAGTGTGGAGGACTCAGCTCATCCAATTCAAAAACATAGAAATCATGGTAAAGATGCAGTATTCCTTTACACCTTCAAATTGCTGTCAACACTTTCATGATGACTTCCATTTCCAACTCCAGAAATAGTCAGAAGAAATAGGTGCCCAAACTTTATCAAAGTTGTACTTTTAAGCAAGAACTTGGCTGTCACCTCATATGCTGCTTCATCAGTTTTATCGATAAAGGCCCAGGGAAGTCATCTGACTTGTTTATTTTATGTCTTTTCAATGTCATTCCATTTTAACACTAGGATGTCATTCCAGGACTACCATTTCAACTTATTTTTGCACATAAAAGAGCAAAAATTAAGCCTTCCAATATGCAGAAAAGCTGGTAGTTAGATGGCAACTATTGGCTGAAGGGAGTGAAGCACCTTCCATGTGTGTATGCTGGGCAGGAGAGTGTAGCAGATAGCAGAGCATCACACCACATCCCTTCAGTGACTGACCCCAGCCTGGGAAAAGGTAAAGTCTCTTGACAGGTGCTTTCTCCTGCAGCTAAGGCAAGAGAAGGTGAGAGCCTAGCCAGCAAATTTCTCACTCTGATTTACCAGGAGGCACAGCCACACCGGAGCCGCAAGAGGAGCAAGAGCCTGCAGAATGTTTGAGTCACAGGAATGTTTTCTTTCTTTAAGTTAAAAAAAAACCCGAAAACTTAAATGATTTACATATGAATTGCTTCTAATGAGGACACACAAGATCGGTTTCCAGCAGACTTTCAACAAGGCCAAAATTAAGGATACAATTACATGGCAGAATACTAGACTGAGATCTTCATGGTTTTTATGTCAACAGTGAAGTCAGCCACTGCTGGTGGGTGGGAAGCAGCTCTCTTTAGGGATGTTGAGCTGGTTGATTTTCTGATTACTTCAGAGATTTTTAAAAATAGCAAATTATAATAACAGGCCTATAAGACTTTCTAGCAGCTTTCTGATTAATGTCAACCTCAAGTTATCTGCTGAGTTCGTGTCCATAAGGCACACTGCTCAGACATTTTCTAGATGCTGTTTTAACCTGTGTCTTCTGAGTCACATTAGTCAGAAGAATTGGCCTGTAATTTAATTATTGCAAATGGTGCATTGGTGAGTTATTTCCTAGGAGAGAGAGTTAAGAAAACCCAACACTGCAATTAATGCTGAAATGGAACCCTTTTGCTTTGGCCTTTTGAAAATTTTTCCATATGTCAGAAACCAAGTGAGACTGAGAGAGTTTAGAAAATTCTATTAGAAAGTCATCTTCACCCAGAGCTTTCACAGAGACCAGGGGTTTTATAACTTCTTTTTATTTCTTCCTCTGCTTTGGGACTACATAACTCTTCCCTAATTTTCTGCAGAATTACAGGTATTTCCAATTTACTGCAGAGAACTCAAGTCTGTTCAGCTGTACAAATGACTTAGATTAGTTAAGGGATTTTAGAACTCAAGAGAGATGTCTTTAAGGTCCAGAGTGTTTCTAGCTTGTACAGCAGATGACCATCACAGCAATCATAAAACACCCTGTGCTTGCTTTCCTCCCTGAACTGTATGGCCAGCAGTTCACAGCCTTTCCTCAAGGCTCTTATTTTCTGTTTTTCTACTACTTTCTAAGCAAAGAATTCTCCACTTTTAATTCCTATAGAATTGGAATTACGATCTGAGCCCCAATAAGCAAGAGACCCTCACTCTGTTGCTTCTTCTTAACCACAGAGCTTAAAATTTTAGAACAGAAACATTTAGGACCTGAGCAGATTAAACAACAAAATCAGCAGTGTAAGGGTTTCTCAGTCGGGTTCAGAGTCTCTCCCAAAGTGAAGCAAGAAGCCTGGAAAGGTTTTTAAGTGCTATTAAGTCCAAAGGCACCATGAGGTGAAAAGCACAGCAAGTTCTGTGACCCACCCATCCAACCATCCTTCTGTACCCCCACTTCCAACTCCACCATGCATGTTCAGGGTGCTTTGGGCTGTCCACACTGAACAGATGGAGAGCAGCAATGCTGGGATGTGCTCTCACCATGCCTGGCTGGTCCAGACAATCTTGGACACACACTAAGCTGGCACGTGTGCCTGGGCTTCTCCCTTCAGAGATCTCCAGGGCGCAGCCTGCAGCTGTGCAGTGCAGCTGTGCATTGCAGCCATGCAGTGCAGCAGTGCAGTGCAGCAATGCATTGCACCTGTGCAGCAGTGCAGTGCAGCTGTGCAGAGCAGCCATACTGCAGCCATACAGTGAAGCCATGCAATGCAGCTGTGCAGTGCAGCTGTGCAGTGCAGCTGTGCAGTGCAGGTGCCCCGAGCTGTGCAGGTGGCACACAGAGTTTGGGCAGGAATCAACTTGAGACCTCCCTTGCAGACACCTGTGTGTGAGGACTCTGCCTTTTAGCAACGTGGCTGAACAGAGCTACCATTGCCTTCACTCTTTTAAGTTACTGCTCTCCAGGGGTAGCATTTTGTGCAACCCATGAAATATTGAAGTGATGCTTCTTTTTGGCCTGTAGAGTGTGTTTGTCTTCTGTCTGACAAAACAAAGAGATCAGAAATAGAAGTGAATAGGAAAAAATGAATAGAAAAATTCAAATAAATGCAAAAGATAGGACAAGTCAGAGAGCCACAGTGCAAAATGCTAATATGCAAGATCATTGAAGCCTTGATCCTGTGAAATGTGTAGGACACACATGGGAGCCTGTTTTATGCACAAGGAAAGAAAACAGTTCTATTTTCAATACATTGATTTTCTAACTTCCTTTTGCTAAAAATGTATGTTTTTTAAAAATTAATTACATTGGGAAAAGGCAAGGGAAATGGGAGCAGTGGATTTGAAGGAAAAATTTTCCCAATTGGAAACAATCAACTGTGCACCTGGTGGACACCAGGTTTCTGCTCTTCAGATATTTCTGTAGGTTGAAGGAGAACAAATGGGCTGAACTGCTTCTTCCCTTCATAGCTGGTTGCACCAGAAGATCTGCACCCTTTGTCCTCCAAAGTACAGAGCAAGACACAAGGAGCTGTAAACAATGAGCCACACAATCTACATACACCAGGCTTTTTACTTGATCTTTAAAACATGATGCATTTGGAAGACTTGAAGCCTGGCATGGCAAAACTTGGGGTTGGACTGGAGGCAATCTTTCTGCTGTGGCAGAGCTATCTTATCAGTAGGCTCTGCTCTCCACCACTTCTAGCCACTGTCTAGAAACTGGTGAGATGATGCCTGAGCTGGCAAAGTGGCTCTGCAACTCCAGGTGCATTCACAATGGGAAACCCCATCAGCTATAAAAATCTCTTCTCCCTCCCCACCCTTCCCTTCTCTCTCCCCCCTGGAAGTCCTACTGGCTCAATGTATCTCTACCCCACATGAGTCAGGCAGATTTCTTTGGTTGCATCCCCCAGCTCCCTCCAGTGATTGTCCAGCAGTGAGGCTGGGCTTTGACCCACTGTGCTTGTTCTGCTCTGCACACACCAGCTCACACCCTCAAAGCTGAGCACCACACATGTGTTTAGTTTTAAGAGCAATTCAGACTTGTGCTTGACTCATATAGCCCACATACCTTTTGTTTCCAGGGTACATATTCTCAGTGTGTCCTACCTGGCCACAGTTTTCAGATCAGGCTGTTCCTGTGTTGCAGTATGAAAAGCAAAGGCAGATGATCCAGTCCTCAGTGGTTTTGCCTGGAGAGATATAAATCACATTGTTGGTATTATTTCTTCACATGTTGTGTCATTTGCTGAACAATTAAGTGTGTGCTACTGAAGGATTAATAAGTGAGCCAAGGCTATAGAACATAATGCAACTTCACAGGAGGAGATGACAATGCAATTTTTTAATACTGTGTTATTATTTAATGTAAAACCAGCTGATGCAAAAACCAATTCCATGTTAAATTGTGTTTTCCTCTTTGATCCTTTTAAACTAACTAAAATAAAAGTGGGAAAGATACCAACAGCCCATAGACAATCTCTAAATAATTTGAGATTGATGGTAAGTGGCACTTTCACAAACCCATATTTATATTAAAAAACCTCATATGTATACATTATAGACTATCCATTACAACAGCTGAAAGTAAAATAAATGTCATGACTGTACATCTTCTTTACTATGCATTACATCTCATATTGAGAAAATGGTATTGTTTTTCCAAGCTATATACCTCATAAAGTTACCACAAACAAACTGTACACTTGAGCAATATCTAAATCTAAATACCTACATCCAAAATATGCACAATTACAAAAAAAAAAAAGTGTATATAAATGATATATAAATTAGTAAAACCCATTAGTTTTGGTCTTTTCTCAGTGTAATTCTATTTATTGTGTTTTGGCAGGTAAATTAATAGATTCATCCACACTAAATTGCACTTCTTTCAATAAAAATGAGTCTCTGGAGTGTGATTTTGGATGGTATCTTTATAATCTAGGGCAGCTAAATATCAAGACCATTGGAACCCAGAGTGGGTAAAAAACCAATTAGACAGTTCAAAGATTTGCAGTTTTGGCTCTTTTCAATAAATGCACGAGGGCCAAAGGGTGCTGGTCCTTCCCAGCTCCCAGGGTGGTATCACGAGGAGCCCATCTCTGCAGTGAGCACTGGCTCTGGCAGCCCCTGCCTATAGAACTGAGCAAACACCTGTGTAACACTTTGTGGGTGATGTGGACAGTGGGATCAGGTGCACCCCAGCGAGTTTGCCGATGACACAAAGCTGAGCAGTGCAGGCAACACACGGAGGGAAGGGATGGCATCCAGAGGGACCTGGGCAGGCTTCAGAGCTGGGACTGTGTGAGCCTCATGGAGTTCAATAAGGCCAAATACACGGTCCAGCCTGGGTCAGGGCAATCCCAGCAGATTCAGAGTGGGCAGGGAATGGATTGAGAGCAGCCCTGAGGAAAGGACTGGGGGGTGCTGGTGGAGGAGAAGCTCAGCAAGGCCCAGCAATGTGCACTTGCAGCCCAGAGAGCCAACCTTGACCTGGGCTGCATCAAAACCAGCGTGGCCAGCAGGGTGAGGGAGGGGATGCTGCCCCTCTGCCCTGCTCTGCTCTGGTGAGACCCCACCTGGGCCCCCCAGCATAAGAACATGAGACCTGTTGGAGCAAGTCCAGAGGAGAGTCACAAAGAGGAGGGTCATCAGAGAGCTGGGCATCTCTCCTGTGAAAACAGGGTGAGAAAGCTGAGATTATTCATCCTAGAGAAGAAAGAGAAGGCTCTGGGGAGACTTAAAGCAGCTTTCCAGTATCTAAAGGGAGTTACACAACAGCTGGAGAGGGACTTTTTGCAAGGGCATGTAGTGACAGGTCAATGGAGAATGCCTTAGGGTATGTTTAGATCAGATATCAGGAAGAAATTCTTTACTGTGAGGGTGGTGAAGTACTAGAACATGCTGTCCAGAGAAATTGTGGATGCTCCATCCCAGGCTGGAAGGGACTCTGAGCAGCCTAGTCTAGTGAAAGGTGTCCCTGCCCACGACAGGAGGTTAGAACTAGATGATCTTTGAAGAATCCAAACCATTCTGTGATCCTGAGAAATCACCATTCCCTCCCAGCAGAGTGTTGCTCCCTTCAACTATGGAATTTGTTTGGCTGCTGCTAGCACAATTACACTGCAGGAAAATCCTGTTCCAAATAATTTAGTCTTTATTTACTCAGAAGAAAAAAATTAAAAATCTAGAAGGTAAAGGCTAATGAAATACTGGTACAGGAATTATTTTACAGGAATAAAATACTTGGCATGTTTCTAATGGCACAACATCTTACACAGGTCCACAGAGAGTCCTTCATAGCAAAATTTCCTGAGGACTTTGTATGTGTTCACATAACTTTATAGTGGGGAAGATGCTGGTCCATCATTACATCCCATCACAATAAGAAGGCAGGGCACAAGTTAATTGAAAGGACTGGACACAGAATGGGCAACTGGGGAAAGCAAGCAGGCAGAGAAAACAAGTAAGTGCCTTTTGTTTTATGTTAAGATTACATGCAAAATGAGTTTTAACCTGAAGTTGAAACTATTCCATATTCCACCTCTGTGGTCCCACTGTTTGTCTAGTTTACAAAGCTCCTTCTCACATATTTGCAATGTTTCTCACTTGGCTGCATTTTGAATTAGTATCTTCATATATAAATAAGCTAAATTAGGATATGCCTTATCATGTAACTGGAACAGTGAACTGGGGAATAAGCATGCTTGCCAAGTAGTACCAGGAGCATAGATCAGGCTCCTGGCAGCACAGAGACTTTGGCTATTTATTGTGATGACACCTAGGAAAGCAGTGATGCAATACAGAGCTCGAGGCTTTCATGTGTTGCCTCTGCCACCATCCCTCTCAGACAGGGTGAGAGATACTCAGTGTCTTCATTTGCTCCTCTAATTTACAGCACAGTCAGTAACACATCATCTGAGGGGTTTGAGGCTAAACTCTTGTAAACCAGCTTTAATTCCTTCCATCATGTCTCTCATTAAGTGTAAAGTGCCTCCAGGGAAAGGCAGCTGATTAAACAGATTCCTCAGTGACATAATGAATTCACAAAGCCCTCCAGTTTTGCTGGGGATGTTTTGGGAAAAATATCTTCAGCCACTGAGGGCAAAGTCCACTGAGGGGGAGAATCACTCCATTTCCTCTGCCTTGGGGCCTGAGAAACATTCCCCACCCAGCCTGGGGGCCGAGAGGAGATCATTGTTGAGCATTGGAAGGGAGCAGAAGGGTCAGGAATAAGGCCATCCATCCATCCATCCATCCATCCCATCCATCCATCCATCCCTTCAGCACAGCACAACCCTGTCCTCACATTGAAGGGTGGGGGTCACAGCCTCCTTGCTTTCCTTGGCAGCCCAGCTCTGTCACCTTTTTCCCAGCAAAACTCCCCAAGGCAAGCTCTGCTCACAGAGAGGTATTGCCTCTCAGCACAGGAAAGAAGTATGAGGCTTTTTCCAGCATTCAGATCCTGTTTTCAGTGTGACTCAGCTCTGCAGAGTCCATAAGGAAGACATGGGTTGTGCTTTATTAGCACTTAGGTTAATGTTTGGAAATAACAAGACTGATGGTTTTATCTGTTTAATCATTTGGTGCTGCCAAGAGCGACCATAAGCACAGCCCAATGGTGCATGAAGGGAGTACAGCCTGACATTAGTTTCCCACCACTAAAATCCAAACATTAGCACACAAGTTGTGTAGCAGGCTGGCAGGGCAGGCAGCCAGATCACTGCTATTGGAATGACTCAATGATTGCAATTTTTCTTCATGGAGATTTTGAACCTCCTTGCAATGGAAGGAAATAGGGACAGATGAGGTGGGCTAATGTTGAAGTCTGGCAGTTCATTTGTGTTTGCCCAGCTTTCCTATGCCCTCAGCTGAACTAGGCTACAGAGCTAAGGACTGAAAGACTCCTCTAGATTCCCCCAATATTACTTCACACCCTTTTTGGTCTCCCCTCTCTTTTTTCTTTACTCTCCTCAGGTACATTCTTTAGCAAGCAGTAGCTGCAATGCAGATTCACCACATGTAGCCAGGCAATGCTCCTGAACTGCCATATGCAGCCAGCAGCAGCTGTAGCCATTCATCATGGAAAAGCAATGGGATGGCAGGATCATGCAGTCAGCTGGCACCAGGCAATGCTGGATGTGGCAGATGCCATCAGTGCAGAGAGCAGAATAAGAGACAACAGGAGTCAACAGACACAGGATGTTATCTTAACAGAGGACAGCTACCTCAGCTAGTGTTTATCACCATTTATCACTAAATAAGTGCACTGATCCTTTGAAACACATGTGGAGCAGAGTTTGGTGAATTCTGGCAGAGGTACTCAGAACACCTCTCCTTCTGTACCCAAAATCAAGGGGAGAAAAGCCACTGAAATAATCACGTGGAGCTGTGCTCCAAGTAAAGCTTCCTTGGACATGCAAACACATGCCTCACCCACTCCTGGGAAGGAGTGTGGCTGCACACATCGTGGTCTGGCTGCCCAGCACCTCCAACCAGCAAGGACTGCACTGCTGGAAGGGCACTGCAGAGCTTGGGGCTGGCCAGGCAAAGTGCTTTTTGTAAAAGCTCCTTGGAAGCCATGCAGGTGGGCTGTCATGTAGGGGACTGGCTAAAAGAGACAGAGTCTGCAGGGCTGGCAGACCTCAAAGACCCAAGACTGAGAAAAGCTTCCATAATTTTAATTCTAATTTCTTTCTGCTGTTTGTCTTCTGTTGGTATTTACTCTTTCTAGTAAAAAAGGGCACTAGCAGCCCATGCCCTTCATCACCTCATATGTCTGAAGACACAGTCAGGAGCTGCCCATGGCTTTAGCATGTCAGATCAACACTTAATCTTTTTCCTCTGCCAGAGCTATGCTGTTTGCTAGCACAAAAATAAGCAGAGCCTGAGCTCTGCCTACTCTCCCTGCTTTTCCTCAAATACGTACCAGAAAAATAGCTGGAGCACAACTCCCACACACTGTACAAGATCCAGACTTTAGCAGTCCTAAAACAAGCTTTTTCCTGTCCCAAGCCTGTACTATAACTAGTCAAAATTTAACACTTGCAAGATCATAAGGTTTTTAGAGCAGAGGAGGTAAGGGTAGGAAATCCAAATAAGCCTGAACACACCCAAAACATACCGCCACTTCATAACTAACAGAATCCCACAATACTAAGCTAAAATAAAAATAGAATAGAGTCTTATCACCTCCTCTTTAACCCTAACCTCAAGGCCACCTCTACTCAACAACTACGTAGTTTCCCTCCAGGTTCACATTTTCAGCCTTGCCATCTTAATGAGAAACTTCTGCCAGCTGGATCCAGCTCCCAAAGCACAATCTGTAATGAGGACAGGCACCTGGGGACCTACCTGCCTATCTCAGGAGAAGAATTTGGTTTGTCTTTCCAATCCCCCGCACTGCAGAGTCCTTTGAGGCTGTGATAAGGGAATGCCAGACCACCTGGCAGCAAGAGCAGATGAAAAGGGAGGGGACTGATGAAGTTGAGATGTGGGTGGTAGCCAGGTTGGAAGAAAAGGTTAGAATTAGAGAATTGTTTATCAGAAGGGATGTCTAAAATTATCAAGTTCAGCTGTTCACTGCCAAGTCCACCAGTAAACCCACATCCCCAAGCACCACATCTACATGTCTTTTAGATACTTCCAGAGATGGAGACTCAATCACTTCCCTGGACAGCCTGTTCCAATGCTAAACAAGCCCTTTAGTGAAGAATTTTTTTTCCTACTATCTAATCTAAACCTCTCCTAGTGCAATTTGAGGCCATTTCCTCTCATCCTGTCTCTCGTTACCTGGGAGAAGAGGCTGACCCCTACATAGCTGCAACCTCCTTTCAGGCAGTTGTAGAGAGTGATCAGGGCTCCCTGATCCTCCTTTTCTCCAGGCTGAACAGCCCCACCTCCTTCAGCTGCTCCTCATCAGCCTTGTGCCCCAAACCCTTCCCCAGCTCTGGACTCGCTCCAGCCCCTCAATATCTTTCTTGTAGTGCCAGGCCCAGAACTGAACACAGGATTTGAGGTGTAGCCTCACCAGTGCTGAGTACAGGGGGACAATCCCTGCCCTGCTCCTGCTGGCCACACCATTGCTGATCCAGGCCAGGTGCCATTGGCCTTCTTGGCCACCTGGGCACAGCTGGCTCATGTTCAGCTGCTGTCACCAGCACCCCAGGTCCTGTTCTGCCAGGCCACTTTCCAGCTACTCTTCCCCAAGCCTGAAGCACTGCCTGGGGTTGTTGTGACCCAAGGGCAGGACCTGGCACTTGGCCTTACTGAACCCCAAACCACTGGCCTTGGTCCATCCATCCAGCCTGTCCAGAGCCTTCTGCAGAGCCTTCCTGCCCTCCAGCAGATCAACACTCCCACCCAACTTGGTGTCTCAATCCCCTCATGCAGATCATCAATGCACATCCTAAACTGGCCCCAACACTGATCCCTGGAGAGCACCACAGGTGACAGATCTCCAGCTGGATTCAGCTCCATTCACCACCATTCCCTGGGCCCTGCCATCCAGCCAGCTTTTAACCCAGTGAGCAGTGCACCAGACCAAGCATGTCCTGGAGCAGCCAGTTTCTCCAGGAGAATGCAGTGGGAAATGGTGTCTAAGGATTTACTAAAGTCCAGGTAGACTATACTCACAGCTTTCCTCTCATCCACCAAGTGGGGTCACCTTACTGTAAACTTAAATCAGGTTGATCAAGCAAGACCCACCTTTCATAAACCCACCTGGCTGGGCCTGATTTCCCAGTTGTCCTGTTTGTACCCTGTGATGGCACTCATGATGATCTGCTCTACAACTTTCTCTAGGACAAAGGTCAGACTTACAGGCCTGTAGTTCCTGGATCCTCCTTCCATTCTTGTAGGTGGGTTTCACATTTGGTTACTGGGACCTCCTCAGTTAGCCAGGACTGCTGGTGAATGGTGGAAAGTGGATTGGTGAGCACTTCTGCCAGCTCCCTCAGTACCCTTGGGTGGATCCCATCCAGCCCTATAAACTTGTGTGTATCTAAATCATGCTGCAGGTCATTGACCAATTTCCCTTAAATCATGGGGGCTTCATTGTGTTCCCCATCCCTGCCTTCCAGCTCAGGGCACTGGGTACCCCAACAGCCACTGGTTGTACTAAAGATTAAGGCAAAGAAGGGATCAAGTACTTCAGTCTTCTCCTCATCCTTTGTCACTTCCCTCCACACCTAATAAAGGATGGAGATTGTCCTTAGCCCTCCTGTTGTTGATGATGTATTTATAGAAACATTTTTTATTGTCTTTTATGGCAGTAGCCAGATTAAGTTCTAGCTGGGCTTTGGTCCTTCTAATTTTCTCTCTGCATAACCTCACAACATTGTTGCAGTCCTCCTGAGTTGCCTGCCTCTTCTTCCAAAGGTCATAAATGCTCTTTTCATCCCCAAATTCCAGCCAAAGCTCTCTGTCCAGCCAAGCTGGTCTTCTTACCCACAGGCTGATCTTTCAGCATATTGGGACAGCCTAACCCCAGGCCTTTAGGATTTCCAGCCTTCCTGGACCTTTGCAGGACTGACTACCATGAGACTCTGTCAACCAGTCTCCTAGACAGTCAAAGTCTGCCTTTGTTGTGCCTTGTTGGCCTGATTCTTATCCATAACCACTCCACCTTATTGTAACCATCACTGAGCCTCAGAAAATCAAAACATTCCCTAACATACAGGGGTGCCCCACTGTCTCTTCTTCCTAGCCTGCTCCTTCTGATCTGTATCCTCATATATGAGAATCCAGTTTGCTCCCAAGCCTGAGAAGAGGGTGTAGGGTTCTGGTGCCCATTTGGCAACACCACTTTTTTTTTTTTTTTTAATAGCTTTGTTTCTTCATTATACCTTTGTTTTTTTCCTCTTTCCCTTGCTGCATTTGAGCCACAGCTAGTTGGGAAGGGAAGGCTTCAGTTTCTCACAAAGTAGAGACTGTTCAGTCAAAGCCCAATTTTAAAAATACATTTTCTAAATATGCACTATTCACTGTTGTCCTCAGTGATTTGATTGGCAGAAATAAGAACTGCAAAAGTGGATCTTGTCAGTCATTCTTAAGCCTTCCTTAATATGGAAACAATCACCTGCCACTTCAACCATTTTTTTTTTGCAAGGGACACAGTGGGCTTAATAAAATGCACACACCTGCAGTCTCAACTTCTCTTTATTTTCTAGTAAAAAAATTTTTGTGGGGATTGCATATGTGCATGGGCAAGATAAGAGCCCCTTTCCTGTGACACCTGAAAACCCATTCTGGCCTATATTCCATCATTTTCTGGAAATGCTCTGCATATATGCACACTGGCCCAGATCTGAGTATTTGTCTCATGAGATCCAGAGGATGAGGGTGACACAACTCCTGTGTAGTGCAACACCTGCTCATTTCAGACTCATCTTTCAGAAGTGGAGACATCTGTGGCACTGTCTGTACCCTGAGAGACACTGAGACATTCAGCAATTTTAAAAGAAGACCAAGGAGGCCTAATACTGAGATCCCAAATTATGTTTAGAGAACAGTTCCAGAGCAATCAAAACATTTATTTTGTTCATTAAAATACCTCCTAAGGAAGAATTAAACTGGTAGTGCTCTATGGTAAATTTAGCTGCAGTGTTTCTGGGACAAGATGTCCATAGAACAAGCATCCCTCATTTACCACCAGAACATCTCAATTCTGACCTGAAACACAAATTTGGTGCCACGTGTAGCAACGTGTTTGTAGTCTGTTTTGAATGCCAACCAGTGAGGGAATTGTGTGCTGGTTTAAGGCACACAAGTAAAAAGCACAGCTTTTAAAAGTTCAACTTAATTTTCCTTTGCTGGGAAAGGAAATAATTATTCTATTTATTTTACTTCCAAGATGGCAATAGTAAATGTATTTCTCACCTCACTGAGAGGAAAAAACATCACACTCAATATGGTTAAGGTGCACCTCCTTTTTCTAAGCAATGTGACAACCTTGCAACTTGAACACAATTTTTTTTTCTTTAGCTGCTGCCTTCTGGGTTTTTTTTCTTTAATGTGGTTTACTCTTGAGAGATGCCTCATGCATGTTTATTTCCTACAAAACAGCAGAGCTCCTAAACAAAAGGAATGGGAAGGGCAGGAGTGAAGCTTATTTCCAACATGGCTTTAGAGGAGCTGATTTTGCTGCCATGTGCAGGCAAATATTTAGCTGTGGAGGAAGAACATCTTAAAAAGAGCTATGCTCCAGGAGTGAGCAGATAAGTCCTTCCTAGAGGCCTGTGGTAATTAATTTCTTGGACGAGGTGAGCTGTGATTCCACTGAGGCTGCTGCTTTTGTTTGTTTGCTTTTGCAGTGAGCAGGCTGCAGCTGAGATCACCTTTCCAAAGCTCAGATGCACCTTCCGAAAAGCCAGGGCCCAGATGAGCATTTTGATATTTGTGTCCCGTGATCAAGGGCAGGGCTTTGGGAGAAAAACTGGAGCACAGCAGATGTTCAGACCAGGAATGCACACAGCACTGCTCCTTTTTGACCCACTCTGTGACCCTTTTAGGGATGCTCCTTTGTTTTCGAGCTACTGGGTGCTACGACACAAATTTCTGTAGGTGTGGTGTTGCTTCCCATGGCCAAAAGCCCTGCGAAAGGGGAGCCATCTGGGACAACTCCTGCACAAGTTTCCCCCACCCCTCCCCAGCTCCAGTGACAGCAACCTGTGTCCTCATCCTCACATTTATTGGCCTCAGCTCCCTCACAGTAAGGTGATCCACAGAGTGAACATTAGAAGGCGTTTTCTGGGCCAAGGGTTTTCCCCCAGCAGTTGCAGAAAGGCCCATCTGCTTCTCTCAGGGCTGGTGTTGCCTCCATCCAGCCTCCACAGCTTTGTGCAGCTTTTGCTCTGACCACAGTGATGCTGGTGACAGGAGAGGAAACCTGGCTCTAGGTAGAAATGTGAGAAAAAAAGTTGCATTACATATAAGTCTTAAAACTGATCTGGCTGGACAAGGACTCCAAGGCACAAAGAGGAGTTGTTGTTCCTGGGGTTGGGACCCCAGTGGAGGTGCAGCCTGTTTCCTGCCTGGAGCAGCGAGGGGAGCATGGCTCAGCTGGAGGCAGAGGGGCCAGAGCCCCACCCCAGTGGCCACACCGGGCACGCAGCGGGTGAGTTAAGGACATACTTTCAGCCTTAATTCTGAGTTTCCTAGGTTTTGTCAGTTTAAGCCAGATTCCTAATGTTATTTTAATGCAGTTGTTTTGTGTGTGAATAATATGCTTTCTATGCCAAACCACAAGCCCTGGAACTAATATCTCATAAAAATGCCTAGAGTCCAAAGCTAATAGCTGTAATTCAGCTGATCGAGTGATGCCTAAAAAGTTACGGATTAACGCTATTCCCCAGGGGGAAGTAAAATTACACTTGACTTCTGAGGGGCTGGGTGCTATTTTGCATGGTGTCTTAGGCTGGGCCGAGGGAGGCAGCTTGCTGCACACCCTGGCCACCCCATGGCAGGGCTCAATGCCCTGTTGGCAGAGGTTGGGAATGAGGGGGATGAAGGGTTTTCGTCATTTTTTCCCTTAAAAAGCTCCCATCCTTCCAGCAGCACCCCACCCAGTGCTGGGTCACTACAGCTCATCCTCACACAGTCCTGATGCTGTGGGCAGTGATTCAGACAACTCCAAAAAGGGGTGGGGGCGGGTCCCTCACTCCCAGGCTGGTGGTGGCTGCGTGAGTGGCAGCTGAGGTGACATCAGAAGCTGTGCCTGCCAGGCAGAGTGGGCAGGAGCAGGTGCTGGACCCAGCAAGGGGACAGGTGTTCCTGACCCTCCCAAAGGGTTTGGATGAGGCAAGAGTGACTTGCAGTGAGCAGAAAGGGGACATGGAGGGGCAAAGCTGTCCCTTTGTGCACTTTCCAGGCAGGGAAGTCATGCCACAGGATGTCAGTGCAGCCTGTGGGAACGCCTTGCCTCCCAAAAGAAGTGACTGTCTCCTCTCTAGAGCACACAGGAAGATGTCTTTCCCAGAATATCTTATTTAGGAAACTTGCATCAGATCAGCGAAGCAGAATGCTTATTTGGGAATAAGAAAATGAGAAGTGGACCCAAGTCAGCATTTGCCTGTAGCTCCATAGCAGAAAGTTTGAGGAGGCACCAGAGGCAGCTGCTGGCTCGCAGTACTTAAGGCAGAGCTGGGTGGGCTGGAGGCCCAGCTGGTGTTTGCTGCCTGTGCTGTGTCCTCCAGAACTGGCTGCAGAGCTGTAAGGTATCAGGGATTTTCCTGTTACAACACAAAGGGATCAGCTAGATTAGCTTCTGCAGAGGTGAGAAGGAAATGTGTTACGTTGACTGTTTATTTTGCTCTAATTGGATTCAGACCCTCTTCCTGAATAAATCTCGGTTTACTCCAGCTCCTGTGGTTATTCATGGCTGTGAATGCAGAGGAGCTGTTCCAGGGATGGGCAAGTAATTCTGGCTTCAGTGGGGAAAGCAAAGGGATCACACTGTGGTCACTAGAGACAGGCAGCCTGCAAACAGCACGGCTGTTTGAGGAGGCTCTCATGGTCACATCCCGGATGAGGCTTTGTGGTCATGGACAGCTTCTGGCAGCACGAGGTAAAAGCTGCTCTTTGAGCAGGGAATTTTAAGCTTTTCAGTCTTTCAGACATGATATCTACAGCTGCTCTGGGTAAGTTGCAGCAGCCCAACACTGTGACCTGGGGGCAGGGCAATCCTGCCCATAAGAAAGCAGCATATGCTGGTCCCCTTCAACAGGGAGAGCTGCGCTGTCAGCGGATCTTCTGCACTTCATCATCCTTCTCCAGCTGGTGTGGAGCACTGTAGGAAAATTATCCTGGTCTGCTGTTTTTCTTGGCCTGCTCGCTCAGAAACACGGAAAGTACCTGCAGCAGGGTGGTTTGTCCCTTAAATCTCTGGGAACAAAATGAGCTCAGATGGAAAAGAAAGAAGAAAGAGTGTAGTTTAAGAATCCCAGGTCTGGGTAGGTGCAAGCTGCTAATCAACCTCTCTGTGTTAATCCCTCCAAACCAGCAAATAGTTCTCACTTCTGCGTCTTGCACTGTGGAAACTTTTTGACATCTCTGTATGGGCCAATGTGGTTTGAATCCCTGCCTCTGAGTCACATGGGTATCAAAATCCTCAGACCAGCTGGACTAAGTAATGCTCTCTTGATGAGCACAGCAGAAACAAGACAAAAAATAAATCATTAAGTCAATGACATTTTGGGGCTATCTAAATTATGCCTGCATATGCGTTACAGAGTCAAGGCTTGATTTTGAAATTCTTCCACTTATTTCTTGTTCTTACAGGCGCAAATGAATGCTACATCAGGAAGACACATTTCCCTAAGCATCTGCTCCTGCAGTTTCCAAAGATGCCATGTATTTGCAAATGTCTCTTCTTGTACATGAACCTGTGACTTGTCTGAGAGTTTCACTGCTTTATTGGAATCTGACATTAAAATTATCTTTTATTGTTATTTTGGTCACGTTTCTCTCTGTGATAGATTATTGTATTTTCTGTCGGCTTTGATATTCTTTAATGGATCACTGAAGGATGAAATCCAGGTGCTGGGTACATTCTCTGTTTGAGGTGGGTATTGAAGTGCTTTGGTATACAGATTGTCATAGTTTTCAATGGCACCTTTTACCTTGATCATATGCTCTTGCAGAATTTATTTGTTTTAGTACTTCTAGAGCCCAGGGGAGGCGCTAAATAAACACTTCAAACTATAAAAAAACTTACTAGTCAACTGTGAGGTGGTAAAATTGAGTAAAACACACAGCATCACACAGGTAAGCAGATCAACTGTTTTTCTCTTCCTATGTCACCCTGATTAATTTACAGCACATCAGATGAGGCTTTTACATCCTGCCTACCTGCACAGTTTCCTACAGCAGTATCCATCTGGATTGGGGGGGAAAAAAAATAAAGAAGAAAAAAGCCCAGGATAAAACCAGTATGATCAACTAATTTGAAGGAACTTTTTTTTTTTTTAAATATGGACAATAGAGTCAGTTTTTGCTTATCTTTGGTTTTGGAGTGCCTGAGCCATTTTAGAAAATTTAGCCTGAATCAGACATGTATAATTTCCTAGTGAGGAATATTACAATCTATAAAATGAAAATTAGGTTAAAGGAAAAAAGCTGAAAACAGAGACTGCTACCAGAAAATATGATACAATGTGGACATTGGGAGACACCGTAATAAAGGAATCCCTGCATCTACTGATGTTTGCTGCCTCTACAACAAAGCTGCTTTGCTTCCACAAAGCAGTGCTATACAGGTTTTTAGGGAAGGAGGCAAAACAGAACATTATTTCTAAGGGAAATCACAGGTGCAGTAGGAGAGCTGTCAGTAAAGGCATCCCTTTCCCATTGCAGCACAGTGGGAATGGCTCGACAGCAGAAGCAAGGACAGGATGGGCTTTAAGGGTCACCCAGTGAAAAAACTGGTAAGGGGCACCAGCAGGCTGCCAGTCCCTCTCTTGCTGTCCTGCCAGGGGGAAGCATTAGCAAGAACAGGATACTCCTCTGCAGACTGAAAGTAAAGATAAATGAATTACTCAATCCAGAACTTCATAAAAACAGCAAGATGACTTCTGGAAATGCAGAAAGACCCATCCGTCTGCTGCCTTCTTAGCAAGATGAAAATTGAAGGACACTGTATAAGCTGAGAGAAAACTCCAACACTCTTCAGCACAAAATTCAGTTAAATCTCTGCCCTCAGCAGTTTCCAAATCACATAAACATCAGGAATATTGGAGAGCTGGGACACAGGGCCTTAAGAGGCCAGGGCAGAAAACAATGTTGTCTGCTTGCAAGAGAA
The DNA here is from genome assembly GCA_030060385.1 of Muscicapa striata striata. Classification (NCBI taxonomy): domain Eukaryota; kingdom Metazoa; phylum Chordata; class Aves; order Passeriformes; family Muscicapidae; genus Muscicapa; species Muscicapa striata. The sequence goes on along the minus strand of JAREIS010000010.1, from coordinate 3,829,923 downwards.
GCTATAAATAGTATTTAGCATCTTCAAGCAGTCAAGTTCGTAAGTGAGCCTGCCTGACTGTGAACTGGCTTCTTCGACAACTTAGTATTCAGGAGAGGGAAGAATTGCCATAGCAACATTCCCATCTTCTGACATGTATCATGCAGATCATGTAGTCAAGGCAGCACAGCACACTCTCACACATGTGCTCTGTGAACTTTTGTGTTCCTGACAATATTAAAGAGAGAACTGTGTCTCATGATTGACATAGTTGCCTGTGTGTCTTTATGATTCCTTAAAAAATATATGGAAATTCTTCCCTTCCCGCATCCTCCTCCTTTGAACTGTTTTCTCTTTTCCATCCCACTGAAATGATGAGAACAGCTCCTGCCCCAGATCTGTAGATATATGTTCCTGACAGTAGTCCTACGCTATGCAAATGTGTAAACTGCAAAATGTAGAGGGCTTTAAAAAATTAAGTATATCCAGAAGAATCTAAATCCTGAGTCCTGAAAGGAACTAGAAATCTTTCAGTACCTGCATAATTAATGCTCTATTAAGCAAAGCCTTACATCTCTTTTCTTTCAGGATTTTTATTTATATATTTTTTGCTTTGAGTTAGCCTGAAATCTCCAGACACACACAACAACCATTCCTGTGGCACATGCCAGTATATATATATGCCACTTTGTGTGGGAGCTGAGTTCCCAAGCTGAGCAGAATACTTGTTTGCAGGGTCTGGCTAATCCCTGGAATGGCTTTGACTTTGTGGACTTCCCACTGTAGGAAAAGCACTACACATCACACAGGGCTAAGCTCTGGGCCCTACAAATGGGACGCTGCAACACTGTGCAGTGACACCCACGTGTGTAACCCTGACAGTGTTACAGCTGTGACAGCCAGGTACTTGACTTTACAAGTGCTCTTGGTTTAATTGTATGATAGGTCCACCCAGTGGACCTCCTTCTAAGCTTACTGCCTGGACAGTATTGTGGCTCCTTTCAAAAACTCTGTAATGCTAGAAAGAGTTGGAATATAATTATACCACTGTATATATGTGAGTCTCTTACTACAGCTATCCTACCAGTGGTTCTGACATTAAAGGTAGCACAACACAGAGTCACATGCCTACATACTTTGTCCTCAGACTGGGGATTTTACACGCTGTGCTGTCCTTCGCAGGATGCCTATTGCACCATTTCTGCATACTGGCCTCAGTAGCCCCCTTCTCCAAGGAATGGGCTCAAAATCCTACATAACTAAGGCCTCAGCAGAAAGAGACCAAAACTCACTTTGACTGAATGCTCTCTCTGGACTGTATGCACCTAGCTGTGGACTACACCTGAGTGAGGTAATTTTTCTAACCACGATGTTTTATCCACTCTTGGCTGCCTTCTTACATAGATCCCCAACCTGCCTAATAAGCATTCACTGCAAAACATTCCCATTGGATGGCAAATGCTCCCATTGCTTGTGCCAAGGGGGCTCCTTTGTACAACTGTCTGCTGGAGGCAGGTAACCTTTGAATGGTAACAGCTTCCTCTATCTTTCCCCCACCCACATTCCTGTCCTCTCACCACTCTTCTGCAATGTTTAGGGTTACTGTAAAAAGCTTTGGTAGCTTACCTGATACCAAAGGAACCAGGACCTCATCACACCACAGACAGGTGAATGTAATTATGTTGTGGTCAGTATTGCTTAGTGCTTCAGCTGGGATTACATCTCCAAGGAGACATCTCCTGAGCTTCACTTGTGTTTGAAAGCCCTCCCTGCCTTAGTGCACTCCACACCTGTTCATTCCAAGAAATAAAGATTCAATAAATTCTCTCTTCATAACTTGTTCCATGGTAACTCTTGGCCAGAATACACACAGGTAGTTGAAGTCCTCCATTATTGTAATTTTTGCTGCCTCACTAAGTATTGTGTGACTAATTGCCTCTTCCTACTCTATGACTAATAGCACTCCTGTTAAGCCACCTCTAGAGTGAATGGTTTTGCAGCTTAATACCAGTGACAGAAGAGGGGTGACCTCCCACTCTTTAATCCCATTACATCTGCCAGGTGTAAACTTCAGAGCCAAACTGAGAGCCAGTATTATATAAGAACAACTTATTTTATTTTACATAGTTAATAAGCTAAGACAATTATAAACAGACAGCTAGCCAGGCACTGTTCTTCCTGCAGAAATGCAGGAACTGCAGAGTCCTGCAGCCACAGACTGTCCCTGTTGCTACGGGCAGGATGGCCAGCAGCTTATTCCTAGGAGAAATGTAGGAGGACAAGGGGCTTTCAGTTTGGAGTTATGGTGACATTACTGCCCCTGTCAAGAATTATGCCTTCCACAGTGCCTGATTTCTTTCCATGCTAAGTAAGTAATTGCCATTTAATATCCAACTGTCATCATCTGTTTCTGCAGAAGATCCTGTGTGTATACATATGTGTATATATGTGTCCATGTGTGTGTTTAACTTCTCTCTACACAATACACATACAGAGGTCTCCATAATAGAAAGCAAAGAGATATTCTGTCCTAGAACTGACTGCACTATAGCAATCTCTACATTTAGAATGCACACTGTGAAGATACTTCTCCAGCCTAATGGGAGATGTTTATTTTTTAATATACAAGCTATATATAAAATGCTGAACTTGAACACCATGGCCAGTTATGACATTAATAACATGAAAAAGATGTTATTTCATTTCTGTCTCATTTTACACAGCTCTAAGGAACAGCAGATACCTTCTCCAGTGGGCCACAAAGTCTGTGGCCTACCTTTCAAATTTCTGTACTGGCATTTATTGTGATGAGGTTCAAATCCCTTTACAGCTGTGCTCTGAACAACAAAGGGGCACTTAAGAGAATAAGACTACAACTTGCTCTTCTGGGTTACATTAAAACCCATTGATTTCCATCTGTTACTTGAACAAAACAGAGTGCATTTTTGATGAAAATAAAATTGCTCATTTTGGAGAATATACACTAAATATATTTCATGTTTGTGGTCTGCAAATTGGGCAGTTCTGTTCTTCCTGGTTACTTAAATAATACAAGCAAGAGGAAGTAGCTATGCTCAAAACGCACATTTTCACTCTAAGCCCAAACCCCTGTCATTACATCATTAGAAGCACTACACAAAATGCCAGTCCACTTGTCCCCTCATTCAGCAAAGCCCCTGCAATCAAAAGCACCTGTGAGCTCAGGATGTGCCCAAGAACTTTTCTAAACAGATCTCAACAGCTACATCCTTTTACTCTCCAGTTTAGTTTCATTCTCTCTTTGTTCTTGCTTTAAAAAGAGAAGGGAGAGATCATTGCCACTGGAGAGAGCTGACCAGCCAAACCTCCAGCTGTTCTTATCTTCCCTGTGACTTTGGCAGTAGTCAAACTGCCAGGTTTCTGCCCTTTCCAGCAACACCTGTGACCCCAGTTTAACCAGCTGGCCACAGCAGCAGGTGAAGCTCTGAACCACAGGAGCAGAGCAGCTGGGGTACTCCAGTGGAGATGACTTCCTCTACTAGGATGCACGAGGCTTTGATCAGGAGCTTTTTTACACTGCTGCAGACAGAAGACACCTGTCACCAATGTTTGGCCCTACTCAAATGACAACAGAGAGCATTAAAAGATAGGATTAATAGCACTTCTCCAAGTCTGCATTCAGAGGTGACCTCACCTACACCTCTCTTATTGCTTGCTCCTTTACTCCCAGTGCAGAAACACCAAACCTGCCTTGGTGATGCTAGCCTCAGGTTGAGGGTCTTTTTGGTACTACACATCAGCTCATGTTTTAGATGATGAATCTTTTCAGTGTTCAGTCTAACGGTATCTAAGTCTTCAAAGGCTACTGAAGTATGAATCACAGCAGACTGACCAATCCTTATGGAAATAAAAGGCAAAGAATAAATTGTTAGGATTTGAAGCAGTCTTTGAAAAGCAAATTCAACAGGAAAAATGAACGGAGAAGTGCCTGCCTTATATACTGAACTACAAACTGCCCCCTGGAGCTTGCAGAATGGTGAGCCATTTGTCAGTCTGCTCAGTGTCCAAGTGGCTTTGACGTGCACTGGTGGTGATTTTGCTAGTATTACTCCCGTGGGCAGAGAAGCAAAGACTAGGAAAAATTAGGGAAAATATTTGTCATTTTCCTTTAAAATAAGGCAATGGTTGCTACATAAAGACAGCAAATTGCAGTTTTATCCCACACAAGCCAAATCACACACTGAAATAATTTAATGCTGAAATTGTGGCACAAGTCTGCAAATTAGGACAAAACCTTTGTAACAGAGTGGTGTGGGAACTATGGGGCAGCTACATGCAGGGAGAAAGTAAGGATGAACTTTCTAAATCCAAATAAGGGACATAGTCACAATGAAATTCATGACAACATGGTGGCTAGACTTTCTAACCAGCCTTTTTTTCTAAGCCACTATTTTGTGTTCTATTACTAAAAAAAGAGATTACTAAGTTTGAAAAGTTGAGTATTGAAGAGTGAGGTAATGTCAGCATTTAGGCTGTCTGTTCAACCTTAATTTGGCCCCTTGTGAGCATGAATTATGATATTGCCTTTAATTAGATGATCACACAATATTTTTTCCTGTGCCTCATTCGTAACGCTTGATGGATGGTGCTCACTGAATGATGAAACTGTATTTTGTTTTTTTGTCGTGGTTCAAGGTGTGGTAGCATTCCTTATTTACTGCACAGTGTGATGTTCTCTGACAACAAAACTAATGATTCCTTTACAGAGTTCTCTATGTGGTTTATCATTACAGTTACGACATACAAACACTACTAATTTCATTTAATTGCAGTCCTCGAGGGAAAAGCTAGAGTTTTTTTACTTAGTTCATCCATCTAGATGAACCTATTGTCATTGCTCAGGTTGCCATCAAAGCTTAGCTTCTCTCACACTTCCATGCAGCTTTATTTGCATCAGCTCTGGGGAAATATTGACAATACATGGGAAGCAAAGTGGCTTCCCCATTCTGATCTGTGTCTTGGGTAGTAAACGCATGGAGAGGATCAAAGGACCAGGGATGGCAGGGAAAGTCCTATTCAGCCACAAGATGGATTATTCCCAAAGTTGATAAACACACTGGAGAATTATCTGTGCACTACATGCATAGGAAAATGCAGGCTTATTTTTTTTCCCTAAGATCTGGACAATGACAAATAGATATTCCTCACAAATTCAGAAATGCTACAAACATAAATATTGTCCTCAGACTGAGCTCCACAGCAAAAGTAGAGAAAAGTTTTCCAGATTTTTTTTTTTTCCATAGACTTGCACTTGGAAATAAATGACTTGTTCTGACAAAAAGCTTTCCACCAAAGAAACAGTTCCCCCAAGAGAAATACCTTTCAGGGGCAATTTCAGCCAAGATGGTTGAAATTTGGCAAGTTTACAAGTGACTTTTTATTTTAGTCATCATTCATCCATCATCTTTCTTAAGAATGATGGATTGTGTAATCCTAAAGGGAATGAACACAGTCTAGAAGAGTGCTCTCTGGGTACACAGGCCCCCAAGTTATTTATATCACGGTTCATACATCAGAGGCTGGATTTAATGCTCTAAAATGTTTTTAAGTACGATGATTCAAAGCTCACAGGAGGTGGAGAACTTTTTGAGATGTGAGAAGACAAATTGAGTTCAAGTCTTCTTGGAATACTATAAATTTTCTTAAACCAAACGGAACCCACCACATTTCATGTCACATACATTGCCTTTGGCTAACATTGCCAACCTCAGGGGTTTAACTGAGATCTAAGCTTGGTGTCTATTTTTTTGAGGTGCTGAATACTTGGAAATTCACAGACATGAGGGATGACAACTTTAAGCATGCCATTGCTATACCTCTGAAAGGGAGCCTTTTTTCACTTGGACACCTACCCGCAGATTCACCTAAGCAAATTTGATCTCTTACATTTCTGTTCTCCTTATATTCTTACTACATTTCCTATATTGCATAGAATGACATGGTATTAGAAGAAAAACCTATCTTGAGCAGGTGAAAAACTTGCTGAGAAGTAGGAATTTTTCCACTGATGTCAGTTTTTGAATCTCAGACATTCAGTACTCAGTGGTGCCATAGCAGAATGGGTACAGCTGTGTGGCATTTTGGCACTTCTTATTTTTATTTAAAACATTCTTCCCACCAGAATGAATTCTTGTATTCTGTGAAGGAAACAATACTTGTGAAATAAAATTTTTTTAAAAAAATTTAAAATGTCCTAGACTGAACAGCAAGCAGAGCATAGGTTATGCAAATTCTTCATATGACAAAAAGTCAACAGGACTTGTGCTTTGGGCTTCCCACTCTAAGCCACAGTTCCTGCTGTTGGAAAACACAGCCAGATCCCCCAGAACAGTCACTGTCCACCACTACTTTCATGTGCTACCACAGCTTTCAAAAGCAGTGACTTTAAACAGTTCCTAGCTCACTAAACATGACTGAATCCATGCCTTTACTTCCTGAGTTTTAAAAGCCTGTTGCAAATAACATCATGCACATGCAATGAGGAGTTCATGAACAGCAGAACATATTATCTCTATTGCAAAGCCACATGGCTATGGCCATCTGCTTCCAAATTCTACTGGTTTTGTGTGTCCTGTCCTCTGACTCTGTAGGATCATTAGAGGAGCTCCTTCTTCATCTGGCCACTTATTTCCATGAAATTTCTAGTAATTTTCTTAGCTTTGAAATCTTTGCAACTCTTGGTCAGCACTAGCAGATGGACAGACAAAGACCGTATCATTACTGAGTCTTATTTCTGAAGGAAACAAGCAAAAAACCACATTGTTGAACTTGTGCTGTTTCGTATGATAGTGCGTGCATAAACACATTTAAAAACGTACTGAAGAGGTATGTAATGAGTTGCAGGAGATCAGTTTCCCCAGAGTTATTCCCGAGCAGAAACACTGTTAAACAGTACTAAAACTCTGCAGAAATCCCGTTACTAAAAACAACATATTAACACCATACATACTCAAAGTGCTCTGCATGTGTTAAAACAAATGACTAAATACACTAATGAACAAATATGTGATATAAATACCAATATGTGGATCGCAAAACTACTTTTTAATAAATATTCTCTTGCTAAAAATTATTCTATTAACTTTATTTTAGTTCTAGACAATTATTTTCTGTCTACTAGGGCTACCTCTTGATTGTTTCATAATTAAACAGAATCATGTAAAACTAAAACAATCACTAGTATTTTGCAATTGAATTCCTTATACAAACAGGCATACGCTTAACTTCAAGCATTTGCTTATGTGCCTTCCTGAATTAAGACTTAAATGCTCTCTCTTGAACAACATGAACAGCTCAGCTCACCTACTGAGAACTTATAACTTGAAAATGCAGGATCTATTATTTTACTATGAACATGAGAAGAAAAATCCTTACGGAGAAGTGATATAATCTACAGTTGACACTGGAAAACCTAAAAATGTATAATTGTATAAAAATGTATAAAAAATGTCTAAAATCTCAAGAATCAGCACGAAGAAACAGAAATGCAAGGATAATTTCATTTTTATTTAGGTCTTAAGATCTTAACACTGCAAGTAAGATGTCACTGGACTGGTAAAATTATTAACATAACGAATTTAAGGCAACTGTTATGTGTGTTACATTAATATTTCAGTCAGACCGAACTCTTCTTTAGATACATTCATGCAATTAAATTCTATGCTGTAATTTGAAATATATAGGATTGCTTTGTTTCCCTGCATTCAACCTATCTGGTTAAGCTTTTCTCAAACAATACAGAGAATGGACTCATTGTTCTTGGCAGAAGTAAAAAGATCAAATGACTTAATGGTTTAATGACTTATTTGATTCAAGAAATGCATGTTGAGAATGCCTTGGAGATAAATATACATCTTATATGTGTATGTCACATGCAAGCATGGAGAAATTGAAGGTTGAAACATTAATATTATTCTTAGCTAAAATCATTTTCCCCCCATATAAAATCCAAAAATATCCTTGCATTGAGAAGTGGGCCCATAAAACTTCCTCCTTTCCAAAAGATTCCTCTCCAGGCCAAGCTCTGCTGGGGATGAGAAATCTTCCATGGAGCCATAAACAATCCTATGTGTTGCCTCTTATTGTTCACTCCACTTTTGGCTTTTCCTTTCCTTCTTCAATACCTGAAAACATATGGAGAGCAGCTTTTAAAAATCTCTCAATGAATACAACTGAAGGGCTTGCTTAGAGAGATTTCGCTAATGCATTAATCTTTCTTTTCCTTTTATTGATGTTGTTTCTCCTGAACTTGCTTGCATGTGTTACCTCACCTGCTGTGAAGGAAAAGAGCATCTGCACACCTGATGGCAGTGGTTGTCCAGAAATGAATTGTACAATCCTCCCTCTCTCCCTCCCTCCCATTTTCAGATCAGCCTGACCCCCTGCTGCACGCCCAGCCTTTGATGGCTGCAGGGGTCTGGGAACACTGAGTTCCCTCACCTGCTCTGCTTACCTACTAGCAAACTAAAATAGATGTTACTATAGCTGAATCTAAGCAACCAACTTTGTTTCAAAAAAAGTTTTAATAACTGTGTTTCTGAATTCAAAAATTTGCAGCCCCTGTACATTTCAGCATTGGATGTTAAGTATTTGCAGGTACATCTCCCTTTTTTGAAAATACAAGAATGAAGAAACTATTACTGCTGAGAGGGTGCCTCTCTTCTTGTAATGGCCATTTCTTTCAGTAATATCAGGAGGGCTGAGTTGAGTGTAGGGCTCCTTAAAGAACTTATTCTAGCAGTAGGACTTGTCTCTTCTATGCTGAGCAAAGGCTGGGCTGGGCAGCAGACTGTGTTTTTTCTGGCAATGGAAACATTCAGCTATTTCATATGCCTGTTCCTGGACAATGAATTACTACTGGTATCTGACAAAAGTATTGTTCTTCTGACTAAGCCCTCTCTGCCAGACATCTCAAATACAAATATTTCTTTTGGAGGTTTTCAGGCCTGCTGCATTCTGGAAAAGAAAGACTTAATGATAACTAAAGGCAAAAAAAGAAACAATCCTTGAAAATGCTGAGAGAAAAATCCAGTCACAAGTAAGATCACCTACCTGCTAGTGCAATATATGCATAGGCAGTAAGTACACTGTAAATCACTTCAAAAACATAGTTAATGATATCCAGTATGGGAAACAGTAAGACTCATTTGCAGCTAGAAAGCACAACTGCAGAGCTGCCTTGCTGAAAGAAACAACACCAAGACAAATGGGTCTGCGTGTTGCCAGCAGCCCAAGTACAATGGCCCTGGGTGTTGCTGGCACACCGGTGTAATGGGAGAACCACAGTTGAAGGTTTAACAACCAAAACAAGAGACCAGGACCAAAAGATTACAGACAGTTTACAATGCTGCTCCAGAGCCAATCTTAAGTCTTCTGCTTTCTCCTAGAAGGAACTTTTCCAATAATTTAAAAAGCTGTTTTATTTGCCTTTTTGAAAGCACCTCTTCCCTTTCTTCTGAAGCACTCTACTGCAGATGCATCAAATAGTTTGGCAGGAATGCAGATATCCTCAAAATTGTGGACAGACACTGGCTTGTACAAAGGGCAAATTTTTCCTTCCCTACCATGTTTGTGGTTTAACTTGGAAAAACTAACTGCAAATCATTTTGTCAGTAGTGAGGTTCTATTTAATGCATCTCCAGAGGCAAATAAAAACATCTCCAAACCCAAAACAACCCCTTCTCACCCCAGAAATCTTCTCATGGCAGACTGTTTTGATTTGCAGTCTTACTGCTCAAAAGCCCCTTTTAAGTGTACAGTTTTCAAATAATATTTTCCCAGGTCTCGCATGGTGACAGACTGGCATAATTTTACATCTCTGCTGTTTGTGGTGTTGACATGCTTCGGGTTAAGTTTGTAAAAAGTGTTTCAAGCTCAGCAAACCAGCAGGTGACTCACAGCATTTTCTGTTTTGCAAGTGCTTGAGCCACAAAGGATTTGGGATCAATATTCCTAATCTACATGAAAGAAATGATGGAGAGGAAAATAATACCAGGGTAAACCTTGAAAGATGTTGGAAGAATGACCTAACTGAGTTAGCTCCTCTAGGGTGGAGGGCAGCAAGGAACAGGGATTTTGTTATGCATACTTTGGAACAGTGCAGGAGATTTTCCACCATCTACTTATTCATGGACTTTCTAAGTGCATGTGATTCTTTAGCACACTATTATTCTTCATACAGGACTTAGTTCAAGTGAAGTTATTCCTTACAGCTGCCTTTTTTAGAAACATCTTCCCTGAATTAACTTAAAGAAATTAAATAAATGTGAATTTGACATCAAACTGAGGACTGAATACCCGTCTTGAACACTATGACCAGTGACAGATGGTCCTAGAACAAAAATAAAAAGGCATTTTACACCTGGATGCTAATATGAGCAAATGGAAAGTAAAACTGCTTTGAGCTTCTAGCATTAAATTCTACCTGGTATAGAAGGACTTGTGAAAGAGAGTTGTGTGTGCCATTAACTACCATGTGAATTTATTTCCCTCCAGTTGTGATTTGCCACAGCAGCTATTATGAATGTTGTTTGCTTATTTCACTCAATTTGATAAATCAAAGACATCTTTCATAGATAAAAAGAACCTATTTTTAATCTTGTGTTTGTCTTCTTTTCCCTTTTCCTCTCCTCAGCAATGGGTGGCTAGGGAGGATAGATGATGCAGACTGTGCACAGTAAAGTTTGCCCTGCACTAAAGTGATCTTTCATTCCTGTTATTTCACTGACAAGAACATGTTCATTTTCCCTGAGTAAATTTATATGGTGAGAAAACACCTTATACCTGAAAATACTAAAAGAGTATATTTTCATTTCTCAGTCTAAGCTTACCATTAATGGCATTCCCACAGAATGACACTTTATTCTATATGCATTTAATGGGTTCATCAGCTAATAAATGGGTTGTAAACATCTCAGGTAATTGCCAAGAGCTCTTAAATTAGTACTGTAAGTTATAAAAGAGAATACATATTCATAGCTCATCAGGCTCTCCAGCAGCCATTCTGTTCATCCGTCTGTTTTTAAGGGCAGGCAAGCAAGATGTTTCAGTGGAACTTCTGTCATTTTCCTTTGCTTTACTTAGCTTAAAACATTCTACACTTTCAGAGAAACATACTCAAGTCCTGATGGTGTATTTCACGAGATAATATTCCAAAAACAATACTCACATTTTTGTGTATCCCAGATGTAGTTGTTCAGGACTTCTCCCACCAAGTAGAATATGTTAATTACTACGGTAACAGCTGCAAAAAAGATTATTTTGACACCAGGACTGAGGTGCTCAAGAAGTGGGTACACCCACACTCCTGTAACGTGGTGAATCCAGCACACCCTGAAACAAAACAAAAATAACAAGCACTCACTCTTACAGCCCTGTTTTACAAAAGTAGCTTGGCCTGTAGGCTTAGCTGCTGTAACCCAAAAAGCAATTATTTGAAAGGCCTGCAAGTTGCAGCTGAACTGGAGCATCTGGATAACATCCATCCTGAACAGACATCACAAATGATGACACTATGACTGATTTCCCACCTTTTCACCGTTTTGCTTTAAACTTATTACGAGCAGTTGGCCAGTTTTCATTTCTGATGTAGGCAGGTATTTCCTCACTCACTCACATTTCCGAGGAAACCCCTATTTCACGCCAAAGCTGGAAATTGCAGCAGCCTCTGTTCCAAGCAGGTTCTTCATCCTAAAAGCATTCTACAAGCTCTCCTACCATCTCTCTCTGCTTTCTGCAGTATCCTACCTTCACTTCAAACACATTTGCATTTTTCTTTCGCTTTTCCTCCTTACACATGGTAATCAATTTTCGGGTTTGCCAGAAGCATAGGGTTTAGATTCTCTTTGAGAGAATAATTTCTTCAGGAACTATGTTTTAAGATTGGTCTTCCTTTTCTTTTAGTTACCTGCTATAATTTGGAATCTAGCAGTTTTTCCCTAGGTAAGATAAATATTTTTTTAAAAAGACCAAACAAAAACACACCTCAAAAGTAGGGCCCAGCCCCACAGCCAATATATAGTAAAGGCAAAAGATTGATGGTGGTTTTCTGGTGACACAGATTTTTAGCATTCAGCTACAGTAGACATTGTTGGTACACTAATTCAAGAGACAGACTATCAGCTTTACTGCAGTGCAGTCTGAAGAAGCACTCCAGGTGTGTGGTTTTGCTGTGCATGGCTGCAGTGGACATCTGTATCCTCTGATGGGATCACTTTTGCATTGATCTCTGATGCAGTGAGTGGTGAAATCAGAGGGAGCAGAGAGAGTCCATACATTCCAGTAGGTGGAAGTTAAGAAAAGCAAATACTGGCAAACAACTGAATAAACATCTCAGAGGCTACCTGGGTGAAGTGCTCAGTGAAGGCAGGCTGGGGTTTTGCTGGGCTCTCTTCAAGAATCTTTTCCCTTCTGACCTGGAAATCTGAGAGAAAAGCTCACAGTAAAGCACAGCTAGAGCAGCTGCACAGACTGTTATAGATGGGGATTTCCATATCCACATGATTTGCTTTACTTGCTGATGTTTCTATTTGTTCAAGAAAGATTTTTGATCACTAGATCAACAGTCAAAAGCTCCTAAAGGGCAGAGACAGAGAAGTCCACACAAAACTGTTACCACAAAATTCTGTCACACAGGGAGTACAGAATCCCTGTTTAACAATCACCCTGGAAATGTACATGGTTGTCATAGCTTCCCTCCTCCTTGGAAAAGCTTTTATTACAGCCAAACCCTTCACAGTTGGACACTTCACTTGGGAAACTACATGTGTCAGTAAATTAATCTGCATGATCTAAATGCAATTAAGCTCCTTTTCTCCAAATCAGTTCTCATATGGGAAATTATCTCTGTACTTTACAGTTATTTTCCCCAGTATTCTTCTGTGATAGAATTAACCTGACAAGATAAAATTATCTATGAAAAAATGAAGGGTTCCTGCGTAACCCATGGTAACAGGGGACACCATGGTCCTTTTGATGAAAGAAAAAGATGAGACAGTTGGGTAGAAGACAGTGGGATGTCCCCTGCTACCAGGCTGGCTTAGCAGGGAATGGTTATTATTGCCTAACAATTTTCAGTTTCGTTTGCTTTTTTCAGTTTTCATTTGATTTTTTTTTTTTCTAATAATTATTCTGTGAAAAACAAGCTCCAAGGAAAAAGACTGAAAAAGAGCCAGTCTCTTTTTCACTTATTTTCTCTGGTGTGATGAAACTGAGGAACTTTTTAAGGGACCTTCTAAATGGAATCTACATAGCAAACTTCATGAACCAAGCAGAAGTGGCATTTACTAGAACACATTTATGCTAGAGAGAGGAAGCATTTTCGAAATCCAACCAAGGAGTCACTGGTGAGCTCCTGCACGTCAGCAATCTCTGGTTAGTTCAGGCTTTGCGGACAGCCCACGCACTCTGCTCCCTGCTGCCCAGCACAGGAGCCCACTCCCTGAGTGGTGATGGTGCTCATGCCTTCAGTGTAGCTGTTGCTGGCCTGTCCCCAGGATGGCCACACTGTCAGAATTGCTTTGAGCACAAGAGGGACCAAGCACCACTCTGGAGACAACAGTCACAAACCCACCTGATCCTTCTAAAAATGAGCTGCACCATGCTGCTGGCTATGCTGGGGTGGAGTAATATTAGCCTTCCCTCCACTGAGCAGTGACACACTGACAGCTCCAGCACTGTCTGTACTACAAGCAGGAGCAGCAAAGGGACGACTGCTGCCATGGAAACCTCACCTGGTGGCCTTTCTCAGTGGGTTCACTCCTGCTGGAATACAGGCAGTCTGGAGGCTGCACTGGGAAGGGCTCATCAACCACTCACATAAAGCTTCCACACAACAGTGCTGATTGCCAATGTTAATGAATGCTTCAGTGTTGCAATGCCAGTAGCCATTACTCCTATCCAACCTCATTATTAGTTAAGCACAGGGAAGCATGCATTAAGATTTACTTAGGAGTGCAAATCTAGATCAAATTGAAGACTTTGTTATTGAACAGGTGTAAAAAAATGTGTTGTTTAGATAGAAATAAACTGAAGAGAAAAAGTTTAAACTAAAACTTGACTGGCTACTTCTGAGAAGATAAAATTAACCTGAACCTCCCAGTGATTTGGAACAGGTATGTATGCATAACTGTCTATTTTCAAAGATGAATGTGTTACAGGTCATGGAGTTCACCTAGCCATTTGTTAGAAACAGTAAGAAGAGAAGGAATGGAAATATTCACACATTGTATTCAAATTAAAATGTTTGTTAAAAAAACGATTGTTTTTAGAAATTTTCAACCAGTTGGTGTAGAAATCAGAAAAAGTTATTTGAAAATGCACAGTATTGCTTGTTTTTAACAGATCTGTCAAAAAATGTGACTTTGTAGCTGATTTTCACTTCTACTATACAGTATGTTATGTATCTCTCCTACCAAAGTAATTAGGAGAAAATGAAAACTGTGCAGGGAACATACACTTATATTTATTCTTTGGATATAGATCTTTTGTTAATGAGGAAAACTAAGCACAAAAATTTGTTGGAACCTTGTGGTTCATGTGTACTCTGTCAGTTGAAATGATACAGCTCTAACAACAGCACATGTAAGACCTCAGTCCTAGAATCAAGCTCAATAAGTGAGCATAATGGCAGGTAATAACCATGACACCTCATGAATTTTTTAATGGGAGGTGTTGAAGAAGGTGGTTGCTCCTTCATGGTGGCTGCTCACAGCTGTCACAGCTCAGCAGCACTTTGTGGTCTGCACTCTCAGAGAGAGCCTCCACCCATTTCCTGCCCAGCTTGAGTCCTTCATCATAATCTGTAGTCATCAACAACCAGTACTATCAGTTCTGGAAGAAGGGGCTGTTAGATGAGGGGCTATGTAACTTCTCAAGAGCAGCAAATGAAAGGACAAAGAATAATGAGGCATGACATAAAATGGGTGAAGAGCTTCTAGTTCTCTTCCTTGTGACAGAACAATAACCTCAATACAACTCTGAGTCAAGAAATTAAAATCTGATAATGGAAATATCTTTCTGAATGATACCTAATTAATCTCTGGAATGCTCTACTCTATCTTTCAGTGATACATAAAGATAGATACACAAAAAAGTTTTGAAGTATGAAAGTCTGGAAGCCTACTTAGTCCACTCCTCTTCTCTAGGCCCTATCATGCAACTCTAGCAAGTTTCTGAAATGAAGAGATTGTACAAGCAATAAGAATGCACACAATTATGCCTAAGTTTAAAGAGTACAAGGTATATAAACCATCAAGACCAAAGGATCTAAGCACCTACATTTGACATAAGTTTTGGAAGAAAACTCCCCTTGAATGCTGGTTGTTACATAATGGTCTGCTAAGCTCTCCTGAAACATCTGACATTAGCTATACCTGGAGCCTGGGTATATGACAACTCTCATCTGTGAACAGCAGTTCCTTTCTGTTACTTCTTGCAGCAGCAAATCCTCTCCCAGATCTTCGGTGCTCTTCATATTTCCAGTGACTGGAACAAAGCAAGGCTGAATCCTTGGTTCCAGACAAATTGTAGACCAGTTCCCAGTGGCTACTCAGAGCATGGCCATTTTCTACGTCTTCATTTCATGATCTTTTCCAGCCCCACTCTCTTCCTTTTCCACAAAAAGTGACAATACCCAGAGCTATTAAAATGTGAAATATCTTCCAAATGAGGTGATGGGCTTACAGCAGCTGAGACATTAAAAATAAACAAACAAACAAACAATTTATGTGTAGGACCAATCTTGTGCTTTCAGGGACAGGAGCACAATGACCCAGACTAAATTTGTTCTACTTTAGTTTTTAATACTGATTGATGTGAGGCACATCTTCATAACTCCCCACCCAAAACACAGGAGAGTTTGTTCTGCATCTAATAAGAATTCTTAAGATCTCAGCTATATTAAGACGCTGGGCTTCTTATATTAACAGCCAGCCAGACCTAATACACCTACATCAGGAATGTACATAGTTTAAAAATTTTAAAAACTAAGTTCAATAAACAGTCATCATTTGGGAAATAACAATGATCATCCCTCCTGTTCCATTTTCTTAATGCTGGATTCTTCTCCATTCATCCGAGTGAAGAAAATATGTGGGTCACAGGACTGTGCTACTGGAGTGGAGTGGCTTATGCAGTCAGACAAATCCTAAGAAACTGCAGCTAATAATGGCCAATAATGCCACATCCAAAACATACTCAGCATGACATGGTGCCAGCATCCTCTGTGATGAACAAAGCTTAGCAGAAATTTGTGTTTATGTACAGGTAGTTACAGTGGCAGAAACTTAGCAAATTCACTGCAAAGCACAGTCATCTATTTTGGTAAATAATTTTTCATTTTAAATATAGTAATGGTTGCTATGCCTTCTTGAGCTATATTTTAAGGAGCTGCACAAGGAAGTGAGAACATATTACCCATGCATGTCATCTGTGATTGTGCTGTTGCTTTGACTGAAACATTTGAGGATGTGGAGGTGGAGGCAAGCCAGAAAGTAACAGTCCATCATGGCTATGTCAGACCTAACAGGCTGGGGATCCATACAGCCTTCTCTTGCTGAAAGCACTTCTGCCCTCCCACCCTCCTTCTGTGTCAGGCACAAGGGACACTAACCTTCCCTGGCCTATTTTTGCTGCTTCTGCTTCTTCCTACTCTTCCCTGTTCTGGGCAGCTCCAGCTCTTTTCTCCTCCTCTTCATTGTCTCATCTATCATCCACTTCTACATCAGCCTTCCACTCTGATTTCAAAGTCAGTTTCTTTCTCCCTCTGCCAGTATTCCCCACTTACTTGCATGATTTCAGCTTTGAAGTTGCTGACCTGTGAGCTGCATGTTTCCTTATCCACTTCTCTTTTAACCCACGATTTTTGTTCATTTCTTTTACTTGCCCCCAGGACATTTTGCATTTTAATTATTTTTGGTTTTTTTCTCTAACCATTGACTCCTCTGATCTTTATTGAACTTTTATCCTCAGTGCTCACTTCCAAAAGCATGCATAACACCCTTCCTACATACAAACCCTCAGCACAGCCTAGCAAAGCCATGTTATGTCTCTCCTGCTCCACTGGCACCACAACCTCAAAAATCCTTCTGGTTTCTCAATCCTGCCCTTCTTTATCAATATGACTGTCAATTCTCACCAAGCTTCACACTCTAACCCACCACTCCTCTCTTCTGAATGTCAAGGTTTGTCCTAGCAGTCTGTGCCAACATCTGCTCTTTCTGATCTTCCTTTCCTTCTATGGAGAATCACTAGTGGAAATCCTACACCAAGCCTGATAGAATCAATCTCAAATTTATTCCAAATCCTCCATGTACATTCCTTTCTTAAATTTGTTCGAGAAGAATTCAGCAAATTACCCCATCTAAATGCTTTCCCTCAGTGAATCTACAGAACTCTTAAAGTCACTTCAAGAGAAACTTTATTTTCAAATGAGAGTTTAAAAGCCTCTTTAAATAGATTCATAAAAGAATGAAAGAATGAATCAAGTCCAAGCTTGGCACACGTAGAGGCAGCTCCTAGTGGATTTGAGATAGCAATAAGAGAGCAGATCAAGTCTTTTGCTCCTAAAAATGCAGCCCAGCACGACTACAGCAGTGGAGTCAGATTCTTAGGGTCTGTTTTTTTGGCATCATGAAGTGCTCAAAATTAGAGGGAAAAAGAAAACTATTTAAAATAAACCTATTTGTCTCAGTTTATTTTAGGGACATATTAGGCTCTGATATTAGTTACCATGAGGTCATTCTTGTTACAAGGAGCAACACATTTCTGGCTCTTTTCTGTTCCTTGACAACCAACTCCATACACTCATTGGCAGAATTTTCTGGTAGTACTGGCAAGCCCTCTGGTTTTCTTAGCACTCTCTAGATTTAACAATTCAATACAAACTGTGACCTTTTCAAGCCATGCTAAATAAAGCCAATAGGCTTTTCCCATCTTAACCCATGGCCTTGATCCTGAAAGTCCATGTATGGTCTGCAACAAGCAGTGCAAGTCTGTGAATGCTCTGTCTGGGCACAGTTCCTTGTGAGCTCCCTCTTACAGAGTGTGCATGAACTAAGTGTGCCTACTCAAAAACTCTTTGACTGAAGGGAGAGAATGAAAAAAAAAAAAAAATAGAAAGAAAAACAGAAAAGGCTTTTACTCTTCAAGAAAGGATGTTTCTCAGAAAACAAGTCCCTGAATCATGCTCAGGAGTTATTTAGCTATGTTCTTCCAATTTCAGTGATGTTATTCAGAATAGTTTGCCAGTTTTCTTATTTACCAATTATACATTAAAAAAGCACTTGCTATTCTACCACCTCTTTCATACATGACAGATTCAGTCACACATGAAATAAAACAAGCTTTACTCTACCTGGAGTTGAAAAAGGCATTCAGAGAATCAAACCTAAACAACATCCTCCTGTACGGTCCTTTCCAGTAAAAAGTACAACACAATACATAAAACATGTAGGATGGTAAGAAAGTTTCAGCTGAGATGGGAAAATAATTCAAAATTCAAGAACAAGACATAGAGAATGTCTGATTAGCAACTGTCTTCATTCTGAGAGTTGCAGTAAAAACAACTGCAACTGAGGGAAAAACAGAATAGGCAGAAGGACAAATTCTCAAGTGGCAGATCCCTAAATTCTAGTTAAAAATACACAAACCACAAACTAAGCCCCAGACCAGGAACCATGATCAACCCTAGGTACAAAGGAAGAAGTTCCACCAGGCTGTAAGGAACTAGGTCATTTGCAGGTATAGTCTCATTTTAATACACTGTGTTAACCTTGAGGGCTCTGCCAACAAGGACAACAGATTTGAATTTAGCAATTCCAAGCCTTCTGAGTGATTAAGGTCTCTACTGCAATGTGGTCACTTGGCAACAGGAAGACAGTGAATTTCAGCTGTGAAAAGAAGGCATACCCTGAATGAACTCCTCACTTTTCATACTTTCTTCATACTTTTTCCAACCTGTGAATATGATACATCATATTGATATAATGGGCCCAAGATTTGGCTTGCAGCCTCAAACACATCTTGGAAAGAGTCTTCAATAGCACCTGCAGGCTGAAGAAATGCAGAACTTGCAAGTGATGGCACAATGTAGCTTTTGTCTGCCTCCACCAACCTGCAAAGGCCTCCTTCCATACCAGTAGAAGGAGAAATGGGTTGTATGTGCATAATTCAGCAGGATGAACTTTTAAGATTGTCTCATCGCATTTAAAGAGAAATCACAACTTGGAAGAATGTGAATCACTTGAGAGTAACCCTATCTGTTTTGGAAATAATATATGTGTAGGTAAAACCAATAAACAGTAAAAGCAAAGGGAGATGACCATAGTCTGTGCCTGGGTAATTACTAATGCAGTAATTATTTAATGCAGAATCTTCTCCTGCTTTACTTGTCCTATAATTTTCTTTAACCTTGTAGTTGCAGGATACAGTTGCACTGTAGTAGGCAGGATCAAGCTAGATGAGCATGACACTGATACTGTAATAGATTCTTAGAATATTTTAAGACACATCTAGTTTTATTTCACTTGTAAAACTAGATTGTTTCAATTTTAAATTCTTATTAAATACTACTGCATGTGTTTACTTAGATGATTTTGAGAAAACATGAGTTGCCAGAGGAGGTCAAGCCATAGGTAACTCTGCCAATCTGTCTCCAGGCACCATTAGAGGAAGGCCTAGAACTATCACAGTTAAGCATTACTACATATGAATTAAAAACATTATTATTTTTCCCTGAAGGAATAATCATGTGCCTTTTTGCATGAGGCTGCCCTTATCTTACAATTATTATTCTTTTTTAAGAAGGGTATGTATAAAAGCGAAGGGTATGTATAAAAGCAAATGGTAAAACGTGGCTGTTGTCCTGGGACACAACATCCCACTTCAGCTGGATTAATAGCATTGTATGATCACTGAGTGTGCATGGATATGCATGAATAATGACCTCTCTTCCACTGGACCAAAGGGACAAATTGCACAGTTGAAGCAGTGCAATAGTACTGCCTCGAGACCATGTTATTCTCACATTAGTTTTATCTCTTCTGGTTGGCAGAAGTTTTGGAAAATACCTTCTTAGCTGAGAGAAAGATGTTGTGAAGTGAAAATAAAGAATATGAAATGCAGTTCATGAAATACAGAAAGGATAAAGGATAGATGGCATCAAAGGAAAAATATAAACAAAACAAAGGTTTAGTGAAAAATAAATACTAGGGTGACCAAAGTGTATTAACTCTGTCATGCAAGTCAGGTCCTTGATTAGAAACTGCCCAAAGACTTAATTTAATGTTGTATAAGAAAGATTAGTTCAATTTCTCTCTCACCAACATTTGCATTTCTTAAAACAAACTTTAGAGTGTTTGGATTACTGACCTATTCTGTAATCAATTTTACAGAAAGAATTTATGAACTAGTAAAGAAAAAAGACAGCATTCTATCTTTTCTGTTGCTGCTTAAATACTGATGCAGGAAATAATTTGCCTATTCTAAATTTTATTTGATAGAACAAAAACCCCAAGCAATAAAACTAAGGTCCAAGAAAAACATTTAGCTTGAAAAAAGGTTGAAAAATGTACCCTTGGAAAGACCACTGCTTACATGGGATTGTTCAACAAATTCCTGTTGTGTGAGGTTTGGCATATACTTTCTAAAAATATAAGCATCTGGGGAAACCAGACAAAGCCCAGGTCTTGGACCAAACGAGGCATGCAGCGTGAATCTGTTAGCGATTATATCCATAATGAAATATGTGCCCAAATTTAGCAGTACAAAACCCCCAATACAATGTGAAAACACAGCATGTACAGCCCTTACCATAAAATATAGCCAACAGCGAAGGTGCACACTGCAGCCAGTCCACAGCTCCTGCTGGGATACTGATGATGTGTTGTTCTCATCTCGATTAATACAAAGGGCAAAACTGTTGTGTGCTGGAAAAAAAACAAAACAATGGGGAAAAGCAGGTGATACAAATGATTCTCTATATTTTAATTTCAATTCTACAATAAGAAACTTAATTGCAGACACCTGAAGACAATTCTTGACAGTTACAAAGACAAGGTAAAGTAACTATAAAATTGATCAATAACCCAACCAGTATCATCTCTATAATGTCCAATTGTTCGAGAGAGCAGAGGAAAACTGAGTAACTAGAATGTGCTTTTCCTTTTGTTCAGGAATCCGTGGCAGATACTCTGTGATTAAAAAGAAGGGACACAGATCCCAACCCCAGTCTGGCCCTCCAGTTGCTCTGTGTTCTCTGCCATGTCACTTCAGTTATTTTGACCATTCTATTTAGAAGGCAATGCATCTGGTTTTCAGAGAGCAAGTACAAACAATGCCAAATGAATGAATATAAATGGAGGTATTTAATGCTTCTGAGAATTAGGTTTAAATGTATCTCAATCTGGGGACTTGAAAACAGGGGACATATTTTCAAATGATAGCATCAATGCCTCTGTTCCTCCATCTGCAAGACAGAAGCAATTGCATTCCAGAAAGGTGTTGTGAATCTTAATTTGTTAGTTGCACAAAATTGTTTTAGATTCCCAAATGAATCATATGAAAGCCAAAGCTGTAAAAACCATTTTCAGCCACTTGTCTTTATTTAGCTGTGAAACTCCTCATTTTGTTATTTTCCCATACACATTTCCTACACTGCCCCTTCTGAGAAGGCCTGTTCATCCAGTTAATGTCAGCAGCATGAAAAACTGCATCCAGCCTGCCCCCAACACTCAATGTCTACATTTCAGAGTGCTGGCAGGCATGAAAATATACATAAGCGAAGAACAAATGTGCCAGGAAATAAACCCCATAATTTCTGAATATACAGCTCACTTAATACCGGCATTAGTGGTGACTCCAGAAACATACCCTGCCTTGCCTCCATGGGGCCAAGTTTTTGCTGGCATCTAAAGGGAATTACTTCAGTTGAAAGCTTAGCTCTAGGGCTTGGTAAGACCGACTGTGAACTCTTCTGCCCACTCCACAGGAAGGCCTCGAGGTATAAGGACTGCAAGGCAGCCTAAGTCCTAAATCATGTTCAGTCCTTTCCCAAGTACTTGATCACAAATTGGAAAGTTATTGCATACACTGGACACATTCTGCCATCATGTTGTTTCGGGGGGATGCTGGAGGGTCAGATTTTTAAGTTTGCAATAATTACAATGTAAACCCACACTGATTTTCACCTGCATGCAGATAGGAGAGGCATGGAGTAGAAATATCTTCTTGTAGATTATAGGCTCAACTGAGAAGAAACAGTGGGGCCTAAGCTTTTAAAAACTGCAAAGAAGAATGGTTTGAATGGGAAATGGTAAGATAATGGAAATGCTCTTGCTGAGAGATACAACATAACTGAATTGGATATCTGCTCTGATTTTCAAGACGTTAGTAATTAATGACTAACATTTGGAGAATGTCAGGTGGATAATACAGCAGTTAAGGGAGCTTTCAATTTCTTCATCTTTTAACTTGTTTCACCCTTTAAATGGTATAATTCAGCATCACGGGAATGCAGAGATGTTTTACATATGGTCTGCTATAAATGTGCCACCGTTAGATGAGAGGCCTATGAGCTGCAGAGGACCTTCAGAATCCATGATCAGGGACTGACAGCAAAGCAAGCCCTGGAGATCCACATCTTGTGCCTGCATGGAAAAGGTCTCCAGGAAGAGAGAGATCAGTGCCTCACTCCGCAGAGCCCTCAAAGCAGAGCAGCTGGAGGCTGTGCAAATGTCTCCTGCCCTGCCCCCATAATTTATTCAGAGAAAAAAACCAGAAGAAAATAACAACTATTAATTCCAAACTCCACCCTTGATACTCCTTGTACAATGCATTCTTGTAATCCAGTCACTTAGTTTTAACTCTACACTCTATGGATGACTGTTACAGACCTTGTGAGCTTGGTTTCTTCATGTGAATGTTTACTGCTTTTGATACTGCTTGTTGATGAGTTCCTCATTGATGATAACAACTCAACAGCTTACCAATTAAAATGTAGTTAAAATAATTTCTGCAATCAAGCCTTAATCTAGAATACTCTTCTCCTTTCCCTCCTCCCAATTCTTGTGGTTATATCATAAAATAGGTTATTATTTTCCTAAATTCTAATTTCTGCTCTTTTCTAAAGTTAAGGGGTAGGGAAGAAATATAATGAGCTGTGCCACTAAAGAGTTTGCATACAAAATCCCTTTAAAAGTACAGTGGAATTAAATTTAAGGAGAAAATCAGAGATGTGTATCTTTAATTTCAGTCTGTTAGAGTGAATGTCAATGCTACATGCCAACACTGCAGTTTTACAAACTTGGAGTATGAACTTTGGTTTAAAATGTTTTTGTGAAGGTGCCACTCTAAAAAGCTGCTTCAGATCCTTTACCAAACCACAATCAAGATAAAATTTCCTTTCTCTACATTTCAGCTCCTAAAAAAACCTTGATTTAAGAAACATGAAATTTTGTAGTCTGGGATACCTTTTACACAACAGTGCCAATTAAAACTCTAGACTGAAGCGTAGTGAAGATGATCAGGGGTCAAATGTGCTTGCAGTGGGATCCATCAGGGCTGGGTATTCTGCAGGGGGCCTAAGATTTCATATCCTCTAATGTTTTTGCCACCTGATTTCTGAATAAACAGGCCAGTGGGAATCTGAGGCTTAGAGAGAAAATAGCATTGATATTTCCCTGCCCTGCCTAAAGATCACGCTGTGCCGATCAAACATACCCAACTGGTACCTCTGGGACTGATCCCTTTTACTTACTGCACGTGGGGGACAGAACCACATTTCTCACCTTGTTTGCCAGAGTATCTCCTGGGGCTTGCTTACTTCAGAAAAGACTGAGGAATGAGGAAGTTCAAATAACAAGGAGGTTTAAACAGTAAGGATGATTAGCTGCTCTAACAGCTTTACAGTAGTTGCCATTTTGCACCATTAAAAGTTTTTAGGAAAAGAACAAATATACAATTAGAGTATAATATTATAATAGTAGTAAACTACACTAGCACTACTAATTAATGTTATATTGATAAGGCACTTTTAATATGGACTAAGTAGTTACAAGCAAAACTATAGTTTTACCTGGACATCCTATTCTCCTCCCACTGAGACCAGCTGCCCCCATGAGATAGTTTTTTTTGCCTGTATGACTGTGCTGACACAAGAGACCTGTGCTGAGCACTGCTGTGGCCGCCAGGGAGCACCATTCCCACCGTCCCAGGAAGGCAACCCTTTCTGCACATGTTCCCTGTGGTGATCACAGGTTCAGGGTAGTCCCCAGCCCCCAGCTAGGCCCAGGAAGGCAGATATCTCCAGTGGGGGAGATATCAGACTCTGTATCATTAGCAGGAACTCTCAGACTGAGATTTTTCAGGGCTCAGTAACTGCATCTCCTTGCAAGAAAATGTACCCTGCCAGCTTCTCCAGCTGACTGTAGTGATATCTGCAAGGTGTCCTCGCAGCCACAAATCTTTTTATTCTCTGGAATGTCAAGACAGCAGCCCTCAGACCCATTTTTTACCCCTCTCTGAAGGACTAATCTGCCAAGACCACTCTGTGAGCTGAAGAGTTGACCATAAGCCCCCATCACCCAGCCACAGCAGCATTGCCCTACTCAAACTCCTCACTGTCTGCCTCTGCTGGAAAGGCAGCTTTGGTAAATCTTTTTGCTAGGAAGTGCTGGTCTCAACAGAGTAGAAAGCCACAACTTCCTCTCATTCTGTGTCTACCACATGGCATTGCTTTCCAAGGACCCATCACCTATAAGTGGTGAAGAAATATGGCTTGCCAAATCTCCAACCGCTAGAAAACAGAGAAGCCAGCACAATGCACAGAGCCTGGATGAAATGTGCAGGAAGGTTATCATACAGAGAATCTGATCCACATGACACTCTGGAGACTGACTCCAAAGAAGCAACCTCTGAGTGAAGCTGAATTAGCACACAGTATAAAGAAAGGCATCCTGGGATCTTGCAGGTGGATTAATTCCTAGAGCCACTGTCATGATCTCCCGAGAGAAACTCTGGTCTTTAATAACTCTTTAAAAGATATTACTAAAGTATGTACCACACCCCACATGGTATATATGTGCCTAATGACATTTGAGACCAGAAAATCACATTACAAATATGCACCACAACTGCAGTGCTGGCTTGGGAAGCTGAGCTTTGATGGAGGACTGTGCCTCCCTGTTTTAGGTGTGTTCTGCAACAGTTACTTAGAAAAAAAGACTATGCAAATTAGGTGCATTAGCAATGAGTTCTGTAATAGTCATTAGGCAATTAAGTGCAGATTCTTGAAAGTCTGATTATATATTTCATCTTCCAACCAGTAACTGCTGCTTTTTTTAACACTGGTTTCAACAGTACCTTACTTGGCCTTTTCTCCCTCCCTTAACTGTGTTTTTAATGGAATCCTAAAACTTTTCAAAAGGTGCTAAATCGACTCCTTTATGTATTGTATCATAAGCACAAACATGTTACTGATGTCTTCCCAAGTCATCATCCTGATCTGCACTGAGTGTCCAGAACTACCTTTATGACAAGTTCAGTCTACAAAGGCACCTCAGATGCCCAGGTAGCTTGCAGAAGTTCTGTAGGAATGGTTACACTGTTCGAGGATCACAAAAATTGTGATTATAATTCACTTCAACCAACAGACTGTGACTTGCTACTCTATTTGATCAGACTGAAAACTACAAGGTATAGGACACTTCAGTTCAATGGAAATACTGTGCACCTCTGAGGCCTGTATCATGATATTCAGCCTATGTTCTTAAGAGTCATTGAAAGTCCAGTGACAAGAAAGGAGGCCCTGCAGTTTTGATGTCCACCAATATTTCAGCTGATGGACTGGGAGCCTCCTGGGAGTGCTGGTGTGCCCTGCAACAAGGAGGCTGCAGATAAGTTTTCACCCACAGAACTTCTACAGCCCAGGACCTGGAGACTGTATCTGCCACCCAAAGCTGTGTCCATGCAAAGCCTCTGCCCTGGCAAGGACAGAAGCTTCAACATCTGCTAGGGAAACTACCCTGCAGCACACTGCCACTGTGCCTGAGACTTATGCTGGTATAAGTTTGGTAGTGCTCGCCTCCTTTGCACCCTTCTATGCAAACTGTTGTGCTTTCTGGCTGCCTCTGCTTTCTTTTACAATTTGCCTATAAAATACAGCTTCCATCAGCAGGATGGAACCCCCTTCCCCTTTTTCTTGTGAACTCACAACAAGATTATGTTATCAAACAGCTGCTCCACATCAGAATGAGTTAAAGTCTGTCTGCCACTCTTTCTTCCCTCTCAGGGGTTTATGAATCTTGAGACAAAGATTTTACAGAAACCAGCAGCAAACTGACCTATGCCTATTTCTCTAAATTTAAAACCACTACTAGTGTGTTCACCCTGGAAACCAATACTAATAGGCCTAAAAATCCCTACAGTTCTAATCAGTGCCATTTGTAGAGTAACAGTAGCAATAAAGCTCATTTTTCTGCATGCTTCTAGCAGAGCACCACAGAAAACCAGATCAGGACCTAGTAAAATAAGGGCATGATTATGATTTACTCCTTGAGAAACTTCTGAGAAAGGAACAGCTGGCAAGAGAGTATTTATGTGTCATCTGAAGGATGATACCTTCCACCAAGCCAGCCTAATCCATAAAGAGAGCAGCAGGATATCAGAGCTGGGTGCATAATAAATTGGAATCCTTGAGTGAGCCTGAGCCCTTATGAGACTGAAAGCACTGGTAGCACTTTTCCTCTTACAAATGAGAAATTATGACTATTAAATGAGACATACTGATGCACAGGATGCACTCCAAGGCAGCCACAGACGGCTCACTAATTATTATGGTAGGTTGGAGGGAGGAAGAAGTATTATATGATCTAAACAAAGACCAATATCTTACAATGCCACAAAACACACGAGAGCCAAAGATAACCATTTTCAATCAATACGAGAGTGTTTCTTTCTTTGAAAAGAAAATTAACACTTCCTCTTTAATGTTACCCCCTCTTTTCCTCTTATCTGTAGAAAAACACAGTGGACATTGCACTCCTGACTTAAGAGGATTTGTATCACTTTCTCCACACACACCTGATGTTGCCAGCTTTGCTCTTGTTTTTTCAGACACACGCAGTATATACTACATATTGAAATAGCAGTGTCAATCTGATCTCACTCTGTGTCGGTACTAGTGTCAGGGAGGTTATATATAGGTGTTTATCTATAGAATTTCCACAGTGCCAATCACTAAAGCACTTCAGCACCTCAAAAGCATTACTAAACATACCCTCACAGCAGCCCTGATCTGTAGGAGCAGAATATCCTATCCTCATTTTGAAGAAGGGCAAGATGGAGACAGCATGCCTCACTCAAGGTCACGTAGGGTAGCTATAGAGGAATGAAGAACCACATCACATTCCTCAATTCCATTCCAGGGTGTTATCCTAAGATGAGCAAGCATGTATAGAGAAATAACAAAAAATTGGTATGAAAGCCAATCTAATCCTTCAAGTTTATAGCTCTGAGACATCTTGGCCCTTTCAGCATCTATCAGTTGTTACCCTGATTGACCTCCTGTCCTGGTTCCCCTCTGCTTTTGGAGGCTTCTTCAATTGCCTCCCTCTGAGCTGTCTGTCTCCCTTTCATCTCAACTCCTGCTGCTCCAAGCTGCTTTCTTGCAGCTCCCATCCTTAATACTCTAACATGACACACAAAATCTTGGTCACTTGGACTTGAAACAAGATGAGGGTAGGGACCAGACACAGTATATACAGTATAGCAAAAACCAGTGCCATAATGCCAAATGCAACAGTATTGCTGTGTCTTTAATTTTATTTAACTTTGTTTAATTCAACATAACTACTTTTAATGCTTGTCATATATGCAGATAACATTAAACGCATGCCAAGTGCAATGTCACATAAATCAACCCTCTCCTTTTGCTGGGATCCCTTAGCCAGGCTTTCTTGTTCATTCTGTGCCATGCCCAAACTCCCTTGTCTGCTCCTGCCAGCAGGCACTGCTTGACCCTTAGCAGACTTTTAAAATACAAGACAATCAACAAAGTCCTGGTTCTGTGCACTCAGCCATGGCTGAGCAAACCTTGCAGACCCAAATATATTTTCAACCTCAAATCCTTATTTTAGCCAGAGAATCCTTAGAAAAAACATGCTACTAACAACTAGGGATATACACACAAATATATCCTGTGCAAGAAGCACTCATTAATCACACTGTTATGCAAAGTACTTTTTCTATGTATTTTCCTCAGTTTATTTGCCAGTTGAACCACCTGCCCTAGAATTTCTCCAACTACTATCTGCAAAAAGGTTTATTTAGGCAAAGAAATATATTGTTGTCTCTTAAAATTATCCTTAAAATCAATGTTTATGCACACATACACACACACACAGAGACTTTTACATGCGTTACCAAGATCTAATTTGCATGAATGAGTATTTTACTGTTTTTGGAGTGCTTGTAAAATCATTGAGCCTCATATATTCCTAGCAAAAAAATCACTAAAGAGAGCTTGAAGATGTATTTTACCAATGGTTTAAATCATATGGAAAATAGTATTCCTCTCCCTGAAAAGTGAACTTCTTCCATACCATGACTCAAAGGCCTCAAAAGGGGGAAAATAATTTGTATGAATATGTTTTCTAAGTCTCTTTAACTAACTTGAAAAGTTTATCAGTACATAAAATATTCTATATTAAATTCTAACATCTTGCAATCTCCCAGGACTAGTACTAAGGCTTTCACAGAGGGATATTTTTGATAGCCAAAGTATCTTCTTTCCAACCTGTTTCCAAATGAAAACATTGGACTCTGAATCTGTCACTGGTCCAAGACCAAATATTGCTTGTCCTGGGCTTTGGGCCAGTATAATTTGGGGAAAGAAATTCCACATTTGGGAAAATAAAAAACCCCATTATTTCTCAGTTTCTTTTTCAAGTGGTGACTCTTTGATGCTATTCGGAAATCTAAAATCTTGGAAGTGGTTACTGAGGGACGGGATTTATTGGGTGCTGTGTAGGTGAGGTAGCCAAAGGTCAAACTTTGGTCTATCACATGGTGATTGCAACTATCTGCAATGTGGTTCAAACAATTTATCTCACAGATATTTTTATTATCTTTATTTCATTATTTCTTTACATTGTACATGTAAACTCCTTTAACAAATAGCTCTAAAGGGCTTAACCTCCTAAGCTTTTTTGTTGTATTACAGAAAGCAGTAGCAGACCAAGGTGAAATAGCCTTACTGCTGCATCCAACAATCTGTCTGTCTGTCCAGTTTTACTGGACATGCATTGCCCTGAGTCCTCTAAACAGCATGTAAGGCTGCAAGGCAGAGGTGCATGCCTGTGCAACAGTGCAGGGCTAAGCTGTGTGACAGCAGCTGCACAGGAGCAGCTACTGCCCAGTCACCCAAGAGACTGCAACACGGCATGGCCAGGCACCGAGGCAGCTGCTGGACTTGAGCTCTGTGCTCAGGATGCAGAAGGCCAAGGCTGGGTTTAGTGGCATCACCAGATTACTAAGACCAGGAGTGACTAAGGCACCAGCATGTGTTGAGGTGCAGGGAAGAGGGGGTACGTGGTGGGGGCATAGGGAAGCCCAGAGGCATGGGCTGGGTTCCTGCATTGCTTGGAAGGCAGATGGAGTAGCATGTATGGTTGAAAAACTTGCTGAGGGAGAAAACGAGTTTGTGCAAGAAGGCAGGGGAAGGACAGAGATGCAGCCATGCTTGTGAGTCTCCTCGAGCTGCTTCTCCTCTGAAAAGAAAGCACATGAGCAAACAAGCCTGGAGAACATCCTGAATGAACCAACACCTTCTGCCATGAAAACACCCTGACATTACCTACTTGTTTTACCTACTATATGACACAGTTTATTTAGGAGAGTCATTTTGCTTCAAATGCAATTAGTTGTAAATGCTATTGTTCATCTTAAAACACCTGTTATTTTGATTGATAGTAAAAGCCTACACACCATAGTAAAGACAGCAATGTCGGGCCCAAAGACATTACAAAATCTATAGCCTGACCCTTTAAAACCCAACTTGAACCATCAGATTTGACTTATGAGACTAGTAACAATAGTGCTTCATGCAAAAAGCATTAGGTTAAGGCTGGATCAGGCTAAGTTGCTAAACACACCCTGGCATAATTAATCAAGAATATTTCAAAAACAGATCGCCTCCAAGAGATTATTGATTTCCTGTCATGACACGTTTTCCTCATGAGGTGCTACAATGCTATGTATCTGAGATGTGCTGGCGTGTATTTTTCAGTGACTAAGCCTTGATCTATCTTCCTGGATTCCTGCCACTGGTGCACTGACATCTGCAACTACTCATGTTTGACAGTCTCATGCATGAGCTATGTGGCTTCCAACTTGGATAGGATTAGTATAGGAGACTTTCTGAATACTTCAAATGTAATTGAAAGCAGATAAATACAAGGGTCTCAAGAGGGTGGCATGATTTTTACAAATGGAATCACATTAAATCATGTGTACAAATGCTTGGACTAAGAAAGATCTCAGTGCTAACCAGTACAGTATGCAAGAAAGTGTTTGTCCTTGTTCTTAAATATGTATGAATCCTGATAACGTCACTTCTTTCTAAAATCCAGTGCATGGCTGAAGTGCAGTTTAGACAAGCATGAAAAGGTACACATTTAGGGAGAAGGGCAGGAGAAGAGGAACATATTCAGAGACCGACAGGTGCTCTGCTGTTCACCCATGCCTGTACTAAGGCATTCATATCTTCTGTGAACCATCCCTGCCAAAAGATGAGAGCTGAAAACAATATACATAATGTAACTAAAGGTTATACTGTTACAGTGTCAAATAATCAGTAAATTACCAGCGATGTTTTCTTTTAAAACAAAATCCACTTCAATCCTTACACGGAACACATTTCTGTTTTTCTGTTTTTCTCAGAAAATGTGGACATTGATATCGTAATCTGCAAATGTATTCTGTACATATTTACTGAATACTGTAAAATAGAAGATGCAAATAAAACTGACGTTAACACTGCTGTAAAGAGTTTATCTTTCACATTTCATTACTTTTTTAGACTCTGAACTCTGTAAACATAAGTAATTTTGCTTTAACACAGATAATGGAGAGCTTGATAAGAAAAAACAAAAAAACCTTTCTGTGGGAAATGGCCTTTCTTGCTGCCAAATACCTTTTTGAGGATTACAGTGATGGGCAATACACAAACATCATGAGAAGACAGTGATACTGAACATATATAGTATCAAAGGGCTCCAAGATGATCAGGTTGCAGTGGAGCTGTGACATCCATAGTATTAAAGCTATGGGCTTCTCTGGGTTCTCTTGCAGACTCTGCCAAGTCTCTTTTCTCTTCAGTTTAATGTTGGTATGCCTGTCTCTGCTTCTCTCACTTACAGCTCTGTCCCCAGCCAGGCTGATCTCATTGAGCTGTCAGTGACCTGAATGGCTTTTGTATTTTAAATTTGAAAAAGGAAGGAGAACTGGAAAAAATATGTGATTCTTCTTACCACACAGCAAAATTCTTCCTAGCAAGCAGAGGAGGAGACAACAGCAGTCACCATGTGTAAGGTCAGTTGTTGCTGGGAGAGCAGTGTGTACACAGCAGGGCTGCAATGGGATGAGTGGTTTTATGTCTTGTACTCAGGAGAACACTGAAGAAAGGAGGATTTCTTGCTCTGCTTGGTATCGCAGCTCCTATCATGGAATAAAGTCCTCAAGAACTTCTGCTCCAGCCTTTCAGATAAAGTCCAAGGTAGTTAAAGTCAAGTAACCCTTGGTTTCCTTCCCATGACCATGATAAATGTGGCCTAAAAAGTCCATTACTTTGGTGATAATTGTAGTATCATAATGCATTTTTTTGCTGCTAGAAATTTTATCTGTATTCCCCTATTGCCACAGGGATTCCAGACAGAACTTCCTTTGCAGCACCTGCTCATAAAGCTGTGCAATCAGTCTTGTGTGAAGTTTTGTCATGTATGCTCCAGCTGGTCTGAGCTCTTTGTGCTGTGGGATGGATGCCAGCATTGGGACAGAGGTCACCCACACATGCAAATGGTTCATGAAAATTTTTCTTTAAACACATGAAACACATTTTTTTTTTACTCTGAGGGTGATCAAACACAGAAAGTGGTTTCCCAGAGAGGTTGTGGAGTCCCCATCCTTGGACATTATCCAAGGCCACTGGCTCCAGCTGACAGTGGTTGAGCAGCGGGTTTGGAAAAAACAATCTCCATGGGTGCTTTTCCCACCTCAGTGACCCTTTGATTCTAGGACCCTAATGGCCTGGCTGTTATGGTCACTAGCCTTTATACCCAGCCTTGTCAGCCTTCAGAATCTCTTGTCTATCTCCACTTCCCAGCCAACGCTGGGTCTATAAGCAGTTGCTGCATTCTGTATATCGCCTTTGATACCACCCCTTGGTTCTTGGGTAAGAGCAGAAAAGGAAGACTCTCAATATTTTCTTAATAGAAATATAACTGACCATTTTTTACATGGGGAGCAGAAAGATGTCAGAAATCCCCAGTTCTACGTTCGCCTCATTGTTAATGGTCACAGTAATGGTGTGAATGTGTGTTTGAAGAGGAATATAATGGCCTTTGAGGTGAGAACGGACTAACCAGTCACTAGACGTATTTCATAGTGTTAGCTATAACATTGTTCTGTTGCAGTACTCAAGTGCAAGAATTGCAGCATAAACCCTTTTAAACAGGGAAGATCACTACAACAGTAAAATTGAACAATAACTGTGATCCCAAGTTGCCTGAGACTATCTGATTCACATACTGGGGAATAGTGTCTGTTGGGAATGGGAAAATGCACACTTAATTAGGAGCCCTTGAACTCCACAGCAGTGGTATTTTCCACTGGGATGAAGCACTAAGGATAACCCATTGCTAAGAGAAAGACCTGAGAACCACCTCAAGTGCATTAGGCTGCAGTGCAGGTGTGAGAGCCAGCATGGTAGGGTAGGTGGGCATAGGAAGCTGGGTGAGAGAAGGGAGACCTCTTCCAAACAGAAGGCTAGCTGAGAAAGGCTGGTTAGAGCCCCTCTCTCCAGAACTGGAGCTGCAGCCACCTCAGCTATGCTGGCTGAAGACTGACTGGCTCAGATTTGTGCCTGTGCCAAGCCAAGCCAACAAGGTATGAGGAGCCCGTGGTGGAGACCGGAAGGATGGCAACAACTCTCCCAGGACTGGGAAGGAGGACTGACTTAAGAGCATTGCAAAGGCAGGCTAAAAGAAGATGAGACTTACCTAACACTGTTGGTTTATTCATTATGGGCTTCCCCAGAGCATTTTTTTCCCCACAAATAAGACTGTATTTGCCTTAAGACCATGGAGCCACTGCTAGCAAGTAGTTAAACCCTGCTGCTCAGGGGCACCCATGTGTGTAATTCACCTCTGCAAGTTTCTAGGCATGGTCTTGTGCCAGTGTTATTTTCAGCAAGAACACCTAAGTGATCAAACCCGGCCTGCGTGACTGGCAGCAGCGCTGGTAGGGAGAGGGTACATAATGTACGCACACTCGGCACTCTTATTTCTCCTCTGCTGCTGCTGCTGCAGTGCATTCTTAATAGGTTACTAAACTTTGTACTGGCACTTCTGCAGAAGGGACCTGGCAGTAGAGTAATATTTGTATTTTAATTACTTGACCTATTGGACTGCCTTGTTGGGCAGGCTTCTTCAGCCCTATAACCAACTTCTTAATGACCTTCACTATTGAACAAAATCAAAATAACAGGAAAAGCTTGCTTCTCTGATGCACTGTCCAAGGGCACAGGAACTACTATAAAAAGACTTCATATTACCTTATGGTCCTTAGATAAATCTTAAACTTTAAACAGCTATCTTTAACACATTCTCCAGTGCATAAGATTGCTTTGTCATCTCAGGAATATAAATTACTACTTTGCCTTTTACTGCAAAACAAAAAAGTGAAATAAACCAAAATTCCAAACTTTTTAGTGAACTGGGACAAGAAGTGGAGTAAGAGACCCTTGGCAACCCTATGGGATCAGCTGTTAGGATTACCAGAGCATAATTCTTTGTAATGGTCTTATTAATTAAAATAACTTCTGACTGTCAGTATATTTTATATAAAAATTCCAATTAACCATTACAGTTATTCTCAGAGACAGTGGGGAAGGAAAAAAACTGCACTGTATCGGTGAAGACATGCACACAGAGAAAGAAAAAGCATCCTGACTAAATCAAAGCAAAAGGCAAACAGTGATGGATTTTGAACTGGAATGCAGGTGCTGGCGATGCCTTCCACTGGGCTCAGCCCACTATAACACTCCCTTGTCAGGAGGTCAAAATCACAACAATATTGGTGGAAAGCACACAGCTACTTAGAGGCATCAATGTACTGACCTCTTACATTCATGGCAGCAGAAGAAAATCATGTGGATAAATATCAATAGTTTAGGCACCCAATAAAAGCAGATTATCTAAAAAATTTTTATTAAACGTGAGCTCATCCACCTCTCTAAATGTCAATGTAAACAAGCTAGAGGGAACACAAAAAGGCCAGAAGGAATACTTGGGCTGTTGCCTGTTAAATTTATTCTTGTTCTGACCCCTCTCTTCTTGTGAAAGCAGAGAGAAACTGGGGACTTAAAATCAATGGACTT
Source organism: Muscicapa striata striata (assembly GCA_030060385.1). Taxonomy (NCBI): domain Eukaryota; kingdom Metazoa; phylum Chordata; class Aves; order Passeriformes; family Muscicapidae; genus Muscicapa; species Muscicapa striata. The sequence goes on along the minus strand of JAREIS010000010.1, from coordinate 3,795,257 downwards.
CATTTTCAGGGCAACTTACATAGGTTCCACAAACCTGAACCCAGGCTTAGCAGCATGCATCTTAATGACTCATATGGTGGAGATTCAAGGATTCATGGCAAGCCTTCAGTTAGGTACATCTCAGAATGAAGAAAGGATGTTCCTGACTAGGGAGCCAGAAACATCATCATAGTATTTGTGAAGGAGTTTCTGTACTGTTTCCCATCTTCCCTACCCAGGTAAAGTCAACGACACCTTTAGGAATAACTACAAGTCCAAAGAAGCTAATAGAAAGAGTGTGCTTTTGAAACAGAACTGAGTTTTTGTAACTGTAAATTATTTACATACAGTGTGTAAGTGGCAGCCACTAACACCTGTGCCTTGATCCTTCAGGAAACCCCTACTGATCCTTCATCTCTGCTGGTAGCTGCAACACAAGCTTCTTCCCCAGGCAGAAGGACTGAAGGAGACTTCTACTGTACTTTCCCCAATGTACTTGACAGATGATGGACTGTTTTGGCCAAAAGTGGAGAGCCCTTATCATTCTGCATCTGGGAGAGGTCAACAGCCCTTTTGGCTAGTAAATCCCTTTCTAAGTGTTAAGAGCTGCAGAAAATTAACTGCTTACAGATTTTTTGTGGTGCAAGGGTTAATTCAAAAATATTTTATTTCTGTGAAATGCAAAAAATGTGGATTTAGCCCTTTTTTAAAATTTTCAAGTAAAACCAACTCTACTTTTTAAAAAGAAAAAAAAAAAGTTGAAGCATTTATTTTAGTGAAGCAGAAACATCTTTTTACATTAAAAAGTATAGAAACATAGAATATTCTATGTTTTGGAAAGGACCCACAAAGATCACTTAAGTCCAATTCCTAACCCTGTACAGGACACCCCAAGAGTCACACCATGTTCCTAAGAGCCTTGTTCAAACACTTCTTGAACTCTGTCAGGCTTGGTGCTGGGACCACTTCCCTGGGGAGCCTGTTCCAGTGCTGAACCACACTCTGGATGAAGAACCTTTTCTTATTATCCAACCTAAACCTGCCCTAACACAACACTATCATCATGGATGCTCCTGATTGGAAAGGTGTGAAGGCTGAAGACAGCAGTACTGGTGCCCCGCCATGATTCCTCTGGCATGACTTTTCCAGCCCCTGTGTTCCCTGAGCTGAACTGTCCTCCTGAACTCTAACCCTAATCCTAACAGTAATGGAACCTTGGTGCCAAGGCTGAGGTCCATATCACCCTGTGTGATGCAGATTAGTAAGGTGTGAAGGCAGAAATGTGGGTGCTCTGTAGTGATCCCCTTGACATGACTTCTGCAGTCCCAGTGTCCCTGGAGCCTTACAATTTCTGACTCTCTGAACCTTAACACTAATTGTAATGGAATCTTGGCGCCCCTTCTGAGGTCCCTAGCACAACAGCAGCCCAGATTAGAAAAGTGGGGAGGCAAAAAATGATGCTGCCATGCTGTGATTCCCTTGGCATGACTTTTCCAGTCCCAGTGTCCACAAAGCAGTGGGCTTTCTGTCTCTGTGAACCATAACTTTGTTTGAATTTAATATGTGACCAGCTCTGGTGGTAATGTAATTGACCAATAATGTTGAAAAATGTCCCAATGACTGTTAGAATTCCTTTGAGAAGAACAGATGCATGTAGTGGGACTGAAATATAGCTGAAATTGGAGGAAATATTTGGAAGATCTTGGTAAAAGTCATTTTTCATCAAGGCCATTAGCACTCTATTTGTCAAAGCATTCAGAAAGCTCTTTAATTTTGTTGGACTCATTGCTAATGCTGCTGCCTATGTTGGGACAGTAATCTCCCATTTAATAGGAAGCCACATTCTTTCATTTTGGGTGAGCATTTGTAAGTGGCAGCCTATTCATTCATTTATCAAATCCAGATGTATTCAATAGTCCTTCAAACTGAAAGTGAGAAAACAAAAATTAGATTAATTGTAATATGGCAAAAGTTTTCAGTATTTGATACCATGCTTTCTGCCCTCAAAGGACTCCTAAATTATTTCAGCTACTGTTTTGGTGCCTTGATTGTGCTGAGAACAGGGAAACCTCCAGCCAACTTCATTCAGATGAGCCATCACAACCTGAAGTGCTCTTTCTCTTCTCACCTTTCACCTCTTTTCTCTATAAAATCCCTTTCCCCCTTTCTGCTTCAAGATTCACATTGCCTGGACGCTGCTCAGCTGCTCCATTCTCTCTCCACCTGTGCTGAACAGTGTGAATATAGGTGTTAACAAAGCTTTTTATCAGTGGAAGACCCGTCTGGCTTTTCATAGAAAAGAAATTCCCTGTCCTATCTCTCTTCTTCATGCTCTATTCTGGTACCACACACACGATAAGATATTGCTTCATTCACAGCCCACATAAATCTCCAGCCTTTATGGAGACAGTGCAGCTATGAAGTCCTCCAAGGAAGACAGCTTATGCAGGTTGCAGAAAAAGTATTATTGTTTAAGGATGTTCTAGTTTAAAATGTGGAATGGGAGAAAAGAAATTACCCACATTAATGGTATTTTTAACATTGTGAAAGTCTTTCAAGGGCAGGGAAAAAAAAAAAAAAAGAAAACAGTGTCAAAAACCAAGCCAACTGGACATCCAGAGCTCAGGTAACATAAGGAGGGTATGCAAAGTGCAGAAGTCAATAGAGACAATGCAATGCACATCACAAGTGCAAGTTCTTGCTATTAATGTGGCAAAAAATACTTATGCTCTCTGCTTGCTTCTCAGTGAGAGATGGGCAACTTACCTTGCATCTCAAGCAGATGTATGCATGGCAAAAGCACAGATAGATGGAACAGAGCAGATGGAGACATGTGAGTCAAAGCACATGATATTACAGAAGTAGATAGGTGGAAGACTTTTTTATTAAATGCTCTTAGCATTTCCTGAGAATCCTATTCCTTCAGCATAAGTATCTTTCTTGTAAGGAACCAAAAATATTTGCTTTACTGATGGCTTTCTTGCAGATATAAGTTTTGGGAATCAGACCTACAGGATGGAAGCTCAGCACTGCTAATGATATTTTTGGAGGATGTATGTATGTGTAGCTGGCTGGATATCAGATGCCCACCAAGATGCCCTATCATTCCCCTTCCCAGTGGGATAGGGGAAAGAAAACAAGATGGAAAACAACCAGTAGGTTGAGATAAAGCATTTTACTAAAGCAAAAGTTTGCATGTGCATAAGTAAAGGAGAAAAAAAGGTTAGTCTCTACTTCCCATCAGCAAGTATTCCCAGGATGCAGGGCTTCGGCACACACAGGGGCTGCTCTGGAAAGTGAGCACTGTAAAATAATGAATGTCCCATGTTCCTTTCCTATCATATGGTATGGAATATCCCTTGGGTTAAATTGGCTCAGCCGGCCTGGTTGTGTCCCTCCCAGGAACTTGCCCACCTTAGCCCCCTAATGGGGGGCAAACATTAAACAGACAGTGCTGATGCTGTGCCAGTGCTGCTCAGTGAGATGTTTTGTATTTATATAACTCCTTCCATTTTCAGTCTAAGATAACAGCAATTTTAAAGTGTTAAGCACCTTAAAAATAACATACATTGTTATCACCCATTAGCATGTGTCTGTGAGAACTACCTGGATCTTCTTTAGATCCTGATGAAGTATTCTGGTTTCTTGAGCCACGCTACCTCTTTGTAATATTTTCAGAAAGAAATATATTGTAAGCTTTTTCTAAAGCCTACATGCAACTACCCAATGAGTACATGTTTCCTTGCAGATCAATTATTTTCAAGGTTTTTACTCAAAGATGAAGTCCTCTAAGATTCACTCATTTCCCTCCTCTCTCTTTGCCATGTTTGAATTCTGACATTTCCTTGCTGAAAGAATGAATTAACTCAAAAGCAATGCTGCTATATTTTATCTGCCTAAAGAATGGCCAGCAAGGAGGCTTGCTTCATTTTCCTCAAAGCCACATTGCCATAATATCATATGCATCTGCCCATGTCAGATAACTCTTAAGAGTCCACACACAAATGGCAATTCTCTTTCCACTGCTGTGTCTCAAATAATCATTTTCACAATTACTGGATTACCTAAACCACTTAGATAACCTTGGTGCTGTTTAGATATACAGAAGAATTTAGCATAACCAGGGTTTTTTTCCAAATGTTATTTTTTAACACTTCCTCCTGTGAATCAAAAACAACTTTTTGTTATTCATCTCACTAACCATTCATGGATGAATGACAATTACTGAATGTCTTAGAAACAACACCTTGAAAATGTCATTCAAATCAATTTTTCAACAGCATGAGAGGCTAAGAGGTAATTCACACTTCTTTTATAATAATATTCTATAAGAGGTACTGTAGTCATCTGCCTTCCTGCCACCTCCTCCAGAAGTAAAAGATTATAAATTCACTCTGATTTAGTGCAGCCAAATGTACCAGGCAGAGAAAAACACTGCAGACAGAATATGCTATTAAGACTGGTACATTATGAGAAAAGCCATCTCCATTATTGCCCCAAAATGAACTTGTTCCTCCCAGTTCAGCAAAAGCATGGAAGAATTCTGCAAGGCAGAGCTGGAAAATATATTTCCTTCTGTAAAGAGCATTTATCCATGGACAGTAACTCCAGAAGCATCCAAGCCTGGTATCTTGAACACTGCTTCTTTCTAATGAGAGAAGCTCAGAACACTGCTTTGGCCTCTTAACTATCAGCTGCTTATTAAAATCCAGAGTTCCTCTTCCTAAAATGGTGCGCACACCTTAGGTGTCCACTGAACCTGAATCCTCAAGTATCAAAACATCATCATTTCAACATTTGCTCATATCCAACTCTGTCATGACTCTAAAACCAGCAGCAATTCAAGCCCCAAAGCTGGGACAAAGGAGCTAGAGACCTCCTGGCTAAAAGATTGTTTCATCCTTTCAAAGGGCAACTGAGGAATGAGGAGATGCCACCTAAGTTCATGCCACAGTATCTGTCACACATCTGACACTTGAGATCAGTTTCTGCTGTTGGCACAATGTCCCCAGACCCCTAAGCCAAAGTAACCACAGACTTGAACCACAGCTGAGGAATGTGTGAAGCAATGAAACCCAAACCTCTGCTTTCAGAGTCTCCCTGTATTACTGAATGCAGATGTAAAAAAGCACAAGCACTGCTACTGCTAAGCTAATTTCCACAGTATATTCTACACAAAGATTAAGTCAAAGGAATTAAAAAATAGAGGGAAAGATTGTATATTTCACCAAATCAGATATGCAGACCAGGAGTATTCCTGTAAGTCAGTTGCTTTCAGGAAAAACCTCTGATAAATCTTACAGTTAAGAGTGAACCCACTTTTTAGCATGACATTTGAACCCAAGCTCATTGCTTCTGATGACTTCATATGAAGGATGCTGGCACCACACAGTCAAGGACACCGTAGTTCAAACTCCTCTCAAGACGGATGCTGCATAATCTCTCTCTCATTTGATGTAAAGACCAGCATGTACTTGCCATGAGTCTCAGCCTTACAGAGCTGCTGGAAAGGCTGCAATTATTCTGCTGTCTTTAGGGTCTTCTCCAGTTCTCATGGTCAAAACAGTTTAATAGTCTGTCAGTCTGACCAGTCTTAGTGCCTCACACAGGGAATAATTCCTCTTCCATCACACCTGGAAGCAACAAAACTGATTTGCAGGCCAAAAAATAACCCCCAACATGTTTCAATCCTTCTACTTCACAGCATGTTCCAGGACAATTTCTGGTCTCCATCACAGGGTAAGAAACTCATCACACACTCACCTGATGTAATATCCTCTTCCCCATAGTTCATCTGCAATCACTACTGAGCACAACCACCTCTGTGCAGCACCTCCCACATGACAGAAGACAGAGAGAAGGGACTTCTATGGGACCTGGTTTCTGGGTTGCTGCAGGGCCAAACAGATCTCTAAGGCAGATCAGGGAACTTCACAGACTGCCCAGCCTGAGAATAAAGGTCTTGGTATAATTTTTAAGTGATTTGTTTATGTTGTTTACAGGTTTGAACCCTTCCATTATCAAAGCAGCTGAAGATTTAACCTCCCTGTGGTGCTCCCTAGCAGCACTGCAGCTATTGAGCTGATCACACGTTGTCTGTCTGTCCCACTGGAGAACATTTCCTGTAAAAAGAATTTTTGGCATGGCTGCTTCATTCTGTGCCAGGAGCAGAAAGTCGATGCAGAGATTAGCAATTGATTTTCTAAGAAGTACCCCACAAATCAGGTCTCCTCTCTCTGTTTGCCTTCACATTTCTGCTGGAGCCTCTATAATTAATTTAAACAGATACAAGCACTTCTCCTCCTCTCCTTTTTAATGGGAGCTGTTTCCACAGACTGTGCAGCAAAGCTGCAGCAATTTCAAAGGCTTCCGCTCCTTGCGCAGAAGGGAGCAGCTGCAGGAATAGCTCTTTGAAGAGGAAATGGCACCCAATGGGACTGGCAGGCGGCTCCAAGCTGAGTTTAAAAAGCCCCCAAAGTCCTTGGGAGCATCTGAGGACATCAAAAGAGGAAAGAACTAGGCTGGGAGAAGCCTGAAGAATGACTTCCCCCCAACCCTGAAGCTTTTTTCTGTGTTAGCAGCGGGGTCTGAGAGGAAGAGTCTTCCTCATATTTGGCTCAGATGATCCTACTTATATTGAAAGACTGAAAGTAAGGGCTGAACATGATTTCAATCCTGGCTTATGCATCAAACTGTAAATGCATAAATATGCATACAAACACAAACATACCTAAACAAATTCTGGACTCCTGTATATTGTTTAAAAAGCCAAAATATTTCTATGAATGTAAGTAAGTATACAACCATATTTCAAAATGACTATAAAAAAACACTCATGGGGCTTCATGCATGTTTAACTGGTTAACTGATGAACTCACTGATGTGATTTATCTCAGTGAAATGGGACTTTTTAATGATGATTGCCAGTATTCTCCTTTGTTATTTACAGCACAGAACACAGTCCCCTACTGTCCCATTTAATTGATTTATAGCAAATTCAATAGACAAAACAAAGAAATCTTTGTTTCATGTATATGAATTAGTGTACAGGTACATACATACCCTCTCTGCCCCCAAAGTGGGTAACTTCACTGACTCACTGCTGAACTTCATAACTCATGGAAATTTCTAATGCTCATTTAACAGGCTTCAGACCTAACAGGACAGTATTCATTGAAGCACTCTGGCCTATGCAACTCTTGAAGGACTACTCCAGCTGAGGGGTAGTTCAAACAGCAGCCAGTTTTTACTGTCTACAACGGCAGTATTATACCAAATGCATGCTCTTTTATGAAAGCTGCATCCTTCCCTTATTATTTATGTATAAATAAATGCCATTTTACTACACTGCTACCGTGTGTAACCAACATGTTGTCTAGAAAAAGAACTGACACAACACATCCTGTAAATGCCTCTTCCTTGTCAGTTGCACTAATTATACAGTGCATCAAACTTCTCCATCTTTGTCCTCCTAAATGGCAAATTCTGGCTTTCCCAATCAATTTCACACTGCTCTTCTCTCTTCACTTTTCAATTTTACTTCTGGAACAACTTCAGTTTATGGACATACAAACCTGACATCAGTAGTGCACAGCTACTGAACATTTCTGCACATCCTTTGGCACAGATGTGGATGGTCTTTATCTGAGACCATATTGAGTTTGGCAGGACAACTCTGCATCCTGGCAGGAACTGCCCTCAAACAATTTTTCTCTATAAACAATTTTCCTCTATAAACAGTTTTGTTCTGCTATTAACATTAGGGCTTATTGTTCTGATATCACTCAGCAAATTATGGTAAAACATTATATTGTGACTACTCCATTATACATTGCAAGTAATTGGCTAGTGAACTCCATTAAAAAAACTTCTCTTTTCCTAAGTGTATAGGCTGCTTAACTCAGTTTTTAGATGATGTGGCAAAAATGCAAGGAACTAAGTTGAGATCAGTGGAATAATTATCATTTCCACTTCTATCTGAAGTGAAAGGTTTGCTGATACTCCTTGACACCTCATATCTTAGCTGTATTTTCAATGTCTGACAGGGTCAGTTGTTGAGCGACAAAAACTCCACAGCCAGTTGTTTATACTTCTGACAGCAAAATTAGAATGCAGAACAGGAAATAAACTGAAATGGTCTCATACTTGAATGGAATATAAACATTCTGCTTAATTAGGTCACTAAGCATATGTTTGTTTACTTGGATATTTTCTCTCTGCCAGTTCATCTCTGGGTAACACAACTATCTCACTAGAGAGCGTGGAATTCCCATGGCAGATAACATGAGGTTGGCAATTTGGGGGTCAGAAAAACATGCTTATTAGCATACTCCCACTTAGTGAAGGAGTTAAGAGTGTGAACAATACATGCCTCACTGCCTTCTATGTCAGGTTAGTGTCTGCACAAAGTGAAAGGCCATCAGGGAGCTGGTTATAGCTCTCTGCCTGTCCCTGATTTACCTTTTTGGCTGATTATAAAGCACAGAATGGTATAGATGCTAGCGATGCCTATTTCATAGATATGGAAAATCTTCCCCTCTTGCAAACCAAGCGGCAATATTGCCACCTACATTCATCTCTATCACTCCATAATTTTTTAATATTTTATTTTTATAATTTTCTTCTACATCCATCTATTCATTAAGTTTCCTCTTTGTTTTAAGGTTACTTGGAATATGTATCTAGCCTCTTTGTCTTCAGAAGTACAAGCACACTTCTGGTGGTGCATATAAAACCCAGCAATTTCTGTTTCTGTTTGCATGACAGGCCCAAGCCACAACTGAGAAGAAAGGAAATCCTTCAGAGATAGTCCCAGTCAAGTCCACTCAGGTGCTGTGGAGAGAGCAGATCCCCTCACTACCACCAACGCCTCCTTTTATAGGCCTGTGCTGACAGCAGGACAGGGCTGACAGAAAACCATGTGTGCTGTTCCCTCCAGACCACAGTTCCAGGGCATGGTGCTTTACGGACAGGCGTGTTTTACACTATGAGCCAGTATTTTCTGGGTGTAGCACCTCAGCAGTTGTTCCTTCACTATCAGTCCCACGTCAGTTCCTGGGATGAGCTCTTCTGATTTCTTGATAGAGATTACTTGCCCCTGGATGGGAATTATGGGGTGCTGGCAGTGACACTGAGCAGACGAGAGGAGAGGGGAGAAACCTTGCCAGCCTTTGTGTGTACAACTGCTGAGTCAGTTCAACAGCATCAGAAATCCCCGCCCCTACAAACACAGGTGCAGATGGTCATGTAAAAGTAATCTGAATTTGGCTGCTGCCCAAATTCCACATTCCTCTTGGCTCCACTGGAGCCTTTTTCCCACATGACCTCATCTCCCATACCCTTGCAGCGGACAGCCAGACAAGCAGTGTGCAGTTTTTCTCAAAACATCCAGGAGTTTTTGCGAAAGTGCAAAGGAGATGGGAGTCCGATACAGGCAAGAGGAAGAACATATAGGCATGCCTGGGTCTGGGCCTTTGACCCTCAGATCTCCCACACAGCCACTGAAGTCTGGAATCCAGATCCTTGGAGCTACCAGGCTGCCTTTGTGTCCTCCCACTCCAGCAATAATGCACAGCAATAAGGCTGCAGGAAATCCTTCCATGCTGCTCTGCACAGTGCCTGACAGTTCCTGCTGTGTCTCCCTCTAGGACAGCATTAGAGGGTATCAGGATGCCCTTGTGGGAGACTCAAGCTGCTGGAAGCCAGCTTCAGCTGCTGACGGAACCAGTCCAGCCCCTGCCCCTCTCCATACACAGCTCCAAGCAGCTGAAGACTGACTCCCAGCTCTGTGAACAACAACTTCAGTGCCAGCTGGAGGGCTGAGGGCTAATTCCCACACCCATCTCAATGCCTGAGTTAATACTGAGTATACAGCTACAGCATATGGAGCTCACAGACTTATTGAAACACAACCACTGAAGATTCAGAAAGTTAAGTTTAACCTTCACAAGCCTTATTGATCCTCTTAATGATGGTGGACGCTTTATTTAAAAGTGACAACATTCACTGTCTACAAAAGAAGAATAAACTCCTTATTTTAACTTCATGTAAACAATTAGCAAGTCCGCACATCTACCATTTGCCAGGGAGATTAATGAAGCCAAAGCCAGTGGCAAAGAAATACATGATACCAAAGACTGCTTCCATGCTGTGTTTCAGTTTCCAGAATGAAGCCACTTTGTGTGCATAGCTAACAAACTTTGTAACTTGCCTGATTTGATTTTGACGGAGTCTTCAATTACTTTTTCAAAGGAAAGTGAAAAAAAATTGGTTGACTTTGATTAAAGCAAAACAGAGACAAAGCCTGGAGTACTTCAGATAACAAAAGTTTCAGGAATTCACAAGCACTTTGAAAAAGAAAACTGGACTGGAAATCATGATACAACTTCACTGTAGGGACCACTGCTTCAGATGCTACAATTGGTAAAGGAAAATAAAAATCTGTAGCACTCAGATATGTATCATATTTCATGATGGATACCCATTCCTTCATCTCATGTTTAGCATATCCCATGTGTTAGGGCAAAAAATAAAAACCTGAGCAGTAGGCATGAGAATGACAACACCATCGGGAGCCTCCTGCTGTTGGAGGCTTTATCGAGGGGAACTTTGACTGTCAGCTTGGCTGAGCTTCAAATTTGCCCTAAATATGGTGCAACTGGCTGAGAAGAGCTGGGACAACAGGGTGAGAATGCTTGCCACCAGAGAAATATCAACATAAGAGGGTGACTACCTTCCTGTTTGCTGGGTTCTCACACAGACTGATCAAAAAGGGAACACTAATACAAACTACACGTATTAGATACAGCGCATGCCAAGCTCAAGCAAGGCTGCTAATGCAAAGCAGAGGCTGTGGCTGTGTGCAGAGGGGGCACAGAGCAGCACACAGGTATTTGCACAGGCACAGTGGAGCTTGTGGGGGGAAGAAAAAAAATTATTTGCAAGAGGAATTCCATTGTTAACAAGTGTTAGGAGGCGCTATGTGCCTATTGAAATCTGCATTGTGTAAATAGTGGAAACAGAAAAAGGAATAGGGAGCAAGGTTAGGACTGCCCATTAAATTTCCTGGACAGGAAAAAGTCCTGTCTGGCATCTGAATATGCTGCAGGAAGCATTCTTGATGTTGTGTGTGTGTCTTTAGCTTCATTTAGGGCTATTGCCATATGTCACAGAGCTTCTCATGGTACCCATGAAGATGCTTCACAAAAGTAGTAATCTTTATTCTTTCTGTCAGTCTCAATCATTGTCACTGCAACTCCCCATGGGCTGCAAACTGCTCCACTCGATCTCTGGGTTAGGCTCTAAGCTGTAATCATGCTGTGAACCTGTGAGAAAGGAGGTGTGTGGGAAGGAAGAAACAAGAACAGAAAGAAATGACACTGCAAGAGCCGACAGCAGGATGGAAAAATGGAGATACACAAGGAACTTGTCTTTATAAGAAATGCAGAACAGAAAACTGTTGACATGACACCCTACACAAAACAGCTATATGAAATACTATTAGCAGCTTTGGAGGTGTGCATGATCAGAGTAGCAAGCAAGAAGAAACATCCTGAATCTGAATCACTCTCTGTCCCCAAAACAGACAGCTAATTAATTTCTGGTTTTAAAAGCTCTAAGAGATCAGTGATCATTTGAGCCTTTTTTCAGTGTAATTAAAAACAAGTAAAGAAAAACCTAGCTTAAAAACACCAGCAAGCCATGTTTGGGATGCTTTGTTTTTATCAGAAGTTTTACAGAAAGAACATTTATAAAAATCCAAATACAGATTTGTGCTCCATATGTATGGTAAGAGGAACATTTGGTTGCACTGTGGTCATCTCAGTGGTATTAATCTGCAGTCTTGTCATTCATTATTTATAACATCACAGTCTTTATGAAGTACCAGGTCACAATCACCATAAATCCCAGATATTTCACTTAACTACTAAAATTTTAATCAGTCTTTAAGAGTGAAAATGAAAGAGAAATTAAGTCACCCAATCAGATTCTGTGGGAACATACAACAGGACAAGATCACGCCAACATGAATTTTGTCTCTAATATGCTAAGTGTGAATGAATGCTCTTGTGCCATGCTTGTGAAAAGATCACATGCAACAGCTTGGCCATGTAGGCAATTACCATAACCTTCTGTTGACCTGTAAAGTATTTCAGAAGTGAACCAGCATTACGGATCTCAGCTAGTAAAATTCAGCCCTGCTCCCACTTTTACAAGTTGTAGTAATCCATACTCTCATTAGACAGCAAGAATTCGGGGCAAGGATCATCCTCTAGTATGTGCTTTGTACAGTGCCAAGCACAAAGGGTGGAGGACTCTAGCTGCCACACAATATAAATAACAGTGATTCATCTTTCTGATGCCTCCCTATTAGCTTGATTACCTGGCTTGATTTACTCAAGGTCTGTAACAGCTTCCGTGGGCTGTCAGAAATCTTATTTCCTCAAGCTGTTTATGTTGGTGGAAAAGACATCAACACACCTGCTCCTGAGAGGATGGATTTGAGACAGAGCACAACACAGCCTCCCCTCTTCTTGCCTGAACACAAGTTTGCCTGAGCTGCTCTTAAGGTGATGATGAAGAATGGGAATCCAGGCTCTGCATCTGCAGCCAAGATAGCTTATCTGTAGCTCAGGTGAGACATGTTTTTGGGGAAACATAATCCCCCATATTGTCTTACACCTTCTCATTCACCCTGCAAGGGACTGGAGGTTCCTTTTACTCTCTGAGCACAAAGGGGCAAGTGCAGAAAGCAGGTCCTGTTGCCCCTACTCAGCACTAAACCATGTCCTTGGCTCACTTGTTGGTGTAGCAATTTTAGAGAAGCAGGTATTTGCTCATTTCAAGAAAGGCTTTTCTCTATTAATCAATACTGTCCACATTCTCATCAAGATCCAGACTCTCACTCTGTCTGGGACTCAAAATGTCCCAGACATTTAGGAAAAAAAGCAATGCTTTCTTGCTCCAGCCATATTTATCTATTGTTTGTTTTCACAATGACCACTGTCTCCTCTTTTGTTTCTTGTTTTAAGCCCTTGTCACAGCTTCATCAACCCACTACCTATTTCTACCTGTTTTTTTTTCATTTGCATTTAGGTATTGTGCTTTTATTTATACTGGACTAAAATGTAGCAATTTTTAGCTTGCTCAGGGCCAGGGTCTTTCCAGGGTTTTTGTTTGTTTTTTTTTTTTTTTTTTTTAGGCTACAATCTAGCCATGTGGTTATTCATCATGTCCCCCTGCAGCTCTTACTTCCAAGAGCTGATAATTGCACCAAAACATCATCCTTAATCAAAGAGTACTGTTCTTATCAGTAGAAAGAACAGGTTGGTGAGGAAAAAGTAAAAATACCAAAAAATTGGATTATTTTAATACAGTCTTCATGTCTGACTCTTTTACTGAAATGCTAACAAAGTCTCTACCTATCTCTGCAGGTCTAAGTTTTGAAAGGGTTGGTGTTTTTTCAGTAACGAGGATTTCACTCAGTAAATTCTTCATACAAAGGCAGGATTCCCTTCTAATTCCTACATCACTTCAGTGCATGCTTTTCTTTTCACCCCTTCCTGGCATTGTCCTTTGAACATGTTTATGAAAAAAATACTTGTGGAAAAATCACACTTGTCTTTGGCGTCTACTATTTTCCTTCTCTTCTGTCCAAAAACCATGACCAAACTCCTCCTAATCATTTAGAAGGTTCCTAAAATGTACAAATACTCAAAGAAACACAGAGACCTTTTCAAGCGCATCACAAAATTGAATTGTAATCTACAGCAATTACACACAATCAACCTCAGCTAATTATTTAGATGTGAGCTGTTTCAAATGCCTTCTTCTCGCCCTCCAGCTAAAGCAGGTGAAAACCTATGAAATTAAATACTTGCCACTTCTAAAAGCAATGTCACATCTCCTACTGTGGAAATGTGATCAGTCACTCAAACTGCAGCTCCAAACACCTGCTGATCATTGACAACGTGGGGTAGATGTTACATTGTACACTCTTGAAGAGTGAAAACCATAAATCCCTCCTATGCAACCAATGAGAAGCAATTCCCTGTCAGCAGATGCAGGAGACATGAAGATAGCCTTTCCCTATCTGTGTTGCCAAGGCTCCAAAGGCTGTAAATCTCTCCAGAGCAGCCACTACAGTGATGGTTCTGCACGTTGTGCTTGAAGAATAGTGACATTTCATCAGCTGCCTACAAGAGATGCAGAATCAATGGAGAAGCATTTTACAGTTTTCCAAGGGCACACAGGGCCAGCAACACATGCTGCTATTGCATCTGCAAAAGCTTTTGTACTGCCCCCTCACATGTTATTAGGAATTTTCCCATGTGCCTGTAGTGAACTTATCCCTATATCTCTGTCAGAGGTACCTCTGCAACTACCTCGCTGTGCTGCAGAATCTCTGCTCAAATAAACAGGTCAGCAAATGCACACTTCAGCTTCTTGCTTTCCTGGGCTTGCAACAATGGCTTGCAATGATCAACTTCTCATACCGGAAAATAGCAAAAGCCAAATAGCAACATTGTAGGCCACATGCAGTCAAGCAAAGGCTACCCAAATCAGGACTGATGATAACTGCTGCTTTGTTCTACTGAAAGATTAATTTCCTAATGCTAAGCATAGGATAGACTTTTCCAAAGCTGAGGTGTGAAGGGACCTCTGGAGATCCCCTAGTCCAAGCTTGCTGTTCCGACAAGGTTTTACCAGAAAAAAATTGCACAGGGCAGCACCCAGTGAATTTTGATCACCTGTACAGATGGAGACCACACAGCCTCTCTGGGCAACCTAATCTACTGTTCAGTAAGCTTCACAGTAAAAAAAAAAGTTTTTCTTATGCTCAGTATACCTTCTGAATATTTTTTTCTCCCCCTTCCAAGGAACTGCAAAGTTGCATATACATTTGAGGGAACCCTTCTACAAACAAAGTATGAGCCAGGAGGGTGGGTTCTCTGTCATCCCTACATCATCCTGAAGTTTTTAAGACAAGAATTCACACCATGGGTTGCTAACACTGAAAAGGGGTATTTATTATTGTATCCACATTCTAGGTCACAGGCAGAAGAAATTATGCAAACATCAGAGCCAACCTATCTAGAAAGCCTAGTTCACAGTACTCACCTTCTTTCTCTTGGCCAGTTTCCTGTTGTGGAAGAAGATTTATACACACAATACTGAAGCCACCTGTCTCTGAGTTTCTTGAGCAGGATGAAAATGATGCATTTACTTTATTCATCTCTTGGTACCTTAGTTCAGTACCTCAGTTCAGGACATCATACCATGTTCTGCACATCTGAAGAGGAACCAGGGCTTTCAAAAGGGTATTAGCCACCAGAAGCAGCCTTGCAGCCAGCCACCAGGGTCAGTGGGATTTTTCACCAGCTTGTCCATCACATATCCTTATCCTCTAAAGATATTTTTGCAGCATGCTTACTATTATCAGGATTGGATGAGGAATCTTCCACACTCTATCTAGCATTTTTTTCACTATGTTAACTTCAGAGGCTTGTTGCTCCATTTTATGATACTTAGCTACCCATTATGGCTCTTAGTTATGTTTCAAGGTCAAATCAAACCAAACCAAATCAAAGAGGTGGGAAAGAAGTCTTCTGAAGTTTGGAAGCAAAACTCACAGCTATGTACAGGATTACTGCTAAAGATCTAACTGGATGTGATCTGTATACAGGTAAGGTTGTTTGTTTGAAGTTGTACTACCTGTGCAAACCATATTCCCTGCACCTTAAAAAATACCTAATTATGAAGGAAGCATAGGGAATAATGGGCTGACATGAACATAACCAACTTCCAAACAGTCCTTAAGGCAATGCTACAGGATAGGCCACGGTCAGGGAGGGACTTACCGATTTTCTTGGGTAAAACCAAGAAGCAGACATGTCGGATGAGCCATACAGAACAGAAATAAGAGAGCTTCCAAAGTAAGTACAAAGCATAATACTGTTTGCAAAGGTTAAAGGCATCTGGGGAACATAGGATTCGTTTCCCTGAAATTTTATATTGAAATTAAAAAAAAAAATCAGCTGAAGACAGCCTCGTTTGTACCACAAAATTACTGTCTATTAATATGTATAAAATTACTCATCATGAAAAGATCAGGGCAGACAAAGGCTACTAAATTTAAAGGAGCTTGATGCTAACCAGAACAACAGATGATGATACAAAGTTAAAGATGACAGTGCTACATGTCATGTCAAATTTAGCTCCTGTAAACTAACATGATAGTTAAAGGATGTTCATGTATAGTTTCCAGATGGAGGAGGGAAGAAAAGTCAGAATAAACTTAGCTTAAGATGATTTTTTACTGGAAGGACACAATCAGCCAGTTAAGACTACAGTAAAAAAAGAATGTAGTGTCTTGCAGGAGTATTATCCCACCAAACAAAGCAATTTATCTTTACCTATATGCACAGACTTGATGACAGATACTGTGACAGAATAAATATAAACAGAAAATTGCCCCAGATTTCTACCACTTTTAAATATTCTGAGAAATGCAACTGAGGGATGGACATAACTGAAGTAAAGCACAACGTGCTGGCATCTCAGTCTGAACAGCAGTCATTTCTGACTTCATGTGCTTTCACTGTTCGCTGTTGTTTTTTGGATAAGATTATGTTCCACACCGCTTTTCAAGCAGAGATTCCAAAAATTTCTAATTGCAATAAATACATTCATAAAGTGTCTCAGTAAAATCAAAATGAAAAAATATGAAAACATCTAGCAGTACGTTATTAACATCTAAGGTACAAAACTTCTCCGTTAAAGAGCTATACTTGTTAATCAATAGATATATGCTTTCATTACAGACAATTTTACCTATGGCTGAGTCTTGGAGTTTATTAGATTCCTGCAGCAATTGACATACAATAATACCATTGTCAAATACATTATCAATTAAAATAGTTATAAGAGAAACAGTCTGATTTCCACAATCTAAGTACAGCAGGACAAAGTGGTCTTTAAGCATGTCAAGCACTAGAAATGGGTATATAATTTCTGTGTTGGAGTATGGGGAGCAGTTTATTTCAGATAACAGATTTTCACTGATAAATACAACAACTGTACCATTACCCTCATTACAAAATAGGAATGTAAAGGGAGGGCAAGACCTATGCTGGAGAAGAAAATGGAAGTACAGAATTGAAACACTGCGGTGCCTGACCGTTTCTCAGGAGGAGGAGGGACATGTCTCAAGGCTGTCTATGCTGGGGCCAAGAGCCCATACCAAAGGTGAGAGTGAGACTGCTGTACTGAATTTAAAGGTGGCAGGAGGGGCCTGGTTCCTCATCACACCCATGCTGTTGTCAGCACAAACGCAGAGCAAGTGCTGGCCTGCAAACATACAAACCCTTCACCTTTTGCACTACCTAGTCCTGACTAAACCACTGGTGTCAGTCTCCCAAAATATAATGCAGACTATGAGATGTATCTACACAGACACTCCATGTAACCCCAACCCTGCACAGGCGGTTTATGTTGGCAGAAAATTCCTTGACCAAAATAGGCTACAGTGACAAAAATACTTTTAGAAGTATAACCACATCCACTTTGGTATAGAAAGGAAGCAACATCGGGCAACCTAAACCAACACCACCACAGCATCAAGAGGTTCACAAAGAGCCAGCTTTCACATATGTTAGCCACCACATTTCTTCTAAATCAGTCTCAGACACAGATGATGCAAGGGGCTGGAAAATGGTGGCTGTAGAAGATGAAAGGGACTTAATTATATCCTGTCGCAAATTATTTCCTTGCTGCAGAAGAAATGCTCCAGCAGTCTTGTCCATGTTCAGATTCTCCCACTATTTGGCCACTACAGGTAAAAATGTGAGATCAAACTGGAGAATGCAATTTACACTCTCTTCTCTCTTTTTTTTCTCAACAAGCTTCAGCCTGGGGAACTAGGGAAAGAACAAATGAAATAAAGGAGCTATAAAAACCACAGTACTAATAGTAGCATTTTCTTAAAACTCATTACGAGGAAAGGCAAAGGAGAGCATTGATTTTACACTCTTCCTCACATTCCTTACCCACACACCCCATCTCCAAATACATGACACAGCAGAGCAGCATCAGTGAGTTCCAGCTCCCTTCTGGCTGCCACAAGGCCCTGTACTGACTCACCTGAAACTCTTGCAGCTTGGTGAACTGCTCGGGGCCCAGATAGGCAATGCAAGTCCTTAACAAGCACTAGGTATAGGACATTATAAAGGCAATGGCTTAAACATACTGTATAGGTATGTTAAGTCCTACTTTCTTTTTCAGAAGATACAGAACTGCAATATTATAATCTTTACCTGTAGAACTCTATATACTTCTCTTTTTCAGATTCTTACACATTTTCAAAATCCTCTAATGCAGTTGATTTGAGGAAGAACTTGAAATGTGACAATTTTATCAATTAACTTCATCAATTAACAGGAGAAACTGGGAGTTACACAAAAGTTTTTGTTCTTGTTGTGTTTTGATTGGTTTCTCTGTGTGGTTTTGTTTTCACACATAATGGGAAGAAAATAACCTCTTTCTAGCATTTTCTGTCACATCAGAAAGTATTTTTGAAACCTGGATAAAAAGTGAGGGAGCAAACGACTAAATGTGCCCTCCTCCTCCACCTTTCAAATTTCCCTGTGTTTTTCCTTAAAAAGCTGTATTTTTAAAGAGCTGGCAGGGGCTTGGCCCCACATCTTCAGCTAATATTATATATTAAAAAAAAAAAAAAAAAAGTGTGGGCAAACATTTTCATGGAATTTTCTGAAAATCTTAACCTTTGATAGAACAGTATGTCAAAACAAAAGTAGCAATAATGTGGTTCATGTAACATGAATGGTTCAGTTGCTTAAGATTTAACTGATTCCATTCTTCTTGAGTATGGATAGTTTGGTGTCTGCAATAATAGCAATTTGGATAGTTATTTCATTATTTCTCTCAACTGGGTTTTTGAGGAAATATTGGTTGATTTGTGGGTATGTTATTCTTATTTACCAAGGAAATACTATATTCAAATACAGCACAGAGTTTTTCCCATTTGTTTTATATAAAATAATAGCAATTCAGCTGTATTCCTGGAGGAGTAATTGACAAAATGCTTCTAAGGGTTACTTTATCTTCTTTTTTTGCTCATGCTTCCAGTTTGTCAGCAACTGAAATAGTAATTAACTTGGACTGTCATGTTTTCTGTACCATAAATAGAACTTTTAAACAACCCTGAAAAGCCCTATTTTCTTTAGGTTACACAACATTTCAAAAAAAGAAAGCGACTGAAAACCACTGCACAATGGATTTCAATGTTTTGAGTTCTGAGAGAAAGTCAGTTTCAGGACATCCATGTCTGTTTTTCAAGCCTTGGGGTGAATGAAAAGTCAGCACTCTTCCCAGGTTTTTTAAACAAGTGTATGGCAGTGCTCTTGGCTTTCTTTCTCACTGCCTATAGAAGTGGTAGGTTATTCCTCACAAACACCTTCGATGGACTGTTGAGGACCCACAAAGAATCTGCTTTCTTAGGGGCTCACAAAAAAGATGACAACAGATTAGTTTGCAGATAAATCATCCAAAATGCCAATCCATGTGATTGCTACTTTTGAAGACAAATGTATAAACAATTAAATAAACAAAATAAAGAAAAAGTCCTCACTCTTATCCCCTCCCTCCAAATCTCTACAGCTACAGAAGCTGTGCCATGCTGTTTCTTAGAGAGTTGGGACAGCAGATTTCTTATTATTTTAAGAAGATGGGAAAAATAGTAACATGACATTAATGAATATATATGTGGTTGTAAGATAAGTTTATTGTAGTTTAAGACTGTCAAAAATATCTTGCTTTATGAAAACACTTCTTAGTTTCAGAAGAGTTGAATCATTATGCCTCATGATGCCTGATGTATTTTGTTGGGAGAAAATACACTGAGAATAAGGAATCTGTCAGAAATACTGACCACAGTGCACTGCATTTAAGTACACAGTGAGATGTGCTCTTATTTTGGGACATATCTTGTATTATTTGGACTAAAACAACAATGTACCACTGTCAAAAAGACAATGGTATGTAACTGTGGAGGAGACTTTTTGAAAAGGATCACATGAAGACAACATAAAAACATAAAACCTCCTATTATAAGACTTTTGTCACTATGGGCTTTCTTGTACTGAAGTTAATTTACTGCAATTTTTCTCCCTCCATGGTTTCTCAAAAAAGTGGGATGAAACCCATGAAACAAACCCTACATTTTCTAGACTAAGAGATGAACAGCACACCACACTTCAAAAACTCCAATCTGGTTCTAATAGTTTAATAATCCTTTCCCCAGGGGAAAACTAACACTCTAAAAATACCAGAACAGGAACAACATTCCGATCCAGCTTGGGTTAAAGATTTTTCTGTTCATTTTGAATATAGAAAGTCAGTTTAGGGAAAGTACCTTTTTATGAAGTAAATGTTTAATAAATAGTAAAGAATATTCCCTTCTGGTACTGCCTATGCAAACATACACTTAAGACTTCAGTATCTGCAATATGCTGCTCTCGCTACTGGGGACCTAGCTGCCCTCTCCACTCCCATATCACAAGAAGCAGCTATGCAGCAAGTGATTTCATGAAGCTCTTTCTCATGACATTCTGGAAAACTATTCAACTAATGGCTTGGTGGGCAGGGCCAATTTTTTGCCTCATTGTCTGTGTTCTGACTCCAACTCTGTATAATATTTTGGAGAAAGTTCGCCTTCTTTGCACTGTGCCGAGTAAATATTTTGTCAGTTGTTAAGGATGAGCTACAAAGTAAGTCCCAGCAACGTATCCAAATTCAGCAGCAAGACTTGGAACCATATTAGAACTTTTTCCAGATTGTGATTTGTAATGTATTTCAGAAGCCAGAAGAAAACCAGCCACTTGAACTATTACGGAAAGGCTGAATGAACCCTTTTCAGACCTGTGAAAATGTTTTTCCCCACAGCTAAAAAAAAAAAAAAAAATTAAAAATCATTAGTGCCAGGAGAAAAGGCTGGGTGATGAAGGGGGAAGTTTCCTTTCAGTGCGGCATGTTCCCCAAGGAAGAACCAAACTGTGACAGCAAACTGTCCATGTCAAAGACACATCCATATCACCACCTGGTGAGCAGTGAGCAAGGAAAACACTTAGAAGAGGCTGCCCCCCATCCCACTCCACAGCGGAGCTATAGAGAAGGAGGCATAAATGAAGACTAAACAAAGACTTGCTTCAGGAACATACTTATTTGATCTCTGCTGAAGCCAGGAAATTAGTAGAAGTGATGATCACCAAAACTGAATTCCACTATTTAAGTAAGCAAACATTCAGCTTATAAATTACTAAATAAGAGAAGCAATATGAATACAACTATAAGGCTCAGCAAACATCTACAACGTCATGATTAACACCTGTTTGTAATTTTAATGTTATGTCTAACATAAAATGTCTACAGCAATAATCTGTGGGGAAAAAAACCCACAGACCGATATACAGGTGCTGTTGTTTGAACCAATTAAGAATTAAAAAAAAACCCCCAACAATCTTACTTTCCAGAACAGTTCTTCTTCATACAGTTGTTTAGTATGCCAGAGATTCTGTCTCTCTTATACTATTAAGATTGGTGCCACAGAAATATTTTTTCTGTCTGTAAGGCAAAGTACAAAACCTCTAAATTGGTGAAAAAAATGCAAAGGGTGAAGAGGGTCACAAGGAATGCAGAGATAGAGTAAGAAGACAGAATCTGAAAAAATTATGCCGTATGTCTGAATGTTTATCTGAGGAAATTTCTGTTCACTACCCAAGCTACACAGCACCAATATAAATGGAAAGAAGTTCCCTTCCCTTCCCTTCCCTTCCCTTCCCTTCCCTTCCCTTCCCTTCCCTTCCCTTCCCTTCCCTTCCCTTCCCTTCCCTTCCCTTCCCTTCCCTTCCTTCTTCCTTCCTTCCCTTCCCTTCCCTTCCCTTCCCTTCCTTCCCTTCCCTTCCTTCCCTTCCCTTCCCTTCCCTTCCCCTTCCCTTCCCTTCCCTTCCCTTCCTTCCTTCCCTTCCCTTCCCTTCCTTCCCTTCCCTTCCTTCCCCTTCCTTCCCTTCCCTTCCCTTCCCTTCCCTTCCCTTCCCTTCCCTTCCCTTCCCTTCCCTTCCCCCTTTTCTCTTTCCTTTCTATGTTTCCCCTGCTTCTCCATTTTTGGTGCTTTTTTGAGGTAAAGACTTTATATAGGAGATATTAGTAGGCTTTTTATAGAGAAGAGAATACCACTTATTTAAGCAGGAAATTTTTTTGGACAGCATTTACAATCAAGCCCAGCTAACAGTTCTAGTCCCCGATTGACCTCTGCTACTTCTGGCATGCTCAAAGCAAAGAACACCAGTCCTTCAGGAAAAGCCATACCAAAAAGCTAGCAGAAGGCCAGAAGGATTTAATTTTTGTTTCAGCTACACTTTGCTATTGGCAGTAGCATCCAAAATATCTCACTGAATCATGAGGCAATAAACTGTGGCATAAATTTATAAAATCTACCATGTTCAATTTTTAAAAGAGTAATTCTTGACTAAATTTACAATTTGCACTGAGAAGAACTTTCTTTTTGTTTCTCTGGTGCATTCATAAGCTACTCTTCAGCTTCAGGGATATCACATCAGACAGACATAAACACTTCTTTCCCCTTCTCCAGACCAATATGTTGTCTATGTTGGTTTAGCCCAGAAGTCCTTTATGTGGCATCCTCCTATTTGACTTTAGGACCTTCCTGCCATGCTCTTAGGCTAATGGCTCCTCTGTATCACCACTGTCCTCGTTCCTATCCGCTAGGCTGGACATGTTTTCTTCACAGCGCTTCCCTGCCATACCCTGAGCCTTGGCTGTCCTTTCCTTGCCACGTCACAGCTCTCTCTTCCTTGCTTCTCTTGCCTGCGTGGTCCCTATGCTCTTCTTTTCTTTTCCTCCAGATAACTATTCACATATCAGTTTTTTTCTGATTTATAGGAAGTGAAGCAGAAGTGACACAACCAGCACAAGAAGCCGGAAGCAGGTGTTTGGTTGTGTCCTGCTTTTCTGATGCATCTTGTGCATTGGTGCCTGCCTGCGACAGGAGCACTGCAGCGTGGCCAAAGTGCAACCAGCCAAGCTTCAGAGAAATTGAGCCACTGGTCAGGCATGGAGATGCACGATGCACAGCTCTGTTGGCCCTGATCAGAAAGGAGGAATAGAAGACTTCTAGGGCAAGACTAGAGAAAAACAGTTGTGTGCCTCACAGCACATGCTGGTTTCTGGTACAATAATAGCTTTTTGATCATCTTTCAAGAGCAGCCAAAACTACAGATAAAAATGGAAATAGTAAGATTCTGACCAGATATTCCCTTTTCTTTACCCTCGTGTCCTTTGCTGGCTCAGTTTTTACAACTCCACTACAGACTCACCAGAGACCAGAAAGTTAACAGAGACTGGAAGATCCACCTAGGTCTCATGGTACTTCAGCTCAGGACAAACTCCACTGCGTTCAGGGACAGAACAATGAAAATAGAGAAAGAGACACATTTCTGAAAATGCTAACCCAATGAAGTCACAGAATTACAGAATGCTTGGGGTTGGAAGGGACCTCTGGAGATCAAGGAATGAAATACCCCTGCTAAAGCAGGTTCACGTACAGAAGGTTGCACAGATCAGGTCCAGGCTAGTTTTGAACATCTCCAGAGAAAGAGACTTCACAACTTCTCTGGGCAACCTATCCAAATGCTCTGTTATGCTCAAAGGAACTCTGTAACCCTCAACTAAAGGAGCTTTTCCTCACAATCAGATGGAATTTCCTGTATTTCAATTTGTGTCCACTGCCTCAACACTGTTTTTTTTGCTGGGCAGCACTGGCTGGTCCCATCATCTTGACATCCACCCTTAAGATGTTTGTGTGCATTGATAAGATCCCCTCTCAACTGTCTCTTCTCCAAGCTAAACAGGCCCAGCTCCCTCAGCCTACTTCATAAGAGAGATGCTCCCTGGACTCCTAATAAGCTTCACAGTCCTCTGCTGGATCAGAGAATGAAGTTCTAAGAATGTACTTAAATACTTTAAAAATTATAGCTCACTTATATGTATTTGTTTTCAGATAAGGCTAGCAATTATTCTTAAAAACAAACTACAGTCCAAATAAAAGTAATTGTTTCAACAGCAACAAAAAAAGTGATTGCTTTCCTCAGAAATCTCTCTCCATAAGAATGTGTTAAACACATTCCATGTGTTTAACAACTATAAAACTTCACTGAAGCCAAATGAATGAAGGGATAGAGTCAGTGACTGAGGAGACAGAAGGTAGCAGAACGAGGAAATAAGGAGGCGTATAACTCTACAGACCCAGTCCTCTGATCTACTCTAGCACCTGATCCAGAGGAATGCACAGTGCATGTACACTCACTGCCTACATCCAATTTCAGCTATGTTCATGCACTGCTTGTCCCTTCAGTTTTGCCACATTTCTGAAAACTCGTCCTTTTTTGGCACATGCCACATTCAAGACACTTGGTAAGAAGCAATACACCACTTTTGGTATATCTGGCAATTCAGACTGCAGTACTTAATTTTTTAAGCCCAGAAAATGTGACCAAGTTTCTGCACTTTTGTTTACTGCTGTGAAGAAATTCACACTGCATCTTGACAGTAGGTAAGATGACATATGATGAGCAAAGCCCTTAATAAGGCAGGTAAATATCAAACAATGATTCAGTTCAACTTAAGAAAAACATTTTAAAATCTTGCTTAGAAAATTTAATTAAATGTAAAGTCTGTGAATGTATTTCTTAAGAAGGAAACCACTGGACAACACCTCACTGCACTGAAAGGAATGGCCTAACTTGTATTGATGTCAAAGGGTTAAGGAAAGATGCCAGACAGCTTTTAGAAAACCTAACTCCTCCATTGTTCCTCTGCTCTCTGGGATAAGCTGAACCGTTCAGAAGTTCAGTGTTGAAATTTGCCCACAGTTCCTACACCTATGAACTATGTATTTCTTAATTTTTAATTTATAGGTATCTTTCATATTGCCATCTTTCACCCAAAGACCTAGTCAAGTCTACTTCTCCTAGTAATCTGGAAGGACTGGAGTGTTGCAATCCAAGCTTTGAATACATCTTTTATTTAGATATGCTCTTGATTTTGTTAGAAGATTGTATTTGGGAAAGCTGAGAAACAAAAATTAAGTTAACCATGGCATGGACTTAAAAAAATAAAATTACTTCTATAGCTATTTTCTGCCCTTAATCTTAAGAATTATACTGAATTTTAAAATCTGTGGAGGAAAACTGATGAATTTTTAATTATTTTATTCCTTTCAAAGTATAATTTATTATTGTTTCCAAAATTATCTTCCACAGACTACTACAACAACACCAGTCCATGCTGATCAGGATATCATCTCACTGGCTGATCTGACCTCACTGAGAGAAAGGGAGGCTTGTAAAAAATGTTTGAAGACTAAACAGTACAACTAATGCCAAGTTTCATTTGACTCACACTGTATGGAAGCTGAGGCCCAAATAGCCAATGCTCTTCTCTGCCAGACACCCATGTTCTCAAATTTAAACAGACTTTATGTTTGCCAGTAATACTTACAGTAATCACCAAGTTCTACTAAAGAAGACATTTAGTAATTTGTATGATACCATATACTATATTTATTTTTCTCTTCAAAATACATTAAGAAATATTTTGGAAAATAATCAAATTCTTTATAAACAAAACATAATCAGTATGGGTGTGTGTACCCAGACGTCTGTGTGTGAGAGAGATTTTGGAAACTAAAGGCCCTAGATTTTACAAGGTCAGAACAGAAACTTTCAAATAAAGAAAAAAACCCTAAATGCACAGAAGGAACACACATCTGTTATGCTGCTGTTCATACTGCAATCCAAAAACAAGAAGAGGAGAGGCATGCAAACAACATAACAATTTTGGTGTTCTGGTGGGATTTTAGATAACCAGTAAATTTTTGGTTAAGAGCAAAATAGAGAAGGTATGAAAACTCAGCATATTCCAGCTCTAGCCCTATGGCCACATTGCTCTAAAGAGGCTGCTCAAAAAAAAGGACTGAAACCTCTGACATTTATATTCCACCTTCAAGAGGGAAGTAGAGAGTCTGTGAGTCTTCTTTATCTCAGTTTGGAGGCTGTACAAGTGCACAAAATCCCTTTTCATGGGCTATTTTAAACCAAGCAGAGCCATGGGACAATGGCGAGGAGAAGCGGTCTCAGGTGGAAGACCTTGGGAAGAGTCCAGGTTGCCAATCACCTGAGGTGCCCTAGAGCTAGGACCAGGACTTGCTCAGGGTACATCTTCACTTGATCTCATCTAGAAGGAATCCTGAAAAATGTAATCCCAGTGTCTGCTGGATTTGCAGACCTCCACAGAAAGGCATATTTGGAGAGAGTTCAAGATAGATGCAGCATCCTTTCTAGGAACTCAGGAAAATGTGAAAGAAACTAAAGATCGTGCTCATCTCCCCTGTAAGCAGGGAAAAAAATTCCTTGTTTTACTTTCAATGTCAAAGTCAAGGAGGCAGCCATTAATTTAACTACAGCAACACCTGGTACAGTTTTAACCCAATGGGCAGGCCTTTTTATTTTGTTAAACATACTAAAAATGTTTTTACTTGCTTGTTTGTTTAGACTTCGCCACTAGAACTCTGGGGAGAAATCTCTCTTCAGAGAGAAGCTGTTTGTTTGCAAAATAACTTGATAGGCAAAGCCTGTGGGGAAATTGGCCTGTAACATGCAGGAAAAGCAAACAAGAGTGGCAGTGGATTCAAAGGTTAATGTAGAGACAATGAAGAAATTAATTAGGTTAATGAATACATTCGGCCACCCACCCCTTCACCAAAACATAATGGCATAGCTGCACCCCAGCTCTGGGTACATCCTCAAGAGGGATGAGAATCAGATACTGCAGACAGTGTGAGGTGCAACACATGGGAACATACGCAAGCTCCCAGAGTGTCACCCAGGACAGGTGACACTTTCACCTACTAGGCTACAATACCAACACCTTGCAAACTGCCTGCCTCCAGGCCAGGAGGGCCCTGCTGACGAACTGTTTTACCTCCATCTGTACCCCAGAACTTTTCTCTGCAAGTGAAGGAAACCATTATTTTCAAACATGTGCATCACTGCAACCACTATGGTACAGCTGAACTACAGACCCATGTGCAAGACTTACCCATTTCCCAGCCCATCTTTATAGCTGGATTTTCTTGCACTTGCCCCTGAAAAGCTTAAAAGCAGCTAAATTACCTTCCCAGAGCAGCTTAAATTCAGGCGATATTTCTGAAGTGACTCCCCAACCTTCTTATCCCCCATTTGGGATTTAACAAACTCCACCCAAAATTCCACAACACATCTGGCAAACTATTTATTCTGACTGGCTTATTTAACATCATCCCTTCTGTACTTCCCTGTTACCTCCATACACTACCTTGAAACTATAAGATGCTGTACAAAGATGTTTATGTAAATTTTAAAAAATAATAACATTCCGCCAATAAATTCTATAACACAATACCAAAATCAAACTTCAAGGTAATTCACGCATCCTCAAAGCTGAGGCTGAAAAAGCCATTACACTTAAAAAAGTCACAAAATTGCATGTTGGGGTGAGAAAACATTTTTCAAAAATTTTTTTTGACAGGAAATGTTGTTTGTGTACAGTTGAAATTTTGCCATTTTGTTATTTAAAATTTTTTTCCATGCCTATAAACAATCTAAAAGATCCATCAGGCTACTTCAGTATGGCTGCACTGGGGGCATTCTGCCTTCTCCCAGCAGTTCTAATGAACAATGTAGCCTTGAAGAATTTCAGCTCCGGATTGTGGGTTTAGCTTCTGGCTCTGGTAACACAGTTTTTCCTCCTCTCAACCCAACCAGTTTGGAGAAACTCAAGTGCAACCATTGAGCGCCCATATGAAGATGCACTTCAGGTTTACAATAACTCAGAGGAAATGATTTTGTGACTTAAAGATTAAAATGTACAAAATAATGGAGGAAACTCCATCCTACAACAAAACACAGATAAACAACAAAAAAAAAGAAAAAAACACCATTACAATTTTTTGCCTCCATTAATAATATAAAGAGTAAATACAATCTACATATGTGTGAAAAACTGGTGAATACTGGCTATGCAGACTGCTGTGTCTATAGCAGTGGTGTGTTTGGGTTTGTCAGATGTGAGACCTTGGAAAGCCCTACCTGTGCCACATTTATGAGTTGGTAAAATATATTCTTGGTAAGCTCTATCATTCTATCCAAGTAAGAAAGAAACAGAGGCTGGCTTATTTCAGGCTAAATAAGAAAAAAAAGAGGAATAATTAATGCAAACTGACATCAGGCAAAACTAAGGTGCAGAGTTTGCTGCATGCAATTCCCCTCACAGGGGAGATGTTTTTCGCATGCAACAAGAATAATGGGAGAGCTTTAAAATGAGTTAAAGGCAAAGTAACTGTATGCAGACATAAAGTGGCATCAACAAGTGACAAGCTCACAACTGTCTGTAACAGCATCAGAAGCAGCTGAAGCATTACAGCTGGTAGTTAGGTCAACCACATGTAAACAGTTCACCATATATAGCTAATTTTCTCTGTCATGCATAACTCCTAAAATAAACAACACTGCTTTATTAAAGGTAGGTGGTGACCATCTTGCCTTGTGTGTGTGTGCTGATTTGCTAGGGATGACAAAAATTACTTTTGAGGGGACACCAGACCCCTGGATTCATGTAGATCACAACATAATGATAGCTCTGGTGCCCTCCATTAAAAGAGGGTATGGGAACAGGGGTAATAAGAGATATTGGTGCCTGGGAGATTGTAGATCATCTCCTGAGATGACACTTTCAAGAGTCTTAACCTGATCAGCTTATCCAAAAGGAGACGTAAGATCTCTCCTTGTATGGAAAACCATGATACAAGATGAGGAATAAAAGGCTCTTTTAACAGAACAGTGGAAAGCATAATAAGCTGAGGCTGGACAAGTTAGAAATTTGGAAAATAATTAGCAGTGACAGTGAATAATGACATGAGCAAGCTGCTAAGGAAAACAGAAGATTGTTATCTTTTCAGATCATAACCAAATGCCTTTCTGGAAGACAAACTTTAGCCAAATGAAAATTATTGGGCTCACTACAGGTGCAAGTGAAATATTATGGCTTGTGTTAAGCAGGAGGTCAGACAAAATCACCTAATATTCTTTTCATACCTTAAATGCCAGGGATGTCTGAGTTTGTGTGGTATTTTGTTGGTAGGTGAGGACTCACTCTCTTTCTGAGTCTGGACAAACCCTTGCAACAATGAACTAGGAGTGTGTAGCTGTGGTTAGCATGCTGCACAACCAATCTAATAACTTGCTCCTGACTGGGTATCAGCCAGCTCACAACATAGAATCAAGTTGTATCTGTCTGCAAAATACTATTCAGACACACCTACCCCTAAGTCTGCAAGTTGGCAAGCCAGCCAGCCTGGTGCATTTTTATAGATAAGGAGACAGGAGAAATGTCTGTGCCATGCTCTGGGACGTGGTGCAAGGATTTCCCAGATAGCACCCATGGTGTTCATGCTGGAGCCAGCAGCAGTACAGCCATCTCAGCCCACCAAAACAGCCTGGCCAAGGGGAAGGCTAACCTGGATGCAGCGCCTTCAAGACCAAGAGCTGTACCACATGGGGACAAGGCCAGGCCACACCAGGACACAGCAAGCCCCAGTGATTGCCCCGCTGCAGGGTAGGTGGGCATTACATTCTCTTGCTGCATGTGGTAGTCAGAGGCAAATTGTGTCATGGATTCTATTCTTCTGGAGCAAGAATGAGGGCTCAAGATTGGCTCATTGTTCATAGCTGGAGTTTAAATGCTCTGAAAGGACAACCTGCATTCCCTTCCATCAAACTCTCAAGCACCAGCTTGGTAACCTCTTCTGAGCGCTCAATGGATGAAAGCAACTCCAAGTGCAAAACAAATGATGTAGTCACACTGTTTTCTGTGCTTGGCATCTAAAGAGTAGAAAAATGAACAAGGTGCTAAGAATAGGTGCTGAATATGCAAAGAAGGGCAAATAAAGTGATAATGGTGATAATATCATTATCAGCACATAATTTGTCTTTACAGAAAGTACAGTGAGCAACACACTGCAAAACCTTGGTTTCTCAGCACAGGGCTCTACACTGTCAAGCAAAACACAATTTGAGGACAAAAGACAGAACACAGTCCTAAAGGAAGAACGTTGCTAAAGGGCTTATGCCACAGGACTGAATGCTGTGAAAAAGTATTGAAGTAGAAGGGCAAACCAAAAGTGAAATTCAGATGTTTACTCCCCTTGGGACAATCTGACTCAAAATGGTAGCTTCTGGGAAGGAATTAATATCAGAGAATAGATTAACTACTTCTCAAGAAATGTAAGTACAGAGGGAGTGTATTGCAAATACCTAAAGATTTGTAAGAAGCAGCAGAAATTTACATTATACAGAGAAGTCAGTAGAAGTAAAAAAGACAAAGGTAAAAACAATGTAAGTTAAACTTTCAACCACAACCTCCTTTGCTGCAGGATGTACTTACTGAGACATAGTCTCCTCTGGAAACAGCTGGCACTGTGCCCCCTCTGTCCTCCTTTTTAGGGTATGAGATACTCAATTTACATGATTAGTTGTTAATCTAATTGATTATCTATTACTCAATACATTTGTTATTATTAAAATTAGTATAAATTAGTAATTTTATTGAATAAAAAAGGTTTTCCAGTCCTTAATAATGTGACGAGCTTAAAACTGAGACCATCAAGATAAAATTCACAAGCTTGCTTATTTCTGGGCCTCTGCTATTTTTAATCCTGACCATTCATAGCTTGATGCTTGCAAGCTCACACCTCAAGACCACTGACACCTGGTGAAGAGACCCAAAATAATGACATCAGTGAAGGATGCTCAGGATCAATCTCTATATTTCATGGAGATATGTAAAGAAATGCTCAAGAAGGACTGGTGCATAAGCAGTACAAGCACATACGATGAATTCCACAGGATAGCTCCTGAAAGCATCCTGAGTCACTGGTTTTGTGGGAGGATAGTTCCTTGAAAGAATAATGTCCATCTGGAGGGATAGCGTAATTGGAAAGAGGCACTGGGGGTAGGATTTAAACAGTATCACAGATACTGGATATCAACTATAAAACATTGTAAACATTTCAAAAACACTTAATAATTGCAAACCAGAAAACTTTAGACTTATAACAGCGTCCTTAAAGTTTAGTTTTTCTATAATCACAGAACCTTAAAAGTTGAAAACTCTCCTCTCTCTATTGTGCACCAGTATGATTTCCACAAACACAACACTTCAGTTGCTGTACTAGGAACAAAAACAGGATGGGTATTAGACATTGGAAACACTCCATCTGCGTTTACCACAGGGGTATTTTTTCCCATGGATCATAAGAAGGGCAGACGGGCATTCCCTCGAGGCAAACAGAGATGTTTTCAGAACATTGTGCAACAGGAATACTCCCTGACAACGTCTATAATATTATGTTCTAAGTACAACTTTCTGTACTGCACCTTAGGCTATTTGGTGGTGGACATATTTTTCTGCCCATTCATTTTCCCTGAACTTGTGTAGAGACCAGCTGAGCTAAACAGCCTTTTAAAACCAGGACATCTCATTTAGCTACACAGATGTTCCTTACAAGTCAATAGGTCCATAAAATTTTCTGAAAAACTATCCGTGTATCATCATTACCCGGTTTCTCAATCAGCAAGGTGGAAAAGTTTATGATGAAAGAAATGCACTTAGTCACAGAGTATCTTGTGAGCAGACAGATTCCAACCCACTCGTTGTCCCAGCATCCAGTTTCCTTACAGAGCCTCTATGTGGCCAGAGTTTGATAAAGACGTGAAAAGTGAGACAGTGTCAAATGCCATCCAAGGCTTCCCTGTGGACAGACTTGCAAAAGAAAGGAAAGAAGATTCTGAGTTCATTTCAGTCCCACGAGACTTCACTCAACGCACAGCTCATCTAAATGCCACCCCAGGAGGCATTTCCCCAAGCACTAACAACAGGCAAACATTGATCCCTGCCTTGAGGAGTGTGTTGCAGAGCTCAGCTTGGTTCTCCCTGGGTAGCTCATCAGCTCCTTCTCTGCACCTCTATTAGCACAGCGCTTTGGTAAATGTCCTGCCAAGAACACAGCAAGTGGAAGAAGATTGTTGGCTCTCATGGTCTGAGCAGCTACCTTCCCTTTGCATCTCCATGAATTCCAGCTGCAGTAGCCCTCCTCACTGAGAAAAACAGTTTTCTGTGCTGCTGATGGTCCTTTCCATTTCACATCTGGAGATCGTTAACTGTATCCCATGTGGACTGAGTTTCAGCAATAAAAACACTCCAACAAACTCTAGTAAAACTGATTTATTTATATTAACTGGACACTGAATAACTAGATACTACTATATAGAATCACAGAATATCCTGAGTTGGAAGGAGCCCATAGGGAACTAAATTTCCCTTCCTCTTCACACTGACATTTCACCTTGACCTGTCCTTTGAAATCAATACTAGGGAAACCTCATGTTTTAGTGGTTGGGAGTTCAGAACTGAAAAGGTCAGAAACTGAAAATAATTTAAGCATGACATCTCCTCTGTTTAGGAGAGTTTAAGTACATATGAGGGGTGGAAGTCCCAGCTAAAACTCAAACTTGATGCTGTAATGTGGTGACTTCCCCACAACTTACAGCAAACTGTTTCTGCAAACTCATAATTTGCTGCCATGGAAAGAATTACATGAGCAGACACTGAGCACATTGCTTCAAATCTTTGAAGGACGGAACACTGCAGGAGGGAAAAAGATACTTATATATACATTATGCAGCTACATAAGATAAATAAAGTGAGGGGAGTGATGACTGGAGCTATAAAAATGATTTTAAGTTGCTAACATGGAAGAAAAATTACCTAAGTGTTGGATAGTGAAATTTACTACCTTTCCAGAAGGTGGACAGTTAAGAAGTTGATATCAGACTTATATGGTGCAAACACATTTCTGCACAAATATCTTTGTTTAACATTCAAGCCACTCTTCGGTGAAAGCTAGAAGGCTAAGTTAAATATTCTTCAAAAGTAAACTACCACAAGTAACTAAAAAAACCAAAATATGATATTTATTTTAAAAATCACCACAAACACAAAATTGGGAGAACCAATTGAACAGCTGCAGAATGCTTTCCACTCCATCCCAACAGGAAAAAACGCTCTTGCATTAGATCACTGATGTGCTTAAATTGTGTGGCAGAGAAATAATCATCAAAACTGAGAATGTGAGAACGAAGGATATGATGGTTTACAGTCAAACACTTGTTCTGTTGTTTTACTTTCTCAGTTAAACTTAGCTTTAGACTGTCACTGCAAATTTACCAGCTACCAGAGCTTTTTGCTGTCCTCAGTGCTACTTAACTGTGTTGCATGAGGTGGCAGAAGACAAAACACACCCCAAGGCCACTGCCTGGGGCTTGCCGCTGCTGCTACTATGGTAGTGCAGCATGCTCTCACTCAGACTCTGCCAGGGAGCCTGTATCATTTTGAGATTCATGTCATGGATAAAGGTGGTGTCATGCAGGATGCAGAAAGGCTGTGCTTGGCTGCCTTGTATCTAATATATGGATGGGTGAACGAAGGAACGAAGTGGTAAGAGAATGCTGCAGACCACACAAGGCTGCAGCCATGCTGCGGTGCAGCAAACTTAAACAATGCCTTTGCTCCAAGCAAGGACTGGCTCCTGGGGAAAGCATTTATTGCCCAGAATTCATCATCAGGAAAATGAAAGAGAACAGGTTTTATTTGTACTGTAAATCATGTACAGGACCAGAATGCTTCATTGCAGTCAGGAGAAAATTGAATTCTGGTGGGGTATCTGACAAAGAGGCAATTTTGGTTTTGTTTTCGTAACTGAGACAAGTTGTATCTTTGAGATAAAGGAACCGATTAGCATTTTTGAAGAGTCTTGTCATTCTCACTTAAGGAGGAAAAGGTATTGAAATCATAAGATGATGGAGAGGGCCCAGTACTATAAGAAACTAGTTTGAAGAATTTGAATGCACCACAGCTGAACCTTCTGGCTTGTAGGCCAGTGCAGGAAAGCTGATGCAAGAGCTGTGGCAGGGAGTGAATGCCTGCCAAACTCCTACTAATTGTTATTAAGGATAGCTGAGGAAAACTGGTCTCTGAAAGGAAAAATAAAGCTTGAAACCTTCTTCAGGAGAAGAACTACTGCTGAAGAGCATAGTAGATCCACGTGTGTGGATAGATATAGGCTAATGCCTATAAATAGCTCCAAGCTGGCAGCGTTACGGCAGGAACAGAAGCCAGACTGTGGTAGCAGCCGGCTTCGCTATAGAAATTTTCATCTTAATGCCATCTTCCTTCTTCCGGCAGGAGACGCATTAAAAACAGGTCTGGATAGTATTTTAAAACTCTTACCAGGCTTTCAACAAGGTTTCATAAGGTTACATGGAAATTTTGAAATTTCATTTTAGAAATTCAGTTCAATCTCTATGCAACACCTTTTAAAATCCTAGGTTTCACTGTTTACATGAAAAAGCCAAGGAACATGACCCTTAAATATGACTTTTACATTTAGGCTGGTAATTTTTCTCTACAAAAGTAGCAATAGTGGTAGGGAACTTTATACTGAAAGACTTTATATAAATTCACCAGATTAAAGAAGCAAATATCCTTTACTCCTTTTGCTGCTGTTAATTTAAACCAACAGGCAATTTTAATTCTCCAGAAGTCATATCACACCTCTCAATTAAGAAAAGAATATATAAGCCTAAGTAAACTGTCTTTAATACTCTTGTAAAGTTTAATTAATTTGTTTGCAAAGCGATCTGAGATATCTGGAAGATTAAGTACTATTTTCTTTTCCTAGAAAAGGTTAGAATATGGTTGGGAATTCTGCTGCAGTAATGTACGTGAGACTAGTTTCCATGAAATAACAGAAACACTAGATTCTCAAGTATATTTCATCTGTAATGAGTGCACTGAGTTATACTGAGAAAAGTAAGAGAGAAGAGGAAAATCATAGCACTTTTCTACCCTTCTGAGGTTGCTGAGGTTCATATTTCTTGCAAGAGTAAACAAGGATAGTCATGCTATTCTAACATGTACTGGCAGAAACTGCCAGGTCTGTGTCACCTGCAAAGGGACCAAGCAGGGGCTAGTTCTTTCAAAATGATGTGCAGTTAATAAATTATCAGAGAATTTTCAATGCCAAGGAATTTTACGTATTACTATTTATATTTCGAAATTGCAGTCACAGAATGTTCAGACTTGCCTTTCTCTGCCTAGCAATGTATAGGTGGGATCTTCCACGAACAAGTCAACTCGATAAAATACACTTTCAGGTTCACCACAGAATGTTCTTCCTGACACTGTAAAACTTACCAAGAGGCTGTACAGTATTATGTTACATGGTAATGGTATTTCCAGCAAAAAAAGAATTGCACATGAATAAGGCAATGAAAGTATGCAGGTAACCATGGCTACTGTTGTGAACTAAATAACATTTTTTATACAGCTGTGAATATTTGTATTTCTGCCAGCAAAGCCGTAGAGTTCAGATTTGAGACAGAACTGGTAAACACTGAATTCTTGCCTGAAGAAAGGTACTTCCCAAAGTGGATCCAGGCCTCTACATCGTGCTGCTACTCATACTGGTGTAACTTTGTCTAGCAAACATACACCTTATTATACTAGTCAAAATAATCAAATTACAACACTTCATGGCCACTTCTTACACTTTACTGTCAGTGAGTGACCCACTTTTGCACAAGCTATTTTCTGTCTTAGGGGTATTTTTATTTCCTCTTACCCACAATCACAACTATTGACGTAACTTCTGAAATAGCCAGGACTTCATAAAAGAGCTTCATACTTTTATAAGGTCTTTAAAAAATTTGCAACTTCTCAGCTTTCCTTGATATCTTGGTTAGTGGCAACATCCACCCACCCCCTTCAGCTCTCTATCCCTCACTTTGGTCCCAACAGCATTCTTGGACAACAAAAGAAAAAAACATTGGCAAAATGACAGGGCAAGGGCACATGAGAGGGAGCTCTTCTCCCTTGACATATTTTCAGTTTCCAAGTTCATCCTTCTTAAATCATCCTTCTGTTTACATATCAGTGTCTCTCTTCTCAAATCAATCATCATCTGAGAAAGAATGGAAACCTAAGGGATTTTCCTCCTTACAGAGAAAAGGTACGCCCAAAATCAAATTATTTGGAAGAAGTTGTCAGTAGTTACTATACTAAAAGAAAACATAAACACAAAAGCACTTGGTGAGATGAACCTGTACTTCCAGTGATATAAACAAAATGAAAATAATGAAACGCCTATTGTAACTAAGTGAAGCAGGACTTAGAGCAACATCTCCCTATTCAAAAATTGAGTCACTTCTTCCTTCCAAAAGAGCGTAAGTTTGAAACTCAAGTGAATGCTCATTCATACACTGTGAATTTGTTGTCTTTGCCTGGTTTGTAGAGTGAATAATTTCTTAACAAAAGTACTGACTAATGAAGCAAATGCAGATTCACTTTGCAGTTCAATCTTTAATAAACTGCCTGTAGCTCCAGGCAAACCACAAATTCCATGTTTCGCTTCTCCTCTGTAACATGAGGAAAACACTAACTGTCTTCTGGCAGTCTTTACCTGTCCATTCATTTAGGCTGAGAGAAACTTAAGTACTAAACATCTTTTGTCTGAATCAAAAGAGCTCAGCTGAGATAGAATTATAGATGGTCTTTAAAATGGTACTATCTACCAATATAATTATTAGTAGCTGAATGGCAATATCTATTATGTATTTCTCTCTATGGGGGGTGTGTGTATACACATAAACACTATACAAACACTATATATACACACTATATACATATAAGCAGGATAAATATATTACCAAAGATTCACTATACAAAGTAATCCTACCAAACTGATGTCATGGAGAATAAAACTCTGAGAGGCTCAGTAGCACGGTGTTCAGACAAACAACTGGGAGATCTAAAG
Organism: Muscicapa striata striata; assembly: GCA_030060385.1. Taxonomy (NCBI): domain Eukaryota; kingdom Metazoa; phylum Chordata; class Aves; order Passeriformes; family Muscicapidae; genus Muscicapa; species Muscicapa striata. The sequence continues at coordinate 3,758,218 of JAREIS010000010.1, read as the reverse complement.
ACCAACAAACTGGCGACAGTAGAGGCACCAAGTGTGCAAAGCAGGGCATTCTTTTGGTTTCTGCATGCACAAAAATGCTGGAAAAAGAGAACTGTTCTGTAAAAACAGTGGTCACAAGAAGCCAAACAAAGCTAAATTTCTGCATGTTGGTCTAAAATAAACTATGGATGCCATTTTCAATATATGCTAGGTACTTTAAACTTCTTTCTGGAGCTTTTTCTCAGTGAAGTACAGCACACACAATTATCACCTCCACGTTCTATGGCTCTCTCCAGCTGACTAGTATTAGCACCTCTTTATTTCTGCATTTGATTCCTCTACTTTGTTTTCTCTCTTCTCCTCCTTAACAACCTATAAGACTATCACTTTTTCTCTTAGCTTCTGACACATGATTTTTTTTCTCCTTCAAATTTTCTCTTTCATTCCTCTGCTTCAGGAGCAGAGACCAAAATGTCATCCACCTTAGTTTCTGATCTAGGAATATGTATATTCATCTCCTAAAATGATTTGCAGGTGTATGAATTTTTAAACAACTTTCAGCAAACAAAAATTTGTTTGTTAATGGAAACATCAGTAAATCTGTGGTTTAGTAAAAAGACATCTTTAATGGATGTTTCCTTAATAAAAAATTTGTATAATTTCCCATTCCTTTATTTTAAAAACTGCCTTAAAATATGAAATTCAACAGACCAATGTACTTATTTCCTCTTTCCCATAAATAGTTTATTTTAAAAAATCTACATTACATATTGCATTTGCAAAAGAAGCCACAAAAATGTGCATTGTAGTGACTCAGCAAGTTGGAACCCTGTATACTGGCTTTATAGAATGCTGGTAAAGCTCAAAGTAACAGAGTAAAAAGCTAAAAGCCCCAAGAAGCATATAAAATTTCTTCCTGTTGGAAATAAACTGAAGGATGTGATTTGACTGTTACAGCCATTTTTATACGGAAGAATTTCCTTTCTAAGTATATTTGACTTTCTTTAGCATGCCTCATGTCAATCTAGAACTTTTAGGATATACCAGGAGCACTAAATTTGTACATAACCACGAGTAATATTATTCGTAGTAGAGGCCACTTGTGTTGTGCAGCAGGATGGACAATACCAACTCTAACTCTTAGTTACATTTGCATCTATGAACCTCAGAGGAATCTGCAGCAGGCAATTAATCTCTTCACCATAACTGAATGAATGGGATGCTGAGGCACATGAATGGGAAATCCCTCAGAGGTCTCAGCAAGCCCCAGCACGGTGAGGAGCAGAGGGCAGGCACAGGCAATCTGGTCTGGCACAGCAACCCAGCCCCTCCTGGGACACTTCACAGCCAGAATCAGAGGCTCAGTAGCATAAACCCTCTGACAGACAGCAGTGTTTTTCCATCTACCATCACAAAGCCCCACAAAACACAAGCACTAGCTATTGAGGACTTATAAAAATGCTTTTGATCAAACACTACATAATCTCCCTCAGATTGTTTAGTAAAACAGATCTAGGAATAAAAATAAAAATATAAAGATGGGGTTTAAACAGCACTTCAAAAACGCATCACTCCTTGTTTTGAAAAGAAAGCAAGATGTGAAGAGTTGAAGGGTACCAGTGAATAATGTAATGGAGATGAAAAAGCAAAGCGTGTATGGCCACTGGTCTGCCTTTTGCCATTTTGAGACACTCCACACCATCTGCTATTTCTCCATGGTCAGAGCTGTTTCCTGCTCAGATAACTCTGGTGTCAGAGGGAAGGAAAGGGTCACCTTAGTCAGACTCATGGTCTCTGACAGAAACAAGACACCTCTGAAAGGTTATGGCTTTTCCTGAGTAGGGCACCAGGATGGAACTTGGGTGCATTACATTAGTGTCCAAAGGTAGAAGGGACAATTGCAGAACTGCATGACTAATGGCAATGGCTTACACATCTGTCAAAAATATCCTCCATGCTACATCCTGAGTTTGAGCCTCTTGCATTTGAGGAGTTACTAAAAATGTACACTGCTTTTACTTATTTGTATCTATGTGAGGAATTTTAGAATAGAAGGTTTGAAAATAACAGGTTATATTAAAGCTCAGTCTTCCACAAGCAAAGGTCCCAAGCTTGCCCCTAAATTCTTGATTTTTGCCTATCAGAATGTATAAAACATTACTGCTGTGGCACTATTTCAACATATTAATCATCTGAATATGAAATGACTTCTGCAGAAATGATGTCTGTTTCCAAATACAAAGACACGTAGAAGACAGCATTTAACAAAGAAAAAAACTACTTCTAAAAAGTGGTAATTTTTTACAAAAACAATGTCAAAATATTTCCTTGTATTAGTTTTCCTGAAGCAATAATGATCTCTGGATACAGGGAGAAGCAGTATTTTTTATTCCATCAACTTCAAGGGCTGGAAAAAGCATATAAGCTTTTGGGCTCAGATTCCCTTCACCAGGTCTGCTGATTCGTCTGGTATTGTGTCCATGTGAAATAACCCACTTTCCAACAATGATAAATAGGTAAAAATCTGGTCACTGAGTTAGTACATATGCCTTCAATTGAAGGAAAAGCTGTCTGCCAAGCTTCAATCAAGTAGATCACAGGTCTGTGAAGAAAAGAATCTAAAAGGATGGAATTCAGTTGCTATAGTGGCACATTAAACAAATAAATGAGATACCATGGAATGCTGCAAAATATTTGTGGTCTGATTAAGTCATATTTGCCACATGTGTGAACACTAACAGAACAGTTTAGTAAAGTGGGTACAATATAGTACAGTCCCACTTTTACTGTACGCAGCCTAATTCTTATCTGGGTGCTAATGGTAACCAATGCGTCCACGGGTACCTAACACTGCATTTTACTGTAATCATAAGGCAAAGCATAGTCCCTCAAATACATAAATGTAGACAATAAATGCTTATTAGACTATTATCTTCAAAGAGATATTTGCATCCTTCCTCATGCTTGCAAGACCTGCTAAGGAGACAAAGCTTTTCACTGTGATAGCTTCCAGGATGACTTATATATGACTTATGTATATAACTTGTAGCTGGAGGCTGACTAATTAAGTCTTCTTCAATATAACCCATCCTCCTCCAATATATTATTTTTTTCCAGTGAAATATTCTTTTTCTTGATAAAAGACTTTGAATATACTCATTATTAATCATAACAATCTATCCCATAATGTTTGACTCTACAATCTGCCTATGTTGTCCGGAAGAAAACTCAGGGAAGAAACCAGAAATCTATTCTGTTAAAAGATAAAAGAAGTGGCTGATTTAGCAGAGAGAAGAAAGCCCATATATTTCTATTGAAAATGCATACCACTTATTAATCGATTTTGCACTGATTTTAAAGTTCAATTATTTAGATTTATAATCTATAACTATGTATCTGATAAATGGTGCAGTAGCACCAGAAAATGTACCATCTTAGGCATTACAGAAGAGTTGTGCACAGCTCCAGCAGTGTCTACAGCAAGCAATATAAGCTGCACAAAAAGTGAATGCTAAAACAAAACCAGCATTCCTAATATTGTCAATATTATGTGAGTGAACCAAATGCATTTCCATCCCACACCACTGGTGATGTAACAAACATACCTAGCAGTCCAGGGCCAAACTCTGCTTCTAGGAAACACAGCTCTGTACTCCACACTCAGAGAAAGGCGAAGGCTCCCTTCATGTGTCCTTTTCAGGCTTTTCTTTGGTTATTTGCTTTGTGCCCATAGTAATCACTTTAACAAACATTTGTATGAGTGACTTCAGCTGAAAATCTGGGTTTAGGCTTTCATTATCAGTATTATTACTATCAGCATAATTATTACTTCCAGAGTTACACTGATCTTTGACTGTTAAAGCAGGGCAGCTTGACATACAGACAGAACACCTCCTAACCTCTGGTATTTCAAATATATGACCTTCCAGCTTACCTGCAACCCTCAGTAAACTGCATCTGTTTTAAAATGCAATGCATTTTGCACTTCACAGCTGATATGGAAAAATAAGCGTCTTTGTTTTAACACAGGACTCTAGCTTTGAGAGGCAAACAGATGATCAAGACAATGTACAGGCTTGTTAGATAAAAGTACAGACAGAAGCAAAGGTGTCAACATCATTCGGCAGATGTCACACACTTAAGTTTTATATGAACACAGGCCTCGTACTCTTGGTGGCTGCAGGTGGTTTTAATCTTAAACTTTTCCCAAGTTTCTGAAGCTCCTGGCATGTCACTCTGCAAATATTACTTTACTTGGCCTGTAAACCTACATCCAATGGCAGCAGAAGCAATTATTTTCTTCACAGCAGCATCCATAAGCCATTTTCTTGTTCTCAATTCCTCAAACTAATACATCTCAGGAAGTTTACCCAGTGAAGAGATGGAAGAAAACATACTCCTCATTTCACCTTTTTTACTGTTTATTTCCTTGCTTCTCTCTTTCTCCTCCTCCTTCCCGAAGTCCTCTTTAGCATTCTGAATATCTTTCAGCTTGTCTACATTATTCTGTGGTTCCTTTTTATTCATTTGCCTCATCTGTTCTTTTTCTTTTTTTTTTTCTAAGTAGGAGTTGGAAAAGCATCAGCTGACTTTTTAATTCACCTCTTTCCTCCCACCTATCTTTTCCTCTCATTCAACTATCTTTCCCTAACCTCCCTTTTTGTGCTCTCTCACTGGCTCTCTCTTGGTCTTGCTTCCTTTGGTAATAACTCCACAACTTGATGCTGCCTAGATGCTCTCATGCTCTCTGCCAGCAGACTGAGTTACATGACCTCGTCAACAGAAGGTGGTTAAACTTCTGAAAGAGATTTCATCTGGGAATTTCAGCTCTCAGGCTTTTAATTTTCAATGTTCACATCCAGAATAGGGCTTGCAGGTTTTGCTGTTACTAAGTGCTCATAGACATTTTAGGAAAGGTTCCTTGTTACTAAGGTTTAGGGACGTTTATACCAGGAGGAGCCTCTGTGTGGGTTCTCTCCAGATTAGTGGAAATAGCAAACAATCGGAAAAATTCAGCATCTGTGTTCAGTTAAAAAGCTGTCTTCACCTTACCCTGATGAGTGCTCTCTGGCAGATATGTAACATGGCTAAGGCCAGCTTCCCACTTCACAAAAACTGCTGTGCTATTACTATGTTAGGTAAAGGGGTTTTCCTAATGCCTCCAGAGGATGCCATTTAGACAATTAACTCAGACTTCTTCACCCTAGAAGCCTCTCTCAATTTTCAGGTGCTATGCTATCACAAGTTTTGACATACCACCAATTTCCAAGCCCTTCATAAGTAAGAGAAAATTTAAAAAAATCTTTTAAGCTGATGCTCTTCTTCTCCCCAAAGCAGGGAGATAATTGATACCACTGTAGTTACACTTCAGTGGTGGAACTGGCAGATAATGAGGAGAGATAGCAGACGGAGCCACGTAACTGCAGCATGAACATGCAAGAAGTGTACAAATTCAACATTATTATTTTCATGGGTTTTGCAAATATCCTGAGTCCCCAGGCAACCAGCTTCAATTGTTATTCTCTCCATCAGATAGATGTTTAAATAATAGCCATCTAGGAGTGGTTAGTCTGTTGGAAATTAAATTTAAAATTTTCCCTGATTTTTATCAGAAAACCTTGCAACTTATGTAAAAACTAGGAACGCCTTCCTGGAGCACTGAAAATTTGGTTTACTGCTAACATATGAAAATATTGTAAATAAATTAAGAAGAGCACTTGAGTTGTAATATCCTTGAAACACTGAAACTGGATTTAGAGAAAAGTCCCAGAAAAATATAAACATCTTCTAGGCAGAGGCATGAAGCGTTACGAAGGTGCAGTACACTTCACAAGCAGAGCCCATCCATGGGATGCGCTGTGTTAGGAAAGCATACCCAAGGAGTAAAATGCACTGTTTCAAATTGGCAATTTCTGAAAAGGATTTTTAGGTCTACATGGAGAGAAACACCTTGATGAAAAAATAATATCTCCTTGTTCATACATCAGAGCGACCACTGTGTAGCAACTGACCAGTGAATAATGGAGAGATGGGTTTGTCAAACAACTCAACAGTTTTGGACATTCCAATCTTTATGCTCATGGATTTTGATTTTTCTTTTGTTCTTGTAAAATCATCAAGGAGAGAAGATTTATACCAGAAAAACAACTTCCATAAAATCACAGAATTATCTGGATTGGAAAGGACCTTAAAGATCATCTAGTTTCAATCACCCTGCCATAGGGAAGGACCCCTTCCATTACATCAGATTGCTCAGAGTCCCATCTAACCTGGTCTTGAGCACTTCAAGGGACAACACATTCACAGCTTCTCTGGACAACCTGTTCCAGTGCTTCACCGCCCTCAAAGGAAAGATTTTCTTCCTCATGCCTAATTAACCTGTCCTCTTCCACTTTGAAGCCATTCTCTCTTGTCCTGTCACTATATATCCTTGTAAAAAGTTCCTCCAGCTGTCTTGAAGGACTACTTCGGGTACTGAAAGGTTGGAATAAAGAAAGCCTGGAGCCATCACTTCTCCAGGCTCAACAATGCAATTCTCTCATCCTTTCCTCATAAAAGAGGTGTTACATTCCTCTAATCATCTTTGTGGCCCTCCTCCAGACTCACTCCAATAGGATTATGTCCTTTCCACTATGAAAACAATAAGACACAAAAGCCATGGCCACCAGACCTAGGACAAGGCTGCTAGGACAAACAATTGGAGAGGTGGTTGATGTGACTTTATACCACTCTCTGGTGGGCTCAGCTTTTCAGCTGAGTAGTCAGCGTAAGAAGAGACAACTTGTGAAATAAATATAGATATATCTCTTGGACAGGCTCTTTCCTCTCCAACACTTTTCTTTTTCTCCTATTTGTCCCAGTTTTTGTGCATTCTCTTAAATACTAGGACAGAGGGTAAGTCTTTCTAGAAATGACTTTGTTTCCCATTTCCCAAAAGTAGCTTAAAAAATAACAGAGTACAAAACTGGAAGAGCTTATATAGACTGCAGTAGCACAGAACCCAGACAATAATCACTTTTTCAACTCCACAGATGCAAAGCATATTTCTCTTCTCCCCTTCCTGACCTTTCTGATAGGGTCTTCATATGAAGACATTACTTTGTTTCCGACCTCCAGAGAATTTCAACTCCTCAGTTAAGTAATTTCTATCTCTGTATTTTGCTTTCCTTCCCACAAACAAAAGATGATTCACATTTTTAAAACAAATCTGAGGCAGTGTCTGCAAAAACCAAAGAAGGACTCTTGCTGAAATGGTATGTTAATTTGGACAGATACTGCAGGCAGTCCGGCCATGTAACCTGGCTCAAAATCAGCAATGCTCAAGCTTAAATTAATTCAGTCTACATATCTGTTTATGTGGGCATTGCTTAGAATAGGGGCAACCTCTAGTTTTACAGCCTGTGCTAATATTAAAGAGAGTTTCTGAAAACAGATGTTATCCATGCATCAACCTGGCCAGTCCCAGCACAAAACGTTGCAAGGAATGAGCTGATAAAAATCCTACTATGACACATTCTTTTTATACAGTAAAGGTTAGTCTTCAATTAAAAATTCCTCATACTAATAAAGATCAGATATCCAGACATCAGAAAATGGAGAAGAATATTTCCCATGGAAAATATGAAATTCTTTGGAATTACAAGCTGATACGGTTCCAAACTGCAGGACAGCCTCCAGAAAACAAATTACATCTTTGATGAAAGAGTTCAGTAATCTGGCAAATGAAATTGTAGCCCACAAAGATTAACTCATCTGCATAACTAATAAATCCAGGAAGTGCACTTGACACTTCAGAAACAGACCGAGGCTGAGACACAGCCCTATTCCCCAACAACTCTCTTTACATAGGTAGTTATTCCCATGGACAGAAACTTAGCTTCAGCTACTCAAATGTGCCCCTTCAGATAATAAAGAGAGATTAAATCCTTGTGTTGGTAAAATTGGCAGCAACCCTGCTATTGATTTCCTTGGTCATCTATCAAGTCATTGTGATACTATTGGTTATGGATTACTGAACTGAGATGATGCAATACATCAGTTCCATGGCACATTTCAACTGTTAATGATACCTTTCACAGGTGTATGAATCACCACATTATGGTACCATAAGGCACCACTTAATACACAAGATTTTCCCAAATACAGGATTTACATTTGTAACTACTACGAGGCGATGGGGAGGTGGGGGGTGTATATTTATATATCTGTAATAAAAAAGATGTCATTGAAAACATAGGCAATTTTATAGTGAATAGTTTCTGCACAATAATAAGCCTCTCCTCTTTTTCTATTAAACTTTATAAAAAATATTAAAATTTAATTGGTAATGGGACTGCATATTTCCAAAGTTAATTTCCCTCATGTTTCCCACTTCCAGAAAGGAATTTTTTTCTGTCATTCTGATTTTTTTTTATGTTGAGAAAGTGTTGCTATGAAGGACTGGTATCTCTGAGTATTAACAAAACATTACTGTGTGTTCAAGAAAACAGGGGTTTAGATATAGACAGTGGTGAGAAAGGAGGAAAAGAAAAAGGTAATTACTACAAGCTTAAAAAGCAGCAGGCACTGCAGCCCAAACCACTTCTTCCTGGGCTAATGCTCTGAACTGGATGAGCTCTTAAAACAAATTCTTCACAGAGCCTTCAAGACAGTCACCTTAAAAAGCTTCTAAAGTATGAATACTCTCAAATATTTTAATACATGCCCATATTTCTAATGGAAATACAACTGCTGTTATTACAATTACAATTGTTATTTTCAATCCTTCTCTATGTATGGATTTTGTAGATTGATGCTGACACTTAAGCCAGTGACCATACAGCTGACCATAATACATGACCATAATACAGCAGAAGGCTTTTTTATTGTGCAAAATGTATAGTATAAAGTTTCACTTTTTGTTTGTTTGTTTGTGCTAAATAAATATTTTGGGGAAACTGCTGTGAAGAAATTCTGGATAGAGTGTTCACAGGCCTTAGCCTGTGAAATAACTTTTGACCTCAGATCCTTAGGACCTGTACCAGACACTTTGTGGGAAGCTCACACAAAAGTGGGACTTATCAGCAATGTGACAGAAGCTAAACAACCCACCTCTCACTGACAGATGACACAGGTCAGTCTCTCATGTGAGCTGTTGTGCAAGGTTGGGCTCCAGCATGGTCACCGTTGCTTTCAGAATAGTTACTATTCATGTGCACAACTGCTGTCAAAATGTGCAGGAATACATGGGAATAAATACCTATTTCAGTATAAAGCAATAGCCAGGGATCCTGATTTTTCTAAACTGTATTCCCAGAGGTCCGACCCTTTCACCAAGTGGGCCTCTATCATATTCTATAAAATTAGCCATGTCAAAATTTTAACTACTACTAAGTGAGGTGCAAGCATTTTTAAGATAGTTTAATAACCCTTTCATACTACAATGAGCAATGCATCAGAATTAATTAGCATGAAAGCTGGTGAGGATAAAATGATGGATAAAACATCAGAAAGAATGTGCTAAATGTGGTGAAAAGCCCCACAGCCATAAGCTTTCCCTGTGATCTAGCTGCAGAACACTTGGATAAATGGAGACTGACACAGAAACCAATTCCTTTACGAAAGTCTTTCAAAAATGATTTCTACAATATTTCAAGTTGAAAAAAAACCCATCTAAAATACTTGGACACAATGCATTTCAGCAAACCCTATGATGTCCAAAAATCTCAAACAAAAGCCCTTTTCACATATTTCACTAAGTATAAATTTCTACAAAGCAACATGAGCTTGAGTTGTCTTTTAGTTACAGCACAGAGAAGGCTTCCTGAATACCTACGGCCATTTGCTGTCAACTGCTTCACAGTGTACATTCATGAAAAATGTTATGGATTAGGCACCTCCAGTATATGGAATGTCACCTGAAAGAAATGCTGTCAGAGCTGGCACTGATCTGTTGTGGGGAAGAAATCAAGATGTGCATGGTTTGGCAGTGTTCGCATGTGTTTAGTTTGTAACCTCAAAGCTCAGGGGAGGACAGCCTGAACAAACATAGCAGAAGTCATCAGACTCTTTCCTCAGCTCAAGACACACATAATATCATGCTGTTCCTTTCAAAACATCATAAAACAGTACAGTATCTAGCAGAAGCTGATGCTCCTCTTGTCAGTAACAATTCTCATACTGCTTCTTTGAAACAAAACCTGGGGAGCAAATAAATAGCAGTGTCATCTGCCCCACTCCACAAAAAAACAATTTGTCAAGCATAGCAATGGTGCACAAATCTTGATCAAAATCTTGATCTGCTGTGGTGATAAAGTGCACACACCCAGAAGGATGAGCTCTGCTGCTGTCTACTGATGAACGGAAGTGCCAAATGGTATGCCATGTCTTGATGAGGAAAACAAAGTAATATTGAAACATTTTGCACAGATGCAACTACAGAAGCAAACATGTCACTTTTCAGCTCCAAATGTTGCATAAACAGTGGAAAGCACCTGATGGCAAATTGTGGCCTTACTTTCCCTTGGCATCTAAACATACAGTTAAGAGAATGGATGTCTGACTTGACATAGCAGAGAGGGATTAAAAGGCAAGATTTCTTCCCAGGAAACTACCTTTATGATTACAAACGCATCAATTTTAAAGCTTTGCATTGATACATATAATTCCACAATATTAAAAATATTCAGCTAAGTTTCTGCTACTTAAGTTTGGTGTGCTTGAGTTATTTTTGCAAAAATACACAAGTCCAAAAAAAAGAGATTTGTTTGAAAATCATTTTAACCAAAAGGTTTTCATCATGAATTATACTTTTTAGTAGACTGGTAAAGAAACATTCAATTAAGTGTTTCTGTCATTTTAGAGCAAGATTTGCCAAATTCAGAACTTCTGTTTTATGGAACAGTCTCTTCCTCATGACCACGGTGGCATTTCTCTGGCAAAGCTACCTTATACAAGAAAGAGCTCATCCCCACAGCAAGCCTGGGATGTAGGACACTTCAAGTTGAAATCTCCAGTCTCAACCAAATAAGGATTCAAATATGACTCCAGGAGTCAAGAAAGGAAAGATGTTACTCTTCCTTGCAAATAATGTTCCTTGATTAGCACCAAGAGTATGCAGAATCATGCACAGAGAAATCAGCAAGGAAGTGTTTGCATTACTTTACTCACCATTCCGTGATTTAGCCATGCTGGTATAAAATTATCAAGCAGCTTTGGGTAAACCAGTTCCCTGTCATAGATATAGATGCTCCAAAACATCGTCACAACAAACTAAGGAGAAAAAAAAATACAAGACATTTATAAATATATGCTTCTGAAAAATTAGTTTCATTCTTTAGACAGCAAAATGGGTCACTTAGCAAAGGATTTATGGAAATTATTGTTCTTTGACCAAGTACTGCTATAATCAACAATTTGAATCTGGATTACTCTTTGCATTCACTGAAAGTTTAACTTTTCCTGTTTTTTTTTTTTTCCCCAAAACTTTTAGTCAGGGAAAAAACCTTGTTTTTTTTACTTACATGCCTGTGGCCAAATTACAAGTGAATATTAGACTTTAGTAGCAGATGTGGCACATAAATAATGTTCCTCCACTAACAGGATAGAAAACAAATGGAAAATCAGCTAAAATATCACTTGGAATTCCAACAAGATATCAATATGAAACACTCACTCCTGAACAGAAGCCCTCAAATTCATATTTGCACTTTTTGTCAGCCATCAAAACAGCTTTTAAAAAAAACAAACCAAAAAACCTTTGATGACTCTCCACACAATCCATGGACTGGGATCCACAGAAAAGAGGACTAGTATCCTGCTCATTTGTCAACATGAAATTTGGCTTGGTTCTTCTCAGAGACTATTTACTAGGGGCCCAGAAAAAGACCATTATTTTCTGTAAACTAAGGACAGAACAAATGGATCAGATAAAGTTTACAGTAGGCTAAATTTCTGCCGAAGTGTTCACACATTCTTTCAAGTTATACTGATTTCCGAAAGGCATAGACAATACAAACTCACAAAAATGTACCAAAGTAATAGTTTTAGCTGACATTAGCTGTGGCAAGTAACGTCACCACACCTTTCTTACCTTGAATTTGAGCAATAGTTTTCAAGTAATAAAAAATGGCTTATTGTCCATAGCACTAAAATCCACCACTTGGGCCAGGAGCTTTTCAATGACGATTTACAGGGACTCTCTAAACAGTAATGCTAAATCCTAGTCTGAAGTTTGGGAGCCAAAGATAGAATTTTCACTGAGATAGATGGGAAGTATTCAGTTACATCCAAACTGGTGTGGCTCATAATCTCACAGCTCATTTAGAGGATCGATGAAAGAAATATGGGGTGAGCATATCACATCCTGCAAATTACTAGCTCATATAATAGTGTAGGCATAAGTTATTTCATTAGCTTCTGGCTTCAGAAAGTTAAAACTGAGGTTTGCAGTTAATCAATGGCACCTTGTTCTAACCACAGACTTCGGCCAGCCAGTTATGTGAATGACCTGAACCAGTGCACTGTTCCCTCAGTGTGCATACAGTACATAGTTTCTTGGTTTCCAGCACAGTTGTCCATCTGTTATGACAGCTATCAGTGCCTGCTCAGAATAAGTTTGGACTATTTGACTAGTGCACAGAGGCCAGGAAAAAAAAACAGGTTATGATAGACAGCCCAAAAAATATAGCAAGTGTAAAGTAGCCCACAAGGAATCTCTCTTCTGGGCCAGTCTTGGCATTGGCACAGCACAGCTCTTTATGCACCTGCTGACACGTAAGTGCCATGATATGAATAGCTGAACAGCAGGAAAAATGGAAGCAAAGTATCCTCTTCTCTATAGGCTTCCTAGAAGCCATGTATTATCACAGTGGGTCTCTGAGAACCTGCTACGATCAACTGGGGCATAAAAACATCTTCTCAGGCATATGAAGACCAAGATTGATAATAATTTTTTTCCAAGGAAGTCTCGAAGCAAGAAAAGTGAGCCAGGATTAGGTTGAACGGTATTACGCTGAATACAACAGAGCTAGCATGTTTTGACCTGTGATTTTTGTGTGGAGCAGAATAAAACAATAGACTTTGTCAAGGAGGTAAAGACAAGAAAAGAGGGGACATGCCATCTGTCCCTTAATCAAAGTCAGCCAATGGATGGAACAGGATCAGCCTAGCTGGTTGCAACCATCTGGAGCTACAGACGGCAAACGCTGCTTAGCAAAGCACTATCACAGGGCAGACATAAGGTGAAGGAAGTGCGCAAAACCAAATGTGTTACAGAACTAACCTGTCCCAGAGGATGACCTGATACAAGACTTAACACAACAGCCTGGGGAAGGCTTCTTTCAGTGCCTGAATGATTCACCTTACTCTTCTTTACAATTAGTTCACTTGGATAAAATGAACTATAAAAATTAACTATTTTGATAAAAGGAATTATAATGAGTCCTGATGATACCGTTACTTTGGCTGCTTCTGAATTTGTTTACTTTGATTAATCAGCAACTGTTGGTCTGGTACATTTAAATCCCCTCTACTATGCTTGCATTTTGCTACTGACAGACTTCTATTTGGGCTGAGCTTTGCTAAGATCCCATATGATCATGTAGTGCCAGACCATGACACAACTAAGCTGCTTCTTTATACTGCCTCTTGTAAAGTCCTGGGCTTGCTTGACAAGTTTCTTATGCTTTTTTTTTATGGCCAAGGCATCACACAGGAGAAATGAGACAACATTCTCAAGAGGTTAAACAACAAACTTTTATTTGCAAACTTTAAAAAATAAGGGTGCTTGGCAAATTTTAAAACAACATTCAATCAAAATCAAGCATTTCACAAGGCATTAGGTTAGCAAACTTCAGACCATCCAACCTTAAGTCACCCAGAGAAGAAGAAATGGGGGAAGGAAGAGAGAAAGATTTAAAAATAATTGCTTGAATTCCAGTGTAATCTCAGCTACTGTGAAATCCAAACGGTGGACTGCCACTACATGTGCCTATGCAACTGCTTTTATCTGCTCTGGTTTCTCAGGGCATTCCCCCTTTGGTGGGGCTTTTGCTGTGCCTGTGGCTAATAGCCATTCTGGGGCTGGACGAGAGGCTTCAGGGGGATGGGGAGGTGGAGCAGTGCACCATCCCACCTATGCAGGACATGCCCTGCCCCCATCCCTTTGGTTGTTTTAAGCCAGTAATCATTTTCTCCAGTTTCTCATACAACTCTGAGGCTCAGAACAATGGGAAACAGGATTTTCTTCTTCCGTGGCGGCAGTAGTGGAGTTCTAACTGAGCAGAGAGAGGGAGAAAAAAAGGAGAGGAAAAAGAGGAAAGTGTACAAGAAATCATACAGCAGACAATTGCTACTTCAATAATCAACATATAGGTCCAGTCAGTATAGGGATTCTACCCTATGCAAGCCATCATCCCTCACCCTGTGAGTTCCAGAGATGGCAAGAAAGATGAAAATCATGAACTGGGGGGAAGAGTTCATGAAACCAGTCTTCCGGCTGCAGTGATTGGAAGAGTTTAGAAGACTGGTTGGCAAATTTCTTTACTTTTGCTTGTGCTTCTTAAAACAGCATTTTCCTATTGGTGAGGTTCAGCATTTCACATATTCCTTGCCCATTTAGTAACAACTTATCAAGGATTAGACAGTTTTATAAAATCACTTTCTTGCCAGACTTGTAAGTTGAGTTCCAAAACAGCCTAATGAGTCCAATTTAAGATTCTCTATTGCAATGAGATTGCAGACCTCTCCAAAAAATACAAACCATAAGGATAAGGCAAATTTTCAACAGTTAGACTGCATTACATTTTGGAGCTGATAACCTAGTAAGTTCAGGTATCATTTTACCCGAACAAGCACACATTTCCTGTACTACCACCCTTATCCCTTCCATCAACCTGGTTTCAGGAGGGTCCCCAGGGCCCATATTACAGTTAATTATCTTATTATAATGCTAGAGATTCAAATGCCAGGATAAGGGGGAATATCAGGGTGCACCATGGGGAAGTTATATCAAGTGAAAGTTCTACTACATAATAGTCTGGCTGCCTCAGGTGGATTAAAGGTATAACAAAAACTTGAGCCATTCCTTTCTACTTGGCATATTTTTCTAGACATGGTCCCGGGTTCAAACCAAATACCTTCCTAACTTGCTAAACCCTTCACTGGTTTCCAAATCTGAAATCCCTTCTTCTGACATCTTGACCACTTAGGACTTCTTTGCTTTACAGCTGGACAAAACTTTCCAGCTGCCGCCCCAGTCTCTGTAAATCCCCTTCTCTATAGGATCACGCTTCATCGCTTTCCATTATTCCATGTGGTTCCTTTGGCATCAAACTACACTTCTTTCTCAATTCAAAGTAATTTTATACCTTGCTCTGAGGAGGTAGAAAGGGGTATACAAATCTGATTTCATAATCATATGAAATCCTCTCTGAGCTTCCAAGCTAAATTCAGGAAGGAATCTTGTCCACCTCCTGTAGCAACCAGAGAGGAGACACAAACAGCCCAAAACAATGCTTGTGACATTTATACACATACTGCAAAACTACTGAGACAAAACACATACAAATATAAATACCACAAAACATATTAAGATAAAAACATGTACAGACAGTCACTGCAGCAAGGAATTGTGTAAATCTTCAGTCCTGCTGCTGCTTCATCTTCTCACAGCCAACTTTGCATGGAATACCTGCAGAAGGAGAGAGAAAACTCGGTCCTACTTGGACCAGTTTTTAAAAGAAAATATTATGCATCTGGTGTTAATTTTGTGCTTTCTGCCATGGGCATCTGTGGTTATCCATGTTCAGGGAGGTCATTAAGACCAGCAGAACTTCCCTGATAGTTGGCATGTCTACCAGTACCGGCTGACCAGAAAAATGTACAGGGTTCCAGGGATCATCGTTTCTGGAAGGTGTGGTAGGTGTTGTGGGGCAAAATGCTGTAAGTCATGAATATCTACTTACTCTCCATGGGCCACTGACTTTGGTCACAGTGCCCCACAGTCGACCAGGCCACTGTGGATCATAAGGTCTCATAAACCATTTTAGGAGACTATTTGTCCTTTCTACTACCCCACTGGCTTGTGGATGTGGTGTATGGCGTGTGGAATACCCACAGTACCTATTAGTTTTCACCCATTCCTGGACTACTCCTGCTGCGAAGTGACTGTCATTATCTGATTGCATTGCTTCTCTTCACCTGCAGCCATTTCAATAAATATCTCCATTCTACTTCTTGTTCTGCTCCTTTTTCCTCAGCTAAGACAGCCAACTGAGTGATGGAGTTTATTTGGTCATTTAGGATGGGGGATGAATGAACCCCCTTCTGACAGGCTGCTTCCCATCCAACTGATGGTCATTTTGGATCTTGCACTTTTCAGAACTTCTCTCCACTTCTCTTGTCGCCATACCAGCGGTCTTTATACCTGTGTGTGCCCATGGCTAATAGTCAGACTGGATCTGGATAGAGGCTTTGGGGGGGTGGTATGCAGCAGTGCACCATCCCACCTACGCAGGATTTGCCCTGCTCCTCTTTCCCCCTTCCTTTAGCTGTTCTGAGCCAGTACTCATTTTCTCCGGTCTCTTACACCTACATAAGCCTCATGCAGAACTGCAGTTCTTGTGCTCATGTTGCCTTCCTTGTGCCATAATTCACCAGTCTTGTGGAGACAGACATTGTACTTATACTCACATGACAGGCAGAACAGGCTGCTCATATGAAGCAGAAAAATTTCAGAGAGCCCAGTATTTTATTTTCCTTTGCTCCCAAGGCAAAATGGCACAAATATTACCCTTCCATTTCCTCTGCAGACACACTCAAGACTTTGATTTCAAGGAAGAAAACAGGCACCAGCAATTGTTTTTACATTTCTTTGCACAGGAGCCTCCTAAGATTGGTGGCTTTGCAAAGATAGTACTGGGTTAAACATAAAATGAAGCAATGTATAGAACAGGAAAGTCCCTCATTTGCTACTTATCCTATCTAGAGTCTGTAATAATTCTATCTGTCTGTAATGATTACCTATCTAGGGTCCAGTCATTACAGACCAAAGAAAACCTCAAATTTGTAAGAAGACCTTGGAACCTGAAAATATGGAATAGCTCACTTATTACAAGCTAAAAGACTGCTGAACAAATAGCAGCAGAAAAAAAAATTAAGCTGAAAACAAAACGCTGACTTCCCACTTAAGGAGGTATTTCTTGAGTGCGTGTCCTCTGTCTCTAAAGCTTCAGAGGACATAAGAACAGCATGTGGCCCTGTCAAGGGAAAAGTTTTAAAGCACAAGATGGGAAAAGGATGATTATTCAAAAGAGAAATCAAGTGTCTTTGTCAAAACACTAAACATGGAAGCAAAGAGAAACTAAGAAAGTAAAGCCAACAAAAAGAATTGTGTAATTTGCACTTTTACATGAGTCCAACCACAAAATGTTATGCAAACGAAGAATGAACCCAGTGGAACTTTATTTTCCTACGCTATGTGTTTTCGGTTTTGGCTGGGCTGCACAGTTCAGTCATTTCCTGGATGGCTAATGAAAAGAAAAAAAACCCCAACCCTTGTGACCCTGACACAATCTGTTATAAGTACAGTTAAAGGTAAGCTTTCTGCCTCTCAAGACACTTGTGGTCAATTGTGAGTATAAATATGTTGTTTGTGAACTTATTTGTCAGTTAGAGGTATTATATCCTGAAGAAAAGTGGTTTTAAAGCAGATCACAATAGGTACAACTTGGCATGGTACTGTCTTTAGGTGGGATTGAGAACTAGCACAATACACCAAATGGATTGGAAAAGCTCCAGTGACAGGAATCCCAATGAGTGGGAAATAAAAACCAGGGAAAACCCATCTGGAGAATAGATTTCAAGGGGCAGTTGTACCTCTACTTGCTAATTATCCCATCACCAGTCATCTCATCACAACAGATGAGGGTAAAATCTACAAGAGAGATTTTTGCATGGTTGAGTCAGCTATAGAAATAAAATTATGCTGCAGTCTGGTCAAGTAATGAGGTAACTAGGAAACTGCCTAGGAAACTAGCAAATGCCTACACATCTTTTCTGGGCATAAGATCACAGATCAGCACAATTGATGATCTACAGAAAGGTGATCAGCTTTCCTTTCAACTCTACTAGTACAGAGAAACATGAAATAAGAAAGCATGCCTGACTTTCTGTCCTGTGTGTCACATGCTTTTAAACTCATAAAAGTATAACAAAAAATGAGATAATTCTGGTCAGTGTAGACTCAGATTCAAACATAGCTATTGATGTTCCACGATATAAAATGTCTGTGGTAGAGCTTGTGATTTTCTAGGCAGCAATCTCTCTTTCAATATATAACAAGATCAATTTCTTTCTATTTTTATTAAACACAGTCTTAAAAAACCAGAAAGGCCTGTTTTAGCTCTTCCTCCTTTTGTTCAGTACAAATTACAAGAAACATATTGATAAAACCATATACAGTTTACACAAAACACTAATTAACCATAGAAACTTGGCAACTTAATGATCTATGTCAAACAAATAGAAAAAAAGTAGGGATAAGCTGAACCACTGGTGTAATGCCTGACTTTTAAACGTGTCTCACATCAGTCTAGCAGCATAAATTACATTTAATATATATCTCCTTTACACAGATAAAACAAAGGCAAGTCCAAGTAATTATAGATGAAAATTAGTAATGAACTTCTAAAATGACTCTGCAAGCAATTTTCTTCAGTGAATGCTTCCTAATCTCTGAGGCATTTGAATAGTTTTGCAGGCTTATAACGAACTAAAAAAGAGCTAGGAAGGGTTGCCCACAGACATTTTGTGGAGTAAGGCTTTACTGAATAGAAAATAAATCTGTTGGTTTCTGATTTGGTTTTCTGAAGAGTCATGTTAAAAAGAGCAACAATGGGTAAATAGTAGCCATTACATCCTTAGAAGAGGCTCATGTTTATTTCTTAACTCTCCTGTGAAATATAGGTTGGCAATTCCGTTTTATCAGAGCCCCTGAAGATAAACAATGCATATCACAACACTGGAGAGATGTGATTTGCTGCACAGATTTTTCAAGTTTTGATTTCTTTGCAAGATTTGATTTATTGTGAAGCCACAAAAGGAGATTATTTACCCTTGGGCTGTTCTTCCCCTCCTTTGGAAGGTGTGAAGAGGCTGGTGGTCAGACGTCCCAGATGGTTTGTATGTAATAGTTTTTTAAGAACTCTTAAAAATGAAGAACTTTGTTAAATTTTTTTTTTCTCACATCATTGTTTAACTTGGGAGTGGAAACCCCTTTTCTCATCTGTTTTTCAGAACAAGTCATCTCAAGGGCTCCAATAAACAGGAAATACAGAAAAAAATGTGGTGAATTGCTCCCGAAAAGCTGCAGTTATTAGGCTTTAAAATGTTCCCCTAGTATTCGCATTATTGCCTAAACATGCCCTGCGCAAAACACTGAGCAATAAAAATAATTTAGATGTTAAGGTAATTGACAAGTACTTAAACATGACCACTACCATTACATTAGAAACCCAACAAAGATTTTATTCACATCTGCCCAATTTTTATGTGTGAAGGTTCCCTTGTGTCATTACTGGAAACCACTGAGAAGCTCCATGGAGAGCTAGGTGGGTGAGTCTCAAGGAAAGTTAGTTTGCATTTCAAATTCTTTCCTTTTTTTTCCCCCTTTTTTTTCTAAAGTGAGGAAGCTGTTAAAAGAATATGAGAAACAAGGGAACTTTTAACTTTTTTTTCTGCAGACACTCCAGTGTTTAATAGCTTCCTTCTAACAAGAACCTCCATCATAGCAAAATTGCACTATTCCACATAAATAGCTCTTCAGACAACAACATCTGTGTTAGGTGCTTGGTACTTTGGGGCCCTGCACTCTTCCTAAGCAATTCCACCAAGCAGAGCCTGCAGTGCCTAGCAGTCTCTCATGCACTGGCCAGGCTTTGGCAAGTGGTAGCTGCAGTGTGGTGAGATCTCTGCTGCTGGTGAGGATCAGGTTTCAGGAAGGAGCTGAGACCAGTGTGAAGTTATGAGGTACTGCTGTTTGTCTCTCAGTGGCCAGGAGAAGAAATAACAATGAAAACAACCTTTTCAGGATTTCTTTGTAAGATGTAAGGTGGTAAACAATTGTGCCCCCTCACCTTAGAGAGGTCACACTTGGAAATGGAGCATATCTGTACAATGAGCCATTCCTTACTAGGTTTGTTTAAGACACAAATTGTTCTTGTATGAAACCCTTGGAAAAGCAGCTATCTCCAGGTATGTGACATATCTCTCAGGAACTGCTAATTTGTGAGTGTTGTAACAACACCTGTAGTGCAGGCAGTGGCTCACTGGGAGTCTTTGTGTACTGGTGGCAAGAAAAACATCGCCTGAAAAGAAATCCTCAGAATTGCCAAGACAAAGTGAAGCTGAAATTCTTTAAGATCTTGAAAAGTTTCAATGTCAGGAGCATTGCAGGAGTGGAGAAGCACACAGACAACAGTATGGAGCTACAACAGTGGCAGGAAAGAATCTCTGAATCCCAAGAGGTGCGAGAGAGCCAAGGAGGGTGTGCTTTGATGTGTGTGAAGGAGTACACTTCTAGAGTGAAAAAGGCACTTGAAATATTTAAACACAGACAAATAATGTGAAGTTGTTATCCTTTTTAACTTCTACTATCAACACAGTAGGAAAAACATCTGTTGCTAATCACAATCGGAACAACTTCTAACTCCCCATCTCTCTTAAAAATACAAATGCAACATAAATCTCTGCACCATAAAATGCGTATTTGCAAACTTGTCTATGCACAGATTTTCTACTAGCTGTATTAGCTGACCCAGTCTCCTCTACCATTGCTGGAAAACTTCAGTCTGCTACCCCAACATGAATTGTGGCAGCTCCCAAAAGGCGGGCTAGCAAGTATAATAAGGGAAGACTACCAGCTGGGTTTTTATTAAAGAAGTACCTGCAGTATTTCACATATGCTTTGCCTTTTGTAACTTTTGTAACAAAATCACTCTGTATTTCTTCACATATTGTGAAATTCCACATAAATGGTGAAATGAAATTCTAATGAAGCATCGCTGAATATATGAAATTATAAGTGATAGATTGATATGTTAGATGCTGTTAACTGACGGAAAGTGATCAGCTGTTGTGAAAGTACAACTTTAAAGATCTCATACAGCTTTCCAATAGTCCATTAAAAAATCTGCTTCCAGTGAATTTATTTTGAACTACTGTACAATGAAAAAAGAAAAACAGAATTAAAGTTTGATACTGAATTACAATAAAAGCGTAACTTTAATGAAATGTTCACACATTTTTGCATTGCAACCTAAGCTTGGAACTAGACTGACACAGATGACACTTCCATGTAAAAACTCATAAAATTTTGAATTTTTAGCAGCTTTATTAGCTATGTAAATACTTTGAGCACCTCTTGCCATTGGAAGTGATGTGCAATGTCCCAGCGGAGCAAGACCTGATCCACAGAATATTCTTCTTTTGAAAAAAGACATGTCAACCCCACATTTTTACATACCTTCTGTGTGCTTTTTAACATTGTTAACAAAACCCCTTTTTTTCTACCTCATTTATTCTGCCACCTCTGAATCCCCAGTGGAATTAACAAGGAGCAACCTGGACTTTTGCTTCTCTTCTTGCCCATGTCAAAATGTCTTACAGCCCAAATTCCCTCAAGTCATTATGGTGTAAAACATGCCACAGTCAGTACTTTCACTACTCCTGATGATGACATGTGGTGCAGAAAAAATCTAAATTGCATCTCAAGATGCTGCTGGTACAATACACATTAAAAATTAGTTGTACAATCAAGTTCATATTGTAACATGGCTTTTTTATAATGAACCAAAAATTATTTCAGCAACACACTGTATATTCTGTTGTCTTACACCTGTGAAAAACAAGAGACTAGTAAAATCATCTCTACCATTTTTCTCTTCCTATGTAGTCTTTTGTATAGCAATGGGAAAACCTTTCAGGAAGAAAACATTAAGTAAGTAACACTGTTCACCCAGTTTGCACAGTTTAACACTGTACTTACCACTCCCACAGGGAAAGCTAGAACAGCCATCATCCAGTCACGGAGGGAAATGAGTTTTTTCAGCTGCCTCTCTTGCTCTTGACTGTCATTCCCTCTAGTGAGAAGACTGGACAGGTCAGTCAAGACGCAAATCCCAAAGAAGACAGCCTGGATAACCTGCAAAGAAGGGAAACACACTCTTGAACACATCTTAATCTTCCTGTGTTCCTTCTCCCATTTCTTCTTCTCTTGAACAGAAAAGACCAGCCCTTTGGCAGAGAGGTCAGACACAGGCACACATGAAGAATATTGCCACAGAACTGACATAGGGAATGGAATACATCAGTCCCTTAAATATGGGTAGAGTTTATTCACATAAAAGCCATGTGTGCTTCAAAGTCCTGCATGCACCGTGCTCCTCATCTATAGGGGGAATCAATTTGAGTAGAAGGGCCATTCAAGAGGTGGCTTTCCACCCTCACCTCACATATGTGCCACTTGCTGGGGACTGAACTGCAGCCACCCCTTCCTGTGTCACTCCACACAGCTCATCCCCAAAGCAGTTGCCTCTGAGGAGGAAAAATAAGGAATGCTCCCTGTGAGAAGAAGGGAAAGAAACAGAAATGAGTGTTTCCTTCCCTTGTGACAGGAAGTCTCTCTTGGAGATTCTGCCTGCCCCAGACACTCCACCTAAAAGTGAAGGAAGTGCCTGAGACTTCCTGACAGACATGGCACATGGCCCAGGCTTCAGCAAATCTCTCTCTGTTTCATCTCAGGTAGTGAATGATAGAACGAGAAAGCTGCTTTCTTTTCCTGATGACAGACTGTCATTTACCTAACTTTTCCTTTTTTGCATTTACGTACTTGTGTGCAATATAAGATTATCTGCTATATTAAATCGGTAGTTTAATCACCTGAACCCACTGACTTGGTTCAAACTTGACTCGATCTTAATGTGATCACTGAGTTTTTCCCCCCCTAATTAACTTAGTAAAATTGTAATAGGTTAGCTCAGGAATGCTTTTGCCCGAGGACTTGCACATCCTTTCTAGTACAGTTCAGAGGAAGTGCACGCAGCTTGTTTACTCCCCAAGCTGGAAGCCTGGGTCACAAACCCACACACATCAGGTAATCTGAGGTAAAAGATTAACAAAGCATGGGCTTGGTTCCCAAATTACACAGTGATTTGTCAAAAAAACATAAACATATATATGCTTATACTGCATGTTTTTCAAAGCAAGCATGGAGTCTTAGTTAGTAAGTCTTACTGTAAACCTAAGTGTTCCACTGACCAGGAGTCTTTGACCAAACAGAAGACTATCCATAAGAAATAAGAATAGCATATACCCAGATGCTGCAAAATTCCACTTATTATCTGCATACATCTTTGCAGAATTTACACTATAACAAGGCAGACAGGGAGGCAGGAAGGAAGGATGGAAGAAGAGGAATACTAAACAGATGTTGGCTACCAGGAAAAAATCCAGAGATGTGTAATGACTGGATGGATTAAAGTACACTTCCTTCCTCAACAATCCTTATGTGACCCAAACACTTGTAAATTCTGGCTGTAAAGCTGTGAACGACAAACATTCAAATGGCCCCTGGATCTGCTTGCAATTCTGTTGCCATTGCTCTCTCCTCTCCAGGCTTAGCTACTTAGAATTTGCCTGATAAATAGATGAAGTAACATTACAAAATATTCCTTGAAGCTGTGAGATGTGGCAGACTATTAGTGCTAGAGCTGTATATTGCACTAGAAAAAGGAATTACTATTTCAAATGACTGCTTGGAAAAGTTACTACCTTCTATATAATTTTTGAAAAGCCTTTTAAATGTAAGTTGAGGCTCCTTGGAGCCACTAAGAACTCCTAATGCACTTTTTCATATTATTTGCTTGAAACAAGCACTTAGTAGAAAAAAATCTTTCCATACTCAGCCCTGTTTTCCACCAAACAGATGGCCTATTTGGAGAGCTGAAATAGAAGAACTAATTATGCATTTGCTTGACTTATGAGGAGCTATGATACCATCTAGTATTCACTCAAGAGTGTGAATGCCAAACAAGACAGAGCTGGGGAAAAAAGTATACCTAACATGAGATCAATCTGGGTGTTAAAAAGTTTAGGCTGAGTACCAGGAAATATTTCCTAACAGTTAGTTCTGTCAGACCATGAAATAGTTTCTCAGAGGAAGTGGTGGAAGCCTCATGCCTTGAGTCACTCAAACCAATATTGGACAAAACACTCAATAATATACTGCAGGGAACAGTATTATCCTGGCAAGGCTTGGAAGAGTGACTAATGGATTGTTTGCAGCTCTAACTACAATTCCCTGAAATGGTCCCTCTCCAAAGAAACACAGACTCAAACAATCACACGCCCACTTTCCAAGGGAATTGAGATTGTACATCCACTAATCAATCACAAGCCAAGCAACTTCCCTCCCGATTACTCTGTTATGAACACAGAGCTTCAAGAGAAAATGTAATGATATCACTGGGAATAAGGGGAAACTCCTAAAGGGAAATACCCAAACATTTCAGAGGGTAAGTATGAAGCAGACTGCTCTACAAAAACCTTTACAAATAAAAATCCATATAGGAAAGAGAAAATTACATCTTTATTGAGAACATTCAGAGCCAATGAAAAAATTGTACAGTGTTCACGGAGAAACAGTTACAGCTTATTCATACAAATAATGTGCATACATTCACTCCATTCATTGCACTTCCTTTCCTTTCTAGAGTGTACAAGAAAACTCTTCCGACACCTATCAACACTTAGGGTTAGAGTTAGGACTTCCAGAGCTGCATGAGTCTCAGCAGCATTAATTAAACAGAATCAGTAATGATTTACATCCTTTGTGGGTCTGGAATACGAAAAGCACAGCATGCAGCTACTGGTGGTTTTTAGTATGAAACAAATTTTTAGTGTCTATGCTCCTCGGTGTGAATGCTGTCTAACAGATGTGAAAAAATCACAGCAAGGAAACAGAAACTCTCGCTAAACAATGTTCTCCAAGGTGCCCTGGTGTTACTTCAGATTTAGGATCACATTTTCAGAAGACACCTTATTTTGAAAATTTGCAAGTGGTGAATCTATACATGAAACTTCTCCAAGCTGTTAAACAGATGACTTTCTTTCTCCCCTTGGAAATGTAAGCAAGAACAGCATTTCAGAGGAAATACTTTCCAGGTTTAGTCTCTAACTAAAGCTTGAAGGAAAACAGTGATTTAGAAAATGACAAATTTGACAGAAAACAGACACAGCTTCCCTATACCATGTAACAGTATAGACAGATAGTATAGATAGAATCAGAAACTTACAAGCAGAGTATGCAATCCCAAGAAAATAACTGAACAGGTATAAAATACTTACTGCTGGTCCTTTTTCTCCTAGGGGCCACTGCCACTAGAGTTGATACTACAGTACCTTCAAACTGTGATAATGTAATGACAAGTAATAACATCTAAAGTTAAGTTAACATCTTTAACATCTTCAAGTAATGACCATCTAAAGGATATCAGCAAACAAAATTCAGAGCAGAGACAATACTTGTTAAGTTGCTGCAGGAGAAAAACAGCTATAAACATAAGATGAAACCAAGCAGCACAGAAACCTTCTCAAACAGTGAGATGTGTTGAATTACATAGAATAAATTAATTGTATGTGTCTGTCTACTACAAGAAAACAAAGAATTGCTTCAGTAGGACAGTTTTTTCATAAGGTGTTCATTTCAGGACTGTAGCTAATGACTTCCTCATACTACCCTAATTTGACTTCTTAAGAGTAAAACAAGTCAAATAGGTTTTCTGTCAAACAGAAAACCTATTTCCTCATAAACCTATTCCCAGGGCATGGAAACTCCCTTCTACCCCATGCCATGAAGCTCCACGGCATGGACAAGATCTCTTGAGATTATGAAAATTCTGTTACTAGTCTTACCACTGCAGAAAATCTCCCATTAAATTCACTGAATCTAGAATGTCATTCTCTTTCAAGTTCACTCTCATAATCACAAGCAATCCTTAGACCTCAGGGCAGGAGAACTGGTTAAGTCTCTGAAAGCACTAACACTATTCAAGGGTAATTTTTCAACTATCTACTTGTGATTATGAAAAATCATTCTCCTCAAGTTATCATTTTCGAGATTAACACCACTTACTTCACAGGGCCCTCTATGAAATAAGGCAGCAGTCAAAAAGCAGGCAAAAAGACAGCACTGCCAGAATAAAACACAGAAGTAACACTCACAAAGTCCATGAGAAATAACAAAAAAGCACTGAATAACCAAACATAACCCACATGACAGGATACTAATTCAGAGAAGGGTGTCAAGGAAGCCTCAGGGGCAGGGAGTGGCAGGGTAGCCAGAGCCCATCCCATCCCCAGCCAGGAGCAGGGCAGCCAGTGGCAAGGGGCCAGTCCCAGCCTCAGGGCATCAGGCACCTCCCTGGGGACAGGCCACCAGCTTGCAAGGCGGGGAGGGGGGGCGAGGGGGAACAGATGTAACCTGAAACCCAGCAAACCACTTAGGCTTAAGACCCATGTTGTACTTCCACAAAAAGAGGGAAGTTTAGCTCTACCAGCATGCAAAACCAAATTGCTTGAAGTAGTAATTCCTCTTGTATTTCAAATTTTACAGTCTATCATATAAAGAACATGGTCTGATTTTCCTCTTCAAAAAATGGAATTTTTTTTATAACTTGGAGAATCTATTACTGCTCACTGTCACCTTAGTTTTAATTTCTACAGCCTCTAGACATCATTTCTTGCTGTGACAAATGAACTATGCTTCAGCAGTTGACTGTTTCAAGTGGTGTTGTGTATGGGGCCATTCGCAGGCACCTGTGGACAGCCTGCACCCTGTATCAACAGCTCTGTAGTTGCAACATACAGACGAAGTCCAGGTGAGATGGAGAATAACAAGGTATTTTTAATAGAAAATGCTTCAAATGAAGTAATGGGTTGCATCTGCTGAATACATATATTACTGTTCTTGATTGAGTGGAACTACTGATTCTTCTTGCCCATTGCCATTTAACCACTACTCACAGGCACACTGATTTATTCTTGTCGCTTCTCCTCTCCTCGCTGTATCTTTGTTAGTTGTGACAGCAAGCAGAAGCTGGACAAAATGTAATCAAGTGTTACATCTTTGTATCAGAGAAGCTGCAGACTTCACATAAGAAAAAGGCAGATCTTTGTGTCTACAGACAAATGAAAAAGAGGCATAAAGGAAAAAAATGAAAGGACCAAATAGCCTGTTAAATACTAAAACACAGTGTAATACATCCATATAACCACTAAACCTCCAATTAATTAAGGTGCAAGAACCATGAAAATGCAGTGTGTGCTACTCAGAATCATTATTTCTGTGCAAAGAATAGGGAAGAATACTCGTATTTGAAAGGTCAGAAGTAAAAAAGAAGCATCACCCCAGAAGATTCATTGTCAGTAAGCTGAGGCAGACAGGCAAAGCTCATATTGCATCTTCGTCCACACCAGCTGCAAGTGTTGTGGTTGTTTTAGGTTGCTTTGTTTCTTAAGCAGGTTTCAACATCATAGGCCACTTAACACAGAAAAGGACGAGCCCCTGGCCCACCAAAAGACAGTAGTCTCAGAAAACAAGTACATCATATAGAGAAGAAAAGTAACAGACAAGGCAACGAAAACAGAGTAAGCCAAAGGAATAGTTAACGCAAATGCCATCTATTTTTCTTTGAGCTGCTTACTGGTTAGGAACCTTGAAATAAGTATTTCTTCTATCCCTCGTTTCTCTTTCACTTACACAAATCAGAACAAAAAACTACACTAGTAAAACTTCTATCAGAAGAGACTGATTAGAATCTCAGTAACTGGATAAAGGGTCTGCCTTATAAATGTCCAGCACTGTCTTCATCCAAGCTAATGACTCACGTTGCCCTTTGCAGCCTTCAGTGGGGGGACAGCTCTTCTACCTAGCACATTGCACATGAAGATTAGTCCTTAGTGTGAAATTTGACTTCATTTTCATGGTTTAGTCACATGATATGAATCAGCTTATACAACATGCCTAATCCCTTACCATATGATATAAGTTCAGGGATTCCTTTCAATATAATCCTTTACATTCTACATAACCTCCTGTGGTTTCTTTCTTTGAAGCCCATCAGCATTGTTCAAATATAACCAAGGATGAGGTTTTAAGCCACTCAGATTTTATAGATATGCAAAAGAATAAAAGCTACTATGAAATTAATATGCATGAAATGAAAATGTTTGACTCTTGGGTCTAGTTTTTTATAGGTAGTATACTGTTAAATTTCTAGTGCTGTAGCACCTATCATGAAGGTGTGGAATGGTGACCAAGTTGTGTAAGATAACAAGATCTCATGTTCCCTTTTACAATGCCTTTTACAATTATGCCTGTTGGAATACCAGATGTGTTTTAATCTGGACAGACAAAAAAGCAACTCAACAGGTTCTTCCTTTTTCTTTTCATCTTCCCTCCACTTAACCCACGAAAATCCCTTACTCTGTTACTCTTACTGCAAAAGTTAAGTCTCAGACCATTCTGTCTTAGCATAATTCTTGACTGTCTTGAAAAGGTTTCCAATAATATGCAGCACAGTTCTTGGAGAAGTAAGGTATTTGTGCTAACATAGTTTTAAAGTAGTTTTTATAATACTTTAAGCACTTCTGTAAGGACAAATATTCCTTACTACAGAAAACTAAACCAAAATTTGGTACACTTCCAAAAATATTTGGAAATGCTTTACTCTTTGAAAGCAATAAAAGCATCTTTATTCTTTTTACACGGGTGCAATATTCCCAGAAAAAAAAATCTATAGTGGACAACTGAGGCATTCATTTACTCTATCTCAGCTGAGTTGCATAGATGACATTTCTAACATGATCTCAGCATGACAGAGTGTATGCCATCTGGCTCAGAAGTGCTAACAGCCTGGAATCCACTGCCATATATCGAATGAAGAAATGGAATGAACAATATACAATGAACTAAAGAAATATGAATAGAAATCTGAAGAGATGCTGAGAAAGTATTACATTTTCTCAAATCTTTTACAATTCTATCAGCTGTGTCATTCCTCCCCAACACCATGTCAGTCTTCTTCCTAGATGTTCGTATATCTTACTTTGATCTTGGCTAATATAATCAAAGAAGCTTGAAGCTCATTGTTGCAGTACTTATGAAATTATTATTCTATTTTTATCTTTATCTTTCAATTGTTTTGACTAAACTAATTTTCTAATAATCCCCATCTTCTTCCTTGCTCTCTTATATTGTGTATAGAAAAGCTGCCATTACTACTTACTGTATCCTGCTTATAAGACAGTGTAATTTCATTAAATTTATATAATGCATTCAGCGAACATGTATAATACAGTTTATTCATGATAGATTATGATTTTATTAAGTTATATATTTTATGTTTTTCTTTAGTAAAACTTAATCTTATTAGGATTATACACTGCTCAGAAGGTTATGTCATTATTTTGGCTTAAATGATAATTTCACACATTTCAGCATGATTGGTATACTCTCTGCAGCAGTGCCCTTGCAGTCAAGGCAAGAAAAGCAGCTCTCTAGACAATGTTTGGGATAGCTAGCTAAGAAGGTAAGACTTGTTCTACAGCTGTCTATGCTAAAATGAGCTTTAGGATAGGGTTTCCCATGGCTGGAAAACCCCTAGAAGTTTCTAAGTTAATTACCCCCAAAAAGAAACTACATTTCATTAAGTGCAAAACTTTATTTTTAAAAATGGTTTTCTTAAAACCCCAGAAACTTCTGCATTGCATCAACTTTTTCATATTTAGAAATAAAAATTGAATACCACTACAGCTGAGCAATTTTGACTGATCAAAGAGCAACTGATTTTGCTTTTACTTTCTTCCCTTTTTAATGAATAAGGTAATAGCTGCCTTCTAAATTGCTGAACTTAGATAAGGCCATTACAAATGCATCTCAGAGGGGACAGAGGTGGAAATGCAAATAAGAAAGTCACTACAATCTTCTGAGACACAGCAGATTGGCCAGCTATAGACACAGCTGCCCCACTATGGCTTAGGAAATAAAAGGTTTTAAAGTTCTGTTTCCTGAGCACTGTGAAAATAGTAATGAATGACTCCCCACACCAGTCCAGAAAGACAGGCTTTACGCGATATGCATCAAAATTGGGCAATTCTCCATCTCTCCAGGGAAGGTAAGGGAAGGAGACATTGAGGACTTCATCCCACTTGGTCATTCATCCAATACACAAAATAAGTCAGTTGCAAACCCATATTGTGAAAAACAGCTCAAATCTCTGATCAGATTCATCTTCAGCTTTTGCTTAAGCTTTTCTTCCTTTGCGCACTGCTGCAGCAGCTGAAGTATAATTTATGACAGATAGGTAAAGTATATTCATAAATAAAGTTATTACTAAGATAAGGATTTTCTGCAATTTAGACCACAGCAAAGGATGCTGCTATTCAAGCTCCATTTGAAAAAAAGACAGGACATGATTTTGTACATTAATTATAAAGCATGTGGTTCAATGAAAGCTGATCTAACATGTTATACCGTCCTCATGAACAAGACCATTCTTTACACAACACTTCAAGCAAGACACTGCTCTAAAGAGTTGCATTTTGGGAGAAAAAGAATCTCGTTATCTCACATCTCTGAAGAAACCATGGGAAAACCCCTAATATAAACTAGCTGCATTTAAATTAAAAATACAAGCAGGGGTTAAGCGTTCACTAGGTGTGTGGCATTCCAACCACAAATGATAACACTTCCTGCTTTCACTGTCTTTCTCATGAATCGATCTCAGAGGAAATGAAAGATTTGTTCCCTGATTGTTGTTGGTGAAAGCAAGGCATGGGGAAATGAGCTGGTCAAGGCATCAAGGCAGCAGGAGACCCCAGGGATGAACTCAGGTGTCCTGACCCGTAGGTAGCTGTTCAGGCATTGTATCAAGATTATTCTCCACACACTTACACTGTTGTAGAAACAGGCATTTCCAATGCACACACATTTCATTCCCTCCACATGCAGCCATACTACTGTTAGTGTAAATCCTAATATTTCTCCTCTTATGCAGCTCACAGCAATCAGAGTTTTCAACGACCTTCTTTAGTGTACTGAGTCTTTAATAGTTAGATACTATAATTCTGACCAGCTGATCTATTTCTGCCAACAAACTAGAGTTATCAAGGTCTCTTCTTTGGAAATCTTCTTGTCCATTATACCACTTCCACCTTCACTCTTTTTACATCACATTTCATACAAAAAACACTGATTTTGAACAACACTAGTAACTCAATATATATTTTTAATTTTTCCTCTTGTTTTGTTCCGTATGAGCAGGCTTGATGTGCTGCAATTTCAACATGGTGTACACTTGGCTTCTCAGCATCCCCATAGGAAAGGTCACTGAGAAGAAGAAGCACAACCACCTCATCTGCTACCTGGAGGCTGTCTTCAGAGAAAGTGGTCTCAAAAATAAAACAGCATGGAACCCTATCCTGCCTTATATGCTCATGAACACAGATACAGGTCAAACCTCTCTCACTCTTTCTTACACTAACCAACTTTAACTGTTTCTTGAGTTTCCAAACTAACCTTTCAGACATACATGTTTACTCTACTTTTGGCTTATTCACTACTTTTCACTTAATTCACAAAAGAAAAAGGAGATCAACTATATGGAAGTTTAAATTTACATCCCCTTAAAGATTAGGAGAAGCCACTTCATGACAACTACCTGATATTACACCAGATTCCAAACTCATGAGATTTAGATATTCTCCATCAGCAATGAACATATTTTTTAGTCAATATGCACTACAAGTTCAATAACATGCTGCCCTTTCTTCTAGAAGAAACAGAAGGCTCAAACAACACCTGTTGTAGCAGGTAAGAAAGTAGCAAATCACTCCAGTAACATGACCGTTGCTGAAGTGTACTGAAGTGTAGCTGAAGTGACAGTAAACATGGTGTTTTTGATTTTCCATGGCAGAAAAAGCACTTTCTAGTAGCTTGTAAACATGGCAGCCCGGCTTGGGGAAAAAAAAAAAAAAGGCATCTGTGCCTAGCAAAGAACACAGCCAACTAGTCAGCCAAGCAGGACACACCAGGAAATGCCAAGCATCAACTGGCCTCTGCAAAACCTCTTCGTCCTCCCAACACTCCTGCCTCCATGCACCAGGTGGGTGCACGCACGTGCACTCCAAATTAACACAGTAGCTGTAATTGTAATGCAGCTGGGGACAAGGGCTGTGCCCCTACACATGCTGGGTGTGCTGAGTCACCCATAGGAACTCCCTGGGCAGTCCTGGGAACTCCCCAGCTAGTTTCTGTACAGATGAGATAATTGATGGATAGCTACTGGAACCCGCCCCGGGCAGTCCCAGCTCCACCAGAGGTCAGAGGAATCGATAAAAGAACTCCATAGGCAGTCCCAGTTCATGATAACAAGATAATAAACTGCATGTCAGGGACTGGGGAGGCAGGGAGTTCCCAGCAGCTCTGGGAACAACCCAGGCGGGTCCTGCTTTGCTCATATGAAGCAAATGGTGAACTAATAGACACTATTCATCTATTGAGTTATGCATATCATTGAACCAGACAACTTTCTGCACACAGATGAGATTATTTTAACTAGAAACTCATCATGAAGACACTGTGTTGACAACGGACTGCAGGCCAGCTGGAGAAACCAGAAGTTGGGTGGTTCTCATCCAAAGGAGCTGAAAATGCTGCTACAAACATACTTGTGATGGAGACTTGCATCATCACCTTGATGGAGACTCCTATCATCACCTGGCCTTACTGTCACAATACTGACAACAGCAACACAAGATTTTAGCTAACACGTAAACCAATGTGTGTGTAACATGAACTAGAACAATCTCTTAAGAAAATGAGTCCACCACCACATAAACTGGCCGCAGTGAAATGCCACACAGATTTAAAACATTATCCTAGAGTATAAGAACATTGGTCCAAGTAAATGTATCTGATGTCACTGTCTGATTTTATATAACGTACCTCTAATTCTGATTTGCAGAATATATACTGTTTTCCCAAAACAGCTGGTATACTTTCAAATACTTTCAAGTAGTCTGCCCTGTTTTTTACAATACAAAAAAAAAAGCTGGTTACCCAGATAACATTTATAAACGCTGGAGGTTTCTAGGCGATGCCCGTTTGTTTATAACCTGGCAGTAGCCCATTGCAGCACCCCTGCAAGAAAAAGAACCTCTCCAGCCCAGACCACCTGTAACCACTCAACAAGAAACTTGACACCGGAGTCCTGAAGCAGAGCTGCTGAGCAGCCCCTATCAGCATGCCCATCTTGAGACATTCAGTTCTGACTAAGAGTGAGACTGGGTCACGTCCAACCTCTAGCTTTGAATCAGGCAAGACTCCTGGCTGAGACGTGTTACAAATTTTACATGACACAGCCTGATTGGACCCTTCCACCCCCCGCCAACTACTCAATGCAGGGCTGAGCTGAGTCCACCTGCACTTTAAGCACTGCCACAAGGGGCTGTTCTGTTTACACTCTGGAAAGCTGGGTTTGGATTATGCCTGTATCTAACAGGAGGTTCAGGTGCAACACTGCACAGGGTTTTTAGATACCTCGCTAAAGTGGAAACCACAGCTCTCACATAACACTAATTTCCAAGGAGCAGACCATAAAGTGAGATGAAATTAAAGCAAAAATGAACTGGATATCGTAAGGTAAAGAATTAAGTATGTCTGGAATCCCAACCTCTTCTGCAAGGCAAATACATGCAGAATTTAAGTGACCTCAGTCAATTTCTTGTGTGAGATGAGCACTCACAGCTTGAAGCCCAAGAAGAAGGTCTTTAAGAGTCCAGCACTTAACTTTTCAGACTGCTTACTGTAACACATGGTGGAAAGAAAATATGAATTCTGGTATCAACTTTCATGCAGTATCAGAGTATATTACTTGCTAACAGTAAGTTAGCACCTTCTACCCCCATTTCAATCCAAATTGAGCTTAAAGAATAATTCCTGCCTTCAAGAAGATGTATTATTGACAATATTGAAGAATATTATGCCCACCTTTCCTGATAAGTTGTCCTAGCATAGGAGAGAGCCCACAGATGTCTTTGGAACTTATACTGAGGTTTCAGGCCTCTGCCTGTATTTCACCATGAAAACTACCTGCTAAAATACTTTATCTGGAGCAAGAAATCAGAATCAGAAACAAGGACTACTTCTTCCTGTCCCATCCTTGTCACACAATATGTAAACTGGACAGCCACTATTCTAAGTATAGCTCTTTGTGAATGCTCTGTCTACCATTTTGTCACTAAAATAATTGTTTTCAAGTCTCACTGCAGAGCTCATAAATATCACATTTCTTCATGCATTACTGAAACCTCGAGTAAAACACATGCTGGAGATGTTTTTCAAGTTCCAGTTAACTCAATCAGTTTACTTTGTTCTTCCCACTCCACTGAAGGGAAGAAGCATGTGTGAACTCTGACCATATCCAAAGTTTGCTGTCAAGATCAGCCATTTTACTTCTTCATTTCTATTTATAAACACAGTTAGGTATTACAAGAGCCAGACTATTTAGCCATGAAGACTGTCAAAACAGATAATGCATTGTGTCGCACTGAATTACAAACTGGCTGGTGCCTAGCCTATTTACTGTGAAAGTCCACTCCATTACAGCTCGGGCAATGTCTTCTATCTACTTCAAAAAGGTTTCTAAAAGTAGACAACTGTGAAATTACTATATGGATCATAGAAATTATATTTTTTACTCTGTTGGTTACCTGCAATTATTGGTTACTAGTTCTGATGCCAATTCAGAAAGAGTAATACTTTACCAGAAAATCTAACTGATGACCTTCAGTCTAATGAGATAACACTCAGCAGTGATCTCCCACAGTATCCACACAGATGTGTGTTAACTTACTCTGCTGGAACTAGTGCTCTGACAAATTTTTTTCCTCATGTGTTTAGGGAGCCCATGTGCAGCCACAGTGCGATCAAAATTATTATTAGATTTCAAAGAACTGAGTCCTTAGTGTAGTAGCAGCTACAATACACTGACATTTGTTATGAGAACCATGAAATTTTATTTCACTCACTGTAGGCATTGCTTGTATCTGCTTCCAAAATATCCAAAATAGGTAACTAAAAAACCAAGGTAATAACACCTGTAAGTATGGCAAATTGAACACAGGTAGGCAAATATCTTCTTTTGAGTGGAAAACACTGAAACAAAACAATAACCAAAAAAATGCACATTGATTCCAAGTTAGAATACCACAGTTTGCCTTTACATGAAACTGTATTATCTTTCAAAGGAAAATACAATTTAAATACTGGTTTGATTTATCAAATGCTTGACATCCAATCATCAACTTGCATACATGCAGTGAAGTAAAAACACACTGTGCTTCCCTGCAAAGAGTTTTCTTTTCAAGAAGGGTTTATCCAGCTATGAGCATAGTCAAAACATGTACTTCATCTAAAAGCAAAATATGATATAGTATTGCAATAAAGTAGTATTATAATGAGTATACTACTATATACTAATGTACTACTTCTGGAATTTCCTGTCTATAATTACACAAACTGTATCAATGCCAAGGTCAGCATGTTAATCCATAGTCAATTTGAAAAATAAGCACAAAAAGTCTGCAGCAAAAATGGCCATATTCTAACCAAGTGTTTATTGACCTTGTATGGTAAAAGGATAACTATCATATCATGATGTCCATATTTTAAATGTATGTAGCTTAAAAAAATTTAATCAATCTACATATCACAGTATTACAACAGCATTATAATTGCTTATCTACAGACGTTTTCTACCCTTATTTTGTTTTTTGTCACTGCCACTTCCCAGGTTTCCACACTGAAGATGGAGAAAGTATTAGAGGGACTCTTGCCTCTCTAAACAATGCAAGAAATCAGAGAAGGAATCTGAAAGGATCTCACGTACTTCAGTTCTAGGTTTACTTTCCCTCAGTAGCACTCAGTCAATTAGAAATCATTTTGCTGCTAAATACAGTGACAGCCAGATAGGACTTTCTCTTTGGTATTATCAGACCATTATCATATTTTGAAGAAACTGATCAAAGAGATCATCTGTTTATTTCTTATCCATTTCTGATTTAAATGATTCTAAATGCCATATGGAAAGGGTGCTTTACATGGCACTGTCATAAACCAGCCTAAATGGTATCAATGCACATTATTCAGCAGCATAAACTGTCCATATATTGTAATATTTCTATCAAGCTATGATTTTTTTTTAAAGCAACAGAAAATCATGAAGCAGGGACCAATAAATTGCTATCTATCTTTAATAAAATCTCAAAAACAATGAAGTCTGCTTCCATGATTTTAATTTCTTTACTTTAATTAATTTAATTAATCTTTTTAAAGAACTATTAAAATAGATTTTTCATACATAATTTTTTCACAGGTCATTGTATTTATTTAGATCAAAAAGGGGAGTAACATTTACAACAGAGACGTTCCCTATCAGTGGCTATTTCGTAAGAAGCAAAATAGTACATCTGTTAACTTCACTGTTGCATAATAGCACAGGAGGAGCAACCAAGAGCAAAGCAGACAAATCCACAGCAATTTACTGTTTTGTAACCCAAACCAGTGCTTTAAATTCAGCTTGAAAAAAATACAGGAAACACCAGTGTAGCTGGACCAAACAAACAAAAAAACAACCAACTTCCTTGTGGCAAGATATATTTAGTAAGCAGACTGCTGCGTTTTGCACAACTTGCCATTTTTTGATGAAGCCTCTGGTGAAGAAAACTGCAGAGAAATAAGGCCTAAGGCATTGATGCCATGTGAGCATTACAAAAATGTCACACTGAACACAACCGCCTAGTCAACCACAGGCAGAATAAAAGGACTCCAGAGTTTGGGAAGGTAACCAGACTTGTAAGGGTCAAAACCAAGTAACAAAATGGCAAACACTTCCCCTAACAAAATGAAATCTTGGTTTTTGCTATACTCCTAATTTTTTATTATACTAGAAAACTGTGACTAAAACAGTGCATTTATTTTATTTCTCTTAGATAAGTATCATGACTGGTGATAGGCTGAAATATGCTAAAATATCTCCAAGCAGAATTCTGAACAGTTCTGAACTAAATAAGTTGCCTTAACTTTAGCTGTGTTGGGAATGCAAAGAAAAGCTTAAAACACATTATGTATTTAAACTGCATACTAAAGAAATGGTACGTTTTCTGTAGTAAGTAAAACCAGATTTAGTGTTTCTTTTCTCTATGCTCTACAAGATTTTAGAGGTAGTAGATATTATCCTCCCACTCCTCATTGTTATTCGCAGGTGAGTAGGAGGAAAACCAGTTTTCCTACTTTCTAACTCCCAGCTGGTTTCTCACTGAATTGATTTCTCTTCATTCTCTGTGAATTAAATAATTACTGAACTAACCTAATGAATAAAAAGAAATACTTTCTCTGCATCTGCAGAAGAGAGCAGTGCTGTCAAAAAAGCAATTAATACCAAAGGAAACTAATTCTGGTGCTTATCCGTTTCCTTTAAATAGTTCTGTGGTGTGGTTCCTGTTAAAAACTTCAACAGCACAGTCTCCATCTATATTTAACAAGAACTCTTGAAAAATCTGTATGTGTAGTACATGCTTATAAAAGTACCTGAAAATATGCTGTATTGGGATATACGATGGATTATGAGTGTGTTACACTATCACATATCCAGCAAATTATCACCAATGAGATCCTTAGCAGAAATTGTGGTTGAGCAGTTCTGTAGAACACAACAGAAATGGATGTGTAACTGTAGAAGAGAGGAAGTTTCCAACTTATCAGTCAGAACTCAGGTGCACAACGTCCTAGGAAACCTGGGTCAGCGTTGAGCATGATCTGACTAAGGGACTGGACTAGATGACCTCATGGCTTACCTTCCAACCTGAGTGATCCTATGATTACATTGTCTGGGGCTTCATGTAAGGAAGGTAAGAAGTTGCATCAAGGATTATGAAATCTCTTCATTGTTTGTGAAATTCACGTATCTCTTCAACAACTCCAGGTGATCACAAAATTTTAAACGCTTCTGAACTATTTTCAAGATTTAGTGAAGGACCTTTCCTATGGTCATTACAGATTTAAGCTTCACATGAGGATTCTGGTGAACAAACACTGCTTCAACAGTACTTGGTCTTGTATAAGTGTCTTTCTGCTGGTAAGACTTCAAGCATGTTACTCAGAGTGCAATAAAAGGAGTCGGGGACACAGACCAACTGAAAATTTAAGTGTAAAATTGTATACTAGGCTGTCACCAACTAACAGGTACCCGGTAGCACCTGGCTGCTATTTTATATGCTTATATAGAAACAATTAAAAAAAAAAAAATTCAAACCCTCTCCAGGTTGTCACCCATGTAAATCTGGCAATCATTCTGTGATTGCAACATCTGCA
This sequence comes from Muscicapa striata striata, assembly GCA_030060385.1. NCBI lineage: Eukaryota > Metazoa > Chordata > Aves > Passeriformes > Muscicapidae > Muscicapa > Muscicapa striata. The sequence goes on along the minus strand of JAREIS010000010.1, from coordinate 3,719,769 downwards.
CTTGACAGGTTCAGCTCACCCATTAGAATGAAGAGGAGTTATCAGTGCGCGTTTAGGCATGTACCTTACTGATTCTTTCATTGCTATTTTCTGTCTAAACAGATCAGGAAGTTTTTACATACACACTTACATACCAGAACTGCCTTTTAAATCTTTAGTGACTGTTCAAAATCTGTTTCTATCTCCATGAAACAGAAAGACATTGAAACAAATAGCTTTGTAATTTCTATGCAATTTTACAGTCCGCTGTTTTTCAGACATACAAAGAATTCTTACTCATACCATGTCAAACTTCTGGTTCACATTAAAGGGATACTATCCATTCTTTGATGAGGTCTTCATTATGGAATTTTTTCCTGGATCCACCTTGCTGGTGTCAGCAGCAAACACCAATTCATCTTTTAACCAAGACGCACAATGTTGGTTAAAAAATTATCACTTCAGTATCAGCCAGGCAAGTTGCACATGAAATGCAGCACTAATGTAATTTCTTGAAAAAGCTTATTAAAGTTTTGCAGGTAGTCTTTCCAACAGCTAATGGTATGTTATGAAAGGGCTTATCAACTGGGAGAATAATTTAAGGATTTGAATTCCCATAGGTAGTTACTCATATATGTGTGCAATACAGACAAGACAATAACAAACTAGGCTGAAATTCTCTTTTCACTTAGTTGAGTCTTCAATCAATTAAAATGTAAGAGACAAGACACAGATGTAACCAAAGTTACTTTCTCTGCTGCTGGTAACAACTGAACCGAAAACTTCAGTTTGTCTTGAGATATTGCAGTGTTCCAGTTTAATACCTTGGACATGTCCACTCCTCAAAATGAGTGTGCCATCATTCCTCATCATTGGTCCTGAAAACTAGAGCTAGAACTCTGATCCTTAAAGCCTGTTTAGGGCACCATAATTACATTTATTTCAGTCTGCGGAGATAAATTCAGCTAAAAGCTGAATTCAGTTGTTGCTATCTTTCCCCTTACAACAAGTTCAGTTCTGTATAGCCTACATATACTCCACAAACAAGATTCAACCATTCTCATTACATGTCCTGTTTGGTGGGGGTGTCTTTTTCCATTATTTCGCCCAGCAGTACACCCTGAATGGATCTCACACACATGCAGTATTCTCTGAGCTTTCTACTTGTGCTGTATACAACTGGATAAAGTAATTTTCCTTCACAGTAGCTAACATGGGACTATGTTTTAGATTAGTGCTGAAAATTGTTGAAAATAGATGTTTAAATTATTGCTGAGCAGCACCTGCACCAAGTCCAGGCTTTTTCTGCCTCTCACACTGCCCCACCAGTGAGGAAGCTGGGGGTGAACAGGCAGCTGGGAGGAGAGACAGCCAGGACAGCTGAGCCCAAGAGAGCAAAGGGATATTCCACAGCATATGGTATCATGTTCCTTATATAAAGCAGAGGGAAAAAGAAGGAAGAGGGGAATGTTCGGAGTGATGACATCTGTCTTCCCAAGTAACCATGATGTGTGATGGAGCCCTGCTTTTCTGAAGATGGCTGAACACCTGCCTGCCCAGGCAAAGTGGCAAACAAACTCCTCGTTTTGCTTTGCTTGTGTGCATGGCTTTTGCTTTTCCTACTGAACTCCCTTTACCTCAACCCATGGGTTTTCTCACTTTTACTCTCCTGATTCTCACCCCCATCCCACCACAAGGTGATGAGTGAGGGCTGTGTGGTGCTCTGCTGCTGGCCAGGGTTAAATCATGACAGTACTTTACTACTGCTGGTGGTTACTAAACTTTAACTGCAGCAAAGTTACTGAAAAAAAAAAATCATTTTTCTAAGCATTTGGAGCATGAAGGCATAGAAAAAGTCTACATGAAGGACTTTCAGATAAGCCACACTGAAGGGCCATAACTGATTCCTCTACATGCTGTCAGGTAAAATTAGGCTGCTGATTAAATTAAAATAAGTGATTTTTCCCTTAATGTTCAGAATATTTGTTAAAATATCCTAAATACTAAGGCAAAAAATAGTCTCTAATGTAGTTAAAAAACACAGTATTACTGATTTATTTGAATAAACTCTAAAGAAAAATTGCAGCTAGTAGTTCAGAAGAGTCTCTACAACTGTTTAACATTTACAGGTAGGACTTTAAAAGAAACTGAAAAGGAAACCTACTAGAATTCATAGCCCAAGTTACAAAGCAGAGGAAAATCATATTTTACCTGAAGACATCATCCAGGGAAGTAACAATAGCTACTTTTATTGTCACTTTTATAGATAAACTGAAGCCCAGATAATTTACTCCCTGTGATGACATCTTAAAGCTCAGAACATTCTGGAAGAAGACAGTCAAAACTCCTGACTGAGCAAGACTCATTAAATAATCTTTTTGACCTTGACAGAAGTCAGTTGGCAGAAATTCTTCAGGATTTGATTATCTCCCTCTCCTATAGACATCTTTTGAATGCTCATACTTAAATAGAGACATGCACACTTCTAAATAAACACCACTTACATCTGTCTCTTGCTGATAAAGCAATGCCCATATGATAATTCTATCACGGAAAAAAAAACTTTCAGTTACAGACCTTGACAAGGAGCGCAAAGATTTAAATGAGTGCTTCAGTTTGCCTGTTTACCAGATTAAACAGGTATTTCTAAATGCCATCTGCTTCATGGAAGAAAGAAAATTAGACCAAGGCTGGATAAAGACTATGACTTGAACCTTCAATCTCCTCTATGTCTATATACAAAGTGAAGACAAGATGCGAGCGCTATCAGATGATAATGATGTGTACTTGTATTGGTAGGATGTAAATGGCAACACAAAGTGCGAGCCAGAGGCCTTAAAACTGGAGGAAGAACCCACTGAAATTCAAGCAGTAAAAAAGTTACATCCTCATTTGGAAAAGTGTAGAACAATAAGAAAACGAGCCTAATTTTCAAAGTAAAATTGTTAGAAGGAAATCTGGACTATGACTAATAGACTATAAACACCTAAAATTCTTTTGCTGCCATGATTGTTTACTACTAATTAAGCAGATAATTTTTTCACACTCCATTTGCAGCAACATCTTCTGTTTGAAGTGTTGTGAAGATGTTGTGTTTGTCCAACACAAGCACTTGTAAATTTCACTTTTTGATGGTTCTACACTTTGATCAATTCAGTGCCTTTCATTACTTCAAGAAAACTGGATTTTAGAGAATTATGCAATTTTCTGAGAAGTGACCATATAAAACATTTGATGACCTTTAACTTTGGCTCTTTACACTGTTGTCCATGTCAAAGTTGAGGTGAGAAAAGTGAAGCTGTGGAAAAGTCATATCAAGGATAAATACTAATACTGCTTCCATTCTTTACAAAATACATGGAAATTCCTCACAAATGGCAAAGGTCTGAAGCACAGTTTGTTCACAGACCCACAAGAAAATGAAGCAGGAAGGATGTTAACAATAGAAGCCTGATAGCTACAAGCTTAAAGCTCAAATCAGATTAATGACTTAGGATGTAGACATTCAACTGATAAGAATTTGGAAGTCACTGTCATATGATTACAGATTAAAATGGCAGCCACTCTCAACCTCAGGTGTATCTGGAAGCCATCCACTACGTTAACTGGCATTCTGCAGAGGCAGGTACACCTGATCTGAGTGTAAGAGCACAGGCTCTTAGGACAGCACAGGACAAACCAGGCACTAGCACAAAGTAAAACACTGACACTAAAACTGACTTTGATTCTTAAAGTTATTAGCCTTCATGCCTTCTTGATATTTTTCCAACAGAAGACTTTAGATCTTCAGACTTTCTTTTCAGATCATTTAAGTCAAAGAGCTTTTTAGGCCACATAGCTCAAAGAGATACTAGGGAATTATTCAGAAAATACTGATTTCAAGCTCTGGGATGGGAATGCAAAAAAAAATGTATACATAATAAAATATGCTTAGAAAACATTCTTGTGAGAAAGAGAAAAAAACATGAACCCTTATTCTCCCTAAAGAAAAGTGTTAATTAATGAGATGACTGAAAGCCATAAAGGAAAATCTAAAGAAAACATAAAATCCAAAGCAGGTTGTGAATTAACTTGACACTATCCACTTCACTACATAAATGCAATACTTTTTGTTGTGTATGGCACATCCTCCTCTCTTTTCTAATTGTAAGTACATATACATACAGTCTCTTACAAATCACTAAACCTTTTGGCTGGGGTTGGCATTGCCTTTTTGTCCTGAAAAGAGCAGGTGCACTCCACAGCTATGAAAGCTGGATCTTCTCACAGGCTGCTCCAGTTCAGCACCACAAGGTGCCTTTGCGAGCAGGGAGAGGAAGACAGGCACCCAGGAACCAAGCAGAAGACTGCCTGTAGGCAGGGCTTGGCTGGGAGGCCTCAGCAATCTGTCCCTGACTGCCTGCTTCCCCATGAAGAAGAGGGTGAACTGACACCACTGCCTTCAGCCAGGTCTCACCTGCAGCCGCCCCTGAGCATCCCCTCACTACAGCAGCAACAAAACACGGCCCCGACATGCAAATGCCAGTCATACACAGGCTTAACCACTTACATAACTACAGACTACAAAATACACTAGTAAGAAGGGCACACGCAAAATTCAAGATCAGAAAGGCTGAGAGGACAATGCATTCCTCTCCAAAGCATGCACACAGCTGCCTCAAACCAGGTTTCAAGAGGGATCCTTCAGACAGAAGGGCCCAGTTCAGCAAATCAGGGGCTTGATCCATGAAGATCCAGGACTGTCAAAATACGGATGATATGTCTTTGCAATCTCTTTCACTGCAAATCACTGATCCTTTATTAATTTTCAAACAAATAATGAATATTGGGAGAAAAAAATTGTCCAGCACAGTGAAGCAATAATCCATGGACATGAAACACATTCTGCATTTCTCTCCTCATTCAACTCTGCAGCTACAAGGCAGTAGCACAGTAAACAAGCCTCCTCCTCCTCCTCAACACACTTAAACTCATTCTTCCCACACACAGCTGCCACTATCATGCATATTTCAAAGCCTCCATCTGGGCTTGACAACTGTACCTTCCTTTCTTCCAGCCAACAGAAATACACATCCTACTCAAAAAGGCAGGGATGATACTGCACTGTTTCTTTCAAAAAAGAAGCTGTTCCACAAGTAGGTCATGTGGGTGGAAGCCTCCATGCTAACCTACATGTTCACCGTGTAGGTTAGAGCTACCCTACATTCATTTTTCCATCTTTCCAGCTAGAAATTGTCTTCAGGCAGCATGTGAGGATTTGTGGTACTTGTCCAGGCTGCTGAATGCCTGGTTCTTCTGCATAAACACCTACTGTTCGCACTGGGATTAACTTCACAGTATATACCCAGCAGGTTCAACATTTCCCAGAGATTCTTCATTTATGCCACATATGCTCCACAGTGCAGGTACACCTCCTTCTGTCCAGAAATATGTCCATAATTCCAACAGCTGTTGCAGACAGGATGTCCTGAACTCAGCACGCACACAGGCAGATCTCCAGTCTACGGCCTCATCTTTTTTCTCTTAAGGTCAACTTGCCTTGCTGGAGCTATGCCTCTTGAAGTGCTGCTGCAGCAACCACCCACTCTTCACCCACAGCAGCAGCCTACGTTCTACCATTTAAATAACTGTGTCTCTTCCTTCCTCCCTCATCAGCAGCCTGTACTCAGATCACCCTTCCTCTACCATCAAATGCACTCGCCTACATCCAGCTTGTAAACATGCACCCTGCCTCTCCCTGCCTCTTGTTGTGCAGTGATTGGGAAGGCACAGGCTGAGGACAGTGTCCCTTGCAACACCAAGAAGGGCCAAAGCTACCCCAGGCTGTGGTTCTTCTTGGACACCAGAGGAAGCTGGGGCCAAAGTGAAGTAAGGTTGCTCCTGCTCCACCAAGGGGCCAGCACCTGGGTTCATTCATACCTGATGGCAATGTCCATATTTCCCATATCTTTGTGGAGAGCAGAAGCAGCAAGGGAGTGAGACAGGGAAGACTGGAGGTGATGCTTAACAGCCTGGGCAGAGCAGATTGAATAGCCAGCCTCACCTCCAGCCCCATCCCACAAAAAACCCTGAAGGTTGAATAGGAGTAATATGTGGGCAGCCTCTGCCCCATATCACCTCCTGAACCACCTGAGATTAACAATCCTTTACATACAGATTACACAACAAAGGTAATTCCTTAAGGATTTTAATGACTATATGTCCAGACAATTTCAGTGCATTTGGTTCCTCTGCAGAGATATGTGAGGCTTAGTTAGCAGACACTTCTTAAGTGCTTCGAGATCTTGTAATAAAAGGTACAAAGGAATTTTAGCAAGACATTTGTTATCAGAAGATGTTGTTTTCAGAAGATCTCTGTCTATCATAGAGTACACTCTATCTATGTAGAAGTGTACTACTTCTTTCTTGGAATAAGGAGAACAAAGGAGATGGTACACATCTAAGCATCCCAAAAGAGAACAGACAAGACTGATCAATTTTAATGGTCAATGAGCTGTTTGTATTATTTTCCTACGCTTTCTCTTGGGAAGATCACCAAGGAGAAATACTGCAATGCAAACTCCAGTGGAAAGATACTTTCCTCCCAGTATACTCATTCATTTTAGGTCATATGGAAAAAGATGCGACCTAGATCTTCTGCCACTCTGCAGGCACTACCTGTCTTCCTACTTTAACAGCATTTCCAACAAACTGAGATATGGTCTTAATTTTCCTTAAGCTGATCATACAGGTTTAAATTTTTTTCTTTGATATTTATCATAGTGCTTCGGAGGTCACCCAGGCATTTTATGCAGACTGCTGGTACACTTAATCATTTCAGTGTCTTCCTGCAGTAAATCAGAAGACATTATATTAATAAAAGATGGGTCTGTTCCAGGTCTGATTCAGAATGCTGAATCCTCATCTACCTGGCTTAGAAAGAGTCCTTTAAAAAGGTCAGTTTACTCTATGGAATTCTGAGTATCAAGGATATGTCTTCTCTCACACAAGATATATACACTTGAGACCAGCATGAAGACACTGGAGTGATTCAGAATGAGCACTCAAGGCTGTCTGTACCACAACCTAGCCAAAGAGACCTTGTCTGAAAATACACCACTGAGATACAGGCACACCATGCAAATAAGTATCTCATAAAACATGTTTGTCTCCATCACTACAGTTCTTTGTCTGCCAAATACTGTTTGGTCACATTCACATAGAACAAGAAACAAGACAGGCAGAATACAAGGTCTGCAAGGGGAAGACTGGCCAGAAGAGAACTTCTCTTGAACCATATTATTATTATTTGCTTCTGTCTTCAAAATACTTATTAATCCCTGTAGTCAGGTAGTACATACTTTAAAAAAGTTGTTCAGTTATTTTCTGGGCTTGGAATTATCACATCCTCTTCTGACTCTCAAATTTAAATTTGCATTGACTATTCTGTACAGCACAGGTACACAATTCCTATGAAATAAGCTAATATTTATGATTAAGTCACAACTTTAAATGTTATAGTCTTCTTGTGACATCGACCTGGCCCTTGGTAAAGGAAAATTTAACACATTTTCAATTAATGCAACTGACAAAATATTTCTGAATAACAATTTCTCACTGCAATGGCTGATTCCTTTGTAACATCATTTTGTCCGAGTATTTTAATGAAGACAATAAAATGCCTTGTTTGCATTTGATCAGTTCAACTGCACTGAAACCATGATTTTGAAATACTTTTTCTGCATCTTTTTCCTCACAAGAAACTGTGAGATTGATTTATTTCCTCCCATCTGGAAAAATTCATCATTTCTAAATTTACAATCACACCAGAAGAGGCATTTTAAAAAAACAAAAAACAAACCCCCAAAAAGAAACAACCAAAAAAAAAAAAAAAAAAACCAGAAAAAAAAGCCTCTTTCAATATTTTATGGCTTATCTTGCAATTGCTGAAAAAATCACACATTTCTAAGTCACGTGCATAAATGGATGCTTTGTATTTCCCAGAACTGGGAGTCTGACCTCAACTCCTGTGCAAACTAGGCAGAATACATGTGATTAATACAGAAAATACCTTCCCATCAGCTGTTAAAAGTAACGTCAAAATACCCCTGTAGATCAAGATCTTTGCTACCTTCCCATTAGCTGCTGGAAGTAGTATCAAAATATTCCTGTAGATCTGGACCTTTGTGAGATGCACTGACCTCCTGGGACATTTAACCACGAGGCAGTTTTAAATGAGCACTTGCTCCAGGGATGTGCCTCACAGATCAAACCCCTCAGTCGGGCTGGACTCTCTGACAGAAGTGGCACTGAGACCAAAGTGCTCCCATCATAATACAGCACTCTGACTGCTGCCCAGCCCTATGTTCAGCACTGAAAGGCTAAGCAGGCAGGATACAGACTCTAGGTGGGTCATATGTTTAGCATTCCTTGTTCCAAACATCACTTGACATCCTAGCTGACATATCTCAAAAGATATTGACTCTAAACCACCTGGTCCAATCAGAATTTTGTTTGTACTGACCTGGATTAGAGGCAACCTGATTTTACATTTCTGCCTTTGGATGTGTCCGCTAGGCATGTGCTCAGCCTTGCTTGTGGTTGGAAATGGGGGAGTGGAGCCATGGCAGGCTCATCTGTATCCGATAACCCCTGACAAAAACGAGTATGTTTTCATGTGGGTTTGAGAAAAAGTTACACTGTGAAATGTGTATTTCTCTCCTTCCTTACTCCTAAATTGCACCAGGTGTGTGTGTGTATACAGCCAAAATTTGCACCCACAAACAAGGAATAAGTACTTGTATATATTCACATAAAAAAAAAAAAAAATCTGCTTCTATTAACAGCTGAAAAGCTAAGTAATGTTCAAAAATGTTTTTGTCCATTTCACTGAAAGTAGTAGATTTCAAACCTCAAGACGATTATTAAAAGATGAGTAGTCTTATTAGGAAATATAAAATACAATTTAAATAATTTTGGCATTTCATTTAAAACAAGTACATTACAAAAAACAAAGATGGAAAATGTCTGAATAAATACTGTTTGCTGATTCTGTACATAATTTTGATTTTTTCATGTTAAACGTCAGTTTTTATAAAGGACCTGCTTCTGAATTGGAAATTGTATCATAAAAAAATTGAATGGCAGACTACCAAGAAATGACAAGATTTTAACACCATAATAAACATTAGGATCATGATCCATTATGCTTAACACTTACAGGCTTTTTTTTTCTCTGTAACCAGGATCTTAAAAACTTGTTCAAAACAGAAAGCAAAGCTAAGGCTCTTATATAACAGCATAATTTACAAACTGGTTTATTTAAGGCCACACCAAGATCAAGTTTTTCTAATGGAAAATGGCTTATTTTTTATTAGTTTGGGTCTATACTAAAGGTGCTTTAAAAACACAAGAGAATGAATGACACTATGTAGGTCTGGTAATTGGGAAGAACAGGGTGAGAATGCAGAAAAATATATGAGAGTGAAATCACTGGGAGGAAAGACAGTATGTGTGAATGGTGGGGAAGGAGTGTAAGGAGTAGGTGGGGTAAGAAAAACAGCACTTGACAGGAAAACACAGACTTCTGGAAGAACACTGGGTGTGCAATTGGAACTGCAATGCAGAGCTGAAAGTCAAGGAGACTGTGCTGGGCTAGAAGATATTACAAGAGGGAAAGAGATATCACTCAGGGGCATTCCTGTAAGAAAAAAAAAGGCAGAAAATATACTGATATCTGACAGCACCTTGTAACTGAGGAGCCTGACTGGGTGATAAGGGGCACAAATGGATCAGGGCAAAGCGACAGCACTTTCACTGACAAAGTCAGCAGTGAATGAAAAAAGTCAGCCCTTGCACATGCTCAAGAACATTCATATTTTGCTTTTATATTGCAGGTCAAATTTTAAAATCAAGAAGTTCAGATCCCACTGGCCCAAATGCTCAAAGTAACAAAAGGTCCCTCCACCCTTTTCTAAAATGCATTGTCATAAAATACATCCCATCATTTGAACTCAGCCTTGTAATTAATAAGGAACAAAACAGCTCTGAAGTATTTTGGTAATATTTTGTAATAATTGTAAGTAGCTTCTGCCCCAAACCATGAGGAAAAAAAAAAAAACTTAGCCTGAAATGACATATAACTTAATAGCATAGAATACAATCTATGGAAAACCAGAGGTGTCTAGCTTCTGAAATTATGCTGGCAATGAGTCAAGGAGATCTGAATGCTAATCTTCTATAAAATATATTAGAATTGGAAACATCATTAGCTCCCTAATAAATGCAGGAATATCCCTTTCTAGCCATGGCAGGTCATGAGACAGCTGACCCAAAAGCTGTCTACTCTCTCCTGTCCTCTACAGTTGACACTGAAAAACTGGAACAGCATCTTGAACCCCTATAATCTTTGACCCATTATTCATTAATTGATCACCCAAACTGACTACAGTAGTAGCAAACCAATTTAACTGAGATGTGCACAGCAAATGGAGAGGGCTTGGAACAGAGTAGCTTTTATGAACAGTTTGGTATTTTCAAATATGCAGCGTAGGTAAATAACTGTTATATCGAACATACACAAAGATGTGCATCCATACCTGAACACACTAAATCCCTGTCAGCCTCCTGAACCTCCAGTTTAAAAGTACAGTGCCATGCAGTCCCATACAGTAGAGGTTTCCATTGTGACTCATGCATTCTTGGGACTCACTTCCTGGGACCTGCTGGAATGCAGACAATTGTGTCTACTGCACAGTCCTTGGAACACAGATAGATCAAGTAAACCCAGGTTAAGAAAGTTTTCACAGCATGGAGTCTCCATTTGTTTGTAAGCCTAAGTGAACAGCAAATGGGGACCTCTGCATCTGTCAGTGCATATGGCTCCTAACTAGGGACAAGCTTAGCAAGCACCCAGCGCTGAGCAGAGCATGTGAAACCAAACACACTCAGGGAAGTGCTGCTGTGGCGCCAGTGCCCCCAGCCAGGGGGGCTGTGTGGGGAGACTGTGTGGGTGTGTGGGAGGAAGAAATGACTGAGAGGAAAAGGAAAGGAGGGAAGTCTGAGGGAGCTAGCACACACTGGTTTAGCCAAGAAATACCAGCCATCCTGCATCCCCACCTCTCGCTTCCCTCACTTTGTCCTCATAGCCGGCAGTCAAATACCTAAATACCAGTTTGTCTCAACACAAGACTGGTCAGTACGGTGCACTCTGTCACCTACACGCCCCAGCTACAAAGTGCTGTCATGTACGATTCCTTTTCTCTCTCACTTCCCTACTTCCTTTCTGTACACAGCTGAGCCTGTGCAAGCACTGCCCATAAACTACTTGTGTCTTCCCTATGGGCAAAGGCCCCACTGCTGTGCCTCAGGACCACTTGCCCCAACATTAGCTGTATGAAATGCTTCCACCACTTCAGGCACAAGCTTGTTAAGCACCTCACAGGGAAAACAACCCCTTTGTATTCTTGCATTTTAGCAACTCATATAGCAGCATTTAAAGTCAGCAGTTTCTTTTTCTTCCTTTTGCATCTGATCAAGTACATTTAGGAACATATGCCACCTGTGCTTTGCATGTGAAAATCCCACTCATGCTGAATTCTAATAATATTAGCAATAATAAAAATAAAAATTTATTACTTATGTGCTGCCAGGACCAGAAGGCTTCAAGACACATTATAAAATATACACAAATATAGGGAAGAAAAAAATAAATTTACCCTCAGGTACACAAACCTCTAGATTTAAAAAATATACAAATATAGACAGCACTGCCTGAAACCAAAAATGAGCCAAACAATCCCTGACAGATTAAAATTTAAATTCTCAGCTAGATCTCTCCCTGCACAAGCAGCTCAAACAGTCCGAAGAGTCTAGAAGCCTTTGCAGAGTTAAGATTCAGCCTCTTAATTGTTTCACTTGGACCAATTAACTGCAAAAACCCATCACCCCTTGTGTGTTGCTTTAAAAGTAAGGAAGGAATTAGTGAGGGATTTTACATCCTGCTCTCCTGCACATTCTATTCTACTTTACCAGGATGCCAAATATTCAGCTAGGAAAAATGCAGCAGTACTAGTTTTGTTTGAAGCTACACTACAGAGTCCTCACGCACTTTAAAACAATTAAACTGACAGACAACTGCAGCAAAAATACCTGAACCATGTCAGCTACACACAGATTTAACTGGAAATTATTATATAATTCCACCTTTTGGCATTGCATGGAAAACCTACTGTAAACTGTATTCTTGCAAGGGCAGTGGCAAGACAAGATGTTCAGGGAATGCAACTAGAGGCATTCAAATGGTACTTTCAAACTCCCAAGGGAAAATTGCATGGATTTAGCTTAGTTGCCAGAAGGAAACTTCATGCAAATGAAAATCAGGTTCTTATTTTCCCCTAGCATTTCACATGAGCTTATCCTGTTTTCAACTACCAGAGTCCCTAAAAATTACAGCATAAAAGAAATTTCGCATTATAAAAAAAAAAAAAGGCTTAATCACAATTCTAACTAGGAGAGGTGCTTGTTTTTAAGTCTTAACCAAAACACACTTAAAATTTTTAACTTACTTTAGAGTTTCTTCCTGTCTGAAAAGTCTGGAAGTTTTGCTTTAGCTTCCAACAGATTTTGTTTTTTCTTCAGAGTTGGGTTAACTTTTCCATCCACTAAAGTTAAACACAGCTTTTCCAGTGGTAGCATATTTAACTATGCAGAATTGAAAAAAAATCTTGCATTATGCATAGTAAGAGTAATGGAACAAACAAAGCCTGCAAGACTTTGAAGACTAATAACAAATTCAGAAGTTTGGAAAATACAGTAAGGGGAAAATGTAATTATACAAATAAATGCTGGCAAATAAGGCAAAAAGTGGAAAAAGCTTTCACTGGAAGGATGAAAACTTTTCATATTCACCCATTCAAAAGTTGGTAGACAAAATAAGTCAGTTGTCAATTTTGTTTCTATCTTATATGCCATATATATCCACACATATATACACACACACACACACACACACACACAGAGATATATATATACTGGAACATCAAGATGAGAAGACTAGGCCTCAGATTCAAATACTTTAAAAACCTACACTGAAAGGAGTGTGATGTTTTGCATGCATGTTTTGCAAGCAATAACATCACTTTTATTTCAAATATAGAAATAGCCAATGTGAACTTTCTTATATATCAGTATTTATTTCACTCTTGAATTCTGCAGAAAGCATACTAACCTGTCATTGGTGGTAATCTTTCTTACATTTATGGTCTAGAATTGCATTAGCAATTACAACTTCAAATGACAAGAAATTCTCCACCCATGCTGAGCTCCTCCCAATATCAGTCTATATTAATGTAGCACAATTAGAAAAATGTTTTATAAATACTGCATTAGGATATAGCAGGCCCTCACAAAAACTATTATTAGATATGGAAAGTTGCAGAACAGAAAATACTTCATCTAATAGAAGGAATCTAAGATTTTTTTATTGGTTTGCTCAGGTAAATACAGACTCAGCATAATCCTTCACAATGAAACTCATATATTGTGTTCAATAGAACACAATAATAATTAATTAATAAGGCAATAAGCAGAATTTCTTTTTTTTCCTTTATTATTCTATCATTTTACTTTATTCAAATCTGCGAACTTGTATCAGTGGAATGTGAAGGTTCTGTAATTTCATAAAGGCTTTTTTTTTTACTTACAGGTGAACTTCAATTTTGCTGCACAGTGGCATATTAGCACATTTGAGATTTCCACCACACTATTAATAAAATATTTTTTATCATGTGATGGTTTCCCAGTTTTCAGATAATCGAGTTTCTTTTTCTTTTTTTTCACCCTAAGGACAAAGCAAGCAACTACCCACATGGTCATCTACTCTACAAGTCTTTGCATATCCTAAGGTTCATGTAACTGCAAAGAATCAAGTGTTACTTGATTTTTATTACAAAGATATTTAATTTAGAACACTAAATTTGCAATTTTGTATACTAGTTAAGAGTTTTATTTGATAGGTTATACAGATCTTTACTACAACTTAAAAAGGTCAAAATTCCAGAATCTATTTCTTGTATAAACTTACATGTCTGCATTAACATAATACAAATACAAGGTCAAAAATACAATAATTAAAAAAATTTTAAATACTTATATTCACAATGGATTAGGACAGCTCAAAACCCAAATGACTTCAGCAAAGAACTTTAACGTAGAACATTAGATGGGTTGTCCTGGTTTAAACCAATTGTTTAAAACAATTTTGCCATATGAAGGCATATAAGATTATCTGAATTATCCTTACCACTATAATAAAATTTTAAAGAAAATAATTAATCCGTTATACAAGAAGTAAATAGGATGTTTTTCAAAGGGCAACAGAAAGACTATTAAACCATCTTCTTGAAGTTGTCATCATTTGAAACTGTTCTGGCAAAACTCTACAGACTGTATACTGGTATAAAACACAGCACTGTTGCATATCACTTACCTACTCCAAATTCTAAAATAATATTACTGGCCTTAGTTAAATCTATCATCATAGAAAGTGATCCCAATTTTTCCTCTCTTCTGTTCTCCTGCTTTATGTTGCCAACCCTACTGCCAACACAAATAGTTCAAGACAGCCATAACCTCCCTGAGAATTCCCAAATTAAATGTACATCATGCTTAAGTACAATTGTAAAATAAAGGCAGACTAATGCAATGTGAAAACGGAACACTTCAATGTAGTGCTCAAATTCCACTCAATTTGTAATAGCACTACCAACAGCAAATGGATGAATGAAAAATATTACATTTTTATTACTGCATCAACAGCACTGTACATTACTGTTCCCCCGACATGTTTACAGCCCAAGAGTGAAAAAAAAGCTCTGAAACACTTAAAAGGCTCTCCAACATACCTTGTTACCTTTTCTCCCAAATACCTTAAGTATCATAAGAGACACCTCATTTTGTTATTCCTGAAAATGCAATCCTTTTCTATGTAAACTGATAAATTCTCCATTGACTGTATTCTCTGCTATATTAAAATCACAAAGATATTTAGATATGATGATGAATTACTACTGGTTATAATGTATTGTAATATTTTATACTTCTGGAATCTTTTCACTCAAAAGCCATAAAACACTTGCATATCAGGCTAACTTTACAGACGATGGAAAAGGAAATCATAAGGTGAAATTTATTTTATTGTAAAAGAGTCATAGTTATATTCCATAGAGTGTGGAATGTGCTCTCACTTTTGTCCTCTGTTTGTGGCAAGTGTAACCCATAGAGCTAGCAATGAAACTAGTTCAATTTCAGACAATACACCAATGGTACAGTTTATTATTCCTTAATTCTGAATCTTTTTGCCTTTAGTATTTTCTGGTCCTTTTATTACCTATCAGCTCGACTAAATCCAAATTGGGCACAAATCACCAAAAATTTTTAGCTGTGTTTTGTTAAACTGATACCTTTTTGGTTGTCTGGTGACTATATCTCATACAATTTAATAACTAACAGACTAAATAAGTAAATTTTAAGTCTAACAACTCAAGTTTCTAGTCCTGCTGATAACATGGCCCTTTGAAAGTGTTCAAAGACAAGGAACTAAGTTCTGATCACTTATTTGAACTTAATCAAACTAAATCTAAAGGTGTCTTCTGCAAAAAAAAAAAAAAAAATTACAGCATTTACTGGCAAAAAAAATGTGCTGGGAACAGAGCACGTATCTATTTTTTGTAGAACTCAATCTGCCAGACAATGTATAAAAGTTCACACAGACATCCTGCTCCTTCTTTCAAGAGAGTAATGAATGTATAACATCAGGAAGATTTGTATATGAGCAAAATCTGTTCCTCTCTAGCTTTGGCTGCCTTGAATCAAGTCATAGGAATACCCAGGTTAACATTCTGATATTCAAAATAGGACCATTAATTTTATTACGATTAATCATAAAACACAACACTTGAGACTGCTTCCAAAAATCTGGTCCTGCTTTTTGTCTCTGTAACTACTCTGTGCTGCCTATCAGGGAGACCTTAAGATTATAAAATACAAAACCAGAAAACCATAAATTTGTTAATACATGTGCACTAGTATCTTGGTTTACTCTATTTTCTTTAAGGAATAAGGTTTCCAGAGAAACAACACAATAGAAAACTAGAAGCTATTTAGACCAGCATATCCCTTACTAAGGAGGTACACTTAAAATTCTAAGTTATACTTTTCTGCTAATTATTACACACACCCAAACCCAAAAAGTAGATTTGGTCTTCTTTTGGCACCCACAGGCTCCACTTTATCCCAGAAGACAAATTCTATTTAATTTTGCCTCTTCTACCAACAACAGTAAGAGATCCAAGAGTAACTGAAGAATAAAATGCAATAGCAACTTTTAAACAAGCTGGTGCAATGGATTCCTCAACAAATGTGTATCTATAAAGGCAAGTGTGTGATTGCAGTGTATGCAGGATGACCAAGTACTGATATCTTTAATCTAGCTACTTCAAGTACCTACAGAACTATGTAAGGAAAATTTCTGAGGGACTTACATAAGATGACAAACTTGTTGCGAAGAATCATATTTGCTGGCATCATTTCTGGCCTAACTTAAATTTCAGCTATGAAGCTCAACAATGAATTTATGGGATGTGGTACACAACAGCACTGTCCTGCAGCATTCTATTATTAAAGCACAAAACCGTGAATCTGAGTTAAACAAAGGCAGCTATACAAGAAATTTTGGGTCCATTTCTTGAAATATCCCATCTGAATCCAATTCTTTGATGTTTTCACAGGGCTTGGTTTGTGTTTTGAGTTTAAATAAAAGCAACACGCAGTTTTGAACTAGCCTGAATATTCAGCTCCATAATTCCATCTGCCAGGCTGATTTTGGCAGCAGCTCTTTACCTCTTCATACCTTGGCTTTCCACTCTATACATGACAAAGAAGACACTGCCATCTTTTCTATGTGGCTTTGGAATACACAGGTACTAGCCAGGTATTTTTACCACATTTTGAATAAGCAGGGTAAGTATCTACCACCTCTACATAACAAGAAGAAAGGCTGAAGTGGAGATATTACTATTAGTAACAACAGTCTGGAGCATCTTGAGTGTAATGTCAAAACATACTGCCTGCCTGTGCATTGCTTCATAAACCAGAAAATATATTCCACTAACACTGAGGTGTTTTAGAGAATGTCTCCACCACATTTGCAACTGCAAAAAAATAAAAATAGTAAGTCATCAGAATGACAGCAGTTAAAAGAAGTCATTGTTTGCACTTGTTTTCTTTCCTAATTCAAGGACAGGAGAGATTAAGAACGAACATTGGCATCCAAAACACTACTTAGATATGAACATCCAAAATACTTTGGATGCACAGGGACATTACACTTGTATTAAACAAGTTCCCCATAACGCTCAACTTCCCCGAATGGTGTGAGGGCTCAAAGTCTACTGTTCAAATCACTGCGTACACTCATAATGTTTTACTGTCCTGTGTTTTAGAGTCCAAACTACTAGATTTTCATAATTCAGTTCAAAAGTATATTACCTGCAGATAACTGTAAATAATTTCCCACAGCACCTCTACAAAACCGGCTACTTAAAACTCCAAGAGATTTATGGATGCTGAGACTGGAACGAACATCCCTTTGCAAACGAAAAGATGAAAAAAAAATTCCAAACTGCTTTTCAGATTAAAGTCATAAACTGACTTTTCTCAAAAACTGGTAGCAGTTTTTGGAAGCAGAAAGAACTTCTACGTGCTTCTGTGATGTCAAAGATGAAATCTCTGTTTGTGGAGGTACAATCTGTAGCAAGAACACACGTCTGCCAAGACTCTGGCATTGATGATATTTTGTCTAGACAGCCATTGAATGTGACTGACACAGGAACAGTGCACATGGCTGAGCAAACTGAAACTTATGGAAGAGCTTTTCAAGACTTAGTCAAGATAGAGGATTTTGGAAATGTGCCTAACATCCTCCAACCATGCTTCCTGATATCCTCCTCAGGAATCTAACTGGTTTTGGTTTGTCAAGTCACCTAGTTGTCCCAGGGAACAAAAAGATAGATTTGCTTACATAAGATGCTGGCAGGGCCATTTGGACGTAAGCAAATATCACCAGCAAGTGGAGAGCTCTGCATGCTGGCTAATCACTGAGAAAGGCATTCAAGCCATTGAACTGTGTGTTATTTTGAAGACTGTAAGAAATTGCTAAACCTTTTCTCAACTACTGGGCTTGACTGTGAGAAACACATGACAACTATTAGCTAAAGGACAGAAATTACTAGCTGCAGTTGACAACTATTCTAGATATTTTAGAAAGCACTACATATTTACCTTGACCTTTTGAGCCCTGACAGAGGTAGCCTGAACCATGTTCATACTTTGATGGAAAAGTCCACATGAACTTGCCATAGACAAGGCCATAATTTCTGGGAAATGATGACTATCATTTACAGTTAAATTGTCACTGTATGACAGCCCTGGTTGACTTAGTCCTCGAGCATCTGTCAGGCCTGGGAGAAAAGAGAAAAAGGTGAAGGAGGTTCAAAGAGATTATCAGCTTTTAGCTTTAGCTGGTTCACTTCCAGTTCAACTGTCACTGAAGTCAACAGCTACTCCCCTAACTTACTGGGATTATATTACAACTTCTATTAACCAATATTACAGACAGTACTGTTTAGCAACACAAAAGGTAAAAAAAAAAAAATTCTAGTTTGTCCTCCAGACAAGCCTTAAAGTCACAGCAAAAGCACTAGTTACTGCTGTGGATCCTCAGAGCTCCAGGATATTTTTGCACCTACAAAAAAAAAATCCTGGCTAAGTGAAAAAAACAGTAGACGCCTCTTCTCTGCAAATAAAATACGGACCTCAGTGAACCTTAACTTAATCCTGATACAGAAATATGCACACTTGACCTGCTTGGCTACTAGTGTTTCAGTTTGGTCTCCAAGTCCACAAACCTATTGAGCCAGTACCATCAGTGCAGGCAATAGCATTGATACTTGTGAATCTACAATGAAGTTCTGAGAGAGGTGTTATCACTGGGAGGCACTGAAATACCTGCATTTTGGGACTTTTCAGTAACTGAGCTGGAACCGCAAAATTTCTCACCTAATTACACCATGGATACAAAGAAAAAAGGTATTTTGATCTAGGTACTAGGTGTAAGTTGGCTATCCTATTTCTGAACGAGAAACGAAGTTTCTCCTCCCATCTTCTCTGCCTCCCGCCCCCTCTCCTGCCACCTGCACTAAGGGAACACTTGTGGAGGCAGGAAGCCTAGGAAGTTCAGATTATAAATAGCCCTGGCTAGCACCTGGTGTTTTCCAGCAGGCCAACATGCTGGTGACTTATGGAGAAATATGATGAAATGACATGTCTTTTATTTCATACACTCGTTTATGGATTTGCAACCAAAACTAACTGGATCTGGCAAGTTGGAGTTGCCTGGCACTTTTTGCATCACTGACATACTTGCACCTGTCACGGATGGATTCCTCGAAAGGGCCAAAGGGAGAAAGACATATATTTTATTTTGACAGCACACGGGAGCCAGATGCTGGGCCGGCAGGTTCTGGTGTTCACTGTCGGCCACTAGAAAAGGCCAAACACATCACCAGCACCGGGCTGGGTGACAGGCCGCCAGGCGCGCCTTCCCCAGGGCCGCTCACCCGCAGCAGCCGCTCGGCTTTGTCCGTGCCTCTCTCCGTTCGGACCACCCGGCTGCGCGGCCCCGGCTGCCTCCTCTCACGGCCGGCCCTGCAGCCCCAAAAAGTCGCCGCCCCGCTGTAAGGTCACCGCATGGCGAAGCCGTCGAGCGCCGGGGGCCGCGATGCGCCCGGGCCGCGGCGGCTCCACGGGCGGCCCGAGGGAGGGGGCAGGGCCACGGCCGCGGCCGGGGGCACTTACCAGGTCTATGAAGGTCAGAAATTTCCAGCTGCCTCCATAGGTCTGATGCGCGGGCATGTCAATGGCCTTGTAATTGCACAGGATGGAGCAATAGGACAGGAGGATGGCGGCGTGCAGCACCTGGCAGGGCACCAGCGCCATGTTTGCGGCGCGGGGTGCGCTTTCGTGTGCCTGTGTCTGTGTCCGTGTCTGTGTCCCAATGCCCCGTGTATGTTTCCGTGTGTCCCGGTGTGCGTGTGTGTATCCCCGGGTGTGTGTGCGCGCCGTGCGGGCGGGACTCCCAGCGCCTCCGCGGCTCGGCCGGGGCGGAGCGCAGGGCCCGCGCGGGGCGGCGGCGGCGGGGCCGCAGGGCCGGGCGGCGGCAGCGGCGGCAGCCGGGCGGGCGGGCTCGGCGCGCTCCCGAGCCTCAGCTCCGCGGCCGGGCCGGGCCGGGCTGGAGGAGGCCGTTCCCGAGAGAGCGGAGGGACGGCCGCGTTAGCACGAGTTAATTGCAGAACCCGGCTGCCCGCCGGCTTTCAACCGAGAACTGCAATGAGTCAGCAATTACGGGGTGTAATTGCCTTGCTCGGAGGAACGCCGCGGCTCGTGCGTGCCCCGGGGCCGGCGACCCCCGCGGCCGGCGCTGCCAATGGGCCGGCGGAGCAGGTGCCTCCGCCCCGGCGGCGGGAGCGCGGCCCTGGCTGAGCGCCCTGTGTGACGCTGCAGGGCTGCCCTTCGTGTGTCCGTACCCCCCGTGTGTCCGTACCCTTCGTGTGTCCGTACCCCCCGTGTGTCCGTACCCTTCGTGTGTCCGTACCCCTCGTGTGTCCGTACCCCCTCGTGTGTCCGTACCCCCCGTGTGTCCGTACCCCTCGTGTGTCCATACAGCGGCCCCGCATTTGTTTTGCCCTCTGTGTTCCTGAGCCGCCTTCCGGCTTCTCAGTGTTTCCCCTCATCTCACACAGACATTTGCTAGAAGTGGGCTCTCCGATGCCCACTCACTCCTGTGAGATGGGAGCCCCCCGGGTTGAAATGAAGTACCCGTACCCTGGGTACCAAGAGTGCCTCTGTCAAGGAAAGGTTCAGGGAGCTGGGCCTGTTCAGCCTCGAGAAGTGGTGACTGAGAGGGGACACGTCAGTGTCTGTGAGTATCTTATGGGAGGGTGTCAAGAGGATGAATTCCGGCTCTGTTCAGTGGTGCACAGCAGTAAGACAAGAGGCAACAGACAGAAACTGATGCACAGGAAATTCCACCTGAGCATCAGGAGGAACTTCTTTACTGTGTGAGTGACCATGCACTGGAACAGGTTGCCCAGAGAGGTTGTGGAGTTTTCCTCGCTGGAGATAGCCAGCAGCCATCTGGACACAATGCTGTGCCATGGGCTCTAGGATGACCTGCTCGAACAGGGAGGCTGGAGCAGATGATCCACTGTGGTCCTTTCTAATCCAACCTATTCTGTCATTTTGTCATTCTGTCCTGTCAGCAGAGGTTTGATCACCACAGGGATCCTTGATACCTAGGAGAAATCAAGGGGGGGCTTTCTTAAAAAAGAAAGCTTTTAAGGTGCTTGATTGCAGGGTAAATATTAAGTTGCTCCACCATCTGGAAAAGTTATTTTAAAGGGGAAAAAAAACCCACAAGCAGTGGTGTCTGAGCTTGGATAGACAAATCACTTCTATAAACACCGTCTCCATACATCTGTCTTATGAAATAAATATTTGAATAATAAGGTGCTTTATCATAGTTAAGCTACTGGAAGGCAAAAAAAAATCAGTGATTGTGCAATGCATTCCCTGCTTCTATTCCACTAAGTAAAGTCAAAGCCTTTTCATCTGATATCAGCTGTGCTCAAGTTCTGCAAAAATGAAGGGCTTTTAGGAGAACACATGCCAGCAGCTATCCTCTATGAATTTAGCACTGTTCAAGGTCTCTGCTTATGCAGAGGAGTTTTATGTCATATGTATGCATGTATAAAGAATCCTCTAGAAGCACAAAGGAATTTAGCACCAGGTGCTTTAGACAATCTTATCCATCAGTTCACAGAGCCAGCAAGCACACTGGGCAATCACACCCGTGTTGTTTGTGGCACGTGTTTTAGTCTTGCAGGCTAAAAGTCTTGCAGTCTCCCTGAAGCCTCAGGGTGCAGTGTAAGAGTCACCTGAGTGTAATGTAATGGTCTACAATACAGCAGGAGACCAGACTAGTAACACTATCAGTGTGACCCAGCAGAAGGGAGTCTGTAAAGCAGCACAGTTGCTGGTGAGGACCTGATGTCTGTTCTGTATGCATGCAGGCAGTCTCACTTCTCTGGACATGTGAATATTCATTAGTGGCTGAGGTGCATTAAGTGAAAGCCTGGAGCACATGGTCTGTTTTGGTTTTATTCAAAAGGAGTCCAGCTTGCTTTCTGAAACTGTTTCAAGTTGCAAAAGTTCTCAAAGGAAAGTTACTCTACAGAACTCTACAGCAGGACTGATTACATATCCACGCACACCCTTGTGTGTTGTGATTAGCCTCTTGACAGCAAGAGTTTGGGGCTGTCTATGCCTTAGGCAGTCCATTCCCTTTTCTCCTGCACCATCTCCTACAACATGCAGGAGCTCACTCCTTTGGTCACCTCTCTGTCAATAATAAGGCACTGCAAACACTAACACTCACTGAACATACCTTGATAGCCACCTTTAGCAGTTTGCATTTCAGTTGCATGTAGTTTAAACAGTCTCCAAGGTTACAGCACCCTCAAAACTTTTTTAAAACTGAAAAACCACCCAGGCATTTTGGAGTCCCATTTGAACATTCTTCAGTTTAACTCTCCATTATTCAATAGACATCTCAGCAAGGCTCACAGAAAATCTTAACCTCATTAGAAAAGCTTTCACTCAGCCTTTTGAGTCAAGGTGAAAGTCTAAGTGAAGCAGAACGTTGTACATTATAACACTCTTGTTCTCCATTTTATTTCTTTAAGTGAAGAAAATTTCAAGGCAGGCTAACTATCATGCCAGACCAAGCCAAGCTTTTCCTGGCCAAAAACTCTTCTTTATCATGCATTTATAATTCCTGCATTTGAAAGAAATTGTAAGTCCATTGTGGTGGGTTCTTTGAGCTTGTGTCCTTTCTAAAGTAGCATCTGTTGAATCTCTGTAAAGTATTCTAATAAGAACTAGATTAGATTGGAGGCTGCTATTAGCCTGTATGTGCTACTGTGGATTTCATACTCTCTGTTTATTGAGAGACTAGCAGCAAAATCTTTTGTGACTGTCATTGAAGTTGGTCTGTGATGGATTTTATTTTCCTTTGGATTTGGTCTAAAATATTTTTCAGCAAAGTAAAATTTAGAAGTTCACTGCTTTGCCCTTTACATTGCTGTATGAATGCAACTGTTTTGTACTTTGGTAAAATGTTTACATTTCAGGTTTTGGATTAAATGCTTAAATCATAGGTAGACTTTAACCATGTAAAATCAGATATTCAGGGCTACCCTGTCATTTTTCAGATCCCAATGTTTAAATGCTTGTTTGTATGTAAATTGTGAAAGGATTCTGTTTTCATAAGCCACATACTGTCAATTTACTTGAAAGTGGGATTTTGACACAGGTCATAGTTGTCATTCAGTTGAGATGAGAGATGGCATTAGAAAGGAGAAATAGTTCAAAGCGCTGGTGTGTCTGGGGTGGGAGATGTTAGTAAGGGCTGTCTACTACAGGGGAGGAAGCAAGATGCCTAAAAATCTGTCAGTGAACTGAGTGGAAAAAAAATAAAAAGGGGGGAGTGTTCCCATACAATGATATAAAATGAGAGGCACGGTGTTCTTGCTACTTGGTACCTTGACAGAATAAAGTGTAACTTGTTAGAGTCCAAGTTTTGATTTTTCTAGGCAGGCTAACAGATAAGAATGCTGAAGGAATTTTTGGTGGATTGTTTTTTTGTTTGTTTGTTTGTTTGGGGTTTTTTGTTTGTTTGATTTGGGGTTTTTTTTTGGTTGTTTTTTTCTTTTTTGGAGGGGGAGTTTGTATTGTTTGGTTTTGTTTTTTGTTTTGCTTGTGTTTTTTTAAATGGCTTTGGGTTTTGTTTGTTTTCCATTTTTTAAACAAATGACATTTGAATTTCTGAACAGCTTTTTATTTTGTGAATATTAAAAGATATTGGTGAATTATCTGTGAGAGAAATTTTGAGACCCACAGTGTGCCTTTCCTTAATTGCTTTAAGTGCAGATTAATTGTCTACAGGGAATTATGCCACAGACACTTCCCTCCAAAGCAATTATAACAATAATGATAATGATAATATAATGATAATAATAATAATGAAAATAATAAAAAATAAAAATAAAAATAAATAGTAGTTGGAAATTGGTAATACTGCCTCAAGCCGATGTGCTCATGTCAATGCACCTGATACTGCAATTTCTCATATCTGAGGCATAGAGTATAAACTGTGCCAAGGTAAGTACTTGGATGTGTGGGAGTATGACTCTCACATAAGCAGACATGCAAAAATTAAGCTTTCTTGCAAGGAGCATAAGTGAAATTACTGAAACATTGCAAGTTAAAAATCAACAGGACATTGTTGAAAAATCTTCTCGGTGCCTAAGAGAAGAGTTTTTACAAATGCTGTCTGTTAATATATATGTGTTTAATATGTAGCTTTTCAGTCAAATGAAGTACCACTTGGCTAGGAAATGGCCTCATGTATCAGGGGAGGATTCAACTCAAAATGTTTGGTAAAGACAGATGTTGTAACTAGGCTTGTTGTTAAAAGTACTAATGAGGTTTAGGCAACTTTTTTCTTAATTTACTTTGAATAGGTATAAATTACCTATATAATAAAGATTGAAAGATGGAAGAAAAAGGATAATAAAAATTTAAAGACCATATTCGTACCTGGTATAAATAGCAAAGTGTTTAGATTTCTGGAACTACTTAGTTTTCTGATGACTGATTGTTGCCAATTTGCCTTCACATTTAGGTTTAAGAATTACAGTGAAGTTACCAATTTGGCATATTTTGTACTGCATATTGTACTATGTATCTACCTATATGTATTTAACAATGGGAAAAAAAGCTGGAGCTGAGATGACCAGGAGATTAGTGAAACAAAGCTTGAGGCAGATGGAAATTGAGTTATTCTCTCTGCAAGTTAAACTTGGCTTTATTCTGAAAAAACGTGAAAACATTCTTGCTATAAAGATGAAATGAGTGAAAAAACTCACTATGTTCATCTTCCCTCTTAAATAATACTGCCCCAAAGGGATGATTTTTGTAAAGAAAAAGCCTTATTGTGCAGACCAGGAATTTTTAAATACGTAAGTGATGCAGGGACTGTGTAAGCAGATTAACTTTTCTCCACATTTGAATCAGATAGTTTATGTGTAACGAAGCTGTTTCTCCGTTAGGATTTAATATCTCAGTTTCATATACTTTCTGTTGAGTACATCAGACAGTGTTAGGGCAGAAAGGGAAGGCAGGCACCAGGCCCTGAGGCACAGAAGTGTGCTTCTGACTGGGAGTATTCCACCTGCCCACAGATCATAGAGCCCTCTGTAAACCAGAGCAAATATTCTTCTCCTGTAGCACGCAGTCTCACAGTGACTTTTGGGAAATCGTTTGGGAAAATGCAATGCACGGTTATAAATTATTTGCTGTCCTGTTTCAAGAGCTTATCCCTTACACTACATCTAGCTGTTGTCAGGTTCTTGTAATGAGCTGGATATTAGCACCATGTTCTAACCAACTGAGCCAATCTTGGGGTCAAAAGATTCAGAGAATAATCTGAGTTGGAAGGGATCCACAAGGATCATCAAGTCCAGCTCTTAAGTAAATGGCCCATACAGGGGTTGAGCTCATAACCTTGGTGTTAATTAACCTTGGTGAATATATGGTGTTGTTTAGGAATATCAGTAAAAAAGCAGTACTGTTAGCCGTGGGGAAATATGAATCAGCCTCTTATTCATTAAAAATATACAAATGAAGACAAACCAATTTTCCACAAATAATTGCAAAGCCAGAAAAATTAACCCTGTGTGGAATTGCACAATAAGGATCTGCCTTCTCTTCTTTTGATAGAAGACAATCCTGGCATAAGAATTTTTACTAGTTGCCATTGAAACACCTGAAATCCCATCTGAATGTAAGAAAATGCTGTTTACTCTCACAATGGCTGCACATGAGAACAGTTGCCCAGATAGACTGTGGATTCTGCATCTGTGGTGGTATTCAAAACCCATCTAGAGATAGTCCTGGGTAAACTGCTGTAGTTGACCCCACCTGAGCAGGGGATTCAATAATATGTTCCCAGAAGGTCCCTTCCAACCTCAACAGGTTGATGTGATGTGTTAGTGCAAATGGAGATACATTTACATTTAGTGACTAAAGCATAGGTAACCAAGTCTGCCTGAACTTTCTAGATTAAAAAGTTGTTAATTTGTATTTTTAACAATTAATTTAAATTGATAAGTTTAATGATTAAATTCTTAGATTTAACAATAAATTAAATTGTTGATTGTTAAAATAATTTCTCTGATGGCTTAAATCCCTTAAGTACATCACCATCCTACCTCCTCTGAACACCTGGGCAAAGGAGTTAGTAGGGTAAGAAGGAATGGGAGTGGTGCTCCACACTACTTCTCTAGCACTGCTTGCATAAAATAAGTTAAATAATTGTTAAGTTGTTCTGGAGACTTAACATATCTGTTTTATTAGTGGAATTGGAACAAATCTCTACCCTGAATTGCCCATCAGAAGTTGTAGAATTATTTATTTGTACTGTGTTTGTGTACCCCAAATTCTTATACATAATTCTGGAGTAGTAAAATTTTGTCTTGTGCCCTGACTGAAAGTTCATCTCACCAAAAACTGTTTCTTAATTTATTTTGAAATTATAAGTATGTAACTATACTTCACCCAGTTATATCTTGGACTTCAGAGGAAACATGAAATGCTAAAAACCCCAGAATTTTCTTAAACAAACAATATATTTTTTCTGCGACAACCAACTCATAGGCAGCACTGGAAAATAAACATATAATATCTTCTGTTATGAATGAATAAATTTTCTGGTTCAGCTGCAGTAAGATTTAGCTGATCAAGGGAGAGCAGCAATACACATCTAATACAACAGCCAGGACAGAGAGAGCACATTTCATTCAGTAGCAGAGAGACAGCACTGACTATCAAGGACAGGAGTGACTGGATACCCATACCAGATTTGTCATGGCTGGTTTTTTTAACTAGTTTTGCTTTGATGCTTTTGCAGAAGCTTGTATTGTGTTTGGGCTGCCAAGCAAACCTGGAGGTGCCTCTCATCATCTGCTAGCCCCCCTGCGGGGAGTGCTGATCGTTGCCAATTCCTCCTCTCTTGGTAGGAGTGACTCTCAGCAGAATGCCACACTTCTGGCTTTTCGCTGTCTGCCAGACAATACAGCAGCAACCAAGCTCTCTCTGTCACCAGCTGGAAGCTCTTTTTCTATAAAATTTTTTATTCTAGTGCTCATCCTCAAAATGTCTTTCACACAACTTGTGGAAACTGTCATTTTTCAGTGTGTGTCCTTCCCATTGATACAATCTGCTGCTGAAGGCTCCCATTTCTAACAGTGGGCTAACAGTGGCAGGGGTCTCCATCGTGCTGTGATGATATTGCACTACAGATGGCTCCATAGGATGGTTTTCCTGGATACCGATGCTTTTTTTGTTTTGTTTTTCTTGTCTGTGTATTAAAAAATGTATCATATTCTGGAAAAAAAGAACGTGAACAAGAAATCGTTGGGTAAGGTAACTTCATGCCAGTGGAGCATCCTTTTACACTCCTTAGTGAAATTACTCTAATTTACACTAATTTACACTCCTATAGCCTGCTTTCAAATCTTGTTCTTAGACACAAGAAATAGTAGACATTGGAAATAGTAGAGAGAAAACTATTCCTGCAATTTCCTCGCTTATTAATCTGCCATGTGTCTGTATCTCCATAACTAAAAGCCTCTCTTAAAATCAGCTTGAAAAAAAAATACAATAGAAACCTCAAAATGTAAGTAAAAAGGGAAGGAAACACACATAGTGATGTGACACAAAAAACAAAATAGAATCTGGGTTTAGGGAAACAAGCATGAATAACTTTCTCCACTGTTTGCTCAGCTTTGTATGTTTTTATAGTCTGATGGTCATTTGAGATTAATTGCAGAGGATGGAAAGATAATATGTGTTAAAGGAGAAAACTAAGGGAGAAACAGGAGGTTGAGACCAACCTGCAGAAAGAAACCAGTTATGCACTATTGCATATTTGAGCTATTAAGTAAATCCCCACAAATGCAAGTGGGAGTAAATGAAAACACTGAAATTACTTCAGACTTTCTTACAAATACCTTTTTTCATGTTATGATTATTGCTATCCACTTGCTAAAACAAAAATAAAAAGCAAAACTGTTAAAACTATTCATGCTAAATCATAGGAACTTCTCTACAAGTGAATGAGATAATAATAATCCTTGTTTTCCTGGCTCACAGCAGTGCTGCACAATGTTCATAACCACGGCAGAGGACACACTGGAAAAATGGGTGTTTGCAATTTAAAACTAGTACTTAATACCCATGGGAAAAATTTGACTGCCAGAGCTCCTACCCATGGATCTCAATTTCACTAACTGAATGGGCTAGCCACAAGTCACTTTGGCTTTTTTTTTTTCCTGTTTATAGAAGGAACACAGTTGTATACACTTCACAGATACATCATGACAAGACAGCAGTTTAGGCAGATGTGGAGCAGCATTACTATAAAGCTTAGCATTATGGTTACTAGCTAATAAAGTGCAGTTGAATAAACTAGAAGAGGCTGAATTAGGATGTCTTTGCTGGAAGTAATACAGGAGACTGTAAATATGATAATTAGGATACCTTTGAAAGCCTTTAGGTGCCTTTTTGAAGTATATTAACTGGTAAATCTGTCTAGTTATGCTAGTAATACACAACTGCTGGGATAATTGAAAATGCACAGGACTGCAATTTTTTACCAAAATATTCATGTGAATGAGGGTGGAAGAAATCCTGTTTATGAACATTTTGCAAAAAATATAATCTATTCTCAAGCATCTTCAAGCCTTGCATGAACTTATGCAGCCACTGGCCTAGCAGCTTTATAATTTATGAGCAGCCCAGATGGCACACTATGATTCAGAACACAATCTAAATCTTTGTAAGACTCCATTTAATTTTGGCTGATTTAGATTAATCACTAAACTGTCCTCTATGTTTTCTAAGCAACACAAGGTTTGAGAGGGTTTTTTATTTTGGTTTTGTTTGTTTGTTATTGGCATCTTAATATAACATGTATCCTTATTAGAGTAAATTATATCATGAATATTTCCAGAAATGATTTGAGATATTTTTAAAATTTCAGATATTTTGATAGCACCTGAGGAAATTTTATGTCTTTCATTTTGTTATGGAAAACATATCCAAGTGTGTCTAATTTCCTTGTAAGGGATTCACGGCAGAACAACAGTGCTTATGAGAGAACTGACCAGCTATGATGGATTTACATGGAAGAAGTACACAGGTTCCCCTCAGGGCCAGCATACCTTGTTAGAAACTTCACCAACTGCAAGATACAATGATTTGTCTTTTGGGAATTCCTGGTCTGGGGTGAGGGTAGGGTGTAATGCAGGTGAATGCAAATGGTTAACAGTTAGCATAAGTATAAATTTTAAATTGTTACCTAAGTCTCTAGGAATTAAATTCTCTTAATGTAAAAGTCATGTTTTTAAGATGTTTTATATAGTGGGAATACTTAAGGGTTTCTTTTCCAATTATTTGATGTCATTCTTATATCCCTCATTAATAAATTAACATGCCTAAAAAGCCTTGTGCTACTTGTATTAGAATTATCTTCAAAGTTTCTTGATTCAACTAACCATCTAAAATTTTGTCCGATTTTAACACCATCAGTGGGTCTCAGGTGAAAATATGATGCTTCTTCTGAATGTAACGATACAGCTTCCACTGATAATGATACATGATTAAGCCTGAACTCACATAACTGACTTATTCAAGGCCAGTGTTCTGGTATCATTAAAACATTAAAAACAATGCATTGAGTGTGGTTTCTGTGCCACAGCCAGAACATAGTACATGGTGAGTAACACAGTTCTTTTCTCAGTATAAGCAGATATTCTTAATTTTCACTAATGTGCCAGTAAGTTGAAAGGGAAAAGAAATAAATGAGCAGAATGTTAAAGCAAAACAAAAAGCATCTCAGAATGGAAAGTGTGCATGCAAATGAAAGTATGTGATAGTGGCAGGAAGTGATTGCATCCTAAGTCCTCTGCCTTTTTTCGAGATTTTGCATTATTCTTTAAACTCTAAAATTATAGTGATAGATCTAATCATTTTCATAAAACCAAAACAAAACCCACTGTTTTTAGTTTGAACAGATATACCATGTGGAGTTTGTTACCATTTGCTAATTTTCAATTCATTTATTAAGATCAGCTCTCATTTTATAATTTTCAGTAATCAGTGTCACTCTAGTTATGAAAGCACCTCTGCAGTCTAGACAGTACATACTCATTTATGTGATAAATAATGGATAAATACTGAGTGTGCCATTAGCTGCTAATGCAGTAGATTGATTCCCTACAGCACACACTCTCCATTCTTGTTTTAGCACTTATGCCACCTGTCTCTTGCACTTACTCTATGATGCTTCAATAATGTCAATGGGGTTCCCTGATCATTCTTAATTTAGCTCATTTTATCATTTCATAAGTAGGCTGGCATTGCTCTGACAGATGTGCAAATCAAAAGGTGCCTCACTACTGCCTTTGTGATTGCTGTCATTACCCTTGCCCAATGTTTTTAGAACAAAACAGGTTGTATGAGGGTGACTGGATAGAATCAGTAGACCTGTTTTCTTTCCACAGATTTCCATTTTAACATATCATTACTGCTTTGGCTCTGTGGCTGAGACAAAGACAGCTTACTTCAAGTCCCTGCTCCTGTTTCCTTCAGCTATAGGAACAGGGATCCAAATGGAATTAAATCAAATGGACAGGTATCTGTAAGTCAGGAGGGCAGGTTGGCATTCAGCCAAGATTTTGAAGGAATTCAAATGTGAAATTGCAGAACTGCTGGCCAAGTTGTCTCACAAATCTATAGAAACAGCCACTATGCCTGACTGCCAGTGAAACTTCCACCTACAGGTAGAAATTTGTGGTTGTAATTCATCAGTATGTAAGGAAGATTATGTAGTGATCAACAGCGCTTACATATAGATTTGTTACAAATATGTCTCTATAGTTCAGTGAAATAAAATTCTTCCGTTGTAGATTCTATTGATCTAAGTAATGATTTATTTGTCCTTACATAATGTCTTTGTTTTTACTTTGATGCTTCTAAGGTCCTTCTCACTTTTGATAGCTCATTGCATTTAATCTTGATATGGGTAATACAATATTCAAGTCCTGCTATCCTGTTTTGCATGATTCCCTCAGTTCCTGTGTTCAAAGTGAGAGGTTTGTGGCTGCAAGTGGATAGCAAATTGCCATCAAACTGTTGGTCTGTAAGAGAATAGACGAGAAACTTAAATCTGAAAAACCTTTTTTATGCGATCTGAAACATTATACTGTGGGAAAGATGGGTGAGAGAGAACAGAGGAAAGAATGTACACAAGAAACTGAAAGGGTAATATTTTTCCCCAAATAGTCCAGGAGTTAATGAAATCATGAAGTATATGAGAAAGTTTGTTTTAGTTCTTCCCAGTAGCAGAACAGACTATTATCTGTAACTTCTATTTCTTGTTCTTTCTTACGTCTTAGGGGATTTGCTGGGGTGGGGAAAGATTCTAATTACTTTTGGTGACTATAATTTTTGCATAAATAATAAAATACTTTATTTTTGAGATCAACATTCAGGTTGTTGCAGCAGCCCTCTCATTAGGGGTAGAAGTGAGCCAAGACACAAACTCTCATTTAACAACATGAAAAGGGTCCTGGTTTATACTTTTTACAGATTAGCCATCCTGACCCCAACTAATCACAGACTTTGACTGCAGCAAACTCCTGCCAGAGGTTTCCTCTGCAGACTCTTCATCTAGCTCAACTCTGTCTGCAAGCACCCGCTGCAGAGTCTAACTGCAGACCCAGACTGACCTCACAGCAGATTCCTTACAGCAGCAAGTCTTCTCTCTCCCATTTGGTCATTCCTCCAGTCCTTTTCCTGCAGTACCTTCAGGTCCTTCTTCTTCAGGGCTCCTCTACCACCTATTGAGGACAAGGCTGTTCTTTGGTAATTAGTACAGCTCTGACTTATCGCGGCAGGGTCGCCTGTAATCTTCTTCTACCCCTACACAGGTTTCATCTCTGAAGCAGAACTGAGGTTTATTGAGACCTTGGCTGCTGACAGCTTGTTTTATGCAAAGGAAAAAGTGTCATCTGTAGAAAATGTGACTATTCTATAGTTTAGCCTTTAAGGTGCTCATGTGATGATAGTGAGGGAGTAAGTTTGATTCTACTCTCTGCCTCATGCCATGTTAGTCATGCTCATCACTTGCATTAAGCTGGGGAGCAAAGATTTGGGTTCCCATTAATAATAATTTTCTTCCTTGGTTAAGAGGAGTCCCCAGACATGGCCAGGGGATTTGATAGTTTACACTATCTCCTCCTTTAGTAACAAAAACTCCTTGTCCACAGAAAGTTTAGCTTCCCGTGAAAATATAGACTGGATAAACTAGAAAATGTGCCATATCAAGGCTGTTTACAGCACCAAGAGCAAAATTTCTGTCTGTTCAGATGAGCCAGAAGGTCCCTGGTCTGGTTGCAGCAAAATTCTCCTGCAAAAGATGTTTCCTCACCATCAGGTCACACTTGTGTCCAGCTGGCTGTCTGCCCCAGCCTAGATTGCTTCTCCCTCAACTGTGGTCCTGCATGCCTGGCTGAAAGCCTGGCTTCCCCCAGAGCAGCTCCTTTTCTCTGGGAGTCTGGGCTTAGGGTTATTCTCAGAGTAAGTCACAGGAGTCAAGATTCTGTCTGCAGTAAATCAGGAGAAAGTCAGTGGTCCCACTGTCTCCTGAGCTTTCTCCCTTTCATTCAGGAGGGAAGAGGTGCAGGACCACACTGTGAGCCACACCTTACAGGGTTCCTACTTAGCCTCACAGAAACCTCACTGAAGGAAATCAGGGAACATATTTAGCTTTACTGCATAGATCATAAAGCAAATTTAAATAATTTAATTCAGTTACTCACTGAATATGCTTTTGCTTTAAAAGAAGACTCAAAGAGGAGCACTAAATGAAGTAGGCATGTCTCTGTCTTTACAGATGCATAAACTGCTTTGATGGCAGTGAAAACCAATAGCCAAAAAAAGAATGCAAGCCTGTTCAGTTTAACCAACAAAAACTGTTTCCTCAAAGGACTGTCAGAAAAGATTCACTTCTGTTTAATCTATTCATTTTGTGGGAGAAAGCTACATCTCTTATCCTCAAATTAAATTTATTTACCGATGCATAAGGGAAAAAACAGTGAGCCTGGGAGATGCCCTGTGATTTAAAATTCAGTAGATTTTGCTTCTAATTCCATTAGGTTATTTCCTTCTTGAATTTCAAAGACTTTCAAGCAACTGAGTCATGCTACGTTGAAAAATTACACCAAACAATCTGACTTTCAGAAGAATGATTGTTATGGCTGAACCTTGGAGAAAGGAGTAAGAGGTCAGCTTAAAATATTAGGCATATCTTATTGTCAGCTTTATAATGCTGAGCTACGTTCACTCTACTTTTCTTGGCAGGTTTTTGCATTCAGGAGAGCAAAGTTGTTTCAGGCTGAAAAATCACAAACTATTCACGTCCTTCAAATAACACATCCCATGTATCTTTACTGTCAACTACTCTGATTCGTTTGTGTAAGTTATTGCCCTGTCAGTTTGTCAGAAAAGACCCTGTCATATATTTTCTTACTTCAGGGGAAAGTCACAACAGCCTCGAGAAAAAAACTTGTGCTGAGTATCAAGATGTGGCAGACAACAGAAAAATGGAAGCAACAAGAAAAGGAAAGCAACACAGTCTCCTTCTTCCTGTGCCAGCCCATCAGTGCTGCAACTTAGTTTACCCCAGTGGACTCCTGATATCCTGAGAACTTGGGTATTTTTCTGGTTCCTTGCCCATAGTCCCACCAATGGAGTAAGGTACTGACTGGGACTGGGGACCAGTTAAATTTGATGCTGATCCTACCACATTCATTTCCAATGGCATTTTAAAAGTTCAAAGCAGTGATAAAATCTCTGAACAATGGGATTCAAGCAGCTTATCCCACCTTTGTCCCTATGAAAGCATAGCTCTACTGCATGAGGAAGAACACTGGGAAATAACTTTTTATATCTGTATTGCTCAAAATATATGTGGGATGAAATTGCTGACAATGACAGAAATTGCTTGACATCTGACTTCTGATAAATAGAATCAAGTTCTTGATTCTACTTGCTGTCCCATATACCAACCCCATCAAACTATATGGTGGAAAAGCATCAAAAGGGAAGACGTATCCATTCTATAAAAAAGGTCACAGCAAGCACCAGGGAGGTCTGTTCCTGCTGATTTTCTTGCCTACCAGTGCAAAGTGAAGTATTAATCTTTTACCTTCAGCTTCCCATCTTTAAAATAGGTCTATTTTCTTGCTTACAAGAGATCGAGGAGAATAAATGTTTTAGAAGCAGTCACATGCTACAGCAAGAGTAACTGCAATAGAGATGGCCTCCACCAGCAAAGCCTTCTGGGGAGCCTAGAGTTCTCTTTTAACTGACCCCTACATTTTACCTTGCATTACAAATACATATGCACAATATTTAGCATATGTAGCATTTACAAGAAGTAGCAGGTTTTTTTAAATAGTCAGACAAATAATTTTAAATTAACGGACAAAAAACTATACCCATGTCCTTAGCAAGATAAGCTACATGTTTCTGGTAAATAGTTAAAGCCCCCACCTCTCTTCTTAAAATTCTCGTTAGTAAATCTGTGACTTTGTTCTGTCACTTCTAAACAGCTGAAGTATTTTTTGAAGAACAGCCTCAATCCTAGCACAGCCAGACTAGCACACCTAGTGTGCTATGCTCAGTCAGTGCTAGCATGGCTCCAACTCTGTGGGAACAATGAGAACATGTTAGTCTTGTCATCTGGAATATCCATTTAGCATCCTGTGGTTTTTTTCAAGTATTTTAAATTTTATCTTCATTGCTGTTTTGTCTTTAATATAAGTACTGTAAAATCTGAAGGAAAAAATTCATAGTTAGGTTTCATATTGATCAGGGTTTATCTGACTGTTGGAACTGTGATATGGTAGGAAATGTCTTTTAGCCCCTAAAGAGAGAAAAAATATTGATCACAGAACCTATGAAATCATTCTTACTATTCTAAAATGTTCAGCTGCTCTACATGTTATGGAAGTCAGTTTATCAGAGTTATAAATAACAGTACAGCCCACTAAAAGCCAGATTAATGCATAGCAATCCCAAAAGCATTCCATCATGGAGTACATTCAGATAGCTTTAGTCAGTTTATTACTAACCTGATTGGAGACTCAAGATACTTATAATGGATTTAATTCGGTAATAATAAATTATTGCTTATGCTAATGGTGCTATCCAGATTAATAGGTTTTAAATGGTTAGACCTATTATCTTATCCTGACTAATGAACTAGTTTATGTCTGCACTGTACATTGAATGATGGAGACCAATAACTTAAACCATATCGTACAGTGGTATCAGTATGGGACATCTGAACATTTTTTTCCTTACACATTGAAAGGTAAAGTTGAAGATTATGAAAGATTATGAAAGATTATGAAAGATTAATGTGTGCAACAGAAACTGTAAATAGCTGACAGAACACTAGGAAATTGGTTTAAGTGCTGCACCACTCCTCACTCAAACCATCTGTCAGGCACTTCTCCAGTAAAAAAAAACCAAAAAAAAAACCAAACACAATTTTTAGAAATGTTTGTTCTGCAAATGTAAATTAATACTTTTAAATTTCTTTCAAGTTACATAGAAGGATATGTATCTTACAACATTTCTTCATGGAGATTTGGTGCCTATTTAACTACTTCAGAAAAAGGTTGTGAAGGCCTAGGCAGGCCATCCAAGATAAGCTTGAATTCTCTGTTTAGGTTTGCTGCAAGAGGAGTGGAGTGCCTGAGGACACACAGAGTGTGGTTTGACAAGTGCCTTCAGCTTATGTCCAGCTCACTTGCATGTGCAGAAGAAGCCAGTCTTGCCCTCTCCCCACCTCCCCTTGTCCTCCAGCCCCCATTGCAAGTGCGTTGCTGATGCTGCTGACAGTGCAGCTCCCACAAGCACTTGTGCCAGGAGAGGAGAGATGGTGGAACAACAGCGATAGGGACATCGGGAAGGGGAGGTTCATGTCTCTCAGTGACACCAAAGACTTAGGTCACTTTAAGAAGCTAGTGAAACTTCACTGCAGAGCCCCAGCTCGGCAAGATGCTCAAATATGTGCCTAACTTGAGGCACACAGGCTATTGGTAAGAAGATATTGAAGCACATGCTTTATTTTTAAACACATTATTAAGAGCTTCCTGAATTGAGATAATTTCCTTCTCAGTATTTCTTTTCCCATCCAGCATAACTTTATTTTTTCACTTCCTGCCAATATGCACTTCATTTCCCTCTGCACATTGCCAGCCAGCCCTCAACTTGCTGGTTGGCATCTTTCCATTTTCTTAGGTAGAGTGTGTGTGTGATGCCACACTATTTTGGGAAGGCATTAAAGATACAGGGCAATAAAGATACAAATCCTCAGGGATGGGCCCTGGTTCATTGAATACTATAGCTATAGCTTTGTTGTCTTTTATGTTGTATGAGTCCCATAGAAAATTAAAGATAACCTAATGAAAAAGCCTAAATATTTTTAAATAAGTTTGGATTCAGATTTCCATACCAACTTATTCCGTTATCAGAACCTAGGGTATGGAGGAAAAATCTAGTTCTGCACCATTTCTCATTGTTGTCCTGTCTCCTGTTGCCTTGGAGAGGCAGATAAGGGGTATAAAAAAGCTTGTGAGTACTGCACTGTAAGTCAGGTAGTAGGTCCAAGACGGTGTAAATAAAGGTCCCAAACTGTAGACAAGTTGAGTTCACTGTCTACTTGATTTTTTGGCCCTAACTATTTCTTTAACCAGAAGATTTTATCCATAACTTCACTAACAGCATTTCACTGAAGCCAAACTTGAAACTTTCTGTTTTCTCAGTACTTACAAGTTTGTTGGGCATTCTGCAAACATTCTTCTTCAGTTGTGGGATCTTAAACAGTACAGAGTATGTAGGCAATATCTTGTTATATTAATGTAAATGGCAAATACCTATCAATCTCTGGAGTTCTGTTGGGATGAAAATAGATGACCGGCACTGAAGAGAACTGGCCAATCTGTTAGGTTGGTTTCAGTGATTTTTTTTTTTTTTTCCTCAATGAGATCTCCCACTTCGCCTTGTATCTGGCTGCCAGAATATTTTTTACATTGTGTCTTTTGACCAAAATCACACTTAAATTACACTTCAGGACATCTGTTGCCTACAGTTACCAACTGTCTTTGGCCGTATTTTGGTTTGCGCACAGAAACTGAAGATGCAATTTTGATCTTTTGAAAGAAAAGAATTTCACCTAAATTATTTAATGTACCTTTACACTTACCTGCAGCAGAGAAGTTTGCTTTTAATTTATTGTACAGCTGTGAGTGCCTATTACTCACAGCACACAGAGTTAGCTGCTTTTCTGCAGTTTCAAAAGTTTCTGGATTGTTGAAATATAATTACAGTTTAAGTGAAGATGCCACAGAACTTTGAATTTGCTCTTTTATTAATTTCTACAGTCCAGAGACCTTGATCCAGGAACACTGCTGGCCGTGCTGTAAACCCAGGAGTGAATCTCATTTTATACATGTTGGTATCCACCAACAGACTTTTCTCAGGCTTCATGCTAGTTCCTTGCCAAAACATTGTAATTGCACTTGCAATTTCCATTCTTAGTTTTCAGGTAAATATGCTTCTTAAACAGTCTGACAATGTCCTTATTGACCAAGAACACAATTTGCCTCTTTTTATTTTTTTTTTTTCCTCTCCAGGCAGTGGTTACTCATACTGAGATTACAACTGGAATTGTTAACCAACAGCATCCAATGAATGTAACCTGTTTGAATTCAATAATGTCCACCCACTTGAAAAATCAAAAAATTCTCAGAAAGTAAGAAAACCATGTACTTGCATACTAATAGTCAGCTAGAGATGGGGCCAAATTGTATGTCTTCTCCTAGTGGTGTGCAGGAAATGTCACTGCCTGTGAGTAAGGATGGAGGGCACAGGATTGTGAAGTGTAGGACACTTAAATATTTGTTTAACTTTAAGCCTGAGTGTACATCACTGAAATCACTAGATTTATGCCTTTATGCCTTTACACAGCAGCTTCACTTCAGACTTGTCTATACTATACTGACTATGCAACTTTACCCAGCTCCCATTGATCAGAATCATCATGCAGCCCTTAGTGGGTCTTAAGTGATATTGGACGTTTCATAAGAGAGACATTGTTTCCACTGCGGTTTAAAATTTTAAAACTATCATTAAAATATGTAGCTTTAGAACATACTTTTTTTTTTTTTTTCATATATGTAGCAGATGGCTACTTACTGGCAACTGGTCATGTATTAATTTTTCAGAAACCTGTTTCCTGAATATGATTAATGACTCACATCCCCTTCATATCTCTTTATTCCAGATGAATGGTATATGGATTCTGAAACGCAAGGCATATGCTTAACACCTAATTGGGCTGCCAATGGCTCAAAAATATTATAAGTTCAAAAACTCAGGTAATACAAAGTTTGGGTATTTCACATTTATAGTGTGAAATATGGGAAATTTATTCTATTTCCTGAATGGCACATTTCCTGTGGCATTCAGGAAATAGAGTTTATATTGATATTTTAGCCATTAGAATTAGTTACATTAAAAATCAGTATTTGTTGGAGAACTTTTGATGAATTTTGGCTTTTAAAGCAAAAAATGTGACATGCTCTGCAATGTCTCTTCCACTATGAAGAAGAAAAATAATTCAAGGATGAACTGCAATTTTCATTGAATGCTTTCCATACAATCTTTGAAACTGAAAATAATTTTAGAAGGCCAAGAGTTGTTGCAGAAAGAGAGGCCAGTTGTGACTGGAAAAAGCCCCCCAAAACAACCCACCATAAATCAGCAGGAAGATAAGAGCTGCCATTATTTTAGCCAGATGAGAACTTAATGTAATTTGTTGTCCTCAAAGTGTGGCCAGTTACATCACTTAGGGAAATAATTTCTTCTTTTTGTCTCCTATACTTTCTGCATGATGCACCCACTTCTGCCGTCAGTGCGTGGTTTAGGGACTGACCCCTAAGCACCTGCACATATATGAGCTATTTCTAAGAGCCTGTAGTGTACTATCTCACAGCTAATGAGGTGAATCTTATTTTCAAGACATTCACAGTCTGGCACCCCACAGCATTCTTCTGCCTCAGATCTACTCTTTTGCCACGTGCTGTGCTTAGTAAGTGGGGGTTTTTGCCTGTTTTAAATCTGCTAAACCTCGTCGTTTTCTGGATGGGAGGGGCAGATGGCACCATGTTATTTTTCAGATTGTGCCTGAGCAGAAGAGTATTTGGTGTGTGCCATCTGGATCTATGCAAGTGTAACACTTTTTTATCCCTTTTGTTTCTGAATTACTCCTGATAATGGTGCTTTCATTGGTCACTGGGCTGACAGTTTTTCCAGACTGACTGCAATGACTTGTGGAACTTTTTAAACTGATAGTAGGTATAGACACTATGGTGAGTCTATTGTCAGATTTCTCCCTGCTTTGTGTTTGCTGATAATGAATTTTATTTCCCTTCTATGTACTACACATGTGAAACCTTGAATGGTACAGTTTCAGGTATTACAGAGGTGCTAATGTACTGTATGACAAGCTGGTTAAGACTGACAAAACTGGTAGAAACACTTCAAACTTTTATTTTACACATCCTCAAATTGTTAATTCATTAAGATATTTACTCTAAACCACATTATTTTATTTGTTACATTCCAGCAGTTTTGATGGCATTCTTACTGAGAATTATTGAGAACAATATTTCTTAGGATCAAATCAGTACCATACAGAAGTGTGAGAAACTTTAAAGGCATATATTATCTGTTAATTTCAGTGAATCGCAATTTTAGAAGTTTTGATCATCTACTGTAATGCACATAACAGAATTTATATTGCTGACTGAAAAGTGAAAGGCTCTGATGAACCTCAAAACTTAGAATTTTTCAGTTAAGCAGTTTCATAGATATTAATAAAAGAAATTGAATCGTTGGAAAATGATCCACTATTGCAACACTTGAAACAACACTGACATCTGTTTCAATTTTTTTGGTAGCCAAAATAATGCATTACTCTGCATGAATAACTCAGCAGTGTGATATTCAGGTAACCAAAGGACATTCTCTAGGTGTGTCAAACAACAAGTTAGGACAACAGCTGTGTAAAGTTTGCTTTGAGTTTGTTCAACCAAATGATTAACTGAACAGAGTGCACCCACCATCAGACACAATTACTGCCGGCAGTGAAGCTGTTCACTCATTTGTTAAAAATGCCTAACTTACACCTAAACTGCAAACACTATGTGTGTCAGTACTGCCAACTCATCTGCATGTTTTTCTTATTATCTACAAATCTAATATTTTCTTACATTTGTAGAGATAATTCTTGATATTGATCTCACTTCTGGCAAAAAGTGGCAATGTTGGAGTAACACACCTGCTTTCAGACAGAAGACATCAAATTATGCCGCTTACACATGAATTAGATGGAACCAGCCTGGATTACATTCGCTCATGTCCATATTCATGACCTTCCAGTTGCAGTGTTTACAAACTTTCATAAACAAAAACTAATTTCTAATTCAAACCAATAGTGTGAAGGCCTGGAAAGTTCAGAAATAAGAAAGTCCAAAACATATAGAAAATGGCTGAGGTCCTTCAGTAGGTGGCACACTTCCCTCTCAATCAGTTGTGGAGGAAAGTATTTGCAGGATGCTTGGGGCATTTGCTTGTGGGAAGATTCCAGAGATGCAAAACCAGGAAGGCAACCAATGTGGCTAGGAAGGTTCCCATGACATGTGCCAGAGGAGTAATGGAGATAGGATAATATGGTGAAATTCTAGCTAGCTGCAATTTAAGTAATGCCATTTTTCTTATCTAAAGTGCCCCCTGCCATTTTGAGATATTTTCTTTACTCTGTTTTCAAGTTGTCACTACTCACTGTTAAGAGTGGTCTGCGCCTCTGCTCTCTCCAGCCCATACGTGAAATTCTCTATACATGAAGCACTGGAGGTTTCTTTGAATTGGAAGATGATGCAAAAGAGTTGCCTGTTTGAGAAGAGAGCTAAATGCAAGGCTATCAGGACTAATGGGAATATAAATAGTTAAGCTTTTAGAAAATTAAGTCGCTTAATAGTTCAGGTTATATATAACTCAGAAGTTTCTAAATCATGCCATGCTTTTGGCAGGATCTTACTTCAGTTGTTCCTATAAAAAATGGGGCAGGGTGAGGGGGAGAACTGAGTCTAGTATCAAACAAAATCTGTAGGAGCTAATACTTTAGATATAAAGAGAAATAACGAGTGCTTGGTAACATGTTCTACTTGTCAGCAATGCAAAATATTTTTTTCCAAATGCCTAAAAGTCTTTCAAAAATTTAATTGGATTGTTAAAAGGGACAAGCAAAGAGAACCTGGCTATAGAACTTATAAGCTTTATTTATCTCACATGAAAAGTGCACATAATCCCTTGCCTGAGTTTCGAGTCAGCAGTGTAGATTTTCCTATTCAGCTAGTCAATTAGCTATGAAAAAAATGAAAATGAGAAAAAGTAATCAAATTTTATTTAAAAACATTTTCCCAGGATTCATGGGCTTTAAAAAAAATGTTCCCATGAAAGGGCATAATTTCAGAAAATTCTGCCTTTTTCATTTTTTCACCCTATTCCAAGGTCAAGTGATGACATGTTATTATCAAGTTGTTGATGCACACAGCATGTTAGCTCTGCATCTGGAAATACTTTATGTGAAGAAAAGCACTTTTTTTTTTTTTTTTTTTTTGGAAATCTCAAGATAGCAGAAAAATATTTTTCCTTCAGGAAATACAGCCATTTGTTCATTACCAGGCAAACAGGACTCCCCTTCCTTTGGGCCCTCTGCCAGAGTTATTTACACACAGGCTTGTTCAAGCTAACCACCTTGGCTTCGTGCTCCTTCACACCATTTGATACTGTATGAGATTGGAGCTGTTGTGGATAAAGAAGTGCTTCACTGTGACTCCTTTGTGTTCTGTGGAGGAGTCATGGGCACACTCCCCTATGAGGAAAGATTATCCTTGTTTACGTAGGAGAGTAGACAAACAAGATACAGCAGCCTGGATTCAAGGAACACATAGGAAGAGGTGTTGAGAGGGTGAACTGGCAGTGTCTTTTTTTTCCTCATATGATAAGATGGCACTTGAGCAAAAGGAAAGCAATATGTACAAATGAGAAAGTGGAATACTGTGGCTGGAAATACATTTTATTCTATTAAATGATATGTGAAACTCATAGCTGCTAGTTATCTCTGATAAGAGCTTGAGATGGTCAGTAGAAGGCAGATATCTCTTTTAATAAAAAATCAGTTACCTGAATTAGTACTGCTCTTCAAATGGATTTTGTGATGTATTTGATATCCAAAGTAAAGTCAGAGGCAAATGCAGCCCTTTTAGTACTCTCACCAACTCTTCTGGTCCATCTTGGTCTCCCTTCTCACCCTCCTTGTGGCCCCAGAACCACTGGATGTGCCCTCCAGGCTCTCCATGTGTCCCTGAGAGCGACTGGTGGCCGGGACCAGCACCCTCACAGGCTGTTCATCACCCAGCACCCAGCTCAGGGCCCTTCTCTCTCAGATGAGGGGAGAAAGACCAGGTCTTCCAAAGAGGAGAACAGAAGAGGGAGTATACCCACCTCTTCCAGCATTGGAAAGCCAGCCCTGAGTATCTTGCATATTTTTCTACTAAGTGCAAAGAGCACTGAGTGTAATGGGGGTGGTGTGGGCAAGGGCAGCAAGAGACATTGCAGTCCAGGCAGTCAGAAAAATTAGAGAAGGAACATGAGAGGAAGCTCCTATATAAAAAAGGACAATATGTTTTAAACATCATTGATAGTATTTGTTTATGGGGAAAGCCATTCACAGGCAGATTCCCATAGATTTTCTGACTTAATCAGATCTTAAGAAAGAGGATCTAAACAAAATAACATTATGAATTTTGTTTTGCACTCCTACCCTCCAAGACTTTCAGAAAATTGGATACATTTGTTTAATTTTGCTTTACACTGCTCACAGTGAAATCAGGAGATAGGTATCAATGCCTTATATAAAGGAATTGTCTCTTTTGCTGCAGTTCTATCTGTAACAACTTTGTGAAGAATAGTCATGAACTTGTGGGTACAGG
The DNA here is from genome assembly GCA_030060385.1 of Muscicapa striata striata. Classification (NCBI taxonomy): domain Eukaryota; kingdom Metazoa; phylum Chordata; class Aves; order Passeriformes; family Muscicapidae; genus Muscicapa; species Muscicapa striata. The sequence goes on along the minus strand of JAREIS010000010.1, from coordinate 3,676,381 downwards.
TTTGGGGACCAAGTAATTTTGTGTTAAGAAAGGATGAATTGCTTTAACATCATTAGCTATTTTAGGAATGAATGGTTGTTTAACATTTCAATTCAACTTCACTATTACAGAAAAATTATGTAATGCTTTCTATTATCTACTTTGAGAGCAGCACAGTTTACAAAACTGATGGATTCTGTGTGTTCTGAGATTAAATTTTCAGAATAATTTATAGCGCTTAATAATCTGTGAACATCAATGCTGAATATTATCATTATATGTTGTGTTTGCTATGAGCTGCAACTGTGATGGCCAAGGTGCTTTCCAAGCAGCAAGAATGACTTCTTTTTTGATGAATCTGCAAAATTTATATTTAAATAACAGCTGTAAATCTTACATCTGAGAGTTCCCTTAGGTCTCTTCTTTGTTAGAGTTATAGTTTTATTAAATGCTGGTTGTAAACATTAAAAAAAAAGATCTAAAGGGAAATGATAGGATGGTATGATGCAAGGACATAATTATTAAGTTGTTGCTATGAGTAGGGAGAGAAAGTGATTCAGATGTCTGATGCCTCTCTGTGGAGTCACTGGCAGGAGTCTGGGAGGAAAATGACCCTGGTGTTGCAGCTGCAGTCCCCCTATGGGACAGCGCTCCTGCCTCATGCTCCCCGTGGGAGGGGAAAGGGGCATTGGTCAGGGATGAAGATCAGTCTGTACTTAGTTACACCCACTCCCCTACAACTGTGCACAAAGGAGGAGAGGGCTGAAGGAGCTCTGTGAAAAACTCCTTGCCTCCTTGGCTGGGGAGATCTCATCCAAGCTAAGGACCCTTGCAGCTGCAAGATGTGCAGCTTGTCAAAACCTGCTCTGGGGCTTGAGCCAAACAAATTTAGTACAACAGTCAGGGTCTCTGAGCACAGGTGTAGCTTCACTCTCTTCCCTGGGAACACCAAAGTACAACCAAAGAGTTGTAGCTCTAGCACTTATCTTGTAGAGCCACAGTGAAGGAAGTGGCTGTGGCTCAGATGCAGTACTAATTTAATGTATTACTAAGAGAATACTAAGACAATATGGGAAAGCACACACAGATCGTTGAGGTAACCAATATAATTGGAAAAAGATCCTTATTTTGAAAGGCATGATGGAGAAACTTTTTTTTTACTTTCCTTTGAGACTGAATGTAAATAAACTCCTATTTTGGAGACTGAACCTCGTTGCAGTACCTTGTATGGGTTGGTCTCTGTGACAGTAAAAATGAACATCTGAAGTCTTGCAAGAGGGAGGAGAGAGGATGACAATGCTGGGCATACACAAAGAAGCCAAAGGTGCTGGTCAGGAGTCTGCAGCCTCCCAGAGGGGAAGATACTGGCAACCATCATTTAGGGGCAGAGATAAATGCTGCTGGTGTAGAAAACAGCAGAATGGGAAAACCTCAATCTGAAACAAATCCTAAGCATTCCCATTTCCTATCGATTTATTCTGACATGACATCAAATAAAGATCACCAGCCCAAAGTCAATATGTTTGCTCAGACAGAATAATTCCAGTCAAACAATACTCAGTGTCAGGAATGACAGTATCACTTACACCAAAATCAGGAAAACAAAGACAGACATGCTCATGGATCCAAAAAGGAGCAGAACCCTCTTTGTTCAACCATCTCAGTATTGAACATGCTTGTAGGAGCAAGAGTTTTTTGTAAAAGAAGCCATAATTTATCATGAAAGTATGGTCTATACGTGTCTATATAACTTGAGGGAAACCCCAAGACTCTCCTGCACTTCCTGGATTGAGCAAAATGAAGCACTAGGAACCTGACTCAGAGATTGCCAAAATAACCCGGGGCCAAGGACCACAGTATCACGAGAAGATTTTTATTAATAATTTCTATGCCCTTCTATGTCCCTGTATTGCCAACTCTGAGCACTGAATTGTTATTAGTCCCTAAAAGATGTAGGAACAACTTAAAATTCTTAGCTAGTAAAATCATTAAATAATGGTTTTATTTATCCTGGTATCTGCCATAAGAACCACTGCTTTCAGGATTTATGTAAAAACTTTTTCGTCCATGAGGCTGATTTTTTTTCTTGATTTCAGTCAAAAGAATAATCTCTGATGCCAGTATGACTTTTGATGTCACCGTGACGGTGCAGCGAGTTGGCATCACCTCGAATCAACTTCCAGTAGCCTGAAAACGCGGCCGAATGGATTCCCCAAATGAAAATTTGCTCTGAAAAGTAAGTGAAGACCTGCTATCAAAAACCTAGCGGCCGCCGGTGTCACCGCAAAGCCAAACCAGGCGAGGCCAGGCAAGAGACCCCCGCGCTGCTGGAGCGGCCGGGAGAGGGAACCAGCCGGCCGAGCTTCATTCTCCGAGCAGCCGTGGCAAATCTCAGGAATACAAACGCTGTTCCCCGGAATCGCGCTCAGGCTTTACTAACTCAAAGACAGTACGAGCGGCAGGACCGGGGCGTGTGTCGGTGCGGGACCGGGGCCGGGTCCTGCTTCGGCGAAGGTTCCGAAAACCCGTGGTGGGTGCCCGGCCACCGCGGGAGAGCGGTGGGATGTCTCAGGGAAGCACGAGCACCGCCTGGCCCGGCCGGGAGGGCATTCGCCGTGCAGCGCCTCTCTGCCCGGGGGCTGCAGTGGCAGAGCGGCCCCGCCGCTGGCCCCGTCCCGGCCGGACCCCGCCCCGCGGCCCAGGGCGCTGCGGGCCCCCATTGGCCGCGGGCGGCCCCGGGAGCGGCCGGCGGGGATGCGAGCCCCGTTACCCGGCGCGGTGCGGGGCGGCGGCCGCCCGCGTCCCCGCGGGCCGGTCCCGGGGCCGGCGCTCCGCTCCGCTGGCGGCAGCGGGTGTTGCAATTAATGCGTATGTCTGCGGCACAGCCCGGGGCGGCGGGCGGGCTCCCTGCCCTCCGGGGCGGCGGCGAGCCCCGCCGGGCCGGCCTGGTGCGCGCCCCCTCCTCCGGGCACACGTGCTGAGGGGTGAGCGACGGTCGCGGTGGTCCCCGCCTGGGGACACCGGGCTCGGCCGTGGAGCCGCTGCCGGCACGGGAGCCCCGGCGGTGTTTGTTCTCCCTGACAGATAACGTGATCTCGGCCCGGCGAGAGCGAGGGGGCGGAGGGGCCGGGGGAGGAGAGAAAGGAAGCGGAGGGAGGGGAGGGGGCAGGAGGATCCCGCGTCCTCGGAGGAAATTCTCAGGCCGGGAGGACGCGCGGCTTGCGCACGGCAAGCCGGGACTGGCTCTCCTGGGAGTTCCCTCGGCGGGGAGGGGAGGGGAGCGGCGATCTCCGCCGGCGGGGAGAGGCCGCGGCTTCGCCCTGCGAGGCCCTGCCTCCTCGGTGCGCGCCCTCCTCCCCGCCGCGGAGCTCCTGCGGAGCTCCCGCCCCGCGCAGCTCCCAGGGCGGGCAGCGCCCAGCACCGCGCCCGGGAGCGCTCCCGCCGCCGCGCGGGGGGACCCGGTGACGTCACGGGCGGCGCGCTCCCCGCGCTCGCTCCGCGCTCGCCGCCCTGTAACTTCTGTTCTGGGAAGTGGTGCCAGGAATAGCCCGGCGGAGCCGCCTGCAGCGCGGAGCGCTCCCTCCCGCCGCGGCCAGGGCGGGCTGCGGCTCCCGGGCCTCCGCCTCTCCCCCGTGCAACACCAGCCCCTCCGCCACTGTCAGGGAGATGGTGATGAGCCTTTCCAAAAAGAGGGAGAGGAATGACCTGCCTTAAGATAAACGCGTGAAGCGGGCGCCCCTTGGCCGCTGGAATATCTCTGTCTGTCTTTATATATAAAGAAGCACCGCGAGCCGCCTCACTCCGGGCGAGCCCTTAGCAAAGGAGCAACACGAGCGCCCGGCGGGATCAGCAGCAGCAGCAGCAACAACAACAACAAGGGCACCGGGAGGGCTTCCCTCCTTCCTCCTCGGTGATTTCCCAGGTGAGCAGCACGAGCTGCTGCGGGCAGCCCTCCCTCCCTGCCCGCCGCTCGCCCCCGTCACCGGCAGCAGCTGACAGCCGCGCCGGGGCGGCGGGGCTCGGCGCGGGGCGCCGCGGGGCTGGGGTCGGGCCGCGGCACGCAGGGCGCTCCCGCGGAGCAGGGGGTCTGCGGCCGGCGCTCCGAGCGCCGCCCGGGGCTGCGGGGTAAATGGAGGGCAAGGCGGCGGGAGGGCGCCGGCGGGGGAAGCCGGCGGGGCTGTGAAACCGCCGGACCGGTAAGTCACCTCTGTGGCGGCGGCTCCGGGCGCTGGCAGGCACCGGCACCGTCCCCGGGGCACCACGGCCGGCGGCCCTTCCCGCTGAGCCGGCGCAGGAGGGGGACACGGCGGGGACAGGCCTTTGTCGGTGACACGCCGTTAGGAAATGTGGGGAATACCCGGCTTGTAAGTGTATGCAGATGAGGAGAAGGCTGCCTTGCGTAATCCCCTCCTGCGGCGGGGAATGGGCATGGTCACCGCTGGGGAGAGGCGCCCGCGGGGGGGCCGACCCGACGGGGCTCTCACCGCGGCCTCCGGCGCCCCGGGAGCGGATGGGGGGGCACCGAGGCAGGGGGGGCGCCCGGGGCCACCCGGCGCGGAGGAGGGCAGGGCGCTGGAGGCAGCGGAGGGAGGGACGGAGGGAGGGAGGGGATGTGCCCGGGCTGCCAGCGCGTCCCCGCGGGGGTGCCGGACACGGGGAAGTGCGTGCGTGTGCGGGGACACCCGGCACCGCGGCGGGGTGCGTGTGCCAGAGTGCGTGTGCGCGCTGCGCCGCGGTGACTGTTCCCTGAAGTGGGTGGGACGTTGGCCCGTTCCGGGAATGTTCCATGACGTGTAAACGCCACAGGAAGGGGGTTAACGAGGGGCTCGGCCGGGGCCGCCGCCGGGTCCCTCCCTTTCTCCCTCCCTCTGTCCCCCCGCCCGCCGGCGGGGCTGCCGCGGGGGCCGGCGGGGGCACGATCCCTTATGTAATGCGGGGTACGTGTGCGGCCGGCGGGGATTATGTAAGCGGCACGTCCGCGCCTGTCGCATAGGATATCGCATAGGATACAGCACCGCACGCCGGCTCCGCGCCGGGAGGCGGGCAGGGGTGGCGAGCTGCCCCGCCGTGGCCCCGCCGTGTCCCCGCCGCCGGGGTCAAGCGGCGCGGGAGAGGCGGGGGAAAGCCCCGGGTTATCCCGGGTCATGCCCCGCAGCCCGCCCCGACCTTCCTGCCGGGGGCTGGCGCGCCTCACGGCCCTCCCCTCGAGAGAGGGAGCCCGGGGCTGCGGGCACGCAGGGCGGTGGTGTCCGGGTGTCCCCAGCAGCTCCGGCCCGCGGGAGGCCCCGCCGCCCCAGCACGCCTGGCCCGGGGTCCCGGCCGGCCGCCGGCCAGCACGGCTTGTCTCCGTGGGCAGGCGGCCGGGGCTCGCCCCGGGACAACGATAAACCTCCTCAGAGCTTAATTTCCCGGAAAAGGGTTCTGTTTTTCTTATTAGTTGGCACTAATGGTCAAACTTTTTTTTTTCGAGTTTTTTTTTTTTTCCGAGTTTTTTTTTTTTTTAATGATAGTTGCAGAAATGAAACTTGTGCTGAAACACTAAAGAGCTGGGTTTTTTTAGGCAATAATTCTTAAAAACCTTTTTAAGCTAAAGTAATCGAAATACTAATGAGTTTCAGAAGACATATTTAGCTAAATAGTTTCCTTTCTCTCATTTTAAAGTGAAGCTTGCTTTAATATTAAACCTGTCTGGGTTTGTACGTTATTAAAAAATAGAGGGGGCAACTAAACATTTTATGCTTAGTCAAGGGTGTCACTTTTTATTTATTTTTCTAATGAATTTATACTGAGAATTATTACGAAAGAAGTAAACAAAGTGATCAGGGTGGCAAAAGAGAAGCATTGCTGGCTGGGTCTGTGTTTCTCTGCCTGCCGGAGCTGCGGGTGCAGGCTTGTGTTCGTGCAGCTCCCAGCGCAAGGGGGCTCCGGTCATCACCATCAGCAGTTCTGGGGACACCGGGTAATTAGAGTAATTACTTGATTAAAGGAACTACTGGTCTAACGAGGTACAAATTCAGTGGGCCCACTTTTAAATTCTGTTGTTGTTGTGGATTACCAGAGTACCGGAGGAATTTGATCCTCAGGTTATCAGGACATGGTGTGGAATCCTCAATATTTTGATAGTGAAGATGATATACAGGCATGCTGAAAAAGTGCATCTGTTTTTCAAAGATAGGAGAGTCTCTGCCTGTTAGATTTGCAGCAAGTAGACATATTTAGATGGATGCTGTGTAACCTGGGGTTATATTTATTTACATTTAAATGCTAAATCTTTCCTGATCCTTCCACTCAGGAGATATTTCTGAAACTTCAGGTATGGGTTATCTGAGACTTTCTTCATATTTTTTTCCTTTATCTCATGTCTCAAAAATTTTAAATGTTGTAGAATAGGCTGAGAAGGCTTTTTCCTGAGTTTGAAGAAGTTACTGCTGTCATCTGCAATTTTAGATTTCTGTGGTTTTCATCTGTGCAAAGGCAGCAGTGATATGGTACAAAGTCAGTGTGTCATTAGTTTTGTTGATCAAACAATCTGCATTTTGAATGTTTTGTAGTCTGTTGTGTTTCTGTTATTTTCCAATGGCTTTTGGGCACAGCAGTTCTATACATCCTGACTGAGGTGACTTCTTAAAATCTCACTGCTGTGGATTAGAATAGAATTGAGCAGCACTTGTCCCAAAGCGCAAATGTAGATAACTTTTAATTGTGTATCTAAGTCCAATTGTGTGGCAACAGTGCAGAATGCTTCTTTATAAAGGCAGATTATTAGATTCTCAAGTGACTAGATTGCCTCATATGTGAGATCTGTTTACAAACCTTCTTGTTACTATGAAGACAAAACAGAGAGCCATATGCATTCATGTGGTCCTTGCTGAATAATGGTGCATGTGTCTACTTGAGTGTTTGGCAGTATATCATGTTTAGTTTATGTGGTGGCACCCTACAAGGCTATTCTTTTTTTGACTTTTAACTATTTCTAATACCATTGGCTGTACTCAGTTGTGTGAGCTAATTTATGACCCTGGTCTGCATGTTTGTGACCGAGCTGGATGTTTTAAAAGCAGGACATTGATTGTTGAGTGCTTTGCCAAACTTCTTTGCTTATTCATTTATTTAGGTGCTTTTTTAAAAAAAAGGGTAAAGGTGAGTTGGATTTAAACAGAAGCAAAAGTAATGAGTACCATTTTGTATGTCTTTCTGCCCATCAGTTTTGGTCGACATCAGGGGCAGTTACTGCTTTTGTAATTTAACCATATTGGGTAAGGTAGTGGGGATATAGAAGCCATGTGCCTGGCAGAAGTGGTTTACTTAGTGAAATACTGCAATACTTACCCATCAAAGAGAAGAATGCTTGCTATTTAAGAGTATTCCTGTATAGAAGTCATAGTAATGAGTAAGTCACAATGATGTGACTTGGATTATCAAATATGGCTTGCCATCTTTCAAATTTGAGTGTGATGGGGGTTTATAATGAGCTGTGGTTGGTTGTATGGATAGTTATCTACCCAGCTCTGTAAGTAGAGCATAGCAAGTACTGCTTGCTTGTAGTTGATTCTGCCTGAAGAATTGCAGGTAAATTGCCAGAGCTGACTTCCTCTGTCTTAGGTCCCATCATGAATTAGGCTGGTGAAAAGTTGCTTCTTCATGTCTTCACACAGGGTGAAGAGAGAATGTTCTATCCATTTTACCTCAGACTGTCGGTATGTGGTTTTAAATTATTGGTCCTCCAAGCAGGAGGAATCCATAATTATTATTATTCTTCCAGGTTAAAAGCTTCAGATAGAGTTAATTGTTAATACTTTTGGGAGTTGAACAGGAGTGTTGAGTGCAGAGGCTGCATGCCTTTGTTATTTGAAAAAGGTCTGATAAGTTATGGAGAAACTGCTTTAATTTTTTTTTTTTTTGAGAGGCAGGTTATTTTTTTCCCGAAGATTTCTTAAACAGCAGCTCTGAAGCAGTATTACAGATTAAATATTTTTTAAGTTATTTGGCTTTCTCCTGTGCCATAACCATTTGTTTTTTGGAGGTTTTTTAATTTGCCTGGGTGTTTTGGTTTTTTGGCATTTTTCCCCCTTCAGTAGACTATCTAGCAGGTGCTAAAAAAGTGAAGAAACAGCAAAGAGAAGTGTAAGCTAGATGGAAAATGGAGAATAGTATTTTTCACATAATCAGTCAGTAATTTGGGATGCTATATTTAAATAAAATAGCACAGAATTATGATAGAACAATGAAAGTTTCAGGCTGGTTGTGCCATCCTGATAGGAAATAGCAGCTTTGTACAGCCTTGTTTCTCTTTTGGGTGCTTAAAAATTTTTATAAGACTTTGCAACAGCTCCCCTATTTCAGCAGGAAATATTAAAAAGCAGTTCACTGTGGCCATATTTTTCATTCTCAAGTGAAATTAGCAGTTGTGAAAATGCTGGTCTGTAATACAGCCTAAGAGACAAAATCCACTGTAAATAGAAATATTAGAAGTTTTTCCATGACAACCAAGTAGCAAGCCCGGTTCAGACTTTAAGAAATCATTAGTGAAATTAAAGAATATGTTAATGCCTGGAAACATGTGGGGTTTTTAAAAATGTTTTTCTTTTTATTGAAATAGCGAGTTGGAGGTAACATGGGCATTTTATTTCACCATTCTGCTTCGTTCATAGATTAAGCAATTGGCTTTACCCTCCCTACCCATTTGAAGTAGGTTGTCCCCAGTAAGGTTTTTCCCCAAGAAATCTCTCTCACAAAGCTATGAGCATGGAAAAGGTTCAAGAGAATATAGGTAGAGGGAGCAATCTTCTACAGTGTTTCAAAATCCCAATGTAGAATAAGAAATTAAAATAGTATATGCAGTTTTGTCTGTCAGAAATCTCTTGCATTTTTTTATTGTCTTGTGATTAAATTCTTGCCATCATTGATATGGTCTAAACGTAAGAGCTGCTTCTTGCTCTGAGGAAGTATTGTGGATTCTGGGTGCTTGTTTTCATTTGTCTTTTAGGCACATTCTCTACATCTGCAAAATGGTCACTCTGTTTGTTCTCTGTGTGCCAGGGTAACAGCAATGGAGTGTGGACCACACTGGTTTTGGTCACAGGATTGCTTATGTTTCCATATTTCCTTGTTCTACCCTGGACATGTCTCTCTTATTGTGTTTTCAACCTGGATATCGCCCTTTCTTGAATAAGCAAAAACCTGTGCATGCTTTTCCCCCCCTTCACTTTCTCTGGATGGGAGCCTCAGGGCATACCTACCCAAAAATGTACCACTTGAGTGGTTTTCTTAAAGTAATACAGTGCACAAATATGGATTTAATTATCTGATGTAAATTCCCCTGGTACATGGTTATACTGATACGACCAGTTTGTATAGTGATAATATCCATTTTTTCTGAATTTGTTTATGCACATTCTATTGCTGTCAGTGTAAACTTGGTTTCAGCAGAAAAGTTCTTTCTAAATATGTCATGGAAACCACAAGTAATGTAATAATGTAGTAGGTAATGAGTTTATAGCCACTTCATATACACATGGGTTTGTTTTGTTCCACCTCAGTTTGTGTTTTTGCAGAAATTATTTTCTTGTTTGGGATTTTTTTTTTATTTGTTGATAGTTCTGCCCTAGTACACTTACAGAGTCTGAAAAATGCAACTCGTACAAGAAATTTGATCTGCACACCCAAAAAAGAATAGTATAGAATACATCTTTCTTAAATGTGTAAGTTCACTTAATTGGAACTTAAGTAAGTCGTAATAAACTGCTGCAGCTCTGCCTAAAATCTTTGACTTATGTAAGTTGCAAAAAAGGGGGAAAAAGGATGTACAGTATTTTTTTAAAGGCATGGGTTAATTGCTGTCATGTCATACAGGAGAAATTCAAGGTTTGACTGCTACAGAAAGTTTCTTTTTCAGGTAGTAGTTTATTGGAAATTCCACACAAAGAAAAGCAGCTAGGTAATTTGCATGTATAGTTCAGTTTAGTACAAAAATGGAAACTAGAGGAGCGAACGGGAATTGAAATTACAGTGTCAGGTGACTTTTTAAAAGTAATGCAATAAAGTAAAGTTTGACCCTCTTCATAAGAAAATACTCATAAAAAATGAAGCAGAAAAATTCCAAGTTGTTTTCTGTAATTTATGGTGTAGTTTAGACTTTTGTGACTACAGAGAGTAGTATTGCTAAAGAAATATAAAAAGCTGAAAGAAAATTCTAGCTGCACAGTCTAAGATATGATATAACATCAGAGAATTTTGTTGAAATAATATTATTTTTGAGCAGTTTTTCAATAGAGCAATATCTGTGCTTAGGCAGAAAGGAGCTCTTAAGTTTAAAAAAAATCTAATGGCACAGGATCAGGGTTATCAGAATTGGTCTTATTAGACAGTGGGGTTTTCTTGCATGTTGGTGTGTTTTGTCATTTTTGTTTGTTTAAATAAGATAAATGTCCCAGTCTCTGTGTTCATGTATTTTGTGTTTGTGGCTTGCATTAAAAGAAAACATGTGTAGTGTGTCAAGAAAGAATAGTATGAAATAATAACCGAGGTTACCCTTCCTTGACAACAAGACGTGACACTATTTAGTTAGAGCAAAAACTATTTAGTTTAGACCAAAGTCAGCATTCAACAGAGACGTAAGTTGCTGGCATCTATTAGCAGTCTTCATAGGTCAGTGTAGTTCATTTTGAGTGTAGTCTGCTTACAAAAGTTCTAGAAGTATGTGGAGTTTTATGTTCCTTGTCTCTCAAAGAGAGACAGCTAAAATAAATAGTTCAGTTAGCTGAAAAATAAAATCTTCATTTGCTCTTAGCTGTTGTCAATTTTTTGTGAGGACTGGATGTGATTTTCTTTTTTTCTGCACAAGCATTAGCAATGGAAAAGAGACGCCCTAGAGCACAGTGCAGGCCTGTGGTTCACTGACACCTCTGTGTGCTGACAGTGTTCAGCTCAGTCCTGTGTGACACCTGTGGCACACTGATTCATCTTGAGAGTTGGATTTTACAGCTGTTTCGTTAATGTTTTATAAAAGAAGATCAAATACAATTTTTGGTCTTCTGTAACTATAGAGATAGAGAAATTTTGATTTTTTGACCATTCAAAATCAGCTGTGCTTATGAATGCAATTTCTGAAACTGCTTATGAAAAGCCTTTTAAGTGTATTTGTCTGAAGTAAAATAGTTCTTTAGTGAAAGGCATTTATCTTTGGCAGGACATTCATAGACTCCTACAACCAAATTCCCTGTCCTGTGTAACTCAAAAAAGTTTCTGCAGTTTGGTGAAAACAGGATTAAACTATCAGCTACAAGACTATAAGGTTGGACATCTTGCTTCTGTCTTGATATGCTAATCTGTTTTGATCACCAGGTGAAGCTGTAATATTAGGCTTGAGTAAAGAGATTTTGCTTTAAAATCTCTTCAAAGCTATGTGAATTTAATTTCTACCTACATTCTTAGTAAATTTGTGTCAAGCAAAACTTGCAGTCTGTTCCATTATTTTATGCTTGGTCTTGCAACTGTAGCAAAATCCCTTTAAAAGTTAGTGAATGTTTTCACAGGGCTGCTTGGCTAGAATATTTGATTTCTTAAGGTTTAAATAATGGATAAGCTACACATATTTAATTTGTGAGGTACAGTTGAATTTTGATACAGGCTTAGCAGGGTGTTACTGATACATCTGAAGAAATTTCTGAAGAAATTTGTAATAAGTGTAAGGGTAGGAGTTTATATAGCATGCTTAGGAAGAAACTATGTTAGTGAAATGGAAACTGACAGAAAGGTATTTGTTTTAGAGCTAGAGTGATACCAAATACAGTGTTGCTACCTTTGCAGTTGGTTTTTATGATGGGAAATGTTGGGATCAAGAGGACAGTGAAGTTGGTCCAGTAAGTTATCTGTCATGTTTGATATATCGCATGTTTTTAATCTCTGATTTACCTAATTACCAATGAAATACACAAATTGTGCTCATCTTTGACCTAATTAATTGTAGTGAGTAATGTTAATTATTGGTGAAGAACTTCAGCCACGCATTAGTAAAACTACTACATGATTTGGAGTGATTAGTGGAGCAATTTTGAGTCAGCTATTTTTTTCTAAACAAGTAAGGTTGTAAATTGGAACTGATATACAGTAGTATGACAGCACCTTTCTTTGGTCTGACAGGACTTTGGTCTGTAAAATGTGGGGAGGCAAAAGGATGACATACAATACATTCATTTTCTCTGCTTTGTTTTTTAGCTTGGCTCATATAGTTGTTCAGTGATTCTATTAAATTAGCGATCTCTTCATGGAAAAAATTTAACCACTCTGTATCTTGCCTTTATGAACAGTCTTGAAGGAGTGGTGAGAAAGTATTAGAGAACAGAATGGAAGCTTATCAGGTTTTCCAGATTTTTCTTTTGGAGCAAGGACAAGATGCTTTTACATGTGACTTTGGAAATCTTGTTTTGCTTCTGGGTTGTACAGATTTCCTCATCCAAGGCTGGTAAACCTGAACCCTCCATGATGGGAGGCTGGACTGGACACATTCACTTGGAAAAGATGAGTGTACAGGAAGAGCCTTTGCTTTAGTTTTGGTCTATGTCCTTTGTGTGATGCTTTATAGTGGTGTGTCTGGGGTCTTTGCTCATTCTTCTGTTGGAACAGTGAAGTAGCTTGCAGTAGATGTATCCTGACTTTCTTTCCCTTGCTCCTCAGATCACCCTGTACATGGCAGGAAAGAGAAAGACACATGGGATGATGGACTTCCTTTAGGCACACCTCTCCAAAAGTTCAGTGCAGCATGTTTTCCATAAATGGAATTAATTTGAGAGAAACCTTTTATTTTTCTTTCTTGCTCACAATCTTATTAGTTATAGAAGAAAACCGGGATGTTAAATACCCAGTTTTGGATGTATGCTGGTTGAGGATGAGGCTTAGAGGGGAAGATCAATAAGATGGAGTGGAGAGGTTTGAATGTGACTGACAGTGGATTATAATTGCCTACAGGAAGTTATTTTAATCATATCAATGTCCCTCTAACCTACAGAATTTTAGTAATACAGTCTTTAGAATCCCTGTCCAGTCTCAAGTTGTACAAGCATGTGTCGGTAAGTAACTAAGATCCTACGGAAGGCACATTCAAGGGTACAGTTGTAAGATACTCTAGTTTCCAACTTTGACATCTCCTCAGACACCTTGCACACAGAATATGGTGCTTCTTATCTTGCACAGTGCTTGAAGGTATTTATTTTTACATTTGCTTATGCATGGTTTTGATTTAATTTATTTGCAGTATCATTTGATCCCAGTCAATAGTTCAACCCACTTAACTAGTAGGCAGGGGAATAAATGAAACTAATTTTGACTCTTTTTGGTCTCAGTCAAGTGGGTTGTCTGGTGAGCCAAAAGTGTAATAAATACATTTGATGGCTGTTTACAAATTCACACACTAGAAAACAGAGAGCCATGTTTTAGTTTCCTTGCCTAATTCAGACAGTGTCACATGCAGGTGATGGGAATATACTTGTCTTGTTATCTCAGCCACAAATGCATTTTTTTGGCTTCTGCTTTGATGCTTTTCCATAAAAATGAATATATTACAGCAGAAAATGAAGGGGGTTTGCAACATTGTGCAAAGAAATATTTAAGAATCCATGTATAAGTATATACATCTAGACTCATGTATGTATATATGATCATAACTTTTATCTCTAGTCGTGTTCTGTCTCCTTCATAGTACAATATACCTGGAATAATTTCATGAGAGCTCATGGTTGGAGATCTGGCTTGTTGTCACTGGGAGGAAGATTTGTCCTGGATTCCATGTAGGTTCAACTTCTGCTGTTGGTTAACTATCAAAGAAAATATTTTAAATAAATAAATTTATTTGAATTATTTATGTATGACTGTTAGCATTTATTTCACAAATGTCTATAAAGATGCATATACACAGCCACATGATGTTGGAAATGTAAAAAATCATATTAGTTCTCAATGAGGAACTGCTGTGGTGTCACTTTGAGTGTGTATCAGTGTCTGCCCAGAGTATCTTTCTAAGATGTTGTACACTATTCCTGGTGCTCTGCTGCTAGGAGGGTGTAGCAGGATCAGTAAGTGAGCATGGCCCCATTTAGCTGCTTGTGACTGACTCAGCCAAGGTCATGTCTTGTTGGACCATAAAGATGTTTGCCTTTAAGCTGAAGCACTTTGAAGTCCTTTTACATCCTTATGTTTCTGAGAGACATATTCACATCACTTGCAGTCTGCTTGGAAGGGGAAAGGGTCATTCCTCAGGCCCTGCCATGGATGATGCCTGGCATTTCCCTTGTGCATGGTGCTTGCTGAGCCTTGCTCCTCTGGTGGGATGCCCACCTCCACACTGCAGCTGAACTGGTGGTGCCAGCTCTTGCAGTTGTAGGGAAATGGCTGGAAAGTCAATTCATGAGCAGACTACCCATGCAAATAGGTGATGGAAATCAAAGCTGTCCTAAAAAGCACTTGCATCATGCCAACATAGATCTTGTTGCTGGGCCTTCACTTTCTCTGCAGCCAGCACAAAACCTCAGTCTTGCCCTCATCTCACAGTTTTCTAATCAGTGCCCCATATTTGAGAAGATGACACCAAACTGTGCCTGGCACAGCTTGGTGACACCATGAGAACTGCCTCGTGTCTTGTGAATATAATGAAAATTCCGACATTTTGGATCGTGTCCTGACCAATAAAAGTGCAGAATGGGAAGTTGTTATTGATTTTGATGTTTTTTTTTCATGAGGCCAGGGTTTTGCCATCAGCTGTAGATGGGACTTGCACTGCTGAAGTAGTGCTCCTCGTGAATGTCTCAGCCTATAAATGGAAACCTTCAGCATACAAGGTTTGCTTTTCATTGAGTATAGTAACACTAAGTGAGAATGTTGGAAAAAACTGTCTACAAGGAAACAGCCTCTGGCAGAGGGGACCTACAATGAAATGCACTCAACAGAAATGATCTTTACATTGCCAGATGGTATAAGGTATTTTAGAAAAAAAAAGACATTATGCATTGTACTGTACATTATGTACTCCAAGGTACTTTCATTGTTATTTGAATATAAAGTGCATGAAGTCTTAGTTGAAAGTGTTGCAACTGATTGGCTTAGAGCTGTGGTTTTAGCTTTTTTTTTTTTTTTTTTTTTTTTTTTTTTGTTATTATTTGTAGTTATAACCTAGCTGAAAAAGAAACTTGCTCAGAGGTGGGGCTATATCTTACTTGTCCTGTGTGCTTCTCTCCCCACTGAAATCCCATCATCTGGTTTTGGAATTATTAAGATGTCAGAAACCTGCATTTAATTTCAGTTTGTGTATAATGTCCTTATTTATTTATTTATTTATTTATTTATTTATTTATTTTTAAATGATGCCTGCTTACTTCAAGTGGCATAATTTCAAACTTTTTTGGGGCTTTTTTTATGGTCTGTTTCTGGTATGGTTCAGCAAGAAAAGATAGATAAAATAATATATACAACAGGTTTGTATGGTTTCAGTTCATTCTTGTGTACTCTACCTGCCCTGTGTATCTGCTTCTCCATCTGTATCCCAGCAGCTCCATTATCCCTGATAATGGAGTTTTTCTTTGCACTTCCTCATTTTTGATGTAATTTAAAATAAATTCCTGCACCTCATATGATGGGTGGATAAGAGGGGAGATGAGGTTTTTGTTTTTTTTTTATGATACAAACAAAATAAAAAAGGAAGAGGAAAAAACCCAGTTCAATGAAAGCTTTTGACATGATTCTAGAATGCATAACCCTGGGCAAAAAGGGCCAGTTATTGGAGTAGTTCTTGAGTAACCTAGTTGTTTGATAAGGATCCTTGCCTGTTTAAGTTGTTGTTGGTTGTTGGAAATATTCCATTTCTAAATTTGTGCCTTATTGCATACCCTAAGGTATGTGTACAACCCAGTGTAATTGCAGTTTATTATTTTATTAATGAGAGCTGTGATAATGTGTTGGCTCATGAATTCCCTCCAGTCCAGGTATGGTCTCCTAATTGCCCAGGGCTCTGCAATTCTGTCGTTTGTTCTGGGGATGGTGGCAGGGAGCACAAGCAAATTCTCTCTAAGCACAGTTTACAAAACTGAGACCTTGCCCTAAAGCCTGTGTTTGGTGTGATAATGCAACCAAAACCTGGAAAGGCCGGATATGATTTTAATGCACATGTAATGAGTAACAATAGGAGCAGCAGAAGGAAATTCTTACTGCACAATCCTGAGTGCCTGAGACTTTGCCAGCTGGAAGAAGAGGGCTGCACACCTTACTTGGCCTTCTTAACCATAACAGAGCACCCCTTAGCACTTCTTTGATCTGGGTGTCTCCTCCTGCCTCTGTGCCCAAGTGGCTGGAAGACGCTCACTTCATTGCTGTAAGGCACACAGCAGTGAGCAAGCATCTGGCATGCAACAGCAGCTCCTGCTTTCCCTGTGCCTCAGGGGCAGCAGGCGTACCAGGGTGCCTGTTCCCGTGTTCTGGAAACTATTTCTGTTTGCTGATCCTAGACCCACAGAGCATGAGAAGGGAGCAGCAGCAGTGGAGGTGTGGTCTGTGGGGAGGTCGGGGAAATCCAGTTTACTGTGTCTGTAACTCTGGAGACAAAACTTTCCCGTAAAAACCCATGGCAAAACACCACATCCTCAAACCAGAAGCGCTTGCTCCGCAGCACAGCCCAGCTTTCCTGGCACGCTGTGAACCTCTGACCCTGGGTTTGCAGCACCTGGGGAGCTCTCTGAGGACCTTGTGGCAGCTGGGGTAACCCCAGCCCGCAGCGGGGGGATGGCGATTCCCCCGAGCGTATCACAGCCTGCCTCCTTACTGTGGTGGCTCTACAGTTTTCTTCTGAAACTGCTCATTACAGAACTTGGCTCTTCTGCAAGGGCTTTTCATAGCTGTAGCCCCTGTGGCTTGATGCAGCATGCTTTTCTGGGGGAACAGATGGTATATTGCGTAGAAAGTTGCTGTATTTTTGTATCACTGGTTTGTGTTTATTTATGTCGCTCTTCATCTTCCTCTCTTTTTTTTTAAGGTGTGCATGTAGGCCAAGTGCAGAACTTGGAATCAGTACTGGATTTGCCTTGGATATATTTGTGTATGAGTGCAGTGCTTTACACTGGGTAGGGTGTGCTCTCTGAAGTTTTAGGGAACATTTTGATCATTTGGATTGAAGTTAGTTCAAAATACTGCAAGGGCAAAAAAGCATTTTCCACTTAGAAATAGGAAGATCTTTAAAAGAAAAAGTCAATGTCTTCTTAAACAAGCTTTGTACTCACTGAAGTACAGTTTAGTTTTCAAATCAGTAGATTTGTTTTCTGTATCTAATCTTTGTTTTTTTTAATTGATATCATCTGGTCAATTTGACTGAAAATGCTATTCCCATAAGAAAAATATTTATTCTAAATATTATTGTTGCCTAGGATCTTCTTGAATTCATGGGATACAGAAGCAGTCAAGTTGATTTAATATTTTTAACATTTTTAAAGTGTTTTCTCTTTGTTTCCATGAAAGCAGTTTTAAATAAGTATTTTAGCAATTGCTTATGGTTTCTGGAAATTAGGTTACTTACTGTAGAAAACTTCAGGTTCTTAAGCATGGATTTCAAATCTGCTTTGTCTTGATTAGACATTTGAAATAAAATAGAAATACTTGAAGCCACAAAGTAAGGGCTTGCCTTTTCCTCCACTTAGCTTCCAGGACTCAATGTGTTTTGCCCAAGGAATCTCCATAAGCCATTGCATATAAAAGATAGTTACAATCACAGGGTTGTGGTACCACTTGGCCAAATCACTTTATATATTAACTTCTAATGTGAATGTGTATATATATAATTATATATTTAGATGTCTACATATTACTTTTATCTATACATTGACGTGTGCACAAGTGTGTGAATATGTATAGACACAGCACAGACACAAATGCAGTCCCACATTATGTCTCTTACACACATCTGCACTACGTGGGATCGTCCCATTTCAAGGGTAATGTTTTCATCCTAAACCAAATAGTTTCTGGGTGGGATGGAGGCTGCTTATCCCTGTGCCTGAAGACCCCTCAGGCACCTGGCATGAGAGACCAGTGCTGGTGGCAGCATCCTGCTGGGGCAGGACAGCATGGCATGAGGCAGCTGAGTGCAGTGAATGAGGAGATCAAGTGATGGGGAATACTTTGGGAATTCCTAGTTGCTGCCACTGCATTAGTGGTTGGATTGTGCCTTTTAGCAATGGGCAGACTCTCCTCCTGCATTCTGTGTACTGCTGTATTTAGGCTGAACACTAGGTTCACAGTGAAAAACAAGCCCTCCCTGCCCCCACTTCTGTTTTTTGTCACACATATTTTGAAGATAAATAATGACCTGCTGTCAAGTGTTTTGGCAGCTTGGACTTTGTCATCTTTGCCTTGTTTTCATTATAAAATTGGTACAGGGTATTTTAATTACCTGTTTGTAGGATCATTTCACAGAATTCCCTTAGTTATGTGACAATTCAACAACAAAAAATTTCAAGATAGTGGCTTTTACACCTGCACTTCTCTTCAAATGGTAGTGAAAGGATTATAAAAACCTTGTACATAATTTGAATTCCCAAGTGATACACTATAGTGGCTTTGTTAAAAGTATTGTGTGAATGGGTTCTAAAAGGTAAAAGTGTAACTGAGTTTGTGGGGGGTCATAAAGGTGTTAGATACTTTGTAAGTAGCACACTTTAAGAGTTGTTTTCCGTATGTATTTGTACCTACCACAACTAATATCTGTTTTGGAGTGGAAAGGCGAGTGTTTTCACCAGTGTAGCAAAGGCACTGTCAGTGAGACCAGGTCACAGTTTGCATCTGTCTGTTTGCTGTAAGTTTCAACTGTTCAATGATTAAAACACAATACAACTAATACAGATATATTTTAAAAATATTGGGGTCATATTTGGATATTGCAGAGGCATATTCCACTTTCTCACCTCAAACCATGGCAGAGATGGCTTAATACTCTCTGTCAACTAATGGAACAGTAAGGTGTAATTACACGAAAATTAACTCTTGGGACATGGATGGTTGTGTGAATCCACTGCTGTTCCTTGTTATATTCTGTGTTTTTTAGCAGAGCTGTATTGCAACAGGCAGCCATGGATGTGTGGAAAAAGCCTGTTGTGATACGGCAGTGCCTGGTGCTTACACAGCCTGGCCCTGTGCTGCTGCTGCTGTGCCATGCACCAGTTGTCTCAGTATGGTCAGAAGTACAAA
This sequence comes from Muscicapa striata striata, assembly GCA_030060385.1. Lineage (NCBI taxonomy): Eukaryota > Metazoa > Chordata > Aves > Passeriformes > Muscicapidae > Muscicapa > Muscicapa striata. The sequence goes on along the minus strand of JAREIS010000010.1, from coordinate 3,657,184 downwards.
TTGTTGGTGCATTTCCTTCATTCTTGGACACGGGTCTAAAAATAGTTGGCCAAGTTTGTTCTGAGTGAGTGTGGTACCAAGTGGTCAGATTTCAGAAAGTCAAATGGCTCTTATAGGTGTTGTTTAGGATGCTGTGCACAGTGGAAGCTTTCTTACAGTACTTTTGAAGGTTTCATCCCCTTTTTCCTTCTCTCAGGAGAACGTCACTACTTACACTGCTTTGTATAATATGGGCTGGATTCTGTTCTGGCAACCACAGTTTTAAGGGTGAGATTCTGAGCTAATCCTAACTGTCCTTGCTGCAGTTGATGCCTGTGTACTGCAAATCATTGCAACACCAAGGACTAATTTGTCTCCTTATTTTTTTTTTTTTTTTTTTTTGTATTGAAAAGTCCTGATTATTAGTGCCAGATTGACAACTTTCAGGATTAGTTTTCAAGCTAATGTCAGAACAAGAAGCACAAGAAGACGTTTTTTCATGCTACTTGGCAATGAATTTTAGAGATAAGTTGCCTTTGAAAAATTTACCTCTAAAGGACAGGGTACTAAACAACCAAACCAGCTTGTATCCTTGTAGAATAATGTGTTTGAAAGTAAATCCAAAATGTTTAGTTTCTAAATAATTAAAATCCTATATCTGACCTTATTTTAGTAAAATGAGCAGTTTTGGTTAGCTAGTGACATTGTTTATGTCCCATGAAATATATCCAAGATAGAGTCTGGTGATTCCCTAGTTTCAGCTCTATTTTGCTGAATTGCTAGGGCTGAAAACTGACTTCAGTTCCTAGAGTGACCACAGGGTGGTTATTGCAGAAATAAGGCAAAAATACTCTCTTCAGCTAGTCATGGTAGTATGAGAAGAGAATTCAGAAGAGCATTTTCCAAACTCCTTGTAACCTTTTTCAATGAGGTTTGTTACGTACCTCTATTTGAAAAACAACTTCTATCAAGTGGAGCACTGCTGCCCAGTCTAGGACATTTAATGTATGCTGGGGCATGCTTTTGTGGAATGACTATATTCATCAGTGTGTTTTAACATGTTGTTCAGAGACTATCAAAATTTGGTCTAGAATATGTCTCATGAGTGAGAGTGTACTGTAAACCTGTGCATCCCTCTGCCCCAGGAGAGGATCAGCTGTAACCTGTAACTGAAGCATTTCCTACAGCTGGTTGTTCAGAATGCACTTTAAAGCTTCCAGTGGTGGGTGGAGACTGAAACCTCCTGAAATTCTGACAAGAATCTCATTTGGATTCTTGTCAATGCTTTCTATTTAAAAAGTATTTCTAATGTTTAGCTTAAGAAGGTAGTAATGGTGGGTAGGACTGCAATCCAGATTCCCCCTGTGCTTGCCAGCTACGCTGATTTTCTTACATTTAGATGGACAGTCTGGGTGACAAACAGTTACCAAATGCTGGGCATCCACATGCCACTACCCAGCTCCTGCATCCTCACCCTTTGTCTTAAGCTGGGACCTTACCTGCTTCAGAAAGACAGAGGCAAATTTGAAAAGGAGCCTCTGTATTTGCTCTGTCAGCTATATCTGACAAGGGAATCCTGGAGTTTTACCCACCAGTTGTTCCTCTGATGCATTTACAAAACATGTTTTACTTCATGGGATCCAAAGCAATGTAAGACTGGATTTCCACATGCTTGCAGAAGTATGAGCTGCAGAAAAAAGCTGAGTGCATTTTGATATTGTAGCAATATTTCATTCTACCTCTATATTGCAGTAATATTCTTACACAAGCTGCACAAGTAAAACAAGAGCAGCATGGCTCCTGAGCAAATATTGTTTCTAGTCACATACGATACTTTGCAGCTGACTGCTTGGCTGTTTTGCTATGCAAGTGCAGAGAACGCTGTTAGCAATAAAGGCACTGCTGGTTTCTCCTCCAAAACCTCCCTCCTTGCGGTGCATTGGAAATGACTGAACTTTGGCCCTCAATCTGCTGACACCCTGAGGGAGCGTAAGTGAAATGACGTCTTTGCTTGTTTCAGCTGCACAACAGGAAACGCTCGTGGCCTCCCCTTCTTCCTGCTCTGAGAAAGTGCTGCTTTTTTTTTTTTTTTTCCCTCCCTTCCCCTGCAGTAGAATGGGCTGAGACCTAGTTTCAGGTCTGGGCTTGGCAGCCAGCTGGTGCTCACACAGGCCCCCACTGCTGCTGCCTCCTCCCTGGGGCAGGCAGTCACCTCCCTATTGCACTGCTGGGGGGTGATGCCAGGAACACGAGCTTTGTAATTTTCTTTCTTTCTTTTCTTTCTTTTTTTTTTTTTTTTTTTTTTTTAAATTTTTTTCTCCTTTTTCCATCCTGGAGAAGTGACTGAGAAGAGAATACAGTTATGTGGCAATGGCTTGCTCCACGGAGCATGTCACTGGACACATCTGAGCTGCAAAGACCAGGATGGTCAGGTGATGATTTGCCTTGGGGAGACCATATCACTACCTTAATGTAGAGGACACTGTCAGGTGGGCATTGAGGGATCCTGCAATATGGTCCAATAGTGCTGAATAATGCTGAATACACAGGGCCTGAACAGATTTCTTTGCCTTGCTGCAATACAGAGGCTGACTTCTGGCAGAGCATTGACAGGAAGCCTGTTTCACCCTCTCTGGCTGCTGCTTTTACACTTCATAACCTAAACAGGGATATGAGTAAAAATGGTTATTTGCAAAAGACGAGCATTTTGCTGCTAACTCAGGGAGGAGAATTCTATCTCAGTATAGTCATCCAGAACATTAAAGCAATACAGCGTTTTTGTGAGTGAAATTGACTGATTCAGTATTCAGCTGTGATTCTCTAATGATTGGGGGGGCAGAGAGGGTCACTTTTAAAAAGTAAAACACATCTGCACTAGGGAGTTTGCATATTGTGGTGTGAGAAGGGACACTGAGTAGTCTGGAGTACAGTATCTTGAATTTGAAAGATTTAATTAACTTTGAATGTAAACAGTGCTGGTGCAGTGGCTTATTCATTTGTTTAAAGTTGCATAGGCATATTATTTAAGGAGCAGCTTTTGTCTGGGTTCTGTAATAAGCAACTTCTGGATTTACCTCATTAATCTTTTGTACTACCTAGCTGCATAACTGTTGTTTTTAACAAGCTGGAGTTATGTAACATGAATCATGCCTGGTGAGATGCTTGCTAGCAGGAAGAAGCAAGATAGGCAAAGAAATAATGGCACTCAAACTTTTGCAGAATAGGATATGACCGGGTTTTGAAATGCTGAGTGTTGGTACTCCCAGCTATACAGACAAGGTCCAGGTATTAATTAGGAGGATGTGTCTTGGAACAAGGTCTTGGGATGGGAATGTTTAGCAGACAGAAGAGTGAATTTGCTCAGGCATGAGCAGTTCTTGGAGAGTTTTGTATATGTGCATGCCTAACTCCCCCCACCCCCCCCAACCCAACCCAAGCCCCTGCCTTCTTTTTCCTCTGGGATAATAAATGGGAAAATTCCCATGAATGGGTCTGATTTCACATATAAAAGAAAATAACTTGATGAACTGTGATTGCCCCTGTAAAGTGTTATATAAATCTTTTTCCTTCCTCTTTTTAATATGCCCTTATAGTACCATTAGGCATGTGTGCAACACAACAGTCTTCTGTCTCAAGAGATTTTACAACCAGTTTATGGAAGGGAGAAGCGAATAATTGTATGAATGCATTAGAATAAAAACAATTGTTTTAAACTTAATTTTTCCTTTAATAATATTTCCTTGACAATTTTCTCTGCTGTTACTTAGGCTTGATCTTCAAACTCATGCTGAGTTGTTAAGCCTGGGATGCTTTAGTGGCATGTATACAAATATTAAATAATAATGTCAGGAAATAAAGATGCAAGAATAACAGGTCTTCAGATAAAGAGTAGGAATAATGAATATTTTGGAAAGGAATGGTTTAGTGCTCCTGAATTCCCCTTCAAACTGTCCTGCTCCCTCTCATTTTGATGAAATAATTATGTACTTTTCCTCTGCCTTTTCTGTAAGTGGAACAGCTGTAAACTGTGGCATAGGGTTATAAACTCCTGTACTTTTAAACTTTATTGTTATTAATAACAGATGGCCAAAAATGAGTGCTGATATTAATGGTTTCCTGCACTGCCATGTGTGTACATGAACACGGTGGCTAATGGCGCCTTGGTGCAGGTGACAGCTGAGATGTAACAGTGACAAGCAGCTTCTGTGAGCTGCTGTAGCTAGCACCAGTGCTGATAACCTCAGCACAGAGACAAGAGGATGAACAAACACAGATGGAAATTAGTGTTTTCTCGCACAGGAGGCCATGCAGGTCATGGCCAAGGGATGTCAAAAAGGCACTACAAGGAAGTGGACCATGTTGTTCTTGGTATGTCCTTGTTTTCCAAACAAATGCAGGATTCCTCTTGGACTGTCAGTGCAACATCCTTCAGAAGATGCTTTTTAATGAAAACTTAAAATAAATTTCAGTCTTGTGGAGAATTTTTGTTTATCATACTGAATGGACTTAGCTTTGTATAGTCTGTTACAGCAGCAGAAGCTTAGAGCTGGGAATCTAAATAGTGGCACATGAGGACACCAAGACCTTGTAGGTGGAGAAGGATATTTTCCTGAACCTGCATGATGAAAAGCAAAATTAGAGTTCATCAGATGCTTTCTGTTTCTATCAGCTCCAATATTTATTACTTTTGACTCTGAAGTGGGTTTATCTGACTAATGGTTATGTCCTTTCTGCAACTCCCATGATTTACTTGATGTGGATGAACATCGTGTAGAGACAGCGTATAAAATTGTTGACATTTTTGTTGGTGCACTTTTCTGTTGTGGCTACTTAGGAGGGTTTGAGTGTCCTTTACTTGAGTTTCCCATACTCTTTTGGATGAGATGTCCTTGTGGTTTTGTTAAAAGCCATGACTTGTAAAGCCAGGAGGGTCTGAGGGAGCATCACGAGACCCATGGGAGTTTCCACCCTGCGTTTTGGTAGAGTCGAGCTTGGCTGCAGAGGGAGTTGCTGTGGCTGCCTTATCTTGTCAGGTGAGAGCTTGTTCCTGTTGGCTTTTGCTGGGGGGCATCCAGGGGTGGGCTGGGGGCTGAGGAGGGGTGAGCTGGTGGATGAGCTGGGCTGTGCAGGCACAAGGACGGTGCCAGGGCAGGTGAGCATGGCTGGGATCGGTGCCTGCAAGGAGTGAGGGCTGTTCACCATGTGCTGTGGGAGGTGGGGGCTGGCCTTGATTCTGGTGCAATTTCTGTTGAAATCTGTGAGTGAGCAGAGCAGGGTAAGCGTGTGGCTGCTGGATGGAAGGAAGTTAATTGCTGTGAGTGGCACTGATGCACGGACAAGGCGGGGGTGCATCTCTGTGCATGAGCAGGCAGTGGCTTGCTCAGGAGTAAACTCTCACATCATGGGGTCTTTGAATAGATCTTCAGAGGTTACTAGTCCAGGTCACAAGGCTTCCAACAGAGGGATTTCTTGCCCTCCAAGTTGCTGTACACAGTTTCATTTTCCTTGCTTATGTGTATCTTGCTCATTCAAACCCTTAAGTATTTTTAGGTTGTTAATTTGTTTCCATATTGCGGCAGAACTTGAAACAATAACCAACTCAGTTTCACCATTTTTGCCTGTTAAAAAAAGGTGAAATTTAATTTACATTAATTATTTAACCAAATGAGATACTCAGCATGAAAATGATCAGGTGCAAATTAAGATGAAATAAGTAAAGGAAAAAAATATGCTGCACATTACATTTTTCATATTAAGCATTCTATTTGTATTTCATTACCAGTCCATCTGCAAGAAGACTTTTCTTAGCAGATTGAAGCATTTAAAAAAAACTCAAACAAATTTACAATAAGACTGATACAAATAAATAATAGATTAAGATGGGAGAATTTTAAACAAATCTTCTTATTATTGCAGTCTTATTTCCTCTTAACTCTGGTTGTACTGTGGGCCTTGGTATGATGTCTGGAGCCATGCAAAGACCACCCCTCTTCCACATTGTGTTGCTGCAACACAACCTCCCCAGAGCTGCTGTGTGTGTAAAATTGGACCCTAGGTAATACTGAAATTTGTATAATGCGTAACCTGAGTGGTGTGAGGTCTTAGCTCCTTGTCACAGGAATGGATTTGAGAGTCTTTGCCTGGTGGTTGTGCTTGTTGCAGTCCTGCTGCCCCTCAGCCAGTCCTTTGTGAACCTGCCACTGCTTTGGGAGAGGCAGATCACAAGTCATGATGGTTCCACTGTTTGAGGGGATGAGAAGCAAAAGCTTGTGCTCAGTTGTAGACAAGGCTGGCTGTGGGATTGTGTTGATTGCACCATCAGTCTCACCAAGGCGAGTTCAACACCGTGGTGGTGTTGCCATGGTGCATGTTTCTTTGGAAGCACCAATACAACTTCTCTGTCATAGAGAACAGATTTCACCCTGCAAAAATATGTGTACTGTCTTTCTTTACCTTGCAAGGCCCCGGTTTTGAACTTTCCCAAACTCTGGAAATGTTTGTCATAAGGTTTACTTTGTGAATGGAGTTGGTTTTTTTGAGTGCATCATGAAAGATTTGGTTTATCTGCATGGAGCATGCTTCCTTTTGCAGTTGCTTTCCACAGTGCAGTGCTTGTAGATTAATATCCTTTCTGTTGTGCTTGTGCCAGTCAATTTCCCCTGCAACAAGTCCATTTTCCTGGCATACTGTATGCAATAAGGTGCCTGGTTGCACTAGTGAGAAAGAAAGTTTTTTGTTTTTGCTGATGTGTCATTCTTGTAGATTTGAAATGGTAATGACAGTTTTTTTGTAACTATTTTGCAAAGAAACTCTGAAAACTAGAATAGCACTCAGTGCTTCAATGTATATTTTATTCCATCTGAAAAACTGCTTTAAATGCATGTGTTGGCACTTGGAATTGGAATGCTTTGCATCAAAGCTAGAAATGGCAACGTCATATGTATGGAGTAGACCTTTGAGTTTATGGTGGTGGCATGTTTTACTTTCTGTGATGTGTGATCACACAAGCTCAGCAGTACACAATTGACTAGATGTGTTTACTGTAATTCTCTACCCAAGGAAGTACAGTCTAGTGACTTGCAGGCTGGGCGGGGACTCAGTACCCACAGCTTCAGTTCCTGGTTCTGCTACACAGTTCATGAGTTTGGGGCAAGTTTCACACCACCTTACACTGATTTTCATGTGAGTTATGTTCATAAATATGAATGAGGCACAGCAGCATCACTGTTGTGCAGTGTTCTCTTCATGTCAGTTCCACTTCCTTATCTTACAGAGATGCCTTGTAGACAGATGCTGTATTCTGACATTGATGCATAGGGAGCCAATAGGGGTTTTGTGCTAAAACTGACTGTAGGGTTTGGACCTTAATTTTTTTTTGTTTGTGTCTGTTTTTAAGTTACCGTTCTCGGAGCAACCCATAGTTGTGCTATTTACTATGAGCACCTCTGCACATAGTATTTGTGGTGTTAAACATAGAAGTCATTGCAAAAGTCAGGCTACATGTGGCTTTGGAGTCCAGTTCTATCTCCTCTACTTATGAGGAAAAGTATCCTAAGAAAGGTGCAGTCAGCAGCCAAGGCATGAGAGAAATGCAGCACAAATATCTGCCAGATGAATCTGGTGCTTCATTAGCAAAGCCCCTAAGAGAAACTTTAATTTCAGGCAGATTCCTAAGTTGTAGTGAAATCACTGGGTCCTACACTTTCTCCTGAAGTTAAGTATATGGTTGTATACTTTGTGAATAGGAATGGCTTATTGAGCTGGAGCCAGCGTGGGGAATTTTGGGACTCCTGCTGTTCTGCTTACAGTATTTTGCAGGAGAATTTAAGGGTGTAGAATGACACCAACTGGATTCACAGAACAATCTGCTCCTGTTCCCGTGAACTCCAAATTATTTTCCTTGTCACATGCAAAGTTGTATTGAGAGCTGCATTTAAAAACCCATCTGTTGTCCATATTATATCAATATGAAGAAAAATTTTAGACTTCTAAAATATTCTGGTTATGTGCTCCATCCTGCTGTCATCTGTCTTTCAACTACAAGCCATTACTCGTAGTTGCACATTCTTGTAGCTACTCAAATCTTTTCACAAATGAAACTCTGAGTTACTAAACTGCCACGATGGAAGCAGGATGCTACAAACTGGTGGTGGAAAGAAATGACTGCTTTCAGAATATGATGCTTTTGATAGCATAAAATTAATGAATCTGTATAATATTTGTTTTCCTATCAAGTATTGGAATGAGTAATAAATTACTTCAAAAGTTGTCCCATCATATTTTTCACTGCACAGTGTATTTGAAGTATCAACATCTAGGTGTGTTTTGAATAATTCATGACACAAATACTTATAACAAATAACAGCTTTTTAATTTTTACCTTTTTTTTTTTTTTTAGTTTTTTTTTTTTTTTTTAGTTTTTACAGCAAAATAAGATTGTAATTTCAGTACTGCTGGCTATAATTTTCTAATTCACCTGCTGTTGATCTGACTTTCCTGTGTTGCAGTGGCAGTAGCATGAATGTAATTATTGGCAGACACTGCTTTTGAGAGGATAGTGGTGAAGTTCATCAGTGGTGTTTATTTTGGTTTCGTTGTTACATTTTGCTGAAACAGCCAGTTATGACAGAATAAGAGAGACAATATTGTATTATTTTGGATCTGGAATTTTGTCTTTGCAACTGTAATGAGTACTCAGGGGTGTGTGTATGTGTATTTTGTTCTGCAAGAGCTCCCGAGCTTTCCTCTCACCATTTTAAAGCAGTATCTTCTCACTGAGGTCTTTGGGATTTTTTTCAAATGCTGCACTGTGTCCTCACTAGAAAACTTCATGGGACATACTCAGGGATGGGAGCTTTGTAGGTTTTTCCCAGCGAGATACAGGCCACAGATACAAGCTGTCCATTTCACAATGTTTGGGTAGCTGGGCCAGTGTACTCCAGTGTGTGAAATTGCTTCCTTTCCCACTTTTATTTAGCCGTAAGGGTGCACCTCTAGTTGTGAACTTCAGCTTTTGACACCATTTTGCATCTCAGTACATCTGTTTTATCTGCAAATTCTGCATTCTCTGACTCAACATGGAACATTTTTCCTTTAACATGAATGCTTACCATCTCTCTCCTGTCTAAGCAGAAGTTGGAATTGGAAGGAACTTGTAGCAACTGAGTAATTTTGAGACTGCTAGCACTTCATTGAATGTCTTTAGAGAAATTATTAAGAGAAGAAAGACAGACACAGGCATGACATCTCACACACAGTCTGTGATTGCAGGATTTTTTTTTTTTATGTAGGAGACATGGTTACAAGAGATCTTGGGAGGAAGGTCAAATTAATTCCTTTGAGAATACTTTCTGGATAGGAAGCTATGTGAAAATGGTAAAATATTAGAATTGTATGATGCAAGTGATTTTTTTTATTATCATGAACTATTGTTTGCTGTGTGGTAATATCTAAAGGCTTCTATGAAGAATAAATATCGGACAGATGAGGAGAGGAAAGAAATGTTGTCACAGGGATCAAAGATGGAGACAGATTGTGAGATGCCCTCCATGGTCAGATAAGAAATCACTGGCAGTTAAGAACTCAGTCTTTTTCTCAAGTGCTGTGATTTGGTGGCACTCCCAGCACCATACATCACTTAGCATCACAGAGGTCAATCTGTGTGCCTTTGTGCACTGTGTTAAACCGTGTTAAACCTTCAGCAACCCTTTTTCCACTGAAGCTTTTGACATATTTAGTTTATTACATGCATCTTTATGTTGCAATTCAGACCTAAACTTGTTTTATTTTTAAGTTTAAAGGTCCTATCTGACATAAAGCGCATTGATTTTGTGGATGATTTATGAAATGATGTCAGATGCCACTTTAAAAAAAATGTTACTGCCTTGCAAAAGTGAATGTCTTGTTTTCTTTGTTTAGTAACATATTCAAAACACTTGAAGTTTTGGAATAAGGAGATTTCTACCCTGAGGGAGTAGTATCCTGTGCTTTCATTAGGTCATGTCAGGCCATTGTTTTGCTTTTCTTATCGTAAAGATCTTGTGTCTTTATTCGTGCTCAGCTGTGGACTTGAGTTTCCTGGAAGAGAATGAAATAATTAAGAAATAATACTACAAAATCATATGTTCTTTGTAGCTATGTTTGTTTAGTTGAAGAGAGTTCTGATCTGTTGTTATGTAGAGTAATAAGTGGTGTAGATAACTTCCCAGTAATAAGTGGTATCTTGTATCTGCGGTTCTCATTGTAGCTGAAAAGAAATAGGATTCTTCTGTATGAAAAAAAAATAGAGAAATTCAGGGTCACCTGTCAAATGGCTAGTAAAACTGGGGTCTCTTGAGTAGTAAAACTGGGGTTTTCACCCCTGACTGCCAGCTGAGACTCTCAGTGGCTTTTTCTGTACTAGTTTATGACACGATGGCAGGGTTTGGGAAAGGACATGTTTAATATATCGCTGAAGGTGCAGCCTCTGGGGAGGATGGCTGGGTACACAGGGTGGTTTATCAGTAGAAGTCATTAAAGTAGGGTGATTAATGTGGTGCCAGAGAAGGGCATGCGGTGTGTTGTGCTTGCACTTAAAATCTGTGAGCTGCCACTCAAGGTCACACAGCCTAAATGCAGTCCTGGTGAGAGGAGTTGCAGGAGGAAGAAGGGCACTGCCAGCCTAAATTAAGATCTCATATTGCTGTGCAGTTTTGTCAGGGGATGGAAGAACACCTCCTTAATGACTTGCTAATGGGATGGATGAAGCTTGCTTGGTAAATCTGGCTTGGTTGTGCTGTGACAGAGCTGAGATATTAATTTAAGTGATATGAGCAATAGCTTTCCTGGTCACACCCTGGGATACATGTGCCTGCTTTGAAAATAAGCAGAATTTCTAGCACTGGCAGTGAGATGTCTTTCTCCAGAACTAAATTTATCAATACAAGGAGGCATGAGAAGGCAAGGCTTGTTACATCCCATATTCATGGGACTTTTCCTTTGAAATGTATTGTTCCATTTCCTCCAAGTGTTCCTTGGGGAAACAATTTGGATTTAGTATGCATTTTACTATTGATTCTTCATTCGTCACTATGTGCTGCTAGATTTTTTGCCATAGTTTGTGTTTACTTTTATTTGCTGTCAAACACCACCACTCTGCTTGCAAGCTGCACTGTGATGTGCAGGTTCTAGTACACATAGAGAAGTCTTGGTAGAGCAGAGCAGGAGTGCTGTGGGTGACCCCATAAAACACAAAACAGATGTGCAGCAGCCAAGAGATGTGTCAGCCTGCCTGGCTAGCACAGAAACTGCCCCCTGTACAGACCTCATTCTCCCAGCCAGGTACCAACATGCTCTCTTATAAACAGCAACAACAACAAAAAAATTGCACCTAGGGTATTGTAGTCAATCCAAGGGGTAGCTCTGACTGAGAGAAACTGGAGAAAAAGCTCCTGGCAGAGGTTATACACTGAGATTCTCTTCTTCATGTAAATGGCAACAGCAGAAGGAGGATGAAGCTGCACAGCCATATGAATAAATGTGCAGAATCTGAAACTCCCACTTCTGGCTCGTCTATCACATACCATCCTTTTATAGTGTGAGATGAAATGTCCAGCACCAAGTTTCAGCTGCCCTCAGCAGACATGCCATTACCTTCTGTCTCAGTGCATGGCCGTAATCTCATCCTGAAAAATAAGATTTTACCTTCCACTTACCCTTCTGGAGACAGCTTGTCAGAGCAACATGGTACTGCAAACTTATCCCTGCTTAATGTCAGCTAATTAAATTCCGTTTTGAATATAGTACTAAGCCAATTTAATTCTGTCTTTCAGGGCCTGCAGAGACAGTTGTGACTTTCAGATGGGTTTCTGTCTGTGATTAGTGATCAAATCTCTTTGTGCCTTTCTAGACTGACTCTGTCTGTCTTTTTCTGTGTGTCTCTCACCAGTACTTGGGATGTTGTATCCCAATGGGATATGGGGTGGAATGGGATGTTTTTTCCCGTGCTTTCATATCCTCAGCATCTTCTGTCTCATTTGTCAACATTCTCTGTTTAATGACATTTGTTCTCTGAAATTAGTTTCATTACTGTGGTGGAATAGAAAGAGGGATTACTGTGAAATTCTCCTGGTGTTAGATCTTGATTTTAGAGGTTGTTTTTCAAAAGTGTTGATCTTTGGAACGATGGGCATTGGAGTGACCTTCTAACTCTGAGCTGATATACCCGCCTCTGGATGATCATTCACATCACAGTCCAAGTCACAGTCCAAGTGCAACAGCCTCCAGTAATGTTTACTGTCTGTCACTCTCAATATATTTTGTGATCACAAATATTCATGGAAATAAGGGGCAGAATTTAAAAACAAACAAACAAAAAAGATTAGTCTAAAAGAGGGGAAGGTCAAAGCAAGTCATAGAGTGACAAAGTGGCAAAGAATAATGTACTTGATTAACTAAGTAGTGCTGGTGGAATATATTGTGCCAGGGATAGTTTAACAAGTATTTTTCAATTTTAGAGGCTTTCTGTGCAGGTTATCAAAGAAAGTCAAAGAAAAATAGCTTGTCTGGAGATTTTCATGCTTTATTTTCTGTACAGCTTTGGCATGTCCCTCACGCCCTTTGTGCAGCCTTGTGCCAGGGAGTGCTTCCAGTTTCCGTTTCTGAATTCCCCAATGCTGTTGGGCAGCAGATTGCTGTGCATCATTGTGGAACCCCTACTGCAGTTTGCCCCCTGCCTGCAGCTGCATCTCCTTCCTCTCATTCTCTTCCTGCTTTCCCTCCCACTTGTTGATGTGACCTATTTGTGTTCCAGCGTTGCAAGGGCAGAACTGAATGGTCGCTATCAGCGGTGCAATTCCTGGTTACTGAGAAACTACTGATCCTGTTTTCCTCTCAGAGTGCAGCTGCAGTGTGTGTGGAGATGTGGTTTGGGGAAAAGCCTTTGTCATTGTCAAGCACGGGGTCTCTTCTGTATGGTGAAGAGGACTCAGTCTGCATGGGTGTCTGGTATATCTTATTGTCACTTCATCCATCCATCCATCCATCCATCCATCCATCCATCCATCCATCCATCCATCCATTTTTTGTGTTGCATAGTGAAGCATACAAGTGCAAATGTGTCTGTAATACAGCTTCTAATGGCAGAAAGAACAAAATACCAATTTTCTCACCTTTACTGAAATCATGCTGAAGTTGTAAAACAGAAAACAAGTGCCAGGAAAGTAATATTTGAGCTTTAGCTTTATTGAGAGGAAAAGACAGAGAAGTTTTTTTCGGATCATTAATTACATTTTTAAATTTGATTTTAAACTCAAATTTTCTGAAAAGCTATTAAGAGGTGTATTTTTTTGAAATTAGAAGCTATAGTTTTTAATGAAGTTAATAATAAAATATGTTCTATTATATGTATCTGGAGAGTTTTTGAGGCTTGATACCTTCTGACCTGGGTTTGGTATAGAGTTCAATGCTTGTATATAATCAATCTAAGCTACTGGTTGGTTTAGCTGCTTTGTCTGTTTCTTACATCCTCATTCATTCTTCAAATGAGCATGAGGAAAAAGAATTGCTAAAACCCTGGTGAGTCCTGGAGGACAACAGTGGTTTTATAGGGACTTTCTAAATAGCTGTGGTTGTTAGGCCTCTGTAGCTCTGTCGGTGTGACTTCGCTGTGTGCATTGATATGAATATTTATAATACAAAAAATCGCATATTTGCTTCTTCAGTGCTGTACTTTGTTGTAAGAAAGAAGAAATTTGGGGCAAGGGAGTAACTTACCTGTAGTTTACTTTGTATAAATGCAGTTTTAGGATAGTCCTAAGACATGTATACTCAGTTTTAAGACGTGATGGCACACATGTATGGAATTAAGTTGGAAGCAAAAATTTCATTTCAGCTTCCATTTTTTAACTGTGCCTAATATTGCATTTCCTTAAAACATTGCTTGTGAAAATGAAGGTTTTAATTGATAGCACTAGAGATTATCACTGTTTAGCTATAGAAAATAAACAGTTTGGACAAGAACTGTATTCATTTTCTTACCAGTTTCTCTTTCTGTATAGACTATATTGATTTGTATGTTTAGTTCCTAGTCTTTCTCCCACTGAGATTTTAAGCACTGTGTCCCCAATGGATTTCTGTCAACACTAACAATTTCCATAATTGTTAGAACCATGTACTTAAAAGCCTCCCATTTAATTTCCATTTCATTTCACAATGACTTCCATGCTGGCCTTGAAAATCTGGACCTGGCCAAGGAAGAGGATAAAGACTCAGTGAAGAAATCTGGGCAGAAGGGGATCAAATGGAGAATTACAAACTGATTTCCTACAGGACACTGGAGAGTAGGAAGCCAGAGGTAGCTTGTGACCAAGCTACCAACTTTAGATAGGTTTGAACTGATTCACCTGAGGTGATAGACTGCATTTCACTTGGTTCCATGTGTGCTGTATATTTCTGTTCATGATATAGCTATCTGGTGATCATTCTTTTCAATTCATATGGTGATTTAGAACTTTAAAATAAAAGTATTTGTCATAGTTTTTATTTTCCAACACCACTGTTAACAGACATAAAGAAAAAAGAAAGAAAAACGTTTAAATTATTCACCTGAAAAGTCCTGGTAGTTTGCAAGGTAAATGATTAGGTGCAGTCATTAGGGACAGATTATGAAATGACTCCAAATAAATCTGTGAGCGAAAGGAGAATGTCTTGCATGTCTTACTGTGTTTTTCTGTTGAAGGCAGTTGGCCGTGTTTATCCTTCTGTGGGGGGTACGTCACGGATTATTTCTCTGGGAAAGCTTCAGTGGCTTGAGAAATTCTGCTTTTGTAGGTGAAGGAGAGTTATTGGGAAAGAGAATTTCAGAAGTTCCATAGAACAAATCTATCTGACACTCAGATAGATCTCCACGCCATCTGCCAGCCAGTGCTGCCTTCTGAGCAGTCACTGCTCCCATTTTCCTCACTGCTGCTGGATCCCAAGCCATGGCTCAGCATCTGGCATTTAAATGTGCCTATGCCCAAAAATATGTGCACTATTTTGTTTGTGTTTGTACCATTTCAGAAAAGACAACCTTTAGATATTACATTGTCGCATCATACCCATGGGCAGTATACTACCTTTCACCAATCATTTTTTGTTATTGTTTTGGACCCATGGATTGTGTTCTTTGTAACTTTGTCTTTACATGGTTTTATGCTCATTATTGAAAACCAAATGCAGAGTATAAGAGACACTGACTTGCTTAGGTGGCAGCAAATGAAGGTGTATGTGGTACTAGTGAACTGTGGGGTGTTGAGGCTGCTCACTGAAGTGTAATAAAGGCAAGAGCCAAGCCACTTTGGAGGCATGAAGAGTCAAAGAAGCATTGCAAAGAAGCAATCTGAATTCTTGAAAATTCTTTATTATTTACCAGACTTTGTTCTTGAGGACTGCTTACTCTAGGATAAGATGCAGTTTGTAGAGTAGGAGGAGGATCAGCTTCTGTTTGGGGAGGCTTGATTAAGAAATTGGATTGTTTGTTTGTTTGTTGCAGTGTGTCTTGTCATTGCAGATAGCACTGCTAATACAAGCTCATTTTCCATCTCAGCATTGGTTATCTACCAAAATATTTAAAATCACCCATCAGGTGATTTTAAAATATCAAATGATTGTGAATAAGATGATTGTAGTCACCAGTGGGAAGTAAATGCTTTCTTAAGATGCCTTGATCTCAAGAAAATAGGTTAAAAGAGAGCTCCAGTGTATACGTCTTCTTCCAATCCATCAATTTACAATATTGGGGGAGGGGAAAAAAAGGAAAGGTAAAGCCAAACTGACAATGCACTGGTGTACTGGTGAAAGGAATTACATGCTTTTCAAGGATCTGACAAATGGGAAATCTGAAATTCTGTATCTGTCCACCAGACAGTAACAGCTTCTGCTTTAATATCGAAATCTAGTTTCATGCCTTGATAGTATGCCTGAAATATGGTCTGGAGCAGTGGGCCAAAACAGTTTGGCGACATTAGGGCACTTTTCCTGCCATTGTGAATGGCAAAATGTTTTCTGTGAGCCTGGAAAAAGCACAGGATGAATGTGTGAAATGCACAAATGTATTGGCAGAGCTTGCTGTAAACCTCTGAATATGATGAACTTAGTATCTGGATTTGTTATACTTTCAGGTGGGACCCTCTTCTGACATGTGATCTGCCATGAGCTGCTTTGACTCCTACGATGACAATGTTATCACTGCCACATCTCTGGGAACCAGTTATTCACAAGTACACGGTATGTGAAGGTCTGAATCTTACATTAACTGTTGCTTGTTGGAACAACACAGAAACAATAACAAGAGGGTGCTAAAAGTCATTGAAGTAAATGTTAAGCCACATGTACAACCAGTTACAGGGAGCTGTTCCAGAAGATGTTTATCTGCTGGGCCTGGCCTGTGTGTAGAATAGTGAACTGTTTTAACTTGAACATGCATTTATTCACATTCTACCAATGTTTCCTTTGGATGACATTATACTGGTACAGTGATGATATGTAGATCTACAGATGATTATTCTGTCTCAAGAAGGAGGGAGTGGTAGCAGTAGTGTTTTGGATTCTGTACTTTAACTGTATTTATTGTTCTGTACTTTAACTGTATTGCTGAACTTACAGCAGTACTTTTTTTGCATTTAGGAAAGGTTTTTAATTGCTTTCTTTCTTCATTCCATTTTCAGTTTCTGGTCAGTCCAAATTAGATTAATTTCACACTCCAGTGAGTCCCTAAAGAAGTGTAAATTAACTCCATTTTACCAAACTCAACCAGATGATGGCAGTTATTCCCTTGATGTTTATCTTTACATCACCCACCATCTTTGACCAGGATTTCAATAGGAAGTAAATTCATATTTGAGCCTGTTTTCCTCACCCTGTATAAGGAAATGGAGACTGAGATCCACATCTGGTGAAGGGAGGATATTCAATTTATGGCCTACAAGGCAAAAAATATAAGGTCACTGATAGCTGGCATATTTTTCTTTTCTACAATTATGGCTTGAAAATTTTAACACACACTCAGGTCCCGTAAGACTATGGCAAAATGGTCTTATGAGAGTGATTACATTGTTGGTTTTGGTTCTAAAGCAGTTCAGAGCATACCACATAGCTGTTAGCGTGGAACATCTTCATCTGACTTATGGCCCCAGTGCAACTTCCACCAAAGCTGGCTGAAAAAAATTTCTGCATGCTGATGGGAGTGGAATTGCACTGCGTTTAACACTTTCTGTTAGTTATGTTCCCTTCTTGGATTTTTTTTTTTACTGCTTAGTCATTTCTTAGAGATAAGGTATTAAAAATACAAACGTAAAACTGAATTACAAGGAAATGGATAGACAAAATAATGAGAACTCAGTTAGTGAAATGCTTGTTATATGTGATAAGGAGAGATGACTGTTTGCTCTGAAAGTATGTATCTGGCTTTAATGCACTGTATTTTTATATGTAATTTTGAGGACACTGTCAGAAATATGGATGATCCACTGCTACAGCAGTGATGTAAGAGAGGAAAAGCAAGACAGAAGTCTTACAAGGAGCAGGAAGAGAAAGATTGTTCTTCATTGATCAATGCAGTGTGTTTTGGGAAAGCAGTTCAGAACTTGGGTAGCGTGTGTGTTGGTTGGTGAAGGTTTCCACATCTGGCTGGACAGTTCCAAGAGAAGCTCTCAGAGGTGACACCTACCACTAAAGTGAGAGAGCATTGCACCTGCTTCTGCTGGCAGGGCTTCTAGCATGCCTTTGTAGCCATCCCCACTGGTCTCTGCTGGCCAAACACCATTGACATCACGCCTTGCAGACTGTTTATATTTGTTCAGATGTCTCTTCTGTTGTCCATACCTAAGCACCTTTTCCGGAGGGACACAGGAATAAGAATTTCTGTTGCTCATGTTTCTTGTGAGTTGATTAATTTTCAAACATTCAGAATTACTTGATGATATGTGTTTTTGTAAATAAGTTGTTTTGGTGTGTGTAAGCATTAGTAATGGAAAGCTGGTTTGAAGATGAGTTTCATGTCCTGCAGGGACAGAGGTCTGGAAAGGACCCAGCAGACCAGCTGGTCTGCTTTCCTGCCATCACAGGTATCTCATCATGAAAAGCATGAATGTGTCTTGGTTGACATTTTCAGTTTTCTGGTGGAATGTGGCTTTTTTGAGACCTTTTGGAGTTCCAAGGGCAGGTGGTGGGGAGGGGCAGCTGTCAGAGTGGTGGCCGCTCGCAGATCTCTGTGTTCCCCAGCACAAAGAGCCATCTCACAGCTGAACTTTTAATGAGCTGTAGGGCAAGGGAGGCTGTGTCTCACACCTCGTGAGACTTCTGATACGTGGCAATAACCCTCACGGATTTGACATCTACACACATCAAAATGAAATTTCCTTTGACCGGTGAACACAGGAGTCAGAAGGAAGTGAAGGTTTTCATGTTTGTTTTTCCTTTTGAGTGTTATTTTGGTTCTCCTCTTTTGCCAGTTCTCATATAGCATTGCAGACATTTCAGGAAACTAATCTGCAGGAGCACAGCTCATAAAAGATCGACCTGCCATAGGATGAGGCTCTGCTTATTACAGAAAAGCTTCTGAGACAGTGACAACGGAAAAGATTACACACTTCCACAGGAAATTAAATTTGATGTAATATAGTGAAAGAATGACAAAATGGAAAGGGTATATATAACGTATTTGTGATTATTAAGCAGTAGAAAAATGAAAACTTGAGATCCAATAAAGTGCATGTAATTTAGATATGGATAGAAAATTCCCAATAGTTGGTTTTTTAAACTTGGGCCCTCCACTTTGCTTTGCCTTCCCTCAGTGTTGTTATTTCAATGTGGAAAATCATTAACTTCTTAGAATCATAGAATGACTTGAGCTGGAAAGCACTTTTAAAGGCCATCTAGTTCCAATGCCCCTGCCATGGGTAGGGACACTTTCCACTAGACCAGGTTGCTCAGAGCACCATCCAGCCTGGAACACTTCCAGGGATGGGACACCCACAGCTGCTCTGGGCAACCAGTTCCAGTGTCTTGTAAAATTATGTTAACTTTCAGGCACATTAGATTATAAACCTTCTAAATCAAGTTTCAGAGCAGTCCTATGGTATCCAGGTAGATTGCATTCTTCAGCAGAAGGTGCATATGTGACACTGTACCGGGAGAGGCAAGAGATTCCTTCTTTGCTTTGTCCTCTTCCCTTGTGGATGTGAAGTGCCAACAGAGAGGGAAGCTTTTCTTCCCTGTCTGCCCATGCTTGTTGGTGCGGCACAGCCTGGTGCTCCGTGGTCTGTGGAAGTCCCAGCTCTGTCCCAGCTGCCAACTGGAAGGCCAGGGGCCAGGAGGATGCACTGGGGACTGTTCAGGTAACATACATGATTGGTACTGAGGTCCTTGCTGCTAACCCAAGGCAGGACAGGTGATGCATCTCCTTTTCCTCTCTTCCTTGGTGTCGGTGTGGGTGCCACAGTGAGCCTGACTCTCTCCTGACCAGGTGCTTCACAGCAACACATAGGTTTTCTTTCAGATGGGATGGTAATACCCCTAATAATTTTACACCTTAATAATTTTTCCTTTAAGATCTGATTACCTGCAGTTGGAAAGAGTAAGCAGAACTCTGGCAGATTTAACTTTATTAGCCATCATAAATTCTTTCCTTTTTGACTCTAATCAGTCCCTGGAGTCCTTTTAATGCTCTTGACATTGCACTGGCCTTTCATCAGAGCTCAATATACATTTTCCTGTAACTAGAAAGCTGATGGCAGGAGCCTTACGTAAACTGGAGGTAATGGATGCAGCGATGGGGACGTGCGAGTGTCAGACTCGTGCTGAGGAGGGAGGGAGGGAGGGAGGAGAGGGAGCTGTGCTGCCAGCACAGCTCTGCCCTCTGCAGAGGGCAGAAGAGGGAACCCAAAAACACAGGCACTCACAGGGTCTTGTGTGACCCACTAGCACGCAGGGACAGGGAATGAGCTGCCTTGCTCCAGCCTGACAGACACACAGAGACAGCAGAGCTTTTGTGCCTTATTTTGGCAAGTGGGGTGGCCAGCCCTGCCTCAGAAAGCCCCTCTGTGAGCAGCCCCCAGCCCGTGTCCCTGGGGCAGTGAGTGGCCAGAGCCTGCCTGTGGCTGGCATACCAGGAATGGGGGCCGGGAGCGGCACAGGGACCAGTCCAACCTGCACGGGTGGAGGCACTGGGTGAATGGGGCTTTTCTGAGCTGGGACAATGCTAAAAGGAAGGAGTGTTACCAGGTGGTCGAGGGGCAGGCTCCAGAGCAACAAATGCTGCCTTCATAAAGTCGCTACCTGGGTTATTGCCTCTCTGTCCAGCCTGCACACAAAATCCTCCGGAAACCAAGAGGGGAATTCCCTGGTCGGTAGTCTGTCTGTCTCTCTGCTGTCCAGGAATTCATGGGAAGGAGAAGGCATCCCAAGAATCTGCCCCAGTGTGCAAGGACAGTAAATTCCCTCTTGTTTTTCCATATACACAAGTCAGCAAGTTTCTTCAGCAAATGCCTTAATTTTAAGCTTAATACTATGCAAATATTTAACTTGGGACAAAAAAAGCTTCAAGCTGGCTTCAGACCATGGACTGGCTTCCAGTTGTTTCTGCAGGTACAGATTCAATGTTTATGTACATGAATGGCTATTTGTTTGTTTGTTGATTTATTTAGTATGGTAATATTTTTTATAATGGACTTGGGTATTTTTGTACTCTGCTTTTGCTTTGAACATAAAACTCTCTGTATTTGCAGTTCGTGTACAGGCATTTTCAGAAGCTTTGGCAAAAGGCTCAGATCTGTTGAAGATAATCACTGTAGGCTGAATCTTTAGGATGACACAGAATTGTACTGACTTTGTTTTTTCTCTAACTGAAGTGCCCAAAGCTGTTTAGCACTGATATCCCACCAGCCTAGGTAATTAAAGAAAGGTATTGAAAGATTTGCTCCCTACTGCAGGATCTTTATCGTGTAATTTGTTTATCCAGACAAATGGGTACAAAAGAATATTCAGGAGCATCAAGAGCATTAGCAATACATAGGTTTATTAGGTTTCAAAAGTCTGCTTAAAATGCCACCTTGAAGGATAACACTTTTCTGTATCCACATATACTTCATACACTTATGCTTTCTGCAGCCCTCATCTCAGCTGCTGCAGGCCTGAAAACAGCCTCCTATTAAAGAGGGAAAGACCCTGTCTTGTGGACCTTCTCTATTGTGCTCAGCATGAGCTTTTGAGTTCATGAAGATGAGAATAGCGATGTCAAATGTGTTCAGTTTGCGTGTGGCAAGATAGAAAAAGCAAGCTCTGTGTGAAGATGAGCAGGCAAGAGAGATATTGAGTGCCTTAAATACTAAGGGAGTTAATGCTATGCAGTGATTTTGCTTCTGTTATAGGAAGTGTAAGAACAGTATGCTTCCAAAGCATAAGTACAGCATAAGTACATCGCCACCCAAACTGCAAAGGTTTCAGTTCCATGGCAACACGGAGGGCCTGGCTGTGCTGAAGGTGGATGTATTAAAGCATTCAGAGTGAGGGGTAGGGACTGAGCTGGGCAGAAATAAAATGCACCCAAATTTTTCCTGTCAACTTATTTATATATAAAGTAAAGCCTTTGTTCTTAGAAAATCAAAGCTGACATGAATACACCTGCTCCCCCCCCCCCCCAGTTCTCTCTGATTCTTTTTTACATACATTTTTATCAGGCAAAAAGCAAATGAAGAGGCTGGGTTTTTCAAGGGTTTTTTATAAGACTGAAAGTGCAGCAGCACTTGAATGTTGCAAGAAAATAATATTAATCCCTGAGATGGTTGTATATCCCTAGAGAGAAAGACTTGGGATGGGGGTGGAGGGACATATTGTTTCCAAGATGTACTGCTTTACAGAGCAGGGTAAAGCAGTGGGTGGGTGGTTGGTTTTTGTTTGGTTTTTTTTTTTGTTATTATTATTTTCCTTGATCCTTTTCATCTGCCCTTTTTCTGCCTTTCTCTACATCTACTTCCAGTTTCCCCTGCCTCCCCTGGCTGAGGAGCAGGAAACAAGACTTAGCTCTGTTTCCTGACATCCAAAGAAATATAAAAGTACAAAGAAACAGTGTATTTTGTTTTCCCAGCTGACTTGGATTCACAGACCTGCACTAGAAAGGCACCTGCTCCCTGAGAGGTCAGGAGTCACCCTCCAGAACAACTGGGCAATTGGCCAGGGAATAACTGAGAGCTGATCACTACGTGAATTTTGTTTGATCTGCTTGGTTGACTGCAGGAATGTAGGATGGGGGATTGTGATAAATACATTTTGCTCAGGGTGAAGAGCCTACCTCAGGCTGATCTGACAGCTGTGCTGATGGGTGGATGAATTGCAGATTTGCAAGGTTTAAAGTCAGACTGGGCAGTAGGAGAACCTCCAGATGTTGGCATTTGTGAGGCTAACAGCAGTGCTAATCTGGCATAGCAAAGCCAACAGAAGTGGCAAGTTAAACTGGATTTACAGCTGCTCTGTATTGCTAAAACAGGCAAAGCAGCCAGAACATACCAGTGGATCTAGCCTAGAGATTTCAGCAAGGTTTCTCTGTCTAACTGGGGGGAGAGTTTAGCTCTGCAGTTGAGAGTTGCTGTGCAAGAGGAGAGCAGTTGACCAACTTCCAACTGCAGATATACTCTACAAGAGGAGAGGAGGAATAAAATAAATCTGGCTTTTAATCTGTATCCTTTTCTTCCTTTTAAAAAATTGGTTTGGGGCTTTTGTTTGTTTGTTGATAAATAGCAGCAGGAATATATTTTTCCATAAAAGCAAGTAGCCTTTCTTCCGTTGCAGTGGGAACCTTGTGTTTGAGATTTTGCTTGGAGGAAATTTCACCCTCTTCAGGAGACCAGGGCAATGTGGTTAAATCTTTTCTAAGGGAATAAATAGCATTGAAGTGATCCTGTCTTGGCATTCCACAAAGGGGGTGGATTTCACCCTCCAGGCAGTAGAGCTGCAAAGTAAGAAGGTGTCATTTTAAAATGTTCTCTTTCTTAGAGAGAGCAGCACTAGTAAGACCAGGTCCCTTGCTGCACTTGACATCCTCATAATTTTGCTGCTGTTGCTGTGGCTTCTGATATCTGCACAGGCCCCCAAAACAAGGAAGCTCATTAAAGGCTGGCATATGCTTCCCAAATTGTCACACCTTCATTCTCCTGAGTTTTCACAAAGGACCTGCTGTGTATACAGACCTAAATGAAGAGGAGTAATCACTCCAGCCAACAATGTAGCAAGAGAGCCGAGGGATTCCTTTGTGGGTGTCCTTACCTGATATAACCCTCCAAACAGCCCAGCTGCTCTTTGTCAGCACCTTCCCAGGGGAGTGCCTCAGTCAGCTTGGCAGGAAGGATGAACAGAAAGCACCAAGAGGAACATCAAAGAAAGAAGAAAAAGAAGAGAGAAATCAAGGATGGGAGGAGTAAGGAAACAGAGCAAAGAGTGATCAGAGAAAAAGCAGGGCTAGGAAGAGCACAGCAAAGGAAAGAGATGTTCCTCCGGTGCCTATGAGGAGAAAGCTGGTTTTCAGATGTAATGCAGACAAGACCAAACAAAACAAAAACAAAAACGGAGCAAGAAAATTAAAATACACAAAGTGGGAGAAGGTACTGGAGGAAGGAGAATTCAGATTGACGTGAGAAGATACATAAAATAAATGGAAGAATTTCGTACCATGGTCTAGCCTATTTTAAATAGTAGTTGCTGAGTTTGCAACCTTCTTTTTATGGAGATTTTGGGGTCTGGTGAGGAGCAGTAGGGCCATACCAGGAGGCTGCTGCAGACACCAGAATGGGTGGTTGGAGGAAGATCTTTTCTGTACACCATGTCTGGAAGCCTAAAGCCAGTATGAATGTCCCAAAGGAAAATTGCTCATCTTGCATCTGAAGACTGACAGTCAAAAATGTGCCTGCTTCTCTCTGAAGGTATCTGAGGAAGGGCTGTTGCCATGCAGGCAGGGGTAAGGGCTCCCTCTAGATCCCTCTTCCAGTTGTTCAAGCTATCTAGGTTATAGAAATAAAGAGCTGAATGGAAATTTTAGTTCTGGCTGTGAAAAAGAATCTTCTGAATGAATTCTGCATCAAATAATGAATGTCTTCTTTCCTCCTCCTCTCCACCTACCTTGTTCCTAAACATTAACATTTCATGTCAGTTGAGCTAAGTTCGGTGTCAGACTCAGAGGATCTTGCTGAAAAATACACCCCTGTTTTGTGGCAAGCCAGAGGAGATGAGAGGCTTGTGGTGTTTTTCCTTCTTAAGCTCTTCTCTGCTGGGAAAAACAGTTAAGGCTTGTGTGAAGCTGTCTTCTTCCCACTCTCCTAAACTTCACTCATAAAAATGCTGCTCTCTCGACAGCTTTGCTGCTTCTCTGAAGAAGGCATGGCTTGGCCCACTTAGTGCCATCTCTTGCCAGGGGATGTTTTCTCAGGTTGTGGTGACTTCCATCTTGATAGGAGGCTGAAGAAGATTGCTGTGGAACAACTCATTGGCAATACTAGCTGTGTCATTTGAAAATGGTTACTTAAGCACAAAAGGGAAGAAAGAGATCAGAAATTATGAGATTTAAACCCTCTCCAAAGCTCCAAATCTCCAAATAATTTCTCTTTTCTGCTTCTTCATTTCTAAAGAGTTAGGCAGTATTTGCTTTATATTTTTAAACTTTTTTCAGAACCACGAAGGTGAGAAACATCCTTTCTCTGAAATAGGTTGTTTTGTGGGCAGTGGTACCAGTGTGTGCCAGGCTGAGGCTCAAACCCTGGCTGACAGTGGCCATGCAATACCCGAGGGCTGAGCTCGGGGCATCAGTCTAGAATTCTTCCTCAGAGCTACCTACCAATTTTCTCCAGACTTTTTGGAATGTCACTGCTGAAATGCAAGAAAATAACACATATCTGCAGAGGTGGAGAAGTGTGCATTCAAAACAGTGGGTTTGTTGTACAAGAAGAGGAATGTTACTCTGGGCAGTCATCTCTGAGATACTCTGCAGTATGTGGTACTATTTAGTGTTAAAAGCATGGGGACAGGAGAGAGGCTGGAGACCTTAATAACTTTTCCTCCTATAGAGAAAGCAAGTGGTGAGGCACAAGAAGGAGATGTTGGTGAAAACAGACCTTTTCCAGTGAGTACAGTCTTGCTGCTT
Source organism: Muscicapa striata striata (assembly GCA_030060385.1). Classification (NCBI taxonomy): domain Eukaryota; kingdom Metazoa; phylum Chordata; class Aves; order Passeriformes; family Muscicapidae; genus Muscicapa; species Muscicapa striata. Next base: position 3,632,061 of record JAREIS010000010.1, on the reverse strand, counting down.
TTGGTGGAGAGAGTAGGGATGTTCCTGTATCTCACTGTAGTGATGCAGAGATGTGCTGAGACTTGCTTATTTAGATCAGAGTTGAGAAGCAGAGACATAAAAATTGCATGTGGCTTTGGAGTGCTGTAATACACCTGAAATCAAAGCCAGTGTGATGTGGAAATTATGATGGCTGATGTTTGTGTAACCCCAAATCTCTCAACCTGTACCTGAATTGTACCTGAGTTGTTAGAGGAGCACCATCCCTAACACAGATGCCGTGTGAACAGGACAACCATTTCTGCATAGCAGGAGTAGGTTTTTTTCCCCCCTTCTCTCACCTGGGTGTCAAGTCTAGCAATGAGGAATCAAATTTAGCCCTCACTGTTTGTTTCAGGCCCTCTGAGTCTTTAATTCTTTGCCAGCAGCAAAACAATTATTTTTGATAGGCATGCTAGTTGTTTTTTAATTTGTTTATAATCAGTTTTCTAGGAGGTTGCTTTGATGTGGGAGGAACTGAATTCTTTGGGTGTAAATATTTGCTGTTGACTCTATCTTAGTCATTAAGAGATGTTTTCCACGTTAAGGTGCCTTTACTTTTAAGGGCTAATGTGAAGCATCTTCTGACAGCAGAAACATGAAATGTATGACTGCCTAAAGAGGAACCATTTGCTGAGCTGCAGCATGTGAGGGCAAGACCAGCCCAAGCCTTCTCCAGCTTCTTGGGGAGAGGCCAAACAACCCCCAGGCCCCTCTGGCTGCTTTGTTGCTGTGGCTGCCCACACCAAGCCCCAGGTCCTGGGACCCTGCAGGTGCTGGTTTCAGCTATTGACCTACATCCCTGCTGAAATGGCTTCACACTAAAAGATGTCACTGTTCTTTTCCAAAAAGAATGTGTCTCTTTTTTCTTGGGCTTTTTTTCTTTTAAATAAATTCCCTTGCCACCTTTTTGTATTTTCCAACTGCAGCTCTTTTAAGGCTCCCTGCTTCTGCAGTTTTTTGCCTTTGTATAGGTTATTTTTGGAAACTGGGGAACCAGGAGGAGGGAGGAAATTTAGGGGAGTTAGCTGCAGAAGAAGAAAGCCCTTTCCCTTGGTGTGCTCTTTCTTCCCTGCCCTTTCTTCTCATGCCCTCTGTGGTCTGACCCCGTTGCGTTGCTCATTCCAGGGCGAGCCGTGGCTGACCCTCTTTGTGCCCGGCCAGCGGCTCCTTCCCACGCGGAGCTGCTTCCTCCCTGCACTGCCTGCTGCCTCTCTGCTGCTTTTCTGGGTCAGCCACTCACCCAACAAGTGGGTAGGTGGTCGGGCAGAGTTTTGGGAGCTGTGAAACGCTTGGGAGGTTATGTGCCTTGGGGTAAAAATGTGTGCAGAGAAGAATGTGTTCCCTTCGTTTTTTCCTCAGGGGAGCAGCCCCATCAAGGTGGTTGGCTTTTTCTTGAAATGCCAATGTGTTTTTTTATATTAGAATTGTCACATGCTGACTGCCAAAATGTGCAAGAAAAAACCAAATTCTTTGAAAGACTGGGGAATAGCAATTGAAACCTGACCTGGCAGAGAGACCAGGAGCTCACCTTTTGGATCTGGTGTGTGGGGCAGGAGTGGAGAGCACAGACCCCCCAGAATGCCTGAACTCTTCTGAACAGGAACAATAAATTGACCACAAAAATGTAAGGAGAAATTTTCTCTGAAGGAGCAACCAAGGACTCTTTTTCCTGTCTAGGTTTTCTAAAATTACTAATGCATAGAAAGTCATTGACCATACGGTAAGTCAGGCTGCCCTTTTGCTGAGACAGTATCCAGATAATTGAGATGCCTGTGATTACCCAGGAAAACTTGCTGATGTTTACACTGCTGTCAGGTATTGAAGTCACACCACAATATTTGTTGTGGTGTCTTGCAATAGGTTTTAAAATAGATTGACATCACAGCACAAAGTGGGAATTTTCCTAATTTTTTCAGTGGTTATGAAAATGCCTAAATCGCAGTGTAGCACAGTAAATGTTAAACGCTAAAAGCAGGATTTATGTGTGCTGACAAGAGGACACCAAGTAGAGAAGGAAGTAACTTGAGTTTGATAGGAATATGGAGGAAATTTAAGCCAGGTATGGCTAGAGACTCAGAGCATTAATATGGTGATTTCAAGGGATGAATTTGGGTCAGCATCATACCAAGAGTCCGCATTGAGGAAAACTTTAACCCTAAATAAAAAAATTTTAAGAAGATGATTCTGTACAAGAAGCTGCACAACTGATGGAAAAAGCCAGCAAATATGAGGAGAATGAAATCAAAAGAACATGAAGTACTGTCTTAAAAGGCATGGAAGTAGAGGGAGTTTTACTATCATGCTTTGCAGAGATCAATTGAACTGTGCAGAGTGGTTATGCAAAATATTTGCTGTAGGGAAGTAGCAGTTTTCCATAGATTCTAGGAACGAGTACTGGCATGCTGCCGGCAGTGATTTATTTTCACCCAGCCCTGGTGCTTGTGTCTGGCACTCAATGAAATCTTCCAGGGTAAATTATTTATTTAATTAAGAATGGCCACAGTTGCACCAAGAAACTGGCAACACAGCAGCAGGAAGTCTGTTAGAGATTGCATCTAACTTCTTACAGATAGGCTGTTTATATATGCTTTCATTAATTAATATAATAAATAATTGTATGTTGGCATTTTTGTTAATTAGCAACAGTTTCTAGTCTGACTGCGGTGAGTATACTGCCATGCATTGTCGAAATCTAACTTCTTGATTAAGTAACCCAGAGGCTTGTGTAGCAAGCTAAGACATCAGATTGTTGCAAATGAACTTTTGAACTTTTCATAGGAAAAGGAGCTGTCAGTAAAAGAAGAGTCAGATTTGTCAGTGCGTAAGCTGGAGCAACCCAAAAACTTTCATTTCAGTAGGCATTCCCAAAAGAGGAAGGAGAGATATCCCCCTCTTCTTATGCCAAGTTGGCAAGATAATGCTTTTTTCATAGTTTAATTTATGCCAGAGATAAGAGATAAAAGATGGTGGTTTGAGGGAGTCCAGGAAGAGAGGAATTTGGATATAAATAACAACTGAAACTGTCTTTTGAGGAGAAATCCCTGAAGAATCTCTATGAGGTTTCATACTTTTTTCCCTTGTTGTTTAAGAAGTATAAAAGATGAAGCAATGCAATGTGGTAAATGTACTTTTTTCAATAAACCAGATTTTTAAGCATGCTTTATGAGCTTGATCCTTGTGTTCTTTCCTTGGTTGTTGAGCAATATGAAAAAACCTCGCAAGAAGAAAAGAAATAACCTCTTTTAGAGGAAACTACTCATGGATTTAAGCTGTGCAGTGTGCCACAAAGGGAAAAAAATGGATAAAGGTTTTGAAAAATATCACAAATGGGCATTTCTGAAACATCAGGCATAGTTGGGTTTCAACTGGCCCAGTATGCAAATCAGCATAGAGCTAAATGCACGTCCTGGGGTGATCTCCCCTTTTGGCAGGTGCTGGTGGTGGGGACCAGCCAGGAGGCTGCAGCCAAGCTGGGTCTCTCTCTTTGCAGGGAGTGGTTTGGACATTCTCCTTTCTTGCCCCTGCAGTTCCTTCAAGGCCCTGCTGGCTCTCTGATGGTCCCTGCTGAAGCTGTCCACACCAATGTCTGAAGCACCTCTTAGAGAGGCCAGCTTTTCTTTTCCTTGGCTGGATTCTCCAGTGCCGCCAAAGCTGGAGGCGGGTGGGTAGGTGGTTGGAGATTGAGTAAAGGCTTCCCACTGTCCTGGCTGTTGTTTCATGTCCCAGATGGGCTGCTCCTGCTACCTGGGCTGGTTTGAGCAGCTGGGTGGGTAGTGAGCTGTTGGATTGCCAGGGATTTCTGAAGGGTGAACACCTTGGATTGGCTTCCCATGGGCACAGGCAAACTCTAGAGCTGGCAGGAGCACACAGCTGGCATTGAGAGGAAGAAGCAAAGTGGCATCCTCCTTTCTTGGGGGGCAGGTCACCACTGGACTGACCTCACTGAAGCATGAAACTTCATCCTCAAGGGCGGGTCAGATGGTGTGCATGTGAGGTTGTTACACTTAAACATGATCTTACATTGTCACAGTGCTGAGGGATGGAGAAAGTGAAGACAGTGGAGTTTTCTATGCTGCCCTTTCCCACTTCCCAGTTTTGGTGACCCCTAGTCACTCTATCTGCGTTTCCCTTTCCAGATGGAATTAGAAATGGGTATACATTCTGAATTAATTTTTTATTTACAGTACCTGTGGATGAAGATTGTTTTTACTGATTTGCAATCAAACATCAAACTGAAATAAATGTCATTTCAGAATAGTCTCTTTGCAGTCACTGTTTCTGTTTTTGCTTTACAGTATCTCTGTACTGTACTCCTAGTTCTGTGCACTGGAATTACAGAGTCAGAGAATGATGTGGGTTAAAACGGACCTTTAAAGATTATCTATAAAATAAATATAACCCCCCTGCCATGGGCAGGGGCACCTTCCACTAAACCAGATTGCACAGACCCCCTTTCAATCTGGCCTTGAACGCTTCCAGGGGTGAGGCATCTACATCTTCTCTGGGACACCTACTCCTGTGCTTCACCATCCTCACAATAAAGAATTTCTTCTTTATATCTAATCTAAACCCACCCTCTTTTGGTTCAAAACTGTTGCCCCTTGTCCTATCACCATAGGCCTTGGTAAGAAGTACCTTTCTTCCAGGTCCCCTGTAGGTACTGGAAGACTGCTGTAAGGTCTCCCCAGAGTTTTCTCTTTCTTCTTCAGCCTGAATACCCCCCAAGTCTCACGGAGCTCTCTAATCGTCTTTGTGGCCCTTTCTGGATCCACTCCACCAGGTCCATGTTTGACTTGTGATTGTCAACAGAACTGCATATGGTATCCAGGTGGGGTCTCACAGCAGCCCAGTAAAGGGACAGAATCACATCCCTTGACCTTTTTAAGTTTTTTTTTTTTTTTAAGGTTTGGGTTTATTTTTCGTTATTCTACTCTGGTTTTCTTTTTGGCAAGAAATTAAACTTCTTTGTCCACATTGAGTCTGTTTTGTCTGTAATGGTAAGTAGTGAGTGATCTCCCCCATCCTTATCCCATAATTTTTTTTTTCCTCCCATGTACATTTGAGGAAGGGAGTGACAGAGCAGCTGTGGTGAGCACCCAGTGTCCTGTCAGTCAACCCACCCCACAGTACCCCCAAGTCCTCCACAGGGCTCTCACACCATTCATTCCCTGTCTGTCCTGATAATGGGGGTTGCCCCAACCCATGTGTGGGTCCTTGGCCTTGGCCATATCAAATTTAGTGAGGTTCACACTGGCACACTTCTCAAGCCTGATAAGGTCCCTAGAGATGGCATTCCTTTCCACCAAGTGTATCAACTGAACTGCTGAGCTTGGTGTCACCTGCACACTTTTCAATTCCACTCTGCCATTAATTAAAGTATTGAACAGAATCAGTGCCAACAAGGTTCCATGAGGAACACCACTTGATGGAGATCCCTCTGGACACTGAGAGGTTGACTCTCTGGGTGTGGCCATCCAGGGAGTTCCCTTTCTATTGAATGGTCCAGCCATCAAATCCTTATCTCCCCAATGTAGAGAGACAGAGATGTTATGTGAGACTGTGTCAGAGACCTTAAAGAAGTCAAGGTAATTACATCAGTTTGTCTTTCCTTATCCACCAGTTCAGTCATTGTAGAACAGTATACAGAATAAATCTGTCATGTTTTGATGATTAACGTTTTTTGGTCCCTTCAAGTCAAGTTGCCTGCATATGATGTGAACAGACCACTGAGACTACTATTATTTTTCATCACCATATTCTAGAAATACCTTAGAGGAATTTTGGTAAAAAATAGATCTAAAGGTATTTTTGGTTATTATCTTGGAGTAGGGTTGTACACAGACAAGACTATTGCTATCAAATGCTAGTTTCTTATTTCAAGAAAATTTGGTTTCAGGTGCTCAGGCAATAGCTTTCTTTAGTTTTATGGTTTGTTTTACTTTAGAATTTTGTCATAGACTCTGTAATTTACTGTTAACTATTCTACCAATGTATCTAGCTTAGACTATATCAAAGGTAGTGTTAATTTGCGATTTAACTTCAAGTGTACTTATTTCCACAAGTAAAAGTGTAGATTTTTGTGTTAAATATCTAAAATAAGCACAAGTCCTACCACCATCATCCATTGTTACTCATCTTAGATTTCTTCAGGGATGCTTGAATGCAAGAGGAGGTATCAGAGTCCAGCTTCCAAGTAGAGAAAAATCAATATGTAGTCTCAGAAGCCTGTGCTTCTATAATATTTTAATTTTGTTTTCCAGTTATAATCAATATTACCTGTTTTGCCAATGCTAGCAATGAGAGAAAGGCCCTAAGACATTGATGGGCAGACAGACTGAGAATAGCATGAACTCTATTTATGCTTCTGACATCAGTGACCTTGTTTATCTAATGTTGTATGATATGGTGACTAAATGCACCATACTATCCCATCCTCAGTAAGCCAATATTTTCTAATACTGCTCCTTGTTACAAAAATCATAGAAATGTCAACTAAAAATTTGTTTTTTGTGAGGTATTCTCTTACTGTCTGTTTGGAAATCTCATAGTCTCTCTGCTTTTCATAAACAGTATTCCTGCACTACATTAATGTATACTCCAAATTGGATGCTTCTGGGCCAGTAAGAGATAATTCATCACCTTCCTACTTCAAAAAGCATATTAAAACTATAATGAAGTTTTGTGGTGACTGGACATCTCTACACTCTTTAATACTTACTTGGATGAGTATACTTGGTTACCACTGTAACCATGATTCCTGTTCTGTCCTTCACCTGTTTTCATTATATTTTCTCTGTATTGAAAAGCCACATATTTTTACTACTGGAAAAAGCAAAAACTGCTCCTGCCAGATCCTAATTTTTCCACCATATCTCCTTTTTTCCTGCAGATACCACTTTCACTGCCCGTCTATCACATTACCACATCTGTACTTATTCTCTTCAAGATTTTGCTGGGTTCTTTAATGTTTCAAGAAATCAGGCTTTTGAAAAATCGGTTGCCTTCCAGAAAAGAAGCTGCACAAACCAGCCTTGTTCTAGGTCTCCTGTGTAAGAACTGGCAGGACCAACCGCTGATTGTAAAAAAAAAAAAAAAAATAAAAAAAAATAGGCAAGCCGAAAAATGGACTGTGCCAAAAATCTCACTTTCCAAATGGTGTAAAATGCCTGTTTTATGCAAACAAAGGGTTTTTACTGCTCCATGTTCAAATAGCCCTTCATCTTTTAATTGATGTGAAGATTTAGCTTACGACTGCCTAATGAGTATTGACTGAGTCTGTACCATCCTTTTCCTAGAGGTGTATATGAAAGTAATATTAGCTGGAATGTTGTAGTGAGGTGCCAGAGAAATGGAGCCCTAGGACTCTTCCAAAATGCCTGGCCACTGTGATTAACCCATTCTGTCTTCCAACAGGCAGATGGCACATGGGAAGGTAACTTTCCAAAGATAGCTGGAAGTTGCAGGATCAGCCGGATGCTTCCCACATATTTGAGCAGTTTTTGCTTTACAATTGCTGTTCAAACACAGAAATGCACAGTATATGCTGCAGCTTCCTTTTTCCCAATCAAGGTTTCAACAAACCTTTTGAGGATTATAAATGCAGCCCTAAAAGTTAGTCTATCTCACAGTATTTATTTTGAGCTTCAGATCCTGATCTCCCTTCTAGGTTTAATTTGATTAACGGTTCATAGGGCCATCCAGAGTTCTCCATAGGGGTTTATGGCTCTAATTAAATGCACAGAGGCAGCCACCCCAGCCAACCTGTGCCTCTTTTAGCTGGACAAGGAGGAAGAGAACAGAGCTTTAACCCTGATTTCCACACAGACTTCTATTCTCTTGCATTCTTTGGGCAGCCGGTAGCTTAGAGCAGATGCACTCAAAGGTGCCAAAGAGCTGTTCTGACAGCTGCCACCACAGGCTCAGCATTTCCTGGGACAGCTCTTCCTCAGCAGGGGCTTTCCTCCAGCCAGGAGAGATTTCCTCTTTGGGATTTGGACACTGTTTTGTTGACCTCACCTGTCACACTGGAGATGATGTTCAAAGTATGTGTTAGCATCCCTGCCTCGTGCCTTTCCTAGATTTGGAGATGTGCTCCAGCTGTGTCCCTGCTGGACAGGGACATGCAGCTAGTGGTACCCGATACAGTCTCCAGGAGAGGGGCTGGAGGCAGAGGGGATGGGAACAGGGAGGGTGGGATGGGGACTCTGTCCCTTTGACAGACATCAGAGTGAGAGGAGAGGAAAGCTCTCCCTGCTCACCAGGGCTTGTGTATGGCAAAAGGGAGATCCTGGGCTCTGAGCTGTGAAATTGTCTGATCCATCACAGACTAACTTCAGAATGTGTGGCAGAACATAATAAAAGGCTTATAAGCTTTTTAAAGGCTCCTGATGGGGAGGGAATTTTACTGCTTCTGAATGGGTGAGGGGCTTCCTGTGTTTCATGCAAAATTTCAAGGTTGTATTTTCCCGTGGAATGTGCAGACTTGTTATAAAGCATATTTATGTGCTTCACCGCTTCTTGGTAAGGTGGTATTGAACACAGTTATACCTCTCCTATTTTTCACAGCACTTATGCTATTTAAAGAGCTCCTACCGTTGAGAGCACTAAGGGATTTGAGTGTTTTGATTCCTGTATCTTCTGTAGGAAGTGGCTGGTTTTATTCTAGGGCATTGCATTCTGGGGGCACCAGTGAGAGACCCAGGAATGTCAGGAGAAAAGACAGACTGCTGCTCAGTGTCTGCAGGAAATTGGTGAGGAAAATCAGCTAGAGGGCACCAATATTTCTTCTTAGGACTGTTAAATTAGGCCATGTGGACTGGCAGCATATGGATGCATGAGAGAAACATGAGGGCTTTACGAAACAGTTGTGCTAAAAATAATTTTTGGTGTTATTTTTAATAATGTTATCACAGATGAAGAAAGTGAGGTAGAAGTTCATAGCCTGAGACAATTCCTTCTCCTGCTTTACAGGGTAAACACTATAAATTCTTAAGTGTTTATTTGGCTAGGTAATGCTCTCCAAAAGTATGTCAATGAAATAGGCATCAGAGCCATAAAATATTTTCCTATATTTAGATTCTGAATGTGCAATAAAAAGTCAGTAAACTTTAAACTCCTGTGCAACAAAATTACTTTCAAAAAGGGGGTTTGGATGTCAAAATCAAATATTTAAAAAAATAAAGATTTTAATATTGCCCGAAATGCACAGAGTTTTGTGCTCAGCGGTGCTGGTAGGCTCAGCTACAGCCTGGGAAGTTTTGTTGCTGTCTGGGCATGAGAAGGATCCTGAAACTGTTGAAGGGGGCAGGAGTATTGTGGGATTATCAGTTGATTGGTTAATTTAGAGGATTATGTTTTTAATGCCAAAAAATCCAGCTGCACAGAATTGCAGAATAATTTAGGCTCAAAGGGATTTCTGGAGATCCTCTTTCTAGCCCCTGCTCAAGGCGGGTGCACGGTACGTGGTTTTGCATGTTGCAAAACTTACCTTTACGTGGTTTTGATTTGTGCAAGAAAGATTAACTATTTGCAAACTTACCTTTACATGGTTTTGATTTGTGCAAGAAAGATTAACTATTTGGATATTTTTCTTTGTGTCTAGTACAGGGAAAATACCAAAGAAGGATAAAAATTAAGGCAAAAGTTGGTCCAGATAGCATTTAAACAGCACCAAAATATCCCATACCATTTGGTATATATTGTTTTAGGTTTTTTTATTATTAAAAAACATTGCTCTAGGGTAGCACGAGGGGCTTAGTTAAAAAATTTGTGAATTAATTTCAAATTGTTCTTTTCATTGCTGGCTAATATGCAGGAGGGATTGGTAAATATTGACAGCAAAGGCTATACAGCATTTCTTAGCCAGTGGTTCTGTTTAGACTTAATCGCTATAATGCAGTGTTGAAATTTACAAAACAGCTTGTAATTGCAGTAGCTTATTTAAACCAGCTATTTGTGGTTATGTCTGCTGAGGAAACTTAAACTTCAATGTTCCCCAGCCATCTAATAGCAGCAAATTGACTGCGGGTCTCTTGAAGGAATATCTAAATGTAGGCTGTTGAATAATCCCTTTGGGGGCCCTGTAACTATTTTTGTGCCTGGATATGCGTCATCAGTGGGTATTTTCTCTGGTGACTAGCTTACATCAGTAGGTCTCCTTCCATACGCTCTATCAGTGAGTGACTTATGATTGATGGGAGTCACGGCTGCTGTTTAGCTTTTATCTGTGACCTCAAATAATGGACAACGGGAATTTCCAGGCTGTTAAATTCCTTGAATGACTGAAGACACGGGATGGCTCTGCTGATAAGCGCAGGTAGTGCCCAGATGTCGGGTGTTCGGCGGGGGCTGGGGCGGGGAGGGAGGAGAGGGGGGTTCCTCGGCTGCAGGGCGGTGAATCCGGCGCCGGCGCGGAGCCGCGCGTTGCGCGTCCCCGGCCGCCGGGAAGCGGCCGCGCCGGAGGATGGGGATCGCAGTGAGGAGGATGGGGATCGCCAGTGAGGAGGATGGGGATCGCCAGTGAGGAGGATGGGGATCGCCAGTGAGGAGGATGAGGATCGCCAGTGAGGAGGATGGGGATCGCCCTGATGCTCCGGCTCTCCCGCCGTCCGTGCCCGCCGGCGGCACTGCCGTTTCCATGTGTTTAGCCGGCTGGTCTTTAGGGCAGTTTGTCCCTTTGGAGCAAGGGAGACGCGCAGTTTGCAGCTCTGTGGAGGGAAACGCTGTGGAATTTTCAGCTGCAGTCTGGTTGGTTTTTAACCCTTTTTGTTGCCATCAGCAGCCAGTGGATTTGTTGGCGTGCTTCACCCAGGTGCTGCCTGGGCTAAATCTGCAGGTGCAGTAGGCTGCGTGGTCTTAAGTGAAGTTGCACCTGCCACAATGACCCACTGAGCATGCAGTTGCAGTTCATTTCCTGGTGTTCACTACTTCATTTTAAGGAAATAAGGGCTGCAGATACTGAGTTATCTCCTCTTTCTATGTCCACTCAGCCTTTCTGTCTGACATGTGAAATGGGGCTGCAAGACAGCTACAAGATTTTCTGTGTTACCTGTGATGAATTCAGCAGCTTGAGTCAGCCCTACAGCGAGGCACTTTGTAATTTCTTCTTCTTTCCCTCCGGTTCTTCCTGTCTCAATCCCTTTGATAAAGCTATGATAGGAAACAGCAGATCAGCTCTCTGTGAACTTGTGCACAGAAGTCTCCCAAGCCCTTCTCCTGGTAACCAGGGGGTGAGAATAACTGATATAGATGCTCCCAGTGTGATTGGGGATTAAAAAAATAAAAAAATCCTTAATGCTGTTTATCACACGGCATTGTTTGGCTGAGGGAGCATAGCAGCTGGATCCAAATTCCTTCTCACCACTTCTTCCTGTTGGCAGGTGGCCTTCCGCACAGGCTGGGCTTGCAAACTCTCATGCAGGTTTCACTCCTTTGAGTGCCCGCTGTTGTCTTTCATTCAGGGGACAGCGGGTTGGTTTTGTGCAAGATTTTGAGACTTGAAAAGTTTCAGAAGGAAAACGGGACCTTCGTTTGAACTCGCCTGTGTGTTCCCTCCTCCGCATGTACTAGCCCAGAGGTTGTAGTTAATGAATGAAAGCAGGCTTCCTGCAGAAAGCCAGTTAACCCCTGTGCGTGCCTTTGCCGACACAGTGCTCGCAGGTGCTGCCGTGCGCGGATGCCCTCGCTCTGAGCGGTGCGGGCTGTGTGCACCTTTCTGCTCCCTCCAGACAGGTGCCTGGTCCAACACACACACTGGGTCTGAAGTAAGTTTTCTCATCTGCTCTGACTAGTTGAGTGCTGGTTAAAAATTGCATTTGGCAGAAACAGTAGGAAGAGAAGTAGCATTTAAAGAGAGGTTTGGAAAATCAAGAGGAGGAGAGGAGGGAATGGAAAGGTCTTCACTGAACTGTGATTTACGAGTATAGTGTTCCTTTCTTTTTGGGTTTATTTTTTTTCAGTCCCTTCAGTAAAATTCTGGGATTCGTGACAAACTGGTTATATAATTCAAAATCCGCAAAAGGTTGGGCACAAAAATGTTTGCGGAATCTTGACTCATTTGAATTAAAAATCAGTGGATTTTCCTAGGGTGTGCTTTGAAAATGTAAAGCTTGCTAACTAGCTGATGCTACTATATGTGTCCTTTACCTCAGCTTTCTAGGAATCAAAATGCCTGGCTCCACAGTAATATCTTTTGGCTAATATTGACCTCATTTGCCCCCATTTTTAGGAGCATCATGTTTTAGGGCAGTGATAGTATTTTAGGGTAGGTTTCATTTATGGTATTTGTGCAAAAGCTCAGCATTACCACCTTTCCAGAAAGACCCTGCAGACCTTCAGAACATTTCCAGAAAGGGTTGCCGTTTTCTAAGAAAAAGTGTTGGCAAGTTGCCTGCCGTTTCCTGATGCTTGGCACTGAGGCCAAGGCAGAGGGATGAAATCCAAACTGGCATGTGGCAGGGTGTGTAGGTACCTCTGTGCTGTGACAGAGATGTCGTGCTGGGGACAAACTTAATTTAGGTGCTGACCCTGCAGTGAAATCACGCCCCGTGGATGCCTGGGTCTGTGTGCCTACACCCTGTTGCCTTCAGTGACTAAGTGCAGGCACCAAGTTCTGCTGGCACAGCTTGAATTGAAGAATGATGACCGCAGTAGCTAAAGCCTTGTTCTTCCAGAAGAGCCTTCACTTATTCAATGGCCACCTTTAAAATCTTTAAAGTCACCCTGCACAGTGGCTAACCAGATGTTCACCTAAAATAATTAAGTGTTATGAGCAAGGGATACCACACATTCACCAAAAGTCAGAGTATTTACTGCTGCATCTTGCAATATCTCCATTGGCAAATCTCCCTCCTCCAGCGAAGCGTGTTGGTGTTTCAATGTGCAGCTAGTTCCCAGTGGGCACAGGACTGTAATTACTATACCTGGGAGGCGAAAACGGAGACTCAATCTGACACAGGAATATCAGGGCTTCATTCTGAAATCTGTTTAAAGACTAAACGCAATTCTTTTCTCTTCCATCTCTCCCACCTGTTCAACCTATGACTGTACATTCTGTACAGCTGCTGTACAGAGTTGAGGGTCGTGTACAGAGTTGTTGAGGATCGTGGATTGGTATTTAATAGTCTTGTATCATTTTTATACAAATACTCTCAGCGCTTAAATACTCTTGAGAGTAAAGAGGTGCTCTGGGATAGAAAGAAGAGAAAAAATATTAGAAAGCTCACCTTGCCATGGCCCTCCATTTTGACAGCACTATTTTATTTGAAGAGTGACTGTATGGAGCAGGCAGTGCTGCTCATTTATTATGAAATCATAAACACAAGTCAATATATATTATTAGTATGAGCTGGCTATACGTTGTAAAAATACTCTGAAATATGAGGCAAAGTAGTGATTTGATATTTTCAGGGGACATGGTATATTTTTTGTTTTAATTCAAAATAATCTATTATAGTCATAAATACTTGATCTCTCAAGGTGATCTTTGTGTTTCCATGAAGTCCAGTTGAAATCAGTGAACCAGTTCCCAGATGTTGGACACTGCAGTTTTGGTCAGCTTGTGTGAACAATAGCTTATATAGTTTCATTGGTTTGGGTTTTGTTCCTTCAGGTATCGTGGAAGAAATAAAGGTTAGCCATCACTTCATTTAGGCATTACTCTTCTGTAGGGAAAAAACCGAGTTATAAACATTTCTCATATTTGTAGTGATCAGAGTAACAAAAGTGAAGAGGAAGAAAAATAATGCAGTGAAATAATACAAGAAAAAATACAGTGTAAATAAAAGTTGGCTCAGTGAAAGAAGTTACTCCATTTTTGTGAATATAATTTTTAAATCCACTTGATCCAGTGAATGAAGAGCCTTCCATCTTTTTGATGTTGCTGTATACAATAATATGAGTGAATGGAGTCAGATACACTTCAGCTCTTCCTGTGTGTTCTGAGACCTTCAGTCATCAGCTCAGTCCTTCCTGCAAGTGGCCAGTGACTTTCGTAAGATTTTTGGAGATCCAAGACTAGGTTGTCAGTAAGTTAATAGGCTTTTAAATGTTACCTTGGCATCAGACAGTTAATTTGAATGAAATCCACCTGTTTGTTGGCTCATGGGGAAGAAGAGAGAAGGAATATACTGCAGGTGAAGGCTGTGTACTGCAGCAGACAGGAAGGTTTATGTCAGTAGTCTGGCACCAACTCCTGTAAACTGTGGCAAAGTCTTTTCTTGTTCTCCTGTCTCGTTTCCTGTATCTACATGGAGCAGTAGTTCTCGTAGCGATTTTTGCTCTTGGCAGTATTTCTCTTTAGTGCCATAAAGTGATCATTTTTCCTGTAGGACCCCAAACAGCTCAACAAGTGATGAGCTGCCAGTGACGCAGCCCAGTGTCCCTGTCCATCTGCTTGCAGCCACCAGCACTCCCTACCAGGCACCTCTTCTCAGACGAGAAGCCAGGCGTGAATCCTGGGACAGGAGCAGGTGATGGACAGGGTTATCCTGGACACAGAGGTCCTGTACTACTCCAAGGAGACAGTGAGGGAAGAAGTTTCCTTCTAACCCAAGTTACATTTTTTCTGAGTCACGTCCTGGCCTTTTGCACATCCAGGAGGCAAGAAAGAGATACCACACACTGACATCCCCAGGAGCCTTGATAATGTCAGGACACCTGATGGTACAGCGGCACTTCAAAAGTGGCACTGTCATGAAGGATTTACATGGTACTGCAATAGCTAATAACACAAGGGCAGTACAAGGTACTTATTCAAGATTGCTGAGGAGTTTGCCAAGTGTCTGTAGTTTTGTGACATGACTTTGTCCCTCTGCAGACAGGCCTTTAGCATTGAGGACTTTTCAAAAAACTCAGCTAGTCTTTCTCAAGTACAATTGCCAGTTGCTAGTTAAAAATTGCTACCCTGCTAGTTAAAAATAATAACCAGTAAGTTAAAAATAATTAAACTCCTTACCAAGTAGTCATTCTGTTTTCACAAACTTATTCCGACATCCTCAAGGATGGACTCTCTTTTCTTCTTGTACACCTATTTATCCTTTTGGGTTGTGAAGTGAATAAATATTTGGGGATTGCTCTGTGTGCTGCTTGGGACCATCTTTGTTCCGGGACAGAGGAGATACAAAGTCAGTCCATGAGGTCATGACATCTTCTCACTCTTGCCTGGGATGTAAGATAGCAATCTGCAGTGTGAAACTCCTTTCTCTCCTTCAAGGAATTCTATTTATTTATACAAAGGCCAGTCAGTTATCCTAATCTGGAAGTCTGCAATTTGGGAATGAAAAAGGGGTTATTACAACTCAGAAACAGAAAACTTGTCAAACCCTCCTTTCACTAATATGCAGGAAAAGTGATAGTAACCAAATTTTCTCAGTCTAACCAAATCATGGAGCACTACATTGACTAAAGAAACTAGGAGCCTTTTGAGGCTGCTTTGCTGTTAGCTCTCCATCCTCCATAAAGCTCAGAGCCATGCACTGATGAAATACAGCCTGTCTTTAGAAATGAGGTAGTGATTTTCCACCCTCTTGACTCAGGTCTCATGCAAGCAGAAGCTTGCCACTGGTTACAGAGGGAGCAAGGCTGCAAATCAGAAGGTCAGTTGCTCTTTTCAGTTTAGCATTTTATACCTTGATTGCTATTAAATTAGATATCAGTGGCAGTGGTATCAGAGCCAAGATCACCTAGAAGGGAATAGCTGACTCAAAGAGCTATAAAGTAGTAAAATGATGCAAATGAGCAAAAAGAGTATTGGTTTAACTACTAGGAAAAAAAATCATATGATGAAGGCCTTTTCTCTTGATGGAAACTAGAGGAGCTGATTAGTTTGAACTACTCAAAAGTGAACTGGACAAAATGCTGAAAAATATACTACATAGATTTTTCTTGCTTAGATGCAATATGATCTAATAGGCTTTGGTTGGTCATTTCCTTTTTGATCTATTTTCTGGGATTGTAAGATCACTTTTTAAAATGGTCATTTTCTTGCCCGTCTCACTGCAAACCTTCTTTGTGAATTTTTTTTGTCAGTTTTACCACGGAAGGAGGCATTTGCAATAATCCAATCTGGTGGTATTTTGAAGACTCCAAACAGGTTTCTCATGGCCATATCTTGCCATTGCTCCATTGTAAAATTCTCAGAATACTTGATGGGAATTTTGCATTGAATTGTAAGTTATTTATATCCAGCTGCTCTTTAGAGACCCAAGTCATATCCATGCTCTATTCCCATGGTAGCCTTCTTCCAGTTCTTTAAAGATACAATTTGGCTTTACAGGAAATAATAGTCATGCCTACCACACTGTAACTAAAATATTCAGACACATGAATCTTTTTCTTGTCTTCCTATAAAAATGTCATTTGTAGCTTTATTTTGTTTGTTCTGGTTTGACTATAGTATAAACAAGAGTTTATTAAAACATTAGCTCTAAGTTGCAGTTCTTTTTTGAGACTGCCAGGTCTTACAAAAAATATCACTGAAACTGCAGGGCAAAACCACGTATTAACAGAAAAATGAATAATGAGTCTGTTTTCATATGGATTTTTTTAAAAGTACAGCTTGTAGTTGAACTAAATGTACTATTTCCTTCACCTCAGTCAGGAAGCCCTCATAGGCTTTTGACAGTGCCGCCAAAAAAATTAATGCTTCAGCTGTTTAACAGATATCAAAAGCCAGTTTGACAATTGTAATCTCTTCCAGGAATTCCCTTTCCCATTTTCCCTCCCTATAAAATTAGATAACAAGATGCTTATATAGTAGAAATGGAAAGTCAGAGCTATTTTACGAAGCGTTGTGCATTCCTTCCAGCCTTAGGAGATGAGGCATGACATCTCCACAACAGGGTAGGAAATGCAGGCACTCTGTTGTGTAAGTAGCATTTGCTTCAAGGATTAGCTGCTTGCCAAGATAGCACAGATTTAAATGTTTCCTAAGCCATTTCTGAGTTTTTACGTAACATGGCAGTGACAGGAGAACTGTGGAGATGGCTGGGTAGGGACTCAAAGCAGAGACCAAGGAAAGACAAAACCAAAGGAAGCAGAGAAATATGCTGTGTGTGCCAGCATCAGCTGACACAGCAGAACTGAAGGCAAGGGAAAGCAGCACCAGCCAGGCTTCTCTTGAATTTCTGTCCTCACTTTTAACATGCAACAAGATGAGACAAACTGAAAGGAGACGCCGCTTGAACTTTTGTTCTGAAGCATCTCAAGAAGGCACTGAAATACAGACTCAAAGGTCAGAAGTGTTCCCTTTTCTGGAACAAATTCCCAGGACAGCTGTTAATGCTACTCTGTCTTTTAGGGCTAATCTTTAATAGTATTCAGCAATATGCATTAAGAAATATATAGTATTACTGTGGCTGTGGTGAGGAATGGTTTGTTCTCTAATGACAGAAAGGAGATTCTGTGTTAGGAGGAGTGAAATAATTAAAGGGGCTGCCAATAAAAAAGCCACTGTGTTTGCAGACGATGCCCTTTTGTTCTGCAAATGCCAATTAGAAAAATGTCACTTTATGTGTACGATGGGTTATTACTGCACAAACAGTTGTACAATTACGCGCTGGGTCAGAAGGGCAAGTTACCTTCACCTCACAGCCATTATTTTGGAGCAAACACAAATAACAGGCACACAAACATTAGGCGCTGTGGCAGTAATGTAATGGCTCTTTGAAAATGCAGGCTAAAGAAGAAAAGAGTCCATGTTACAAGTGTTGGCACTGTGCAAGGTAATTTGTACCATGTCTGCACTATGTGGATTAGAAACATCATCTTTATATAATGGAGAAGCACACACTTCCTTCCACCACTTGAAATACAATTTATATACTGTTATATTGTTCTGATGCTTGGAAATGTGAAGAGGCTATGCAGAATATACATTTCTTTCAGTTTCCTTCTTTGACACTGAAATATTTGTAGTCCACTCGCCCTTGTAAATGAGTTTATGCACTTCCTTCTGTTGTACTACCAATGGTTTGATGTCACCATCATCTGATGCACTCTGCTCTCAGCTCCTGTGTGGCTCTGACTGACTTCAGTAAATGGAATAAAGAGCAGTTGTGCAAGTGACCTTGTGCAAGACATGTCCTTGGGTGCTTATTACTTGCACTTCTTTGTAGGTGTTCTACTTGGTATTTTATTTTGCATATTTTGCCTGAAGCTTCATTGGATTCAAATCTAAATGGGCAGAATGAGCTGGGGATGCTGTGGCTGTCCTGGGCGCCATGTATGTGGATTCATAAGTTTTGTGGATTTCATAGGTTTTGCTCTAAGACTATCAGGTTTGCCTTCTTTTCTAATGTGGTTGCCATCTGTGCTTGTTCTGGCTTCTCTCTGGGTCGTAAGGAAGAGCACAGTTCAGCAGGGATTGTGTTACCATCAGTGGCCTGAACCTTTGTGCTCGCTTGACCTCATACCTCTAGGAAGCTCAGCTGGCAAACATAGCACAGACCTTTGTGGCAACACCCTCTGGGAGCGTGGGCAGCCACTGAGGTTATCCTGCTTCCATATATGCCGAGGTATTTTCATTGACATGCTCTTTTCACGGGTTTGAAATCACTGTGGCTTTAAAGCACCAGCTTTCCCTGGAGCGAAGGCGCCGCGCTCACCCGGGGACCTGCTGGAACCCAGCGTCTGCTGGGGCAGGATGGGGTGGCAGAAGTTAAACTGAGAGCGTTGGTTTGAAAAATGTTATGAGGTCACCATCCTTTTAAATTGGTTTACACAGATGGCTGTCTGGTTTGTTGCTTTGTCCTTGCTTAATAGTAACTGTTTATGGAAAAATGAATTGCTTTGCAGAAGGAGGTCCAAAAGCTCATGCTGTTGTTTCCCTCGCTGGAGATCTTCGTGTTTTTATGGGCATACAAAGATTTGGCCTGGAATGGAGATTAATTAGGAAGCATAGTGAATAATTAACTGTTTGACTTATTCCTAAGCTCTGTAGTCACCGGGTTAGAAATGATTTCCCAAACTGCAGGAGATAAGAGAAGGTTATTCCTGGTTTCACAATGTCCATATTGTTAGGGCTTTGTGCTGTGTGTACTCTGACATCAGCTGATACCTACGCAAGCTGGGTCCAGCTTCTCATCCAAACCACTTCCTGGGGTTTTCTTGGGTAATGGCAGTGATTCAGAAGACACCACAGTGCCTCAGAAAACCATTTTTTTACACATTGCACCCAGACTGTGTGACCATGAAGAAACTAAGCTCTTAAGAGAGAGTTTTGTTCTTAAAAATAGCCACTTTGTTTTTGTTTGTTCTGCATTCAGATTTAGATGTATATTGCTTGGCTTGTGTCCTGCTGACCTGTTCACAGACTCTTTTTCTGTTTTGTGGAAGGTGTAGAAATATGATATACACATATGCATGAAGCAGAAGCCTGAGGCCAGTCTCCAGGCAGAAGTGATGATTTTGCATCCAAAATTGTTCCTACCTGAAAAATAATTCTAAAAAAACCCAACCAAGTAATAGAGAGGATTAAATTTTTTAAAAACAAATCAAATCTAAATAATGGTGCTCTGCACTTTTGCAGGATTGTCTGCCTAAGAAGCTGAGAGTGAGTTAGGAACATTGATGAAGCCTCTGTTTTGTGAGGTGGGTATGTGTTTTTTATTACGATTTTGAAAAAGCATGAAAAATGCAAAACATTTGCTGGAGTCCAGCAACAGAACTATTTGAGAGCTGATAATAGAGTCCAGAAATTTTTTGCATGGCCCATGTTCCAATCAACAATTACAAATAAGGTCTTTTGCCCTTCTCTGAAGGAAGTGATGTGCTTTTGCATTCTGTTAGTGTTTCAAGTGGCTCTTTTGATTTTTGATTTCTGACTAATGGAATAAGTGACTCTCACAGATACTTTTGCTCCTCTGCTCTTGTGGTGGCCTTAGATCAAAGTTTGGGGAGATAGCAGTCTGTAATAGGGGAGCCAGTGGATATCAAACATGTCCGCTGGATCCAGGCCAAACATAATCTGGGGCTCAGATATGTTCTTTACATTTCATTATTTTTTCATTTTTTAGCATTCCGTCATGGTCAGATGCACCGGCAATCTTTTAATAAATCCCCTTTCATATTCAGACTTGCAGCTCAGGTTTGCAGGCTCATGGGGGCTGGGTTATTTGAATAAGTCTGAGAAGTGAAACTGAACATTTGTAGGTGCAGCAATAACAGGCAGCCAATCTAGTGAATCATATAGTTTTGATAACCTTTGTTATTACAAGGTGCTGCATGCAAAACCATCAGCTCTCCCTGCCCTCTGCGTGAGCAGCTCTGATGTGGACCCTCAATGCTTCCTTGTGCCAAGGCTGGTTGCCCACCCCTGTTCCTTGGCAGTTCGTCTTGGGCAGTGACCTGGAGAATCTCTCTCTTGGGTTCTCAGATATTTGCACCACTTTCCCTATTGGCATTGTGAGGTAAACCATATTGAGTGGGATTCTGCCTCCTGCTTCATGGCATTGGGATCCTGGATTTGCTGTGGCAAGAAATAAGTCGGGATTGAAATTTTCTTTAAACTGGTGTTCATTTTTAAAAGCCTATTTTGGAATAGATTACTCTGACAGTATTACCAAAATAGGTATTGATAAAATATGAATTTATGCATGGCAGCATTTATCTCTTTTGTGTCTATTCATAAATACATACCAAAAATTGACTCTAGCTCCATATGGCTCCCAATCTCTTCCCTCCCCCGGCTGTCAGCTTCTCCTCACCTGGATGAATAAAAGGGAGCAGAGTGCTGGGCCATGAACTGAAGGTGGGTGTAGCAGAAAAGTTACATTGAATATGTTTTCTCTGGGAGTCACTGTGGCTCCTCAAATGCCCCTCAGTTTGGATGGAAAATGCATTAAAAAGGTGATGCAGTTTGGTGCCAATCTCAGTTTCACACTCTGAAAAAGGAATGAAAATACTCAGAGGGCAAGTTATTTCTGTGCTGGTTTGCTTTCTGGGTAGCAGTGGTTGTGTGAAAGCTATTATTTTACAGTAGTTTTCAGTGTTTTAATGTTTTCAGGATACATTATGGCTATCAATTAAAATCAAAATTGAAATCTGAAATTTTCACTTGACTGAAGTAGAGATGTCAGGCCTGCTTGTAATCTGTTCAACAGGGCTATAAGGAAGCAGAGATACCTCCACTCCAAGACATTCCATTTCCTAAGCATAAAGCACTATTTATTTTGCTGACTTCTGAAGTGTTTAAATTCAAAATCTATAGTGAGATCTGTAATACAGAGTTCGGTTGAAATTATGCAAATCCATTGCTGTTCTGTAAAATGCTGTGAGGTCTTTGGGAGGGAAAACCCCTATTTCTTGTGCCCTGATGCCCCTGGAGGTGAAGGGTGCAGGTTTCCATGGCACTGCAGGATGGGTGGTGGGGTGGCACAGCTCACTGCCCAAAACCTGCACTGCTCACATCGGCGTGTTGGTGCCAACCAGATCCTCACAGACTCCAAAATGGGAAAGTTATGATCCAGTTCGGAGCGGTGTTGCTATTAAATAACAATCCCAAAGTTACAGGGTTACGCCAGCTTCTGGTGCTGGGTGGGCAGGAACCCAAGTGGACTTCTTCTGTTGCTGAGTTTTTTCCTAAGGGAGCTGAAAGGATCACAGCTGATTTGAAGGTTTTTTCTAAGATTGCTTTCTGCTACTTCATTTAGAAACCAAACTTTCTGTACTGTTAGAACATTAAGTTTTGTTGTCAAATTCAGAGCAGTTAGATCAAGTTTTAAAGATATCTAGAGGAATAAAAAAACAAAGAAACAGCTAAGGAGGAACAGAAGACAAAAGTGGTTGAAAGAAAATTTAGATGGCAGAAGGTTCTGAAATACTTTACCTCTCCTCTAACTGGGAAAAAACCTGGACAACTCATAAGCTGTAAGACATCTTACTTCATAACATTTTAAATGTTTCTTCAGTTTTATTTTGCATATTTTTATGTCATGAAGGTATTCCAACTCATCTTGTATGTCTTTTTAAATTGTAATTCTCTGAGCAACACCATACTGTCAAACTCTTAGTATTGATGTATCTTGTTATATCACAAGGCCTATTATTTTCATTTATCTTCATTTAAACCAAGGACAAAATTTCTGTAATTTGTTGAACTTTAATTTCTATTGAATCAGTATGTTTTTCTTTCAGCAAACCCCAGTATGAAAAGTTTGGATGAGATTCAGTTTTAGAATTTTTTTTCAATTGTTGCTATTCAGTTTCCCTTTTTAAAATAAGTAAAACTGCCTTATTTTATTGTCTATGAGCTCCACAAATCCCTAGAATTACATATTTATGAAAGCATAGGATTTCAGCACAGATAGGACTGACTTTCCATTTCTGTGAGAATGTTTACAGTTGAATGGTCTCAGGAATAAAACTGAAGCTTTTTTACGTGTATGTTTTGTGAATGTGAAACTTGCACACGCTCTGAGCTGTGAACCAAAAGCTTCAGATTGACCCAGCAGAGAGGAAGGAATTTGTCTGCTATACAGCAAAAGGAAGTATTTGCTGTGTTATTGAAGCACATGGCCTTTTGCCATCTTTGATAAAGTATTTAAGGGTTGTGCACCCAAAGTCTGCTGCCCTCTTGACCCATCATTCATCACTGGCTGTAGATGAGGTAGAGGAGATGCAGCTCCATAGGAGAGCCATTGTTTCAGCCCTGCACAGTTCCTCAGAGAGCGGAAGCTGCAGACAAAGCGGCTCCCCGTGATTCACCGTGCTGCTCAGCCTCCTGGTGCCTTTTCTTCTACCTGTACCTTTCCAGGTCCTGCTCTGTGCTGGCCAAGGTGGACAGGCAGCCACACCATGAAGCTGTGGGATTGATCTGCTTTCCACTCAGCTTCACTGGGCGCAAATGAGATGAGCGTCTGGGATTTTTTTTTCCGTATTGAAAAGGAAAAGCAGATACAATTATCAGAGCATTTGCCTTGGCAATGCATTCAAATTTATTCCCCTTTTGACTATTCAACACTCTTGATAGATGATGCTTAAAACATGGAATTGCCCATAATTTTTCTAGCACACTGTGAATTGCCCAGTCTTTTTTTTCCCTCTCTGCAAGCAGTTCTGGTTACAGAGATGCCAGCATCCCAAGTAAGTATGCTAAGAATGTAGAGTTATACTTTGTACTGCTAAATTAACAGACAGGAATAGTCACACCAAACCAGATTCAGCTCCCAGATGGGAAAGCGTCTCCTCTAGCCCAAATTTTAATGACTTTTTTTTGCATTAGAAATTTTCAGCAATGTAGCATACTGTGTGATTTAAAACAAATGCTATCATCTCTCTCTGTTGGTGATAGGTAACTTGTAGAAATACAGCTTTCTTTGTAATGACCAACCAGGGCTTGGAAATGTCTGGACATTTAGGTAGGCTACAAGTAGGTTAACTTTTATTATCTTAAACTATTTAAATTTTAAATGATAATTTTTAGTTTAGCAAATTTTTTTGAGCACTAGTTTGAAGGATTTGATTCTTACTTGATTTATTATATATGCAATCCTCTTAGCTTTTGCATTTCTGTAAGTGACTGGGGAGTGAGTCCTAGGTGGCATAATAACAATATCAGAAGTGTTAACTTGGATTGTTGTAGGATGTGGTGAAAAATATTCTCAGACATTTCTGCCTCCTGTGTAGGAAGGGTCTGTTCATGAGATGATAGAATCCATGATCTTTGGCAGTTTGCCTGTGCCAGCTGGAATATTGTAGGAAATTTTGACCCCCTACAAATTTTAACAATGGCTGTGTTATGATGAAGTGATGCAGAAGTTTTATGATTTGTTTAAAAGAAAAGGTCTTCCACTTCTTGTGAGTGCTTTACCCAAGAGACACTGCAGTATGCAGCCTGACTTGTCCTTGGAACTCCTTTATGTTTCTGCCATGAAGTGAAGTGAGATGTGCAAGTGCTGGAAGGAAAAGTTGAAAGAGTTCTATATGGGCATTTGGACAGAAATATATAGTCCTCTGTAGTTGTACCAGACACTTTAAATACCTCCCAGTCACTGCAGCTGCTCAGCCACTGAGGAGATACTTTAGATGTCATTACTTTGTGCTGTTCTCCAGTTCATGGTACTTCTAATTTTGAGTGCACTGTATTACCCTATTCCTGTTTATAAATCTTTTAAGTGTGCACATTAAAAAAGTAATTAAATTGTCATTATAATTTATAGTATGCCTGAAGTCAATCACCTAATTAAATGGAAAAAGCAGAGAGGTAGTAGGTTCATAAGCATTTATTAAGTACTACAGTATTAATTATGCAGGACTTTTGAACCAAGCAAAAGAGGAAGGAATGGAAACACCAATCTAAAAAGGTTTTCCATTGCTGGCCTTCTCAATTTAATAATGTGAGATATCCCCCAACCCCTAGTTGGCAGAACAACACTAATGCTTTCTTTTTGTTAATTTTTAATGATGGGGGGTTTTTATGACAATCACTTGCAGCATTTTCCTGTAATATTTTTGAAAGCATAATTTTTCCCATGCAGGAGCCTATAAATACATGAGTAGAATTGAAGTTACATTTAGAGTTATGGTTTGTGGTGGATTGTGCAGGAGCAGACTCTTGGTCGTCACTCCTCAGCATCTCAGGCGGGGACTGGAGCCTGTGCTGGTCCCAGTGGCTTGGGGGCCCCTGGAGGCAGGGGCTGAGCCCAAAAGGGCAGGCTGTGAGTGGCACTAGGAGAGGGCAGGGATGTGGAGGGACAGCGTGGACATGACAAGGTTTGAACTTTCTTTGCAGCCATTCTCCCACCTCCAGCTGCAAATCCATGTCACTTGTCTGACAGTGGAGGGCATGAAATGCTGGCTCACCCTGTGGGTCTGGGGTCAGGAGAAGGCTCTGTAGGGTGGCAGACTGTGGGCTGGAGCCTAAGAAATGGAACTGCATTCTATTAGTGAGCTTGTGAGACTGGGCTGTCTCACTGTGTCTGGTTTGTACTTTGCTGCATTAGATGAACTGCTTGGAGCAGGCAGATGAACTAGGTGGAGCAGAAGCCCAGAAGTGAGGATTGCTTCTCTTTTGCTAGTTTGTTAAAAGATTGAAAACTCTGGTAAGACACACAATGAAATAAGCTTGTCTGCATTCCATGTTGTTTCCAGGATTTTCATTTCGTCCTCAGCGACCTTTACACCTGAACATTAGTCATTGAAACCTGTCTTTTTAGATAGCCCAGGCCCTGAGTCCTGGCTGCACTGAAGCAGACTGCAGGCTTTGGAGGAGAGAGAGCCTGAGCAGGCAGAGGCAGCTGCTGCGAGCATTGCAGTGGTCCATGATCTCCTGCTGATCCATCAGCCTGCAGTGAACTGGTTCTTGGGAATACCAACACAGGCAAACATCAGTAACAAACCAGGACAAGTCCCAGGAAGGGGTTTGACAGAATACACAGTATGCTTTGCAACTCAATCAGATATTGATGGTAAGGGATACAGTGGAATCCTTGGAAAGGAGCAGCTATGCTTTTTTACTGCAAGAACTTGTAGCAACAAAAGCTGGCTCACTAGAGAGGGGACCTTTAAAATACCTTTAGATCACAGGTCTTTAAAAAAAAAGATGACTAAAAAGCCCACTACTGCATAAACAGACAGGAAGGAGTTAGAGACTTACCTACTTGCCCTTTCATCATCAATTTGATTTAACACATTTGGAACCTAACTGCACAGGTATCAGTTTATCTTGCAGTATATTAAATAGGAAGCCATTGGCAAAACCTAATCACAACATAAGGGCAGCATCTGAAAGTTGGATCTGACTTATCTGAAAACCAAAGAACGAGATCAATACCTCTTTTTCTGAAAGAAATTGAGATTATGTGATTGGAATATAAATCCCTGCTGCAAACCATTTATTTTCACAGTCTTTAATAGGCTGAACTGACTTGACAGCAAAAATGACCAGAAAAAAGGGCTAGACTGAACAATCAATAAAATTTACTTTGTATAGGTGTTATATGTTTTGTACAAAAAACATTGAGTCTGGCCATAAGCACTGCAGGGTTGTGTACCATCTTCTTCAGTACAAGGATGAAAGGATTGTTCACTAAGGCCAGGTCCAGCAGATGAGCTTGCAGCATCTCTTTTCCTTGTCCCACACACTCCCTGAGCTACAGGCTTGTGTGTCTTGCTGGAGGGGCACCTGTGGGTACTGCTCTGTTTATTACTGTAATTAATGTTTCAAACAGATATAACTGGGATTCCCTTTGCAACAAAGACAGCGTTTTACCTTATACGGAGAAAATTAAATTATTGACAGCTCTTCATCTCAGAACTCATAATAACCCTATAATGAGCACAGTTATTATGCTTCAGGTTGGCATTGCAGCAGTGTTATATAAGGAATGGAACTTGACAGTTTTCTGGGGGAAATAATTATATATATCCTATATATCATATATGAATTTTATATATATATATATATATGTATATATGTATATATATATATATATATATCAAAGGTAGTGGCCTAACCAAGGTCTCAGATGACATAATACAAGTTGGGTTATATAATTCATTTTATGGTCAATAAGCCTGTCTTCTGAGCTGCATGTTGGAAAACATAATGCTTGTCTGTTTGTATCAGACTTTACAGCTCTCTCTCTCTCTAATATAGCAATTGCTCGTGCCATGCTATTGTAATCTGTTTTCAGCTTCTCATGCTGGCACTAGGCAAAGGCAGTCCCAGCAGTGGTGTCCTCTCTTTGTTGAAGCAGTGAAAAACTAGGAAACCCAAACCTTCCATGTATTGATTCTGAAAACAAGTTGGATGAGTCTTATACTGCAGCCCTTTGAAGTAGCAGTGGAGCAGAGCTGTTCAGATATGCTCTGCCAGTCTTTGTGTCTAAACAGAGGAAAATAAGTCTCCTCTTCATGTGTCTTTAGCACTTCAGGCATGTGTTTTCATTGGGAAAATGGATTTGTTCTATGCTCCTGGACCTCCTCTATGTGCCACACATATCGGGTAAAGGGTGTTGCTTAAAAATCAAAGTATAAGGGCTATGATTGCAGACTAGGCATATCAGAAGTAGCTTTAAGTTCCTGCTACTGGAATTTAGTGTGGCCTCAACAACCTCCAGATGTTCTGTGTAAATGTTCAGGTGATCTTGGTGCTGACGTGGCTCCATGTTGAGCAACCTCTAATGGAGGTGACATAAGTTTATGGAGGGAGATAATACTTGGTTTGTGTTTGGGTGGAAGTTGTCTGGAATTATAGGGCACATTCTGAAGAAGAGCGGTATTAAATTCCAGCTATTTAATTAATGTGAGTATTGATCTTTTATGTGGGATTTTCTTGAGGTATCTCTTGGGAGAACAATATTAAATTTGAAAGAACAAATACCACTAGAAAGCAGGGAGTTGTGCAGTGACATATTTTTAACTTCAAGCCTCATAAATTAAATTCCTAACTAGACTTGGTGCAAATATCTAAAATTGTCTTCAGTCCACAAAATCAAAGAGCCAAAGGGCAACCTCAATTCACAGGACTCTTCAGAAGATGGAAAACCCCAAAGTGAAGCTGAAAGTGTGTTTGAGAGAAGAAATCTAGGTACACTGGTTCTGGAGAGAGCCTAAGTGAGAGCTTTAGGTGCACATATATTTCTGCAAGAGCTGGAATGAGCAGGGCAAGATATTTTTATATGTTGCTGGAGAGAAATTGGGAGGGAAATACTGTGGTTAAACTACAGCAGGGAGTACTTTGCTCTAGACTGTTCGATATTGGAAAGGGGTTACTACTATGCAACATTTAGGTCAGTGGAGCAAACTGCCATGGGAGGGTGTGGAGTTGGTCACAGCTAAACTAGATAAGTGACTCTCATAGGTGACCTAAGATGGCCCATTAAGAGGTGGCTTCCATCCCAAATGTTTCTGTGATTTTTGTTCTCTTCAGACTCAGCTCTTGTCAGACTGACTTGTTCTTCCAGTTGGTATATAAATTATTACTGCCCCATTGACAAAAAGCCCTCTGCACTAAGGACAGCACCTAAGATTAAAATATGACCAATATTGCATTGCATTTATTGCACATGAAAAATGCCAAATAATTATTGCATAAATTCAATAGTGTATTCGTGTTTATGCATAATCTCTGGAAATTGATGTTAAAATAAAATATCTTATACATATTCAGGCTATACTTAAAACATTTTGTTTTCTTCCTTAGAATGATACTTCTTTTTCCCACAGGAACATCTCCATATTTTAAAGATAGGAAATTTATAAAATTTTTGAGAATGATCTCACATGAGAGGTGAGGTACAATCTGTGTCCCCATGACTACATGAGCTACCTCTCTCCTGCTACAAATGTCTGTCGTGGTGCAGGTTCCCAGGGTAGGGTTTAGAGGACCTGCAGATCAATAAGCTGGTTCATGCGTGTGTGTTGGTATTTGTGTGCCTACCCTTAAGTAACAGTGTGGTAGTCTTACTCAACAGGCACTGTAGTCAGTAAAATTTTTAACTGAAGACATGTTTCCTCTATGCCAGGTTATGTTTTCTTTCATGACACTACATTGTTCAAAAGCAGGCTCTGTTGTTAAGTAATTAAAATTGGTGCATGGGCAAAGATTCACTTTCATCCACAGAAGCAGTATGATGTATAGCTAGTCACGCCTGGCAGGGAAGAGCAATTCTCTTTGGTCTCAATCCAGGTTCCATTGACTTTTACGATATTTGAAACAAGTTTTCTAATCATGTTGCTGTGATGATTTGCAAACCCACTGAGGAGTTCATTGCTCATTGCCAGGACTAGTTGTAATGAAATGGTATGAAAAGCATTGGAACATAGGTGCCAAAACCTACATCTGCAGTTCAAGTTAAGAATTTCTTTGACTGATCAGAATGAAAGAAATGGAGTAGCCCCAGCAAAGTTAATTCTGACTCCATTTACTTATCCTCTTTTAATCACATTTGAAACTGCTGTAGGATTGGTGTATTAGTAAGCAATCCCTAGAGAAATAATGAGCAGTGCTTTACCTGTCCTAAGGTCATGCAAGGTTCATCAGGCTCTGCTCGAGCCTCTTCCTGAGATCTCATTATTCTGCTTGTCTCCCATGAAGAAGTCCTGACAGAAAAAAATGCCTTATTTTCTTCTAGTGCTTGCTCTTCTATCATGTCAGCAGTTTATGGTGGTCACAAAGGTTCTAGAACAGTGCAATAATGGTTTGGGACATAATTAACTAAATTTTAATATATCTGTTGAACTGCCTGAATCAGAATTGATGGTATTAATCTCTGGAAATGCTTGAGTGGGAATTTGAATAATCCTTTGGAGATGTAAAATTCAGTAGGGATCTGCTTTGTCTTTTTTCCCCCTACCTTATCATGTTTCTTAACCATGCATTGTATCTGAATTTCTGAGTGATCACTATGGTTTGTTTGTATTTTGTTCTTCATGAGAAGTCTTTCGGTTGATTTCTTATGTTTCTTAGTAGTGGCATAATGTTTTCCCAGTAGAAACATTTTTATGGGCCTTATGTGTTGACTCTTTTATCCAAAAACATTTTTAAGTCCCGTGCACTTTTCATGTCTCCTATCCTAAAGCAGTTTTTCCTTGATTGGAGCTTCTACAGTCAGACCGGCCTCTCACCATTTTTCTGGTTTTACTAATGTTTGAGCAGGAGCCCTAACATAAAATCAAACCTTGGGGGTTTAAGGGTATGAGCCTTGGTGATATTGCCATCTTATACTCCTTAGTCTTTTACTTGCAGCTGCACCAAAGCTCAGCTAAATGCAGCAGAGAAAGCAAAGGTAGCCTGAAAACCTGTTTTTCCATTTCTCTGTTTCCTGGGGCAACCAGGCCTTGAAGATACCATATGTTAATATGAAACATCCTCAGAAACCAGGTTTAGCTAATCCCTGCCAGTCTGTTTAAGTCAGCCAGTTTCTTTCTGCCATTTAGTGTTATGGTGTCTGTTTGAGCTGGCACCTAGCTTTTGGAACACAGACTCAAATTTAGTGAAGGCTCTGCTCACCTGCATTATCGTTTATGTTTCAAAGACCAGTAACTTTTTTTCTAAAATATATTGCTTTTTAATGAGTTTTCTGGGCATAGTAAAAAAAAAGATAATTTAGAGAGAGATTGGTTTAGTACACTATTTGGAGTCTGTATTTTATTCTTTATTGTCTTGACTATCACAATAGGATATTCAAGGGGGATACTTTGTCTACAGCAACATTCATGAGCTCTGAAAATTCAGGATAAAACCTGTGTGTCTGCTTTGAAGAAATTAGTCTTCTGTCAAGTACCACATCATGGATAATTTTTATTTAGGGCTTTGAGTTCAGTAACATGTCTGGTAAGCTTACTTCTTCAGCTATTACTTTAGTGATGCAGCAAGTTAAACTTTCCATCTTGCCTTTTCTGTAATTCTTCATCTATGCTACAGCTCTCCGACAGTGGACAGGAATTGCAAGGGACTGCACAGGTTAAAGGTGACCCTCTGGCCATGGATCATCATTGCTTACAGCCTGGAGATTACTACCCCACCACCCTACTTGTCAGAAGAGCTGTGGAAGTGTTCTCTTACTCTGGGCAAAGCCATCTGGTTTGGCTTTGGCTGAAGGTCAGTGGAGGGCTCACACTGAATGAGGTAGAAATGTGAGCCTTCAGCCATCATGGAACAAGTAGGGACAGAGGGACCTTCAGCTTCCATAGCTAGAGGAAGACGTGCTGTCAGAGCTCTTAGCCAACAACATTTTCCTTTAAATGAGACGTGCTGGGATAGCTAGGATAGCTACAAGCTTTTACGTCATGTTTTCCTACATGATGCTGAGGAGAAATTCTTGAAACGCTTATGGAAAAGTGTACCAGAGCCTGTCTTGTAGCTGTCCTTGCAGGAGCTTTCCACTGGCCTCCAAAATCTAGCCTTTTATCTGAGATTATTCTCCAGGCTGTTGATTTTTCAGAGCTGCAGTGTTCTCAGTGATGATTGCGTCAGGACTATCAGTTGTTATTTCCAGGTCCTCAATTTTCTTTTCAACCTCCTGCTGTTTTAATCCCAAACCTTCAAGCTTCCTGTCTATGGAAACCATAGTAGCCTGGAGTAAGTCCAGCCTTCCAGAAATAGGTACTGTATGTTTTATAAAAAAATTAGATAATACTGGGTTGCCAATGACTGCAGCTCTAGTCATCATCAGACCAAAGGCAGGTAAGCAGGTAAGCCCTTTTAACAGGCTGAAAACTGTGTACAAGCATACTGCCAGATGTTTGCTGGTCCTAATTTCTTCAAAGGCATGTTAAAGTCACTTATGAAAATCACAGACAACAGTCTTAAAATCTTAATTCTCTTAAATGATTGTGACCAGTAGGTCATACCATATAGCACACCTAGAAAATAACTTTTCACACAGCTCCTGAAAGCTTTCTAATAATATTATTTTTTAAAAAAATCTTAAATCAGTTGTTTTCATTGTCTTGGTGAATTTGGTTTCTTTCTTAAACTGCCCACATAGTACCAGGCACTTGGTTTGGTATAATTTCCCCCCATGTCTCTGTACATCATGGTCCTCCCTTCTCTATCCTGGGAGGAGGCTGTGCCTGCAGCAGGCAGCAGCACCAAGGCCACTGTCTGCTTTTCCCTCCCCGTGGCTTTGGGGAAGGGTGCTCAGCCTCACTGGTGTGGGCAGGGCCAGGTGGGTGAGCCTCCTACAGAACAGGGGTGGAGCAGGAGCTGGGGTCAGCCATGGGAGGGCTGGAAACTTTTGCTTGTGGAAGTACCATAACCTTTCTGATAAGGGCACGTGTGCTGAGATATTTTGTCTCTGCATTTCTGCAAAAGTGCATGAGAAGGTAAGATTCCCAACAGGGGCAGAAGCTGGTATTGAAGCCTTTACAAAGGACTTCTTACTCCAGTCAAATGAAGAGCATGCCTGTTTTACAGATTTTTGCTGTCTCTGCTGTCTTGGTGTTAAGAGGTGTAAAGAGGCATGATCTTTGACTTGATCTCTAACACACCCAAAAGCTCTCACTGTGATACACTTAGAGCAAACCTTTACTTCTACTGGAACACTTCTTGTGTGTTGGATGAGGGAAGATGGACCTGAGGAAAAAGCTGTGCCAGCAGATAAGACAGTTTTGCTGGAACGAATGAAGGCTGTGCTGGAACACGGTCAGTACAGTGTGCTCGGACAGCTGCACCAGCAGAGCTATCCTATTCTGGATACAGCCTTGTCTTCTGTTCCACTTTGTCATGCATGATTTATCTTTCTGTCACCTCCTCAGAACCCTAGGCACCTCTTGGCATAAAAAGAAATTAAAACACAATATAGATGAGTCTGCTCTGTACTGGAGTCTTGACCTTTAATATATCAGGTTTTCATATTGCAGCTTTTCCAGCAAATAGGCTGTTCTACAGGAACAGAGGTGCTTTAGTGATCTGCAGAGGTCCTACCTTAGCCATGCTTCAGTTTTATTTGCTTCCACTTACCAGCTCTCAAGCTGCCTGAAATGCCTTTGAGAGGAGATAAGGTTTTCAGATTGCCTGCAAGATCATAACCATGAACTCCAACAGTCCAGCAAGGCAAAAAAGTTTTCATTAAAAATCAGAGAAAACAGCTGGGCAACCTGAGTGTTAGAAGGATTGCTTATGTTCCATCCGGTTTTACCAGTTTAATTTTTATTAGCCTTTGGGGTCTATGTTCTTCCCCTTGGTGCTCTCATTACATTTTCCTTCTTATATTAAAGAAAGTGTTTGCGCCTTACTCTGTGTCTGCTTTCCTCCTGAACAGACTGGTGCATTGCTCCAACAGCAGCTTTGCACTCAGACCCCTTAGATCAATAAACTGCCTTAGTTACTTGTTGAGTATACCAGATCTGAATTTTAAAAATTCACAGTTACACTTAAAATATCTGATGTAAATTTTAAGAGGCATCTGAAGAATTGCTGTACATTGCAGTCATAAAGCTTTGCCAGTGTTACCTTTTGACCAGATCACTGTTTGATTGGGTTTCAGTCTCATGTTTTTCTCTGCAACTATTCATGGTGTTGGTGTTCATTTTTTCTCCAAGAGACAGACAACTATGTCTTTAGAGAAACAAAACAACTGTGTCAACAGATGGGAGAGAAAATACTGTGTCTGAAATAGTGCTGGGAATAAACCATGTTAAAAATAGGTAGTCTTGCCACAACTGTTTCTTTGGCCAATGTGGAAATCCTTCTTTCCCATACTTACATGTTATCAAAACTATACTAAAATCCTGCTATAAAAGCTGCCAAATAAACCTACAAAAACATTGCTGCAACAATAACTACCCTTTTCCTGCCTAATTGTAACAGTCATGCTAGTAAAGGAGGAAGACTAAGGAAGTTGTGCTGCCATGGGAGAGCTCTGAACACTGCCAGGGACTGACCCCTAGCCAGCAGCAACTAAAACACAGCTCTTTCACTTGTGGCTATAGATTTTATTGATGTGACCTTCCTTTCCCCTCCCTACAGTACTAGCACAACACCAGAGGGTTGTCAGAATTTTGCCCTTTCTTAGAAGTGTTTCTGCATTCCTAAGCTTGGAGAAAAATAATTTTCCTGTCCCACAAAATACCTGGGGAAAACCCACAGCAGTTCAGCTAACAAGCTGGGTTTTTTAATAACAAAACTCTTTTCCTCTCCAAAACTGGAAAGCAAACTTAACTGTTCTTAAATGTGACTGTTACCAGCAGCATTAGAGCTGCAATTTAGACTTTGCATTTCTGCTTTCCATCTGTTGCCTCATTTATTTTTGCTGTTTGTCTCCTTGCTTTCAGTTGTCTCTTCTGTGTCTCAATTTATCCAATTTTTGTGGCTGACCAGCCAATTCAGCATTATCACCGCCCTAATGGCTGTAAAGAGAGCAGAGAAGCCCTTCACTAAATGAGTTTTTTTCCACAATGCCTCTGTGCTTTCTTTGGTCCATTTTTGTTTGTGCTTGGTGCTCCGTGTTGTGTCATCTGGGAAGAGAGAAGATGTTTGCATAATGTGTATTTTTCTGGAGTTGTTTAATTTCTGAAAACATTTATACAGTTGGCAGCACCTTTGGGGCAGGGACAGATTGCAATCTCAAACACAGAACATGTCAGTGTGTTGACAGCAGCTGGAGGAGCAGAAGAACAGGTAGAGCCTGGCCCTCAGAGCTCCCTTCCCCACATTCCCCACAGCCTTTTCCTATGGGGACTCGCTTGGGAGCTTGGCAGAAAGCAGCCTCGGGCAGCAGAGCATAATTTAGGGCAGCCCCATGGTATTTGTAATTGATTCTGATATCTGCAAGGTGGATAAGGCTCCTTTATCTGGGGAGAAGGGCAGAGGCAGCCAAATGGTGCAGCCTGCTGCTGGGCATAAATTCCCCATGACTGGTTCCAGCCCTGCTCTTTGCAACAGGCTTTTCCTTTCCCACTTGTCTGCAGTCGAGGAATGCTCCTGGGGATCCGTGCTTGGCTGGAAGTTGTCTCTGTTAGATTAATGTTGCTTGCAAAGACTGAAGGAAATTTAAAGAAAAGAATAGGTTTCAGATGATGTTAGATGCTGCCCTGTTACTTCAGTCCACCAAGGAAAGAGCCACATTCCTTATCAAAGTAGTTTATTATCCCCACTCTTTCCTTGTTGCCACATGAGAAAATGTAAATGAAGAGTTGAATTGTCCATTATTTTTCACTCTTCTTCCAGTAGATGAGAAAAGCTCCAAATTCACTCTGTGAAAAGGCTCAGTGAGGCTCATCAGCAATGTATGTACAAAATTTCCTATGGCAGCTTCTTACATAATTTTTTCTGTGTTGACTTCTGTCTCTGTGGTCCCTGCAATCCATGGGTAGTATGTATATGTATATGTATATGTATATGTATATGTATATGTATATGTATATGTATATCTGTCCACTCCAAGGATAAATCCCATGGCCTTTTCAAAATTTGTTTTTGCTTAACCGATCTATGGATGAGTTAAAAAGACTAGTACTTTACATGCATGAGTGGCAGGTTGATTAACAGCTGAATTCTATCTTCTTCCAGCCTGGTGGGCTCCAAAGGAAATCAAGGGAAGTTTTGTGCAATATTCTCACTCTGTGAGAAACCGATACTCAAAAAGATGCATACTACCTATTCACTTTTGACTTGAGCACATGCTTTGCTTTGCTGAATTGGCTTTACTGATTAGAGATGGAATTAAGTGACTTGCTTAAATGACTTGCTTAGCTGTGATTGAGGTTGCATAATTTCTCTGCTGGAGCTTTACTCCCAAACCAGTGAGAGTGAGCTCAGGCCACAGTGACAGAGAGGTGATGCAGTTGTAATGGGCAGGATAAGTTAAGATTTATCAATTAAGACTTATGCCCTTTGTATTGTAAAGTGACATTTTGCTTTTTCATTACTGCCAGTTTCAAATTATGGTTGTGAATTGTGCTCAAGTGAATATGGTTTCATGGGGCATGTATAGCAAAATACTTTTGCTTCAGCTATAGCAATGTATAGCTGAGAGCTCTTGTGCAGCTGTGTCCAAGCTAACTGCTGTTGCACTGCCTTGTTTTTCAGACTCATTCTTGTGTTGGACACAAAAATCATTAGAAAACATTCACTGGCAGCATTTAATAGCATATATTTAGAACGTGAAAAAAAGAAGCCAAACATTGGTGATGCACCATAATCTATTAGTAATTTGTTTACCTCCACTCATCCATAAATGCTAGAGAATAAAATAAAAGTTATTCAAATAAAATGGATTTTTTTAAAAAATCTTCACATTTATGGTTATGTATGTTTTTTCCTTTAAAAAACCAGATATTTTTCTTTTTCTGAGAGTCAATGGTGATTGCAAAATGCGAAAAATTGCAAACAAAACTAAGCAGAAATTCAAGTTAGCTTGGGAGCCAAAAGTGTGATTCAGTAGCTGAAAATATCTCTGCGCTTCATGCATCAAACTCAAACACTGTGCTTTGGCAACGCCCCCTGGATTAGAAGCGGAGTTTGAGGTCATTCCTCCTCCAGCCTGCCATGTATGGGTAGGGCCCACGCTCATGACAAATTACTGACTTACTGAGCACACCCCAAGAGTGGAGTGACATCAGTGCAGATGGATCTTGTCTCACTGAGGAGGACCAAAGACTTCTCTGCAGCCTTTCTCTTGGTAGGCTTAAGACCTGGAGGACCAAAGTGGAGAGAGGACACTTTAACAGTCCTTCTCTTGAGGTGGCAATAACAAGAGATAATGAGGTAATTTCTTGTAAAGAGGTTACATGATGTCCAGCAGAAGTGCTACAAAAGTAGTCCCATCAGAGATGGTTTGGTGGCCCGTTCAGATTTTCAAGACAAACGATCAGCTGCCAGTGATGGTGTTACACTGGGGCTGCCAGCCTGAAACAACAGCTGTGTGTGCTGTACAAGCTATCTCTGTGACTGTCCGAGACTGATATTAGTTTATCTGGTTGAAATTCAGAGTGCCAGTGAAATTCAGAGTGTGAGTGAAGTCTATACTTTTTAGTTAACAGACTCACTGAGCTCTTAGTTTTATTTTGTAGAGTACCTTGGCTTAGATTTTGCAGGTAACAACCAAAACTGTGTAAGCAGACCCTAAGTCCTTAGATTATTTTCCCTGCTGACAAAACTCTGTTGCTTGCAGACATCCCACTTCCCTCCTGGTATCCTGCATGGCTGACCAGTTGCCAGCTTCTCAGGGATGAGTTAGCTTTCACCTGCTGCTGAGATCATCCAGCACTATGGCCATTACTCTGCCATGGGCTTGATGTTGCAATGGTCTTTCCATGGAGATGGAGTTGGTTTTGACAGCTCAAGTGATTGCCATGGGCTAGTGGGATACCTGCCATATTGTAGCCTACCTGCTCAGTGGTAGGCTTAATGGCCACTTAGTGCCTCTGCCTCAGTTTCTTCATTGTGCAATTGGTTTTCCCCAATGCATGGGTGTCATAGCAGGGTAGTCATTCAAAGAGAGAATGGGAGCCAAGGCCACTCAGTGTGGGAGGTTCCTCGTGATGATTTTGCCAAAGTCTGTTTTGCCAAAGAGCATGTTTGGATCCCACAGAGCATGAGCTTTACCTAGAATCCTATCTTGGGCTTGGCTGAGATCTGATGTTTTCATTTTCCCTGCCTACTCTCGGAGGATGGCCAGATGTACTCCCATCTTCCTGCCAGCTGCCTGCACACACAGCCCTCTTGGCAGCAGCAGGCTAGGCAAATGGGCTGAGCAATGTGTGTTTGAGGACACTGTGTCAATTGTCAGCTTGACCATTGCTAAAAGCATCAGGCCTGGTTAGAGAGGGTGCTGGTCGCAGCTGGCAGTGTCTGAACTGTTATTTGCAGTGAGGTTATGGACCTATACTTAGGGGGATGTGCTCTTGCTAATTTAGCTCCTGGCTGAAGTGAAAAAAAGTAACCCAAAGTCATAGTTTCGGCAGCGGCAGCAAAATGAGCTCCTGTGCAGATTGGGCACGGAAGATAGAGGAGATAACACAGGGAGGCTCCCAAGAAGAAATTAGGCTCTTGGTTTTAATAAAGTGAATTACCTATGTGTAAAGTAAAAAAAAGTTCCTTTTATTTAAACTCTGTTTGCATTGCAGAGCCTGAGAGACAATAAAACCAGCTCCACTAACACAAATGCGTTAGTAAATACATCTTTTTTATTTATATAATATGTATAAATATGCACATGTGGATATATACATATATTTATGTAGATAAATACATATGTATGCACATAAGTTTATACATGTACAAATTTAAACAAACTAAAATTTTACAAAGATTTCTTGGTGTTCTTTGCACTGAGATCTGCAACATGGAGTTAGCAGGATACCAAAATGAAGACAAGCTGTTTTTAAAATAAATTTAAATGGGCTATCACACTCCTGTTGAGAAGATTGTAGAAAAGAAGCATATACACTGAAAAATAAAGCAGGCTTCAAATCTCTTGCTGTTTTAATAATGAAGACAAAAATGTTTACAGCATAGAGACATTTGATTCAAAAAGTAAATTATATACCTTTTACTTTGGAAGTAGTTAAATATTTGATCCCTTATTTTTATCAAACTCGTTGTAGGAAAACATATTTCTGCAGTATCGGGAGCTGCCAGAATGACCTAGAATTAAGAGGGCAAAGGTAGAGATGCTTTAAGTTTTTAATTCATCTATTCAAAGATGATTTGTGTGAACACATTAAGAACACCAGTAAACTAATGGGAATAATTTTCTTCCACTTTTTCCAAATTCAATTGCATATGGTATGATTGCATTTCATCAGGGATGAACATCATTTCACAGATGATTGTCTTCTCACATAGATCATATGAAGTCAATTTAAAGTATGACATTGCTTTTACCTTCCTCATGTCAGAAGACTTTTTTGCTTCTAGTCTTAGCTGCTGTAGCTATCAAATTGTGTGCATAATAAATTGTTTTTTGTTTAGAGAGCGATAACTGTAAAATATTGCCTGTTTGGAGAAAAAGTGCTGAGATCGAGATTGATGCCTGGAACTTAATGCATCATAGCTGCAATCAAGCAAATTTTAGACTTCTTATTTCTCCCATTACAGATGATAATTCACAGAGTTCTA
The DNA here is from genome assembly GCA_030060385.1 of Muscicapa striata striata. NCBI lineage: Eukaryota > Metazoa > Chordata > Aves > Passeriformes > Muscicapidae > Muscicapa > Muscicapa striata. The sequence goes on along the minus strand of JAREIS010000010.1, from coordinate 3,593,534 downwards.
TGGACCTTTTGTGTTTTAGAAGGAGAAAAGGAGCAAAAAGAGAAAAATGAGAAAATTAAAACCTTAAAATATTAGGAAATCCACTCTGATTTCACACTCCCTACATATTACAGTACGGAAGTTTTTATGGTCAATTCATTGCATTATGTAAGAAAACATCTATAAAGAGAGAACTCATGCAAGATGGTTTGGAGTGGGAGATTTGCATATAGCCCCACTGTTTTGAGTTACCAGCCACGAATTCCAGTTGTTTGTTGATGCACTGCAGAAGTGTGCACATTTTTCTACCCATATTGCCTGGCTCTTCTTTAGTACAAATTATTCTGTATAATCTTAGAACCTGGCTGCAACTTAATGGTACCTTACAGACCTGGTCAAAGTGAGGCTTTAGGTAAACTCCCAAACCATGGTAAATTTCAGTCTTTGTTGGAATGCTATCTGCTGCAAGCCAGTTAAGGAGTAACATGGGCATGGGTTTATTTGCCCTTTGTACTCTTGAAGCAATTTCACCTGTTTACTGTGCTATTTCAGAATCTTTGAATAATTAGCAGTAAAATATTATCCAGTTGCTTTCCAAAAATTTTAGTTTCTGATTAAAATGCACATGAGATTTCTGACTTTTTTTTTCTGCTTTGGAAGGTGCACAGGAATCTCCCTGTCAACCCCCTACCCTCAACTGACCTTACAGTGTCAGTTTAATAAGAAGTAATATAAAGCAAAGATTTTGTTGTTGATCCATGACACTAATTAATATGGCCAGATGATGCTGGTATCTCTGTTACATTTTTGTTTCACCACTGAAGATGTAGTTTTATGACTAGAAAATGATTACAGAGGTTGCCAAGGCTGCTAGCAGTGTTTCAAAAGCAGATGGTGTAAGAGTCATTATCAGAGCACTTCTGCCTGTGTTACCAGGTCCTGTGTAAAAGGCTATTCCCAGAACGTTTGAGAGGCAAAGTTCAAATTGAAAAAGCTCTTCCAAACAGTGAGACATGCTGTGATTTTCATACTCTCATTTCCCTTCTGATGAGCTTGTCTATTCATAGTCCCAACAGCTGGCAAACAACTGCAGGAGGTTAGGAGAGTCATGACCAGGTATGACCAAATAGAATCACAGAATCATTTAGGTTGGAAGTCCAGCTGTTAACCTAGCACTGCCAAGACTAAGCTTGTCCCGAAGTGCCACATCTGCATGTCTTTTAAATACCTCTGCTTTAGGGCTGGAAGATATCCTTGCCACACCAGGAGGAGGATGCTACAATCCAGAGTACCCCTAGGTCCTACTGAAACATGGGAGAATAAGGACTCATGACTTCTTTATTGCTTAGCTTTACTTTTTTGGCTGGAACATTTTTCAGGTGAACTGTAAAAGTAGTGATTGAAATGCTGGCCCTGCTAAATACAAAGATTTGCCCTTGAGTAGAGCTGTGCCAAGGTTTCACCAACAGATCAAAACCATATTGGGCCCTGTCTGTTCAAAGGTTCAAAGCTGGTTCCTGGCTTCACACCCAGATCATTTCCTAGAAAGCTGTAGATTGGTGTGATAAAGCACCAGGGGCTGCAGCCAGGGCATATGTCATTTTATATACTCAGATGCCTGTATAGACTGCTGTTGACTTTGCTGGTCAATAACACATTATCATTTGCTATTTGTTTTTGTTGCTGGTAGCAAACATTGCAGGGAAAAGCAGCATAAGCATTTTATTGCCTGCCAGTTCCAGACCTGCTTTACCTTTCAGCTTTTGGCACCCTGTTTCCACTATCTCACATCTGTGCTCTGCTAGCAGTGGAAGCACCACGTGTTGCCCACTCCACAGAGGACAGGCTTTCCCTGCTGGAAACAGAGGGAAGTTTGCTTTGACTTCAGGGTATGGTATGGTCAAGCCACAGGCACAAATCTGCAAGTTAGGTGTGCTGAGTTTGAGATTTTTCTGTACAGCTCCTCTGTCCATGTTCCTTTGCCATGACTTGTGTAAGCCCTTGGGAAGACATACCTTCTTCTGCCGTGGTGTCCTGATCACCTGAGTGGTAGCCAGCCAGGGCCCAGTGACACAGCCAGGGCAAAAGAGCAGGAGAAGGGCAACGTGAGCTGCACTTCTTGCTGGGACCCTGTGCACCCCCGGGGTGCTGCCCTGTGCAGGAGCACGTCCACTTGGGATGCTCACACTTGCTGCCTACCCATCACATCACCTGGGATCTCACCTGGGTATTCAGGGATGCAGGGAAGCCTGAAAGGAAGTGCCCTGAGCAAAATGCATGCTGTGGTTTTCTGTGTGTTCACACCAGTCTTTGCAAAATCAGAACAGCCAGGCCCTTTGGAGTATACTGTCACTACAAGATCACTGAAGGTTGGCTGCCTCAGTAGTAACAAGATGGGCGTTCAATTAGATCTGAGTCTCCAGTTCCTGGTGCCTTGTCTGTATGCCCAGTTAGGGGTATTCAATAACCCACTCCCTGCAAGGTGTGAGCAGGGCAGCCTGTGGCTGTAGGAATTGTCTAACACATTAATGAACACATCTCCTGGTGCTCTGTGCCTCGGATGCACAAACACTCCTGCACACATGCCTACAGCAGGCCTTTTGTATGCAGAAAGTGCTTTCCTTGTGGTCCTTCCCAGAGTGCCATCACATGTAAAGAGAAATGTAAGGATTATGACTGTTTTTCACAGTGTATGCTAATAACTTACCTTCTAAAACATACTAGTATCATATGGAAAAGGGAATTCCTAGAGGTGATCTCACTTTTAAAGCACGGTGCTAAATAGGAAAGAAGCAGGATGAGAGACAATTGCGTTGCTCCGGTTCAATAAAAGGAAAGTATTTGCATGTAATTAAAAATGATGTGCTCTTAAATTTGGATTTGGGCATTATGTTTTCAAAATTAGACAGAAATTAGGCAGAACACTTGGAATGACAAGGCCTAAATGTAAAGATACTACAATGATACTTAATGCTTTGTGTTTACCCTGCTTTTTGTATATATCATGTTTGAAAATATATAATTCTATGCACCTACTGGCCTTGTATGCCTATTGTTTTCACTTTGACGTGCATTAGTTGATGTGTTCTCATCACATTGTGTGATGTGTGATTAGTTGTGTATTCTAGCCCACAGCAAGCTGGAAACCACAGGAGAGCTACTGATTGCTGGTGCCACATTGCTCTGAAGGTAGCAAGGACTGTGACAATCTCTGAAGTTCTTACATGTATTGATGTAGCCAACACCATAAAGTCAGTTAGGTTATAAAATCAAACAGCAGGCTGAATTTATCACAGTCGTTAAAAATCTTTAATATTTGTTTTCCAAATAGGTGGAAAAGAGAGCCAACAGCCATATTTGCTGGAGTAGTGAACCAAATTGCTTTGACTGGAACCATTACTCACTTGCACCTTTGATGGCAGCAGCCAGGTAGGAGAGCAAAGGAAGGGTGGTTTGCGTGAGCTGGAGGAGTGGGTCTGAGAGCACAGGTCTTTGTTCTCAAAAGGCTTCATGTGGAAGTCACCCACATTTAAATCTTGTGTCCTTTTGTTACAATTGAAGCCAACTTTTGCCAAAATTAAAGGCATTTCTCTTGGGGCAGATTTTTGTTAATTTGGAAGTGATGTCTTTGCTTTGACTACATATTTGGTTTTCCACTTTCCCTTCTCTTATGCAATTCTTGTATTGAGTATCCAGGGACTCCACTTCTTGAACTAAACAAGCAGAAAAGTGTGCTTGTAAAAATACAAGAAGATATGGTGGGTGAGGTTTTTATATCTGAAATGTCTGGGGATTTTTATTTACTTTGTCCTAAAATACAAGTTGGTGATTTCTGCTTGACAGTCTTGCCATTTCATGTGCACCATGGAGAGTACTGTTCAAAGTTTAGTCTTTCTTCTGGGTCTTGAACACTTGGGCATGTAGAAACTGCATTTATGAATGTGCTGATGTTGTTGTATGCAATAACACCCAAGAGAGCTTGAAGTTAGTGGATCCCCAACAGAGGTCTTACTGTGACATCAGATAGTTTAGAAGAAAATTTATCATGTCAAAAAAGGTCCATTTTCAGCTACTGTTTTCAGCACCATGTTTGTTTGGGTTGGTAGTCCCAAGCTGGTCAGTTTCCACATTCATAGTCTCAAAAACTGTGCCTGTGTGCAGTACACGCAGTTACTTTTGTTGCTGTAGGAGACTGAAGCACTGAGAAGGTCCTCTTCTCTCATCTTCTCTGTACAGGCACATCCTTGATGGTCAAAGAATTGTTAGCCCTTAGACTTTAATAAGACAAGCTTGAAAGAGTGAAAGGTTGAGGGAAGTTTGACCTTTGTCATTGACTTCTTTTTTTCTTTTTTAAATTATCCAATATTTATCTTCAGCCATAGAAGCTAGGTGTATAAGGAAGACCCTGGAGATTCTCATGTGATATCATGAGCACAGGAGAAGGTGTTCAAAGAAAACACAGAACATATTTTGAAGTAACCCTGCCAGATTTTTCAGAATTATGTAAATAGTGTTGGACCTGTGTTCCATTCTATATATGAATTCAGTAAAAGGAGGGGCGAAATTGAGAAGGGCAATCCCTTGAACTTTTGCTCAACCTTGGAATTGATCTCAAATATTCTGCATTCTAGGATGGTGCTATATGGGATATCTCTTCTTATGTATCCCTCTCAAAGTGCCTGCAATGGGAGTCCTGGGTATCTGCGTTGTTCTCTTCCCCTCTGCAGTCTCTAAGAACACTGAGATATTTCTTTGCAGCCTGGGATCAAAGTTGGGTGGGCGAGAGGGTGTGAGCTGATGGCTGTCAGCAGGGCTGTTACCCCCGCCAGAGGTCCTGTGGAATTTCTGTTTAAAGTTCAGCAGGAAAACAAACTGTCCTCATGCACCCCTGAGCTCTGCTGCCAGTTTGGAAAGCATTAACAGCGTGTGAAATTTATAAGGAGGAGTAATGGAAAACTGCTGGAGTATGGAAACCTGGCCATGTCCTGACTCACCAGGCAGGATTTAAGGGGAAAACTGAGAACTTTGGTACACAGGAGTATGGCGGCCATCCTCTGAAATGAGGTTTTAGCATACATTTTTCAGGTTTTGTTAGCATGTAACTTAATGGCACTTGTGTGCATTGGGCCCTTGTTGCTGTGGCTCTTGTACACTGAGAACTCTCCCTGATAATGTGTCAGCCAAGTAATAGCACACTTCACTTTTTGTTTGGAACAATTGAATTTTAGAATAGATGCTCTCAATTAACATAGTTCAAAACAGTGTTATTGTAACTATGATGATGTGTGTACCACTACCTCGTGTGCTAAGGATGTAGGCAAGCACTTAATACTGGTAGGGTAGTAAATATGCTGTGTGAGCTAATAAAAGGCTCCCATTAAGAAATGGAACCCTATTGCTGCCCACTTTAGAGGTGGAAGCTTGCAGTCTGATTCTCCCACTAGGCACGGGGTGGTAGGAAGGTACATTTTCTCCAAGGACCAGAGCACGCAATGCTGCCAGGCGCCCTTCAGGGAATGTTTCCTGCAGCAGAGCAAGATTGCAAGCTGTGGTGTGGAGGACTAGCTGCTTTATTTTGGCTGAGAAGCCTTTGAAGATACTGGTCCTGATTCTCTACTGCCTGAAACCTTTTGCTATTTATACGTGGGTAAAGTGAATGCCGAGCGAGCATAAAATACCACTACGCTAATGCTAAAGGAGCTGTTATCCACTTTGCCCAAATATAAATGACTATGCAAAGGGTGAAGCAAGTTCAAGGTCTCTCTTTTTGTTGTGACATTGCCCCTAGATCCTGCTGTGTGTTGCTGAGAGTGTGAATAGAGGGAGGTTGAATCTTCCTGTAGGTTTGAGCTCAAGATGTGCAAACTCGGGGAAGTGAGAGCACAGGCTCCTGGTGCCTGTAGTGGCCAGGGAGAGGCGAAACACGTTTGTTCTTTAACGATCAGGGTGGCTGGACAGCAGATCCATTCGTCAGCTCCCTGGCTGTGCCGAGCAGGGGGAGGAGGGGGATGAGGCACGAGGAGGTCCAGAGGAGGCAGGAATGGGCTCTGCGCTTTCCATCCAGCCTCACTAATGCCGGGCACCGGGAGCGGGGCGGCTCCGGCAGCTCCTGCTGGCGGCGGGGCGGCCTTTCCTTCTGCTTATTGCAGAGCGTCCCCACCCCCAAGGAACCGAAACCACCCCCGAAGCCCTAAAAATCAGCGCTTGTTCAGTGAAAGCGAGCAGCTTCATTTCCGCCCCGCCCCGCGCACGGCAGCGCGCTGACATCCCGACCCTTGCCGGGACGCGGTCCTTGGAACCCTCCAGCTACTGCTTCCAAACCGGAGCGGAGACACATCAGGATATCGTCAAGGAGAAATCCGGCGTTGCGTATTATGAAACAGAATCCTTAAAAAACCTGCGTGCTTTTGGCAGTATTTCATATCTTGTAAATAGAAGCCCATATATATTCATGCGTATTTTAGGCAGAATACAGTGTACTGCAATTTCTGCCATCTAAGCAGATATCTTGATAGAGTAATTTAAAAACAGAGCTGCTGGTTTTAGGGTTTTTTTCGTAGCCAGCAGTGCACCAATTAAATGACAAGGCCAGCGTTCCGTGTGCGGGGCTCCCAGGCTGGAGGCGAGGCAGGAGCGCAGGAGCGGACCCAGCGCAGGGTGGGCGCTCTCCCTGAGCGGAGCTGTGTGGGGGTGCTGTGCTGCATGCGAGAGATACTTTTAAAAAGCAAGACATGCAAATGGTCCTGAAATACAGGTCGCTGGTTATAATACCTACATAAACCTCTATATGTTCCGTTTTTTATAATTCTGCAAGTACCCTTATATCATAACAGCATGTATGATGTATAACAAGCATGAACACTTGAACTACTGAACCCCCCCTTGATGACATTATTTTTATTTAACTTCCAAGACACTTATATACCTATTTGCATCTATATTTCGCTCTGTCTAAAAATATCTTAAGGTTATAGATTCGAGGCTTACAGCTTCAATTAAGCCATGGAGTGAACAATTGTGATTTTAAATCTGTCAGTGGCATATATGCAGAATTATTGTTTTATGCCATGCTACTGTAGCCCTAAATAATTTCAAAATGTAAGCAGGACACTATACTACAATGTCAGTCTTTAAAAGTAATCCTATGAACCTTGTTGTGTTCTAAACGAAATCTGAAGAATTTACGTTTTTGAAAAATTACTGTCCAGTGCCCCATGCAAATCTGTGTAAGTGGAGTGTCTTGCTTAATGACACTTTGCTGAAAAGTTCTGAGGCTGCAAAGTTTCAGCAGTTGGGATGCTCAGATCCACACTAACAGTTACCTCCAGATGGCTGCACTTTCATTTGGTACTAAGCCTTCTAGCATCTCAGCGTTTGCATGTTTGGGATGGTGATGTGTACTGTTCCACTTGTTTTTGCCAGAAAATGTATAGGGCATTGTATGATAAGTTTTGACACATAGTATAGCTCAAAGAAGAGGTGAGAAAGAGAGTGTAGAGAGAGAGAAGGGACAAGGAAAAGAGGAGGACAGGAGAAAAAAGGAATAAGAAAATGCAGCAAGATAAGATTATGTCAGTGTAATGAATTCAGCCTAACTGGCAAATACAATCTGACTGCAAGTTGTGAATTTCATTGAATTTGATCCAAGAAAGACACAGCTGAGCAATCTGCAGGAAGCAATCTTTTCCTAGAAATATGCAGCTCCAAACTGTACAAATTCTTCCACTGGTCATAAAATGTCTGTCTGCCTCTGAACCTGTGCAATCAGATACTTTTGAAGAAAAAGTGTTGTACTGAAACAGTCAACTGAAGAATAACTAAAATATATCACTAAATGTAGAGTTTTGAAAGAAGAAAACCTATATAATTTGAAGTTGGCCAATGAAGTCTTAGTGATAAGGACAGTTAATCATTCTGGTGCAGCTGTTTCCTGACATTTCTGCAAAATGTTGTGGAAAAATTAATGAAGGCTTGTTCAGTAATGGTTTCAAGCTTGGCTAGTGGAAAATATGACAGTATTTCCATCATCAATTAAGAACAAGCAAGGCCTTTTTTTTCCGTAGGGGAAGTGGTATGCAGTTTGTACTGCACAGGAAACTGTAGACTTGAGAGCAGCTGTGTGATAGTAACAGGTATGCAGAGAATATGGAGAAGGGCCTTGGCCCTCTTCTCTTATCACATGTGCTTCAGTGTAGCAGAAGTGGCTCTGTTATATACTGGAAATACGGAATACTTATGCTATCTACCATGGGGTATTCCTTTGAGTGCCTGGCTCTGAAAATAAATGCCCTTCTTGTCACTTCAGTAACAAAGCTTGCTTTTAAAAGGCTTTAATTGCAATTTTGTTACTGTGACATCAGCAAATACTAATTCCTTCAGGTGGAGAGACACAGGATTTTTCTGCCCATCTCTGAAATTGAATTTACTTGCGGTCCAGCCTCGGGCTGTCTGGCTGTCGTAGCTGTGCAGCATGCCTTGGTGAGCACATCTGGGTGCTGTGCTGCCTGGTGTGCAGCAGCAGCAGGGCTGGAGGGGAGCTCACAGGCATGGGCTGTGTGTGCCAGCTCGGTGTCATGTGTGTTTGTGGCGTTGCAGATAGCCAAGGAAGCGTGTGGAAACAGGAGCATGGCCAGAGGGTGCATTCCTGTTGCAGATCAGCACAGCTGAAGGTCACTGGAGCAGCTGAGCAGTGGCCTTTGTCCACTCCTTCACCTTGTAGCCTGCAGCCCCTGGCAGGCAGCCAGCTGCTGAAAGCCTCCTCCAGAGGCACCTTGGGGCTCCTGCTCCTGCCAAGGATCCACTGTGCTTGAGCTCCTCCAGCCCAGCTCAGTTTGGGGTATGCTGGGTTCTCTCTGCGCTTGAATAGGCTATAGAATAAATGGTGAAGACCAGTTCTGTACAGCCAGTAGAATCAACTTTTCTACTCAGAGGGTTCTAAATTTTATTTTTGTTAAAAATTCATTAGTGTGAAACAGCCAGGTCTGGTACAGAAACACTGTAAATCACTGCAAATGTTTAGGTGAATGATTTAGGCGCTCAGTACCTTTCTAGTACCTTTCTGGACTGTGAGGTTTTGTACAAGCCTGCCTCCTGTAGTATCTTTTTTCTTCCTCTGACTTTCTGAGATGCTTTGAGCCCTACCATAAATATGATTTCTAGCTTGTTTACACAGTATGATGATTCATGCTAAAGTGGTGGATAGAAGATGCATTGTGATGAATGGTTTGTGCTTTCCTAATATCACTCTGTAAAGGCGACACTTACTCAATGCTCCTTCTGGAAATCTAGAAGACCCTTAGCAAGATGGCTAAAAATGTTTGCCTTGCTCTCTGTAATGTAGCTGTAGAGTGTACAGTTCTTATTGATAGGTTTAAGCCAGTGTAAAACAGTTAATAATGACAGACTTGTATGCATGGTTTGTGACCGTTCACATAAGCACGTAAAAGTCAGCACCAAGTTCTCTTTCCCTGTTGCAGTCCACTGTGAGAAGCTTTATTTAAAATTCTCCCAAGCCTGCATTCCCTAGTGCAGGTAAACCTGTTGCTGGAGTCAGTGACAGCTTTACCAGTATCAGAGTTATCAGAGTGTTAGAGAAAGCTCATATAAGAGCCTCTAGTTAGTCTTGTTTTGGGGCATTAAAAGATTAATTCTGCAAGATTAACTACCCCATCTGTAACCATGTGCAGGCTGCTACTGCAGTCAATATGCTCTCATGCCCACAGTGAGACTGTTTGTGTGCTGCAGGGTGTGCTTGGGAGCAAGGGAAAGACTAGGGCTTTGCTTTTGCACTTTATCTGATGTGGGAAATCTGAGGGTGCTGGGTCAAACATGAGCTGCTTTTAAACTTCTCAGCATGAGGGCTGTGCCTACAGCTGCTTAGGAATTTCCCATAAAAACAATTTGTCAATTGAAAGCGGAATTTCCACAAGAACAAGTTTTCCACTGGAAAATTTCCATATTGCTATTTTTATTTTTTTGTTTTCCCATGGAAATCTCCGAATTAAATACTTCCCTTTAAGTCACTTTACTCCATGAAGAAGACCTTTGTTTAGCTGTTGTGTGCTAAAATGGTTTCAGTTGCCATTAAGTTGCATCTGCCTATTATGTGTCTCGTCTCATTATGAATGGCAGTACAAAAAATTTATGCTTAAGAAGTTCCTGTGGGCAGATCACCTTGACAGTCTTTGTGTCCCACGCTGGGTTGTAGTCACTTGTGTGAAAAAGTCTACTCACTACTGAAAAAGCAATGTCAGAGTGAAACAAATTCTAAAATAGAGGCCCCAAACCCTGGGAAACCAGGGGAGCCTTGTTGATTTGTGAGCTTATATCTTTGCTGTTTAAACTCAGTTTCCCAAAATTTTGAGTATATTTTACTGGTTATTTAAAATGTCTGTGAGTTTGTAAAACTCTTGGACTCCATTTGAGATTAATGGGAAATAAAAGGTATGCTTAAGTGATTGTAAAAATGACTAATCACACAATCAAGATGGACTTCCACTTGTAGAATTTTAATTCCTTCCCTGACAGCCCCTGGGTTGCCCCTGGGCAGCTGAGATGTTACTGGAGGTGACTGGACACCTGGTGCTGAGCATATGGGAAAGGAGAAGAACGCTGCTGACACCAAGGTGTTTATTGTATGACACAGTGACCTCTTATGGATGAACATTTACAAAGAATGAATACCACTTTTACTTTTAAAATGAACGTTTTGGAAAGTACCAATATTTGTAGTAGGTGCTGTGTTCTTCTTATGGTACTGTGTCTTCAGATTTCTGTGAATCTTTGTCTTGCTACCCCTCATTAGTTCTTCATTCTGTTCTCACTGACACATGAAGCAGGTTCCAGTCACAGCGCTAAAACTTTGGTTGTGTTGCATGGTGACCAGCTGGCAGTTTTGGTGATCATGCCTGGTGGCATGCACAGAGTACCAGTCCCTGCTGTCCCCAAGGGAAATGTCCCCCAGGAGGAAATGGGCTGTACCAGAAAGTGCAGTGTGTGACAGCCACTGCGCCAGAGGAAGCTCGCTATCTGCAGGAGCCTGAAGGCAGGTGCAGACTTTTTCACCTGGTGCACACAGGAAGCAACATGGCCAATGTTTGACTTTCCTTCAGGCAGCCTCCCCAGTGCTTCTCAGAAAGGCATGGGAGCTGTGGTTAAATATTACAGTCTAACCTTTTACTTAGCTCACAGGCTGAACAGGAGCTAAGTTACTTTAAGCCATTAGTTTCATTTTAGGTTTTTCTTCCACTAGATGAGGGGCAGTTGACTCTCAATCATATCTTCCAGATGAATGACTCAGAGTGAAAATCCTGGGCTAGCTTTACCTACAGAAAAGCATGGTGCCAGCACACATCTGAAGCATCCTCCTCTGTCCCTTTGTCTGCCCTGTCATAGGAGTCTCTTGTGTTCCCATTCCCCCTTATTCTGTCACTGGTACCCTCATAATTTTCACTGGGTAACCTGAATTAGATTTCTGAATGCTGACTGTTGGATCTGAACCTTCTTCCTTCTGGGAGGGATAGGACTGACAGCTTATGGAGAACTTGTTTGACTGTGAAATCAGGAAGGATTTTTGAGAGCTGCCTTATCCTGCCAGCATCCCCATTCTTACCAGATGGTGGTGGGGGCCCTCCCAGCCCCAAACCCTTCTGCTTCCCCACTGCTTAGCTGCCCCAGTGGTGCTGAAGACAAAGGTGACAGATCTGAATAGAAGGAAGAGGGGACACATAAGGACTGGTCATTAATAATTTATTTAAATATGTCAGCAGTTGCTTTAGGTGATATCAACATAAATTTCTGGCATTCAAGAAAACGCCAAATAGGCAAAGACTTAATTGTACCAAAAAACTGAGCACAGTTTCAAAGACAACACTATGTATCTCCACCATTTCTGCCTTTGTGTTATCCTTTGGGAAAAGCAATAAAGCTCACCTCGCTTGTAGTCCTCTATACTAAAATGGAAGGTTTTCTTCAGGTGTAATTGAAACTGTAGTTTTCATTCACCTGTTAGAATTTGAAGACTAACTGAAGGAATGATCACAGCAATTACTCACACTGTTTGCCAAGAAAAAAAAACAATTGGCAAAACCTGAATTTGTGACAATCAGTTGTATTTCACAGTTGCATTGCAAAAGCCTTGGTTCTAAATATAAGATAGGCAGAAACTGTTCTGTTTAGGGTGTCCTAAAATTATCCAGCACAGAAATACTTTAAGGAAGTGTAAAAATGAATTCTCAATTTTTCAAAAGGCAGCTTAAGGAGGAAGGCATGCTGATGTGGAAGTATTGAATAAATGCCTTCTCGGTAACAATTTTACCAAATGTAGGGAAGAGTTATACACGTCATGTCCTTGTTATAAGATTCATGGAGAAAATACTCCCACTCAGATAGAAATTCATTGTAAACATCTCTCTTGCTGTTAGAGTTGATGTACTTTTGAAGATTCAGTGGCTCTTAGAAGGAAAAGAGCATGTTGTGCAATAATGTGACCTGACGTTGCATAGACACTTCCAGTTTTGGAATGTGAAATGTCTGAAACTGGGAGTGGGTGGATGGGAGGTGGGGCCAGCCAGGAGCCTGGGTGGCTGTGTTTCTGAGAAACTCTTCTGCTGGGGAGTGCTGCTAATCCGCCAAGCGCACGGCTAGAGCCCTGAATAGTGCTGAGTTGAACCACTAAACAATATCAAGTTTCAAACGGACATGGAGCTATAGGGTGATATTTTGGAAGTTAATTGTATAAAACCTCATTGAAAACAAGGCTGAATTCTTTCAGACCTGAAACCACAGCCTCCCAAAATGCGTCAGAGACTCTTGATGCTGCAGCGAGGTCAGCTTCCCTCCCCCCTACCTGTGAGTCAGGACAATTCTATTATAGGAAGCTTTTATTGGAGGCTCTTGATAGGGAGGTAGACAACTTGCAGATGGTGAGGACACAGTGGGACAGAGTTTGGATCCTATGCCTGCATAAGTGGTCACCAACAGGCGACCAATAGGTCAGAAGAGCATTTTTTTTCTGGAGAACAGTGGGATACTAAGGAAAGAATAGTATTTGACCAAGAGGTAGGTTTGACTGATTTCACCTTCTGTCTAATTAAAACTTGGATTCAGAGTCCACTCAAGCTGGCATTGTATTGATTTCTCAAGGGGGACAAAGACTAAGTCTCTTGTGGGCTTAATGCCCTCAGTGCTTGTCAGCAGTTCCTTCTGTATCTGCTTTAGCTGAAAATCACAGAAAAATAATTTTAGAGCAGCTCAGTTCACTGTGGAAAGGAAAAGAAAACGCGGAGGAAACAGAATGTGTTTGACAGGTGGGAATTTCAGAGGTGTTATCTTGATTTTCAGTCAAGGCAGACGCTTTTTTAAATAGAAACTTCCTGTGGGGTAGTCATCCACTTACTCTTTCCTTTCCTATAAATCCAGACCTGCTCATGGGTGGATAAACACTACTGGAACTTTAAAATGCCTGTAAGCAATGCTGCCCCATTTATATTAGTGTGCCTATAACTTTTTCCTAGTTGTTTGTTATTGCTGTTAGTACCTGGACTTCTCTAGCAGAGTGAATTTCATCAATGAAATTCCTGCAACAAGCAGTATTTTGACAACTTGGAGCTGCAGTTTTAGATGTGCTCTTCTTTTAATGCTGGCAGATGCTCTGTGCTTTCTGGGCTCACTGCTACGGGAGAAGTATCTTACAGGAGTCTGTGATTAAAAGGATACCTCTAGAAATAATTTACTCTATGAGGACTTTTATTATTTCTATGTGAGATTGCTAGCAGCAGGTAAGAGATCCTGGAAACCAGCTGTAGTTATTTAATTCATAACCTGTCAGAAAAGAAGGTTTTGGTTTCCACTGCTGATGAGCACCTTGAGTGAAAAGCAGAGCATGCAAAGGGCTGACCTACCTGAGCCCTCAGCACAATGGGTAGTTCTGCATTTGAGTGATTTTCCTGAGAGCACTCCATGTGGAGTCTTCCACATTATTGAAGGCTTGTGTTGTATTGGTTTGATCCACTTTTCATTTCACTGGTGGAATATTTCTATTAACTTTCCCACAAGCTGATTCAGGCTGCATAAAAAGGGGAAAAAAGAAAAGATTCAAATTTGAATCCATGGGTGGTGCATTTTATGAGCAACTTCATCAATGCTTTCTTCCTAGAGGTGTAAACCACCTTTCTTTAAAAAATGAGAAACAACTGGATGCACTTCTGGTGTCCCTCTGGCTGCCAAGTATTCATTAGTAAACACTCAGGCAAATGGACCTCTTTATGCAGATGTGTCTGAGCCTCTATGTGGACCTATTCACATGTGGAGTTTGAGTTGGAGAAAATAAGGTGCTCTTGATAGATTTGCTGAGGCAGTTATGTGCCTGAGATTACATTTGTGTTTTTCATTCAGAAAATTTAAAGTCTAAAGATGGTTGTGATGGGAAAAGAGCTGCCTAAAGCCTAAAGCAAGGCTGTGGTTTATCTGAGCTTTGTGATGAGGAGGGGGTGGACAGGCAAACCTAAGCAGAGCACTGTGGTCTCCCAAAAGGGGTGTAGAACTGCCCCAGGCAGAGGATGCTCCTGGACATTTTGATGGCACTAGCTGCCATGTTCCCCTTTAGTGTGATTCAGCCAATTATTTCCCTGTTGGAGAAGATGGAAGTAAGCTTCCTTTGCCCTCTGCCTGCTTGCCCTCTGTCAAAACTGGCTCTGACCAGTTAGCGAGACATGTGAGTGCCTTTGGCCTCCACTGGCCCTTTTCTGGCCTTCCTCTGCCCTTTGCTCTTTCAGGCAAGGTCCTGTTGCAGCTAGGCTTCAGGATAGCAGCCTAAGTGCCAGCATCTTCCAGCTGTCATGTGAAACTGCAGTTTGGTTCACATCAATTCTGTTCTTTCTCTAAGCAGTTTATATGGAATTTAAAAATTCATATCCTATGTTATTGTTAGATTTGACATCCTTGAACAGATCAAGGAGAAAAATGAATAGTTACCCTGAAGAAAGTTGTGAAGAAAAATATCAGAGTGATGGCTTTTTTGCCTTTAAGTTTTGCTGATGAGAAATCAGAAGTTGAATTTTGGATCAAACATCCGTAGCGATTTTGCAATCAAATACTCCCAGCTTGTGAAGATGCAAACAGCAGCTCCTCCAGCTTTGTCTAATGAACCAGCAGCTCTTTGTTGGTGCTAGCAGAGCAATTAGGCTCCCTGTTACGCAGTTGCATCTGAGCAATTTGGTTTATTTTACTCAAGCAGACCTCACCAATCCACAATTAAAGTGGCATTTTCATCTCACGCTTAGGGGTTGAGAAAATGCTGTTGAAGGTCTTTGTTCCTCTGATGAGCTTGGGAGAGAGGAGCAAAATCAAACAAGGTTTTTTTTTTGTGGCAGGAGTTGGGTTGTGACTGAGACAGTTGGCTACTTCATTATAGCAAACACGTAGGTGGCCTTTCTCATGTTTTGAGATCCGAGAGAGGAGCTCTGACAGGAGTGCCATCTTTGAGGGGAGTGGAGTCAGTCCTTTGCAGAAGGAGGGTCAGGTCAGCTGTGCCATATGCAGCACGCAGACAGTGAGCCCTTTCCTCTCTGCTGCTTTGAAGTTGCAGTCTGTCTTTTCAGCAGGATCAGATCCAAGTGGTGAGATGGCCCTGAGTTGGGGCAACTTGAAATGTCTCTAATTTTTTGCACCTGTTTGGTTGTGGTATTTATAGTTCATTTTTACCCGTGCTTTCTTTTCAGTGTAACAGTTACCAGCAGACTTCCTTGCTGGTACTGGTTCCACTCTGAAGGAGAGGCTGGATGTAATTTGGAGGATCACTAGGGTGAGATCAGCTCTTGAAACCCGAGTCAACTTAATGATGAAACCTGAGTTTTGTTAATAATACATTGTAATTATTAGTCCCAGCAGGGCAGATACCTCATATTTCTCATCTTTTTAGCTCAAGGATCCTGGTTACTGTGATCTTGTTCAGCTTGTCAGCTGTTCCACCCTCTTGTTTGGGTCTACAAGAGGAAGATACCTGGTCTTCACCACCAGATTTCCAATTGAGCTTTCCCAGGTAGAGCAGAGTCTCTGCAGATGTCGGTGTGTTACACAAGCTGGGGTGCAGAGGGGCTGAGAGGAGGATACCTGATCAAGAGATGAAACAGCAGAACGTTAATAATAAAAGATGCCTAATTGGACGTGCCCTTTTGCCCAGCAACAAGGACATGTCAGCACACACAAGGCACCAGCCCCGTGGCAACCTGCTCCCACCTCCTGCAGGTCTTCCTGAGGACAAAATTGCATTATGAGCTGAGCCACTTGCCTGCTCCAATTGCCAATAAAGCATTAATCCTAGCCCTGTGTAGACTGCATCTATGCTTGCACCTCCATTGCCAATCAAGCATTAATCCTAACCCTGTGTAGACTGCATCTATGCTTGCACCTCCGAGATGTGGGGCCACATTGGAGGGGTGACATAAATCATGGTGTGCCTTAACGTGCTGATGAGTGGGAGGGGAGCACACACTGGGGAAAATGACACCATGCAGGGGTGGGAGGGAGAAGGCTGTGGCAGGAAAAGCAACCTGCAGCAGGATGTAGGAAGATGTGAGATAGTGCAGACTCTCTTTACTTAATGCCATATTTCCTTACTGCCTCCCATAGCTGCTGTTGCAGCCTCCCCTGCTGTCCTGTGCTCCCCCTGCCTCCATTTGCCCATGGTGGTGTGGTGTGCTTTAACCAACTGTAGGCTTTCATTTTGTGGGAAATGCCCTGTGGACAGCAGTCCCATCTGGAGTGCAGGACACCACTATACCCAGTCTTCCACCCCACCTGTGCCATCTGCTTGTGAAGGCATGAATTAAAGACTTATTTTAGGGCAAAATGGCCTTAAGTTGTGCCGGGGGAGGCTTAGTTTGGGTACTAGGAAAACTCTCTTCATAGCACTGGAACAGGATGCTCAGGGAAGTGGTGGAGTCACCATTCCTGGAGGTATTTAAAGTCTTGTAGATGGGGCACTTTGGGACATGTTTTAGTGCAGGACTTAGCAGTGTTAAGTTTATGGCTTGGCTCAATGGTATTGAAGGTCTTTTTCAATCTACATGATTCCATGATTCTACATTTGGGACGAGAAGGTTCCAACACCCATAGTTTAAACACTGGCCAAAGGAGAAAGCCTATAGCAGGAATTTGCAAAGAAAAAAAATACTTTGTTCCCTGATTTAGGGATTTCAGTCTATTCTACAGAATTTTGGAAAAAAACAATGTAATAGCAAATGTTATGTTTTCTTAAGTGTACAGTGAAGTTGATTCTTCATTTTTCTAATACACTTCTCTATGGTTTTCTTAGTTTAATCTTCTCCTTTGTACGTTTCTTTAAATAGGTGCAATCTTAAAATGGTAGGTAATATATAACTGTTGCTTAGACAGAATTTCTGTTCCAAATCTGAGTGGGGAGATAGGCTGAGGTTGTGATCACTGTGCTTTTAACTTTATAACTTAAGATCCCCTAAGCGGTTGAGGGTATGTGGTCCTATATCCTATTAACTTTATGAAAACATACTACCAGAATATGGTTCTTCAGTATTTAGGCCTACTAATAATTATTTTTACATCCATACTTCCTCTAATATAATAACATTTAATCTTAATTTAAGATGAAAATTAAATTGTCTGAAGAATAGTATCATCAACTTTGTCTTACACCATCATGTTTATCTATTCTAGTAAAAAAATCAGTGATTATTAAATTTACCGCTAAGGCAAAGAATGAAAAGACAAAACTATGATGCTGCACAAAGAGTGCCCTTGCATCAATGGGAATTAATCACAGCATATCAAGAAAAGAACATGGTCTCAATTTCCCACTGGAGTTAATGTTAAAAATTCAATCTTATTAACTTCAATTACTTTTTGTTCAATGTTAAAATCAGGGGAAAATAAAAATTCTAATTTCAGAATAATCGTTTGGATTGAATCTTGCATGTGAAGTTGTCAATATATTGCAGTGGGCTTTTTTTCTCTGTAGTAAATGGGAGAAAAAGTCTGGTAAAAACCTGTGTGTTTTTGTTTAGCCCAGCAGAAGTGATGGGCAGTATTTGGAGGCACACAGGAAGGCTCCATAATAATGAAACAGACCCCTCTTGTGCACATTAGCCAAACGAGTAATGATATCAAATAGAAAAAGCAAAGTTGTGGGAGAGACCATTTCCTTGCACAGCTTATGCAGAGCACTAGTCAGCACTAGGAATCTGGCATGAGTGTGCTTCCCATAGTGGTATCACGGTCACAGGCTTTAAATAGCTGCAGATGTTCTGAAGGGGATTGTGGGGACAGTCCCTGCCTTCCCTTTGGGAAGTAGGGAGCGAAGTGCTGGGCTGCTGGGGCACAGAGTTTCCCTGGAAGGAAACTTGAACATCTCTGAACACCTCAGCTGAGTAGCTGTGGCTCATCCTGTTGTAGTGAAACCCCCGGGAGGCTCAGGGCTCCCGTCAGGATGAGCAGCAGGATGGTTCTTGTGGCAGCCCAACCAAGGCTGGCCAGCACTGGGTCAAGCCCTCCTGTTCTTGCCCTTTGGCTGCAGCCTGAAATGGCAATAAATAATGTTTCCCTTCCTGGCAGGTCCCAGGTGCCAGGGAAGGGCTGTGCTCTGTCCTGGGGCAGGTGTGGCATGCAGGAGCAGGCTGTGAGGGCCACTGTGTCCCACTGCTGCTGGCCAGGCACAGCCATGCTCCAGGGCATGGGACCTGACCCCTGCCTTCGCCTCCTGCTGTTCCCAGAGTTTGCTGGTACAGCTCTGGTTTTGCCTCTGAGTCTATTCCCACAGTTCAATGGGTTGTTTATTGGGATGTCTTCATAGAAAGTTTCCAACTATTTGTTATGGGATGTCAGGATGCAAAAGCCACATGGAAGATCTGCCTGCTCTTTTCATCTTTACTTTTGTTATAATGTCAGTGAAAAGGGGATGATTTCAAAATCTGACTTTTACCCCCCTTGTTCTCAAGTTTCTCAAGTTAGGAGCAGGAAGCTGTTTTGCATAAAGGTAAGATTGTGTTTTTAAAAAGAAAAGTTGGTGTTAGACAGACTAAATATACCCACACAGTCATACTCAGTGGGTACTCCTGGCTATTTTTAGTCTTTATTTGTGCCTTTCTTTATTTGTTTTTTGGTTTGTTTTTTTTTAGTGACACCTCCACTGTACCTTCAGCTGGTAGAGAGGCACCACTTCCTGTGCTGGTATGAAACTGGCAATTACAGCCAGCCTTGTCAGGTGTCATTTATCAGGCATTGCAGAGGGCTGGTTTCAGCATAGGAAGAACAAAGCTTAATAAAAAGAGAGAGAGGCAGAAGCATTCTCTTAATAATTTGCCCTTTGCAGCAACAGACCCTTATCAGATCACCCACGCTCATCTGGCTGCTGACGCTGTACTTGCTTCATTAGTACGAGCTATTTTTACACCTTTTGTGTCTTTTGAGGAACCGAGCAGTGCTGCTGGCTTGTAGTGATTCACCATCTCCAGGCGAACAGGGTGTCCTAAACCCTGTCCGTGGGGGAGGAAGGGAAAAGTAGGGGGAAGGGTTCAATTCAATGAGCAAGTCAATAAGGTCGATTTTTTCATCTTAGGTGGTCTGAGGGCTAAAACATAGCACTATAGTCTTAAGGAAAATAGCTCTGTATGTTCTGGGTTTGCAGCACAGCATTTCAGATTGTTAGGAGCTGTCCCAAGGAACATTTTGTAATAGTTAATTCAAGTGTAGCTTAGCTAACATGAAGCCCTGCATGCTTGTACATATACTCTATGTGATCATTTCCCTGTCCATAAAGGGAATGCTGAGGGCTAGACAGGGGATGTTTGTGAGTTGAACTTGATCTTTAAAGGTCACTTCCAACTCAAAACATTGGGTTGCATATTGGTGATGCTTACTTTTGTTTGTCATGTACAAGTGTCGTTGGTGTATCGCAAGCACCCAAGATACTTTGGGGCCAGACTGTTAGGTGATTTCAGTTCCACTTCTGATAATGGAAAGAAAAGCTAAACTTGATGGAATGAGCCAGGCAGGGTGCAGGAGAAGGAGAGCCCTGTATGAAGTTGTTTGGAGTTTTTTTAAGCTGAGCAACAGTTACTTTCCCTTTTGATGGACCATCAGTCCTGGGAATGTCCTCTTAGAGCCTGTTGAGCTCTTGCCTGGTGGCTGAAATTAGGATTATTCGCTGCCCTTACTTCATCTTTTTATGGATAGGAGTAATTTGGTGTTCAATGGTTTCATATTGCAGGTCTCCTTGGAGTAGTTTCAAAAGGTAGTGGTATGTGGGATACATATATGAAACTTTAAGGTGCTGTGGTGATGCCCCTGGTCTGACCGTGTCTGCTAAAAAGTCATCATGGAATCTGAACAGTGTCTTTCCCAAAAATGTTTTGGCTTTTATCGTGTTGTACTTGTTGAGAATCTGTAACTTAGCTGTCAGCTTGTTCTGTGCCTTAAATAGCAACAGCTCTAAAATAACAGAGGTTTTAAATACAGTTTCAGGCATTTTGGTAGACATTCATCTCTTCTGCAGTGTTTGCTTGGGAGAGTGATGGTAATGTTAATAAACAAGTTGATTTGTGTTTTGTAAAAAGAGACTTAAGTGCAACGGGTGAAATTTCAAGTATAACTACAAAATGCAGCAAAAAGCATATGCATATTTTGCTGAATTTTTAAGAGTTGTTCTGATGCAATTGAGTGTTATACATACTGACTTTCAATGCTTCATACAGTAAAAAAGAACAAAGTACTGTAAAATACGACCACAATAATTTTAGTTTCTTTTTTCTTTTTATCCTCTGCTAGCTATCCTGAGGGTTATAAAGAAAGCAGCATTCTTAAGTATGCAATCTAATTAATGTATCCTACATTACCACTGTAGTGATCAGAATCTTTGGGCAATGCTCAGTGACTGGATTTACTACACCAAAATGCCTGTATTGAGTCATTAGTGAAAATGAAACATTTTGACCACTGAGTAGTGACTGCTGAGACATCTATGCATTATTTAGGATTTGAGGCTTAATAGCTGATCTCAGCTGAACTCTTAAAAAGTATTCCGAATGGACTGAAATAAAACTGCTGTGAAGACCCATTCTACTTTGGGGGTAAAAAGTGAAAAAAAAAAGTGAAAAAAAAAAGTAATAAGAATTTACTGCTGATGTTTAGCATGTGTCTGTTTTTGTTTTGACTTGTGAAGACCACAGAGCTTAGTAAACAATGACAGGTTTTAAAATAAGCTTGTATAATAATTGGTGTGAGTGAAAAACAAGTGCAAGCTCAGCTGCTATAAATGTCTTCATATGTAATTCTTCCCAGGGCAATGGTTTCAGTCAGAGCCAGTGCATTTGCTCATTTAAAAAGGTGTTTGAAAGATACTGGTATTTTCATGTGAAATGAAAGTGGTTTCTTCTGACATGGTGTGAAAGGAGGCATAGCTGTTCACAAAATCTGCCTTGGTTGCATAATTAAGATTGTGTAACTTTTTAACTTAAAAAACCTCATTTCGCAGAAAAATCAGTTATATTTTCCCTCTGAGGTGAAAATGCTAGGAAAAGGCCTGATATTTGCCTAGTATTTCCTTTTGGCAGGAGAAGAATAATTACTTTGTACCTAAAAATGTTGCAATATTTACTCAAATTTTTTTTTTTTTTCCTGGGAAACCTTGCAGGAAAGGTGTATGATGTATTAAGAGGGATTTACCAGTACAGCTGTGTTCTCCCCAGTGGCTGCCTGTTTGCAGTCCTTGTGTGAAAATGATGAGATTTTTCAGCCTTTGCATGGCTTTCAGTTAGGAAAATTCTTATATCTGACAACTTTAACTGTTTGAACTCTCCAGTGAAAATGTTCTTACCCTTCCTACTGTAGGTGATGTTTTATAAGTCAATAAATGACTACAAACCACATCCGTGTGGGAATCTTGCTCCTTGTGTGCACTGTATCCTTCCCAAGTGCTGCTAAATTCATGGTTTACTTAATCTGTCCTTTATTAGGTGTGAAATTTCCCTTTCTGATTAACACTTTCCTTTGTGCTGAATTGAGAAAAAAGTTCTTTAATCTCAGTGATTTTCACCAGTTCTTCCAAATGCAAAACTTCCATTGCAATCCCAGTGGCATCACAGAGGATCACTAGTTAGTGTCCGAGCCTTTGCTTTTCAGAGGTTTTTAGCCCCTTTTTGGGCAGGGCCAAAGCTCCATTTCTTTTCTACCTGGTGAAAAGTAACTCTACAAACAGTGATTGGAAACTATTTGACACTTCCATGGTTTGGCACAGTATCCTTATGTTTAACTGCTGTGGCTCAGAAGAAAGTGAGATAAAGTTGAGATTCTGCTGACAGAGGGTAGTCCAAGAATTAAGTTAATTTATATCTCAGCACTGTTTTAGATACTCCTGTACATTGATAATGTGTATTTAATAAATACAGTTAATTAATTCATTCTTGAGAGACACTCATTCTTCTGCAGATAGCACCAATGGGATTAGGGCATCATATAAACCTTGTTTCAGCCATCAAAATGGTATTTAAAGAGGACCTTGGTGGGCAGTGGTTTTTGACTGTTCCCTGCATGGGAGCTGTTCTCACTCTTTTAGTCACTGTGTACTGCAGTTCAGAAGAAAATGGGGAGTTGGGGTGGGGGTATGGGTAGGACAAAGCAATTGGGGTATTTTCATTGCCATCTGAAATTTTAATAGTCCTTCCAGTACTGCCTGTCAGATCTGCCATTGCTCTGCCATGACATTTTAAGGTCCACATGGGAAATGGTTGGTATTTCATTAAACTGTTTTCATTTTTTAACTTGTTCTCCAAGGAAATACATACCAGTGTGAAACGATTAGCAGTTTATATAGTTCTCTTGTTTAGTTTCATATCTGAATAATCCAAATCGTTTGCTTTTGTACAGAGACAGATTTGGGATGTCCAGGTCAGAAAGCAGTCAGACAGAACAGGTAGATTTTGTGTTATCTGACATGCTCTGTCAGACTCTTGAAGTTCACAGCAAGATTAGGCAACCAGAAACAAAATATTTACCTGATCCATTAAAAGCAGTGGGATCAGAGGGATCAATTAACTGCTAATTGGTTGACAAGATTGTTTGACTTGTTGGCTGTTTTGGCATCTCTTTGATAGCAGGGTTTTGTTCAGTTCAAGGAGAGAAGAATTGTGATTTGTTTTCAAATTCCTGCCTATAAAGGAAGCATTTAAGATTAATTTAGTTCCTGCATAGTTTTTTCTCTCCTTTTATTTTTTTTTTTCCTTTTAATACTCATCCTGTGGAAATAAGTGTTCAACTGGTGTTTGGCAACGTTAAAGCTTTTTTTATACTTTTTTTTCCATCTGGTAGCAATGTGTACATTGTGTATGATGCTGAAACAGGAAATAGTGATATACTTTTAAGTGAGCAATCCTTGTCATTATAGCTAAAAGGTCAGTGTTAAAGCATTTCTGCTCTAGACTTCTTCTTTGGATTCTTAAAATAAAATTAAATTTGAAGTTAAGGTTTTTGGTTGGTCCCATTTTTCTACAAAGAGCGGCATTTAAAAATTATATTTGAGATACTTAACATAGCAAAAAATGAGTCTTTTGCTGCAGCTGTACTCAAAGCATTGATGATACAAGCCAGCATTTCTTAATGAAAATCACCCATGTTTTCTTACTACTGCGTCATTGAACATTTCCTGCAATATATGTTACAATTTTTTCTGTAGACATCTTAGAGGTGCTGGATTAGTTTATTTTTGCCTTGTGGCAGATAACTTCAGTTATTTCATATGTAGGATGTAAAAGCCTAAACATAAATGGTCTGATTCTGTTTGTTTTTATGAGGAATAAATCTGGAATTATGTCCTTGGATTTGCAAATCATTGCTTCAGATTCATACCAGGTTAATGTAGAGCAGAATTTGGCTCTCCTTCTTGTTGTTGGAATAATTTGTCTCCTTTTAGTCTCTCTGAGTCAAGTCTTGTAATGAGTGGCTCTTGTTTTATACCTGATTTTTCTGTTATTGTGTGCTTGACCTCTGACTCAGTAGGGTCACATTCAGAGTCTAGCTCTTCTTCCCAGCAAGTACACATAGACATTTATATGAAATGTCTGAACAGGTCTAAGGTCCTACAGTTCAGGTTATCAGGTGTTAGGGTACAAATAATTTGATTTGATTATTTAATTGTTTTCTTAGTTGGTTTCAGTGTGCTTTTAAGCAGAAAGATTCCAGTTATTTTCTGCAACATACTCTCATAATGGTCTCAGGTAACATTTTGAATTATATTAAATAATTAGGATTAAGGTGAATTTGGTAACAGCATAAAATTAGTTAAATACTCAGTAGTACTACAGTTATCTAAAATGTGTTAGATGCCATTCTCAATGGCTGAGATTCTAGAACAGTTCTCAAAGTATAAGCCAGATATAGTTCAACCAAAATAATAATTGCACAAATCAAAATGCCAGGTTTTATACCACTTCTAGTTTTACACACACAGAATCTGTCCCTTGAAACCAGCAACGACCAGGGACACAAATGTGCCCTCGTGAGAGTAAAAGCCTGAAATTGTTGTTTGGTCGCAGTGAGGTTGCAGTCTGCCCTTGATGGATCTGTAACTGGATCCTCTCAGTGAGTTCCCTCAGTTCCTGGCTTCTTGGGGAATCCTTGTGAGCACAATACAGCAGTGGAGAGCAGATCCTGCCCTGCAGCTTGTCCTCAAGTAAACTCAGTACAGTTTGTTAGATCATTGTGTACTGCATGTACTCACTGAGCAGTGTTTGGGTTTGTATTGGATGGTACTTTAAAATGACATTTTTAAAAGTATATTGTAATAATTCTGCTGCCCAAATAAAACAAAACAAAAGGAAAAACACCAAGAAAACACCCAAAAAGTCTCCCAAACCCAGCCAAACCCATATGTATTATTCTAAATATTTCAGGGTTTTTCCAAAACAGTGGTTATCTGGTGGCTGGTTTTGGAGAGTGGCAATACATTTGATAAAGCACTGAAATCCAGAGGGCAGGCAAAACATCTGGGATGGAATTAAAGTAACAAATTAGAGTAGTATCTTCAAATCTGAAGAGGTAACAGCAGCAGTTACAAGATGGAAAGTGGTAGATTAAAAAATACATCTAAACTGGTTTAGAAGAGCTGCCTTCTTTAATTCACATGTGGAAAATGATGTCCTACAATTCCTGCCAAACTGCAGCAAAAGCACAGGCATGCTCCCATTCCTCAGAAATTCAGATTTTGCCAAGTGTCAGTTGGTCATCCCTTTTTTCATTTGTGTAAAATGCCAAAACTATACACCCCAAGGACTGAATTATTTTTGTTGTGTTGCTACATAACATCCTCAGCCCATGAATGAATATATAACCTTGGAAAGAAGGATAAACAAATGCTTATTCCAGTTA
The DNA here is from genome assembly GCA_030060385.1 of Muscicapa striata striata. Taxonomy (NCBI): domain Eukaryota; kingdom Metazoa; phylum Chordata; class Aves; order Passeriformes; family Muscicapidae; genus Muscicapa; species Muscicapa striata. The sequence goes on along the minus strand of JAREIS010000010.1, from coordinate 3,568,166 downwards.
AATCCTTCAGTTTAGAGGAGCACACTGGATGCTGGTTGAGAGCTCTTCTTCAGACTTAGCCCATCTATGACTTTGCCATGCAGGAGAAACTATAAATCCATGTTTTACTAGAGATCCCATTCTTTTTTAATTTTTCACTGGAATATCAACACCAAGCAGTTCTTTGGGGAATCCCAGTAGTAGGACAGAGGGAAACATGCAGGACAGTAAACTGAAAGTATGCTTTCTTCCTGAAAGGCCAAGGCAATTTTCTTCTCAGTTGCAGGTGGGGAAGAGTTCAGTGGCAGCCTCTCTTGTAAGGCTGGGCTTACCCCAGACATAAACTAGACTTGCCTAATAAGGGTCTTGGCAGAGACCTGTGCATGGATGTAAGGATTTCATAGGAGCCACTGCAGTTTGTCTGTGCTAACACTTGCCCTATATACAAATTCTTCAGGGACCAGTTACTGTGGTTTTAGGCTGGCTTTGTGCTGGCAGAGCTGGACAGAAAAGATTTAAAACAAGGCTGGATCTGACCCTTAGTCCTTACACTAGAGTCAATATTTATTCTGTTTGGTGCACTCAGGATTTAGTCTGGAAGACATAAGCTTCCAATTTGTTCACTTGCAAGAACTGTAATATGAGCTACAAATTGAGAAGCAGTAAAAGTAATATTTTGCCAAATTTTATTTTAAAGCTGTTGAGTGTAACCATTTTAATGGTCTGGAAAAAGAAGAGAAAAAAGAAAGAAAAGTAGGAATAATCTTGGAGCCTCTGCAGTCAATCAGATATACATCCCCTGCATACAGCTCAAAAAGGCACTCTCATTAAAAAGGAGCAATAGGATAATGGTCCTTTCTAGAAAGCTTTGGAAATCTTGATTTAGTAGGTGCATCTGACATAAATACAGCTCCTGGTTTCCAAGTAATCTTCTCATGTTCAAAGTTTCTGTAGAAGTGAAATGTCCTGTTTTGAAGCAGGCAGATAGCACAGCTAATGTGACTGGGGGAGCTGGCTCTTGGGCCACATTCCTGCCAGGAAACCTGGCTTGGCACCCAGCCAGGAAGGACTTTGCAGCTCCTGTCGAACAATGTGCTCTGTGCAACTCCCATGCAGCTTCTGATCCGGGTAGGTGGGCTACTCTTACTCACTCCAGCAGAGCTGAGCCATGCCAAAGGTATTTAAAAAATTGTGCACTTTTATCATCCCTAGTTCCTTGGTTTTAAATAGGTAGTACTTGAAATATAACGCTTTTCTGTCTATTAAATAGTATGTATTTGAGGAAAAGCAGCATTTAAAAGTACATTTAAGAGTTTTTTCTAAAGGAGAAACATTAATCACTTGAAAAATGGAAATCTTTTGTTGGTTTAAGCTAGGCTGTGGATGCAGCCAGATGAGATAGAGACTTGTGTGGATAAAACAGACAGAATGCCAACTAGCTTTGCAGTGTCTTACATTTTTCCAGATAGGTCAGTCTCCCATTAGGGAGGGAAAAAAGAACAAGAGAAATACTATTAAAGCCATCTTTGACACAGGATGGATGGCAGCTCAAACCAAATCAGAAAGTATTATGTTCGTTCTGGAAAGGGATTTATTTTCCCCTGGAGGGTGGCTCTTGCCATACTTAAGCCATCAATAATCCCTGTAATTAGTCTATACCTGTTTCATAAGTGTGAGTTGAAAAATTGTATAGAATGTTCTGAAATTGCAGGACTGAAGAGTGGCTTTAACTCTGTAACAGAGTTCACAGTCCAGAACAGGAAAGTTTTGGATGTATATTTGTATCATCTTTTGCTGAAATAAAACCATTGCTGTCACATTGCTGTGACTTGCAGATTTCTTCTATAAAGGTGCTTTCAATAAAAGGAGTAGGGAAAAGAAAGGATACTCCCATCTCCTAGAAATTTCTCCTTCACCATTTGCAAAATTGCCTAATAAGGAGAAAAGTATATTTCCTTGAAGATGGAAAATAGCTTTATGCTCTCTCAGGGAGGAACATTCACTCTTTTCTGTGTTCCTGCTTTCCCAAGCCACACATTTGCCTTTACATCTGTGCTTGTATATTGGCATCATTAGCTATCTCAGTGTAGCTCAGCTGCTGGAACTGGCTGGTCACTTACCTGCCATTTCCTTATGAGCCCCTGCCGAGCTGCTCTGTAGTAACCACTTCTGATATATTGTAACTCGTGCACAAGGATTCATTTTTCCATTTGGACTAACACTTTTTATCTGAGGAAGTGGATTAGGAAATTAAAAAAAAATATAAAATTATGCTTAGATTGCATTTTTCTTCTTTATTTTAGTCAATCAGACAAGAGAGTTATTTTAAAAAGCCGTTAGCACATCAAAGCTAAATGACATTATGATCTAAAATATTCTGGTTTGTATTTGATCACTTGCAGTTGTTTTGTACTACAGAGGATTTCTCTATAGTTAAAATTTTTAAAATATTTGAGTAAGCCAACATTCCAGCAGTTATTGCTGGCCTAACTACTGATATATTATATGTACTACTGGTAATTAATTCATAACAGGTGGCGTGGTATGATTCGATTTGTGTCAAGTTATCAGGCTTTGCTAATGTCCATTTGTTCTTGGAAAGTGTTATTAATAACAACAATTTTAAAAGCATTTTTCAATCTTTATTGATTTTTTCCATTTATAGGCATTAGTTTTTAATCATTTTTTAATGTCATTCAATGGAGAAAACATGAGTGCTCCTACTTCTTTCTGATAGTTGCTAATTGAGGATCATTACAATAGTGTATATCCCCTACTCTGAAGCTTATGTTCCAGTTGTTTCTAGAGGTCTTTCTTTACAGATGCTCTTACTTTTGGCATAAATAAAAACCATAAAGAAATGTTGTTTTTGTTACCACGATTGACCAAACATCCTTTTCAATGAAACAAAAGCAAAAATCTGTTTTTGAGGAAGGGTTTGTTGAAAAATGAAAGGGAGAGTCCTCCTTTGATGGGAGACATGGTCTTAAGGCAATGAGATGATGTTCAGGCTCCCTCTTCTCTGAGCTGACTTTTCAGCAATACAGAGTAGTCTGCAGTGAGGTCACTGAGCTCAGAGAGCTGCCAAATCATGGGAGTCACAGAAGTCTTTTAGTCATGTATTCTATAATTTTCTTCTGTAAGTTTTGTCTTTGAGAAGGCACACAGGTGTTAACTAATTTGGACACCTACTCCTGTTTCGCTACATTTTCTTGTCCCTGAATGGTGACACCCTGACCAGGAGTTTATGCTAGTCCCTGAAACATTTAATGAGAGGCCTGGAGTCTAAAAGTATTATCTGGAGAGAGGCATTGAAAGGGGATTTACCAAGGGGATTCAGGGATAATCCAGGCTTAACAAAGGCATAGGAATGAAGAGGTACATTGGCAGCTCTCTTTTCACTGATTCAGAAAGGTGAGACTTTATTAGTTTAGACTTGCTGCTATTCATCTACACATTAGAAACCTAAGTCCTTTAAAACTATTGGTGCTTATAGTCTTCAAACGTAATTGCTCAGGCCTCTAAGACACTACAAGAAATTTTACAGTGGATGGACAAATGAAATTTTTAGACTTCTACTGTAAAGAATAGAAGATTTTCATCATCTATAACTAATACCAAAAATGTCTTAAAATTATTTTTTTTTTTCCACAGGAAATTTGAAGATAGTCATGCCTATTAGATGTTTAGAAGATGCAGGTAATTACTTTATACTGAAAAAAAAAAATCAGAAGTTCCTATTACCTATGTGTTTTCCTGCACTTTGCTATTGTTTCTTTAAGGCAAATTCATTTTCTCCACTGTAGGAATGAAAAGTATTCCAGGATCTCTAATACTGATTTTTTTACCCTTTTCCTTGCTGTTGTTAAATCATGGCTGTCTTTATAATTCTCACTATTTTATCCAGAAAATGTCCTGTGTTTGGATAACATGAAAACAGAAAGCAAACATTCTACTTCAAATTCAAATGCTGTACTTTTCTATGAAAATCATATCTCTGAGCTTTTGATCTTTTTAATAGAACTGTGGAAACCTATTGCGTTTAAGCACTAAAAATGCATGTATACCTGGATGAAATTGTTTCAACAGTGAAATCTAAAATGTTGAAGTCACATAAACACAGTCTCTAATACATCTTTTATATCTAGCAAGACATTCTCACTAGAATTTAACATAGTGATTTGAAGATGGAGTTGGGGAAATGAATGTTTGAAATGCATCTTTGATGTCTCTTTCTTGACTGTTTAAAAGTAGTTTAGAATGGTGAACAAGACCTTCTTATAAAACCAGTTAGATGGTCTAAGGTAAGAAGTACCTCACTTTAGCAATATTTTAGCAATATTTGGTATATACCCCAAGTTGACTAGTTGACTGTAAGAAACAGTCAAGAAACTGTAAGAAACAAGCATCTCCATAGTGGAGAGCCATGTGCAAAGGCAGCCTCAGTGTCAGAAGCACCTGCCATGACATGGGAAGATTTCTTCTCTGATCAACCTACTTTGACTTGGGAGGAAGGCCAGGTGACTAAAGTGCATGTGTGAACCATAGGTGAGTAATACTGGATAAGGTAATTCCCACTCACAGAGTTAGGCTTCTGTTGTCAGCAGTGATTTGCTGAAAGAGCTTTGAAAGTATGTGGTGGAATTTTTGAGATCAAGCTTTTAAACTGTCCCCTGAAAGCCTTCCAAAACTACTGTGTAATTTGGAAAGTGTAGGTCTGTATTTTCTATTCCTTGAGCTGCTATTGGGTAGTGACTATGATTGTTGCAGTCTCTGGAGCCATTCTTTACCGTGTCTGCTCTCAAAAGGGAGTTTTGTGAAAGGAGTTACATTTGCTGAAGTCTGTCAGTAATTTCCATGTAAGGCTAAATAGAATTGCAAGTGACTGCACTGATGTTGTTGAGTATGGCTGTACTAACTGGTGTGTGTGGATTTGTTGTTTTTGTTTTTTTATTTTGTATTTCTGTACAGATAGCTGTGTCACCATGGAAGAGATGAAAAGAACTTTGCTCTAGGAGATCACAAGTATCTCTGGATCATTCTGCGTCCCAGTATTTAATAACAATGGAACATGTTCAAATGCTATAAGAAGTTTTTGCAAATGTATAATAAACTGTTTAGGAAAGTTCATGCCATGAACAGAACTGTGTAATACTCTCATTAGTGTACAGACACAAATCTAATGCCTATAGACTACTGCGTGGAAAGTTCCAAAGAGAAAGAAAAGTCTGTGAACTTGCAACGGCCCTGGAAAAATGGGAGCAACAAAACTTTAAAAAGCACAGCTTTGGGCACACTCCATGTGTCTGCACAGCTTTCAAGTGAACTAGCACTTAAGACCTTGTGTAACAAAATGGACTCTGGGGACACGGCTATAGGGCAAAAAGCTACCTCAAGGTCTGGGGAAACTGCTAAAGTACCAAGTAGATGGAGGCAAGAACATTCAGCTGTTATTAAGATGAGCACTTTCGGCAGCCAAGAAGTACAGCGGCAACCACAAATAGATCACGAGCAAGTAGGAAACACGGCATCAGCACAACTTTTTACTTCTGGGAAACTGGTATCATCGAGTGAAGCTGCACAGCAAGTCACAGAGAAGCAATATCCACAGCATCGTCCAAGCCCTTACTCATGTCAACATTCACTTTCCTTTCCACAGCATTCATTGCCACAAGGCTTCTTGCACAACATAAAGCCACATCAGAGCTTGGAAGGCCCCCCATGGCAGTTTCCTAGCCACTTGCAATCAGTTGCCTCAGAGGACTTGTTTCCTTTTCATATGCATAGCCATAGTGGAGGTTTCTCCAGGAAGAAGATTTCAAGTTTGAACCCTGCATACAGCCAATATTCTCAGAAATCTTTAGAACAATCAGAAGATGCTCACAAAAAAGAGCACAAACCCAAAAAGCCTGGCAAGTACATTTGTCCTTACTGTAATCGGGCCTGTGCCAAACCTAGTGTACTCAAAAAGCATATTAGGTCTCACACTGGTGAGCGACCATACCCTTGTGTCCCTTGTGGTTTCTCCTTCAAGACAAAAAGCAACCTTTACAAACACAGGAAGTCACATGCCCATGCAATTAAGGCAGGGTTGGTACCTTTCACAGAGTCAGCAGTCTCTAAATTGGACCTCGATGCCAGTTACATCGATGTGGAAGCTGAAATACATTCAGATGGAGAGCAGAGCACAGACACTGATGAGGAGACCTCTCTCCTAGTGGAAGGATCTGACAAACTGAGCCCCGTCTCGCAGCTCCCACTGGACATTGCTGGCAGGAGTGGTTTTCACTCCTCCATGGAAGAGTCCTTGGTGGGGCCGATGAAAGTTCCCATTTTGATTATCCCTAAAAGTGGGATTCAGTTACCCAGTGAGAGTTCACCATATATTAGCTCTGATATGTTGCAAACCCCATCCTTAAGTACCAAGTCTGATGACTCTCATACAGTTAAACAGCGACTTGCACTAAGACTGTCAGAGAAAAAAGGGACAAGATTCTGAACAGTCATTAAACCTCCTGAGCCCACACAGTAAGGGAAGCACTGACTCTGGCTATTTTTCCCGCTCAGAAAGTGCTGAGCAGCAAATTAGCCCACCAAATACTAATGCAAAGTCTTACGAAGAAATAATTTTTGGGAAGTTCTATAGGATTAATCAAAGAACAGCACTAACTGTAGCCACAGCAAATCAGGAACACAGTTTAATGGGTAGAAAGGGCAAAACAGACCCATCACCTCTTTTAAATAACAGATTAGATATCAAGATGCTTGAGGAACATATTTCTCACCTGACTCCAAGTAAAGAGGAATTCATTGACTCCAGTAATTTGAGCACTATTAAGTCTACACAGGTTTATCCAGGCAGCAATGCAGAATGTAGACAATCCCAGACCACATCATCCATCAAAAGTGAATCCAACTTGTACCAAGTCAGTCAGCAGGGTGATGTGCCTGTCCTTCTAGAGCCCCCAGTAGATTCCTCTCCTCTTATTAGAAGTAACTCCATGCCAACCTCTTCTGCAAACAGCCTAAGTATTCCCCCATCTCTGAGAGGAAGCCACTCATTTGATGAGAAGATGACTGGCTCCGATGATGTATTTTATCCTGGGACAGTGGGAATATCCCACCAAAGAATGTTGAGAAGGCAGGCTGCCTTTGAACTTCCATCTGTACAGGAGGGACATTCGGATTCAGACTATCATGGAAGACCAGGGAAAAATATCATTATTGCTTCCAGCAGACAGACAGCAGGTGACAAAGGACCATCCTTAAAAGAGAAGAAAGGGGACAAGACCTTTTATGACTATGATGCCAGTGGAAAGCACTACAGAAAGTGGGAAGAATTTGATGCTCAGAAGCAGAGCTACAGGGACTCACCGTCCTTGGGTGGGATGAACAAAGGGGGAGAGATTTTTATTGATGCACTTGGACAATCTCAGTCAGTGCCATCCATGCTTGGAACAACTTTTGAAAACAGAAAGCGCAGGAAAGAGGAGAGTGTTGGAGATGAGGAAGACAGTCCTATGATTTGCAGCAGTACAACTGGCACCCCGGGGGGAATTCAACCTTTGGACTTCGATCCCAAATCCCAAATTCAGGAAGTGCCAAGAAGTGGATTTGCCCTCCAAGGCCTCGAAAACGCTCCCCATTGCCATGCAGAGCGTTTTGAAATGTGCAGGCCTTACTTGCAGTCTGGAAGTCCGGCAGCTTCTTTGGAAGACTCATCACTTACTGCCGAGCAAGAAAAGGCTGCAGAATCACTGGTTAGAAAGCCCCCTGGAAATGTCATCTCTGTCATTCAGCACACAAATTCGTTGAGTAGGCCAAACTCATTTGAAAGGTCTGAATCTACAGAACATATTGCATGCCAGCAGGAAAAGATGTATTCACCATCTGAAACAGGCGAGAGTGAGATGTGCGAGTCCCCATGAGCCCAGACCGAGCTCCACAGGCGGAGAGCGCTGACACTGGGAAGCCGTCCCCATCCCAGCAGCCTCAGCCGTGCCACATGCAGCCCAGGCTGGTTCGCCAGCACAACATACAGGTACCTGAGATCCGTGTCACAGAGGAGCCAGATAAGCCCGAAAAAGATAAAGAAGTGCAGAGTAAAGAGCAGGAGAGACCCACTGAAGAATTCCAGTGGCCCCAGAGAAGTGAAACCCTTTCTCAACTTCCAGCTGAAAAGCTACCACCCAAAAAGAAGCGTTTAAGACTGGCTGACATGGAGCACTCCTCTGGGGAATCCAGCTTTGAGTCTACAGGTACAAGTCTCTCTCGGAGCCCTAGCCAAGAAAGTAATTTGTCCCACAGTTCAAGTTTTTCAATGTCCTTTGAAAGAGAAGAGAATATGAAGTTCATCACACCTTCCAAACAAGATGAATTTGGAAAACAGCCTGAGTTTTTAACAGTTCCAGCAGGTGCTTACTCACTTTCCGTCCCTGGGCATCACCATCAGAGGGAAATGAGACGCTGCTCGTCTGAACAGATGCCCTGTCCTCATGCTGCTGAAATCCCAGAGATACGAAGTAAATCCTTTGATTATGGGAACCTGTCTCACGCCTCTTCAGCTGGAACACCTACTGTGGCATTGTCTCCATCCCGAGAAAGGAAGAAATGCTTCTTGGTTCGCCAGGCTTCCTTCAGTGGTTTTCCAGAGATTTCTCAGACTGATCAGAGCACAGAACAAAGTATAAAGCAGGAGCAGATGGAACATTCACAGATTGGTCTTCGTTCTTCCCAGCTTGTCTGGCATCACTCTCCTTCCTCTGTACTTCAGCCCATTCAGGTAGATGACTCTGGAAAACAGGCTATTGGCTCTTGTGCTCAGCTTAGTAATAGCTCATCCCACCTTGCCCAGCAACAGGCTCTTGTTGCAGACAGCCCTGAAATGTTAAGGACTCCCTTAATCCAACAAGCACCTTATATTTCTAACAAGCATCCATCAGAGCAGCAGCAGCTATTTGCACATCAGGAAAAAGTCCCATTTCCCCCTATCCATAGCACCTTGTTTCAGTTCCCCTACCCAGCTGTCTGCATGGTTCACTTACCACCATCTCAGCAGCCTATCTTGTGGCAGCCCTGCACAGAACCTCTACACTTCCAGCATCAATTTGTACAACAGCTGCAGAAATCTTATGTCAAACAGGCTTTCCAAATAGATGTACCTCCAAGTTATCACCTGGAACCTGCACCTGAGCTTATTGGGAAGAAGGCAGCTGATTATGTGCATGCTAAAGAGCAAGCATACCAGCATTACTCAGGAACATCTGGGCCGTATTCAAAAAATACTCTTGCTAAGTACCAGTCAGACCATAGCATTAAACCAACAGATACCTCCACTGAGCAGCATCTTCAGGCAGATTTTGACTCCCCAAGTGATGGATCTGTACAGTCTTTGCCTGGAACAGTTGTTCCCGTCAGGATTCAAACTCATGTGCCATCTTACGGTAGTGTCATGTACACAAGCATTTCCCAGATCCTTGGACAGAGCAACAGTCCTGCAATTGTGATTTGTAAAGTTGATGAGACAGTTTCTCAAAGAACATTGGCAACTAATGCAACCATGCAAGGAATTGGATTTAACATTGCTCAGATGTTGGGTCATCATGGAGGACTAGAAAAATATCCTTTGTGGAAAGTGCCACAGACACTTCCGCTTGGACTGGAGCCACCAATTCCCTTGTGTTTGCCTTCCACTTCTGACATGGCTTCTACCTTGGGAGGAAGCAAACGAATGCTCTCCCCTGCCAGCAGCTTGGAGCTCTTCATGGAGACCAAGCAGCAGAAACGAGTCAAAGAAGAAAAAATGTATGGGCAGATAGTTGAGGAACTAAGTGCAGTTGAGTTGACTAACTCAGATATAAAGAAAGATTTTCCAAGGATGCAGAAGCCTCAACTAGTAAGGCAGAGCTGTGCTACTGAGCCAAAAGAAAGTCTGCCATCCATGTCATCCTCTTCATCACTGTCATCCTCAACATCTCAAGATTTCCCACCTGTCAGCATGGCGGGAGCTGATGCATTCCCACTGAGCAGAGAGAAACTTTCCAGTTTTGATTCCACATCACCCGGACAGAAGTCCAGTGGCCCATCTGAAGGAAGAGACTCACCAGAGGAGTTGGATGTGGATGAAACAGCCTCAGATATGAGCATGAGTCCACAGAGGTCTTCATTGCCACCAGGAGAAATTCAGGCAGAAGACCAGCTGAAACATCAAAAATTACCTCTTGGGATGTTAGTCCAGATGTCATCTAATACTGTTGGGAAAGTCACAGCCTCAACCATTCTCCTGACAGATGTAGCTGATTTTCAACAGATCCTGCAGTTCCCAAGTCTGCGTACTACTACTACTGTGAGCTGGTGTTTCTTAAACTATACGAAACCCAATTACACTCAGCAACCAACCCTCAAAGCTTCTGTTTATGCTTCATGGTGTATAAGTTCATCTAACCCAAACCCATCTGGGCTAAGTACAAAGACCACTTTAGCACTTTTAAGGTCCAAGCAAAAGAACACCACGGAAATCTACACCCTGGCTGCTATGCACAGACCTGGAGCTGGTAAACTGACATCATCAAGTGCATGGAAGCAGTTTGCTCAGGTAAATAAGAAATTTTAATAAAATTAAATTCATATATGTTTATATTAGAAATTTCTAGCAAACTAGAAAATGTGAGTTAATGATTTATTTTTTACAAAAAGTTTCCCTATTGGGAAACCAGTGACATCTTCCCAAGACTACTTTTGAGCCTCAGTTTATCCTTCTGCAAGCTCTGCTACTTCTGCTGTCTCTGTCTCTATCTCCATTTTCAAAATTGCCAGAGCCTGATGCATTATCCCCTTTTATTTTGCCCTTTGTTTTTCCCAATTTAAACAGTGTCAGATACAAACATCCACATGCGTTTGTAAGAAAGGATTAAGATAAAATTGAGTACGGATCTTCAGATCCATTTAATGTCTTTTACATATTGACTCTTCCTCATGGATTAAGCATTTGCTAATGGTGCCAGGGGAAATTCTGTACTGGCAATAAATTACCTTCTGAGGCTTTTCCATATCTATTTTCCATTATTTTTTTTCCTGAGGAAATATACAGTGTTGTCTTTTCTGTCAAGACTTGTAAAAATTTGTCTATGTTGCCTCCTCTCTTATTCTCTGTCAAATTAAATGGGACAGATTAATTTATCATATAGAGTTGGACCAAAATGAGAGTTTGGCTTTGACCTGGTATGTTAGAAGTATTTGAAATGAAGTGTGCGTTTATTTTATGCTCCAGAAGTAACACCCTTCCTTGACTTTGTTCTACAGATGAAACACGAGCCATTCTTCTTGTTTGGCAGGAAGCTTGAAAAGAAAGTAGTGGGGAATATTATAAAAGAAAGAGTAAAAGGAGACATTCACGGAGATAAAGACATTACATCCAAACAAACTGAGCCGATACGAATTAAAATCTTTGAAGGAGGGTAAGAAAATATAACTGGAAATTTCAAGCTCAGCCTGTCATTTTTAAGACATTTGAAAATGAATATGAATGAATTAGAATGTGAACAGTCTCCTGTGTTCTTGCCATGTCCTGTAGCTCCCAAGTCTTTTCTTTTTTGTGTATTTGTCAGTCTTAAAACGCACTGCAGGGTACCTGTATACTCACTTTGGGCTCTACTTTGCTATTAAGACAATTGTTTTCCATCTGTTTGAGAGCACTCACTCGAAATTGTTGCTTTAATTCCTTAAGTCATAAGGAAGTGGATGAACTGTTGACATTTTGGTATTTCTATGCCATTTCTTTGCATTTAATGACTTCCATGAGGATGTGTTTCCATTTTTAGGCAGTGTGTATTTCACTTAGTTGAACGTGTTGACCAGACGTGCTTAGTCTTATTCTTGTGATATTATATTATTTACTGAGGATGGATTTTTGGAGATAAAATGTAAGATGCCAATGAAATCTATGGCATTTAAGACTAATCCAGAGATCTGCCACGTATGGTTTATAAAATAATGTTTGATTTTACTGTGGCAATCTATAGCTCTGTGATAACCAAAACAACAAAGAAGGAAAAGCCAATTAACATTGTTTTGAGGCTTAAGAAACTTGTTAAGAAAAGAAAATTAAATAGACACTTGTTTGTCTCTGCAGTATACTCTAAAATGGAAGATATTGTTCAGTTTCTTTTACAGAATTCTGACACAATGCAATTAGTTTGCCACTTTTCAGTAGTGCACAGTCAGGTGGCTACACAAGATGTGTTTTTCAGTTTTACCAAACTCAGATGGTCCCACAGCACTGTTTTATTGGTGTAACTAAATAGGTCAGGAGTGAGATGTAAAAAATTCATACATCCATTTCCTTCTCCTGTCAGTTTGTACCCTTTAAAATCTCAGTTGCCCTTCACTGACATTGTGTTTTTGTCTAAGATTGAATAATCTCCATGAAATTACTGTTGCCATTTCTCTGTAGTCTGCAACACTAAAGGAATATAGCCTGCATCTTGCCTGGAAAAGTTATTTTGGAGATTTTTGCAGGTGTGCTGGCCCAGATACCTTTATCCTGACTGTTCTCTGTAGTTGTACCTTGTCCTAGTACCTAAGCCAGTAGACTGGCTTTACAAGAGTGATCTAAATTCAGTGGTGAGCCTAAGTTTACAAGAAATTTAAAGAGCTGTTGCTTCAATTCACACCCACTTTGAAGTATAAAATTTGCCTGCTTCCCACTATGTACCATTTCTGAATTTGGATGACCCAGCTGAAGATAGTCTGCTTTGATGTAAGCTGCATGATAAGAGGTCAGAAGGGTAAAAGTGTGTTAAGAAAAGCAGCTTAAAGCAGGATTCAGAGGAGTGTGAGCTGCAGCAGATCACTATAAAAAACTTCTACTATCTAATACTTACTTGAAGAAATTTTGTGTGTTACTTACACTACCTTAAGTTCTCCTGTACACCAATAAGGTTTATGAAACTATTTAAGTAAAATCATATAATTCACACTTCACCTAGAAATGTCTCCTAGTAATACTTGGCTATGTTTAGATACCCGTTGAGTAAAACAAAACGTAAGAAACCTTGATGTGCACATTAATTTCTGGAGTGGGGAGAACAAATAGTCTGTGCAATAGACTGGGACTTTCTCAATAGAAACATATAAACTGCAAAACTGCAGCAAATGATGTGATGCAGTGTCAGTAGGTCCACTCTTTATTCACACATCATAACTTTATAGTACATTTTACGAGAATTATTTGTGGAAGAATAGATTCATTCTTTCCATTCTAGACATTCATTTGGCTATTTTTTTAATTGATGTAATAGATATTATTGTCATGTCTTGCACTGCTTTCTGTCCTGGTTATTGAATTCTTCCTTCTTTTCAAGTTATTGTCTATGACTTCTTAAAGCTAGTTTTGATGGGTGGGTTTCTATGCTTGCTTCTTCTTGGCTGTTTGCTGAGCTATTTTGTTCTTCTCTCTTTAAGCACATCTTCATCTCCTCTCAGCACGTAGTGCAATGAGCTGTATAGCAAATGTCTGTTGTCTTCGTGTCACATTTTCTCCCCTGGACAGGCAAACATGGATGGTCATGTCTTGTTTCAGCAGGGTATTTCATTTTGGTTTTTGGTTTTCATAGGGAATGGGTTTCCTTAGGCTTTGTGATTGCTTTTGTTTCATAGTTGTGAAGAGGGTAACCAGCTGAGCAAGATCTGTGGCTGTCCGCTTTTGGTTTGTGGGAAAGCCTGTCCACCTGGCAGGGAAGTGCAGCTCTGCACCCAGTGGGGTGGAGCATTCATATGGCAGCTGGGCAAAAGCAGATAGCTGGGTCTGGGGAGGAGTGAGAAGCTGAAGGAGCAGAATCAGAATTGAGGCTCAAAGTAGATCATAGAATCACAGAGTTGTTACCTCTAAGATCATTGGGTCCAACTGTCAGCCAGTACCACCAGATGTCACAGCAGATCACCACCTCGCTGCAGAAAGTCCATCAAGAGCATTGTATAAGCATTGTAGCAGAGGGAGTTTGGAAAGAAGAAACTAAGGGAGTTTGGAAGGAAGAAACTAAGGGAGTTTGGAAGGAAGAAACTGACCACCGCATTATTACCACTGGCAGGTGGCTTGATTCAAGTGAAATTATCTGAATCACAAAATCTGCTTTCCCTCATCTGTGACTGCAGATGTGACTGATGGGATATGAAGCAGTATTTCTCAAAGAAAAGCAGTAATTTGAAGGTCACTCCTTGCTGCAGTGTAGTTAGTTACTAATGGTGCACAAAGAAAGAAGAGACAGGACAAGCATGCCTGCTCATCTGACACCTACCTTAAAGATATGACCAGCTGACAGCAAGAATTCACAGTTTGCTTATGTTTGTACTTTCATATCTACCAGTAATAGACTCTAATTGAAAAACCCAAATAAAATAACATTTTGGATAGAAATTGCAGGACTCTGAGAGTTGCGAATGTTTTTTAGCTCAAGAGTTCCATCCTAGTCAAACTCAGAGAGGCAGTGACCAAAGTCCTTACATGGATTCTATGTAGTAAGAAGTGGAAATTATTCAAAGCTTTGAGAGAGGCACAAGTTAACAGTTAGATCTAATATTCCTGATGTCTAAAAGGCAATCACCATAGACTCAGACTTCTGGTCTTAGTTTTTGTACCAGCCCTTCTTTAAATGTCAAGTTTGTGTGTGTCATTTCTCTTACAGTCATTGTTATGATGAAGCATACTTAAAGAGTCAAGGTCAGTTGTGGCCAAAAACCATCTATATGAATGATGAAGAGACACACGTTTTATCATTGTCTTTGTGTCCAATGGGATCTGACAGGTGACAGAAGCCAGTGGAATGAGGTCAAGCAGAAGAAGAGCAGAGATGGAGCAACAGAAAAGCACATGTAATAGCACAGCATTTATCTTACCAGTATCGATCAGGGGTGATATGATAAACTCCATCCCAGCAAAATCAGACTGTTAGGAGAGATGAAAAGAAGATAAAATAGCAGTATTTCAAATAACAATGTGCTGCTTTTTTGGTTTTTTGTTTGTTTGTTTGTTTTGGTTTGGTTTTGGTTTTTGTGAGAGAAAGCTTGGAGATAGTTGATGAAGCAGAGAGATGACTAGCAGTCATTGGCATGTGCATAGAAGGAGGACCTGGGAAATGGGACAGCCAGACAACCAAGACCCCAAAAATGTTGTACAGAAAAACTGCTAGAGAGATGACTACATATTAAATTACGTTAGACTATGCCAGTTTTGCCCATGCTGCCAGGGACAATGAAGGAAATGGGAGAGGTGCAACTTTGTTGGACATTAGATGAAAAAACCTGAGTTTAGGCATCCACATTTGAAAGAGGAGCTGATGTGTTTAAAAGATAAGAAGATGGACTTGAGAGCAGGACACCGTTTTATGTTTTTCTAAGATACTAACTTCAGAATTTATATTGCCCATGATATAGCTAAACATATGGGAATCTGTTCATCTAAGAACAGCACACTTGAAAAATGTTCCAGCTCTGTAACCCAAAAATTGCCACATTTTTCTTGTAGGTTTTTCATCACATTAACAGAATCTTCCACACAGTCCCTTTTTTATTTAAAATACTGAATGTCAGTACCAACTATATTTTGTGGGCTGTGCATCCACAGAATGACTGAAAGTACTTTGTGCTGCTTAGGAACAGGGCAATGGAGGACAGAGGGCAGAAAAAAATACTATTTCACAGTTCTTCCACTTCCTGGATTTTACTTTAGATGAATGAGGATGGAATTCTTCCCCAAAGGAGTTCCCAGCAATTTTCAAACCTCAGAACAGCCTGAGTAGATTCCCTAGACTCTTTTAGATTTCAGTATTAACAATTTAGGATGATAATAAGGCAATGTACAGCTTTACATAGGTTTTCATATCTTATCTATTTTCTAACTACACACTATGTGATCAACAAAAACAGCGTAAAAAAGCTTATGTTTGTGGTAAGAAAAATTTCAGTAATAGCTTTCTTCAAAGTATCCATGTTTGACATTTACCATTTTATTTCTAAAGTATCACGTACCTGAGTGAACTCAACTCAGTGTCTCCTTAGGGAGCAATTTATCTTTGGGAAAGCCAGGAATCTGTAATGTGAACACATACATCCTTGCTCGTCATCCATGTTCCCTTTTTGCTTAATGAGAAGAAATGGGCATTTCCAGGATGTGATTTATCTGATCCCAAGGGATAAATGCACTAAAATAGTTAAATTAACTGTGCTGCAAAACAACGCTCTTTTCAGCAGTGGTAAATATCTGTGCTGTACAAGACTGCAGTGGGCTGAAATAAATCCAACCTGCAGGCTTATATGGAGTTGTGTCATAGGAATGGTTGCTCATTGGTTTTCTGACCAGGTGATTATACTGTTCCCTTCCTGCAACCTGTTGGTCTCATGTTATTTAAATACGTTGGGACCAGTAGATTCTCTGAAAGCTCTGAAACTCTAAATACTTTATGAGTTCCAGACTGAAAATTCAGTAGTTCTTTGGACTTGTGTGAGTTTGCTTTGATGATGAGGATCAGATGCGTAGAAGTGATGTTTGTACATGTATGAGACCTAGAGTCTGTGTGACTTAAATATTTGCTCTCTTCCAACAGGTATAAATCAAACGAGGATTATGTCTATGTCAGAGGTCGTGGCCGAGGAAAGTACATTTGTGAAGAATGTGGCATTCGCTGTAAAAAGCCAAGCATGCTCAAAAAACATATCCGCACTCACACTGATGTCCGGCCTTATGTATGCAAGTTGTGCAATTTTGCCTTCAAAACTAAAGGTACTTGACCCTTTTTGCTGAACCCTTGCCACTTCTGGAGCTCTTTTGCCCCCTGGGATCCAATCACCCATTGCAATCAAGGGGAGCATTTTCTTCAGAACCAAATTGTTGTGTATATGTGTGCAGGGCTGGATAAGAGTGTTTGTTCTCTTCTGTTTAATTGATCCAGGGATTTTGTAAGAATCTGAGACTTCTTGGATAGCTTCATTAAGACACGTATAGGCTCTTGGCTGGTCCTTCTGTCTTCAGAGAAAATGTAGTAGCATAAGAACCACCCTGAAAATAATACCCTGCCAACATTGTTACATGGTGCAAATTTTAATTGCAGCAACACTTGAATGCTACCACGAGACCACATTTCTTATGACATAATGTAGAAGCAGAGCATCAGCTGCTGAGGAATACATGCCTTCACAGGCTTTACAGTGGGTCAGTTTCAAGTTTATAAATAATGTATGTCTCCCAGATGGGCCACTCCATCCACTGTGGCATTAATTATGAATAGAGATCTGATAGCTTCTGTTCACATGTATTTATCAGCACAGAAAAAAGCTTCCATTTGTCACCCGGAGGCCACCGATAATGATATTCTTTGGAATTCAGATTTGTGATGCAGCTATCTCCTTGAAAGAAAAAAATCCTTTCCTTGGTATCATTTCTTTGTAGCACAGCCTAAATGAGCCTTACATTCTCAGTTTCTTAGGTTCCCTTTGGCAGACAAAAGAAATGGATTCTGGTCCCAATGCAGTGAAACTTAACTCAGAGGGGGAGAAAGGAAGCTGAAGGAAATTTCTTCCAAGATCCCAGTGCAGCTTCATGGCTGTTTTGAGGATTGAGAATTGTAATAGTTTCCATGACTCCAGCACTTCTTCCTGTGCCAAAGATGGGAATAGCTGATGGATGGTAGTAGACCCATCAGCTTAATATTTAAGATGAGAACTTTCATGGGCATGTAGAGACAAAGGCAAGGAGCTGCTTGTTTGTAGTCCCAATAGACCATCTGGTGAGCTGTTCTTGTATCATTGCTTACATTTGACATTGATGGAGAAATGGGTCTTGAGGAGGGGCTTGAGGTACATGACAGTGTTGTGGTTTTATAGCTGTGTGCAGAGAGGATATTCCAGGAAGAAGAGGTAGCATGGAAAAATAAAGAGAAATTGCTTGCCGATGCTGGCATTTCTGACAAAGTAGAAGAAACATGGAGGAGATGGTTTGCTATTGCACAAAAAGGGCACAAGTAGCAAGAGACTAGGTTAGCTTTCAAAGTACAAGTGTTCAACTGATGTATAACTGATTATAAGCAGTTGTCAGCCTCATAACTATATTGCTGAGAGCAGTAGGGCACAAACTTTCAGAGGTAGTTGGGTTTTCAGTTTTTCTGAGCATTTAGCCATCCAGAAGCATCAATGGCCAAGTCAGACTTTTCATGCAGTGCATGAAAAGAGACTCCTACTGAGAAGGGAAATATTTGACTAGCTAGAACTGAAAATCAGAGAAGAGCCTGGCTTGTGAGTTTCTAAGCACACCTGCACTATCAAACAGAGGGGTTCAGTGTTCCTGCCCCAAAAGACATATGCCACAGCACCATCTGGAGATGCTGGTTGAGGTCTTGGAAGCAGCATAAATGCATTTCCAGAGGGCTTTCCTTGAGCTAAGAAGCACCATGTCTTGGTAGTGGGTTGGGTTTGCTTGTGCCATGCTTTCCCTTTTGGGTGTTGCAAATGAGACTGAAGTGGCAAATAGATTAGAGCGATATTCTCCTGCTTGTGCTTTGTGCTCAAGATCCTTTGTCATTAAATGTCTCTTGGGGCCAATCTCAACCCAGATTTTTTATCTGTGAAAAAACAGACCAAGACAGGCGCTCCAGAAAGTCAATAGTCTAGTGTTAGATTGCTCCCTCAGGGGAATGGGAGATTTGCTTTCAAATTTCTACTGTGTCTAGTCTAGATCTGTACTCCAAATCTGGGAGCTGAACCTGAATTTCCCACATCCCAGGTGGGTGCTGTAAGTACAGCTCCGCTCAGTTCAGAGAGTGCAGCTAAATGGTAAATTTGCATAGAGAAGTCTCCCATAACTGGGGTTTTTTTGTGGGGTACTTTTGCTTCCAAATGCTCCATGTATTTGGAGCATTTGGAAACCACGTGTAAACAGGAAGGCTCTTACCTTGGAGGTGCCACTGTGTAAGTAGGAGCATGAGTCCTGAATGGTTGCTGTGCTGAGGATTTACTTTGATGTCTAGGCAGTCTGTACATATAATGAACAGAGAGTCCAGGAACAGATAACATCCAAAAGTGAGTGTTTTAGGGGTACTTAAATATCATGTGGAAAACTGGAGAGATGCCTATGTACCTCTCAGACCCTGAGTTTATTTGAATTTTTTGTTTTCTAAAGATATAAAAACCCACTCTGATTAAAACAGGCTTTGAGGCCAATGGTCTTGATGAGTCAGCCCTGTCTGTTGTGGTGGTATTTTTTAAAGCTAAAATCCATTATCTGCAGCATAATGGCGTTAAGATACACCAAAACCTTTCTTGAAGAGTGATCTTTGTTGTTACCCATTAATTACATTAATCTCTGATCCATAGGAAATCTGACAAAACATATGAAGTCTAAAGCACACATGAAAAAATGCTTGGAGCTTGGAGTATCAATGACATCTGTAGATGATGCTGAAACTGAAGAAGCAGGTATGTCAAAATGATTTAATTTAGTTGGACTGGCCTCATTCCAACTAAAATATGGAAAGTATGGAGTCTGCAAATGACTCCTTGCACTTCAGCACAGTGATGGGCATGGGAAAATATATTACAGGTATTTGGAGCATTTTTAAATTGAGAGTTAACATTTTAATAAACAGGAGGTAAAAAAATAAATCCTAACTAGTTGTCTGGGTTATACTTTTTTACATGAAGAGGTGCTGGAAATGAAGGTATGGTCAGTTGTGATCTGTTTCATACAAGGTTCCCAATCTTTCCACTTAAGATGTGAGAGATGGCAACATTTAGTGAAGTTGCAAGGTAGCATGAGATGAATTTGCTTTTGTACTTCCTATCAAGTATGGAGTTTTAAGGTACTATTTAAATAAAAATATGACTTTCATCCATGAGGAATGGCTTTATGCAGCCATTCCAGGTGAGGACCATCCAGAGAAGGCAATGAGTGTGCTGGGTGGGGAATGGTTGTGGTGTGAGAGGTGAGATATGTGCTAATCATTTGGACTTGCTGTGATTGTTTCAGAAAATATGGAGGACATGCAGCAGGAGGCAGAGAAGAGCAGCAACCTGGCAGGGCTGTCAGCAGAGCACCAGTTTTCTGACGCAGAGGAATCGGATGGCGAGGACGGCGATGACAATGATGATGATGATGAAGATGAGGATGATTTTGATGATACTCAGGGAGACTCGACACCAAAAACCAGATCAAGAAGCACCAGCCCGCAGCCCCCTCGGTTCTCATCCCTGTCAGTGAACTCAGCTGGGGCATCACAGGGGGCTTCCCCAGAGGGCTCCCTTTCAGTGGGACACTCTTCCCTCATCAGTTACTTGGTCACCTTACCTAGCATTCAGGTTACTCAGCTTATAACACCGAGTGACTCCTGTGAAGACACACAAATGACAGAGTATCAGAGGTTTTTCCAGAGTAAGAGTACGGATTCAGAGCCTGATAAAGACAGATTGGACATACCCAGCTGCATGGATGAGGATTACACACCTTCGTTAGATCCCAGTTCTTCTCCGAGGGACCTCTCACCTTCCAGCCGACAATCATCACCTGGCTACGATTCTTCACCCTACAGAGATAACTCACCAAAGAGGTATTTAATGCCAAAAGGGGATTTGTCACCCAGAAGACACCTGTCACCCCGACGAGATATTTCCCCCATGAGGCACCTTTCCCCGCGGAAGGAGGCTGTGCTGAGGAGAGAGTTGTCACCAAGGCGGGACGTGTCACCAAGGCGTCACCTGTCACCGAGGAGACCAATGTCACCAGGGAAAGATGTGTCTGTCCGAAGAGATCTGTCTCCCAGGCGAGAGAGGAGATATATGGCCTCTGTTAGAGCGGCATCTCCCCGGAGGGGCTTGTACCATAACCCAGCATTGGCCATGGGTCAATATTTACAGTCTGAATCTATTCCAGTGGGACATTCAGTAAGTATGAAAGAATATTTTTACTCCTCTTATCAAAAGCTGTGTTCTTACTGAATTTGTGCATTTCAGAAATCTTTGCAGCTTTGTAGAAGAAGGAATTGAGCCTTGGTAGGAAGTCCTGAAAGAAATGCAAGAAATTTGGAATAGACAGGGACCAAGTCCCTGTCCAATCAGGATGCTGATTCATTTAGATGCACTAGAGTCAACCTAAGGGGAAAATGTTCACTTGATAGAACCCTGTGTAGCTCCAGCTTCAATGAAGTTAGGTTGGTTGGTATTTTCTACCTCCATATTAATTATATTTATGATAGATAGATAGATAGATAGAAAAAGATAGATATAGATACAGATACAGATACAGATACAGATACAGATATAGATATAGATATAGATATAGATATAGATATAGATATAGATATAGATATAGATATATATATATATAGATATATATATATATATATATATATATATATATATAATAGATATATATATTATATATATAATTTTTCACTGGTCCAGAAAGCTTACATGGCTTGTGAGGCTTGCTTCTGCACTGTAAAAAATCTTGTGCTTCCCAAACTCTCAGATAAGCCAAGATCAAGGCTTAAAGCCCTGTTCCTATGGTATGGTGCCCATCGCTGAGTACTGTTTAATGGAATAAAAATGCTAAGATAAGGAACCTCTTAGAAAAGCAGAGTGCACACGGAAATCAAGATCTGTGGCTGGAATTTATAGGATATTATTGTGTGAGAGGAGCAGGCAGCTGTCTGCCCCACAGAAAGTGCTACAACCATTTGGGTGGAAGTATGCAAAACTTGTGCAGCTGCTGTCTGTGCTCTTCCCTTTTGGTAAATCAGGCCTCAGAAACTGCCAGATTGGAACTTTTGACCAGCCCTAGCATTCAGAAAGCACTCCCTCCACAAATAGATTACATCTTCAGAGATAAGGAATGGCCTTGCTAGATGTGAATTTACTTATTTATTTACTGTGCTTCATTTGCCACGTTGCTGTTGTGGCTGCCCTCTCACTGCCTACCTTTGTGTGGGTTCAACCTGGGCAAGCTGTGACAGTCTCAGATTTATTACCTCAGTGCTCTTTGCTCCCTGCTCTTCTCCTGGCTGGCCTCTTCTCCCTGCTTCCCCATTCCCAGTCTTCTTGACTCTCCATGTAGTCTTTGCTGTGTTCCTCTGCAGAGGAGAAGAATTGAACCCTGAACTCATACAGTCAGCATTTCTCAGCTCTGGTGTGATTTGCTCTGTAGAGTCAGGCTGATGTGTAATCTGCTCCCAGGAATGGAGTGAGGGATGCACCCAAAGATGGTTGGAGCAGGGGTGGACCAAAAAGAGCTGAGATGCTGCCAGCCTGGCAGATCCAAAAGTGATTTCCCAGCATTTCAGGGGTATAAAGGAAAGCTGCAACTTGAGTGGCCATGTTTATGTATACTATATACACACTATACTATATACTTATATATAAGTGTATATATATATACACTTCTCCCGCATCTTAGACATGGCCCCATGACTGAGTAAGTTGCTCAGGAGAGCACTGGAGAGGGGTCTGATTAAATGGTCCTTGAGAAAGGGCATGCTGAAACCCTGCTGCACTCTCACAGGAGTGATCACTGCACAGTGGAGAGAGGATACAAATCCCAGCAGCAGTTCTAGTGACTACACAAGGAAGCATAAGTGGGTGAAGAGTCACCAGTTTAAACAGTCATGATGTCTTCTTATCAAATGAATGGGATCATATGGGATTCTACAGCTGACATTGTGCAGGGTGCCCCCAGTCCCTCATGGCCCACATGAGACACACTGGCATCCTGTAGTAAAGATCTGGATGTGTAATGATGCTACCAAAAGTGTATGTTAACAGTCATCCTTGGCCATCTGACAGTTCCTGCTGTAATATTTGTCTTAAGTGTTATGCACACCTTCCAGCAAGGCATTTAGCACATTATAAGGACTCTCTTAGCACTTCTCACTCCTTCTTTTGAAAAGTCCACCCTGCCACATGGACATCTAAAACTTAACTTGTTTTTGAGGTAGAGCCAGGCATGTGGCAGTGAAAAACACAAGGTAAGAGACTAGTTGTCTTACAGAAAACATCAGTAACTGGATGGCTTGTTGAGTGTTTTGAGAGAGAAGGCCAGACCTCAGCAGAGTCACTACAACCTGAATACAGGAGGCATCACTGCTTGCCTTAAGGCAAACTTAATGAAAAAAAATGACAAGTGAGGATCATTACCCATTGCAACAAATGACTGCAGGGAAGGAAAGATGGATTCCTCGTCTCTTGGTGCCTTTCTGGAAAATGTACTTTAACCAAACATTAGACAAGCTTAAGTGAAACACACGTTATTATACTCAGCATGTGGGAAGACAAATAACACCTGAGCTTGCTATGAATGAAAGCTGTCAGAGAAGAAAAAGGAATAAAGGTTGTTTTTCACTTTTTAGAGTAGTGAAATCCAGCAAACCAGAACATCATTAGCAGCTGCATTGGGGATGCACATGCCAGCCTACAATCCTTAAAATACTTCAAGATCTGCATAGGGTTCCCAGTCCTTGCAGGAATAAGGGCAGTTTTGTGCTTCTAATTCTTGCAATTCCCAGAAGACACCAGTTTTCTTTCTTGTCAACTGAAATGGGTGCATTTTCTCTAGTCTCTTTGGCCAGTGCTGGTGTAGTTGCCCTTCATCTTGCTTCCTGTTCAATGTCCATGCACTTTGGTGGTCTTGTGCAAAAGGCTTGTAAAGTGCTCTGGCATTGAGAGCATAGAAAACAATTAAAATTATTTGTTTAGGAAGTGGAAAAGAACATGGTGAAAGTAAATTTTTTTTAGATTGTATAATAATACAGGAAAATATACACTTTTTTTTCCTTTGGCAATCAATAACAGGGTACACTCTTGCAACAGAATGCTCTCTCTAAAGAATCCTAAATCTGTAGTGTATGCTGGGTCACACTTGGCTTTGACAAGTTAAATTGGTGTCTTTAAAACTAGTGCCAGATATCTTCTGCTCTCTAAATAAATTCAGGATCTAGCCTTCTGTCGATGCCAGAGGTTTCTTTCCTTACTGAGGAGGTTGATGCCATTATCAAAGGGCTCAGATTCATCTTCCCAGCCATCTTCTGCCAGTCCTGAGAGAAAGAGAAGGAATAGGAAGGCTTCATTTGTTCACCCTGAGTCAATCTCTTTTAGCATTTTAGTTTGGATCAGGCATATATATCTCTGTTGTCACATTTTTTGTGCTTTGACTCACATTTTCAGATCAGTCTTGGAGTAAAGTGACCTGCATTGTTGTCAGATGGAATTAAACTGAAAATATTCACCAGGAGAGCAGTAGGTGCACTTGAACTCTGAGTGGCCATTCACATGACTGCAAAGAGGCCCCATAGGCTTAATCTGAAGCAATCTTCCCTTCCAAACCCACAACACTTGCATTATGAATATGGAATCCAGCACAAGCAGTTTTCACTGCTTGTCTCAACCCCCTAGTACACCCTGCTACTTCCTAGTGCAGACCAAAACCTTTGCCTCTTCTTTGAGTCCGAGGATAGACACAATGAGATGGAGAAGGTACCTTGCTGTGAGTGGTATAGACTTGTCTCTCACAACTATTTTAGCTTACAGGCAGTAGTGGATTTTGCTTGTGTTGCTATTTTGTTGCTCATCTCATTCATTTTGAAGTCTGAAGCCTGTGTTCATATATTGAGAAGGGCTGAAAGGAGTTAGGCACCTACCTCTATGACCACTTGAAAGTTGGTAGGACTTAAGGTCCTTTGATCATCCCAAACATGGATATTAAATCCCTTCCCGAACACTCAATACTTTATCATCTTGAGCAAAATGCATTCTTGTACAGAGAGCCAGAAACTTGTGGATTTCAGGTATATTGTAAATAGGTTCACTGGTGCACCTGAGCTACTGTGGTGCATTCTCTGTAGGGCTGCAAATTGAGCTGATCCTGAAAGTGAAGGCAGTTGGAGTTATAGTTGCTTTTATTACACACCTGTCTTTTGGGAAGCACATTGGTAATATGTTCTGTTACTGATTTTCACTATAGGGTTCAGTGTTTTCTGGTTTTTAACTTTGAAAAACCTCTAGTACATTATGACATGCTAATCAAAAAGACTGTTTTCCACCCAACATGTTTTTCAAGCTGTGATCTGAGGCTGCCCAGAGGATGTCTGTGAAGGGTGCTTGGCTTTGAAATGTGATCTTCCTCTTAATCTCCCACAGCCTGATTTGGATGATGTACCAGATACAGGGTAAACCCTATCTCATCCCTGAGGCATTCTGGGGGACTTGTGAGGCTGGATATGGCTTTTCTCAAGGGTGTGATGTGGCAAAGTCTTGCTTTGTGACCATGTCAGAGCATTTAGTGAAAAGCTGCTGCAGAATACTGTTGCTTGGGAAGTTGTATGTCACCTGGAGTTGAAGGGAAATACACTGAACTGTAAAAAATTAGAGTTATTAGGAAATGAAGTGGATTCCCATCACCTGACAAAGGGAGGAGCTCAGCCCACAGCACTGGCAGCAACCCATTCTGACTGCACTGAAAAAAGATACCAAGATACCGTGACTTCCTGCACTGTGCTCTGTGATCTAATACTTGCCCTGTCAGCTGAAGAAAGTCTTTGGATTTTCAGGATGCTTGTTGAAAAAAAGACAGTCTTTCCCTGTGAATATGTGTCTCCTTGTAGGAATGAAAATGCTAGATATTGGCAAAGGAAATAAAATCAGGGTAAGAAGTAGGAACAGTTGCCAGTGATTGTAACCATTTATATTACCTGTTTCCAAACTTACCTGCCAGAGCTAGAGAAAAATAATCCAGTATGTGCCCAGCCAGGTTTGGAAGGTATCCAGTGACATGCACACACTGTCACTATCTGTTAAAATTGGGCATACAAGACACATATTGGATGATGCTGCTGATCTTAAAGCACACACCAGTTTCTGTCATGTTAGCCACCTCTATCCAGCAAGGACAGACTCTTGCTCTATTCCCTTATGAAACTCTGTCTGGGTAAAACATGAAGCCAGTGTCTTTCTCAATTAGAGATTTGTATTTGACTAGTTTTATTCTTTGATGTGTTTTTCTCTTTTTTTTTGCTCAATTTCCCTTAGCCCAAGTTCACATCAGATATAATAGTAATGAATGTCATGGTGTAGGAAACATCCAAAAGAACATATGACTGAGAAACTAGTTGACAGACCAAAGATGGAAAAAAATAGGGGCCAAGCAGCTGTGCAGAGGTGAAGTTAGTGATAGGAAGGACTGACAGGGTAGGTGAACGTCTTGTGGCTTGGCAACTGCAGTTTATTTTGTATAGTTTTCCCCATTCAGCAGTATAATGTGCTGTCACTGTGCTTTCTTATGACAGTTTCTCTTTTATGAGACACAAGCATCTCACTTTCTGAATAGGAAAATTCCCAACATAGATTAGTCTCTGAATAATATCTCTAAAGTTTGAGTCTTGTGATTATGGGTCACCCTTTCCTGTCTCAACATTGATTTATATTAAACAGGACAAAGCATCTGAGCACAGTGAGATTGAGCCCTTGGGCAGCACAGAAACTGAATCTTTAATTGCCCCCTAAACCAGCTCCCTGGGATGGGATCAAGAGGTTGCTTAATGCCTTGAGAGCCAGGATTTTCCAGCAGTGAAGTGCTGCCACTTTAATGCATTGGCATTTAGCAGCACAGTCCTCGGGCTGCCACACCAAGGCTGTGGTAGCATTACAGCTCTGGGGCAATTGATCCATGTTTGGTCAATTTACAGAGCAGAGATGAGTCTTTTCATTCATTTAATTTCTTATGAGAGTCCCTGAGAATTGTGTGGCCAAATCCCACATATAATTATGAAAATGTCATCCTGCACTTCTGTCATCATTACTCCTCTGGCCAGCAATAAATGATACTTAATCATCAGGTAGCAAACAAATTTTAAAACTTAAGAATGAAAAAAAAGGAACCCAAAAGCCCAGAGCGTATTTAATACTGAGTGGAGATGGAGCTATTTATTTTTCCAAGGCAGGAACTAATGGGAAGGCAGTGAAAATGTCAATATTGCAAGATTGGCTTTTATTAGTCGTCACAAAATCCCCCATTCTTCTCAATCCCATTATGAGTGGGTGAGGCTCCCTGGGACAGAATCATCACTTTTTCCTCACAGCTGATGCCTGTGCTTTTGTTAATATTTATTGTTTACACTGCAGATAAGCCAGAGGGGTGCTCCATTGTCTCAATGACTAGAAAAATTTGTGTCTTCATTGCACAGAGACACTTGAACTTGCATGGAAATACCCATCTGCTTTCACCAAGGATTGGGTAAAGCTCCCAGGGAGCAAGTGCCTTCTGGGGTGCTCAAGAGCAGATTTTTCAGAGGGCAGTAAATACATGCTGTCAGATACTCCCTATTATGCCAAGCAATGGTGGTGAGCAGGGGATGTTCAGGTGTGTACTTCTCTGCAAAAAAGTTTAAATATCAGCATATTTTTCGAAAAGAGAGGGTAAAATGGATGTCCTGGCCAAATTTCTCCCAGGGAATGAAAATCTATCTACCCCGAATTCTGTTCTAAGTTTCAGTTCAATGTAATACCCTCCACTTCCTGACCTAAATTGCTGCATTGTGTTGCTGAACTCTCTTAACTAGCCACTGCCTTTCACCTCAGAGGCATGAGCCCTGTAGGGCTGAGCTAAGCAAAACCTTCTCTGTTGTTTGGATATGCAATTAGTGGAGTTTTCCAAATGCTTTGGGATCCATCTGGATGAAAGGTGCTTCATGAATGGGAGGTTGTGTTAGACAGGAAAGCAGATAGGTGGTTTGGCAGCCAGACAAGAATTCTGCTAGTAGCAGTGCTGACATCTCTTTTTGTTTTTCTTCTGATTACAGAGGAGGGGGTTGTCTCAGGCACCTTACTTCAACATCTATGGAGAAAAAGGAGGCCTGGAGCACCGCAGGTCTAGCCTGTTCCCCGAAGGTCCGAGCGACTACGTCTTCAGCCACCTTCCACTACACTCCCAGCAGCAGATCCGAGCACCTATCCCCATGATGCCTATCGGGGGCATCCAGATGGTCCATTCAGTCCCCGTGGCCCTTTCAGGTTTACATTCTCCGTCCACTCTGGCCCTGCAGAGGGAGGTCTCCGAGGAGAAGCAGAGAGGCCCCGCGGAAGCCCTGGCGAGAGAGCCGTTCGGTATTCCCAAGCACCCCGAGAAGCGTTCCTCTCCGCACAGCTTGCACCCCGCTGCTCCCCCCAGCGCCCCCTCCTCGCCGCTGCTGCTGCTGGCGCACAGCACATCCGAGGACAGTGTGGTGGCCACCGAGAGGGAGCAGGAGGAGAACATACAGACTTGTACAAAAGCCATAGCCTCCCTGCGCATCGCCACAGAAGAAGCCGTTCTGCACGGGGCGGAGCAGCTGCAACGGCCTTCTGAGCCTCACCAGAAACCCTTAGAAAGTGCACATTTTAGCATTAAACACTTTAGTGGATCTGAGCCGGGCCAGCCCTGTGCCTCAGCCACCCATCCTGACTTGCACGGTGGTGAACAGGACAGTTTTGGTACATCACAGACTGCGCTAGCCCATCCCACCTTTTACAGCAAGAGCTTTGTGGATGTCCAGCAGCTGGGCTTTCACAGCAGGAGCGACCCCCCATCAAGCACACAGGAAAGGAAAGATCCGTCATCTGAGAAGAGCAAGCCACATTGATCTGAGATGCATGGAGACTTTCACCCATACATTTACCCCACTTTTTTTTTTTTTTTTCTAGAGATAGAAAAAGTATTCAACTTTACAGCATGCCTGTTCTAAGTTACAGTAGTTTGCTATTATATATACTTTTGTTATATCAAAAGAATTAGATAAAGTAACAAGTCATCATGAGCCTGACCAAAACTAAATTTGAAATTCTTATTGGGTCTGGTACTTTTAAATTGTACAGATGTTTGTGCCTTTTCTTTACTTTGCTTATATTCTTATAAGCATTTTTTTAGCAGTAATTTGTACATATTTTAGAATTTGTGTATCTGCTTTGTAATAAATGTAATTTCTTTCCTTTTTTGGACACTTGGATCTAAATGATGTAAAACAGAACAGTATCAATATATGTGAGGTTGCACTAAAACATATTTTTATATGATTAAAACTGAACAGCTTTTATGTACAGCTCTGATTCTGTAATACTAATATTTATTTACTTTGTTTCATAAATTGTAAATTTTTTTCTTAATGTTGTGGATTGCTTTTCTATGTGAAGCATGGGATTTACTGTTGCGTAATTAGAACAAAATGTATATTGTAAAACAAGATATTTAAACTAGAGTATCTTATCTTATTCTGCACTTATGCATTAGTTAAAAAAAAAAAAGATAAAAGATGTATCAGTCAGTTCTTAACTCTTGTAATTTTTTTTGTCTCGTTTGCTGGATTGACTATAACTTAAGTGCTGATTGTGATTTTAAACTGATAGTACCGTAAAGCATTAAAGTAAAACAATGTGCTATTGTGAGTTTTTTCAAAGCTTTATAAAACAGTTATAAATATATTAAAAGTATTTGGTCTTATGTGAACATGTTGATCTATATACTCCTTAAAAGCTATGGGAAAACATTCCACCCCATGTAAATATGTGCATCACTGGTGCCATCTGTGTAGCTCACCGGGACCGGCAGGATTTGCTGTGCTGGTGCTTCCAGGAGTGGGACTGGGGCGCTGCTGGCTGCCAGAGAGCAGAGCCCAGCAGTGTCCTGGCCACTCCCTGGCCTCCAGCAGCAGGGTGGCGAGGCCCCTACGGCCGCACGGGGCTGGGCGAGGAGCTGGCCTGCAGGCTGGACACTGCCGAGCCCGGCAGTCCCCTGCTCCTGAGGGCTGACCGAGGGGCAGAGCTCTCATGAAGAAGTGCCCTGGAGTGTCAGAGAGGGGTTTGGAGAGGAGAAAGAGGTGTTTCCTTGCACTTGGACTCCACAGCTGGCCACTCCCTTCTGCAATAGCCCTGCCAGCTTTGGGGGAGGCTCCTGTTCTGTCCTGTTCCATCCTGTCCTGTGGATGCAGAGAGCACCGCCACCCCAGCCTCTTCTGAAATGGGTTTCATGGGCAAGAAAGTCACAGTCTTCCAGTGTAGGGTGTCCACCTGGGCAAGGTTTGCTCCAGAGGGAAGAGAGGAGGAGCCCGGGCTTGTGTTTGAACACCTGTGGTGGGTTACCACTACCACCAGCAGCATGCGTGCACGCACGCACGCACACACACACTCAAACACACGCATGCATACGCACAGATGAGAGAAACCAACGACCTGGATTATATTTTGTGCTATTTAGTGGATTATAAATCTGTGAAAACAAGTTTGTATATTGAAAATACATCTAAGGAGTGTTCTTTAAAAAGAAATAAATATACAGTTACATGCATGAGGTGTCTAGTTTCCATGTGTTCTTTGAATTTTCCAAGTTTATTGGTGTTCCAGCATTCTGCACAAGAAGCACCCTTAAAAATGTGAGTGGTAGTGAAAAATGCGGACCATATATTGGCCTTCTCACATATTACCGAACAGAACCAGTTTATTTCTCCAATAATACCATATGGGGGCAGAGCCACAGGTGGCATGGTGTGATTCTAGCATGATGGCACATGATTAGTGTAATACCATAAGGGACAGTGACCACTTCTAAACATTAAAGCTTAGCTTCTCATACCCATTGCAATGCTCTGCCTTTATTCCAGATCATTGTGGTAACCTTGCCAACATAAGCATGTGCCAGAAAACTGGCTCATCTCAGGCTGGAGAGAGGAGAAACAGTATATGTAGTTGGAGATGAGCAGCCTGTTGGATCATACTTCTATAAAAAAAAGGAGAACTCAATTATACATTTTAAATAAACAAGCTCCATCTGATAAAAGCCTCTCTCCTCCTGGGCTTCATGGCTGTATTGAGAACAAAATGCTCTGCACAATGATCAGCTAATCAGGTAATCATAGATATTTTATTAAAAGGGAACCAGGCAACCCCTGATGGTAAATGCTCTATTAACGTTGCCTTTGTAAGCAACCCTCTTACTGTGGGAGTTACCTCTGACTTGTTTGATTATTTTAATTAATTTGCAGCTGCAATTTGCCATCCACCTTCTCAGCCTTGGGGCATTTTTGTTTTTTTTAAATAATCGGTGAGCAACTGAAATTACATGTGATATTTTTGGGTTACAATGGAGCGACGCTGAAGAGGTTTCAGGTACTTGCAATCTTAATTGTATTTCCTTAATGAGCTAATGTGTATACAGTGCTTTGAAAAAAACCATATCCTCATACAAGGCCTGAGACATCAATGATGACTTTTCATGCTTTGGAAAGGGTGTGGAGGAGAAATGGCAAACATGTCTGACAAAATTTTCCCAGGCACGAGCAATTTTCAGAATCAACATAGCAAGCACAGCAACTGGGACTGAGGGGCAAATAATTCCATGAGCGCTCTGCCTGCACTTCCCAGGGCAGCCCTCTCCAAGCTGCCTGCAGAGATGATGGAGCGGGGCTGTCTGTGCCCGCTGCGATGAGCCTGCGGCTGCAGTCTCCGTGCTGGGAGAGTGCAGCTGCATGGCTCCCTGCCGTGCTGGGAATGTCGGGCAGGACTGGAGCTGCCTGTGTGAGGCAGCCCCTCTGAAGGGGACAAGGAGGGGGTTTCTCCACAATATTCAGTGCAGTGGATGCACGGAGGTCTCTTCGGGCCGATAAGTGTAACCCTGAGCTCTTTGATGTAAAGGTTCTGTTAAAAGGGGTGAAGAGAAGAGATTTAACAGGGCACTCTAGAATAAACTGCAGAGCTGAACAAGGTTCCTTATATGCAATGTGATAAAAAAATTCTACGACAGGAATATAATTACCTATTATATTGTTCAAGGAGGTTATAATTTTCTATAAAGATCCATATGTCTTTTCTGTAAAGCCCAAGGGAAATACAGATGCTCTGGCAAGCTCTCTTCATTTTGTTCTCTCAGAATACTGTCACCAGAGTAACTTCAGGACTTACTCACGTCAGCAAGACAGAGGGTATATCAGTCTCACATAACTGCCTGCACAATCCTCTCATGAAGCCTTGGATTCTGACTCAAGGTAGTAACTCCATAATATGTTAAATACTTCTATGTGGACTTCCCCACTGCAGGACATACTGCCAGCAGTGGATAATAATTAGCACCAATAAAGGGCATCATTAACTACAACAGACCCAAATTGAGTAAAGGGATTGAAGTACAAAAATTTCAGTTCAAGAATGCTGCAGTCAACTCCCATTTAACCCTAGAGGCACCTCAATTTGCAAGGCTTCCTGCCTTGTTTGAAGTTCTTTCCTGCTTTTGGGCGAGGTGAACTTCTCTTCTCGGAACTGCTTCATGCCTCTTCCCTCTCCACATTGTCCTGGACACCAGAAAGTATGTATTTGTATTACTTGCCCTAGATCCTCCAAGGAACCTGCCCTACTGAGTGGGTCTTTGAAAACACCTGACATAGGATGAAATATGCTTCCTTCTTGAATTACTCTTTTCGCAAGTGCTGTCACCACCTTTTACAGATTAGTTTAATTATTTGGTCCCCGTATATGATTATCTAAAAAAACCCCAAAACACCCCAAATCTGTGCTGAAACTGGCTAGATCAACATCTCCAGTCTCCTAGGAGAATGCCCTAAAATACTGCACAAGAGGTTTTTTCTTTCCTGTTGAAGTTCTCCTACTGTGAAACAAAATATTCTAGATTCATTGGATCATCATTACTGTAGGCTATTTCCCCAAGAAGAAGAGCTGTTGGATGTGCCCTGTTCAGTAGGGAGAGAGCTGCCTGGAAAGCTGGTGAGTGAACTGATGTGACAGAGACTCAGAAGGACAAGGACTGAGTTAAAGCAGCTCCCTGCCTGAAGTCTTCTAGAGAGCTTGGAGAGCACAGTTTCCAAACCTGCTTTCTACTTAGCATCCAGCCCCTGTCTGAGGTGGCTGACTCTCTTATGTCCAATAGAAGCAGGCCAAAACTTAAAATTCTGGGCGTCAGAGTGAGGATCAAATCCCAAAAGTTAGGTGTTAGAGTGTCTGAATCCTTTATTGGGTTTTTCCCTAAATAGCTCTGGGACAACAAACCTTATTGATTTATTTCATTGTCCAGTGGACTGAGTCGATAGGAGTTATCCTTTTAAGTCATTTAGCCACCCCTGAAAATCTCAATCGATATGCTCTAAAGAATGTCCTTAAAGTAAATCCAGGATATTCAATGCAAAACCTGCACAGCACATCATATATTTTAGTCTAGTCACTATTTTGGTGTTTTGTTGTTTGGTTTTTTTTTTTTCAGTTAAAATGCCCGCATGAAAAAATCAGCAGTCTGTGTACTAATTGAGTTTATTACAGTGACAATATTCCTGTGCCCTTTTCTCAAACACAGATTACACACACTAAGCACAGACCCTGAACATACGCTTACTGTAAGGTCAATTTAAGATGAAAATGCTGGCTTGACTTGTTCTGCAATTATTCTTGGGGTCTTTACATATGCTACATTTGTCATGTGTGTTTGCAACTATCTTTAATATGCCTTCAACAGGCTTTGCAACCACTAAGAGCACCAGGAATGTGGGAGACAGCTCTCCTTGAGAATTGTTTGGCTTTTGCCCCTGTGATGATGCCTACATGAGATATAATAAGATTTGTTGTGTGTATGTAAGTCTTTTCCAAGTGGTTGTGCTTGGTGACAAAAACTCTTTCTAAGAGTTTCTTTAATTTGTGAGTATAGAGGTGGCCTGTACATATGTGCAGAGCTTTAGTAAGCATACGATAGAAGTAAAGGAAATGTCTCTATCTTTCCATACAAGATAATCTTAAGTGGAGGCAGAACTGAATGAAACTCATCCTTGGGAGCAGACTGTGATCCACAAGAATCCCCACAAAGGACAAACTGGCCTTAAGGACTGCTGTCTTTCCATGCTGACAAGTCTGCACAGGGTGCTTGGGGTCATTTTCCCTGAGCTTTAAGAAATATGGATGGTCTTCTATTGCACTGTGCATTGCTGTACATGTTGCAAAATAATGTCCTACAGGCAAGCTTCTCACCCACAGCACATCAGGCACCAGTGCACCTCTGCTGTAGGGCAGCCAAGGGACTCTGGGTGCCTAACACCTCCAAGGTCTGTTCAAGCATACAAATAATCTATGAGATCTGCTTGCAGGCTGGACTGCAGGCTGGTGGGAGCAGTGGTAGAAGAAAACAACAGCTTTCTGAAAACCAGAAAATTTTTCTGCTCTAGTGAGCTTCCTTCCTTTTCTGCATTGTATGAATATTCATTCTGAAGCTGACATGTCGAGGGGAGCTTGGTCAGCAGGAGGCTTAATACATGAAAAGCCAAACAATATTACTATATAAACTGCCTTTTTGGATACCTTCCTGATGAGTGACATCTCTGAACTGACAGGAGAGCTGCAGAGCGAAACAGCCGGGATGAATATGCATGGCAGCACACAGCCCCGTGAGCACCCAGTGAGCTGCAGAAAGCCAGTGGAGGCAGATGCAGCTCTGTACTGAAGAACAGCATTTCTTTCCCCCCACCTCCTGCCAGAATATAGGAAGAGGCTGACACCCTGCCATAGAAACCGGTGGAATTTCCACATTCATTTTAACAGCAGGAGGTGTAGTCTCTGAAGGCTTGTTTCCATGAGGTGATGAGAAATCTTGCTGCTAAAGTTGCAGAGGAATGTCAGTACTTGGCTTTTTGCCTTTTCAACCTCTTTCGTTGCCATCTGTTCCTAGAGAAGCAAGGGTCTTTGCCTGGTTCAGCTGTGCTCTGCCAGGGCCATGGGGGACCATGGGAGGAGGTGGTGCCTGAATGTCCTCGTTTCTGGTATAAATACCCCAAATCCTCTGAGCAATTAGCCCATTAGCAGTAGTCTGCAAGGCAAAGAAAAGTTTGGGAAGAACCTGTGTGGTTATTAATCCTAAACAGGCATGCACTTAAAATCTCTCAAGGGTTACTTTGAAAGAATAAGCCAGGTTTTCTGAAGATATGGACTTTGACTGAGGCACTAAGATGAAGTGGTCAGAGTTTTCAGAAGTGCTGAGCATTTGTTGTCAGCAGAAACTGCTGGTTTCTGGCCACATGTAAAAATCTGGCCCTTAAAAACTTAATGACTAACTTAATAATGTCTGGCACTTCACCTCCATTTGTTATTTTCCACAACCTTTCTTTCCCCTGCAACATCTTTATTTAGCCAGAAAAAAGGAGGAAAAAAACAAATGAATGAAACAATGAGCCAATATTCATGGCTGAAATACCCTGTTCCTTTTTACTGCCAGGAAAAATGTAAATGATAAAGCGGACCAGTTTTGTGACAAAGTTTTTCCTCAGCATTTCATATTTCTTGATGACATTTTAACACATGGGTCTGGCACCATGAGACATCTTGGACTGATTTTTAATCTTTCAGAAATTTTCCTTGGACATACAGAAGAGAGGGGGTCTTTTAACTCTGAGGAAAAAAAAAATATATAAATCAGAAAGGCAAAGGGATGGAGTACTGCAGGGAGCAGTCTTTCTCTGGCAGAAGATGAGCTAAATAGTCTAATAGTTTTTTCCATCTGCATTTCCTCTGGCCCTACTGTGAGCAAAAGGGATTCAGATCCAGCTGATCTGTCAGGGTGGGGGTGAAGGGAATGGGATGATGTTATAAGCTGAGTCCTGCTGCGTGGTCCATCAATTAACACAGGCAGTAGGAAGAAGCTGAGGGGGATAACGCCCCTGTAGTGCTGGCCCTGCTCTGCAGGATCCTGTGAAACATTTTTGCTGCTCTCTGCGGAGCTGGATTCCTGCCAGACTGCGGGAGCAAAGGATCAGCCACTGTCTAAAGCACTAACCTGCTGGATTTCCATGCAGAAATCCAAGTGAGAGCTAATGCTGTGTTAGGCAGCCCAAACTTTGGCTGGGTTTTCTCTCCAGCTGCTGCTGTGCAGCTGCGGCTGCCTTGGCCGCTGCTGTGAGAGCCACTGGTGGGGCAGGGCTGGCTGGGGGCTCAGCTGAGTGGGGCAGCTCAGGGAGCTGGGGCAGGCTCCAGAGATGCTGGCCTTGGCGGCCAGTGCTCTGCTTGAGGCTGCTCTGGCTGGTCAGTGTCCCAGGAGCTCCCAAAAAGTACTTGGAAATTCTGCATCCTGGAGCTTGAAAAGTTTCCTGGCTCCTGCAGTCTATATTTTCCAGGAAAGGGGACAAGCTAAACCCTCCAATGGTTTGGTTTCTGTTTTATTTTTTAATTTAAGGTATTCAACACAATGCCGATGGTGTCAAACATCGCTCCTCCCTGGGAGAATATGAGACAGGAACCAAAAATACGTTGTCACAATGCACACTACCTGAGAATTTCATCAAATTAAAAAGAGCAGTGAATAAGAAATGCTCTGTTTTAAATAGATAGGATAGAGTCTCATTCCTTCTCTAACTTTTAATTCTGTTTTCTCCAGAAACATCGGCTGTGATGATAATTTAGTCATCTGTATTCTGCATGTTTTAATGGGATGCCAGCTCCTGATTTTATGCAGAAGTTTTATGATAGACTGTCTATTTCAGCAGAAATTACTGTTTTCAGCTTAGTGCTCGGGGTGCTCAGATTATCACTGAGGTGGGTTAAGCCTGGCTGGACACCAGGTGCCCACCAATGCCACTCTGTCACTCCCCTCCTTAGCTGGGCAGCAGACAGAAACCATGATGGAAGGTTGTGGGTTGAGATAAGGACAGGGAGAGATCACTCACCAGTTATGGATAAAACAGACTCAACAGACTTGGGGAAATTGTGTTTATTACCAATAAAATCACAGTAAGATATGGAGAAATAAAATTGGATCCTAAAAACACCTCTCCCCACCCCTCCCTTCTCACCAGGCTTAATTTACTGCCCATTTTCCTCCTCTCCTCCAGTGGTACAGGGAGATGGGAAATGGAGGCTGTGATCAGTTCATCACACATTACCTCTGCTGCTCCTTACTCTTCATAGGGAGCTCTCCTCACACACTTCCCTGGCTCCAGTGTGGGTCCCTTCCACAAGGTGCAGTTCCTCAGGAACTGGCTGCTCCAGTGCTTGTGCTCTGTGGGGTCACAGGTCTGGCCAGCAAACCTGCTCCAGACTGGGCTCCTCTCTCCATGGGTCTACAAGTCCTGCCAGGAGCCTGCTCCACTGTGTGCCTCCCATGGGGTCACAGCCATCTTCAGGCATCCACCTGCTCTGGTGTGGGGACCTCCAGAGCTGCAGGATCTCTGCTCCCCCATGGACCTCCAGGGGCTGCAGGTCGATCTCTGCTCTACCATGGACCTCCAGGGACTGCATGTGGATCTCTGCTCTACCATGGACCTCCAGGGACTGCAGGTGGATCTCTGCTCTACCATGGACCTCCAGGGGCTGCAGGTGGATCTCTGCTCCATCATGGACCTCCAGGGGCTGCAGGTGGATCTCTGCTCCATCATGGATCTCCACAGGCTGCAGGTGGATCTCTACTCCATCATGGACCTCCAGGGGCTGCAGGTGGATCTCTGCTCTACCATGGACCTCCAGGGGCTGCAGGTGGATCTCTGCTCCATCATGGGCTGCAGGTGGATCTCTGCTCCATCATGGACCTCCAGGGGCTGCAGGTGGATCTCTGCTCCATCATGGACCTCCACAGGCTGCATGTGGATCTCTGCTCCACCAGGGACTGCAGGTGGATCTCTGCTCCCCCATGGACCTCCAGGGGCTGCAGGTGTATCTCTGCTCCACCATGGACCTCCAGGGGCTGCAGGTGGATCTCTGCTCCCCCATGGACCTCCAGGGACTGCAGGTGGATCTCTGCTCCACCATGGACCTCCAGGGGCTGCAGGTGGATCTCTGCTCCATCATGGACCTCCACGGGCTGCAGGTGGATCTCTGCTCCACCAGGGGCTGCAGGGGGATCTCTGCTCCATCATGGACCTCCACGGGCTGCAGGTGGATCTCTGCTCCACCATGGGCTGCAGGTGGATCTCTGCTCCATGGTAGACTGTGGGCTTCAGTGAAGCCACAGGCTGAAAATTGTAAAGGCCTAGGCCTTTTCTCACAGGGTCTGAGTTCCTTTCTCAGGCTGTGAAACTTTCTCAGGCCAAGCTGAAACCTTTCCCATGCTAGGGCCTCTGTCTGTACTGTAAACATAAGAGAAAGAATCATAACATAGATAGCACACCTGCTGGATCTATGGGAGAACCAGAGAGCAGAGGTGTCTCTCTTTCTCTCCAATGAACTATCTGTATTTTGCTTTGCACGAACTGTATTATAAAAAGCCACAGCTTTCTTCAATAAACTGCACTCTTTCTTGCATCAAGTAAGAGAGTTGCCATGTTGCTGTCTCCTCTCGCCGCTCCGTAACCATCTCAGGCAGCAACAGTAGACTTCCAGGGACTGCAGGTGGATCTCTGCTCCCCCATGGACCTCCAGGGGCTGCAGGTGGATCTCTGCTCCATGGTGGACTTCCAGGGACTGCAGGTGGATCTCTGCTCCCCCATGGACCTCCCTGGGCTGCAGGGGCACGGCTGCCTTACCATGGGCTGCAGGGGAATCTGAGCTCAGGCACCTGGAGCACCTCCTGCCCCTCCTTCCCCCTACCTTGGAGTCTGCAGAGCTGTTCCTCTCACATACTCTAACTCTGCTCTTCTCCAGCTTCAGCTGGGCAGTTTTTCCCCCATTCTTCAGTCTCTTATCCCAGAGGCACTACCACTGCTGCTGATGGGTTTGGTCTTGGCCAGCAGCACATCTGTCCTGGAGCCAGCTGGCTTTGGCTCCATTGGACACAGGGGAAGTTTCTGGCAGCTTCTCACAGAAACCACACCTGTACACCCTCCTGCTACCAAAACCTTGCCTTGCAGATCCAGTACATGTCCCAGTGCTCTAAACAGATGATGCACAATGAAACATCTGAAGAGAAGAGCTCAGAGGGTGTCACATCTTCCAAAATATTGCCATCACTCAAATGCTATAGGATTTGCAGTTGGAATGAAGGCAGAGGAAGAGGAAACCTTTTTGCATTTTAACAAATAAAATGCTACCATGGAGTTTGAAGGTGCAAATCAGGCTGTAACAAAACATGAGTGTGCATGCCTTCAACACCAAAATGACTTACTGGCTGCTAATTAAATCTCATTGCAAATGGGATTTCATTTTTATTTTTTGATGGGAAAAGTGGTTTTATTACATTTACTTGGCTGACAGCCAGGAATACAGCTCAATACGAATCAAGCAAAGTTAAAGGCCTTCTGCAGCAACATATGGCTTGTTTGGGAAGTATGAGTCATAAATGGAACCAGATGCAAAAAAAAAAAAAAAAAAAAAAAAAAAAGTTATAAGAAGGTAGCAACTCCCTCAGACAGAAGCTACTATTGTTATTTCTGATGTTTCCACCTCATTGTGAAAAATATTCACATGCATATTGGTGAGCAATTTTTTTTCTTTCAATATGGATTGCTGCCTGTTTCAAAGCTCTTCAATGGCACAGGTCCACTCGGTCCGCTCATGCAGCTACTTCATACCTTACACAAGCTGTTTTCCTCTTGCAAGTTATTAAAACACAGTTCCCAGTACTGTTTGTTTCTTCTCTTGGTTTCAGGGTGTTTCTTAACATATGCAGGGCTGGCCTTTAGTTTGTTCTCCAAGTCCTGTGTAAATACAGGCTAATAGAAGTATGTCCTTGCCTAGGAAGAAACCCTACGGATGCTTTGTAACCACACCCTGTGCATATCTGCAGGGAGGGCGTGTGTGCATATGCCTGTACACACACAGCCAGCCCAAGTGCCAAGAAAATGACATCCAGCAGGGGAGGGGAGCCATCAGGGGCTGTCTTCTGCCAAGAGCTTCGGCTGCCAGCAGCGAGGCAGCAGGTAAACAAGGGGACAACCAGAGCAGTGGTGGGGGGTGAGCAGCCTGGGCGCATTTTGGCACCATCAGTTGGCTTCCCAGCTTTGCCTGGTGTCTGCTGCTGTAGGACTGCTGTCAAGGACTTTCTGCAGCCACATAAAGGAGCTACCTGTCTGTGCTGGGTGCCCAGAGTGTAGGTGTGCCTCTAGCACAGGGGCCCATAAGTTTCTAAGAGTTTTACTCTTATACCATCTTCTTTTTGCCAGAGTCATATTCCAACATATTCCTGTTGTTTTCCACCTAATTTCTCCAGGCCTTCACTCCCTGTTTCCTATGAAGTACGTCAAAAACTTTGCCCAAATTTAACTCATCAAAAGCCCCTTCCTTCCCACACAAAATCCTCTCATACTACAGGTAAAACAGATCTTTTGTGTCTCCCTGCTGGTCAAAGCCTAACTAACCCTGGTCTAAAAGGAAGTAATGTCTTACATGCTCAAGTCCTGTACAAGAAAATGGACATGCACCCTTCAACAGTGACACAATCCACATGGTGCAGGCAGTGCAGGTGCAAACACCAGGTGGTAGGGTAGGCTGTAAATCAATCTCCTTCACTCAGTGGTGGACACTGGATGATGACTAAACAGTGAACACCCCACTGTTTGAGCATGTTGTCCTGTTGCATGTCTTGTCCTAGGCCCAGCTCTTCCTGCATCCCACTGCCAATGCTCCTCCAGTGTGGGTCCGTACAACAGAGCAGCACAGGGATGCCCTGTGCCTCAGCCCTGACGTCTCTCTTCAGAGGTGTAGTTCTTTGCTCTGGTGGAGAAGGCCCTTGTAGAGCTTGTAAGGCACCTGCTTTGTGCTGTGGCCTCTTCCAGCAGGATGTACAAGGGCTGTCCAGAGCCTTGTTCATGTCCCCCACCTGGAAAACGCAGTGGTTAAACCATAGCTTGAACCACTGCCCTTTTCTTGGCAGGCAGCATTCTTTGTCCTTAGAAAAAAAGGCTATTGTATGACTAAGTGGCTATCTGATACCACAGCATCTCACCTTATTTGATCTGCAAGGTTGGTGAATCACCTGCTTCTCTGGGTGGAAATGTGTTTGGAGTGGCTACAGCCTGCCCAGAATGCCCAATCACACTCATGCCTTTCTCACTGCAGTTCAGGCTACTGCCCATCTACAGCATGATCTGACGTATGAGCAGGCTGGCTGAGCTGAAGAAGGGGATCTGGCTCAACTCATAACTCAGGTGTGTGCTTGCTCCCTCTTATCTTAGTAAAAAGTCAAACTACAGGCAAACATTACCTCCCTGGGCTTGTATTACAGCATATGTGCAACCCTTTGCACTTTAGGAATTCAGATTGGATATCTGAGTTGGAAATATTTCCTTCTTTTGTACCTTGTTTCTGCTGATATCTGGGATCATGGCAGAGAAGAATTGGGTGTCAATAATTTTTAAAGTGATATCAGGGACTGAAGCTAAGGAGACAATTACTTGTAAGGCTGTTGCTTTGTATTCAAAGAAATCCTCTGGTAAGGTAGAGGGAATTTCAGAAGACTGCAATAACCTCTGTGAAGAACAAGAGTCTGACACCTTGGTTGGGAACCTAGAGTTCAGATGGGCAATGAAACAGGCTATGTAAGCTGAATGGATAAAAATTTATACCAGCACTAAAACCAACCTCATGACACACAATACTACTTAAAAGCAAATAGATTTTGCAACCCTTTCTCATGCTGATGACATCAATGGGATTACTTAAGTGAACGGGTGTTTATTAAACATGAATAAGAGCTGTGATATGTAGCATTAGATGCACTCCAGTTGAGCTGGGGGTTTGGGAGTTCATGTTCATGACTAATTCTTGGTGCTTACTAAGAAGAGCTGGGAGTGCCAGCAAAGGAGCTTCCAGCTCCTGGGGGGAAAGGCTTTACTTTCTGTGCATTAATTGTATTAGTCTTGCTCATTGTGAAGGAAAAACTGAGCTCTGCATCATACCCTCCAAGGCTTCCTACCTCAAGAAGAACTGTGGGAGGTTTTATGTGCAAATGCTCAATAAGAAGAAAAGACCAAGAGAATGGAAAAAGTCTGTCTCTATAGCAAACTCCCACAGAGAGAAATTTCAGGAGGGTTGGTCCTACCAAAAGAGAGGTATGTGCTTAACACACCCAGAGAGGCCCCATTGATTAAATATATTTTAAATCATCGTATGGTCTGTGCCTTAACTTGTAAGCTCTTTTAGTCACAGATTTTGTCTGCCTCTTTGGCCAAGATTTTGTTTCAGACAGAGCATTCTTCCAAACACAACACTTGTGGCAGTGTAATGGGTAACCCTATTTCTTAAGCACAGGAAACCCAGCAGTTTTTCCATGCTTGAGGGTTAGATAACCCTGGATGCACTGGAGGCCAAATTTTCTCATGGAGCATGTGTCCTGGTCCCTGGGGGGACTGAGCCTGTCCCTAGTACACAGGCAGCCCCTCTAGAGAGCCTCATCTCTGCTGGTACAGATCCAATAACAGAGACACCCTGATTCAATTCTACAGAGGATTTGGCTTTTAATTTTGCATGATTTTCATGAGCAGCTGGATGGAAAAAGAAATGTCTGGAGCTGAGTTTTGCTTTGACTTTCTGAGGTTTCCAGGTGAGTACAAAATGTATTAACAGCAATCAAAACCAGGTCTGTACTTTTGCAGCCCAAATGTATTTGTCCTTAGACTATATGCGGCTATAATAAACCGTAGACAGTTGTATTTAGAAATCTATTTGTTCCACCTCACCGAATATACACTTGTGATGACGAGTTGCTATCATAACCCTCAGTGCCACAGCAAGCTTAAGCTTTTTAAACAGTTTCCTATTGTCTTAGTGGTGTAATTTTTCATGGTTGTCCTTCATCACCAGTCTAGCAACAGCTCACTGGCCTGACTACAACATGGAAGGAAAATCCACCAGCTTTGACCTGTTTGTTCCCATCAGCACAGAAATCTGGAAACTGTTCCAGATGGCCTGAGGGGACACAGCCCCAGGTAACAAACTCCCAGGCCAGAGGAAGGCTTGGAAAAAGGACAGAGTTCACAGTTTCCCAAGTCAGGAGTAGGTCACTGGTCTTTTCAAAGTGCAAAATGATAACCAAAAGAGGGAGAGGGAATAGTAAAGGAAGTAGCAAAAAGCCCTAAAAAAGTTTGAAGTATCTTTTCTTATAGCATGTTACACTTCCTATTGCATGATCATTTTGTGATGTTTTCATTCTGATATCTGTCCCTCCCTGGAACAATGAAATTAAAGCAGGTCTATATGGAGACCAGGTTCAAATAGCTAAACTTGTAAAGAGATATTTTAACAAAAAGCTGTATGTGAGCACCTGGCTGCTGCTGACAATGAGGCCAGGTAGAACATTTGAAAGCAACTCCAAACTTCTAGTGAATTGCTTTTTGGAATCTTTGGGAACATTGAATATTCCTGAAGGAACTCAATTGCTCAAAAGCAACAAAACATCCAAGGTTTACAATGGTTGATTTAAGACTCTTACTCACTAGTGGAAGAATTAAAATTTCAAGGATAAAATGAGATGTGTGCAACAGGAGCAAACTAGAAAATTCGCCCTTGAGTTTTATGTATTCTGAGTGAGAAGATTAATTAATTTAAAAGAATATCCTAAAGTATCCATGCCATGGATAACAGGTGTAAGTCTTTGTCTCCCATGAAATTCTTGATATCATGGGAGGATAGGTTGCTTCCATGGTACAGAATATTTATTTTGCTGGATTCTTCTCTGCATTGCACCTGTGGCACATTAATATCCAGTGCACTCCACTGAGTCAAGTGAGGTATATTATCAGGACATCCAAGGGATTTAGAACTCTAATATTTTGTTATGCTGGAGGCAGCTAGTGTCTTGTGGCAGATATGATGATTTGAGGGGTTTGTCTAAGAAAAGTTTAGGGGTTATGGATTTTGCAAATTTGTGTGATACAGAAAACTCCATTGAATCAGAAGGCTGATCTTTGTGTCACTGCTACCTTTCACCCTGATTCAGGCTGGCTAGCATTCCTAGGAGGAGCTGGCACAGGGCTTACACTGAAAATTGGTGATGCCCTGCAATGCACACATGCTGAGCAATGGCAAGTCAAACTGGTTCATGGCTGCATAACTTAGTTTGGCAATGCTGTCACCTGGCAAGGGACTGCTGTCATCAAACGAGGTGAATCAGAAACCAATCTGACAAAGGAAGGAGAATTTACCCTCTTGAATCATGTTAAGACTCTATCAGCTCATATAGCTGAGGAACAGCCTGCAGGATGAAATCCTTAGGACAGGGAAACCCCAGCACTGTTAA
This sequence comes from Muscicapa striata striata, assembly GCA_030060385.1. Classification (NCBI taxonomy): domain Eukaryota; kingdom Metazoa; phylum Chordata; class Aves; order Passeriformes; family Muscicapidae; genus Muscicapa; species Muscicapa striata. The sequence goes on along the minus strand of JAREIS010000010.1, from coordinate 3,524,053 downwards.
ATGCACATGAATTACCAAGGACACCCAAAAGAGTGAAGACGAGGCTAGAGAAGAAAGATGTTTAGTGAAGAAGTTTGTCCTTGGAATTTAATTGAAGCTTAAAATAAAAGGCAAACAAAACCCCAGGAAAATTATGTGAATGTATCTGCTAATTTTTGCATGTTTGGTTACACATCATATTTGTGTTCATGAAGAGTTAATACATAAACCAGAATGTTTGTTTCTCCCCTAAAACTCTGGGAAAGTGAAACTCTGTGAGGTCTGTCTGGACCCCAGGAAAAGGTAGTTCTGCTGTGGGTCTCACTTCTCATGAAACCGTCCTGGGTGGAATAATATCCATTTTACAATGGATTTGCAGGATAAACAGACTCTGGACAACTATTAGGTATTGAGAGAGATTTTGCCTTTCAGAGCAAAGGCAGTGAGAATGGCATGAGTGGAGTTGCCATGAGTATGTGCAGTGCACCAGTATCCCTCCAGTAGCACAGTGGAAGTGGAAGGACCCCCTGGTCCGACAGCAGCTCATCATTGCAAACTTGGCATGGGCAACTTTCAATCAAATAAACATGAGGGAAAGAAGGATCCAAAAGTGGGCTGTCATATTTTGAAGACTTTATTTCTGAATCTATATTTGCTCAGTAAACCCATGGAAATTGGCAATACTTCAGAAACTTGAAGCAAGTGGATGCATTCTGTGCAATGAGGAAAAAAAAAGATCATGAAAGGACTTCCACAAGGTTGAGGATGTTTGCAGCAGAACATCCCAAAAACTTAGTTAAGCCCACTTGAGGGAACTGTACCCCAATATAATGGGAAAAGAAGGAAGATGTGAGTTCTCCAAGAATGAAATCTGAGGACTGAAATGCAGTAGTTACATGTGGGAATTGCACAGGAATATGAGTACTGGCTCATCTGTGACATAACGATAGTGACAAGTGTTATGCAGAGTGATATTGGAAGATAAGAGACCAAGAATAAGAGACCCAGAAGTATTAGTCTTAGGTGCAGAATGTCACATGGAGTTGTGCAGCTCTTCAGATCTGGGAAATATATAGAAATTTAGAAAGTGCAATTTTGAAGTTTGAAAAATAATGTCAAAATAACTGGGACAGAAGATTCCTGTGCTGTTGATTCATGTCCTAAATACCAGAAAAGAGGACTTCTATGTGAAAACATCAAGCAAATAGTTTGTAGGCAAGTGGTCTGCTGTGGTAAAATGACTTTGCCTAAGAAAGCAGAAGATATAATTAATTGTATATTGAAATAGCATTCTAGCGAAGAGTGGAAAAAGAAAAAATTAGTCATAAACTGAATCAGATTTTGAAGTCCAGGTTAGGATGAATTTTAAGTTTTTACTATCAGAGGATCTCAGTGGTTATGAATTCCTACTTGTTTCTGCAATATCTTTGATCCATGCATTTTATGTGTTTTATAAAACGGTGACAAGCCCAAAAGAAAAGGTGAGTCAGTAGATTTGATAGATCATCACTTATAAGACAGCCACAAAGTTCAAAGATGAACTTGACATGAAAATATCTTGCTTTAAAATGGGAAGTGGCCTAACTTCACCCTGTCCCACAGGTTCCCTCAGCATTCTGGTTTAAAAGTCCCCAACGACCACAAACTTGATGCAGTCATTTAGTGATTTGCCATCACCTAAAGAACTGTGTAAAATGCAGACAAGGTAGAGAGCATTGGCACAGCAGAGGGGATGTTTGTCTTACAGAAAAGGATACATATCAGACAAGAACGGCCCCTGTGCAGCTTATCTCATGGGATCATCAGTGGATCATGGTTTTGCTTTGTTTTGTTTTGGTTTTGATGTGTGTAAACCTTTGCTTGAGGCAGAAGTAGGCAATCAATATTTGCTGTCACCAGCCAACTACTTACAAAATGGTTGGAAGTTTTTCCACGAAGGAGACAAGAGACTCTGAGAGTAATAAAATTTTTGACCAGATCTATAAAGGCATTTGCAAAGATGGTTTTTAACCTACAGTTATTCCATGAGTTTACAAGGAATTGGCAGCCTACTGCAGCATCCCAGGGGATGGGGGAAGAGTTCATTGAGGCTTATCTGTTTTCAGAGTGAGCCACTGTGGTTTTGGGACTGGGCACATCCCACTTCTTCTCGTAATTTACAAGGCTTTCTGGGTTGTTCCCTCCCCATTCCGTGAAACAGATCTTTGCACCTTCTTTGTAAATGAAACAGTCAATGCTCAGGAAACACTTGGCTTTTGCCACCTAGTCATCCTGGATGAGGCTCCCTGCATGGCTCCAGGCTGTAACTGCTCAGAGCAAAGCAGCGCCCCTACAGGGTGGTAGGGGTTGGTTGGCTTGCTAAAGCCTGCTTATTAAGTGTGCTACCCCAAGGAATGCACTTCCTTGAATGCACTCCCAGGGTCCCTTCCCAAGCAGGAAAATATTTTCCCCAGCTACATAAATACCCCTGAAAAAAAATTACCTGGTGTTCCCAGACCAACAGTGCAGCCTACTGGCCATTTCACTCTAATTAGCTCATTGAGTCTCCAGCAAAATCCAGTCTCCAGTGGGAACCTCATCAGGTCCACGCAGACATGCTTAGTTTCAATATAACGTGTTTTTACCAGCAGAGCCATAATACCCACTGAGGGTGGCTTAAATACCTTTGACTTGTGGCAGATCCCATATATCTTCATAGAGAATTTGCAGTTACTATAGCAAAATAAGTCACTTAAGCTGCCTTAAGTTATTTCTTGGAATTTCCTTTGATTTATTCATGGCTGGAGGATTTGCAATTCAGAGTTTTGGCTGCTTGTCAACAGTTTCTCTAAGGGAGAGATGCATTCCACAACCTTTAAATAGGCTGGGACCATCTTGTCGGATGTGTTTCCTACGTCTGACCACATTCCTTATGCCTACAGTTAACAAAAATTTCTTGCAAGTATTTCCACTTTCTAGGCAATTTAATTTTTTCCTTAGAGCTTGGGTTAAAAAAAAGTTATTTACCTTGTAGTTGATATGAATACAGGAGCATATGGGACAGGTTTCAGAAAAAAAAAAGAAAATTCTTAGAATACAATCAAGAAAAGTAATTATTCTCTGACATAATAATTCATTGTCTCTTATTGTGGCTTAAGGTCAATGCTCTTTCTCTAGGTAAAATATTTTCTTTCTGGTAGTCCTTTGACAGTGTGTTTATCAAAAATTACATAACTATAAAAAAAAAAAAAGTGAAACACTATGTTATTTTCAATGGGAATTATTGCATTCCTGAAATTTGGCTTGGGTTAAGTGTAACTGTTTATACTGATCAGAAAACATACATAAAAAATATTTCAGCAGTGTTAATATTCATAATGGTGTCCTCCTCCATTAACCTAGCATTTCATTATGTTGCTTCTCATTTACTGTTGTGTAAACAAGGATATAAATACATCTCAGTTCCTGTGCTTGTTTCTTGAAATATAATTTCACGTTGATTTATTTTTAGAAAAAGTAATAAAAAAAGAACCTAATTTTTCAGAGATTCTAGCTCTGTGCTCAGGAATTGTGAAGGAACTTAGGACAGCATCCTAAATCTCTTAAAACACCTCCTACAAAAGCATGTTTATCAAAACGAAGAGGTTCCTGACCCAGCCAAGCACTTAGCTGCTTATTTAGCTTTAAGCCTCTGCCTGAGTGGTTCATATCTTCCCCCTCCTCTGAAGGGTGCTGCATGGAGCTGGGGGAGTAGCAGGCATAATTTTTTGAGTCAAGAAAGTTTAACACACTGTGGAGGAGGAGAAATGTGGGAGGAATATGAACTGATTTCAACTTATCAGCCTCAAAGGAATGAGGAATGAAGTCTGAAATTGTGCTGCTCCTTTCCCCTCCTAACGAAAGAGAGAGCATCCTGCTGCTCAAGAGATCTCTTTGCCTGTCAAGACCATTCACTGGGCCCATCTCAGCCAGCTCCCATTTCTTCCTCTGTGCTAAATACAGATCCAGGCCATTCAGTTTATTTATGATTCAAATTTTATTATTTTCTTTCCATTAATTTATCTGTTTATTAGATTTTTCCCCCTGTGCAGACATACAGGAATTAAAATAGCGAAGTAACCTTTGGACTTGAAAATGTTTGGAGGCAAAATAGGCAGTTGGTATCATTGGAAATCACCCTGTAATTACAACCTGAAACACTTGTTGTGATTGGGCTTTGGCTTGCAGGAGCTAGCATAACCCCCTAGGCTGAAAGATAAAGGTCTGCTGACGTTAAATGAGGGTTGCAAATTAATGTAATGAATGACTTTTAATAATAACCTTTTGGAGATGGTTCAGTGTTGTTAGCAATAACTCAGAATCACAGAGTCATTAAGGGTGGAAAAGACCTTCAAGATCATCAAGTCTGACCTTTAACCAAACACCACCATGTCAACTAAACCCTGGCACTCAGTGGCATGTCCAATTGCTTCTTGGACATCTCCAGGGACGGTGACTCCACAGCCTTCCTGGGCAGCCCATTCTAATACCTCACCACCTTTTCAGTGAAGGATCTTCCTGCTGTCTTGAACCTTCCCTAGAGCACCTTGAGGCCAATTCATCTGTTCTGCCTCTGGCTGCCTGGAAGAGGAGACTGATCCCCACCTGGCTACAGCCTCCTTTCAGGTGGTTGTAGAGAGTGATCAGGTCTCTCCTGGGCTTCCTTTTACCCAGGCTAAACCACCCCAGCTCCCTCAGCCACTTCTCTTAGGACTTACTCTCTAGACCTTTCACTGGTCCTGATGAGGGTTTGCTGTGCCAGCCTGAAGCATGGTAACATCATGGAAAGTAAGTGGGAGTGGGAGTGTCCTCAGTGTTTCAGAAAATCTCCATATTCTCTGTGTGGTTGCTGTCAGTTCTTTCATGACTCATAATTTCAAGGTCAGAGCTTCCTAACTTTATCTCCAGAGATGTGAACAGAGCGACTTTAGCCACTTACTGTTAGGTCAGACCTTATTAAGACATATCCTGAATCCTGAGGGTGATCCTATCTCATCCCTTTAACAGCCAGGGAAAAAGACATGATGGTCAGCAGCTGTAACTATGTTTCAGGGCCAAATGCATCTCTTTTAAAGCTCTTCCTCAGGAGAGGGGTCTTCCTCTGCTTGGATGACAGCAGGCTGCAGAGGAAAATGATGACAGAAACCAGAGGAAGCAATAGCAGAGAGCAGTAAAGATTATGGAAAAGCAGAAAAAAGTCTCTTCTGGGTGTGCTCAGGGCCCCTTTTAATTATTTGGCACTTGGCTTAAATTTAAATATACCCGAGGCATTGTATGCAAGAGGAGGCTGGATGCCTTACTCGGCAAGGCAGGCACAGCGTTTGCGGCTACAGTAAAGGGGGAAGGAAAAGCATGGCCCAGACTGAAGCAGCAGATAGAAAACCCTCAGACATCCTCGTTGCACTGATCAGTATCTTGAGTCATCGCCTTTGAGGGAGGCGAGAGTTTCCCCAGTACGGTGGAATTAGATGAGCTCCTTTAATGAGGTTAGACACCAGAGGCATTGCGCAGTACCCTGAGGGAGAAAGAAAGGATCCCTTTTCCCTGCAGGGAGCTGAGCTCTAACCGGGGGTGATCAGTGTTCAAACAGTGGGATTTGGGAGCTCCTGAAGCTGCCCTGGCCATGGCAGCTGGAAGCGGCCGCTGGAGACGGAGGGGCTGCGGTGCTGCTGTGCCCCCAGCAGAGCTGCCTGCAGAGCCCGGGGCAGCCCTGGGGCTCGGCCCTGTCCCTGAGGGGCCTGTGCTGCGGTCGGGCTGGCCCTGCCCCAGGAGCCCTGCAGGGGCGGCCAAGGCACGGGAGGTACGCGGGTGCAACCCGAACCTCCCCCGGCTCAGGGCGGGCAGCGCGGGGGGAATGAGGACACGGGCAAGGAAAAAAAAAAAAAAAAAAAAAAAGGAAAGAAATCAGGCTGTCTCTTTATCTCCTTTCAGCAGACATCTGTTACACAATGTGTGTCTTTCTGCTGCTTTATATAGCATGCGCTAAGTTTTCCTGCTTCCCGCCAGCGCTGGCCGGGACAGGGCGGTGGATGAGGCAACGCCGGCTGTGCTTCAGGAGTTAAACTCCCCCAGGAAAGGTGAAGGTGTAACCCACACAAACCCCATGACTGCTGATCTCTGTCCTGTGACTAATGGAAAAACCCCCAATCTGGCTGTTCCGGCTTGGAAGCCACTTGTGCCCAGGCCGGGTCCCAGGGGCCTCAGTGAGTTTCAACACCAGGGGCAGGGCTGGTTGCTCTGAATAACACTGCCAGAGCTGGGAAAGCAGAGCTGGCCACTGGGCAGCTAAACCTGCTGAGCACCCTCACTACTAGCTGGACAAACAGGTTGTTGCCAATTTCAGGGGATCACTGTGGAGGGCTGACCCCTAAACCAAAGCATCATTTGTCAGGCTGCTTCAATGAAAATCCTGCCAAAGTATTCAAAAAAAGCAGTAGAGGAGGTTAAGATTGGACATTTCACTTTTCACAGAGTGACCTGACACCACTCAGATTGAGTTTTGCTTTTTCATTTGTTTATTTAATTCTGTCTCAAGAATTTGCAGGTCTTTGTATAGTTTTTGTAATATTTTGGAGTGTGTTTAGAAGCTTAAGATTATCTTCATTACCACCTTTCCCTTTTTGAAAGTGCCAGACTGTTTTTTTGCACATATTAATAGAATCGGGGCTGCTATAGTGATAATAAAACAAAAATGCAGTGCAGCTAGCACCCTGCTGCAGAAGAGCAGTGAATCCAGTCACCAAACCTGTCTAACCAAACCAAGGAGGCTCTCAGGAGCCCTCTCCTGCTGTTGTCTACAGTGGAGCTCAAACCAACAGCAGATGTCCCAAGGGTAACCAGTCCAGCTGAAGCTACAAAGAAATTTAGCCAAAAAAACCCCAGCCAAGGAGCTGAGATCCAAATTTAGTTTTGGACTTTTTGAAAGCACGGAGTGAGGTGTTTAGGTTCGGAGTTCTTGGTAGCTGCAAAGCTGAAGAAGTTCAAAACTCAATGAAGTTCCTGGCAAAGAGAGGGAAAGTTGGTCCTGGGATAGCAAATGTGGAGGCACCACAACTTCCAGTAAAAACACCCCTAAGCTAATTCAGCTTTTCTTTGGTGAACATTTCTCTGGTCCCTTTAATGCATTCATCACCCCTACTACCTTTCAAGATAATAGCTCTGAATGCCTCCTTTGTTATAAGACGAATGCTGCCCTGGGTGTGTGGGAGGTGGGTGTTACGATAGGCATCATGCAGCAGTATTCTGTTATTTTAATAAATGAGCTTCTGCTGGAAGTGACATTACTTGAGTGTAAAACCAGGCATATCTGTCTCCTTAGTAGGATACAGGGTATTTTGTGGGGGTGTGAAGTAATTTTCTTTGAATAATTGAATTAATTAATTGCAAGTTACATAAATGTATAAAGCTCCAGTTGCCCATAGTATCTGTGTACCATTCACAGAACTCTATGCAATATTTTCTTCTGATTACATGAACATGCTATTCTGAATATGCCAAACAACCTTCCTTTCTCCTTTTTTATAGTTCCCTGAGAACTACTTCTGCAACACCCATGAGATGTGAAGAACAACCAGAGACCTCCTACAGGGAACAATCTGCCACCAGAGGAGCTGTGCATTTCACTGATTTTTTTTTTTTTGGTTCTGATGCCAACTCACACCCTCATTCTAAGACAAAAAAAAAAAAAAAAAAAAAAAAAAAAAAAAAAAAAAAAAAAAAAAAAAAAACCCCAAAAAAACCCCCAAAAAAACCCAACCCAACCACCTTTCAAAAAATGGTAAAAACTTTGTTTCTTGGTGAACCTAAATCGCCAATATCTGAAGTGTTCAAAAGATTTTGATTGAGGTCCTTGCAGACCAAAAATGGAAATGCTAGAGTCACAAAGGCTGCTATGGGAGGATATATTACCCAGTGGCCTCCAGCATTGCATTGAGCTTTAGGAGAACTAGTTCAGTTTCCATCTCTGAAGAAATCTGAGAGCAATAGGATAGTGTTTTCACTAGCAGCCTGCAAACTGGTTGTGCATGTGCAAGGCTTGAAGCATTGCTCCTTGGTCTCTCCTGATGAGACAGCCACTCTCTGTGCAGCATTTTACATTCACTGCCACATGCTCTAGAAGCCAGACAGCCACTTCCCAGAAGCGTGAATCATTTTCACATTTGTTTTCTGCTTCAGCTCCTGTTAAAAGTACTTTATTCCAAGTAGAATGGCTTTAAATGGAATACCTAAGGAGATTCAGCAACTGGATAGGAATTTGTAAGATGTTCATCTTCAAGGCTGATCTGCCTCTAAAGGATGTAGCAGAGCTCTGAGTGGGCACCCTGTGCTCCCCAACATAGTGTCCAAGCCAATAGGCAGCCCTGTGCCCCAGGTAGCACCTTGCAAGCACCTCCAGGTGCTGAGAATAAGACTGGGAATAATGTCCAGAGGACTGGAACACACAACTGGGGAGTGCAGCCACACTGCAGAGTGTGCAGGGCTGAAGCTTGATTCTCATACTGTCCAGGTTTCAGTCACCATAATAACTTGGGAACGTGGTGCATCTGAGCAGAACAGTCCATGCTTCTGGATAGATGTGTCTGATGTGGAGCTGGGGTGCCGCTACACATTTTCCATTCCAGCTTTCTTCCCAAGGCTTACAAAATGGGATCATAGCAGCATTAAGCAAAGCTGGCTACTTTACTTTGAGGGGTCTTCAGATGAACTCCGGGAGGAAACTTATTCAGGTTTATTGAGGAAAGTGAGAAATTGCCAGGAACACTGACGATGGGAAGCCCCACACTTTCCCTTTCTTCTGCTCTTTAGCTGTGTAAAATAAGTGCCATACGAGTGAAACACAAGTTTGCAATACCAAGCTGTGTATCAACCATTTTTTGCTGCTCTCTGGGCTGTAGAAATAGTAATGATTTAGCTTTAACTATTCAATCTTTTTTCAAGTTCTTTTTTTGACAGTCTTTTCATTTTGCTGCTCTTTGTTTAAAAGCACTGAATTTTTCCAAGATCCTCTGGAAATTTCCGAGATGTAGTGTTTTCCTTTGGGCTTCAGTGGTGCCACTTGTGACAATGTTTAGATTTTTATTTCAATTGCACCTCTGAGTCACAGAGCTATATTTCTTCCTTCTTTTCTTTCCATTTAGAAAAATGTTTCAAATCTCTCCTTGTTGAAGTGCTTTGGCAATAATAATAACTGGAATCTTAACAATTAATGGAGCTGTTTCAGTGTCTCTACAAGGAAACATATATTCATTGGTTTTGATTATCATTTGGAAATAAGCAGGTATGAATGTGCAATGCAGTTTGCTTGTGACTTTGTTTTTTGGCATATTTTAAAATCATAATGTCCCTGGTGCTGGCTGTCCAAGAACAGTGCAATTTCATCCCTTCAGGTGGTTCTGATGATACCAAATGTCACTCAGCTGCCTAATAAAGTCAGCTAAATGTGGAATAAACCAGTCAGTAGCCTGGGGAAGTACCCCTTTCTGTGTGGCTTCGTGTTCCTTGGCAATTTTATATGCCTGCATACATTATCCTTGTAAGTGTGATCTGATGTGTAGGTGGTCCCTATTTCTGACACATTACATTTATCTGCATCTCTGGAGAAGCTTAAAAAGTCAAGCCTTTTTTACAGTCAGAATATTACCATGAATGTGATGTATTCTGGGGACTGCATTCTGCATCCCAAGCATTCAGCTAATCAGAGCTGCAGCTCCAGCTGGCCTTATTTTGCCAGAGAAATAAAGTGGAGCTATATAGGGAGAACACGTGAAGGCGTGCAGTAAATTTTTATGAGCCTGAGAATGGAATGACCACGTTGCTCAAGGCTCACCAGCAGAAAGCTATGAAAGGCTTAACCAAATAAGTGGCAATTAAAACTTTATAGTGTTTCACATTGTCATGTGTTTGTGTAATTTTTACCTCTTGTTTACACCTGCACTGGTGAAACTGAGGATAGTACATGTTGCTGTACAGTCACCCAAAAGGCATGGTTTCATTTAGTTTATTCATGGGTCTTCCTGGAAGCTACTTGGAGGTTTTATATGTTATTTTGAAACACTGGGAGGTATGCAGCCAAGAGAGAGCTGTGTGGTGGTATTGCCTTCTTCCTTCTGTGCTGCACAGTGAGCTGCTCTGTGCCAAGTACTGACAGTGCTGTGGTCTATAGCTCCTCATAGGAACTCTTATCCTTCAGGAAGAATACTCTGTAGATGCCATGGAAACTGAAATGTATTGGTGGTGCTTATTACTGTATAACAAGAGATGAAATACAGATGTCATGGCCAGAGGGTGTGTTTGCTGGACATCTCCTTGAACCAAAACTGTGTTTAAACATACTTTTGAGCTTTGTGCCTGACCCTAACCTCCTTGCTTCCTTGGTTTCAAACTGCTTCCAGGTGGTTTTTTGGGGGTGTTTTTGTTTTGTTTTTTGTCTTTTCTTCTTTTCTTTTTCTTTTCTTTTCTTTTCTTTTCTTTTCTTTTCTTTTCTTTTCTTTTCTTTTCTTTTCTTTTCTTTTCTTTTCTTTTCTTTTCTTTTCTTTTCTTTTCTTTTTCTTTTTTTTTCTTTTTTTCTTTTCTTTTTTCTTTTTCTTTTTCTTTTTCTTTTTCTTTTTCTTTTTCTTTTTCTTTTTCTTTTTCTTTTTCTTTTTCTTTTTCTTTTTCTTTTTCCTGGTACAGGTGGTCTCTCTGGTTCTCCTGGTATCCTGGCAAGGCTCGTGGAATGTCAGGACAAGCAGAGAGGAAGGGGGAGGGTGCCAGCTCAGTACATCAGGGAGGAAGAGGGTAGAAAAATCACCTCAGTACAGACATGAGAGCAGAAAGCAGGGCAAGACAGAGTTAAATAGCTGGGACTGCAGAATCAAGTTTAAAAAATACAGTAAAATAGTCTTGACACCTACATTCTGAATCCCAAGCTGAAAAAACCCTGAGTTACTCAGCCTCATTCACATAATGGGAAAATCTTCCACTCTGAAAAGTCGTGCCTCTGCCATTAATACCAGGCATCTCCCTCCCCGTTTCTGGCCTTAACATGTTCACCCGTGCAACCCTGGAATCCTGCAAGATGTTACTTTAGAGATAAGCCTGTCCCCAGGGAATCATAGAAAACAGAGATGGAAAACACCTCAAGAGATAATCTACCCTCTGTTGTTGCCCCAGGCAATGTAAGGCAAATTACAAGTATGGGCTGGGGTGTGGGGAGATGGGTGCATGGGCAGGGTTTATTTGCTGGAAAGCTGTTAAGTAATATGCTGGGAGAACGGTGAGGTAATGGGAATGGCGTTGCATCCAGGTGGTATTGGAAACTGCCGGGTAGAAATGAAGCACAGTGACAGTGGAGAGGCAACAATACAGGTTAATGACTGTGCTCAAAGTGTTGCCATCCACATGATTTAGGGCCATGCAGGCATCCTGAACGGACTGGGACATTCTTCATTACACATCTGTATCATCTGTATCCCCCGTGGTGGGATAGGAGTAAGGATTAGGAGGGCTGCAGCAGGACTGCAGCTGTACATGCTGTGCTGTTAGTGCAATCCCAGTGTTGAGCAATGCTGCCCTTCCCAGTGACAGCACTGATGGATCCAGCTTGGTTGCTTTATAGGGTCAATAATTTGCAGTAATCAACTCAGTAGTTGAGCAAGGTAAGAATCAAACTGACCTCTTTGAAAATCCTGATTATTTCAGACATCAGAAATGGTGTGATTGTGCAGTGCTAAGAATGTGTTTTCAGATATAGGGTGCCAAGTTCCTGTCTTGTGAATTGCAAAATTTCAGAGTGCTCTTTTTTAACCTTCTGGAGTAATGGGGAAATGTGGAGAACTAATGGAAAACCTGAGACTCAAGTGAGTAGAGTTAGAGTGTAGAAAAGTGCTGAAAGCAAATATGGGAAAGTCGAAGGGGAAAGTCACCAAGGTTGCAAGCAAACCCCTCCAAGAAGAACTTCAGCATTTATCCGGATATAATTCTGCCAGGTGATCCAATGAATAAATGAATAAAGAAAGGAATAAATAAATAAATAAATAAATAAATAAATAAATAAATAAATAAATAAACCTGCAGAGCGTGCAAGACACACAGCAGCGTCATTCGCCCCCGGACAGTGCTGGGGGTGGTGAAACTCGGTCCTTCCATGCCACCTAGTGTAGGAAGCTGAGCAGCTCCCTGCTCTTGGCAGCAGGACCTGTGCACCCGGCCAGGCTGGGCTCTGCAGGCAAGGGTGATCTGCAGGAAATCAGGTGAGGATCAGAAGCCTGCCACTGTATAAACCACCCCACCAATGCGGGTAAAAGCCTGCTTCCAGTATGCCATGGCAGTAAGTGACGCTGTCTGCTTGGCTGTGTTTGTGTTGTGTGGCACACTCAAAGGCTTTAGAGAGAATGGCACAGCTTGTGTTTCTACATGCTTTAAGTGAAAAAAGTAAGGCTACCTAGCTTTCAGCTCTCAACACACTAAGAAAAAGATAGCATGAGAAGTTTTCATTCTAACTCTTAGTAAAGTGGTTTGAGTCCTCATTTCTGTGACTAAAACTGTACATTGGATAAGTGGGTATTAGGTAAAGTTGGATGGTTGGTTTTGTTTTTTTGATTTGTTTTGTAATGTTTGTTTGTTTGTTTGTTTGTTTGTTTTCAACAGGATAGAGAAATTTCTTCTTTTTGGCTGATTTGTGTAAGGAGAAAAAACTTTTTGTTTCTATTAGTAGTTGCTCCAAAACATGCCAATGTATAAAAAGGGCCAAAAGGTGTGATGAGCTGTCTAATTTCTAAACATACATATGCTTCAGCTGAGTGGTTAGAAATACTTTTCTCTAGTGCCAGTTACTGGTGTAACTAAAAGACTAAAGGCTAAACCAAGGACTCTTGACCTTACTTTGAAACATTCAGTGCTGGTTTGTCTTTGACACAGAAGAGTAGATGAGGTGGGAGAAAATTTTGACAGCCTTTGATGCTCCCAGAAAATCTATACCAACTCATTAGACTTGTTCAAAACTGCTTCTTAACAGATTGCAGTGTCAATCCAGGATGTTACCAATCCCAGAATAACCAGATAGCTCTATATATATATATTTCACCCAACACTCATGGACAAGGGCACCTGCGCTGGCAGATTGTCCTACGTGTAAGATGTGAAGTGTGTTTATAAGCAAGTTTTGAGAGTCATAGCTGCTAGCCTTGATATATAAAGAATGAATGATCTCAGCAGGATTTTAAAAAAGGCTGTGATGGAGCCTGCATCAAACATAACAAGAGGTAGTTCATGTTTAGTTTTGGACCTAATAAATGCCTCATTTTTGTTCTCAGCTTTCCAGTTTTTATTTTGTCACTTTGTTTATTCCCTCTAGAAAAATAGCTGTTTGAGTCATCCAGTCACTATCTTGCTGGAGTTGATAATCACAATTGCATCCAAACAGAAACGATACAGGCTCAAGGGAAGATCTGTGCCTGTCCTCCACCCTGACTCCTGCTAGATGCCCTCACCTGTGTACAGGCTTCTGTGCTCCCACATGCCTTTACTGTGGTGCAAGTAAGGTTTTATGTGGTGTGTGGACAAGGAAATCCCTAGAAGCAAAAGAGGACTTCAGAAGTTCAGCTTGCATGATGGCAAAATGATGACGTGTAGCCACAACACTGATAAGGGCTGCATGTCTGCTGTGTGTTGAGAAATGTGTGAAACACAGCACAGGGGAGGAAGAGATGGAATGTCACCATTCCATTTGCACCCACGTGAAAAAAAAACAAAAAAAAGGATAGTGTCTACTCTTTCCGAGGCAATGTGATGTATGTGTCTGGTTCCATTATTAAAAAAAGATTAAAATGATTTAAAATATATTTCAGGATTTAAAAAAAAAATTAAATTAGGTAAATGTTGGCCATTTTGAGTCATCAGCCAGACACTTGGCCTTCCTGTTTTTTCCTTTTCTTGGAACTCCCACACATCTGTAGTTAACAGAACCCCCAAAGATGAGTGATGTTTAAATATTTAAAATCCTTATTTTTCAACATTTTTCTAGTCTAATTATTGATCCCACAATGTTTAGTATCCAGGAAGCAATCCTAAGTTCCTGAAATGAAAACCACCTTCCAAAAGCCAGGCTTTTAAAAGATGAGTCATTGGCTGGCACTTGAGCATTTTTTGGCACTTAGCTTAAAAGTAAGAGGTTTTGAGGACAGTTTCTGCATGTGAGAAAATAAAACAAAGATAAAATCAAATCAAAAAGTGCTCGGCATGCAGCCTGCCAACTTTCAGAGAAAAGTGTAATAAAATCACTGTGTCCAGGCTGAAAGTAGGGGCACTCTTGTATTTGGTGTTTAACTCTTTCCTGAATGGCTTGTAATTACCATCCTGTATTTCTCTGAAGCCAGGGCTGCATTTCTCTCTTACTCAGTGTGTCTTTTTGTTGATAAGACTCTGGGGTCTATGAGGGCTTTGATTTCCTCGGGGAGGTGGGGAAGGGGGAGGGGGCTGTGCAGACCAAGTTCTCAGCTTCCTCTTTAGCTCCTTGCAGAAGCTCTTAATCCCTATTAGGACTGCTGTCCTTGAGGCAAATGCTGGATTGGTGGAAGATATTTCATAATTGATGCACCTGGGGCTTGCCCTGCTCCTTGTTCCCTTAGGCAACACCTGAAGCAAGGAAAGAAAGGGCAGGCAAACTGATATGATTGTCAGTTAAAGTGCTCTAAATATCTGCCTATAAATAAAAATCTTTTCCCTATTGTTTTCAACATCTTCCTCCTGAGAACTCTAGTCCACTTTGAGGGAGATCTGCAGGTCCAGGTCAGCAAAGATTAACATTAAATAGAGGCAGAATAGAGAAGGCAGGAATTGGGATATATATCTCCCTGTACTGAACAAAATCTCAACAAAAATGAGTGTATTATCAGCATGGTGAGTGGTATCTATTAACCCATGAAGATTGAAGATGTATTGGTCACATGCATAGAGGACCTGTAGGTCAGAGGGCAGTGCTGCAAATTCATGGGTCTCTTGCAAGGTCAATAGCACAGTTGTGTGCTCCATTGTTCCTGCCATGAGTAAATGAGGAGTAATTCCAGTGAACCGAGAGAATTGAGGGTTGATAATTAAGGTGGTTTTTTAGATTTCTTACAGTTTTTCTCATGCTACCCTAAATTGCAACTTCCCATTTTCAGCTTGCCCCTCCACAATGTTCTGCAATGGCTAAGCTTTATTTGGTTTGTCTCAGCCTTTGTAATTGAATCTATAAAGACTCTATTGCAGTGTTTGTGGAAAATGATGATGAGGGTCTCACAATTTCCATTCTAGGTATCTCTTTGATAAACTGCAGAATGATGAGGACTGGGGCTCTCTACCTCTGTGAACACTTGGACACATGAAATCATGTAGCACAAGACAGGTTGATGGAGTTCCCTTAGACTCAGGAACTATTTTTCAAGCAGAAAGTGTAACCAGCAGACCTGGAACAGCCATGGGTTAGCAGTAGCATCACATCCCCTGATGTGACTCTTTCAGCAGCATGCAGCAGCATTCACGATGTGCTCATTCCCAATGCCAAGAAAAACCCCCATGAAAACCAATGAAGTTACAGGTTCAGGGGAAGAAGAAATGCTCTGTAAGCCTGATCATTACAGACCTCCACAATCCAAGCAAGTGCTTTGGAAACCACAGCTGCAGGAAGCAGGTGTGAGCCTCTCAGTGCCTCTGGCTCTTTGCGTGGTGGCTGCAGAGCGCAGCCGGGAAAGGCTCCCTGCAGCTGGGCAGGGAAACTGGGCTTTCCTTTGGAAAAGCTTCCCACAGCTCCCTGCCAAGGAGGCTGCACCCAGTAACCCTGAGCACTGGCCCTTTGCCCCTGTGTTCCCCTGCTGTGGTCAGGGGAGCCGCCTGGGAGGGAGCCGTGTGATTTAAGCTGGGAGGAAGGGAGCAGATAAGGACACAGAGTAATGCAATGAGGAGCTGGAGTCAGGGGAAGTGGGAAGCTGACCTAAGGACTGAGGAATGCCAATGGGGATGGAGGGGTGGGGACGTGTGGACTTGGCAAAGAAACTGGGAGGGGAAGCCAGGAAGAGAGGGTGTGGAGTGGCCTAGATTAGATGGGGACCAGAGAGAAAGTTTTATTCTGGGGTTGGGCTCGTCTTGGGTTTGGGAAGAGCACAAGGGTCCAGAAAGTGGATTGTAGCACTGGTCAGGAAAGGGCTAAAGAAAGGGGTCAGGAAACAGGGCAGAGGAAAAGCTGAAGGGCACTGTACTGACAGTACTCTGTACTAACAGAGACAGAAAATGTGCACCCAAGTGTGCTCTAGCCTCCAGAGCTGGAATGGGACCCAAACAGGAATGGGTGTAGACCCCACCACTGTCTGCAAATACCTTTCAGATCTATTCTCTGAGACAAGATTTAAGAGCATGCTTTCAGCTTCTTTCATGAACTTTTTGAGAATTTGGCTGAAATGGCATTGAATAACTTGGCTAGACAGGGTGAAAAGTGAAGTCAGGAAAATGAGATGTGATATAAGCAAACAAGTTTGTATATTTTTTTCTGCTTTGTCATGATGTATTTTTAAGTAAAAATCACATTTTATGCCTAAAATATTTGTCATGAATTCCTTAATTTGCCATGTAATTAATCAATTAGTCTTTACATTTCAGCAAATATTTGAGTAGACTAACTTTAGAAAGATATCATATAGAAATTATTAAATAAACTTAAACATGTTCTCTTGCTTTATCTTATAAAATTTTATCATTCTGAGATAATCTAAAAATTGTAGCAGATATTTTTCTCTTACTGAAATTTCTAGCACCTGGCACAGATAAAGACAGTTAATGACAGATTAAAAGTTAAAGACAGTTAAGGACAGATTAAGACATACTTCAAAATTTCCATGTATTTCATGATGATAAAATGGGGTAGCCCCTGTGATTTTTAAAACCTTTTGTCTCGTAATGAAAGAAAAGATGATCTAAAGTTGTCTTATCACAAGTGCATTTAGTAGAGTAATGTAGTGCATGAACTTGGCAGTCATGTGGAAGCACATATACCTCCTCAGTTTCTAGTTAATTTGTAGAAAGAAGAGTTCAGGTAGAGGAATAGTCTGCCACAATTAACAGTGCTAGTATGAAGTTTGCACATAATTTCAAAATTAAAACCATTTTATTACACAACAGTTTTTAAATTTTTCAAATGTTTCTGATGCAGTTTTAGTGTAGTAAAAAAATGAGACAAGTCATTATTTTTCTTCAGTTTTATTTAAGGAGTGTAATTAAGTGCAGTCTTTGGGTGAGATAAAGGTAAAACTTCATTTTGGTTTATTGTTAGGTTTTTTTTTCCTCATCTTAGTGTAAATTCTACACTGGAAGCAAGTGTGATCAACCTGCTGAGGATGGGTGGGTGCAATCAGCCTCCCTTACATTTCTGTAATAAAAAAATGAAAAAAGGTATTTCTGTACAATGAGACTCTGTTCCTGTCACTCACAGTGAGGCCTTGCACAGTCATTCCCTACACTTCACTGCCTGCACTGGCAGCAAAGGAAGGCTGTTGGTCCCATGCAGTGCCACACTAACGTGTGATGCTTCAGCTGCTTTCCAAACTGGAAGCCACAGGGATGTGCCTGCGCTGTACCAACACAACTGCGTGGATTGGCAGGACTCCAGTGAGATTTTTGGTGTTGCACTTTGCTGGGTACTTCTACTGACTTACCTGGAAGTTGCTTCAGTATTTCTAACATTGCCTAGTGCAGAGAAATGGAAAATATGATGGCATCTCTTAATTAATTCCACATTGAAATGCAAGCACATGAGAGGACTTAACATTCTCAGCATCTAGTGAGAGAGCACAGGATACTGATACACTTGCTCCTTTCTGATTGTCCATTACAGATGGCTTTTGGAATATAGCCTTGAGACTTCTTTTTTCCTTTTGTAAAAATACAGTGTAATGTTGCTAAAAACTATTTAATGAAAATAAAATCTTCTCTAGAGCAGATACGATATGAACAGTCCCTTTTCCTTGCTGCTCTTCATATTTTTACCACATGTATTAGCAGTGCAGTTTTTAAGGTTCTCATCCAGAAAAGTACTTGAGCAGGTGCTTAATTTTAAGCATATGCTTAAATGTTTTTTCTCTCTTAAACCCTTATTCTTGGCTTCCACTAGGAACTGCTGAAAAGGGTGATAAATGTATGGAAGTTTCTGTGATGTAGAAAGCTGTCTATTAGTGACTCCAGAGAAACCACCAAGTGATTCCACATGGACCACCAAACTGTCTTCAGAGTCTAATGATTTTCATTTGCTCAGTCAGTCCAGGGTAGACTCAAGATGAAAAGTTATGTATTATTTTTCCAGCTCCCCGAGCTATTCAATCCTTCTTCCATCATTTGTTTAATACATTCCTCATATGCTAGTCTGGTCTCCTGACACCCAGGCTGTTCCTGGGAACAGCTGAATTCCCACATGAGGGGAAACATATTTTCATATGTTTTTGGGTATTTCAGAAGTGTTATTTTATTTAATAGATTTAAAATATTTAAGCCCCCACCCTTCCACCACCCCTCTGGCATGATTTTAGTGGGCTTCCCAAGAGACTGTAAAGGAGAAATGAGAAAAACTACAATGGTACAGAAAAGCATGCTTTTCATAGGAGTTCAAGGTGACATACACTCAAGAAATACATTGCAAATAAACTGAACTTAGTTTCCTCTCAGGAGGAGATCAACTCTTCACCTCTCTGTCTATTTTTAAAACTACTTTTACTGTTTTACTTTTAAGAGCTAATAAAAATACAGAGCCTGATTCTCCTCTTGCATCAATTTTAGATTGGCAATGTCAGGGTTATTGTACTCCATTACCTACAGAACTCCATTAAAATGTCGGCACTACATCAAGAAGGAGAACCATGTCCATGTTACCTGAAGAATTCTGTCCTACTAGTATTTTGTGTATGAGCAGGTTAGAGGTATCTCTTTAACACAGAGGTGTTAGTCCTGCATGAAATTGAAATGGGAACAGAAGACATGGGCTAAATTTTAAAACTACATGGAGAAAATATGAGAAGAAAATAAGGTAAACTCCTGAAGTCAGTTTGTGCTCCTAGTCACACCCCTCTATCTTGCTGGAGGTTCTGAAATGGCAGAGGACAGATGCCAGTTACTCTATGAAGCTCTAAAGAAATAACATTTTTGGAGTGAAATACTGGCACAGATGAATGCAGTGGGAGTTATCTCTTGCTTCTTTGTGAGAGGATTTAAGCAAAGTGTAGGTGCTATGGGGTGCAATGGCCATGTTTAATTTGAAGACTAACATTCTTGTTCTTGCCCATCCCAGTCAGGTGAAACCATCACTAGTATCAGTAGTATCTATCACTAGTAGTCTAGTATCCAATAGATCCCTGGAAGAGCAGTGTTATTTAGCAGCCATAGTGTTCCATGGCTTTGAAGCTTCAGGAGAGAATGAAGTAACTCAGCATGCATTGTGGAGAACAAAAGTAACACAGACCATTGAAATAAATGATCTTTTTAATAGGAACAGCATGGAATCATGTGGTGTTCACTAACTTAGGCTCCTTGGGATTTCAGCATTCTTCATATCCGGGGAATGCAGTGTGGTGACCCCCAGCATCTAGTTTCCAAAAAGAGTGGAAAACTCTACAAATTAGAGTAAATATGACAGAGCCAGAACTCTGCTTTGCATATTTCCTCCCCTTCTCCTCCTATCTGTGTCACCAAGCGTTTCCTATTAACACTTCTCCTTTATCCTACGCAGTGCCAGAATTTGAATGAGTCACTGCTGGAGAAGGGCTCGTTTGATGGCAAAGGCAAAGCAGCAGCATTGCTAACAGTTTCAAAACAATAGGGAATACTCCAATGTACAAAAAAGGAAGCACTAAACTTTTGCTGTGTGATTCTGTCACTGGCTTACTGTCAACTCATTAGGCAGCATCCTGAGCAATGACGAAGGAATATATTTGAAAATACATTTGGGACTGTTTTGCAAGCATCAGATTGTTTACACTCCATGTGAGCTTTCCCCTTCTTTCCTACTGGGTTATTGTGTTAAGAGTATTTGTAGTTAAGACTGTTGATTACCCCAGCAAGAAAACAGCATTTTCTTTTGGTGAGTACTTCTGAGGTTTTGAAATTTGATTTTGGTCCACATGTGGTGGAATAAAAATTGGAATTTCAGAGTTTTTTTAGGAATAGCAAGTTGCTAAGAAAAGAATCAAGAGAGAGAAAAAACAGCAAAAATATTAATCTGGCATTAACCTGACATATGGGAAAACAACAGCTGGTACATCTCCTGCTAAGGTGAGGACCTTAAAAATTACATTTTCGACTATTCTGCATTCTTTTCTGATAGCCTCTAGGAATTCTTTCTGATTCACAAAATATTCTGTGTTTGGCAGAATGTCAGTTCTGGAAATAAAAATATCACTGCAAATGCTTGGGTTAGCTGTACTGAGAAACCAAGAGTCAACTTTAAGATATTATACCTGGAAGAATGGAAAATTAAAAGATCATAAAGTTCTAATCTTACATTCCCTTTAGAGGAACCTGCCTCTAAATAACATTGATTTGACAATAAATAGTTTCATTAGAAAGTGTTAGCAGCACCTGCACTTTACTCTAGGAAGCACGAACAGTGTCCCAAGACTGACTGCAATGAAAAAGAGCCTGGTCTCCACATAGCACCTCTCATTACCAAACTGGTATTTTTTCCTCTGACCATTCACGTGGATTTAGAAAAAGCCATAGGCCCATCATGGATGATAGGTATTGCAAAAAGTTGCATATATTGGAGAACAAAAGGGAAGCAGGTTGACAGGGGTTCTGGGTTGCAACAGCAGGTCAAATTGAAAATCATAATCTGGGGTTCTGTCAAATCCTGCTTTCCTTTTTTAGATGAGACTTCCACTACTGTGGCAAGACCTAAATCTTATAAATCATCTCAAACATCTGAGAAACTTCAAAAATTTTAATTGATATTTGGAATAAATTGCCAAGAAAGGAAATTGATGCAAAGATCATAAATAATTTTAGGAGTCACCTTGGCTTTATTTATGAACAAAATATGAGGTGAGGGATATGATGAAAAGCCAGAAAGAGAAATTTAGCAAAAGGATAGACATACCAAGATAGCTGGCCTTTTCCCTGTTCTTTAGCAGTTCTGTGCTTTAATCACAACCTAGAAACAGCATGTGCCTCATTCAAGATCATAAACACCTTCCCTACATGGCCTAATTCTATAAAAACTGCAATTTTGCACAATATCTTCTAATCTCAAACAGATGCAATATCAATTCCAGGTGTAGTATCTGAAGGAAAAACACAATCTGTTCAGGGATATTTAGGAATGTTTCAGGAAAGGTGATCTAAAAGTGGCTTAAACAGTGGGCTTGATTGTGCATCCTTTGCACCCTTTGCATTTTTGCATCCTGATGCTGGTTTGCAGTGGGGGGTCATTGCCAGGCTGGCTCTAGAAGCTGCTGTGCTGGTGCAGCCCTGTGCTGCCAGGGGGACTGGGGCTGGCCTCCACAGGTACCCTGCTCCCTTCTGTTGTGGACTCAGCTGGCATCAACTCAGGGCTCTATATTTTTTGTATTACCATGCTGTGTGAACTTGAATAGTCCTATAGGACCATGTCTACTGGTTTAATTTAAAGCAAAATTTGAATTGTGAATGTATCCCAGAAGTGCAACTTTTAGTGTCTTCTGGCATCCACTTCTGGTCCTGAAAGACAGAAGTGTTTCTGGCCCCAGTTGAAGAGAACAGTATTAAAAATTGGCTTTTCTGCATGCAAAGATACTTAGATGTTGAAACAGGCTTTTGAAAAAGCCTCTTTTTGCTTGTGCATAAGTGTGGAGTTTCTAGGGCAGGAAAAGACCAGAAGGGTTATCCTGTGGCTCTCATCTTTAGGCTTCTCATGTCTGAGGCACGTAAGAAAGAGGTGGTGGGTCTGCAGGGTTTGGGACAGAAAGACTGGTACAGGTGGGCAGCTGCTTTACTGACAGAGGTTATAAAGTCCCCTTTCTTTCCCAACCAGACATCTTATCTGGAGACGTCTAACGAGAGCATGGAGACATTTTCTCCTCTGTCTTGTTTCTGAGTGACATACAGAAGTGCACTGCATCATCTCTTTTACTTCAGATAATTTTATAGGCTTATATAATTTCTTAATACTATTTTTATCTCAGAGCTTCAAAGGTTGAAATACCTGTCAGAGAGTTTCTTGCTGTTATAACCTGTGTGTTGATACCATTGTAAATCCCTTCTACACACAAGGCCCTTAATGACAGCAAAGTTGCATTTTTAACTCTAATTGCTGGGCTCACAGGGGAGAATTAACTACAGTTTATTAGCTTAGCTCCCCATTTGCTAATCCAATCCCCTGCATGGCAGGGCAGTCACTGTGTAGTACAGGTGTTAGTGCACAGTGTGCTCTCCTTCCAACCTGGCAGGAACATTAACTGCAGGGTGGGTGTCTGGTTCTGCAAAGAAGCTATGGTCATGGCAACAGAGTCAACCAGCACACCAGCAGGAGTTCAGATGTTAGTTCTGTGAGAAGGATTCAACCAAAATTACCCTTTTGTGTACAGGAGATGCTCCAAGGTTTTGAGATTCTTAGTTTGAAACAGCTATAAGTCTTTCATTTTTGATTTATACATTTGTGTTTAAAAGTCTCTTTAACACCTCCTCAACCTATCTGAATTTTTGTTGCCTCTGAAAAGCATGTGCATAGACCCACCAGCCTGCTGGCTCTTCTGCACAGTTCCAGAGCAGATGTGGCAGACAGGCACTGAGTGACTATGTGGGTGACAGAGCTTTCACCAGACCCAGCTCCCAAAGGCTGAGGGTCTGTTTCTGTCACAAAATTCACATGAACAAGCTGATCTGTGCATCAGAGACTAGGTCTCTCTTGTTTGCTCCCTTTGAAAGTCAAGTAGGCAACTTCTAGCTTAGGATATTCTGAATTCCACCAGCAGGCTTGCCTGGTGCTTCCTTCTGAATGAACCTGAGTAACTCCCTTTGTGAGGTTTGTGCAGTTTCTCTGACACATCCTTCTGGGGTTCTTCAACAGACTGGAGATTTGTGATTAAGGTGGTACTTAATTCTTCCTAGGGGAAATTTGAGGGTGACATTGGGAAGTAGAGAGTCTTTATTCTACTGTAAATTCCCCTTAATTCACTCTCTATAATTCTCTGTCCTGAATTTTAAAGACACAGTACTGAAAATCTGGATAAAAATCTCCAATATAGAGTAAAAGGAAGGATTTGTTGACTGGTGGTTTATGGAAGTTAAAATAATAAATTATTTTCTGGTTACTCCGACAGGGAACACTTGCTTAGGTTGTATGACCATGATTTCACCTGTTTTCTCCAAGTCACTTGTTTGAGGGCTTTCAACTCAAGTTCTGGTCTGGAGAAATGAGCAACAGAGTGTTTTATACCTGGAAAATTGAATGGATTGATGGTCATAACCTAATGAGTTTCCCATCTTTTTAATCCAGAAAGTTTTTTCCAAGTTATGTGTTCTAACTAAGCACCAGAAAAATAATTGGAATGGAGTAATGTTTTAATACAGATAGCTTTGCAAGATTGAGTAAAACTAGTTTTTCATTGGAGTGGTGCAAAGAAGGGGGTGCAAAGAAGGGCATTTCTGGGCCAGAGGGCTGTCAGCTGAACAGCAGGGTGTGAGATGTTAAACTGAACAAGTTGTGTGTTCACCTACTGGGGAACTTGTATTTTCTCCCTCAGATAAAAACCCACAACTGTGTGCTTAAAGAATAGATGGACAATACATTCAATAGGCTCCTACCACCATAAGTGGATCTAAAAGGGGTCTGCAAAGATGCATCACCAGCCAATACCTTATATACACTTGTACCAGCACCAGTCCTGCCAGCAGGAAGTTTCCCCTCCACCTGTTTTCAATAAGACCATTCAAATCCCAACACAGGGAACCTGACAGAGATTATTTATATATAACTGTTAGAGAAACTTTCCAAGTCTATCAGCAGGTGATTCATATCCTGAAGCACTAGAGAATGTCAGCTGACATTTTACATTCAAGTTGTATGTGAAAAAGCAACAAAAGGGAAGTACATGAACACTACACAGTTCCAATGTATTTTATTTTCCCTTCTAGCAATTACTGAGAAATGCAGTTCAAGTTATTTTCCTTTGGCTCACATCTTGCCATCAGGTTCCTTAGTATCTGAGCATACCTTATTAAGATTAGCTATATTCAGAGTACTGCCCAGATTGGGTTAAATGAGCCTCAAGACAAGACCCTAGAAACTGATTCAAGGAATGCAGACTCAGCCAGCTTTTCAGAAATGCCAATATGTTTAACAGATGTATAGTCTTTCAGAGTTAAGCTCTTCTGAGCTGCAGTCTAATGCTGATGTATCAGAGGCTGATAGCTGGTTTTTGCCACTGCAAATCTCTGGCTCAGATGGATTTCACTGGAAAAAGTCAGTCATGTGCACTAGAAAATCAAGATCTTGGACACTGCATATTCCACCTCCTGCAAAAACATCACCTTCACTCTCACAGAAAAAGATTCCAAAATTCAGTTTCAGAGGCATTTGAATGCCAAATGATGTTTTTCAAAAGATCTTTTGTTCTGTAAACACCTAAAAGTAGCTTAAAAGTCTCACCCCTTGTGAATATATAATTATATTAGAGAATATAAATTTGGCAATGACATAAGTTAAATATTTTAAAGACATACTTCCCCTCTAGATGAGTTTTCCATGTTGAACTTTTTTGCAGTTAATTGTAGGTGTAGACAGAAATATTGGAGTTGTTCCTATGAAGAAGGAAAATATGTGAATATGGGAATGTGTTTCAGACTAAGAGGACCTGACTATAGGATTTTAAGTCCTGGATGAGGGTTTTCAGTTACCTGAGTTGATACTAAATGACATGTGAATCTTCCTGCAAGAGGATTCTGTAACAAGCCATTTTAAATAGAGAAGATTTTTTTGAATTGAGAGTTACTTTTGACTTAATTTACCAGATACAGCAGCCATGCTGCATAACTGGAAGCAGTTACTAGAAAGATACAGAAGATAAATCTGGCAGGTTTTCTCTACATATGCCAGAACTGTTCTTATGTTAATTGTTTGACTAGAGAGTGGGAGTTCTGTGTCTTTTAGAAGCATTGATTTTTTTTCCCAAGTGGAAAACAAGGTCAGAAAGAAGAAACTGCCTCTTTTCCTTGCCTTGCACTCTTTTCCTGCAGTGATTTGGGAATTTGGATGCTGTTGCCTGGCTGTATTTATAAATCTGTCCTAAACTAAGGTATTTACATTTGGATTTTTGCCCAATGAATCATTTCACTAGCTCTCCCCAAAATCTTGGATAAACTCTGTGTGAGAAAAGATTTGAAAACATTTATACTGGTGGGGCAGGGAGGATAAGAAGAGGTGAAAATGTGCTTTATGTGCCTGCTCAAAAATGTTAGAGCTGCTCATTGGGTCAGTAAGTTCAGCTAAGCTCCTTCCTAAATTCTGCTGGATATCAGATAGCAGGATTTAGCCCTTATTCTACTAAAGCTTCACAGTGGTGGTCTTCCACTGTTTGAATGCAGCATAAATACAATTTTTTGCTTCAAGCTTTATCTCTCTGTCCCTCTGAAGCTGATTTATGGGAGTAAGAACCAGAGAAATATGGAAACTGCTGATGTGGGTTTATCAAGGTATGCTGGATCTCTTGTATCTAAAATGAACTATCCTGAGTGAGTGAGTCACTTATTGTCCACCAAGTGCTTCATGATGTCACAATATAAATCAAATGCTTGTTGTAAGGAGTGACTGGTTGCCAGATAACAAATAACACTGAAAATCTAAGGTTTTGTTTCTCCATGAAACATTTTGAAACCTTAAATGATCTTGTTACTAGTGAGGGTAACAAAATGCTTGGGAAAGAAAAGTGATTGTTATGATTTATGAGTGTTGGTTTCACTAAGCTTTTTCTGCAGACAAGCTTTGACCTTGGAAAGAGGCAGAATACCTCCATCTTTGCTGGCTGCTCACAACTCCAGGGAATGTGAAACTACTTTTTATTCCAGGCTCCTCTGCAGCACTGAGGGGAGGTTGCTTAGAGCCACTGTCTGAGCTCTGATGCTTGAATGGCCTCTAGGGACAGCACACTCCCACAGCAAGCAGCAGGGTAAGATTGGTCTCCACCCTGGCAGACCCTGCACTTTCAAGGCCTCCTGAATGCTTCTGTGTCCTTTCTGCCTTCAGTGAAGTGATGGGGAAGATATTTCCATGGACTATAGGCTCCTGAGCTGGCACATCCCTGCTCTGCTATCCCACCCTGAGCAGAACTGTTCTGTTTTCACTGCTAGGGGTGCCCCCTTGGTCTTCAAATTTGTCTGTAAAACTTGTTCTTCAGCACTTTACACTTCATGTGTCTTTTTTCCCAAGCATTTCTCCCATCGATGAAGACAGATTCCTTCATAGCATCTTTGTTTCCGCTCCCTACACATATCTCCTGTAGATATAACATATGCTCATAAAACCAGCAGGAAGTGGGACATATAAACAGCAGTCACTCAGCAGTGGCTGCTCATGCCAGTTTCAGTGGAACACAGTGTGAGGATTACTTTTATATTGTCCTGCTTCCCCACATAAAACCATTCTTTGCTCCTGGCACCAGCTTCTTACGTAAAGTCAGAGAAGCCACACCACTTTGCACTTAGCTGAAGGTCTTTATCTATCTCTGAATCATCAAAAATCTCTCCTTCCTGGGGAGAAGGAGATGAGGGGAAAGAAAGAGCACTTGGCTATAGCAAGTGAAAGCCTGTTCTGGTGTGGTGAGAATGCCAACAGGCAGCGTTAGTGGTTATGTTACTTTTCCTACCGCAGGTGTTAATCTTGGCACTGGAGAGAGCTAGCAGAACAGAATGAGTCCTGGGCTCCTGCGATGCAATGACATTTCTTTAAATCATCTGTTTACTTAGGTTGAAAAATTACAAACTGACAAAACTGGAAACAAGTTTTCCATTGATCCACCAAACAGTTATAGCAAGGAAGAAGGAAGAACAGATGTCTCTGCTAATCCCCTTTCCCCAGTTGCCTCCAGCCAGCATCTCACCTCTAAAAGAGTTTCTCAAGAGTGGGTAATTAAACTGGCTTTCCATCTGACAGTGCCTCTCTTGCCACAATTGCATAGGCTGTGTCCACGGAAATGAATTGAACTTGTTTTAAAGCCACCAAGATCCAGTCACTTGGTCCATCACCACTTACCTGGCTTGGATTGGACTCTTTTGCTTTTTAATGAAAAATCATCCATCCTCCTTTTTCTTCAGTAGAGAAAACACCATGGAAACATCTTTTCATAACAGAGATACATCAGCTTGTATCTCAGATCTACTTACCCCTAGCATAGGAAATCTTTCCCTCACCATCTTGAACATACCTGCAAAGTAGCAGAAAAGACCAAAAGTAACTCCTTTTGGAATGTGGGTACTTTAAAAATTGCACTATATGTAATTTGGGTCACTTCATTGTCCAAGCTGGCCTTGTGGAGGAGAACATCCTTTGAATCAGCTTCACAGGGATTTTCTGTGAAAAGAAATAAAATGAACTCATTTACATGTTTGTCAACTTTAAGCACTTTTCTGGCAGTTTTCAGAAGTAATGAGGTGAATAGCACACTTTTCATGCAGCCATGTGTCCTGGCCAAGCCCTTTTCTTTTTAGTACTGCCACACTGGTGAGGGGGCTGGAAGTGCAGGGGAAGTTGAAAGCAGACACAGCTGGGACATCTGACCCCAACCAGGACATGGTTAATTTTTGCCCTAGCCAGGATGGGTCATGGCTAGGACTTGGAGGTCATCCTATAACCCCTCAGAAACCTTTTGAGGGGGAAAGGAAATCTCTTCCTGGGAGAAAGGGTCCCTTCCTGGTCACACAGGGTGGGGAAGGGAGTGGTCAGGTATTGTCAGGGGTGAGAACTCCTGTGTGAATCGTTTGTTTCTTTTACACTCTTTTATTAGTATTTTTGCTGTTACTGTTTGTTTTTGGGTTTTTTTGTTTTGTTTTTTTAAATCTCATTGCTCTTTCCAGTAAATTGTTCTTATTTCAGCCTGTGATCCTTACCTTTTGTGACTCCTATTCCCCTTTCCATTCTATTTCAGGGGGACAGGGAGGGCAGAGGGGAGTCCAAGTGAGCAGCACATGGTTTAGAGTATCTCTGTGGGAACACGAAACTGGGGAGTACCATCCCTAAACCCCAAAAATATGCTAGGAAAACACTCAGCATCAAGGACCAGGGATTCATTACCTTTGTGCACTGCATGGAACATGTTGGAGTACTGAAGAAAAAAGTGACATTTGAATTCTGGTATATTTATTGTCATTTATATTTATTTTTTCAGTATGGCAACACAAGTGTGCATGTAAGACTGTAGAGGCAGTTAATATTCATTGAATTTTAGCTTTTAGTTTAGATTAGAATTCTTGTATCCTGATCTGTCCTTTTATGTGACCTGATGTGAAAATTGCTGAAATCTGTGCCTTTGGGTTATGCTCACACATATCAGCTGTGACACCTGGACACATCTAGTGACTACTCTTACATTCCAGCAATGCCTTTTAAGACATGAAAAGTGTTTGAAGGTAATTAAATTTCTAAGATAAACAAGAAATCCCCTTGGATATTATAACTGTAAAGAAAGAGAGAAAATATATTACATGTTTTAAAAACAAGCAGTTGGGAATTAACAGTAGGAATAATAATAGATTATAGCTCTGTTTTCAGTAGTACTGGTTTCAGCTAACCAGATGAGATGTATCAATTTAGGCAAGAAACACCACAACTACTTTAAGTCATCAAAAAATTACTTCAGATCTATACTGTAGTTTACAGTATAATTACCTTATATCAAGAGATTTCCTTCCTCTACCTTCAATAAAACCAAACTTTTTCTTATTCTTCAGGTAGTTCAATTTATGAAAGGAATATTGTGCTGATTTTGGCTGGGGTAGAGTTAATTTTCTTCCTAGTGGTGGGTATGGGGCTGTGCTCTGGATTTGTGCTGAATGCACAGTTGACAATATAAAGTTGTTTTTGTTGCTGCTGAGCAGGGCTTTAACAGTGCCAAGGCCTTTTCTTTTTTTAGTACTGCCACACTGGTGAGGGGGCTGGAAGTGCATGGGAAGTTGAAAGCAGACACAGCTGGGACATCTGACCCCAAGTGACCAATATTCCATACCATATGATATCTTATTCAGTATATAAATGTGGGGGAAGAGGAAAGAAGGGGAGGACATTTGGGCTGACAGCATTTCTCTTCCCAAATTCTAAATTTTATTTATTTTTCAAGTTTCCTGGAGACTTGTTATGTCTTCCATAAAGTTTTCACTTTTGGTGACAGGGGAGAGCAAAGACATTATCCAGATTGTTGGGTTATCTTCTCTTTGGAAGTACTGGTAGAAAAGGAAAATGTGATGGTTTATATTTGAGTTGAACAAATTCTTTGGCTTCTGTCATAAAGAGTTCACTGACACCAGGACTAAGGTGAGGGCTTTACAGTTGAAAGCATCATTGGTAAGTGAATATAATTTTAAGTTCTGTAGCAATCATCACATGTCCATAAACTGCACAGCATTTGTGGATTCAGTGTAGCTGAGATTCTCTTGATTTACTTCTTCTTTCCTGTCTTTGCCCTTTTCATTTACTCTGCAAGCTATTCATGCTTTCAGAAGGAAAAATTAATTCCCCCTTGCCTGCACTGAAACTTACACATTTTTTTTTGGCTAATACATCTTTTTAGAGATGTTTCTGTAGACCCTTATTATGACCCTGGATGTTATCTAGCATAATCTTTCAGATAAACAGCAAAACAGCAAATTAAAGGGTTTTGATTGGTGCAATGAAATTTTCTTCTCTGATCAATGCAAAGAAGATTTCTTTATCTCTTTGATCCACTTCTGATGAACAGAATGGATTTTTAATTTTTTTTAAAATTTTTTGATGATAAAGTATGAAATCCAGTCTCAGAAAAAAACCTACTTGGGCTATTCTGCCTATTAGAACAAGAATGGAATAATTTGAGAGCAGACTCAACACGTATTTGACAGTCCTGTATTGGAAGATGGGGGATGGATTAGAGGGGAGTAGGTGTCAGGATCATTTAATGTTCATGTGCTCTTACAGTTCAATGGCATCTGTTTCTGCTTATCTGGGAGAAAAACTGGAACCAAAGACTTTTAAATAGATAACTGCCCCAACATGTTATAAAACAGATGCAACATGGATTATTCACAAATAAGTCATCCTGCAGAATTAAAACACTGACAGCAAAGTCCAGGAACCTCACTCCATAGTAGAACTGAATACAGAAAACACTGAAAATATTTTTTATATGGATGACAATTTACACAAAAGCAAAATTATATCAAGAAGTTTTTAACATATACTTTGGTGGGAACCAAAGAAGCATGCTCCTCAGAAAATGGATGGCAAACTGTTTCATGGGAAAGTGTTCCAGGGACTGGTCTGGCAGAGAAATAGGCTTCTCCCCAGGCTTGATAGTGAAATTTGTATGGCACTTTCTGCTCCTTGCCCCCGCTTCCACCCACCCTGCACCTGTAGTCTTTGCCGAAGGATGTAGCTTGATCTTCTTTAGTTGTTTCACTTGCCTTTATGATCTGAGAACACTCTTCCAGCCTGGAGCAGGTGTGAAAACTTAGAACAGCAGCTGTGGGATTTTATGCTTCAAAGGGAATTGACATTGGTGCAATGATAATTTTTTGTACTGGCTTGTCCTTTTAAAATAATGTAGCCTTTTTATCTCAATGAAACCATATGATCCTTGGCAACTATAAACACCTCAAAGACAATTTTCTGTTCAGCATCCTCACCTTGGTCCATTGACTCCCCTGCTTATCATGTTAGTTCTTCAAGCCTTTTCTTCATCATCTTACATAGGTATAAATTATCATGTTCCACTCTCTCCTCAAGCAAGCCTTCTGAATGAATGTTGCCAACCTACCCTCGGTGTCCAGAGTGTTTATGAAGTGTTTTAGAAGTCCAGCAGAGAAAAGCAATGAGACACTCCAAATTAAATGAAAAAAAGATCATGCCAAACTTATTTTGAATACAGCCCAAGGCACAAAATGCAAAAGGATTAGTTCAGGTACCAGCAGCCCAGACTGTGGTGCTCTGTGTGGGTTGGCTTTTGGACTGTGTGCTACTCTTAGGCAAGTATTGTAACACATCAGGAAGCCATTTTCTGCCAGAGCAGTGTGAAATCTAAAGACGTGCACTGACTTCTTCAGACACAAGATTTCTTTTTGTTATGTCTTTCCATGGTTTTATGTGAGTGAAAGGGAGGGCGGATGAGCAGGTGCTCTGTGACTTTAACGTTAGGGTTTGGGGAGAGTATACGTGCCACATACTGTGGGGCTGGAGAATGTAAATAAAGGAGATGGGAGAAAGAAGGTGAGAAGTGTGGTGGATTCAAAGTGCAAGGCTGGGAACGCAATTAAAATGACAAAAGAAGGGGTGAGTAAAATGGAATCAGTAAGTAACAGAACAATACATATTAGTGTGTTTGTTGTTCCTATACAGATCCTGTCTATGTGAAACATATCTGGCACAAAAACATGCAGAAGGGGTACTTGAAGCCCCTTGAACCATTCAAGGAGCAAGATGTACCAAGCACAGGGAGTGTCCCAGCTGTGGCTGTCACATTGCTGCCAGGGTGCACACACTGCCCTTGCAGGGACAGCAGCTGGGGGTCAAGGAGTGGTGTGCAGGACCTTACACCTGATGTTCTTGTATTGTCTAAACATGCCTAATGAGACACAGAGCAAAATGCAAAATGTTTTTCATGCACAAGCATAAACTGCTCTGTGTGCCTCTTCCCCAGCTTTCTCCCCACTGGTTCCCAGAGGAACTCAGGGCTGGAGCATGTGGCTGTGGAGCTGCATTGTGGGGCAGTGCTCAGGACACCTGGGAGGAGGAGGAGGAGGAGGAGGAGGAGGAGGAGGAGGAGGAGAGGAGGAGGAGGAGGAGGAAGGCCTGATGGCCATCAGACGATCTTTGAAGGAGCTGGCGCTTTAAATGAGTTTATTCATAGTTCAACATTTCACATGAATTACTCAAGAGAACTTGTTTGTTAGAGGCAGGTGGTGACTAATCATCCCTTAGCCCACCTTTACCACATTCAAGAGTTGTCAGAAAGCTGACAAGCAGAAAAACCTCTTAGTAACTCGTCATTGTAACAGGCTGACATGGCAGGCACCGACCCCCGCTGCAGTTGGATTAAAATGGGAGATACAGGGCTTCCAAGTTCCTTTTCCTTGTCCTTGGAATTTCATTACCTAGGTAAGGGCAAAAATATGTTCTTCACATGCTGAAACTAATGCATATCTAATTCTCCTTCCCCACTCAGAATTAATCATAACTTCCAAATTCAGATTTTTTTTTTTTGTTTAACTCTTGCTGTGCTGTCACAGCTGAGATGAGAGATTTAGAGTCTTCCTTCAATGTCCCATGAAGTGCCTTAGGTACTGCCTGCCAGCAGAACAAATAAGCCAGACTCCTGTGTTACATGTCAAAATTGCAAGAAGAAAGAAATGGCTAGAGTGTTAGAGTATTCTCCAGCCTGGAGCAGATGTTGGGGTGCCCTATATTCCAAAGCTTCCAGGCAGTGAGAGAAGCTCTGAGCTGGCTGGCATATAACCCAAGGAGTGACACAGCCATTTTTCTCATCCTCAAGATGAGGAGAGGCCAAAAGGCAGAATGAAGCTGCTTTTATACCCATTCTGCTGAGATAAGGATGACAGCAGCTTGTGTGAGCAGAGAGAACTAGCTTAAAATGTAGCATATGCTGCTTTTAAGCCTTAAATAAAAGGAAAATCAGCTGTGCAATGAGGAAAATATACGGCAGCTGGAACAGAGAACACTACAGGGATGAAAGGAAGCTAGGTACCCTTTGAGATGGCAGATGTACTACCAAATATTTATTTCTTTTAAATATTTTCTTAAGTCTTTAAAGTAAGGTAGTAGCTTCTATTGTTTCCTTTGGCAGCTTATTCTAGCCACGAGCTTCTCTGTGTAATGAAATTCCACCTACAGTAAATCTTCTAAGTGCCTGGCTCTTCTTGAGGTTTAACTCTTCCAAGTCTAGTTCTCTGCTTATCTGCCTGACCTGTACTGAGTTAATTCCGATATACTGTGAGATTGACATCAACAGTCCTGTCTCAGATGCCTTGGGTTGTCAACTGGATGAACTAAGTGACCCACCTTCCATGAGTCTCTTATTTACCCACTTGGTTTGATCACTGAAAGTCTCAATCTTTATTTCAGCCTAAGAACTCATTGTTTTGACCTGGAGAACCACTCCTTGTAAATTCAGTGTTTTTGTCACAGCTTAAATCTGTGCCTTGGATGATCCCAGTCCTGCCAGCTGGTCTACTGTCCTGGTCAGTGCTCTTCAGGCTGGGTTGGACTGGCTGTGGGTCTTAGAAAACATGTCTGAGTGAGTTGGGCTTTTTTAATCTCTAGAAGAGGAGCCTTGGGGGGACCTCATCACTCTTTTCAATTTGCTGAAGGGAGGTTGTAGCCAGATTGGGGCTGGTTTCTCCTGCCATGCCTTCAGTGAGAGGGCTGGAGGAAGTGGCCTTAAACTGGGGCAGGGCAGATTCAGATAAGATATTGGACAAGTTTTTTCACTGTTTAGGTGGTCAAGCACTGGAATAGGTTGCCCAGGGAGGTGGTGGAGTCACCATCCCTGGAAGGGTGTAAGAGATGTCTGGATCTGGCACGGGATGATGTGGTTTAGTGGTTTAGGGGCTACAGTGGCAGTGCTTGGTGGACATTTGGACTTGATCTTAAATTTCTCTTCCAGCCCTGATGATTCTATGATTCATTCAATGAGATGATAAGAAATCTAGCATCATTGTGATGCCTGGATATATGGAAAATATCTAACATAACTAGGAAAAGAAAGACAGAGGTTTTTGTCCTTTCCTGGGTGACTTCTCTGATTTCCTAGCTATCAGAGGCCAGCTGAACCTTGGTGACTTATTCTGCAGGTCAGCCACCAATTCTGAGCAGTTCAGCCCATTTCATGTTGACCATATGCTTGAAGCCATAGCTGCAATAGCAGCAAACTGAGCTCTAACTCTTCCTCCTGACAGCAGTCAGTGTTCCAATGTCCACGCTGAAGTGAGAAATGGGAAACAAACTGGAGCTTAAGGAGGATATTTGATTATATATGGAAAGCATTTTTTTAAAGACATAATGTTTCAATCTATTAATTCTTAACTTGCTTTTCTCCAGCAGGAAGTGCTGAGCTTATTTTAACCAACATCCCTCTTTGATTCATCCAAACTATTCTTCCAAATTCCTCTACTCTGTTGCCATTGACTAAAACATTAAAAAACAAACTATTCTGAGGGAACAAAAAGGTATGTGTGGATTCTGGCACCAAAGCTTTGGTCTGTATCTGCAGATAGTGGAAGACACTTACTTCAGTGGGGGTTAGATGCTAAAATGCCTTTAAGAATCAGAGCTTTATTGGGAAATTATGTAAGCTTACTTTTTTTCCCCCCCCTATCCTTTCCTTTTACAATCCATTTAATTCAGATGGTAAATATGTTGTGAAAAGAAGCAACCTTGCCATTTAAGCATGCTGACTGCTTAATATGTGAACAATTGCCATAAATAAACAATTAGTGCAGGTCACTGCATATGGTACTGGTTTGCCGACTGGCAGAAAAGAGGGGGCTAGAAGTGACAGAGAAGAGGCTGTGTGCATAATGTTTCTTTCCTACAACAGAATAAGAAACAGACATTAACTCATTTACACTGTCAGAATCTGAATATTGGCTTATTTTATGTGTAGAAGAACTTTTCTTTCTGTGTGATATTCTAGTTTTTCCCTCAGGAGCTGTGAACATTACATAACCATCAAACAACATTCTATGCACTGTGTTAAATTTCCTAAACCTGCAAGGAGGAATGTGTCACCAGTCTGAGAGATGTCACTTTGGCTGACTGCTGAGTCCCTTGAAATAGACTCTGCTCCCTTTTGTGCATATTCACGGTGAAATTGTTTAACAGGACGAAGTGATTTATTTCAGTAGACAAAGCTTCTTGGAAAAATGAAAAAACATTTGTCCTCTCTACCATTTTTATTAAGCTACAAACAAACTATGGCCATTCAAATGAGCTCTGAGCCGTATGTACCTGGGAGCATCTAGCACTGTGTATCCAGTACCAAATCTGTCATAGCTGCATTAGCTGAGGGATGATATGGGTCTACCTTACTGCAGAGCTGCCCAACATGCTTGGTTTGTGTCCAGTATCTTGGTTTGCATGATTACACAAATCTCTGTGCCAGAACAATGCACCTTCAGTAAATATAATTATTCTGCTGCTTTTCCCCTTTTACTCTCTGAATTTAAATGACTTCTTCTATTGTGGTACTGAACAACTAATGCTCTGTAGTGGATCTCACCATACAGATCATTATCAACTTTAAAATTCTCTATTTTATAGGCAGAAAAATTAAATACTGAAGAGGGTGACTGAGTTTTCGACTCTGGATCTGTGTTTGTATGTCACCATCCTGTTGTTGGCTTTATTTAATCACTGAGTTGATGCCATGGGTGACAATACATGGATTTCCATTTGTGTGGAAACTGAAAAAGAAGTTTTGGAACTTTATTCACAGAAAGCAGCTCTGAGTTTGGGAGATGGATGAGTTTCCCGTGGGTATCACTGCCATCATAAACTGTTAGTGACATACAAAGATCGTCATCCAAAAATACATTTATCCTTGAAATAAAATGTATCCCATCAGTGGAGAAGTAAACTTTTGGATGGTTTAGCAAGGCAGTTGTTAAATTTGTCTTCTATTATGATAATCTTTAAAATAGGTTTTGAAGTTTTTTAAAATTTTGTTTTTAATTCCGGAAGATATCTCTGTCCAGCAGTTGGAAAACCTCTTACAACCTGGGGTATGCCACGGTCAGATGATCACTGTAACATGGCTGTCATTTCTAGTATGAGAAAAATTTCAGAAAATCAACCTTGTGCAATTCAATTGCATTATTGATTGTCCCTGAAGTCCATAACCCATGAAATATATATTAGCAAGTCTTTCTCTGGACTTCCAGATTGTTAGTAACAGAAACTGAGCAAGCTCAGCATATATATGTGTGTGTTTATATCCATACTTCTTTATAGCACATTATAAACAGGAGCTAATCTCATTTGCTCATCTTACACGAAGAAGTACTGAAATATCAGACACACTGTCATGGCTTAAACCCAGCTGTCAAATAAGAGCCACAGAGCCTCAATGCTCCCCTCTCCCCACCCCGGTGGAATGGGATGGAGAATCAAAAGTAAAACTTATAGGTTGAGATAGGAACAGTTTAATAACTGAAAACAAAGTAAAAAAAAAAAAATAGTATTGGAAAGCAAAATTGCTCACCATCCACTGACCATTGCCATGTCCTGTTCCAAAACCCAGATCAGACCCTCTTCCATCTAACTCCCCCAGCTTGTGTATCAGGCATGACATTCTGTGATGTGGAATATCCCTTTGGCCAGTTTGGGTCACATCTCCTGGCTATGGCCACTCCCTCCTCACTGTCATGAGCATGAGACATAAAAAAAAATATTCCTTGACTTAGGATAAACACAACTTAGCCAAAACCAAAACACCAGAATGTTATCAATATTATTCTCATTCTAAATCCAAAACACAGCACTGTACCATCTACTATGAGAAGGAATTAAATCTATCCCAGCTGAAACCAGGAGAGACACAGAGGTCTTCGTAATTAGTATTTGTTTGGGAAATTTTAAAAGCAGATGTGTGAAAGTGCAAAATGCATAAATCATCTCTGACAAATCCAAAGAAAGCCTGCTTATTTAAAAAAAATACTTGATAAGCTCAAAGGTCACACGAAGTTTAAGTTAAGCCAGTTAATGTAAGTGCTTTGTTTTTAAATTGAATGGGAGCTTTGTTCATAAATTAATGTGACACAGAAAAAAAACTCTAATCAGATAAAAATGGGAGCTAGAAGAAATACATACATGATCTTTAATGTGATACAAACTGAAGAAGAAAAATTTTAGCTAACAATATCTTTTCTGACCTGAATCAGTGAATCAATAAACGCTATAAGGCATGGGTAGTGTAAACCACTTTTTAAATTATATGGATCAGGTTATATCACAATGCATTTTCCATAGTTTTCCCCCTTGCACCCCTGTTGGTTTTGTTTTCCAGATGCACTGCCTTAGTAATTATTTTGGTCTGTATTTACTGTATTTTGCTCAGTGAGAAAGTCTCTGGCTATATTCCTACCAGATAATGTGGTAAGTTCTATTACATAGCAGGGGTTTTGAATCTCCAATGTGTGTATGTATATATATATGTTTTTTTCTCCCTCCCCATAATAGTAAAGATGCAGTAGTCATTGACTAAATCAATATTGGTTATAAAATATTAACTTTTCTGTTGTTACACATTATATTGCGCATTTTATCTACACCACCAGAAAATTTTGATTTGGACGGAACCAGAAGCACCTTGAACTATCTGCCTTTGCAGTTGACATTTGTTTGTACTTTATATTTCTTATTTCCTGTAGAATTGAAGGACTTGTTACTTCAAAAATCCTTTCAAAAATCAGCAAGAAATTTCTGCATTGTTTTCTGCCCAGAATTTGAAATTAGGCCATAGCCTCCTAAGTCCCAGATTGCTCCTTTTCAAAGAAGAGCGAAAGACCAAAAGCACAATAGCTGAAGTATTAAGCATCTCTCTGGACTACAGCATCCATTCCCCTGAATCACACACAGATGGTTCAATGAAAAAGAATGTCCATGTTTATTCTGGCAGGAATCCTGGCCACTTTCAAGGAAGCGCTATCTTCAAAAGAAAAAAATGTTTTAGATGAAAATCCCCAAAAGACTGACTCTTAGCTTTGAGATGACTATAGATCCAGAAATGAAATAATTAAAAAACTAGTTCAGGTATTTTACAGACTCACACTGTAATGCCAGATATTTATAGTACCCCACAAGGATTCTTGCCTCGTGCTGAGTTGTGCTGCATCTCTGTGTTAGAGACAAGAGCAGTGCATCCTGCACAAGGAAAGGGCACGTGATTGCAGGAGAAGATGCAGAGCACAGAGTGACAGAGGGTGAGCTGCAGACTCTTTGTTTCCTTGGGCTTTGCAGGAACTCACTGAAGGGATACATGGTTAGTACCCTGCAGGGCATTACAGGGCAGCTCAGGATAAATGTTTCTTATAGATAAACAGCTAAGGATTTTTTTCATCCCAGTCACAGACATAAAAAAAGGATATCTCACAAAGATTTTCTAAAAAAACAAATGGCTGTAGATGATAGGCTATAGAGAGGCTGGACAGAAAGAAAGGAGATCAGCAGGATACCTGGATGTCAGCATTATGACGTCCAAAGGCCCATCTGGTATCTATGCAGAGCAGTGAAAGGAGGTGTCTGGTAATCAGGGTTTGGAGGTATATTCAGAAAGTGGAAAGGAGGTTCTGAGTAGGGATAGGGAACACAGAAGAATCACTTATGGAGGGTGGAGGAGGGGAAGGGGTGGCCAGAGACTTCCCTATCAGGAAATGGTTTAGCAGAGCAGCCTTTATGAGGCAGAGTTGCTTTGCTGTCATGGGGGAAATCCAGGAAAAAGTCCAGCCTCATTCTTACAGTTGTTTTTTCTATTTCATCTGCTTATGTCTTCAATACTGGAAGTGAGTTCATTCACTTGAATTAATCACAGAAAAACTAAAGAAACAAACTTTTATATATTTCTGATGTATTTGACATGAATGTTTCTTCCTCCAGTTTTTCATTTGAGAGTAGAATCAGAAGTGGTAGAAATCTCAGTAAAGGATTGTCCTTGTGAAATTTCCAATGTCTTTTTCTCTTTTTCAAGAAAGGAAACATGCAGGAAAATTGGATAAACTTTCAGCTGTTTGGATGGCTGCTTGAAGCAAATCCAGTCCCCAGACCTTTCAAGACTTCTTTGCTGCAAATGCGTATTGACAAACAGACAGCCAAATGCCACAGAAACAGGCTCTGGTAATGCATGGAATTGAATTATAATGCCAGAAGAGAGCTGAAAAAGAGGGCCAAAATAATTAATATAAACAGTCTGAAGTTTGTAATCTGTTTTTTAATCAAAATTACTCTACAAGTAAAGCCTATTCCTTCATTCTCGTGTGAGCCCCTACTAGTATGTTAATTCTACTCTTCCATATTCTTGGACACAAACTTTTTTAGTCAGAGTCTGATTTGTTGATTCAGATTCTTATTTAATATGCTTAGACTTGGCTGGCTAATTGAGTAATGCTGTGGAGATGGTTAAATCTCAAATAGAAAAAGGAGGAAAGTTTAATACCAAAAGTTTTAAATTTTAAGTTTTAAACTTTAAAAAGTTTAATAATACAGGAGGGAAGTTTCTATTACCAAATTCTACAATTACTACTACTCATAACACAGCCACACAGGACATGACAAAATGACATTTTGTTCCTTCTTTTCACCCTGACCAATCAAAACATATTTTAAGAGAGACCAGCAAAGAAAATGTAGAACTTCAAATGTGAAAGCACATTCACCTTGACAGTGGAGGGATTCCTTAATGCCTTGTTCATACCAAACCATTCTCTGCCGTGCCAAGTGGTTGAGAAGTATTGCTTCCTGAATTCCAAAATAAATTATTCTTTGCTTTGAGAGAAAAATATGGGATTTTACCTGACAATGAGTATTGTCAAAAGAGGGGTTTATTTTGCTCTTCTGTGTTCAGACATGTGTATTTAGATGACCCTCTGCAAGTGAATGTCCCCGTTAGTGTGTTTAATAGAACTGTTCTCACTTTGTGTGATCAGAATCTGCCTGCTGTAATACAGCAGGAAATGGAAGAGTCTGAGATACCATATACTCTCTGCATCCTTGCAATAAACTGGTTTCTCTGGTTACTTGGAGACATTTTTTGTAAGTGTATCCTTCTTATGAGTATTACTGGGAAAGTGTAAAATGAGTGAAGTGAGATAAATTCCTCAAAATTACACTGAAGAATAGTCTACAAGACCAGATTATCAACTCTTTGTAGTGAATATCAGCAGATTAAAGGATTCATAATCTCTAGATACATTCCTACAACATATAGGCCCTTTTTTTTTTTTTTCCTGCTCCAACCTCTTTCAGAAGGAACAGGGATGAAG
Organism: Muscicapa striata striata; assembly: GCA_030060385.1. NCBI lineage: Eukaryota > Metazoa > Chordata > Aves > Passeriformes > Muscicapidae > Muscicapa > Muscicapa striata. The sequence goes on along the minus strand of JAREIS010000010.1, from coordinate 3,483,859 downwards.
ATGTTTTGATAACTGGTAATTATCAGTGCAATGAAATAAGCTTCCAAAATATCACGAGGTTTCTGTGCTTGGGATAGGGCAAGATTCTTTAAGTGAAATGAAAGAACTCTAAAATAACACACTGAAAAATCAATATATTGTTTCAGTTTGCTTGAAAAAACATCTTGCAAAAGGGTCTTCATTTTTCAAGTCTCATGACCACAGCTGAAACACATAAACTGAAAAGACGTGCTGTAAAGATATAAATCTTCATAGAAATCATAATTTTCTCATGCCATTATTGCTGCTCCTTAGCAAAACCATGCAGTCAATTTCCATTCATTTAAAATTCAGTCAAGTAGGATCAATTCAGGCTTTGCTTGTCTGTATCCTGTGATGTAATCCCAGCTAATGAAGCTGCAAAGTATAAAATCTGCCTTGTGCCAGCAAGGCCATTACAAGGCTCTTCCTTCTGTTCTGACCCTTAAGTGAGAGACCAAGGCAGTGAGGGCTGCTTGTAACTAGCACTTGTGGCAACATGTTGAGTGCAAGTACAGATGATGGCTCTGTTGCTATGAATCATCTAGATAACTATCCAAGCAAATATTTTATTTCAAACAAGAAAACTTCATTAGAAACAGTAAGACTGCCACACTAAGCATGCAAAATTTAGGAAATGGTAGAACTAAGATGAGCCACAGCTTCAATTCAAGTCCCCAGATATCTGACATGTTATGGTTGATTTAGGAAGTTGTCAGAAGTTCATATAGGATATTTTTGTTGATGTGTTCTGCAATGGAATCCCATTAAGTATCTAAGATTCTTCTCCTTCTGCAAAGCTCATGAAAACACAATCTTAATGTCAGACTATACATTTCCTGGTAGATTTCTGCTACGTGTGCTTAGGAAAATTAGTGCCTCAGAAAGACTCATTGAGCTCTCCTGCTAAGCTCACTGTGTCTCTATCCTAGTTATCTAAGAAGAGACAGGCAGCTAGCATTGAACAGGAGAGGACAAAAGAGGCTCTCTGATTCTCTCAGGGTTGTAGTTTAATTCATGTTGGTATCAGGACAAAGAGAGAGTGAGACTCCCAGATACCAGGGTATATCTAGGAGAGAGGGGGTAGGAAGGAATTTGGCTATTAGCCAATGGAAAGGGGACAAGGGGACAAGGAGACAGGGGGACAAGGAGAGGGGCAGGAAGAGGCACCTGTGGCTTTCTGCCAATGGGGTAGGGATTATACGGATATGTTTATACATTCCTTTTACTTCCTAGTATTGGATTACAGCACTCTCCCTTGCCTCACATGCACACAGTCAGACATGCAGCCAGGTTCGAGCATTTGTGAGGTTTGTAAGATGTGTACTGTGATCATCATGTCTTTATAAGTCCTGTGCAAGGCAGGGGTACCAACCTCCTTGTGCAGCTCCCATGGCATTGTCCCAGCCACAGAAATTGGGACACCCTGGGAGAAGTGGCCCATTCCCTTCATCCAGCTTTGCAGTGCAACTGTCCCCTTCAGGCTGCCTCCCACGTAGAGCAGCTGGTTCTTGAGAGCTGATGTTATGACCAAATCTGGGCTGGATTCTGGGGACTGTCTGATGTCTTCTCCATGTACTTGGTGTTACAGCAAGAAGGTGCTCAAAAATTCTAGACTGCACAGTGTGGCTGAGCACAAGATTTATTAGAAAAAGAAAAGGATGAAGAAAACAAGTATGCCTCCTAAGTGTGATACAAGCATCAAACATTCCTTGGGACAATAAGGGAATAGAAGAGGTGGAAATTGTTTCCTCTGCATTGCAAATAGAGAAGTCAAGATTTCTTCCTGGAATGAAGAAATCTGCCAAAAATAATACAGAAATCCAAGGTCAAATGGGAATTAAGAGTTTTCATCTCTCATTTCTGTGTTTATTCTTCTCAACCAAGCTTCTTCTTGTTATCCACATGTTGTCATTATTTTTCAGCACCAGTATTCAGCCTTGACAGAGGCATTTTGCAGTCAGCTGGAATCAGTCAGGCACAAATAATTGCCTTGTGAATGTGTGGTGTTTTCTGGCCCCATTCAGTTCAGCACTGTAAATCAGAGCATCTGCACAGTAACCTGCTGTGTATATTATCATAGGCCAGGTCAAAATTCTGCATTGCCAATTTGGTTTTCTGCAGCTCTGTTTGCTAATTCACTTTTTCAACTGGCTATGCAAAGACATTAAAACCTACTTTAGTAAGCAATAATGGAAAGTGGCAGGATGCACTTTCAATAAAAATGAAAGAATTTTTTAATGCCAATATTTTCCCTGGGCATAAAAAAGAGGGAACAACCATCTCAGAGCAACCCAAAAATGGAAATTTCAGCAGTAATCCAAACATCGCTTGGAAAATCACAATTACTTTGGAGTGAAGGTTATAACTTTGGTTGCATTTGATAGACAGAATTCTACCACATTTATGCAATGAATTTATTGGGAAGCTTGCCTGGAGTAGGGAAAAGAGAATAGAAAATTGTGGCAGGTGAACATAAGAAATTGCTTGAGAACAGTTTGTTTTGTTCCAGCTCAAAACTCGTTACTTGGTGCAGTGGCTGTTCAAGACCCACTTCAACTGCCCATTGCATAAATTCTCATCATGTTGAGTTATTTAATGATTTAGGCTGCCAGTATAACTTATTACAATGAGGCAGCAGAAAATGCATTTCTATTCTCTTTTCTCTGACTCAACTGACTCAACACTCCACATTTACATCTGCTGAGAGACCAAAGAATCACCTGTTACTTAGATTTCACTTGCTTTTGACAGATACTAGAACCCAGCTGTATTTTCTAATCATCTCTGGGTCTGCATTATGTTTTCTCAGGGCAATTTCCACTTCCTTCTGGTGTTGTTTTTTGGGTTTTTTTTGCAATGCTCAGTGAGACACAGCAATCAATAACCTCATGGAAATTGCTCAGGAGATTAAAATGCTAAACAATTCTTCATACACATTCCCCTCCTGGAACAAACATCTTAAACCACAAAATTATCTCTCTGAAGCACCATGCCAATAGGCTCAGATGGCTTCTCCTGGCATTTACATTTTTTAAAATCTGCAGTAACTCCAGGGAAATCAGAAGAGGCACTTCTTGTGAGTGGGATTTTACACAGTGAAGTTACACAGGAAGTTCTGGAATCTGGAGATACTCTTTGGTAGAGTACACCCAGAGAGGTTCAGTTAGGGAAGTGCCCATCATCCAGGTTTTTCATTAGCAGTGGTGAGGTTTGTTTTTTTTTGGAAACCTGTGTTCAGGTTTTTTGCATTTCCTTCCAGTGAGCCAGCTCACTCAGAAAGTTGTTTGGAGGGAAATTGCAGTGGCACATGGTTGTTAAATATTATTTTATTACCTTTATGTGTCCCATATAGCTCCTATGACTGTGTCACTTGATTCTGCTATTGCTGGTTAATCAGTAATTTTCATATCACTCCTTACTAGTCTCTTAATTTCTTGGAAGGAAAGAGAGACATGGGGATCCATTATCCTGGAAGTCTTAGATTTCCTAAAGAATTTTCAAAACAGCTCCTCCAAATAGGCATTAATCACTTGACAGCAGCAATCACTTCAAAAAACCTCAAACAAACCAAGACCACCCCAAAACCACTGAATCACACACTTTATTTATCAGACCAATTTTCCTCAAACCACAGATCAGAAATCACACGGCAGGTTGTGATGTACAACACCAAATACATGATCAGCTAAAGATGTAATGTCAAATTTTCTAAGTTTGAAGGCATGGATCAAATGTGTTTTTCTGGGTCTTGAAGCCTGGTCCTTTTCACTCATTCTGCTCAAACTTTATTCCTCTAGGGAGAAATTTCCTCTAGAAAACTTTGTCTTGTGACTCATCATTATTTTAAGTAGTTGGCCAAAAGGAGAGGGTTGTTTTTTTTCCAAATGTGGATTTTCCAGCTAGTGGGAAACTCTGTGGGCTTGCAAGTACCCATCTCCATGGCAGAGTGCCTGGGGCCCCAGCATTGCTCATTATCCTAAAGCCACAGGCCCTGGAAATTCTCTCTTTTCCCATCAGGTCCAGCTGTGGGGTACCTGCATAATATGATGCCTTTCCTTAGTGTCTTCCTAGAAGGAAATCTTTGGAAATGAGGTCAAATAAATGTTCTGTGTACAAACACAAGTAGCTTTTGGTACTGGTAAATCCCTGCAGAAAAGTGACCATTAAAACTGATAATAACTATAATTATTCCAAAAAGATAAAAATCAATTTACATTATGTGTGAGCTTGCAAACCAGAAAAGGTCCAAGATTTTATTATTTGACAACTTTCCACCCAATTTTTCAACCTTTCTGCAGCCTTTTTAGCAGAGTGGGCATTTTCTTTTCTTTTAATATACTTATGTAACCATAACTCCGAACCTGTCCAAAATTGTAATGCCAATGTCCAAAATGTGATAGACATCTGTTAAAGAACTTGGAATAAAATGACTTGCAACTCTTTCTCCCCATTTTTGTGATCAGATATTTGACTCCAGACAGTGAGATTTTGTATTGTTTATTCTTTTAATATTGATTAATATACTTGTAGCAGTTTTAAATTTTCAAGGGAAAAGAATTAAAGGAAGTTAATATGATGTGAAAATATTATGTAAAATCAAATACTTATTAATAGCATTTTCCTATTTTATATTTAAAATACCTCAGCATAGTCAAATTATTTTAGGCTTTTAAATCCTCAGTCTGTTATTTTTCAGTTGAAAGAAATCTTTGCTCTGAGGACCTCTACGACACTCTTAAAAGCTGATCCAATCTTGTATGCAGTCAGTGGAGGAAAATCAAATGCCTTCATCAACTCTTGCTTAGTTTCCAAAAGCTTTTAATTGGAAAAATATTGAATTCGAAATTTCTCTGTTGTGCCTTGGACTCTTCATGTCAGTGGGACACTTCAGAATAAACCTTTATTACTTTCCATCAGGGTGTGGAATCCATCACGGGCTTTACTGTAAAGCAACACCTAAGGTAATATTGAACTAAGCAGAAGCTCAAATGATTAACCAGAAAGTTACTCATCTTCCTTGACTTTAGATCAAGGATTATTAAATTTTAAGAATTTTATCTTTAAATTATTCTTGTTTGGAGATTACTTTTAAGGATTATTTTGGTGTAGATTTGTGAGATTATTTACTGCATACTAGATCTATTGAATCAGCCATATTCCATGGCAAACATAAATTCCAGAAACAACCCCATCCCTTGTTTTTATTATCCAATTAATGTGAATTAATCAGTAGAATATGAAGGACTATGCAGACAAAACAACACTGTTTCCCAGATAAAATTTAATACACAAGTCACTGGAACATTTGTCTGTTTAGTGGTGGTACACATGACAACTAATAATTTTAAAAGCCAATATTCTAAAATAGAAGATTTTCTTGTCAAAACCGGCATGGATTCCTGTGTCTATCGATTACTTAGGCCTTTACATTGGAAAGAATATATTGAGATAAACCAAGTTTAATTATGATATGAAATGTTGTGACTCTGTGATACTTCACAGTCAATTAGGACTGTGATTCAGACATGAATGCTTCTGTGTAACTCAAAGTCTGGCATTCAGGAATTCCAGAGTTGTGCAATCACACATGGAAATTTAGTTTAGGAATGGGGGTACAAATTCCTTTGGTTTAGAATTAGTTTTCAATGTGCAATGCGTGGAACTGATAAGCCCACTCTAGATTAGAGAGGTTTTCAATCCATCCTCATCTTAGAACAGAAGTTCCAGGACTGTTTATTGTATAAGTAGGTCCTGTAATTTCCTTACCTGAAATACTTCTAATTTTTAAAACATGAAAACCTGCCATTTTATAAAAGCATCATCAGATAAAACAAACATCAGGTTCTTTTTCTCATATATAATTCTGATTTCTTATTATGCGCTACTTATCGTACAACTTATGGCTGGCTAAAGTGGCTCAGATTCTCCAGGCCTAAATAGCATCCAAACACCTTAAACTCTGGCACATCAGGACTATCTGATTTTAAAGCTTAACCTACCTGAGGCATTGGATGGGCTGTTTGTGTAAATGACTGCATCTTATCTCTAGAAACTTACCAAAAGTTCTATTTCTGCTTCCCTGGAGAAGGCAAGCTGCAGGCTGTGAGCACTCCAGGTAAAGAGATATCCACGCCCTTCATACTTCCATATTTTAAACCTCTAGCAGCACTGAGCAGGGTCATTCTCATCTATACATTTTGTACTATGATGTGGTGAAGGATTATTTCTCTTTTTAGCTGAAATCATAGCCTTTACTCCTTACCTTTTTTTTTTTTTTTTTTTTTTTTTTTTTTTTTTTTTTTTTTTTTTTTGGTAATATTATTATTTTGTAATTTCTTTAAGAAGGAAAGAAATTGCTTTTCATTACATGTGTGCTGAATGCATCAATAAACATTATAACCCAAAATTTCTAACAAGTACCTATCATTACAATGATTATTAGAGTTTATAGTTGTGCAGTGCTACCAATAAACATTTTTGTGGCTTTCCAGGAACTTGCTCCTCATGCAAGTTTTTCACCATATGTTAGTGCACCATGTTTAATGATGTCTAGAACAATGAAGCATAGTGCAGTACAATAATAATGCTAAATTTTCTTACAGAGCAACCTCATGTTAATTTAAAAAGAAACTTTAGCCATTTAGGGACTGCAGAGTTAGGCTAACAATATTTAATGAGCTTTGTTCCAAAGCCTATCCTGATATCATCAGCAATTCTGGTTTACATTTGAGGATGCAAATAAATAGAAGTGAAATATTTTCCAGAGCCATTAAAAAGAGTAGGTAAGAATAAAAGATACTGCTGTGGGGAAATAAGGTGATTTTTATTGAAGTATATTTTATCAGATTTTCTCAGCTTTTATGCTACCGCAGTGAGCATGGAGTTATATGAATTACTTAAAAATGTCTTTTGAAAGCTGATTTAACTTCAGTAGTACATTGCTTACCAAATATTTTCCTAATTATAAGGCACCACATGGGGTTAATTTGCTGCTGTCCATTGCAATGGTGATCATCACTGCTTGTGATTAAATACATGCTGTAAGTAATTTCAGTTCATTGAAACATAAGCATTAGATAAGATATTTTGGAATACTGTCAACATTGTATTAAGTGTATGAAATTACTATCCAATACCTTGGTGTACAATTTGAGAAGTGAGGTGGGGAATTGCATTTCATTTATAGAAGTACAAACAGTGTGCAAGAAATCATGGTTGTATTTTCATGCGGGAAGTGACACTGACATTTTTGTGGGGGATGCAGAAGGAATTAATCAAATTTTACAACCCAGTCAGGATATGAGTGCTGGATAAGTATAGACCATGGAAGTGGTGGTATGACATCATTGCTTGTGACAGCTTGCGTCATGAAAATCGAAATCTAAACAGGACCAGCAAGTTCTCATCCTACTTTCAGATGACATCAAAGGTCCATGGGAAATTTGTTTTCATTAACATCTTCTTCACTGATGGCAGTAGGAAAAACATTTTTTGTCTAGAAAAAACAAATCAACTTTTTTTAAGTACCAAATATTCTTAAGTTTTTTAAATTTGAAACTTCTTCAACATATGCTTTGCATTCTGATGCATTAGAGACTTCAAAATCATTGCATCACATCTTTTCATATTTTCATTACATTGCTGTCACACAGCCTTCCCTCCCTGCCCCTCAAGAAGGTTTTTCTGGCATCTAACTGCAGTTCAGACCTTGGCTCCAATAGCAAATGTGAGGTAAAGTCTTCACTGGGGCTCTCAGTGACCATCAGAGAGTGTGAAAGATGTTCATGGGACCCTCAGGGTGTAAGTGAAAGTCTGATTACCTCAGTTCCCTGACAGTCATTCCATTGGAGTGGATTTCCAGGACAAGGCCTGGGGAAATGGAGGTGACAATGGCAGGGCAGAATGAGAAGAAAGCACGGACCAGACTGCTGACAGCAGCAGGAGCAGAAAGCATCTCTGTCCCTCCCCATTCCCTGTCAATCCTCAGCTCTCTGTGCTGAAACTAAACCGGTGGTCATGAGTGGAGCTGCAACCCATGACAACAGCCAGAGGCTGAGAGAAGGCCAATGGAGCAAGGCAACAGATTTGAGAAAAAGAAAAAAGGAGGGAGGCAGTGAGACATGAACCACTTTGATGGGGACGAGGAGGGTGTAGGATCAGATACAGAACCCTCAGACTTCCCATCCTGGGCCAACAGGAGGATAGCTCCCACGGAACTTGAGCTCAGATGAAGAAAAATGGACTTCACTTTGCCCAAGCCAAGAGAACCTTGAAGCACAGCCCCAAGTTTCCCATGTGCTTTAGCTGCCAAACTGAACTACCTTGCAGGCATACCCATGGCCAGAGTCAGCCTTTTGTGAGCCCTAGGAGACCTGGGCATGAGGTGGGTGCTGGGAAGCTCAATGTGCCCAAGGCTTTGGGAGCATTGCATTGCCCAGAGGCAGATATTTAGAGGCTGTGGTGGTAACCGGCAAAAGTTAAGGAGATGCAACATGATGGACTGAGCCTCTGTTTTTTTTTCTATGTGTCTCACCTGTGCTCAGTGCTACCTTTCTATCTTTTCTCAAAGGAGGTAACTGAAAAAGAATTTTAATGGACTGTTTAGCATTTTATTGTACAAAAATTGAGGTATCCCTGATTTGTTCTTATCTAATTTTTTTACTTTATATTTTTTATTAACTCCAAAAACACTCTATAGAAAAATGCAGTAAAGTTTAAGATTCTAAGTCACAAAACAGAGTTTAGTCCTTCAAATTAGCTAAATGCTGCTATATAGTCTATCCTAAGCCTTCCTTTCCCTTCTCCAATGGAGTTTACTTCTCTTTCATGTGCAATGGTAACAGAAATGGCACAAATATGTCTCCTTCCTGTCCATTTTTCTCATTTTCTTCAAGTTGGGTCCTCCAGTGTTTGAAAATGCTTTTCAGGGATGGAATATTTCATGACATATGTTGAACATGTAGTAAATGTATCAATAGCCCTTGACTGAAGTGTGAGGCATCAAGGAGGAAGATTTACTACCAAAGAGCCTAAAGTTGTTATTATTATTGCCATTTTGGAGAAAGAGAAGCTTAGCTTAAGCAAGTGTATAAATTGACCAAGCAATTACTTTTAATGCCTTTATTCCTCTTCCCCTCTCACAAATATTTGCTGGAAATTGGTAGTTTCATTTCACTCAAACAAGCACCAGGTTCCTTCAGGGAAAAGATTGGCTCTAGGCAGATGTTCTGCTTAGCCAACTTCCTTTCTTTGGAGGGAAAAGAAAAAGATGTCAACACAAACACAAGTCTGTGATTGATGAGATGTTTTAGGGCATGAGGGAATATTTCCAAATTTAATATGTTTTGCCCTTTAATGATGAAGAAGCTAGGTAGATCCTGAAAGCTTATTTAACTTACATAAACTTATTTATTTGCTGGCCTGCTAAAGGCTAGACCTTGGCCAAGGACAAAACAAATTTTAAAAAAATTCATCTCTTGAGTTAGGGATATTTTGCTTTTAACTTAATTTTCAAAAGCCATTATTTGCATTAGCATACAGATGGCCTTGTAAATATGAAGAAGTGTGTGGATAATGAGTCCTTGATCATAGTGCATTTTGGGCTTTTTTAACCAATTAGTCAAGCACAAAACTGACAATTCCTGTGGGCAATGTCAGTGTGGAGACAAAGAACTCAGTGGTGCCAGTGAACAACATCTTGTGTATTTTCTTAGAAAATAAGGATTAATTTTCTAAGAACAACTGAGCACTTTAACCAATCATCATAGATTTAGGGGGCTGGTCTCCCCTGCTAGACTTGTTTCCTTGTGATTAATAAGGTTCATTAGGAAAATGGATTAGAACCTTGACAGCTGTCACTCATGTCAGTTCAGATTTGTATAGACAAATTTATAAAATTGTCATAAAAGAAACACATTTTCCCTTGGAACTTACATGTGTACAGAAAGAAAAAAGAAAGGATTTTATGTCATCCCAGTACTGTTCTTTCTCATCTAGACAATCCTGCGAAGCCTTCCAAAGAAGACTTTCCCAATTCTTAATAAACTACCTCCTTTTCCAGATATTTGACCAAATTATTTGATCATCCCCTAGGAAAATATTGTTTTTCAGAGTTTTGTCTATTTGATTTACTAAAAAATTACAGCTGTAGAATTATTGAGGTTTTGCCTACCCTTTTGTATTTAAAACCCCATTCAAAGTGAAATATTTTGGAAGGATCAAAAATTATTCCTCTACTGTATTTCCTTTCTGGGTTTTGATTTGATCCAAGTTCTCTTTTTAATGTTGCAATAATTTTATGGTAGAGTAGATTTCATTTGGAAGATGAAAAATAGGAAAAATAAGTTTGCTCTGCATATATAGTGAATGATCTTGATCTCCTTTATTTTTTTCTCATTTATATACCTGTAAGGTTTCTTCTGTTTCATGACAGGAAAGTGTCATAAGAGGGCACATAAGGGATGCTGCCTTGGCTCATGGCAGTCACAGGAAGGAGGAGCAATGAGGAGGGACCCTGTTTCCAGGAGCACCTGTGACAAGCAGAGCTCCTACTTTGTGCTATAACTCTTTGAACACTCTGGGCAAGAGGTCTTCCAGCTGCTGAGTCTGTGCTCCAAACACAGTTTCTTTGAAAACAGGCAAGGTTCAGCTCAAGCCTGAAGATCTCAAAGGTTGTCTAAGTCTGAAAATGCTTGATGTGTGAGACGTTACTTCCACTCAAGCCCTGGATCATTGTATTTGACTTCCAGCTTATTACCTGGAGTCTCTCTGACTAACAGGAGAATAATTTCCTCATAACCACATGTGGTATCACTGGGAATTGGATTTCCTGTTGTGCCTCTAACACCTTGCAGTCCTGCCTTAGAAAGGATTGGTTTTATTTAGTGTCTCTCACAATCCAGAGTTGCCCCTTTCTTTTACACAAAGGTGTTCAGCAAAAATTCAGCAAATTGCAAAAGTCCTGTCTGTGGGCGTGGTTTCAGTAAACCCCCTTGTTAAATATGGAGCTCTCCCTAGACACTTCTCTGCAGCCAAAGACTTAAATATTCAGAAAAATATATTTAATGACTCAATGGTTCTCTTCTTCATTGGTGTGAACTTTCATTTAAGTGCCAGAGAGCTAACAGGAGAGCCAAGTGGCTTGAATCATGATAACCATGTTCCCAGTAAAAGGCAAGCTCTGTGTTTTGATTGGCAAAGACACCAAGGAACATACCAGCTGTGAACTATTTCTTCTCCCCAAGTAAGGGGGTTTTCAGGGCAGTAAAAAATAAAGCCAAATTATCCTGGACTGGGAATGATAAGGAAGTTGAGGAAGTTGGGAAGACCTGAGAAAAATCCAGAGTGAGCTTCCCTGTGTTGTTCAAAATTATGCATATTTCTCATCTATAGTCAAACTACAGACTGCTCTACACATCTCTGAGGAAGAGGGATCTGATGAACCTGAATGAGGACAGAGACTAAGGAAAACCTGCATCCATTATCCTGCCATAGCCAATATTAGATTTTCTAAAGAAGAGAGTACATGTGGGGAAAAGTTGTGAATTAGCACTCTTAGTAAATTATGGAAAATCTTAGTTTAGGCATAGAAGCTGGAGCTAGAAAGATCCTGTTAATGCATCTAGTTCAGACTTATCAGTCCAGGAGGAGCTCTCATAATATTTCTAATGACTCATCTAACCTCACTTGAATTTATATCTATGAGGCTATTACTTCCTCTTGCTTCTTAGGAATCATAACCATGGAAAGTGGGAATCCAGGCTTAACTGCTAAGAAATGGAAATTTATTGCATCAGAATGCATAGTTCAGCTCCAGTAGAATATTCCCTTTTCCTTTGTCATTAAACAATGAAGTAGTTTTTTCTCCTGCTCCTCAAATCTTCATTTTTGTATGTCTTTTACCTTAAGTACTTCATAAAAAATGCCTAGATCATGTTTTTCTTATAGAAAAATAGTTTTTATAGAAAGATAGCTTTTTCTTATATGCAAGATTCCTTCAGTACCCAATAAGCTGTGAGACACCAATGGGGCAGCAGCAGTACCAGACCTTGATGGACAGAGACATCACAGATAATGCTGAGGCTGGAGTGGCAGCATGCATAGATTATATATAGATTTTTAGGGGTGTAATGCTAAATGGCTGGCTCTGATTGGGATACCTTGTAGCCACAAACAAAAATCAACTGGATTAGAATAGAGAAGGTCATTGCACCATTTTTCTCCTAATGCCATGAGGTAACAGCCATGGCAGACATGCTGAGGGGCCTGAGATGAACTGCTGCTGTGCATCCCTTGCAGCCAGCTGCTTGCTCTGTGATGCTGTCTGTGCATCAAGGCACAGCCTAAGGAAGGGAAGATCCCAGAAAAAGACAAGATGCCTTTTCATTTCATTGCCTGGAGTGTCTTAAACATAAACAATAAGAAAAACTTAGTCAAAGCAGAAAATCCCACGTATTTTTCAGGTCAGGCTACTATGGAAACCATAACAGAATTTCTTGGAGGTATTTCCATTTCAGGCTTTTGAGTGAAGAAGGACAAACTTTACAGATCACCAAGACAAGATACTGATGGTGCCATGAATTTTGAAGAATCTCAAACATAACTTTACTAAACTATTGCACAAGGGAATCATGTATAGTTTAAACCTTCCAAAATACCAAAGAAAGGAATGCTGACAAAAATAACTTCAACCACTGAAGAGTGGTCTTGGAATGTGTAGACAGATGAGTCTAATTTTTCATTCTGGAAAATCACTTAGAAAGCTTCAAACAGCTATTTGATAATGCATGCACAATTTTGATAATACATTACTAAAAGAAACAGGCAATATGTATATTATCAAGGCAGTTGTGCCTCACAGAGCTGCTAGAGTCCTTAGTAAGCAATATATGTATATTCATGTAGATCTGTATGGACTTTTCACAAGCTTTCAGCAAGATCATTAGCCAGGTTAAAAACCCTAAAAACTTTTAAAACCCCCTCCAGCTAGGAAAGAAGCCCCTTTGGGGCAAATAACTGCTAAAAGATAGAAAATTAAAACTTTCAGCAATGGAATGAGGTTACTAATGCAGCCCCATGAGGGACACATTACTGCAGACTGTACTGTTAAATATACCCATACATGATTTGTGAGCAAAACAGAGAGGTGGTGAAGCCTGAAGGTGATTTGGGATGCTCAGGGGAAAGATGACAGTATGAAACTGGAGTGTGTGTCCCAGTATGGGCCAACAGAAGAATAAATATAATATAAATATAATGTAGAGTACTGCACAGAGGGTGTGGGGAGGAGGGGGACACCAGCACTCACTTCTGATATGGCTTGGTTTATAATCTTTTTCCCAAAGTACCTGTACATATCTTCTGTTGGCCAGACAACAGATGGATGAATTGTCAGTCTGAGCCAATGGGGCATTTTGTTGTGGTTAGAAATTTTAATGGAAAAATTGGGAAGAGATGCAGAATTCATGAAGCCACTTTAAATGTTTTCTGCTTTCCTAACCTCTCTGTACTGAAGAATTTTATCTTAAAATGCTTGAACCATGACTACTGTAATACTGACTTACAGGCCAATACATAGAAATTGTATCATTCTCACCATGCAATCAAAAAAGCAGAGGAAACTAAGATGTTGCAAATGTAATGAGATTTGGAACAGAAGCATAAATACTTGAATGCTTCTGTTTTATGTAAGATAAAAAAATCATGGTTTAAATCCCTTGAGAATTCACTTATGAACTTGTGAAATATAGGCAAAATATTTTGTTTTGGACAAGAAATGAATTTTAATACTGGCATGGCTAAATCTAGCATGAATGATTATATTTTATTTATGCAAATATAAAGTTTTAACCTTTTCACTTTGTCTTTATTTTTTTCCTCACAGTACTCTTATATGTTCCTCTATAGATGCTGTACTGCAGTTGCATTTGTTATATTGCCCTGCTGTTTGAGAAAGATCGAGGTTCTCTGGAGGGTGAGAGTGAAAAACCTCATCATCAGTGCCTTGTTCAGAGTTTTTCAGTCTGATGCTGACAATTTGTCATACACCAAACCTCATCTGTCATGGCCTTTATGCACCAACGCTGATGGTGGAAGGAGAAGGGCTGTGGGAGGACTGGCCACTCCAGGACCTCAGCCCTCACTCAGGGCTGTCTTTAGAAAAGTCCAAGGTTTTCCTTTCCTTCTGTTGTAGCTCATGCACAGTGTTGGGTGGAAGGGTGACATCAGAGTCGTATTTACCCTCAGAGACAGAGAATTTCTAGGCTCTCCCCTAGACCACCCTCTGCACATGAAGAGGCACAGAGAACAGACACTGTTTACTCTGACTGAGAGTACCATGAAATGAGGGCCAACTTCTCTCTTGTTTCTTGATATTTATTTCTCCTCTGTGCTCTTCCCCCAAATACCATCAATGCTATGCTGGAATGTGCTGCACGTGTTTGAAAAGCATTATCACAAGCTGAAGGGTTGCCAGCATTTTGTGGTCCTTGGGTGGCAGTGAGGGGAACCTGGTCTGTTGCTGAAACATGACTCCTGGAAATGGATGAAGAATAAACCAGAAAATTGCTTCTGTCTGGTGAAGTAGAAGAAAAAAAAAAATCTATGGAAAGAATTCCCCTTCATAAACTGTAAATTGTGTTTGTAGTCTATTGAGCCCAGATATGCATGTTCTTTCTATTACAGCTCATGAACTCACAACTGGAATTTGCTTTATATAAAAGAATGAAAGAAGAAGAAGAAAAAAGACACAGTGAGCCAGCCCATAAAGCAGTTTTGGACTCTAAAATTACATTAAAATTGGAATTTTTAAACTTATGTACAAATATTAACATGTTAAAATATCTGAAATGAGGTATTTTCAACATAGAAGTTAAACAAAAAGAAACACCAATAGTTTAGGGGAGGAAATTACACATTGAAGCACTCAGTTTAAAAGGGATTATGGCTAATGTAAAATAGGCCTTTCACTTAGCACTTCTTCACTATTCTGGCAACCAGGCACCAAGAGTCAGTTACATTATTTGTGGCTGTAAAATGCTATAAGCATTAAAGTCATGTTACAAGACCATCAAGCTGAGAAATCAAAATTTGTGGGGAGTCTGCTTACTTAGACTTACTCCTGCCCCAGCAAAGGTGACAGGGAATGAAAAACAAGAACAAGCTCCCCAGAATAGGGGAAAAGCAGAGTGCCAAGGCCACAAAATCTGTGACTCTTCAACTTATCTTCAGTTCTTCCAGTCTTGGGTCTGGGCTGGTTTGTTTTCTGAGAGAGGAAGGAACAGGTCAGGATTCCAACAAGAAAAGAGCACACAGAGCCCCCAAAGCCTGTTGAGAATCAGTGGGTCCAAACAGGTAAACCCAAAATGAACTGCAGCTTTCCCAGGCTGACATCCAGCACCATCCCCTCCATCTTGACCTCCCAAGTGACCCATAAAAGAAAAGTAGCAAGTAAAGCAAGACAACCAAAACCAAGGCAGAATTAGCAGAGAGGTAGAAATGGATGTGTTTGCACTCCCACAGCTGTGTTGGCTGCCCCATGTAGATGCCTATCAGGTCACTGGAGCCTGATTCTGACCTAACCTGAGTTCTTAGGGCACTGCTATTACACTGCAATCAGTTGTGGTGTGCTGCAAAACAACAGTGAGGTGCTAAGTGAACTGCTTACAGTTTTGAGAATGTTTCCTACAAGTAGTTATAGACACCAAGAGAAGACTTCTTGCAGGGACAAACGTTTTTGCCTGCAGCTGCATCAGTTATCGTGCAAGGCAAAGAGTTCAGACTGTCTGAGGGAAAATGTGTTGCTTTGCAACAATTCATATCTTAATTCTTTAGAATTCATTACAGAACTGGGAAAGCAGCAGCATGTGAGATAAATGAAGTGGCAAAAAGATGTATGGGAAGAACCTGTGATCATTAACTGAAACAGTTCTGCATAGACTAATTCCACCAGTATGACTATGCTGATTTATGCCAACTGAAGCTGAGATTGTTTGTTTGCTTGTCTTAATTGCATTTAAAAAGTAAAGCATTAATTTCTAATTCTTATGTTTGCAGAGAAGTGCTTGAAAACGTAAGTGCATCTAATTGTTCAAAGAAGCAGAATGCAATTAGAAGACAACCTAGTGGCATTATTATTTAATCTTGTGGTACTTAGAGAAAATTATTCCTATTTTTGATCAGACTATTTTGAGAATTTGATTGGAGTTTTGTATAATGGTAATTTCCCCTAATTTTTTTAGTGCATCTCTCAAACAGTGTCAAAAAGCAGTAAACATTACTTAAGGTAAGCAATCTTTAGCTTAAAAATTAGGCAAGTTTGACATAAGCAGATCTAGTGAATGTAGCAAGCAAATTATGCACTGCTTATCTGGAGGAATTGATTGGTTTCATCCTGTAAAAGTTCCTAGGAATTTCTGACCCTAGAATTTGCAAATATATTTCTCAGAATTTCACATCAAAATATTTGAAACCTCTTTTGACCAAATGACCAGAAAGAAAAGAATTGAAATGCATGACCACATTGGAATTTATTGAAAACTTTTGTTTTTAGGAGGGAAGTAGTTTATCCTAGCAATTTAACATTGTAGAACATACTGGTTTGGCCATAATAGAAACTGAATTCTCCATTCACAAGCCAGATACAGAGCAAGAAGCAGCTAGTACTGTCCTTTTTCTTACTTTTATAGCTTAAGTGCTGTTCTGCCAACATTCAGTGAATTACTGCTTTTGCTGCTGAATCAGACTATAGCAAACATCTGTTTCCTAGGGATGTTTCTTCTGGGCTCCTGTCCTGGTTTCAGCTAGAGTAGAGTTAATTTCTTCTCAGTAGCTGTGTTTTGAATTTGGAGTGAGAACAGTGTTGATAACCACTATTAAGGAGGAGAAGCAATTATTTTCTCATTCTTTTCAAAGAATGTAAACCTGAAAGAGAGTGAACTAAATGAAGTGCTTGGATGTGAGGTGGATACATTCTGCACCTCTCTATATCCTGCTGTCATGGGAAACCTGCATTCTTCACAGAGCAGTCTATCTGGCATACTAAAAAGCCCCAGACACAATGCAAATATAGACAAACAGTCAGTGAAGTGGCAAAAAAATTTTTACAGATGAGCAATAACACACCAAGACATCTAAAACTTATTTGCCTAATATTCTTAGAGAACTTAGAGAACAGGGGGCCTTACAGTTGTGACTATTCAGGCATTTCTACTGCAGCTATTTATTATTCAGTTCCTCCACATGGATTTATTTTCCCCTGCTTTTTCTTGAGGATGTTCCAATTTTTCTGAGCCCAAGAGTTATCCAAGAGGAGGTGCCAGCTAGAGTCACCCCCTCAACACCAAAGAGTAGTGTCCCAAGGAATGGCCTACCAGTCAAAAGATATTTTGGGATGACAAGGTTGAAGAGTGACTTGCAGGTCACACTGGTACAGGAACTAGGTGGCTTCCCTAGTGCTATGTGGCACTTGGATGCAGGCAGTGGTTTTACAGATGTGTTGGGAAGCTTTGCATGTACAACATGTAGGCTCAGTAACTCTGCAGTTACTCTCACTAAGTGAGATGAAATTCATGCATGCAAAGATCCATATGAAACCCTATAAAATAGATAAGGCTGCTCAGGAAGCAGGAAGCTGCCCAAGGGGATGGCAGGAGGCAGGGGCAGCTCTGAGACTGACTACTGCAGCCTTAGGTGACCACTCAAAGGACGGCAAAACTATTTTTAATTCAGCCATACACTCCAGCCTGCAGTGTCCTCAGTTGTTGGATCTTTGCACTGGGTGAGTTTAGAAAAAACTTATGCTAGTGCCTTAAGTTATTAGATCCTCTGCTGGAAATTCTCATTTCAATGGATTTTCCCTCTATTAAGCAGGAAAAATTTCCAGAACAGGAAAAATGTGTTATCCTCAGCACTGTTTGCAGTCCAGTGGCACTGCTCAGGCACAGAAGGGCTCCTCTGAACTCATGAAAGCACAGGCTTGAAACCAATGTGGAACAAAAAGTGATTTCTGGCAAAAAATGAAATGTTGTTTTGATCACTGTGTCCCAAAGTGGTTTTCTTTTTAGAAGCATAAATACGTAAAAGGAAAACATCTGTCAGTGTCTGCAGGTTTTTTGTATATACAGTTTTTGTTTTAAATTGAAAAGAGATGCTGAAAAATTTAAAAATATATCATTTGTTAACATATTCCAGTAAAAATTTTTGAGACCTTTCCAACATTTGCTCTTGCTTCTTTTTAATGTCTTTTCTGACATTGGACTTAGACTTAGACATTTGACTAGAGCTTATGCATCAATTTATCTGAGTCTACCTGGATTTGAAGCCAATTATAGCAGACAGAAGTTTAACATCTGGCATGTGAACAGATTTCCTAGGAAAAGCTTTGGTCATGAGCTGAGATCTCTTTAGGGTGATGGGTGAATCTTAGTGACTTTCACCTTTCCCTGCTTTCCCTCTAATGTGTGTTTTCATGATCTGCTCCATACAGAAGTTGAACTGGGTTTATTGAGCCAAGATGTGGCAGCCCTTTTCACAGAGAGAAAACAGATAAAAGAAAAAGATAAAACTTCCACTTCTGCATTTCTGACACTGGCTACAGAGGGAAGACAGCTGGGAATAGAGCCCTGCCCCCGAGTTACTGCCACGCTGTTACAGCCAGGAGCGCGGACAGCGAGGGACGAGGCACTGCTGGGGTCACAGCTGAACATAGAGGGGGGCTGCCATAAAGAGCACCAGGATCTGGGGGAGGGGGCCAGGAAGCAGCATCTCCTTTCTGCTTTCTATCTTCTCCAAGTGCCTGTGCTCACCCATAGATCCATGGGAAGTTTGAGGACAAGATGAGAGTTGGAATAATGATCTTGCAGAAGCTGAGCTTTGCTTAGCCAGAAGAGGAAAAGGGCCAGGAAGGAGGGGAAGGGGAGATGGTGTCCTGCTCTGTAATGCAGCCTCCTGGTGGGGGGAGTCCTGAGGTGCTCTAGAAAGACTCACACAGAGCAGGTTGAACTGGAGTCAGGACTCAGGATTAATCTGTGCTCTATTGCCCTGGTAATGCCGTGGCACCTGTCTCTTGTCAGGCTGCATTTGGTCCCAGTGCAGAGTGCAGCAGCTCTCCCAGATCCCCAGCAAGGATGTACATAATATTCACAGGTCAGGCTAGATGCTGAATAACTCCCTTCATGCCTCATTCCCTGTTTTTTGGGAGAAAGGTGGCTCAGAGGAGTGCACTGGCAGGTCCCTTCCTCAGAGGCCAGGCCATGTGTCCAGCCTCACCAATACAAAGTGTTCCACCAGGATCATGCTCAAGCCTGGACATCTCACTGCAAGTCTGATGAGTGACCCAGTCTGCCTGGTGCAGTATTACAGGAATCACCTGCCACCCTCCTGGGATAGTCTTTGGGACCAAACTTGGGATGGCTTTTACCTCATTTTCATGTTTTCAGGAGATAAATGACACAACTTACAGCTGCTCTTTCCTTGATTTTTCAGTTTTGGCTCATTCCTGAGTCCTAACTATAAATTTGCTACTGGTTTAAGGTATCTGACAGTTTCTTGCAATTGATGCATTGATCAGGACAAGTGGAGATGGTTGATTTACCTTCCAGTAAGTGTACTTGCAGATGTTTTCATATCTCTCAGACAGAGAAGTGCAAGATGTGCTGTTCATTCTCTCTAATGCTGTAACTGATCAGATGCAATTCCCTTTTCTTTACTCAGGACTTTGAAATTTGTTTTCATCTAAAACTCCATTGCCATCAACTTGGAAGCAGCATTCCTTCTGCAGATAAAAGTATGATAAATGATTTCTTCTCTTTTTTTTCTTCCACAAGAAGTTCAGATATTCTTAAACCCTTCATATGTATTATCCAACAGGCTTGTAAGTTGATATTTTGCCTTTTAAAAATTATAATTTAATTTAAATTCAGAGATCATTCAGCTAAAAAGGGTAAAAAACAGAAAAGACTATTTTCTCATTCATCTACTCTGAAATAATTTGTTCTTACGACCAAAATCATCACAAAGACAAGCAATCCTTTATTGTTTTTTATACCACTAGTCACACCCAGATTCACAGGCACAAGAAGAAGCCATCAGTAGCATGTCACATTGATAAATCAGTGCATGCAGATACAGCAATATAGAGTGCATCAGCTGAGTGAGGGCTGGCAGCAGGGAACTCAATTCTTAACTTGTCACAACTGAAAGGTTAAAACATGTTGGAGAAAAAGAGGTGGATGAAGAACCTTCACCTTGCCAGTCCTAATGACTCAGGAGGATAGGGCAAACCTCTTAAATGACAATAACTTCCTTGTCAGTCTGAGCCCCAAGATTTATGGAAAGGGCAGTCTGAGTGCCTGAGAAAAGGTCCAACTTTGTGGATATGAGAGGCCAGCCCAGGAGAATACACGTGGTGAAGCATCCACCCTTGGTTTTAAGCTTCTGCTACTCTGCAATGAAAATATATGCCAGGTAACTACTCAAACTTAAAAGCTATCTCTGTGCAGATAAATGGATCCTGAAAAAATGCTCAAATGGATAATCCATAATAATGGTTTGTGCATTTCTATTAGAATAGATGAGCAAGTTCTGGGGAACCACAGCACTAATGCCCCACTGAAAGGACACCCATGGGAGAAACCCAAAACTAAAGAGTGAGGCTATGCACAATGCTGGGCTCTGGCTGCTCCTGGCTCTGGCTGGGGAAGGTGGGGGGACTCTGATCCACCTGAGTGAGGCTGATGCTCCCCATCCTCTTACATAATGTGGCTTAAGAAATAAATCACAAGTGTAGGGCAAAAAAGTTAGAGCATACTGCTCCTGATTTAGCTGATAGGAAGAAAATTATTTTTGTGAGTTTCCTACCTTACATGTGGGTGTTGTTTTAGTGGATCCTGTCCATCCCAAACCGGACAAATGAAACTGTACAAGACAAACAACCGTTGTTTCCTGAACTCAGGCACTTAGTCATCAGTAATTAATTACTACAGGTAAATGAGCCAAAACACTTCATAAAGCAGTTTTTTTTTTTTTTTGTTTCTCAGCTATTGCATCTGCTGCTTTTCCACAACCACCTTAATATTAAAATGCTTTTCTTGGCATTGTGCCAGCCATGGGAGAAACAAGCTGGTTGAAAGTAACCACATGCCAATCACAGTCACAGGGTTGCTCTACACACATTGACATGACTGGTTTTTGGGAATGAGCTACTGCAGCTCCTATCATCAGCCAGCCAAATCCGTCGTGATTTGTATGTGCCAAGACAATTCAAGGTTTGTGTGCATAAAAATACTGCTAGGCAGAGATTGAGATCTAAGGAGGAAGGAATCTCTGCCAAAGGGAGAATTTTTTTCCTGTGGTATGAAAAATAACAAAAATAATCTCATTTAATTAAATGTCTCAATGTATGGAGCTAGGTTGAAACATTTATTTGCAAATATCCTGGAAAAGTATCTGTTAGTTTCTGTGCCTTGACTTTGGGACAATTCAAGTTAGTGTTTTGCTTTTGTGATGGATTGTGCACACAGTGGTTCAGAAAAAAAAGCAGAGAACAAACACACGGCTCATTTTTCATACCTGTCTGGGATGTGTGTATGTGCTGTATGTGCAGTTTGTGTTGTTCCTTATATCCTTCCCATCTCATTGCCTGCTGACTACTGACTGAAATGGCTGCTTAAACAGGAAGCAGACTCTGTGCCTGCATGCCCAAGTGTTTGAGAAGTTAATTCTTGCCATCCCTGGCAAATTCAATTTTTGAGTCAACAGTTTTAAGTCAAATTTCTTCATGTGAACATTATCCCTGAAGCTTCTTTCTCATCTTCTTTTCTCAGCCTAACCAAAAGAAAACACCAAAATGGTTTTTTTGCAGCATCTTCAGTAATGGGTTTATTTCTTTTAACTGGGAAAAGGCCTGTTGATTTTTCTGGCAGAGTCAAAGGAGGTGACAGCTGCCATGCTCACATAGGCAACTACATGAATTCATTGCAAAGGTTAAAAAGTAAAACAAATACCTAAAGCCCTGGCACAGATTTAACCTGGTCCATAAAGGTGCCAGAGACAAGTTTGGTTTCTAGTGAAAACAGCCCACACAAGCCTATACTGGACATTAATCTGAAGGAAAATGGAACCAGAAAGACTTTCAGAAGGGTGTCTGTTTTTCCTCCCTGTTTAAAATCTCTATCAAAATCAACCCTGAGATACATATGCCCAAAAACCTAACACAGAGGTTTGCCATCCCACCTCTAGAGGGGACCAGAGCTCAGGGGTGATGTGGCAATGGTGCCTGCACCTGCTCCACCAGCACACATGCAGGTCACTGCTGCACCACGGTACCGTGCCAGGGCCAGGCTGCTCCAGAGCTGGGAGATGTTTGGCCATCTCTGCTTCATCCTACAGAGATTGCTTCTGTAAGTCAAGGGACAGGGGCTGTTGCTGCAGTGGGGATAGGCTGCCCACTGGAGTGGTTATTGGCAGTGTGGGAGTGTGATGGCTGTGGGGTCCTTGTACAGACAGGTGAAGCTATTTGGTGGGTGTTGTTACTGGCAAAGGGTTTGCAGCTGAAAAATTGAGGGGGGTGAATAAGATAGGAGAGAGGGGAGATGAATTTATTGTGGGAGCACCTTCCTCCTCTGGCAGTGTGCTGTGTCGGTAAAAATAGCTCCATGTGATTAAAGAGGATGGTCACAGGGCAGGAGGTTGTCTCTGTGTCACCTGATACTGCTGTCGGTGGTGGTGGTGGCACCCACTGCGTGGGTTTAGGAAGCCCAGGTGCAGCCTGTTCTTAGACACCTCCAGTGACAGAGGGTATTCTCTGTCCTGAAAGCCTTCTGGTGCTTCACCAGGCCATATCCTTCACCTGTGCCTTGTTCAGGAGGCAGTTCATTGACTGTCCTTGGATTAGTCCCCTGGTGATGTCCAGTCTGATTGCAGTGAGAGGGTCTCTTTGTGTGAATGCAGGAAACTTTGTATACCACATCTGGTAGGATAAAATATAATTGGGGCATTGCCCATTTGCTTTGAACCAAAGCACATTTCAGTTTGGGTGAAAGCAAGAGGCAAAGTGAAAAAGACCCATCTTTGGATCAGACACTGAAAAATCAATGAAAATAAAAGAGTGGGATGTGTTAAAATCAGCTGGCTGTAACCCAGCAACAGTATCCAACAGCCACAGTCTCAGGGACAGGCTGCTTCTGCCTGTGCTGATCTTTTTCTGGTTGATCTTTTCTGCAATGAAATGTGCATTTGGCTTTTCTGTCAGTTCTGCCCAGCCAGATCAGGACTACCCTGACAGACTCACATCACCATACCTCCATCTCAAACTGGTGCACAGATCTGGAGGATCTAATCTACCTAAAATAAATATGTTTCTTATCTCTGGTAAAAGCTGCCACCTAACCATAGCAAGGGGTAGGGGCTGCTTTGGATGGCAATTTTAAGCCCCAGCCTGCCTGAATATATCCAGCTAACATGCAAGAAGTATTAGCCAGACTGCTTCTAGTCTTGCTCCATGGTTACCTCCATCCCTAGGCTACACCAAAGAAAGGGTGAAGAAGATACCCATGGGTTGAAGTCCAGCAAAGCTGCTGGAGCTCCATCCCCTTGATCTGAGCCTCCTGCAGAGCTCAGCCTGGGCCAGTGCAAACACAGAGCTTCTCTGAGAGTTCTTTTAGCTGCACTCTGCATGGAAAACCACAGTATCTCAGCCCCTGTCACTCAGTGCCCCTGTAAAGCTTCACAAATGCTATTTTTTCATGTCTGCCCTCCTTTTTGGAACATCCTCACTGTCCTATGTAGTCCATTGTGGTTCTGTGATGTCATCAGTGCTACATAAACCCCAGATTATTCTGTACCTTGGTTAATTCTAGAAAACTAATGTATCTGAGCAAGGAGATGTTTGCAGCTAGACTGAGAGGCAAACTGGCATGTCTGCCTTTCTAGGAAGTGAGCATTAGTTGTAGGGAGGACAGAGAAATTTTGGGGAGCTCATGCTGGCTCCTGCCTTGTTTAGAGCTGTGCTCATGTAAGGACACCAAAAGATGTAACACAGCCAGTAACACGGCCGTGCTGTGACTCTGAACTTCTGCTACACCAATACCACAAGTCTTTGGAGAAGTGATGGTGTCATGACAATCTGTCATACTAATCTTCAGCTCTGCTCTGTACACCAAGCCCTGACCCCTCGTGGGGCTTCCTTCCCACTGTTCCTTCTTCCCACAGCCACAGCAGCCATACTCCAAAAAAAGCAAGTGAGGCCTCACCCTATCCACCCCAGGCAGCTCCTCTCCCCTCAGCTTAATGCTGGTACCGTGTGCATTCAGAGGGACATGCCAGTGAGAATCCAGGGACCAGCCAGAATTGCAGATGAGACATTTTTATTTTGACAGGGGCCATTTTCAATGGAGCAGCTTTCTGGTCAGTCCTGTCCTATGATGGAATGGCCATGGGGTAGCTGTACAGCTGGGTCTGTAGCCCAGCAGTTCTGCACCTTTCTCCAGCTGACTGGGTAATATGTGCCATGGGGAAGGAGTATGTGAACAGGAGATCCAGCTGACAGCAGATCTGTTCCTTTGCCTTGATGGAAAAAGTGGTAGGGAGGTATGGATCTGCGTGCCACTGTCAACAGAGAGCTGCTGGGATTTTTTCCTCCCTGGACAATTATGCATACAGTGAATTTCTGAGTCACAGGCTGACATCCCAGCAGATGAAATAATTTGCCCAGTACTGGAATAAGACAGTGTACAAGCCTGAAATGGTGAGCTGGTTGTGTTTGCTCAGCTGACAGAAGTGTAGCAGTTGCTAATTCCATTGCATCCCCTCAGAGCAAAAAAGGAGAAAATATAACAACCAGCGAGAGAGAATACAGAGAGACTCTGTATTGCTCTTTCCACTAAATATGCCCAAATGCAGGCAGACAGCTCTTTCCCCTCACTTCCCTAAGTGCAGAGTGTTTGCTTTATCCGGTGATGTAACCGATTGCTAAATAATAGACAAACCTGGTATGAACTCTCCTACTTATTTCTGTGTGGTGCACATATGGAGGAATCTTTCTGCATTTTTCACTGGATTTTAACAGCTTTATAACTAGAAATATGCCACTGCCCTCTGCTGGAAAAGCAGGAGTCAGACAAGCAGAAAAAACCAGGGTGGAATTTTGTAAATGCGTAACATTATTGCATTTACTGCACTTGGTGCTGGAGACCTGGGAAATGCAGCAGGACAGGGAGAGTGGGAATCCTCTGCCCACCAGACAGAGCAGAGTCCACCCCCCTCCCATGGCTGCCTTTTCCCCTCACTTTGGAGGGCTCCCAGATTGGGAAAAACCTGGCAGTGGAAGAAAATATGAGAACAGAGTTATTAGTGTTTGCTCTTTCTCCTACACTTCATGTATGGACCACAGTTTGGATTTTTGAGAACCCTTTTATATCCAAAGCTATGTTTTTTAAGAAGTAATAGAATAGTTGGGATAAAAAGTGCTCAGTTTAGACTATCTGTGACAAACTAAAGACTCAAACTGGCATTCATTTTGTAAGGTAGATCACTCAACACACCTCGGGAAAACTGTGTCACTCAAAGTGCTGTGGTTAAGCACAGATGGTTGTGGTTAAGCAATCCATATGGACAGCACCACAATGTGCACTCCTCATGAGTGCTAAAACTGTTCTCTAGTGAGAACAACAGCAGCATTGGCTTTGAGTGAGCAGATGCATCTGAGGAAAGGTTATCCTTTCAGAAAAGGTTTCCATGAGATTTATTTAGCCATTTCTGGTGTGGTGTTTATTAGCCTGATTTCTCATCATGAGAGGAATTAGCTTCTTCCTGAACTACTGAAATATTATTCTAGGATAGTCTTCAAGCATGGAAGTGCTGGAATTGTTGCCTTGAGAAAAAAATATCTAATTTTCAACTTAAAGCTGGAGAGTCAAAAACATTAGTTTACATTGACAAATGCACCAATAGCCATAGTGGTGTGTCCTGCCTACTCCAATGGCCTTGTCTCCATTGCTGGTCAGGGTGACCTGGACAAGGGGCAAGAAATCATGTGAAAAGTATAAGAAGATGCAAAGCAGACCTTGGCAACTACCTTTTACCTTCTTTTAGTTTCAGTTTCCCTTTATCTTCTTTTTTTTTTCTTCCCTTTCCCTTTCTCTAGCACTACAGTAAATGATTGTCCTGAGGATGGAAGTGTCACAATGGTTCCAGGAGGTCTGACAAATAAATGGACTGAGTAACCAAAGACTGGCTAAGTGGAGGGTGAAGGGGAAAGCCTCCTTGGCACAGCAGCAGCTGGAGTGCTGGGCATGAAAGGTCTGCTCCACAGGCTGCTTTGCATGATTGACTTCCTGGCATTATCTTCTAAGCCCTTTGCCTAATTTGCTGACCCATATGTGGACTTACATCTCTATATAAAGCAAATGTATAAAAACTTTTTTTAATGACTCCATGAATGACACATTACTGCCCTGTAACTAAGGAGTTGTCCCTGAAGTTACACAGAGGTGTCTGATTATAGATCAGCCTTTCACAAGTAATAAAATGAAGTGGCATTTTATGTAACTCAATGGGTTACAGTAGGAAGCTGTTAACAGTAGAGGATTAAAATAAAATTGTTCTTGGTATTTAAAAAGTGATAAAATGAGGAGAAAAATAAAACCACCCCCAACGCTGCAAATCATTCCTTACAAGTTTGGCATCTGCCAAGATTCTACTTGGGAAAAAAACCTGGGCTCCTTCCCTCAGAGGTCCTCCCACACTCTTGAAGGCATGAAGCCCAAGTGTAGTGTTCACTGTCCACAGACACACACAGACAGACTGGGTGCACCCAGCAGCCTCATTATTAATGCCATGTTTTCCTTTTTTTCTTTTTTTAAAAATGCCTTTAAAATAGATCACTGCTAAATCCTCATATTCTGTGCATTTTCTGTGACAAGACAAATACAGGGGAGAAGATCTGAAACATTTCAGCATATTTCCATCTTCTTTAGAAGTAAGCAAGTAAGGGCAGGCCATTAGTGTGTGACATCTATTGTTTATACATTAGTGTTTATTAATCAAGTGATTGGCTGAATCAAAATTTTCAGCAGTGATCAAAGTATGATTACAAGTTGAATGAAATTATTCATAATGAGGGACAACATTCAGCTGGAGAGAAACATATAGAAAGGAATAACTCCTGAGTTTTAGATTATTTATTTGTATTACTTTACTATATCATCCCAGCATATTGTCTGCTGCCTTGATTTTCCTTTCATTTCTATGACATGACTGCCACTGTAAATAAATGGGATTGCATAACTTCCAGATCATTCACTGAATGTGGCATTGAGCAACTTACAAAAGGGAAAGGCATATTCCACAAAATGTGTTCCCCTGATGAGATGAAGGTAGTCTTGCACATTTATTTCCAACATTTTGGCTAGGCGTGTGCCTGTCTCAAGTACTTAAAAAAACACAACATTATTTTCCAGAATTCCACTGCCTAATTTTTGCCATTAAACACTAAAAAGGAAAAATAAAAGTCAACCATTCACTATTAAAAGGCTTTAATTATTTGGAACACTAACATAAAAAATGTTTACTTGAAAAGGTTTCTTTCCATTTTAGTCCATCTTCAAACCTGTTACACTATATTTCACTGACTAGTATCACAAATTACACTGACAAGTTTCCTCAAAGTTGCAAAAGATAGAGCTACAGTAAATTTTTTCACAAGTTATTTAGAAAAAACATTTAAGAAATTATTCTTTCCCTCTTCTTCTATGATGAAGCAGAAACTTAGCATTAAAGTAACAAGAACAGTCATTATAGTGCTAAGTATTTTTGACATATTTAACCTCACAAATAAATAAATATATACAAAGGAGGTTACATCATGTCAACTAAAAAATAGAAGCTTTACATTGCAGAATTGAGAGCATTCAAGAGCAACTAAGTGACACAGACAGTTTAAGATTACTACATGGTAGTAAAAAAAGAGAAAAAAATCTTAATTCAGCAAAAATACAGGTAGATGTACATTAAACTGATAGATTACAGCTCAGCTTTATTCAGGATACTGTGTTTTCTTTTTACTTATCTTTCATTAATCCATTATGTTTTACTGATTCTTCATTTTTTTCAGGAATGTTGGGTTTTCCTTCTCTTTACTTTTGAACATCTTAATCAGGTAGAAATCTCACAGTAAGCTGCTATGTGAACACTATTATCTACAGTAGTTAAGCAAGTGGGATGATAAAATATAAGTTCATTAAATGCTTGTACATAATCTTTCTGTAACTTATTTCAATTATTAAAGATATCTGACAACAATCATCCCTGTTATTAATTCCAGTTTGAGTGAATGGGGCTGACTTCCATTCATACACCACAAATGCATTTGCAGTTATGAGACTGAGGTTTTAAGTCCATGTAGTGACAGCAGTGTTCCTGGGTGGAATATCATCAGGACATCCTCCTCCCACCAGGTGTTTGCAGCCAGGGAAAACGTGCCGTTTGTGCGGTCACAGCATTAAATGATCTCTGCACACAAAAGCACGTGCAAAGAGCAGAGAAAGCACAAACCCACATCCCAAATCACTGAGCATCCACCTGCTTGGCAACTGAAAAATCTCAGCACAACTTTCTGCTCTCTGAATTCAAATTATTAAATAAGTGGCTAAAAATACTTTGGTTTAAAAGGGGATAATTTTAAAAATTAAAACTTCCATTAGGAGACATTCTCCTCTGAAAGCAGTACTTGAAAAATCTTTTATGTTTCAGCACATGCCTTCAGAAACATGTGCAGCTGCAATTTTTACAAAGCTTGTCATGGGGTCAAACATGGTTCATGAGGAGAGATGCCCTTTTGGCACTCAAGGTCACTTGCTAATATGCCACACATTTACAGAGAGTAAAACAAGAAAGCATTTTATGCTTTTGTCTGTTCTCTGCACACACACCTCCACACCCCTCAGGGTCATTATGGACACGGTATAGCAATGTGAAATTCCTTAATATTGCCTGAACACCATTTAAACTCTGTGCACCCAATAACCTCAATCATGTCATCCAACAGTGCAACAGAGGGATACTGATACTGATAACGTTATGTGCCCAGACAGATGTTGTTCATTCATTTTTGGTAAACAGGGTATCCTAATGTTGAAATGCCATCTGATGGAGGTGTCTATACATACAGCAAATGTGAAGTACAGAGACTGACAAACTCATGGGTTTACAAAGAATTCATCTTGTATTTAAATATTTAAACTTTAGTTTTAGCACCGTCCATAGTTTTCATATTGTGTCTGGTATACGCTGTCATACTTACTCTGTGTATTATTATAAAAATAAGTGTAGAGAGAGTTCTAGGTATATATTTATATATCCATATATAGTTGAATGTCTTTGCATTATTTTGTTTTATGAAAAAAAAATTAAACATAGACTCTAGATGAAAGACACTGCATTTCATACATACCAATCAATAAATGCTGAAACACAACTTAGTGTAAACTGTTTTTCTATGTATAAGGATACAAATTGGCCTGCATTTACAGCACATACTGCTTTGGTGAGTAAGGTTTGCATGATCAGGTCTATTTAGGCAAAAACAGTTTAAAATAACCCTTTAAGTGGTGCTAGGGTATTACTCATTTAAGAATAAAGAACAGCACTAGACATCCAAGAAGCAAGAATCTAACAAGTGTCATAGGGAAAATCCATATTTTTTCAAAAGAAAAAGACCATCAGCAAACTACTCAAAAAAAGCTTGCCTGTACTGCATGACATGTCTGCTATTTTCTCCAGGAGTCAAGACCTGGTTTGTTTAGATTATATAATTTAAAGTTAGGCTTGTGGCTCTTCAGTATTAAAAGATATTTACACAGGATTATAATTAGCTGTCCAGGCATCATACTGGCTGGCACACATTTAAAACCAGCTCAACACCATGATAGAAAATTGTCATTTCCCACAACAGTAAAAACTTAAAATAATCAGTCCTTAAGTGGAAGCTTTTTGCAGGAGAAGACTATAAACTGGGAAAAAAAATAACTGAGCAGGTCACAAGGTCACATTCTATGACATCCAATATTCTTAGCTCCAGGCAGAGTTTTTGTATTCCTTTGATTTAAAAAAAAAAAAAAAAAAAAAGAAAAGTAAATCAGAAACCCAGTTAGAACTTTGTGCTGCGACTAAATGTGTCGGACATGATGATATTTTTATAGAAGTTGTCGGAGTGAGGATTGCAGTATCCTTTGACCTTGTCAATAACCTGGTGGACAGGGATGATTGATGTCTGTTCTCCATCCTCTTGGGCAAATTTTGAAGATGGCTTGTCAAGAAAAACATTCTCTAAAGGAGGAAAAAGCAACAAGAAGTTAGAGTCTCTTAAGCAAATTCAAAGTTTAAAAGTTGTGTCACTCCTACATTGATATGCCTTCAATTGCCACTACTGCTGAACTAAATTACTGCCCTAAAATCAGCAAAGAACTTTTTGGCTTGAGATTGCTTCTTCTAAATTCTTTTGAGATACCTGGTTTTGTGGGCAGACCTTTCAGGTATCTCTTGAAATTATCCTTCCATTATTTTGCCTAAAGTGCTGCTGACTCCTATGACCTTTTAATATATTAATTTACTGCCGATGCTCTGAATCTTACAAACCCAAACTATTTTGATAGCACTGGATCTCCAATAAATAGCATCTCCCCATAAGAAAGTACTGTAGAATGTCTGTGAACAGATTTAATTATTTCAGCAGCAGATGTTTTGAGCTATGCACAGAAATAATATAATCTGTGCTGAATGTAGCAGAGGATGTCTTTCATCTTAAAGCAGATAACCAGAGCCAAAACTTTGTGCTTGCCTAGCCCCACCTTGATTTTTCCATAATGGGGGGCACAGGCTGAAAACTGTAATGAGGAAAATATGCAACAAGCATGCCTCCCTTCAGAGTCCATGAGCTAGAGGTCAAGGGTGATAAAGAAGCAAGGCAATTCCGAGCCAGAATGGGGAAGTCCGCTTCAGCAGCACACATTGGTGCTGTTCAGAGAATGGTCGGTAGGTAGAGCTAACGTAGCGAGAAATGAGGAGGAGAGAGCTTGTCTCTCATTTTCTCAAGTATGCTGTCCTAACCGAGCTCTCTTTCTTATCTCTTCTGCTGTAGTGAAACTGGAATTAATTCCCCGAACCTGGGCAAGGTCTGTACCTCTGCTAGCCAGCAGTAAGGTGGAGTATCCTGGGAAGCAATGTTTATTACAAGTGACATTTTTGATGGCTGTTTACAAGACCTCGGTGAAGTAATCTCCAAAAATTCCTTGTTAAAGGATCATTTAAGAATTAAGCATACCACTTGAACTATGATTTCATAAAAAACTTTTCTTAGAAATAAAACAACTAGAAATAAGCAGAAAAATAACCCATCTCTGGAAAAGTCATGATATCAAGCCATAAAAGAGCATGAAGTGTTGCGAAGGAGAAATGGATTGCAGACAGAGAAATCAAAACAGTTTCACTCATTAAAACAGAAACAGGCATGTTGAGGCTTATCAGGATGATTTTTCAAAGCACGCAAGAATGTTCATGAATTGCAGCGAATAACTCCATGTCCAATGGCAGATTTCTGAATAGTGAGAGCCTTTCAAATCTATGCATTTACAATGGTTTCACATCTAAGTAGGGTTAAAATTGTGAGTCTCTGAAGTAAGTGGGGGTTGTATGACCAAATTCTCTGCAGATATAGTCTTAACTTCTAATTCACAGAAGTGTTACACAGGCTATTTAAGTGCTTTCTACAAGTAGCTTGGTTTGGGTTTGTAGACAGCTGGGGCACAAGATGCCATAGTGACCTCTTTCATTCACCCATGAGTGTATATCAAATATTTGTGTTGGTGCATACTGTATTCAAGCAGCAGTTCATAGGATACTTTCAGGCATGAATTTGCCATAATCCAGAGTAATTTTGGGTGCTAATGTATATAAAAATCTCATTTTCTATCAGACTAATCCAGTAACAACCATAGACCAAATATAAATATATTAAATTTTCTGTAGTAGCTTTGATAAATACTAAACAATCTTCTGGAACTCAATCAGATTGTTTTTGCTTTTTAATGTATGCTTTGTGTAGGGGTGTTTCAGGATAATCTCCTTTCCCCAGACTACTGTACACAGGCATTAATGTCAGGGCATTAATATCTGTTTTCTAAAATGGCAGCTTCTGAATGCTTCACGCCCCATGCAGAGTGCAGACACCCAGAGTTTGAAGCATGCTTGTCCTTTGATTCAGCATCAGTGGTGCAAGATGTAATGGAAATAAGCAGCGTTTCTGATTAGCAAAATCCTCTGCATAATGAGGACATCATGCAAGAAGCATCCCTCCACCCTGTTCCAATCATGCATTCAACAAAAGCAATTCTCACTTTACCTGTAATGCTCCACCACTGATGAGGAAAGGGCCTTAGAAGACATTATCTACACCACAAACACATGAATGCTTGTGTCAATTCCAGGGACCACATTATAACCATAAGAACAAGGCTTGCCAAGACATGTAGCTATGACATTCTTTGCCTGCAATTTAGCTAAGTTGGCAAACTGAGAAGTTCAGCTGTATTAACAGTCAGAATCTGAATATTATTTTTATTACTTTTATTATTTTTACACATGAAAAGATATGTCAGTATTTAAAAACCTAGTGTTATCAAAAATTCCTGTGGCATATCACAATAAGATGTGTATTTTTAGAGAGCAAAGTGAAATGTGTTAAAATTAAAAAAAAAAATATATAAAGAAAACTTGTATTCCCTTAACGTCCAATAAACCACCATATTAAAATCTTTGATTGCACTAAGAACTGCAATCCTTTTTAGGAATAATTTATGCATGGGATTAAACTCATAATTTTTGAAGAATATATATGAGCAAGTTTATTTTGACTTCTTATCTGGAACAGTTTCTTTTTTTTTACTTCAAGAACGCCTTGCAAGAACTCCAGCACTAAGTCTTCTTAATTGATAACCTGATAAAAAGCCCGGAGCCCAACAAAGCATTTAAGCATATTTTTATCATTAATCCCCAGTTCAAGGATCTAAAGACTGATCTGCCATGAGTACAAAAGGGAATTCTCTGTCTGCTGCAGAAAGGGTACAGTGCTGTCCACCTCTACTATCAAATAAAAATAGCACTGTGATGGGTGGATATTAAAGATGCTGTTTGTGGAAGACTGCTGGCAGAAGTGTTCCTGCAGGGAAAAGATGAATGAACAGCTTGATCAGGGCAGCTGGGTGCACTGCACACTGAACTGACCTGGCAGCAGGGACAGGCACCAGCTGTGTGCTCCCAATGCTGTGAACAGCAGTCCTGAGAGCAAGCTCAGGTGCTGTCAGCTATCAGGAATTTCTAAGACACCTCTCATTTTTACTGTATTTAAAGCAGATGTGCTTCTTGTATGTTCTCAATAAAGAATGAAGTTTTAAAATCTTAAAATACCTGATGCACAATCCCTCTTGCTAATGGATGCACTGAATCTTGGTCAGTGACAAAACAACAGTGTAATTATTTTAAAAAATGGAGTGTTTGTGCCTAACTGAAGCAGGTAATGATCATCAATTAAAAAAACAGAAGGTATTTCCTGGAAACTATACCATGCATCAAGAAATGAGAGACTGTGCCATCACAAACGAGACACTGGGGGCTTACTGAAAATAATTAATACTTAAGAAACAACACAACTTTCCTTCCAGTGAAATAATCTACTTCATATCTAAACATTTTTTCTAATAAATATTTTAAAGCAAGTAAACACACCTTTGACTTAAATATGTGCGCAGATTTTATTTCCACTATATTTATAAAAGAGTATTGTATAATAATGCTATGTGACTTTACACAGGACAAAAACATGCACTCACAAAAACAGAGTAACAAAAAAATCTGAACTATATAAGTGAATTTCTGAAATATTATCTCAGACACAACCAAACTTGCAAATCATTCCAGCTGCTCTTTCTTTGCTCCCTTTAACTCTTCTTAAAATGAACACATTTTCATGGTATGAGTGGAATACAGATGATGCCTTTTATTATATATGCCATTGACATCTAAATAAATAAGCAGTAGATATGGCTATTTGTAGAAGGGCAAGACAATGCATACTCTGGGAACACAATATCCATTTCCGAGTAGGCTCCATTTGTCGTTTTACCCATAAATGTTTTACAGTTAGATGAAAGGAGTATAACCAAGACAATCAGCTGTGGACTTGGATGAAGACTTGATTTCTATTTCCAGCTGTACTGCCAACTTTCACGTTACCTTGGGTGAAGAACGTCATCTCTCTGTGCTTTGGCTACCCTGTGTTTACAATAGGATAATAAGCAAAATTTGCTTTCATCAAGCCTATTTCATTTAGTATGGGAACATATGGAGATCAGCTCTATATATTGGATGCATTGCATATTGGGTAATGGTTCTTATTAAACAGTGACATATATTTAAAAAATACTGACACTATACAAATTGATGACATTGTCTGTCTTTAACCTTTGGGAAGGAATGCTTGCTGTGCCTTTAATACAACCCTATGTACTCACAGATGCACTGGGTTGCAGTGCAAGAACTCACCTGTGTGGCTGTTCCGTTTGCAATACGTATTTGTCGTAGATTTTGATTTGGATGTTAGGTAGGTTGAATTGGAGCCGATGGAACTAGATGATAAGGATTTCCCAAGATTATCAGAACTCTTCTTTATAATATTGGTTGCTGTTTTGCTCCAATCTAAAAATGATTGAGAAATTTTACATAAATAACTACCATAGATAATAAATGCCTGATTTATTCAATTATTATTATTTCAAATATCTGGTGCATTTCTTAGTATTCTTATAACAAATAATCTATTCTTTTCCTGTTAGGTATCCTCTTTGGTTCTTAAAAACAATAAAATTATTCCAACTTGATTTACTCTATCACAACAGTTGAAATTGGTGGCTCTAAAATTCTAATAATAGTTTGTCTGGACAGCAGAACTGCAAGTATAACCTGGCTTTCCAGAATGCAGAAGAGCAGAGAAGCTCTGTAGTAGTATAGGGATACCAAAATTTCCTCATCTGAAGAGCAAAATCCAAAGGTGATGGGAAAGGGATAGATAGGATGATTTACAATGATCTTATCATCAATGATGATATGATCTGCTGCTGCTGCTGCTGCAGAAGATACTATGTAATAACAACTAACTTGTTGTTTAGCATATTGGCACACAATTTATACAATAAAGTTTATTCAGTAGTTCACATTTAAAGAATTTTGTCCAAACCATTAATACAATAGGCTCTAGCTAATACCAATAAACTGACTGAAGAAAACTAACACTTAAAAACTCATCACAAGCATCCCAATACCAGTAGAATAAAAGTATCTAACTACTCTTTACCATAGAATTGCAGGTAAGTGCAGGGAGTTTGACAATTTAGCCACCTTGCTGTTATTTACTGTACTTCAATGAAGTTCACAAAATGGAAGAGAAGCCCAAGCCAAAGAATGTGGGCCACCTTAGTCTTGATTTAAATCAAGACAAATACTTTACACTAAATTATTGCTAGAGTGTTTAGGTATGCAAATTCACATTTGACTTATATTTTACTATTTTGCCTGAAAAACAGTGTTAGGTTGGTGGAGATTAAAACCAGCCCATGGAGATAAACTGGTTAATGCCAGACATAATGACATCACATTAACTATATCACTGAAATATTTAAATCCTTAATGTTTTTATTTTTACCATATTCATACGCACAAGCTGCCCAACAGTAGGGGAAAAAAAAAATTTGATCCATCTTTATTTTTCAGTTCAGGAGTTACAGGATAAATCACATGGAAATGGAACATATGAAACAATTTGGATGTCTGATGAGAATGAATATGATTTTCCTACTTTGCATTAAATCTTTGAAATAATGAATGAAGTTTTCTTCCTACAAAATGAAAGCTTACCATAGAAAGCTTATGCCACCTTACACCAGATGTAGATTTGAACATTGGCCATTGAACAAGAACCATATTATATTATATGGGCCAAATCACCACATTACACAGCAAAGGAAGAGCCAGTTGCCTGAACACAGCAGTCTCATGCCATCCCAGATGGCAAAAGGTGCAGGAAACTATAAATACAGTGGCCCAAGCATTGGACTTTTCCTGTGTCCAAACCAACACCTCTCCTTTCCTTCTGACTCCTGCAGATGAAGGTGAACTTCAGCTCTAGAACCTAATTAGGCTTCTGTTAAAGTAATTTTCTATGTTTCTGAGCCTCTAACAGTCTCTGAATTCAATGGCAAAGGACAGGACAGTTTAAAAAGGCAAAGATGAAAGCAAAAGAAGTCAGAATATTTCCATACAACTTTTAAGAATTGCTCCTACATCAGCTTAACAGCCCACACAATTTAAAGTCAACATACTTTAATATAGGAGAAAATGAGTAAGACTGGGTTTGGAATGACAACGTTTGAATCATTGGATTCTTTTCTATTTTGTTATTTTTAGGGTCTGATGGACCTTCCAATGCCATGCCCATAGTACTACAAAATTTACCAGCTGCCTTTAATGGAATCCTGAAAGATTTGAGAATTTTTATGCAGTGATAGCTGAAAAATCCCTAAGCAATTATTAATATTGAAGTGACAGCCTATGATTAATTCATTTTACCACCTCTCTGGCTTACCTTGTATTATATTAAAAATAAAGCAGCATGATTTATACTAATAAATACCTGGACTTTTATAGACAACTGCAGCATCAAAGGAGGGGAGATGGGAACTGCCTTTACCTGAATTGTCAGCCAGTCGGAATCTGCCACAACAGAGATGTCTCCTCCACTGTTTCTGTACGTTTTCTTTCATAGCACAATGGAATACAAATATAAACAAACCTGTGACAAAAGCAAATAAACACCAAATGAAGCATGTATTTATAAACAGATTAACTGAAACCTGTAATCAGAAGACTATGAAGTGCAAACAAAAAAAAATCATCCTTAATATTTTGTGACTGTCATCCACGCATCATTTAAGAGGTATGGAAATTAACTAATGTTTTCCCATCCTCTGGTTGCCACGTAAGTGTCTGAGATATCAGAATACAGAGATTGGGATGCCTTTATTGGAATTGTTGATTTAGATTCAACTCAGTGTTCTTTTTTCTTTTTCTTTTTTTTTTTAGAGGAAAATTATTAAAAGGCCTTTTGTTTAAAGTAAGTGACTATTCTGCACCCAGCAGGACTGCAAGAGAGAAACTGCAAAATAAATACCAGCATTATCATATTAGCAAGGTGATATTTTATATCCTGTATATGGTTCCATATGTATAGAATTGTGGGCTGTATTCTTTTAAAACCAGATATCTTGTAAATGGCACTCAAGAGTGTCCTTATGTAGTGGGTTGAGTGCTGGCCAAACTCTGAAAAAGCACACTTGGATTTATGTGCATCACATGCATGTACTTGAAACGATGATAAAAATGGTAACAATACTTTCACAAGTACTAATCAGGAGTCCAGCTACTTACTATCAAAGAAAACTGATTTTCATACACAATTGCAATAAATGTGTTTAAGAATGTTTTTGTAGAGTTGATTTTTCTCACGAAGTTTAGTTTTTATTTTCAAAACAGGAGATAAGCATCCTACCATGTGATAAGGTAGGTCTTAACAGGGCGTACAATATGGTTTCATCACCTACAAATGTACTTTGTACATCTACATATGTAAATGGAGATGTATATGCTAAATATAATAGTTGGAAATCTCATACACTATGCTCCTGCCTCTTCTCAGGCAGGAATTGGCTGTGTAACCTTTTGTTGTTCTGTGGCTTAGCTTATTTCTTGTTTTACTTGTATTGTCTGTGAGACAGCCAACCTGAGGCCAAACATCTGATGGCAAAATTCTACTGCCAGATTCCTCATGATTTTATCTTAAATGTGAATAAATGCTACATAATGTGGGTAAACGTGGTCAAGTGGCTTCCTCTAAAACCATTCCTTTATAATCATAATGAATAGTTCTGTATACTAATGTCTTCTATGTTTCAGCTGTCAGAACACAGTGGCAGGGTATAGCTTGGATGATAATGTTCTGGAGAATCAAATCATCATCTCCAAACTGCTGAGGCCTAATTTTACACTAATGCATGCTACAGAACTGCACTTGTATTTGCTTTTCAGGCCAGGCTGAGACCTCTGAAATCAGTTGACTTCAGGTAGGGGTTGGGTCACGAAAAAATTTTTCCAAAGTTTTTCAAGAGCTTGATGGGGAAAAGAGGAAAAGTACATTTTTAAAAAGGCATCACCTTAATGCATCTCAAATGTAAACTCTGTTGGATTATTGCTGTATTTACATTTGGCAAAATATTTTTCTATGTGATTTGTTTAAAGCACAGAGCAAGTTCAATGCAACCACTAGCAGCTCTTACAGGGCTGGAGATACGAAGCTGTTTGTGGCCCAAAGTCTTCTTAGGGCTTTTACACAGCTTACAAACTTAGTAAATTGATGCTTAATTAAATTAAAGTGAAGGTTCTGAATGGTTAAAAAGAAAATGCATATTCTATAGTAATGCAAAACAAATGTACTGCATTAAGTACTTTGCCCTGTCTGGGCTTGGTCTCCAGAATTTTTGATCTGTATTTCATTATTCATTAAGTTTACAATGTGCTTTTAGTAGCACAGCTTTGGTTTTGTTTCCCAGAGACAAATCAGACCCTAGGCTTGGTTCTAGCTTGGCTCTGACTTGAAAGTATTTGGCTTGCCCAGGCATATATATAAAATGAGCAGCCAAAAAAGAAATGTTCCCAGATTTTTTACTCTGAGCGTCAAAGAGAGAAAAATAATTTCCTTTGTAGATGAAAAAGTAAAGTACAGTAACACTAACAGTTGCTGCAATTTGCTTTTTCATTGCCAGTGCACAGAAAACTGCTGCTGGAGGCTGCTGGTATGGCTTGAAATACTCATGCAGCTTTCAAAAACTTGAGACAGCATAGATGAATTTACCAACATCTCCGTAATTAAGCTGCTAATACTGATGAAAGACTCAGCATATTGAAATGCTTTTTGCTGCTAGGAAATGCTTCCTGATACAGATTTGCCCCATTCCATCCCCTGACTATTACAGGAAAATAAGTTATATAGGATTTTAAACATTCTCTTCCTTTATTCTTTAGCTTTGCCTAGCTCTTTGACACAGCAAAAAGTATCTGCAGATAGATGATTTTTATCTCCTATTGCTTGATGTGACATGCCTGAGTATAGACCGCATCATCATTGCTACCACAATCCATAAAAAGCTCATCACTCTTCTTTTTACATTTATTTACGTTTATATTCTCATCTTTTTCAGTTACATCTTCTGACTTAACTGCCTTCCAATATTAATTTTCCACTTAATAGTGCTATTACCCTACTTAGGCACTGTTGGACAACCTTGTATGCACCCTGCACTTACAAGCTTAATTGACTGCACTGGAAATTCTGGTTACAGAGAACTTGTTCAATTTGTCCCTTGGCAAGGTTTTGAGAATTTCAGTCTTTTTTCATGTTCTTCCCATACTTCTGATCTCTCTAGGCCTGTATGAATTTCTAACACAGACACAATGCAATAAATACTTCATTATGCTGCTAGGGGAGTATCAGAATCTGTCCTTTGGAAAAAACAGTCTCTAGTAAGAATCGCACATCCAAATATTTTTTGTTATTTTTCTTAGCATTTTAGGTTGAAACTGACCCAAACAAAAAACCACAACATGATTCTCTTTCCATGAAAGCTCAACAAATCTTTCAGCGCAGTAAATACATCTCAACTGTATCAGATAAAATGTGCACAGGGTGATATTAAGTACTTTTTCCATAAAAAGAGAAGAGATATTTTGCTGACCCTAAGAATATTTCATTTTTATCTCAGTATTTGTGTTGCATAACACATGCTCCTTCAATGACATTGTTAAGTTTTTTTTTTTTTTTTTTTTTTGTTTTTCCCCTGGCAGATTTAATTTTTATGTCAATATGTGTGTGGCATAACACATGCACTTCCAATGACCTCAAGGTTTTCTCTTCATTATGTATTTAGTTTTTCTTTATAGGTGGGTAGGGCAAGCACTGGTAAAGAACTCTACGGCAGTTGAAACATATGCAAATTTTAGCTCTGAGCTGAATTTTTTAAAATGTCATCTATATAATTCCATAATTTATAACCATTTGATTATGGTCTACAGCATTTTTCCAGAAAGACAAACTATGCTGGAAAAGTAATATATTGAAAACTTGAGTAACAGAAAGAAAATAAGCTGATTGTAAAAGTCGCTGGATTTTTCTTAAACAAAGAATATCCCATATGTCTCTGCTATGTCTCCACACTGAGACAGGACTGAATTTTATTTTATGAGTTTCTTATGCCTTAATAAAATAGTTATGAGATTTACACATTCCCTACAGGAATAAATTAAGGAAAAAGGCTTCCTATATTTGTTATAATCAGTGAAAGGAAATGCTGAAGGTCATGCAGCGTGTATCTCAACAGAGAACACTGCAGACTGTTAGCTAGGAAGAGCTCTATTTATAATGTAGTTCCTTTTATGAAAAAAGACATTGAAACCATATTAATTTATGCAAGATATTCAACCCACACATGGTTGGTAATATTATTCCACATAAGGGGAAACTAATGATAGTTAAATATCAAAAGAAAATCTAGAAAGTTTGGATATGAGTTCCTGGTCCAATCACTGGACATAGTATGCTCCAGAACAGTAACAGATCAAATATTATTTGTTCACAGTACAGAAATTCAGCTTACCTTGCAATGAATTGAAAATTGAGAAGAGGTACAGGAAAGCAAGAGTTAAGGAACCCCAGGCAAAAAAGGCAAAGCCCCACGTCATGCCCAGGAGGAAGGTCAGGCTGACCACGCTGCGGAGGTTCCTCAGGATCTCTTCCTTCAGGCTCCGATTGGTTCTCTTCCCATTCCTGCCACAGATCTGCACCATCACCACAATAAACATGGCCACATTCATCAGAAACATGATTCCAAAGTAGCCCGCACAAGTCACGTAAAAGACAACTTCGTTCTTGATCCAGCAGCTTGAAAAAAAACAAAACAACAACAACAAAAAAGAAAATATTATTTTGATCATTTTTGGTTAATGGAAACTCCAATTAATCATATAACTAAAGGAAAGTAAGCTGATTTCTGATACCACTGATGCAGAACTATAGTGCAAAATGAAACATATGTCCATTTTCTGTTTGGAAACAGGATGAAGACCAAAGGTATCTTAAGTGAATATGGCCTACAGTATTATCATTTGAGAAATCTGAGGGCTGTGCCACATTTTAATCAAAACTAATTTAAAAAGTGGGAAGTGGTGAGAAATGCAATCCCATCATGACAAAAAAAGTTTAGATTCAGTAAAAAAAAATAAAAATCACTGCTGTCATCTGTGTGAAGCATTGAGTGCTTTATAACAGAATGTGCAAAATTGGATCTTCAGTGTCAAAATCTCAAGTTTCTGCCACTGGAGCTAAAGGAGAACTTGAACTTGACCATGGCTGGAGAAGTAGCAGGACTTTTGAGGCAGCCATTTGTCAGTCAGCCATTTGTCAGTCAGCCATATGAGAGCTCTAACTAATTCCTCTTGCAGCAAATGGCCTGAATGCTTAGCATGATACTATAATAAAATTTTAAAAATTAAAGTTTTATTTACAATGATGAAGCTTTGCCAGGCAAGGAAAAGAGCATTCACATAAAAATTTTGGCATTTGGAGCTATTATCTGGTCATCAAGAGAAGAACATAGAGGAGTATTGAGCTACATTGGCAAAAGGCTGCTTGATTTGCAAAGGAAACTATTTTTATACAAATTCTTCCTTTGCTCTCACCTAGAAAATATACTTTCCATTTAAGACAAACCAACACAAGTGTTTTTATTTTATTTTCATGACAAAACCTATAAATTATTCTTTTGCCAGGGGAACATTTCTACCTGGCATTCGGTAATGCAGATTTCCCTCCAATTTTTCTAACAGCCTTCTTCACAGATTCTAATCATTCGGAGTTCTGCCTTTTTTGCTTGTTTAATGCACCATCAACTTTCCCAAAGCAACTATAAATGCTAAATTTTAAGAGATCAAAAGAAATACTCACAAGTCATCTCCTCCTTGCCCGTTCGCATCTCTGCCATATAAGTCTTTGCCATAAACATGACTTGCATTTGCATTAGCACTTGCTAAAACAATTGCTATCACCAGAGCTGGCAAACCTGTAACACAAGAAAACTTGTGAGCTTTCAAATCTCCTAAACTTTCAAATTCACCATGCTAAGCTGAATCATTAATGTCTCCATCCCTATTGGTTTACTGCAGAGCATCCTGAGAAATCTGCACTGAGAAAGCAGAAGGAAACAATTCTCCAAGCAGTACAAATATATGGAATTATCAAAGCAATTAAGAGGCATTAATTAATAAACCTTGTAATGTTCTGTAAGGTAGAAATAGTTTAGTATGAGATAAGGAAATTAAAGTAAAATAATAAACTAAAGTCAAATAATATCCCTTAATTTCCTGGAGTTAAATTTGCAACTGCACACAGGCTCTCATTATATAGCAAGAGGATTAACAAATTATTGCAAAAATGAGATCTAGTGGATGGATGGTATTAGGAAATTTTAAGGGGATTTTTTTCATGCTAATGTGAATTCACAAACTGGGGAACATGAATTTAAACCAGTAATTTCTCCACTGCTTCTCTCAACCACATTGTATTATATACACCATATTATATACCTTCTACAGCACTATACATATTACATATACTTTATTTATATGTGCTCCCCTTGCTTCTGTAAAGCAAAGTATGTATTTCTTAATAAAAAAGCAGAGGGAGTGCTTGAGGAAAAGAGACAATTATGCAGAAGAAAAATCTGCAGAAAAGTACAGCTCTCACCAAAAAAAATGTACATTTCCTGATATGCCTTATTTACATGTCTTATCCTTGCTCTAACAGAACAGATT
Source organism: Muscicapa striata striata (assembly GCA_030060385.1). Lineage (NCBI taxonomy): Eukaryota > Metazoa > Chordata > Aves > Passeriformes > Muscicapidae > Muscicapa > Muscicapa striata. Next base: position 3,440,821 of record JAREIS010000010.1, on the reverse strand, counting down.
CAAAGGGGAAGAGGTTAATTTGCTTTTCCGACCACTCAGCCCTTGTGCTCTGCTGAGGTTGCCAAAGAGGATGCTAGTTGCCAATGGAAAGACATCAATTATCAGCTGGACTGAGGTCACTTCTCTAGCTGTAAGGTTAATGGCTTTGTATTGTGTTGTATTATTTCAAACACAATATGTGCATTCAGGGAGAAACCACAGATTCCTGATACAGACAAAAATGAAGAATAAACGTCTTGCTGCTTGAGTCTTGCAGTTATTTTGCAGTATTAATTTTTCCATTTCTGTCCTGCTGTGTACATTGCTTCAGGCAGACAGGATCTCATTGTGGTTTAAATGCTGTGCTGAATCTCAAAAAATTTTGGTTGTTTCTAATTCCACAATAGGCTTTGTGCTTGTTGGCAAGAAAATTTTAAATTTAAAAAGCTGAACTTTAAGTTTTTGAAAGTCAATGCAAAGCCTCCATAGGCTTTACAGTAACTGCAAAAGTTTCTGCATTCATTGTGTAACACACAATGTGTGACACAGTTCTCTATCTCTGACATGGCACTCACATTTCCCTCTTCCACTCGGGCCTCTTTGGAAAACAAGAGCAGTTTATCTGGTCTCTCTGCTCATTCTGGGGCTGGGAGCTGCTCTGGGTGGAGAGTGCCAGTGAGAGTGTATTTACACAGAATCTCTCAGGGGAACTCGGTGACAGAGAGGGCTGGCTGTGCGCCAGCACTGCTGCAGGCTGGGGGAAGGAAACGACACACTGATAAAAATCCCACTCTGCATTTCTGATAGAGAGCTTTTATACAGCAGCATTTAGAGAAAGCATTTTATGCAGCAGCATACATCCGATGTAAATATTACATCTGCTAAACTCACCCCAGCCAATGATGCAAAACTTCAGTATGTATCGCCGTATGTACGTGTTGAACACCTTCACTAGAGCAATGTACATGTGAACAGCTTCCAGTCCCATCCATGTAAAAGGTGGCCAGAAGAAAAAAGTGCAAAAGTGCAGCTACAGCTATGCAGAGGCCGTCAATATCAAAGGATGCAATCCAGCCATCAAGCAAAAATATCAGGTTAAGAAAGAGCAGGGCTGTGCTCAGATTCATCAGGATTTTGGATGGATAATCTCTTCGTAACTTCCTAATGAGAGAAACACAGGTGCACATGATTCACTTGCTGCAATCACACAAACCACCCATTGCAGCTTATTTACCCCTTCAAAAAGTCAGTAAAAGCACAAGGAACTCCTTCCAGCTGGGTTTGTGCAGAAAGACATAGCAGTGTGTGTTTCTGTGTGGGATTGTTGAAGGCTTCAGCTGTGTGTGGTGGTGGTAAACTACCAGTTATTTGGGTCCCTAACCAGCTAATTAACTCCTACAATATTTTAGCAACTGATTTTTTTATTAAAAAAAAACAAAAAAAACTCCACTTTCAAATGGAATATAGACCAGTACTTTTTATTTTAAATTAAAACAAACAAGTATAGCTGATCAGAAAGTCATCTGTGATCATTTTATATGTGGCTTTATATGTTAGCCTAATTTCTGGAATATATTGTCTAGTGGATGTGGTTTTCTGTTTTTTTTAAAAGGGATCTTAAGATGGCTGAAGAATAAGTAAATTTTTAAATGATCCCCATTGAAATATGGGTAACGAGGGGCAGCAAACAATTTCTACCAACTTGAAACAGAACATTACACTATAGGTAATGAAACAGGAATGCAATCATTGAAGATATTTAAAACTTGAAAACCTCCTTCTCCAGCCCCCCTCCATCCCCAGAAAATTATCCTTCTTTAGCAGCTACTATCTCCTCTTCTGTTACAATGCTTTGATGCAGAATGCTTTCTTTGTGTTGACATGACTTGGTGTTCTCTTTTCAGTGTTCACAGAACTGTACCACTTCAAAATTTTTACTTTCTCTTGAGTCACTTTCACATTTCAGCAGGACTTCTGTGTTACACTTCACAATTTATTACAATTTTTTCTCTCTTCTCACATTTTTCTGAGGGGCTATAGAATGTAATTGCTCTAGTTGGAAATTTCTCTTTTTAAATTTGGAACCTGTTGCTCACATAGGCAAGCTTTGCACTTATAAAAAGTGTTTGACAATTAGAAAATAATATCTATCTGTTCAAAATCTAGGGGATTCTGTCTTGGTATAAAGGAAAATTTTGATACACAAAAACTGGAAAAAGACACTGAACTTATGTCCCCTTGAAAAAGTTTCCACTTCACAACACTGTGACCCTGATTTTGCAGGTTTGATTTTTCCTTTTTTTCAAATGTGGACTTCCCCTCCTAGGCAAATAAACCACACTAACCACGTAACTAACTGATTTTATTCTGCACACACAGGTACTTCTTTGTGATGCTCTTCACAGAACTAGTACTTACTCAAAGGCAATGTATGTCAGAAGAGTTGCAGCAGAAAATATAGCAGATATTCCACAGCCAATGTAAGTGATAAAGGTCAGGACCTTGGTGTTCTGTGTGTCGATTTGCGTCACGGTTCTCTGAAGGTCCTGCGAGAGAGGAGGAAGAGACCTCTGCTCTAGGCAGCACCTCTGCTGTGAGCACAGCACTCTGTCCTGGTAATCACTCAAGTGAAACTGAAAAGCATTCTGGAAATACCACTGTAACCTTGACACTGGGGTTCATTTTTACTGTGTGTACTTGGTCTCCAGTTGTTACACCTCTCACTTCCTTCCACTGCTCTTCAAAGCATTGTGCTGTAAGTGTTATAACGCTGGCAACAGCAGATAGAGCCTGGTTCTGATCCTTATAATTCACTACTAAGAATTTAAATATCCTTCTCTGGAAAAGTCTCCAGAGTCCAAACTTTTAAATTCTGTTGCTTGCGTACAACTTTTTTTCAGAAGATGTAAGATTTAGAAAAATGAAATGGGCAACATCGTAGGGAATTTCTGGCCTATTTGTTATTAAAAATCCACAGGAATGGATGTAACTAATTATCTACAGGTGAAACCAAAGGCAAGATATTGCTTTTTAGATTTAGGGTCTGTTTTGATATAAGAACTACACTTTTAACCAGAATTGATCAGAAAAGGAGTGACAAAGACAACAGAAAAAAATTTGGAAATTAAGCAAGAACATTCTAAGGATTTTCTATTTTTTCTGTCTAACTGTAACTGCCACATGGTACCATCTGAGAATAAATACCAGTGTTATTTCCTCTTTTTAAGGACAAGAAAATATGAGAATATTCAGATTTATATCACTGTGGAGGAAATGTGAGCAAACACTAAAAGATAATGATGTAAATTCTACAGTCGTTGTCACTGTTGTCCCTAGCAAAACCAGCTAGCAAAAAGAAACATTAAATGCTACAAAACTTTGCATGTTTTGCACAGAAAGGCAGAGGAGCAGGTTTCTTTTACTGTCCATTCCAGCCTTATATGACACTTTATTTATACAAAACGAGAGTGTTCTTTGAAATAATTTAGTATCTAAATTAAAGTCACAAGAAATTATTTAAATGGAAAAGCAACAAGAATGGTCAAAGCTGTGTAAAAATCTATTGGAATGCAGCTCAAATTCTAAGACCTTCTGCATTATTTCCTACTGCCACTAAAGCATTCAGGGAAGAGAAGGGGCTCATTGAATGTGTCCTAAAGAAAGCCTTTTCTTAATCCTTTTGGGGATGAAAAGTGGAACAAGACGATAATTTAGCTTGCAAGAAGGCACAAAGTTTGTGGCTTTTTCATATCTACATCTCAGCATGATGTGAAGAGAGCAGCTCTATTAAGAAGGGTCTGGAAGGCCAAAGCTGAGAAAGTCAGTGTATGTGGCTGCCTTGTGTGGTTTAAGTCCTTTTTAACACTGCCACAAGTTACTTCAAACCCCAAAAACTTTTACTTAGGAATTATTCCTGCTGTGAATAGGAGCCAACATTTTTTCTGCAGCTATGTTTTACAGGCCAAAGAATGTTAATTTCAGCTGGAAAAAAATGTATCAGCTCATTATTGAGCATAAACAACCACCAAAAGTTAAGAAAAGATAGCGCTATTCAATTTTTTTCCATGTTGGGATTTCTTTTCTCTGAAAACCACTTCACAAGTGCAAATTGCTGGAGGCAGCTGAAGGCTGGAGGCTATGCTGCTTAGGCTGAAGTGTCCCATATGGCTCCCTCTTTCCTCTCCTGGATAGACATTGCTCTGCCAGCCACCCTGTCTGGAGGCTTTTCTTAAGGCTCTGATAGAGCATGGGCTACGTGTTCTGTACCACTGTCCTGTGAGCAGCCTTTTTCTGAGAAGGCCTGTAACAGAAGGCATCCCCAAAACTGATTAAAGCCACATAAGAAAACAGCCAATATGGGCATACACCGTGCAAAAGATGCCACTTCATAGTTTATGACATAAGATAAATCTTGTAAAATTTGTGAACTAGATTTGCAAGGGACAACTCAGCCTTTCGATCTAAGGATTTTTTCTAAGAGAATTCTAAGAGAATTTTTGTGCTTCCTTGACTTTTCATCCTCATTACTATTTTTACTGTCTAGAGGATGTCTTTCTTTCCCTGTTTTTCCCGACAATGAGTCTCTTCTTTTTGATCTGAAAACAGCATGTCTATTTCTCATGCCCCCTTTTTTTTTTTTTCTCCCCCCCTCTCCCCCCTGCAAGCAACTTCTCACTTTCTCAATCTGGAAATTTCAAATAGACTTTCTTTTTCACTTCCCTCTTGTTATATACCTCCTACCTCAGCTGCAGGTCACTTTTGTCAGCTTGTACTGTTAAGGGATATGTCACAGATCCCCTGCAACTTAGGACTCATTAAAATTACTTTTTTATCCTGTCTCTCTAGTGGAAATGTTAGTACTGGGCCTTGGTTGTATTAAGTTGGATGTTATAATATGCTATTTGCATATATATGTAAATACATACATGTATTTTGGTATCACTCAGAAGTCTCAATCTCAACTCTTTTGTGGCACAGTATTTAAAAAAATAAAAATCCATGGGTACATTTTAATTATTTAAAAAATAATATTTATCCACTTGTAAAGAATTTAATAATGATAATAACAACAAAAATAATACTCTTCCATTGCTAACTTTATTAATTATCTCATTCCTGAATCCTTATCACTAGCTACTTTGTTATGAAAAGATAACTTTATGATAATCAGGGAGAAAATCACGTATTATTATTATTAAAAATTATATGCAAAAGAAAGAACTCAAGTAAGAAAAATGAGAGCTGTCTTGACACCAGACAAAAGCTGTGTTGCTGTTCCTGGGAAAGGTAACTTGGTGAGCAGTCAGTTTGCCTACCATTAGGACCCCAAAATGTGTGAGGTGGTTGCATAAGCACACAGTCTCATTTTCGTTGGATTCTGCATCCACCTGGCAGCCCGCAGGGTTCCAGCCACCACTGCCACCTGTGGAAATGAAACATGAGAAACTGCTGTCCAACACACACATGCCAACCTCTCTTCTAGCAGATTTCTCACTTCATCTTGCACAAATGCAGAAGCACGTTCTCAAATTGAATGAGCCACCATTAAAAGCAACTGGGAGAGAAGCAAGTGTCACATTTCCTAGTTTCTTCAAAAAACCACCCCAGATGAGTGTCCCAGAAATGGACTACTGAGCAGAAGCAACAGATGGAGATGTGTAACAGGTAGAGAGCTTTTTGGTTGGTGAGTAAGACATCATAGATCACGCATTGACGCATGCCTTAGTTTTACCCAGTGATAAGATGGTTTTAGAACTCCTTTCCCCGCCACTGATGTGATGTCTACACCTGCCTGCCTCCCACTCATATATCCTCAGGCACATGAAAGATTTTTACGGCCCAGGAGCAGAGGGTTCCGCCCTTCCTCTCTGCAACATGTAACGCAGAAGGTCAGATCCAGATGCATTGGTAATCCCAATGATCTCTGGTGGCCTTACAAAAAAACATCAAGTGAACTATTCCCAAACCACCCCCACTTGAAAAGTCCATTCTGAAAAACAAGTAGAAAGATTTCAGTTTTAAAAATTAAATGTTAAAATTAAAATTTGTTTCTTTTTTCATTTTTTCCCTGCCAAAATATGAACTAGTTTTGTGAAATCATTCATATTCTCTGACTCTTAAAGACATTTTTCTCACAGCTCTTGAGAAAATCCAGAATAATTTACTCTGTAACTTCAAGACAATCAAACACTCAAATTCAAGACATTCTCTCAAAATACTGTGAAGAATACTGTGAAGATGTTCCAAAACCACTTAAAACTCTTTTCCACTCAAGCAGCCACTGGGAATAGTTTCCTCCCTGTGTGTTCCTCCTTTAATGTGATTCTTAAGTTCAGCTTCCTAACTAGTTTCTATGATTTTTTGCTCATTTTAATCCTCTTGCATTCTCCTCAATTGCTTTATCTGTATTTCCTGCTTTGAAATACAAATTTGGATGGTAAATTTTATATCTTGCAAGACTCTGTGTACTGAACCTCTCCGTTCAAAATCCTACAGCTCTATTTGTTTCAATGTAAGGAGGAGAAACATATAAGCAGTGATCTCTAAAACAGAGACATCTGGAAAGCCATCCCAAAGAACAACTTTGTGTAAAGGATTAAGAGCCTGAGTAAAACATGACACAAAGGTTTGGCAGTAGTGACCATTCTTTGATGAAGAATGGTCTAAAATGTTGCTTTATTATTGTGTGTCTCCATATATGATCAAAAAAGCTGAGGATCTGTAACAAACTTACACCTATATAACCCAGTTTTTAAAGAAATGAACAGTTAAAAAGTATGACTAAGAATCATCCACGTGTCTGAGTAGCATTATAATTTAATTTGCTCATACAGACACATCAGTGAAAAACCGCAGATATGGGAAAAAGCTGGGAAAACTTAACAGAAAAATTTAAAATGGTAAAGGCATTTACATTAAAAACAAACTTTAAAAAGGGGTGCTTAACATTTGCTGTTACACGTAACTATACTACCCAGAAGAAATTACACACTTCATTGAGTGGACTTTATTGAATCCTGTAAGGATTGATTTGGAACCAAAACAGCCAATTGTGTGACCAATTTGTGTGACCAATTTTACAGCTCGGACACATTTATTCACCTCATGAAAGAAATTAGAATACTTTTAAACTTACCATTTTTGTTCATGTCCCAGAAGACACAGGTAGGTTTAGGATCTTCCTAAGAACAGATGTAAAAGTAGACTTTATATATCTCTTCAGACATAAATCTCAACAACATTTACAACAGATGTTGCAATGCATATATTTTCATTTAATGAGCAGAAGAATCCATATCATTGAATTGTTGAAAACTTGCCTAAGTGTCAAATTGGAGGTTTTTTCTGCTAGAAAGACGGATTTGTCCAAATTGCAAAATCCAGAGCACTGCTTCTGTGTAGTGTTTGATGATTTCTTTTGTACATCCTCAGAATAATGAAGTTTTCTTGTTTTACTGAAATTATCCATGAATATGATGTCTTTATAGAATCTAAGTAGTTTTTACTGTTTACTTCCTTTGGGCTTCTCCGTGAATCCTCTACATAAAGCCTGAAAATGTTTAAATGCCTGCTGAACCCTAGTGTAGGTTGTTTTTCCTCACCTTAAAATATTCATTGTAATGCAATGGAAGATAAAGTTAATCAAGCTGTGAAAATTACCAACCAGGTTCTCATTACACAAACTATTTACTTAGGTATTGCATTTTAACATTTTCTTAGCGTTTCAAGTGCTATTGCCTCTTTTGAATTTGATACTGAGAATGGAGTCAAGCTCACACATTTTCAAACTGGAACAGTATGTGCCAAAATGTTGCATTTGGTCTCTATTTCCCTAAATTTACTGTAGTCATCTTTTATTAATGTTTTTCTGTCTATTCCTCTGATGAAAACCACATAAAATCAAAATAATTCTGGGAACTATTAACAAAGCGAAAAATGTTTGGTCAAAGAATTTAAGTAATTATGAAGTTCCAGTGTAATAAATCATGTCCCTTGACCTTGGTCATAAATATGGTCATTAACAAAGGTTTCACCTATAGTTATCGGCACAGAAATTACTTCTGAGAGACAGAATCAATGATCTGGCAGATAAATGTTAGGTCATAAATGGAGGATGAATGCATGAGGATGGGAGAGATTATTTATTTCCACTTTTTGCTTACTTGCTTTTGTTCTAGACTTCTTAATTTCAATTTGATCTTACTCAAAATCCATCCGTATAAAGCAGGCTATAATCTTAGCCTTTGCCACATACAATCTGCATTCCTGTTCCTCTGAATAATCAGTCTTGTTTTACCTGAATTTTGGTATGCTTGATTGTAACCTTCACATAATCCTGAAGATCCTGAATGGTTAAGTTGCCAATACTGCATGCCACCACAAAACTGGTCAAATTGGCAGGATTTTCAGCATCCTTCAAGAGATTAAGAAAAATATAGTAAGTGCTTACATAGCACATAATGGAAAAGCCAGAGTACACAGTTTCATTTTTGCAGTGTGCCAGAATAAGTAAGTTGTCAGCATTTCTGTACTTTTGATCACTCAATATAAAGAACATTATGCTTATAAAAGCAAATTATGAGTTAGCCTCATGGAAGCTTCCCTATTTTCCTTGTAGCCATAAACATGCAGAGGTACAATTATAGAGAGAGGTTAGAAGGCAAACAAAATTATAACTCAAACAATGTGGCAGATAACAACCCATGATATGATTAGCTCATTTCCCTAAACAAGCATGAACTAACTCACTTATCTTTTTGTTGACACTGTTCTTTAGTAAATGCAAAGTTTTTAGAGAATAAACTGTTTTCTGCATAGAGCTGTTAAATCAATGAATGACTATGAAGTAGTAAACAAATTCAAAGCAATGTTACATACTGAAGGGGATAGCATTTTCTGTAAGATATTATTGGATAGGAATTTAAACAGAATTCTGACATTATCACTGACCAGTAAGATTTTTAACCTGCATCTGACAATTTTCCAGAAGAGAAGGTTTCCTTGGAAACTAACTATTAATTGTAATGGAAGTGCACTGGCAATGCTATTTTCCTTTTGATAGGCTTCTATTGAAACCTGCATATTTAGATGGGAAGCTTGGGCAGATCTTGGGTCAAATTAAGTATTCTATTGCCACTCACTTTCCCTCCCAAAATCTGGTCCGCCAGACTCCTGAACTCTTGATTCCTTCCATTTAGGAGTTTTGTTAACATAACAAGATGTCAGGTTTCAGCTCAGCACTGGGCTTGTGAGATCCCACCACTCATGAGAGACACTATAGCTTCAGTTATTAAGTGCATATTATCCTGAGAAGAATATTCTTTTTCTTAAGAACCATATCCAAGAATTTTCACACACAGTATTTCAGGTTATACTGGAGCTTTGTGCCAAAATTTCCTAAAACCTTAAAAATTGATGAGGAAGGAAAATGCAAATTTCTGGCAGTTCTTGAGTATTCAGAGAAGAAAAAGTCTCTTGGCTAACACCTAAATTTGAACATCTGACAAAGTCTATGGAAGTCCTTGTACATATTTCCACAGGTTTCAGTGGATTCCGTCTGTAGCAGATAAGAAAAATGAGATACAGTTGGTCTCTTTAGGGAAAGCAATTTAATATATTCTTATGTGTGCATTAAATAAAATACAGATTACTACTTATTTAGCCATAAGGCTGTGCTCAGCTGAAGTTCGACAGTTCCTGCATAGATGTTTACACTGAACACACCTGCCTTTGGTGAAGTGAATCCCACCCTGAACAGCTTTTATATAGTCAGAATTCTAAGTAGTGGAACCACCTTTAATGAATTACAAGACAAAACTTATGAGAATTCTCTCAGTTGCAATAAAATAACCCACCCCCTCCAATGTTGCAAAGTATATTTCACTGTTAGTTGAATACTTTTAAGAAATACAGCTAATAGCATTCAGATATTTGTAATTGCATGTGGAAGAAATATGAAATGCAATAAAAATTAAATACCCTTATAATATTGGATAAAGTTATTTAAGATGGCATGTGGATCAGTTTATTTGTAGGCCTTTTTTTAATCCTGTTTTTCTTTAACTTCCTTTATTTTTAGACTTCCTAAAAATGTGAGGATCACACATTTTTAATTCATTGTGTTAAACACATCACCCATGAAGAGTTTGAAAAACACACAAAAAATGAAAGGCATTTTAATTGCAAATTAAGGTGCAATTTTTGTGGGTTTTGTTTTTCAATGGCTTATTACATACCACTTAGAAATGCATTCTAGCACCATTAAGGGACACATTCCAATTTCATATGATTTTATGCCATTATGACCAGCCTCCATATGTATTCTTCTGGGCTTTTTTTTTTTAATTAAAGATATCCATCCTGTTTTTCTCAAAAGCAGGCTTAAAAGGAATACAATTTAAAATAAAAATACTTTGGGGTGTATTTCAGAAGGCAACTGTGGGTCATGGGTATTTTCTTGCCTAGATTATCTGAAGAATCTGGATACACTGCCAATAAAAACGATAATATAGGGACAATACAATACTACTGAGTTCTGCGGATGTACAAGAGCCAAAGGTCACTTGAAATACTGATGGGAAAACAAACTCAAGTCTTCTGAGACACATTCTACTGTTCACCATGAAACAATGTTTCCTTCTTAATTACCTTTCTTCTTTTTTTTTTTTTCCCCCCCCCAAATAAATGTGATTTTGGTTTTCTTTTTCCAAGTTACAAACTCTTCCTAATATTTTTGGCACCAACCATACAGGCAATATTTACAATTACCATTTGATAAGACCCATAAAATCAAATACCAAATCTACCAGAGCATGTTTATGTTTCAGGTACAAGTACTGTTATTCTTATTCCTATTAAAATACGGTATGCTTATCAACATAGGTATGAAAAGAATAGTGCATATATATATGAACAGAAGTTCTCTGGCTGCTAACCATCAGCCCAGGGTTTCCAACTGAGCTGGATATGACTGTTAACCAGCTCTTAAAAAGAAAGGAGAGTACTTGGCAGTGTTACATGCCAAATTCCCTCCTAATAGAAAAGAACCTGGCTCCACTGAACATCAAGTAATGCATTTTAACAGAAGTTAAAGGCTTTTAAAAAGGCTTTTGCTGCTTTCCTCTGATTTCAAGCAGTTGGGATACAAGTTTCCATAGATTACCTTGAGAAAAGGTTTATTTCACATGTGAGAGGAATCTGCAGTTGAACCACCGACTTCAACTTAATTTGTGCACTTCAACTATTTTGCTGCTCTGGACATAAGGTTGTCTTTAGTGCCTAAATTTGCTGTTGTCTTTAATTCCTGTAACTCATGAAATACTGTGAAATTATTACACTACAGGAAACTTTTAGGAGCTGGCTTTTATTCACCCTATCTGAAATTACTTCAAGCGCATTAACACTTACCTGAAAAAGACCATTTTTATTGAAGAAAGTAAACTGAGCCCTGGATATAACTTCAAACTCATCCTGACTTAAATTCTTCAGTAAACTTGGTGGCAGAACAACAGAAGCGATGGCACTTGTCTGATCCTTGTCAAAATCTATCTGTTAAATAAAAACAACAGGAGAATATGTTCAAACAATAAAAAAAACCATCTGTTGTCCCCAGCTGGGTTCACACTCTTACAAAGAAATATCTATATATTTCTGGACTAGAACCAATCACCACTAAAACAACTTGTGCTATGTAAGAGTTGATGCAATAAATACATTTTTAAAGGCTGGAGAGGTTTCCCACTTTTCCAGCATGAGATCAGCCTTCTGCTACAAAAAGATATTAGATAAAACCAACAAAGAAACAAACTCCTCCACTGCTATAATGATGATTTGGAAATAATGAGATGGTAATTATGACAGTCATAACCATTTTCAGTAACGTTCAAGATACTTTTCCATGCAGCAAACAATGTTGAAAACTAAAAAATATGCTCTGAATCTTTCTTTGTTAAATTGTGTTAGTTAGCTTGAGCTACACATGTGAAATACTTCACTAATGAGCTTTCATAGTTTCTCTGTTACATGAAGATTTAAAAATTATTAGTGTCATGTCTCCATATTTACAGTCCTACATAGCAGAAAAAGGACACTTTCTGACATTATATAAATTTAATTTTCACTGGCAATGTATCAGAAATCTAAAAGCTCTCTGTGGCCCAGGAATGTAACAAGTGAGTAGAAAATAAAAGAGGATGCAACCCTGCATTTTATTAGCAACTCGATGACTGATCACTTTCCCACCACGGCCAACTGAAGGTGTGCCACCATATGCATTGAAGGAAGGGCAGCAAGCCAGCTCACAGTGGCTCTATAGTAAAAGCACTTAAGAATTTTACTGTGAGATATGGGAACTCCCACTACTGACTTCCCCAGAGGCATCCTGGTTGTGTATTTATGGCTCTCACGGACAATTGTGTAATTCTAAAAGTACCATTAGCTAATAGAAAGCTAAAAGTCATAGGCTATTGACAGATTATTCACCCTTGGAAATCAGTAAGAAGTAGCTCATAGGCATCTCCTGACAGGGATAAAAGCAATTCAAAACCTGGTTTTCAGAGGCTGATTCTGCCACAGTAAACAGAAACTGTGTATGTGATAAAGATGTCCCATTAGGCATTGTCTGCAAATAGATTGAAAAAGGCTTCTCCAAAGAAACATGGATATATGACAGGAACAGTTAAATAATATGAATCACCAAAACCTAATTTAGTCAAAGGTTTGGCAAGAAACATAAAGACACAGGGGACTGAAATAGAATCTTTCCAAATTGCCATGGATAAATTTGCTTGGTATCTACTTTAAGGAAAAAAAAAAAAAAAAACTCTGGAAACATTCTGACATACAGCCTGAAGAGTTTAATGTTCCCTGATGAGCCTAGAATAGATCATCACATCACGGGTGAAAAACCTGGGCTTTCACAAGGAAATCTCCCTTCAGCAGGGATAGCAAGTATCTTTCTGACAGGCATGGAAAATATAAATGGTGCCCACAGCTGCTGCAACACTTCTGGAAGGAAGGATGCTAAGAATTCTCAATCAGCTGTTGGAAATATGAAAGTCTGAGAAGAAGCGTGTGTTCCAATAGGAACATTATAAATAATTTGATGGAGTTTGGATTTTGTGATTATTTAGACAGTACTGTAATAAATGATTCCAGAACAAGAAAATTCCTGGATGTCCTCAAGCCACAGATGGTAATTCCTGTTCTATGTGCGATCATCCAAAACCTGGCTTTAGAATTTTCCTTTCCTCTTTCTATAAATAAAGGATGAAATCCGCAGGAGAAACATTCCTTTGATAACAAAGAGCTATTCAGCTTCACAAACAGCTAGTGAGCTTCATTAATATGAGAGCTAATAAAAAGTAGATTTGCAATCACCAAAAATTTTTGATAAAATTGATTTAAAGAAATTTTAGCTAAAATATCTAGGATGATAAATATGTGAAAAATCAAGTACATTAAATCTATTTTTATCTCTTTAAACATTTGGGTTTTGAGCCAAAGTCTATATAAATGCACTACTATATTACTACTACATTTTCTAGATAGTACACTTTTTTCTGTCTTCATTCTTGTTTTGATTTTTACAGTATATAATATCTTATAAAATGATCAGACATTTATTAGGATTGTTGTGTTGCCAATTTGCAGAAGGTATTAATTTTTTTCCATACAATATCTATACTCTAGTGATTAGTCTTTAACTGTTTTTATAATGCCATATTTTGTTGAATTCAGTTTTAGTTCCTCTGGCCCAAGTGACAGATTTTTTTTCTTTTTCTTTTTCCATGCAATATTTTCTGTGTGTTTCTCCAAGTAAGACTCACTGTACTTGAATAGTTTAACACCCAGGAAACTGAGATGACATTACCACTGCCACAGACTTCCTACTTAACTGAAAAAAATTAAATTGCTCTGCTTTTAGAAAGCCTTTAGGTGCCTTAAGATGCAAACAGGTATGTGGTGAAATTTATAATATTTTGGCACCTCACCACTACTGATTTCAAAAGAATCACTGGAAAATCCTATAGGCGCTCATGTGCATCTCAAACAGTATTTCAAACTTTTAGTTGTCTGGTTTTTTCTATTTGTGGAGAAAAAAGAAAAAATATTTTTGGGGTGATGATAAATATCTTAACTATAGTATCTGCCTGCATACTGTAGCACTGGAGACCTTCCTAAGTTTTGTGTTATCTCTTTTTGTTTTATTTTTAATGCCTAAGCTGGTCAAGCTCCACATGAATGACTTGAACTGCCTCAGATATCCTAAATGGTACAAGCCAATCAACCTATGTAGGGACAACTAGATTAGATTTAGGTTTCTCTTAGCACTAAATGTTAAAATTTTACTGGAAGGTTGAAGAACTATCGTATCTGCAGAAATCTATGTAGATACCTATATCTAAGTATCTTATTTTAAAGCTGAAAGACAACAAAAGAGTTGTTAGATATGATGTACAATGCTCAGTACTGCAGATTGTTCAAGGTTATTTTCCTTTTTCACTAGTAAAAAAAACCCCACAAAACTAAAAAAGGGTCAAGTGTGTTCTGGATTTATAAGCCAAATAACTTTTTATCTGCATGGAATGTGAGTTTATCTGTGTTTCCTGTCACTCAAGGAAATACTACATTAATCTGTTATCTGTTTGGATGATTGTAGGAAAAAGGAAATAGAAAGTAGGGGGAGAACTGGGAGTTGTAAGTGGATTTATAGGAACCACAGTAAACACACTTGGAAGAACAGGCACATTTCATGTTCAAATACTACTGCTTGTTCTGTACCTGGAAATCAGATGCATTATTCTGTGGACTGACGCTGAAAGAACCACCTTTGAATGCAGTTGAATTTATAGAAGACACTCCAAGTGCGAGATTTCTTGTTGAAATACTCATGGATGGTCCATCAAAATGGATTTTTAAAGCCAAGGCATCAATAGTTTTTAGAGCTCTAAAGACAGAAATAAAAATTACTCTGAACACTTAATACAGAAAAAACCTCCACCTGCATGCTCCTTGCATCACAAGATGATCCTCTTTTTGCTATGTTTCTATCACCCATCTGTGTACTCACAAGGAGACTGTTAGGCTGTAGATTTATGTATCTCTCTAGAAAACAAAAGCTTTTGACTGATAGAAACTGTGTGACTGCATATCACAGCTCCTGAAATAATTTTACAATACTTGTATCTATGCTACATCATGTATCAGAAGGCTTTTTTTCCATCCAAATACTTTGTCTTTGTCATGCACACTAAAAGAAATATTTGTTTATCTATTTTGGAAAATTATTTTTGATGGAAATCAGAAAACTTTGATTTTCTGGTTTGTCTATACATGGAAGGATGAATCCTTACAGCCTTGCAAGTTGCTCTCAAAAGCTTTTCTCAAATGCAGAAGTACTTACTCTGATGATGAGGCTGCCAATACACTGTCTGAACTGGCTAGAATATTGGAAAAAATTGTCACCACGGTAGAACCCAGAGATTCATCAATTTCTTCATCGTTCACAATTTTTTTGAGCTTCTGCACAACATCATTTACTTTGTCTGAGGTCAGCTGCTGCCCCTCACCAGTGAGATTCAGAAGCTGATTGGCGATATCTGCTGCATTTTCTGTGAGCATACAGAATCAAGCAAAAGGAGAAAATAATGCATTACAGGCCTGAAGTAACCCAAAGAAATACAAATTTTTATCATCACTGTTGAAAGCTACAGTATGTTCTATGGTATTTGTAATGAACATGAGATTTCATAATTTTGTCAAATTTATAGGGTTTTTTTTTAAAGTATGTAGGACCTGCTGATTATATACTATGCTCATCGGCTGCCTTGTCTTTGTTTTGATTTGAGTTTGTAAATCAGAACTATTACAGAAAGGGGTGATTGAATGACAAAGAGAGGAATACAATGCATACTTATCCCTTTTTTTTTTTTTTTTCTCTCCTTATGCTATCTTTTCTTTTTCACTGGGAAAAAATTTTACTCTTGAAGTGAAACAAATGCATCCAAAGTCTCTATCACTGAAAAACTGTTCACTCTCTTAAGCTTTCTGAAGGAAGTCTGACCCCCTTGCAAATGCTTCAGTTCTTTCAAAGGATGCTACTCTTACTTGTCAGAGGCCTGGCAAGCACAGCACACAAGCAAATTTCATGAGGAGAATCTTCCTGGAAAGTTTGATAGCATGTCCAAAGGCAAAACATGTTAAATTGTAATTTCAATGCCACCTGGACAGAAAGCTAATATAAACACTAATCTTTAACAACATCAAAATATTTGTGATTTAACGGAATTTGCAAATAAGATTTTGAAAGTTTAGTTTGCAACTAGCTGTGGGTTGTTTTTATAATACTGTGTTTTGATATATTTACTGTAGAAAGCTCATTTTAGATGACATGATGTTTTTCATATAATCTGACTGCAAGTACCCAACTGACTGAGTTAGGTAGCCAGGCCCCCTAGGACACCTCTATCAATGAAGAAAGAAAAAGAGGCTTCTCCAGGACAAAAATTCAGAACAGGAGCTTTAAGTCATATGTTTCAGAGCACCATTCTCTTCACTAACTTTGGCACTAAAAAAAGGGACCATAAAATGGTTTTCTTGTTATTTTATTACTCTTTCATGGCCAGAATGACATAAAGGGTTACTTTAGAAACAGAGAGTAAATCTGAAAATGTCTGATTGCAAGTCCAGTAATGAGAGCAGGAGTCTTTCCCTTGGCAGGCATACAAAATATTTAAAAACCTGTCCTAACTTGAATATCAAATAGAGGTAAGATACCACCTTCCTTTACTCTTGATTAAATTGCCTGAAGAGCCGGATTTAATTCAGTAATTGGTTTCTAGAGCTTTAAATGGGTGAGCTGAATTGAACTTGGATGCACTTCCCCAGAGTTTAATTATTTACTTTGCACAGATTTTTTTAGAAAGGTTTAGAAAAGATATCCTTCCAAAGACTAACACAAATATACCCACCTGTGCAATTTCTAAGATCAGGTTGACCCCAGTATGATGTATAATTCTGCAGACCCAAATAGCTAAAGAGGGAAAAAGACAAAATTCACATGAAATATTGTAACAAAATTACATAAATGTTTCATAACTCTTTTTAGCTGTCATTGTGTCCACTCTTCTCAATTCCCAATATTTGTAGCAACATGGGCCCTAGTGAAACACAATATGTGTACTTGACAGTGAAAGTATATGAGTGATTAAATGATAGTGCTGAGAGAAACCCCAGTTTTTCAGCAGAAATTCTGGCCATGTATTTCAGGAAAGACCCAAACATTGACACAAACTATTACATCCCTATTATGGCCTAGTCAGATGCTGTTTCTATAATTTCTCCTTGATATAAATGGCATTAATCTAGTCAATAGCAAGACAATACCTCTCATAAGAACATGCATAGGAGCCATGTGAAGGTATAAATTTATTTCACCAATGAAAACTAGGATAAGTAGCTATTAGATCCAGGTCCAAAGTGAGGGGCAGATATAATTTTTTTTTTTTTTTTTTTTTCCATAGCAAAATGCAGAATCATAGAATGAGTGGGTCAGGTTGGAAGGGACTACATTGGGTCACCTGGTTGAACCTCCTTGCTCAGGCAGGGTCATCCCAGAGCACCTGGCACAGGATTATGTCCAGATGGTTCTGAGCAACTCCAGTGAGGGAGACAACACATCCTTTGTGGGCAACCTGGTGCTTGGTAACCCACACAGTAAAGAAGTTCTTCCTCACATTCAGGTGGAACTTTCTGTGCATCAGTTTCTGTTCACAGCCCCTTGTCCTATTTCTTGGCACCACCAAACAGACCCATTCTCTTGCCAACCTCCATTCACTCATAGACATTGATGAGGTGCCCTCAGTCATCTCTTCTCAAGGCTGAGCAGGCCCAGCTCCCTCAGCCTTTCCTCATAAGAGAGATACTCCAGTCCCTTAATCATATTTGTCACCCTGTAAAAAGGACTCCAAAATTAAACACACTTTTGCCTCAGTTTTCTTTGAAGACAATCATGTTGTCACAGCTTGGAAAAAGGCAGGACAGTTAATGGGAAAAATGTATCCCTCTACTCAGCACATGATAAAATAACATTATTCCTCAGCTGATCACATTTATTGTAATAGCACAGCTAATCACCTACTGTAGAATGCAGATGACTAGAAGAGTCTGTTAGAAGAGCTCCCTCTTCTCTCCAAACAAATCCCACCAGTGCTCCATATTGGAAAAAGCTAGCAGAGGCAGAGGCAAGGAAGGCACAGCACAGGGCAGAACACAGTAATTTATTGTTTTTTAATGAGAAGTGCTGTACATAATCAATGGTACAGTGTAGACCACAAATGAATAATAAAGATATGCAATACTGGGACAGCGAAGGTCAGAAACCCTAATTTTTAATGATTCTGAGGCTCTGACATAAAAACAATTTGATTTCTTCACTACCCACTCTACAAGAAAAGTTGGTCAGTCAAAATCAGTTCTTATACAAGATTAGGAGGCTGAGGAAGTGAGTTATTTAAATATAATGTGGGCTGCTTTCCTGTTTGGCAAAGAAACTCAAAGCTGATTCATATCCATGTTGCCATACTGTTTGGAAAGAGTAAAAGATCTGCTCCTCTCAGAACATGTTCCAGATGCAATGTGGGTGGATAAGACTAATATATTGCATTTAATAGTAATAATCCTAAATACTGAAAGAATTAATTAATATTGCATCATCATAACCATGTTTAAGGCACTCAAAGGAGATCAAAGCCATAATGTTTTGGTAATATATAAGCAGAAGTAATAATGTTCCCATTTTACAAATGGGAAATGGACATACAGAGTCAAAGTCTTTTGTAGATGTTTGCAAAAAACCTCCTACATTAGGGAAAATTTCTTAAACCTTAAAAACTCAAGTTCAAATATTTAAGCACAAGATTATATATACCCCCCCTTCGATTATGACTAATGACTGGCAAAATATTTCTTTCACAATTTCTTTACTTTTCCCCTAATGAGATGAGGTGTTTTGGATTAAACCAAATGCACATCTCATCTTCATAGAATTTTATTCTAATTCTTACACAAGTGAGACAGTAGTGATAGAGTAGTAGCAAATGTGAAGCTTTGGGTACAGTAACATAAAGGTCATGGCCAAGTGCAAGGTCCTGCGTGTGGGTCAGGGCAATCTCAAGCACAAATAGAGGCTTGGGAGGAGAATGGATTGAAAGCAGCCCTGAAAAGTAGGACTCTGGGATGTTGGTGGAAGATGGAGCCCAGAAAGCCAACCACATCTTGCTTGCAACCAGCTGCATCCAGCTCTGGGGCTTGCAAGACAAGAAAAATGTGGACTTGTTGGAGCAAGTCCAAAGGAAGCCCACAAAAATGATCAGAGGGCTAGAAGACCTTTCCTATAAAGAAGCTGAGAGAGTTGGGGTTGTTCATCCTGGAGAAGAGAAGGCTCTGGGGAATTTCCAGCACCTAAAGGGGGTACAAGAGATCTGGACAGGGACTTTTTACAAGGGCATGTAGCGACAGAACAATGGCAAATGGTTTTAAACTGAGAGAGATTAGGTTTCAGTTAGATATTAGGAAGACTTTTTTTTTTTTTTACTTTGAGAGTAGTGAGGCACTGGCACAGGTTTTCCAGAGAGGTTGTGGATGCCCCATCTTTGGAAGTGTTCCTGGCCAGGATGGATAGAGCTCTCACCAGCTTGGTCTAGTGTGAAGTGTCCCTGCCCATGGCAGGGGGGTTTGGAACTAGATGATCTTTAGGCTCCCTTCCAACCCAAACCCATTCTATGATTCTATGACTTGAATAAAACAGTGTAATTCTGTAAGAAGATGTTATTTTTATAGTAATGTTGTATATGTATTAATTGTGGGCCCCAATATGCCCTAAGGAAGTGGTAGATGACTCTTTTTTTCTTATCAGTGAAATACATACAATTACTGCACCACCTAATTTCTCATGGTATAGAAAAATCTTCCTGAAATACAATACCAGCCAATGGCAACCATTTGATATAACTAAAAAATAACTATATATAACCAGAAAGTTGCATCTGAAACAACTCAGCCTCTCAGATATAAGAACACCTACCAGGTTCTTGATGCAGTCTGAACTGAGCTCCCATGGCAAAATGTGAAGTTGGTCACAGTAGGCCTGGTATCTGGCCAGAAATAGTTTGGAGGGTTTTCTTCGGCTAAACATTTTTCTGAAAAAATGAGTATATCCACGTTAATAGTAAATTTTTTCACCTAATAATTTTCCATTTTTGGTCCGCAGCTATCAACCTGTCTACAGTACAAAACTGCCTTTAAATGAAATGCTTGGTTGTTTGCAATAGAGTGGCAATAGAAGGATGCACGACAGGGGATCATACATGCTGCTGCTGCTCAGAGGAAAGAGCTGAACGAGCAGGCTGCATCCATCTGCACTCCAGCAGCCTCCACCTCCTCCCTCCCAAAGGAAGGGCAACCTTTGGCAGAAGCTGAAGGGGAAGAGATGAGAGCTAAAAGAAGACTGATTAAGGGCAACTGTTGTCAGGAACACAAACACCACTCAGAAGTGGGGATGAGAGGCCTTGGAGGTCCAACATTTCTCATTTTAGCTCTGGCTGTAAAGTATATTTCATTACCCTCAAACCACCAGAGGAGCTGTCAGGAACCATCCCAGCCTCTTTGAACCAGGCAGCAAGACACTAAAGCAATCTGGACAACTTTGTGTTAAAATTCATATTTTGAGCATGGCTCTTTGAGATTAGTGGAACAACAAGGCTTATAGGGACAATTTAAAATCTGAAACAGTCATACTGTTTGAAAATGTGTGATTATTTTAACACAGAAGGTGCTTATTTATAAACAAGCAAAAAAAAAAAAAAAATTGTTGTGTAACAAAGCTGAACACTACTTACCCACTGGATCAACATCCACAGTATGAAGCTGATATCCTTCTTCCATGGTTCGATTATTACTTATCAGCTTCTGTCGGATGTCTTCCTCTTCCAAATTGATGTTATTGGTAGAATTATAAACTAGAAGAGCCAAAGCGCTAAAACTGCAAAGAAAATCATCCAAGTGTTTCAGCAGAACAGCAGAGGCCAAATGTGGAAATAAAAATATCTGACAAACTCTGGTTTTCTGAGTATGGAACAGTGTCACCAAAACAGTGTTACTCATTATCTGTAAATTAATTTTTATATATATATAGGGCCATGACAAGAAAATATGGTTGAGAAATTTAATCTTCTAGTTACCTTTAAAGAAGCATCTCATAAAAGAGCTAAAAAATGTTTTCAGAAGAGTTCAAAAGATGAAACCATAGAGCTGTGAGTTCTAAATGGGCTCTAATTAATTTAAAAAAATATGGTTGCTACTGGCTTAGGAACTTAAGAGCTGATTCATCCCACATCACAAAACTTGTCAGGGTGGGACAAGTCATCCTCTGGAGGATCCACCTCTACACTGACTACAGAGAAAGACCAGGAGATTAACAAAGAACAGATGCCTAACATTTAAATCTCTTAAAGGTTTTTATGGAGTGAAAAACACCCTGACATACTTCTGAAGCTTTTACTCATAATTAGGAAAGTGGAGCTCCTCAGATGACTAATCAAAGTTTGAGCACTAATAGCTGCTCTGTACTGTAGCCCACTGCTACTTTCTTGGACATTAAGAAGTAGTTCAAAGTGCCCAAGCCTCTTTCCTGTGAACAAAATAAAACAGTCCCCACCCTTGTCCAAAAACATAGCTTTTCTGGAAGGGAAATCATGAACAGCAAACCAGTTCTAGCAGGACACAGGAAATAAGCCCAGAGTGGAAGGCTCAGAAATTTCCTCCTGGGACAAAAGAAAATGTTGGAGATGAGAACATGTCAGTACCCAAGAGCATTGCTTGGCTCTGGCTAGTAGGAGGTAAGCCACTAAAGCATGGAACATTGGATGTCCATGGGAGCCAAAATGTGGAAAAAAGGAAAAAAGCAAACACACTTTGGGCTGTCTTCATCTTAGCCTTGCCCTTGGATACCCATCAGCCTGATTAAAGACAGACCTTTGGAGTGTGTGAGCTGTTCCTGGCAGCCTGGGGACTGGTGGCACTGCCAGCACACATACAACGAGCAGGGCACACACCCATCAGGGGGGATTTCACCTGTGGCCCCCTGTGCAAGAAAGTAACAGTGAGCAAAACGGTGCTCTACAGGATGAAGAGAAGCAGAAAAAAATCTGTAGGGATGCTGAAGACCGTCAGTAGGTTTTCAGGTACTCCCTCCTAGACAGATCAGGACTTCAACTAAAAAAGTCTTTCAGAAAGAGATCCCCATGATGACAGCTCAGATTTGCGCTTTCCAGATGTGCCTAATTTTCTTGACATATTCACTGTTTAACTGGTAACATGTTGCTGGAGAAGAAAGATAAAAATGTGACCACCTGCAGGCTTGGCTTTCTCCTTTCCCAGTGGATGTATTTTAGCAGAAAAATTCCAGCTCTCTCTGGCCAGGTCACTCCTTCCCTGCTCCCAGAGATACTGAGTTCCTCCTAACATTCCTTTGGTCTCTGTGGAGTGTTTAACAGGTATATGGCAAATAGACTCAGTAGGGTGGATATGCATTACAGGCTTTTGCTGTATACCTCAGATATGTTACAAGCACAAATTTATTACAGCATTTATTTTTAGCAGAAGTATGGAAATTGCCTACGGGATTGCCAATTCCTTCACCCCTCCAATACTCCAACTCCAGAGTCTCCTGGCACTTAACCATCTTTCCTAAAAGATTCTGGCTTCATTCGTTTATTCCCTTTACTTCAGAAGAGGAAAACTTAATATACTGATGCCACTCCCTACCTCAGCACTCTGGCTGCAGAATAGACATTCTGAACAGTCACTACTGCTCAGCTGCCTGCTTCAGGATTCCCAACTAACCAAAATTATATTTAGTATCCATACCTGCAAGGAAGGATAACGCAAACAAAATAGAAGGGATAATGATAGATGAGGTAGAACCAGTTGCAGTTATGCTGAAAAATTACAGAAAAAGTATTGATTATGAAGAAGTGATAAAAATAATCTCTTAAACCAATCTGTTGTTTTCTGAGAAACTTTTAGAGCACAAGTCATGTATACTGTATAATAAGAGCCTACTCCATAATATGATGAAAACAATTTCCACAAACTTTTCAGAATGACTCATGCTAGCTTCCTAGACTAAATAAATACCTTTTAACTTGACAGCTGACGCAATATGAAGTTGAGTGCTTCCTTCCACTTTTGTCACACTCAGATCCCAGAAAGAAAACATTATAATAGTAAAGAGTAAATTCTCAATTTGGGAAACAGTAGGCCTGCACTCAAATAAATGGCAATGCTGCCATGCTCTGCTGGTGGCACTGGATTTGCCACATCCAACTTTAAGTCTTTTATTGTGTGACATATAAAGGCAGATAGATTCTCATAGCAGCAATCAAGTATAAGTTATGCATCATCTACAGTAACCTGTACTGCCAGCATTACTGCCATTGATATAATAAAAAGAAATGGACAGTTGTGTAGGTAAACACAACAGGGATTAGTATATTTCTCTTTTCTTTGACTGAAGTGGTGACAGCTGGAGCAAGCAGGAAAGCTTGGGAAGACCAGTGTCTACCCCACTTTGTCCTGGTCTGTGAGCTAAGCTGTCTCGGAGAGAGGAATTTACGGAGCTGCATCCTCATCAGAGGCACAGGAGGCGGTGGTGGAGCCTGTGCTGCCATGGCCCGGACCACAAAGCCAGCTTTCTTCTCAGCAGCGTGACTCAGAGCTATTCCAGGACAGCGTGCCTACCCACGGGCTGTGGTCGCTGCTGCGCGCTGCCAGGAGCCCGGAGGAGGGATGGACACAGCAGCGAGCCCCGCGCACCGAACCGAACCGAACCGCACCGAACCGAACCGAACCGAACTGCATTGAACCGCACCGAACCGAACCGCACCGAACCTGCACTGAACCGCACTGAACCGAACCAACCGCACCGAACCGCACCGAACCGCACCGAACCGCACCACACCAAACCGAACTGCACCGAACCGCACCGAACCGAACTGCACCGAACCGCACCGAACCGCACCGAACTGCACCGAACCGCACCGAACAGAACCGCACCGAACTGCACCGAACCGAACCGAACTGCATTGAACCACACCAAACCGAACCGCACCGAACAGAACCGCACTGAACCGAACCGCCCCAAACCGAACCGCACCGAACCGAACCGCACCGAACCGAACCGCACCGAACCGCACCGAACCGAACCGCACCTGGGCAGCCGCGGCTGGCACGCAGCATGCACAGCGCTCCTCTCTGCTGCACCAGGCAGGCTCCATCACACTGAATCACTCTCGCTGTCAAACTGTTCCACAAATCAATTTCTTTCAGAGCTAGTATAACTTGATTTAAAGAATATGAAGAACTATTTTTAAAGAACCTAAATACTTGCAGAATCTAAATTTCCACTAGAAGTCCCAGTGCTGACTCCCTGGCATATTTTAAATAGTTTTCAAATGTCAACATTAAATTCTTTACTAATCTCATGGTTATGTTGTCTCTGAAGATAAGTGGTGATGGGTAGTTATAACTGAATCCTGGTAGCACAGGTAGGACCACAGTTAGTTACTAAAACTTAACCTGTGAAGTTTTAACTACCTCACATTAACTGGACAGAAAAAAAAGAGCTGACTGTTCCATAAATCACTCAGTGAAGATGTAACACAAAGAGCAGAAAAAATGTTAGAAAACACACAGAATAAGACAGAAATAGGCAGAGGGAAACTAAAAGCATTCCAAAGAAGCATCTGAGTTGTGAATAATCTTTTACTTGAGGTGATTTTGACTGCAATACATTAAAATGTTCAAAACAGAGAGCAAAAAAGTATGACTTGACATAAGAGATACATTCAAAGAAATGTCAAGGATGAAGAGTTTCCTTTCCCTGGAGAAGGTGATGTTATATTTAGAATATAAAATCTGAGACTTCATGACACAAAACTAAAAATTGCAGCTACTTTTTGGACTACTAAAAATAAAAGCATCCTAAGTCTTCCTTTTAAGTTAATGACCATTGTAGCAGAAAAATTTTGCAAGCACCACGGTCACGCCTCGTGCCTTGGCTTCTGTCTCTGGGTCTTGCTCCTCCTTGCAGATCTGGTGTGGGAATACAATCAACTATGGCTTTTCAACAGAAAGCACTTATAATATGTGCTAATTTGGTATGAAGGCTATTCATTACTAGAGAATGTTGCAGAGTCAAACCAGAAAGGACTGGAATCCCTCAAATGGAACAGCTGGTCTTTGCTGAAATGAGTTTTTGGTGACACTCGCACTGTGTTCTGCAACAGTGAAGAAAACCCCCATTCCCTACTCCTCAATACACTGCTTTTCTAAAAATGGCATCTAACCATGTCAGATCTACACTAAGTCTAGTTAAAGTCAGTGGAAAGACAAAGGGAGTCATTAGAAGCTGGAAAAGGGCAGGAAGCTTCAGCCTAGGAGACTAAGAAAGGATCACCCTTCAGTCACTCAAAAGGAAATCCAAAATTATTCCATCTGTGATGAAGGATTTCCTCACAGGTCATGGACACAAGATGCCAGCAGGGCACTGTGGGAACACCTGAGGATTTTCACTTGGTGCTTTTTTGGTTGATTTTTCAAACAGAAATATTACATATAATGTACACGTTATGCAGCATTTTAAAATATTTCTCAGCCCTAGCAAAGGCTGTCCCTTACTACCTACAGTAACACTGAAGTTGAAGGTGTGGGGACTAGAGGTGGGCTACGCCCAAGTCCTTCCTAAAACCTCACAGGTAGAAACCCAGAAAACTTTTGAAATAGGAACAGACTTCACAGATATGTTCACTTATAACAAAGTTATTTAATTAAAAAAAAAATTTGAAGCAATCTACAAAGAATGCAAAAAGCCTAATACTTTACTTATGACTAGAAAAGCAAAATTATTGTGTTCTAGTGTTGCTAACTCTTGTCTGAAACTATTACACAATCTAATTAACATTTTATCCAAGTGCATTAAACTTTCCATTAAGCAAAACAACACCCAAGAACACAGCATGCAGGAGCCTGAATATGCCTCACTGACACTGGTGGCAAAACTCCCACAGACTTCAAAAGAGCAGGACTAGGCATGGGTAGTTCTGATTTCCTGCTTTCCTCTCTATTTTCATTCCCAAGACAAGGGATTTCTGTTTAGGTATAGCAGTTTTCACGCAGATGACTACCACTGTGGTTTTTAATTTGGATGAGATGTTTAACAGTACTAACATTAATACTGTTTCCCCTAGAAGGAGCAACCCAACATTGGAAATAGGCCAAAATTATGACAATCAAGCAATGGATGTCAGAACAAGCATAAACTTACTGTATGCTAAGTGGAGAAAAAATAATAAATTAATTTGGGCCTCAATTTCTTGCAAAATAAGAGAAGAAAGGAGAAGCAAGGAAGCTGAACTCTCTAAAGACCAATTCCTCTACTGTGAGGCAGCCCTATGTAGTCATCTGACAAAACCTAGGTTCAGTAGGACTTTTCTGAGAAAAGCAGCAGCAGCTGTCACGGAAAGTTTTGACAAAGCTCCAGAGTCATAAAAGTCAAAGAATTAATGAAAGAAACAAACAAATTTATAGTTTATCCATGGAATTGGTTCACTTGGATAAAATCCACAAATTGGTTTTACTTTCAAAGGTTTATGCAAAAATGATGGGGACAAAGAAATAGCTATATCCACAGCCCATGCTGAACTCCTGTCTATTTTGAATAGCTGCCCTTTCATTAAGAGGCAGAAACAGTAAAACCAGAGGAAAAATTGAACACTAACATAAAGTCAAACATAGCTTTGATAAAAGTCTGTCTATTAAAGTAGTTAATAATCTACCAAAGTATTAGCTTGATATATATTGCTGTCATCCAGAGATGCCAAAGTATTAAGGGTGCTGATAAAAATATGCACTTTTGGACTTGGCATTCTGTCTCTCATCACTGGGTACATAAACGCCTAATAAGCATGGTGTACTTTGGATTTCTGCAATGCATACCACACAGCAATGAAAGAGCAACAATCCACTTCAATAATTTTGTTTTGTTTTGCTCTTCTCCAGAATGCAGTAACTTAAAATGTTTCTTTGGAAAACACCTATTTTTAATGTGACAAAAAAAGCCAGCTTCCTACCTCCCACTTCCAGCTACTATTTCTTCTCTGAATCATTCTCTCTAATGATTCCTCCTCTTTCACATGCAAGAAGACTAGGTGGGCAGAGTGACAGCTGAAGTTCCTTGATGAGGAAGCAGTGTGGTAAATAAGGGTGGAGCAAAGCAAAATGCATAGAACAGGCTTGGGGATATTGTTTTGTTGGTTTTTGTGGTTTTTTAACTACTGTATAAAATACTAATCCAAAAGGAATGCAAAAACTATGTGATCTGAATGACAAGAATATGAATTCATGTAAAGAGAGAAAAAACTTTCCCAAATAACAATTTTAAGAATTATTATACTGCCTTGAAAATAAGAAGGGTATGATCTTGTAGAAAATTCAAAAAAGAGAAATAAGGCTTAGTGCATTAAGAGTTAAGACTAATATGTTCACTTCTGTAAGTGATAAAGTTAGGGCCATGGCACTTCTGTGTCAGGTCTTAAATTTTAACTATGGAGTGAATTTCTGTTTAAATGAGCATGAAGGTAAATGGAATAAGAAATACTTAAAAACTAAGAGAAAAAGTAGAGTGTCTAAAACTGCAACAGAATTATCTTTGAGGATCCAAAATGAAGAAATAAGAAAATATTTGGGCAATGTTTCACAGAAATAATTTATAGGAACATTAAATTAATAGTAACTGCATGAAATCACACCGTGAGCAAGTTACATACAAGAATTCAGCCATAAAATTTCAGTGAATCACCTAGGTATTCAGGAATTACTATTACTTCCATCAGGTATCTAGAATTTCTAACCTCCAAACTTTTTTATATTCTCAAGTGTTACCCTAGTGTCTTGTAGGATTTCCTAAGAATCCTACCCAGGAAAAATCCAAGGAAAGGCTAACAGAGAATCCTGACAGCAATTATCCGGAAGCAGTAGGAAAAAGGTTTGCTTTATGGATCTTCAGAAATTAAAGAGATTTCTTCCCCACAAAATTCAGAAAGATGTGTGAACCTCAAAGAAGTAAAGAACTGGTGACTAAACCCAGGAACACTGAAGACTACTGGGAAGCTGATCCTTTTTTGGTTTCAGAAGAGAGGGATGTATAAGCATAGATATATACGCAGAAAACCTGAGACCTAAAGATGCTTCAACCAATTTTTCTCAAATGTTTCTTCTCTAAGAGGTAAATGATGCATGAAAATGTAATCAAGACACAAAAAAGGCAGAAAATCATGTGTATGTACATAGAGAGTTTGTGAAAAGTGTAATTTTTGTTAGTCATTTATCATGTAGTTCACTTAAATTTTCAATTATCCTCACATTACCCCATCTGGATTTCTAGGTTGAGCAGAATCTTGAATTGCTGTTTTTGTTTTGTTTTCTAAGAAAACATTCACAGCATGACACTCCTGATTATCTGGAGAACATTAAAACTTGGTGTGACATGACCAGCATTTATACAATATTATTCAGAATGATGAAAAAATACCATTTGACAATGACACAAATTGCACTAGACCCCACAAGAAGACTAACTTCTCATTAGAACAGACCTCCCTTGAAAAATGACATATTATGAACATGTAATTCCATTGCCTCTTAAATTGCATATAATGAACAAAAGAAATAGAGATGGGACTAATTCCCCATAAGAGTAATATGTTATGAGAAGTAATTTAGTGGCATATTCACTGTAGGGAAAAAGGGAAGGGAAGGGAAGGGAAGGAAGGGAAGGGAAGGAAGGGAAGGAAGGGAAGGGAAGGAAGGGAAGGGGAAGGGAAGGAAGGGAAGGGAAGGAAGGAAGGGAAGGGGAAGGAAGGGAAGGAAGGGAGGGAAGGAAGGAAGGGAAGGGAAGGGAAGGAAGGGAAGGGAAGGGAAGGAAGGGAAGGGAGGGAAGGGAAGGGAAGGAAGGGAAGGGAAGGGAAGGAAGGAAGGGAGGGAAGGGAAGGGAAGGGAAGGGAAGGGAAGGGGAAGGAAGGGAAGGGAAGGGAAGGGAAGGGAAGGAAGGAAGGGAAGGGAAGGGAAGGGAAGGGGAAGGGAAGGGGGAAGGGAAGGAAGGGAAGGGAAGGGAAGGGAAGGGAAGGGAAGGGAAGGGAAGGGAAATTACTAAAATAGTTCCTGCCTCTTCAATCTTTTTTTTTGACTAGGGAGAAGAAAAATAAACCAGAGGGCAGGATGGCAGGAAGATGAGACAAGAAGAAATCAGGTGTACAGCTCAGCTGCTAGAATCATAAAAAGATACAGGAATAAGGATGGGGAAAGCTTTACATTCCTCAGCAGTCTTGGATTGTTGGTAAGATCCGAGGTGTGGTCTCCACTTGAAAGGCCTTGCTGGCAGAACCATATCATTTAGAAGTGTGAAAAAAAATCCTACCCACATCACTACACCCTACTGTAAATGTAGGTCAAGCAGCAAAATAGCCCGTTCAGAGACTGGGCTTACAGTGTACCAGTTGAAAGGTTTTGCCAATAAAAGCTGTCTTTCTGCTGTGGCTGTGTGGGAAGGAGATACCACCTTTCTACAGATCTTTTCATGTCTAGGCAAACTCTTGAAAACTGGAAGCACCACTAACTACTTCCTGATGGTAAATTGGGAATCTTGGGCTATCTCTGATACTAAAAAGCCTAACTTTTACTGCCATTATCACAGCAGTTCTCAGGAGCCAGCAATTAAAAGTCTTTTCTTAACAGGACTTCTGCCTACACTGCAAACAGATATTTCCCATACCCACTTAATGCCCCATCCTCACAAGACTAATAACATTTTGGTTTCCTCTCCTTAATTTGGTCCTAAAATTCCCTCCCCACCCAGACATCTCCCAGAAATCAGCCTGCTGCTTTCAAAAAAGCCACTGGAGGCCAGATTTTCAGGGGGGGCAGCCCATCTAACTTTCTCTGGCTGCCTTTGAGGTCGTTCCAACTCCACCGTCTCCGAGCCCAGCAGAAGTCAGGAAATGAGAGCATATGGTAAATAGTTTAACTCACACTCGTTTAGCTTTCAATTCTAGCATGACTTTTCAGTGCTTTCCATCTAGTAAGATGTCTATTAACTCAAGAGTGTCTGGCTCAAGAGAACAAATGCAGACAGTGGACAGATACTAGTGTACCAAAGCTTGTTGCTAAAGAAAGCTGGGTGTGTTGAACAACTTAAATATCACGTACCTATTCAGTTTTGTAACAGGTGAAATCTGAGCTCTGAAAAAACTATCTGTTAGGGTTTAAAGCTCAATAGATTTAAACCAAAACAAACATGATAACCAGTATTAGGTTTCTAAGAACATTCAGAACACTCAGATTGCCAGCAGTCATGTATTTACAGACTTGCAGCATATGCCAAATAATAGGCAATGAATCCAATGATGGACAATAAAGCCTGTTGTAAAGTCACTTGCGATAGCAGCTGTGGCCTCTATTGCAAAAATGTCTTTCAAAATATTACCTTTTAATACTTCTTTTTTGTCTTGCTCCCTCTCTTCCAGAGGCAGGGTGGATGCTATGAAAAAAACAGACATTAATTAGAGTGCATTAATTCTCCAAAGAAATACAGCATAAATATTTTTCTCCTCAATTTACCTGATATTGACCACATACACAGTGTAATTCCAGTTCTGGAAAGTACGGTTCAGCTGAAAAACAGGAAGACACTGATCACATGAATGGCAAGATGTTAATGGGGCTCTTTGTTGCTTAAAGCAGTGTTAGAATTTCATCCTTCTGCCCCTTGAGGAATCCCCTCCAATTTTGCAAAGCAAAGAGAACACTCACTTTTCAGTGAGGTGATTGCTGTACAACTGGTAGTGAGAGATGTGGCTTTTTTGTGAACAGAAGGAAATCTGTATAAGGTCATGACAGAGTGAATAGGTGAATGCACAGGATCCTGACCTTCTCCTTTTCTCCCTCTCTTCCACATCTTAAATTCTCAGATATACTTTGGATAGAACAGATTTACTGAAAAAGCTACCAGCTAAATTTTCACCTAAAAGTCTTCAAGCTTATGATGATCTTCTTTTCAGACCTTTGTACTCCTTATTTGGAGTGCTCAACAGCTGCTCAGTTTTCCCCCAAGAGACACCTTTGCATACTCTGCTAGGGCCAAGTAACACCTTTCTAGTCTCTTTGGCTCAGGCACCATGTATTTTGCCTGGGTACTGCTGCTAAGGGAACAACCTTGGCACGTGTGGATGACTGCAATTCTGTTTTGTGGATGACTATATATATATATTCTGGTTTACGGTTTATGGTTTATTTCTTAGCTTCTGATAGCTGAAATCCCCAGGTTTATTAAATAAAAAATAAAGAATAGTTGCCATATTTCATGGTATCATATTTTCATGTAAGTAGTTGGTATAAGGGTTTTATAAATTGTGTGAGTGGGACTCTGTGAACTGTCAAAAAGGACAGACAATATCTTTATTCAGACGAATAAAAAGAAACTTAGAGGCAAAAACTTCAAGAATCCCTCACCCAGAGAGGAGCTGATGTTTGCTAAAATGGGCTGAAAAACCAGGGACTACTAGAAACCTCAGCAACTGACCTATGGCAGAAACCTTTTGAAGCAGTGAACATTAGGATAAATTGGAAGTTTATTGCCTCACACAGATAAACAGTGCCTGGTGTTTCTACGATTTCTGCCACAATATAGCTTCAAAACCATATTAGAACTTGGGCAGAAAGTTTTATCCTGTATTGTGATGTTGGAACACAGACACGTATCTCTTTTGGTGGACAATTCTGATTTCTCCATACTTTCCAAAATCTCACCCACTATCTACATTTCTTTAGCTAGCATAGCACAGACTTTTCAAATTTTATCCATAGTGCTGAAGAACCTGAATTTATTAAATTTATTACTGCACACATCAATAAAAAATATTTAGAGAACATCTGTGAAGAGTTTTTTTGGTAGTCTCTTGTTGTTTTTTTTTCTTTTCCAACTGATAACAGTGCTGGGCCAGATTCATTTATGTAATCACACAGGAAAGAAAACTTAACTTACCCATTCTGCAACGACATCATGTACTTTGGACACCGAGTTGGGGTTGGAACTAGAGACAACTATAGATATCCTGTAGAATAGCCCACCTGTCCATTAAAAACAGCATTATAAAGTTAGAAACTGGGCAAATTTACCTTTTTAATAATGAGACTTTAGCTTAATGCTTTTAATATAAAAAATTGTGCCAAACCCCAGATACAAGGCCACCTCAAACTCTTGTTGCCATTTAAAGTCTGAAATGAATAAATGCAGGTTTGGGCACATTCTCACTGATCCTGTTGATTTTGACAAGAATTCCCTCCCCCCCCCCCCATACTTTCAGAGGCATTTGAAATGTGACATAGAAACTCACAGTCAACATACATCAAAATCATATTTTGCATATGCCTCTAATCTGGTGTGTAAAATCAAGATCATGACAGTGTCAGAAATGTAAAAAATCATTATAATTAATGAAATCTGTAAAGACAGATGAATTCTGTTCCTAGGCATATTGTTATAATATTGTTATATGTTCCAGAATTGAACCACTGCAGATTAGAGTTTAAATATTTTGAGGGCAAATAAAGCTCATCAATTAAAAGTAGTAAGGTAACTGAGGACAGAATTAGGTGTGAGAAGGGATATAGAGCTCTTGTTTCCAAAGTACAGTCTTGCTCTCAGGCCTGGCAATGGCCAGACAGTAGAAGAACCCATATTAGCTTTACAAAACTGGCAGCTGAACAAACCATCTTTCAGTCACAAAATGTGTAACACTTGGCTTGGTGCAATTTTATATTCAGAAAACTGTTTTGAAATGGCACTGGGTAAATATAAATTCTCGTTAAGCTCATGAGTGGGTAGGCAGCATTACAAGATTTCACATCTAATAAATAACATCAATTCATTTCATAGTTATGCTCTGTGTTAAAAGTCTATACTTTCCACAAGTCTATTTTTTTTTCATTAGGTTACTAAACATTCTGCAAGCTCTATTTGGGTAAAATTTCCCAGGATGTGGGGGAGGTTTAAGAACTTCTGGATCAATTCACTTGCATGTATGTGCATTTGTGGAATTGCTTGGTTTTGGGCTGTTACCAAGATTGTGGGTCTTGGTCACAGACATATGCATTTATATAATCTTGTGTAAATCTTACAGAGACACTACATAGGACACAGCAGGACATGACAATAATTATACAGAAATCCCTTTCTGTCTCTGATTGGAAAGGAACTGCTCTGTCTTTCAGAATCTAAATAAAAGACCCTTTATTTTTAAGTGGAGCAAATGTCATAATTTTACAACTTCATAGATAATTATGAAGTTATAATGCTCTGAAGTTATAATTGTGCTCTTTATTTCAAGAGCTTGAAATAAAGGCATCTGGAAAAAAATTTGAAGTCAGTATTTTCCAATTTAAGTGTGCATGCATTGGTTACTATTCATGAAATGGTTGAAGTATCATTCTTTCTTTACAATATGGAATTATTATACGAATATTGAGATTGGTACAAAAATTCCTTTTTGATAAAATACTAAAGAAGATGGTTTACTAGATGCCCTCTTTGGTAAGCTATGATTAAATTTTTGATATCAGCACAATGACCTTCATTTTGATTTACTGTCTTTTTACCTCTCCTGAGGAGGCACAAAAATTTGGTGTACAGTTTAATCTGAAAATGTACTTTAGTTTATTATCACTATGATAGTTTCAAATTAAAAAAATAAATAAATAAAAAATAAGCCTTTGGATGTAGAAATTTGGACTTTGGGCAAATTGAAAACACTTACAAGACCTGGATGTCCTTTATATATATTTATATCTGTGTATAAACACACTTTCAATTTTAAATCTATAATGCACCTTTTATATGTGTCATACAGATACACACATACAGAAAGTATGCATTATATATATTCTCACAAACTCATATGTAATTACATATCTAATTATAATCTTGCTTAGATAATTATGTATAGGGACAAAATCATCTTAATATAGGAATATGCAAAGTATTTTAAAATTCATACAGAGTAACTACAAACTAGGCAACAGCTTCAAGATCTCCATCAGATGGTGACCCAAAGAATGATTTAATGAGGCAAAAAAAAAGAACAAGAACTAATGTGAATTTTAAAAAACTCTCAGGAGACTGCAGTGACAGATAGTAAAAAATAAAACTTATTTATCCCTCTTCAAATTAAACAGTTGAAATCTCATCTCAAAATACTGATTGGGGAAAAAAAAACAAAAGAGTATAAAATTGGTGAAAAGCAGCCAAAGAAAATTTGAAAAAAAGAGGGAAAAACAGCCTGGAAAACGATGCTCCCTACACCCACTGCCAACTACGAAGATATAATGATCAATCAAAAGTGAGTATTTTTAAAAATTCTGTTAGGAAAATTATCTAAACATTTAGTTTTGAAAAATCTTATATTTTTTAAAGTGAAATCCTCAAAAATATGTCAGTATAAAACATGAATATACTCCCAAACAATAAATTGCCATCAAATGATATAAAATATAGGGAAAACAGTATATTAGCCTCACAGTCTCATGAGAGCTGCCTTAGAGAAGTACACAAATGTTAGAAATTACACACATTTACTATCACTAAGATGTTACTAATTCCCTTCTACTGTAATTATATTATTATTCCAAAACATCTTCATATGCTAAATAGTCCTATATCTAAAAGACAAAAGACAACTACTTCTACATTCAGTCTACAAACTGAATATCTAATGGGTGAGATGATCTGGGATTTTTTCTACATCTAACTTAGGCTGACATACTGTAGTGGAACTCAGGTCGACACAGGCAGCCCAGCTCAGTGAAGGAGTCACACAAACAAGGCAAAAGGACTTCAGCAGAGCTAAAAAGTTGTTTCAGAGGTGGGTAAGAGGTGCTGTTTTGGCTTGTCCCAGATGGTAAATTGGCCAAGGAATAAACATGGGCTGAAACTGATGATTCATGGTATGTCACAGAAGAAAGGGATGTTTGGATCTGCATGAGAGAGTGATGGATGGCTGCTGCAGATGCTGTCAGAGTGCCTGTCAAGATGGTCTCTTTGTGCTGAATAAAAACTCTGCTAGAAAAAGCATCTGAAGATGGCAAAGGTACCACATCATTCATTGCTGCAGTTCTTGATGACTCCAGAACAGAAGAGAGATTTGCAAAATGTCCATAATCAGCATTTTCAAAATCCAATGCATTAGCAGTAATGGTAGATGTTGCTTCTTCGTTCCTGCTAAAGGATCCATACACTTCCCCTTCTGAATTCCATTCAGAAAGCCTTGGTATGTTTGTTGATGTCAGAACAGCAAAATCCCTTTTATCTTTATTATTGTCAATGATTTCTTGCTCTACTGCCCAGAGAGAGTATCTTGGACTGTCCACTTGGTTTTCAATGGAGTTTTGTCCTAAAACAGTTAGATCATTCCTTGATGTTTCTGTTGTTGGCAAGTTTAACTCTTCTACATCCTGCTGGGGGAGCAGGCTTGGAGAAATTGTATCGAGATGGTTCTGAAAACTTTGTGGGAGTGGAGGTGTGGAATAGCTGGTAGGGGGTATGCTATCTCTGAATTTGGAGTCTGAATGAAGAAATTGCCTTAACTCCAAAGACACTGGAAGAAAGTCAGAACTAATTGAGCTGATGCTTTTTAAAAAAATACCTGCATCTTTCTGAACTTTAGTTTCTGGTTTATCAAAGGTATTTGTTATAGCATCATTCTCCAGAACACTTTGAGACTGCAGTGTCCTGTGTGTTCTCGTGCTGCTTATCAAACTCTTAACGATCCAAGTAACCTGAGTCCCAGGTGTACTGATCAAGAAAGGAGTTTGGCTATCCCTTGAACAAGAAGGCTGGGTTCCTGAATGCGTTGGAAAGACAGAAACAGGATGATGCCTACTGTTTAGGAAGGTCATGTCATGACCTTGATCATTTACTGTATCAGTTTGAATTTGCATGTGCAAACTATCTGTGGAGTTTTCAAATACTTGATCAAAATTACTTACCTGTGCCCATATGGAGGATTGAATGTAAGGTGCTTCCAGGGAAGGAAAAGGAAAATCATAATAAAATTCATTGTTGGAAGTCACAGTTAGGTTTGCAAAGTTAATTGTTGACTGCAATTGTGATATTGATCTGCCATTACTTTCTGAATTTCTCTTTGAAATGCCTAGAATAAATGAACTAAAGATTTGTGTTTCCAAAGTTGATACATGACTAGAAAAATTAATTTCTTCAGCTCTGTGACCTAAAAATCTAATAGCAGATGTTTGTTCAGAGATGCTGTCAGACTTAGCATATAAACTATAGGACAGCAATCTCTCTGTTGGGGAAGAAGGCAGTTTATTAAATGAGAGCCAGAAATTTTCTGATGGCTCCCCAGAAAACACTTGAGATGCTTCTTTCCAATGATGGGAAACAGTCCAGAAACTTGCTTTTAAAGAGGGAGAAATATCTACATATTTTGTTGGAAAATACAAGTAATCTGAGTCCCAGGAGCCAGCAACTGCATTCATGTTCTCTGGCTCTAATATGGAAAAAGCTGATTCTTCATTTTCATTGCTACCATGAAATGCATCTAAATTGTTCTCCAGTGCTGCATTTCTGAGGGTCTGACTCGGATTTGGAAAGTGTAATGAATATTGTAAATAATGAGACCAATAATTACTACTAGATATAAATATGCTGTCACTTTTCAAATATGTGTCAGTCAACAGCTGTTGATGAACAGGTGGGGCTGTTACAACATGCTTAAATGCTGAGCTTGTCCAGCCTGGTTCTTCCAGAAGTGCTGAAAATGTTAATAGTTCTCTACTGTGTCCTTGGACTGAATTTTTCAGTTGGTTGTCATACATAGATTTTGTGGGTTTTACACGAAGCATCTCCACAGAGGTTAAATTTGTAATTCCTCCTAAGTGATGTTCCTTAATGTGCATAGATGTTCTAAACTGAAATGCATTGTTTCCTGCTAGTGTAGAAAATGTTTTTCTGTCAGCATTGCCTTCAATCACTTCTGGGTAAAAATCTTCACGTGCCAAGTCTAGCAAATCTAACCTAGTTTTTTGGAGTAGTGGTTTCTCATCTGTAAGTGATGCAGACAAGCTAGAAAGAAGATGATGTCTGCCTTCTTGAACATCAGAGGTGATATGATGATGAAATACAGGCTCATTCCACCAGCTCACAGGCTCCAAGACATTGCTTGTGTGCATGAAATTGTTTGTGTCGCTGCTGGAGGATGACATCCACAGAGTTTCTTTCTTGTGCTCGTAAGCAGCGCTGCTGCTGCTGCTAGCGGGAGAGCGGAACGCTGGCTCCGAGTCAGAATGACGGAGCCTGCCTGCCAAAGTCCTTGCTAGCTCTGCACTGGCACTTCTGCTGTGAAGAAGAGGAACTGCTGCATTCACAGGCAGCCCTGTAACTGCATCTGCTGCCCCAGAAGTACCACGGAATAGACTTCTAGAATAATTCAAAATATTTTCATTCAGCAGCTGGTTCATTACAGTATTATCTAGGTTGATGTTTTCTCTAAGAGCAGACAAGGTTTTGTTGCTGGTCTCCTCAGAAGAAGTTGGTGTGGACAAAGTTGGAAGGAGCAAGCCATATGGGTTTTTTGTCTCTGGGTTATCATCTGCTGGATTTTTACTGAAACGCAGAGGCCTTTGCTTCACTGGCCAAATAATCGGGGTTGAGATAATTCCTATTGTTTTGATCCCTTCTATCTTAGATTCTTGCTGCCAGTGTGGTCGTGAATGGGAAAATTCAGGTGAATTTCTCTTCATTCTGAAGATAACTGTAGCAGGAAGTCTGAATTCCTGCAGGTCTGTGTGTAGCAAGCCACATAGTTAATGGATTAAAGAAAATATATGTAACTTAACTCTCTGTTCTTGGCTGTCTCTTCTTGGTCTAAAAATCAACTTAGCAAGAGTGGAAAATGATGCCTGTTAGCTGAGTGAAAGTTTAACTTGCTTCTACCATAAGTGAACTTGGCTTATTTTCATAGTCTTTCTGCTTTTTCTTGGACTTTCAAATCTAGAGAAAGGACTTAATTGTCCAAATTTTATTCATACTAAAATTAATAAGGTTTAGTTCATTTTATCATTAAAAAAAAATCAGAGTTAACTGCTCATGGTGAACGTTTGTAAGTGACTCCACAAAAAGGAAGCAAACACTACTTGGAAGAAATTTACAATATTTTCTTCTTACTTCTGCAGCTTATTAAAACCAAACAGTCTGGATTCAGATAAA
Organism: Muscicapa striata striata; assembly: GCA_030060385.1. NCBI lineage: Eukaryota > Metazoa > Chordata > Aves > Passeriformes > Muscicapidae > Muscicapa > Muscicapa striata. The sequence goes on along the minus strand of JAREIS010000010.1, from coordinate 3,402,450 downwards.
TTCTTTCACATTGTGTGCTGTACTGCCTGATTGCCAGTGTACAATAAATGATCTGCCAAGAGAAAAAATACTCCAAGAGTTTTAAATCCTACAGTAACAACTGATGGATTGGGGGAAAAAACCATCCAAACAAACAAAAAAAAAGCAACATAAAAACCAAACCACAAACCCCACCCAGATACTAATTTATTTCTGTGGAGTCCACTGAAAAAATAAATCTTTAAAAAAATATACATCTAAGCCTGTGATGAAAATTGGCAAAATCTATCTCTGTATTTAACAACCAACTTTAACAAACTAATAAATATTTTAGCAGCACTTCACAAAATGATGCTGTCTTTAGGAGACAGTGATATCACAGAATTTGAGAAAGCCTCAAAAGAAATCCTGGCTTTATTCCTGTGCTAATAATAGGTTCATTTACTACCTTATTTTTCCCCTTAATCTTTCTAAATGAAAAGTAAACGATATCTGACACTGTCAACATTTTCCCTAGTAAAGCCCGATCCAGCTCTTCTTTAAGTCAGTGGAAAGATTTCTGTTGACTCAGTGGAAGTGGCTCTGCTCCATAGGAATGGTTCCACTTGGCTCCTGCGCCTGAGGAATGGCGAGGAGCTAGTGAGGAACAGACAATCCAAGCCTACTACCACCCTGGCTGCAGAAGCAGGAGCTGCACAATGCCTGACAATCTGCAGCCTTGAAATGCTTCAATAGCATGGTTATTTCTGGACCCTTTCAGAAAATCCCTGTCCCTTCCCTTGTTCTTTGCGTTATTAAATGCAATGGGTGACACACAGTTAGTCCCTTTCACAGAAGAGCCAGGTAAACACGAAACAAACAAACACTGAGTTTGGTTCTGTTCTCATTTGCACCATTCTGACATGGTTCAGAGATTTAGTCCTGATTTATTTAGTGTAAATGAGATCAGATCTGAGACATGACCCTTGACATTATGATGGTAGGAAAAACACACCTTAAAATACAACAAATTTGCTTTAGACACAGTACAAGGAAAAATGTAACACAGGATTTCTTACCATTGTTTGGCTTATCGTTTCTATTAGTATCAGGCATGTTAGTGGTGACAGTGGGTGGTGTAGGAGTAGTAGCATTTACAGTAGCTGGTAATAAAGATGAGAAAGAGGTGAACTTGAATGAAATATGAATGTTAATAAGGTAAGACAAAATGGGAACAATGCATGACAATGTAAAATGAAACCATCTACACACAATGCTGTAAATGTTAAAAAACCACATTATTTTTTCTGTAGAAAGTGATGAATAGATATGAGCTGAGGCCCCAGTCCTGCAATCCTCACTTGCACTGACTTCAGTGGGAATTTTGCCAGTGTAAATTTTGCAGGATCAGTCCTGAACTCCTTTCACAGACTCAAAATCCTCTCATGAGAGCCTTGGTTGTGTGAAGACCAGAAAATTGAGAAGTTCTAAGGTGTGTGCACTTAGAATGCTGCTTGTGAAAAGGATCTTTGTCCTTCCTCAAAGGCTGAATACAACAAACAAATGAGAAACTAAAACACTCATGTAAGGATTCAATTAACTCCACTGAACTCAAAACAATGAAGAGAATTGAAATCAGAATTGGAAGAGAAGTAAAATATCTATTTTGAAAGCTTTATGTAGAAACTCAGCTGTTTTGTTCTCACTGACACCAACATGAGTCACTCCACAAAATCCTGGAGAACCAGCTGAACACTTTTCAAAATTAGGAGGACCCAAAACTGCAAATTTCCCCCATGATGGACTGGGAGGGTATATGTGCTAGAAGAATTCAAAGATCATACCACTAAATTTTCAAATAATGGTTTGGAAAACAATTTAGTTTTGTTCAGTAACTCCCAAGGAATGCAAATCCATACAATGATAGATTTTTTTCCCTGAAAACCCTTATTTGAAATCTGAAGGTTGGTATAGTAAAATCTCCCAGTGCTACATGGCTTTGGAAGATTTTGACCATGAATGAACCTAGGAAGGTTAATCAGTTATATTTTGGGCAAGAAATCACATTTTTTTATGTTTTGCTAGGTTGATTTATCTAAGCTTTTGAGTCCGAAAGTCACAAACTTGTCCCAGCTTAGGGAGCAGGTTCATGTTCAGGTTTCAACGAGACAAGAAAATTAGGGAAAGAGAAGGAAAAGTTGGACATTGGAACAAACTGATTCTAACTGGGAAAGTGAGCATATAAAGTGACACCTTGAAATATAAAAAAAAGCTCTTCCATGAAACTTCAGAGCTATATTTTCTGAGGAATAATTTAGCAGGCTTCTTACATATTGTGTCTTCCAGCCAGTGCTGCTAAAGGAGGCATCTAATGATCAAAAATATTTACTAAGCACAATGGAGAAATCAGTTATTTCATCAGACACAGGTGACATAACCTGGCATCCACAAACTTCTTTACTGTTGCTATTGCACAATACCCAAAACAAAGGAATCCAAACTGGCCTCTCAGTTTAGACAAAGACTGTGCTATTGACAGAAACAGACAGACAGATATATTTTTATGATTTTCATTATTATGACAATAATTATGATGGTGCTGAGTGGGATAAAACTGATCTAGCATCTTATTCCAAAGTGGCAAACTGAACACAAGAGACATTTAACCAAACACTTTTTAGAGAAGGAAAGAGTACTACCTGCATGAAAATACTCACAGTCTTTATTGAAGTCTTTATTGACAGCCTAAGAAGTTAAGAAGGCAAGTTTGAAAAGCAGCATCTTTTATCAAAGGCAGTATCTACTGCTAGACAAGTTAATAGAGCTGGGATAAAGGGTGAGGCTTTTAGAAAAGCAGGCTTGTTTAGCTGAAAGTTTGTCCATTCCTGCAGCCATATTAGCTGATGATATGAAAAATATTCTCTCCCTTTCATACCATGCCATTTTAATGGAGGAAAACACACAGAGATCTAAAAGAATGGATGAAGATATTTAAACAGCGGTACCCTTTATATATAAAAATACTAAAATTGAATAATTGTGGCTGCCTCATTTACCCCAACTATTTGAATAGCAGTATTTAGATCATACTGTGCTTTGATAATGACTGAAAATTACTGTTTAAAATCTGATTATGGATTTTAATGGAATTTTACTTTCCGTGTGGAGACTAGTACAATATGCTCCAAGAACCTGAACCAAATTTACCTCAGGAAAATCTGGCAAAAGTACATTGAAAACTGACATAGGTCTCTTACTGGCTTTCCAAGCAGAGTGCATTTTCCCTTTTATTTTGAAGCTAAATCTGATTTACTTATAAGTATTGGTTTTGAAAGAGTTTTGAGACTTGCTCTCCTCTAATATTTGACTCTCTCCGGTCTCTTTCTTCCACCATTCAGTTGGAAAGGGGTTACAAAGCTGGATATTTTTGGTGCAGTAGCTGCTGTAATTAAAGTTTAACACAGCATGCCAACACATTGTAAGGCCTGTGTTCATGAAGGAATTGTGGAAATGGTTGATGTTGCTCATGTCAAGCACTTTTTGTGGAACTCCAGCATCTGAGCAGAACAGTACAAATTAACCATCCTTGCATGCCCATTGATCCATGTGACATGGAAATCTGTAGGGTTAACCCATTCCTTGCATTCAACTGAGCTGACCTTTAAAAATTTTTCTCTAAAAGCTGCTGAATTTTGAAGTTTGATGGTAATTATTTTACCTGCTAATCTCAAAGTATCTAGCCTCAAAATAGCTTATTAAAAAGAAAAAAACCACCTGGTTAAAAGCTAGTTCCTTTATTTACATCTGCTTGCTTTTTTTTTTTTTTTTTTTTTTTACAGATTTACCTACTGCTTATACTGGTTAATATTTTACTGTGAAAATGTGCAGGAGGAAAAGAGGTGGAGAAAGAAATGAAAGCAGTCAGTTAATACAGTTTTGATATAATGGAGACTATTTGGAAAATGTATTATCAAGGGAGTGATCACATTTTTTCCACATATTGTATGTACAGGACACCCACATACTTGATGAGACTAAAGAATTCCTTTCCTTGCTATTTTTACTGCCACTCACCCTTTTATAAATTATTCTTTAAAAAAATGGAATAAAACCACAAGGCAAATAAAGATTTTCCAAAGATGAAACTGTTAAAAGGATCTGGGTTTCTTACCTTGACAAAGGCTTCCTAGGTTTGCACAGCTGGTTGGTTCAATTGAAGAAGAGGGAATTAGATATGAGCCTTTGAAAGAAAAAAAAATAAATAATTTAGAAAGGGTTAGTTACTGGGCCTAAAACACATTATATCGTGCAGTGACATTCCTCTTGCTTACTTCTCTCAGTGGCAAAACTGACACTGCCATTTGCCTATAAGACTTACAAGTTTTCAGTTTCTGTTGCAGCTCAGGGATCCCTGGAAACCCTGCTGACTCGCAAGCCAGAGTCACTGACGCATCCTCCCGTGCTTCTCTTAGCTTTCACTAAATAACATCACAGTAAAGGAATGCAGCCTGTGTGCACTCCGTGAAATGGGCCTGAGCAAAGGGGTCAGCACGGCCATGGGATTTATGGGATTTTCATAACAGTGAGTGCCTTGGAGGAGCGAACACGCTCTGCTGCTGCAGCACAGGCTACCCAGCACACTCTTCTGAGTAATCTGCCTGTGACAGACACCAGCCAGATAAAAGGTGATTAAACTTGTTCCTCTGCCCAGGGCGAGGGTGTGATTAATATTCTGGTATGCATGATTTATAAACAGATAATGTTATAAGTCTGTATCTCTATAGAATTATTCATAACAACAAGAATTAGACTTTGATAATCTGAAGACAAAACCAAGACACATAAGAATGGCTACAGAAAATAACTGGTGCAACTGCATTAATTACACTTCATGTATCCCAGGGCTTCAGCTGCAGATACAGCTGCCTTTGCACGCTGTGTTGAACATAATGGGACCATAGAGCTCTGGCAAAATGTGAACCCCTAGGAGTTTTGCCCTTTTGGCTTCTGCTTTACCACTTCAGAATCATATTGACCCAATGAGGTTCTCTCACGAAACACACTATCCTTCCATAAAATTAGCCACCACCCATTGGCTTGTAGAGATGGCTAAGAAAATATCTCCTATGATGCAAGAACAAATGAAGCATGGAGTTTTGACACAGAAATTGTATCATGCCACAGATACCACTACATGTACTGCCAACAAATATAGGGTGTAATTAAAACAAGTGATCCTCAACAAATATTAAATTTCACTGATTTTTTTAAATTATGAGATAGAGGATTATGAGATAGAGGCAATTTCACTTTCTTGGTACACTTCTTATAACTCCAAGAAGGATGTTCTAAGTGAGTGTACTATCTCCTGCATGCGGTGGGATTTTCTCCCAAAATAAATTTTCTAATATTAAACAGACAATATCAAAACCAACTCTAAGTTTCACCCCTGTTGTGTAACATGGAAAGATGATCTGAGAGTTGGCTGGAAATACTGTGGGTGTTCATATTTTATTCACTGAGTATTTAAAACAAGATTGTGATTTTATTTGGTGAGACTGAAAAAAAAAAAACAAATCCAAATTTACAAAACATGTAAGTCAGAAGACTATTGCATTGAGTTTGCATGTCAAGTGTTTGGCAGCAAGGGGGTCACAGGGCAGTTCTGTGAGAAGCCTCTCAGAGAAGCTTCCCCTATGTCCAATGGAGCCAATGCCAGCCAGCTCTGAGACGGATGCATTGCCCAAGGCTGAGCCTGTAAACAGCAATGGTACTGTCTCTGGGATAACAGATTTTAAAAGCAGAAAAAGTTAACTGCAGAGCAACAATTGCAGCCAGAACAGGAATGAGAATGTGTGAGAGCAAAACCCTACAGATCCCAAGGCCAGGGAGGAAGGAGGGGCAGGAGGTGTTCTGGGTGCCTGAGCTCAGATTCCTCTGCAGCCCCTGGTGCAGCCCATGGTGAGGCCCCCGGAGGTCCACCATGGAGCAGAGATCCACCTGCAGCCCCTGGAGGACCCCACACCAGAGCAGGTGGATGCCTGAAGGAGGCTGTTACCCCATGGAAATCTGGCACTGGAGAAGACTCCTGGCAGGACCTGTGGACCCATGAAGACAGGAGCCCATTCTGGGGCAGGTTTGCTGACAGGACTTGTGACCCCATGCATCTGTATTACAGACACATTGTGTGATAAATCTCACTTCAAACGTCTAAAACTCAGACATCCATGTCTGCTTGTCATGCTAGAATTTTCAGTCAGTGGAGAGGAACAGACACTCCTACAGCAAAAGATCTCTGACTTCACTAGGGCATCTTTTCCAGGCACTGACCTGTGAAATAGCCTTTTTGATTTCACTACTCATAAACAGCACTAAGGGCAATTATCTTAGCCTAAAACATTGTCCAGCTGCCTAAGGCAGCTACACTGAGTTAAAGAACCCTACACTGAGTTAAATCTGAGAGTGAAATTAAGAATTTCTTTGGCCTTTGGGAGTGAAGGATTCATAAAATGCACATGAAAAAAAATCAGTTGTAGGCATGGACAGATGTGAGGCCACGTTCCCCTTAAAATGAGTAGATCATATCCTGCTATAACTGTAGCCAGTGCAGGCTTCAGAATCAGAATGAGAAGTTGATTGAATGCTCCTCAGTTTGCCTGCACTGAACTCTGACCTAGTGGTCAATAGCCATACTTCTATCATTACCTAGGTTACTTGTTTTAAAATAAGTCTGGATATGTAGGCTGTGTATGCACACCTTTAAATGCAATCTGCACAAAGGTATGGCAATAAAACCAGAATTCTGTCAAGTTTTACACAAACACCCCACCAGAACTGCACAGCTGTGAAAACATTAGTCTAAGGAATAAACTAATGAAAGGTAAAACTGTGAAAAGATTACCTGAAACTATTTGCCCATGTTTTATGCTCCATGAATCTATTTGTAAAAGCTTTGTCTGAAAAACCATGAAAATAATACCCATTGAAAATGTAAGCAGTGTTCAGGCAAAGATATGCTGAGATCACTGCTAAATGCTTGGTTTGCTTTTTTTGAAGTTATAAGCCACTTCCTAGTGAAGCATTATTGGAGCTGTGTGAAAAACTCTTTTCTGCATAAATCCTTTCACGGCTGTTAAATGAAGCCTAATCAGAGTCAGATCCTCAATGTCAGTGGTTTATTCATGGTTGATAGCCTGACTCATCAACTCTCCTGTTGAAGGCTGGTTTTACAAAGAAGGCTTTTACTTGAGAGGAGGAAGGGAAGACAATTCTAGCAATTTCATCTCTGGGAATGGCACAGCACACAGAATTTTCTTTTAGGAATACTCTGGCTCAGGAAAGCCTGTATCACAGAGAGTGATCTCATATCAAGGAAAGAAAAAGCCTGGCTAGTGAGTCAGTTTCTTCACAGGCTTATTTACAGGCAACAACAATGTAGATACATTTTAAATGACTTGCATAGACACTGGTCCTAAAGTAGGAATACTAACACACTATTTTTAAAACTATGTTCTGCTGGAGGAAAATTACTGATCACTCACATCCCAAGGAATAAAGCTGTGGAATGAAAATAATTCTATTGTTTCTATGACCACAGCTATGATATTATATTTGTCTCTTAGGATTGTACAGTCATTTACAGAAAGAAGAACAAGAATCCTACTCCAGTCAAAATTAAATGAGATTGCAGCTTTTACAGAGATAAGTTGTTTGGTAAAAGTGTTATGGTAGACATCATGGTGTAACAATGTAAGAAGAGTACGATATTCTGGGAAGTCATTCTCTATCAGATCAGTTTGTACTGATGAAATAGAAACAACGTTTTTTGTCTGGAACACCTTTATCAGCTGTGGTCAGATCAGCCCTTCCTTTGTTCTGGTAGAAAGGTGAAGGGATCTAGTTGCTTGTGGTTTTATACAGGTGCTGCTTAATTTTTTTAGCAAAGGTCTGTTGAGACCTTTCTCAGTAGTTCTAGCTGTGAATGAGTACCCCACACTTTGATATGAGTACAATAAAGCAAGCAAAGCTGCTCTTTTAGCCACCTTAATCCCTAATGAACTATTAGATACAGAAACTAGCATGCCTTTGTGATGGCAGTTTCTCTCCTAAACTAAGGATTCTCAGAATGCTGACAGATCCTCTATCACATATACAAAAAAATACTCCCAAGACATTTATGTGAATCAAGTGTCTGAGCCATAAAATTTGTTGGTAAATATATTGAAATTTATCTTCTGGAGTAATCTACAGGAAGGAAACACCTTCAGTAAGTACCAGTTAAAAAAAGGACTGATAATATGTCACCATGAAGAAAAAGATCTCCTGATTTTGATCTCAAACTCTTCCTTTCTGTCCATCTCTTCTACTTTAATATTTTCTTCTAGTTTCCTGCCACCTATGTACTGCTTTTGTCACTGCTTTTGCTGGCTCTGCATATACAGCACAAGGCTAGCATAGGCTCCTCTGGCTAATCAAAGGGCCAAGGTACATTTTGTAAATATACAAAAACTTTTAGCAATTAACTAGGTAACATACATTTTTTTCCTCCAGAGACCACAGTAATCTTATTTGATGCTAGCAGGTACTTGCCATTCTCCCCTTTTATATGAGCCAGTAAGGAGTGCTCAGGAAGTCTTTGATCTGCTGATCATTTCCAGCAGCAACTCAATACACTTAGTGGACTTGTTCTTTTCCTTTAAGGAATTAACTGCATACCCTTTCAAGGCCTCTGTGTATGGTAAGAGTTGAGCCAAATTCTAATAAAGGTAAGACCTTGCTATTTTTCTTTCACAGGAATGCTCTTAACTTTTTTCCAACTTGATATGTGATATGTTCAGCACAATATAGAAGTGTGGGGGGGAAATAAGCAAAAAAGCTTTGACAAGGCATACTCACCACAACTCAAATTGTTTTCTGCTTTCAGTGCTGAAGTTGGAATACTCCAGAATTCATTTTCCCAGTCTACAATGTTTCCTTTCACATCGCAGCTGAGGTTGGCCAGTGTTTGCGCATTCATGGTGAAATTCCAGAGGCGGAAGTTGTAAATGTCCCCATTTAGAGAGCTCACTTCATTGCTGTTAGAGCCCAGCACCAGCCTCCCATTCCCAGGGATAACTCTGTTAAAGATCTCTGGACAGTCCACTGTGTGATAGGTGTTTTTGGCATATACACCAGTAGTGCGCGAGGAGCCATCCCATACAACACACAGCTGTTGAAAGGTTCCTGTGAAAAACTCTGCATTTCGGGGCAGTGCATTCTTTAGGATGCACTGTGTGCCTGAGATGGACAGAAAATGGCCTTTTGTGGTCTTCCCAAAGCTGAAGAGCTCTCTCAACAAAGCATCAGTGTAGGAGAAAACCTTCCAGTCGTCGTTGTCATCGCTGCTGCCCTTGGTTGCTTCAAAGCACAGTGTGAACTGTCTAAGCTCTGGCACTGAGACAGACTCTGCCACAGACACAGCATCGATGTCAGGAACCTGGGGAATGATGACTTTCTGATTCCTCAGAGACACAGCAACTAGAACCAAGAGCAGATAAGTAAATTAACAACAACAAAAAAATTCATTATATAGGAATAAAGGCAGACTGGCAGTAGGGGTTAAAGTAATACTCACTAAATCAAACATTCATCAGGTCGTTTTTATCACTGTAATATACCAACAGCACACACCAAGGAGAATTTGACTTGGGAGTGCACTTAGCTGAAAATATGCAGAGATCCTTTCAATGGCACAGAGAACACTGTGTGACACCCAGTTAACAACCCCATAAGTTGCGTTAAGAGCAGTTTTAGGACATATTACCTACTGACCTCCAGCTCTGCTTCAGCTCACTTAATAAAAATTACTTCTCATTCATCTAGTAAGGATGCATTAAGCAATGGAATAAATCAGCTATTTGAAAAACACAGTATTATTTGCTTTTAAGATATATTATTTTAATTACCTGTCTGCATGACTGCATTATACCACTGAAGTTCAGGCCTTCCTTCTTTTAAATATTGCAATAGAAGAAAGCCTCCATTACATTCCTTGGCAAACTGAAGCCTTTTGTTGCTGAAATCAGCTAATGGGTATTTCTGCACAGCATTAGGCATCTTCTCATTTTGTCCCCAGCAGCCTTCTGGTCGAATGCTGCAATTGTGTGCTCATGAATATTTCTATCCAAGCTGTTTCCTATTTGCTAACAGTTGGGTCAGCAGTTCTGGACTTTGCACAAGTATCCAGAAATTTCTAGTCCTACAGCAATTTATATATTGCTGTAAGGGTATTTAGGCAGAATTGCTCTATTTGTTGTTAAGTATTCTCATTTGCATGGGCAAAATGGCAGCCACCAAATGAGAAATTATCACAACACACACTTTTTCTCCACGAGTACATGAGTGACAATTCTTTTCACTGTAATTTGGAGAACATTGTTTTTCAAAATAAAACGTTAATATGCTCACATATTATTGGCACATTTATGACAGCACAGTTCTTCCAGTAAATCTCTCCACAGAAAGGTTTCCGGCTACCAGATGTGCAAAGGTGTCTGATACAGATTGCAACAGCCCTGGGTTTTACTTCTGGCTCCTCAGTTCTGCCTCAAACCCTTATCTCCTGCAAATGTCTGCTACCACTTACACATTTTCACAGTGTATACACTGGAATTAAAACTGGATATTGAAGAACCTGAAGAATAACTGCCACAATAGTTAATTCCCAGTCTCCACTGGGATTTTTCAAGTGATGTCACAACACTTACACTAATTACTACACCTGTTCTCTTCTCAGAATGAAATAAAACCCTTTCAAATGTGAGAGTGTGAGGCATGAGGGAAGGGTGGCTATCACGCCATACCCAGGAAAAGACACAGATAAATTGTGTATAAGGATTCTGTGTTGTCTGTGGCACTGCAAGCTCCCCTTGCCAGCTGCTTGCAAAGACTCTGAGTTCCAAACTACCATATTTGGATATACACAAGAACATAATTTGACCAGTATATTACACAGTAAAATAACATAAAGCATTGCATATTATCTGCCAACCCAGCAACTGCATAATGGGAGGAGAGTGGAAAAAATACTGGGCTTTTATAGTTACTGGATTTACTTCATAGATTTATTTTTCTTCCCAAGGGAAAAAGCATGCTGTAACAATTTTATAGATAGAAAATGTGTTCAACTCTCCATTGAAAACAGGGGCATTTTGAAGTGGGTTAATTATACTCTAAGCTCCTTTACGTAACATGGAAACTGTTCCAGAAGGAGCATAAGGATTCAAGTCTCGAAAAAGAAGAAAGCTTATTCATATGACTACTATCCAGACCAGGTGATCAGAAAAGTTATGGACCACTTGGTCACATTTAAACAGTACAGAAAGATAAATAAGTGGGAAGGACTTTGCTCCCGTACTGAAGAAATCTACTCTGTTTTGCCATATTCATCATACAGATTTAACTACTGACAGCTTCCCCATAGTCTCAAAAAACAAAACTGACAAGTATTTTGTCCACATGGAGAAGACTGAATCTTGACATCAATATTAAGTGCAGACCTATTTTCTGGTTGTTGTTGCACAGTCAGTCATCACACTGATGAATTTAAATGTTAGTATCAGAGGAACTGGTTATTCTTGAGATTAGCTCAGTTGGTTAGAGGATGCAGCTAATAATGCCAGGGTTGTGAGGTTGATCCCTGTAAGGGCCATTCACTCCAGAGCTGGACTTGATGACTTTTCTGGGTCCCTTCCAACTCAGACTGTTCTGTGATAACTGGATTACAATGGGCATGGAGTTTTTTGACATATTTTCTTATGAAGAACATACATGCATCTACCTTACTTGCATCTTGCTGTTTCACATCTCATAAACTCCTTCAAGCATAAGCAAGCCAGGAGACCTTAGGCTCTGTTTTACAATGCCATGCAGGGAACAATGGTCTCCTGCTAGCTGATGGGCTTTTCAGTATAGTTTGGTACTTAAAAGGTGCCTTCTGCTGTTTCTGGCTCTCCTGCTTTCATCTGCCCTGTCACCGATCCTGGAAGAAATGCATCAAACTTCAATGAGGTCTGCAAGTGTCCACATTCCAAGTATGTTCAGGAGTATTTTGTTGCTACGTCAGTGAATTGTGCTTTTAATCTGGGCTACTGCAGTCCTGCTTAACTGTATGCTAAATTGCCTCAAGCATTTCTGTACTTTTGGCTCTCCTTCATTCCCTTTTGGTGACTGACTCCTACTTACTGGTGGAGTTATTACTTACACAGTTAAGTGTTACTAGGAAACCATTGACCATGATAGCTCTTCAGCTAATAATTCCCCTAAGACTGGCAAAACTGGATTGGTTTACTGCAGCTGAGGATATGGCTCATCCATCTGCTATTGGTGTGTTGCAGGAGGTGGCAAGCAGAAAACAAACATTTGTGTGGGTGGCCAATTTGATATGGACAACAGGACTCTGCAAAACTCAGTTTGAAACTTACATAAAACTGAGCAGTCACACAAAAGCTGTTCTATTCCCAAACTAATTCCCTCTCACAACTCACTCTCTTATGTCTGTTCTTCCCTACATGTATTTTGTCTTGTGTACATACTGCATATTAGGATGTATGTATCACTAAGGTCTTTATCAACTACATTTCTAGATAGCAAATTGTGTGTCTTTGAATGGCCTTCTACTTTCCAACTCTGCATTACTTTGTGAAATTCAAAGTGGAACAAATGCTTTTGCTTTTGCTCCCATATCACACTTTTAGTAGTTAAAGACAGTGTCAGCTTGAAGTACAAGCTTTGAAATTTCATGTGAAGTGAGGGGGTGTGCAATTTTTCACATGATCTGAAGTGGTGTGCAGTCTTTTGGATGGCTTTGGGAAGTCTTTGCAAGCATAGCAGAGCATAGTACTGACATCTGCCATGTGGATGTGTTGTCATTTCAGTGTGCATGCACACTGATAATCCTATTTTCCACATGCATTTATAATTTGAAAGGAATGCAGTACATTATGATCCCTTTTCCAAGACCCTTTTCTGTATCCAAGTTAAGTTTTACTATGATCTTTGTCTGTAACTATGTTCTCAAATTAACATTATTGTACAACTGTGAGCAATAAGTTGCTTAGAGTTATAATTCACCCTAGAAGAATGCAGACAGCTCTCCCAGCATCCACAGTCAAAATCAAGATGTCAGGTGAAAGTTACATATTTGGAGTAATGAAATCAGATGAAGTCAGGCTCAACCCAGGTGCTTAACAGCAAGCCTTAACACAGAGCTTCTGAACTAATACACTTCTGAAACATTAAAATATAAGTCACTGGTGAAGGTCTTCAATACTTTTACTCACACTGGAGAATAGACTTCTTTTCAAAACAAAAGTCTGTCTTCCAAGACTATTTAATTTTGATGGTGCTATCCATGAGCATATGGTATTACTCAATTAGTCATGGAGGTAATACTCTTGCTTCCATAACAATACATTACTGTAGGTATATATACACTAAAGGTTCTCTTGTAGACCTTTCCTCTCTTTATTAAACACAGCTGAGGTCAACACTGCATCTTTTAATTCCAATTGTAACTAATCTCTTAACAGTGATACTTAATCATTAAAATATTAAAGAATAATTTTGCCTAATCTGAATGCATATGAGTTTTTATAATCCACTTCATTTTACAACTTCTTACAATACAGCAAGAGATTTGTTAATTTCAAATAAAGAAGACTTTCAGAAAATTTGATTTGACTTTCCTAAGAAAACAGGTGCTCTACAATTATTACTACATTATTTTGTCAGCCTGAAAGGACCCCAGTAGAGAGAAGTATTTTTAGTTCCTCTGTGATGTCACCTTTTTTCTTTTCATGACTGCACACAGATCTTGATGACATAACCATGGCTATTTTTGTGGTTCCTAGGATTTAGTGTCCTAATTATTTAAAAATATATTAAATGTGTAATAAATATTTTAAAATAATTATGAGGAAGATAACTGTGACTGAAGAGAGAACTGCCAAAACTTCCCTGCTCTGTGTTTTTACAGCCAGCCATCCTGCAGAACATAACTGCTACAATAATATAAAGGCTAAAAGCAATACTAGTGCTCAGTTTAAGGTGTGCAACCACTACAGAAAGAAAGTCTACTGAGAGAGCATAAACTGGAAAATACAACCCTGAAGTGGAATGAACAGTGAGCCACACATGGGGTCTGTCAGTGACTGTCCTAATGCCCTTTATTACCCCACTGCCCTTTACTGTCTAATTTACTGTCTATTTAATTCTAATTAAAGCTCTAAACAAGAAGCCAAACACCAATCAGAAATTATTTGTACGTTAATCTTCTAGGGAAAGAAAGCATGAGTGCCTTTTAAAAACCTTTGAAACCATTGTCACATATTTAGGGAAGGAAAGAAAGGTCAAGGAACTGGAATGACAGGTAGCCATTTTGCAACTTCAGTTCATTCCTGGGAGCTTGTTCCAGAGGCTGGATGAACTCTGAGAAGTTCTGCTTTCTGCACAAACTTCTCCCCCCTGCTGGGAGTTACACTGGGCCACCAGTCCAGGCTGATCTTTCTAGCTCAACTAAGTTCCCTCTTATGCTGTCCTTTAGGTTTCTATGTCCCTCTGCAGGTGTGCTGACCTGAAGGACACGTATCCTGCTTCCAAATCCTCCAGCATAAATTGGCAGGGAGAGAACTGTTAGGCCTAAAATCTTTGCATGTGAAAAGTTTTTCTAACATACTTCTTGTCATGTCCTGGAATAAAATAATTTTGATCCAAAGAAAAATAAATTAGCTAATAAAAGATACAAGATAACCCTGTAAAGTGCAGTCTCACCCATTCATTCTCTTCTCATGGAGGACTTGATTCCTTTGGGAAGTGCTATTCTAATCCTTATAGGACATTTCCTTATAACATCTATAATGGGATGAAATGCTTTGGACTTACTTACTTCGTACATAGCTGGCATTGAAACCTTTCTTTTGGATACTGAAGTCACTTTTAAATGACACAATCATTTCATTTCCGGTCGAATTATAGGATAATCCTTTGGCAGTGATGCCACAAAGGTTCATTGGGCTTTCTCCATTGTCTAATGTCAGTGAATCATAAATGCAGCCCGGAGCTTCCTCAATGTCGAAATCAATAAATGTTAGCTGTATGATAAATCCATGAGGGGCTCGGATGATCCACCTGCAGGCCTGGCTGTTGGGATAGTCACTGGGGAAGCACGGAGAGGTGAAAACTCCAGAGGGGTCAGTTAGCACGGTCCTACAGTCATAGCATCCATGAGCTGTTGATAAAACCAGAGAAAAGCTGCAGGTCAGGCAGAGACGTAACTTAAGAGTAAAAGTAACCATCAACACAATAACTAAATGTATTTCTATACAGCAAAATAGAGATGGGAGGAAGAAAGGCAAAAAAAGGCCTTGTTTCTAGGGGGGGAAATGTTAGAGGAATAGTATAGCAAAAGAATATTTTATGTAAGAAATCCTATAGCAAAGAAATATAAATGGTATTGCTAAACAATAATGTGTGCACATGTATATTGGCCTGATAAAGGCAAAGTGAAAGCAACGTTTTTCAATTCAGAAAGGCAAATTCTGAAACTGCAATTTATAAAAAGATGACTGGTATCATTCACATTTTTTGTGAATGCCTCCTGGCAGTAGGTAATCCCAGCAGCTCTTCCAGAAAAGTGTCCCTGGAAAGGAGCAGCACAAGAGCTGGGTTGAAGAGCAGCAGAAGTAGCAGACCCCGAAGGTTAGTCACCTTCATTTCCAGCTGATGCATTCCACATCCCCAGAAGGGTAACAGTGTGCTACTGGCTTTTGAATCAACAGTAAATTACTGTGTTCTTCCCATGCTGACTCAGCTCCATTGACATATTTGTGGCAGTCAGGCTTTAAGAAATTCTTACCCTATTTGTCATACTCCTTTGCTCACCTGCTGTGTTTACTCATGAGAATTTCAAGCCCAGTTAGTCCCCAGGGTTGCATTTCTTGTTTGGTTAATATTATCTATTTATCATCTATTTACTTAGTATATTATATGATATAATTACCATAAACTGCCTGCTGCTAAAATCTGTAACAGTTTGCCAAAGCAGCACTGAATAAAATAGCTGGGAACTGAATATCACCAACAGATAACCAAAGACACTAACTGGCCATTGTATGCTGAATTACTTTGCAAACATTTCATCAAGCCACAACACCATGCCAAATCCTACAAGGATGAAAAAATATCCATTATTACTTGTGCAAACTGAAAAAAAAAAACTTTAAAAGCTGTCAAGTATAAATCACATACAGAACAGTTATAAAATAGGAATAAATGTAATTAATTTCTCCAAAGACCCCTTGATGTTTCTTTCCAGACAGGGTCGTGATATTTTTCAGTCACATTTAAATGGTTTTTGGCCTAAGCAAATGGACCCTGAACCTGTGAAACAGCATGACAAAAATGCAGTTTACATCTGCAGTTAGAATTGAGAGGTATATTTTACATTCTTTTTGCAATTTTCATTTGCAAAGCCCAAATTTATATTGCCCCAATGAGGTAAAGACACTGGCCTCTTAGAGCCAAATGCAGGCTGGTTACACTAGGAAAGCTCAGTGGGATGCTTATTTGTTCCAATGAGAATAGAAGATTGTCTGAAAGATTTGCAGGTAGCTTTGGGGAGAAGTGATGCTCCTGGAATTCAAAAACTTGATCTGTGTAGTACAAACAAAAGCCTGCCCATTTTCAATTTCCATGCAAATCTTTACAGTCAGAGGACTATGCTCACCTGCACTGCAATCCTGGTGGTCCATTTATTAACCAGAGGGAATATTTACTTATTAGTACAGTGACTATAAATCCTGCAGTTGTACAAACAGATGACAGCTTCATCCAGTGGATTTTGCACAGCTAGGTGTCAGTTTTCAGAGAACCACCACAGACTGAGAGGAGGAGCCACAAGCCACTGCAGGCAGTCTCCTAGCCCAGGGCAAGCGAGCCTCTACAGGGCAGAGCACCTGTAAGACAGCTCTGGCTGGAGCTGGCTGTGGAAGGCTCTGTGATCCAGGATCCTGATTGCTAGGATGAGGGCTAACAGGGCTGAGGATTTGGCAGCACACCTCACTCACTCTCCTCATTCCTGCCAGAGAAACAAATGACACAGAGCTCCCTGTGCAGTTGAGAACTTTCCTTGGGCACTCAGATGGACCTGAAGCCAGGGACTAAGGTGTTAAGTGATGTAAATACATACAGGAACATGGGTGTTAATGTACACTGATTCATCCTGGGACACCTAAAGTAATCTTGAGAGCGTTACAAGACACTGCCAAAACAGAGAAAATATGCAACTTGTCAGAAAAAGTGTATGTCCCTAATTGGTTCAATATAATACTCAACCTGAGACTGGAAAAGTCAAATTTGTCTATCAGAGAGAACTCTAATGTTCTTTGTGTTTATTAATTCTATTGATCATCAGCAACCAAAAACAGGACTCAAGCTTTTCTATTTATTTCTCTTTCTTGAGTATTTATCATTGTTTTTAGGCTGTGTAAAGTGAAAAAGCCAGTACATATAATATAAATACTTTTATCCCTGATGTCACTGTAAATATTAAAACATAAATGTTATTTATGATTTCTTTAATAATTTAATCTTGGCAGAAACGTATTCTCATTTTATTACATCCATATTGTTTTGTTGGTTTTACAGAACTAATGCAAAAAACCAGCCTCTAAATTTAGGTAGGAAAATAAGTGCTCGAAACTTTGCATACACAGAAGAAACAGATTTGGTAAGCAAAATAGTTAGGGTTTTTTTAAGTGGGTTGGCTCCATTTTGGTATAGTAGCTATTCTGTCCATGACTGCAATTTGAAGGAGAAGTATCCTGTTTTCATGCAAATGTCCACAGTACTAAGTAAAAAGAAAAGAAAACAAACAACAAAACTATATATAAACAGCATGGTTTTAAATGGAACGTTTTGCACAGCTTCTCATGAGACAGTTATTTTTCTATAAACATCACCTATTTTACTCATTAAAGAGAAAAATTGCTGTGGCAACGTTAGGCTGTCAGCCAAAGCTGACAGATATTTTGCAATCCCATTGGCCCAGAGTAGTTCTGAACTGTGGAGAATGAATACTTGTTGCAATACACACCACAAACATTTCTAGAAGCAATCCAAGATATTTTATTGATTTTAATGGGAACAAATTTAGCTATGATATTCCTGGTTAGGAGCCCCACATATCCAGAATCTGCCTGTCAAGTAATTTTTACCACCACAGACCAAAGGAAATTCGCTGTCTAAATATACTTTATACAATAAAGGCCTTTCTCTTTCTCCCCCTCTATTCTTTCCCAAACCAAAATGAACACCTTTTTCAGATAGTGAAATCAAGGACTTAATTTCAATTTTTCCTAAATTGAAAGCTTCATTGGGCAATCATTTGTTTCTATCATGAGAATACACTGGAGAATGGTTTTAATTTAATAATTATTTTTTTCCTGCATCATACTCATACCTCTTAGAGTAAGGAACATTTAAGTATTTAGTGTGATACTTTGACACTCAACTGAAAAGGGAAATTAATATATTCCTCTGGAACTAGTTAGACCTTTCACCAAAGTTATCTAAGTGATTGAAAAGTGTTAATTCACTTCAGAAGCAGAACAGGCTGTAGGGGAAATGGCTTTTTCCTATTGTGACATGGAGATAATGGGCAAAACCGGAAAAACTTCCCATAGATTTTGGGATCCTCATCAATGAAATAAAACTGCTGATTTTCCTTAACTACTTTGTATTTGTACAGGGTTTTATATGCAGAAAGCACACTACTAATGACTTTAAACTGTAGCTGGGAGAGAATTTTGACAATCTGGCCCACTGTAGAAAATCCAAAAATGAGCATTTAGTGCCGAACGGAAAATTCTGGTCAAAGCAATTTGACCACTTTTAGAAAGAATTTATCTGTAAAAGCAGGGATAGAATCCCATTCTCACAGTTGCCATGAAACCATTCACTCTCTTCTAGGAGTTTCCTGGCTATTTTACATATATACCTTTTAACTTGTGTGAGGCAGAAAATACTCTTTCCTGGTCTTTCCTAAACCATGCTGAGTTATCTGAAGACTGCCCTAAAACTAAGAGGCTAAGGGAAACATATCTGACCCATTAATGATTGCAACATACAAACAGTCATGTGTACATGCAAATCTCATAGCCTATGAAACAAAATTATTTTCCAGCTTGTTTTGTCCACTGATTTTGCCTCTCTAGGGTCCTAGCACTGAATTCCACTATATGAACTCATCAAGAAGTTGTAAGTACTGAAATACACAATTTCAAAAGCAACTTTCATGAGTCATTTGTGGGAAGCTGAAGCTGCAGCCAGACACAGAGCTACAATGCCTAACTGGAGATTTGGGAAGGAAACATTCTTCATATAATCTTATACCATACATTGGTACTTCTCTTTTTAATTTTTTTTTTTCTTGAATGACTAACACATTCCAGCATTTACCTCCAAAATCTGTGCTAATATTAATATTTTCCTCTAGTTTATCACCACTTCTCCACTTCTCTCCATTGTCATTGTTTACCCCTAAAACCTGTCTTTTGTCCTATAATACTCAGCACTTCTTTCTCAGGCATGAGTTTTGACTTCTACCTCTCCACTCGCTTTCATTTCTGCAAGTACCCAACTTTGGTGGAACACAAAAGCAATCCAGTTTGGAACACTGTCTATTTCAGCCTCAAAGACCTAAATTTTGTGAAGGTTAGGATCAAATGAAAACAAGGTCACTATGGGGAAAAAGCCCGTACTTGCAGTTTGTGCATTATCCAGCTTTTTCCACACTAAGTTATGCTTTGCCCTGGAACTTTCTTTTCAGAGCTGAAGCACACAGAATTTCCCACCTAACAGCAGTTTAAATGACTCCACATGCTTAGGCAGCAGCACAGAAAACCAATGACAGTGGGGGTGGGTTGTATTAACACTACCAGTAATTTTTTTAAAAATACATTAAAAGGTTCCCTCATAAAACAGAATGCTGCTGGATTTCATTTTGGCATAAAAATTAAATCTACTTCTCTCTGTGGGTGATACAATTCTTATATGAAAATATCCTGAAATAAATCTATGTAGCATTGGAATTGAATTAAAAAAAAAAAAAAACAAAAAAAAAAAAACCCAGAACGAACAAACAAACAAACAAAACAAAACAAAAAACAAACCTGAATATTTTATGTTAACTCTTGTCATATTCAAGTGAACAACAAAATCTTCCCTGCCTGATAGAATTAGGCCAATTCTAAACCACAGAAAATCTTAGCTAGAGTGTCTAACACTTTAGACATAAAAAAGCAGTACAGAATTAATTATAATTTGCTTTCATGTTGACATCTGAGAAATTTTAAGCACTTTACATATATTTTAAAAGGCTGTACTAATGCAGATGGTCATTTGAACTAAGAAAGCACAGGAAGGTGACAGCAGAGGCACTTGCAAATGTGAGGTGATGCCCAAAATAAAAGAGAAGCTTTACAATCATGTCGTGTCACAGCAAGAAAAAGACACCTAGTTTGATGAACAGTAGGTGGAAAAAAGTTTTGCTTTGTAAGAAGCAATTAATTGTTCAGGGTTTTTTCTATTTCAAGGATATCATAACACAAATATGGCCAAACATTAGGTTAGATGTATTTATGACTGTAAATAGATGGGTGAATGAGGTCAGCAATGGGCACACCTGCAGACAAGCACAAGGAAGGGCCAAACCACCAAGATGTGGGTGGGCTGGAATGGCTACAGAACAAACAAACCCGTGTTATTCCAGCAAGAGACAAACACCAAACCAAAAACAGCTATCCTATGGCATAGGCTTGGACACTAGCTTATCTGCACCTTAAAAATAATTTTGAACGTAAAGGCAATCTGTATATCTAGAAAAATGTCCATATGCAAAGTGTGAGCATATTAATTGAAAAGAAATGTCCCATCATTCACTCTGAACATAAAGTAATACCCTGCTCTGGTTACTCACATTTAAACTAGTAATGAGATAAAACCTCTTCAATTTGCTTATGCAAAACAGGAAGCCTATAACTCCTTGGGAGCCTCTGCAGACCAAACCATGCATTCTGCTTTCTGTGCTACCCACACTTTGATTGAGCTCAGTCTGGGAAAGTTCAGTTGAGGAGATGTGGCAGCTTTATTTTTGCTTCTCTATTTACTTTCCAAATTGTAGAAGCTGTATGATCTCTCAAAAAGATCTTTATTCTGCTACACTATGCTGATAAAAATTACTATGCACCACACCCATTTTAATGTTTACAGGTACTGTAATTATCAAATTAAACAGACAATCCTAATTCTATTTAAACATTCAGATTTAAAAAGAAAACAAATATTATCTCTGCAATAAATAGAAAGGAAGTAAGACTCATTCTGATTTGTACAAAATTTGTCCCTTCACAAACAGTGTTACTGGGGTTGAGGTCTTCTGCTTGGAAATGTGACTGTGATTGTGTATAAATGCAGACACCCCTGGATTTGTAATCATCATATGGAATGATATCTACTTGAGCATTTCTACAATGTGCACAGCTCTAAATTCCCAAAAGTCTTGAGCAAATCCTATAACCTCATAGATATGCTTTGAATTTAAGCATGGACTTAAAATTCAGCAACTGTTTATAAGTCCTTTCCTGCACAATGGTGTCTTTGAGTCCTGCATTTGAAGCTTTGCAGTCCTGCCTTCAGCCCTGCAGCCCCTCAAGGCTGAAAGGGAAAGCATGACTCCATAACTGCTGCTGTCTGAAAGCCACATGGGAGGCACAGCACAGACCCCCACAGTGTGGAAGGCTGTGCCATCCTCTCCACTTCTCACCACCTTATTTTCCTTCCAATGACAGGAGTAATAACTGGACCAAGACTGGCAAACACCCAGTCAGGGAGAGAGATCCACTCTCAAACACAGAGAATGCATATGGAAATGTGGTTACCACATAATTAAGCAATGCTGATTGAATTTGGGGGAAAAAGGAGGTTGATTTTTTGCACCAAACTGCAATGAAATAGTTCCTTCTGGACTTCCTTACCAAATTACTTTATGCCTAGAGACCAGCAAAGGCAAGGTTTAATTCTAAGTCAGCCACGAACTTTCTAAAAAAAATCCCTTTATTCCCAGGCCTCTCCACTTAAAAATATAAGCATTATTCCTCTGAGTGGGGTTCAAACCCATCCCACCACCCTTTGTTAGGAGGTTGTTACACTAACTTTCAGCTCTACAAAGGCATCAGTAGCAGGCTTTGATGGTGGACAGTTTGGGTGGAAAAATATATTTCGATTCACCCTTGGGGTATTTTGAATTTCTCCAAGCACTGAACAGCCAAACTGCAGGTTATGAAAATCTCAGGCAGTGTAGTGTGGGTCATCAAAAAATTGAGCTCAGTAAAATTTAAATAATTTTCTAAAGCATTCCTAAAATATTTTGTTTTAATTATTAATAGCTGCAGAATACAGAGAATTCCCAACAGGATAAACATTACAAGTTTTTCTGTGAAATCACTTGCATAGACTTATCACTAGTATAATCAGCGTGTTTTATAAAACAAAATTTTATAAGCATTATATGAGTGAAACTTTACATTATTTTTCTGCAACACATAATCAGTTGTATTTTGCAGAGCACAAGTACAATAAAGTTGTAGTTAGCAAGAATCTTTTGTATCCGTTTTATTCTTATTTGCCAATGTGACTCTTTTGGTTGATTTGTAAGGAATCACTATTTTAAGCACTATTAAAACTCAGTCCAGACTTTCATTCTGCATCATTCCCATTGCCTCATCTTCATAGTACTCCTTGTACCCAGCAAGAATTTAAAGCGTCCATATTCCTGACTGGAAATAGCACATAACCCTGGCAGAGTCCTTTATAATTCAATGAAAGACAAGACTGTGCTCTCACAAAATAATTCAACAATTGGGTTTTGGCCACTGAAGGCAGGAGACAAAGAGTGTACTATGCCTGGGCCAGTCCTATCAGCTTGCCTTGCATCATCATTTGCTGATGCATTATGTCCTGCAACACATGCTTTAAATGGATGAACCGGTTGGCACACCTAGGAATAAAAAAATTGTCCTTACAGGCTAGTATAGAGACTTACATGAAAGTGTAATTGTTGTCTGTGAATTCACTTATTATTCCTGCTTCCTGTTGTTCTAGCCCGTATTGCTTATCAGTTTATTAACAAATTAAATTTGTCATCACATGGAATTAGAACTGATTATTTTCTCTCTTTTGTAAGACAAGAACAAAGCACTTAATTAACGAAATTACATATGGCAAATTGAAAACTGATAAAAGACAATATTTTCTATTATGTAACAATGCCAGCCTGTCGAACTCTGACCTGAAAACTATCAAAGCAGGGAACATAAAACTCAGAAAGTGCACAGACTAAGTATCTAATAGGATCTCTGAATCCCACCAGATATAAAATAACTGATGAGATGTAACTGTAAGAAATTGTAAACCTCATGGCTCATCTTTAAAATTAATCTTAACCAACTGTCCAGGAACAGCATCAATAGCTCCATCTTGGTCATGGACACAACCCCAGCCTCCTGCCCATATGGCTGCAGCTCAAGGCCAGCCCAGACAGGTCTTCTCCAAACCCTTCCTGGGTATGGCTGAGCAGCCAGCACAGGTCAGAGGCCACTCCCAGCATGCAGCCTGGATACAGCTACCCTAGTTTTTAATAACTGTGTGCACTTGAAACACAGCATGAGCTGGCCTCTGAGGCAGAGAGCAGCCCTGGGCATATCCCATTTTCTGGTGGCCACTGCACATGCAGGAAAGCGAACGAAGCCACACGAGACTCTGTCTTGGGTATCTTTCATAGGAGCCAACTGAGCAGTTCTCATTTGTTTTGATGTTCAAACACTACACAGAAATCTGGGAGAAACAGGTGGTATTACATCCTGTTTCTAACATGATAATCAAAATTATCTTTCAGGATACACTTGAGGTCAGTAATACTAATAATGCACCAAAAAAATCAGGAAGAGTAAAGCTTCATTCTCAAATCAGATTAAGATTAGAAAAGCAGACATGAGAATAGTAAATTACTGACTCAGGAAGCATTTACCATGAACATAGGCAGTAACCATCTACTACTAAATCCAGAAGCAGATTTTTCACTAAAAACATAAGCTGATTTGCACTTCCTCTTGACAGAGCTGTGTAACATGGTCCTACACTGAGAGACATTATGAAATTTGTAATTTCATAAATAAATATTGATTCTTAATCTTTTCATTAGGCACATAGATGGACTGGAACTTTACACAGGTTTAAGGTGCACCATTCATACACATGCTGTTGATACTTTTGACAGAATATTTCAGGGAACTTACATCTTGACTTCTCAAGACTAGCATCCTATCCAGTCCTCAAAGGAGTCATTCAAGTACTGACATTATCAGTATTTGTTATATGCTGGATCTCCAAAACTTTATGATAGTCCTGGAAGGGTAAGAGCTGATGCTCTGGGGTGCAGCACAATACAGAGACCACTAGAGATTCAGTGTGTTTCAAGATATTTTGTATTGCCCCCAGGCCTCATTTTATGCTGGAATTCAGTAGGTATTTATTTCTGTAGGGTTATCATTGCCACTAAAAAAGCTCTGACCCCTCTTGATCACTCTAGCCCAGATATCCTACTCCCTGACAGCAACTGACTTTATCACAGCAGTGACTCCAGCAGGTTTTGATTGATCTGGGAAATTGAGGGAACCAGCTACAATAGAAGAAAATATGTCCAGAGCCAGGGTGGGGGCCCTGCACTGCCTGTTTCCCCTTAGTTGTTTGGTTTTGTGCCAATGAAAATGGAAGTGGAAACAAACACACTGACTGGGTAAATCAGCCCTGACCCATATGAGTGGAGTTCACAGTGTCGACAAAGTTATGGATTTCCCCCAGAGGGAGGGGGTAATGTGAAAATCCTGTGTTACACCCATTGTAACTTAAGAATATTTTCATTGGCATTCCTGTGATAATCTTATAAAAATAACAGAATTGACTTGCTAGTTTTGGCCTGAGTTGGATTTTTTTTTCCACAAAGTAGCAGAAGTTTGAGACAAAGAAAGGTATTGACAGTTCAGTTTAGATATGCTGGTTAAAAAGGCATTAACTAGTAAGTATACAGGTGACTACAATAAGCACATAAGCTAGCATACATGTAAGTAAAAAGAAAATTAAGTCAGGGAAGGGATAGGGTGGGAATAGGTGAGGGTTTTTTTGTGAGGTTGCTGCATGTAACACAATGTTTTTCAGTGTGGGATCTACATGTCACACTCCATCAGGAATCGTGCTAAGATTTACAAGAGCAATGGTCACCAAGAATGCTGTGCTTTTGTCTGCTCCAGCAAGAAGATCTGGCTGCTGGCTCCCAGCTGTTCTGCTGCTGCATTGTTGCAATGAGGATCACATCCTCAGCTGGAGTAAATCTATAGATGCAGTTAGATTCAACACCAGGCTGCACAAAATGAAGAGCTGTATGGCTAAATATATTCTCAGGTATCACTTATGCAAACACATGTCACACTTCTCTAGGAAGTAGTTCAAAAAATGAGTGGGAAAAGAGCTGACAATCTTTTAGTGAGGGAAAGTGGTTTGTAGGAACTTGAGCTCCCAAACTGCACAGATATGGATTAAATAATGTTACAACTAGGGACAGGTGATCTTGGTAAATCTCAGTCATACAGATGCACATATTTCTTCCACATATACACTGGAAACAGACTAAAGAAGGTGTTAGGAATAAATTCTTGGGTAACAGAATATTCTGTGCAGTGAAAGTAGAAAATACTGCATTTTCACCTGATGCTTTACCCAGCAAATCCAACACACACCCAATACCCAAAGCAGTTTCCATTTCTGCAGATCTTTAAAAAATCTTCTATTGCTTATAAGAGGATAGTTCAATTTCAGAGTTTTCTTTCTGAGGCTTTAATGTTGGAATGTCTTTTCTGGCTGCTACTATCACTATTCTGAATAGGCATCATTCTTAAGTCCTATGAAGACTTCTAGAAAAAACAAGGTAGTGGGGTTATTGTATGGTTTATCAATCGTATTCTTCAAGCTTTGTCTGTTTACAGGCCAAATTTTCTGTCTAGATTTTTTTATAGTTTTTTTAGCTATTCAAGAAAATCTGGTATTACATGGATCTCTTGCAGTAGATGTTGGAACTACATTTTACTGTTGTTTAACAAATTACAGAAACTATGAAAAATTACTTTACACTGGAATTCACTATTATAATAAAATACCAAGGCATTCTGGGAAACACCTACTCAAAACTGATTTCATATAGGGCCTTTGAAACACTTCCAGCATTTTATTACTTCTCCTCTCTATGAGTTTTCTCTATTTCAGTATTATTTGGGCTGCGAATATTTCAGTACTTCAGTGTTTTCTGGATCCCTTTGTTAATTTATTAAAAATAGATACTGTTGGCAATGTATTTGTCTCATCTGACCTGCAAGATGTAGCAATCTAAGTCAAAAACTTTGGAATTTTTTAACATTACGAATTAACAAGGAATTTTTCTATTACACAGAATTATTCTGTTCTACCCCATAATAGAAAATCAGCCGTTCTTTCACCTTCCACAGACAATAACATATTTAGTGTTAACACATACAATGAGTTCTGTCCAGACCAAACTGAAAATATGTCCTGAATAAGGACATCAGCTGTTTTCTTGTATACTTTCAATGGAGGGGTGAGGAGACTGGAAAGGGTTAGAGCTTCTTTTCCAAGCCAAGATTTCAACTTTCCTACTTCATTTAGGGACTTTCTGGAAGTAGTCCAGATACACAAGTAAAAGTAAGATCAAAAATTACTTCTCAATATTTTTCATTGAAGATAACAGAAAAAGGCCATGTTACAATATGGCAGACTAGTATCTATTGTGGTAGGCAAGTGTGTGAATTTTGGACATTTATGTTACTCTGATATCTCCAATGCTGTTTTTTGCTCTGTATTCTCAAACAAGCCATTCACTATAACTTCTAATAATTTCAGTTATACAGCATCTAAAACTGCTTTCTCATCATATTGTTTTTATGTAAAGATGGAAGGGATTGGCAGACCTAAGTCAAAACAGGAATTCCTTCACTGATGTATTATTAATTTCCACCCCTGGTATGCGGGTGTATTTCTCTTCACATAACAGCTGAAAAGAAAACTTTGTGAACAAAGACTGCAAAGTCTTGTACTGAACAGCCAAGTGTCTCCTTATTGCTTCCATTAAGCTTAGAATGACTGATCTTTGTGTGACTATACCTGAACCTTTTATTTTTCATCAGTCTGGGCTATGTGATTTATGTGATTACCTCCATGCAGTACTGCAAGTGCTCTAGATGCTGAACTCCCACTGCAATCAATCAAAAATTCTCCCCACACATTCCAGTGCTTTTTCCAACATTAAAGCCTTTTTCTACCAGTTCCTTAAAGAAAAATATTCCATGGATTAATGGACTTCAAAATTAGGAGTTTTATTATGATCAAATTACATGCATTTAACTCCTTGAGTATGGGTGTTATGTGCCCCACTTTCCTTTTAGCATGTTGCTTCTTTACTGAAAATTTACACAAATTTACAGTGATGAGATCAGAAATAAATAACTGATTAACTGTGTCTTTTTTTCAGTTATGACTACTTCCCACAAAAAATCTGAAAATATTCTCTCCTTAAGCAAGAAAAACTACGATAAGCTTGTTTAAGTTTGGCTTTAAAACCTCTCTGTTAGATTCTAAAATTCTTTGTCTTGTTTTTAGTATTTGTCTACTCTACATCTTAAAGAACAGGTTTACAGATATTAGTGCAATGTTTTTAAACATGCCTACAAAAATGCTAAACTTGTCTCTGTGTTAAAAACATGTAGAGCACTTAGATACACAATTGTAGCCTCAATTTCAAATACCATGAGAAATCAATTCTTAACTGAAAGAGGAATTCTGAAAATAGACTTGTTTGTTTAGGGAAACTTCTTGTTTCCCCAAATCAAAATCAGCAAGTTATTCAGCTTAATATAAGACCAAGAGTGGTTTCTTAGTCTTAACAGAACTTGCTTCATGTGAAGGAATTTATTTTCTGGGATGGTTCTGCAGTCATCAGCATTATTTGAAAACAACATCTTGAGCACTTACCATTTAATGGAAACTGCAGTTCTACAATTGACTTGCTCTGCAATTTCTGAAACCAAACCAAGCCAATCAAGCAAAGGAAACCTCTTTCATGAATCTGTTATTTACATATAAAGCAGACAGGAAAAAGGTATTTTGTTAGCTCTGGAGACACTGTTTAAGGAGGTTTTAAAAGATTAGGAAGTATAATGACAGGTGCACAGTGTTCCTTAAATGAGACGGGAAGTGAGTAGGAGAAAATTTTATGGCATCATCCTTCTATAAAACTAAGTGAACAAACTGTTCTCTCTTAAAAATGACTATACACTCACATTTACAACCAAGTATTGTCCCTTTACTTGACCTTTAACACATTGTACTGCATTAATTGCCTTAACTATTCAATTAAAGAAAGCCAAGTACTGGGTTGCTTCCATATTCCTTCTGTCTGAGGGGTTTTTTTAAATATTTTTCCAAAATATTAAATTCTGCTGTTGTCTTGTATTCAACAAAGCTCTGAAGTTCAAGCAAACCAACATGTGTCATCATTTCAATACTAAACACCCTCACTGTGCACATTTTCAGCTATCTTTCTAGCAAAACGTACCCCAGCATACACCAGTGACCGTGGCACTCTGCTTCTTAACATGATTTCCAACACTACTTATTTTTACAGTTCAACTGTTCTTAAGGAAAGTCTACTTTAAAGCCACAATGAAAAAGGTACTTTCTTATTTAGAGTTGGAGTTCATTTGTCAATTTTCTCTGTCTCTGCACCCAAAATATGAACTAATAACAATGTAAAAGTAATTTGAGTATCTAGACAGATTATCTGGACATCTCTGAGAATTGAAGCCCACTTTGACTGAAAGTTTTCTATTGTTGAAATTCTCAAACCCACAAAGATTGGCTCCTTCAGGATAATAAGTTCTGGGTCTTCCAGTGATGAAGCCTGGCAGAGATCCAAACTAAACTGGACCTAATAAAAGGAGTAAATATGTAAGAGACACTAATAAAATTCTAATATTGAAAATCTGACTCTGAAGTTCCAAGAGAGTTTACAATTCCCACTGATTTTACATTACTTACCTTTTATTATATTATTTAAGCATAATTACTCTGATTCTGCAGATACTGAAAAATTTAACATTTGCAATACTGTAATCTTTGAGCTATCATTTGAACAAACAATGCTGCAAGCCCAAAGACTGAAACATAACAGCATGGAAAGTATAAGCCTACTTCTCATAAAGAGGGAGGGGATTATACCTCCTGAATGTAGATTTACTTGGCAATAACAGTCAACAACAAAAGTAAGAAGCAAGTAGTTAAAAGTAAATACATTTTTACCCATGACTACAGGTTTATGATTATGAAGATTTAACTGCAAGTTTTGGAGGGAGAATCAGAGAGAAATATCTCAGTGTTACAGAACAAACTTATTAACAGAAAAGCAATTTGCCATGTGTGACAGTTAATAAAAATGTCACCAAATATAAAGCACATGCCCATTGCTATGGTACATGCCATGTTGTTACCAGCATGACTCTTCAAAATGCACCGAGTAGAGCAGCAAGGTCTTTAAACTCACCTCCTACAACAGAACGAAGAAAGCAGTGTTCTTGGGGCCCTCTTGTTTATTATTTTTTTTGCCTAATTTGTACACACATGCTGTGTAAACTATTAAACTGCAAACTGTAAACTTGAGTTCATAAATGAACCCATAAATTACTTCTATCTCTGCTCTCTTACTGTTTATCTCAGTGACCATTTCCCTGCATTGAAGATTTACTTCAAGGGCTATTGAAGCATAACAGTGCAGTGTTCAAAAGCAGCCTGAGGAGACTGGTGGGAACAGTGGCTATCTCCCACATCTGCATCCTATCAGACTGTCAAGTAGAAAGTTATCATGAACTCCATTCACTGTTGCTCACCCAGATATTTTAGGTATTTTATCAGAAGTGCAGAGGAACACTTAAAAATAGGTATTCAGGGCAATAAGTTAAAAGTTTTGAAGAAGCAGGTATGTTTAAACATATTAAACATATTAAACATATACATCTAATTCGCTTTATTTTAGTTCAACATTTAATGCTTACTAAAAGCTTTTCTCCTTTCATCATCCTTGCCCAGACCACCTAGTTGTAGCTTCATTCAAAACTCAATAGAAATGTCTCACTGCAGGATCTGGACCACAGTCTAACCTAGAAAACTATAACTGACACTAACAAAATCTCATCAAGTGACCTGAGTGCTGGTCATGCACAGGTTCTGTCACAGAAACAAATTACCTACCTTACCATCCTCAGACAAAAAGTTCAACAGAAATGTAAAAGCTGCTTAAGGTGAACACCTAAAGCATGGGATTTTTTGTATGGAAAGCACACTACCCATGAGTTACTGCAATATCTGACCAGAAAACAGCAGGCAACAGAGCAGGGAAAGCTCTTAGTTCTTTTTATTAATAAATCTAGAGTGTTAGTTTTGAATCATTTTTCAAGGTAGTCCCTACCAGGCGTACACAATGAAGAAAAAATCCGCAGAAACAAGAAGTAATCTGAAAGATTGTTCCAACAATACTGGCCTGTGTCCCTCTAACATATATTTCAATGCAGGAAGTAATAAAAACTGTCAGATAATGAAACAGATCGCAGCATTTTTCTGGAGGGAAGGAAAAACATAGGTACAAGGCATCTTTTGGGCAATGTGTTACTTCATAGAGGTAGTGTCAGAAAAGGCAAGATGTAGTCTAAAAACATGTAACTGTTGTTTGGTGAGTTTTGGCTCTAACACAGGGTCCCAAAAGGAAAACTACAGACACTGAAAATAAGGTAAGGCACAGCAAAACACCACTTTACTTGCTAAGTCATCATTTCATTGTACTCACAGAAGAATGGATCAGGACAAAAGCAGACAAAGGCTGGTGGAAAAAAAGCAGGGCTGTATCTGACTCTCCCTGCTTCCTAATAGTGTCTCCTTCTGAGTATGATCTACTATATCCTGATAGGAATTAGGAAGAGGCATATTAATGCTGCACTGTGTAGGCTGGAACCCGCTTTACAGACCTGCTTAAACACAGCTCAGCATACTTAACAAGTTGGTAAGTGTTCCTTGCCATACTATGAGATTTTTTTAGAGGGCATATTTCACTCATGGAAGCAAGAGAAGAATGAGTCATGAGTGATTTCATAACAGCTCTGCAGAAATTAGTCCAACACCATGGCTGTAGGAGAACTAAGCTGGACAGGCTGTCAAAGACGAGGAACAAGGAGAAAGAGTCCAAAACCACGAGCAAGAAGCATAGAGTAAAAAGGATAGAACCTGTATAAACAGGAAATAAAGGAAGTCTTGCATTTCACCCTGACCATGGTGTCTAATTGCTGTGGATTTAAAAAACTGAAAAAATAAATTACTTTCACACTACCTATGTGCATAATCAAATAGTCATTTTACTCTACAGCCATGTTCATCTAAATCCACCTTGCTATTGTCCTGTAATAGAATTATTTCTTCCACAAAGGCCAGTGACTAAGCCCAGAACTATGGTAGACTCCCATGACAAGAATAGCAGAATTTCTAGACAGGTCATCTGACTTTGGTCAGGAGTTCAGTCAAAAAAAGTCAGTGATTGCTCTCTTCAGGTTTTTTCTATTAAGGACTCTCAGCTGTTAGCTCAATTAAGCTACAGTCAATATAAAGAGAAAATATTCCTTCTTATTCGCATTACTCCAGTTGACCCTAGTGCCAAGGTCTGCAAAAACACTGCTGGCCTAGAGTTAAAAAATTATTGTACCTACTTCCCTAAGAGACAGGCTATTCCAGATCTCCTAGTTCTTATGAAATCTATTACATCTATTTTAGTAGCTGTGTGGTTGGCACTAGCATCAATCATTGCAAGTTTTTCAGCTAAAGTTGCTGAGCAGTGCGTGCAAACCAACAGGGAACTCTTCAGTATGGTTCAGGATAGTTTCAGTGCAGCTTTCCCTCCGTGTGCAGGGAAAAGCTGAGAAATGTTTTAATACCTGCAAGCATTAAACCCAACATCAACCTTATATTTGGTCAGTGGATCCAGACATTAATTCGGTGCAGCAAAGATTAACTGAAAAATTTTAAAATTATAGATGTGATCAGCCTTCTGAAAATAAGTATTATAGGAATAATTAAATGGGAAGTCTTTTTGTCCAAAAAAAGAAAAAAAAAAAAAAAAGAAATCTCCATCAAATAATAGTCTGCTGAGTAATTTCTGGTAAGTGTCAAAACATTTGATTGCTATTGCCTTTAAAACTTTTAGAAAACCTTTTTTAAATACTGAAGAAAATTGAAAACAATTACTGAAAATTTTGTTTTGATTTTCAGTGCAATGTTTTTCTGAATCATTAAAGCATTCAAGCTAGAATTTTTATCCTTTTTTCCTTGCTTTTCTTTAAAATTAATATGCCTTTAAGTTTCAACAAAAACAATACATTTTTTTGGGACAAAAATCAATCTTATTTAATAATAGCAACTAAATTCCTCATCCAAATAGCTTTCCAGTAACTCTGATACTTTTTCTTTCTCTTTGTAGTTTTCGTAAGTGTTATTATGCAGCACATTCTGTGGTGAGACAGAGAGCTGGAGATCCATTTGTAGTATGAAAAGCTTTTGGGTGTGTTAGACAGCTCTCCTGTGACTCTCATGACTGCTGGCTTTTCTCCATCCAGGCAGTTCGGATCACCTCCTGTAGTCAGACTCAAAACTATTCAGCCAGAACAGCCAAAACAGGCTCTGACAGTATGCAGGACTAACAGCAATTACAACATTTTGTAGCATGTGGTAATTGAGTCATTATGATCAGGCTGCAACAACTACATGAAGGAAAAGTTCTTATAATAGCTCTGATGGTAACTGCTTGCATATTTTCTTCAGTCTGGATCAGTTATGAAAGGTGCAGAGCAGTGCTTAATGGTCAGCTGGAATGCATTCCTTCCAACAGAACCACTCTGGTGCCACTTGCATGTATGCAATGCCACATAAAAAAAAAAGGTGATGTCAGCCTGATTAAATGAAACTGTGCTTACTTCTTCCACTACTGAAGATACTACGCCGCACTACAGACTAGTAATGGTGGCAGTCTTACAACTCTGTTTAGATCGTCTGGTAAGTCTGCTTCAGCCTGAACTCTAAACATAACTACAATGCAATGCCAGCAGCAATTTTAAGCAGTTTTTAGTTAGGGAAATGGCAGGGGGTTGTTTGTAAGTAATCAGGCAACTCCTAGGTTCTTCACCAACTATGACTTGCAAGCATTCGCCAGAAGTGATTTCATTTATAAATATGCAGAGAATTGCACCTTTTCTTTCAAGCTTCCTGACTTTTTGCAAGTGCCACCTCTGAGGCAACTGATGAAAGAAATGCAAAATAATAACAGAGACAAAAATATAAATAATTCAGCCTAAGAGAGCTGATCATACAAACCTTCCAAGTGGGATAAATCAACAAAAATAAATACCACCGTGCTTACATTCAAACCTTATCAATAGGGTAAGAATGGTCTTACTTTGCCTGTCTGTAGAGAAAGGGCTGTGAAGAAGGCACTTCAGCAAAGTATAAGGGACAGAGTGGGCTGAGTGATACAGGCATGATGCAGAGTTATCACAAGAGGTCTGAAAGCCAGCCTTGCAGCACCTACTGCTTTTATCACTACGCGGTGAAGAAAGCATGAACCACATCCTTCCTAATGGCAGCAAGGCCACCCTACACCGTATGTAGCAGGACTGCAGCAAGTCTGTTACCTACAGCAGACTTCTCAAAGCAGCTCTGCTTGAAGCTAGTCCTTCTCCCAGGACTAACCAACACTAACCACAGGTCCAGTTTCATTTCAAAAGCCAAAGCAGCAGTGACACTGGGAAATCACCTTATTCAGGTTGTAATCTGTGACTCTTAGAACAGATGCAAAGTGAAACATTACTATTTCATGAAAAATGATGACAATAAAAAATCCCAGTTCCAGTGTACAAATATTTAACATAACTTTGCGTCACAGTTAAATCTCCTTTAAGCCAGTTTTGTTTTTCCTTGCACATGAAAACGTTACTACTTCATTTGCAAGCAACAAGGTGCCCTGTTCTGAGAAAGAAATTACAGGAAGTAATAGTATCAGAAGTTTCTTGGCATTTGGATTACTAAAAAACCAAAACTAGCACAAAAGTGTTATCTTCTGCTTAGAGCTGATATCTTCATGGTCTTTGAAATAGAAAGGTCTACAAACCTGTCTGAATCAGCTGATTGCTGAACTGCCCACCAATGAGAAGCAATCTATGTGACCATACCTGAGTCGATATAAGGATATGGGGAAGTGCTCTGTCCTTTTAGGGAGAGGTAGGACCATTTTTCCTACAGCTACCAGATCTGCACTGTGCAGAAAAACAGGTTTGTTCCCTCATTTGCAAAAAAGAACTTATAGCACATATGGTGCATTACAGGCTATCTCAGTTCCTTCTGCATTGCAGTTTCTTTCGGTCTCTTTTGCATTTCAGAAGAAAGAAGAAATGAATCCATTCCTTTTGCAGTGATGACACTTTTCTCCCCTTCACAGTCGGAGGGAAAAACAGTCATTTGACACTTTTACCAAGGTGTGAGAGGGTGGTCTTGTTGCAACTGAAAAGGTTGTTCTGCTAACATTCACAGTTGTGAGGAATTGCCACTCAAGTGAGCTGCCTGAAGCTTTCATTACACTTTAATAAAGGACCTGAAGTACCACTCAATCCTTTCCATTGCTTGTCAACATGATCAAACACATGTTATTATTATCAGGTCCATTTTTACCAGATGAAGTCTTAGTCTAGAGTGTTATTACAAGTCATACATCCTAAAGATTTGCTAATAGTGTTAACACCTGTACAGTGTGCTGGTAACAGGCAGTCAAGTAAAACTAGTTTACCACAATTTTTCCCTCTGACCAGACCAGTGCCTTGGCTACCACAAAGGATCTGTGGTACAAGAAATGCTAGAATTAGTGGACACCTGGATAAATAAAATCTATTTGGGGAGTCAACATGACTTCTCTAAAGTGACATTTTGCTTATAAACTTCTTGGAGTTCTTTGCAGGTTTCAGTTGTGCTAAGTGGGTTAATATGACCCAGCTGACATATTTCACTTGGATATCCAGAAAGTTTCTGGCAAAGGCTTTCACCATAAGCTTTAAAGGCCACTAAGAAGCCACTGTATAAAAAGAAAAGTTTTGGCACAAATAAGTAACTGCTTAAGAAGTAGGGCATTGGACCATATGTGAAGGTGTAAAATCACAAAAAAAGTCATCAGTAGAGTCCCACAGGGGACTTCTCTGGGATTTACACTAATTAGTGTATCCAGAAAGTATTTGGAAAAGCAGTAGAAGAGTACAAAGTTTGCTGATGATGGAAAGCTGCTCCAGATAGCAGATCCCTTGAAGGCAAACTGTAAAGAACAGAAAAATGAGTCTATTATAAGACAGAGTGACTAGACAATAAAATGACAAAATTCAACATAGATAAGCATGACAGTGCCCTGAGTGCACTAAAAGCCCTTAATTGGCTTTCAGTTCTTGCTGGACATATGCTGTAGGTGTATCTGTCTCTGGCCTTTGTCTCTGGCTGCTCCTAACAAGACTCTATGGATGCACCCTGGGCTGCTTCTTCATCTCACCCTGTCTATTAACTCAGCCCAGTCACAGTGAGACTGTATCCTGTCAGTGAGGAGCCTGTCTGTGCTGGGGTCAGCCTGGCTTCCAGACCCTCCTCCATCAGGGGCAGCCCAGCTCCTGCTGCTCCCAGCCAGGTGACAGCCCAGGGCACAGCCCAGGGCAGGTGTGGATGCCCCAGCCTGGGTTTAATGAAGCTGCTGAGCCACAGGAAGAGGATGCAGGGGTGTGGGTCCTGGGTGGGCATGGCCAGGGCAAAAGGGTACAGGTACTCTCCAGCTGGGAAAGAGACAATGTAAGAGAACAGACAATTATCTACAAAAGGTCTGTAGGTGACAGGGAAATAGAGATTAGGAGTACCTGCTCACTGTCATCACTTAGTGACCCTTTGTTACAGAAGCAAGATTCAAAGTAAGGAGAAGAAGGTGGTCCTTCATACAGCAGGAAATGGACACATGGCACTCCCTGCCAGAGGACAACTGTGTATGTGTGAGTTCAAAGGGAGTGGGCAGAAATCCAAAAAGTATTGAGTACATAGGCCTTGCTTTAACTCTTCTGTTCCAAATCCCAAATACGAGCACTGGGCTGGTTTGACTCCATCTTAAATAAGCAACAGACCTACTTCTCTTCCAAGGGCAGATGGGCATCAAGACTTTGTCCACAGTTAGAGGAAAAAAATTATTTCATATAATCTGTTATCTAAAAACTGACACAGTTATTAAACATTTCATAATCTCTAGAAGACTCATTTGTATTACCATTAGCTACAAGTCTGGAGAATAAGAAAAACAACCTCAGCTCTAAAGGAAATCCTTTTTCAAATCTGGTGTCTTAAGGATTACGATCCTTGTTCTCTTTGAGGA
This sequence comes from Muscicapa striata striata, assembly GCA_030060385.1. Lineage (NCBI taxonomy): Eukaryota > Metazoa > Chordata > Aves > Passeriformes > Muscicapidae > Muscicapa > Muscicapa striata. The sequence continues at coordinate 3,365,807 of JAREIS010000010.1, read as the reverse complement.
TGTTGGCACCAAAGGCACTAAGGAAGCAGGGGGTGCTTGGCACTGCGTGCCAGTTCCAGTCTTTCATCTAGCAGACTATCTTGACATCAAAGATATCCTACCCTTTACTAACTGTATTTATTTACTTACTTTATTTATTGCTGAAGAAATAGGAATCTCTCCACAAAGCTCTGGGCATCCTGCCATAACCTTAGATACATAGAAAAATTTTATGCATTTCAGAGAACTCCACTTCCTAGAAAAATGACACCTACCCTCAAACTTCAGTCCACACAGGACCTGCTCATCCAGACTAAAACACTCCCAGGTGCTCCTTCAGAAACTAATACTGCAGAAGTAAAAGCCTTAACACTTTTTCCCTAGAGAGATATTTTCTTGTCAGTCTTTTGCTAAGAGTAACATTGAACCCTCTATTCCAAATGCCAAGTGTTTTGTTTTCTATTTCCAACAGGACAACACAAATCAATCATCTATAAACTAAAATTACATTGCATTAAACACACACAAATGCAAAAAAGCAAACAAGCAAGCAAAACCTGCACCCAAAACCCAAACCAAACTGCACGCATGCATCATTCTGGAGAAAATACCAGAGAAGACGAAAGAATGATACTTTTCAAATGTGTAATCAGAAATTCCCCTGAAGTCATAAACAGAACACAAAAATGAAGTGAGAAAAAAAAATCTTTCAAGTGGTAGAAGCATGTTGGAAGTACAACAACAGAATATTATCTCTTCATTCCTTTTTTTCACCTTTTTATTACTAAATACTATGTTCTGGTGTTACATAGGTTGTACAGAACCAGGCTGCAGTTGTTCTAACTGCTGGGTCATTCAAAGGCTGCAATAAATCATTAAATGAAAAAAGAAAGTTCTAGTCCTAAGCAAATTGCTTCACAGGGAAGTAGTTTGATTACTACAATCACTGTCAATTTCAGCTTCCTTAAAATGTCTCAGAAATATAGCGGACAACATCTTGATTAAGTGGGAATGCATGAAACAAGAAAAATAAGCAAATTACATTTTGTTAAGAGGACTTTCTGCTCTGAATATGGGATACATTAGAATTCTAACTACACACCTCTAAGAGTAATTATAGTTTTATCTACATATACACAGACATCTTAACAATATAAACCCCTCCCAGAAACAGTCAGACACCATTAGGGTTGCACAATCAAGGACAACTGAAGTTAGGAAATGCCAGAGTTAACCTTCCTTTGGCCCTTGTGCACAGATAATTGAAAAAAAATCTTCAATTACATAATCACATACTACTGTTTTTGCAGGATCTCATTCAGTGCACAGGAAGGACAAACCCCATGAAATAAGCAACTTTGCAGTATCCTGCTTTACTTCTGTTCTTCAATGTGTTACCCTCAGCCTTGAAGTGATTCCAGCTCTCTCCTGAGGCATTCTCACTGACTTCCTCATGAACTCTTCAGTGATGTTCATTAGTATAACATCTGAATGTTTCTCCAACAGTTGTTTTATTTAAAAATTTACAATACGTCTGTGACAGAAGAAGTATTCTAAACTCATTTTACAGAAGTATATCTGGGGAATATCAAGATCAGAAAAATCTTCTGATGTTAGGTGTCTCAGACATGCAAGATCAAACTTATCTGTGATTTGCAGCATTATATAGAGGTTAATATAGTCAAAGACAGTTCCTATCCACCTCAGCTGCAATCAGAGAGGCAAATCATTCTATAGGTTTAAATTAGTGACAGAGACTGAGACACATTAAAAGGAGGCATGAAATTCATTTGCTGAGACACCTGTAACAGAAAATAGAGACAGAATTCAGTTTTCTAGAACAGCCTTCAGCCACCCTTGCCATGAGATCTCTTTGCAATCCAGTTCCTCATTCAGGGTACGTATTTTACCTCTGGCCACACTTTAAGCAAAGACCTTAAAAATCATTCTTGTTTTTAGCCTCCTGGCCTGTCTAGTTTGCACAAAACTGAAGGCAAATGACAAAAAGCAGGTGGCTTTGTAATATACCCTGCATGATCACCATGGATGTGAAAATGGAAAAATCCATAGGCAAGCTGAATTCTTCAAATGTGCTATCTCCTAATTACTGGATTGCCAGCTTTCTAGCCTTTGTATTTTCTTTTATATATTTTCTTACTAAAGTTTTCTTTTATTATTTATGATAAATCAAATTTGAAAACTACCCTTATGTGACAATCAAAGGAAACCTTCGCCGCTGGTCTACCACATGTTTCTGACATATCAATTAAACTAGCAACTGCTGATTCTTCATAATTCCCTATTTCACCAGCTGAATCCCAAGCTTTTCCTCACCTCCACATAAGACAGGAAATTACTGCAAAATAAATATACGTGAATGTCTTCCTCTTTGTAATAGTTGGTGTGATTAAAAGGTTGTGTTACTTTAAAGCGGTAACAGACGAGTGAGAGCCATTTAATAGCATGTGGCATCTCAGAAATAAACATAGTGTGTCATAATTAGAAAAGATAGATTGCAAGGATATAGCATTACCCATATATAATTGGGAGCCTGGATATTCATGCAAACATCTCTTATTGCTGCTGATAAGGAGGTGCTCACAATGAAAGCCATTATTCATTCAAGTCTCATACAGATACATTTTTCCATGACCAAAGCAGCCTATACTCAAGAACATAATTTACTTAAAGCATGGACAAAGGCTCTGTGCTCTGTGGCTGGATTTATAAATCTATCAGCGCACACAGGAGATCCACCTGCACAATCCAAATAAGCTCAATACCGTGTTTCTGTGTGGATATTTGTCCTTAAGCTGATACAAAATGTTAGTTCAACATTTGCTCCTGTTAAACATAAACATAAAATGTTTTAGGCTCATTTTTATCAGTCATTTTTATAATTTATAGTAATTGTATTTTTTAAAGTAACATCAAAGAACAAGTCAAGCAGCTTTATTTATGGCAGTGTACAAGCACAGGGTAATGGTTGATGCTGCCTCCAGACTGTGTATCTCCAGCAGTGATAGCGCTAACTAGTACTTGTTTACTTATGAAAGCTCATGTTACGTGGAGAAAAATAATAAAACACCACCATTATTATTATTTAATATTTATCTTATGACTTTAGGTGGACAATCCTCTTTGAGTTGCATTGTAGCTTTAAAAACATAACAGGCAAATTTTTAATCTTACTGCAAGCTTTATATGTGTAATACACACCATAACCCCAAGAAAGGTCCATAAGGGAATTGTTGACAAATTGATAAGTATAGCCCAACAGTAGTAGATAAATCTGCATGCAGAATATCTCCCTGCTTGCCAAGAAACTGGTTCTTGAATGTGTATAGCACCTCAACCATACAAAGACTGCTTGCATAGTATTTGACTGTCATATTTGTTACCACCAGTATTTGTAGGCACACTCCTAAATTACAAACATGACGAGAATTAAATTATGACAAAGTATAAAGAACAAATTGCAAGTACCACAGAAGAAAAAAAAAAGTTTTATCAACTGCTATTAATTAGTTTATGTTTGTGACGCACAATGGTCACATTTTGATGACCAGATTCTAGTTTCAGACCTTTTTTTTATTACAGTATGTAACACTATTTTTCCATTCTGCTGTCCTTGTATCATTTCTTAAATTGAATTCTGGAAAGGAAAACTAATTTAAATGTAATGTGAAATACCACAAATTGCTAAAAGACCTGATTTTCTTTTTTTCTTTCTTTTTTTTTTTTTTTTTTTTTTAAGTTCGGCTTGATCCCTGCTAATAAAAGATGTTTCTTCAGATTTCCACATATTTCAAGTGAATAAACACAGTAGCTGATTAAGATAAGAAGCATTGTAGACCTCACCCTAAAGATTAAAACTCTGGCCAGGCTGAGCTGTCTTCTCATTAGAAGCACATGCACTAAAGTAAAAATAAGTGGAAAGCTCAAAAAAACATGCCATTATAGTCAAAAGCAATTAACTTCTTAAGGAAAAACAAAGCTTTCCTCTGTACATTAGGATTAAAAACCAGAGTGGGTGTCTGGATTCTTATGATATTTTAGCTGACTCTGACAGTCACTGAACAATCCCCAAACAGATGTAGCAAACCTAGCTGAACACAAGAGTGATAGACCAAAAATGCTGGCTTCTCCTTGGTTCAGGTTTTGAATCTGAATCTCTAGGAATCAGAGGTGTTCTGGCTCCCACAAATGGTACCATGTCCCAGAAAAAGCAGGAACAGTACTGGAAGTATCAGTGCTTCCAGAAGAGTTTGTGAATCTGAATTTTTTGCTAGGGCTCAAGTGAATTCTTAAGTACCAAGAAAGGATTCACATGACAAGGGGATTACACAGACAAAAAACAGAATACAAAACCTCTTCCATTTCACAGGGTGAGATCACAGTAATCTGCAGAAAAAACCCACAAGTTACAACATACAATCACTGCCAAGTGTACACAGCAACTCTTCTTTCGTTCTTTAAGCCTTTTTCCTTTCTGAACACTGAACTGTGATGCAGGACCATGCAAGTTAAATCTTTTAAAGCCACGGGGCAGAACTTCAGCTTCCTCTGACACAGGAGCACTACTTGGCCTACATACAAACTTTCAAATAGTTTCTGTTTGGACATTTGGGGAGGGATTATCCAAAGAGCTCCACAGTGATGTAACTCTGCCCTTATTCAAGGATAGTAAAACCTGCACTGACTTTGGTGGGACCCGGTAAAATGAATGTTATCCAATCCATGGAGGAACCACCAGAACACACACAGAACTTAAGAATTTCCTTATACTTTAGTCCAGAAGCTGTGCAAAACTATTTGAAGATTAAAGCAGATTCATCTCGATTTCACCATTCCTAAACATAAAGAAGCAAAACATACACCTTTTACGAAATTATTTCATTATTTTCTCAATTATTTTATCAGTAAGTTATTTTCCTTTACTTTCTTGAAAAGAATACTTATTTAAGAAAATTAATGCTTTTAAAAAAACATGACAAAATTTTAAAATTAATGTTGTAATTTTCTCATTCAGATTCAGAATATTTACTACACCAGAAAAATCATTAGGATGATAAGGCAAGATAAATGTTTTGAAAACAATAGCTTTAGAAACTGGACTCTTCTCAGCAACATTTCTGGCATCTGCTACATTCCATTGCTATGATGTGCTATTCAGAAAAGATTTCTGCAGCCAAGCATTTTTTTTTCCTTAAGATCTTGAGTTCAGCTATTGATTCTATGATTAAATTGCCAGTAATTCAATTTTCTTAAAATCTAAAAAAAAAGAACAATTTCAGATACTTTTGTTAAAGGTAATAGTCAAAGGAGTCACTAAGCACAGGGGCTGTGTAAAATAGAACACTTGTATCACATACATTAACATTGCCAATAAAGAGGGAAAGAAAGCCACCCAAAACTAAAGACAACTATTCCAGGTAATTTCTAAGTTACTAGATTTTGGCCAGAGATTTAGAAATTTATAGTTTGGTATTACCTACATGAAAAATATGTGTATATTTTATTAGAGAGGGAGTGTATACATAGAGAGATGTTTGCCTTTTTAATCCTCAGTAGTATCAAAATACTAGACATCATGGAAATGGTATACTGCCAAAATCTAACTGGTCAAAGGAAAAATAAAATACACTTTATAAACCAGTTATATAATAAACTAACCAGAGCAGCTAGTGCACATCTCATGTGCCAGGCTTACCTGTGTGAGGGAGGGTGCCCATTATGGTTATTATTACACTTCCTTTTAGGTACCTTTATCAGTCAAACAATTTTTTAAAAAACCCCACAACTTGTAACCCATCGTACAAATGAAGTTGTTTTTCAACACCAGCATTTTGCTCTTTTATTTTTGTGTGTATATTACATACATACATGAAATACAATGATTCTTTAAACCAAAGTTAAAACCCAAGACAAGTTAACACCATTTGGGTGATTTGTTATTCAAACCATTGGATAGGTGGGCACTCACACTCAGAATGAAATCTCTGAGTTATTTCAGATTTCATTGTAAAAGCTATACTACTTTTCCTTTCTGTACTTTCAACAACTCATTAGACAAATGATTTCAGGATTCTCTGTACGCTTTCTGTTTCTATGAAATGCAGTATAATATGTGACTATCATACTTTGAATATGGAAGATCTTTAGACAGGATCAGAAGGAGAAAAAAATTTGAAAATTAAAATCCATTTATAGACTTTTCGTGTAAATCCAAGACAATGAGAAAAAAACAGTTGCCCTCACACTTTAAAAAAAGTCACAGAGGACTGGGTCACTTGTACAAGTGCCTTTGTGATAACTTCCACCATGAGGTCTTTCTCTCCACCTAAAAGGCAAGTTCTGATTAAAAAATGCCTTGAATTTCATAGTATGGATTTGTCATTGCACAGTTCCTAATTAAAAGAGCTCTGAGAAGCCAGAGCATGCATCTGAACAAAACAAACTCTGTTCGAGACAGAGAGTCGCAGCTTTCTGTCTGACACCCGTTAAGAAGCATATTCATGAGTGAAAAAAGCTGGAACTAGAAAAAAATCTGATTGCATTGTATCCTTTCAAAAATTACATTAGCTGTGTGACAATCTTTTCAAGGATCTGCCCTGTGTCCATGGATCTACCCTACAAGCTCTTGCAGATATTTAGCTCTGGAAAAAACCCCAAAACTGTTGTTTTACAGCGTACTGGGACACAGTTGGTCTGCTTTGGGGACATGCAGAAGAAAAATGGTTTCAAAAATAGGAACTAACTTTTTGTCAGTCTATGATTAAATTATTTTCCAATACACACTTTTTCAGTCTACAAGAACTTTCAGACATAAATTTCTCTGAAAATATGCCATGCTGACACTTCATACATTATTAACTGTCTTACATCTTAATTACTATTGCAGTAGTTTTAAAGGATTGTGCAATCTGAGTTACCACTGTCAAATTTGACTATTTGCTATGCTAGAATTTGAAGAAACCAATAAATAACTGAAAAGATGTTCAGAAGTTACTGAAAAGGAAATTCACAGAATAGGAATTGGTAAACATCTTTGGGAGCTGAAATCTTGAGAACAATTAGCAAAATTGTTTCCAACTAGCGAATTGAAAACAGTCAACATACTGTTCAAGCAGCTGTGGCCCCAGACAATAGGGGAAAAAATAAACCAAAAAACACCCCAAAACCTACAACATGAAAGATCATAAAGAACACAAGTTCATAGTGATACCAAAAATACAGGACTGGAGTTGGGTTTAGAGTAGAAAGTGGCTTGATCTTTTCAAAGACAGTAATTAAAACTGACTTGTGTGAAAGATATCTGGAGGCCAGACTACATAGGCAGACTTCTAACTCTGAATTATACACTTAATTTTCCTGTACTGCAGTGAGAGTTAGAGCTTAGTCTGTCATTTACAGGAACTGAGCAGACCAACAAGCACTGAAACCAGACAAAACAAGAGGGGTTTCTGGAAATCCTCCCTTCCCTTGATATGCATGCTTGTATTATCATATCTAGGGCAGTAAAAGTAGTTTTAGTTCAACATATTACAGCAAGGGATGTACTGCTCTGATGTAACCTACCATTATTTAATATTTTTGTTAACTCAGTAGAAAATATTCACAGTCTTATAGCTAAAATACTTTATTTTACTCCCACAGGAGAGATATTTTTATCTTCCATGATGAAAGAAATTCAGAAACTGTTCATGTGAATAATTTAATTAGATGTTTTTCACCCACAGCCTTAACAAGGAATGTAACTTTCCAGGTGAGTTTTCTTATATTGCAGTACCTTACTAGATTGTAGCTACAATTCCCTCACTTCCCACCCCCCACTCAGATTCTTCAAAAATAAACCTCGTATATGTTTTCCTTCATTTTAGTATTGTATATCTATCTCAGACATGTCTGTGTTGTGGTTGTGTGAAAATGCAAATTTTAACATTTATTTACCAGAAGGTGATAACTGAAGCCTCGATCTAGTAAGCACCACATGGTACACCTTGTGCAAAATGCTTAAGCAATCCCACTAAGTAAACAATTACTATGCCCTAGCAAAAATAATCACAGACATTAAAATAGGCATCTAAAATCTGCAAGATCAGCCCCTCGGATTGAGAAATGCTGACTTTGCAGTGGTAATTACTCACTTCTGAAAGGTCCATTGCGATACTAAATCAACCATTTCAATTACTCAGTATTAATTGTGATACATATTGAAATGCACATCAGACAACTGCTAGACTTGTGTGCCAGGAACTTTTACCTGGAAAACTTCTATTTCTAGTTAATAACTTCACTACTTCATGATGCAATGCTTCTCATATTAGTAATCTACAGGAGAAAAAAAGTGGCTTTCACAATGGCTTCAGGTTTTTAGTAAGACAGAAAGGCATTTTGTTCTAAAATTTTCATTCACTTTATTGAGAGCAACTGACAAATACCATTAAAAAATAATTTTTCACATAATAACCTCTATCAGGGAAGCCTTTTGTAAAGCACAGTCCAGATGGCCACAAATCATCTTGAGCCTATTTTTGGATATACTGCTAGGGAAGGTACTTTTATTATGTGTTGTGATAAATAGTATTGGCAAACATTCAAGCTTTTGTTGCTATGTTTTTTAATTTCTAAGAGCGAACAGAGAAAACGAGGCAAAAATAATTTATGAACAGATACTAAAATACTGTACGTCGTAAAGATTGGACCTTCTGTGACAGGCTGTTCTTCCTTTGAAGGTATATTCTTTATAGAGAGGTACATTATTTAGCCTTTGTTCTAATAAAGGAGTGCAGGGACCCTGTACAATGAGGTTGTAGTCAGCTTAGAAATGCCTGAGCACATTCCATGTCGGTTTGGCTGCGAGGGCATGTCAGAGGAGGGGGAAAAATCACTGTGCTTTTAAGGCAGTACTGTCATGGTTAATGCAATGAGGTTGAAACATTTAAGTCAGAAGGAATTATCAACATCATCAAAAGATTATGGCTAAAAAAGTAAACAGAGATAATGAAAGGCAGGTTCCTGTGAAATTCAGTTCAACAGTAATTTACTTTTATATTAACAAACTGTCAACTAGAGGAAATAAAAGAAAGCTGACTAGCAACTTTTTCACTGCAAGATTTGTATGAACAGAAATTCTAAACACATGCCTCAAGCCAGCAAAAATTTAGATATTAAACAGAACATAAAAGGGATATTTTATTATATGTTTTGTTTAAGCTAAATTAAAATATAAAAAAGAAAATCAAACCTGACAGAGAAAGAGGAGAGAGTAAAAAAAACCTTGGAGCTATTCATTAAATACATAGATTCCTTCTGACTAATCTCTCAATTACTCATGATTTATGTATGCCTCTGTAAGGAAAGAGACTGTCAGATTGAATACTTTTTCCAAACTTTCCTGATTTTTTCTACAACTTTAAGAAATAAGAATTTCCATGCCCGAGTCAGGGACAGAACAATCAGTCACATTTACCCTGCTCAGCAATAAATGCACACCCGTTACCACCCCTGGGATGCCACGAGAGGAGTTCGACAAAGCACCAGGAACAACTTTATAAAACTTTATAAAACCCGCTGCTGTACATGTGGATTGTGTCGACTGACTGGGTTAATGCGTTGGCACTTGGGTTCTTGCTCTGCACATGGTAAGAAAGAGGAAGATAAGGGAATGTGCTGACAACCACTTCATCATTTCCCTGCTGATAGGATCGTTGGTCCCTGTCTGGAGTAGGCAGCTTGAGGTCTGTGGTGAAAAAAACACTTCCTGACTTGGCTGTGCCAGATAAAGCCCAATCCATTTACACTATGTCACCAGCTCTTGCTGCTAGCACTGGTGGCATGAGCAATCCTTCCCACCATACTGACCTCCCATCTCTTATTAGGCTTCTGAACCCACAGATTCACTCTGAATGCTCCTATAAACAAGGGAGGACTTTAACCGCTCCTTTATCTACACAAACACAATTAAGGAGCATAACAAAAAGATGAACTTATATTGAGGATCATCATCATCAGACATGTGGGTGAAGGACCTGCCTTCAGATATTTTTTTGGGTTTTTTTTTTAATAATTAAATACAGCATGAAATTTTGCTTTGAGTCACCACTAAAATTAGGAGTCCAGGAGCAGCAACAGAATGAAAATTTACACTTTGGTGAGCTCCTGAGAATTGATTAAACTGCTCTGAAGACATGGAAATGTGACTACAGACATCAGTGCACTTTACTGATGCATGACTAAAAGGAAGAAATGCTCATTCTGGCATTACCTAAGTCACACTAATTTTGTGATAACATCAGCATGGGGCATAATGCAGAAATAGTGTAGTAAGAATTATAGATGTCTTCGTGGCTTTATTAAAATAAGTATTTTCTCCATTCTGAATAAAACTAAATATGATTGCACAGCAGTCAAAACTTAAAATATTTATTGACTCTTATGTAATTATAAGTCTCTTAATGACATAAGAAGGTGAAAACTCTTATGAGGATGTTGCCATCTCCTCAAATGTTCAAGTGTTCAAAACTCTGGAAGTCCAGTGCTGAGAAGACACTCAAAAACTAGACTGGAAAGTATTTATGCAATCTGCATTTAAGGTCACTGACAAAATTCCAGTTCTGTTCCTGAGTTACCACAGAGAGTGCAGACAACTCCAAAAGACAGCACAATGTTGAAACAATAGACATTTTATTATGACAACAGAAGAGCAAAAAAGCAAGGTGGGGACTAAACTGAATGTTTTTGTGAGGTTACACACACCTGAAGCACATCTGAAGATATTTTCCTTTCCATACTGAACTGCTGATATGTCAGATAAATTGAAGCCATTGTGACAGGACAAACACCAAGAAAATTTTTAGGCACAGCAAAAGCACTGTCATATTCCAAGATGTGCAATTTCCAAAGGGTCTCCTCATTTCCCAGATTTTTAACCAAAAGAGATTCTACAGGACAATGATTTAGAAAGAACTATACATATCAGGGAAGTTTGGAAATTATGTAATGTATTTCTCAGCCCCAGGGAAAGAGCACTGTAGATCCAAACCATTTCTGGTAGATATTACCATACATTCCCAGGGACTGGGATTTCCCAGTCTTTCTTGACATCTATTTCACTGCTATCTAAACTTTCTGATGAGATTTATTTATCCCCTCATTTAGCCTGCTGTAATTTAAGCCCTTTTTTTTTTGCCCTTTCAACTGTCTGAAAAGATTAGTCTATCCCTTCCCACTGCACCTACCTCCTTAAATATTCTGAGTTCTTATGCATTCCCTCTTCTGCCTATTATGGACCAAAAATTCTTAGTTCTTTCTGTCTGCCTTCATTAGTCATGTTTTCTAGAGCTCTGTTCACTCCATTTGTTCTCTTCTGGGCTCTCTGAAACCAATGAAATGTACATACAAACAAAATGTTAGAAATATTTGAGTCTCCTATAAAAGTAGATTTAACAAATTCTGTTTAAAACACCCCCATTCCAACATCTCAGCTCCAACGCAGCCCTTTCACAGGAAGATAGGCAAGCTGTTTACAAGAGAGGTGAGACATACACTCATCACAGGGAAACTGAGGCACAGCTAAATGACCCACATAAGACCATCAGGGACATCTACCCCAGACAGGAATGGAACCCTGACAAGTTACTAACTGAGCTGTGCAGTAACTTCACCCTGACTCACAACACATGTCCTGAAGCCAGTGTATCCAAACCCTTATGGCTGTTTAGATTTTAACTAAAGTACATGTCATATTTTTTATCATTTTTTTCCCTGTTAATAAGTTCTTTTTGTTTTAAGTGTCACAATCCATCCATTGATTCATTTGAGGTATCAGACCTATATTTTTGGATTGCACTCCACTTGTGCACCTGCTTGTCAGTACCTTACCAATTTGTGTCTGAACATTCTTTCCATAGACCATCCTGCTCCTGTTCTGTTTTCTGCTGTGTAATCCCTCTCCCAAGCTTTGTTCCTGAAAACAGGCCCAGTATTGCAGTTTTTCTCAAATAAAACTATAAAACTATTACTTTTGCATTTTTCCATGTCACAGTGTGACTGATATCTTTATCCTTATGAATAGCCCCTTAAATAATCCATAAAACCTGGACCTGATGATCTTAATCCCTTGCTTGTATGTAACCTCCTCTGGGCAAAGCTTAATAAGCACCAATAGCTTTCTAAGCTTAGAGCTCACTAGAGAATCTGGATGAATGTCAGGCTTTTATGAGATTTCTACTGTAAATTCAGTCAAGCTTAAGCTGCCAGAGAGATTATGAATACCATATGAATCCACAGCCAAAGTGACCAATACCTTTTAAGAACATGAAATAAAAAATGCAGGAGCAGCAGTGTTTCTTGCTTTGTCTGTCTTGCTCTATTAGAAAAGGCAGATGAAAAGACTCAATTTTGCAGCACATCCTATGGTTCTACATCAACATTAAAAGAAATGTGAACCCTGAAGGTCTACAGGCAAGTACTGCCAAATGATAGGTTCTTATAAAGGTAAATGTCTCATTTTCATTTCAGTCAAGTATTAACAGCAGACTGCCTATCATCTCTTCCACTGCTGAACAGCAAACATCTGTCTACAGAACCTGGGCATTTCCAGTGTACCTTATTCATCTACTTATCATTCAGGCAGACAGGGAAATATCTTTTCCATTTATTGACAGTTCTGAAGATTTCAAATCTATTCCTGCAGAGGCAAGAAAGGAAAAGCTTCCAAAGGGATGCACTTGAGATTGGAACACTGGCTGCTTTTACCAATCCAATGGCACCAATCATTTTATTGCTGAGGAGGTTATCCAGGGGCATATATGATTTTATAGAAGTATATCTTGGAGTTTGGCACAGGGCTAGCCATGGTGTGCTGCAATTAGCTGAATGCATGGGTGAGTTTGTGGTTGGCTTTCTCTGTTCCCACAGCACACTGGCTGGGACCCTCTGGCTCATGGGGCTTAGGCTGCTGTGTCACCTGCACTTTCAGTTATCAATTATCTGTTATGAAGAGGAATCAGCAAAGGATAATAATTTTGGCATCCTACTGTTCTAGTCACCAGGTAACAGCACACAGCAGATGTAAATTAGAGAAGGTTTTGCTGATTTACTTTGCCCTAAGAATGGCAGCTGCACGGCCCAAGATCAAGCATGGATCAGGAACTCAGGGACACAAAATCCATCAGCAATGGAGCCACAGGTGAGAGCAGGTCCTAAATGTGTTTCTGGCTACAGTTTAGTGGAAATGGAAAACACCTATTAAAGTGACGTGAATATGGAAAGTGCTACTGCACAGCAACAACATTGTTTTGTCTCTAAAAACAAAAGTATAGGTTCTAAAAATTTTAAAAAGCACTTTCTAAAAAAAAAAGAAAAACATTACCAAAGAAGTTACAAGTCCTTTCTATATATAAACAATCATTTTTCCAATGGTGAGCCTGTCAAAGCAAAACTACCCATCTGATACAGAATTAGCTGGGCACCACAAGCTGCTCCAAAACTTTCATGTGCTCCAGAATAAACTCCAGACATCTTTTTTCCAGAAAAGCAGCTGGATCTCTAAAATTCTTTGCACTCTAATGATTAGGACAAGAAATTTACTAAATGAAATCTCTCATTCATATGTTTAAAGGAAACTGAATGCTACATTACGCTGTGCTGAAGTGTCACCACATGATGTCAGGTTTAAACTGATGGTTCTTTACAGTGTACAGTTTTCTTATATATAACTTGCATATACTTTGCTGAGGAATGTTTCTATTATTTGAGTCATAAAAGCTTTTAAAAACAATAAGCACAATCCAGGTATTTTACAACTTTGAACTACAGTGAAGGGTTATTAAATACACAATCTGCAGGCACAAACAGTACTGTGGAAAATGGAAGAACTACAGGATTACTCACAGAATTTCAACCGCAAGAAGATATTCAAAAGAGGCAGGCATTTAACAAGATAAACACAAAGAAAGAACCAAAGAATAAATTCAAAGGAAAAAAAATAGTAGCATTTAATAACAGCAAAACTGTAAAAAATGGCAAAAAGAAAATTCAGCAGTAGCAGAACACAGGACCCAATAGTGAATAGTGATCATAATGCATCATTTTCACCAAAGTGTTATATTGTATTTCATACATATAGAATTCAGCCATACATAAGCATAATCCTTGATCATTAAAACTTTGGCTCCCTAGATCATTTATTTATGCAGGAAGATACATTGCTGACTTACCTGCTTGCTGCATGCATATAATATACGTGGTAAACAAGCAGAGACAGTGCTGCAGCTTCCTTTTCCAGTGATAGCACCACATTTCACTTACATGAGACATCCTGTGGGAAAAAAGAAAAGCAACCAAGAATTCAGGGAGTTTTACAAGACAAAAAAATGAGGAAGACTGTTAGTCAAACTAGTAACTTGCAGTAAATAAAGTAGTGACAATTATGGATGGCCCTAGTATTGCTTAAATGGAGACAAAAGTCTGCTAAAAAGGGTCAGAAATTATATTGCCTGGTTCTTAGCAGACAGCAAAATGGAAGACTGGTCAGCATTGTCCTTCTAATCAGATAGATGTGTGGGTGATATTTTATTAAAAGAAACAAGAAGCACAGTCTAAAAGAGTTAAGTTGTAGGTTGTTTTTTTTTTAATATGAATTTTTACACATATAAGCACATTTATTCTATTTAATTATACATAATATATATACATATTTGTTATTAACTAAATAAAGACAGTATATGATAATTTGCCTCTGCCCTTAACAAGGTTTTGCATATTTCAGTTCTAATGTTTTGACAGCCATGGTATTTTCTGCTGACAACTTTTATGAAAATCCTGAAACTTTCTTTGCCAAAATCTAGGAGCTTATCTGTACTGACAGAGAAGTCAGGGACATCCTGATTATTTAATAAAATAAATGCAGTTATAGAAAAGTCTCTATCAGTTACAGCTTGAAGTTAAAGTTTTCTTTCCCTTAAAGCCTAGAGGATATTTAACGGCTAAACCAAAATGTTTCCTCCACTTTTGGGCAGAACAGGAAGCAAAACTCTTAATAAATTAATTCAGACCTTTAACCATGTATCCAAAACGAATGGTGTTCCACTGCATTCACATCTCATTTTATTCAACAATTCTCAGCAGCAAGCAAAAGGAAGTAACAAGTATGGAAATACAACATGCATTATTTTGATCCAACTCCTTCCTCTCATCTTGATGATAGAAGAGGTGATGATAACTGGCTTTTGTTCAGTAAGATATTATCTACCTATACTGAGGTAGATAAGGACAAAACTCTTCCTTCTGCTCCATAGATATTGCAGCAAACCCCAAAGCAAAAGCAGGGGGCAAATATAAAACCTTTTCCAGTGTAAGCTTCTGTTTATTCTCGAAGTAGAAACCAATGCAGCAAGATAAACCACTGTAAAGGAACAAGTAATATTTCAGTTTTAAAAATAATAATTCATCAAAGCACTCCTGTGGGCTAGATGCCAATGGCCCCAGGTAAATGGCGCTTCAGCAGACTTCTGTGATCAGTTAGGCTTCCCTTGAGTGCAGTTTTACACAGCACAGGTATCTAATTACAAAAGAGGTGCAGTTCTTTGTGGGTAGTTGTATCAAATTAGGAATCTGAAGCAGATTTATTTTTTCTGAGATATTGTTAAGTCAAACTTAACAAGTGTTGAAGACAAGCTCAGAAAACATGGGGCTCCAAAATACAAGAATCTCTTTGATGAAGTCAGACATACAAAATAACTGGATTATCAAACAATAGAATTATTGTCCTTCAACTTAGTGATCCAAAAATCCCTCCTAAAATCTCAGACAACAGAAAGCTGAGGTTTTGGAACTGTTACTTTCCAATGTATATAATTCATAAATCCACAATACCTTTAATATTAATTTAGAAAACTGAGTTTGAACAGAAGTCCTTTGAAGACATGAAAACAGTTACACACATATGCAAGCACATAAGGCATGCATACATACTCACAGAGTGGGGAAATGGAAAGACTGGGGCTAACAGCAGACATACCAGAGGTATAAAAGAATTTTCCTGTTCCTACAGAAGAATTGCAGGTACTAATGAGATACATGGCATCCTGCTGCTTAATCTACCAATGCAAACCTGTAGAAGTGGTTGCATTACTGTTTTTTGTTGCTGTTTTGTTTTGAGCAAGCACTCAAAACAAAAGTGTTTTTGTGTTAACAGCTGTTAACACTTACCAGATTAGTAATCAAATAATTTTTTACTAATTCAGAATAAATCTGTGTTGATTTTCATCAAACTGATAAATTGTCTGTATTGTCACTTTTGATACCTCTGTGAACTCAGACAAACTTTTTGCTCGTTTAATAGCTGGAGAATTAAAGACACCACATTTGAGATACTCAAGGAAAAATAACATGACAAGCTTCTGCTGCTTAGGTCTGGTGTGAATGCATCCAGTCACATTTCCTCTAGTGCATTTTTGAAAGAATATTAAATTCTATGTTAGTCTGAAAGAGGTATTTAATTTGGCCAATTTCTATTTGTTACTGTTTACTTGTGTTGTGGTAATGCTTACAAGCCAGTACTCCATGGTACTCCAAGGTGACAGTTTGTCAGTTTCCTCATCCTCACCCATGTAAAAAGTGCTAGTCAAAAAGATTTCAAGAACATGGATAAGCAACAGAGCAGAGCATAAATAAGTGCAAACAAGAAGGCAGAAAGGAGTAGCTATAAAGACTTTTCCCCAGAGTAAAAAGCTAGATAATTACATAATTGCTTTTTAAAAATACACAATTCTCCACCAAAATAAATAATCAAATATATAGAAAATAGCAAACTGTCTTCTTCACTTACACTCTCCACCGCTGAAGGACAAAACAATTCTCTTTATACCACTTCGTCTCAGTTGACAAGAAAAAGTTTATCAAACTCTGACAAGAATGAACACAGAAGTGCATGCTACCAAAATACTCCACTAATGTGGGCACCATGACTCAGATCTGTTTCTTTTGGAGAGGACTGTTAAAGAACTGTTTTACAAAGCATAACCACTAGTTGAGTGCTATAAATTAGTGAGGAAATCAGTTATATGTTCCTAGTATCTTGCAGAGACAAAAAGTCAAAATTCAGAAAGCTGACTTCTCACGGCCTTACACTGTGATGCTTAACACTCCTGTCCACACAAGAAGTTGTCAGGGATGGAAGTCAGATAACACATTGCCAACAAAAAGGCTTCTTCCACAACAAAATCCATCCATTATTTTTATAATTTGACATTTCAGACAATTACGATAAGGAGCTGTAATAACTGATAAATACTTCCCAGGCTTTAAATAAGCACAACATTGTTGCAGATACTATTCACCTCTTAGCACCACCATATTTATTCTAAGGTCTTTTCATGGTTACTAGTGTCAATCTACATCTAGAAGTGAATACAAACAGCATATAAATAATTCAATAGAAAAATCAGTGAACAGTTCTGGGCTTCTTTATAGCTTACCAAGGAATGATATGGTCCCCTGACAGCATTGATTTGATGGCCCAAGAGACCTCTTTGGTCTTGTATTCTTACTTTAAATAGTATTAAAAAGATGTGTTCCTTCATTTAATATTCATTAACAGCACAGGGAATGGATATCAGAACAGCAATGTAGTAAAACACACCAGGAATTTAGGTAGGCAAAGGGACCTTGTAACAAAGGGATGGATCTGTAACAAAGATCCCAGAATAGATATGGATTATTTCAGTCTTTGTCTATGGTTAAATAAAAATTGCTGAACACTGTTCATAGTGACTTTTCTCTCTATTTTGTATCAGTTTAAGTGAAAAAGTCCTATTCTGTCCCCAGCTGGTAACACAATAGCAGCTCTGAAGAAATCAGTCTAGATTGTCACAGAACCAAAACATTTTACCCAACATATGTGGAAATTATTAGGACACCTATGGTAGGAGTATGTCTACTACAGATGGATGCAGTATAAAAACAGCAATCCTCTTAAGTTTGGGGTTTTTTTGAGTGTTTTGATCTTTTATGGAGTCAGATTTTCCTGAAGTACTAATTCTTCTATGGACTTGCATATCCCAGTGTAGACACTGTGTGACATGACCAGTATGCACTCTAGCTACCAATTCAGTCCAGTCTATCCACAGCTACTTTCATTTCCTATAACATAGGGAGACAATGAGCTTATTCACAATTCATTCCAGAAGAGCAAAATAGACATGTAAATTATCTAAACCATAAATGGATAGTAACTTGACACAGTTCAAGAT
Source organism: Muscicapa striata striata (assembly GCA_030060385.1). Lineage (NCBI taxonomy): Eukaryota > Metazoa > Chordata > Aves > Passeriformes > Muscicapidae > Muscicapa > Muscicapa striata. The sequence continues at coordinate 3,347,568 of JAREIS010000010.1, read as the reverse complement.
GGAATTGCTGGGAGTTTTGCTACATCCAACTGCTAAATCTTTTACTCTACATGCCAGCAGCCAGCTAGCAGACAAAACAGCATCGCCTTTTAGGGAATATACAGCTCTGCAGGACAACATACACAAAATGTGAATAATGCTGGAGCATTTGATTTGTAGACTGTACCACCCCAAAACATGCAATACAAATTCGAATACACCATCTTCTGAGTTTAAAACTTTGTCAAAAGTTCCCTGGAGTAGGATGTGAATTCTGCCTCAGGCACACTGACTTGACTTCAGTCTTTGATTTGTCTAAAGCTATTAAGGAAAAATGTTGCTGACACTTTAAAATTAAAAGAAAGATAACATCAATTTCACAATTTTTTTTTTCTCACATAGATTGTAAACAAAAATATTTTAAGCTTAATCACTCCGAAGTGGAACAGCAAGTGAACGATGATTGCAACTCACAGTTTTGTTCCCTAAGATTAATAGAGAAGTTGATTTTAGCTTTGAAATCATTGCTTTAAACTGTAGTACATGAATGCCGTGAAAGATTAATTACACAATACCCCTTAAAACTTTCATTTTGTTAAGCACTACTTGTTCTTAATTATTGTTACAGCCGGCTTTGAAAACGCCCTCCTGCTCATCAAAAGAGAAGCGAAAAAAAAAAAAAAGACACTGCCTTTTAATTTAAACAGCCCTATCAGATCATCTAGGTCCCTTGGCTTTCCTTTCAAAGGGAACTTTTCCCAGTTGCAGGCAACAAATCTGCTGGCTGTGTCCCGGTAGCACCGCAGCACTAAATCTTCAGGAACTCCTGATTCCTGCCTTAACTTGACGGCAGTGTGAGAAGCCCCTGCCCTTTTCACTTGCACCGATCCCCTCGGGCGCATCCCCAGGCTCTCGCTCCGGCTGTGAACGCACCGAACCCCACAGCTCAGCGCCTTACCTTGGGCGAGCGGCGGTCAGCAAAGGAGAAATATCCCGGGGAAGGGCACTTCCACCCGGGGCTGGTGGAGCCGGGCAGGAGGGGGAGCCCGCCCCGAGCCGCGGCGGGGCTGCGGATGCTTTGTGGAGCTCGCCCTGCCCTCCCTCTGCCTTCCCCTACTTTCTCCCTGCTGGTGCTGGCGCCTCACCTGGAAGGCTGCCTGTGCTGCCAGGGCTCCTCGACGTGAGCGGCCGCGGCCCCGAGCCGAGAGACCGGGGCCGGGCGGATGCGGGGGCACCGCCGCCCAGGGCAGGCGGCCAGCGGGGCCAAGTGCTTCGCTGCTCGCCCGCAAGCACGGGGAAATCCACCAGAGCGGCCCTAAGGACGGGGCTAGGGTGCCCTGCAAAGGCAGCGGCCGCCGGGAGCCGACAGGACAGCCGCCGGCGGACACGGAGCCCGGACGGGGCAGAGCCCTGCCAGCCCTGCCCTGCTCCGAGCTCCCGGCCTGAAACTTCCCGGTTTCCCCATTCCTTCAGCCCTACCTACCTGCGCGGCTCAGCCCTGACATTACTCACCACCTGGTGTGGGTGGTGGGGAAGCCCTGCCGCTCCGCCCGGGGCTCCTCTCGGGGCTCTCGGCGCTCCCCCAGCGCCCCGGGCGGCAGCGAGCCCTCGCCCAGAGCCGGAGAAGAGACTTACATGGTGACATTACGGGGCGGCTCTGCTCCGGCTCTCAGCAACCATCCTCCCGCGCTGCCGCTCGCCCTGCCTCTGGCCCGCTCCCCCTTTGCCGGCTCCTCGCAAAGGTCATCGCTCCTTGCCCACCTCTCTTCCACGCCCGCGCCGATCCGCTCCTCCTCCGCCGCGACGCTTCTCCCACCCCGCGCCGCAGCGGGACCTGCCTCTCTCTACACAACTCGGGGAAACTTCGGTGTGGAGGGAAGCCGCCCCCGCGGAGGGCCGGGGCCGCCCCGCCCGCTCCCCGCTGCCCGCAGTCAGGTGGCGGCCCCGGCCCGGCCCACCGTGCTCCGGCGAGCCGCCGGTACCGGGACCAAGCACCGCTCCCAGGAGTGCTCCCGCTCTGGGGAGAGCGAGCCCGGGGAGCGGCACGGCACGGCACGGCACGGCACGGCACGGCACCTTCCCGGCTGACACGGCCGAGCAGCGGCCCGGCTCGCTGCTGAGGGGCTGGGACGGGGGTGGGCAGTCCCGAGCACCCCTCAGGAGGTGATAGCCGCAGGCCCAAAGCAAAGGACAGGGGCCACCTCTGAGAGGATTCCATCCTGGGGACACTGCCCTTGCCGGGCACAGCGCCCTGGGCACGGAGCATCTCGAGCATCGCCGTGTCAGCGGGACGAGCACACCCCGCACACCCGCACACCTGCACACCCGCACACCCGCACACCCCGCACACCCGCACACCCGCACACCCCGCACACCCGCACACCCGCACACCTGCACACCCCGCACACCCGCACACCCGCACACCCGCACACCCCGCACACCTGCACACCCCGCACACCCGCACACCCCGCACACCTGCACACCCCGCACACCCCGCACACCCGCACACCCCGCACACCCGCACACCCGCACACCCCGCACACCCCGCACACCCGCACACCCGCACACCCCGCACACCCCGCACACCCGCACACCTGCACACCCCGCACACCCGCACACCCGCACACCCGCACACCCCGCACACCTGCACACCCCGCACACCCGCACACCCGCACACCCGCACACCCCGCACACTGCAGAGGGAAGCGCACATAAGCCCCCCTGCTCTCCTCAAGAAAACAAACTGTCCCACTGTGTCCCAGAGCTGCTGGCACGGACTCCAAGGCGCTTAGAGTGTGTCAGTTTCCTTTGAAGCACAGAACACGCTAGGGACACACGATGGGTGGGTGGAGGTGATGCGGCTCTGACCCACTTTAAAGCGTGCAAGGCGGTGTGCTGGTCCCGCAGAATGCTGCTCCACGCCTCACTCCTGGGTAGCGTTCTTGGAGGATGGTAGTTTGCACCGTTTGCTACTGATACTGAGTTGCTTTGCGCCATTAAAATCTGTAGGACATGGGACTGCAGTACAGGTAGGTAGAAAAGCATCGAAATGATACAAAGAGAAAAACAAAAGGTCACCAGAGAAATCCCAAATTTTCACAGTGCTCCATGGATCTGAGCAGGCAGGATCAGGAAGGATGGGGGAAATAAAAGACCTGGCACAGTGAATTATTCAATGAAGTTATCAGCATGTAACAGCAGTTAAAAGCAAACAGTTCCCATTTAAAAAAAAAAAAATCGATAATTTATTCATGAACTTTATACTGAACATTAATATTCACTTATTCTGGTCAATTTTTATTCCCAGTCCTTAAAACCAATAAATCTACAGGCTTGCTTCCATTGTAAATTCCTGGCACTGAACATGGGCACAAGAACTGCTGGGACTGGGTTAGCCAAATCCACAATGGTGAAGGCTGGGACAATGTCAGCCTAAAAGTTCTTTCTGCTGGGTTTATTGTACACCCACAGATTATTGCATTTTCCTCATGTGCACAGCAGTTTGTACTTCTAGAATGCACTGCACATGAGCTCAGTACCTCCTGGGCATATTGAACCCACCTGGTATGAAATGGTCACAGTAAATCCAGAGCATCTGGAAGAGATCAATCTGCCATTCATGCCCAGATTAGAGATACATGTGTAGTGTTTATCTGCTGTCTGCGTTGCAAACTGACATCTCCCTTCCCTACTTGGAAGGCATTGGAGGCGACTGCAATTCCAGAATCTGGTGGCCAAGCTAAGAAAAAAAAAAAAAAAAAAAAAAAAGGTAAAAAGAAATCATGGGATTCTTCATCTGTCATGTTTTTGTTCAGCTATTTCCTCGTAATTCTCCTGTTCTGATTTTGCTGTCATACACTTTTGCAACCATCAATCTGCTTACCCCTCCACAGCAGGAGCACTGCTGCTTCTGGATCCCAAACTGAACACTGCCGGTGAGAAATGCCTGTGATGTCCAGTGGGGATAATGTGCAGTGCAGATTTTCTGGACAGTGAAGTAACACGTTTCTGAAGACAGTCTCAGAGCTGCAGAGCAGTGAAGGGAACCCAATCACTAATGAGAAAATGCTGATCATTATCTGGCAGCAGCTCACTGTACCACATCTGCCTTTAATCAATAGTGATACAACTTGGCATGGTGTGGGTAGTTGAAGAGAATTTCTGTGGAGATCACAGTGATTTTAAGATCTCTGTCTCAGCATGAGAAACCGCAGGCTACATTACAACACCCAACTCAGGTTAACATTGCAGGCTTTCTTTTGCACAATGTGATTAAGCGAAAAAAAATTACAGAAGTCTGGAAAGCAGTGCTGTAACAGGAAAGGCTCTTTATATTAATATCTAGTGAGTGATACCCGCAGAAAGTCAAGCAGCTCTTTTTATTCTTTTCTTACCACATCCGTAGTCACAATGTTTCTTTACACTTATTTTTATTACACCTCAAGCAAGTGGGGTCTGAGTATTCTTAGGTACAGGGGTAGCATATTCTTCAAATATTGCAGAGTGTTTAATGGGTATTCTGAGATGGTGAGTGAAATATTTCGCGTGAGTTTATTGGCCCCAATTTTTATGGCTTTGTTCATGTATGTCTGTAAACTTATGGCTAGGGTGATGCTCTTATATTTTGTGCAACTTTTTATTGACTCCTTTAAATATCTTATAAGAATGTTAAAAAATGATTCATTAAATAAAAGTATGAAATACCATATTTTATGTCTGGATACTTCATTTTAATATTTGAGACACATGATTTTTCAATGAACATTTGTTTTGAAAGCCTCTTCTATATTATATCAATTGCAATTAGGAAAATCTGTGTTTATTTTCTAGAGAAGTGCAAATACTGAAGCTTTGTTGCCTGTAACAGTGTAAAAGAGAAAACATTTATCCTGAAACAGTAAAAAGTAAGCTAAAAATATTAGTGCATTAAAAGTGCTATAAGCTCATGAAGAAAACTCAAGATTATATGCAAAACTCCCAAGAGAAAAAAAACTATTGCTGGCTTTCTGTCTGGTCATTCTCATATCTTGAAGAAAATATATCCACAGCTGAGTCTGAAGGTTCAAAGGTGAGCTCTCAAATGCTGATTTTGAGGATAGAGGTTTGGACATCTGTCTAAAAGGTGAAGTAGCAGAATTGTTGGTAACAACAGTTCACATCAATTAAAGAATTCAAGAATTCACATCAATCCAAGAAATGCTTCTGATTTTTGACATATAGCTCACTATGCTTTTACATAAACTAATCTCATAAATTACATAAAATAATCTCTCTTGCAGCTTTTCCTTTTCGAGAATTCTTGTCCCTCTAAAGACAACTTAACCAGCTCCCCAATTTCTCAGCACCAATCAGCCTTGTTGGCCCCTCCCTGGGTCACAGTTGAATCAATTTTTTCACAGTCCAGAGGACAATCTGACCAAACTTACTGGCTTTTCTACTTTCAAAAGGACACTAAGCAGCTCATATTCTATATTTTCCCTTGTCTGAGAGAGTAAGGGCCTTATCTTTCTGTTTCACATGTAAATGCAAACAGGATCAGGAGGGTGTTCTACTTTATTTAGTGGTTTGTTTGTTTGTTTGTTTCTGGAGAGATGTTTTCCCTTCAGATTCAAAGTGCCATCCAGACAGGGCTTGCTCTCATTAGTAAGATGCTGAAGAGGTGTCAAGTCAGTTTTCACTGTGAGCCTTAGTGCAGTGGTTTCACCTAAGTGCTGGGCAGGGATGGCTGGATGCTGGGTGATTGAGCATGTTTTAGAGACTGCTAACCCAGTAGATAGGGGGAAATGGCACACAGTTTCTATGCTTAACCAAATACCAAGCAAGCCTGGTTTTCCAAGAACTTGGGAGGCAAGGGAACTGCAAGGACCGTGTTGACTAATGTTCATAAGTGAAACTGCCTGTAAATGATTGCACTTACATATATGTTACTGAATTAAGTTTTTATCTCCTGGAAACAAGGATAAAGTGAATTGTAACTCTAATGTATTTCTACAATGCATGTGCAGGATTTCAGGGGCTAACATACACTCGTATGTTTATCTCATTTGGTACTTTCTCTATGTGCTTTCATGTGCATGAAACTTAGGCTATGAAATATTTTCTGCCAGGAATGTTACCACCAGCTAAAATGCTGTGCTTTTTGCCAGATGAGATGTCTTTGATGAAGTGCTCAGAGCATGGCATATACAGTGCCTGCACACACTGCCCTCCATAAAATTCTGTAAAGTCTGTGAGCTCAAACAAGGCAGCAGAAAGATCAGGCAGGAAATTAATTTGGATAGCTTTCACAAACTATTTCATGTCTTTGATCAGTGTCTTGTTTTCTGAGTCCATTTCAACTCCTTACTGTTGATCAAGCACTTCACAGGTCCAGAACCTTAGCCTGCTGAGGCATGCTGCCACTGGTGTTTTTCCACATATTTCTGATCTGTGGGGGTGGGAGGATGCTGGAGTCCCTGCTTCCTGAACTTTCATTTCTATAAAGGGGAAGAGGAACCTCATAACTTTTTTCAGACAAGTGAACTTGGGAGCAGTGCTCACTTTGCATGGTGATGCACATTTACTGTAAAGAACTCTGTAGGATGATGTTATCAGTAAAGAAAAATCAGCAGTCTGAATCTGAGCTGGTGTCTGATGTTCAAACAGGAAGGTAAATGTGGTAAGAAAGAGCTTGTAGAATCAGAGGATATGCAAAGAGAATCTGTCATTTGTGGTGTGATACACAGCAGAGGGGGATAGAGGCTCAGTAGTGAAAATAAGAGGCTTCAACAAGAGATAATTAATCTCTGCCAAGTACACTTTGAACTTCATAGATACCAACCAACAGTGTAGAATCATTTATCCATCCAATTATTTTTTCTAAAAATGTGCCTCTGGCTACAAGTCATTTCAATGCTCAGTTTATCACCACCTAAACTGCCCCATCTCCTCAACAGATCAACTCTGAAATTAGAGCTATTTAGAGAAGGTAGCACTGATAGCCAGGGTCTCTCCCAGAGTGTTGGTACTGGGAAGATACACACTGATAATTTTGTACAAGACCCTTTTTCCCACCAAGATCTGTGGTGGGAAATGAACAAATACTTGACTGGAATAAATACTCATCACAGAAAGGTTCTAAAATGGCACGAAATTTAAGTTTTTCTCTACATATGTTACTTCACAAATAACCAAATGCAGAGGAGCGACAGGTTCCAGCTGAGCGGGCTATACTTCTATGGTGCCAGTTGACTTGATTCATCTCTAATTCTAGATTCTTGATCTTTTTTTCAGTCATGCCTTGGCCAGTCCGGAGGAGTTAAAAAAACAGTCATTCTTCACCTATTTTAAGAACCCAACTTTTCCTTTAATACAACTTCTGGGCAGGATTTCTCACTTCCGTTTTCTGTCCAGATGTTAAATATTTGGAACAACTGGAAGAAAAGCTGACCTCATGGTATTTCCATCAGGTTCCACTAGTGGAACAACTGGAAACCTCATGAGGAAAGCCCTTCTCTAAGTGTTCAGACTAGTTTTGCAGACTCAAGGGCTTAGGAAACATCGGATAAGTTTTGAGTAAGTATCAAAATATTTGGATGCTTATCAGAACTGAAGCCAGAGGGACCTACATGAAGTTCATTCATCACTCTTTATAATAATAGCACAAGTGGTAAAAAATAATAGGATCACATAGAAACTGAAATAATTGTATGTTAATCATAAGCAATTAATTATTTCCCATGTCATAAAAAAAAAAAAAAAAAGGAAATTAGATGTAAAACACAAGCACAACATTAAATTAGAAGAAGGGTTCAAAGAACTGAGTTGTAGGGTGGAAGCAGAAAACATACAAATATATAAGCCCTTTCTAACTTTTAAGAATATGAAAGAAAAAAATGAGCTAGTACTCTTTGTGAGTAACTAGCTATCACAGCTCTTTTGAAACTTTTCACCATGTTCAGGGTGAAACTGCAGGAATTTCTCACCACTGTTTTAAAACAAAGTAAGTTCAAGGTTTTGTTTGTTTGATTTTTGCAAGTCCTTGCAATTCCAGGTTTCGATAAATTATACAGAAAACACAACCAAACAAAACTATCCAGTATTTTTTTCAGAAGTATATGAAAATTTGATCTGCCATCAGAACTTAAATTCCATTTCCTATGCATATGTGTTATGGTAAATAACAGAAGCATGCACTGTCTATTCCACAAGACAAGGAAGAAACGAGACAGTTTCTTGGGGGTGGAGAACATGATGGAGTGATGCAGGTAACACTTTGACAGACTTCAGCTCCTCAAATGGAACAATTAGGAATTCTTTAAAAGCTGAACTAAGTAGGACAGACTCTGGTGTGAATTTGCAGTAGCAATTAAATCCATGCTTTGGACTTGCAGGCCTCGGTCAGTATAAGAACAGTTAATTGAAATTAAAAAGTGCTTTCCATTAAAAGAATGATCTGAGAAAAAACAGTCCCAACTCTGAACTTTTCAATGTACATTTTTAATTACCCTCACCATTATACCTGAATGGTTGATTACACAGTACCCTTGAGTGAATACATGGATTTACTGTAATGTTCCAAAAAGGGAGTTCACAGACAGAGAGACTAAGGGCAAAATTACAGAAAAGTAACCTCATAATAAGTGTCCAGGCTAAAAGTCTTAGGGTATTATTTCCCCTTGTGCTATATTTTGTGCTATATTTATAACATTTCTGAATTTTAAAAATGCATTCCTGTAGAGCTCAGTCTTCCTCATAGTAAAAATTGATAGGGAAGTGGAAGTGCATCAGTAATGATTTTTTTCAATCTAAAACACTACGGCAGCAGTAGGAACAAGTTCTTCATATCTTCCTTAAAATGGTTTTTGTCTCCCTTCAGCTCCTTTCCCATGTGTTGGTCCCATTTTTTCACTGGTTGCAGGTATTGCATGCAATGAAGAGGCATTTCAGATTCTAAAAATAATTGAGATTCTTGCAGGTGTATAGACTCCTATCAGTGAACAGAGCTGGAACCTGGAGGAGGCTGTGGTGAGAGCTGAAAAGCTGTATCACAATATATACTGTTATATGGCTATTTAACCACGTCCAGCTCACTGAGCTCCCCTTGAAACAGGATCACCCACCTCCAGAACCTCCAGTTAAGCCACCATATCTTACTCCAAGTTCACCTGACACAAATACAACATCCTGCAACAACAGAAGAAAAAGCTGTGAGGGAAAGCACCTAATCTGAAACAGGTTATAATTTATTTACTCAAAGGAATACCACTGAGATGAGCCAAAAGCTGTGAATCACTAAGTTAATGTGTATTTGTCTCACCCAAACCTGAACTTTTACCTATGATAATGTAGGAATGCACACCTCTGCTGACCTCCTGGCTATTTCTTCTTTGTGTCTCCTCTTTTCCTTTCACAGGTAGAGTACAATTGAAAACAAAGGTAAACCCTGAAAAGCAAAGGCACAGCCTCATTAAGAGAGTGCTACTGGAACAGGAGTGTGTTTTTGTGATTTGTGTGATTTCAGGGGATGAGAGCTATCAGCGGCTCCACAGAGCAGCTGCAAAACAGGAAAGGAAGTCAGCAGTGGAAAAACAGACACCAAACTTTATGGACAGTTCTAATTCAGAATTGTCGTGGAAGACCTAGTCTAGCATCTGAACATGTTCAGTTCATTGTGAAAGCTGAGCTAGATGCATGGTTTTGATTTATTTCTTTTGAAACACTGCTGTAAGTCCCATCATAGAAACAGGACTCCATCTATTTGTACTGCAATGTCAATGTTCAGTCCCATGAATTTTCCATGTAGTGAAGGGTAATTAAGACTATGTTTGTAGGCTGTTCTTTTTACTTGTCAAAGTCACACTTAATTTTCTTTTTTAAATATTTTAAATTCCGTGTGAAATTTTATGTATTTTCTTCTGTATTTATTGTATAGTAAAATATATACAATATAGTCTCAGGAACTGAATTAATATATATTATAGTGTTACTTCTATGGGGCATGTGTTGGATGTTTTTCCTTAATTTAAGAGAGAGTGCATGAGAAAAAGAGTTGAGGTTGTATTTCTTCATGAGGAATAAATAAATCCTGGAAAGTTTTGTGGGGAAGAGGAAAGAAATAAAGAATGTCTACTTCCCTAACTGAAAATTAAGGCTTGACAAGTCACAGGAAAATATGCAAAGAGAAAAGAACATATTTTCCATTTAACCAGTGTGAAATGTTGGTGGTTTACTATTGCAATTATAATTTTTGAGCCCTCTTTCCCCCTTCTTTCTTTTCCACTCTGCTTCTCCCCACTTCCCTGCACCTTTGCCCTGTAAATAGTTTATCTTCAATTGGAGATTCCAAAATAAAAAGTTATTCAACTTCACTCTATATTAAGACCTACCTAAATGAAAAAAATATGAAATAGCTTTTAAAATATCAAAAATTTGTATTTTGCATGTGTTTTGAAAAATAGTAAGATTAACATAAGTTTGAGGGGAAAAAAAACAAACCCTGAAAACATGAACTCCAAGCTTGTATTACCTAGGTATATTCAGTCATTTCCCTGAATTGTACTGGAACTTTCCAAACATCATAAAAAGAACAAACTGTATTCCAGAACATTCAGTCAAAGTACTGTTTTCCCTTTGTTTGGGAAATATGGACCAGTCCTAGTCTCAGTCTCCTGTACTCTTCTGCTGGAACCTGGGGACTGCTTACTTCCCTAAACATTCGGGATATGTGGCAGTATTAGGAATTATATGGACATACAAAACAAGGAGGAATTTAAGTGCAGATGTAGCTGGCAGTGGAATCCTCCCCACCCCACAACCCTCTCCCCAGTGTTGAAGTTAAAAAGGCATGGGACACCCTCACTAATGAAACAATTACAGCAAGACATGGTGCCTTTCCCAGAGGAAATTCCAGCCTGTGGCAAGAAAAGACCCAATACTTACTGAAGGCAGGAGCAAGCTTTGCCCACAGACCAGGACAGCAGAGGAGGGGACAGATCCCAGAGCACAGGAACTGGGGATGCTTCAGTGTTCCTGTGGCTTGTTTTGTATTTTAGATGTAAGGTCTGGCTAATCGTGAGAGCTGCTATCCTTACAGCTCTAAATCTTACATTATAGCACTTATTAGGGTTACTGTACTTCTTAGGTAAAAAGAAATGAGCAAAATCTCTGTTAATAATATTAATTATTATGTACATTTTAATCTCTGAAATCTATTACAAGAAACAGTAACAGAGAGAAACCACTACAAATAATATAAATTTAGGTACAAGTATCAATATTCAAGACTCACAAAGATAATGATGTTTGAACATCATTCATTCCCATTTAACTTTCTTATTTTACTATTTTAAATTATTTTCATTAGAAGCAGGCAATCATGAGAATGCAGAGGGTTAAAGAACAAATTCAGAAGAAATGCCTTGTATCAAACTATCTGAACTTAGTTTAATAATCTTTTTTTGGATAAGTCACAAAGATTAATTTAAAAAATCCAGTAATTCTTTTGAAGTTCACCATTTTCATTATGATGTTGAAATGTCTTCCTGCAGCTAATCTTTGTCTAATCTATCCCGAATGTACTTATTTATTTTTTCAAATTGAAGGAAATTCAGGCAGTTGAATGTTAGCACTGCTTATTAATTTCACAATGTTAGTATAGACAGTAATTTATTAAACTAGACGTATTTGGCGTACCAGTTTGAATTAATGACTCAGCAGCTCAAATATGTCCCTAAAGCAATGATCTCATATACAGGTTCTTTTATGTCCTAAGTTGCTGGAGTCCAGCTCTCAATGACTTGGTTTTACCATCATCACGTCATAGCTCCAAACATCTGCCTTGGGATCTCTATTTAATAAAGTCTCAGCAGAGAGGTGAACGGGACTGCAGTGAGGGCCAAGCTCTTTCCTATGGGAAGAAAATACCACTCACCTTAGGGACAAGACATGTTAGCCCTATGGCCTGGAGAGGCACCACTGTCTGCCTCAAACTCCTTCTGTAAAAAGGTCTGTAGCACTGCAATCCCACTTTCAAATAAGTGCCTTAGGACTTAGGATTTAAAGTAGTGTACTAGAAATATTAATGCATTAGATGAGTTAGTCTGTGTATCACTACATGACCCTAGCATAAAAGACTAGTGGGTGCTGCCCTTTCTCTGTTCTTGTGAAACATGCTTCCTCCCCATCCCCTCTCTGCTCTTCCTTGTGCCTTTTTGGAGGGTGAAAAAGGAAGTGGCATTATGTCCACTGATCCCACAAGGGCTTCCTAATCATCCTTCTACCCCCTAAGCATGCAGCACTCCACCTTCTCCTTGCTCAATAATAGGCAACTGGTTCCACCCTGAACTGGAATTTCCCACAGCATCTCAGCAATTAAGGCACATGTAAACAAAGGAGTGCAAACCCCTAACCACTACTGAGGAAAAAGGGTGAGTGTATGAGGTGGCACAAGACAAACATCTAAAGGTAACTAAGTAGATACAGAAAATCTCAGGAGGTAGGAATTTCAGAAAGAAGAAGCAGGGAAAATGGTAGAAGCACTGAAAATGAATTGGTGGAAGAAGACTGGATGGATAAACCAGATAGGTACAGAAGAAGCACAGGCAGAGACACATAATGGAGAGATAATAAATGGAAATACAACTACCGTGTAAAAAAAGGCAAGGGACATTGAAGTGAGAAGAGAACCGAAGATGATTGAAGGAGGTACAGAAGGAGAATGATAACTTAAACTGGAAAACCAGAAGAACTTGAAAAACATGAAATAAGCATTAAGTTTATTAAAATTATGAGATCACAATAAAATGGGTATGAAAAAGGCAAAAACTTGGTCTTGAAGTTCATACACTGCAAGCAAGTATTTTTGGAAATATTTTTGCAATGTAACTGTAAATACACTTTTCAGACCACAGTTCTTCAGTATCACACATATTATGTAAGAATGTGTGTGTAGAGATAATGCTCTTAGCTGTACTAACTATTGTAAAGGTGAACAACCTAAATCATTAAAAGTCATGAATTTACAATCATTACATTCTTCCTCCATTTCTCATTCCTTTCTTTTTTCACGAACTTGGATGCAGACAGCCATTAAGCTCATGAGGAAAATGGAGCTGAATTTGCAGTAGTCTGTCTGGAATGGCTCCCAACACCACTTAGTATAATAGTCAGGAAGACCTTAAATGGGGCTTTTTGTAGAGTTTCCATAAATAGCCAGCTCAGATTCAGAAAGGTCTGAACACCCCAAATTCATATGAAGTCAGTAAGAAGAGTGTCTATTAGGTTGCTCTCCATATTTTCCCCCTTTATCTTGTATCAGAAGAATTTCCTCTATCATTAAAAACAATCTCCAGACAAAAACTAAGATTGGGGTTTTTTTTTCCCTGAGTTATAATAACTAAATAACTTTGTATTATTGACATAGACATTCAAAAGACAAGAAGAATCATTATGATGTCTCCAGTGATGGTTATTGATGACAGTTCTCTTGAAGCTGTAACATTGTTCTTAATTTCTTTACTCTCAGTAAAGTAATTTATCTGTTGGGAATTTTTTTTTCTGGCAGCTGTTACTACTTAAGCTTCTGAGAGCATAGCTAAAAGAGCATAATAGAATCTTAAGATGTCATCAGCTTAGCTGTAACACTGGATCTCAGGACAGGTTACTGATTTCAACCAGTACTTATATTGCAATCAGCAGTGGAAATAATTTGAAACTGCTCTGCCTACACAAGCAGAGTGATTCCCCCTGAGGTTAAGGGAAAGGTTCCCACTGACTTCAACAGGCTTTGGATTAAGCTGTGAATAAGGATCTGCTCAGGGTAAATACTGGTGACAGAATCTGGGGCTCTGCCAGATAAACACAGAAAGAGATGGGGAATTTCAGAATGCTTTGTTCCTGGAAGAGAGGAGACTTTCTATCCTTTGTTTTTTAGCTCTGATTATCCCCCATCCAAAAAAAAAAAGGTCAGGAGGAAAGAAACAGGAAAAAAGACTGGATTTTTATTTTACTCTCAAATGTTCAACAGAATGTGAGCACACTTGCAAGAAATGTTTTGTTTTAAACACTCTTTACTAACAACAATCAAAATATGGGAAGGTATGATCTAGGCAGTGGTGTTAGAACCCATGGACAATTCTTATAAACAAGGTTTTGGGTTAAATATCAGAGTGTGCATTGAGGAATTCCATTCCCCATCAGCATCCAGTCTGTACTTGTTTGGCAGTATTCTGACAATAATCTGACATCCTCTTCTATACAATATGCAATATTACCCCTCCCTTTTATCCAATTTGGGAATATTAAGGGCCAAGGAATATCCCTTTATTTAATGCTCCATTTTAATGAGATTATAGTAAGACACCCTTCTAAAAGCTGATTTTGTGTGGGGACACTGAAAAAATTCCAGTCTATATTGACTAATGTTTCTCTTAGTTTTCCATTGGTTTTCATATTTCTGAATAATCTAAATGTTAATGTTTTCTCAATTACACTAGATTTAAAAACTGTTACAAAGAGGGGGTTAGCACCTTGAAAGCAATTTCTGTACTAGACCAGAATTAAACATACTGACTTATTTTCTAAAACATGGAGCTGTGGCATTTAGGGACATGGTCTAGAGATGGGCATGGCAGTGCTGGTTTAACAGCTGGACTTGATCTTAGAGATCTTTTCCAACCAAAATGATTTTATGATTCTATAGGCTGGCTATGTATTGAAATCATCACATTAGGCACTCCAAGCTCTTAAATATTGTATTCCTTCCACTGTCAATGAATGTTTGTCTTCAACCATTTTCTGCTCAAGCCAATTTGCAGAAAAAAACCCAGCAAATGTGGGCACTGTATTAAATTTAAATTTATTATATTAATGTGACATATTGGTGTTTTTAAGAAATAACAAATAGATAATTTTTGCCAGAAAACCAGAAAAAAAAATTGGTACAGGGAAGCAAGTTCATACAGACTGTGAATTTTCAGTGCAGAGAAAAGCATTTGTCCTTTTTTGAGCCAGAAAGCACATTCATCTTTCCCAGTGTCAGAAAATACGTGCAATTTACACATTACTGTCTAAGCTTCTGAAAAAAAATGTGGCCCTTGAGACTTTCTTCTTCAGATAATACAAAGTTAAGCTTCCAAAGCTTCCAACCAATACCAACCTTTTTTTTTTTTTTCAATTTGGTGGGAATAACTTAAAAGCAGATAGGAAGCACAATTAAAAATCCCTTGACTGTAAGCCATTCATCACACTCCAAGCTCAGACTTAGCAGGAAAATAATTTGGTGTTACAGTAGGGTTGCCTTATCATGGCCTGTCTAAAAAAGGGTCTCTACAATTAGGTTATTAAAGCATGGGGCTGAAATCAGTTCAATTTCAGTTAATAATGCAGAAGTTGTTGCATGTAAGTTGGATGCAAATTTTTGTATTCTATTTGATGAAATGAGACTTGATGCCACTGCAGGTCCTCTGATTTCAGTTTATTTTAGCATGGAATAAGTTGGGTTTTTTTTGCTTTGAATGCATAGCAGATTTGAATGCTTGAGTTTTTCGGTTTAATTTCCCTTGAGTTCCTTGGCAACTCACCAAGCCTTTTCTACTTGCTTTGCATAAGAAACAGCAAGACTGTGTGAGTACTATATGTGTGTGTGTATATAGGATATATGTGAATATATTCTGGTCATAACACACATTTTCTCTGAAGAGGAACTCTTCTGTACTAACTATTCATGCATATATATGTGAATGTGTGTATTGAGTAATAATAATAATAACTAATTAATCCTTTGTCAGCGTAGGGACTGAGAGAAATGGAGAATTCATAGATGCACACTATAAAAGAAGTGGTGTATGCTGAAAATAACAAGGAAAGACAATCATCTTGGTAATATGTGGGTTGCTCAAGTAAAATATTACCTTAATAAAGGAGCTAAGAATCCACTTGTGTCTATATAGGTGTAAATATATTCTAGTTTGTTTGCTGTAGCTTATGATAGAATTAGTCATTTAAATTAGAGATGTAATAAAAACTAGCACAGCCCAGTGAATAAAATCACCAAGACAACTGTTAAGATATGGTATCCAAGAGAGAGTAACACTGTCTAACCAATAATCTATGTTCCTTCAGTTAATGCTTTATCTATGCACCTCTCCTTGTATTTCAAGCTGCCTGAACCATGGAAAATATAGCCTTTTAATCATTCTTCTCACAGCCATGAAACACTAAAACTTCAAAATAGTCTTCTGTTTGATGGATGCAGGACTCACTCCCCACAGTGTTGATACTCAACGATGAAAGAAATGGTCTGGAAAAATTTTGATGCCTACAGAATGGTATTGTCTCCAACACCCCTCTTCACAAAACCTCTTCCTCCCCTGACTCTCACTGCACTGTGGAGACCCCAGTCCTGCAGCCTCCTTCACATCCCAATTAACAGCACTCTTCCTTGCAGTGCCAAAGGCAATGCAACCTTAAATACTCTTTTTTCCCATTCTGCTTTCCTCTTTGTTGGAGCAAATGATTTCCCATACAGTATTTTTTTTCAGACCACAGCATCTCTTTTCCTTCACATGCTTTCTGTCCCAGCCTGCCTCACTGCCTCCTCAGACTCCACAGGTAGATCTCTTAAATGTGGGAGGCAAGCTGGCACAAGCCAGCTGAAGGAAAGGTAGCTGGCAGAACTTAACCAATCTATGGGCTGTTCTTAGAGAATGCTGTGTTAATCTGATTTATTAAACCCACATAGAAAACCCTTCATTCTGGCTCTAAAACCTCAGGGGTAACCTATTTCACACCAGTGCAAGGGAGCACTCAGCACCTGTGCTCAGACATTTCAGAGCAGTAGCTGCCAGGGGAAGGAGGAACAGAGGAAGAAATAGAAGGGGATGTTCCCTGGGACAAGGCTGGAGATACATTCTAGGGATGAGGTGCTCCAACAATGAAGGAATCATGGCTTTGAAGGATTTTAGCTATGGACAACCTAAGTCAGAGCAGGGACGTCCCAGAGGGACTCACACTGGGGCAGAGGACAGCAAGTGGAGTAGAGGAGAAACACAAGGAGTGTCAGAAAGAAGCCATTATTCACCAATGCCAATTTCATGCAGTGCCTTGTTGTAGAGTCTGGGATAGTATCAGGTGGTGAAAATGAGGAAAGCTGAAACCAGGAAGAGTAGAGAAATTATATTTGACTGAAGGTGAACATAGGAAAGGGGAAGGAAAATCAATTGTTAAATCAATTATTAGAAGCTTATGTTAACAAGCAATAAAAAAAATATTTAAAGAGCATGTAGTTCCAGCCCCGTTGCCACGGGCAGGAACACCATTCACTATATAAAGCTGCTCAAAACCCCATCTAGCCTGGCCTTGAACACTTACAGGGATGGGTCATCCACAACTTCTCTGGGCAACTTGGTTTGGTGCTTCACCATCCTCACAGTAAAAAGTTTCTTCCAAATATCTAACATAAATCTGCCCTCTTTCAGTTTAAAGCCATCACCACTTGTCCTATGCTCTTGTAACACTCTCTGTAGCTGTCTTGCAGCTCCCTTTAGGTATTTGAAAGTTTCTGTAAGGTCTCCCCAGAGCCTTCTCTAGGCAGAACAGACTCAGACTGCAGGTGAGGTCTCACCAGAGCAGAGCAGAGGGGCAGAATCCTTCATCACCCTCCTGGCCACACTGCTTTGGATGCAGCCAAAGACACAATTGGTTTTCTGGGCTGCAAGTGCACATTGCCAGGTCACATTGAGATTCTCATCCACCAAAAAAGCCCTTCTCAGAGCAGCTCTCAATTTGGCAGTGTTTGGCTGTCTGTGACAGCTTTGGAGTCCCCTTGTTTTATTTATAAGTCACTGTAAACATTTTCTTCCATCTTATGCTTATACTTCTCTTATGCAAGAATGCTCGTCCCTATTTCAAAATAAGCCCAAGAATTTTTTAAAAAGTTGCAGGTACAATTGTGACCTTAACCGAATCTACTAAATAGAAATTCCAGCAGTGACAAAATCACTGCTGATTTTGTTAACTGTGTGCATACCACTGATAAAACCTGTTGAATTTCACATACTAAGAAAACACAGGCAAAATCTTCTTCCATGCAAACTGAGGCTTATTTTCATGAAAAGCCAGTTACATTGATATGTACATATATATAAGCATCTAAACCCAAATTCCTATTATGCAACTGGCATTATCATGTTTATTGACCATTTTTCAAAGTAATGAGAAGCATTTTTATCCAGTATGGCACTTTAAATAGAAGATGGTGAAATGTGAAGTGAATAATTAAATTCAGTACTAAAGAACTTGACATACAATTCTTGACATACCCTGTATGAGCTTTTAGATAGGAAAATGCAATTTCCTGGCACAAACACTTATTGTAGGCTTAATCTAACCAGAATGATCATAAACCAATGATTCACAAGTTCTGTGTGTACACCCTTATTATGATATTGTTCTTAGTCACAGAATTTATTGTTCTTAGAGTCACATAGTTCCTTTTACTCCAGGAGAAACTATTCTGTAGTGGTTGATTGTTTATGGTTTGCCAGTATTTCTTCAGAAGATCCTTTCAGTAGCCAAGGGCAGTTAATGTTGTATGTAAAGAAATAAAGTGACCAGACTTCCCTCAAACGGCTGAAGGAAAACTTTGTAATGGTTGTCATGACCATTTATAATATTTGTTAGTCATCCACATCTACTCTTTCTTTTAAAGAATTACCAAAAAAAGAGAATAAACCACAACTTAATTCAATCTCAGCAAGTAAAGGATGGAAACAGACCCCACACAATTGGTGTAGTTCCTTTCTCTCTTAAAAATGTTACTGGCATCTAAACAAAGAAAATTTGAGGAGGAGAAGGAATCTGGCTTTCATTTTTGGAAAGTATAACAGTAAGCCAACAATACGTCTATGGAGACAATAACATATGTATCTCCACAATGGCTTTGGCAGTCATCCTTTGGTCTCAATTTCTTATTACATGGTTTCAAAATTCAAGATACAAATGCACCCTTCCCCTCTCCCCTCCTAAAGAGTGAATGAAGTCTCAGCCTTCAGGAACACTGTTTCCTAAAAGTAGTTATGCATTGTTCAGCCTGGGCCCTTCTGGCTTCTTTCCCCTCACTGCTCCTAGGAATCTGAATGGTTTTCTGAGCTATTCTGTCACAGTCAAACCCACTTGTTTTCATGTTAGCACAGCACCAGCTCACTTAGATGCCAAATGGGTTTTCCTCCTATCCACCTTCCACAACAGGTTGTTGGATCTTGTAGATAAATTAGAAAGAGAATAAAGCATTTGAAAATTTTTTGTCCTTGCTAAGATTGCTTGCTTTGAGCAATGGTACAATCTTCAATTTATTCCTCAATGTTTTCAGGGCTGAGACAGCCTGGACAAGATGAGAAGTTAAGATTCTCCCTTTTCTGCCTTCCAGTCATAGCCCCCTCAAGAAACCGCATGGCACAAAGCATTCCTTGGAAATCAGAGCATCTTTCTTTTACATATGCATCTGCATGATCAAAAATTCAGAATTTTTTTTTATTTTTAGTATCTGAAAGTATTAATGGGACACTGTCTTTACTCTCCACAGGTTTTTTCAGGGGTAATGGGATGGCAGGCATGTGCATACAATCTTCCACTATGTGGCTTAAGAAATTAGAGCTATTTTTTTTAATTAAAGTCTGTCTTACCCTTCCTTCTAGGCTAAACTATAAGTACTGTCTTTTTCCTGAGATTAGTTTTCCTGACTGTTGCTCCAGTCTAGGTGACTTGCACAAGAGCTTCTAAAACTTTTGGGCTTCCTTCCAAAATCTTTTTAACTTTGTCAGATGACTAATTAGCACATGGGAACAGAAAATTCACTTGACTTCATCCTGTCACTGTAAGAAAATATGTTTCTCTTTCTCTTTTGTGTGCCAAGAGTCTGCCTCCTATCTGGATGTATTTGATTTGTCAGCAGGACCCAAAGTTTACAACACAGCCCTCCCTTAGTACGAGCGACAGAATGCATCTGAGTGTGGTACGGATGAGCATTTCTATCTTGTCTTTTACCAGCCATATCAGGAACAACTCTGCCTCCAACTTTAAATGGAAATAAATTAATGATATAAAGGAGAAATATCTCAGGTTTCCATTATACAAAGTGGTACCTGTTAATAGTCAGGTTTCTAGCTGAAGGATGGTGGAACCAACATGCAAACATTGAGAGACCACATTTTCCCACTGAGCAGACCCAGACCTAATAAAAGGTGTGAAATATAGCAAGGATGATATAGGAAGGTTTGTCTTTGAGGCTTTTGTGAAGACTGTAAACTCGTGACACAAATAGTTTTCTCTGCAAAAAAATGTAAATACCCTAAAATTGAAAGACAGGGTGAGAATATGTCAGAATAAACCTAATTGGTTTTGAATAGATACTTCCAGACTGTTTCCTCTTTGCTGTGTTGTATTTCCAGCAGATTTCTGGCAAGTTGAAGTCCTCAACTACCCCTCTGTTCATAAAATTAAAAAAAAAATTGCCAATACATGACTGTTCAGAATCAGAATTTAAGTGTAAGTTTTTAATTCTCCCCTAAAATGGCCCTGTGTGATAGGCCATTTTTCATTTACTGACATTACAGAGCCATGTGAAACAATTTATAGATTGCATTTCATCACCCAAGCACCAAGCTCTTAAAGGTAACAATATTTCACTTTGCAATAGATTCAAATATATTTGTCAAATGTAACTTTTGCAAGTGAGTACCTATCATTTTCTGTCCACGTTTGGAACCTTCCTTGACTTTGTTCCTCTTATTGCTCCAAGTCAATCCTGCTGGCATTTTGTGTTCCTTTCCCTGTTGCACACGAGAATTTTTCCACTCTTGGAGATTCCTGGTGCAGTCTATATCATAGATGTAATTACTCCTTGGCTTATATTAGAAATATAATTTATGGAGGACAGAGCACTATTTAATTATGTTATTGATTTCACTGCACTCCACTGGACACACAGGATCCATGTGCACATCTTGGTTTTCATTTATTTCTTTGAATCATATCCTAGCACTCACCTGCTAATGCTGAAATAATGTACATCCAGCTGGAGGGAAGGCTCCCTCCAGATGCCAGTAAAAAAGCCTATTGATGCTCCTAAAAGGAATTATATTGATGTAAATGCTTACATAGTTTTGCCAAAACCAGAAATCATACAGATACGACACTGAGGTGTCACTGAATGCTATTACTAAATACTACTATCTCAATGACACAAATCAGCTACTGAATTACTGGATTTGATGTAGAGCCAGGACAACAGATCGACTGTTCCTCCCAATATTAAACTGTATCTAAAGTGAGGATACTTGAAAAAGAAGGCTGTGCAATTGTCCCTCATTAACAAGGCTGTGATTGTTAGAGCCCTCAGCACCAAGATTTAATTAAACGAATACAAACACACAGTCCCACAATAGGAAGAGACTTAAGGAGCAATATAGAGGCAGTTTTAAGGAAGGACTTATTTTTCTTGCCTAATTTACTATTTCCAGTTATTGTTTACAAATCTTTCATGTCAGAGCACTCCTGTTAATGAAAGTATTTATGTTTACTGCTTTTTACAGTTTCCTTGGAAACTAACTTGTAGTTTATCTTCTCTAGAACTAGTAACTGTAGTACTAATATGCTGGTTATAAAGAGATGGCTGCAGTCTAGAAAAAGCCAGTTTAAACTCAACTTTAGTTCAAAGGAGAGCAAATTAAGGCTAACAGTGCAACTAAGAGAATCAGGCTATACTGAAAAGTAAAGCATGGCTTTAAACAACCTTAAAAAGTACATCTGAGAACAGTAACACCTAGCAGAAATATGGGCAGATTGATTTGTTTGTTTGGTTTGGTTTTTATTTTGGTAAAATCTCTCTTCCCCATTTCTTCAGGTAACAGTCAAATTATTATCCAAATTATTATTAATCAAAATCCATCTTTTCTCACTTCAAAAAAAAGAAAATAAAAATCTTTTGCACTAGAATGAATT
This sequence comes from Muscicapa striata striata, assembly GCA_030060385.1. Classification (NCBI taxonomy): domain Eukaryota; kingdom Metazoa; phylum Chordata; class Aves; order Passeriformes; family Muscicapidae; genus Muscicapa; species Muscicapa striata. The sequence goes on along the minus strand of JAREIS010000010.1, from coordinate 3,325,611 downwards.
GCATTCTACGCTTAACAGTTATTCAGGCACCTCTTGCAGACTGGATACAGCTTCAGCAAAATTTCCAGATTCAAACTTCATTGCTGATGGCGCACATATTACCTGGAACTGAAGATAAGGAATTTAATTTCAGAAATTTCACCTTTCTGGGATAAAGCAGGCTGTGACAGATGAGTGTTTCTATCTCTATAGAGAGATGCAAACTAGAAAGCAGTGAGGAAAATATAATGCTGCTTGTCATGGGAATACATTGTGTGAAATTTGCTACCCTGGCTCACATAGCTTCAGTGAATCTGTGTGGAATTTTGGCTGCATTGCATTTGAAAACTGTGTTTGCATTTAGCCATTTTGTATCTATATGATACATATAGATATGTATCTATATATAAATCTATATATCTATATATAAATCTATATGATTTATTATAATTATTGGTTTAAAACAATTTCCACATCGGTATTGAAATACAAAAGCTCATAAATTCTCTTCTTCCTTCAAGACACAGTTATTCTAAAATAACCTTATATGAAATGGGGGAAATTCACAGAAAAAATTACTTTTAAAATACCTTAATATAAAAACCCCTGTTATATTTCTGTTAGAGAGATCTACTATGGAAGTGTAGCTGATACTGAATACTTCTCTACATATGATTTGTTAGAAATGTTTTTGCACACACGCTTTGAAAAACAGGAAACATTTGGGCAGCTAAATTGGATTTGGTATGGCTCCAAAGGTGCTTCAGTGCACATTAGTTTCAAAATTTAACAATTATTGTATAGTGGAAAAAACGCCATTTTGATCTGAGGGGAAAAAGCAGAGCATGATCAGCAACGAAAGTTTCTTTGCTAGCAGAAAATGCAGATTTAAAGAAATAATATTCCTAAAATAAGCTTTTCTTCAGTAAAGGGCATCACCAAAATGCTTAAATTGACAGACAAAGGAGTAATTGAGAACCTCTCTAATTCAATGATTTAAGCATAATATGACTACTTAAACAGTAACATGCAGATACCAGTATTTTAGTAAACCCTGGTCCAGAAAGCACCATAAACAACTTGCTGCAACCACTTGCTGGCAGTGAGGCACCCCAACACAGGCTGCTGTTGCTATGCTAGCACTCATAACCCCAGCCTGGAGGGATAAGCATCCCTGCTGAAACTCAAGCTGCCACAGTTTTGTTAGAAGTATTAAGGTAAATTAGACCAACTTGCTGCAATAACGCCCCTCACTTGAAGCTAAACAGCCTTCAAAAATACGCCCTTGCTTTGCACATGGGAACAAAGAGCTCTCTTTTGGCTCTATCAGTTGGTCTAAATATTTGGGATTTCAACAGCATGGGGAGTGGGAAAATGATATTTACACTACCCACCTTTAAGCACTTAATGTACTTCCTTCCCCCTCCTTGTCTCCAGTGTCTGCCAGGTTTACACTTGCTGCAGCTATAGCACCTCTGCCTCCTCTGGGAACAGAACACCAGAAACAGCATATCACCTCTAGCTTTGTGATAAGTGGCAAGGAAACAGGATGTAAATTCACATGCAAGTACTCAATAATTTTTCATAAATGATAGCGCTATTATATTTGATACTAAACAGGGGAAATATGTGTACAAACAGAGCCATTAATCTATTTCAAGTCATCTGCAGAGAAATACTTTAGGATCAGGTTCTCATTTACTTAATAGATTTTTATTCTCCACATGCTTGTGCAAGATTATGGTGTAAGATGACAACATCAACAGTTCTGGTGAAACAACTGAAGAGGGATATCAGAGAATACCACTATGCAATAAATTTATCTACAGAAAGCTATCTGTGCCACCAAAACTATTACTGAGATAAGGACTGTTAATATCAAACCAGGCTACCTTTGGAACAGTGTTTGATCAGTAACTATGAACCCACCAGAGTTTACATTTCTTTCCCTAAATTCTACACACTTGCAACTCTAGTTCTCATAGATCACACATAGCTGAGGCTTCCTCACTACATCCTAAGGACTGTAAGGGTACATGAGAGTTGGTCCCCAGAACAACCTGGCAGACTAGTAATTTAAACTGAACTGGAATCTGCCTGGTATTTTGCAAACAGAGAAGCTTTAATAGCACATACCAGGGAAATGCAAATGTTTTGCTTCTCTGTGGGCAGTTTAGAATGGATGATGATGGATCTAAAGTTTTATTCTATATTGTATCATACTGTCGTAGATGCAATAATTAGATCTTACTACTTGGATATAAGAAGAGGTGGAAATATGAACAATGACAAAAATGAGTCTTTAATTCTTGGTGAAAACATGTGATAAATTCCACACAGACATATATTGTGTTCCATCAGCAGTATGCACACTATGGCAATACAATTTATCATTTTCTTCCACATGTAGTTAGTTTAATACAACATGACCTTATGATATGTCACTAAAACTAATTCTCCCCAGTGAAAATAGGAATGAAATTCTCTAGTCATGCAAGAGAGAAACTGCAGGACAATTCAAACTCCCACCTTATTAGGTGTAACTGCTACACTGCCTGCTGTCATTCTCAGATTGTGTTTCTGTTTATCTGTCCAAAATTGGTGCATTGAAAGATGCAATTTCAATATTGTCATTCTAGAGAGTTAATGAAGTATTGTCTGAAATTCCTTATTTCATTTGGACAATTGTTCCTATTACACTCAAATGCCATGTGGAACAAGCCGTGTGTCTCCTGTAGAGTCCCTTAGAAATTATGAGTGTTTAGATGTATTTTTGTAAGGTTTAGAACACATGACAGGTTATGGAAATTAGAATCTACCCAGATATCCTGCCCTCAAATTACTTGGAGGGAATATATTGTTCCCAGTTTGTTTCCCTTCTTCACCACTGACATAATATATGTCTAAATTATTGCATTAGTATACTGCAGAATCAAAGATATTGCATTTATATAAAACACATATTAGAAAAGAAATATTTCTTCATGTTTGGTGATTCCTCTCTTCTGGAGATAAAGTAACATACTTTTTTGTGCACCAATACCATGTTTTTATGGGAATACAGTAAAATATAGTACAACTTCACCATCAATACATTTTAGGATTAATGAATTGTATCAGGTGAATCAGGAAGCACTTGATAGTTGAATCATGTATGAATTTGGTTCCCCTCAACAAAAACTTTTCTTGTAATTTACCTGTTTCATTAAGCTTGTGCTACAGAAAATAGAAAACATGCTTAATACAGAAAGGTTCAGTATCTGAATGAGAATTTATCAGTAAAATAAAATAAAAACTTTAAATATTATAATATAGATCCATCATAGAAACAAAATAAAGGGCAGGGTAGATTTTCTTCTTTTCTCCCTTTGGTGCTAGTCCACGTTAGTGATCATTGGTGAAGTAATCACATTAAAACACAAAGCTCTCCCTTTAGAAGTTCAGATCCTTTATGAAGGCAGGAAAGTCAAAACTGTCTGATCCTTTTCTCTGCATGCCTCCCAGTCTTGCCAAGGAAGCAGTACAGAAAAACTCTTGACTCCAAATCAGCAAGAGTAGGAAGTCTAATTAGTCTGCAAAGGGATGGCCATTCCTTTGTAGTTTGACACTGGATATACTTCAACACATTAGTATACTCCCATTTTCAGAAAAGGGGGCTTTGTAGAACTCTGGCATGCTTACATCCTGTTTCTTTTGCAATGTATCATACTGTGGCCAGAAGAGCTGCTATTGTATATCCATCAGAGTAGCTTCCAAGATGAAATTAATACATACTTAAGTCTTATTTTGTTTTCAAAATAGCACTCCAGTTTGAAAGAAATTAGTCCAAACTAAAGACAAAAACAAACACACCAACCAAAAATCCCAAAACATAAAAGCAGCATACCTGCTGAATAGATAAATCCTCTATTTAAAAAGCAGGCTGCAGGATAATAACAGCCAGAGCTATGCAAAGCTCAGGGATGCTGCTTGACACAATGGCCTGCTTTCAACCCCTTCCCTGGTTAATGGGGTTTGTAACCTCAGGTTTTGCTATCCAAGAATCCTCTAAAAGAAAGCAAAACCCAGCCAAAATGGAATCTGCATTGCAAAATACCAATTCTTGCCCTTTCCCCCTAAACTAGTCTTGGTTGACTGGATTGTCATTTTGGCAAATCTAGTCAAGTTTCATATCCCAAACTGTAATTAGAGAAAATAAACAATGACGTGTCCTGTTGAGAAATAATACTCTCAAAATTATAGTGGAAAGAACAACTGAAAAAATAGTACTGGCCAATGTGGAATAAGGGTATATTTAAAAAAAAAATCATATGCAGTGATGCAGTTTTCTCCTTGCAGTTTATAAATTGCCTGTTTTGTATAAGATGCCTAAGAAAAATAAAGTAAAGAGAAAAAAAGAAAAATCAGTCTGCTGACTTTTAATCACCTTAGCAAGAGTTAGGCTGCTTTGAATAAGAATGCCAACCTGAAACAAAAGGTAGAAGAAGAGAGAAAGAAGAAAAAAAGTTGTGGAAACCTGTATCTGATGAAAATAAAAAAAGGTAATTCTGAAGCATGCCAATATCATGGCACAAGCAGAACACTGCAATCTCCACAAGTGCCCAAATAGGGTTATGGCAGCCCTTATCAATTACAATCTCAGAAATGGCAAATACAGGTACGGGTAAAAATGTGACATCTATACATAATTATCTATACATAGTTCTTTTTATACCATGTGCTCCACAGATATCAGATCCTGGCATTGCAAAGGAAATGGACAAAATCACGACGATCATTGATGACATTTGATCTTTCCAGACTTTGAACCTGTCTTAAAATATTTGGAAGCACAGTTTTATAAAGTCTTCACAACAAATTAAGTCTTGAAATTCTGAACTGATATTTAAGAGTATGTTTTTGTTTTAATCATCTTTACTTCCACTTAAGTCAATCTGGATAAGTTCTGCAGCATCCTCAAATTATACCCCCCATCCTTTTCCTCTCTTCTATTTTACATGCTCTGCAATCACGTCACCAAATCTGTCCCTTCTCCATGAACCCACCATTCCTGTAGCAGTTACAGGGGTTCAAGGAAATCATGCTTGCAGCAACTCAGAAACCAGCACACATTTATATGAGTGTGCTCCAACAGAATAAAGCAAGTTATTCACCAGCCAACTCACACAATTGTTACAACACAATGTTAGTAAAAAACCCCTATTGACAAGTCTAAAGTACCTGCCATTCCTGTTGCCACATTGTAGGGATGGGATTTCGTTGCTTTCAAATTGTTTATGTGACTTGTTCATGACACATGGCAACCAACACGCTGGCTGCATGCATGGAATAGTAACTGAAAGCAGTCAGACAGTGGTAAACAGAATAGGAAGAATAATTTTTATTCCACATAAATACTCATATTGCATAATCTTCTCTGCAGAGAATTCCATGTACTTACTGAAAGTCCTGATTTTGTCCCCACTGAAGTGCTAATTTCATCATTTAAGTCAAAGATCCCTATGGCTCTAGCCTTTTCCTCCCATATGCAGAAAATTTGACACCTAGATGCTAAATCAGATATGACAGTATCAGACATTACTAAGACAGAGATCAATGTTAATATATTGAACATGTATTAATTTTCTTTCCATGTAAAATTGAACCAAATAATTTTCTTATCTCCCTGCCTATTGTGATGACAATATCAAAATCTGTGGTGCCAGGGAAGGAAATCACTGATGAAACACTTATTTGCATTTAATAGCTGAATGCTTGCACCAAATTCCAGTGTGATCACAGGCTTGTTTGTGAATGCCATAACACAGGTTATGAACCTGCATTTGGTGGCAAGTGTAGCATTTAAAGAAATGCCACATAGAAATGTATTCACTGTGTTTGAATGCTTATGAGACAAATAAGAATTTGCATCAACATGTCCTAAATTTTTTACTTTGCCTCTATCTTAAAAACAATTTTAAGTACAAAAATAATTAGTTGAGCATATTAACTTAGTAAAAACTGAATAAAAAAGGTATGTGCAAACTTCTCACTCAAAACTCTCATTCTGGACATTCAAATGAATCAACGGTGTAATCCACTAAGAGAATTATTTGAAGAATGAGTGAATTGTGTTGGTATAGCTTCCCCTCCCATTTCCAGGCCCTCTTATATTCTACTACTGTGAGACTTCAAATACATAAAATTTAGGCTTCAGTTATATCTTGCCAGAGAGAAATATTAATTACATTAAAAACTCTAATTTCTTTTACATTTACAAGAAGGAAGACATATTCCCACACAGAATAAAAGCAGAAGCTCACAGTATTGAAATAAGCATACATGTTTCCCCAAACACTTACACCAATAAAGATGTAGGCAGTTACATTTTCGACATTTGTTTTCTTTTAGAATCTGGGTTAATTTTTCCTTTCTTCCATCCACTTCTCTGTGGAAATTCTTGTGTGAGATGTGCTTTCCATATAAAGTCCTTTTACTGGGCACTGCCAGAGCATAGCTGGAAAAAATGATGACCATGAATAGTTCCCCTAAATTTTCTATCATTTTATATTCTGCATATGCATTAAGTTTGTAATTTACATCACATCTTCATGAACAATATCTGCTGTGGTCATTTTAATAATGACATCTGATGAGCCTCTGATTCTGTTAGCAAGTCTAACAAGGGAATGGGAGTCTCGTGGGAGGAGTTCTAGCACACAAAGTAAAAACTGTTCCATAATTTCAAACATGTCTGAGGTTACCAGGTGTCAAACACTAGAGATGAATGGCATCCAAAATGACATTAGATCAAAGTCACAACACACAGAAAATAAACTGAATTTTGTTGAATTGCACTCAACAAAAAGATCAGATTTAGTATTTTTTAGAGTGGAGGGAAGTCTGCTAGTGACAAAAAGTATCAACAGCTGTTCTTATCAAAATGTCCACCTCACTATACAGATGCTAAAGATTTCTCACTGCATGATAAACTTTCTTCAGGAGTCAGGATGCACTAATGCATGTGCTCTGGTATTCTCCTGGGAAGCCCAAGGACATTACAATTGCTTTGTGCTAAATCCCAAAAGAAATTATTTAGCAAGTCTTCAAATGTTACCAAGTGGTTGACAGGTCCTACTATAAAGCCACTCAGTTCAGCAGTAGACATGGTGGCTACTGTGTTTGGTCACATGAACAAAACAAGCCTCTTCTGCACTCTTTTGTACTTTTTGTCAAAGTTCCTGGTATTCTGAGCCTAGCCACCCAGTGAGACCCAGTCAGCAGGTCCTTTGTTTTAGTCATGATGAAGGAACTTACCAAGATACAGACTGATAAAACATGACTACCCTTGCAAAGTACTTCCGCCATTTGATGCTAAAATTTGAGAAACTACTTTAAATCTAAGTCTTAACACAGTTTCAGAAAAATGGTTGAAAAAAATGCCAGTATAAAGATTATGAGATTTGAACCTCCACTCTGGAGAGCTTTCAGCATACCAGACCTGGATCCACTAATGCCATTGCCATTCTTCTCACTGTATTTTACTCAACAGCAAGCAAAGCTTTCTGAACACAGCAAACACTTATGTACATGAGTACTCTTATTGCCTCACTAAGACCATTCAAATGGATGGAGTTACTCAGACAAGTAAGTGTAGGATGAAGGCCAGATGTGTGTGGTTTCTGTTACCAAAAGCTATTGAGCTGAAGTGCAGCAGTTGAGTACCTGCATGCCTGTTTTACAAATACAGATTTAGTATTGACACTGAATGAAGTATTTTTCCCAAGACTGTGCAGATACACTTGATTAACTTCAGCATAAAAGAAATATTGCTGTTTTTTAAAACAGCTTGCAGACATTTCAGTATGGGCTCATTCCTACAAAGCTGAATTCACACCAAGAGATATGGACTCTTTCTTTAGCAGTGCCATATCTTAACAGTATACTATACATCTTAATCTTTGAAAAACTTCCCACTGCAAATTGAAAAGGTGTTTGCATTGAGAAGTATGCAGACTGTGGATATTCTTTCACAGTCACAAGCAAGCACATATTAGGTATTGAATTAATACAATCTATAAATATCTCTTCATTCTACCCCCCCCACTCACTATTATTCCCAAAAATGCTTACAATGCATTGTAGCAAACACTAGGCCTAATAAAGATAAAATTATGTGGAAAACATTTTCCCACTGGAAATCACTGGGAGAAATCAGGTCATCACAATGTCTCAAGTTCCGCAATACCTTTTTCAAAAGTAACATTTGCAGGTATTTTCAAGATGGACCATTATTCAGGGTTTAGCAGAAGCCAAAAAAACCTTTCCAAAAGCCCTTGAGAAATCAAAATTTTAACTTTAGAATCGCTTCAGTCTTGCAGTCCAATCCACAAATTTATCAAGATGTCTTAAAATAAATGCTTCCTCATTAATACCTTAAGAAAGTAGTTCTGTACCCATGGTTAATTTTTTTTCAATAAATAAGATTTTCATCATTTCACTAGCCCTTCTTTGCATCTTGTACTGGTAAATAACTTTCATCAACAATGATCAGAATCAAACCCAGTACTGTAAATGACAATACACTTTTTGTACTGATACAATCTCTTTCCAAAGCATGCTAAATTCACATTATCATCAGCGTTGTTTCTGCTTCCAGTATCCTAATTTTTATTAAAAAGCACTGTCTTGTTAGAACCCACTGTGTTTTGTATTTTCAGTTTCACTCCATCCATTCTAATTCTTCAGCTAAAATAACAGAGTTTTCCCCAGTTCTCTGCAGGTCTTGCAGTACTTTCCAACTTCATCACATCCACAAATTATGTCTTAGATGGTGACCTCAACCTAAGTCACTGATACATGAAACAGGATGTATCCCTAGGCTGATCTCTCTCCATTTCCATTCTGAAAATAATTTAGAATTTACTGCAATCTCTTTTTCCACCAGCTTTAATCTGTTTTTCAATTCTCATGTTAATCTATTTCCATCCAAGTATTTTTAGAGCCTTATGTCAAGCATTACTTCATTTTAAGTAAATTAAATTAATTGCATTCATTCATTTTCTAAAATCCACAAACCGCTTGGGGTGAGGGAAGAATGAAAGGGCAAGGAGGAAACATACTGTATGCTATCATACCTATATCTGAACTTTCAAGGCTTTTGCTCATCATCTGAAGTAATCTCTTGCCTAGTCTTGTGGTTAAAACAGCAGGTCTAAAGTTGATCACAGCTTTTTTTAAAAAAATACAACTATTTAATTCCATTAAAGATTCTTATTACTGAGTTTATTCTTATTTCAGTATTGTAGAATGGAGATTATTTTGGACCTCAGATAAATTCAACATTTTAAGATTTACATTAGATGCTGCTTCTTTATATATTCCCGCCTGTCATTTACATTCTATAAATTCATTTACAACTACAATGTCTCCATATCTCAAATCTTCTCATTTCTGTTACCTTAATTATCCTATCAAGTTTTTTTTCCGTTTCTTCTTGTAGTGGGTTGTGCCCACCAAGTCACTCTATTACTCCCCTTCCCTGTGGGAGAGGGGACAGAAAACAAGATGGAAAACAACTAGTGGGTTGAGATAAGGCAAAAAAAAATTTAAAAATTAGTACCTTCTCTGCCTATCCTAAAAATTCAATTTATTTGGGGAACTTATTACAATGATTCACCCTTCTCCTCTTACTCCTTGTCAGAATTACAAAAGTCCTGACTATATTTTAAGTGTTAAATCTAAATAATCCCGTTTTACAGACAGGCTAATTGAGGCAAAGGAAGTTTACAATTGCATCAACTGCTTAGCTGGAGGTCCCCAAACTTCTACGGATTAGTTTGTTGGGCTCTGACTTGTGAAATAGCTCTGAGTAGAGTTAATTTCCATATATCCTTCTTTAGATGTTGTAGTCATACTGCTGCCAAAGACACTCTGAAGCTCTTCAAAGAAGGGAATTACAACCACTACCTCTTCCTTTGCAGCATATACCAGCTAAAACCCAGACCAGATAATCTTTGCAAATTAACCAAGAATGCCCAAACATGTGGGCCATCACTCAGACTTAGCAGTGTATTAAATTACAGCAACCTCCTCCCAGCTATAGGAACACCACAGATTGAACAGACACTGAAAATGGGGAGGCACATCTAAACAGGAAGGAAAGCACAAAATCAGCAGATAGCATTTTAAGGCAAACAGATCTCTGCAGTTCTCTGAAGATACCAGGCAGTAACTTATGCAATCTTCCAAGTTCTCCAAACGGGCACATCAAGTCAATTTTAATTAATTAATAAATATGATTTATTTAATAAGCCTAGATTCTTAGGATAGGAGGATCTACTCTCCATTTTTAGAATGTTGTCAACTTGTTTTTTTTGCTTCCCCTTTATAGCTAGACTTAAGATTCTGCTATCACTTTGTCAACTAGGTTAACTTTCTCCTATGCTGTAACTCACATTTGTTGCATTTCCAGTGCATTAAAGTTATGGTTTTTTTCCATCATTCTAGCACTCCTTTCCACCTCTCCTATCCCCCCTGTAACCATCTGCCTTAAGATCCAGCACTTTTTCTCATCACTTTCAAAGTTCTAAAGAAATCAGACAACTCTTAACCTCATTCCAGTCACTGCCCTGCTTCCATTCCATGCGGGATTTTAAGTATTTCTTCTGTTTTCTTCTGCAAAACTTCTGTGCCCCCTCTCATTCTGTGAAGAATGCAATTTCTTTTTCTCCCCTGGCATATGTCTCCCCTCTTTCAAGTTTGTTTTCAGTGCTCTTATAAATAAGTTTCCTATTCTGAGATCATTTAGGGCATTACAACAGTCTCTATAATCAGACTGTTCCAATACTCTTGTAAGCCAAAGAGAGCTGTGCTGGCAGCACTAATACTTTTTTTGATTGATAGTGAAATATTGAATGGAAATTCATGTTTTGTCCAGGTCTCTTGTTACTACAGCTGTGCACTGAAAGGTGATGATGCAGTAAGAAAAAAGTATCGCTCCTTTTCCCAACACACTTGGTTAAAATTCCAAAGTTTAAAAATAAGTACTGAGGTGATTGTGAAAAACAGCTGCTGTCAGTACCAGGATGCACTGGTGGCTTAGAAACTTGGCATTGAATTCTAGGTTTCCTAGTCCAGATATCCTGGCTCAGGCTCTAATTCCATAAACCGCACGACAAAAGAGATTGTAAAAGTACGCAAGAATTACACTTTATAAGCATGGGCACTTTCCAATCTCAATCAAAACATTAGCACAAAGACTTTGCAATAACAGAAACCACATTTGATCTTTTGTAAATTTAACTTCCTCTAAATTTGTGTTCTCATTCTCTTTGTACTGGACTCGTATTTTACAGCTGACATGAAAAAGAAGAAAAACCAAAGATCATTCCTTTGGAATACCACACAATTAAATGCTAACTTTTGGCCCTAAGCCAAGTACATTTAAAACCTCACATTAAGAACAACACTTGTCAGCAGTATCTACATATTTGTATCTGTATTTTCCCAATACTTGTAAACAAAGTAATAATTGTTTTTTGAAAGGCATTCCTATAGCTCACCATTGAATTTACATGCATTATATTATTATGCACTGATGTGCCTGCACACAAACCACCTCCACCCCTCCATTCTGCTTCAGACAGGAAGTTTCTCACAGGTCAGTATTATATAAACTCCAATATTACTGTTACAATCACATTCTGGAACGTGATCATACTTAAGTCTGTGCTTCTGAAACGTCACTTACAAAGAACACTATTAAATATTCCACCTGAAATTACTTCAAAAAATTGAGAACACTGCGTCCAGTATTAGTAAATCCAATTAATTGGAAAAATTGTTCACTGTTTCATAAAGGATGACCTCTTCTGCAATAAATCTTTTTAAGACTTCTGTAGGAATCCCAAGTATAATATGGAACTTTCCCTGGAGAGAAATGAAAATACAAAGAACTGCAAAAACATAAAGCTTTTTAAGAAACAAACACTGAACAGATTGACTAAAATTGTAGCTTACATAAGTAGCAAAACTGAATATGGAACACCTGAAAAACATCTGACAGATGCCTCCTTCTCCTTTCTAAACCAAGACTTAGAAGACTGAGAACTCACAATCCAAAGGAGAATAGCAAACAAGGATGTAGGTGGCAGTCAGACTGAAAAGGATAGTTGCTAACTGCAGCATGGAAAAAAATCAGCACTCCCTTTTATTTAATACTGTACTTATTTGTGTGGGGAAGCAGTTGAGAGAAGCTATGTGTTGATACTTTATCACTCTAAATGGCTGTAAAATAATCTGTCAACACTTAGAAGCTCACACATTTAACAATGGGGACATAAATTTCAGTGCTTGTCACAAATTCCTATTTGGAATAGTTATAGCCTATATATGCCTACATTCTCCTGACATTTTCAAATATGTATACTTTTTGAACTGTTCTGAAACATTGGTTTTATGAACTGTTACAAAATTTCTCAATTAAGAAATAAATGATGACAGCAAAATAATTTTATGCAAAATAAATTCAAAAGGCTATGTCAGGTATTGTGGTCTGAAGATTGGTACTATGATGTTTTCCATTTTATGTGAAATTTTATATAGTAAATCTTCTAAACACTAAAAAGGATGTCTCACTAGCTTCTCTAAGATTCTTACACTTTTGCATTAGCATTTTTATCTCCATTCCCTTTGGGAACACTTACTTTAATTTCTTTCTAGGCAGGAAAAAGTTAACAGATGTAAAATAATCATTCAAACAAATTGCTTATGACTTTTACATTGCTTATCGCTTTTTTACTGATGATTCCCTGGTTTCCTAGAGGAACCAAGAGGTACAATATAATCATGGCCAACAGAAAATATTTTATACACTTTAAAAAATACTTACATTTTCATTTCCAAGCATAGTTATGTATTCCATTTCAGATCATTCAATCACAAACCCCAACAACTTTAATTTAAAAGCCTCAAATCAATACAACATTGTATCATAGCTTACTTACTTTTGCATGTAATACAAAAGCCCCAAAGTTCTTTTTATCATTATTTATAAATAGAAATAGGGAAACTGAATTTCTTCCTATAAGTTCTGGGGACTGAAGCTCGTTTTAAAAAATCGTAGTATGATCCTGAAATGAAAGAAACTTCTGACCATTTTATAGCAATGCTACAGTGTAAACCAACAATTAAACAGGTGGAAGACTGCAGTAATTCAGTTAGATACTGAAGTGAGAGATCTATCTTGCATGAAACACTGTACAAAATACAGTTACTGCTCATGTATGTACAGCATTACTGTCAAAAAGTTCCAGATGGTTTTATTCTAAATTTCCCCAATTAAAATCTATCTCAAGTCACTGTCCAGATTAGCATGCTATACTATATCACAAAGCAACACAAAAAATACCACATTTTAGCTATTAAGTCTCAGTCAATTAAAGTGCTTAGGCATACATTTTAAAGTTTCATATTTCCCATTTCAAATCTGCTGTCAAAGACACTACACACTTTAAAGGATATAAGCAGCTAAACTTTAATGCATGCTTATGTTTGATTTTCTTTTCCTAATCTTTTTGCTTTGATTATAAAACTTACTGTAGTCACTCCAAAGCAGAACAGCTATAAATAACATGGATTTGATCCGGCAGCTTGGAAAGACTGAGAGATCAGATAAAATGTCATTAAAATTATTACATATATCAGACATGCTTTATGGTGTACTCCATTATTATGTCACGCCAGTTAAAAGACTGTGCATTCTTTCTTTTATACAGTATGGGGGGATTTTTAACAATCAAGAGCTCTATAATTACAGTAGTAGACCTCATAAAGACTCAAAATTCAGTTTCCAAGATATTTTAATTAAATCCCAAGTCCAAAAAGTCTTCACAACAAAGCAGACAGGAAAAATATTAGCTGGAAGTACAAAGCTCTATGACACTAATACCAGAGACATACCTACAGTGTTTTAATGGCTGAAGAACAAGCTTTTTTCCAGCCTCTTTAAAATTTGAAACAGTTTTGTTCTTTCAGAAAGTCTTCCTGAAAGCTCAAACTATTTAGAATCTCTGCCTCCAGTTTCAGGATCATTGTTGATAAATATTAGTATTTTCTCTTAATTATCCATACATATACAAAATTTTAAGTGTTCATACAGAAGGAGCAAGAACCAATAACCAAGAATACATGTAGTAGTCCATATACCTGTGGGGGATTAGATTGGAACACCATCAAAATTACTCCCTCTGAAGTATCAAGAGATGTTTTTTCCAGCACATTTTCAAATGAAATACAAACGTCCTCAGACTCCCTCAACTTAGGCTTATGTCTCAGGTAATACAAATACTGAAATAATTTATGTATAGAAAAGTCCTTTCCAGTGTGGACCTGTCAGACTTCTCACATGCTCTCATTTCAGGAGGAAAGCACTAATCTTAGTTACCACTTTAAAGCTATTATACCTGTTAAATATTTGTTTGCAATAATAAAACAAGAGTAAGAATTTCAAAAGAACATCCTAATTCACAAGTTTTTTATAGTCAGCATTTTCCAATTCTGATAATCCAAATACTGCAAGATGAATTCTAACTCGAGTGGTGTTCACAGTATTTTCTTCAGTATTTTGCATACATAAAGCCACTGCATTTCTGTTTCAAGCTCCACTGTTGGTAAAATGAAAACAGAGATTCCTATTGTACCATTAATTGCTAATCTGACACTGAAACAGTGGTTTCATTGTCACGAGTGATGGGATTGAGAATTTCTGTGTAACTCCACTCTCTAACAGGTACAGTAATAAACTGTTAGTTCTTTAGGCAAAAGACATGAAATGTTGGATTAAAGCTTCATTCTCTGCCTGTAATGAGTAACTTGAGGGCCTTCTGTAGATTCTGCACAGCAGTGCTCACATCTTCATACTGCAATGCACTGCCAGCATATTTGCAGTATTTTTGAGCTCTGGCAAAGTCCTCTGGAGTCAAGCGGACTTCTCCTGCAAAAACATAAGTATTACAAAGTTATTACAAAGGAATATGATTTAAGCTTCCTTTCTTACAATTTTTATGTTTTACTTATGTTTGTGGTAGTACTATGAAGAGCAGGCTAATATTTGTAGTAGTATTACAAAGACCAAGCTACACTGTATCTTCTATTCTGTTCTCTTTTATTTCTATTCATATAAAGCTTGTTCACTATTGAAAAATGTGAGGACCTTTCTAAACATTGGTATTTGCATGACCCAGTGCCTTTCAGAAGTAAGCCAATACCTTTGAGAAAGATCTGCCCTTCACCTAAGATAGCAAAGAAGAGCTTTTACATGACATTAAGTTAGCTGTAATCATGTTACAACCTGCAAGAAACAAGGACAGTGCTTTTTGTGTTCACAGCATCATTACTCTGCTTTATTCAGGAATAATACAGAGTTAGAAACTGTTCCTTCTCAACTGGAATAATTCTTCAGAATGTAGAAGCATTTCTTAACACTATGTTTTCACACATTTTATGTTTCTGTTTTTCCAAATAATTTTTATGTTTCCAATTTTATTTAAGATGTCTGGAAACAAGATTGATGTCATGAAATGTGCCCATTTTTGTAAAACTGGAGAACATTAGCAAAAAATACTTGCATAATATAGTATAAACTAACTGTTACTTACTAATCAGAGTATTTTCTTGATGTAAGTTAAAACTTTAGGAATTCTGTAGCACTCAAACACATGCATTCAGTCTTGGAGAAGGCAAAGCAGGGACTTATGCCCTAACTGGCAGAAGATTCTATATGTGAATAGTATCATGATCTGTGTGTAAAATAAAGCTCCTCCTTCCATCCACAAATTCACTGGGAGTTTTAAGGCTAATCCCATGCCACTCCAGTACTCTATGGACAAATTATAAAATCTTTACTCAGATTCTTTCAAAGCAACTTAACCTGTAAATGATAGATTTTTATGGGCACAGATAAATAATCATATAAACCATTAAAGATTATGCATATATTTAATAATTTCCCACACACTATGGTATAAGCAATGAATAGATTTCACAGATTTAAATGTACTTTTAAATGCAGCATACGTTTTACACATAATTTAGTTAAAAAAAGATTTAGCTCTCTAAGTAGATTTTACTCTTAAGCAATTAAATGAATATACTTAAAGACATTTTGGCACAATTTCTGTTTGCTGAATCCTTTCATTCAAAATAGAACTGTTGTTAGCAATACTGTGAGAATGTTTACTAAAGAATCTCTATTCTTATCAAAAAATGTCTATTATATTTGCTTTTCCTTCCCCCAGTCTTACTACTGAAGAACAGCTTTTGAACAAATAAAAAAGAAAACCTGGAAATATTAAAAACTAGACTGGTCTGCTGGTTTTCAAAACAACAGTAAGCCCTCAGCATATAAATTTTATCAATTTAAAAAATATACTCTAGAACTCTACTTATTTTCCTTTTAATAAATAAATCTAATCATCGAGGGACAAAAACTTGGTGGGCTCATTATCATTGCAATGTATATTAATTTCGTGCTTAATAAGTGAAACCATATTAAAGCTCTTAAAATACAAGTGAGCAAATACACATGAAGGAGTGCATAAACACAGGCACAAACCTCGGATATTTTGTAACCTCAGTAAAGTCACAGACTAAAAGCAGCTGGGGTCAATCTGTGATCACATCACTGAACATCTTTAAGGAATTAAAAAGACCAAGTTCCCCTCAAAGTAGCTTTATGCTATCATGCCAAAAGAAACTACAAAATCATTCTTTAAAAAACTGGCCAAGGCATCAGTCCAGTATTCAACTAATTTATTGGAAGCAAGCCTAAATTCACCCGTCTAATCTTATTTTTACAGTATGAGCTCTATTAATGTTTTGCTGGCATAAAGCCTTATTTATTATGAAATCTACCTCAGATGCTATTATGACATAACTTGAGGGGAAAAGAAATATTAATTGTAAATTTATAAACCACAGTTTATACAGTAAGAGGGTTGATCTTTTGATGTGCTCAGTAGCCTGAGCTCCTATTGAAGTCAACACCTCACAATGGAACAGCAAAATAGAAACAAACCAGCTCTGTGTCCTGAAGTTTCACAAATAATGTAAAACTTAACAGTAATGACTGTACTTAAAGCAAAGGTATAACCACAAAAGTTAGTAACCGACTACAATTTCCATATTCTAAGGGTTAAGCAGTTTTGGAGGAAAGGCCCTGGGTGTCCTGGTGGACACCGATTTGCCCAGGAGCCAACAATCCGCCCCTTGTGGCAGAAAGTGACAATGGCATCCTGTGCTGCATTACGAAAAGCACTGCCAGCAGGTGGATGGAAGTGATCCTGTCCCTTCCAGCCACTTCTGGAGTGCCATGTCCAGTTCTGGGCTCCTCAGCACAAGAGAGACAAGACTGACATGCTGGAGGCAGTCCAACAAAAAGTCACAGACATGACTAAGGGAACGAAGCAACTCTCATACCAGAAGCAGCCAAGAAAGCTGGGATTGCTCAGTCTGGAGAAGACAGAGCTCAGGGGGATCTTATATCAAGTATATAAGCACCTGAAGGGAGAGTATTAAAAGGACAGAGACAAGCTTTTTTCAGTGATGCCCAGCGACAAGACCAGAGGCTGAAACACAGGAGGGTCCTGTCTGAACATCAGGAAACAGTTTTTACTCAGAGGGTGACCAAGCTCTGGGACAGGTTGCCCAGAGAGGTTGTGGTATCCGTCCCTGGTGAGATTCAAAACCTATTTTTTTGAATTAGCAGTGACACTTTTTCTCAAACTTCTTCGGTGCAGAAAATTAAACCACAGGGAGAGTGCACAGGCAGGGAGAAACACAAAGGACATGGTCCTGAGTGACTGGTTTTACATGACCCTTCCTTGAGCAGAGGGGTTGGACCAGACCATCTCCTGAAGTCCTTTCCAACCTCAAGTATCCAGTGATTTTTTGGTTCTAAAAAAGCCGAACGACACCGAGATACGAAAGGTATGCTGTATTTATTCTGAACCAAACCTGATTTCTGTGTTAATCTGAAATTACAAGGACTGTAGATACATTACTGAAACATGAGAGGAATATGTAACAACAAGCACGATTCTTTTAGTTTAAGAGGAACACAAAGTGAAAATGATTTGACTAGAGCTGCTGAAATAATTTTGGGAAAAAAAAGCAGTTTTAGAATGAAAGTAATGTACATTTTACATAAATGTATCTGCTTCTCCCTAGAATCTCTTTCTACCTATGGGATGTTTTTCTTTTTTATGATGCCCAAATATAATGCAGTTGATTTAAGAACATTTCTATCATACGAATTGGTGCATTAAAACAGTGATAGCAAAGCAAACAAATGGTTTTTGAAACAAGATACTAGTTTTTCCCTATTAAATCACTTGAAATATAAATACTCAAGGATTTCTTTTTAAGATCATGAAAATATTCAATGTCAAATTATTATTTCTACTTTGTTTGTAGAATATCAAACATTATACATACAACTATAATGGACAAACGCTCTCTTTATACCATGCCACCTGTGGAAGGGACCATATGGCAGCATAAGAAGATCTTATAAAAACTGTGTAGCACAACTATGAATGCCTTTAGTGTTAGCAAAATCTAGGGGTAATAAATTTTTTAAGAAAACTACACCAGAGAAGTGCACACATACGTACACGAAGTTGCTGCATAACCCTACACTCTGTTGTCAGATACATTACCCATGCTTAAATGCAAAAGCTTTGACACTTTCAAAAGTCAATGTTAAATTCTGAAACCTCTTTCCACAGGACAGGACAACTATTGAAAGATTTATGCTAACTAAAAATCAAAGAACACTATTCCTTTAAGCTAATCGTCCTTATATAAAATATTCTACTCCTCTCCACCAAAATCATAACAGCATTAATCAAATGGCTTCTCCCATGTTATGGGAAGCAAAGAAAATATATAATTTATCTTTAAAATATACATTTGATCTTACTACAAGAAAGACTCTTGCAGAAATATGTGGAATATCTTGTTTGGCTATGCCTATACTACCACATTCAACGCTGCCAAGAAAGACTCGCAAACTTGACTGTCTGGAGCGTCAAACTGCTGGAACAGACTCCAGTATGGTTTTGGCCCATGCAAACTAGCACTTTCCCAAACAATTCCTGGGCATGACTTGTGGTCAGAGCAAGCTACAGACCATTCAGTATGAGCAGTCTTAATTAGCTACCTTGTTTAGGTTTAAAAGTTTAATAATATGGATGTGAGAGGTTCTGTGCCAGCTGCTCTCCATGCCAAATATTTGCAAGCCAGTGTAATTTGTTAGTAGAACACGAACATTGTGTCTAAATCATGGAACAAATGTACCATGCCCTGTGCTAGCTCTGCGGATCTACTGGATGGAGGGCAACACCGATCCCTCCTTCCCATCCAAAGGAAACTTCAGTTCCACCGGAATGGTACGCACCTCAATAAGGAGCAAGGATCTAGCCCAGATATTGCAGCTCAGGAACTGGGGAGGACTCCTGGGTCCCACAGTTTTGTACATCCAATAGCAGATATAGGCATTTCTCAATCTACTTATGGGTTAGAGAACAAGGCCACTGTTGGCATAGAAAGGACTACTCAGCACCATGAGGAGAAGAATACACAACAGGACAGTGACAGGCAAGGACAAACACTTTCCATTGCTCTCAAGCTTCTTAATTCCACACATGCAAACAAAACTGTCACTGTACCTCTGCTGACACATCCCCTGTGCCCTCTGAGACTCCTACATGACTGACAGCGCGTTTTCTAAGCTTTCAAACCAAGGACCTGCATGACCTTTATCAACTCTTTGGGTTCACTTCTGCAGCACTCCCTCATATTGAGCTGTTACAAGACCCAAACTTGTAGTGACACAACAGATGTGCAGGGGAGGAATGTAGGCATGCAAATACTCAGGTTAGATCAAGTTAAGAGATTTATCATTGTGCTTAGCAAGGGTCTTAATCTCTTAATTACACAATATTACTTATTACACATTCTCATAAACACAATTCCTTCTTACTTATGTACTTATTAAAACAGGTTATCTAAGGTAGGTGGTAAAAGGGAGCAATGCACTGATACTATTCAGATATTGAATAATGGAATGCCTTAAATGTAAAATACTTAAGCTTCAATCAAAATTATGACATTTTTGACAACCAGAAACAAACATTCAAACTGACAAAAAATAATGACTAAAATTTTCAGAGTAGTTACCAAAAACCTGGTACAACGACTGTCTAGAAGATCATGATAAGCTAGTTGAACATGAAAGCTTTGCTTCTGAACACTACAAAATTTGCCTTCCAACTAGCACTTACTATAGCAAAGCTTAAGTAAAGCTCTGAGCCATTTTAGTTAAGAAGCTACCAAAATCCCCACAGCAGTCCCCAAAATCAAAAAACTATCACCAAATTTAAATGTTACAGGTCTGAGGTGTTGTTCTCAATAAAATGAGTTACTGCCACATGAGACATTAATGCCAGCTCAGCTGGCCAGAGCATGGTGCTAATAATGCCAAGGCTGTGGGCTTGATCCCTGTATGGGCCATTCACTTCAGAGTTGGACTCAGTCCTTCTGGGTTCCTTCCAGCTCAGACTATCCTGTGATTCTGTGATTATAATAATATTCCAGAAAAACTATAGCACCTATAGTACCTTCTGCTCTTCAAGAGAATTCTAAAGGTTAATATGTCTCTATCAATGGCAAATTTTGCTATTTTTAAGACATCTTCCATAAAATGGATTTCTAATCTATTAAAATGGAAATATCCTCAAGCATTCTTTATGCCAGCAGACTAAAAACAAGTTAAACGTTGAATTCCTACTGTAGCATTTTATTGAAGCAAAAACGCTTTTTCAGTAAAGCTATTTTAACACAGACATACTCTTCAACAACAAGTAAAGTAACTAAATATTTGTAAGTTATAAAATACAAGAACATACCTATGTAAATTTGCAGTCATAACAGGCAATGTTTTACTGTGGTTAGTACTAGAACTCAACATAGCAATTATATATAATATTGTATATTAATATATACTACCAGCTCTCCCTGATGAGGATAAACTGTAGGGGAGAATATGAACAGATTTTGTACCAGGACTTCTAGATCTTCTCCTCATTCAACATTCATGTTATATTGCCAACAAAAATTCGATTATTACAAACAGATGTAATTTATGGGGCTTTTTTTAAATACTATTTTCTCTTTTCCATGTACAGAAAAATTCTTAGAAAATAGTTAACTCTTTGTCCAAAGGTACATGAGTGTTCAAATTAGAATCTAGGATGATTCCAGCTTTATTGTCAGTTACTACTCTTCCACAGACCACCATTTCCCTAAGGTTAGCCCTTATGTGGACACTTCACAGCATGGAATATGCAGGCAGACATAAAATACATATGATATAGGCTATCAGTGATTCCAAATCAAAGACAGATGACAGCTTAAAAGATAAAAGCCTTGATTAAATGGTACATCAAAATAACATCATTAGCAGTACCTTACAAATTATTTCATTTAACACAGGTACTACTTATAGACAGGAAGCACATATTATTATTCTACACAAAACCACAAATTCAATGTTTTATGAATTATTTTATGAAATTAATAAGTAACTTACATGCTGACCT
This sequence comes from Muscicapa striata striata, assembly GCA_030060385.1. NCBI lineage: Eukaryota > Metazoa > Chordata > Aves > Passeriformes > Muscicapidae > Muscicapa > Muscicapa striata. The sequence continues at coordinate 3,303,991 of JAREIS010000010.1, read as the reverse complement.
TGTACAACAAATTTTAAGTAAAGGGAATGTGTACTAATTACAAAAAATCCAACTTATCAAGGCTATCAGGAATATAGGCTTTGAAAAATATATCAGAACCTCACCTGAGGAGCAACAATGTAAATATTAAAAATGCCTTATGCAATGCTAGCTCATTGGTTCAAAATAGTCAGACAGACAACACTATATTATAACAGCTTTCAGAAACTACTAAAATCTTAACACAATGCTTAGATGTTGTCCATTCATTTAAAAATTCTGGAGTAGCATTCAGGTAATAGTGACAGTATTTCTCAAACTGCTTCCTTCAGTGCAGGGGAGGCACAGAGGACACAGTATGTCCATGTACAACAATACAAATGCCACAAACTTACCTGCAGACTGAGCACTGTAAAGGGAAGGATCAACTAGAGGAATATTCTGAGGAGCAGGCTGAATGGTGTTACTTGTGACTCCTGCAAACAAATGAAAAAAAATGGACTTGGATTATTTTTACCTATTGACTTTAAAAGTAAGAAAAATCTAGAACAGATATACACCTCATGATTTTGAAATTAAGCAGCTGATAGCCTACTAATTCTGAAACTGTGTAACAAATAATTTCAATGCTTTCACTTCAAACTTCAGTGTTTTATAAAATAAAACAAAAGAATGTACAATAAGTCATCCATTTTATTGGTACAGGTACAAGAGACACTGGTTACCCTAGAGTATTGAGGAAAATCTGCTAAAGAAAAGTGTGAGCAAACTTTTATAATTGAAACTTAAATTCTACATTCTAATACCAGAGGCAATCTATATTATTATTCTTTTAAAGTCCAGTGCCAGTCACCTCACACTTGCAAACTATCTCCTTCCTAATTCCTTTGAAAACAATTAGTGAGAATAAAAACTCTAGGTAAGTTTAAAAAGGAAATAATGGTGCTAGAAGAAGAAACAGCACTTTATGCTATGAAGCATTCATGTACCTGCATTGCCATTTTAGGCACACTCATTTGCTTTGATCCAAAACTGTATTTTTGCAGTATGTCCAGAACATACCAGACTAGCATAAAGTAATTTCTACAACATCTGCTGTTTAGGAAGAGGGTATAATCACTTTTTAAAATTACATCACTCCATTGAACAACTGGTGGGGTTAAAACTATGTAATGCACAGAATTCATATGTTCCAACAAGGTATGTTACTCCACAATTTTCAGATACTCTCCCTCCCAGACCCAAAAAAATCCCCATCTATCTGAAGGATTTCCCTTTGATAAAGCTGAAAAAAAGAGCATCCTGAACTCTTCGTAGGGTGAAGCATTTTTTAAACTGAGAAAGTGAAAGAAAAGGAAGGATTGTGTGACAAAAATATCTTGTACATTCAATAATATGAAAATGTATCTGAACAATAAATGACCATCAGGATTGAAATAAATTTAGTCTTATTAATAATTAAGTAATAATTATACTCTATGATTAGGTCCCATTAGGTAAAACAAGGAACTTGAAATTTTTAATCATTGGTTTTGGTCCAAAAATTACACATAATAATAATAAGGATGTAGGAGCTAATATGCTTAGCCATAAGGACAAAATTCTCATTAATAATATTGTCTGAAGTCAATCATACCAAAGCACTTACGTAGGAAAAGGGGCACAAACCAAACCAAACCAGTATGAATTGTGCATCATGCATGATTGCTATAGGGTTATAGCACAGATGTTGCAATGCAACACCATTTTACTGATTTAAGAGAAGACAAATAAATTCTATCTGCAGGAACAATAACTTTCTTAGTCCGTATATCTTCTGTAAAAGTGATCCAAATAATGATTTACATATTTTAAGAAAAAATGAAAAAATATTTCCAGTGGCACTTTTGCAATTATAGCTTATGAAGATGCTTTTCCACACAATATTGTGTTATTCTTCTTTATACGTGAGGGACTAGAATTTGGGCAAAAATTTGTCTCCTAATAAAGGCATGGATTTCTCCGGTGTCATTTGGACATATAACCTGTAACCAGAACCATAACCCCATAACCATACCTGTGTTATGAGGTACTTCAGCTGGAGTGTTGGCTGGTGCATGAGCACCTGGTGGTATATGTATGCCAGTGTAATTACTAGTTGGTATGTTGTTAGTTTCATATGTAGATGATGATGATGGAGTTGTTCCACTATGGACAGAAGATGACCCCGCTTCTTCCCTTTCAGCATCTGCTAAAATGACACAAAATAGGAATCACTGCAACTATTATGTATAAACAGTTGAAAACTTTGGCATTCCTTAAAACCTCCTTTCGAATTTTTCTTGCTAAAAAATTGCTACCACACAGTGTGACATAAAATATCAACCCAAACCACACAAGGTTGATTTGAAAAGGTAAAAAGCAACACACCATACAATACAGATCTAGAAATTCACACACTTTCAAAAATCTCTTCTGTTCAACTTGAAGAATAATTTCCTTACTTGTCTGAATATAAGCTGTCTCATTAGAACAATTTGTTACACTTTCATGTTCTGCATCCATTGAAGTTGAACAAGTTATTACAAATAGGCAGTAATTTACATTTTAACATATAAATGAATCAGAATATGGAAAACTGTATTTGCCTTACAAACTCCTCATAAAAGGCTAGTCAGTGCCAATTCTTTTACTCCAAATCAAACCACAACTAAATAGGAACCAAGAAGAACCTTGGTAAAGTAATGGACAACACTGACCACAGAAGACATGAACTCAAAGGGTTAAAGTCTGGCAATGTTAAAAACAGCCAAAAAAAGTTAGGAGTGCTAACCACTCATAATAACAGTGCCTCCAAGAGCTAAATTCACAAATGGGCAATCTACTTTTTAATCAGGTATATGTGTCAAAGGATAAACTTCAACTGTTTGATTTGTTCATTGTGCAATTGCCCAATTCTAAAACTGTATTAAATATAAAAAGCAGTTTTGTTTAAGTTAACTCTTCTTAGGTTTTTAAAGTGCCAAACATCACAAAAGCATTGTAACTATTCTTTCTGCAAAGCAAATATTTAAAATATTCTTTATCAAAGATTAAAGTATTAGAAACATTTTAAGATACCCACTCTCAGTATTTCTGAATAGTTTTTAACAGTAGTGCCAGATAAAAGGGTTTCAGACTGCTATAAAAAAACATTTAAGTCAGCAGAGGTTTTAAATTCTATGGTTAGAATGTCCATAACATAATTGAAAAAAAAAAAACTTTTCCAGGGAATGAGAAAGAATGCTAAAAAATTAGAAAATTATTTTCTCATGCAGCAGTAATAACCCAGAATTCAAAGTTCCTTACAATTTGATTAAAGATGCTGAAAGTAGGCTGTGAAACAGTGACACGATTGTTTTACATTTCATTTCAGATCCAGCTGAGTTTCTTGTCTTGGAATCTCATCAGCTTTTGTGCTTGAATCCGAGCATAATGAATTAATGAGCTCTTAATATTTTCTGCAGAGCTATGTTACAGTATATCCAGACCACCTGATTGTATTTTTAAAAATTATTTATTTATTGAAGGCAAGACTTAACGAAATAATCACCCCAGCCCCATAACCAACCATCCAAAGGTACTTTTATGTAAACAGACAGTTCTCAAGGCTTAATGGCATTCCCTTTTCTAATGTAAGTAAGCACCAGTCATAACTTAATTTCAGCAGCTCAGTGCACTAAATATAAAATTTGCAAAAAAAATTTAAAGGATCCAGACTCCAACAGTTCTCTGGATTCCTATTTTTAATGAGTTCAGAGAATCATAATCTATCCATTTAATTTTTTTTCTTTGTCTCATTCTGCTGTTTCTCTTTTGCTTGAGATGCTGCTAAAAGATTCACAATATAAGGTTCTATTTGAACACTGCTTTTAAAAAACAAACCAAACATCTACTTTTCCTCCACAACACTGAGAAATGAACTCAAAAATCCATCAACTTTTCCCACACTGTTCTTTTTACTAGTTGGAACCATTAAGGTTCTCTGAATGGAAATGTAGCCTACATATATATTGCAGTGAAGGTAATTACATTTTATGTATTTACTATGGCTATAGTATAGCTATTTAGAAACCTTTTTCATATTTCCATATTTTTTCCATTAGTGTAAAATCTTGTTGGATGACCTAGGGCTAATGCTAAGTAACCTTTATGTATACTCTAGGACTTGTATTCCAACTGCATTAATAAATTAAGCATGTCATTTTAAGGTTTCCATGGTGGCATCCTGACAAAAGCATCCATAAATCCAACAGCAGAACTGTATAAAGCATGCCTATGTTACTGTAAAAACATCTCCAAGAGTTACAGTATGGTTTTCAAGAATCACAAAAAAAATAACTCTTTGGAAAAAAATGGTAATTTGTCAAGCTACAGAGACCTAGTTTCACTCTGTTTAAACAGACTTTTTCCACATGCTAGGGGAGGAAGAAAATGAGCAAGCAGAAAGGAATGGGGAAGGTCCAGTCATACATTCGAACAATACTGCTTTTCTTCTTATGATGCACAAAGAGGAACTGAAACTCTTTTGTACTGCTTCTTCTAATAAAAATTAATTTGCATAAAATTTTTGTCTTGATTATGTGAAACATTATGGACACCTACACTATGGAGCTAACTGTAAAAAATAAACATCAACACATATTTTTCATTTAATTTCTCAGAAAATTAGGAGTGTGAGAAATAATCTCTCTACATGAAATAAAATTCAACAACAAACCAAAGAAAAAACGTATTGCCAAGTTGCAGATCTTGCAGGTCTATCAAAAAGGATGTTAAAATTTTGATTCACTCAGTATTTGTGTCCCCTTTTAAGCTGCATGTAGATATAACCTGGTAACGAAAGCAAAAGTCCTCACCAAGTCCCATTACCACCTGTAATGAACTGCAACGAATACCAAGGATTTGAGGAAGGCCTAAATTCTGCTTTCCTTCCTACAACAGTTTCTTTTGTAGCCTTGAGCAGGTTAGCTACCTCTGCACGTTAATAAAATGAAGAAAGAGCCTATTTGGTGCTTTTGAGAAACAATTAGCTTCTACAAGTTGCACATATGCAACTTTTTAGCAAAAGCTTTGTAATGTTTACTTTGAAACTCTATTTTTGCAGTTGTTTAAGATTCATAATTCGCTTCACATACTCAGGTCAGCTTTACCACACTATGAGCCAGACCACTAAAAGAGCACTCATTTAAAACTGAAAATTTAACTGAGCTATTCATTACATTCAATATAATAAGAGATTTTTATCTCACATGCTGCATTCTCTGTTAAATCATCAATCTTGTGTAATTTGACAGAGAGGAGGTGATGTCTGCAGCTGGAGTTGCATCATAACTATCTCTTGCTACAGCTGTATGGACAGCTAAGAAAACTGTCTTGGAAAAGACTGTATGTTGAACAAGAAATTAGTTTGCTAATGCTTCACTACAAATATAGCTGTGCCTAGAACTGGAACACATTTCAGTGAGTAAGATATCCATTCCAGTATTTAAGTCTGTAGGGTGCCTTTAGGTTAGGAAAACATAATAACAAGAATAAACAAGCAGCTTGGAAATAAAACTATCATACTCAGTATTTGCTCACAAATATTTGAATTTACTTATGTTGCAGTGTTTCTGGAGTACTAATATATAAACAGTATTTTATCCAGGAAACTGCAAATAAATTTTATTTGGCACCCAGGCTCTTAGACACTATAAAGATAATAATAAACTGAAATAGATGTTTGGTACACATTCGCCTTAAAAAAAATCATGATAATATCCTTTTTTTTTTTTAATGTAACACTGTCCAGGACACATAAATTACAATGTGGAGATGCATCAAAATGTGAGACTGCATGCTGAAAAGACTGAAAACCAGAAGAGAGACCAGTTTTTTTTTCCTAATGTTTTGACATGTTTAAAACAGAAGTAATGAGTAAAAATTACAAGCCTACTTGTAATTTATCAGAAGTAAATTACAAGTTCAGACTTCAAAATCCACTCAAGATTCACTATAGACCCTTTACACAAATGAATGCAAGCAAACAATTACTTTTATGAGTATTTACATCTATATTTCATATGTGTGCAAAAGTATAAATACACTGGTCATCTATATTAATACATATGTTCACAAAACTTCCAGCCACCCCAAAAAGGTAGCTCTACAGGTTAGATACAAGCCACACTCTACAAGCTAGATCTTTCCCATTTGCACTGTAGATTTGGTCATTGACCCTTTTTAATTGGAGAAAATAGTATTATTAAATCCAAGCTTAAGAGATAAATTAGCATCAACTTAATTGACAAGCCACGAAGTCTCACATGCCAGCTAATAAGAAAATTACAGATTATTTTATGGTCTCAGTTGTTCCACTAGATATGTGAAGAATGATATTCAGAGGCTGTCACTGTGCACAATTAGTCTGTTTTAATCTGCATAGTGAAAATATACATTCCAATGACATCCTATTTTGTAAGAGATCAACCTTTGAAATTCAACCTGCATTGAGGAAAAAAGCAAAGAAACTGGTCACAACTAAAACCAATGAAACTGATCACTATCTAAAGCAAAACAACTTGTTCTGATACACATTCAGTTTGGTTAAGTGGATGTCCTTGGAAATCATCACCTTCACTGTTAGATAAAGCAGGAACCTCAAGGAATCCTGTACAGAGAGCTCAGGTAGTCACAGAGAGCAACTGAAAACACAAGGAAAAGAAGGCTGAGTGAGAAAGAGGCAGAAAATCCAACTCAGTAAGATTAGGCCATAAACCTATTCTGAAACTGACATTATTACACAGAGAGAAAGGAGTTATCTCACAAGCAGGTCTTTGCATTGAAGTTGAATTCACCTGCAATCAGTCCATTTTTAATTCCTACTTAATTTCTGAGAGAGAATAAACTGGAAAAGGGATCACACCTTTACAGAATGGATTTAAAAGGAGGACTGTGGTTAAAGAAATGTATGGTTCTGGCCCAAAGCTGACAATGCCTTCTCAGAAAACAGCTGTATTCAAAATAATAATCTCCACTACAAAGAAAAGAATATTTTATTAAATAAGTCAATCACACAGTAAGGTCCAATAAAAATAACAGCAGGAGAAGCTGAAAAGAAGAAGCAGAAGGCAGCCCATTGTGAATGGAGTATCAAGCTGGGAAGCTGAGGTGTGCTCCCTCAAGAACTGTGCATACCACCACTTCACCTTGGCACAGCCTTCTGCTCTCTTAAAAAGAAAAGGGAACCACATACCAAAACTCTCTCCTTCCATTCCAATGGGGCCAGGCTGAGGAGTCTCTCCATTCTTCAGGCAGTTATGAATGTACGCTGCCTTCCACCGGGCGTACTTCCTGTGCTGGGCATTCTGCGGGAAGGAAAAGGCCAGCCACTTTAACCACTCGCTTCTGCGAATTCACACATTCAAAATAGAAACACTAATATCTTTTCCGCTTTCTCTGCTGCCATTTGACACCCTTTTAAACATAAACAACATGCATAAAATTAATAGGTGAATTAAAAAAATAATTAAAATAACAGCTCTAACAAGATCTCAGCATGAAACAAAAATGTGGAGATCCTCAATTAGCACAGCTTATCAGGAAAAGGAAATAAATTATACCAAGAACATCTAGTATGAAAGGCATAGCACTGTGTAGTAATTACTGACATGAAATAATGAAGAAAGCTTCCTATCTCCATAAACTTAGATGATTATTTACTTTAGATTTAAATACTTGAAACTTAAAATGCTACTGCTGCTGATCAGAAATATGAAATTCTTTCTAATTATTTTAAAATTTTAAAAGCACGAATACAGAAAGGCCGATGTAACTGCAGATTAATGTGATTTGTTTGAAATATTCTATGACATTAAGATTTTCCATTTTGTTTTTAAAAGTATACTTTACTGTTCTAGGTACAACTTTTAACATGTCAAAACATGAAAGGAAGATTGGCTACTTGGTATCCCCTGGGACTGTTACAACAGTGTTTAATCCAGGAAGAGCTTTTAATTGATGCAAGAAATAATAATCTGATTATGCAAATCAACCACTTTGTCAAAAGTTGTATGGGAAACAACCAATTCTGACAGTTATGAGGCAATATAAATCAAAAAACAAGGCTGAATATAAACAAATGAGAAACGTGGAAGGATGAGTGGGATAATTTGCCCAAATGAACAATGTAGTTTGGGATAGCATGCTTCACAACAACACCAAAATTTTAAAAATTATTTTTCTATTTAAAAAATAAATTAATTTGGAAATTAAATCTAAAGTTTCTAAGAAATTAATAAACTGAAATTCAATACTGTACTTCACAAAGCCTATTGCACTATCATCTAGAACAGGGTAGAGAGACACAATACAAAAGGTATCTCCAATAACCTTCCTGCTCATATTTAATACATTATATCACCCAGGATGCTCATGCAATCCAAAAGATCTCATTTTCATTTTTGAAAATAATATGCTCTCTTGAATATCTCTTGAAAACAAGAAACAAAGCCTAATCTGATTATATATTTATGAAAACGCATTCACTCTACCTCAAAAAAGAAGAGCACAGTTGGAAAACATGGCTTTCTGCTTTGTTTTAATAATCACTTCTGGTCAGTCAGTGTTACAGATTAAATTCCTTCATTTTTAACAAACACGTACAAGTCACAAAATGCAGAAAACACATACCCAGAGTATGCTACTTTTAAGAAAGATTATTATGCAATATTTAAGAGCCTGTACATCTCCTCTCTATTCTAACACAGCGATTATTTACTGACAAAGTGTGAAGATGCTGTTGTATCAGGTGCCCATGCCAGGTGCTGGCAGCTTAGCATGGCAGGAGTGGTGTCTGTGAGGAGAGGTCAGGGCTACCCCATGCTGGATAAATCCATCTCCAGTGCACTCACCTCAGGACACAGCTGAGGAGAGCACATTTAAGGATGGGCCAAGCACCCTCAACCTCCACACCCAAGATGCTGGATGGAGAGAGGAGAAGGGGAGAAAGTGTTTGATGTCTGTCCTGCATCCTGACTGCAAAGCTTATCATTCCAGAACTGAGGAGTGAAATGCTGTTGGTTTTGGTTTGTTTTTAACATGCACAGCTGTCCCTTTTCAGAAGGCTGCCCTATCGAATTAATGTTACTACTGAGGTAAATGAAAAGACTGCTGCTATCACGGCACTTCCTACTGCTCTGATCTAAGCTGTGTCTTTTAAAACACATCATCCAGAAAATCCTTTTGCCTAGCTCTAATATGGAGATATAGAACAACCACTCTTCATCTGTGACACAATCCATTCATACTACCCAATAATCAATCACTTGCCATTTAAAAACATATATTTTAATGCTCCACACTCATTTTCTGATTCTAGGTGTCAAAGTACCTGCTTTCTATGCTTTCTGCTATTGATTTAAAAGCCTTTTAATAGCTGACAGTACATACATATGAAGGCAATTTCAATTACCTATGGAAAACACAGGCAGCAGGTCTGAATACAGATGTCATACTCCATAAACAGGTGTCAGGCTAAGTGTACTTCAGGCTGACAAAAACTTCTGCATAAGTCTAAGACAATCAAGTCTCACTTCTCCCATTATCCCTCTACATAAGAACGGATAAGGAAACTGTTGAAATGTAATGATGCTATATAGAAGAGCAAATATTTTCTGTATTTCTTGTACACTCTCTTTTACCGTTCACCAATTAAACAAAACGAGAGAATTCTGCTTCTTTCCAATTACAAAGCATTTCTGTCCTTTCAGCAAGAACAATAAAAAACCCCAAAACACAGTAGAAAATGTACAACTGCTAGCATTCTGCACTGATATTTGTAACAATTTCTTCCATCTTCAAAGCAGGATTGCTTCAGGTACTCTTGAAGACTCAATTGATCAATGCACTGCCCTCTGCACTAGATTCCTACAGACTAAGTTTGGTCTTTTTTAGTCCAATTCAATGTGCAAATGTGCATTCACTCTCTGGCTCTAGAAAATTTTATTACTGGATCTAGTAAAGGATGTCAGGGTGCAGAGCAGACAGTTTTAACAGAACACAAAGAGTAAACTTACTTGTGCCTCTCAGTAAGATAAAATTTTGGATTTGTAGTCTCAGACTACGGAAGATGCAGAATCTTGCAAGAACTCTCCACCAAGCATTTCTCTTGGGTAAGACCTATCTTTAGTACCTGCACTTACATCCTAGAGTATTCAAGAAGTGCACCACTATCAAGACCATGTTCTCCACCAAGCATTTCTCTTGGGTAAGACCTATCTTTAGTATCTGCACTTACATCCTAGAGTATTCAAGAAGTGCACCACTATCAAGACCATGCTTTTACCTTCTTTCCAATATTTACAAATGGAAGTAGTCACAACAACTGCATTTTAAACTGAGCAAGTATGACTGCACTTCAGGCACACTTAACAGATTGGGGATTTACATACAGGATGTCAACCCTGTGAATTTCAAGCAAGACATGGAAAAAAGTGAAGGTGGACAAAGCTAGGAAACTTGCATCATTTTTCCCCTATAAGCATTCCCACTTGCTCAGTGCAATGCTATGTGTCCCATAGTAAAAATCAAACTTCAAATTTCTAACTGCTACTTGTCATGAAGCATCTTCTAACAGATGTCTAATATTTGAAATACTGAGCATGATTTTTTATGGTTTACTAACAGGTATTTGGCTACATTATAGAACTTATGTTCTTTGAAATTCATGTTCATGACTTAGAAAAGCAATGTCTGTGCTTGGAAAAGCAATGAGATAATACACTCATACGCCTGACACTTACCTCTTCAGTGAGCTCCCCAAATACCGTTAGAACATCTATCAGGAGACTTGCAGTATAAAAGGACTTTATCATGTTTCTGCAGAAAAGAAAGCATTTTGCTAACTTGGTAATGTCAGTCTCTCAGAATCACATTATAGGAGCTGTAATCTTAGACCATATTGGCTTATTTCAAGCCAAACATAGTTTTTATTTTTCTTTTAATCTGATGTTACAGAAGCTGCATCACAACATTTAAATCTAGCAATATTGATCAGTCTCCTAACTACTATGCAGAAAACGTTCAGTATTTTTAAAAACTGGTTACGTGTTCTGCACTTAGTTTCTAGTTTGGAATGTTTTGTGTAGGACATCAGAAATTCTATATTAGCTTAGAAAAATACATGAACATGCCATAGTAATTGCTGTAAACCAAACCACATAATGGAACAATCACTACTATTTTACTACCACTGGTCAAAGAAACTGTAACATGCTTGATAAAATAAAGCACAGTACTAGCCTGTGGTTTTAGAAGGCTTGCCAGTAGGTAAACAATTCCCTAAGGAACATAGGGAAGATGATTCCAGTTAACTTAAGAGACCTAAAAGTAGTAATAAATTGAGTTTTCCAGAAGAGAAAAGAATGTTATAAAGCCCAATTCTTGTTTCCAGTCAAAGAGGGTTTGGATGTTCACATTTCCTGACCAGGATCTTCAGATAAGAAAAACAAAGATTTTTCACCTACTTATGAAATTGCCCAGCTCTGTCTTCATTGTCTGCATACAAAAACATTTTCAAGGCATAATTCTCCACATGAGCAGAACCAACAATTTCCTGAGTAATTGCTTCATTATCACCAAATTGCTTTTTCATCTGAAAAATGTTGGAAAAATACTTTAATTACTTTATTAGACCTTAGCAGTTCTGCAAACACAAAAAGAACCTGATGATTTAAACAAAGTCAAGTACAATTTAAAAAGAAACAACTTATGCTTTGTTTTACAAACCTGCAGCTTCTAACATGACAAATGCTAAAAGCAGCATGTGAAAGAGAAATCATATTCTTTTGGAGAGAGAAATATTACAAATAAGTAGCTCTGAATTTTTAGTCACAAAATGCTTATAAAAACCACCAATACCCTCTCCCCCAAAATTGAAAATAAATACAACTACAATGCTGTGAAGGAACAGCAACAGATATTTGTCCCTTTAGTATCTGAAAGACCCAGCACTCCAGCCTGTGTCAGGATTCAACACAGTTCAACTGGTAAAGTAATGCATGCTTTGTAATAGTGCTGTAGCTCAGAGTAATCATGTATCTCCCTTCCTGTAAGGTTATTTCACTGCAGTTCATTACATCTTTCAAAAAAGTTGAGCCCTACCTCGACTGGTCTAGTTACCTATGAATTTACTGGAATTTTCAGTGTAAGCAGTGTACTTCAATTCAAAGAACTCTTTTAAAAGATGTTAGAGAACAAGAAGCCTCAGGTTTCCTAATAAAAATCAGTAAAGCAAACAACCCTCTAACAGTTACAACAGGTGGATTTACAGCTTCTGAATAGGCTTCACTGTTTGCACATAAGGAAATCTCAGGTTATCCTTAGAGAACAAAAACAGGAACACTGCATGATACTAACCTGCAGCCTTTATTTTGCCAAAAGATTTAAAAACAATCTTTGAATGGCAGTTATTTTTCACTGTGCGTGCAAAGAAAATGTAATCATGCAGGCAGCATTTCCATATTTTTTTAGATTGCTGCCAACTTTCTAAGACATAGAACGTTGCCAGAAAAGTTACTTGATTTCAGTAGTTAAATATAAACTTTTGAAATAGAATTTTAAATTTAAAGACTTTCATCAAACTACTCTATGTGGTTTTCAAGAAGTACTTGTTTTACAAAGTGTCATTTTCTTGTGAAAGTACCAAAATTACTGTGTTCAAATGAAACACTCAAACACTGAAGCTAACTCAGGAAGAAAACTCTTTGTATACACGTACATTTCCCTAACCTATCTGTATGCCTCATGCTCAGAAAAGAATGATTACAAGACTAAACTAGATCTGATGCTCAATTATTTCAAACACATAACTAACACTGTTACATACGCTTCTAAAAGTATTAAAGTTAACCAAGTTGTTTACTGCTGAAATTATCCTTTACACAACCTGTGATTCAATACAGCAGTACCAGGGTTTTAAACGTTGATACAAAATTGCAACCTAAAACTCAAGGCATTTAGGTTTAATCTTACAAAAAATTAAACCGCACCCCTCTGCGCCCCCTGGTGGTTAGGGGCAGACTGGAAACAGCAGCTCCCAAATTAAAGCAGGCTCCAACTTTTCCATAAACTCAAACTTCCTAGCCCCAAAACTGCTCTATTAGACTCGACTAGGAGTGCTCTCTCCATCCTTCCACCCTCCGGATACACAGAAGAGTTGTGCATCAACTCTCACACAATCTTCTTACCAGTAATCAAAAGGTGAAACCATGGATTTTTGCTGCTCTTTTTGTCATTTCATTTTGAAACAGAAGGGATAACTGAACACTACAGATCAACTGCTGCAGTACCAAAAGTAATCCAGCAAATTCCAACAATTCTTAGGAAATGAAGAGCAAAATCCTTTCGAGTTTTAATCTCACCTCTCCTGCCATCTCTCTCTCCCTTTGAACACAAAACCCAGTCCTATTTAAGAAGTTAAAATTTGATGAAATAACACATCAAGAAATCACTGTACACTGAATTTTCCATTACAGAAAACCCGTGATAAAAAAAGCAAGAAGCACAAGTTATTAAAAAAAAAAAGACAAATGGTTTGTATTTCACTTTTTCTCTGAAGAATCACAGAAAGGTTTGGATTGGAAAGAACCTTAAGGGTAATCTAGTTCTAACTCCCCTGCTGTGAGCAGGGATGCCATTCACTAGAAGAGATTGCTCAGGACCTATCCAACCTGGCCTTGAACACTTTGTGGGTGAGTGATCCATCTTTCATAACTGAAGGCTGTGGTACTAGTTTCACACAAACTCTTCAGGCATTGCTAGACTTTGGATGGAATCATCAATACTGAACAAAAAAAGAACTGCTGCTTCATTTTCCAACATTACTTTCTGCTTCCAAATGAGCACTTAGATCTTAAAATCAACAAACTTCTTCCTTTGAGAATACTAAAAACTACAGGGTATGAACATAAACAGCTCCTGGAACTTAAACTGACCATCTGTACCACAACTTTACCTTTGTTTAACTCTCTTCTATGTAAGGTTTTTTAATAGTATCAGGTCTGCTCAGAAGAGTGTGGCATAGCTATCCCTTACCCACACAGCTTAGACTGTGCTTACAAGAACGTATAAAATAAAATCTCCAATCTCTAACACAGGATGCAAGCAGAAGTATCTTTATCTTTTAAAGAATATTTTTAAAAAACTCCCTGGATACAACAGTTTAGGTTAGAGATTTCAAAAGCATCCAAGGACTAGGCTATTAAGTCCTACAGCAGTGAAAATAACTGTACAGACTTCCAGGAATCAACAGTAAAACAATAAAAAAAGTCTTCTAAAACACTTGCATTAACTTCATAATGAATTATGATTTGTCATGAGAACATGCATAAGTAAAGCACTGTAATTTATGCTGCCTACACAAAATCTTATGGCACAATTTCAATTACGTTTGTGCATGCATACACACATACAGCTTTATCTCCTTCCAATCCTTCTGCAACTTACTGCATACAACTGAAGTTCATGCAGTATGTTGCATACAGAATTGCTGCAGAGAAGAGACAGTATATGCAGAAATTTAAATTTAAAATAAAAAAATAAATGAATAAAAATTAAATAAAGATTATGTTAATATCATGATCATTTTTGAGGAAAGCAATAAATTCTACTTACAGCTTCCAATTGATCCATAAGTTTGGATAAAAATTTACGGCATTCTGGAGTTTTGCTATCAATCTTCATCCCTGTCTGCACTGCATACAAACGACCTAGAAATGAGACAGAACACACAAAAAAACACTGAAAAGAATTATCTAAGGCAAAATCCACAAGCAAACAAAGCAATGCCCCCCAACACACCTGAAAGACAAATTAATGATTTAACCACAGACTGACTCCAGTACTAGATAGCAGTGACAGCAAAATATAAGGTTTGGCCTTGCAGAGATATTAGGAGATATTTTTGGAAGATTCATGGTGGTTTTTTCCGCAATGACTATTCCTACTTATTTTAAACTGATGTTTGTATTACTATTTTGCAATATCAAGTGCTTTTATAAACTACCACCATCCTCATTTGCAACTTATCCACACAGGAATTTCAAATTGATTTGAGAGAGTGTATGGATATAAGTGGAACTTCATGTAGCAGGAGGCAGTTAGCCTTCCAACACCTAAACAAATGGTATTAAGCACCCGCTATCTCCATGTAACACGCATACATAGCATCAAAACATTCAAGACACAAATCTGATCTTTAAATCAGACAAGACAGACTTTATCAAACTTGCCCTGCAAGTAGAGTTGCCAGATTTTAATAAGATCTTGACAAGGGATGATTAACATCTTCTGATTAAAAATTATCTTCTTACTACCAAAAATTTTTGAGTTTTAGATTTGCACAGAAACTTGGCAGAACTTTACAAGCTTCATGAAACTGTGGGCAAACCCAAGCAAGTATTATTTACTAGGATTAACACATACGCAGAAGAAAAATAGCCAGAAAAATTCAGTAAATGCAGAATATTTCCCACAAAAAAAACATTCCTCTAACTCCCACTTCTGACTCTCAAAGGAATCCTACAAAACACTTTCAAATGCAGAGTTTAAGAACCAAAAGCTGTAACTCCACCAAGTATTATCATGAGGTAGTTATTATGGAATACCCTATGTCCTTCTTCTTGAAGGCAAGCAATCCTAACTTGCCTCACAGCTTTAGTATCTTGCTCCTCCCAAGTATCTCTTCATACACTAGAGAAAATCTTTTCCCTTCAAATTACCTCAGTAAACATGAATATAACAGAATTGTTATCACATTGCACTTATCCTGATGCTTGCTGCAGAAGAAAACATTACTTATTTACTCAATTATTATTATATTACAAACACACGCAAAAGCTTGTCTGCCTTTTCCATCTATTAGCAATTTGTCTAATAAAATTAGATATCTTTCTATAAAACTTACTTAGATTCTGCTGGTGAGCACCATAATTTAACTAATTTTTCTGGATTTTTAAAGTAGTATTTCCTATTTCATATACAACTGAGTATTCAAATCAGACTAAGCATACATTCCTTATTTGTGACTGCAAATTTTATTTTATTTTTGAACGTTAAAGCTGTTGGGTTGCCCAACCATTAAAGACACTCTCCCTGAAAAATAAAATACTTCTGTTCTCCAATGCCTCTCTGTTTTTACTATTACAATGTCTGGAAGGATCTAGCATCTTTGTATTCAAGTTTTCAGGAAAGAATAACCAAGTGAAAAGTCCTGAACAAAACTAAAGGAATTAATAAAGACTAAGAACAACTACAATACTTGACCATGACAAATGAAGAATTGCTATGTGGGTTTAATCAAGTGACATTACTACTAAGCTAATTACTGATAGGTATTCTTAAGCTCACCTAATTTATATTCAGTATGCTGATATGTTAATGTTAAGCATTACAAAACTAGCACATTTAAAGTTGAAATTAGATTTCAAAGAAATTCAAACACAGAAAGACACAGAGAACTGTATCTAAGGTACTAAAATTAATATGAAAAGCAACCATCAATTAAAATACCATCATCACATAGTATGTGATGTAATTCACAGTCTTCAATTAAATTGATTTTTAAGTACATACTTTATTGTAAGCTCCCCTGAACCCATTACATGGTATAGTTTAACAATATAAAACTTAAGAATTAACGTAAGGTTGCTAAACCTATGAGCCATCCAGATCAGTTTTTTTATTTTTTGACAGATGCCAAAATCAGGTATTTTCAGAGACAAATAAATTAATTTTAGGCTGATATGCATTAGAGGCACAAATTCAAAATACATTTGACAATTACAGCATATAGATTTACCTTACTTGCTTAAGTATGCATCTCCAGATCTCGTCCATAACTCATTTACATAGAAAGAACTCTGTTTCCATATAAATGGATCTTGCAAATGTCCTTAGCCTTGATCAGTTTAAAAATTAAAAGATCTTCTACGTTTTAACTGTTACTCTTGTGTTATCTGTATGTGGGATTTTCACTCTCATTGCAAATACATCTATTTAACTCATGAAAGCCAGATAATTTTTTCTTCATTACTATCCAAAGAGGTGTATTTACAGGACTGAGACATCTGTATGCTTTGTATAAAGCCTTGAAAAACCAGCCCTTTCCCCTCTTAGGATTTCAGAGGCTGAGAAAGACTTCAAGACTCCTTCAGGCACTCCCAATGAACAAATGCAGAACAACTCTTGAACACATAGAAATCACATGTAAGAGAACAAGTTACAGAAACAAGAAAAGTTTTTTCCTTGTCCATATATATAACTTTACACTGTGGGTGACATCAAGTAATCTTCCACACCTAACCTAATCTTCCTCCTAACAAAAGATTCTAGGACCAAGGTACCCAAGGTTCCTGGGTTATTAAAAATCAAAGTACTATTATCCAAAGCACAGACTGTCAAGAAAACATGAAGGTGATCTGGCAGCAGCAGCTCTAAGATGCTAGGAAGAGACATCCTTGAGACAGACTATTAATTCCACCTGAGATAAGATTAAATGTACTCCACCTGTCACAGCAATTACATCTCTGTACCACACAACTGACCACAGTAGACAGTTACCACATGCAGCCACCAAGTCCAAATCTGTATCACTGCTTATAAAAATGGTTAAGATTTCCTGAAAGATCTTATTAACTAGCAAAAGGTCAAAGCATACTTAAGTTACCCTAACAAGAGAGTCTATCGTGATCTTTAAAAGCTTTTGAAGTCAGGAATTTTTGCATGCTCACTTCTTCACATACATATTTATGTTTGAAAGAAGGACTAACCTGTTCAGAGACAGGCCTCTGATGAGGCAGTGGCTCAGATAAAGGCAAAAGCTATTCCTTTTTCCTCAAGAAAGTGGTGATCAAGAAAGAGCACAATATCTGTGAAAACAACTAATTACAGAGTATCACTACCTAGTATCATTCAGTGCCAAAACGTCTTGGCTCAGATACTATTGATAAAACACTGATAAAATCTGATTGCAGTGAAAGATGAGGCAACCTTCAAGTCAGGAAATGCAAAACAGTCAAAATCTCCGCAAACACCAGTTTCTGTTGATGAACTGAAGAAACAGAAGAAAAGTACACTCTATCAGTCTGAATCTCATCAGTGACACATAGAACGTTGTGAAGGATATTTAGGTATATTTACTGCTTTACTCAGTGCTGCTCTAGTCACAAGTAGGGTTATGGGATTGAAAAACCTCTATCATTAAACTTACCAAGCAAACAGAAGGTGAAATATAGCTGCAAAACTGAAAGAACTAGATAGTTCTAAGGACAGAAACAAAATAGGAAGAGGAGGTAATAATCTGGTATTTATCTTTAAAGACAATACTGAAAGAAATAGAATAAACTTTTAATGTTTTAAAATTTTGCTTTTTGAAATTATCTGTATGAAGAGCAATATGGGAGTGAATCTGAAAGCAGTAAGCAAGCCTTACTTCTGACAACAGGAAAAAACATCCACTAGCTATACTTTTTCCATTTTTGAGTATTACTACATCGTATTTCTAAGGAAAAAGATTTCTTTCCAAACGCAAGTGCTTCCACATCTGTGTCTTCTGTTATCCTCTCTGCTCTAATTTTGAAATGCCCCAAGTATTCTGCAAGAAGGCTATCTGTAAGACTGCGCTGGTTTTGATACTACTACCTTTGCCAGTTAAGGTTCTCCTTGCATATCTTTTGTGTGTGCTTGATTGTACAATTATTACTTATTGTAAAGATACGTGATTGTAACTGAAAATATATTTTCACCTAGTGAAGGAAATCTATTAATTTCTTTTTCCTGCCTAGCTTGCAGCAAATGGGAAAATGCACTTCGTAACTAAATTTTCAGCAGCAAGAGCAAAACGTGTTAATTCATTTCCTTTCTAGTGTTAATATCTTCAGACAAAATTTAAACTGGCAATTAATGGTCAAAGAACTGTCCTCCATGTTTATGTTGACAGTCGATCTCAGTAGCAAATAACTCAGAAGGAAGAGGTCAAAAGTTTACCGCTTCCAAAATCTCTGCTAAGAAAGTCAACAATGACATCAGTTCAGTTGCCCCCTTTCACCACATCTAAAAGAAAACAAATTATTTACATACCATTAAATACTGCTGCTCTGGTTCCTGTAATATTTCAAAAGCAATGGATAGTATTATTACTATACTTGCTAAGTCACAAAACTTTTGCTTTAATGAAGTGGTTCGATTTCTAAAAAGAGGAAAGTAATCTCCCTAACAGTACAGGTGCCACAAAAGAAATCCTCATAGTGTTATGTATTACAAATGCATTGTTTCACCTTACAGAATACCACACTTGAAAGGCAATTTACATCAAAATCACTTTGGTTTTCTCTTCAGAACTTTTCTACACATTGAACAAAATGTTTAAACTGCATGTCCCTAAAGACACATTTAAAACTAAAGAATCTTACAGAAGGCATTTGTTTAGGAACTTCTGATTTAAAAAAATTTCTCTTTGAACAGCCAAGCTTCTGAAAATATTGATGTAAAAGACAACTAAACCCATACATTGTAGCTGCAAAAATTTTCATTTTAAAAAAAATGAAAAAAGCCTAAATCTATCTTGGAATGAAGTGACCTGCATTTCTTATCTCTCTTCACTAATTATGATTGAGATCTGGAATATCTGGAAACAAATAGGTGAATGAAATTATTCCTGCTTTTTGTTTTATGCACTCAGTTTTATAGTAGATACAACTGGTTTTTGCCCCCCTCTACTCAAACCAAGTAGCAAAAAAGACTTTCCTGTGGCCAATAAAGTATATAGTATGTGCAGAAAGTAAAGTATTAAGGAGGTAAAGGAGACTACAGAGAGCTAATGTTTAAATATTAATAACATCAGAAGTAGAGCTAAAGTCACTTGTAATTTTACACACAAAGACACAACTGTTTTGCCAATTATTAACTAAGAGAGTTTGCTCTCAGTTTGTAGACAGGACATTTATCTTCAAATTCATAAAGACTTGGCAAGTAATCATTCTCACAAAAATGTTTTGCCAAGACAACTACAAAATATACATCTTGATTTGCTGCCCTTAATCTTTGTTCAGTAAATACTAAGTGTGGGTGTGCTGGCTGGAATTATACAGTGAGCTTTACAGAAACTTCTCTGCCTTTATTTATGTCACGTAATACTGTGTTATTTTTCCTTTGCTAATACACAGCACAATTTCAGAGCAAGTATTTTGTCTCTAGTATGTGCCAGACATTCATTCCTCATACACAGTAAGTTACTCCAGATTAATGTTTGGATAACAACTGAAACTCCCCTCACTCCCATTTTATACATACTTTGTGCCAAGTAAAAAATACCGGAGAACAAAAGTTCCAGCCAGCAAGCATGCACAATAGGTTGATTCTCTGTCTTCGAAATTCTGTTCTACTATCTTTCTTTTTTCCTGGTCTAACAGGATCAAAAGATTATTATTCTTTTTCTCTGTATGTATTAAATTCTCTAGCACAGAAATTATTAGCAACTGAAATGTTTTTGACATTTGACAGTAACAAACTGACATGAAATAGTAACAAATAATATTGCAATAAATTTTAGCAATATTTTGATTATGATGAAGAGATGAAAGATCTACCAGACCATAATTTATTACTCATTCATATTCTACATCCCTTTGTCAAACCACTGACAGAAAAACGTTTGTTAAATGCTTGGTACAGGAAGCCAACAGCTGGAATACAAATGTGGGAAGCAAAGGGCACAAGGACATTAAATTGGATTCTACTCAAATCCAAAACTACTGGAAACATTTTCATATAAAAATGAAATATTCTTGCTCTCATAAACATTAATGTGTCAGATTTCAATCATAAATATATTTCTACATGGCTAAGTCCAATCTGTCTGAATTCAAAGACTTTTAAATATAGATTTAACATACTGACAAACTTGGAAGGCCTTACACTGTCTCTTCATTACATGATGCCGAAGGAAACTGGCAAAAGACAAGACATTAGGCTAGCAGCATCAACTGAAAATCTAAAACATTCTAGAGAATCCAAATTACTTTCAAATACTTATTTTCAAGTAAAATTAACTTAGGGAAATATGTAAGAAAAAAAAATAATGCAAAAGTGGGGGAAATGAAGACTACAAAAACATGTAATTACGAAACTCCAAAGAGGATAGCATCATGACTGTCTTGTCCTCTCAGATTCTTTTATAGTATTCTAAATCTTACTGAAGAAAATTAGTGGATAACAGCATAGTATGCTGCATACTACACAAATTTTATTAAGTCAAAATTATCTCAATTGCCTCTTAAAACTCCTAAAACTTAGAGTAAGTCCCCTTACAACTCACTAATAATAATAATAATAATATATAATAATAATAATAATAATAATAATAATAATAATAATAGTAACAGCAACTTATAGACAAGCGAAATAGGCGAAATGAAATTTCCAATGACTAACACAACTGGTAACTATTAAGGCTAGATGATGAAAAAAATAACACAGTAATACCTCTTATGAATCTCAGGAAATGAGAGTCACTACCACACTTCAGTCTGGTTTAAGGATTTCTTTTAATCTTGCTAAATTTGAGTAAGTTATACGTAAAATTCATAAGCTTCTAAGCTTTTCTACAATATTTAAACTACTTGTATTTTTAGAAGCTTGTCTCTACAGTTAAATAAAGAAAATATAATATTTCCAATTAAAACAGAAAAACTACATTAAACATAGGATTTATAGCAATTGAGATCTCTAGAATGCAAAAAGAGGAGAAGGCAGCTACTCTGGACTAGTTGTGGTCAAGTCATGCGCATGAAACAGCTTTCAGTGATTAGAGCACAAATCTGAAACACACTCTTTTTAGTTTAAACTGGAAGAAGCCTATTTAAACAACTTTAAACTACTCAGTGCAGTGAACCAAAGACCCTAGATGATCATGAGAGAAGTTTCCAAAGTGTACTCCTGACCTCATTGGCTACCAGCATCCACAGCTCAATTAGAAGTGCTGCCCGCAGGTTGCGGCAAGTGATCTCTCCCTTCTACTCAGGACTGGTGTGCCACACCTGCAGCCCTGAGCTCCCAGCAGGAGACATGGGAAGGGCCACAAAGCTAATGAAAGCCTAGGGACATTTGTCACACCAGGAGAGGCAGACAGCTCAGATTGTTTAAGTAGTGAAAAGCAAAGGATCAGAGGATCTTACCACTGTGTGTAATACTTGACAAGAGGAGGGGGGCAGTGGGGAGTAAAGACAAAACCAGACCCTTCTCAGTGACAGGACAAGAGGCAATGGGCTCAAAATAAAATACAAGAAATCCCATTCAAACATAAGAAAAATCATCTACTGTCTGGAGTTGCCATCCCTGGAGATGTGCAAAAACTGCCAGGACACAGTCTTGACCAACCTGCCCTAGCGATTATGCTCTGAGCGGGGCATTGCACACGGTGATGTACAAAGCTCTCCAACCTCAAAAGTTTTGTGATTCTGCAAATCAGAATGTTGATCTTGATACATTTCTTCTTCAAAGGTAGCAGCAAACCTCAGGCAGGAAAAGACAGTTGCTAATCCTACTTCCAGAGGCTCAAGATGAAAAATATATACCAAAAATTATGAATTATATGCTGGAAAAATGTACCTTAGTATATTTACACCATACAAGTGAAATTTAGGAGTTTTATACAAATACATGTAACTCAGAGACAAATCTTTGAAATAATCAGAGCAAACAAACAGATCAAAAAAATAAAAAAAAAATAGAAAGCAAAGAGAAAAGCATTAATTGAGAAAAATGTTTAGCTTATAGCAGAATCAAAACAACACACTATTCACAGTACACTATGAAACTGGCATTTACTTAAATATCTTAAACATATTAACTTACCCTAAGTAAAGAACATTCTTCTGTGTGCAAGCTCTAATAAAAGCCTTTAAAACACGTTTTATTAGTAGCCCACAAAATAGTTTTCTGCCACCAGCAATGTGAGAATACGGAAAAAGTACTTTTACAAATGAACTATATAAAACTTGTACAAAAAAAGAATATTTAAACTGAAAGTTCAGGGATTTGATCATATTAGATATGGAATTCTGTAAGCATATTTTTTATGCATTTCAATTCCACAATGTCCCAGTATAAATGAAGTCATTAAGTATGTGCTGAATCTCTCCAAATACAGCAAATACCACTTACTTTTAATTTTACCAATACTTCTTAACTACATGCATCTTCTAAATTAATCATTCAGAATGCATCAAGATACAATAAAAAACTGAATAATTTAAAAGTTCAATTAAAATATTTTACCACTATTCGTCCTTCCTATTAAGGACTCATTGGACTGGTAAAGGGTAAGAATTGGTAAAAAATAATGGTATTTCAGTTGTAAAATTGCACAGTAACTATATCACCCAAATTCTTAGTCAGGCCATGAACTTCAGCATCTATTTTTTTGTAGTAATAATAATACTAAAAAGCTCTTATATTTCATATGCAGAGAGGAGCTTGTTTCACAGGTCTCTGACTACACTCGAAAATGACAAGCCAGTCACATTTAACAGGTGGATATTTCTGCTAAAACCTGAATGACTTTTGATTCAAGAGGTTGTCAACCAGTTAATGGAATAAAAGTTGTCTCTTTTGCTTTTCTCTCCCGCTTGATCTCACAAAACTGCAAACGTTAATACAAGAGTATGATCCTTTGGAAGCATCTCTGATGCTTTTCCATCTCAAGAATTAAAATTTGAAGATTTTTTTTCATGTCTCTCTTATACAGATCTTATCTACTGATCTTACATGATTGTTTTCCGATGTTTAGTAGATTGTAAAACAAAAATCACCACACTTTGCTTTTTGGAAGTTACTAGAATCATAATTTCTCATATGAATTCACTGACTATCCGAACCTTGATCATGAAACATCAGTCCTTTTCTGGCAACTCACTGGCATTTTTCTCAATAATTTTGAATTTGAACATCAATGTCCAGTCATCTTTGCAAAGAGATTAACAATGTGCCTGGAAGGCAGAAACAACCGCCATTAAGGAAAAATCTTGCTTTCAACTCTAAACTTGAAGTTTTTGGAAGATACAGTTACCTCTCAAACCTTGAATTTTTTTTAAAAATAACTCATCAGTCCAACTGCCTATGCCACGGTTGGAAGTATGATGTCTTCAGTTCCTACAGGCCAGAGATTTTTTTATCAGAGCCTGCCTCCTTGTGTCTGCAAAATAACATCTCAAAGTAGTCAAACAGTTAGACTCAAGTAAGTTTTTAACACAGAAAGTTATTTTATTGACTACCAATTACATATTTGCCTTTTGCTAGGTAACCAATGTAGCACAGTTTTCAGGTATTCCATTATACCTGCTGATTAAATAAACCTTCACTGAACCTGAAATAGCTACACACTCAAAGACAATGATTAACAAATAATACAAAAGTGAAAAAAGTATCATATGGGGAGGAAAGCATTTTAAAATAAGGTGGTAGATTACCAAAGAGCTGGACACTTACACTAAGTGTCTAATTTCTTTTAAAGGAGAATTATCTTGTGAGATTATGTCCCACTAAAAATAAAAACAAAAAAACCCAAAAAACCCAAGCAAACAAATGAACAAAAAAACCCGGTTTCTTTATTTCTCTACAGTCTGTGTTCTGGATAGAAGAAATGTTACAGCCATGTGAATTTATGGTGCACGCTGTCAGGAAAAAAAAAAAAATTTTCATTACTTCAATCAATTATGTCCATCTACTAACAACAAATAGGGCTAAAAAGGTAACAGTATACACACAACATGTAAAACTACTGATCACATTCTGCTTTGAATCTGAATACCTAAAAAAGTGGTTAAGAATGAAGGTTTTATAAGGATTATACAGGATTACCAGCAATAAACCAGTTTTTTAATTTTTGCAATGTGGAAGACTCACAACAAAAAGTCTTGTGTTACAGTGTACAACATCAATGTTCAACATTTTATTTTTCATGAGGAAAATTATGTGGCAATTGAAAAAGACAAATAATCCCCACTGTAGCTATTTATATTGTGTAAAACAGATTAATGTTAATTAAATTGCAGTTTCTGTAAATCAACATATGCCAGCAATACCAAAAGCAGGAGTCCTGCCTTCACCTCAAGCCACTGCATCCTGATCCTTTTCTTTGTCTGTGTGGGAACACAGATGTTTAAGCAGCAGTGAATTGGCCTGGCTGAAAAATAGCTTATTATTGTCTCATCATACAATTACATCAACATTTTCTTCTAAAGCACTCTAGGATTGGCAATGAGAGGCCAGAGACATACTACAGCATTTTCTTTAGGTGGTAACACTGCTTCATGCTAGCTTAATGTTCAAAATGCACTACAACACAAGGGAAAAAAATGGTGTATGCAAATAAATCATGTAACCGCCATATAAATTCCCATCTTTAAGGGTACACCTACAGCACCTACAATGAGAGACATAAACAATAACAAGAGCAGTAAGAATTTCTCCGAAAATTTTATTACTAAGCTATAGAAAGCAGTATTTTATGGTGCAACTGTATCTTGCCAGAGTTCACTTGCTTCTAATACTCAAATTAATCTGTGTCACAGCTCTTATTATCAGACATATAAAATTGCAACTTCACTAAAATTAACATAAATCAAAACCTAGCATATATATGCCCATACTGCAAACTACTGTACCATGGCAACATTAATAATATTGTGCCTGAAGCTTTTTTCTGGGCATGAACCACTTACAGCAACATTCCAAAGCTATAAACACATCACAGCTCAGACTGATAGTCACATCCACTAGCTAATCAATGATCTCCCTCCCAGAGTGGCTGTGTAAGCAGCTTTGTGATGGAACACGGCCTTTCAAACACAGGGTGCACTCTGCTGTGCCTCACCAGCCCCCTGGCCCTGGGACCACACGCTGCCAGGCACGTGCCTGCAGATGAGCTGGTGGAGAAGCGCCAGCGCAGAGAACACCACACAATCTAGCACACACAGAGTTTTCCTCACTCTACTCCTTCCACACAATACATTATATAAAATGTATAGAGCTCCTCTGAAACCCATTTCAAAGGCTCCACAAAGAGATGCTCACTTTTTTCAGCGAAGTGTCTAATGAGAGGCATTGCTTTAAACCTACATAAATCCGCATTGCTTTCAAAACATTATCTGAAAGGAACCCTGAAATGTTTTTGTATCCCCTGCTCTACACTTCTGTGTACAGAAAAAATCTTTCTGTAAAGCTTTTATTATTCATAGCATGCTAGGAGTATATACGGTACATTTTTAAAATACTAACAATATTAATAATTAATACTTGGGATTCCATGGAATTATTCCAAATCCATGATGTTAAAAATTAATGGTTCATAAACCTTACTTTTGTTTCAAAGCCAGAACTAAATGAAGAAAAAAAATAATTATGGAGCAGGAGCACTGCATTTTCCTCAATCCAAACAAACTCATCCACCACGAGAGAAAATAAGTGTCATCAGTAGAAGACTGGTGAAAATAAATTCCTCTTCTTTGTATATTTAAAAAAACAAAGGATTTGAACAAGACTTGAAACAAGACTAACTTGAAAAAGAGATCTCAGTGCTTTTTACTTTATATAATACTGTAATGAAACAGATACCTCTAGAATGCAGTCTTTGCTATATTCAGTAATGAACCAGATGTGTTGAAGTACTCGAATGAAAAAAAAACTTTTCAAACTACTTAGGACAGACAAGGCAAATGACTTTACAGAAAATGGTAATTATCCAACACAGCCTTTTTTTCCCCTCTACACTAAGCCTTAAGTTTTAGAATGCAAAAGATAAAGAAAAATAGAGATCATACACTAAAAAACAGTTCTGGTTTAAAACAAGACTTGTATTTTATCAACTACACTAATGTATGTCTTTTTCTTGTGTAGTCAGACAAGGTGTCACATCTGACAGAAAAATCCAAAGAAATAAAGAAAAACAAACAACAAAAAAAAACCAAAACAAAACAGTGCAGATTGACAAGCTGGTGCTTCCCATCACACAGTGCCACTTGTCCTGTGTTCTTCCAGTAAATAAAGAGTGAGTACCACTGAGAACATCCAGTGTTCTGATCCGTGGCTACCTCACCTTTTCTGGCTACACTTCTCCACTTTAGCATACTATTCCTGTGTAACACAGAAAAGGTAAAATTATTCTTCTGTCACTCAGATGACGTTCAGTTTTTTCAGAGCTATCTGAAACCTGAATTTCATTAATTCATTCTTCTAAATTAAGATCACCTTGTGAAGAAAAACTACCAGTTCTACATCTATTTTTTATTTTGTTCTTCTTGAAGACAAGCCAAGCAAACCCACCAAATGACCTAGCATCTCAATAAAAATACCAACACTATGATGACCCATCCTTCTTCCTCTTGAGGGTAGGTTGTCAACAATATAAACATACATTTCTGGTGATCTGCTAGCCTTAGGCCCTTTACATTTGTGGCTTAACTGTAACAGGAACTTAAGACTAACAGCAAGCTTGCATTTCTTAATCCACTATGCAAAGTCTTTTAGAAAGGCTCACAGTCCACACAGAAACCTTTAGCTTAGAAGCCACATCAGGTTGAAAAACCTACATTTTAATTTGCAAGTATTACAGTAAGTTTTCACAGTAAGGTTCTGCTGTGCTGATTTCAGTGAAAGAAGCAGAAAAAGACCAAACTGCTCACTCCCTTTGAGAACCCCGAGAAAGTGACAAAGCCTCACAGAAAAGAAATTAAAAGCTTCCATCAGCACTAAATATTCTCAAACTCAAAATACTTATTCAGGGTTACACCTGACAGAAGGGAGGTCTTTGCAGGAGAACAGAAACTCTGAAAAGGCTATTTTTTGCCGTACTTATCGGGACTGTCCCATCAGGACACCTTACACGGTGGCGCACCAGCAGGCGGCCGGGCTGCCGGAACGCGCACCGCGGCTGCCGCGGGGCTTTAACTCCGCACGCACGGAGCACAGGGAGCGAAGGCGGCTGGGGCTGCACGGCAGCCGAGGCGCACCGCGACCACCCCGCACCGCCCAGAGGTGGGGCTTCCCCCCGGCCCCGCGCATCCCCTGGCGGGCAGGGAGGAGCGCTCCGCCCGGTGCAGGGCGCCCGGGCCGGGCCGGGCCCGGCGGGACGGCGCCGCGGCCGCCTCCTCACTCACAGTAGTACGCCACCACGGGCTCGCGCTTGTCCAGCTCCTGCGCGGTCCGCAGATGGTGCTGGATGCTCTTGAGCTGCGGCGGCAGCGGGGCAGCGCCGGGGCCGCCATGGCGCGGGCGGCGGCGCGGCGCGCGGCTCTCGCCCGGGGGCTGGAGCGCGCCGCTTCCGCTTCCGCTTCCGGCTCGGGCGCCGTGGGCGGGCGGGCGGCGGGGCACGGGGAGCGCCCCCTGCTGGCCAGGAGGGGGCGGGCGGGGCTGTCAGTTCGTCCGTCCGTCCGTCCGTCCCGTCCGTCCGTCCGTCCGTCCGTCCGTCTGTAGGGACTTGCAGCCTGGACCAACACCTGCGTGGCCCTTAGTGCTTGACACGCGTCCCACAGCAGCCGTGAGGAAGGGCTGGGGACCTCAGGGCGGTCGAGGCTACACCCTGGCGCAGCGGTGGAACGGTAGCCTGGCCGCGGCCGCCCAGGGCTGCGCAGTGACGCCCTCCCCATCCCTTCCGCCTCACTCCCTTTGGCAGACCAGCCCGAAGAGCTGTGCAGACCTGGCCTGAGGAGGTACCTGCAGGTGAAATCCCTTCTCAGACTGAAACGTCTTCTCCTTGGGCTGTGCCAAGGCTTGCCAACGTCCCTGAGGCCCTTGGGGCCTGAACTGTGCCTTTGCTTTTGGGTCTCTGCCCTTCATCCCCAAAAACTGTTGTCTGCAAAAATCGGATTAGTTACATGGTATGCAACAAGCCAATAAATACACACTCAAGAGAGACATTGATTGTTCATTTCAGAGTTGTGTGAGCCTGGGTGTTTAGGGGTATTCCATAGATCAAGCACCCCAACTATCAACACCTTACACATTTTAGCAAACACAGGCTAGATGTTACATAGTTCTCTTATTAATTAGGTTTTTTTTTTTTTCTTCTGTTAGTTAATGGTTCTCTTGCTTCTTGTGCTAATTAGTGAGCATATTTAGTCTTTCTCATTTGAGTCACTGGGTTTCTTGGGTCACTGGTCTATGCTCTAGTGCTCAGGATCTCCCCCTGCCAGAATTACCTTTTACCCAGTAAGAGCTGACTGCAGGAGATTGGTTTCTTCCTTATTTTGTGAGCTTGGTTTCTTCCTTATTTTGTGAGTTCTGCCAAATGGGCTGTGGCCTGTAAATTCTGCATTTTTTGTGGCAACTGTCAGTGGGCATCCTCCTTCCCAAGCTTTGTTAACCTCCCCCAGGGTCTGAGATCGGTGAAGAATGTCAAGCTCTAAACCTGGCAAACACTGTAAACCTGGTAAACTAGGCAATTCTGCTACCAAGTGATTTGTTTTTCTAACACTTGAACATCAGTTAGAGCTTGCTTGTTAGCTACTGTCTGTTTCTATGGATTAAATCTCCCTTGTTGTTGATTAAGCTTGAAACTATTCAAAGATTAAACATCAAAGAAAATCCTTTCTTAAGAAAATTTAACATATTCCACATTTTACAATATTTCCATGGCCTGGCTAATAGGACTAGGCTGCCTCCTGGCAGCTGTCAGAAAGTCTGCCAGCCCTTGAACATGCATCTCGTAGGATCACCACTTCCCAGATAACTTTTTCTCAGACAAACTGCCAGGGATTTCTGGCTTTGCAGAGGGGATAAGAACAGCAAAAGAAATGTAAACTGTTGAAGCAAAATGGTTTCAAATGGATCTCACAAATTATTGCAATGTAAATTATTTTAGTGTCTATTACCTCATTCTGATGGCATAGCTAAAACTATTTTAAAATTTCTTTTATGTAGGCCTTTTGCTAAATCTCTTCTTGATCCCAGAGTGGCTGTTTGTAAAGGAAGAGAATGCCAGTGCTCCAGGGCATAAAGAAAGGTGCGTGTTGGAGGAGGCACAGGGTAGGAGAGGTGGCTGAATTGTCTCACTGCTGATGTGGGAGTGTGCCAAAAATGGAACAGAGGGGAAATTATGTCTGAACAGAATCCATGAAAGGAACAGAACAAGGAGTGGTTACAGGACTGGGATGCTGTGGTGCTATACTAGAAGCTGTCTGGCCCAGAACAGCTATACCTTTGATGTAAATGCAATCATGTCACAATTACAGCATTTTGTTGAGTGAGAACTAAAATGGTCACAATGTCAGAACTAGAGACAAAACTGACTGCAAACACATGAGCTGGGGATTGCTTTGAGTGCTATCTGTGAAAATTAGATGGCTAGAGTATGGTGCAAAACAATGAAAAAGTCAAAGAAGCATTTGACATTTTCACTGAGCACAGTGTGAACCTGATGTAAGCAACAAAAATGCTTCCTCAGTGTTCTGGGAGACAGGACTTCATGTTCGCTGTGTAAAGAAATAGAATTGAATCAAAGAATCCCCAAGTATATTGTATGATTCCTTTCTTAATGGGAAAAAAAAAAAAAAAGAAAAGAAAAGCCTTCATGATCATCTCAAATACTTGCTAAGCATTTGAGCAAAAATCAGCTCAATGCTGAGAAATGCATGAAGGCATATCAATCTCCAAGGGAGTAAGGGTGGAAGGAAGATGATAGAAAACAACGTAAATGAGGATGAAAGTGGTGGGAGTTTTGAAGACTAAGCAAAATAAAGTTTAGAAGACACTTGAGAATAAAATGAGCACCAGGAAAACAAATGGCAAATATAGGAAAGAGAAGTGTTGACATCCATGGGGAAATTATTTCTTTACATGGACGTATCTCCATCAATGTGTTCCAGAAACTAATGGCAGAATCAGGCACAGAAAAACATTTGCACTAAAAAGCAATAATGCACTTTTTTTTTTTTTCCAAAATGAAAGACTGAGGAATTTGACAATTTTAATTGCACAGAAAATGCAGGGGGAAAATGGTGGTGTATCTGATTTGGAATAAGGAAAATTTTTAGTATGTTCCAGAATTTGACTGTAAAGAGAAACGCCATGGTGGTGAGTGACCCAGCTCCTAAAGCACTCCAGAGATCCTCAGGCAGTCCAGTATTCGTTCTTCAAGGCTCTTGATGGTAACAAGTCCTGAGGTCTTGGGGCTTTTTGCTCTTCTGGCCCTTCTGAAGTGTTTGGAAATTTACAGAACAGCAAGCAATGTCATATTAAGCACCAGGGAAAATACTGAGAAGGTTGTGCTTAAGTTATTTTATTGTTATACAAATAACTGAAGAAGTGGAATTTGTGTACCATTGGTAACAATTGCACCTAGCACATGAAAGTAAATTCTTTTTCTTAGTAGTTCTATATACTGTATGTTTTTATAAAAAAAAAAATTACCTGAGATTACAAGTTTCAATTGGAAAGAATAATTTCAGATGGATACTGACATATACAGTGAAAAATTAAACATGTGTCAACCAAAGAACGTGGCCTATTATGCAAACAAGAAGTTAGCACAGTGATTTTTATTTCACCTGTAATGCTTGCAGATGTCAAATAACTAGTTTTATACTGCATAAATCTGATAGCTTTGAATGGACATTTATTTAAGACAACATATAACTTACTTGCATAGGGATAATAATACTAATGCTTTAATATAGTAAATGTATTGAAATATATTGCCTTGTTCTTGATCAGCACATTAAAAAAATCAGATATCTAGTTGTAGTCCACTTTGCTTTCAATGACTCAGATTCAATCAAATCCAGGACAGCTAAAACTTGCTATTCCATTTTTTTAGCAGATTTACTTTTGTGGGTGAGAATTACGATTATGATACAATTATGATAATTCAACTGTGTTTGGGACTTATTAACTAACACCTGGTGGTAAAACATTTGGTAAGATTTTTCCAGAATTTCCTAAATATTTCTGAAATTACCCAAATTCTGCTATCAGGATCTCAGCTTTTTTATGTTTGAAAAACAAATGGAAAATCGCTGATTGTTATTATTGCTACTTGTAGATATTTTATACAGGAAACTACCTCCTCTTTTCTTTCTGATTCTTAAATCTGTTTTATTTCTTTTATCTCACTTCAGCACAAGGAAATCACTTCCAAATTTAATATGTTTATTAGCCCTTAAGAAGAAGCTGTTGCACACAAAAACATCTGATATCTATATAAAGTTTGAGATCTAATCTAACCAAATGCACTTACTGCATAGAATAATTTTAATATATAGAGTTCTTTTTTCACTGTTATTCTAGAAGCTTTAGTCAGAGCAAGAAAAAGATGTGACACAAACAGCAGAAAATTCTGTGGGCCCAATTCTCCAGTCACACACAAGCAAAACATATTGAAATCAAATCATGATTGGGCCTAGGAAAGGCTTTTCTCCAAGATTTTATTTTGACAATTTTTAAGCCGCTTATGCAAAATTGTTAAAAAACACTTCTCCTTCAAAATGTGATCATACTAAATTGGTAAAAATCTTCTACATGGTAAGCCAAAACATAATGAGGTGTTGCTGTCAGCACAAAGAATACCATGCTACTCTTTCACTTTTAAAAGGAGATTCTGAGCCAGCAGGTGACAGTAGCTGAGCCTCTGCAAAGTAAGCTGGCATCCATGGATATGTTGTCACCACAGCCTAACCAGGAGTCTCTGCCCCTGGAGGCTG
This sequence comes from Muscicapa striata striata, assembly GCA_030060385.1. Classification (NCBI taxonomy): domain Eukaryota; kingdom Metazoa; phylum Chordata; class Aves; order Passeriformes; family Muscicapidae; genus Muscicapa; species Muscicapa striata. The sequence goes on along the minus strand of JAREIS010000010.1, from coordinate 3,271,262 downwards.
AAATGCAGGTTGCATCTCAGTGGCATTTCTTGGGAAGGTGCTCACATGCTTTCTGGTGCCCAGGAGTATCTACTATTATTGCTCATTTCTCAAGCCATAAGAAAATGTAAGAAATTGGCAATAATTTTTCCTGGAAGGGCAATGACCTTATTAACTCTGATGGCATGTGTTCAGAGAAGCTGTGAATGGAAGTATGTTTATAAATAACCTTCTCCTCACATACAGACACTCCTCTGGAGGCAGAACTATCATAGGTGGCAGGTCATGAATATATATTGCTCTTAAAGAACTTAGTGCCTTTGACCTTGACATGAAAAAAAGATTATTCTCATAGTGTGCAAGTTTTTAGATGAGGAGTTTATGTCAAGGGACTATTCTGCCTCAGTAATCATGAGTGTGGTTCTCTTCTGCAGCACTGCATAGAGGACAGGAGATGTTTTTCTGCTTTGTTGTGAAATCATTGTTACAAAACTGCAGGTGGACAGAGCAGTAAAAAAGAGAGAGTGTGAGTGGTTGACATCACTGAGTTTTTAAGAAACCTAGCCTTCTACATGAGATCTCAAAAATTTCAGCAACACACAAAATCACTGTAATCACAGTAAATGTGTACATTGCAATAAGAAAGATTGTCTTTTCAAAGTGCTCTGGCACCATGCACCGGGTAATGTTAAACTTTTTTTCAAGTGCTCCCACATCACACATGTAGATTGCATTCACTTTGAAACCAAAGAGCTGAATCTGAAGCCAAAAAGCCACAACTTCAAGGACGATCCTTAAGAAAACAGAGAAGATATAAAAACCAGTGTAGGATGACTTTTGGAGAATATCTTCCTGTTTGATGCTTTTACAAGCAGCATAAAGGTGAAAAAAGGCTCCAGGTACCAGCACAATCACCAGCTGTAATGCCCAGAATACCTAAAATGTAGCAGAAATGTAGCTATCAGATCACTTATAACTGCTTTGGAACTGTTAAAACACATGCATATTGGAATATTTTGCAAGTCTGTTTTTAATATATACCAAATAAATGTATAAAAACATAGGTGAAAATAAAGCTAAAAAGAACTTATGTTTTGATTTGAAAAAAATTAGTTGAAACAGGATTATTTTGAAGGACAGGAAGCACAGTTTCATGTTTAATCACAGATAAAGGGATATTAGAAGGAAAATATTAATGAAAAAAAAAGCTAGTGATAATTAGCCTAGTCAGTTAGTACTTACATGGAATAATCATGTTTTAATTTTTGCAGTTTACTTTCTTTACACTGGATTTTTACCATGAAAAAAAAACAACAGAAAAATGTAATTACCTGAGGAGTTATAGGTCTGAACTGGTTGTAACAAAAAAGATTAACCTCTCTCTTGTCTGGGTCACAGCTGAAATGCAAGGCCTCATTTCCATAAACAGCAAAGCCCAAAACACCAAGGAAAAACATTCGAATTGAGCCAAAAAAAAGAGTGTGGAATTGTCCAATTACTGTTGGCGGCCTGAGCTGCAAATCAGACGGTTCATTCAACATAAAAAAACAAAAATTAACAGTGTTATTGTTGGAGGTCCACTTGCTCTTTTTCATTATCCAAAGTATTTATTTTATTCTACTTGTTTTAAAGGAGACAGTTTGCCTATGAAGGGTGCAGTAGCTCACTAACAAAATAATGTCTTACAACACTTTATTGTTCCTACTAACTTTATATAAACGTTAATTTGTCTAGCACTTGCCAGTTCATTTGTTTCACTGCCTTTATCTGTATTCCGCTACTGCAGAAGGCGCCAGACGGAGCTGAACGCTTCGACCCAAAGTCTATTCGTTTTGCTGTTGTACTGATTCATTCACATGATGTCAGGTGATGGCAAAGCACAGACAGCCGTGCTACCATCAAACCTAACTATGCTTAGAACCATACTTATTCCCGCAAATTAAAGTTCACTTTGCCCAAAGGGGCAATTGTCGCCCGGCCCCCGCGCGGTTTGGGGCCGGACCCCGGCTCCGGTCGGGGCCAGGGGGGCGCGCCCCGCGTACTCACACATCCCTCCGAGAAGCTCCGGATGTAGTTGGGGGACATGGCTGGGAAGGTGCCCTGTGTGGTGGCGGCGGCCGGAGCCGGAGCCCGAGCCCGCCCTGGCGGTGGCCCCGACCCCGACCCCGGCCCCGGCTCGCTCCGCCCTTTGTCCCGGGGCGGGCCCCGCGCTCGGGCCGGCAGCGGGCGCAGCAAAAGCGGGGCCGGCCGGCGCCCGCCGATAATCCCCGGGCAGCACCGTCAGCAGCGCCTGCCGCCACCGCCGGCTGCGCACCTGCCCCCGCCCCTGTCCGTGTCCCTGCCTCTGCCCCTGTCTCTGCCCCTTCCCGTGCCCCTGTTCCTGCCCCTGCCCCTGCCCCTTCCTGTGCCCCTGTTCCTGCCCCTGTCCCTGTCCTTGTCCCTGTCCCTGCCCCTGTTTCTGCCCCTTCCCCTGTCCCTGTCCCTGCACGTGCCCCTGTCCTTGTCCCTTCCCGTGCCTCTGCCTCTGCCCCTGTCCTTGCCCCTGCCCTTGCCCCACTGTCCCTGCCCCTGCCCTTGCCCCACTGTCCCTGCCCCTGCCCGTGCCCCTGCCTCTGCCCCCGCCCCTGCCCTGACCCATCCCGTGCCCCTGCCCCTGCCGCTGTCCCTGCCTCTGTCCCTCTGTCCACGCCGCCCTTCCATCGCCGCCCCGCCGTTCCCGCTGTACCGACCATCACCCCGCCCGGCCCCGGGGCATCTCTCCGCCCGGCCCCCATCCCCGTCCCGGCTGAGGCCCCGGCTCAGCGCTCTCGGGCCTGCCGCTGGCGGGAAGAGCCGGGACCCGGCTAGCGGAGCACCTAGAGCTTATCAACTTTTTAACTAAGTCAAATAAGAGGGATGCAGCAGGACTTAGAAGCTGTAGATTCACGATTCTGAATTCAAAGAAACAGAAATTGAAATAAATAATATTACCCACTTCAAAATTGCTACAAATAACTTAATGGCAATAATTGCTACTGATAATTTGCCAGTGTACTCAGTGTGTGGAGTTGAAGCTGGTCCAGAAGAGCTGTGCATGCGAGGCCGTGCAAGCACCAGACACTCCTGCTGGTAAACTGCTGCAAGGAAGTACTTAAACTCAGTGTTACGAACCCAGTGGGAGTTTTATGAGAAGATGGAGAATGGAGGGATGGAGATGGGAAACGTTCCTCCAAGGGGAAACGTTAATTTGTCATTCACTCACTGGTATGCAGTAGTTTATTTGGCGTGCACAGGAAAGTGAAATCAGGTCACCAAATCCAGAGAGGGGCAATTACTCTTGTGCCTCTAAACTCAAAAGAGAGCCTCCCCTGTAACTGGCTGCAGCATGACTTCAAGCTGATGTATCAAAAAGCATTGTTGCCTCTGTCATGTGTGCTCATAGGCGTGGAAACATGGACAGAAGGAAAGTGATTGGAAGTGGTGTTCATTTTATGTACGGATATGATATGGTTGAAATAACCGTTGTAAGACATCAGAACGCCCTTTGTAAAGGGAACCCGCCCTGCATCTACTGAAGTAGGTAAATTACAAAGAAGGTGAAAAGTGCTCCAGTAAGTGCATGTTATTTACTACAGCTCCTAGATCAGGCAGTTAATTGAATATCTGTCTCCTGGAGTACTGCAAAAGGTGCTGCATTGGTAGCACTCAGACTGGGTTTCCAAATGTTTTTACTGCAATCTGCTGCTCTGCTGCATAGAGAGATTACTGAGGTTTGTGTATGTCAAATGAACTAAAAGCCATAATGTCTCACAGTGGTGTGTGATCTGCAATAAAGTACTGTGCATCTCAGTGCTGAGACTTACCTTCACCAAAACACAGTGATTTTGGTTACAGTGAATTGTTTTTCAATGCATATGGAGCTTAATTATCATCCAAATGCAATTCCAGTGCTCCTACAATACTACAAAATTACTAAATTAGTCCAGCACGTTTAATATTGGTAATATTTCAAGAATTTAATTATTTTAAAATGCGATTAGCCTTTTGAAAATCTGCTGTTGAATGTACCTCAAAAAATAGTTGTATTTGTGTTTATTAGGATCTCTTGTAATAGAAATGTTTAAAAACACAATAGAAAAACTCAGCAACTCCTAGTTTCTAAATGGAGATAGATCTTTTAATGCATTTTATTATGCTTGGTATAGTAGTGATTACTTGCACATTAATTGATGAACATGAATCCATGAAGTTTGGTCAGCATTTGATTCCACTATAGAGAGAAACAGTATTTCAGAACATATTTTAGGTAAAAATCTGCACCATACAAATGCTACTTTATGTCTTTTTATTTTTAAGTGAGAATCACCTGGTTATTTGCCTGACTGGATTGTCAGGTTGATTAACAATCAATCTCAGTAAAAAATAGAAATGTGAATCTCTGTTCTGTGATAAAGGTGCTAAAAGAAGACTTAGTTGGAAATGCTCTGATTTTTGCTGGGAACACATAAGGAATATAGCTGCATTGAAATAAAAAACCAAAAGATCTGGAGAGGTTGTCAGATAAACCCAATACAAACCCCATGGGTGTCTGCAGCAAAATCCCACGGAGTGTGATGAATGGCACCACAATAAAATTGTCACTTTCTTTGAAGTGGTTCCAGTGTCATGTGAGCTCAAGCACAGGAATCCCATTATCTTCGCACTAGGAGGAACTAATAGCAATGTTTTTCTTTTGTCATATGTGTTCAATAATGTGCTTTGTAACACCACATTAGGAGGATAACTTGAGATGGAAGTAGAGTAAGTTGGCATTGTGCAGTCCTTTTGAGTGTAGTCTGCTGAGAGAACTCAAGCCATTCCTTGGGACTTCCTTGACAGAAAATCATTATTTGTTTTGAATCTCTAAGAGCAGCTGTCTCTTAGTTGTCTATCATGGACAAATGGGATGGAAGATGTTGATTTGTTTCTAAGTGAGTCTGAAGCCTGGATTTTGACTCCAGTTTGCAGCTCAGCAGTGTGCTCTTTAATCTTTTATTGAGTTGAAGTCCTACTGAATGAATACAGTAAAGCAAATGGAATCTAAATGCATGCATAAAGCTACAGTTGTGCTTAGAGGGATGACCTGCTTTTTTCACATTAAGCACCCAATTCATTGCTTTGTTAATGTAGTTAAATGTAATGGCACCTGTTATCCTTGTGCCATGAATAAAACCAGCACCATGAAAATAGTAGAAACAATTGAATTGGTATCAGTAAGATAAGGTTTTGTTTCCCAAAAGAGAACTTGCATGAATATTGGAGACAGCCACTTCTGCCAGCTTTCCAGCTTTGTCTAGTGCTGGAAGCACCTGAATTCCCATTTTGGTTTGAGGAGTTCCCTCCATCAAAATAAGAAAGCCTTATTGAAGTAACAAGAACAAAAAACATTAGTTACTTTAGGTTATTGTACATTTGCCTGCCTGGAAGAAGTCACTCTCTGCTACAACATATGCCCACTTTTTCCAGCTTTATCTACTGATGTAATGTGTGATTTTACAAAAAATTATTGAATATTTGGTTCCTAATGCTCAGTGTTTAAAATCAGATCGTATTTGTTCCTTGGTTGTTGCTTTCTGTTTAAAATTTGACTGATGATCAGGCCTTCAAACATCACTTCCAGGGCTCCATTTGAACCTAGTTTTCATTTAATGTGTAGATACATGTAGTTAATTAAAAGGCTACTTGCTGCAGGTAGCTTTGTGGCAGATATGCTTGGCTCTTCATAGGACTGCACATTGTGATGTGCAAATCTGGAATTACCCCTGGAATTATCAAGTGCCTTGAGCTGCATGAATGTGTGAGGAGTGTTTTTTCCTGTCAGACCCACATCTCGGTAGAGGGCGTTTGTGAGATGTGTGCAGTTCCTCATTGCTACATGAACAGATTATGAACCCCTACATTTGGGAATTACTGATGAAGTGGATTTGTCTCTCACGTTTCCATGTTGTTGTGGTTTCTGCCCTAGGTGTTGCACTCCTGGGTGCACTCCATCTGTAGTAGCTGATTGTCCCTGTGCAGTTTTTTTCCCACTGGGGAGATTCACCTGTAGCACTCACTCCCTTACTCTTGTGCCAAGTACTGTATCAGAGCTGCACAGTGAAATTGTCTTGGGCTGTAATCTGAAATAACATCTAAAGACATGAGTGGACTCTTGTTTGAAAAGAGAATTATGAACAGTTTGTATGTGGAGATCTGAATTCCAGCTGGTTTATGTCGAGGTCTGTGGATCTTCCCCACACATGCCCTTTTACCTTTGCAGGAAATTATATTCATACTGGCTGAGTGTATTCCATTCACTATACACAGGCATCTGTTGAACAATATTAGAAGAATAATCTAACTTTCTGTTTTCCCTGAGCTGGAGACACTCACTTTCTTCAAAGCTTATTTCCTTGCTGTCAGAGTTCTAAAATATATGGGCTAGATAAAATCAAGTACTGATAAAAATCAGGACCATAAATTTCCACTGAAAATGTTTCTAATTCTTCAGCCTTAGGAGTTCAGTCCTGTGGACTAAAGGACAGATAAAATTCATTAGGATAGAAGAAATTCTTCTGGACGGCGGCAGTAGGAGTGGTGGTATTATGCAACAAAGAGCAAGGAGTCTCACCTCTCTCCATGCAAAATGCAATAAGTTTATATCAATAGAAATTTTTAAAGTGTTCTTTTGTTGATATTCATGCAAAAAGACTCAACTTCCTCTCGTCCCAAGAAAATCAATATTAAGTACATGTTAAATTTAAATTAGTTTCCCAATAGGAATCATCTTGTCTGTTAATATATAAACTCGTTTACAAAAAAATTAGCTAAAGGACCATATTCCCAGTGTTAAGGACTTATATTGGATCCAACCAATGGGAACCAAAAGGAGTGATTTGGAGTGTTAAAAGAAACATGACTATTGTTGATTTTGGAAAATTCCATGTATGATCAATGAAGTAGATTGTCACAACAATTTATATAAATATGTAACCCATCAGTAAGGCTGCCTCAGAGGGAGCATTGTTGAATTTAAAACCATGTGGAGGAAACTTGATCAGTAACAAGAATCACCTCCAGAGGAGCTCTGTGATGATTCTGATGAGCTGCTTAGTGGTCAAGATGACGTATTTAGCCTGATCCTTTCTGAGGCCTAGCACTGGTTGGGTTCAAACAAATTACTCAGCATTATATGAATCAGTAATTTACACAACTTTAACACATTTATGTATTCAAGGATGTGAGAAGAGTCACAACAATAAATGAATAGATATAGAGGTGTAAGTTTTAATAAACATTTATTCTATTTAAAAATAATCTTAGTAAATTTTATTTAAGAAGAAATCACTGATTTGATTCCTACACTAGACAGGCCATGCACATGTGACATGCTTTGCTTCTGAGATTTCAGTGGTCAGACTCTCCACAAACCTGTCACAAACTCATAGAATTTCAAGGAAACTGCTGTAGTTATACGAACAAGCTAGCTCTCTACAAGATCATGAATCCTCTCTTTTGAGAAAAAGAAATAAAGGAATCAGTCTGCAGAGCATGTTACTAGCAGATGCTGTTATTCATCTATCTTAATATTTTATCTTGGAAACTTTAGTCCAAAGGGTCTGCCTGTCTTCCAGCCTGTTTACACAGCTACCTACATCAATATCTTCTGCTGGAAATAGATGGAGCTGTTTGGAAAGTCTATGCATGTGCAGACACTCGAAGTAAAAGACGTTACCTCACTGAAAAGCAAGAAACATTGGGGACAAATTCTACTCTTCAAAGAGGCAAACAAAATTCATTCTCCACTGTGTTATACCATTTGCAGAGTAAGTAATTGATAAAACGCATCACCTGTCCTGCTTTCCATAGTCGAGACCACTGTGAAATGCAGCTTCACAAATGAAACCTTAAAACTTTAAACACAGCTGATATATTGAGTAAGATCTACGCAGAACCCACAGCTGGATGTCAGGAATAAAATCTCTTCATTCTCACGCCCCTCGCTCCCTGCCGCCCTGCGTTTCAAAGCGCTGCGGTTTCCCCTGAGTGAGATGCTGACAGACGAGTTTCCGGAGGCGATGCCGCGTCCTGCCCGACGTGTGGGACGGCTCTCCGGGTCTCCGGGCACAGCCTGGCGGGGGCTGCTTTGCGGTGGGAGCGGCGGCAGAGAGGCTTCTCTCTCCTCTCCCGCTCACCACATCGTCCCCATCGCGCTCGGGCTGGGACCCTCCGGGACGGCGGCGGCTCCGGGACCCGCCTCTGCCTCCCCCGCAGGATCCACCTCGGCGGCGCGGGGCTGGGGCGAGGGCACCGGCGCTGGCAGAGGAGGGGCGGGGCGGGCCGGCCCCTCCCGGTGCCAGGTATAAGCCGGTGCTGCCGAGCGAGGAGCGGGCTCGCTCTGCGCCTCGCCCCCGGTGCCACACACCGGGCAGAGCCGGGCAGAGCTGGGCAGCACCGGCGCCGCTGGACAGCGCCGGCGGCTCCGCGGGGCGGACGGACCGCGCCTCCTCTTCCTCCGCCTCCTCCTCCTCCGCTGCAGCGGCGCGCCGAGGGCGCTCCCGGGGACGCGGGCAGGTGGCGGCTGTCCCGACGGCGTTCTCTGCCCTCAGGCTCAGGATCTCCTGCCCACCGGGAGAGGCTTGTCTGAAGAGCCGGGGGTAGCGCACGGGAGTTTGTGTTTCTCTCCCCGGCCACTGCGCCGGCGGCCATTCCTCTGCGTTTCTTAAGGGAGAAAACTCGGCAAGGAAGGGGTAGGAAGAAAGGTAGTAGGAGAACGGGGAGAAAGTTGTTTGACTTGCAGAGAGGTGAAGCTTTCCTGTGGCTCCCACTGCATTTTGCACTGGAGACCTTCAGCCCACGCGGAGCTGGAGGATGGAGCCAGAGCTCCCGCCCGAGCTCACAGCAGTGCCCCTTCGGGAGAATGGGAGCGTCCACCTGGTGCCCGACACAGCCCTGCTGTCCCCGGGGAGAGGCACGGCCATGTTCATCATCCGCTGCGTGATCCCTTCCCTTTACCTGCTCATCATCACTGTCGGCTTGCTGGGCAACATCACCCTCATGAAGATCTTCATTTCCAACAGTGCCATGAGAAGTGTGCCCAACATCTTCATCTCCAGCCTCGCTGCTGGTGACCTGCTCCTGCTAGTGACCTGTGTGCCTGTGGATGCCTCCCGGTATTTCTCTGAAGAGTGGCTCTTTGGGGAAGTGGGCTGCAAGCTCATCCCTGTCATCCAGCTGACCTCCGTTGGTGTCTCTGTCTTCACCCTCACCGCCCTCAGTGCTGACAGGTAGGGAAGCTGGGCTGCCACTCCAGCTCTCTGCAACTTGGGCTAAGGCTGGATGAAAGGTAAAGCACCTCTCTTGATAAGGTATTCCTGGTTTGCAATCCTCTCATTCCAACCTGGGAGGTGCCCGTGCTTCTTCCCTCACTGACCGATGGCCAAGTGGTACTAATTGAAGTTAAAGGGTACCTGGAAATGGCTCTGCCTGTCCCCCAGCTTCCAGGCTGTCATCTGCAAGAAGTGAGTTTAGCCCTGTCTTCTGCACCTCTGGGATGGTCTTGTAACAGTCCAGATATTGAAATTTTATTCATTAGATTAAGGTTTTAGAATACAGGTATGACCCTTGCCAAGTCACACTGTTGTGTCAACAAGCAGTGAGTGACTTAAAACAAGCTAGGCACAGATGTATTTTAAATCAATTTATTTCTTTCTGCAGAGGTGTCCATATGTGTACATGTACGTGTGCCTGTGCCTTAGTAGAAGAGCAAGTTACCAGAGGGGTGACTGCCAGAACTAGTTTAGCTTCTGGGAATTCACGGACACCAAATTGCTGTTTTAATTGTCAATCTTAAACTTTTGTTCAAACTATTTTTAACATCTGAACTTTTAGAAAAGAAGAAAAAAAAAAAAAGAAAAAACACCCTCAAACAAACTAGAAAGTAACACTTTTATCTCCAGTACTTGTCAAATTAGGAAGAAAAAAAGAGCTGGATCCTCAGTTTTTCCTCCCAATTACTGTAAATGGGTACTTAAGGAATTTACAGCAACTGAGTGGCTTTAGGACTATGTTTCAGGCTCTGAAAGACAAAATCTTGCAGTGTAATTGAAAACTTAAATTATATAAAGCTATCTTTATTTTTTTATATAAGCAATTTTTTTTTTGGCCAGGAATGAAAGTGTTTAATTCCTTCTCCAAATAAATTTTATTTTGTTGGGTTTTAACTGAGCCACTGCATTATATTGGTGTATGATGTGAAGAGTTAAGTTTAGAAATACATCTTCATGCTTAATGTTTCTTTACAACTTTTAATCCTTTTTTTTCTTTAATAGACTACAACTATTTTTTTTTAACTAATTCAATTGATTTCACTTGAGAGCAGTATTCAGTGAACATTACTTCAGTTCTGTTTGAATCAGGATCTAACATGTTTGTCTTTATAGACTACAACTTGTGAAAATGGATTATGGTTTCAAAGAAGAGCTTGCAGAACATACCTTAAAATGAACACCTGTAACTCTCTGATTACCTCAGTTAAATAGTATTTTAAAATCTGTCCTTACAGATCCAAGGAAACCCTGCAGTTCTCTTTCTGCTCTATTTCCACTCTGTAATATCTTATGGTGTGCATCTTATTTGAAAAGGGAAGAAGTTAGTGGAGATCATCTTTCTAGAGAAATGTAATGTGAGGGAATGCTGGGGATTTAATGTTTAAGGATTCATTAATTTGCTTTTTATATAGCTTTGGAGCAATCATTGTTTGATTTTCCAGATAATTTTATATCCTTCTTTTTATGTCAGTAAAGAGTCAAGGATTTATAATACTGACTCTGTTTATATTTAATGCATCTAGAATTGCACATACTAAAAAACAGTTACAGTTTGTGTGCTGAGACCAAATAAGCTCATAATTAATACATTTCTCCAGCATTTCGGACTCCCCAGTATATGCCAATGTCAGAAATAGTTGTACTAGGAATTTACAATGTTTCTTTAACCTCTGTAGTTTTATTTTAGGTTTCTGTGAACAACAAACTTATTTTCCAGTCAGAAGATCTTCCACTGACTTCAGAGACCAGTCTCCTAGGGCCCAGGAGGCTGCTGAGTGAAGCTGGCTGAACTTTCAGTAGTGTCTGTGTTGGAGTCAAATCTACAGTCTTTATACAACACTGTGTTGAACTGGAGGGGAGGCACAGTCTGGAGGGGTTCCTGTGACACTAATCTGTAGCCAGATTCTAAGGTGTGCCAAAACTAGATCAGTTGTGGGTGGTTATGCTGGCAGATAGAAGTGTTGGCAGCACCCTGCACCCAAGAGGTGCTGAGGGGCTGAGGCCTGGCTGGGGGCAGTGTTTTCTTCAGACAAGTGAATCTAGGGTAGGATGTTAGCAGTTTGTAAGCAGTGATGTCACCAAGAGGCCTCCATTATAATCCAGTGCCTATTTGGTCTGGTACACAATGTCTTCTTAGTGGCCCTTTCTTTCACAGATAATGTTCAAAGTACATTTTCATATAGGATAATTAAAGCCCTTCCTGCTTTTTGCTCCTTGTAACCATGAGACTGCATAGAATTCCAGACATTGATTACACTAAAGTACGGATTTAGGAATACTTAGGATTCTTTGGAGCATGCCTGTGTAAATTAGGATAAGGAAGGTTGTCTTGGTTTCCACAGTCTAATAAACACTTATTGTTTATGTGGAAATTCTGCATGACAATTTCCTTGTGTGATACATTTACCAGGAGAAGCTACAAACGGAATGACTGCTGTCAACTAACTGAAGGAAGAAAAAGTAGTACTGTTAGTACTACTAAAAGTACACTACTGTATAAAAGTATAATAGTATACTACTTTAAAAGTATGCTACTTTGTAAAAGTAGTAGTATATAATTGCACATCTATGTATTTTCTAAAGTTGCTTCATTTCATACAGATTTTTTTTTTTTGTCACAGAGTCCTCAGTATCAGTAATACTTCAATGTGACAAATATGCACCTTTTATTCAGAAGCTTCGTTATCTGGTATTATTTGAGTTTTAGTTTGGGGGTTTTTGTGTGTGTGTACAAAAGTAATTTTTAACAATACTTTCCAGGCCTCCCTTCCATGCAAATGGAATTTAGGAGCATATCTGCCTGAGGTTGCCCATCACAGGAGTAGCAGCTGGTTCTTCCCACGCTGAGCTCCCAGAGGTCTGGCTGCCAGGTGTGGGGAGCAGTGCCCTGCTGCAGCCCCACAGGTGTTGGGGCAGAGAGGGGTGGGAGGTCACTGGTGAAGGTGGGGATGGTGGCAGCAGAGAAAATGCAGTGGTGGTACAGGGTTTCAGTGTCAGAGCAGGATGCAATCTCCCTCTCCTATGGGATGGAGAAGGCAGCACAGGAGCTGTGCTGCTGAGCCAGCACCCTTCTCACTGCCCCAAAGGAGACATGTAGGGACAGCAATCCTGACCCTCATGGCCACTGAGTTTTCTCTATTGTGGAGAAACCAGAACACCTCTACAAGCCTTAATATTTCTCTTGTTTATAAAACAAAAGGAAAAAGAGAGCATGGATAACAGAAAGAGAACTTAATAGTGGATGAAAAATCAGGAAAATGGCTGAAAGACAAAACTGTAACAAAACAAAAAAAAAAAAAAAAAAAAGGAATTAAGGGGAGTGTAGGACAGAACACTCCCAATAGCACTCAGCACACCCTGAAAGAGCCCAGAGCTGGAGCGTGATTGCTGGGGATGCACTTCTTAAAGATATGGGGGGCAAGAATTGAAAAATGGGGCCTTGCTGAGCTTGTTTCTCAGGGTCTATGGACTGCAGTTTTGGCAAGGGCTAAGGGATGTTGATGAGAAAGTCTCAGGACTTGGTGTGGTCTTTCATAAGAAGGATAAAAATAAAGAAGTGAAAAGTGTTTGCCAGAGGGACTGCAGCATGGCACACATGAAGAAAATGTGTGCCAGCATCTCCTCACTGCAAAAAGGGCAGAAGCCAGGGATGAACTTGACTAAATATCCAATAATCTTGCTCACTGCTGCATGAAGTTTTTTTCCATTTATGTCCATGATGGACCATACATTTAGCTCAGAAGGCAAACTGGGCCCCTAGGGCCCCTCATCTTTTTCTCAGGGTGAGGGATCTTGCTGTTTTGTGCATGGGAGGTAATCTAGGGGAACATAAGTGGGGAGGTATGGAAAGATGTTTCCAGGATGCTTTTCAGACTTAGGTGTCTGGATGGCATTTTAACCTTGGTGTTGACAGCTCAGGGGGCAGTGAATTTAGACTGATGCTACAATGTGCATCTTTGGCATTACTGCATTATTGTGTGATACCCACAAAAGGCCAAGACATCTGGAGTGAATAGCCTTTGGATGAATAAATAGCAGCTCCTTCATACAGCTTTAGGTTTGTCCCACATAGTCTTTCCTTTTCTCTTTAGCTGTCATTTATGCCAATGCTAATTTTTTAAGTGATATGTAAAAATAGGATTAAATTTAATTCTGTTTCTTTTCCTACACTGAATTTTGTTTCTAATGATGTGTTAGCTCTAATGCAGTTCTGCTGCACTCTGATGGGGACAGCAAAGCTGAACTCACCCTACTGCAATTGGAATAGCATCATATTTGCTTTCTTCCTTAGTAATGTGGCATAAAGACACCTTTGATGAGACAAATACTTGATTAACAGGTAACAGTTTGAAAATTTGAATTCATACTTATATAACTAAATATAGTGCCTGAGATGCTTAAAATGTATTCTATGGATTTTCCTAGCTAAAGTATTTGTTCCTTCTATTTCTTTTTCTTAATTTATTTGTTTTATACTTGGAAGACTACAATCTGTATAAAAAAATCAAAACTGTTTTTTGCAAGTTTGCACTTTGTGCTGACTTCTTATGACATCTGATACTAAAATCTGTTTTGGCTCAGTTTGCTGGTCTATTACCTTCATTTCTTTGGGAACTTTGGAAATGTTCTCAAGTGTGAAAAGCTGCCCTAGTAACTTATTTTGGTTTTTCATTAGTAATATCACCTTAATGAAAACTTCTTACTTTTCTTAGAATTTATTTTTATTTTCTTCTTTTATTCTGGCAGATGCTGATTCAGGCTAAAATACAGTGATTGAAAAAATATAAAATCCTCATTTCTTATTACATGTAGCTGAGCAGGTGAAGCAGGACAGTGGACATGATTTCCTTTTGAGCTCTAATAGTTGATAGTCAGAGACTAAGGAGTCCTTATAAGGAAGGTAGTATTAAATGATATCTTGAAAGTTACTTACAATTAATCAAAGAACAAAGAAAAAATAAAAGGTAAAATGGAAGCTTATCTGTATAAGTGAAAAACAATGCCCTAGCTGTACACAGTGGATGGGAAAACAAAAATATATGGACCAAGTAAAATGATGAGATTCTATAACTATATATTTTAGAAACCCTAACACTTGAGGTAACTATTGAATGAATGAATTACTGAAGTACATTAAAATAAATGGTGGTCCAGATGTTTCTCTCACTGTAGGCTGTAGCAGTATGGTCATAATTATGCAATAACAGGCAATGCAGAAGAAATCTAAGAGAGGTTTGGCAAGCTTTGTCTGACACATTTTTTCAACTTGCCTTTTAGTTCATATATGCAAACTTGACTCACAAAATAAAGCTTGCCAGAAAATCTTGGTCAAATTAAACAATAAAGCCTGTCCTCACCTGTCCCACCCAATAATTTTCCAACTAATTTATATCCATCTCATGCAGATAAAAGGAATATGATGTAAATTATTCCAGAAAAAAAAAGAGAGATGGCAGAACCACCCCCTTGCCAACAATGCAGAAATAATTTTCTATCTGGAGTAAATTAAGGAGTTTACTATTCTAGAATAATATTGTCCAAGCCAGGCAATTCAAATCTGCTGCTGGAGAAGTTCCTCTTGTGACAATCTTTGCACAGCTGGAAAAGATTTCTCAGCAAATAACATTTTCCTGCCAAGTTAGGTAACTGTTTCTCAAACTTCATACAGACACATGCATCTGTTAAACTCCTGCCTTTGTGCGTGTCCTGTGAGTGCTCTCCAGCCCCTAGAGAAACGGCTTAGATTGAGGATGAAGTGAGGAATGGCTGCGGTGTTTATCCCAGGCAGAGATCAATGCAGTGCCTGTGTTGTGCTGGCAGAAGCCGCTTCACTTTAACTACTGCAAATGCCGGTGTCGGATTGCGCTTTGTAGCCTGTAACCCAAACACGGAGAAACAGCTTCAAGACCATCCCTCCTGTTCCCTGCCTCTTTGAGCTATTCAGTGAAAGCCTGTGTCTGTGACAGGCAAAACAGCTGCTAAACAGCAGATCCAGCCCAATTCTTAACAAGCATGTGTATCACCATTCATTTATTTTATCTGTTCGCCCTTCAGCAAAATGTGCTTATCCACGATTCCCTTACCTATTACACTCCAACGGGTTAATACGAATTGGAATGGTGGAATTCTCAAGTCTGCATTTAGCAGATCCTCAGAAATGATGTCAAAGATCAAGTATGCTCTACCAGTGCTTTGTCTAGGGAAAAGATTTCACATGATAAATTTGTTAAAGAATAAATAATGCATCTCTGTATATGTGTACAGTGTGATTGAACTCTTCAATATCTTCCTAAAAAGGGATAATTCACTTGAATCTTCATTTTAAATTGTTTAATTACAGAAGAACTTGTGTATTTATGAGTTCTGCTGCAGAACCAGACATACATATATTTCTGGTGCTAACTTATTTTATGGGTTTTTATATATATTAATGAAACAAAGTATATTCAGTCACAATCCCTAGGTTCCATGTTCCACTAGCAACTTCTAAATCCATGCTGAGATTCAGTGAAATTTGACAGTGTAATTACAAACAGCAAGTAAGTTCTTACAAGTTCATTAAATTTGTAGAAATAAGAGGAAACCTACTTTGGTGTCCATCGAAGAGAAGCGTATCTTGGAATTAAGTTGACACAAGTTTTCAGATATCAGAGAAAATAACGAGACAAACAGTCCACATAAGCTTTTCATAATTGCCTCTGCTGCATGTAGATTTGTGTATTTCCAGTTTTGTATGAGCATATATCAAATAAAATTGTGGTGTGCATACAAACATGAGAGAAATGAGTTATACTGATAAGTTGTCATTATATCTCACAGAATTTTTTCTTTCTTCACATGACTGCCCTAAATATTGTTTCATAGTTTTCCAACTG
This sequence comes from Muscicapa striata striata, assembly GCA_030060385.1. Classification (NCBI taxonomy): domain Eukaryota; kingdom Metazoa; phylum Chordata; class Aves; order Passeriformes; family Muscicapidae; genus Muscicapa; species Muscicapa striata. Next base: position 3,255,082 of record JAREIS010000010.1, on the reverse strand, counting down.
CTTCTCATATAATTTTTTAAAAAACAGTTTCATGCTTGTGTTTTGGCTCCAAGTTTGATTTTTTTTTTGGTTTTTTTTTTTTTTTTTTTTTTTTTTTTTTTTGCCATAGTGTGTACTTGTTTTTTTTCCATCTACACTGATTTCAGGGCAGACCAAGATCAGAAGTTGCAAATAAAATTGAACTGGAAATGTATTTAAAAGAGAGAGAGTAGAGCTTTTAGATTATAATACTGGAGCAAATAAATGAATTTGCTCATTTTTTAATTTAGAAATTTAGGGTCTAGATTCTCAAATGGGAAAATCTAAGTATGTTCTAGATATATTACCAGTGGTTTGGTTATTTAATTCTTCCTGGCTTGTAACATTTCTAAAAATCATCTGACCATGTAATGTTCTCCACAACAGTATGTTATCTGCCGTGGCCTGGATTCATCAATGAAATGGGAGGAATTGTTTTGTAGCAGCAAAAATTTTATAAAGGTAAACTGGCACTAAACATATTTTACACTTGGGATTTCTTCTTTCAGATACTCTAGTTTCTGTAACTGATTTTTTATCCTGATCTAGCAGTGATGATTTTATGAGATCTTTTTCATTCAAGTATATATAGATATTTTTGCTGAGAGACATGCAGTAAACACAGAGTAAATATGCAGACAAGCAACTCTGTCTTATCAGTCTAAAGGTTGGGGTATCAATGGGATTTGGATCAAACTCATTTGGAGAAATGGATTTCTCTTTTCTCAAAGTCCTTTGACCCTTCAGGATTGAGACTATAAACCCTGAAAGAATTAAACCTGAAAGAACGTTAATTGTGGTTTTCTAAGTTTTTTTGAAAGGAGAGCAGAGAACTAGGGGACAAAGCCAAACAGTACCTAAGCTTGTCCAGGCTGCACATTACAAGACCTAATATCTAGCCTAGGTACTGACTTTCCCCTCATCCTATCCACCCCTCCTGAGCAGAACTCAAAACCCAGAATTCCAAATTAACATTGGAATGGGACAAATAGTCCAGAAAGGTGATAGAAGTCAAGAGAATGCACATGCTAAGCTTCCTTATATTTCCCCTGGGAAATAGTATATCCAGTTGTTTATGTGATGCAGTGGGCTAAGAATAAAGTTCTGTCCTCACAGGTGAAATTTAAATTTTGAGCCTGAGCCTAACCCTCTCCTCTCCTCTCCTCTCCTCTCCTCTCCTCTCTCTCTCTCCTCTCCTCCTCTCCCTCTCCCTCTCCTCTCCTCTCCTCTCCTCCTCTCCCCTCTCCTCTCCTCTCCTCTCCTCTCCTCTCCTCTCCCTCTCTCCTCCTCTCCCTCTCCTCTCCTCTCCTCTCCCTCTCTCCTCTCCTCCTCTCCTCTCCCTCCCTCTCTCCTCCCTCTCCTCTCCTCTCCTCTCCTCTCCTCTCCTCTCCTCTCCTCCTCTCCTCTCCTCTCCTCTCCTCTCCTCTCCTCTCCTCTCCTCTCCTCTCCTCTCCTCTCCTCTGTAGAAACTTAGAGAAACTGCAGTTTTGTTGAAACCCTAATGCAGACCTATTAGTCTGTCTTAAGACATGTAAAAACATGTTCATCAGTGACTTGAAACTGTCAAACTTAAACACAAATTTACTGGAAATACAGTCATATATTAACTTTTCTGAATAATAGCTGGTGAAACAATTTACCAACATTGCTTTCAGGGCAGAATTCAACAAATTACTTACAGTACTTTTAACTAGAGCACATATAAATGAATGGCTTTAGAGAAGTAGAACTAAAAATCCAGACTGCAGGCAATGAACTGGCATTGCAAGATTTGCATGAGCTTGTAAGAAGCATATAGTTAAATAGCTTCTTTAAACATATAGCATAGTTAGCTAATGTGAAGTGAATAGCAAGTAGCAGAAGTAGAAAGAGAAGACAAAATGAAAAGGAAAGAGAAAATTTCTCCTCTGAAACACTGGGTGGACAGGACAGGTAATACATTTCATGCAGAAAAAAAAAAACAACCCTCCATCATCCTGGGAAACTTCTGGTTTGATTCTTTTCAGGGTGGAGAAATCATCAACAAGTGTCGAAGCGTTATTGATAGTTTTTGGCTCCACAGAGTGTATTTTTACAGAGTGGAAAACTTTTTCCACTTAGGAAAATCTTAAGATTTTCCCCCTGAGAAACACAGAACACATGTCATTGACATTGACTTTAAGTGTGTTTACACATGGTCTTCTAGTCTGCATTTCAAATATTATTCATTATATTCACTATCAGACCTCAGAGATGCTCATTCCTGAGTGCAGTTCTCTGCTCTCAAGAGGTAAGAACAGTAAATATTGATATTACCTGGAAAAAAAAATTTAAAAAAAGAAGATAAATGTACTTTACATTGCAGGAACTTATAAGAATAAAATAGAACAATGCAAATCTCAAATCAAATGATAAAATGATCCCACAATGTTTTCAGCTAGATAAATTGTTCTCCTCCTGATGATTCAACTTGAGTTGAATCAATTGAACTGCCCATACAAGGAAATGGGATTTGGTCCCATCAAAAATTTCATTTTACTGTAGTCGAGTGGGCTGCAACTGGACACAATATGAGTATTTTAACAAATACTGATTATACAACCAGTTTTCCTTTTCAGATATATTTATAAGCTTTCATACTGTTAAAATTTTTGTGTTTGAAAGCACCATGCAGGGACACAATAAAAGACTAACATATTAATGGTTTTGATAAATTACTCTAGTTTGCAGGAAATGCAGTACAATGGCAGAGCAACATCACTTTAAAAAGCTTATTTACAATGAGGCAAATAATACCAACCTCTCTAGCTCCAGGATAAAAATGAAAATTAAAGCAAAGTAATGTGAAACTTCCCTGCCTGAATTATGTCCCTGCTTGGCTTCTGACACTTCATTATTATATTTATTTTCATTATGATGTCATGAAGGAAATTGGGTGATAAATTAGGCTCCTATTTGTGGTAGGTACTATACAAACAGCAACAAGAAGAAAGTTGACCAGAAGAGCTTTTAAAAAAGGACAAGAGACCACACAGAATCAAAAGGGCAAGGGGATTGAGGCTAATCTAGTTAGAACGGTACACTATTTTCCAGTGGCTGCCTAAGTATTGACTAGTTGTTTTGGGGTTTTCTTTTTAGGTTTTTTTTTTTTTAAGGTCATCACAACAAAGTGTTCTAGAAAAAGGGGTAGGAAAGCAATGGAAGGACAGCGTAGGTCTAGTAAAGGAACACCTTCTTTTGAAATCAAGTGTGTTGGAGGGAAACAGCATTGTGGATACACCAGAAACAGGAGTAGAGCTTTCCATTCTAATTTGGAGCTGAAAAATACCTTTAGAAAGTCTTTGAAAACAAGGGGCAAGAGAAGTAGATAAAATTGATTGGAGTTAGAAGGTAACAAAATGTTATATCTCTGGAGAAAGAGGATATTATTTTCATTAATTTATTTTGGGATTATGTAGAAGGGAGGAAATTGTGTTAAAATGAAAAAAACACTATACAGAAAAACCAATCTGGTGAAGGAGAGTGGGCAAGTTTGTGCTTGTGTCTGTTGGCCGAAAACACAGCTCCAAAGACAAGAAGGGCTTCCCAAGTTGGGGACCCTTTGTCAGCAGTAACAATGATAGAGGATATAGGAAGATGGAATTTGCATGAAGGCTTTTAATTAAAACCAAATGCATATTTATAATTATTTCCTGAACTTCATGGCAACCTATAATTTGCTCTTTTTTCATCAATGAACTAAAAAAAGAGATGAATTTACTTACTAATTTGACTAATTTGCACCATTAGTCTAATTTACTGACATTGTTTTTATTGATGGAAAATATGGTCTTTGTAATTTAAATGGTTGGTGGTATATTTTAGCCTTACACTGGCTTTATACAAAGGAAGAGGTTGGTTTTCACTTTGGGAACACTTCTCATTACACTCAGTTTACATTTCATTTTATCTGTAACCTGTGTCTTTTCACTCTATAGCTTTTTAAAGATATAAACAAGATGACAGGTTTTGTAAAACACAGGGTATTTTTCTTTCTGTTGACACTTGGTACTGTGAAGGGCTGAATCCTAGGAAGAGTGCCACCTTGCAGTCAATAAAGTAGCAAGTAGAATAAAAGAAGTGTTTTTTTTTTTTTGTGCTAAACTCAGTTGTATTGTGAAAAAGGGCACTCTGCTCCAATGCCTTTCCACTTGGATTAAGTTATGGCTCAGAGAAAAGTACACTATTTGCTGAAACAGCAATATATGCCAAAGTACAAATATATGTCGTATCTTCTGCTAAAGTAAAGAGGTTTGAAAAAGTCTTCCATTTAGAAATTAACTAGGCCAATTTGCTGCTAAAACAATTATTTGTGACATGGTCGTTTACTTGGATCATAGGACTGTGGTCAAAATATTTTGAAGCAATGAAATGGAGAAGGAGAGGAAAAAATCTGTACTACAAAAATTATTTTTATCCAATGTCCTCCCCCTATCCCAAAATCCCCAAACCAGCTCTTCCCTAAGAATGCAAATGTTTTAAAAAATGAGCAGATGTAAGGACTTGACATCACCTAAAAAACAGAGGGTCTGTCTTTATGTAATGAAATAAAGGCAGACAGCAATAGGAAGCAATTATTGAATAATAAGGCCACAGTTTGTGCTGGGGAGTATTCATGCTTTGTGCAGAAACTTCTGTTCTTCCTATGGCAGTACAAAGGCTTTCTTTACACCTTGGTGTCCAGGGAGTTTCTCACTGCATGTTAGCAGAAATGGCAAATATAAATTAACAGAGACAGTGTGCTGAGTTTTGTTTTCTACTCCATGACAGGGGTGAAAATGCAGTAAATTCTCTCTCTGAATTTAGAGAGGATATGAACACTAATAGCCCTTATTTTTAATTATTTAATGATCAAACAATTTATCACAACCTGAGAAAGAGGACCCCAGGGCACATTTTGATTCACATATTCCCTGAAGGAAAGATTTCTTTGGGTACCATGACAGTGCTCTGCTCCAGATGTTTCCATGGCATAGCCAGTTGCAAACATCTGCTTAAGGTGTTGAGGGGCTATGAACTACCTGTCAGGACCTGCAAATTAGCCCTATGGGGTATTTGGGATCACAGCTCCATTTATCAGCCTTCCCTTAAGCAATCACATTATATTTTGGTGTAGACTAATCCTTGGTAAGTATTTGGACACTTGCTCATACCCGTACGTATTTATACACCTATACACTTATATCTATCTACATGCATGGATATGGAATTTTATCACAAAGCAGAGACATCTAATTTACTGTTCTCCTTAATCTAAACTCACTGTGTAGCAACAGAGAAAAAACACAAGCACCCTAGAGGGTGATTTAATATACCTAAAATCTGAATCACTCTTTGAAAGCACTTCTCTACTGAATACAAACACCTGAAGAAGAACAAAGTTATGTATCTGAAGTATGAATCTCTCCTGACTCCCCTTATTCTGTCAAACTTTTCTTTGAATATCAAAGAAGAATTATTTCTACCATTTCTCCTAACTTCCACTCTTTCAGAAAAAATCACAGCCATCCCAAATCAAATTGAAAGTAGAAACAAAAAGATTAATGAAGTTAAAAAACCCTGTGACCTTCCGTATTGCCACAGCTTAGACAAAATGAAATGTTTTTTTTAACCTTTGTTTAACGTTTAGTTTTTAATAAAAACATTAAAGCATAACTGACTTCCATTTAAAAAAAAATAAATAGTGGAACTTAAGGTATCCTTAAAATATTTTTCTCAAATTATATTCATCTTTATAATGTGTACATTTTCTTGTGGAAAGTTTGAGTTCATATCACCTTCTGCAATGATTTTTTTAAATAAAAGAATTCCTGACCAAAGTCTACTTCTTTGTCTAGAGTGATATTTTCGTTCTTTGCAATTCTTCCTGTTTCCATTCCAGGGGCTATGAAATTATCAGTTCCACAAAGGTTTATATGCAATTGTACATTATGAGACAGTTTTCCAAAATGCAGTGTAGAGCAGCAGCTTCCAGCTATTGATGTGGAAGTGTTTACTTTATGTAAGAGTTTAATACTTTCTGCACAGGCCGTTGGGAGTCATATATGCCTGACTTTATGAAGATGCATATATTCCTCTGAGGGGAGCTGGGAGCATCCTAGAGTGGGAAAGTTGTGGTGGCAGCAAGAGAGAGCCCTGGGCTTCAGGAGCTGAGGAAAGGAGGAAGGAAACACTAAGTGTGCATGTGTTGGTACACATGGAGTATGGAGGTAGGATGCACATTTGGAGATTTGCTGGGGGTATTTGGAGAAGCAAAGGGCAGAGCCGTGGCTGATTCTTCACCACTTTCACCACACTGGCACACAATGGGCACTTCCAGCCACAGGTTGTATCAAGGGTTCCTTCCGCCTCCTCTGATATGTGTGTACAAAAAAAGGTAGAGATTTAGAGAATGCAAGTTAAAGAAAGATTACAAGCCCCTTGAAATTTCAAATAAAAAACATGACATTATTTTAATCAAAGATATGAAATAAACTGTGCATTGCATGTTGAATTTGAATACCTTTTAATTTGCATCTGCATTTTGATCAATTTCAGGTACAAAGCAATTGTAAATCCCATGGACATCCAGACCTCCAGTGCAGTGCTATGGACTTGCCTTAAAGCCACTGCCATCTGGGTAATCTCCATGCTCCTAGCAGTTCCTGAAGCAGTGTTCTCTGAACTGGCTCACATCAATGACACAGATAATGCCACTTTCACAGCGTGCATACCATACCCCATGACAGATGACATGCACCCAAAGATCCATTCTGTGCTGCTTTTCCTTGTGTATTTCCTTATCCCTCTTGTAATTATCAGTATCTACTACTATCATATTGCAAAGAGTTTAATAAAAAGTGCTCACAACATCCCTGGAGAACACAGTGAGCATTCCAAAAGACAGGTAAGCAATTTGTTTTTTACATCCTAGTAAAATGTTTGTGTGCTGTATATACTCATAAATGAAAGTCAAGGAATTATAACATCCAACTTGTTGGATTGTGCAGAGGATTAGATTAGTTTCCACATGTAATAAACCAAGGATTGTCTCAAAATTTTCCTTGTTTTCACAATTACTTAGTATTAAGCCCAGTCTGTAAATGAATATGAACAAGGAAAATTATAAATTCACTGCCAAGAATGCACATTCCTAACAGCAAATGAGATTGGTATTTATGTTTGTATGTGCTGTTACTGAAACCATCATACGTATTCTTACTAAGGAATGATGTTTTTGTAGTTAATGATGGTGGCTTCACCTGTCTCTGTGGGTAGTCATTTTAGGAAAGAAATTACATGAATGTTTTGAGAATTGTCCCTTTTTATTTGTGCTTGGAAATGAGAAAACTGACATAGGCAAGGAGAACTTTACTTAGGCGATCTAAGATTCTTCTCAGATGAAGGAGTGCTGGAAATGTGAACATAAAGCATTTAAACTCTCTTTTTTTTTTCTTTTTTTTTTTTTTTTTTTTTTTCTTTCGCAGATACAATACTGAACTTGCACTTTTTTAATATCTTTTCTGTTCGAGATGCTAACTCTTGGTATAGATTCTGTATATCTTTGATACAAAGCATTTTAAAATGCTGGACAAAGCCAGTCTTCCCTGTAAGGCACAGGAAGCAATAAGATAGTAACATTAGCAGGGACACACATATTCAACAGCTTTTGCAGCGAAAGTGCCTCAACTACTTTGCAAATGCATTAGTATTGATAAGAGAAAAATACTGATGCCCATTTAAACATATCTGAATGGTTTTCTCTGACAGTAATTTAGAAAAGTGCTTTCATACTCACAGAAGTCTCTTTGCATGTACACATTCGTTTAGAAAGACTACATTCCTTTATGTCTTTTTTGAGCATTTCATTTCTGCTCTAGTCTGTTTCTTGTCAAAAGTGCATACATATCAGCACTTCATGTTTTATTTTATTTTCCTGTGAAATACAGAGAGCCTTTTGGCTGAACCCTCTGGATGGAAACAATATTTAATTTATACTTCATTTCTGAATTCACATGTATTTTCAAAGTAAGAACACATTTTTTCATTCTACTTAGGTTTTTTTTTCTCTTTGTTAATCTATGAGGCTCAGAAGAATAGAAAATTCTGGTGTACTTACATATGTCCCAGCAAGAGGAAATAAATCCAGACTATTGCTATCAGGTGATGTTTCTTTAGGCCAAATGTAATACTCACACTACACTTCTGCACCTTTTAGTCTGCTCTTGCAATCTGTCTGACTGCAAATGCTGCCAAATTTGAATGTTAGAGTTTTCCCATCCATTTTTTGTTTTCCCCACTGTTTTTTGTTTAGATAGACCAAAGAAAACTATTTAAATATTTAATTATTAATTAAATATTAATTTCACAGATTTTGAAAAACTGTTAGAATAAATTCACTTGATTGTTTTATTTTTTTCCCAGAAAATTGAGCAGAGTAGAAAACTTTCCTTCCTCCGCAAAACTTTCATGCCTGTTATACATAATACATCTTTTAAGGAGTAATATGGGGAAACTTTCTGCCTCTCACTGGTGCCTTTTACCTGGCCAGTTTATCTCCCTCTCTCAGTTTGGAACCACTGTGTAGGCTCATATCCTGCCATCTTTTCAGCCACTCTCTGTATCTACAATGTAATCTGTTACGCCTTAGCACTGCAATTAAGGTACATTTTGTGATGTTATTGCAAATAATGGAACCTTTCACCTTACCCTGGATTTAAGATGCTTCAGATAGTATAATGCAATTTTGGTGGTTTCACTGTGAGAGAGGTGCAAGCTGAGACCCTCAGTGAAAAACAAAGGGATCTAAGTACCACTGTATAGCTAACACCCTAGTAATGTCTACCTCATGATATCTCTAGATTTTGAAGCCAACTGTTTCTAAATAGCTTTCTAACTAAAACTTAAGTTTGGAGCCAAGCACTGAGATCTCATCAGAAAAGGTTATGTTTCATCACATCCTTTGGTGCATGCTTGTAGCTAAAAGCCAGCGTTTCCTTGGGTCATGAATCACTCTTGCTGTGTTTATCATATAGAAAGAGCAACCTTCTGTAACCACAAACAGCTAAGAAAGTTCACTGAAACTAGAAGAGGAAAAGGAAAGTAAATGAGATAGCAAAAGTAATTCAGGCCCTCAAGGAAGCCTTTTTGCTGGCCTTACTCATGTCAATTGTTGAAGCTAATATAGAGCAAAATGCTACATATTTTAACTAAGTCTGTTATGTGGAGTAGTTCTATTCGTTGTTGTTCATTTGGGTTCTCTTCATCTTTTTAGATGGAAACTCGGAAGCGTCTGGCAAAAATTGTTTTAGTTTTTGTTGGCTTCTTTGCTATCTGCTGGTTTCCTAACCACGTGCTATACATGTATAGATCTTTTCATTACAATAAGATTGATCCATCAATGGGACATATGGTTGTTACCTTAGTGGCTCGAGTGCTAAGCTTCTGCAACTCTTGTGTCAACCCATTTGCACTGTATTTTCTCAGTGAGAGTTTTAGAAGACATTTCAACAACCAGCTTTGCTGCAGGAAGAAAGCTCAGAAAGAGAGATCTGCCAGCTACTTGTGCAACTCTTCTGCCATTCAAATGACTTCCCTGAAAAGCAATACCAGGAACACAGTAACTACCATGACACAACTGAATGGGCACAACTTGAAACAAGAAATGTCATTATGATCTAATGAGTGTGATTTTTGACTGTGAAACAAATCTGAACTTTTCCTTTGCAGCTTGTAACTCACTTTTGGCTCTCATTCTTAGTCCTCAGAAGAGAGGATTTGTTAAGTTCTGGCCAATCTGAGGTTATTTCGCACTGTCTGACTCTTAGATAGAAGTGAAGAGTATGTTTTATTGAGAAAACAAAACTGACTGGCATCATATTGTACTTTAAAGGAGATGCTGATGTATGTTTAACATAAAGAAAAGCAGTGTATCTAATATAACATTGCTTTAAAAAGTATAGATTTTCTGATCTGAAAATATGTATTTTTAACTGAATGTTGATCCAGGCTTATGTTTTGTTCTAATAGATTTTGCATTATTTTAACTCTGTGGTATGCTAGCTTTGATGATTAAGACTGTTAGGCATTTTGGATTCAATTAAACTTTTATTTTTAATTTATTTTCTCTTTAATCAGCTCACGTCAGCACAAGTAGTCAAATAGACACAATGACTGAAGCCTACTGCTGCTGTTTACACAAGGCTGTTCATATAAAAGATTGAAGGGGGTGTCAGAGCTGAATCTCCTCTTATACAGTGGCATAGAATCTGACAAATAATCATTAATTCCCAAGCCAGGTGAGAGGTTGGCTTTCATGTCTGAGCTCCAGTGAGAAGGTGCTCACAGTGTCTTCCTTAAAAGGGGCAGTAACAGCAGGCAAAGACACCTTGTGGAACTAGTTTTTATGGCCAGTTAATGAGCCAAATATAATTTTAAATATGTTTTTCTTTGCAATTGGGTGGAACTGCTCCAGCACAGATCTCTGTCACAGCACTGTATCCTGTACTTCTGCAGTGGCTTCTTCAATGTGAATACTAGAGAGTACACTAGAAATTTAGATTGGATTTTGGAATTATTTGCTAGTCTTATAATTTCAAAACCTGAAGTACTAATGCAGTGTATCAGTTTATTGTTTCCTTTGTCTATAATAGTATATTTACTTAGTTCTGTTTGTAGCTGTGTGAACCACTTGCAATTCAAAATTTCTTTCTCAATTCCTCTTTCTTCAAGAAGAGTTATATTCCCATCCCAATTTTTAAAGCAGTGAGAAGTTATATTGATGTAAACGGTAAGTGTTCTAGCTAATTATCTGGAAAAAAAATTGCCAGTTGTGATCACTCAAGAGGGAAAGTAAGAGATTGAAGTTCTTAATGTCAACCAGCAGGGTCCAGATGGTGAGACCTATAGGAGGATGTAATGTAGTTAAATTGTTTGCAGCATGCAAATAAGAAAACTTATTAAGTTCAGTTTAGACTGGCTCCATATTGGCCTACCCTACGTGATTGCAGTTACCTTGTGGCTTCAGTGGCTCCCTAGAAGGCTTTATACAAAGGAGCTGATTAATATGAACTTGTATATCTATGCAGAATGGTTTAGAAAATTGTAATTTTGTCATAGTTTAGGAATGGAATTCCCCAATTTAGTGCTCCCACTGAAACACTCCAAACCATGTGCTGCTGTCTCGCTCCACACTTCCCTCTCTCCTTCCCCCTGCAGTGGGATGAAGAGGAGAAACTGGAGGCACAAAAGGTACATATCAAGGGTTGAGATGATAACAATTTACTAGAAACAGCAATGAAATAAGCAACAAACAGTATCAATAACAATATTAATAACAGAGTATTATTAAAATTAATAACAAGAAGTGAAGGATTCACATGCAAGCACACACCATGGGAAACTTGGCACTACTCGAACCACTCGCTTCACCATCAGCCTGACTGGAAGGAATCCATTCCCCTGCTTTGGCATGAGGTGGTACACAGTAACCTCGGGGTCCTGGTCATGTCCCTCCTGTCTGCTGCAGAAATGAACCCTTTTCTGCCTGGAACCAGAACACATGCCTAACTCCTCCTTTTTCTCCCTTTTTCCTCTTCTCTTTCTTCATGCCTTAGCTTTGTGTGAGCCCACATGTTCTCAGAATTACTTTTTAATTTTATATCACTAATTCCTCCTGGATGCCCTACAAAGTTTTGGATTCTGCTCTTCTGGTCAGTCTTGAGTCCTTTTCACTCACAAATATTTTACACCTGCATAGCACTAAAGCTTAAAATCTTCCTTTGTGAATTCTTGATGCTTATCATTGATTGTGATCAGGTTTTCTGTTTATTTCTGCTGGGGTTTTTGTGGCTCCCTGCTCCTCATATTGTTTGACAATCTTTCTACACTGCATAGCCTTTCAAAGAACTTCTAAGTCCGTTGCGGTTTTTATTTCCTAAATGAATTTTTCCAATGTAGACATTACCAGATAATACACGTGCCCTACCGGAAAAATAACAATCTAATTTGTAGTAGATTTGATGCTTCTGTTTGATTCATGGTCTTCACTCAATGTCTTAAATTGCTGTGTGTGATATGGACAGCATGAGCCACCTTTCTGGCAGAAGGGAAAACTACTTCCTTTTTACTCTGTTCCTTTTTCTTGTGAGGAGAAGGTGTTCTGAGGTAGACTATAACTCCTTCTTGTCGGGAAATCAGCACAGTTTTGTTTCATTATTTCCCAGGCCTAATATTCAAAATCTGTTTCAAATAAGTAAACTAAATTGTATATAGCTTCTTTCAATTCTTGTAGCATGGCGTGGGGGAGTTAGTTAATCTGTCTGGAGCTTTACTAAGCATGTTGCTAGCCCATTGTGCACATTTTGGAAGTGTCTGTTACTGTGCTTCTGTACACATTGTATATAAGCTGTATGTATAAAGTTATTTTCAGACAACTCTGATTACTAACAATTAAAATGATTGTAGAATGCATTTTATGAAGTATTCTCTTCTAACTGTAGTCAAAGAAACAAAAGAAATCTGTAAATAAGATCACATCAGCTTTTCATATACTACACTGAGCTCTATGTCAAAATGCCAACTGTTTCTTTTTCTGTTATGAAAATTTTCTTATTTCAGAAACATCAGTTCTTTTCTATCTTCCTCTCCTGAATTTTGAGATGGTTTCTTTAAAAATATTTTTTTGCAATGATTAGCCTTTGAAAAATGAGAGAATAGAGGCAATTAATGTTTGCTCAGCGTAAGACATTTCTTTTTGTGTAAACTAGAGGTAGAACAACATAAGTCTGATAGCATCTTCTCCACCCTGTCAATACTACACATATACTGCTGAATGCTGAAATGTCAATATGGTTAAAATCTCAACTGACCTGAGATATCTCATTTAGCATTACACTGTGATGTAATAATTATCTTCAACAAAGCCACTTCACTTAAAACGCAGGACAAATGTTTACAACACACCTGCCCTATAGATTTTTCTTAACTCAATCAAGACAGATTCACAGAAACTATGGCCCAGGAATTAGCAGGGCTGATCAAGAGGACTTAAACCATGCTCAGAGGGGGAAAGGGATAAGACCAGGCCACTAGAGATCAGCCTAGGGGTAGCAGGCTTGTGATGAGGACAAAACCATTAGCCAGCTGAAGTGCATCTACACCAATGCACACAGCATGGGCAGCAAGCACAAAGAGCTGGAAGCCACTGTATAACAGGAAAGTTATGTATTTGCTATCATGGAAACATGGTGGGATGACTCTCATGACTATAGTGCTGCAATGGATACCTCTAAGCCCTTTAGAAGACACAGGGAAAGCAGCAGAGCTGGTGGGGTGGAACTGCATGTGCCTGTGGGCCAAGATCAGGAGGAAGGTCAGCAGGGTAAACATCATGGTTGTGGGAGTCTGTTTTATCCCACCCAACCAGGATGAACAGACAGAGGCATTCTACAAGCAGCTGGCTGAAGTCTCATGGTTGCCAACCCTTGTATTCATGGGTGACTGCAACTTGCAGATGTCTTCTGGAAACACAACACAGCAAAGAGGAAACAACATAGGAAGTTCCAGGAGTGTCTGGAAGACAACTTCCTAACACAACTGGTAAATGAGAAGGTCTCCTGCTAGACCAGTTTGTGAACACAGAAGGACTGGTGGATGATTTGGTAGTTAATGGTTATCTTGGGCATAATGGCCAGGAAATGTCAGAGTTTCAGTAATGGGTGAAATAAGGAGGAGTATCAGCAGAACTTTGATCTTGGACTTCCAACGAGCAGACTTTGGCCTGTTTAGGACAAAGTCCCTTGGTAGTCAGTTCTGAAGTGTAAAGGAGTTTAGAAAGGCTGGATATGATTTAGAAAGGAATTGTTAAATATTCAGGACCAGGCTGCCCCCAACTGTAGAAAAGACAAGTCATCAGGGAAGAATGCCAGCCTGATTAAACAGAGAACTTAGGCTGGAATTTAGGGGAAAAAAAAGAATCTATCATCTAAGGAAGGAGGGTCAGGTAACTTGTGAGGCCTATAAAAATATTGTAAGGTTATGTAGGGATAAGATTAGAAAAGCCAAACTAGAATTTGGATGTATTTTATGGGATGTGAAAATCTGGAGTTATACTCAGAAGGTAAGATGATCTCAAGACAGTGCAATATAATCAATATGATCTAAACCCACTGCCAATTCTAAAATTACAAAGTACTCTTACTTTTTCTTACTTTATCCCAATGTCTGCAACTAAATGCTGCTGAGCCCCCATCAGCTTTGCCTGTCTGAGACCAGATTTACTTAACCTCTGTAACAGCACACATTTCAGAAAACTACAGCATAACTTTCGGTGGACACCTGAATCTACAGCAGCTTCTCCAATCTGATTCTGCAGCTGTGCAGAATGCAGCTGTCAGCAGCAGAGGAGGTATCTATCTGTAGAAGAAGATATCAGCAATGGCAAATACTATAGCTTTTACTGTGCACCAGCCTCTGCTAAATGCTTCTCCTATGTCTACACAGTTTTCTTTCTTTTCCTCTGATGGCAAAAGCTGATGTGTCCAACACATTTCACTATTACCACTTTCATGCAGACACATCAAATAAAACACATGGACTAGATATCCACACAATGAAGGGATGACAGTATTGTAAACCACCTTCGTGGCCAGAGGAGTGATATGGGCATCATTATAACCTCTTGAGCTAAATAATAGCCCTACCAGAGGTGATGTGCTACTGAATCTGCTGGTAATCAGTGCAAGTGAGCTAGCTGGGGATATCACGACTGGAGGCAGTCTGGGCCACAGTGGTGGAGTTTGCTGTCTTTAGGAAAATGGGTGAAGTAAGTAGTAAGGTTAGACCCCTGAACTCTAGGAAAGCAGAATTTCAGCTTTTCAAGGAGATAGTCAGTGAGATCCCTGGGATAATGCCCTCAGGGACAATGAGTTGGGTGGAAGAGAGCTGGTATATTTTTAAGGATGTCTTCTACAGAGTGTAATACTTAGCAATCCCCAGGAGTAAGAAATAGGGCAAGGGTACAGCATGGCTGAGTTGGGAACTGCTTGTCAAACTACAGGGAAAGAAGCACATACATAGACACTCTAAGTAACAAGAGGTAACCTGTGAAGAGTGTAGAGATGAAGTTTGGTTGTGTAGGGAGGGGATGAAGAAGGCCAAGGTGAAGCTGTAACTGAACTTGGCAAGGGACACAAAAATAACAGAAGAGTTCTTGTTTCCTAAGATGTCTGAAAAATTGTGGCAGTTAGGTAAAGTCCCAGGAGTAAAAGGGAAAAAGACAGCCTGCAAGAAAGATGGAGAGAGACTATTTACAAGATCATATAGTGACAGGACAAAGAAGAATAGGATAGAACTGAAAGGGGTGAGGCAGCAGAAGAGGTTTCCCATAGAGGCTGTGGATGCCCCATCCCTGGAACTGTTCAAGACCAGGCTGGATGGAGCACTGTGCAACCTGGTATAGTGAAAAGTGTCCCTGTCCATGGCAGGGTGATTGGAACTAGCTGATCTTTAAGATCCCTTCCATGATTTTATTATATATGCTTGCTCTAGCAGTCTGGCTCAGCTGCAGACCACTGCACAGACAAAGAAGAAAAGGCTAAAATCAGTGGTGTGTCTATTTTAACTTTTGAGTGAGACATTATTGATATCATTACTCCTAGGACTACAAACTCTTCCACAGGACTTCTCTTTATGCACTGCAGGGAGAAGGAGATAAACATAATAAGGATCACTGTAAATGCAGTATTCATTTATTTTGGAGATCTTTGCTTTGCCACTTAAAAAATGACCTTTTACTATGGTTTTCTTGAATGCTCTGTGTGCTGTTTACAGAGAAGAGCAGTTTTGTGGGTTTAGCCTTTATTGAAAAAAAGTGCATCACCCTGGCACCTCATATCACAAGAAGTCATGCTGCATTTTCCAGTGTACTGACCAGTACTAACAACAGGCTCAAAAATGCATTTCAATTAAACATCAAAGCTTCAAATCTGCTTATACCTGAAAAGGATTTAGCAGCAGCTGACAAGAAAATCAGGTAATCAAGATGTATGTCTGAATAATATTATTAAAACCTGAGCAGATGCAAACTCCCAGTTTGACTCTTTTGCCCACAAGTGCAATAGAGAACAGAGACTACGTGCAGAGAGGAGGAAATGATCCTTTTACACAGTATGCATGGGAGGACCAGCATGCTGATGATCACACCCTGTGAGACTCCCAAATGAGCAAGCACATGCTAGGAATTTAACCAACTTCTGAACATCTCTTCAAAGATGTAAAGATGTTTTATGATTATTTTATAATAACAACAGCAGCCTAAATTGGGCTGAAAAAGCTGAAGCGCATTGCTAAGGAGTTTTTGGTAGTTTTTAACAGTATGTAATCAAGCACTGAATTGAAGACACTAAGATGATGGAACAAGGTCCAGAGAAGGGCAGCAGAGCTGGTGAAGGGCCTAGAGAAAATATCTTATGAGAAGTGGCTGAGGGAGCTGGGGCTGCTTAGCCTGGAGCAAAGGACAAGGAGGTCCTCAAGGAGGACCTTACGACTCTCCAAAGGTATCTGAAAGGAACTTGTAGCCAGGTGGGTGTTGGTCTCTTCTCCCTGGTTACATGACAGGATGAGAAGAAATGACCTTAAGTTGTGCCAGGGAGGGTTTACATTGGATATTAGCTAAAAAATCACAGAAGGGTTGTAAAGCATTAAAGTAGACTTCCCAGGGAAGTGGTGGAGTCACCATACCTGGAAGTGTTCAGAAAACCTGTGGCTACAGCACTGCAGGACATGGTTTAGTGGTGAACATGGTGGTGCTGCTGGGTTGATGGTTGGTCTTGATTACCTTAGAGGTCTTTTCCAACCTTAGCAATTCTATGAGCTGCAGATCAATTATTATGTACATGGTGGGCTGTAGAGTCTTTCCTCCTCTTTAGGAACACTTACCAGCTTTCTGTGGCAGTTGCTTGGATTGTAGATGCAAGTGTGATCTGAGAAGTTATGTGGTGATGTACCAGCATTCAGTGACATTCAGCTGCCAACAAGCAGAGCTGTTGGCAATTCCCATGACACATTAGATCTGCAATCAGATGTGTAACTGGAGAAGAAAGACACAATAAACATGTTTTTAAGCTTCTTGTATGTAAGAGAATGAGAGGAAGTCAGAGGAGCTTTCTATTACAAAAAAAAAAAAAAAGTTTTTTTAGGTCATAACACAATGCTTAGTACTGGTTATCTTACTGCCATTTAGCTAACCTGCCAAACCTTGTCATCATATTGATCATCCAGAAAATGGTTCTTAAAATACAGATTATCTTACAGAAACCACTTTGAAAACATGAAATGATTTTTGGAAAGAATAGCTTGGCCTTAACAAACTAACCTAAGTCCACATCAATTACCTTGTAGGAAATGGTAATCAGGAGGTAAATAATTATACTTAATTGCTAACATTCCTGTTAAACATTAAAACATAAGGAATGGCAGCATTTTGTGACTCAAAATTTGACCAAAAATTATTCGAGCATGAGTCAAGACGGGGCATTTGTTCAGGACTCTCCTTCTTTCTGTTTTTGACTCCTCTGATCCTCCATTATCTAGTACCTTATGTCATGCCTTATGGAGAGGGAGCATGAAGATGTTTTCTGCTCTAAGTTCTAGTCATATAATTAATTAAAAATCTCAAATAAAATCCCTTAAAAGCATCAGGAATTCTCTTGAAGAAAAAGGTGGAGGTAAGAAAATAGTTTGGATCTCTGTGTTATTTTGTTGCTGTTGGGAATTTTAAAATAAATTTTATTTTAATAAATTCACATATACCTTAGAGATATTTGTTAAAACCTCATTTTAAGTCTGGAATAATTAGAAATAATGAGTTTAGAAACATTATTTTGGGCTCACATTAGTGTGAGTACAAAACAGGAAACCTTATTTTGTATTTTCTAGGAAGATTTTTTAGTTTTTTTTGTGCAAAGGAATTAAGGTGATAGTGGTGTTTCTGAAAGATTTTCCTAGTTTCCTCTTTATCTTTCTAACAGAAACTCTCAGGCTCTGAATTAAACATCAATTTATGCATGTTTATTCTTAGCAGTGTAAAGCCATTGTAAATATATAGCTAAATAGACATTCAATAGACATTCTTATAAACCATTATTTTTAACTTTTTATAAAATACACTAAAAGCAGCCATGTAATTCTAATTTATATTATTAGGAAATGCATATAAATATTGAGAAAACAATAAGGTAGTCCTTCAAAGTGCTTGTCGATTATAAATCAGACCATATGGGACTGAGTATCCATTGCACTACCTCAGCAGTTACCTCAATTTCAGTATAATTGGGTTCTAATTAAATTTTACTTTTGGAGAAAGGCAGCTAAAAATTAAATCTTAAGAGCTTTATTTTTCAAGCTGAGAACATGTTGGCAAGTGTTCATTGTAATAAGCCTGTTAAAAATCCATTTATTCATCTCATTTAACTTCTGTAATTTCCACAGAAGCACAAAACCAGCAAAGAACAACTAAAACCCAAAGTGTCCTGTGTGATGCTTTCCACTAAGATTATCTTAAAAAGGAAAATTGCTCTCAAGAAAAGAAATCATGAAAAAATATTCACATTTTTTCTTGAAAATGTCACATTTTATGTAAAAAAACAAATTATAAATATTTTCAGAAAAATTACAGTACTTCTTGAACTCAAGCAAAAAAGCAGAGAAAAAACCAGAATTTTACTTAATGACTGAGATTTTCTGGTTTTGAGAAGAACATTTCCTTTTAGCTCAGTTGGTCAGAGCATGCTGCTAACAATGTGATGGTTGTGGGTTTGATCCCCTTATGGTCCATTCACTTAAGAGCTGGACTTAAGATCTTTGTGAGTCCCTTCCAATTGACTATTTTGTGATTCTGTGAACCCAAACTACCCAGTTCAAACTCTCTGACATAAATTTTAAATCTAGAGAACTGCTTGACAGTTCTCATGAAGAAGTGATATGCATAAAAGGTCAAGTTTTAAAGGATCTGTCATGTACACTAGAGAATTGCCTTCCTATTTAGCAACATTATGTATGGTTTTTATTTAATGTGAAAGATACTGATATGAACAAGCACTACACAGTAATTTGAATGAAAGGCAGAAAGGAAAAGTGCTTATTCCATCATAAAAATAAAGACATTTTCTGACACAGTCTAATATCAGACACTGAACAAATGAAGCCACGCCATATCAGATCACTTCAGTGTTTCCCCAGAGTTTACACACTGGCAGAACCAAGAGAATGTTTCAATGCAAAAGCAGTTTCTCTTTTTACTGAAGCAAGAATATTCACAGCAGGTATAGTCCTGGGGTACACCCTTCAGATATGTCAGACAGATTAAAACTTTTTTTTTTTTTTTTTTTGGTAGCTGTCTTTCATGTAATCCTGTTGGATCAATGGCTGCGTGCAGTAGTCATAAAGAATAAGAGAAAATGTCAAGTCTGTGACTTCTACATTCTTTTTGTTTTCAAAAATGCAGCAAATAATGTCTGATAAGTGAGCAGAAAATACTGTGGGGGTGTAATCCATGGGAAAATACTCACTTTGCAATGCATCTGTTTCTCACTCTTTTGATAAGTGACAGGTTGGAGAAGATACAGAATTGTCACAATCCATAAATACAGAGAACCAGAATAAATCACATACCTGATCCTGCTGAGCAGACACTCCCATAGGACTGCTGTGGTTTTCTGTACCCTTCAGGGAGGGTGTTGACTTACGGCATTGGTCAGAAGTAGGAATGGATAACAGCACCATACCCACTATGAAAATGCACTTGACAAAACCCCAAAAAACCAGATCACTATCAGTCTTCTGTAATATCAATTAAGATATTAAATATTAATCATGTTAATTTAACATAATAAAGTTAATGTAAAAATTAATAGCATGCTTCATCTGGCTGTAATTATTCATCCAAATATAGTGTAGACATGTCTTCCAGGATTGGTGCTCATTTTATTCACAACCCACTCCACCTAACATAGATGTGCAATTCACATCCTAGAGAGTGTGTTGCTCTGTGTATGTCTATGCCCTCATCCAGAGATATGAGCAGCCTGAATGCCTGGACATTTATACAGTCCATTAAAAGAAAGGTGTTTGCTGGACAGTCATAAATGAACCTACTTTGTTTTCTGTACACAGTCCTTTCTCACTATAATGATCAGAACTGTTGCAGAAAAGAAGGTGAAAAATCCTTTTTACTTTTGAAGACTCACTAGCAGAAGAATCCCATAATCTGCAAATCATGGTGTTCTACCAGGACAGAAAGGCATAACCTCTGTAAGACCAGTGCTGAAAGCAGAAGTGATTGAGTATCTCAGAGAACACTGTATCACTACCATAGTGCATGCTTCACTGATAAGCCAAAAAAATGCTTCCTTCCATGTCTGGGTAAGAGTTTGCACAGTCAGTCCTGCAGCCTTTCCTGTGCAATTCAATAGCTGTTCAGCAAGCCCAACAAGTTGGGCATTACACGTGCTCTTATGAGGGTGCTACAGTGGCATGCTCACCCAGAAGGAGGAATTCTGTCCTGGTGTGAGGAAATAATGAAAGAAGACAATGGGTAGGTACCAGAGAAATAGCCCCTAAAGTTCC
This sequence comes from Muscicapa striata striata, assembly GCA_030060385.1. NCBI lineage: Eukaryota > Metazoa > Chordata > Aves > Passeriformes > Muscicapidae > Muscicapa > Muscicapa striata. The sequence continues at coordinate 3,234,442 of JAREIS010000010.1, read as the reverse complement.
TCAAAATAGGAGACATTACTCTGAAAATCTGATTTGGTTTCATTCTGGACTTAAGAGTCCAAGTGGAAGCATACTTCAGGGACCTCATTGTATTTTCTTAGGTTATGGGGAACTAGAACAAGTTGATGCTATATCTGCACATCTTCCTGATAGGGGAGTACTTTCTGTAGGAAGATGATTGGTTAAAGGGTGCCATGAACAAACAGGAAAAATTTAGCAATACATCGTTGGGGATTTTGGACAGAGACGGAGATTCTTCTGCTTCCTTTCAGCAGGCATTTCTAACTGTATATTGCAATGTAATGCACACACAAAGACTTTCAATTCTGTCAGGCATTTGGATAATTTCTGACCATGAGAAACATCTGGACAATTTCATATGCTGCAGTTTGTGCTGTAGCAGTTAAGAGAACTATTTTTTTCTCTTCCTATTTAAATTCGGTAAGTTGTTCAACTCCTCAAGAGAATGAAAAACCTCAAAGCCAGAAATTAATCTTTTATACAGTAATATCACGATATAAATGCCTTAAAAGAAAAAAAGAGGAATATGATCTTCTCAGTCTGTTTTTACACCCCCAGGCTATGGTGATAAATAAAACTTGGCTTTTCCTCTCCTTCTCCATTCCAGTGGCAAAGTTAGTGTTCCTTCTGGAAAAAATTCCATGATGCAAATAACAGGATAAACTTGCTTTCACCATGGTGGGAACTGAAGACAGAACATAAATTTGAAAAATTAATGGTCCTCATAAAATTATAATTTTATGGATGGGGAAAGAAGTGATCTGAGACCAACCTTTAAGTCTTAATAGGTAATATATGAGACTTCACAGGCTATGCAGAACTAACTTCAAGATGTTTACAGTGTTTAGGAAGGAAAATTCTTGAAACTGTCTACAGCCTACTGTGTGTGATGGGCTGGAGCAAGTACTGGAAACTTGTGCTGATATGAAGCTGGGATATAGGCAGGACATTCACTAAAACCTGAAAGTTGGAAAATGTCTAAAAATACAAGACATTCTTACTGCACTGGTATGCCTTCCAGGAAGAAAAAATACAATAATGTTAAGGCTGGTCTCGAAAACTTACCACTCAGAAGGAATTTTAGTAAAAAGGAAACTTCTCTTTTTAGTGATTTTTTAAAAAAAGAATAGTAGATCTTTGTGATAAGACCCTTACTGTAATCTGGATGAGCACTTTATTAGAAGTATGACAGAGAGAGAGAAAAGTAGCTGAGAAGGGAGGCAAAAGGACGTTAAAATGCTATTATTTACTTTTAAAAGTAAATCCCACCATTCTGTATCGACTGAAGAGGTCCTATATTTGTTTTAAAAGCCTTACTGAGATAGGACACTGTTATTTTACTGAGAGCAGATAAAGGAAATTTCAAGGGCAGATCATATCTGGAAAAATTCTCAAACTATTGTGGTCCCAAAGAAGATTGAGAAGCATCAGGCTCTCAGTGCATGAATGTGCCTTTTGTGCTGACTGAGCCAGCCTGACCTTGCTGCAAAAAACCAGCCTTGGGAGAACTGGCAACCACAGTACATGTCCCATCATGGACACCAGCTGAGTAGTCTGACATGAGGACAGCCTGTACTCAGGCTCTCAGGCATGTAAGATACGAAGGCAGCAATGTGCTGGTGCTCTGGTCCCTCCTGGGGTGGGTGGTTAGGCTGAGTAGACTCCCTAAACATTGTCTATAGCTTGTCTTTTGCGCAGATTGGAAACTGCTGATGGATACACCACACCTCCACTAAGTCCTTTGTATGTACACCTGACAGACACAGGCTCTGTCTCTGAGCACAGGTCAGCAGAACAGAATCATGGCCTGTGACAAGAATCCAAACACTTAACACACACACACACACACACACACACACACACACACACACACACACACAGACACACAGACACACACACACACACACACAGTAAGTAATTAATGCTAAGTATATTGCCCTGATTATGAAATTATGATCAGCAGTAAATCTAACTGGGATTGTTAATTTAAAATAGTTCTGTGTTGTCTCTGAGTGCTTGTACACATTCACTCTCTTAGTCTCACATCCAGTCTTGGGTAGTTTTAGATGTGTTACAGTGCATGTCATTGCTGAGATGTTCCACTCGCCCACTGTGATGAACACAGACATGATAATCTCACAAAATTGTAGAATGGGTTGAAAGAAACTTTAAAGAACATCTAGTTTCAACCCCTGCCAAGGACAGGGAACCTCTCAGTAGACCAGGCTGCTCAAAAGTCTGTCCAACCTGGTCTTGAATACCTCCATGTATGGGGAGTACACAGCCTCTCTGAACAACTTCTTCAGTGCCTCACCACCTTCACAGGAAAGAATTTCTCCCAAATAGCTAATCTAAACCTACCCTCCTTCAGTTTTAGTCTATTCCCCCCTTGTCCTGTTACTACATGCCCTTGTGAAAAGTCCCTCTCCAGCTCTCTTGTAGAACTCCAATACTGGAAAACTCCTACAAATTTTCTCCAGAGTCTTACTTCTCCAGATTGAATAACTCCAACTCTCTCAGTCTTTCTTTGTAGGAGAGATGCTCCAGCCTGCTGGTCAACTTTGTGGCTCTCCTCTGGACTCAGTACAGGAGGTTTACATTTTTCTGAAGTTGGGCCTCCAGAGCTGGACACTACTCCTGGTGGGATTCCACAAGAGCAGAGTAAGGGCAAGATCCCCTCCCTCAACCAGCTGACCACGCTGCTTTTGATGCAGCCCAGGATCTGGGTGACTTTCTGGGCTGCAAGTGCACCCTGCCAGCTCACATCCAGGATCTTGTCCACCAGTACCCTCACATCCTTCTCAGCAGGCCTGCTCTTGACCAGTTCATCCCCAAGTCTGTACTGGTGTCAGGGTTGCCATGACCCAGGTACAGGACCTTGCACTTGCCCTTGTTTAACTTCATGAGTTTTACACAGGTCCACCTCACAAGCCTCTCAAGGTCCCTCTGGATTGCATCCTTTCCCTCCAGCATGTTGATTACATCACGTAGGTTGGTGCTGCCAAGCTTGCTACAGGTGCTCTCAATCCCACTGTCCATGTTGCTTACAAAGATGTTAAATAGCACTGGAAGGGTGCAGTCTTCTCCTAGGAATGATGTGTTTTAAGGTGTCATCCATTTTATTTCCTTTTCTTTCACCAGCTTAACTGTTTGTCCTGTAAATATGTGTACATGAACTACCTTTGAAGGTTCCCACTCTTCCTTGGTGTTTTAGGCATTAGCAGAATGAAAGTAGTGCTAATAAAAATAATGTCATGTTATCTATTTCTGAAGTCTGAGTGTAACGTTAGGCAAATATTTTCATTGCATCCTACTAAAAATATCTGCTACATAACTCTTATACATTTCTCTAAATGCTGACAGATAAATTGGTTACTTTTTGTGTAGTCTATGACTCTCAGTGATCTACCATTCAGAAAATAACACTGTGAGGTTTGAGAGCCTGAATTTTACACATCTTACAGTTAATTTCTATGAGAACATTTTATAAACTTAGACTTACTGTCTCCTGCACTGAGATGACAAGGAGATGTATCATTAAATCATAAGCATTAATTTATGAAATATTTTCCTTTCCCCCCCTTCTTGGCATGATAAATGAAATCTTATTTAGCACAAAAAATGTGACTATGAACTATACCTCATCTTTCACTTGGAAAGTATCTTTGATAAATTGACAAAAAGTGTGTTGTTTGATTTGTCATTCTCTAGCTATAAAACTATTCTATTCAGCTGTTAAAAAGGGAAAGAATAATACCCAGAAAGGTGGTTATTATGCAAAAAAAAACCAAGTGGGAAAATCAGAAGCCTAGTCACTAGTTTGCATATATTAGCCTTAGTCCTATCCTCTAAGTACAATATTCATTAGCTAGAACATACAATAAATATTTTTTCTCAGGTGGACCTTGCATTTCCAAAAACTGTCAGCAGTTTCCTTGTTCCCAGACTTCATGCACATTCAGCTTTTGGCATATCTGTAATGACTCTCGAGAAGAGGGCTGATTAGTACATACTGTGGTAGCTTTTCAAATTAAGGCTTTTTCTCCAAGAGTGTGAATTTCACATTTTGGTAGCAATCCACAAAGGATTAAACTTTTATTTGACACAGTTGAATGGGATTTGAAGTTACTTAATCCCTAAAAACTGGCCTCTCAAACTTCTTGCCAGTTCAGTTCCCCAGAACAGTATTTCATAATCAACCTCAAACCTAATTTTTTTTTAAGTTTTTGATGTAGTACTTTTAAGCATAATTGTTGCTTTTTATTAGTTTTTTGCAGATGCTCTGGCTCTGCAGAAAAATAATCTATTTTGATGCAGAATTTCCAAAGTATTCATGTACTCACAAGTGACCAAAAAGGTGTCCAAATGTGTGTTTCTCTCAAGTAATTAATCCTCTAGTTGTTTGCCTAAAGCCAACTCTTTTGTAATGCTCGTGGCTTTTTCATCAATATAAACAATAAGAAGATTTTTCTTGGGAGGAAGAAATGAAGAGTCAACCCTGCAAAAAGAGTAATATTCTCTGTTGGTACTTTTTGGTGTATCAAAAGCAACGTGATGGACCAAAAGGAGCAGTGGTTTAGCTCATCACTCATGACTGAAGTGACTGCAAGTGTCTAAGATACACACAACGGTCATCTTTAAGAGGAAGCATTCCCTGAATGCCCTTTTTGGGATTTTAAAAATTAGGAAAGCATCACAATGTGCACTAACGTGGTAAGTAGACAAGGAGTTGAAACCTATGCAGTGAATTTCAACTCCTTAATGTTTTTCAGTAGTGTACTCTTCCAACCTACCACCTTCTCTGGGGATTCACAATGAGTTTAAGTCTGAAAATTCTCCAATTAGATTTCTGATAAACATGCAGAGGATATGCTCCCGTCTTACCTTCCACCCTTTGATTTCGCATTTATAAAGCATGTACTCCACTAAACCTGTCAGGCAAGCCAATAATCCTAGCAGAGTGTGGACCACGATCAGTTTCCACACATTGTACTGAACTGTAGATCCTAAATCTGAAACAGGAAAAAAGACAGCTAGACCTGCTATAAAAAAACCCCAGCAGTCTGCTTGTGACCAACTTGGCTTGAGTAAATGACAAAAGTGAATGGAAAAGGAAGGAAAGAATGATTAATTTGCTTGCCAGCATTACCTAGAGTGAAGTAGGTGTTAAAAGATAGACCAGCTGTGCAGAACAGGGAGATCAGCCAAGAGGCTGTCATAAGTCATGGAGATGTGAGAGGACACACAGGAAAGGCTGGGATAGGCGGATGAAACCAACCAGTGACTAAGGATTGGTTAGCCTGAAGATACAGAACAGGCAGCAGTGATCTTGGAAGCAGGAATTTGGGTTATGGGAAGCTGAAGCTACCTGGTGAGTGTGTCAGTAGGCTGCTGTCACATACCTTTTGGCCATGCAGAAGCTCTCATAGCTTCAAGGCAGACAGCTGCACTAATAGATAATGGCTCCATGATAAAATTGTGCAGCACCTGTGGGACTTCTGGCAGCTGCTGTATCAGTTTGATTTGTTTTCAATTTACTGTATATTGTTTTCTGTGAAAAAGATCTAGCTGGAAAGCAAGGAGGAAAGTTGTTTATTTCTAGGTGCTGCCTGACACATGCAGCACTCTCTGGAGTCTTCATCCCCTGGTAGAAACTGGGAAGGGAGGAAACCTGCAGATTGTCCACCAATCACCCAAAACCTTAATTTTCTAAAAGTAATGTAATATGTTGATTCTAGCAGGGGATGGTGGATACTGTCATCTCTCAGTACATGGCCAATCAAAACCAGTCAGCCCAAATCCTCCAGGATCCATGCTCCAGGGAACATCCAGGTATTTTCTGCAACAGCTTCCATGACATAGGCAGAGAAAGTACTTCTGAGACTATCTTTTGAAGAGGCAGGCTCAAACAATGAATTGAATAGAAGCCTTGTGTGCCTTTGCTGAAAAATCCAGATGCTGGTTCATTGGCAGCTGCTCACTATCACTGCAAGCTTTTTATTATATGCAGAACAAATTGGTTGTCCTTCTACATATGTCTGCCTAAAAACCACCTGCCAGACAATTAGCTAATTGCCAGCCAACAATCTTTGGACAGTGTGCCGCAGGGTCTCTTACATTTCAGCTAATTTTTTGAGGCAGTACAAACTAAACAAAAGCTGCTTCAAATTAAAAACTAGTTTAAAGCTGCTCTAGGTAAGGGCCCTGCCACTGCCAGTTGCAGTGCAGGAAGTGGTCTGGCACAAAAGGGCAGTGTAGACTATCCCAGAGGTGTACTGATGATATTGCAAGGAGAACTTTCTGCCTTCATGGAAGATGGACTTCATCTTTTAGTAACAGAAATCCACATTTTCTTGCTCTATTTTACTCTAGCTATTTTATAAATTTATTTATTTTCCATGTTGGACACTCAGTTGTGCCCCAGGGCAAAACCTGTTAATGATGGCCACTGAATAGCATGGAACAACAGAGATGAAATGTCAGTAGCTCTTACCAGGATACCAGATCAGGGTACGTGCTTGGTTTCTGACCATTTTTTACCACAGTCTACTAACTCATATGGGAGCTACAAAAATGCTCTTCCTTCACTGGGATTAGCTGCTGTATTTCAGATGCCACACCATGGAAATGCCTTTTTCAAGGACCAAGGAACCTGAACTTGAAAAGAGAGTTTAAGCATTCTTTTCTTACTAAATTGTTTGCAAATGAAGACAGAAACATCAATGAACTAATTTTCAGTAATGTGATAAGAAAGAGCTGAACTAATGGATATGCACTTATAGGAAAGAAAGGATGATTATAAATGAAATATCTTTCATTTAGATCTGAATATGCAGATCCACTTTGATAAGCTAACAAAATGTATTGCCTTTTCAACACAGTATTAATTCTTAATAATATTAAAGGCATTTGATTTCTTTGACTGGGAAGAAAGCCAATCCTTACAACAGGCACTGCAAATAGTGATCTAACCCTTTCTCTGATTTATTTTCCAGGTATTAATAAAACAATAGTTCTATGCATTTCTATTTCTTTCTCTGCATTGCCAACCTGTGACAGAACAGCTCTCCAAGAGGTAGATTATTTTAGGTTCAAAACAGGTTCCTACAACCACTTTCCTAATGTCCTGATTCATTACAAGGACACCATGTGGGTTTTGAGAGCATGAGTTACTATTATTACAATTACTGTAGCTACGAGTAAACAGAAAAAAAAAAAAGAAAGGAAGGGGCAAAATAGTAGAAATAGGAGAGAGAAAAAAATACGGAATCATCATAGTGAAAAGAAAAAAAAAATCAATTAAAAAATCTATTTTATCTAGTCATCATAGTCATTCACAGGTAATAGACTTGTATAATTTTATGAGAATTCAAGCACAAGATTAAACCACAAGGAGAATGTTTTGCTTAAACACGTTTAAAGAATTTTGTTCACTTTCAAAATTTTTATACTGTTAATAAGTGCTGTTATTAATGGCTCTGGGGGATAATTTGGAAAAGTTAAAGGAAAATCAATATGAAGGAGAATTGGGCTCAGCTATTTGTTCAGGTCACCAGCACACAAAGCAGAAATCACAGTCCTAATGTAGGCAACTTGTGCAGATACTCTCATTTTTAAGCAACTTATTCCTCAATATTTTATGCTTTCCTGGGAATTTGTTACGTTTTGTTGTTTTGTATGCTATATCAACAAACTATTAATATTTATCATCTACTTGTGCAAAATTATATTCTAACCTATTGCTGTGTAACACAATTTCTTAACCCATCTTCAATGCACTGATTTATTCTTCTACATTAACATATGTTTTTATAACTTAAACCTTCATGGTTCTTCTTTTAAATTATCTTTTTACTTAATTTAATGTTATTGGTGTTAGAATTCTGCACAAGCATTTGTTAAAACTTTGGCCTTGCAAGCTAACGAAACATGAAAAATACAGTTTTTAAGGACTATATTGAAAAGATCTACATGACAGTTATTAGGAAACCTTTTATTGCAGCTGTTGGCAGCCTGTTGTACCATAATTTATCAGCATTCATGCCTAAGGACACCTTGAAGCAGTGTGCTTCAATGGGTTCCTCTGTGAGCAACCTGTGCTTTTGGAGCCCAGAGCATGTTCGCTTAAGTAAAAACTGGCTGAAAAAGGCAAAAGATGGGTCTTTGTATGGAAATCCGAGGTAAAGCTTATCAGTTCTCAAAGAAAGCCCACAGATAAAGACTGGTTGAAGGCACAGGATTCAACACAGGAAGAAGAGGTGGATCTGAGTGTCCAGGGCCAATGGGAACAGGGGAAAGTGGTGCAGAGGAGAGGCACCCAACCAGGGAAACTAATAGGATAACAGGGGTGGAGCACTGCGGCAAACCAGGACCAATCGGGATCAGGAGAGGGGAGAACATTCTAGGAAGTACACACATAAGGTGAATGGGAGGAACAGGGGTGGAACAAATAAACCAACAGAACTCAAGGGATTAACATGTGGCTGCAAAGGCCTATGGGAGACACTGCTCACCATAAACTGAGAGTAAGAATTTCTAAGCTTTCAGAAGATTTTCTTAAATTAGAAAAACTTACAAAAGTTATTCTACAAAAGTTAGAGCTGCAAAGACTTCTACTGGGTATTGTAGGCTGAGGAAAAGATAGTTTGTCAATATTGCATTGTAGGTGTTAAATAGGTGTAATTGATTTTTCTAATCCTCATCATAATCTATGAGCCTGAAGTGCCTTGACTTGTGCTTTCACTTGTACTGTATTTTCTGATTGTCACACTCAGAGAAACATAAGAATCTGAAAATTAAACAAAAACCTAGATGATCATTAAGGCAGAAAAAAATATACAAAAATATTCTATCAAAATTCCACTCAAAAATACTGTCTAATTAATGCAAAAGAAAGTTTTCATAGTTGCTGCCACTGTCTAACTTCTATGACGCTTCTTTTTTTCCCTTCAAGTTACAATACTCATTTGAGTTACAGGGATTTATTTCTCCTCATAAAAAACGAAAATAAAATGTTGTCTTGGAATATGGAAAGAACAGTACTTCACCCTGATACTGTTCTAACAAAATAAAATAGGAAGAAGCTCATACCTTTTTATATTTTCTAGCTGTACAGTATTTTGCTCTTCTGATATTGGCTAACTCCATCAACAGCTTTCTTGCAACTAATTTGCATATTTACTGGAGATTTTGAACATTTAGACAAGTAGTTAGCCTTAAATGAATGAGAAAGAACTTCATTATAAGTAAATTTCCAGATCAAGCGGTTTCTATTCCATAAAATATGCTTCAATCAAATTCACCACTGAACAAATACATTATGAGTCCCTTCTAACTCAGCATGTTTTATGATTTATGTGTTCCAGCAATCTTTGAGAAAATTGGAAACCAAGCCTTTTGGTAGGCAGAGTTATCTTTTTTCTTTTAATGTGGTCTCCAATGTGCCTGATGAACTATCATCATCCAATATATTTGTGTCTCTGTTTGTAGTTAATAAACATCAATATTGGTTTAGAGAAAGGATGAGATGGCTACCTGAGGTTTACTACATACCTTCTTCCTAGTTTCAGTGTTTTCTAGTATCAGAGAATCACCAAACCATGACTTACTGAAGGGGAAAACTAGGAAACGCTAAGAGCTACAAAGGGGAGCGTGCCAACCAGGAAGGAAAGGTCTTATCAGTTCTAGTCCCTTCCACTAGTGGTGGTAAAACACTTGGAGATGAAAAACAATGTAAGATGGAATGAAGTATTTCAATTCCACAGTTACTCTCCCATCAAACATTAGACATACCACATTACAAATAATTTTTCTATTGCAGTATTGGCAATTCCAGTATTTACACTAATTAAGGTTTCATTAGGACTACTCTCAGCAATGTTTTGCCAAGTGAGAACAGATAAAATTGGTCTGATTCTCGGTCCTTCAGTGAGGCCCCGTTCCCTTCCATGAGCAGCTGCAGTGTGAGCAGCACCCAGTCTCTTGCTGCTGGTCCCAGAGCCATCATTGCTGAGCAGTTTTGTTAGGGGGACGTTCGTTGTCAACTGCTTTGGTTTTTGAGGTTCACACAAGCAGCCAACATGTTAAGAATAAGTTTGAGTTCTAGGGTGGGCTCGGGATTTGTTGATTAATAACTCATGAACGATTGTTTGTTAAGTAATGGTTTATAACCTGTTGATAAGTTACATGTTAAATGCTGTTGGGCAGTTGCAGGGAGAGGGCGTGGTCAGAAGGCAGCTGATAGTCATAGAGTAGGCGTTGTAATGGGGGTGGCTCTGTTAGGGGGAGGGCCGATGGGTGGCTAACTGACAGGTCTGGCTAGAACCTTCTAGAAAATGATGTCACCTAGTGAGCGCACCAGCCTGTACAGTGATAGGATGGCCCTCCAACCTATCGGGACCCCCCAACGAGGAGTGAACCAATCCCTAAAGAGACTGAAGGATGACATCACCTGTTCTGAGAAAGAGTATAAAAGGACAGTTCGGGAGTCTGAGCCTCGCCTTCCAACGGTGCGTGTCACCAGAGAGAGGGTCTGGTGTCACACTTTCGATTTGTTACTTTCTGGCTTGCCGTGTGGGATCTTGGTTTATCTGGGATCCCCGTCCTTTGTTGTGGATTTTAATAAACGAGGTTGTCTTCCGAAGAAGAGTTTGGCCTCGTTTATAACAAGCAGAGAACAAGAAGCCCGGCTGTTGCGGATGCGTTCTTGGTGCCCACTTCAAGTGCCGCTGGCATAAATAGAACCATCGCAGTCCTTGTCCGGGCCAGAGGGGAACCACTGAATTATGAGCACAGAGCCGTCGAGCTCCTCGCGGAGGGCAGGGGCTGGCAGGGAGCACGGGCAGGGCGGGCACACACACGGCTCCTCCGGGACGTGGGGCCAGGAGAGGGAGCCAGGGGCCAGGAGAGGACGCTCCGGCCGCCCCCGCGCTAACAGCTCCCGGTGGAGGCCCCGGGGCGCGGCGGGAACGCGGCGTTTGGCGCCGCTCCACGCACTCCGGCCCTCGGTGCCTTCGGCAGCGCTCGGCTGCCCTCCGCCGCAGCCGCCCCGGTACTCACCCGCCTCCATCGCGGGGCCGCTGCTGGGCACCGGAGCCCGGGGAGTGCCCGGCCCTTCCTTCCTTACTGCCCGCCAGCTCCGCGGCGGGAGAGCGGCGCCTCGGGGCTCTGTGCCTGGCCCTCACGTTCCCGGGGCTCTGCTCTCCCTGACCCGCGCAGGAATATGCCGGGCTGGGAGCCGTGGTTGTTTTGGTTTGGCCCGGCTCGGTTCCTCAGTGCCGTTCGGGGCTCCCACGTGTCAGAGCCCGGTCCCGGCCTTCTAAATCAGCACGGCCCAAGCAGGCGCTCCTCGGCTTTAAAAATCTCAGTGCAACAAAACGGTGTTAGATTGTGGTGCTGAAAGAGGACAGGTGGTGGTTTGGGAAGTGCCAGATGAAGACAACACTGCCAAACGCCCGTAGTAATCCGTGCTTTTGAAAGCCCTGTATTTGCAATGAAAATAAACGTTTCACAACCTAAATGATGGTTTTAGTCTGCAATTTCCTACAATAACTTGAATTTTGCTCGGTGGTAATTTTGTTGAAGTAACTGAAAATGGAGAGTCATCAAAAGCTGTTAGCTGCAACATCTCTAGCTCTAAAATGAGTATGTGTGGACTTCTCATTGTGAGCTCACTTCTTGGGTGGGGTGATAACGAAGAAAATTGCCTACAGCAGAACCATTTTTCTTCTACATTTTTTAGAAATACTACAGGCATCGGAAGAAATTGCTCGGGGAGTTGGTGGAGTCACTACCTCTGGAAGTGTTGGAGATCTCTTGATGTGGCACTTGGGGACATGGTTTAGGGGTGATGCTGGTGATGCCAGCCAGGGTCATGGGGTTGGGGGCTGTGTGACTTTAAAGGTCTCTTCTCTCTCTCATGACCCTCAGGGTGTCTTTCCTCTCTGATGACTCTCTGTGATTCATTGCTGAGCCACGAACCCACGGGTGGTGGTTTGGGCTGGCCAAAGTAACCCTTGGTCTTGAGGAGACCCACTTGGGGTGATCCACGGCAGCTGGGGATTGGTGAGGCTGCAAGGACATGTCCAGGTAAAGGCAGCCCATGTGGCTCCCTCAGGATGCTGGGCAGGCTGTGGGCCAGCCACCATCTGTGGGGCCCAGCCTGGCACTGGCCAGACACTTAATTTTCTGGCTGTGCCACAGGAAGGGGCAGCAGTAGAGGCTGCACAGTGCCTGCCTGAGATGGGAAGGTTGTTCCCGAGAGGAAGCTGGCTGCTGGCTGAGGGCCTGGGCTCCCAGCTGGGAAGCTGAGGGGCTGGGGCAGCTGTGCAGGGCAGGAACCAGGCTCTCTGTCCCTGCCTCTGGCACCTGCTCCTTGAAGGCAGGGGAAACTGCATATCCTCTGGGGGGGAGGGGAGGGTGAGGCACAGACTGACTCTTGGGGGGATGGCTCAAATGCCTGGCACTCAAGCCTCCCAAGTGACAGGCACTGGGAGTCCATCTCCTGCAAAACCTCCCAGTCTTTGCTCTCTGTCTTCTTTGCACAGCTTGGAAGATGCTAACTTTGTCCTACTTGTCCTTCTCTGACAGCAAGGCCTTGACCCCAATGCTGTGGAGCCTCACATAATCCTAGTTGTCCTGTATTAGCTCTTTGTCATTTATATTTTCCCAGCCAGACTGCACAAATGGTTGGCTACTATTCCCTTTATGCGGCTCCTGGTCAGTGGAGTCTTCGTCTCCAAAAAATTCTTGGCTAGTGAATTCTTTCCAATCAGACAGTTCTTAGTGGCTGCTGAGTTTTCTGTGGGATACCTCTTCCTCATTGCACTCAACCCAGTCAGTTCATGGTAGCTACCAAGTTTTTGGGACAGCTCTTGCTTCATGCATTCATCCTAGTTGAACTGTGCCTGGAAGCAACTGGCATCTCTTTGAGCTCATGCTCAGTGTAGGCTTCCCCTTGAGAAACTTCCCAGTAGCTACAAGCATCTGCAGGGGTCACGCCTAGCTCACTGCAGGCTTCCCATAGGGACGCTTCTAAATACCTATCGTCATCCCCTGGAGTCAGCTCTGGCACACTGCAGGCTTCCCATTGGGAAACTTCCTGGTAGCTTCCAGTATCTCCCAGGGACAGCACTCACTCACTTGCAGGCTTCCCATTAGGAAACTTCCCAGTAGATACCAGAATTTCCCAGAGTCAGCTCTGGCTCACTGCAGGCTTCTCCGTATGACACTTCTTGGTTTCTACTGTCATTCCTTGGAGTCAGCTCTTGCTTACTGCAGACTCCCCACTGGGAAACTTCTCATTAGATAGCAGCATTTCCCAGGGCTTGTAGCTGCCAGGGCTAAAGTTGCTGCCCCAGGCTGCCACAGCAAGCCTGGCGTTCTGAAGAGAACTCATGGCTGTCTCTATCTAGGCAGGAGGTCAGCTGCAAGGTCTTTAGATGCAAGAAGTGCCTAAAGGCGTTAGGCTATATCAGCTCTTTTGTGAGATTCATCTTCGTTTGCAAGACCACCTTAACCAGCTAAGAGAAAAGAGATCTAGGACTGGTGTGTAGAGATTCTGCAGACAACTTTATTTCTACAAAGGGGTCTGTTAGCAAATCCATATACATAGAAACAAGGAGGTTTTACAGGGTTGAGGAGGATTGAGAACTAACCAGTAAAATTATAACTTGAAAACTATGCAATTACTTTCAGGTTTTAGGTGTAGAGGTGGCCAATTACCTAGTAAAGATAAATATCAATAGAAGCTCTAAAAGGTAACAGGGGGTCAGTCTGCAGGGAGATGAACATTCCTCTAACGTGAGTAATTTTAAGGAAGAATTTCTTATCTCAGGGGAGAGGTTCCAAGGTGGCCCTAAAGGGGTATCTGAACCATCCACAGGGTTGGCTCTGGCTTGTGACAGGCTTCCCCATAGGGAATTTCCCAGTAGATATAATCATTTCTCAGGGGCAGCTCTGGCTCATGACAGGCTTCCCCTTGGGGACCCTTCCTTGTAGCTGCCTACTTCTAGTAAAATGTCTACTGTGGAGTCTGATGGGCCACTAAGAATGGAATTAGCTGTTCTCCCTTGGAGAGAAGGCTCTTGGGCACCCACCTTTTTTATAATTAGAAGAGCATATTCCTCCCATAATGCCTCCCTGCTCTATGCAAAACATTTGTATCCCATTGGCTTTTCCCCCCTTGTTCCTCCCCTGCACCCTCTGCAAATTGGTTTGGTGCTCTACCCTTCCCCTGAGCTTCCCTATATAAATCCCTTTTCCCCACATGTCTGGAGTTTCTCATCCCTGGACCCGTTCGGAGAGAACACTAATAAAGCTGCTCTTTAGAATCCCACATGAGGCTCTCGTCCCCTCCTTCAGTGTTGCCAATTCCTAATGGAGCTAAAATCACTCTCGCCTGGGAGCGAGGATGTTGCCTGTGCTGCCAGGACGTCTCTCGAGATGCTTCTCTGGAAAGTCGCAGCGTTCCACCATTGCCCCGCTGCAACATTCTATAGCTCACTGCAGACTTTGCATTTGGATACTTCCCAGTAGATACCAAAATTTTCCAGGGGCAGCTCTGGCTCATTGCAGGCTTCCCCTTAGAAAACTTCCTGGTAGATAGTAGCATTTCTCAGGGGCAGCTGTAGCTTATGGCAGGATTCCCCTTAGGAAACTTCCCAGTAGATAGCAGCATTTCCCAGTCAGCTCTTGCTTACTGCAGGCTTCCCATTGGGAAACTTCTTGGTAGCTACCAGCTTTTCCCAAGGACAGCACTCACTCACTTTCAGGATTCCCCTTGGGAAACTCCCCAGTAGACAGCAACATTTCCCAGGGGTAACTCTGGATCACTGCAAGCTTCCCATTTGGGACACTTCCCAGTAGCTACCAGTATCTCCTGTGGAGAACACTTGCTCATGGCAGGCTTCCCCATAGGAAACTTCTTTGTAGATAGCAGCATTTCCCAGGGACAGCTCTGGCTCACTGCAGGCTTCCCTTTAAAATCCTTCCTTGTAGTTACTAGCTTTTCCTGGTTAAACCTCACTGTAGGCTTTGCATTTGGATACTTCCCAGTAGATACCAAAATTTTCCAGGGACAGCTCTGGCTCACTGCAGGCTTCCCCTTGGGAAACTTCCTGGTAGATAGTAGCATTTCTCAGGGGCAGCTGTAGCTTATGGCAGGATTCCCCTTAGGAAACTTCCCAGTAGATAGCAGCATTTCCCAGGGACAGCTGTGCCTTATGGTAGGATTCCCCTTAAGAAACTTCCCAGTAGATAGCAGAATTTCCCAGAGTTGGGTCTTGCTCACTGCAGGCTTCTCCTTAGGACACTTCCTGATTTCTACCTTCATTCTTTGGAGTCAGCTCTGGCTCACTGCAGGCTTCCCATTGGGACACTTCCTGGTAGCAACCAGTATCTCCTGTGGAGAGCACTTGCTTATGGCAGGCTTCCTCCTAGGAAACTTTGTAGATAGCAGCATTTCTCAGGGACAGCTCTGGCTCACTGCAGGGTTCCCTTTAAGATCCTTCCTTGTAGTTACTAGCTTCTCCTGGTTAAACCTCACTGTAGGCTTTGCATTTGGATACTTCCCAGTAGATACCAAAATCTTGCAGGGACAGTTCTGGCTCACTGCAGGCTTCCCCTTGGGAAACTTCCTGGTAGATAGTAGCATTTCGCAGGGGCAGCTGTAGCTTATTGCAGGATTCCTCTTAGGAAACTTCCAAGTAGATAGCAGCATTTCCCAGGGACAGCTGTGGCTCATGGTGGGACTCCCCTTAGGAAACTTCCCAGTAGATAGCAGCATTTCCCAGAGTCGGGTCTTGCTCACTGCAGGCTTGTCCTTAGGACACTTCCTGATTTCTACCTTCTTTCTTGGAGTCAGCTCTGGCTCACTGCAGGCTTCCCATTGGGACACTTCCTGGTAGCAACCAGTATCTCCTGTGGAGAGCACTCACTCATGGCAGGCTTCCCCCTAGGAAACTTCTCCGTAGATAGTAGCATTTCTCAGGGACAGCTCTGGCTCATGGCCAGATTCCCCGTAGGAAAACTTCCCAGTAGATAGCAGCATTTCCCAGGGACAGCTCTGGCTCACTGCAGGCTTCCCTTTAAGATCCTTCCTTGTAGTTACTAGCTTTTCCTGGTTAAACCTTTACCTCACTGTAGGCTTTGCATTTGGATACTTCCGCGTAGATAGCAAAATTTTCCAGGAATAGCTCTGGCTTACTGCAGGCTTCCCTTTAGGAAAACTCCTAGTAGATACAGCATTTCCCAGGGGCAGCTGTGGCTTATGGCACGATTAGCCTTAGGAAACTTCCCAGTAGATAGCAGAATTTCCCAGAGTCAGCTCTTGCTCACTACAAGCTTCTCCTTAGACCACTTCCTGATTTCTACTTTCTAGTCAGCTCTTGCTTACTGCAGGCTTCCCATTGGGAAACTTCTTGGTAGTTACCAGCTTTTCCCAGGGATAGCACTCACTCATTCTCAGGATTCCCCTTGGGAAACTTCTCAGTAGATAGCAGCATTTCCAGGGACAGCTCTGGCTCACTGCAGGCTTCCCATTGGGACACTTCCTGGGAAGAACTCAATTCGATACTAGGAATCCTTTTCACCCCAGAAGTACAATTAGTACGGACTGCTGGAATGACAATATGGGAGAGAGAACGGGCTTGGTCCCGCAGGGGAGGAAAATATGCCCCTAAATAAGCCCAATTGGAATCTGAATGATGAGATTGGCAGAAGAAATATGAAGGACTATAGATCCTTGATGGTAAAAAAAATTAGAGAGGCTGTTTCCTGTAGCCAATCAAGAGAAAGATGAGACACCAAGTGCTTGGTTGGCTAGACTCAAAAGAAATTTTCAGTTACATTTGAGTGTGGACCCTGAGAGCCTGGAGGGGTAGGTGTTGGTTAAAGTTCAGTTTGTAACAAGATCATGGAATGAATGATATGAGGAGGAAATTGGAGAAGATGGAAGATGGGCAAGAGAAAGGGTTAAAGGAGATATTGAGAGAAGCACAGAAGGTATACCTGAGGAGGGAGGAGGAAAAGATGAAATCAAAAGCCAGAATAATGGTGGTAATAGCTTGAGAAAGTAGGGGTGAGGAAAGAGGAGAGCAAAAGGGAGAAAATGGAGGAAGAGGAAAAAGGCCACAGAGGACCCCTAGAGAATCCTTTGATGGAGAGTGTTTTTACTGAAAGAAAAAGGGGCACTACAAGAGGGATTGTCCAAAATGGAAACAGGATTTGAGAGTGTATAAAGAAACTGAAATTGGTGAGTCTGACGATTAGGGGTGTCAGGGGCTCTTACCGTCTGGGAAGAGTATCTGATGAAGAAGAAATAGAGGCCTTGTTAAATTTGGAAGTTGGACCCCAGGGGGAGGAGTTTGAGTTTTTAGCAGACACTGGAGCAGATAGATCCTGTGTCTTAACATTTCTAAAATGTTGTCAGTCAAGTAAATGTACATGCAGGGTAAAACGTGTTAGTAATGAACCATTCGGCGCATCAGTGATGGAGAAAGTCACCGTAAAAGCGAATTTTAGAAAGACAAGCGTGGATTTATTGTATGTACTGTGGGCAGATCGTAATTTATTAGGTCAGGACTTACAAGTGCAACTAGGAATAGGGGTGGTACCTGAAGGGAAGAAAATGATTGTGAAGCTGTTAGTGTTGAAGGCGGAAGACAAAGAGAAAACTGGAAGGGGGAAGGTGGAATCTATTGGACATACTTCCTATATAAAACAAAATGAAGCCAGTAATTCCCCCGATTAGAATAAAACAGCACCCAGTTTTGGCTGAGGGTAAGCAAGGTTTGATACCAGTAATAAGGGACTTAATAAGAGTCGGGATTTTGGAACCATGCATGTCACCACACAACACTCCTATACTACTGGTCACGAAATCTGATGGCAGCTATCGGCTGGTTCAAGATCTCAGAGAGGTCAATAGACAACCACCATGTATCCAGTTGTAGCTAATCCGTATACTCTCTTAAGCAAGATACCAGCAAGACACGCATGGTTCAGCGTCATAGATTTGAAGGATGCTTTCTTGTCCATTGTCCATTGGAGGAAAGTAGAAACTGGTTTGCGTTCGAGTGGGAAAATGAAACTATAGGGAGAAAGCAGCAACTCGGACTCACTTGCTACAAGGATTTACTGAATCCCCCAATTTATTTGGGCAGGCTTTAGAGGAATTACTGAAACAATTCCAGCCTGAGGAGGAAGTTCAATTTCTGCAATATATGGATGATTTGTTAGTATCTGGAGAGAAAAAAGAACAGGCACAAGTCAAAACAGTAAGACTCCTAAATTTCCTGGGAGAAAAGGGTTTGAAAGTATCAAAAAAGAAGCTACAATTTGTTGAACCTGAAGTAGAATACTTGGGCCATCTAATCAGGTGTGGGTATAAAAAGTTAAAAGGCCCTCGACTTCAAGGAATACCTACATTGCCAGCTCCAATGACGAAAAGAGATGTACAGAAATTATTGGGACTGGTTAGATATTGTAAATTTTGGATAGACGGACACACTAAGTCAGTGAAGTTTCTGCACGATAAATTAGCAGGGGTGTTGTAATTTGATAACCTGAGGTGGAAGAAGGATGTACATACCTTGATATCTTCCGGTTTATCCCAGAATTCCTACTATCCTCTGACCTTCCCTAAGTGACCTTGAAGCACCTTACGGGCTTCAGTATTCTGATTCCAAAGCCCCCGTGTCCCTACCCCATTGGCTGGCAGCCAAAACCACTCCCCATCCCCCGTTCCCTGAATACCTGATCCCTGGAGGGGCTCTGTCTCTTTTCCAGCCACATCACCGCCAAGAATAAACTACGTAAAAGAGCCTCTCTTGCATTCCCTTTCTCATCCATGCAAAGATACTTTGTCTGATCTTATATTAATTAGGAAAGGACACAGTAACCATTTGCACAGGGGGACAGCTTTTTGATTGGAATATGGAAAATGAGAAGCAGTTTGAAAAAATTAAAAGATGTTACGAGAAGCCCCCGTTTTAAGTCTACCAGATCTGCATAAGCCATTTCAACTATTCGTTAATGCAGAAGAAGGGATTGCATATGGTGTGCTTACCCAAAAATGGTGTGGAGTAAGAAAACCGGTGGCTTATTTGTCAAAGCTGTTAGACCCTGTAGTCAGGGGTTGGCCTGATTCTCTGCAATTTTAAGACAGTATTCTCAGCAAGAGACTGAAATATCACAAAGAATGAGCTCCTGGTGAGAAGAAGCAAAGACAGATTTCTCTGAGCAAAATGCAAATTAATTTCACGGGCTTTTGCTCAGCATAGTAAAGGGAACTATAGCAACATAAGCAAGTACATACATCCAAAAGCCGTTGTTGACTGATACAACTGAGACAAAAATTAAAGAGAAAAATCAATAGTGTTCGAAGTTTGCAAACAAAGATGTGAACATCATTCAAATTTCGCATTTGGATTCATAGGTCATACAAAATCAGGTATAAAAGTGACAAAAAAGTAAATTTGAAATCTCTGGATTGTGCTTGTATTGATACAACAAATTTTAGTAACTAGAAATGCAAGTCTTTGTGCAGTGTGTTGTAGGGTCTTAGGTGGTAACTTCCAGGTCCTGGAGATTCAGTGAATTTGAAAGATAATCTACTCTGCTGGATGCTACTGCATATATTACACTGATCAACAATCCTGATCTTTTTCTGTAGATGGCCTGTCATGACACCAGCATCAAATGCTGTTTTATTTCTCTTGTAGACTGGAAATTACTTTGCTTGGAGACTCACAGTCTATTTGGGAATAACAAGAGAAAAATTCAGACTGGATTCAATCCATAAAGAAGTGATGGGAGAGAAGATTATTAATGGCAGCCGTAGTTTCCTGTGTGGGAAAAGAAGAACAGGAAAAAAAAAATCCCAGAAGCCAAAAAAATCGCTCCAGAGTCTTATCTGTTTTACAGTATATAACATCAATTTGAATTGAGATAATGACTTTAGTTGATAAAGGCTCTGTAAAACACAAAGCCTTTGAGTAAGCAGTTTGATTTGTACTTTATGACCTTCAGGTTGAAACCTGGTTTTTATGCACAAGATTATTAGATGAGAGCTGACCTGAAGCTCTCAAACCTTGTCATTATTAAGAAATAGCAGGTGACTGAAGAACTTAGTGTAGGAATTTCCATTGAAGATTTCCAAGGAGTGGTTTCCAGTGCAGCATGACTCAATAAACTCATCAATAACCAAGAACCAGGTTAAAAAAAATAATACCAGCGTACACATTAGACAAAGGGTCTAGTGTTATCCTTATAGAGGGAGGAATTAGCAAATACATAGCTTTACCTATGTAAATGGCTTTTTTTTTTTTTCTTATGGAAGGAACACACTGAATCCCATGGCTATCCACATTTATAGAATTGTGAAAATTTCCACATGGGGAGGGTCTAAGACTAGAAGTGATGAACGATGTGTAAAATATGGCTTTCTTCCAAAAAATTGGAGGCTTCACTCTTTTTTAGTACATGTAAGGGAAGTAAGAGGGGCAGTGTAATTCAGTTGTAAAGGTATCTTCAGGAAGAGAAAATGGTAGGTATTTTAAGATTTTTCCAGCTCACTAAAAAAAATAAAATGTAATGCAAGTAAATGTTCTGGACTTAAAACTGTATAATTTAGATGAGAAAAATTAAGTACATTTTTACAAAAGCCACAATTACTCAATTATGCAAACCGCCAAGATAAGTGGTAAATATTGACAAGAACAGTATTTTTGTTACCACACTTATTCTTGAGATCTTCAAATTAAGCTTGGATTATTTCTGGGCATACATGTTGGCTGAATTCAAATTACTGAGGTTAATATTAAAATAATTGAGAGAAATTCAAGATACATTAGAAGTCAAAGAAATGGCTAGTTCTTCCTAGCTTTCAGGTTTATCATCAGCATTTCTAAATCTACCTTTTTAAGCCAGTGTACTGTGTATTCAGTAGCAATACATGGAACAGACCTAATGGATGTGTGTGTGTGTTTATTTATTTGTAAATAAGTAGTGGTGAAAAAGGGAAATAGGTTTCTGTCCATGTTCTGCAAAACATTTCTCTCTTCTTTCCTCTCTTCCTCCAAAAACTCTCATGGTCATTTCCTAACAGTCAGTTTACAACTGAGAAGGATTTATCTTAGGAGGATAAGAAAGCTTGATGGAGGTAATACTTAGCAAAATGGATTTATGTCTGAATTACCCATAGCCCTTGCAGTTTAATTGATCAATTCATAAAACATATTGAAAGAGATGGGGCAAAGCTGCTTCCATATACAAATATGTATGTAAATATCTTCCAGCTGTATAATCTGAACAGTGGTAATACAGCCCACTAATTTCTGCTCCAAATTGCAAAGCCTGTGAGCAGGTGGACAGTCAGAACAGCACTGTAGTTGACATCAGGACTTTGCTAATAACACTGGATTGGTGACTGTGGGTTGCTAAGCCAAATATTTGCAATGCAGAATTAGTCTATATTCCCTTATACTTTTATATCAACCATGGGGAGTCTTTATTTTTAAAAGCCTAGTTGCAGAATTCTAAGGTTCTGGTTTTCAAAACAACAGCCTGGAATTAGAAGACTGTCTAGTCAAGGAAATGCTTTTTCATGCAGAAGGTTGCCTGATTTTTTTAGTTATTGAAGACTTTGTACAAATAGGGAACTCATTTTGCAATGGGCAAATCTGAGCAGACTGGGAGCAGCCAGAGATACCTGGAACGTTTGTGTAGTTGTGATGAAACCTCTTGATTAATTTAATATCTTCAGAAGCAGCAGATACTATGGATTATTAATGCTCCAGATGCCTGAAAGCATGCTTGTGGTACAAATGGAGACCAAGGCAGGGCGTCCCTAATTTATCATTGGACACAAGCTCACACGGTGCAGCTGCAGAGCCTGGCAGGTGTGGGAGGTCACATCCACAGCAGGAGGTGCTGGCTGGAGGCAGAGTCTGTTAGTTCAGAGGCACTCTTGGGTGCATACAGCTTCCAGGCTGTCAGCCTCCATGGGTTGAGTACTGGCAGCAGTAGTCTGAGGGGGTCTGCTGGCATGAAATTCATCTGGGAAATGTTACCTCAGCAGTGAACTATATTGAAGCATTATCTTCAGCAATGTACCACTTGCAATCTTGATAATCTTGCTGAAACTTCCCTCCTAAATCCCTGTGCATGTAAAATCGATTGTTTACAATGCAGCTTTTACATGAGAATGCCTTGTTATCACATGCTGTGTCAGGTGTATATATATATATATTTTTTTTTTTTTTTTTTTTTTTTTTAGATCAGTACCAACAGTATTTTCTTCCAAGCTAATTTTCCTAGCTTACCTTATTTTTCTTCCTGTTTACCCATAACAGAGCTATTTCCAAACTGTTTGAAGTCAGCAGAAACACTACTAGAGACTTCAAAGGAACCTGAATGTGTTTCCAGGAACAGAACAGAGTGTGCCTCCTATGCTGGAGGATCAATTAACCCAGGGAATGTGAAGTGCAAGCAGAGACAGCACCAGGCTCTGTCTTTCCCACAGAAAAGCATAATTCTTCTGAGCAGAGAAGATATTTGTGCAGATTACCTGTCATGTTTGGAGAGGTATGTTTAGGGTGGCATTGTGTAGTCTAAGAATTTTAGAACTTCACATTTTAATCTGTGACTGGTGACAAGATGAGTTTATAGAATTAAACAGTTTGCTGGTGGAAATAGCTATACATCTTGCTTCTAACACATTTTTGCACTGAAAATGTATCCTGAATTAAATCTGATTTGATTTCAGTGAATCTGCTAGTTAATGTTTCTATTTTGCAGTCCCATGCCTCGCTCCACAGAGCCTGGTTGATTTTAAAGCAGACACAATGCATTTCTCTTTACCACTGACCCACTTCATAAGCCAGCTTGGATTAGTTGTGTTGTCTTAATATGACTTTTTTACTGAGGTTCTAATTGCCTTATCTTGAATGGTAGTAATTATTGCCAAACCAGTTTGGTTTTTTTGTTCTTTTTTTGTGTTTTTTTTTTTTAAATTACTGTTCCAAGAATGATGGCCACTTATATCCGTGTGCTTTATGATTTTCTAGTGTATCCAGATATATCAGCTGGTTTTTTTTCTTGTGCAAGGGAAAATGCTCTGTCTGCTCTGAAAAACACATCTAGATTAATCCTCCCTGCAAGGCTAAAATTTGTGAGCTTAGTGGCTTTGGTTGATGGTCAACAAAATCAACTAAATGTATCTGTAATTTTCTGTGTTTATTGTTCTATCAATTATAACTGATAAAATTTGCTTTGTGATTTTTGTCCTGCAATTTGCTTATCACTCAGCATTTATCCTGTCTTACACAATAGGACACATTTGCTGCTTGGATTTACAAATGATTCATAAAGCAAGATCCCATTATATCTCATACTGGTTTCTATTTTAATTCTTATCATACCTCTATATCATGATAAACAAGCACAGACATTGCTCAGTGAATGACTTTCCTAATACAGATACCTGAAGATAAATAAAATATTTTTTATTTTTATTTTTTAATTCACTTGGGAGAAAATTTCCTCTTTTAAGCATGAATAGGAACTTATATTGGAGGGCAGCTTAGGCAAAGTTAGTGATTATTTATATTGTGAACAGAATTATGATCAAAATTGTACATACAGAAGTCCAACAATTTACTTGAGCAATTAGCCTGAGGCTAATGTGCTTCCTTGACTGGTGATGTGACTCCGTGAGCTCTGTGTTTTAAATAATATTATCCACATAATTAATATAGATTGAGGAGATGTTCAGAATTATAATGAATATGGTAACTCTTCAGCTAAACAGATAATTATATCAGGAGGAAAGAATTAGCCAAATTGTGCTGGGTTTTGGCAGACACTAACATTGGATAGCTATATTTGGCTTCATTTGTCCCCAGCTGATACAGGCGACCCAGTCTCCAGAGACAGACAGATGGACGTGGTTCACTCTGTCACCTGGTTCACTGTCTTCTTGTCTGTGGTGCTCTTCTTATGGCAAAAAGCTGCTGCTGGTAAAAATTTGGCACAGAGACTGATGAGCAAAGCATAGGAGCACAGCAAAGATTTGGAGTATTGAAATATTGTTAAAAACTCCTTCATCCTCACCTCCTTTATTTTGTGTGATTTTTTAATTAATCAAAGCTTTCTTAAGCCAAGGCATTAAGGTTCAGAGGAAAGTTGTTATTTTGGATTCAGCTACTAGAGTTTTAGCCTCTTGGAAATAGTTAAAATTACTCTTAAGTGTTCTTAATTTTGAAACATTTTGATGCCAGTAATTTGCCTACTGTTTCTTACTTTGGTCTTGGCAGTTTTAAATTTCACTGCACACTGGTTTAATACCTGCTTATGTGCCAAGATACTAATTACGAGTTATAAAATAAAAATTGCCTAAAACTAGGCCAAAATGTTCTTCATGTGGGAAAGGGAATATGCATACGTTATGTAACTATAAAGGTCTTTCCCAACACTAAAATCCCCAGAAGTAAGGATTTTTTACAGAGACAAGACTTCCTGAAGAAGAGTCTTTGTCCAAAGATGCTTAAATCAAAATAAAGGTCAAGATTTCAAATGTCATAAATGCAGAACATATGCATGTGTGTATATATATGTTTCTCTCTCTGTATATTAGCTTAGAGCATACTATTTGTTTTTATGTGTTATATATCAAGCAATAAAATCAAAATTATATGCATATAGATGCATAGACATGCATGTTTTATGTTATATGTGTAGTCTTTAGGTGTAAAATATAAACATATAAATACATGTATATAACCATATATAATACTATGAACAAAGCATGAGGCCCTGAATATTTTTATGCTGCTTATTGACTACTTTTTTCTTAATTCTGTCCTTTCCTAACTTTATTCAGATTCACTCATAAAAACGCTGTTTCTACAAAAGGTATAAAATTTATTATGTTGTCACAGCCACTACATGACCTCTTCAAATTATTTTGTGTTTCAAAAAATGCATTTACTGAGGAGTGCAAATATAATATGCTTGGAAAAAAAAGTGTCCCTCTTACCCAAGTCTTCTCCTGTTTCTAGTTTCACAGTTTGTTTGGTAGATTAAAGGATTAACTTTTATGGTGCAATTTTCCTGTAGCATTTTCCTGTCAGCCCCAGTGAGGACTAACATCTTTCCTTGTACTGTGAGATAGTGTGATACAACTTCCTCCCTCCAGAGAGTTAGATTTTCTGGTGCATTCATAGCACTGATTTTCAGTAGTGCTTAATCTTTTTAGTGCCTAAAAGTATAGAAACAGTAGGACTGAAAGTAAAAACAAAATTGAAATAATTTTGTATTTGTTGTGTGAAAAGAGTCATTCACCCTTGGCAATTGTAGTAACAACTCTATAATATAGACCTTAATTGTGGACCGCTCTTATGGCATCCTCTATTTTTATCAGGTTTCTATCCAAGTGGTGTACATTCACTTTTTGTAGGCAAAATAATGGGAACTCTCGTTTTTCTTGAAGAGTATTCACCTCACTAAAATTATTCAGAGAGAAAAAAGAGTTTTAATTTTTTTCATGCTCAAGGACTGTTAGACAGGAATATAATTCGGAGCTATAAATACAGTTCTACTAAACTTTTTTTGTCATTAAAATGAAGTTATAAACCCCTTTTGTATTTATCACAGAATCATAGAGGAAATTACTCATTAGGGCTGGAAAAGAAATCCAAGATCACTGAGTCCACCCTTTGAACAAACATCACCGTGCCAACTGAAACACAGCATGTCCATGTCCAATTGCTTCTTGACCATTTCTGGGTATGGTGACTCCACATCCTCCTTGGGCAGCTTGTTCCAGTTCTCAACCACTCTTTCAGTGAAAAAATCCTTCCTGGTGTTTGACCTGAACCTCCTCTGGTGGTTCATAGCTTGAAGCTATGTTCTCTTGTTCTGTTGCTGGTTCCCTGGGAGAAGAGGCTGATCCCCACCTCGCTACAGCCTCCCTTCAGGGAGTTATAGAGAGTGGTAAGGTCCCCCTAAGCCTTCTTTTCTCCAGGCTGAACAATCCCAGCTCCCTCAGGCACTTCTCATGGGACCAGCTCTAGACCCTTCACCAGTTCTGTTGTCCTTCTCTGGAGTTGCTCCATCACCTCAATGTCTTTCTTTTGGTGAGGGGCCCAGATCTGGACACCTAGTTGTGGCCTCACCAGTAAATACAGGGGAAAATCCCTGCCCTGGCCCTGGCCCTGCTGTTTTTGTTACAGGTCAGGGTGCCATTGGCCTTGTTGGCCACCTGGGCACACACTGGGTCGTGTTTAGCTGCTGACCAGTACCCTCAGGTCCTTTTCTGCCAGGCAGCTTTTCAGCCACTCTGCCTCAAGCGCTGCGTGAGTTATTGTCACTCAAGGCTAATGACCAACACTGTCTTGTTGAACCTCATACTGTTGGCCTTGCCATACTGATCCAGCCTGTCCAGATCCCTCTGCAGAGCCTTCCTGCCCTCCAGCAGATCAACACTCCCACCCAGCCTGGTGTCGCCTGCATTACTGTTGCAATGTCTTAAACTAGGACATTAAAACTTCCTGCTGATTTTAATGACCTTTGAATCAAACTCCCAGTGTTTTACTTGCTTTTAATTTTGTTTGATTTCCACTGTTTCAGAGCATTTTCAGCAAACAAAACAAACACCCAAACACACAGGAGAATCCTGGTGAATTCTCCAGTAGGAGATGAAATTTATATGTAGTCTACCAGTTTAACTACTCCATGACTCAGGGAATGACATGCAAGGTGAATTTATAAAATCAAGCTTGTAACAAGGAGACCAAATGGGAGGTTTAATTAGTAAGACAAATATTTGTAATCCCTGCACATTGCTCTGTTTGTGCAAAGTATTTGTGTCCTCTATCCACTGTTGTGTTAATGAAGCCCCAAAGTATCTCACTGACTTCCAATGACTTACACCACTGATGTTGTCCAAACACCCACAGAGCTGAATATTAAATAAATAATGCAAAAATCGAGAATGTTTTTGTGGCTGCATCAATAAAAACCTTTAGTGGCTTAAGTATTCTACAGGCTTGAACTCCTTTCTTTATGAAGTAAATACAGGCAGCTGCTGGTTCTTGCTAGTGGTCTTGCTGAAAATCAAAAAAATTCTTTGGGACAGGTTGTTTGGTGTCCTATTACCAACTTCTACATTTTGTTAGGAATAAAGGACTCCTGACAGGATGAGTTTAGGGCAAACACATCCTTTGAAGATGAGAGCTCAGTGTAATTACAGTGTAATCAGTATATGCAATAGATGACATCCCTTACAATCTTAAGCAAACAGAAAATTGCCTATATGTTCTTCATTTCTATGGTTTTTATTCCTTTTAAACAAATTATTTTCAGTTAAAAAAAATCTACAGTAGACAAAAATTCAGTATTATATAAGCCCATGATTTGTAATTAAGTAGGAAAATTTCAGTGCCTTCTCTCCTTTTCTCACATGTGCATTGCCGTCATATCACATCCTCCCCTAATTTTCATGTCAAAATAGTAGGGGAAATGAAGCAAAAGAAACTCATCATGTCTTCCTTGTCAAGCATAACAAGTAGGAGGCTCTACAGGCTATATAAATTATCTGCCATTTTCCTCTGGCCAGGAAATTAATTTGCAACTGTTTTAAAAACTTTTAGTGATCATCAAAATGAGTTAGCATTCAGAAGTACTGAAGTACAACAACACAGAAAGAGAAACCTTACGCTTATCTTCCTATGTGCTAGTTGCAGTCGTATCTCTAGTCCTAGCTAGAAGGAAAAATAGAGATTTTAGCTGATACTGACTGAGTGCTTAGTTCTGGAATAACAAGCTTGAAGCTACTTTTGTCAGTTTTCCAGCAGTGCAAGAGAATTAAAATCTGAAGGCTAAACAGATTTTCTGTCTTGAGCCTTGTCTCACTGACCTGAGTCTCTGTCCATTACACAGAGCTGGCCATTTACTGTGACCCTAAAATCAAATGCATATGTGTAAGACTTACGTTCCTCATGAGGTCTGCAGCATATGCTTGGAGATTGCTTTGGACATCACAACAGCCACTGATAACAGATGCAGCCTGTGCTTGGCTCAGCTGCTCCCAAAGCTGGGAATATGAACTGCTTGGCAGCCTTTAGACATCAAAACCACATTGTATTTGTGTGACTCTGCCCAGGAGTGTTAGCTGTCCTGGAGTTGCTCACAAACTGCAGGAGACTTTAGGGCCACAGCTCAGCTGTCTTGCACCACATCGCTTGGTGTCCCTAAATCGTATCTGCATCTGCTTTACTTGGTGACTGTCAGTGGGGAAGGGGAGTGTTTCATTCCAAACCCTCACTTGATGCAAATCAGTGTCACCCATGTGAGCAGGGCGATAGCACTGTATGCTGGCCCATGCTGTGATTTGTCCTTGAAGTGTATTTTCCTCTCCTCATTAAATGTTAGGGACTCTCACAGACCAAAAGTATTACTTCACATTACCAAAAGCATGTTTTATTCATGTGTTAATAATGTCCTAGATAATTTAATATAATGTATCCTTAACTTGGTATTTAATGCAAGTAACACAACTATCATAAAGAAGCACACATAATTTTATGCCAAGAGCATTCTAGCTGTCTATTCCTGGTATCCACATGAAAAGCTGTTACTCTGGTGTATCTTCTGGGCTAAATATTTTTATACATTTCAGACCTACTTGATTGAATAAAAAAAAAAACCCAAGAAAATATATTAGCTAAATTTAGTCTAATCACAAAGCTTTTTCTTGAAAAGGTTTCTTTCAGAACATACATGGAATCTGAGCTGATAAGTGTTTTAAAAAGAAAGAATGTTCTCTAGAAACTTTTTCCTCCTTTTGTTGTTTTCATTTGTAAGCATATTGTTTATCTTGAAAATCTTGTTCTGTTCTACAGGAAATTATTAATTTCCTCTGTCTGTTTCCATTTTTCATATGCTTGCTCTGTGATTTTCAGGCTCTGTTGCTTCCTTTAGTTGCTCTACCATTTGCAGGGGAGAGGGGAAAAACACTGCCCATTTTTATTTTATTCTTCTCTTCCATTTTCCCTCCCCTGTTGCATTTGTGCAAGTCCTGTCTTACCTTTTTCATGCTATTTTCTCTCAGAATTTCATTGATAGGAATTTTAAGAGTATTTTTTTCTTTTTGACACAGATTTATTACATTTTTCTAATTTCACTAGGGAAGAAACAGATTTAACCAATAGCATCTGATCATCATACATATTTTGTAATGAAAGGATTAGACTGAGGGCAACACTGTCTGGGGAAAGCTGTAACATTGACTTAGACTTGCATCTTACTACCAGTACTATTCCAAAAGAAAGGGAAAATGGGGGATAATTTAATGTATTTCCATTTACACATTCCCAGTTTCTATATAGAGGTGCCAAGGAGCTGATTTTCAGAAAAGTGGTGGGAATGGGAAATAAATTTAGTCACGAATCCTAAACGAAGTGCGCCAATGTGCAGAGCTCTGGGTGACACTGAGCAGACTTGGAAAGGGTTCTGGTTGGATTTGAAATGACTACACATGGGAAAATGTGTCAAGCCATCGAGGATGAGGTCAGGGTGTCTGTTTTTATTTCAATCATGTCAATAGTCTTTGATAATGCTGACAATCCTGTGTGACTGTGAGTAGTTTGTGTACTGCTCTAGATTGCAGTTTCGTGAATCACAGCTCTTTATTTACCACAAAACCTTTTCAAGAAGCAGAAAGAAATTACCTTTCACTTTGATTCTGTTAGCAGGAAAAAAATAATGAGTACACAGGGGAAGTTTTGCTTTGCTGGGTATTGCAAGGCAGGAGTCATATTGGGGATACGGGCTCAGTGGAGCCATGCATGGAAGATCTGTATCCCAAGGAAAACAGAGAATCTGTTTCAGAGGAATTCAATAGCACATGTAAATATAGATGATTAGGGAAAGTGTGTAACACTGACTTTGTATAGAAGAGTAAAGAGGGAACAACTGAGTAACATTTTCAAAAGTAACACTCTAAAATCCAAGGAAACTCCTTCAAAATCTGCTCCAACTCCACTTTGAAAGTTCAGAAACCACAAAAGAAATGTAAGTTTTCTTAATGCTATTGAGTGATATTTCACTGTCAGACGTGGGGAATGTCAGAGGTGTTGCCCTTAATTTGGGTATATAGAGGTGACCCCTCCCAAAGAGCTTTATACTCCTTGGTAACATCTTTCTGAACATTTCCTTCCTGGTCTTGCAAGCCTCAGCCAGCCCTCTGTGTATTGAAAGAAGTTCTAGTACTGAGATCTTTTTCTTATCATGCCTGGAATCTCTAGCTTCTGAAATTTATATTCACCAAAGGTATCATAAAATGTAGTGGGAATTATGAAAATTTGGTAGATACAGGAAAGAGTCGGTAAATGTATTGTAAACAATCATAAGATAGCCTAGAAGGTCCAGGTCAATCAAAATGTAGTCCTTCAAAAAAAGCTGATACTTAGTTCACGTAATGTTTCTTAAGAAAAATACATTAGCTTCTGTGTGTGTGTGTTTTAACATTTCTACTGCTTTACCACTTTTTAAATGAAGCTGAAGGAATGTCTGCATGCTACAGATCTGCCTTTTTCTCTGCAGGAAATAATGTTCTGTAATGGTGAGGCACAGATATTCTCATCTATAGTGATATCAGCTTATCTTGTAAGGATGTTAGTTCATATTCAAGGTTGCTTTGTAATAAAAGGTGGTTTAAGTTATTGTGGTTACCCAGCTGCATCTCCTTCCCCTAAAAAAATCTCTTGAGCTTGGGCAGAAGTGTGATGGCAAGGTGAAAAACAAGCAAACAAACAAAACCAAAACCTGAAAAGTTTCAATTTATAAGTAACTAAAAAATGAACTTTAATGCTCAGTCTTCAGAAGGACAGAGCTATTTCTGAATGCTCTCTGTACTGAAGTTATTGGAGCCAGTGGCAGGCAGTGCTACTCCACATCAAAGTCACACTCAATGCAGTACTTTGCCACAAAGCTGTCAGAACTCCAATAGATGGAAATATTGAGCCATCTTGTATTTCCTAACACATTTCTAGAACTGTCATATCATAGGTTGGTCTTACCTGTGGGTATGATTGGCCCCTGTCAGTTCTTGTCACATTTGTGCTCATCTAGCACCAGGGAGCAGTGACTATCAGGAGCAAGATACTTCCATCTTCTGCACCAAGGATGACATTTGCTTATCCTGTCCTGTATATATGGAGCTGGGAGATGCAGTATCACTACAGATCTCCATGCCTTCTCATCAAAATGTGCTCTTCTGTTGCACAACTTATATAAATGTTTGACTATTAGAACAGTCAAGTTTTGTAATATGTGTAAGCAGTCATTAAGCACACTATGCTTTTTCAATCAGTTTTTAATTTGCACATTTATCTTGGCTTTTTTTGTAATTGCTATGAAATAGAGTTTCAGATTATTATTTACCTGCTGTGTTACAATTAGCATGTTCCTACTAGCTTCAAAATAGGAAACTTAAGATGAACATCTGAGTCTAATTAACAGTTCATGTCACACTTTACAGGAACTGATGCTTGTTGCTTTTGGCAGAGTTAAGAGCCAATAAAATAACATTCATAATGGTCATACTAGGGTGCCAAACTTTAAAATGTAATTAGTAAAAAATGAATGTAATCTGACTTCTGGAGAGACTGCTATTTGAGGAAGAGGGGGATATTACATTATGTTTAGGAGAAAAAATAAAACTGCATTCTTCACAGTGCAAATTAGCACTCAGTAGAAGCTGGATTCCTTTTTTGTCAGCACTATAATGTATAAAGATCACACAAAGGAAATGATGGGTTAGATGTCTCCTGCACAGAGTAGTTTGAGAATAGCAATTTTCATCCAGTTAACCTTGTCAGGGGGCCTGAAAATCCTGATTTGTACTTCTCTCAGCACTTCCTTGAAGGGTTAATCTAATGGTATCACTGGAGATCCTATGAATTCTGTCTGGGAATTGTCAGCCTTATTCTAATTAAATAGGAGCCTTGGAAGAGAATTACTCTTGAAATTTATTACAAAGAGTGAATTCTTCATTGCTCTTCAGAAATAGGTGTTCTTGTCCCTGGCAGAAATACTCCCTTCCTGTCCTTCCCCTGGTAAAAGGCCTATGGTCCCTCACATAAATCTGCCTGATTCTGACACTGGTATTAACCTTCAGTCCTGCTCTTTATGTTCTTCCTCGTTTGCATTTTTCAGAATGTTTTCTTTTATTTTCTACTTGTTATATGGTATCCTTAAATCCTGGTCTCGCTTCACTGACTTTCTTTTGGGGGGTGGGGGCAGCAAGGGGTATGCAGACCATGGGGCTAACTAGTATTTTGTTTTTTACCTTATTATCACTTTTTTCCCCTAACATTCTTACAATAAGTTTTTCAAGGTTCCTATTTAATTAGACACTGGCTAACTATTCTCAGAGATTAGGGTGAGATTCAGGGATGTTCTCATGTTACTAAACAAACAGTGAAGGTGCTAAAGAATGATCAAATGGTTTAAGTACCAGGAGTATGAAGGAGATTTTGGTCTTTGAAATGTGTTCACAGTAGGAACTACCCTAGGGAGATGGAGACTGTGTGAGTACTGGAACAATAGAATTTTAGATCTGTCAGGATTATAGGGGAGTTCTATTAAAGAAAGAGGTTGCAAAGTTTCGTTGGTACCTGAGAAGAGGAAAATCAGTTATACAAGAAACTTAAGTGTATGAAAGACTAACAAACAGCAGGAAAACAAACTAGAAAAAGTGCAAATCTTCATGTGAATAATAGAAAACTACATAGAGGTAATGACAAGACCTTTTTCATGGGGACTATAAAAGGGATAATCAGTAAAATACAGCTGCAATTCTTCTAAAATTACTTTGCAAAACAAGACATTAAATTCTAGTTATCCAAAATAATGCTGCAAAATATGGTAACTGAATATAGTGAGGTTTGCAAACCTACCAATCTTCATGCCACTGAAGACAACAGAAGATTTGTATTAGTCAATGAGTTTACATTGTAAAACACCAGGAAGTGTTTAGTTTCCAAAGAAGTCCCATCTTCATTTTGGACAGAAAGGCAAAATCTTCAAATGTTTTTAGTTGGAGCTCAGTCCATTCACCAGAAAGATAACTGCATAGCTGCTTCTGGGAACTATCTGGGACTTGTTCTATTTTTGTTGTTGTTATTTCCCACAAATGTACAACAAATCCACAGTCATTAAAGCTAGCAGTTGGAAACACATCAGATTTTTCAATTATGTGCCCAGGAAACTCCAGGTTTGTCACTTAGCACATATTTCATCTTGGTCTCAGGTCTAGACTCTGCAGTCATTTACACATTAACACATACTACTGGCACAAACTTCAGTAGAGGTTTTTTTCTGGCTTGGCTTGCCACAGAACAGCTATTTGGTGTCTACCTCCTCATGAGCATAGTGTTAACATTTTAATCCTGACCTGCAGTCAGATCATCAGCATGGAAACACAGGACACTTAAAGGAGATTCTGACCTGACTGCTCTAGACAGACTCATTCCCTCTGGAGTTTTTCTGACCTTCAGCTGCTGCTCCAGACTTTCTGTCTCTCTCATCTCCATCTCCCCTCTGTTCTCTCTATTCTTCCACATTTGCAGCTTGGCAAATCCATAAACCTACATGGCTAACCTCTGACATACCATGTAGACTCACTGCAGAGATCTCCCCATTCATCTTCCTTATTATTTTAAGGAGCACTAACTGCTCCATCTCCTGAGTGAAAAGCAAAGTGCTGATGTGTTCATTGTGTTGTATGTCTAATCCTCATAGATGCAGATGATCCTTGGTTCTCAGCTTTCATTATAGTACTATTTGGAGAAGCATTTTTCCTCCCACTTTTTCTCCTCTCCAAGAGTACAGCACTTGCCGACTTCTACAAAAAAACCAAACCAAACTAAAACAGTCCTGAAACAGTTTAAACATTCGTTGTTGCTTAATGTGTAAGCTTACTTAGATTGCCAAAATAGATTAAAGGAGAACATTTTGGTTCAAATAGCTCCTAGAGAAAAGTGGAGCTATTCCAAGCCTCTTGGCTTTCCAGCTACATATGGCACTGCTGCCTGACAGCTTCTGTTAACTTGTTTTTAATTGTACCACAACTATTATTACAAACTGTAAAGACTAAATTTCTTCCTCTGGGTTACACTTGCACAATTTTTTAGCAGAATTGCTTTGTCAAAAAACAGAGATTTAACATCTACAGCAATTTTTGGCTGTAATGAAGAGGTTCTATCCTGCACCAAAACAACCATGGCAGCCTTTTGTGAAATGACTTTTAACCAGTAACATCAACCAAGGTCAGTTCTTTGGACTGATCTGTTTTGGTACTGGCCATGAAATACATGGAGGCAGTGGAGAAAACGCAGTGCCTGGTGGTTCAGTTATAAATGGCACAGAGCTGGGATTTTGGTCCCAGAGTTGTCGCAGAGGCAGCTGAGCAGTGGAGAGTTGCACCACCAACCAACTCCAAATGGAGAAACACACTGAGGCTGCAGAGACTGCTCTGGCTTTGTCTCCCTGCCCAGATTCAGACTGGCACTGTCAGCTGGCTGCTACAGACTTCTCTGGGTGAAAGAAAGGCGGCTTTGTAACACTGTCAGAGAAGAGCCAGAGCATCCCAGTGCTGTGCCAAGGTGTGGCAGATTTCTAGTCACACCTCTCCAGAACTAAAGGCTCACTTGCACTGTGGGAGAGAAGGAGATGCATTCTATTTTTATGAAACAACAAAAAGGCCTGTATTTCCCCTCAATGTCTTTTATCATGTTACCAAATCTCCCCTATGAGGCTTTTTTCTCTGAGGGACCATTTTCAGCTCCAGAGGCCTTTTATGTCATATGTTTTGCCTGGTATTCAGACGTAAGAATATAATGTTTACTTCTCACCCTTTAGAATTTAAAAGCAGCTGAGACACCACTGTAAAACTCATTCTTTACCTTTCAGTATACAGGACAGTATATTAGTCTGTCTTTTTCCACAGTGGAATCCACTGAGGATTAATTTCCTTTTAAAGATGGCTGCTTATGGTGGCACATCTGTTTGTATCCTGACTAGATACAGAAGTATTATTTTTCTGATAATCTTTCAGAAGTTCTTTGGCAATTCAGTCTGCCTGAGTTAGTTCCATAAGTTGCAACAATATATATTCTGTCTTTGCAGGTAGAAATGCCATTTAGAAAAATTGATCCTAGTGTGGTGAGCAGCAGACCTGTGAACTTTACTGAAATCCCCCTTACATATATGGTCTTAAGATGCTTCCATTTTAAATGGAAATAAGATGGAAATTTTATTGCCATTAAAAGTAAATACTTAAAAAAAAGACCTATTTATTTATTTCTATTAATATTAAGTTCAAGTAAGATATTTCTGCTTGGTCTGGCCTTGCTTTTGTAAAGAACCCAAATTTTATGTTGTCATTTCTAATTCTGAATGGCAATAATGCCTTTAGTACAGGACCCTGTTCTAACTGAGTGAATACAATTTTCAGAATTATTATTGTGGATGGCAAAGATCATACCCAACATATTTTCCTCTGTCATAGTTCCTTTCCAGATTTTATAATACTGGAAAAGCTTTTAGTGATTTCAAAGTTTTTACTGAATGAGCCAAGACTCCCAAGGAAAAAAATGAAGTGGGAAGATATAATTGAAAACTGTACCCTAATACACACAAGGAAAAAATTAAGATTGCATAGATCATCTTGAAGTTTTGTAAGATATTGTTAGGTAAGATTAAATTTCTGTGCTAATTCTAGCAAAAGTTAATTTAAAACTTTCCTAAACTTTCCTTGGAATGTGACTTTAGAGAGAGCTGCAGTTGTTCCACAACATTAGAAATCCAGCCATCCAGTCTCTCCATACATATGATTCCATTATTTGGATCCACGTAACTGTCTAAGAATGAGGACTCTTGATTCTGGGTTCACTGCTGACACTGACTTCAGTTTTAAATGGCTGTGTACCTCCTGCCCCTCTCCTGCTTCCTGTGCAATTTACTTTTAGAACAGAAGTACATGGGGCATCCTTAGGTCATGAAGCATCTTTATACCTCATGCTGGAGCAAGAAATGAAATATGAAAATACACAGGGCTGCACAGATTAGCTCAAGTTTCTGGAAAAGCAAAAAGGCCTTTTTGGAAGAGAGCAGAAATTATGAACATGGCTGTGGCTTGAAATGCATCATGATGAAGATACATGTTTTATTAGGTAGAAATCAGCTCAGGAGATAAATTTGCCTCTCTCTTATTGTGTAGCATGGAACAGCACTATGCAAATTTATATGCTTCAGGCTATAGGCTATGCACTTGCAGATTCATAATCACAGTATAACGTGTACTGTACAAATATATTTATACTGTATTCAGACCATGATAGTTTGGGTGTTACTGAAGTGGATATCTACACCAGCATCCCCATTTACTAGGTGTATGAAAAATCAAACCTCTTGTATATGTCTATGTAATTCCAAGCAGAGCCAATTTCTTGTTTTTCTTTACCATTTATTCAAATCTCTGAAAGAATCACAGCATAATCATGAGAATTACTAACCCCTTTCATTTTTATTTTAACTTCCTAGGTTTTAGGCAGAGAGAATGACTTATTTGCATGTCATCACAATTACACAATCTTTCTCTAATATTTTAATTAACGCAGATACAATTGCTGATAGTGCACTTATTTTCATTTTATTACAAGTGAAGTTCAGGATTTCCAGAGTGACCCAGAAAATTTAATGAAACAGCTAACTTTTATGGTTTTAAACTGATTAGATTGTTCTACATCTAGCTATGTCAGTTTATTTTAAATAGATGTTAAGCAAATTTTACATTTATATAACAATTTACTACAAAAATGAACTGCAAATAAATACATGGTCCAACATCTCATTCCCAACAGATTTTCTATTTGGCCAACATCTGATTAAGAAGTTCCACTTCTGCTTAACAATTGTTAACTGCTTCTGACGAGTGTCTGCCTGGGAATATTCTGAAAATATAATCCTTGGCCATGGTACAGCAAGCAACATTTGCTTAGGTTTTGGCTAAAAATACACAGCCAGAATTTTTGATGTCAAGATGGTGACTTTGGAACTTTAAAAGGTACAGTAAGGCAAACCTTGCAGCAGTTTTCCACATTAGCTTTCAATTCTCTGAGCTTCACAGGCATATATACACATCTATCTACACCATGGGCAGAAAATGGAAGGTGATTATTTCGTTACAGAACGTCAAATTTGAGTCTTTGCAGATTGCAATGGTCGCATAAAATACTGCTCCAATAAACCTAGGATATTATAAACATGACAAAAATAATATGCTACAAGATGTTGGTGAGGACACTGTTAGCTTTATTCTAATAAGTTCCTTATTTTTTTCTTGAGTAACAACATTGCTGATTAATGAATAGCTTATTAATTGAGCTATTACGAGCCTGAAATTGCTTAAGTTTTGTTCTTGTTTTTATCAATTCAGCTTTAAAAATTGTTAGTTTGAATTAGCTAGTACAGGAAATCTTTCTATCTTTGCTCATTTAAAATATAATTCAATGAGAATATTTCAATAGCAAAAAGAAAAAAATTAAAACCACACTGAAGTAAAAATGTTTATTTTACTTTCATAAAAGAATCAGAAAATTTTGAAATGGTTCATATATATACAGGAAAAGCAGAATGCTTTGAGGTAAAAGGATTCAAGTATATCATTTTACTAGAGTTAAGGAGGATTTGTATGATGAAAGGTAAGGCAAAATAAATATCCTTTGCTATTTGAGCTGGTTAATAAAATTTTAAAAGGCCAGTTTGTGTGATACTAATCTTTTGTCCTCTGAATGTCAAAAAATCCCCTATATTTCTATATTTTCTATTTCACATTTTCCCCTTCACCTTGGTTCATCAGACAGGCAAGGAACATAAATGTAAATAAAGATACCTGACAAGTTAAACTGTGCCCTTTGGAATATGCATACAACACTACAGCTGGATTTCTCTGCTGTATTTTATAGCATAGCCATTTAAGGGCAGTTTTTCAGTGAGGTGGTGAAATCAAATACCATTCACAAAATTCCAGCAGAAACACACAGTCCACACATGCAGTATTACAAAATGTGTACACTGAAATATTAATACTGCATAGTGAATTGCCAGAATTACTGAAGCTGTTGCTACTCTAATGCTCAATGCACTGAGATGCAGAGACTCGCAGACACCAGCTTCATTATTGTATCAACCCAAAATTCTAACTTTTTCAGCCATAGCAGAAAGCTAAAATGGGTGAGCTCCTCCTCTTCAGTATTGGAAGTTTTTAAGGCACAGTGCAAGACCAGTGCAGATTTATGGTTTCCTGGATTCACACCCGTGTGTCCATGTGCTCCCCTCCCAATTGCACTGGGTTGGCTGCATGGTGTCAGCAAGCTTGATGGATGACATTCCTGTCATGGTGGAGTGGGTGCTTCACAGCTGCTACAACCACATCGAAATCAGGGAATCATAGAATCTCCTGAGTTGGAAGGGACACACAAGGATTCCTGAGGTCCAACCCCTGGCCCTGCACAGGGCAGCCCTGAGAATCACCCAAGAATCACCTTGTGCTTGAGAGCATTGTTCCATTGCTTCTTGAGCTCCTTCAGTCTTGGTTCTGTA
This sequence comes from Muscicapa striata striata, assembly GCA_030060385.1. Taxonomy (NCBI): domain Eukaryota; kingdom Metazoa; phylum Chordata; class Aves; order Passeriformes; family Muscicapidae; genus Muscicapa; species Muscicapa striata. The sequence goes on along the minus strand of JAREIS010000010.1, from coordinate 3,195,754 downwards.
ACCACTTCCCTAGGGACCTTGTTCCAGGGACAGCTGCCTTCTGGGCAGATATTTTCCTTATAACTAGCCTAAACATCCCCTGACACAACTTCATTCCGTTCCCTTGTGTCCTGTCACTGTCACCAGAGACAAGAAATCAGTACCTGCCCTTCCACTTTCCCTCACAGGGAAGATGTTTAAACTTGGAAATTATCTCATCTGGGAACATTTAGAAAGATAAAATAAAATAAAATAAAATAAAATAATTTTTTTTTTTTGCTACCTGAAAGACTTGAAGGCTATTTGCTGTTTGCAGATCTTTTGATGACCATGAGAAATGGTTCCGCTTGCACCTATGTGCAAGAAGGCAAGAAATCTGTTTAAGGAGAAAAGATCAACACTGCAGAGTGATGGGAAAATTTAGTGTGTGAGTGGCTTCTGGCCCTTTCCTCAGTCTCTGGCTTTAAAAGGAAGCAGTTCAACATCAAAAGGAAGCAGTTCAACATCATGAACTGCTTGCACATTTTTGAGGGAGAGGTTTCCCAGACCTACAAGCAGCATTCAGAATGAACAGTGGCAAGATGACAGGTACTAATAAACCCACTAGAACAGATCAAAATGAACTAGTGATGGAGCTTATAACAATGGGTGCTAGTCTTATAATGGTCTGGCTAAAGAATTCAACTCAGAGGGAGAAATGCATGTGTACGTTATAGCAAGTGCTCACCAACATTTAACACAGAGTAGCAAAAGATTACCAGATTGTCGTGGGAAGGAGAAATGTTCCAGTGCAGATGTTTTCAAGGACCAGTTCTTGTTTCAATAGTAAACAAAATGCATTATTTGATGGAGGCTTCAGCATCAACCAGTCATTAAAACTTAAGCTAAACTAAATCAAACACTACTGAAGGGATGGCTCCACTGTATGCCATATGTACTGGACAGAAGCAAAGATGAGATCTATCACAAAAAGGGTAAAATTTCATACTGAAAGGCAAAAAAAAGAAACAATGTTGTGCAGAAATACCTGAATTAAGGCCTAAAGATGTTCCTAATTTATTGCAGAAGGTACAACTAAACTGCTGCTTTTTGAATGAGACTGACTCATTCAAAGTCACCCCTCTGCTGAGTATACCCCGCTATATTTGGCTAGAACTTTTTTCTTAAAGGACAGGCAGTCTTAGCTAAGTATAACAGGAGTCAGAAGCAGCAGTATAACCCTTGGTAATTGATTTTCATTGTTTAATCACTGCAATGGAAAATTATACCTAATGTTTTACTTTCAATTTCTTTTCTTCAATTATTGGTTTTATTATGCTTTTCTTCAGAAGATTAAAGAGCTGTTTGATAGCTGGTGGTTTCTACCTGTAAAGAAACATATACTCTGTAAATAGATAGTTTCATCATGCATTTTAAAGATGTAAGTACTTTTGCAATCCTTCATTATTTTTTAAAAAATTCTGTTCTCAGCATAGTTTCATCTCTTCTACATTTCTGAAATTATGAAAACATTCTAACGGTATGCTGCTGTTTAGCACACAGAATATTGTTATTCCCACAGATCTATTACTTTGCATTTGCTATACTGAAACATTGTACTTAGGCAAATTTCATTTGACAAGCAGTTCAGAGCAGTCCCTCTGATCTCTTTCTCCTTGTCAGCATTTACCAGTTTGTCAGCTCTGTGTCATCTGCAAAGTTTGGATTGCTTTTCTGTGCTTCTCATCATTGAGGTACTGAGAGCTTTCAGTCTGTTATAGAACTGTAAATGCTAGAAATGCATCTGTTTTATGATGATTCCCCCGAGAATGGCATTTTGTCATCATTGCTTGTAAATGTTCAAATCTATAAACTTCTGCTTCATGGATGCTGTGTCTACTAATTTTTAAATCAGACTGTTGTGCAGCACTCAGATGAATGTTTTGGTTCTGTATTGTGTCTGTCTCTATTGTGTCTTTATGTGCTGTAAATGAAATCCCTTCCAAGGACATAAAATTTGTTTGACAAGATCTTTTTTCCATAAGATGTGTTGGCTGATATTCATTTACTTTCTCTTTAGTTCTCTATGAAACAATCTGAATTATTTATCTTTTTGCAGGTATATTGGCCTGATAAAGGGCCTGCAGACCAACTGCCTGATGCATGAGAGGAGCTAAGAAATATTGGCTATTCCAGGTTCAGCTGCCACAAGAGCTGGATGTGGGTTTTCTCAGTAGAGCCCCACACAGCAGCTCTCACTCCCCAGACCAAGCGCCCTGTGGATGGCAGCAGTCATAGTTTGGTGTGCATTTTTCTGGGGAGTGCTGGGGAGTACAGGAACTTGAACACTACTCCAGACTTTACTGAAAAAAGCATCAGCAAAATAATAATCTCCTTGGCCAACACTTTGTTACTCTGGGCAAACAGTCTGGGCTTTACTGAACGCACATTATTTTACTACCATCTACACTGGTGGTTAAAGCCTTCCGTAAACAATCAGTGTAATGAAAAGCACTTTGACATTGACATAATAATTGACATAATTGACATAATATGTAACAAAATATTTCTTTGGTTATTTTCAAGTAAAAATCAAAAATACTAGTTGCACGGTTCACACTATTCTATTTAATGGAATTTTGATATTCATTCCCTATTCAGGTATTCAATCTCTTTTCTTCTTTGAAGCAGTAAATGCAGCGTACTAAAGGTTTATAAAAAGTCAAAGTTTACCTGTATATGTATGGTCCTGGTCTGAAACATCTAATATTTTTGTTTCGTGGTGTATACAAAAGGCATCTTCTACTTGAAATGGTTGTCCTGTTGTTAAACTTGTATCATTTTTAATTGCTGCTTTATTTTACAAGAAGAAAATATATAACAGATAAAAATATAACAGATAAAAACAGGTAAAAATTATTGCTTTAGTTCTCCCTGGATGAAGAGTGAACACTTTAATCCTAAAACATTAAGGGTATCAACTTCAGAGAGTTTCTCCCTCAAATCATACAAGCCTGATTTTCTCCTGGCTCACATTGTGAGAAAAGGAAGTATCAGGCGTGTTATCCCTGCTTAATGTCTTCCTTTGGCAGCATGTATCCGTCTGTGGGTGGACACAGGGAAAGCTGCATTCCCTATAAGTTTTACACCTTTCTCCTTCAGGTGGGAGGGTAGAAGTCTCGTTCATGGATACTTTTTGGATTTCAGAGACCAGTGCCAGACTGGTGTCTCATCTGAGCAAATCTTCTTGAGGCAAGCAGCCTGGCAGTCTCAAATTGGACCCAGAGCAAACCATGCAGGAGCAGAGTTCTTTTGTGTATCTTCATTGCTAGAGTCACATTTCTGGAAAATGTGTTCCTTTTGACTTAAAGGTTAAGGAAATTTATCTCTTTTTCTTTTTAAAGTTTTTTTTTTTTGCATTATTTTAGATACAAATGTCTGTTACAAATGAAGGAAGTGTCCTTGGCAGGGAGGAGAGCACGGAGCTTGGTGTGTCTCAGGTTGGATCAATTGGGTCAAATAAGTTTGATCACAAAGAATTTAATTTTCATAGTTTTTGCAGCATTGAGAGCACTGGTACAGAAGAGGAATATTGTATTTTGTTTGTTTATTTTAGATGTTTTACTGCTGGAGAAGTTGACTAAAAGTTTTTAAAGTAATGAAACAGTGAGATTTTCCATAGAAATCAGGATCCTGCAGCATATCCTTCCATGTTCTAAATTCTCAGGAAACTCGTTCCATAGCTGTAGCTGGTTTATTTCCAGCACTTTCCATTTCCTGGGCTTTGTAAGGTGTATTGCCAAATGCATTAAAATCTAATCTGAAATGAAATGCAATAAATGAGTGTATAGAACAAAAAATGGGAAAAGGAACTTAACACAAATTGCTTTCTTGAGCTTTGATTAAACTGAGGTATTTCAGTCAGTCTCCTTGAAAGCCAGTTCTTCAGATTCAGAACTATGCAGAGGAGAACAGTAATAATTTAAAAGTGCTTAATGTTTTATGCAGAAGTTTTTGTGCCTGAAAAAGAAAGGAAAAGTGTATTATCTGAAAATGATTGTTTACACTGCATAGCTTATATTACTCTGGTTATGTACTTCTGTACTCTACACTTGGATCATTTCTGTATAATTTCAAAATGAGCAGAGATGCAGAGATGAAATAGCTTAAGATAAATATTCTTCAAAGTTTGTGATGGTAATGAACATAGCAGTACAAGAGTTTTGAATAAATTTGTGAAACAAATCCTTTTTCTTATTTCTTATTCATAAGATTCTGAATACCTGGAAGTGAGCTAAAGTGTTCCCAGTGCTTATTTTGAGAAAGTTTGTGAGTGGACACTGCATATTGTATTCTACTTTTCAATAACCTTCTGGGGCATTGAGGCACTGTAGTTTTTGCTAGGAGTATCTGTAAAAATGTTTTAGTCTGTCCCTTGGATGACTTTTTGGGGGAGGCTTGCATGTATTTCTCAGTTTTACTTGTAGAACATAAGAAATGGATATTGAATTATGGGTCCTTCAGAGCACAGAATAATTGTTGTGTGATTTCAAGATTGTGTAAATGCCTGTACTGTAGCTTAACCAAGACTGATGGTAACTTGTTTCTCCTGGAGTCAATTTCACAGCACTATGGAATCAGCACTAATATCCAGCTGGTTTTTTATCCTGTTTAAAGATATCATTGATCCAAACTGCCCCCAGTTAATCCATCTGCAGAGGTATTTTGCCTATGTACTTCTACTGTTAAGTTGTAATACTGCAAGTGTGAAAGTGCTGCATTGTTTCCATGTTCCATGTGGTAGTAGAATACCTATAACCAAAGCCTGGTAGGTCTCAAGACCTTACCTGCATTTATGAACCTGAAAAAAGCTACTCCTTCATGCCAGACCAGAAACAAGTGAAAGGAAAGTGCAAGTACTAAAAATTGTCTTCACTTTAGAGCTGTGGAAACAAGGAAAAGAAATAAAATAATTTGGCACTCACATCCTATTGCAATTTAATGGGACTTAAGTTTCTCATACTCAGACAGAAATCTTAAATTTGGGACCAGATTTTGAGAAGATTTTACAAATTGAATGAAGACACATAGTGAATGCACACAGTGATGTCTTCAGGAGCATCCTGGCTGCTTAGCACAGTGAATTCCCTATGTTAGGTAAAGTGTTTGAAACTCTCCCCTATGTTTTTCTTAGGTGTTGTTTGCTGTCAATGACTCTTAATTTTCTGACCACTTAAGAGTACTTAATATTTATATTTATTGTCAGTCAGGAGATAAAACAGCTAATAGTATACTCTGTCCTATATTAGTCATAAACAATCTTATCCCACTTCTGAAAAATGTATCATGGGAATTGTGTGAATGTCTTCCTTCATAACAGTTGCAGAGATTTAATTGAACCTTTCTTTATCAATTATAAAAGTAGGTTTCTAATCCTTTATTGATTATTAAAAAATACATTTTAAAAAGCTTTTAGAATGTTTATTTTTGAAATCTTCACACAAATATTTTCAGAGAACATTCATAACAGAATTGTTTTTCTATTGAAATAGTTTCTATAGAGGCTAAAATAAAAGACTCCATGATTTTTATAATCAGCTGGTGTAGGTATGTTTGAAAACAGGACTTGAAATAAAATGGTAGAAATAGTTGTGGTTTGTATGTATGCAAACTCTATTTAACAGTATGGGTTATATTAAGGCCTTAACAGAAAAAATAACTACAACCCTGCCACTTTGTGAAGGAACTTGGTGTAATAAAGAGATTAATTTACCAACTCCTTCTGTTCCCAGAAGAGAGGAGTACAGTGAATTGATAATATAATTGTATAATATAATAGTATAATGTAATATAAAATTGTACAATATGATATAACATAATGTAATAGTATAATGAATTATAAAATTTTATCAATTAGTAGTCCAAAGGAAGGGTTGCAAACCTGTAGTAATCCCAGTATGAAGACTTCCAGTTAAATCAGTTCCCACAAACTACTTTCCAGACCCAACACTTTTCCAAAATAACATTATAGTCTTCTTGACTAGCAAATTCCTTGAGTTCTTTTCTGTATTAGTCAAAAATTTCTTCTCCCTCTCCCAATAGATGCAGTGAAGAGACAATGATCATGGTAAAAAAATTACTTAATAACATTCTTGCCTCTTCCCAAAGACTGTCAAATGTCTCCTTACAACATGATCCCACTGTGTTAGTAGCTGCCTAATTAAAATTCCATGCAGCTCTTTGAAAGCAGAGCATGTTTATCACAAGATGATATGCACTGTATTTTAATGTGCTGCCTCATTCCTATTAACTAAATGTTGCATTTGTTTGATTCCTACAGTGCTGTATATAATTGCTAACAGTCTCATGATGCCTAATATATTCAACAACTCCTGATGTATAATTTTTTTTTCTTGTAGAGTGCTTCATTTTTGTAGCTAGATCTAGCTGTTGTGCCCTGATATATAGCTTCTCATTTGGAGAAAGCAGTGAGAGGGCTGTCTTGTCAGATGTGGTTTGCACAAAGTATCCTGGGCAATTGCTCAGACATGCAGTAAAATGTTATGATGCTTCTATCACAGGAGCTTCTTGCTGCCAAATAAATGAGACAAGCGTGGCAAACTGATCTGTGCTCCCCTGTGCTAGCATTAATGGAAAACATCTGTAAAACTTACACTGGGATTTGCCCGTAAGTGTGAGCAGGGATCTGTGAGGAATTGTGCATCTACTTAACATATAATGCCTTCCAATGTCAGAAATATTGATTATTATCTCTGCCCTTGTGCTCAGCTGTCCTATCATGAATAAAACATCTGGTAGTGGAACTTTAACCATTTCCACAGAATGTCTCTTGTGTGCCAATCAAGATGTCTAAGACAGGGATCTTGAATAATTTTTTCCCCATCTCTGAACTTTCAGCATTCCACAGAGATTTTTCTTACAAAATATATATTTAAACAGAGCATGCTTTGTTGCTTCTCTATATAACATATAGCATAGGGTTAAACTATGGACAGCTATTTAATTTAATAGATAAATCTTATTTTTTCCACATTCTGTTTCCTTACCCATTGCAGCATTAGTTATGACCGTAAAATAATCCATTAAGATTGAAAGATTTAGTTAAGTCCAGACCTCTGGCAGCACAATTTCACTCACTTTATCTTTCTATAATATTTTTTTTAAAGCTAAAGCCACTGCTGAATGTCAAGTAAAACATCACTCTAACTAAGTCCAAAAGAATTTCAGAGAAGAGGTAAAAACAGGTCCTGAATCTGATAGCTTGAAGACTGAGTAAATGCTTTATAGATACTACCTACTAAATTAGAAAAAAAAAAAAAATATTGGTTGGAAAGAAAAAAAAAAAAAGGAAGAAGAAATAACATCTGTTTGGGAAGGATCTAAACCAACAGCAGCTAATTTCCTCCAGTAGATATCTAGCAGACATTATGCTCAGACACCAAAAACTTGTATGAAAAGAGAATGACAGTATTCTACACAAACTAGTCAGTCTTTGCTGTGGGAGAATATCTACCTGTGATGTAAAGGATGAGCTTTACAGCAAATTTTGTCATGTTGAATTTTGTAATTTTTGAATCTCATTCTTATATTCAGGAGGAACTAAACTTAATACAACTTGCAGTTAGTGTGCATGATTACATCTATATCTAATCTGAATAGAGGTGAAACACAAAGTATTTATTTTTCTAATACAGCAGCTTTGCTGTATTTAAAAGGGCATTCCCTTTTAGATAGTCATCCCTAAGATAAATTGTGTGACAGGCAGGGTTCACAGTGTTAGTGGAGTGCAAGTCTGGCTTCACAGGCTAACTCTGCTTAGTAGGTAACTTTGAAAACATAATGATGATTAATGGCCTTCAGAACTCCATACCAGGAGTATTGCAATACAAATCATGTCACTATAGACAAGGATGTGTTTCCAGTAAATATTTTCAGCTTCTGGTCAAAGAATATGGCACTTGTGTAGGTTCAGAGGATGATGTGAAGGATTGGAAGGGACCATCAGAGGCCATCTAGTCCTTTCTCCTCCTGCTCAGCAAAGGTCCAATTAGAGCAGTACCTTACAGCCACAGTTTCTCCTATAATCTCCCTTTCAGTTCATGCAGATGATGAGAGAAAAAACCTGAAACATACATTTATTTTCCATGCAGACTTTTTTCTCAAGAGAAGTTCAGTGCTGTGTTCTGAACCACTCCAGTCTAAGCAGCAGGCACTGAACTTGATCTCTCATTCCTGTAAGAGGCTCTAAATGCTGGAACATTACTTAATCTTTCAGTGTTGTTTTTCTTCCTCCATTTTCATCAGACCTTCTCTTAACTCTGTGAGATATTTGGTGAAAAGGTTGCATTCTTCTATGCTAGTAGAATGGGACTAGCATATCAGGGTCCTCCTCATCTTGGCCTCATGGATCCTAGTTTGGCATAATGAGACTGCAGAGAATTCCTAGAGGCACAGTGAGCAGCTTACTCTAATGAGGCATCAGATAACTGCATGGAACAAAGCACAGGTTTATTTTTAAATAACATGTCCCTGTTCACATCAATGTAAATGACAGGCAGATATATTTTTAATGAAATATTTTTACACTAATTAGTTTCATGTCAAAAAGCTAAACAGCAAGAAATAAATGAGGAAAACTAAAAATTTCTTTTAAGAATGAAATTATTACAATGCAGATTAAAGCAGGACAAATGTTCTTGTATAATACATGTTATGAGATAACTTCATTGTTAGGTACAGGGTGTAATTTCTGGTCTTTGATATGGATGAGAGATGTTCATCTTACATTTCCAAATTTCTTTTTAGACCAGAGAAGGAAAACTGGAGATAGAAAGAGAGTTGGGAAAGAAGATTCTCTTTCCTTAGAAAGAAAATGAAGAAAAAGTGGGCAGGAAGAGTAATCTAACTGACAAAGAAAGAGAAAATATATATTAAAATGTTGCTTTCCTAATCAAATGGGTAAATACCAAAATATTCAAGAACTTCCCTGCTGGCATAAATAAGACCTTCATAATTCTTTTCTAATGCCACAGCTCTCAGGAGCAAAACAATATATTTTCAGCTTCACTTCGCCTCAGAGTGTTGATGTTGTTCCTGTTCTAAAGTAGGGGAACCAAATTTTAAAAACAACAGCTGGCAAGGATTGTAGAACATAAGGAGTAAGAGAAATATGAACAGAAGCATGAGACTGTAAAACAGAAAATATGGTGGGAAAGGAGAAGAGGGAGGACTTGGACAAAGAGAGGAGAAAACAGTAAATGTGATCACTGAATACAAAAAGTAGAGAGCATTGAATCATCAGTCCATCACAAGGGACTCTAACCCCATTTAATAGACAAATTTGCATGAATATTCCTGTAGTTAGTTAAGATGTTGCACTTTGAAGAAGAGAGGACTTGTATAAATATAAAAATGATTTTAGACTGTGCTGCATTGACCCTGGCTGGATGCCAGCTGCCCATCAAAGCTGTGCTATCACTCTCCTCCTCAGCTGCATGGGGGAGAAGAAACAACAACTCCTTGGTCAAGATAAGAGCAGGGAGAGATCACTCCCCAGTTACCATCACAGGCACAACAGACTCGACTTGAGGAAAACTTGATTTAATTTATTGCAAATCAAATCAGAGTGGGATAGTAAGAAATAAATCCAAATCTAAAAAACACCTTTTTACCCACATCTGCCTTCTTGCTAGACTTTACTTCATTCTCTGTTTTCTCTCCTCCTCTTCCCCTGCAGTGCAGGGCAATGGGGAAGGGGGGGATGCAAACAATTTGTCATATACTGTTTGTGCCATTCCTTCCTCTTCAGGGAGGAAGGAATGCCCTTGCTCCAGTGTGGGTCCCTTCCATGGGGTGAAGTTCTTCAGACACAGCTTTCTCCAGGACTGGTCCCCCATAGAGTCCCAAGTCCTGCGAGCAAACTTGCTCCTGTGTGGGTTTCTCTCTCCATGGGTCTACAAGTCCTGCCAGGAGCCTGCTCCACTGTGTGCCTCCCATGGGGTCACAGCCACCTTCAGGCATCCACCTGCTCTGGTGTGGGGACCTCCAGGGACTGCAGGTGGATCTCTGCTCCACCATGGACCTCCAGGGGCTGCAGGTGGATCTCTGCTCCATCATGGACCTCCAGGGGCTGCAGGTGGATCTCTGCTCCCCCATGGACCTCCAGGGGCTGCAGGTGGATCTCTGCTCCATCATGGACCTCCAGGGGCTGCAGGTGGATCTCTGCTCCACCATGGGCTGCAGGTGGATCTCTGCTCCATCATGGACCTCCAGGGACTGCAGGTGGATCTCTGCTCCATCATGGACCTCCAGGGACTGCAGGTGGATCTCTGCTCCACCAGGGACTGCAGGTGGATCTCTGCTCTACCATGGACCTCCAGGGACTGCAGGTGGATCTCTGCTCCACCATGGACCTCCAGGGGCTGCAGGTGGATCTCTGCTCCACCATGGACCTCCAGGGGCTGCAGGTGGATCTCTGCTCCATCATGGACCTCCAGGGACTGCAGGTGGATCTCTGCTCCACCATGGACCTCCAGGGGCTGCAGGTGGATCTCTGCTCCACCATGGACCTCCAGGGACTGCAGGTGGATCTCTGCTCCACCATGGACCTCCAGGGACTGCAGGTGGATCTCTGCTCCATCATGGACCTCCAGGGACTGCAGGTGGATCTCTGCTCCACCAGGGACTGCAGGTGGATCTCTGCTCCATCATGGACCTCCAGGGGCTGCAGGGGGATCTCTGCTCCACCATGGACCTCCAGGGGCTGCAGGGGGATCTCTGCTCCACCATGGACCTCCAGGGGCTGCAGGTGGATCTCTGCTCCACCATGGACCTCCAGGGGCTGCAGGTGGATCTCTGCTCCACCATGGACCTCCAGGGGCTGCAGGTGGATCTCTGCTCCACCATGGACCTCCAGGGGCTGCAGGTGGATCTCTGCTCCACCATGGACCTCCACGGACTGCAGGTGGATCTCTGCTCCATGGTGGACTTCCATGGGCTGCAGGAAAACATTGTGCCTCACCACAGCCTGCACGGGAATCTGTTCTGTGACATCTCCTCCTCCTTCTGCATCCCCTCTCCTCTCCTGCTGATGGTACTGTTGTGCAGGTTTTTTTCCTCTTCTTAACTGTGTTACCCCAGAAATGCTACTACCATTGCTTGGCCTTGGCCAGTGGGGGGCCAGTGGGCATTGGCTCCATTGAATAGAAGGGAAACTTCTCATAGCTTTGCACAGCAGCCAAGCCTGAAGCTGAAACCTTTCCACACAGATCCAATACACAGACAATTGGCTGATCCTTGTAACCCTGGCTGCGGTCAGTAGAAGTTTTGCCATTGTTTCTTTGTAGTTTGTTAGTGTTAAAATTAAAAATGAAGGATAAAAATGACCCGTAGTGCAAACAATGATGTCATGTTGGTGGTGGATTATCCTGGAAGATTTGAAGCTGAGGATATATTTTTGAAAAAAACTTGACCTAAAAGTTGTGTTTTGTACAGCTTCTGACAATAGTGATATAGAGCTGAGAATAACTAGAAAATGGATTTTATTCTAGTGGAAATAAGTGTTGGGATGAAGCAAAAGGAGAAGGCAGAGAAAAGCAGTGAGGCAGTAAGAAAACCTCTAAGAGATGATATTGGCATGCTGTGATAGATGTACTCTAAAAAAAATCTTGTGTGTTACACCTTCACATCCAAAGCAAGACTCATATCCAGGAAGTTCCATGGGTTGGGAGCTTCACAGCTAAGGGACCTTTCCTCATGGAAAAGTGGGTCACCATCATGTGTTTCACAAGCATTATCATCCCACTGGCTAAGGAGGATGCTCCTCTCTCAGGTTTTGTACAGTTAGTAAGCTACCTGTTCTGAAGAATTCTGTGGATCTTTTATTATTTGTAAAAATATTAAATATTGTTTAAAAAAATCTACTAAATTTATCAGCAGTTAAGCCATCCTAATTTACAAACTATATAAATAATAATTTACTTTTGAAACCACGAGTTTTTTTTTTTTAAGATTTTTTCAAATTCATGATCAGTACGTATTCATTAGTTCCCTTCCTAGTCATAACATATGGCTGTGTTATTTATTTGGTTGCTTTCTATTCAGAACAGGTAATGTAATTCTGGTGAGAACAACACATTTCTAAAAACATGTTAGATTCTGTTATTTTATGTGACAAACTTTACCCACTTGTGATAACATTTAATAAAAGCATTTTCTCTGTTTTTATTAATTGAAATTTAGAATATATTCATGTTATTTATAGGTCGAACAGTGATGCAGTCACAAGCATGAAGATTAGAGATTCAGGTTGTGTGTGTGCACACAGATATATGTCTTGCATTAAGGGGAGGGAAACTGCTTTATAGATTTTCAGAGGCATCTCCAATTTAACAAATACTTGAGCTTAGGTGTCTGTCTCTTAACTCCCATTGAGAGGATTACCTCTTTGCACACTTCTGAAGCTTTTCAACAAGCTTCAAGGGCTATTGTGAGTTGCATATGAAAAAAAATAAGCATCTGGATATCCATTTAAATGGAACATTGTTAAAAACAAATTCTTATGAAATCAGTTTTATGCATAAAGCCATCAAGTCTATTTTTCTCCTTCTTTGGATCTGAAAAAACTTCCTGCTGTGTCTAGACTCAACAAATGTAGCTTTCTTTACCCAATAAATTATTGAAGTTACTTGAAGCATCTCAGCTCTGTTCATTTCTGCTTTTCTTTTCTTCTCATAGCTCCATGAGAATGTAGACTAAAAGGATTTCTTTAGACACTGTTCATATCTAAAAAACAGAGGTCAAGTAATAAAAAAATACCTGGCCTTGTCCCTCAGGAGGTCAAACATGCTGAATGTAAACACAGACATGAAAATATACCAGGAGGAATGCCTGCTGGACCCCAAAGTCTCTGTAAGGGATGCATGCAGTTGAACTCTTGAGTAAGGAATTTGGTTGACTCTCTCTCTACTGTGGCACACAGATGGTCTCACCTACAGTGTGGTGTGAAAGAATTACAATAAACTGCAGTCTCAGCAACTTAATAACAAATGTTAGTTAAACCTACTGTTAAAAAGACCCCAACCAAAACCAAACAAACCAAACCAAACCAAACCAAACCAAACCCAACCCTACGAAGATTCTAAGATGTTTTGAACATGCTTCACAGCAATTTTATTTCTGAATATGCAAGTTGGTATATCTGTAAGAAATTGATGGTTACAACAATGAAGAATGTGTTCTCTGCTGTTGTAGAATTTTCCCTTTGTAAATGCACTCAAAAAGAAAAATAGCAATTAAAATTTAGAGTTTCTTGGTTTTTGAATTTTGAAATGATTCATCAAAAATGTTTCATTATTTAAAGAGCAAGTAATTATTTTGCTCTTTAATAAAACATACACTAAAATATGGTGGAATTGAATGAATAAAACAAAGCACCTAGAGATTGCTACCATAATTACAAAGTAAGGAGACATTTGATTATATTGCTTTAGAAGTGAAGGGAATTTCAATTGCTGATATTTCTCAATAATTACAAGTCCTGAAGATATTTTGTTCTCCCTAAAAAGGAGGACTAAACAAATCCTGTGAGTCATTACATTTGCATAATGACTTGCAAAGTTTAGCATTTGGAAACTCTCAGGAAAAACAGTTGGTTAAATGAGAAAGAGTGATCAAACCAACTTAATTTTTAAAGAATGCATTCTAGAATGTAATCTGAAAACTCATTTGATAATTTGAAAAATAATTTGAAATTATTTATTGAAATTGCCTTTTTTTTTTTTTTTTTTTTTTTTTTTTTTCTAAATCCAGAAAATCCTACTACTTGGATTTATATTTGTTCAGTCCCTATTGGGTTGAATGAAGACCTCTGACTCAATAGTGCTTTGGTTCCACTCTACATAGTTGCTACAGCAGATAATTTAGGACACTGAAAGTCTGCAAACTGCTACACTAGGTAACAGTGCTAAGTTTTAACTCAGACAATAATTTTCAAGGAAGAAATAGTAAAATACCATGGGTGAAAATGAAATGAATTTTCAGCCTTAAGAATTTTTTTATAAGGAGTCCATTTAAAATTAATAAATTTCTAAATGAAATTAAAGTAGTAACTTAAAATATAGTTTATACAAAAATTGAATAATAATCATAGTATGTACTAGAAAAAGTCTTGGATTCAGTTTTCACTTGTTATTTGGATAACTATTTAATTAAATTTACTTAATTTGATCTTAAATTAAATTTACTTCTAATTTATCTTAAGAATAAGTAATCAGATAAAGCACCTAATAAACAATACTTATGCACTGCCAAAGAGCTGGGGCAAAATATTTAAAGGCTTTGGGACAAAAAAGTATGTTTGAATGACCTTGAGTTTCTGTAAGTAAAGGGAATGTTACAAAAAACTTTTGTTACCATTTTCAGTTACTGGATTTTCTCTGCTACATTTTTCCGACTTGTGGTCAAAAGCATCTTACCAAGATTAAAAAAGCATACAGTGTAATCCAAAATGCAGAATAGGCAGCTGGAAAGACTAAAATGCTGAACCCACAGTCTTTTTCAGGATGTGCAAGACAACATTTATTAACCAAAGAAGAAATATATAAGTCATAGGACCATATCACAGAATAAAGATTATCTCTTTGAGTTGAAGTACAACTTAGTAACAGCTACCTGTCATGGGGAGCAAAGTGGCTCACTCCTCATTGTTAACCTTTCCCCTTTGGATGAACTGATACAAAAAGTCAGCAATTTTACAATAGAATATTCAAAGGCAATTGGAAGTAACTTCCAAGTAAAATAATAAGAAAAAGCTCATTGGCATATAGTGTCAAAGTTAGGTTCTTTGTGCCTAGAAATGAACTTTGTAGCAATTTCCTAAAATAGTAGCAATTTATATTGCATATATCCTCTGTATGTATGATGCATGTACACTGTGCATGTGTGCACACACAAAAACATTTACATGTATAGACACACAGAGAAATGTGTGCCCAGTTGTATGTTTACTCATGCTTACAGAAATGTACACATGCAAAGCTTTTTCCATTAGAGGTATCCTGGTCCATATGTATATGTATACAATTATATATATATGTGTATATACTTAACATATCTACGTGTATGCACACACACTCACATAGATACATAAATTATAAGCTATTACTGATAGTTATATACTTCATTAATACTTTGCTACTACTTTGCTGCTACTAAACTTAGCTTTATTACTGCTAAATCTGACTACTTCTCAGGCTTGATCTTAAACTAGTCTGCTTGTTAATATACCCTAATACAGAGCATGTACTCTATATGAATGTTTGTTTAGATATTTATAAGGAAAACCAGCTGATCTTGCAGCTTGATTTCTAGAAGATGTCAGTGGACATGGCAGCTTCAATTAAACTTTCTGCATTTGGTGAAGCTAACTAGATGCACAGGCTCTGATTTCCCTGACTGTCATAGTCAGCTGTGAAAACATTCTCTGGTGTGCATAGGAATCATCTATCTGTAACACCCAGGGAGGCTCAGGGAACACAGAGCAGGGAATAACAAAAAAATCCAGTAGTTTCTGACAGCCTTGCAACACAATCCCAAAGAAACTCTCTTCTGAAGGCAAGAAAATCCCACAGGGATGTTAGAAACGCAAACATGAGACATAAGCAGGCATCTGGTTGCTTCACAGGTCAGGCTCCAGCTGTTCATGTGGTGCTTTGGGAGAGCAGAGTTATCCATTTGCATCGTGGACAGTAGCACAGGAGGACCTGCCCATGCTCAGCCCATCCAAACCTTGAGAAGATGTTCTGCTGAGCACGTCCATGCTCTCAACAGCAACCTGGGAGGATTTCCAGGGGATTTCTTAAATGTAAAGAGGGTGGGTTGGTTGTAGGTGGTGACTTGCTGAATCAATTGACCTAAGAATTACAGCAAAATGTTTTGCTATATGGGTTGTTTTATTTTTCATAAGGAAAACTGGAGGGAAAAGGAGAAGTGCAGCCTTGATGGACAAACAATTTGGAAAAGGAAGTTTTGAAGCAATATTTCCCAGTAATTCATAGCCTCAATATCCCATAAGACAACATTATGTTATGTTACCCCAGGAAAATATTTATATTTATTTTAAAAGTTTCTCTGAGAATGATACAAACACTGGCTGCATTCTATTTCCATTTCCATTTCCTGATTTCTTGTTTTCTACCTATATTCCTTGTTTTAGTTGAACTGTTTAAAATGCCTCTTATCAAGCTCTGGAAATTTTCTTAATCTAATTTAAAGGCAGGGATTTGGGATTTTGTCTCTCAAATTCAACTTTCATTAGATTTGCATGTATTATTCATATGTTTGGGAAAAATGTTCAGTGATTTCCTTGCTATTTCTAGTCACAGGAAGATTTCTCATGTCCCTCCTGTAGTTACACAAAGATAACAAAATATTTGGAGATCTCTGAGTCAAATTCATTAAAACCTTCCTGAATATTTTAGATTTTTCTTGAAAGTGTGGATTAATTGGTATTAAAACTATTTTAGAATACCAGAGAGCACAAACTGTAGGTACAGACTAACCTAACCTGTTTCACAGTAGGATTAGCAGTAAAGAAAAATACTAGTACATTTTATATCCTAGTGATTAGCCACTGAATCCTACAGCATGACAAAACCAGAAGTCTTTTTCCCAGTATAAATCAATAATTGTTTTAATATCCCATGGGTGTCAGAATAAGAGTGAAACCTGATGAAAAAGTGAAGCTTGAGAAAGTATCTTAGCAGCCATCACATCAGTTCCTTTTCCAGGGCAGAGTAATTACTTGGATTTTTGAAGGGAACACTGAAATAGAGAGAAGGACTTCTAGCTGTGGACTTTTTGCTTCTTTTGAGGTACAAGAAGGAGCTCAGTATGCCTTCATCTATGTTTCAGAACCAGGCCCATTTCTGATTTTTGCACAGTATATAAATTATTTCTGGAATCCATTGTCAACATACATTTTTGAGATCAGCTCCTTAGTCTGCATAAGAATGACTCTAACAGTTCTATACACACCTAAGCATGCAGTCTGGTGTAAAGAATGTGGAGCTATAAAGTAATGATACTCCTTTAGTTTGAGACATAACACTTTAGCAGAAATTATTAAGAGAGGAAAAGAAATTTTCCCTTTGGGCAGGCTATTCCAGGATGATGTTTCCTGTATCTTCCTTTCACTTAAACATCTGCTGTACTAGATAATCATTTTTATGGCCCCCAGTGCGAGTCCATAATCACATGTTTCATATCATTCCTTTGAGGTCATACATATTTACTTAGAGGGCCCAGTGCTAGTGAATGAATACCTTAAATGTAATTTCTTAGCTGCCATATTTAGTTTCCTGTCAGTTCCCAGGCTGGCTAAAACCCCCTGAAGTCACACTTGTCACTGATATATTTTTTGCCATGAAAACTGCAAGGCCTTTGTGCTCCAATTCCATTTCTTTCCAGGAAGTGGAGAGATGCTTTCTCCCATAGAATGAGGCATGGCCACCAACACTTTCAGCTCATGAATCCAAGGTGTGATGGCAGCACATATTTCTACCAACCCTTTAAATTATAGTTTATATTGTGGGCAGTAGGCAACCAAGGTTTCCTGAAGGAGTTTGTCCTCTACTATCCATTTATGAGCAAGTAATTGGGCACAGAGGGAACAGATCAGTGTATCAAAGCAGTCAGCATTTGTGCCCTTATACCAAAGCAGAATAGTTTTTTCAAGTTTATCTTCTGAGTAAGTTTAGTGTGGTCCCCTGGACTGAACATTTCTGGCAGGTGTGTGGTTTGAAGTCAGTCACACCACCATCAGGAGCTGGAGGAAAAGCTTCTAGTACCTTAAAATGCATTTGAACTGTAACTTAATATTGTTCTTAGTTCTGTGTATCTTGGATATTTTTCAATGCATACTGGGGAACTTACTCCACTTCCAAATCTAAACTAAAAAAGACTGGTAACCACAGGTAAATGAGAAACAAGAACAGAAATAAGGTTGCCACCCACTTTTAAACTAAAGTTTAACTGTGTCACTTGACTCTGGTGCACAGAAGTCATTAATCTTGCCTACATGTGTGAGCACTGGTGTAACTGTTTTCTCAGGAGGCACTTATCCTGCTGCAGCAGTGAGACATCAGGCTCTTCAGTGGGAATGAAATCAGGATACATGAGCAATTTCAAGAGTCTGCAAATGTCATTCCTCTACGAATAAAATATTTCCCAAGTTATTGTATACCAAACTGGGATTTTCTTTTAGAACATAAAATGTCTAACAAAATTCTGTTAACACAAGTGCAGGGACCAGATGGATGTTTTTATGCAGTTTATCATCCAGCAGTTGTAAAAGCTAAGGGACTGTTAAATCTCACAAGCCTTTGTTCTGGCACACTGCAGCTGGGCCTGCTGGACCCACTCACAGCTGAAGGGTATTTGGAAGAGGTAAGCTATGAAAATTGACAACATCTTCATTGAGAAGTCAACTGGTAAAATTCCTAACAAAGTTAGTTTCGAAATCTGATCCTTTCCCTGCTTTTGTGTGAAGTGATGACACTGCCCTGAGTTCTGGCTGATTAAAGGCATCCTTGGTGCAGGAAGTCTGGAGGCAAGCACAGATCTTTCGCAAAGGAGTCTCGTAAATAGAAATTTTTAGATATGTTGAAGCTATGAATAATCAGTTTTGTTTTATCTCAGGCATTATTGTGGAGAGGATCAGTGCATCTAGATCTCTTGATCTCTCACTACAGCCTACCTACATGGTTTACAGGTTGCCCAGAGAGATTTTGAAGTCTTCCTCACTGAAGATATTCAGGAACTTTCTGGATACAAACCTGTGAAATGTGCTCTTAGATGAACAGAGAGATTAGATCAATGACCTTGCTGTGGTTCTATTTTACCTTACAGCCTTGATTTAAACTATGTATGGCATACTAGACTGTATCAAGAGAGGGTATTCCTTATATTGTACATTATTTATTTATTTATTTATTTATTTATTTATTTATTATTATTATTATTGTATATTCTATTATTTCTATTGAAGTCAGAGCTTTGCTGTGATCTGTATCTTGAAAATAATGCAGCCCAATATCCTCAGATTTGCCCCATAATCTTTATTCCTGCATAGTATAGAGGCTCTAAGTTCCTCTAGAAAAAAGAGTGGGAAAGAAAATAGAGCTCTTCATGCTAAATCTCTATTAAACTGAAAGAACCTGTAAGGGAGGGACTCTGGCCATCACCTGCAAGGCTCATGAAGATGCACATTTTCTTCATCATCTCTGTAAGGTGCTTTCAAACAAAAGAGAATGTCTGCTGAGTACTGAAACACACCTGAAATGATACCTGTGAGAAACCTGTCAGACTCCATTCATGGCAGTGTGTTTCTGCTGTTGTTTCAGTGCCTACCTAACAGACCACCCACTACTGACTCATTTATAGTGCATCAATCATATATTGTTCTGGGTCTTAGTGCTTCCTTTTGTGACTTCAGGACATCACTGGAGCATACTCTCATGCTGACTTCTCAAAATGTGATTTTCAATATGAGAGCTCGAATGTCTTTCCAGATCAAAGCTAGGTTTCCTGTCCTGAAAACAAAACAATAAACTAAAAAAAACCAATAGCCTATCTATTAGTAAATTTATTCCTTTTCTAGTAATCAAAAAAATGTATGAATAAAATATGTTCTTTGAAATATTTTAGCTGAAAATGGGTAAAATATTTATTAGAAGCTTACAGTCTCATACTCTCTATGTGTATACACATATTTCTACACATATTGGCATAGGAAATAGGTTTTGTTAAAATCATCTGTAGATCCCTCATGTTTGAAAATTGGAAGACCCTGCAGATTGTTTTGTTTCAGTATGTCTGAAAAGACGTTTGCTGTCATCTTACTAAGTATGTTTGATATCTTTTGTGATACAGGGTGAGTCTGAACTTCACAAAATTTGTCTTATTATCATCCATCACCACTCCACTCAAATCTCACTGGGGGCAAGAGAACACAAGAACATCTTAAGTGTGATTACACTGAAAAAAATGAGGCTATGGATTTCTGTGCAGCCTTTGTCAACAGTTTGTCTGAAATACTAATTTTCTAGGCAGAAATATGGTTCTTTTTTTAGCCATCTTCCTTTTTGCTGTTAATGTAGTGGAACAGTGAAAATGCATCACCATATAAATTATTTGAAAGCAAAACTGAAACACAAGCAAATATTGGTTATGATTTTGCATGCAAATAATCCTCTATGCAGCTGTAACAATAACACATTTTTTATCAATTCAAACTCTCTCATAAGACAATAGTGCCTGTATCATATCACTTAAAGACTAATAAGTACTTTGTCCCAAATAGTTTTTTACCAAAATAAAATCCAGTAATCAAGCACCTATTTTACTATCTCTATTTACATACATATTTTACATAAAATTTCATCCCCAAATTCCGCCTGGATTATTTCTGAACCACGTTGTTGTTGCATCAATGCACTGCTGATTGTGCAATGTTCACTTGCCATTTCATACAGACAAAAGACCTGTGGGCAGACTACTGCTGACTAATTTTAGAAAAGACATGCTGTTCCTAATGAGAACAGAGAATTTGCATGAGAATATTTCTCATGCAAATTATTATTTCTAACTAATCCTCCCCAAATCATTACAATCGGATATCGGATTCCATGTAACAAAATGGAGTTGCTAGGCAATATGAGTGGTCAGCCCTTTTCTTGTGAGAGCTCCTTTAAAAAGGACTTTATGTATTCTATTCTGAAATTCAAACCTTTTGTAATTAAATATGATTGTAGATGCATTAAGTTTCAAAAAACTAAGATGTATCACTTGAATTTTGCTTGTGAATTACAAAGTTTTTTATTTTGGGACATGTTTTCCACTGCAGTTTTGCAAGCAGACCCACCAGAGAACACTAATTAGCATGTTTTTAGGATGTAGGGGATTTTAATGGCACAACTGGAAAATCACCCACATGTCCCTAGAAAATTATAAGCAGAGATTTTCCAGCTGAAACAGAAAAGCAGATGTAAAAGTATGAAACTAAATGTTATTTCTTCTGGGGCCAGAATGTCAAAGTGAATATCTAATGCAGCTTCTTTTTTATTTTTTTCCTTGAGCACAAACCATACAATACAGAAATGTATCAAGTATCATTCTAAGACAGGAAAGTAAAGAGGACTTGAAGTCATTTAAATGTATATTAGAAAAGAGTGAAGAGCTGGAGCTTTGCTTAGAGATAAGAGTAAATAAAGTCCTTTACTCATTTTATGCAAGCTGGGTTACAACATAGTCTGACTAACGTTAGAAACCAATCTTGGTCATGGAATTCAAATCAGGATGCAGCTCTCTGGAGACTGGATTCTGGTTCATATATCAAGGGCAGATGATTCAGGGGTGCTGCTTATCATTTCACACCCATTTCACAAAGTAGCAAGTAAATTATTATTTTCCCTAAATTACTTATGTGAAAGTTGTTTCTAAAGACCGGTCTGGGAAAGGTTATTGTAAAGAGTGGAAATAAAAGTTCCTCTAAGTGGGAAGGTTTGTCTCTGCAAAGTCAATTTCACATGTGCAATATTGACAGTATTTCATTAAATAACATTATAAAAGTGTTGTGCAATGACAATGTAGCCTATTACAATATGTATTATGTTCAACAATGACTCAAGTTACAGGACCCAGGATCAGGACTTCTTAGACTGTTAGTTGAAGGAACACTGCAAGGACACGAGGATAAGCAGGAATATAATACTACTGGGGGTCTTTTGACTTCCATCTGTCAAGAAAGGCAAGCAGATGTGGCTTCCCTGCAACATCTCATTGAAAGGATAACAGCTCTAACAGCAAAGTACCTTGCCAAAGACCATGGTTGCTGATTTGGTTATTTGGTTTCACAGAAATAATTTTGTACCTTCAGCAACAAGTTAGTGAACTTGATCAGCCATAAAATATCTACAAAATTGGTATCCTTAGAGAAGAGAATATCAATGTTCATTTAAATAAGTGATTTCAGAGAACACAGTAAAATTAAATCAGTAATTACTTGCCCCGTGCCCAGGCTATGAACCAGAAAAGGTTGCTGAGGGGATTTCTAATTACATCTCTTTTAAATGGATTTGAAAAGGCTAAATACTAGCAATGTCAATGTCTTGATCTATCACAGAAATGACCTGTGTCTATATCTCTAACACAGTTGCAGTAATGGGGCAGTAAATATTTGTGATAGCAATATTACAGCTCTTTTCCTAGATTCTTGCAATGTCAAAATCTGAGGTGATTGAGGTTGCATATGATAGCCGCAGTGTGTTTCATATTTCAGTAACTTTGACTTACTTTATGGCAAACTATAAGGCTTGCCCTTGCATTAAATATTGAAGTTTCTAGCAATAAAATGTTATCTCTCTGTTCCAAAAATGTCCACATTTAGTTCTCCAGCTGACCCAAACACATACAACATAATTCAGCAATAATTACGGTAAATTAACCTATGCAAAGCGTAGGCTAAATGACTTAATTGAATTGGCATATTGATAGGTCATTTGTTATCTCTAGAGAAAACTATAGCCTTCTGTATAGTTCTTAATGTCTATTACAGAAAAGATCTCTTCTTTAAATCAGGAGTTGAACTGAAAATAGCTGAAAATTGGGGAAAGCATTAGATGTGATAACCTCACTTTCACTCTTAGAATGCAAGAATGACCCTTGATCAAAAAATCATGCTACATACTAAATGACATGCTTAAGGCAATGCTTATATTATTTATAATCAGAACTTTTGCTTAGAAAAATTATCTACAGCTATATAGTCACAACTATATCCAAAAAGTTTAACATTTCTGATTTTAAAGTTCAAAAACTTTCAACTTGTTAGTAACTTCTTTAGATATTTATGTCACTCAGGGTGGTTGAAATATTAATTCTCATGATCTCATGGCTGCAATGCCAGCTTACATCGCCTGGTATTCTGCTTTTAGTTTTCATTTTGATGTTTCCCAAAAAAGGCAAGGATTTTTCTCTTTTGAGTTCCCTCTCATATTTGCCATTGTCAAAGAACAGAAACACAACACAGCATCCCTGTGCAGACCCTGTATAAGTCTAGAATGCTAAAACTGATTTTACTTCTAGCTCAGATCTCAAAGAAATTATCTAGTCCCAACTTGGTTCCATTTTCAGCCATGCAGAATGTTGTCCCTATGTATACAACTTTTTCATAAACATTATCCTCTGAATCATGATTGTGGGAATATTACTGACACTGTTCTTGCTTTCATTCTCATGTGAATTGCTCCATTATATGTGATTTTGTTTGAAAGTCATTTTAATCAGCTTTGACAGAGGAGCCCTGTCCGGCACATAGTTAAGAGTGGGTCTGCTTCCAAATGCAATTTAACCTGATTACTAAACAGAGGCTTAGTTCCTGAAACATGTCTACTATTCCTCTGAGTTCTTATTTCTCTTTTTGAAATTACTAGCTAAGGGTCCTTCCACATGATGTGTCTGTTTTTCCACTTGTGCTTTCTTGACATCTTGTGCATCTGTACCCTGAGAATGGTTTTGGTGGGTGTCTGTGCCAAGTCAGTCTGACAGATTCAGTGAATAATGATTTGATTCATTCATTCAGATCTTGGGAGAAAAAGCAAATGCACATGAGCAGAGAGATCTGTTTTAGACAAAAGCTAATCAAGGCAAACCCTGACATCAATGTAAAGCATTTTTGTGTTCACAACTCCAGATGTACCACTGTTTAATGTGCCCACACAGTCTGATGGCTGTGATGTTAAGTAGCATGAGACCAAAATACTAAAATCTTAGCAAGTTTTTAATTAATTGGTCGTTTTCAAGGTAAATGAATTTTTCACCCAGAAATATATTAGATCACTTTATTATTAAAACTTGAAGAAAAAGATTTTGTAAGATTTAGATTCAGGAGAACATGCCATGTATTCTGTTTTTCTTATATGCATATGATCAGACCTGTTCTCCCATTTCTCCAGAACAAAACCAGTGTTTATATCTAAAGAATAATAACCTCATTTCAGTCACAAATACTTGAGGTTTCCTTTTCTCTGCTCATGCCTTTCCTTTGGGATGGCAGAATTTAAGATTAGAAAAGCCTGGGCTGCAAATGAGAGCAGCCTTCTGCAGAGATACAGTAATTAATTTTCAGGTGAGTGAGTAGTGGTGCTGTCTCATTCTAAGGAACATTATTTTCTTAGGTGTCCTTGTCAAGTAACAAGTCTTGAAAAGTTCCCTTGGGAATGGGTGAAAAGTGGAAAAATAAAAGCAAACTTCTGTTATCTCGTTAGAAATTCTTTGCACACACTACAATGAAATTTCTTGCAGTTGTGTTGAAGAAAATTTAAAAGACTATCCTTATTAAAATGATTCTAATATAGCTTTTAACTTTGAAATGACGCACAGGTTCCTTTTTCAATTTGCCTTTTGTTTAAAATTCAATTTAATAATAAGAAGATCAGTTGTACTAGGAAAAGAAGTAAGATGAGACATAACAAAAAGTCAAATTACCAAACTTTTAATATATTTCCTCTTAGAAAAGGTATAGGCTGAAGAAATAAATTTGAATAACCTCCATTAGGTGGATCTGAGATTAAACCATGCAGCAAAATACATTTCCATGGTTGTGGGAAATTATGGTCATTTTTGCAGATGTTCTGGAGACTGAATTCAATTTTGCTGTTTAATGTTTGCCATTAAAAGATTTCACAAAAGCATTATTTAAATACACAGAAACAGTTCTACAATTTTTCTGAACATCAAATACACTGTTTGCTCAGTTTGCTCTTTTCAGAAATAGCAGCACAGCATAAATCAGTCCACTTTTTAATTTATTTTATTTTCTAGTTCATATATAGCTGCCAAAATGCTGCAAGTGATCGACTTCATTAAGAATCTGAAGCAAACGTATGAGCTGCTTTAAATGATCACATCATGGTTTACTCCAGTTATTCAGCACACTTAGAATGACCAGAAGTTGCAGCACTTCAAGCTAAAATAATGATGACATCACTTTACTGCAACATAACAAAGCATGTCACTAATCCATCCAGGCAACTCACATTTTGAGATTATCAGAGTGAACTAAATTGTTGTTTCATTTTGTCATTAATGACTCAAACAAGCTATGATTTGATGAAGTACAGAACCTTTTAAAATCCCTATATCTGAAGAGCATGAGGCTCACAAGAGCGAGTGGTCTGTCTCTGGCAGGGAGGGGTGGTTAGACAGAGCCCTGACCTGCACACAGACACTGCACTGGGCTTTTTTGAACAGTGGTATTAAGTCAACACATTTGGCCTGAAAGATAATTTGGGCACTAAGAATTTGGTTTTTTCACCCAGAACTGGAAATCCAGCTGCAATGTCAGTTAAAAAAGACCAATTCTCTGCTCAAAGCCAAATAAAATCCTCTGAATCCTGAATTGTACAAACATATTTAAAAACATAAATGACTATTATGTTTGGAAGATCATAAATCATTAGATTAGTCAGAAAAATGAATTGAATTATCAGGTGAGGTGTTTCATAAATATATGTTTGTGGGTGGGCACTAACTGTTGCTGTACATATGTGGACAGTTTTTGAGTTTCAAAAGTGATAATGGTTAAGAATCACTGAAAGGCATAATCTGGATTTCTTCAGGTAAGTTTTGATCTGATCCAAGATGTATCTTAAGAAGGGCAGTTCTAATGACCTTACAAGCAACAAAACACTCACATAAGACAGTAATTTTTTCAAAACTCCCTCCAATTCTGGCCTTTCTAAATCTCTAAACCCTTTCTTTATGTGGAGATCCATTGGCAATTTTTGTGTACATAAGGTATAGCTTCAATAATGATATTAGAACATTAAGATGGTGATGCAGTAATGTAAGGAAACAACTCTCTTGAAAAGACAAAAAAAGCCACTTCTAAATTCTCTGTGGACAGTTCCATTATCCTCCCTTTTCCGCTTTTGCACAGACATATGCATGAAAGATTTAGGAGAAAACTGTAGTTGAATGGTTATAGGGATTTTTCTCTTTCCTGGCAAATTTATTAGTGAATGGGAGAGCTGAAATCTTAGCTCAGAGTTCTAAAGTTTTTGATGGATCTCCTAAAAAAAGATGACTCAACTCCATAATTCTAGGCTTGATGAAGCTGAGAAATATTGTTCTTTAAGGATTCTAACTTTACAATCCCATATGCCTGCCACAGACTGGTACAAGTTGTAAAGAAAATTCTTTCAATCTTTAGGCATAGTGTCTCTTATTTTAAGGCTATCAAAATAGTCTGATGTTTTTCCTTTTTTTTTTTTTTTTTTTTTCTTTCTTTTTTTTTTTTTTTTCCACTGATTGGGAGTTCTTGGACCCTAGAAAGACTTCAGTGTAGAAGTAGACATTTCAGCACTGTGGCAACAAACACAATTATGTTGTTTTATTTCTGGGGAGAGGAAGAAAACACTTTCTCTGGTTTCAATTTTCTTCTGTGTTAGGGCAAATCACAGGGCAAATTATTCTTGACAAGACATGTTATTTTATTTTGATGCATTGACCTGTTGAGGAACTACTGCTAACCACAGTATTCATTGACAAATCCATATCAGCTATATTGTGGTTTAACACTGACTTTTTGAAATTATAAACCCCAGAGATGAGAAGGCAATTCCAGACCAATCCAGATAAAAATCATACTAAAGCAAAAGCAGAACTTTTTACAGATCAGTAATTTTGCGTTTTGACAACATCCTGCAACAGTTGGAGCTTCAGTTAAGAAGTCAAAGGAAAAAATCATGCTGAAAGGTTGACAGACTGTAAGAGTGGAGAGAGTGTGAAGAATACTAGATGCATGTTGAGTTTAACAAGGGTTTACACTTGATATCAAACTTCCTTGCTATCACAACACAGCCAATGAAATTAGAGACATCTTAAGTTCAGTTACTTTACATGCAGTACCGTGACCTAAATGAGAGGAAACATATGGATAAAAATGACATTGTTTTGCTTTAAGGGAATAGAAAAGGAAATATAATCACTGTATTATGGTCTTTTTAAATTGAACAAAGTATTTTTCTTATGCATTGAATTTTTACAGTAACAATATCTGATAGTTTCTCTGCCCATAAGGGCAAAACCTGTTTTATTCATGTTAGGCATTTCAATTTTATCTAAAGTAATACATGACATTGCATTTAAATACTGTGTGTAATCTGACCTTTCTTCTTTTGAAGTATAAAGAGGAATTACTACATTTTTCTTATGTAGTGGATTAACTTATTCTCTTGTTAGCTTTGCATGTAACATCTCTGTAAGGCAGTACAAACTATTACCCTTTTCTCAGATACTTTATTTATAACTGCAAAAGTGTGCTTCATTTTTCTTACTGTGAATTCATACAGGGTTCCTAAAGATGCATACATCTTGCCATTGCTAACTTATGCAAGTTCTCATGTTGGAGGTGAACACTCAGGTGAACACTTTATTTCTGGAAGCAGTTCCTGGAAGGTCTGCACAGTTGCTTTTGTGTGACCTACTGACTAAAAAAACCAGCTGGAAAAGACTCATGCTCCAACCAAAAGGGAACTTAGGAAGTGATTGATGATCAGTAACTGATCTGGAAGGAGATATGCAAGACCAACACCTTATGTTTATTAATACTGATGAAAGAGGAATTGTTTTACTGGGCAAAATTAAGACAAAAGTTCTTTAAAACTTTACAATTATATGTAGTCTCTGTATCACATGACTTTTCACCTTATACTTAGTATTGAATTCCATAGAGTTGTTTTTCCACTGATTTTTGTTTGAAGATATTCTTAATACACTACTACTCAACCCACTTACATAAACTGAGATAAGCTAATAAACTAATGATATGCAACAAGATTTGTTTACTTTAAGTAGACTCTTACATTTTAAGCACTATTTGAAAAATTTTTAGAAAATCAAATATTTATCATCAGGAATATCACCCTGGACAGATTTTTCTTTCAGTTGATAAAAGAATTCTGAATCAAAATTTTAACTGATGTCTTTTGCTCTTGACTTGATCTCAGTCTTCTGATCAAAGTGGACAGATTCCTGGAGTTTTTATGTAATAGTTTCTTGTAAAAGTTAGGTTTTTTTCTATATGCATTTCCTCTTTTTTTTCCTAGTCCTTTTTATTTCAAATATGATAGTTGGTCATGAACAAATTTAGGTAATGTGTAAATATATACTGTTTGTTTTTCTTTCACCACAGTATAAGAGAACAACATGGTAATAAAACTTCTCAATCAACAAATCAAATCCTAGCTGCTAACTACTGGCTATTTAACAAATCTTACTTTAAACCTGCAACACAGCCTGTTTTTTTCCAAGTACAAGTCCCGAGGATGTCACAGGTCTGTAATTTTAGCCTAATATTTAGGTCAAGTACTTTCTAGCATATGTTCTTTTCACTGCTCTCCCTTCACAGGGTCAACCAGCCACTGGATTGTCTATTTCTGGACAAAAACATTTTTAGAATTGTGTATTGTTGAAGCATCAGAGATGAGTGTCTTTCAAAGGAGTTTTTGTAGGACTGGAACTGTGTTGGATGATATTTGAATACACATCATGGACTTTGTCACTCTCGATGTGTTTTTAGTTGAGCGTTTTTTGTTGAGGGTTACTTTTTCTTTCCTCTGGCTTATTTTAGCAGTGACATGTCTTGCTATTAATCAGAAACATTTGGGTAATAGGTATTCCTTTGAGAAGGGAGCAAGTAATTTGATTTACTGAAGGCAACTATGCTAACAATTGGTAGAACACAATCCTTCAGTCCTTACTTCACTTG
Organism: Muscicapa striata striata; assembly: GCA_030060385.1. Lineage (NCBI taxonomy): Eukaryota > Metazoa > Chordata > Aves > Passeriformes > Muscicapidae > Muscicapa > Muscicapa striata. Next base: position 3,166,947 of record JAREIS010000010.1, on the reverse strand, counting down.
CATATGAAAAGAGATGTGTGCAGAAGTATCCTGAAAAATATCAATGAATATAAAGCCGCTTGCAAGACAGTGAGGTATTTCCTAGATATTTCTACCCACTCAACAGCCAAAATTTACTTTTGTATACAAAGGAAGATTTATGCACTGTGAAGATTGCTGCAAATTGCTCTTATAGGAAACTTATCTATGTAAATGCTTTTATCTAAGATGCTTTACTCTAAATTACAAAAAAATTGCAACATATTAATGAAATTTAAAATCGATATATAGCTATAGAAGATGAATCAAATGGAAAATTAACCAAGAAAACCACTCCTGTTTGACCGACCTGCTCGCTGCTGAAACTTTAGCTACCACCATAAAAGCCAAACAACTGGTAAGCAGATTTGATTTGTGTGTAAAACTGAAATATAGTATAGCTTTGTGGAAAGGTCCATTAAGATATGTGACCAATTTCTTAAACTACTTTTATCCCTTTCAAAGTTGCAACATTAAAAAAAAAATATTTTGCCCAAACTTGGCATGATGTATTTCATCATGGTTGGGAAGAGTGCAGAGCTATTTTCCAATATCCAGCCGTAATCAATGAAGTTAAGGTAAATTGTGTCACTGTAAATTTTGGAGAATCACTAGAAAGATTATTACAGCCAAGTTGAAAGCCAGTAAGGGAAACTAAGTCACTGTATCTTGCAAACAAACGCTTTTTCAAACACCAGAATTCTGTAGGACAATCAATTAGAGTATTTTCAAGATAAAAGGGGCAGATAACCATGCTGGTGCATGAATATTCTGTTGTAGTTTGATGTGGGGAATAACAGAAGGGGTAAGAAGATGAAAAAATGTTTAAAACCAAACCAGAATTGTATCCATAAATACCTAGAACAATTTCAGCTGCAAACTGAAAACCTCCTTGCAGTGAACAAAAATGAAAAAAGCAAGGATTATTGATTACTGGTATGATTAAGAGCTAACACTGTAATAGTGCTGGAAATATTGTGATCTTAAGAAACAACAGACAAAATACTTCCATAAGAGCATCATTCATGAAATTGAACATAATGATTGAAAGATCAGAAATATCCACTGAAATGCTTAAGGCAGATTGACTTTTTATGTTTATTGTCACCCATCTCCTCCAGTTCTATATTTGTCTTCAGACAACTTGAATAGATAATCTTAATGTGGCCATCTTGATTGACAGAGTTTCCTCAAGTGGCTACAGCAAATTCCATACAACTAGTGATGACCAAAAGTAAATATATGATCCTTCAACTTATGTAAAAAAGTGTAGACTGTGTAAAATATTTTGATTTTGACACTTTCCAGTGGAAGGTGTCCTTGACCATGGCAGAGGGGTTGGAACTGGATAATTCTGTGAGCTCCTTTCCAACCCAAACTATTTCACAGTTTGTGTTATTTATATGGGCTCACTGAATAATTTTTATTTCCATGTCTGCATGTTATTGACCAGATTGTAGGCTTTAGTTTGGAGGAAAAACCCAAATGTCCTCTGCACAGCCTTGCCCCCTAATGTAGATAAAATCATGTACAGTGACAGATATGGAGTAAACAATTTGTTTGTTTTAATTAGTTAGAAAATTATTACCTGGGTTGTCATGTGACAGTGAAAGTCTAGTGTGATCTGTCATGGGCTTCCATCTTTCTAAATTTTCTAGAGCTGAGCTGATTGAAAGCAATGCCTGGAATTAAAGTGTTGAAGATTATATGCCATTTCTGCCTGGAAAGGGGAAATATAAGAGAGTGGATGTATCATTATACATTAATGATGTAAAGAACTGCAAAGAGAGGAAAACACCAGAAGCATGGAAGGATCTGTTTGGAGCAAAAACATTTTAGAGAATGAAAAAAGCTGCCCTTCCCATGAGCCTTAGGTTTAATTCCATATACTTTCTATAGGTGGATAGAGTGCAATTTTAACCCTTTTAATGCTTGGATAAGACTGCAGATCTCTTGAGCTCCCCTGAATGAGAGGAATAAAGCAAAGAGTCTACTGAAGTCAGTGAAATTAAAGCTAAGTTTCCAGATGGGAAGAGATTGAAGAAATGCCACTGATAAGTAGCTGAAAATCCTTTTTTTTGTGGGTCATGAGGGAACTGGACTACACTAAAATTCCTTTAAACTGTAAAAACTCACTTGGGGGGTTAAAGTGCTTGAGGAAAAAGATCTTTTTCCCCGAGGGAATGGGGCTCTCTGTTTTAGAGACTAGAAATATGGACAAAGACATTTAATAAAAAAAGAGATGAAGAGAATTTTGTCTTTAAACAGCTTGCCCTTAAAAGTAATACCCCTATATGAGTGGCATAACCCATAACACAGCTCTGAAAAGACTGTGAAGATAAGAAGTAGTCCCACAATTTGCAAGTTTTTTGTCCAGGCGGATGCAGAGTGAAAGTGAAGATGCCCCCTATGCCTAAACCAAAAAAGAAACTTTTCTCTAGCATAAACTGAAATGATTATTTAAGTGGATAACAGACTGAAGTGTTCTCTGTATGTTGCTGTTAAGAAATGTAGAAAATAAGGGGGGGAGGGGGGGGAAGGAGGGAATAATCTAGAAATCTTGTTCCGAGTTTCTTACTTTTTTTTCTGTGTTATTAATAAATTTCTTCTTATATCCTTTTAAGTTTTAGGCCTGCCTTGTCTTTGCTCCTATCTCTAAAAGAAATTAAATATATTAAAATTAGCAAAGCCAAATCAAACCAAGACAACAGCCTACAAACTTGGCCTCAGTTTAAACATGTCAGCATTTGATTGTATGAGAAACCCCAGCTTGTATACAAACAGATGCACCACTAACACCTGTTTTTTACTGCTTGGCGTCATAACACAGGGAATAGCAAATTCAAAGTGAAGTGCTAGAATGTCTTTCTGCTTAAGGCCCACCTAGTCTAATCTTTTCTTGCGCTGTTATCGAGCTGGGATTAGAAAAAGTTGTAGTTTGCATGTCCCTCTGTTGATCCTCTTGTATGAATACTTGTTTTCAGTGTTTCCTGTTTTTTATGTTATGACTAAATGTCTTCATCTGTATTTTGCACTTCACTTGGTACAACTAAGGCATAAATTCAGGCAAATAGACAACAGCTAGACATTTCTTATCTAAAACTGTGGGAAGTGAGACAAACCTCCCACATGGTGCACCTCACTGGCATATTATTGAATGTAACAGGGTAGGTAGATTTATTCAAAAATCCCAGAAGTCACCGGAAAGCTGTCACAGCCCTGTAAATTGGATATGATTTATTACCTAAGCTCTTCTTGTTTCTGTGTCTGGTTCTGAAGTTGGCACAGGCATAACTGCCTCAAGTCTGGCTGCACTTTTCACGGAAATGCTGGTGGCTGGTAAGTTACCTAAGCAGGTGTAAAAGAGACACTGCTTTGCAGCTAGCTGATTCACCTCTTTGTTTTAAGCTGTTCCTTTAGCTGTTCCTTTCACTGGTTTGTTGGCCAAAACAGGAACCTGCTGCTCTGAGGTGCTATCTGTCTCTGCCTATAGCTACTTCTTCTCTGAGGACACCTGCCTAATTATTGCCCAACCCCTCTTTTTTACTATCAAATGCAGTGCTAATTGTTTTCAGTTCTCTTCATCCCTTTTCTCAAAATGCTTGCTGCTAGAATCAGTGAATAGCTGATGGGCTCAACCAACTAATTTTTGTTTGTTTAATTATGTATTGATTGGAAATAGATCAAGGGAAAGGATGATTTACTCTCAGTGTAATCACACACACAAACACACTGCCATCCTAAAGACATCTAGGTTTCTGCTATCACTCACAGTTCCTTTCCTGTCATGGGGCAATACAAGGTAAGAACTAAAAACAGTGCAGGAGCACAGATGGCCAGAGGGTCGTAGTAGCAGCATGGGATCTGGAGTGGCAGGCAAAGCTGGTGGGAGCAGAGGGAGGGCACTGTTCTTTCTTCCAGTGGTATTGGAATTGTGCTGTGAACTTTTCCTGGGCAAACCACAGAGCACTGGGAAAGGCGAGTCCCTGCTGGTCAGCAAAACATATTGGACAGCCTCTCTTGTAGCATGAATGAAAAATTGAGAGAGATGCAGATTTTTAAGCATTTTTTCCTAACTGTGTTATCAGTTTCTTGAGAAAAAAATTGGAATAAAGTAATTTATGTTGTGAGTGGAGTTTAGGATTTACAGTGTAATTACTTGGCACTGAAAGTGGAGCGTGGAAGTAGTTGGAAAAAAACATGGATATCCCTACTTCACTTTAGAGGTAACTCTTCATGTGTTACTGAAATACTAGGATATGGAATCATAACTTTTATAATGTGCATCTTTCTGTCTTCCCTGTGATGTAAAAATTCTTCCTTCATTGTACATCTGAGTTAGGTTTTGTGGAGGGGTATACTAGAAGAATCCACATGCTGCTTCTCTTTTTAAATTCTTTGAAGGTCTTTAGAAATAGATGACACTCAAAGTAATCTCTACATGCAGTGAGAACACATTTTTCTGGTGACAGTAAAAAACCCCAAGATTTAAGCAATTTCTTACTCATTTTTTCACTCTTATGTTTATAATTGTTATAGATAAAGGATATAATTACAATATGTCACTTAATGTCATGCTGATCTGGTTGTTTTTCTAAGAATCCCTTCTTCCATACCACTTCCAGATAAGAGGTCTATATTGAGCTTCTATTTGTAAAGTGGTATCATCAAGTGCTATCTTGTGCAGTGGTATCATTATGTACTTTCTATTGCTTGCTTTGTAATGCAAGTGGTGATTAAGTGAGAAATAAATGAGTTGTTTTGAAAAAAATGAGACAAAACCAAAATAATTGAATAAACTTTTAAAGTTTTCTCAGAAAGCCAATGAGGGTGACTAAATGATGGCATCAAAATTAGTAGTGACACCCATAAATATACTCACTTAAAAACAGGGAAATTAGTAACTGACTGCATCCTTATTCTTAAACTATGCTTGTAGTAAAATTGCATATTTTGCCAAATTCTTGAGTTGAAAATGAGTGATGAAAATACTTGTAAATATTTTTTTTCGCTCTCCATTGCATTCTTTACCAAGAAGCAAGTCTACATTAGAAGTACAGATAATTTTTGAAATTCTTTCTTTCATGCCCTATGGTTTTATTCCTATAATATATTTTGGGATATGATAGTGTTATTTAATTGCCAAAGAAACATGTGGAGCATTAGACATAGCAAGTGTGTCTTCTTTAACAAAAAAATATTTCAAAAACTATTTCAGTTGCCAATATTATCGAAGAGTGTGAAAGTGTTTATTCCTTCAAATTTTTTCTCTCTCTTAGAAAATTGTGTGGATGATTAAAATTCAGTTTAGTGTGTGAGATTTAACAATTGAGATTTTGCAATAAATATGCACAGAGGTAGTCACAGGCCACTGAGAATTTCTCAGGTGGCTTTTCAGCTTTTCAAAAGGAGACTTTTTTTTAAAGTCAATGTTATTTTAGCTAGCATTTTCAGGCGTTCAAATGTGTTTTTTTAAGTTTAGGTTATATTTTTATAGAATGACTCATCAATCCTCCTTCCCACTGGAGCCCTAATCAATCAGCTTGTTAAAGAGAAAATTTCAGTTCAGAATTAATGTGTATGTATGAGCAGATCGGGGGAGAAATGTTTTAGACAAAACAGAATTTCAAACCAGCATAGTTTCTCATGGCTAAGGATTGGAGTGCAAAATGCCATTTTGTCTAGACTCTTTTCCAAGGAGAGCATGCTAATGCCTACTTGTGCTTTGGGTGATAGTGGTAGAACAAAAACCATATAGTAACCCTCCACCTTCCTTTCCTGGCCAAAATGGCAGATGCTGCTGAACTTTACAGTGCTTGTCTTGCACAGTAGATAAGTTTTAAGTTGTCAGTAGAAAAGTCTCACCTAAAAATGGCTGCTTCTGCAAGAGTGAAGAAGATAACTTTTTATTTATTTTTAGTCTGAAGAGTTATGAACCCATCCCATTATTTCCACTGTGTAACTCAGACTGTTCTGATTTTGAAGTACACTTGTTCTGCTCCTGCTTGATTGAAAAGAGATGTGATATTCCACATCAATTGAAAATTGAGCCTGAGTTCCCCTCAGTCAAGATAATTGCACTTCATGAATAGCCTTTCATAGTAACCATCCTGATAATGTTGTAGAAAAATGTTTTTCCACAAAAATATTTTTTCCTCTCAAATGGAGCTGACAGGATACAATTCCAGCAGAGAAATTATTTGTTTGGCTGGAGTAATCCCATCTTGGAAAGAAATTGAATGAAGCTGTTGTATCTGGTTGAATGGCTGAGTCTTGGGAATTTGTACAAGGCCTGCATGCATTTATTTCTTTTAAACTTTGGTTCAATGCAGGCCATTTCATGGGGAGATTGTGAAAGGGTAAAGCCCAATTTCAGTGACAGAAATGTGCATCAGAAATCCTTAAACTAAACCTATAACTCATGTTCTCATTCTACCAAGCATAACTATAAAATTTCTTTTAATAACTATTCTATCGCAATTTAATATTATAGGAATCCAAAGTGATGCTGCTTTTGATAAATGTTCATTATAAAACAGAGATAAAAATCTGTGCTGTAACTATTTTCTCTTTGAAAAATAGCCAAGAATTGTGTCATTTACAATAAATATGTCTTTAGCTGTGTTTTGAAATATTAGTTTATAATATTTTTATGTTTTTCTAAAGGTGAAATTTTTTTCTTAGTCTGATAATATCATGCCTCAAAGACAACTTGATCAGAAAAATTAAACCTTATTTTAATCTTAATTTAGATCCTTTAAAATAGATACATCAGCTTTCATTGAGATAAAGTAGTAAATTAAATAATCATGCTGGAACCATTCTTAGATTTAAATACAGAATATTGATTTACATTGTCTTACCTTGCAATCAATCTTTAGGTAACCTTTTCTCAATATTTCCAAGGAACTCCCAAAAGCAATAATTTCCTTTATCTCTATGTAGCGATATTAAATTATATGCCATATATCATCTAAATTGCAAAGACATATAAAAGTCTCTAGACAATACACAGAGGTATTCCTAGGCTTTTGATCCATGTACTTCCTTGTAAATCCACAGAATTGAAGTTAGGAGAAATGGAAAGGTTTTGGAAGCTATTATTCTCCATGATTCAGTGGAGCCAGAATTTTCTGGTGCAGAAGAAATTAAATGACAATTTGAAAAGAGAATAGGGAAGCTGTTCAATAACTCTACTTAATCTGATTAAATTATACCAGAAAATAAGGCAGAGTGCAGGGTTTTCTGTATTAAAGGAACGTATATTACTATTTAGTGAAGAAAAGCCTATAAGAAAGTAGACTGATGTTATTTTAGAATATTAGATTAGATATTAAAAAAAACAGATGCAAAGCTTATTTTTATAATTTCACTCTTACTGTTCTTTTGTTGTTTGGTTTGATTTTATTGTGGGTGAAAATGACATCTTTCAAAGCTTTTTTAAAAAAAGAAAAGTTGCATTCCATATTTTATGACAGCTTTATGGATATTTTGTTCTTAAATTCTGTTGGTTCAGAATTGACAGCAAATCAGAAAAGTGGGGGTACACTGCTTTGACACAATAAGGCATTTTTGTTTTCTGTCTGTTTTGGAATTCTGATTTCCAGCATAAATTCACTGTAGAAATATTGACTAAAGAGATAAAAAAACCAGAAGCTAAAAAAAAAGTAAGAATTTTGTGGCCCAAAATAAATGAAATGCAGAAAGAGGGATCATTCTATAGTCTAAAAATTAAATATAGTATTTAAAAAAATTATTTCTATGAATATTAGTACAAAAAAAGAATCGAATTTTTACAGCTAAACGTTTTGTAGTCTGCAGAACTGCAGAGTATGCTGCTGATAACCTTTTCTATTTCTGTGTCTAATGGGAATCCTTGCCTCTTTTTCTCTCCAGGCACTCTATGCACCTATTGCCAGCTCTCCTTGTTGGTGGGAAAATGGTAACCATGCAAGATGTAGCCCCATCATGAAGAAAATTGGAATATATATGACTCAGAGCCCTGGTATATTCATACTGATTGTATGCTCAAGCATGAAATTTTTTTTTCCTAAGGCAATATTCTCTTGAAGCTGGAAAAGAAACTCAGAGTCCTGGTGGACAAAGTAATGCAGTACCTTCACATGTTAAATGATGGCAGGAGGTTTGTTTTTCCAGCTTAAAAACTCAGGTTGGTAGAATTTTATGGTTACCATCTTTTTATATTTCCTAGAGAACTACATGTAAAACTATTTATTTCACAGGTAGGAAGACTGTAGTTGATTTAAGTAAAGGTATATAGAATAAGAGTTTTGTAATTTTTTTAACTCGTCATATGATTGACTTTGCTATAGCTAACAGCATGAAAAGCTGAAAAGTAGGACTATAATAAATCAAGAAAATAGCATGTCTTACAGTGTTTGGCTTGAATATAATATCTCCTGAGGATGCTGGCTTAAAAAAATCTTGACTTCTTGCAATAATCTGTGGGCTGTAAAACGATCAACTCTAGCATGTGGGCATCATGAATTTAGAATTACCTCACGGTAAATCAATAAAGTTCTTTATTTTTTTTTAATGTTTGAACATAGCATAGAAGACCAAAGACATATGCCAAGGATAAAAACTTAATCCAGCAGAAAATAAATGTCTGTTGTAGATGTTCAATATGCTGTCCCAGCTGTGCTGCCCTAAACTCCCTTACAGCTGAAGGCAGGAAGCAATCTTCACTGCATTCCTGTAGTCTCTAATGACTCAGATGAAGAGAGGAACAGCATCTGAGTTTCAAAATCTGGTGGCAAAGATAAAGGAGGTCTGGGGAATGGAGGGATTGCATCCTGGGAAGATATAAAATTACTTTTCCCTCTGTTAATTAAAACAACAAAACACTGAATGGACTGAACTTCTGAATGGACAAATTCTAAAGGCATAGAGTATCCTTAGCAAAAAATGGGACCCCTTTTCAAGTTGCAGATAGGCCTGGAGGAGGAATAATTTTATGTTTTATATAACTAAAAGGTTTCTGGTATTTACTTGCTTTTAAATTTCAGAATTCATACACAAGTATAAATTCAACCTCAGTGCCAATAACAACTGCAGTAAAATATGTGTTGATGGAGTAATACCAAGTAGCTAATTCTGAATTCCTAAACTGTGATGGATTTCCAAATAAGATGTTGTGGAAAAGTAAGTTTGTCAGAGAAAGCTGAAATGTAGCTGGTGAAGCTATTTATAACTTTTCTGAGTTTCAGGTGCAATTGGACAAAATAACAAAAAACCCACCAGGCACTGCAGAACTATTTCTTTTATTTTTAGACAAAGGTGAACATGACCTGCAAAAAAACCCCCTAAATTTGGGATAAGAACAAAGATCTTAATTTTTTTTCATTTAATAGTCCAGTTCAAAAACATTTTCTATGATTAATATTTTTAAAGCTTCAGTGCAACTTTTAATTATGAAACTAAATCCTGTTTCAAACTGATTTTTGCTTTGTATTACTTTGTCTTATTGGCATTACTACTTATGAAGAATGGAAAAAACATTCTCTGAACTAGGTGAGATGTTCCCGTTCCCATCTTCTTTGAAACAGGACATGATGATTGGTACAGCTTCTGTCCTTTAATTTTTGTCTGTTTTCTTTCCTCAGAGACTCTCTTGTTGCTTGGTTTAATTTTCTTTTCTGTGTCTGTTACCTATTTATCTACAGGATTTAACAGGGTGCAGATAACCTTCAGCAAGGCATCTGTTACAGCTGCACTGGGACAGCAGACAGGAGCTTCCCAGTCTGTCCTTCCTGGACCTCCCTTGTATTCTCTTCCAGGGCTGTCTACTTCATCCCTTCTCAGTTTTAACTCTCTTTCTAGAAATAAATATCTTTTGATTATTCAAAGCAACGAGCAAATTGAATGAGCAAAATATTATTGAAATGCCTTTCAAGACCGCATTATTCAGCTTGACATCTAAATGTGTACTACCAAATTAATTTAAAAATACTCTAACATAAGTTATATAAAAAAATCCTATTGGACAAGATAACACAGTCCATTTTATCTTATATGTGTATTACTTACTTTTTTTATGCAGCCTTTTTTCCATACTAGCACAAAACATAGGATTCCTCCACAATGTGTTCATTTTTCCTCTGATTATTCTCCTCTGGTTACTATGAAGAGTCAGAGGAGAAGACATACTCCAGCTTTCAACAGCTCTTCTTCCACTGCCAAGATTTTTTTTTCTGTTGTGAAAGGAGTGGGATTTATTTACTGACCTTTTCATATCCAAGCTATAAAGGCTCTAAGGAAGAAGTTATTATTTAAGTTGCTTTAAAAGATGTGTTCTGAAGTCTCTCTTTTCCAGTTTTCTCTTCTAGTAGACTTTGGTTTACATATATACAGGCCAATTTACTTCTTGAATTTCTCAGATGTTCCTATATTCTAAGTTTTTTCAAACATTTTTTTTCTAGTTAACTTTACTCTGTTTCTTGTGTAAAGATTTGGTCATGTCAAAAGGATGCCTACCTCTGTATGAAACAGCTGCTGTAGTTCTGCTTATTAAATGTGCCTGATGTAGTCACATGATTTCTGCTCAGCTGTGAAGAAAAAGGAGGAGAGAGTCAGTCAAAGAGTTATTTCTTCATTTCTATATCACCCAAGAAAATATGCCAGCCTTTTTCAGATTGCTGGGTGAGTGTAGGCTGTCCCCAGAGGTATTCTGTGGGAGAGAGTCACTTCAGTCTATTACTTTAGATTACCCTTCTCTGTACAGTCTCTAGAGACTATATCCTTGGGAAGATTTTAAAATAGATGTGTAAACAATATTTTTGTGAATTAAGTCAACAAATGTAACAACAAAAACCTCATATCTACAAAACAAAATAAACAAACAAACAAAAAAATCAACTCATCAAAAATTTGAAATATTTTTGTCCTGTTGAGAAATTCTTTCAGTGCAGGTATCTTGGTGGGCAGCTGCAGTGGGAGCTGCAGGTTGAGCTCTGGGTGATGGAAGCCCAGGCAAGAGGCCATGAAGTACATTTCCAGAACAAAGAGATCTGTGGCCCAGCCAGGTGACTGGACATTGAGAGACACAGCAGGACCACAGAATTTCTCCCACTTAGACTGGGAGGGTATGCCCAGGGCTTCCTTTGTTCAGGGTCCCTCCTTGGAGGCACTTGAGCTTGAGCTGTTATTTAGATACTTAGTTATTACAAGAGTAAACAATTTTAAGGATTCGGACATCCGAGACTCCTGTGGGAAACCCGGGGTTGAGCTGGTAAGGAAATCTTGTCTGTGACAAAAGAAGGTAAGTTCCTCTTCATAAGTTCCTTGAAGTTATGTTTTCTGCTCTTATCACAACAGTAAAATTTCTTGTAAAACTGGTAAGATATGGGTGGAAGAGAAGAGAAGAGAAGAGAAGAGAAGAGAGGAGAAGAGAGGAGAAGAGAAGAGAAGAGAAGAGAAGAGAAGAGAAGAGAAGAGAAGAGAAGAGAAGAGGAGAGGAGAGGAGAGGAGAGGAGGAAAGAAGAATGATGAAGGTATAATTGCATTCCCCTACTTTTGACATGCAAGTTTATTTAATAAAGCAGGTAAAGCATGGGCACAGACTGAATGAATTAGTAGGAAAGAATTTGAGACTTGAATTGTATTTTCATAAGCCAGGAATGTTTTTCTGATGCTAAGTGTCTTAGAAATGACAAGGGATGTCTGCCTAATCCCAGGTAGCCAATTCCAATTTTGAACAACTTTAATTTTGACAGCCACGAAGGACCATTATTTTTCCTGCGTGGAAAATATATGAGGATAAGAAAGAGGAGAAGAAAGATTATACTGACCACACAGATAGCAAGTGTTCTGTATATTAACATTCTGTAAATTTACCTGCTGCACCTTCAAGGCCTTTGCTTTTACCCTAGCCCAGATAGCAGTATTATTTGAAGCTTCACTGATGTGCAGGAGTACAATATTTCCACACCAGGATCCTTAGCCACTGGCCCTAAAGAATGACCTTACTTGTGGTGAAGTGCCTCACACAACACAGAGAAGCAGCTCCTGATTCCTTTTCACAGGGAACAATAATATTTATTATTATAAAAGTAATATGTTTCACCAAGCTCACTCTGCTGTTACTTCTGCAGCTCCCTTCATGCTTTCAAACACCTTTACACGGGAAGTCTCACAGCTTCTTGGATTTACAAATAATTTGGTTTTTTTGAAAGCAAATCAGCAATAAACCAGAAAGAGTGTCCAGGTGTTCCAGCACTTGCCATGCTCTTTCCCAGTCTCTGGACCAACTTCCATGATGCAGATATCAGGATGAGAAATAAGACTGAAGAGTAGGAGCGATGTTCCTAAGCACTACTGGCAGACTGCATGGGGCCAGGTATTTTGCATCTTTCAAAGACTTTGTACTTCATCTCAGTTACCTGAAAGGGGTTGCCCTTTACCTTTCTCTCATTGTTATTGTCAGATAAAAAGACTCCATGAGGAATAAAGTAACTAAAATATGGTTGTAAAATCACAATTTAGGGGAAACAATTGTCTGTAGGCACTTATTTGTTTGCACAGAAGTAACAGATGGGCATGAACCACAAACACATATGATGCCCTATCTCTTCTCATTCATTGATTGATTGTGAAATCTGCAGCCAGGTGATTCAATACTGATTGCTTTTTCTCTGTGGTGATTTTAGCATGCTGACAGTTTAACACAGATTATCTGCATTGCCTTAACTCTCCTCCTTTGCCAGAAGCAGACAACTCTGAAGGGTTAAGCTGTCTCCACCCACAACTGGATTGGTCTTATTAAAATGGGTATAGGATTCAAGGCATTACATAGATAGCACAATCCTCCAAGTGGGACCCTAAAGTATGTATTTCTGAAGCATGACAGTGGGAATTTGTTTAAACTTGAATTACATTGATTTTGTGATTGTATGTTCCAGTTTTTCAGTGCTAAGCTGTCCCTACACTTAAAAAGCTTTCCCTGTTTTCAGCTCTGCTGCACTGTATCCCCACTGGTTCCTGTTGTACCCAGAGTAGATAAGAGAGAAAATGTTTTCTTTGCCTTTTTTTAGTTACTTTTTATGTACTTGTCCTTTGCAGGTCATGCTGGCCCACTTAATGCCTTCAGTGTTGCCCCTAAGTTCATGTATTTTGACCAGATGCACTGATTTCTAGACTTATTTTTCCTGCTGTCTCACACCTTGTCTTGAAGTGCAGGATCTGATACTGGCACTGAAGCTGGCCTAATGTAGTGGCATAGAGAGATCACTTTAGAAGTGTCTCATACAATGCATCACTTTTTCAGCACTGTGATCCTTATGATACAAACTCTGTCTATGGTCCTCTGACAGCTATAAGAATGATGCAGGAGGTGAGAGAGGTCACCAAACAGGGAGCCAAGAATACAGCAGTAAGAGTAATATGCTCTTTTGAGAGTGGGATCACAGACAGGGTGTGATAAATGGATACAGTCTATGATGAGAGTCCAGCAGGTATTCAAAAGCATTTTGCTGCCATCTAGTACTTTGTATTAGTAGAAGCACTACTCTTTGGAAAAACACTAGGAAAAGAAAAGAATAATGTACAAAACAAAAGATACCAACCCTTAGTACGTGGCATCTAGTATGAGCTTCCCATGTCAGAATGGAAGAACATAACCTGTGAGCCAATGCTTCTCTGTGGGACACCTCTGTCCTTAGGGGAATTAAATCCATAATGTAGCAGTATTTCTATGAACGGGAATATGGCTCTTCTAACTTGCTGTAATGCTGTAAGCATAAGGAATAAACTGGTTTTCTTACTGCAGGGTCTTTGAGATGTGCTGTTCACAGTGCATGTATCTTCCTGGTCCATGCACTTTTCTCAAGTTACTGGTTTGGAGTGCTCTCTGACAGACTATCAAGCTCAGTTTCAAAATGTGTCTGTGAAATATGTCAGTCAAAATATTGTCCCTAACACAATCCAAGGACTTGTTGGATTATATGTTCCCTGTACTCCTCCTTCATTGGAAATATATGCAAAAAGCCTCTCATTAACACTTTGTGCAGTGCTCTGGCTTATTCTACCAGCTATAAAGAAAAAACCCCTCAACTTAATCATCTCCCTTCCTCATTTGGGTAGCCAGGAGATATCACTGTGAAAAAACCTTTTTTCTATTGAACTTTTATATCCAGAAATACTTATTCCCTTGTAAAGTACAAAGAACATCTGTTTCTATCCATGACAGGTACTCATAAATAATCCTTACCTTTATGCTAGTATGGCAACCAATTTTTTATTTTATTTCACCAAATTTCCTTCATGCTATTTAATTACTGTTCAGCAGACTCATGAATTACCTGGATTTCCTGAAATGGACTGCTTGTGTCAAAATTGCTGTCTCTCAAGTAGCAGTGTTGAGATATCCTTGACACTTACATGGAAAGAACAAGCCTAAAAATCACTTTTAGGATCCTAAAAATCAATTTACGGATTTCACCATCTAAATCTTCAGTAGAGAGAATTTGTATTCTTTTCTACATCTGTTTCCAAATAACAGACGAAATAAACCTTTGCATAGAGCTGAGGAACACGATGAAAAACTGCAGGAGTGCTGCAAACTGTACAGATGTCTTCCTTAAAAATTAGCACTTATGATACATATATATTACTTTACCTCAGCAGTTACAGATTCATGTGGGAAGGACACTAGTCTACTGCCCTTTTGAGACTAGGTAGTTCTCTCTGTTATTGTACTGTAGCTGCAGATCCAAAATGAAATTTTTGGCAGTCTGACGAATAAAAGTCCTTAATCCTGACATTTTTTACAAATTTTGTCCTTTTGACCTTCGTTACCCATATACAGCCCCAAGATAGACTGAGATGTACATAAGTGGATGCACAAATACAAATATGGTTAAGAGATGGGGGTTTTGCCACCTTCTCTCATGAGGACTAAGTTTCAGTGTTTTGCAGCTCTGAAGAGTGAGGTAAATTCAGGGATTAACACACAATATATTTATCATTAGATGATGCAAGCATTTTTTATGCACTGAGATATTTTGACCTTCCAGATAACTTGCCTTCAGCACAATAATATCAAATAAGGATGTTCAATTTAGTTTCACACTTTGATTCTGTTTCTGCAATCTGTTGTGCTTGGAAAAGGCTCTGTAACCTGTCTGCATCTACAGACAACAGAATATAAAGGGACTGTTTAGTCTGCATGACCATGAGCCTTGGATTTATATTTTATGTATAATTTAAATCCTCCAAAGTGCTGTGATTGCCTTTATTTTTAGTTCTCATTTGGAAGTTTAAACACTTGCTGCAGGGTTTTAAAACATCTGTTGTTTTTTAGCAAAACAAATGATGGATATTGGATGTTTGTGTGAGAGAGTTATTGGATAAAATGATACAATAAAATTGACTGGCCTACAGATTAGAACTGGGTTTGGAATTCAAGTGGCTCCCTATATTTTGCATAAGTTTTTAAAGAAAAGGAGCACAACATTAGAGACACTGGAAAAGTGCTATTCCATATTAGTTTTGACTTGACAGAAAATATTTATCAAATTCCTTACTATTCAAAAATATGGTTGGGAAATCGTGTATGAACACAAAATGTGATTTGGAAAGAAATGACTGGCTAATAATTAAGCTGCTTTCTAGTTCCCTTCTTTTTCATAGTATTTTGCTGGTTGTTGTACTGTGTTATGAAATTCACTTTTATCTAAATACAACATTTCAAACTTATGTAGGCTAAACCTATGTGTAGAATATTACACTCAGGCATAAGAATATTTTTAATACCTTTATGTTGCTTATTTTTCAGTTTATCTTACAGAAGAACATTAAAGATAGATGGTATTTAATACAGATTTAACTCCTTGTCATTAAATGTTTTCCGATTTGTTTGAAAATGAAAGAGTGTGGCACTGAACAGAAGCATGGGGCTGTTGTATCTTCCATTACATGAGATTCTGTACTGCCAGTTGCTAAAAGCCTGTGGGCTTCCCTGTGTGCAAAAGAATGATGCTGTTGGGTCTGACACAGGGACAACTGCTTCCATGGACAGCACTCATTCATAACATAACTGCATTCGTTGGACCCACAAGAAAAACCCAAAGGGTAAAAGTGGCTCCAACCAGGCAGAACAAGGAAGTATCTGTGCATAATTTCCCAGGGCTGTGTATGCACTGGGTCTGCAACTACAGAGGAAATTACAGCTTTTGGAAAGGAACAAAAGAGTAGGTCACTTTTGCATTGATTTCCTGACGCATTCTGTGTTTCAGAGCACAGGTGGGAGGATGGTTGTATAAAAAATGTGTTCCCCCTTTCACCTTAAGAGTTGCCCCACAAGTGCAGCTCTACTATCATTTTGTTTGACTGACATCACAGGAATTTTGTTGGATTAATTCAAACCAAATTCTTGACAGTTTTGCTAGCTTGAAATTCTGGTGAGGTAAAAATTTGGCATTCTGCAATGAGGCAATGGACTCAAAAAGTTGGAGGAATTGATATAAACATTAATGTCTATCCAAATTTTCAGAGTTTTCTCTGCATGTCTTTGTGATCGTAGGAGTATATTTAAATACATACTAATAATGTATGCAGCTCCTATTACTGAATTTTAAAAAGAATTTCCATTGCGAGTACAAGGAAGAAGAGAATACAGCTAGTCTTTAAATGTCTTAACCAATTTAAAGCAAAGTAAAGCCAGATGTTAGTGAAATATGTGCTAATTTATGCATAAAAATAGGAAATTTGTGTTTCAGTCTAAAACATATGGTGCCCGCTTTTACATTCTCCAAACAAAGCTAACGAGAAAACAATTCTACCTTATCTCATTAGAAAGCATGCAACCTTTTCACTGGAATGAAGCTCAATGTGCTACTTTATTGGAGGAAATAACAGGGAATTCTTTTAATGTAATGTAAGACTAGTGATGGTCAAAAACATTAGGATGTGGCATTTGCCTCAGTTTATTACATCTTACCTTTTCTGGTCTGTTTTCAACAAATCTCTATAGTCTTTGGAGCTTGTATTATTTTATTTTCCCAGTTCATCTCTTATATGGAAAATCTTTTGAAATCCCTAGGTGTGTAGGAGAGGAGCTGATTCTGAAGTGGCTATTTAATTACATAAGCCTCTAACCTTAGTCTGAAGGGCTGAGATCTACTTACCCAGCTACTCTGAGATAAGAGGTGGAAATAAACCAGAAGAACTAGAATTAATAGTGGCACCAATGATGCATAATGCTAAAAGCTACACATATTTATTGTCAGAATGAATAACTGAACTATAGATATGTTTGTCATGTGAACTACCAAGTGTAATAGATGCTAATCATAAAATTGCACAGTAGGGTCTAGTTGCAGCAATACATAATTTATGTTACCTTATTGACAACACTGGGCTCCAGCCAGGTGCCTCAAGAGAAATCAGGAGCAAGTAAATCCATAATGTGGATCATCCATTGATGATTAATGGGGAATTAACAGCATTCCATGACGTAAGCATGCAGCACCTTCATATTTCAGGACTCGACCTTTCAATGACAATTGCCTGCTTCTAGCTATCTGCTTCTAATATTTGAGCACTAGTGAATTTAAAGGTGCTGCTCAGCTACTTCTTAGCCATACAAATGACTAAATTCCAAACT
The DNA here is from genome assembly GCA_030060385.1 of Muscicapa striata striata. Classification (NCBI taxonomy): domain Eukaryota; kingdom Metazoa; phylum Chordata; class Aves; order Passeriformes; family Muscicapidae; genus Muscicapa; species Muscicapa striata. Next base: position 3,149,306 of record JAREIS010000010.1, on the reverse strand, counting down.
GTGAACATTCCTGAAGATTTTTAAAGTATCTTATTTTTAATAATTTTAAAATATTTTAAAATAGGAGTGATGGAGACCTGTAAAAATTATTGTGCCTCAATCAAGTGGTCTGGGAAAAAAAAGAGCTTTTACTGATAGCTTGTTTTGTGTGTTTACTGACCCCTCTCAGCCATGGAAGTGATCCTTTACCATCTGACTCCTATACACTCAAGGAAACCAATGTCTTTTGCAGGGAAACTGAGTGCCAGCTCCCAAAGACACTGTTAATGGTGCTGAAGTATGCCAATGCTCTATTTGAAACACTTTCTCCTGTGGAATGTCTGGCCACACATGAGAATTCCAACTTGATGGTATGTTGAGACAGCATTTCCCATGCATGATGAACTCAAACTTCCTGAAAGGACTGTGAAATAGTACCCTAGTGGTTCTTACAAAATTCTACCCTCCGAGAGTGCCAATGGGAAGCACAGAGACAGGATTCAAAGAAGAAAATGGTTTTCAAGGCATTACTTTTTTCACAGGAATACAGTTTTATCAAGGTCTTACCTGGATGAGAAGGTGTACCAGCTCCCAAACACAAGTCCAGGGACAAAGTGTTAATGTATTGCTTGTGTTTTTTTTCAAAATCACCACTGCTTAGAATTGAACTATATAAGAAAAGCACTTTTTCATATTTTGTTTGCAAAGACCATAAACAAATTAAAGCTCTTGCAAAGATAACATTCTTATGAGATTCACACCTAATTCTGAGAGCAAAATATCCCAGCAGATTATACTCTTCAGTCTAGAAAGAAATAATCACCCTTATATCAGCAATCCTTACCAGGAAAAACACCCCAACAATAAAGCACATAATGATGAAAGCATCTGTGTCACCTAATTTTCTTTTTCAACATCTTTGTGTGAAATGGCAGAGTTTCTTTTTCCCTTAAGGGACGAAAATGAGCAGCTGACTATTAAAAAGAGAAGTTCATAAAAGAAACCTTTTATCCAAGACTTGTAATAGTTTATATGCTTTCATTAAAAATCAAAATACCCAGCAAAGAGCTAAATAAAGAACTAGATTGAGATGCAATGGGAATCAAACATAGAAACACAACATATCAAAACATGACAGAGAATATATAGAATTTTTAAATGGTATTAAAAATTAATGAATTCTATGAAAGTTAATGTGTGTATAAAAATAGTTGCAAAAGTACCTAAACAACAAATCTCTTAATGATGCAAGTAAAAACTCATCTGACAGACACAAATGCTTAATTTTTAAAATACCTACAGAAATTTTTCTGTGGCATTGTATATCTGGGATAATTGGAAATGCTTTGGTAGGTTCTCCTATTACTTGGAAAGATGACCTGAAAGGCACGTCATCCTGTTCAAAATTAACAAGGCATAATTTTGTCATATGCTGGAAAGTATAACATTGTAATTAATATGCTGCATATGAAATGTCATGTACCTAAGCAATATTTGATTTCTGCCTTCATTGGCAACTTTTGAAAGAGATATATTTGTCTTTTATATAGATAAGGATAGGGTTAGTATTTAGCACAGGTGTGATTCTGCACAATGATCATTTAAAGTTTATGTTGTTGGGCTTATAATTAACTGGGTACAGTTGTCAAGACTTCATAGGTCCACAAATCTAGGAATAGCTAAACTTTTATTTTCAATGCTAACAGAAATTTCAAAAAAGTTTTGGGAGACACTGGTTTCCAGTAGTGTCGCCAGTTCCACATTCAGAGCAAGCCAACTTAAACCTGCAATAGCTCTAAAAGAAGCATTTGTCATTGTCCCTTGGCTGAATGGTCCTCTTTGCTCAGGTACTTCTATACTGACAATTATATTCAGAAATTTAGGGTTTTGACTGAGTTGACCTGATAAAATTAGAAATCAAGCATACTATATTAATATGTTATGTACAATATAAATATATAACATATTATATAAATATATAATATATAATAATTTTATATATATATAAAAGTGCTTCATCCTTTTGTAATTCCATTTTACAGAAATGCTAAAACTAAGGTAAACAAGAGCACAGCTTAACTTCCTAAAAATGAACTTTTACTTACACACTACAAAGAAGAATATACATTAAGTGTTATAATCACAAAGCTTTCTTTTCACTTTTATTTTGTCAGTATGGCCTTTGTTAGAGAAACATAAGATGATCTAGAAATATGTAAAGATTCAGATAGTGCTTGGGGAAGACCAGTATAGAATAGCATAAATTTTTGGGATTATATGTCTCTTGGAAAAACATTGGATGAGTAACTGGTTTTGTTTGAATCAAGAGAAGATAAAATTTCTATGGTGTTTTTATTAGCTCAAAGCAATCAACCAACCAACCAACCAAAGAATTTATATTTACTTTTTTTTTTTTTTTTTAATTGGAGCATTTATAGGACACTGTATTGTGTATCTGTTTATAGAAAAGGCTGAAGATACAGTCTTCACCATTTTACACCCTATTAGAATGGTCATACTTGCCCCTTTTATATTTCTAACTTCTAGGTTTTACCTAAAAGTAAAGATTAAAACCTGAAAAATTTGATCTGATTGTTCCCACACTCGGACATACATTCCAGGTAACAAATTTTATATGACTGTATACTGTTGGTATTACTAGATAAGTATTGCTCTGTATAAAATATTTGATATAGATCACTATATATTTCAATTTTTCTATTCCAGAGAGTCTAAGAGTCACAGGCCTCTTGTAATATAAAAATCTATGCACTTTATATCCTCATTAGAATTTCTTACAGGACAGCTTATTTTGCTCATATTTTTTATAGTATTGTCATTACAGATACAATTTCTCTTTTATAGTTGGACAGTAGAACCAAATAAAAAAGGGAAAAGCAGATTGAGAAGATTTTTCTGATTTGTGCAGAAGTATTAAGTTTTTATACTTTTGATATATCTTCTCACACTGCTTAACTATTGGTTTTTTCTTTCCTTCTTATTGTTGGATTATATGTTCTTGGTTTCTATCTGCTTTTTCCAGACTCACAGTACAAATGAGTTCAATGTACTTTCTGTAGTCAGCATGAGTCCAGGTGTAAAAGATTTGCTGTCCATTTTTAGATAGTTATATTATTTCATATTATTTGTCCTGGAATCATTCTTCCAAGTCACTAGTTTTTGTCCTCTTATATACTTGAAAAAAAATTTTCTTCATATACATTTTTTTCTCTCTACATTAAATTGTGTTAGAAACCAATTCCTTCATTTTTCTCCAACCTAAAAATATTTATTTTAATTTATTTTCAACTTGCTTATTTTTTTATATTGATTTTAGTATTTCTTCTCAATAAAAACTTTCCCTTTGCTTTAAAAGCAATTGCTATAGCTTCAAATGTCCCGTTAAATGAAAAATGCATATGAAACCCTTAAAACTGGTGGTTTGACCCTTAAGAGGAAAAGGGGACAGGAGATATAAAGCAAACCTGTATCCTGCTTCATTTCTTTCAAGAGTACCAAGGCAAGAGATTTCAAATAATGTCTGTATTTGGTAAAAAAGCAAGTTTTAATCATGTTCATTGCCTGTTAATTCAGTAATATAAAAAAATTTGAAACCATCAGTCTTCCTGTAAAAATAATATTTTGCAAACAATCTAAATTGAAATCCTATAAGAAAACAAGTGAAACACTTTTTCTTCTGGGCCAATTACCTCAGGGGGATGACGAGACAACCACATCTTTCAGCAGCCCACATTTCCACCACACTCTCTTGGGTAAAATGCCAAACTTCCTTCTCCTTGGAATAAGCAAAGTGAATTCCACAGAGATGGCAACTTTCTTAGTTTTGGACTTCTGCTATGAAAAACAGTGATGGTCATTTTGTTGATAATGTAACAATACAATTTTTTTCTTCATTGATTCCACCAGGTGAAATGTCTAAATTTTACTTTTTTGAGACACATGAAGGTCTGCAAATTCATATTTTTGCAAAGTTTTCTTTCACATAAAAGCTGTGCCCTGCATGGGTTGTGATAACACAGAGAGGAGGAAGAGCCTCTTCATGAGCACATATGGATGAGACATTCTTTACCATAGACATAGTTAGTAATGTTCCCAAACAAAGATTTTTGCCAACTGATTTGCATCCATAATTGCTAGATGGAAATATAAAACAGCAAACAAAGAAACAGCAGTATAATAGGTCACAAAATAAAATTTTGTCTCTTTCTCTTAAAACATTTTAAAAAGTCACTACAGAAAATTAATCTTGGTCAGTGTTCTATGAGTAATTTGCTCTGCATATAACTGTGATGGAAAATCTCTGGGTAAGACTGACTTTTCAAAGGGTTTCTTGATAAGATTGCAGAAATAAACCAAGCTCAGTTATTCAAGTGGGCATCTTCACAGAGGGCATGACCAGAGCAACACTCAGAAGCTCAGCACAAGCATGAACTGATAAAATTTGGGGTTTTGTTCAATTTTTCCATAATAAAAATGAGCTTAATATATTACTAGGCTAAGCACATACTACAGTAAAGCAGAAAAAAAATAGCTGCTCATTTTATTTTTATTGAATAGATTTTTTTTCACAACCCACTTATTTTTAAGATCATGATGGTAGAGAAAGTGATATATTTTATTCTTCAAATAAAAAAAGCATTTTCATTAACACTGAATATGAATTTCTAATGGAAAATACATTTTTTTCTGCTCTCACTATCACATATTTATGTAAAGAATTAATTTAACCAGAAAGAAAATCTTTTTTGGAAAAAATTAAGTAGAGCAAAAAAATCTAATTAACTAAATTACTGTAACAACTAAATGAATAATTTTCCTTGACTTCCTGGCTCTTGAAAGTCTTGCTACAATGTCCTATTAATTTTCTCAATTATTAATATTATTATTTAAAAAGCAGTGACTTTAAAAAATAGGTTTATTACCCTACACCTTTTTTTTTGTAGCCAGCTATAAACTATTCTGGGTACATACTAAATAATAAAAAAATCACAATTATCCTAGCTGTAGTTAGTTCTTTTTGCTGTGCTCCATTTGGCAGAATAGACTATCTCAATGATAATATATATTTAGTTGTAATGTAACGTGGAAAAAACCCAAAGTAAATAGCTGCAGTGATATATATTTCCAGGGCAGAAAACTTACTCAGATAAAGCAAATTTAACAGTCTAAGGGACGAAGTTTGAGTGTCAAATGAAAAAAACCCTGCTTTTATCACTCTTATTTTTAAGTGTGTTTATTCAGTAATTCCAGCTTGGAAATTTTTCTTCAGCTCTACATGACATTCGCTGTTGGAACGACTCCAGGGAAGGACCACAAAGATCCTCAGAGGGCTGGAGCACCTCTGCTGTGGAGACAGGCTGAGAGAGCTGGGGTTGCTCAGCCTGGAGAAGACAGGCTGTGGGGAGCACCTTCCAGTACCTAAAGGGGGCTACAGAAGCACTGGAGAGGGACTTTTTAAAAGGCATGCAGTAATGGGACAAGAGGGAATGGCTTTATATCAAAAATGAGTAGGTTCAAATTAAATTTAAATATCTAATTATATTTAATTTATAATTAATATTTAATTTATATTTAATATTTAAATTTAAATTTAAATATTTGGAAGAAATTATTGATTATGAGGGTGATGAAGCACTGGAACAGGTTGTCCAGAGAATCTATCAATGCCCCATCCCTGGAAGTGTTCAAAGCCAGGTTGGATGGGGCTCTGAGCAACCTGGTCTAGGGTAAAGTGTCCCTGTGGCAGAGGGGTTGGAACTAGATGGTTTTTAAGGTCCCTTGCAACCCCAAATGTTATATGATACTACAGTATGATTAGTAAATGCAATTTACTCATATGTATACCATCCATATGTAATTTAAGCCTGTGGACAGTAGAATGCTTTGTCTCTCAACAACAGGCATCTGGAACTGTAAAACTATAGTTTCAGATAACTCTGAGACTTTCTGTTTGAATTTAAGTGTTTCATCTTCTGAAATGTTTACTTACATACTGTAGGTCAGAATCATCAGAGATTCATTTTTCCACTGTCATCCAAAAAGAAATCTATTCTTACAGCACTAGTCTGATATGGAGGTGGTCTCCAGGCCATCACTGCACTTCATCCCCTTCTGCTCTATTTTTCTCTTGTCTGGCTACTCTTGGTTTTTTTTTCTGTAAGGATCTGTTTCTCTGTGTGAGACCTTTTGGGACACTCAGAACAAAAGAAAGCAGCCACAGCATCAATACAGCACCTCTGTCTCTGCATGGGCTTTGTGCAAGGTCAAGCACTAATTTCTGAACTGGTTCCTGATCTGACATTCATAGAGAAGAGTATTATTCTTTGATGAAAATAATCTCTTCAGTAGAAAATAGGGAAGGAATAAACTCATCTTCTCCTTTGTTAAAGCAACAGGGAGTACAACAATTCTACAACAAACTTTGAAATGCATATTTGAATAGGCTCAGGAAAAATCTGCTTTTTAATGGAACATGTGTTTTATATGCAATGAGACAGCTGGTCCGAACAGACATATCTTGGCAGAACCAATTTCTCTGGGAGTGGAGACACAAAATCAATGTGAACGGGAGCTCATTTTAAAATGACTCATTAAATTACAATTTCACTTCCATCTAAAGGTATTTAATCTGTTCCTATTGCAAGATGGATTGTTGACATTTATATTTGTGAATTATTGTAATTAATTAATTTAATAGAAATGACAAAAGAGAAATAGACCCTAATAGCACTTTTTTTCAGAAAAGACTCTGTTACACCTTAGTAGTCTCATTGACTTCATACTTCAGTCTCAAAAAGAGCAGGTATATCGAAGCTGCTGTTTACAAAAGCCTAATAGGGAATAAATGTGTCAGACATTTGCATCCTCCTTCCTAGTTTGGTTAAATATATAGGCTATGGATCACACACCCATCTACAATACTGTACTTGAGTTTAATTCATTTGGGGAAAGTAAAATGAACTAATATTCTTGGAAAAGGGGAATTATTAAGAAATCAGATGTTCTGAGATATTATTCCATAAAAAAAAATAAGAGAAGCTTGCCAATTTTGCAGGCATTCATTTCTAGATGAATGACATTATATTATTTAGATGAATTTCTTTATATTCCTGCTCATGATCTTAAGGTGAATGCTCATTAACAAGCTGAAATGTGTGTAATTTGACACAAGATTGGTTCAAGTTCAAAAAGTGGACCTCGTTACAAAGTGTTATGAAGTATTATAGAATGACAATGATAAATTATTAATTTCAATTAAAGAAATGGTGTTTACAAGATAAAGCAGCATCTTTCATATTTTCAGGGAGAAGTAAGATATTTATCTGACATAGTTTCCTTTTTCCAGCTGTTTGCTCTAGTAGGCAACCCTTCTTGCTTTTTTCTGTAAGTCTGACTGGATGTGACAGTTGTTTCTGTGTCACAGAGATCAGAAACACTGTGATTTACATTCCGAGGCTGAAATGCAGAGTGCTATGATATTTTATAGTATTTTCCTTTCCTTAAAACTTACTGCAAGCCATTAATAAATTATTTTTCCTTTATGTATATGTTGCTTTTATTGCTTTTTAATTTGCCTTTCATTTGTATTCTTCATGAAGGAATTAAAAAACTAGGTTAAAATCTAAAGTTTCCCTGTTTTGAAGGAAAATTTATTAAAGATTTTATTTTCCATCATGAAATTATTCTACTAGAAGGTTGTCACTTCTCTCTCTCTCTATCTGGACACACCAGCAGAAAGAGACGGAAAATTGACACTTCTTAGCTTCCTAGGAGATGTATACAGAAGATAAGGTGAAGACTGAATCAACCTAATATAAATTTTTTTCAGTCTAAAAACTAATTAGTATGCAAAACTTAATGTCTGTATAGGCTTGAGCTATCTCAAAGGTCAACCATTTTCCATTGGTTACTAATTCATGCTCTGTTTCACAGTTTGGAGTCATCAGTCAATGTGAAAAGCAGAGGTTCATCGACCCATTAGTTGAGCCTTTGGTGTCCTCCAGGCTGTGATGAATGATTGTCCATGTAACTGCTGCTCTGTGTTCACTTTCAGCTGTGCCACTATTCCTGGGCATTTTTCTAGAATATAGGAAGCAACAGTGACTTTTCAGTGTTTAAAAAATTGGCTAGAAAAACAGTCAGAGCAAATTTTCCTACTGTCGTTTCTAACTCTGCTTTAATATTCAAATGAGAAAGCATTCAGAAGAGGCTAACACACCTATTTGTGGACTGTTAAGGATAAAAGTATAATAAAAGAATGTAGCATAACATTATTTATGCTACATTTACTGACTGCCCAGCATAGTTTACTGTGGACAGCTTTGAGCTAGCTTGCACAGCGAACATCTAGTAAATTAGCTAGTGGCACTACGTAGCAATATGCAGTTTTGCATGCCAGGCAGCAAAAGCATTAGGTTTAAAATGACATTGTTGTTTCTTCAATGTGTTAAAATACATTTCAAACATGACAGAGACAAAATGCTTCCCCTTTTGATGAACACTTCAAATATGTGAACTTTTGTCTGAGAGTGCGACTGCTGGGACAAACTGGGCAGAGAGCTATGGCAGTATTGATTCAGCTTCTCCTTGCCTGCTGTGTCTCCTTCAGAACACAGTGTGGCACAGGCACTGGCCTAAAATAACTGTCAGGTGAAGTATGAAAAAACTCCTTCATGGTGTCAACACAACAGAAGACAAATAGAGTACAAAGAATTGGCAGCAGAAAGTGCTGCATGGCACAGCATTCCAGCATTTCACATTTAGCCCTATCTCCTTCCAGTTCTGGTATAACTTCCCCTTTTTTATCTTTACAACACCCTGCCACTCAAACATCAGTGTAAATCATTCATTTGCTCTTTCCATTAGACCCTGCTTCCTCCAAGACATGCAACAACAAAATAGTCTGTAAGCTCCTGGCAATCCCAAGCAATCTGGGTATTTGCTCTTCAGACTCAAGCCATGCTGTTTCTGCTTAGAATTTTCCTGTATTCCCATAATTCACTTCAGCCTTTCAACTTTTTGTTGAATGATGATTGATGAGTTACCCAAGGCCTGATTTTTATTTCAATGACTGTTTTCTACTGAAGGTCTCTTTGATTTGCCTTATCCTCTACCATCCTGTCCAGGTGGATTTATTTTGCACTGCTCTCAGTCACTACCTCCAGCACATGAACGTGACTGAAAGATGTCCCAGATCTTCAGCTTTCTTCTGAGGCAGGGAAAAAAGCTCAATATACTTCTACCATTTCATCTGTTTATTATGTAATACCAACTTGGTTAACTATTGCAATAAGTTAAAATCAAGATACTTCATGTGAGTGTATATTAACAACTTTTTTGGGACTTGCATTATGAAAACTTTTTGTCCACTTCTTTCATGTTAGTCCGCTGACATCACTAGTGAACTGACTTCTCTTTCCAGAGAAGAATAGAAAATCTTTCTGATTGAAACAGCAGAAGATCTGATGATCACTTATAGAGGAGTAAGTTTTCAATTCCTTTCAAGTTCTTACAGAAAAAAAAAGAAGCAAAATAAACATGCAAACCAAACTCAGCTACGGCACCATTGGCAACTAATGGCACTTTTTTCCATTTTATTATATTCAGGTATCCATTGTATATGGGTTCAGAGAGGAGGATTTGGCTGCTTGCTGAGACCACTTTTCAGAAACCTCAAGAAGACCAGAGGCTTCCAGGAAGCATGACCAGTAGCAGTTGCAGAAAGCTTAGACTTTGACTAGAAGTGTGATGCACCTTAATAAAAGGAGTTAGCAAGACTTCAAAAGGCTTTAGTGATTTTAATTTATACAGGAGTCTTTGTAAACAACTTTGATTAAAGTGTGACAGTTCAATGAATCTGTGGGTATGATGCAAGCAGAATGTGAACAGTCTTTGTTATGAATGTAGTTTAAATTACATACTTCATGGTATTCAGGAAATTAAGATGGTTGTAAGACGAGATTTTGGAAATAAAAAAACACAGCTCGATAAAGTCTTCTCTTAGTTACATACCCCACTGGATAGAATACTGAAATAAATGAAAAAACCCTCAATCCTGTTTTAATTCATAAATTGGAAAAGTCACAGAAAATTTCATGTGTATAACTGCATACAATTTTAAGACTCACTGATAAGGTTCAAGCTAACTTAAATACAATTAAACATATTTGAAAAAGTCTTTTTGAAATGAAATTAGTGGAAGAAATTGTATCATTCTCCAAGGATTACTTATGTGGGAGACAAAAAACCATTAGGGTGATTAGAAACAGCATAAAACTCTATTAAAGATGCAAGTATTTTACCAAAATTGGTATCAAAAGAATTTGCACAAATACTGAAAATCTATCAAACTATTTTTTAATTGAAAAAAAAAAATTTGTTATAGAATAAAGAAAGCTGTTCTATTTATATATCGATTACTAGGAATGATTTCCATATACATGGGACTGATAATGAGTCTGGATAGATTGTGGTAAATTAGTAGGTGCTACCAAAATAAAGGACCTTAGGAATACTCTGAGTTAATTTTACCAAGATGAAAATACATTTTGTCAGGGAGTGTCATTTATTCTGATTCATGATCTGGCTGGTGAAATTGTTCTGTTTAGCATTCACTCAGGGAAATAATAAAAAGTGTGGTGGAGTTCTAGTCTTACAAAAGATGACATTAAGTAATCTCATATCTCAGAGCAATGTAATGAAACCTGTATACCTAAACTATATCTGGACTTCAAATAAGAGTATCTGGTTTAGAATATTTTGATGTAATTGATCCTGAATTCTTGCCAGCCTGAAAAGAAGTTCAGTCTTGCTGTAGGGACAACTTTCTACAGCAATTGTCATTTTTTTCCATAAAAACCTCAAAAAAACCCCAGAACTGTAATGTTCATAAAAATTTCTGCACACTTTAAGCAACTATTCTGGAGGTTAACTACTTTTAGAGCCAGAACATTTTCTGAGGAAAAAAAAAAAAGAAGAGGCAAAACCAAAGTCCATACTTCCTTCTTGAGTCTGCTGGTGTCCTCAGACAAAAGCAGCCACAACATAGTTTCAGCAAACTTTATTGAAACAGCTAAAGTGAAATATCAGTATTTATTAGCCAAAAATCTTGTCTTAATGTGTTTGTAGAAAAAAAAAAAAAAAAAAGCAGCAGGCTCATAACATTTGAAACTGATTAAATAAATGATGAATTGTGGGTTTGGATTCTTATCTGAATGTACTAGAACTGTAGCCTGAAAGGTATTCTGTTTACTAGGTAAAATTTGTATTATGATAGATTTTCTGCCAATGGTTTTAGTTCAAGTACTCTCAACTGAAAGATATCTCAGAAGAAAGAATCTGATACATTTAGAAGAAAAACTGTAAGCCAAAAAAAAAAACATATCCAGATTTTATGTACCCATTTAATTTTTTTCTCAGATTTCAGTATCAGAAATTATTTATCTATTTTATTTATTTATTTGGAAAAATGCTTACATTTCATGAGAACATAAATTGCTGTTTATTGACTTTGTGAAGGGAATTTCAACCCCACACTGTAGACTCACAGTGTCTGAAACCAAAGGGATAGCTGCAACGCAGGATTTATAACACAAAGAAATGGAGAGAGATATGTGCTTTTCTTAGGTTCATCTGTTTCCTTTAATTTCAAAAGCATACTGTTGGTTTAGTTATAACATCTAATTACTCAATACAATATTTTCTGAATTGTGGAGCTAAGCTTCAGTGATGTGCCCTTTGTGTTACCTGCAGTATTTCAGGAGGGGAAAGTATGATTTTTAGCACACTATTTTGGATGCCTGTAACTGCAGCTGAGATGTACTGATGCCATAGAGGCCCCATGAGATCCAAGCCAAGACTGAATAGCTTGGAAACTGTGAAGAGAATTTCCATCTGGAAAATTCTACAAATTTGAAGGATTGGTTGATAGATTTGGAAATTTACTGAAATGTTAGCTTCAAAGGGGCCAAAGTACACTGCCTATCTGTCTCAAAGGATTATTGAGTTGTTTTTTTATTAAGTTCATGACATACAGAACAGAATACTGATCTGTCAGCAGGTGCTTGTGGGCTGCTGTCAGGTTTCTCTAAGGCAACTACACAGGATTATTATACAAACAAAAATAAAGTCAGCCTTTTAGAAACCTTGATTTTCTTCTGGAGATGTAGAAGCTCAGATTGTTTAAAGTGTTTGCTACTTTAAGTAAAAGTTGTTCTTTGAACAACTGGAGCTTGGCATACGGCATTGAAATAACCCATGGAGAATGAACCAACTGACACTTAAGAAGAAGGAGGAGGAAATTAAATAAAGATGATCTGATAAGAGTATTTAGGTGCATGAAAAGTGACTGCTTGGTTTTCTAAGGTATCTTAATGACACTAAAAAATGGAAGTTCATCCAAGGTGTAGAACTAATTACCCAATGCTAGTGACTAAAGCACAACTACAGCTGATGTGAGGAGAGCACAGCATGTCTCACACTGAGGGTCTTTAAGAAGTTTAAAAGATGCTTCTCAGAATCTCCACACTTGGGTAAACCTGCCTTGGGCAGAATGATTGATTTGGTTGGCCTTGCAGTGAGTGATTTGATGGCAAGAAAGTCTTCAGTTTTTCTTGTTCAGATCTTATTTTTTCATTTTGGGACCTCTAATTTCATGATCTTTGAGCTCTGCAACAAAGTCTTAACAGAGGTCCTTATAGACTTCTTCACATAAATTCTGTAGCTAACAGATTACTGTTAGCATCCTGAATCAAATTTCTAAAAATCAATATTGTTGATTTGGGAATTCAGTTCAGAAAATGCACAAAGGAGAATGCAAGAATGAAAGGAAGTAATCAGTACTATGATTCTATAGACCAGTTGGCTTGTCACATGGATTATTGCATGCAAAAGACATCTGTTTTATATCCACTTTAATTTTATTTGATACCCTGGAGTAAAGAAGCTCAAGTATACAAATGGATTAGAAAATACATTCTTTCACTTTAATCTTTCAATGTAATGACCAAAATGTCTGATAAGAAGCATTGATTGACTGCCAGCTGTGATAAAATACCCAAATGCAGTTGTGTAGGGCAGTAATGCTAAAACTGCTTTGTGACAGTTCTGATTTATTGAATCCAGCAACGAAGCCTCATGAGGAGCATACAAAGCACAAATCCCAGTTAAGATGACTCAATTTCAAGACAAAGAAAACAAGAAATACAAACAAAAAATCTAGATCTCATTCCTGGCTGTGAGACTGTGGAATTGCTCTGTTTTTATTCCTTTGACAAAAGTTGCAAAGCCACATGACTTCTGAGTGTTATAATATATTTTTTGGTTATCATTTTTCATTCTGGTTCACAAAAACAGAGCACTGCATTTACAGCTCTGAAAGGAGAATGTGTGGAGAGAAGCATGTCTCCTTGGAGTACTGGCTTCCTGTAGGTTCTTTGTCTTGCTACTCAGGTCTATTGGACAGAAGAAAATTGTCTAACATCTATACCTTTCCTAAACAACAAATTTATGTGCAAAAAACTCCAACCAAACAAAAACAAACACCCCAAGGTATGTTTCTGAAACACTACAGTCATAAAAGGAGACAATTACATTAAAATTGTGTTTAGAATTGTAGCAGACATCAGGTATTTTGATATAATTCTCCTGGAATGGAATGGCAATTGTGGAGGAATAATGCAAAACATAACATTGTGTCCTAGCAGCTATCATGGTGAAAAAATGCTCCAGAAATGCACAAAGGCTTCCATAAACATTATGAGTGTATTTAATTGACTGTCACTGTATTTTTCAATAGGATTTCAGTTTTGCTTGTTTGTTTGGTTTTGGAGTTTTTTTCTTTTTGGTTCCCAAAACATAACATGAAAAATAGTTTTCTCTAATCAAAGACAGCATTAAAGTTAACAGGAGTGACAAAGAAACAAAAAGTCCCTGTAGTAATAGAAACAAAATCTGTGATACAGGAATAAAAATGTGAGATTATTTGAGACTATTTCAGTAGGTTAGATATTTTAAAATTATTTTAACTAAATCTCATGGAGGAGAATTGGTTGAACAAGTCTTCAGACTTGTGCCTGGTAGTTTTTGAACTCTCAGAGCACAGAAAGACTGGGAAAAGATGTAAACAACCAGAAAGGAAAATAAAAAACTTAGAATGATTACAGGTAGTCAGAGGCTTAGGCTTCAGAATACCTTGTCATAATTTGTAGAGCCACTAATGGGAAATAAATTTCCATGTATTGAAATAAGATATTTAATTCATGCAGTGTTTTGTTAATCTCATAATCCTACAACAATCCTTACAAGAGTAGGAGTTGAGTGATGCCTTATGTAACTAGCTTGTACAGTCAGCCTGTTTGTTTTCTACTTGGTGAAGACATTTTCAATGTTTGTAGCATTGTTGTGCAGCATTGTCCTGCATCACAAGATGATGTTAAGCAGTAAAGAATCCTCTTGTTATATCCAAATTTTAATTTTTTTTTTTCTTGTTAAGGTAGTGAGTACTGGAATGGATAATTTGCCCATTCACAATAGAGGCACCTGAAACAGACTGGGAATATTCAAATGAACCTGAGCCATCAGGAAGTCCTAATGTTCATATCTGACTGGTTTCTGCTTCTGTCAGTGACCAAAACATGACATATTCTAGGTGAGGCTTTACAAGGTTCTTAAATGCATTTCTGATGTCTCTGGGCTGGACCCCAGACAGAGGTGTTGGTGATTCTTTATGTCTCACCTGCTTGTGATTTGTGACATCCTCTGTAAATGATGTTAAGAAGATGATAAAGTTGTGTGGAAAGGGCTAGAGGTGTCTGCTTGGTCTTAGCCAGTTACAGGAAAGAACCCCTAATTATCCTGGCCTTGTCTCTTTTAGCTCTGCCATGTGAACACAAAATGTGTGTGCATGTAGCAGGTAACTACGGCTCACAGGCATTTACACCTTACACAAATAAAACCAATTTTTATACATATAAAAACCCTTTTGGTCTTCTCTGTGCATAAAAACACCAGGTCCTGCCTTTCCATGTAATTTTGCAGATTTCAGCTTCTAAATGAGAGTCAGGAAAAAAATTATGTTAGCATGAAGCTGAACATAAATGTAAAACCCAGAAAAGGCAATATTTTATTTTATGCCTCATTTCACTTGAAAAGTTAATCTAAATGCTGTGCTGGCTGTTTTCTTTTCAATAAATGAAATATTACACAGAACATAAATAGAAGGAATGCATATTTCTGGCCTAAATTAAAGTGCTTCATTCTACATGGTTCACCTTTTTTTGTTTATGTGATTCTTCTAAGGTGTAATAATTCTGTGTAGGCAGTTATAAAGTAGTAAGTACACCACCTCATTTTGTGATGAATTAGAACTTTGGCTTATAGTGTGATTGACAAATCTCTGCAATAAACAAAGCTGAA
This sequence comes from Muscicapa striata striata, assembly GCA_030060385.1. Lineage (NCBI taxonomy): Eukaryota > Metazoa > Chordata > Aves > Passeriformes > Muscicapidae > Muscicapa > Muscicapa striata. The sequence goes on along the minus strand of JAREIS010000010.1, from coordinate 3,133,892 downwards.
GATAATTAACATTATCTATGACAAAAACATATTTTCTATCAGCAGATTATCTTTATTTTCTCTACCTCTACCACTTAATGGTATTTCTTGTCAGCTTAAATCAATGTTTTGTAACATAGACCACTATGATGTGAGCATCAAATAGTAATTGGTAAAATCCAAATATTTTAGAACATGAGAATAGACTATCTGAAAATGCAAAAAAATTCCTCATCTTGCACAAATTGGAACTATTGTGGAGCATTTGAATAGCATGAAAGAGATATCTCACCATAGTCTGGGCCTATCATAGGAGCCAGTAGAATCTTCTAGTTCCTATAGTTTCCTTCCTTCCTTCCTTCCTTCCTTCCTTCCTTCCTTCCTTCCTTCCTTCCTTCCTTCCTTCCTTCCTTCCTTCCTTCCTTCCTTCCTTCCTTCCTTCCTTCCTTCCTTCCTTCCTTCCTTCCTTCCTTCCTTCCTTCCTTCCTTCCTTCCTTCCTTCCTTCCTTCCTTCCTTCCTTCCTTCCTTCCTTCCTTCCTTCCTTCCTTCCTTCCTTCCTTCCTTCCTTCCTTCCTTCCTTCCTTCCTTCCTTCCTTCCTTCCTTCCTTCCTTCCTTCCTTCCTTCCCTCAGCCCTAGCCTCTATGGACCTTGTTTATACATATCAAATCTAAATCCAGCTGTTACCCTTGGAAGACCATCCAGGGACATTATGAAAAAGCTGCTGATCACACACGAGTCATGTGCATGGTTATCTTCTAGTACTCTTCCAATAAATCTTTGATAACAATTTAAAAAAACCCCTTTTAATTATCTGCCGTAAATGACTTGGCCTGGAATTTTCTTTGATTTTTCTATATGCTGTTTTATTCAATGACTAGCTACAAATATGCTTTTTACACCAGTAGGAATTCATTATATTTAATGTGATGCTCTGATGAGGGTATGGCTCCTCCTTAAGCTGTGAAGTAACAAGGGCTTAACAAAACAGTTTGTTTGGGTTTTTAAAAAAATCTTTGTGTAAGTGTCAGACAAGCACTGTCAGCAGGGGCACTAGCACACTAACTCAGTTCTTTAATTTTATTTATATCAAGCCTTCTAAAATATTGCTGTTAGTTCTTGTTTTCCTTTAGGTGTTTTGATCTGACTGAATAAATTGACAAGAAATCTCTGACATTTCTGCAGCTCTCTCATTTTATACCAAGATTTACACTTCTTAATTGTTCCAATTATGGATCACATACCTCGCAAAAACTTGCTTCACTTTGTCCCCCACTCAAAAAAAAAAAAAAAAAAAAAAAAAAAAAAAAAAAGTGCCACTTGTAGATGCTTTTCTACCACTTTTTTTTGGCTAGGGAAAGGTCACTTGGAAAAATTATGGGATGTAGAATAGAGAATGTAATGTGGTACCTCTGCACCAGCTGCTGAGTCTATGTTTGTAGGGCACTCAACAGAATATGGAAAACACTGCTGTTCATCATTTGCTGTGGGGAGAAAAACTACCTCTTTCAGCTGGCACAGAGAGCACAGAACACAAAAAGAATGGTTTCTTGTGAAGCCTCAGCAAGTGGCTTTCACCTGCACTGAGCCAATCTTCACCTAGAGAAGTTAAATTAAAATACTGCCTGAAAAACTGCTGTCAGAGTGTGGGAATGAATCAGAACCCTGAGATCTCTTGCCAGTGCTGTTGTTTCTCTTCTGGCAGCTCGCACTCTCCAGCTCTTAGTCTTACCTGCCTCCTACCTAAAGGCACAAGAAATCCCCCTACCCTACAGCCCCTTCAGGTGCAGAACTACTCTAGTGACAGCCAAAAAAGACACACTTGAATTCTGCAATGAAGACATAAATGTAGAAGAATGGACTGGACCAGGCATCATCTAAAATGTTAAAGAGTGCTTTTAATAATGAAAATTTAGAATAAAATACATAATGATTTTGTCAGCAGTGGAGAAAGAGACCCTTCAAAATTGTCCCACAAGCTAAAATAACATGATTTTACTGCCTCTTTTCCAAAAGTATCTTAACCCTACTCTGTGAAATCAGACACAGAGATTTTTATACTACTTCTATTACAGAACAAATGCCAAATCCACTCAGAGTATGACTGGAAGAGATTGACATTGAAAGCATGTCCCAGTCTGCTTCCATTATAGTCACATAGCTACAAAGCCATTTTAGTGACTTCAAACTGGAGCTCAGTGTAAGAACTTGGGATGATTATCTAAGTATTAGACAAGCACCAAAAAAAACCAAAACCAAAAACAAAAAAACCCTAAAAAACCCAAAAAAACCCCAAACAAACAAAAAAACCCCAACAAAACAACAAAATCTTTTCCTCAGAGATGACATACAATAAAATATTTTCCCATAGAAACAGTTTTTGTGGTTTTAAGAATTGTGTTCATATAAAAGTGGTAATTGTTCTTCCTTACTTTCACTAATAAAGATTTATCTAGAACTAGCTCAAATTCAGGCTTTTTTTAAAGACAACTACAAGAAAAGCAGGAAGTTCCCTCTGAATTCATGGAAACACTTTTCACTGTAAGGGTGAACTGTCACAAGTAACCAAGGAAGGCTCTGCAGTCTCCATCCTTGGAGGTTTTCAAGTTGTTGGCTTCACTCAAGTTGACAAGTGTAGAACTTCAAGAAAGGATGACAGGCATTATGTTAGGCAATGTTATTAGATTTTGAAAAGAATCTGGGGGGTGGTAGGAAACACTTTAGAAACAAGTCTTTAGAAACAGCATTCCGTACACTAGAAAGAAACTTTTTCATGGATAAAACATCTGGAAAATATTTTAGATTGGATTAAAAAAATCAAACAAACAAGAACTTTCTTAGCAGAACTCAGTGGGGATCTATACCGAGATTTTCTTGTCCAGAAAGTTTTAACATTGAATTTATCTAGTATAATGATTTTGGAAGTGATACCTCCACATCACAGACATTTTTCAGTTGCTGAGTTTTATATGTAGCTGTTTACTGTTAATGTATTTTTTCCTGTTGCTCTGTTAAACATTTTTCAAATAGCTTTTTTTTTTTTTTTTTTTTTTTTTTTTTTTTTTTTAAATAACTAAACAATGGGAGGTTAAGTTTATGCAGAGACATTCCAACGATTTTGAAGACTAGAACTCTACTCCAAGGCAGATTCAAAAGGATTCTTAATAAACCTGTGAAAAAAGGGCTTTTTTTTTTTTTTTTTATCACATTAAGAAAGATGAAGAAAAAAAATTTCCCCCATAAAAACAATTTTACCTCTCTTAGCTTTAACCTCTTCAGCCCCCCCTTAATTTTTATAACAAAAAATAATCTTAAACTCAGAAGATAAAAGAAAATTAGAGATTCTGCAAGTGAAATATTTTGGCAATATGTGTATAGGCATTTTTATGAGGTCAGAAAGTTATTTCATATAAATGGTGTATTTCAGTGATAACTTCTGCATAATAAGTCCTTAAAAATACAATAAATTTTAAAAACCCACAAACTGTATTTCAGATTGTGCTCAAGACAACAAAGTCTACTTTCATATTTTCCCTCATTATTCTGTTTTATTTTGCCAGTTAGAGAGCCCAGTTATCTTTTAATTGAGCTGAAATGTGTAGCTTTGCACAGCTGCAGTAAAGCTGAAATTCTTATTTGTACTCTGGAATCTCTGGAATCCAGAGAGACACATAAAATTATCCCCTTCAGTCCTTCAGCAGCCAACCAATTGTTATTTCAAACACTCCTAGTGGTGAGGGCTGGTGGAAATTGTGAACTGGATGACAGGCACTCTGAAGCACTCTGAACAGTATTTGGAGAAGGGAGTCACAATTTAGTCTCTTGGGGACAAGTAGGAAAAAAAAAGGTCTGGATTTAACTGGCCTTTACTACCAATACAGCACAAATCTGAAAGTAAATAGAGTTATTAAAAGAATGTTAGAGCACTAAGCAGAGCTGAATAATGGTGGTACAGTATGGTGGGAAGATATTCTTTACATGGCATCAGAAGGCCTAATAAATGTGTCCAGTGTATAAATAACCCATCATCTAACTTCAAAAACCTCTGCAAATACATCTGAAGGATTTAATGTCTTCAAATGAAAATAGGAATCACTGGGATGTGAGGGATGGCTGTGCAATTTCACATGTGGGATCAGCAGGTGTGTTCTGCCCTGTGGTGGGAGGAACATACCTTGTTATGGCACAGATAGGAGTTGTACAAAAATGTGTAACTTTTAAAGAAGATATCTCTAAAGAGACACAGGAAGATGACTACAAGCTTTTGTTACCATAGAGTATTTGGTGTTTTTCTCTCAGCTACTGAAAAAACAAATGAGGCCACACTCTATCAGGGAGATGGTGGATCTTAGGCAATTTATTCACAGTTTTTCTTCTATAGCTTCCCCTGTCACTATCTATCCCATAAAATGACCCCACATGAGGAATGTAAATCCAAATCTCAAGTATGTTATTATAAAATATTACCTATAAGTAGTTGGCAGATATGAGGTAGTTATCAAGAATGTTCTGTGAAATTCCTCGCTGAGACGTTTCTCACAGCAATGTGAGAAATAACATTAAGAAAACATTTGTTGATTGAAGTGTATATAAACACAACATTTTACAGTATCCCCCATGATAAAGCAGCCTATCATGCCTCTGGGCTTTCTGGCTGCTTCTTGGAGAATGTTATGCAGATGGGGAATATTGAATACGTTGGTGCTTTTGTTTTTTGCATAAACAATTTTGTATTTTGTTTCCATTGTCTAGAAATAGATTTTAAGTTGTAAGAAGAAGTGAAATGTTTAGATATCTGTAAACAGAAAATGCAAAATTAATGTTATTTTAATGCAGTTGTGCAACCATCTTCAGTAATGATCCAGTTTTTCAGTGTCTTTCTTTCATTTGGGAATCCAAGCTTTGGCAAATAGAGCCCACTCTTTTGAAGACAGATAATACTTTTACGTCTCTGATATCTAAACAAAATAGTTTCAATTTTCAGTTCTTATCAAAATCTTTTTAATTTTTAGAAAATAGTTAAATTATAAAAAATTCCTGAAAAACCAAAATCCCAACTCCCCATCCTTCAGAATCGCCCAAAGAATTTTTTTCTGTCCAAGTCCAGTGTTGTCAAGGCGAGGCACAGGTTCACTTTGTTTCAGAATGTGCCCTAACTGCTTTAGAGATCACATCATCCAGAGCACTGTGCGTTAAGTCTCTTAAGGAAGTAACTTTTTGAGTTCACTAGAGTTTTGTCAGTGCTTTGTTTTAGCTGGAATGAAGCAGCCTTCTTAATGAGAACGGCCAACTTATACTCAAAATGAAATTACGTTGGGTCTGGCCTTTATTTTCCTGAAGAAAGACAATTAATTTGACAAAGCTAGACAAGTTGGGCAGAATAATCATGATGAGTGTGGAGTTAGTTTTTTATTACTAATTAATTTCTTGTTATTATTTCTGAATCCTTGGGCTTTCCATATGTACATGGTCAGAAGAAATGCATTAATTCTGACAGCAGAGGAGTTCTACCAACACTTCCCATGTGAGCCAGAAAATTACTTGATACTTTTTACACTTAGAAAAGATTATTTTACTACATTTTACTTCTTTTTACATTTTTCCAAGTCAGAATTCACAGATAGCTCAAGGGTAAAAAGATCAAATAATCTCAGAAAAAACAGCCTAAATGCTTTTTTGGTACATTTTCTTTATATTCCCATCATGAAAATAGAATTACTGCATCAACAACAAGAAAAAAAATAATCCTTTATAAATTTGTACTCCTTCTCTGAAAGGTATGATAAGACTGAATTATTTTGTTATTTTACTGTCTCTGGGTAAGAGACAAGGAATATGAATGTGGCTACTTGGACACCAACAGCCAATAAGTAAATTCTGGACCACATTAAGCATATTTGTACTGGAAGTATCGTGCACATTCACTGAAAAAAAAAAAAAAGAATGGGATTTACCTGTTTTTAGAGGGAAAAAAGGTAAAGATCAGTAGGTCTAAGCAGAGAGTGATACATCTGCAAAAGCTAAAAGATGAAAGGTGATGAAAAGACACTTCTGGTAGAAAGAGAAATAACTGAGCATCTTACTGAAAAGAAGAAATCAAAAGTTGTGTTTTTTATTTAGGAAAAAAAAATCTGTGAGACTGAAAATATATTTTAGTAAATATTTATTTAATTTTATGAAATGACTACATGAAACAGCAATCAGGCATGCTAAGTTTAATGCCAACAATGTTATAGTCAGAGATTACCTCAGAGATCCCTTTTATTGTTGATGCATTTTACATGCAGTTCTGAGGACACAGCATTCTTCATAAGCTCAGGAGCCCCATGGATCTAGCAGTGAAATTGTGTATTTCTTTGTGGCACTGCTGTTGGAAGACCAATAAGGAACTAAATAATCCTTTCTAAAGACGTTGTTGGCATTATGGGAAAATAAAAATGGTGTAATTTTAACCCTAGAGAAGGTATTTTTAAAATTGCATAGTTTAATAATTGTTTAACAACTGTTTGGAACACAAATCTATACTGGGTGAATGGAATATAAAAACTCCCCTTTTTTCTACATTACATTCATATTCCCAAGAAAACAGATGACTTTTCATCAGATGGACATGTTTCATGTATAGTTTCCAATTATTTTAAATAAATAAGAGGTGCTTTTGTCTCTTTTATGAAATTGGTCATGGCTTCCATTTTTCAAGAAATGTATGAAGATGGAGGATTTTTAATCCCTGTTAAATGTGGCAGAGTAATGATGAATATCTGCTTTGGAAAATAAAGATATGTCAGTTGTGATTGAGCATTCTCTAAGTGACCATGTTTATTTCTACTCTGTATCCCTTTTATATTTTCTTTGCTAAAATGAATTTTTACAAATAGGTTGATCAAACCAGAAAAATTTCAATGCATTATAGAAATTAATTAAAGAATAATGTCAAATTTAAAGGCAATCACTCTTGAGTTCAGAGAAAGAGAAAAGAGAAAGAGAAAGAGAAAGAGAAAGAGAAAGAGAAAGAGAAAGAGAAAGAGAGAAAGAGAAAGAATAGAGAAATAGATACTGACCAGGAAGTGAGTTATATCAACCTGCTACTTTTGGAGGATTAGACAGAAACAAAGTTCAGTTACTACAACTTAGGATGCTCGACTCTCACCCCAAATGTATCTTTAAAAAACCTAATGACCTTCTTCTTCCTTTTCATGAAATTGCAGTAAGTGAAATACTATGGAGTATAAAGAATTTTTGCTTACAACTCTGCATTTTAAGCCATTGCTAATACCTACACTACCAAAAATTCAGAAAGGAGAGACAGAACTGCATTTCTTACACCATATTTTTCATTTTTATTATTCTATATTTTAGCTTTGGAAGTGACAGCCTGCAAATATCACTACTGGAGGTCCAACAGCACATGTTGGCCTATGTGATGCAGGCTGCTTTCTGCTTAGTCCTAATACTTTCCTAAATTGTTTTTTTGGACCTTGCTGTGATGAATGGACTAACAGTCAATTTATTTTATTTCTTTTTGAGGCAGTACTAATTCTTCACTTCCCTGTCTCTGTTACTTTGCTAAATATCAGACCAATTTTTCAATTTAGACACATGTGTATGGGAACATTTGTGCATATATTTTTCAGAGAAAGGTGAAAGATTATTGATCTCAATGCACTGGTTTTGAATTCTGGAATTAACTTCTGATGACAAAATGCTGTATTGTTTTCTTTAGCTACATGTAATGGATGTATTTCTTCTGTATTTGAATGATCCTTACATTTTCATTTTAGCAATTTCACATCCAATGACAGCATAATCTGTTTATGAAAATTTCTTGTGCATTTGACTGTATAAACTGAACATGAAATCAACTTTATCTCTTACTCAGCCCTGTCTACTAAGAATATTTTCTGTCTCTGTGTATTTAAGAATTTAAGAAAGAGGTATGTAATTGAAGAAATTGTAGACAATCCCAAGCACATGTGTATCTTGCTCATCTCTCAAGATTAAAGCTTCTTTACTCCTAATTGCTTGAACACCTGCTCTTTAAGATTTATTATCTTTTTTTTTTTTTAGTGCTAGCTTGCCAAAGCCAAAATTATTACTATTTAAGATGCCTGAAAACACAGTCTGTTGCTTTTTATAATTGCTTTTGCTGCATTTCTCTATTTAGCCAGTAGGTATTACTTAGGGGGAGAAATTAATGAGTTAAAGAGCTGAATGAAGGCCAGGATGCTATTTTGGTCTGTTCTTTATATTGATTACTTTTGCTGATACAGGAAGGTCTCCATGAAACTTTTCATCTGTCTTTGCTGCTAAGCTAATCAAATGTAACAGTTCAAACTTACAGTAAAAATGTTTGTATTAAAAGGTGCAGATGAATTCAACTGCATTTTAACAGTGCAAGGTGAACACACAAAGCTCATAATCCAATTTTCATTTCAGGAATGGAAAAACTTCTGCTAAGCTCAGAAAAAAACCCTGATTCAGATTTGTCTGTCTTCTTAAAAGTGGCAATTGCCATTGCCTCATAGTTAGGAATAAGCAGTCAGTTTATTGATTGGCCATACAATGACACTGTAATTTTCTATATCCTAGATAGCTCTCAAACTCAAAGTTATTATTATTAATTTTCCTCTGCAGGAGATTCCAAAATTGTGCAGAGCATTTACATATATGGTTGAGCTTGAAGGGATGTGTTCATCAATTAGGAATAATTATTTAGATAAAAAGACTGTGGACAAAGAATTTTATTGCATAGAAACTGCTCTGAAATACTATGGTTTAGATTCCAGTTTCTGAACCTTTTTGCTTAGCTCTGTAGTCTTTCTATTCAGTCAATCAAGGACTGCAGAAGCTGGGGGTGTTCAGAAATTTCAGGCCTTCGACCCAGAAATAGGTTTTGTGCTTCACAAGACTGGAGAAAGCTCCAGTTAAAGCTTTAAGTCCCAATTCCATACTAAGGAAACAACAAAAATTGGGAATGGTGCTTGGATTTTCAAAATTTCCCCAATTTTCTGTTTCTCCCAGTCCAGTGTATATTGAAAAATAAGTCCCTGTTTTGAGTATAAACATTATCCTGTGCTGGAACATAGATAAAAATTACTTGTAACAAAAATTATGTCAGGTGAGGAGTGCCCACCAAAACTCCTTGGCTTACATGATGGCATACCAGCAAGTTCTGCTAGATCCAAAAGACCAATCATCCAAGGACTCTCAAAGGTCTATGTAAACATGGGAGATTCTGGAGATGTCAAGGACCCAGATGAGCTGACAGAGTCAAATATCAGAAAGTCAGTGATACAGTGAAAGGTCTTTGAAAGAAATCACTGATTTAATTGGTTTACCTAGGCTCACATGCTAGTTATTATATGATGAAAGTCTATATCCATTAGTGGGAATGACCTCTTTGGAAGAATCTAGTCTTATTTCTTGATAGCAACAGAGCAATCACTTTTTTGTTTTTGCACGATAACCTTCATCAAATATGCAAACAGGATATAATCCTATAGTGAAAAGGAGATAAAGAAGATGAAATCTGGGATCATTTTTAGGTTTGTAAATGTTACAGTTGTGAACTATGGTATAGCAGTAACGAGCATGGAAAACATCTAGTGTCCATTACCAGAAAACCAAATAAAAATGTAGATGAAAATCATCCAGTTTCAGTGAAAGTCAGATATAGGTAGGAAAAAAACTTCAGGAAAGAACTGGAAATGGAATGTATCAATCTTTCTGTAACCAGCAAGGACTTTGCTTACAGATGTCTAAAACCCAGAGAGTGTTCTAATATTTTACGGTCTAAAAGATCAAAAGGTAGAACTCTTGTTTCTGATAGAAGAAACAATATCTATGATTCAAGCCCAGTTGGCTCAAATGGCAAGTTTTGGAGAAAAATGTTCTTGTTTCACATTCCTACACTCCTACCTGTGGCTGAGGAATGGAAGGAAAAACCATCTTCTTTTAGTTATAGCTCTTGTATAACAAATGTGTTAGTAATAAAATTGTGAAGATCAGATTGCCATAGCTATCTTATACAAAATGCATGAAAAACGAATGAAGGAAAAGCTTTTGTAAAATGTTGTTCTGTAGACATAGGAAGCTTAAGATATCTGAAAGACGTCTGAAAGATAAAACCCTGGGGTTAATACAGTTTATAATACAAATTTATTTTGCATACACTTCCATAAAACATATTTGGATTGCAATTTTTCATTCCACCTCAGACTAAAATAATCAAGAGTATTTCGAAGAGAGCAATCCTGGGTTACAACTGTAAATAGCACTAGATTTTTTATCCCTCTCACAGAATTGATTCCACAATGCTGTCATTATCTGAAGAGACACAAAACATATAAATGAAGAATATGCTTTTTGTTTGCATGTATGCAATAACTGCAGCATCTGAAAAAACCTGATGATTACATCCGTTTGGGGAATGATGAAACTCACCATTTGAGAAAATGACTACATTATCTGCCCAGTTCATTATAAAAGCATCTTATTCCTTTGTCTTTTGTGGTGATATTTTAATATGGGAATGAATGACTGAAAATCAAGAGATTTATCTTTTGAATCTATTATGCATTTTTCAGTAGAATTTAAAGTATAAACATTTTCTGTGCTGCATGTAATACACAAAGGAGTTGTGCTTTGAAGTGATTTCTTTTTTAGTTTGTTTTTTTAATCTCAGTCAGTCTCTGCTGAGTTGAGCAGAGTTAGGTCTCAGATACATGACTCTGCTCACTTGAGCTGTGCTGGCTTAGTGGTAGAGGTCAGCCTGCAGCAGACATGGACACCTAACCATTAGGTAAAGAAGTTTAAAGGAAAATGCCAGACCTGCATCTGCAGAGGCTAAATTGAGTGTATGAAGCTGGTTACCCTCCCCTAGGGGACACATCTGACTCAGCTGAGTCCTGTGGGATTTAAATATATAATCTCTAGGGGATCCTCTGCAGCATTCATATGAGTTATTGCTTCTGGGCAATCTACAGAATTGTGGTCATAGGAAATTGGAAGAAAATGCTCCAATTATGAAGCATCTCAAACATCACTTTCATCAGCATTTTACAACAAAATGCATCAGAGATATTCTGCTAATTGCAAACAAAACTACGTGAGATGTAGGAATGGCAGCTTGAGATATCTGAGTGTGTTTTAAAATGTTCCAATGTTATATGATTTTCTTCTATAGAGTCAAATAACTCTATTTTGTAAAATGATCTCCCACATCATATGTCTGTATGCAAACAGACAGCAACCAACCAAACTAAATGGAAAATATGCTCTAGGTTTTTGAGGGGTGCTAATGGAAGCAGATGCCTAAATGAGAAGAGTTTGCAACTTCTACAAAATCCAGTGACTAGGAGAGTCCTAATGCCTGTAGGACTTTGAGAATTTGGTGAGTATTAATTCCCCATGGAAGGCAAATATTTCCATACTTATTAGTTTTCATGATTGAAACATGGATAGCAAATAGTTTTCTGAGAGATGAGTTCTTAGATCACTAGTGTGTTTTAATTCTGTACTGCCTAATATAACATCTGGTTTTGCATTGGCAATATGAATACAGTAATTCAAGCTTTGGTCTTTATAATGTGTAAGTCATTACTTCACTTCATAGGCCATGTATCAGGTAATGTGCAGTGGAGAACAATTGAAAAATTAATATAGTTCTTAATCAATGAAAAATAAGACTGATTTATTGTGGGTAAAACATATTCAGTTGGTTATTGCTCAGTATCTACCTATTGAGGGATTATTGATAAAAGAGAGGAATACTGTTTTAATGCTAACTAATATTTCATATTAATATTTCTTATTTTGAGTTTGTACTAGTATATTTCATGTTAGTGGTTTGTTTTTTTTTTTTTCAGGAGTTATTGGGAGTTTCATAATCACCACTATCTTTATTTCAGCACAAACCTGGAATAAAGCAATGACATTTAATCCAGAAGAAGACATGGTAACTAAAATATTTTGAAGAAATAAAGGATATGGCAAACAAATAAAATGGAAAGTATAAAATGAAATTATAGTTAGAACAAATACAAAAACTCCTTTTGTGTTTACAGTCTCTTTTATCACAGTAATAATTAAGAAAATATATGTACATGCGAGAATATCCACATCCTGATTACACCATTCTTTCTCTGTCATTGTTTAGGATAGCTATCCACCTGTGTTGCAACAATAAATTAACCTTTTTAAAATTTCCTTGAAGCAGAAGAAATGTAGTCCTTAATCTCTGATCCAAATGAAAAATACTGAAAGATTTTGAGGGCAAAGAGGTGTAGAGGTCTTAGTATTTCATTGTGATTTAGTTGATAACCTCAGCTAATAAACTACAGATAGGGGCTTTAGAATTTTACACCTTTACAATAAGCTCACTCTAAAGCACTTTTCACCATTGCTGCTGTGAGCATATCTGGATGTAAATGGAAGTCAATACCACTATTCAAATTAATAATCATAAATTAATTACCTTAAGGGAGCATAATAGTGAAGCAGCAATGTAAATTAATAGAATCAAATGTTCTTGTGGAAATTTCATCAAACTAGTATTTTCGTTATTACTGTTGAGCTGACAATTTCTGGAGCATAGTAACATAGCTTGAGGGCATATATTTTGGGATTTATATTAGTATAATAGTTTTCTCTGCAGTAGGTGCTTTGTACATGTCTCCAAACAAATGACTGCAAAGGCAATTTTATAGCATTCAGACAATCATATGATCAAACAAGTAAAGTGAGCATTTAAATGTACAAATATAATACTATTTATTTTAGGAAACTAAAGTCTTGCTATTAGTTTACTCAGAGAACTAACTAAATAAATATGCCAAGTTTTTTTTGTTTGTTTGTTTTTTCTTGGCTTATTTTTTCTTTTTTTACTTTTTTCCTCCAGCAGATTGTATAATAGTCTTTCTCACAGAACCAGTAAAGGATTCCCACAGAGCAGAAGCAGAGGTTCAGAGATGCCAGCTAGATGTTTAGGAAAAAGTATTTTAGTAGGTCATGTCAGCCATTATTTTCTGTACCTCAGATTCTCTAAAGCTCTGTATTTCCATTGGAATTGCCATACAGAATTTTAAAGGATTACAAAGGGTTTAAATGCCTGGACCTCATTATTTCAGGGATATGTGAGGGTTAAGAACCTGCTAGTAATTTTTAAAAATTAAAAATATATGAATTTTAACAGCCTTTTATAGTGAAGGAATTCTCAGAAATTCTACTTATCTGACATTTTAGCTTTGTTTTTGAAAAACCAGAAATAGATATTTCAGCTGAAGCATAACATAAATCTCTCACCGAATAGCAGTGGTAGTCTAAAGAAGAGTAACCATCAACAGTTATCCCTGCCTTTGCAACATTTATTTGAAAGGGAAGGAGCCAGTGAACTGCAGCTGTGACATTAAAAACAGTCTGCTTCCTCTTCAGAACCATATTCAGCTGAAGCCATAACTCATTCCTAAAGTCAGTAATGGCATAAAATCATAAGAATATAGTAGGGAGGGAATCTCAGAGAAAGCAGCAGGATGACTGGAAAAACCAAAAGGTTGACTTCCAAAGATTTGTAAGGCTTAGAATACATACATGAGGTATCAGAGAAAGAGTTTTATTTGTGAAGAATCTCAGAGATTAAAATCCTCAAGAAAAAATAAAGACCAGGAGAAGGAATATAACCAGATATAGATTCTTTCTATTAGCCAGAGGTCTACTTAGTTTCACAAATATATCCCTGTTCAGTGCTGTAGGCTTATGCACCTAGATTAATTTCTAGCTCATTTCCTGAAAGTTTTATCTCCTTAGGATTATTAGCAGCTAGTCTAAAGGAAATTAGCTCTACACTGATAGTGCTCTACAAATAAGAAATCAATAATTACTTTGCACATCAAAAGAATTCGATTGGCAACTGTTGAAACTTTTCATTGGCCAGGATTGCAGAATGAATAGTTATAGTCAAAGATATGATTGCAGAATTAAATATAGTAGATTAATTCTCAGTGGTTGAAATGGAGAGGCTGTAATTTAAACTTACTGTCAATTTACCTGTTACTATTTTATTGGAAGGAAGTAAAATGTAAAGAAGGACCAGTATGTAAAATCATTTCCAAAGTATCATGAGAAACCATATATGCCAGTAGTTTGTTTCAAAAACTGGAGGAGAACCTCTGGCATATCTTTAACAGACTCATAATTTCAGTCATCTTTGTAATTTGCTTCAGAGAGAAGAACTGGAGTCAACTTTCCTTTGGGCTGACGGAGTACATAATTTTGCAAATTGAATCCTTTCTTAGCTTAACAGAAGAAATTAATATGTTTAGCTACATTTTCCTCAAAGCAAGACTTTTTTTTTTTTTTTTTTTTTTTTTTTTTTGAAATAGTGATAACAATAAAAAACATAACTCTATTATGGTTTTAAAAGGGCATTGCAATTTCATAGGATAAAGAGATTACAACCATCTCTTCAGAAGTAATACAAGGAAGTCAACTGTGCAAAAAGCACCCTAAATAAAAATAGAAGTTCTCTAGCAATTTTAAACATAAAATAAATTATGTGATCCTAAAAGCAAAGAAAGTTTAGAAGTATAATTTAATCATACATGAGATAATTTTTTTTCAAAATTAAAATTAAAATGATACCTGTACATTGTAGATAATTGTGATGAAAAGGTGAGTTTTATTATTTTCATACTTCTTAGATTTTTTTATTCCAGAACAAGGCATTGTAAAAATTACATTTGTTGAAGAGCCATGTGAGGGCAGAGACAAACACCTATGGACAGCAGAACGTATAAAATGTTACTGAGAAAAAGGACTGCTCCTCCAACACCAAAATTTGTGAGCAGAAAGAAATAATTGGTGTAGTGATCTCCAGCAGCCCATTTCATTGTGTATTCTTCAAATCTATCAATAACAAAAGGAAAATCAAGAAAATGTGGGCCCATTGCTAAATGGAAGGGGGACCCTGGTAACAGAGGACATGGAGAAGCGAAAATTACTGAAGGTCTTTGCACTGGTCCTCACTGACAAGACCAGACCTCAGGAATCTCCTACCCAGAAAACTAAGGTAAAGGAATGTTGAATGGAGACTTTCCCTTGGTCAAGGAGGATTGGGTTAGAGAACATTCAGGCAAACTTGACATCCACAAGGCCCTAACAGGATACATCCATGAGTGCTGAGAGAGTTGGAAGACACCATAGCTGGGCTACTCATGATCATTTTTGAAAGGTTGTGGCCATCAGGAGAGGTACTGGAGGACTGGAATAAAGCAAATGCCATCTTAGACTTCAACAGGGCAAGAAGGAGGACCCAGGGAGCCTTACCTGGCTCAGCCTTACCTGAATCCCTAGAAACTGATGAATTGCATCCTCATTCTGGATGCAATCTCTATGCACATGGCTGACAAGAAGGTGATCAGCAGTAGTGTGCATGGATTCAATAAAGGTAAATCATGCTTGACCAACCTGATGGCCTTCTATGATGAAACAAATACCTGGATGGATGAGGGGAGAGCAGTGGATATTGTCTACCTTGACTTCAGCAAGGCTTTCAACACATCCTCCTAGGCAAACTCAAGAAGTATGGGCTGGATAAACGGACAGTGAAGTGGATTGAGAGCTAGATGAATGGCAGATCCCAGAAGGTCATAATCAGTGGCACAGTGTCTGCTTGGAGGCCTGCCATTAGTGGTATCACCCAAGGTTCAGTACTGGGCCCAGTATTATTTAACTTCAATGACTTGGATGAAGGCACAGAGTGCCTGCTCAGTAAGTTTGACACAAAGCTGGGAGGAGTGGTCAATACCCCAGAGCAGCCCTTCAGAAGGACCTTGGCAGGATGGAGAGAAGGACAAGAGGAACATTCTGAAATTCAACAGAGGTGAATGCAGGGTCCTGCCCCTGGGGAGGAATAACCCCAAGCACCAGGACAGGCTGGGGCTGAGCTGCTGGGGAACAGCTCTGCAAAGAAGAACCTGGGGATGCTGGTGGACAACAAGCTGTCCATGAGCCAGCAGAGTGTCCTGGGGGCCAAGAAGGACAATGGCATCCTGGGGTGCTTTAGGAAGAACACTGCCAGCAGATCGAGGGAGGTGATCCTGCCCCCCTGCTCAGCCCTGGTGAGGCCTCATCTGGAGAGCTGTGTCCAGTTCTGGGATTCTCAGCACATGAGAGACATGGAGCCCTTGGAGCAGATTCAAGGGAGGGCTGCAAAGATGATGAAGGGACTGGAGCATCTCTTATGAGGAAAAGCTGAGGGAACTGGGTCTGTTCAGCCTTGAGAAAAGACCACTTAGACAGTACCTCATCAATGTCTGTAAATATCTGAAGGAAGGGTGCTGAGAGGATGGGTCCAGGGTCCTCTTGGTGGTGCCCAGCAATAGGACAAGAGACAAAAGGCAGACATTGATCAAGAGGAAGCTCCACCTGAATATGAGGAAGAACTTCTTTACTGTGCCTGTGACCACACATTGGAACAGGTTGCCCAAAGAGGTTGTAGAGTCTCTCTTTGTGGAGATACTCAAGAACTGTCTGGATGTCATCCTGTGTCGTGGGCTCTGGGATGACCCTGCATGAGCAAGGAGCTTGGACCAGATGATCTGTTGTGGTCTTTTCCAACCTGACTGATTCCATGATTCTCTGGTGCTGCTTATCCTTGTATTTACACATAAAAAGGGTTTATAGAACAGGCAGGGATTTTGTTGCATGATAAAACTGTCCTGGAAGCCTTGTGGAAGATAGCTTGTGGGATTCAATGATCCTGAGAAGGCCATGTCTGTTCTACTGGGGCTCTCTATTCCTATATGTAGAATATAAGGTCCATAAGGGAAAAAACCCCAACACTGAAGTGAATCTGGGTATTGTCATGTTCTAATAATACTGTTGGAATATGATTAATTTTTTTGCTTTGTTTCCCTTATATTGTAAAGGAATACTCTGATTTTGGCTTTTGAATATTTGATGCATATGCTTGGTATTGAATAATGGAAGAAGAGGTGACAGGGAGAATAACATAATATAGTATCATTTTACAGTAGCCAAATTAATGTGACAATTTACTGTTAAAAAGTGCAAGATGTATTTATATTCCCTTAAAAAAAATAGTGCTATAAATTGTTACATATTTACATCCCAGACACAGTGGAAGACATGAATAAATATTTTAGCGTCTATATTAATAGTGATCTTTTATTTTTATGGCTTGAAATGAACTGAAATGCCAGTGGTTAAAATAAAAAGCAATCTCTTTAAGTGCATAATATTTCCTCAGAAGTCATTCCAGTCCCTAGACATAATTATGTCAGTCTTCAGCCTCTGTTATCCCTATTGTGCCCTGAATTCATGTTTGATATTGAAAAAGCATTTTAGAAATTTAAAAAAAAAAAAGGACAAGACAACACAAACCACAATGAATAAATCTTAAATATAATTAATATTATGTAGTCAACTTGAAGAATGTCCTTAGTCTTTCGGAGAAGGCACATGACCATGTGAATAACTTTATTTACTGGCATAAGGAGGCAGTGATGGAGGAGATACAGCACTTTAATGCAATCCTGAGATAAAACTTACCATTACACACATTAAATGCTATATTTAGTGTGCAAAACAATTGGAGAACTTTACAAGATGGATGATTATTGATTGAATAATTTGGAGTTTAATCAAATTCTCTTTAGATTTTTTCCCAATTTTTGGCATTGCCACTGTTATATTTATTTCAGCTTTTTAGATATGCTTATATGATGTTCTTGGTATATCAATAAACAATTTATGCACAAGTACATAGGCTGCATAGATTAATACCTTGGAGTATGTCTCCTATTCAGCTCTCCAGTAGAAATTTCCTGTGCCTCCTCCTAATTCCTCAGAGTTCTTAAAGAAACAGAAACAAAGCACAATCAAACAAACATACAAAAAATATAAAAGGCAAACAGGAAAAAGACACACTACCTAGTATATTTAATAACCTGAATAAAATACATTTAACATATATTTATTTCAACCCAGCTTAATCAGGTAATAACATGCAAGAGGAAGTGTTAGATGAAAGAGCCTTTGTTTGCTGTCTCCAGCATGTTTTATCAAAACAGAGAAGGCTACCACAGAAGTATAAGTTTAAAAAAATCTCGCTGTATTTTGGGAGGAAACATCCTGTTGGAAGTGAATGGAAATTGTCCTCGGAGATGAAACCAAAGTTTTCAATTGGCCATTAAAACAAATTGAAACTACTGCAAACCACACAGTGGAGATGTAATAAAGTATGGTTGAGTGAGTGAGCTATTACATTTTACATCCCACACTGATGAAATGTTCTTGCAGTGTTATGCCAGAATGACTTCATAGTAAACTATGATAATCTGTGGAGATAGCAGTTGCCTGGATAAATGTTCATAAAGGAGATTTGGTCAGCGTTGCCTATTTATTCAATGCACGATGCAAGTATTTCCAGAGTTACTGAAGATACTAAATAGTAGACTAGGAAGAAAAGGAAAACTATTCCATTTCATAAATCAGATTAGAGAGCATAGACAAAACAATTAAGTTTTGGGTAGTAAAGTCCTGCTTCATTACTGGGATGTCTACTTAACTAGAGGTTTTCAGACAGTTTGCCAAATCTTTCATTGAATCAAAGAATCACAGAAAGACTGAGGTTGGAAGCAACCTCTGAGGTCATTTGCTAAACCTCCCTACTCCAGCAGGACCCCTTCTCAAGTGCAGCCTGGGACCCTGTCTAGGTGGGGTTTTACTCTCTTTAAGGATGGAGAGTCTACAATATCGCTGGACAACCTGTGTCAGATCTTAGTCCCTGCTACAGTAAATAAGTGTTTCCTCATGTTCAAAAGGGGCTCTCCTGTGTTTCATTTTGAACCCATAATCTCTGGTCTTGTCCCTGGGGATCACTGAAAAGAGCCTGGCTCCTCCTTCTTCATTCCCTCCCACCAGCTATTTATGCACACTAACAAGCTCCTTCTGAGCCTTCTCCTCCCCAGGCTGAACCATCTCAGCTCACTGAGCCTTTCCTCATGTGTCAGATGCTCCAGTCCTTAATTATCTTTGTGGCCTTCCTCTGGATTTCATCCAGCATGTCCATGCCTCTCTAGAACTGAGAAGCTCAGAAGCTTCTGTGCCAACTGTGCTCCAAGTGTGGACGGGCCAGTGCTAAAAAAAGAAGGATCACCACTCTCCAGCTGCTGGAGATACTTTGCCTGAAGCAGCCCAGAATGGTCTTCACCTTCTATTCAGCAGGACTGCATTTCTTCTTATTTACCTCACTGTTTACAGCACTATTTGTCTGACACCTTTTCTACAGACAATTCAAACTAGGATCTGCATCTCTGTTAATAAACTCAGCATCAATTGACTGTTTGTCACATGTAGATTGCTCCTAGTGAATGTTGGATATAATGATACACTAATTAGGAGTTTTTACACTGGCCTTGTGTGCAATTTTGTCCAAGATCCTGTCAGTAGGAGAATGGAAGGTGGTTTTCATGGTATTGGAAGCATCTTCCAGGGATCAAAAAAACATTCCACTGACTACTCCTAAAAACAGAAGTTGATGATCTGTTGAAAAGAGCACACAAAGATTTTTATACCTTTTATATATCTCCAATGCTCTCAAAAGACAGATTATGCTCATTATTGAAATAGCTGTTTTTACAGCCAAAAAGGTTTTATTACCAGAAGATTAAGCAAAGTTCTGAGCAGTCTGCTTGATAATACCACACCAATAATATTTAAATGGGAATTATTATCAGATTTTTTCAAAGACAGCATAACTTTTATGGTGGTTGTCACAGTAAAAGTAGGAGTAAAATTGAATAAAAAACCCTCTAAAATTCTTTGTCATCCTTTCATGTTTCTGTATCAAAAATCAGTCATTGGTGGTTCAGATTACTGGAAAGAGTGGACAGAGACTGTGAAGTGAACTACTGCAATATAAGGCAATGGAATTAACTATTTAACAAAGAATTAATCGACATGACTAAATATAAATCTAGTTTCCCTTAAAGTTTTGCTGGTTTTGCTAAACTAGTTTAATTAAATATTTTTAGGCTCTTCCACTCAAGGCAAAATGTAATAAAATTTCTAGTGAAGGAAAATTTAATTATTTCTTTCATGTCAAACCAATATTTTATGCTATTTCAAACTTGATACAGAAACCCTCCCTTGCAGTAAAGAAGGTGGTTTCTTCTAGAGTTGTAAATTATCAATTCTTATAATAAATTTCATTTCTTCTAGATGCTATTTCTCATTTTCTTTTAAAAGCATCGAACCAAAGTATGCTCTCATTCTTTGCTCTAAGGTCTGTCAAACAAGAAATAGACAAGAATAAGCACATACTGATACTATTTTATACAGAGTATTTATTTCAAGAGACAGAAAACTGCAAGTTATTCTTTAAGGATTATAAACCATATAATTTTCTTTTCCAATTTTGGGATTTTTTTTATTAATTAGCTGAAAATAGATGAAAATTTGCTTTTTTACTAGGTACTTAAACAAAATTTAAATATTTAGTGATTAATTTGTTTAAAGGGAAATACTCTGGGTTTTATTTTTAGTAATTTTTTGATTATGATTTCTTACTGCTGCATGCAAAATTACAAAAATTACTGCACAGAATTTCAGAACTTCTGTCATTTTTTTTTGTTTCACTTCATATGAACTTTTGAACCTCTTCTTTTCTAGTCCTCAAGATCAAATAAAGTCATGCTCACCTAATTTCCCATAGAAAGGCAGTACTGATATTCAGTGAATTCTGTGGAAACCAAAGATTGAACAGGTAGGGAGTACAGACCTGAACTGAAATCATATGTAGTGCCTGACTAAAGAGAGGTTATAGGAGATGACAGAGATGAAATCATATTGCTGAAGGGTTTTCTTTTGCGGCTGCTGGCTGTGACAAAATTTGCCTAACATATAGCAACCATTTTATTTAGTTTTAGAAAATACTCTAAGTTAAGATAAATAGTCAGTTCTGAAGTTAGACATAACTTATCTTAATTTATTCCCTTGAATTATTCAAGACAAGGTTGGATGGGGTTTTGAGCAATCTGGTCTGGTGGGAAGTGTCCCTGCCCATGGCAGGGACTTGGAACTGAATGATTTTTAAGGTTCTTTCCAACCCAAACCATTCTATGACTCTGTGATTTGTTAATCTTATTTGGCAGACAGCACCTGATGTGCCCCAGTACAAACCTTTTCTGTGACAGTGGCTCAAGCATTTACTGTCCCCCTTTGAGATCTCTCAGCTGCCATGTGCACACAGAGCGTTCAAGCTCTGGCTTTTCATTCATTCCAGTTAGTGCTATGAGCATGGTCATCCCAGAGAGCATCTCAACAGCAGGCTTTGATTTTTTTGCCATATCAGGTCTCATTACCTCTTCTAAGTGTCCAGGAATCAACAATAGGATCCCTTGTCCACTGTCTTGTTGCTTAATGGCTTGTGTATAATTTAGAAACAACTCTACCAATTAAAATGTTTCTTGGTGTTACAATGATATAATTCACTGTTGCTAGCTATATAGTTGTCATGGTAACAAAGGAATTGCAAGCATTGATTTTTTTACTTCTATGCTTATCAGCCAAAATCATATTTTCCAATTCTGAATGCTCAGAGCTAAATGCTAAATATCCTAAATATCCTAAATCTCAAAATTCCAAAACATCTTAACCCTCACTGTCCTCTGAAAAGGCATTTTTATTCCAATTTCTAAAAGTTGGATTTGAAATCCACGAAATTATTTCTGTTGAAGACAGAATCTTTGCTTTCAACTGATGCAAATGTCTTTAGGAGACAAAGAATGTATAGAAGACAAAGAATGTATAGAAGACAAAGAATATATAGAAAAATAATTTGTAGTGTTTTGCATACTTGAAAATTTTGAATACCTTGGAATTTTTGTAAGTAATTACAACAATTGTAATTAGTGCTCTAATCTGAAGCAATTCAGTCCTTACATAATTTTCATGTGTCAGTGGGTAAATGTAAGCAAGGATTATAGGTATTGTGAGGAATCTGTTTCTCCTCATACTATGTACAGTTCTTTAGCAGAGAGGTTTTCCCTAGGCAGCTTGGAGGTTGGAGAAATAATGGTTTAATATTAAATTACTTAAATATCACTCAATATGCAATAAAAATGTACTAAGGGGTATCTAAAGTTTCTGTGCTTATTAATAAATAAATACATAAATAAATAATCTTAGTTACTGTCAGAGGAACCTTCCACTATTTGTTTGATCTTTGAAGTAACAGACACAGAATAATTCGTGTAGATTTAAGAAGTTATTGTTGATATTTCTGAATGCAAAATGGAACACATTCATTAGCTAGTCTTAGTCAAAGGCATATACACATTTTTAAAGGCCATAAACCATTTAAGAAACACCTATTCACTATATCTGATTTTTTCTTCTGCTTAAACACCATTTTCTGATAACAAATCAGTAATAATTTTATTGAATAATTAGCATTATAAAAGCACTTGGCACTTTAGGAGGAATTTCTTTCACTGTTTTTACTATAGCTCAATTTTCAGACAGGTCCAAGAAAATTTCTTCAAGTATTACAGTGCAGCTTTCTTCAGACACAGTGGAGGCTTTTAATTATCTCCTTGAAGAACCTCAAAAGTTCTTAAAGGATCCACTGAAAGGAATATTATTTCCATTTCATAGAACAACAATATAACTGTTTATTTCTCAAAAATATTTTCATAACGAGATAGGAGTTTTAATTTGTATTTGTAAAGAAAGTTATGTTTTCATAGAAAGAAGAGTATTTTGTTGCAAAATGTTGACACAGAGTTCTACCATAAAATTAGTGCCTTCTGTGAATAAAACCACATATAAGAAATTTACCATGTACTTGCACAATGACCTAGTATAAATCCTTAATCTCTGCTTGGAAAGATAAAACTTGGAATCTTGCTTTTTATGCTTAGGTAGCAAAACACTGGAATAGGTGCCAGGAGAACTTGTGCAAACTGCATCCTTGGACATTTCAAAGCTTGAGGCCCCAGTGCTGCTGTTGAATCATCATGGCTGGCCTTGCAGCAAACTGGGACCTTAGAACCTGTGCCTTGGAGGCTGGACCAGATAACTTCTGAAATTCACATTCATTCTAAATTATTGTAGGATTTGATGGCAAATTTTTATTAGATTCTTAGCCTTGCTCTGGGTGTGTTTCAATTTTAAAGAAAATGTAGTTCTGCCAGTTTTTTTGTTAATTGTATTTCTTCTTTGATGCTGCTGCTAGGGTCTGAGCTTGCTGGTCAGCAGACTCCTGTGTGTGCCTTGCACAAGTTTTGTCTCTATCCAGACACTCAGCTTGCAGCAGCTCTGGTTCAGTCTTGACAAAACGTTTGAGATAGCGTCTTATATCTTGAATCAATTTTCTGGCACATGTCATGGAGTCATGGAATTGCAGAAAGGGTTGGGTTGGAGGGCACCTTTAAAAGTCATCTGACGTTAAACATGTACTCAACAAGAGCTATCAAGTGCTAGCACCTGCCTACTCAACAAAAACCTCACTCTTCAGATATATTTTATACACAACTTTTTAACACACAGAACTTTCTGTATTAAGCTGTATATGAGAAAGTAAACTCACAGAACTGTAATAGAGCATACGTGCCCTTTGAGAATCCATGAAAATAATTGACTTTGCACTATGGGTAAAGGCATGCAAGTGCTTAGCACCAGCTCAGGATTTATATTACCAGCTGAAAGATGTGAACAGGGACACAATGGGTAGTTGCAAATGCCTAGTGAATGCAGCATGAGAGAAATAGAATCCTTCTGGGTTCAATATCTATAAAATCGAAAGACAGCAAGCACCCACACTCATTAGGGCTTTTGTGTTTAGCTGTGGAGTTTCCATGATATGAAATTGATAGCAAAAATCTCTCAAAGGCAGTTGGAACAGTTCCAAGACTTGATTACTCTGTGTTTTAGGGAAGTTTAAATCAATTTGAGAAAGCAGAGAGTACAGGAATCTTTTGTAAAACTAATGGAGGAGTTTTTTACTCAGACCAGAAGTGCCTCCCAGAATCACCTTTCCTAAACTAAACCAGAGTGTTTTGCTTAAAGTTTCTGACCTTTTACACATTTGGTGTCTAACACACATTGTACTTCATGGATTTTTCCATGCTTGGGTTGATACAGTGGAGACCTACTTGACACATTTTTGTCCCTTGTATGCAACTAAGATTAACAGAGGCATGCTATCATGAAAAGCTCGGTTTTATCAGTGGGAAGAAAATAAGAGTATCACAGTCAGATCCTTGCTATAGATTTTACTGTGTATTTTGATTAACAAAATGGTTCTAAAGTTGTCACATGCCATATTTTTATCTATCTGGGTTATCCTGAATAAGGTTTGCTGGAATTTTTACTGCAAGATAGAAAGAAACCTCCCATTTAGAGATTTATTAACATTCTTAGCTATTTTCAGAATAACTTTAAAAATTCCCCTATTTAGAGTGGAGAGAAGAGGAAATGTCTTGTCATCAGTGGAGTGACCAGACTATCATTTAATAGATATGCTTGAAGGGAAAACACTTTAGGAATCTATTACCATTAAAACCCAATAGCATTTTTCTCTCACTAGTAGCCATAGCTATGCTTAGCAGATATCTTTCTCTAATCCAAAATGAACTTTAAAGAAAACTTTAGAAAAGAATTTAAATAATTCGGCTGGTATTTTTGTATTGTTATAATCTAATTCTCCGAAGTCTTTTGTAAACTGTTCAGTCACATGTTCAGAGGCCTGAAGGGAACTTTATTGTGAAAGATTTTTCAACTTTTCAAGTGTAACTATGTGTTAAACACCCATAATTATTCCGGCTGAAGAAATTGTAGCTTTCCCAGATAATTAAGTCCCTTTTGGTTCAGAAAAAACCTCATTTCTTTCAGATAAGTACCCAGTGTGCCCCATTTTCCCAAGATTCTCTTTTGCACAGATCTTGTAAGATGCCCTAACTGCACAACATGGAGATCAATTTTGCTTTCTTAGAGGCTCTGTCTCCAGTGGTTCTCTGGCCAGCTGCTTTTAGGTAGAACATATCATGACAGCTCTGCTAAGTTCACTTAATTTAACATCCTTCCTTCACCTAACTGCTAATCCTTGAAAGAATAATTTGGCTGAATATGACCAAAATTACTTGAACTTTTATGACTGACTTACTGATGGACAGTATGATAGCAAAAATATATTTCCCTTATGAAACCAAGCCAAAACCAGATTAAAAAAATCTATTTTCTTTGACAGGGATTTTTATCTTATTCTGCTGTTACTGGTATCGGCACTGTGTCATTTGAATCATCGTGATTCAATAACTTTGAATTATGGACCATCAACCAAGGGTATATCTCATAATAGACACCATCTTTGTACATTTATCTGAAGATGACTTCTGGGAAAAAGAATGGCCCACTCAACTAGCAATTTTTCAGTCTGAAAATCCTTTTGCATATAAATAGCTTTTAAAAAAATATTGAAGTTGGAATGTCTCCTTGTAAACAGGTACTCAACTTTAAATGCAAACCTCATCACAGTGCTAGAAAGTGGTAAGAACTGGCTTTTTACATATACACATTGACTATTTCTTAATTTGGATGTCTGTTGTCTGCATGTAATTAATTGGTTGTGTGAACAGGAAACATCTGGTTTATGATCCAATGGGATTATGCAAAGTGGTTTGGATTACAATAGCATTTAAATGGGATGAACTTTTCAGAATTAAAAAATTAAAGGAGACAGTTTGTTAGTTAAAGTGCATAGAATGACTTTCTCTTTTCTGACAGCTTCTGAGACAAGATTTATCCAAGGTCATTAAAAAATGTCTGGACATTCTTTAGTTTTGCCCATAGGAATAGTATAGTAATTGAGTATAGGAGAGAAAATGGGGAAAACAAGGATATAAAGTAGTAGAGTGTGTTTGTACAGGTAGCACTCTCCAACAAAAGCATATTTTGTTTTACCAAGCAATGCAAAAAAGAAAAACATTCTATATTCAAGAACATCTGCTCTCATGTTGAAACTTTCCAAATAAGAGTGGATTTTCTCACCCTCTCACACAGAAGTTTAATTTTGCCAATTTGTACTACGCTAGATTTTTTTTGGCACTAACTTCAGGGTTTTTTTAGAGATCTTATGTATTGTCATAGACACTCCCATGGAGTTCAAGAGAATATTAGTCTGTCAAAAGAGACTCACAGGAAAAGCCAGGAGCCGAGGGGATTTACACAATATTATCTATAGTTTTAGTTGCAGAGGCATATTTAAACTGGTATGAAATATGAGAGTAGAATGCTTATGTACCTTAATTGGATTGTGATTATCAAACTACTAAATTAAAACCCAAATTCAGTATCCATGACTGAGGCAAAGGGCATTTTGTCTTTCCCATGTGGAATAAAGTTTTTGACACTGAAGGGGAGGACAATAAAATAGAAAAATGATGCCACTATTGTGTCTGGTGTTACAGTCAGGTCTAGTGATAGTTTTATTTTGAAACGAACTTATATTACTTTTTAATTTCTGGTACCTCAGCAGAAAAAGCATAAATCTCTGATAAAGTCTGATTCTTGCAACAGCATTCTGAATTTGGATACATGGCAGTCTGCATTTCAGCTAAAACTGAATTACAGAGAATGCAAATAGAATGAATCTGTAAAGCTAATTTTGTCTTAGAATGTTGTTTACAGTATATGGTGTAAAAGTTGCTCAGGAAGATTGTGGGACTATTGCATGTCAATCATAGTATTTCTTTAAATAACAGTATTAAAGGAGGGAAAAATGCTTGAAAAATGTTTTCTCCTAGTCTTATGCACTGTACACAGTGGGCTGAATGGGAAAAGGACTTATAGCAAGATTTCTTAGCACATCTGGAGGAAAACACAATGTATTTGTCTGGAGGAAAATTCAGAATATATATCCACTTTGCCCTCCTACAAGACTAAATACCTCATTTTGCGTGTGGGCTCGCTGGTGAGAAAAAACCCTAACATTTTTTCACTGGCTACATATATGTCTTATTAGCTCACTTTAGTTAACAAGAAAAAATGTTTTGATTTGAATCCCATGTTAAGAAAACTATCTGTAACTGATGATAAAATGATGGTGCACTCCTCACTGCTATTTTTCTTCTAAATTTCTCAAAGAGCTGACACAGAATAAATCTATACCAAAGTTATTGAAGTGTTTATTTTTCGTTCTGGCTATATAAATACAGTTTGACTGAAGAAATATGGGAGTATTTTTTTCTTTAAGTTTTAAAGTGGATTATACTGCTCTTCAGATATACCAGATTTATGGCTGTGAAGCCTAAAATCCTCATTTTATTCACTTTACATCAAAAGTTGTCTCCACATTAGTTTTCCTAGAAGGCACCTAGAGGAACATGTTTAATGAAAGAAAATAGAATGAATCAATCTCTGTGTTCATGCAATCTCTTGTGTTTGTGCTGAAGCTTTAAATATACCAGTTACTGCTTTGTTTTTGAGACGCCACTCCTGTAGAAAACCAATTAACATTCCCTTCACACATCCAGGCAAGTTTGGAAGGGATGCATATCTGAAGTAGCAAATTGCTAGTTAGGGAAAAATAAAATATTTAGTATAGGTAATCCTGAGTTGCTCTCAATCTCTAGACATGGGAAGCACTGCAATTACCAGCTAGGTCACCCTAACAAAGGTTTCATTCAGGACATGCAATATCATGTAAAATGTCCTAAAAATGGCTATTTAGGATTCAGCACTTCAAAATTTAAAATGCTTCCTGCTAACTCAAAAGTATAATCTATTCAAATCTGAGAGAGGGGGTTTGTTTTTTGTATTCAACAGTGAGAGGAAAAAGGCATTGCTGCAACAGGGAAATGATGGGTAAGGAGGCCACTTCACTTAAACTGCTTAGCTCATCTCTTAAAATTCTAAGCAATTACCCTTCATCTGAGTGTGTCTGGCTGATATTGAAAATATTCCAAGTAATACCAGTTGCGTGCAATGATATCCAGCTGATATGGTGGATCAGGAAATATAAATATATAAAGTTATATATGTTGAAGCAACATTCAGTTATGTATGCCTTAAGTGTTAGGAATCAGCAGTTTACAGTGCAAATTATTTTGTTTCCCTGTTATTTGCCTTGTATTAGTACCAGTTTGTGAATATTTCTTATGTTCAGAGACAAAAAATTGATCAGAGGTCATCAGAATTGCTTTCTGAAAACGAGAAGGCAAACAAAATAAGTTTCTGTGGCATAAGGTGTAGATGGAAAAATCCAACATCACACAACAGGTACGATAGAGACTTGACACATTGTACATTATTTATTTGCTATCTTTGTAAAAGGTTAGCCAATTCCAAGGTGAGAACACCACATATTCATCACTATGAAGCTCAGTTGGTGTGTACCCCACACAATTTTCTGAGTCTTGTTCTTTAAAAAAATTATATCTGAATACTGATCTGACTCAGCCAAGCAGATGCATTTCCTCACAGCTGGAGCTGGCAGAGATTCAGGCAGTTTTCTGCTCCTGCTGTGCAAATACTTATTCCATTTCACTGTCACTTATTCTGCCTCTCCAGAACAGAAATAATTCAAGTAGTAAAAGACCCTATCAAACTATCATAGCAATTAGACAGTGTGTGTCAAAGCACAGAGGAAACCCCAAAATTCACTTATATTCTAACGGAAAAAAGAAAAAAAGAAACATTGTAGATCTCCCAGTCAATACCATAGAACTTCTATAGTCTTAACATCTCCCTTATCTTTATTATCTTTTAATGAATTCACTAGTCATTTTCATCACTCAATACTTATCTAATTTTGGCCTACAACTATTTTATCATAATGGATTTTTTAAAACATGATGGATGCAGCATATTTAGTAATAGTAAGAACTTGATAACAATTTAGATGAAATGTATTTTTGTTCAGCAAGCAGGTACAGCAATTCTTATAATTAAAAAATTCTTACCCAGTTCAGGAATATCTGATTTTTTTCCTCGAGGAAATAATTTCTTTTGTCACAAGCAAACTAAAAGGAAAGATGAAGGAAAACATAAAAATGAATAAACACTAATTTTGTTACTGTTGAATTTTACAGCATTTCCCATTGGCTTGGCAGGAATCAGAATTGGTCATATGAGGACAACATGATATTGAAGAAATTAATTAGTTTTTCTACTAAAATTTTAGGACTATTTCTTTTTATCCACCACTTAATTTTTCAGTTATTTTGGGGCAAAGTAAAATCTTAACAAAGTTCTGAAAGGAAACATTTTACTCTAAATTTCACTCATTGCTGCTATTTATTTCAGTCCTGTTATCCATGCTGACTTCTAAGTAATCAGTATAGATATGCTAAATAAATGTTAAGGAGTATGAAATAGTTGTGATATCAATGCTTAAACAAAAAAATAGAGAACTCTATAAATTCTCTTTTTGTCAAAGAGATTATTTCATGTAAATAGAATAGTAACCATGAAATGATAATGTATTTTTAAAGAAAAAATGAAACTTTTCCAATATTTCTAGCTTCACTACACTTTTATTAAATAAGTATTTTTCTATATTAATATTCAAGTTAAGAAAAATATAATTTTCTTCTTAAGGAAAACCTGAAAGAGGGAATGAATTATTTTAAAAACTTTAAGGGACTTTCCATGCTGTCTGAAACCAGTTTTCTATAAAACCAGATGAAAGGCGGCTATTTATTGCTGTCAAGTCCGTCTATTTAGATTTTTTCTCTGTATTCTTCAAAGAAATAGCTCAAAAAGCTGATGTGAAAGAGCCATGAGGTGTAATGAAATGAAAAAAATAGCCCTGTGAGTGAGGCAGTTACTGCTTGGTTCACAGTTTGCTTTTCGTCCGTGCATTAGGAGTTTATTGTCAGCACTGAAGACTTTTGAAGAAGTGCAGAAGCTGTACTATGACAGATTTGATGGGGCCTCAGTGTGTTTATGGAGATAGAGATGCCCATACTAGAATATCTTGAACTTGCAGCGTCTGTCAAATTTTCAGCTTTTCTTTCTTTTCTGTTGCCTTCTTGCTCAGAGTGAACTCAACAGTGAGCAGACATAAAGCACTCTCAGGTGTTGTCTGCTCTGCCTGACCCACTGACTGAAGTGATGGTTGTCTGAGTGACCAAAAATTAGTGCAGTAGTTATCTCTACTAGCACACAACCAAATGTAAGTATTGGAAATTTGATGGAAGAGAATTTTACATTTGCACAGAGCACCGAGTGCAAGAGGCCTCAGGATCATAGTTAAAAGTGTGATTAACTGGCTTTTCAGTCTGTATAATATTAACTCAATTTCAGTCTGAATAATATTCTTTCATTATGGACAGCAGAAACTCAACTGAAATTTTGCTAAAGCATATTTCAGGGTTTGTTTGTTTTAGAGCTGATGACAGATGCTGTTAAAGAATATTCTACTTTGACCAAAATGTGAAGACAGTTGCTTTGAGTAACCAAAAATTAAGATGGACATATTAAATAATGAGAAAACCATAGTAACAGCAACAATTAAGCATTTCAACTCCTAACAGAAGTCTCATGTTGAACAAGCTGGAAACAATATTGGAAAAGTCTTTCAAATAATGAATAAATTCAGCTCTTAGCCACAGTGATTTTATGTGATTTCAGAGGCCCTAGAGGATTCAGGATATTTGCAGAACATCTTGTATGTAGACTGCAGATCTGTTTGTTCTTGTGTCACCATTCCCAACATCCTGCAATTTTGTTTTGACATGTAATGGCTGAGTACAATACTGATTTCTGAAAAAAGCTCTCTCCTCTTTCCTACGGGAAGATTTTCTCAACAAAGGGAATAGACACATCTTTTATCTCTTTCTGACAGGGTTGATTTTTCTGTTTTTCTAGATTCAAAATAGCATAGCAGGAAATAAGGAGAACAAAAAGAGAAAAAATGCAGTTCAAAAGAAAGTATTGGCAGGGATCAGTAGGAGCAACCTGAGTGCATTGGGTCTGGCTTGGGTGGCGTTAGATTTCCCCATAGCAGCTCTCTCAGTGCTTTGTAACTGTGGCTGGAAGGAAGCTGATAACACACCAGTGTTTTGGCCACCTCTGAGCAGTGCTGGCATACTCCTCCACAAAGGCCAGTAGGCTTTGGGTGAGCAAGAGCCTGGGAGGGGGCATAGCCAGGACAGCTGGCCCAAACTGGTGAAAGAGATACTCCATACCCTATGATATCCTGCCCAGCAATATAAGCTAAGAGAAACAAGGAGAAAGGGTGGAGTATGGTGTGGGTAAAGGTTATTTTTGGTTTCAGATTCTGGTAAATTCTAATTTTTTTTTTTCCCCTCATGATATCAAGGACCCAGAAACCTGCTATTCACTCCCAGTCTATTATTTACCATTTTAATTATGTTTTAGCTTTCTTCTCTGAACTGTAATCAAGCATGGATTCTAGGAAAAACAGAGAATGCTAAAGTAAAATACTTGATATCAAAATTTCTTTTTTTCTCTGCATATCAACAATGGATGGTTCTAGAAGCTCTCCAGCTGATAAGAGAGATCTGGATTTTACCATTCAAAATTCATAAACAAGAACTTTCCAAGCCATGGGGCGTTTTTGCATTTATCTACTGCTATGCTCCTTTCATATCTGACATTACCTTCTCATGATAACAGGCTCTGCTTGGCTGTATGCTCCCACTGCTCATATGATGTTTATTCTGTCTCCTATTTGTGATAACATCAGCCTGGTTCATGACTGAGCTGATCAGCTGTTGGGTGGGGAGTCAAGTACCTCCCAGCAAAATTTCCAGACCTGTGGCATGAAGAGAGCCAAAAATTAAGTCTGGCTGATAGATCTTGTTAAAAGCCTGTTCTTAAGCTCATTTAGACACCAGCCAGGCTTTAGTCAAGCTAAAGCAATTAAGAATTCATGGATGAATACTTCAAATTAATTTCATTTATTCCTCATACTTTACAATATTTTAATGAGTTAGACATTAGCTCATAGTCCTTGAAAATCGGTAACTGTGTTAAACTAGGCTGCAATGTATATGACTCACTTCTATTTGATAAAAATATTACAATTGGGAATATGCTAATCATGTTGCTGGTATTATGGTAACAACTGTAATAGAAAAACAAAATTAGTTTCTGTGGAATTATAGAAAAGCTGTTGTTTACATCCTTTGGAATTAATTTAACTCTATGTTTTACAAGTAAATTTTAACCAAACCATATACTCAGTACACCATGCATAAGAGTTATGCTAACTCAGGAAAGAAGGAATAAAACTAAATAAGTGGAGTAGCTGAAAGAAAAAAAGGAAAAAAACTCAGCCCAACACTAAAAGAGTAAAGCACCAACAGCTAAACATCTGTGAAGCATTACATTTTCTATTTAAATGTGCTTCTGAACATTTAAAATTACTAACCATTCAAACACTAGAAAATTGAGGGTGAATATGGTACAAAATAAACCCTGACAGATATCAATTTTTTATGACTAAGAAATGATAGCTTTCCTATAAAAAGTAATCTTTTTCTCTTGAACTGACAGCTAGTTGAATTACAGAAGTTATGAATAATTGTCTTTTGATTATAAATCTGTAAATAATTTTGAATATATTTTCATCAAAAAACAGTCGATAATTGTTTAGTTGCAAATACAATGGATTTGATTTTTTTAAAAGTGATTATTATTGGCTGAACTGTTGTCACTGCCTTAATGAAAAAATTGAAAATTATCCTTTAAAACTTCCTAGACAAAACTGTCTGAAATGTAGTCCCATACTACATGGAGAAGAAAATCAGCTCTATCCCAGCCAAAACCAGCACACTAGAGATCGTATTTCAAATTGTCTACTACCAAATTCTCAAAGAAGGATGGAAATATATGTCAGAATCAAAGAACCAGAGAATCCTCTATATCAGGAAGGACCTTTTGATTATATCTAATCCAATCCTCCTGCTCAGTCAGAGCCAACTAGAGCAGAACCCTCAACATCACAGGCAGTCTGGTGATCCCATGTTTGACCAATGTCATAACCAAACAGTATTTTTGTTGTGGTCAGATGGATTTTCATGAGTTTTAATTCATTCCAGCTGCCTTTTGTCCCATCACAGGACACCATTTAGACGACCATGACTCCTTCTTAATTTCCTCCCACCAAATATTTACATCCATTGATCATATCCCCCAGAGCTTTCTATTCTTCAGGCTGAACAGTCCCTAGATTTGCAACCTCCATAAATAAAACCAAATACATATGACAAAAGAAGCAGGGCATTTAAAATTTTTGAATATTTAAAGCTTTTAATATCTCAATAGCCTTGGATGCAATGATAAAAATATTTCTGATTTTGGGATCCTGCTGAGCATGCTGCAGGCTAGTTATAAGAAAAAGGTTTTAGATATTAGAAGAACAAACTTCAGCTCTGGGAGGGATTCCATGGGAAACTTCCATGGAGAATTAAAGAGCCAGTGAAACTTCCATGGAGAATTAAAGTGCCAGTGCATGCTGGGAGATTTTCAAGAATAAGCTCCTGGAAGCACAGACAGTGCATCCCTTTAGAGGTAAGGGAAGTAGCCAGGGCAAGTGACCACTTCTGAGCTTCTGAGCCTCCTCAAAAACAAAAGAGAGGTGCAGCAGAGATGGAAACCTGGACAAATACCCATTGAGAACTCCAAGGGCATTATCAGGGATACAGAGATGTGGTTAGAAGGAAAAAAAGGTGAGCTTGAGGCATTGACCACCTCCTTAGGGAGCCTGTCCCAGCATTTGACCACCCTCTTGGAAAAAAAAAGCTTCACAATAAAGAGCTTCTCAATGTCCAGTCTAAAATTCCTCTGGTGCAGCTTTGAGCCATTCCCATGTGCCCTGTTACGAGATTCTGGGGAGAGGAGATGAGCACCTCCACATCACCTCCTCAGGAAGCTGCAGAGAGCAATGAGGTCTCCTTCATCCTTCTTCTCTTCAAATTAGGCTAACCAGAGTTCTCAGTGATTCCTTTTAGCTCTTCCACTAGCTTTATTGCCTTTGCTGCTCTGGATGCATTCAAGGATGTAATGACCTATGAAATCCTGCTTCTCTGAGGACATGAAATTCAAAAGGTCTATGGGACTTCCTTGAGCAAAGCTCTATCAATTGGACCCAAGACACTAATAAACTAACCAAAATCATAGCCCTAATATCTTTTGGACAGCATTGGATTTTAATTTTTTCTCATCATCTTGTTTAAAAAAATTATTTATTTCTCCTTTTGGAAAATGTAATTAAAATTACCCTTAGACTATGCTGTGAATTTTTTGTCTTTCTTTCTTTCTTTCTTTCTTTCTTTCTTTCTTTCTTTCTTTCTTTCTTTCTTTCTTTCTTTCTTTCTTTCTTTCTTTCTTTCTTTCTTTCTTTCTTTCTTTCTTTCTTTCTTTCTTTCTTTCTTTCTTTCTTTCTTTCTTTCTTTCTTTCTTTCTTTCTTTTTTCTTTTTTCTTTTTCTTTTTCTTTTTTTTTCTTTTCTTTTCTTTTCTTTTCTTTTCTTTTCTTTTCTTTTCTTTTCTTTTCTTTTCTTTTCTTTTCTTTTCTTTTCTTTTCTTTTCTTTTCTTTTCTTTTCTTTTCTTTTCTTTTCTTTTCTTTTCTTTTCTTTTCTTTTCTTTTCTTTTCTTTTCTTCCTTTCTTTGTTTTGTTTATTTTCCTTTGTTACAGATAATGATTTCCAGGTACAAACATGCATTTAAAAAACAATGGACAAATGAAGCATAGATATCTTGAGTATTACATATAGATTGCTCTAATGCTATCTGAAAGACAGGGGCTTGTGTTCTGAGGCATGAAAAATGAGGACTTTTAAGTAATTGAAAGAAACAAGTCTTAAAACTTTCCATTAAACACTTAAACCTGACCATTTGTTTCAGTAGTAGTTGTAGTTCAAAATTGAAAAATATTTACAAGCATCCAGATTAGAAAATGATGATTCTTTAAAGACCTTTAAAATCTTTTTGAAATATCAAATACCTTTATCTAAGTATTTTTATATAAATTCAAATAATTCATATTATTAAGTTGTAATGTCTATAATTTACGACAAGTTCCTCTCATTTTATTTCTGAAAGTATGACCTTTTTCAACTTCAAGAGATCACATCCTAGCATATATACCCCATTTAATTAGATAAGTCTGGCTTTTAAACATATTGCACCTCAGTCGTAGCAGTTAAGCATAGGCAGGTCAAAATGTACTGTTCTGTAGGATCTCACTAAAAATCAATATTCAAGCAATGACTGCAAGAAAATATATTTTAAATGGATTGATTTCACTTTTTCTTTTTCATTATTGTATTGGAGTCTCTAAGTTATTTTTCCTTAGCTAGAAAAGACAACATCCAAGCTCATAAAATATGTATGGAGCCATCCTCTGATGGCAAAGGTAAGGGGGCTGGGAAATCATTGAGAAAGTGTGTCTCCTGAGGATCTGTGCTCTGTGTGTCAGGATGGTGGCGCCCACGCACCGCTCACTCGGGGCGCTGCTGTGAGTCATCGCTGACAGGAGGAATACCCACGCAGCTCCTTGCCCTGGCACATTTTTATTTTACCATTTTTCTTTATTGGCTGATGTGTGGATTCCTTGAGGGTGACAGACATTGGCCCCATTAATTCTAGAGAGAAAGAATAAACTGCATTATGTTGTGCATTCATTAGCAACTTGGCTCAGAGCAGCAGCTTGGTTTTGGAGCTCTGACAGTCCAAATTTACTTGGGAACAGGGCTGAGTCCTCAGGGTGGTTTTAATGCAGAAGAGCTAAATTCTCTCCGTGGGGAACTAAGCTGGGAGGTGTGCTCCAAAAGACTTTGAGCCAGCGTGACTCAGGCTCCCCCAAGACCTTCTGAAGTGAGCAGCAGACAGCTCGTGATCGATCTCCAGAGCTCACAACAACCTGGGATATTGCTAAAGCAATATAGAGGGACAGTCTGTGAAAGTCTCTCTGCTTGCCCTCTGCTGCCAGACCTCAGCTCACTCTTCTGGTTCTCTTGTTCCTCTCTCATTCTTCTCTCACCCTTTTTCAGAATCCTATTTCTGCTGTTTTCTGAACTCATTATTTTGCTGTCCCTCCCCTGATGTCACTGAACATCTTGATGTTCAGATGAACTTTTAATAACATTTAAAATGATTAATTTTTTTCCTTATGTTTCTGCCATGTTGATACTATTCACTTCACCATTCCAAAAATTCTAGGAAAAGGAGCCTTTGGCAGTATCAGGGGTTGGTAACCTCTGTGTGGGAAAGATGACTGTTTCTGGGTACACAGCACAGAACCCAGTACAATACAATGATGGCAGTGTCCTTGGAGTCATGCTTTGAAGGTGTCCACTTGCTCCTTGAGCACTTGAGAGATCTTTGGCTGGAGGAATAACTGATTCACATTCCTGAAGTGACTTGCCAGGGCTGGAAAACATGAGAAACCTGAGGAGTATGCACCCCTATCTCTGCAGAAAACACCTGCAAAGCTGTATCTTACAACCATTCCTGCAAGCTTTGTGCCAGCAGCGCTCTTTCTGTGTCCTCTGTTATACAAAAGCATGATGAGCCATTTAGAGATAAACACAGACAGGACTGCAGTTCTTGTACAGGCATCAAATATGCTCAAATATGTATATACTCATGTAAAAATAAACAGGACAAATGGCCCAATTCTCCTCTGTCTTGTAGCTAGTCTGGCTTGAAGCATCACAAATGTCAGAGAGAGATGAGAAAATCACACTGGCAAAGAGAGTTGATCAGGTGCAGGACTTGATCAGACAATTGTTCTGCTCAGTGTCTGGTCAGATGGTCCAGTAAAAAAATCCAGCCAGAAAAGAGGAGTCGCCTGTGGAGGTGGTAGCAGAACACTGAGCACCTTGCAGGAATTTGAGTGTCTGGAAAGCAGACTGACAGAGCCACAGGATGCTCTGTAGAGGTGGTGGGAGCTGCTAAAATGCTTTCTGGAGACCTTCTGACTCAGATGATCAAAGAGCAAATTTCTGTAACTCCAGGGTCTAATCAGCCAGCTAGCTCTCTTCTGCCTTCTAATTCCATAATCTTTATCAATTTTTCCACCTCTTGAGTTGCATCTCCCATGTTTTACACAAGAATCTCCCCATTGAATCAGTCTATTTCTTCCTCAGAGAAAATACTGGTGCTCCCTATCAACCTTAACAGAGTACAATGCAGGAGCTGATACTTCTGGATCTGTCAGTTTTAGAGAAATGAGCTGCTCCAAACAAGATGATTCCTTTGTGATGATTTTGCTTCAGTCACTAAGAAATGGGCAGAAACCTCTCCAGCATTATGCATGAGCTTGAAGAAGTCCCTTTTCAACCAAAATAAGAGTTTCTAAGCATCTATTCTGTAAATGAAGAAAGGAAAATTGTATTCTATATTGATAATAAGTGACTCTACATGCAACTGCATCTGAAGTAAAATCATGGATAACTGGCAAAGCAGCAGTAATGAAAAAGCTAAGAGGCAGATAAACATTGTTTATGTCTTAATGTTGACAACTAAATGATCAGAGCTCTATATATTAGCAATTTATGTCACACTAATAGGAATATAAGCCTGATTCATATAGAGTAATTAAAATATTTCATTGATGATAACTGAGTACTTATTCAGTCTCTGCAACATGCAGCAGTTTTTCAATGAATTTTTGCTTTTAAAAGTTTGATTCTTTCCATCACTCTTGTTTGGTTTTTCCTCAGATCTGAAAAAAACCTTACATTTTTTAACTTTATAGTGAGGGAAAATAAAAGTCATGGTTGCCTTTTATCTAAACTGGGTTAACAATACAGTGCTTCTGTGTTTTAATAATGAAGTGAACTGGATGCATTCAATCCTAGTGTGTGAGGAGCCAAAATTATGTTCAGTTTTAAAATGCAGAAATGGTGTGGTTTTATGATGTAAAAAAGCTACATTTCCTTCTCCTATTGAGCCATCTTGTGGTTAATAATTGTAATGTACTTTTGAATACACAACTAACATGATGGGAAAGTTTATTCCAGTGTTATTCCAATGTTATATTAATAAGAGTTACTTTTTATTTTCTTGGATGTTAAAACAAATGGTTTCTTGGAGTGTAAAAGAGATGTATTATAGTATGATACTTGTAAATATAAAATAATGTGCAAAATATGGAGAGGAAAACATTATTCTTTAATTTAAAATAGGCTACTATGCATATCAATAAAGAAACTAGTGTAGTACATGGCAAATGTGCCAACACATATTTTCCATGAAGAAAATATAAGTCAATAAAACAGAATTTTTCTAGGCATGAGACCTAAAGCTGGAGTGTCCTGAAGTTATGTGGACTCTCATAAACAGAGTTTGGGAAACAGATTTTAATATAAGTATTAATACATTTCTCATGTACTTCAGTTATTAAGACCACAATGATGTTCAGTTGTACTATTTTCTCGGTAGACTTTTCTGCTATGTACAATGAGAAAATAATCAATTGTGTGATGTGGAGCCAATAAGACATAAATCCTAGAATAGTTTGGGCTGGAAGGAGCTTAAAACTCCTTTAGTCTACTCCCCTTGCCATTTTACTGCACTCCCAGGACACTTCCCACCAGTCCAGGTAAACAACAAAAGAGATTTTTTTTCCTGCCCTATATGTATTCTGTATAATACAGATCACACAAAAGAGAAAGTGACATGTGAATGCAGCTGTATTACATTAGTAATAGGGATTCAGTGAAAGAACATTATGGGGAACAGTAAAACCATGGAAAAAATTCCATTAAAAAAGAGTCGAGTCATGCTGTGGAACATCTTAGAGCAAAAGTGAGTAATTCAGTTATTAGTCAGAACTGAATGAGTCTCATTCCTTGTGCTAGTGACTGTTTAATGGTTAAGCTCCACATAACTCCATG
The DNA here is from genome assembly GCA_030060385.1 of Muscicapa striata striata. Taxonomy (NCBI): domain Eukaryota; kingdom Metazoa; phylum Chordata; class Aves; order Passeriformes; family Muscicapidae; genus Muscicapa; species Muscicapa striata. The sequence continues at coordinate 3,095,021 of JAREIS010000010.1, read as the reverse complement.
CATTGTGAAGCAGTTCTTTTACAGACTTTGTAAGCCTTTGACAACATTTGAAAACCCATGTGATATCTGGCATAAAATGGATCAGTGGCAATCCTCTGAGGGGAAGGGCAGAGCAATGAACAGATTCTCTAGGAGCTATCTGGAGCAGCAGAAATGAACAAGAGAGGTTTAAAACATTTCACCCTTTATTCTCAAGCAAGAGATCTCAATTGAAAGACAGGTCACCAGAGGTAATGGTGAAAAGACAGGTAATCCTAATACTGACAGCAGTTTGTTTGGAGTCCTTGATGATTTACAATTTCTTGCTTAATTTTGTCAAGGGATGCTGACTAGGCAACTATTGAGGACACTCAACATCCAAGATAAAAATTTAATATGAATGTATACTATTTGGAAAGGAAAAGAAAACAACATCCAAAAGGAAAGATGTAAACATTGGAAGACTTGTGCCATAGAGCAAATGTGGCTGGTTATGTGAGAGCCTGCTAAGGAACCCATATGCTGGGAGAAGTGACTTGAAAGGAATATTATGGGTTCATTTTGACAAATTAGTAAGAATTTACTGAGAGAAGGAAGAGGCTGAATTCAAATTTAAATTCATGAATGTTGGAAATATTCAGATTTTAAAATGTGGAAGGAAGTCTGTAACACTACTACTAAAGAGGCCTGATAAAATACTCAGAATTAGAGGCAAGCAAATCAACACAAACGAAGTCACTATGATGTGTGTGTGTGTGTGTGCACGTGTGTGTGTTCATGAAAATGTTCATGGCTGTGTGAGGCTTCACAAACACTAACAAAATGTTGACCAAGAAGATGGCTAAATTTTTACAGTGGTGACAAGACTGAGTCAATCTGAAAAGCAGAAGGGAGATTTATTAATGGATGCTAATGTCTGTGGCAGACCATTACCGGTATTACTAATATTTTAAGGATCACAAGGTGTTTAGTCTGAGGAAGAGGAAACTCAGAGGAGACCTCATTCTTCTCTACAGCTGCCTGAAAGAAGGGTGTAGCCAGATGGGAATGGCCTCTTCTACCATGTTTCAAGTGAAAGCATAAGAAGAAATTACTTTAATCTGAACCAGGAGAGATTCAGATTAGATATTAGGCTTCAGGGGAGCCAACAGCTTCATCTTTTACTGTTATTTGTGTTTCTTTAGTGTCTTTTATAGGTATAGAAAGCAGGTGTAGTAATTATTTTAATTTAAAAATAGTTGGAAATGGGTATGACTTACAGCTTTCTTTTGTGATTACAAAAGGATTTAGAAAAGAGGTTCTAAGAATATGTTCAAATGTGACATTGAATGACTGGTTTTGCTAGGTGTGTATTTGCATACAGCTGGAATACTCTATGTGCCAATGGAGAATTAATTGTGTTCTCCTTTGTTAGGAAAATACTCAAATACTCTGCTATCATTTCACATTTATCTGTCCTTCAGAGATTAAAATAATGTGCCAAAAAGTGAAAGGCAGGAAGGCTCAGAAACAGGATAAAAATTAAAACCTTGTTTTAAAAAATTCACAGTTCCCCAGATCATACTTGACAAAAGGCATAAGAGGACACTTATGACTCCAGTGAAATGAACAAAGATCACTTAAAAAGACGCAAATGGTGCAGGATGTATTTCCTTAAAATCACCTAATAAAACATATTAAGAAAATCCTCACTTCATGAAAATTTTTAGAAAATTTTAGTAATATTTTATTGCAGATGTAAAACTGATTCAGTACAAATTAAATTGACTATAAAAAGAAATAAACACTGGAATCTACGGAGGTTTAAGATCAAGATATTAATAAAAAACCGCAGGGTTGGACAAAGAATGACCGCTTTCCTTATGAATGTGTCTTTAGCCGGCCAGCAAGCGTTTTTGTTATAAGGTTCAATAATCAATTCGGCAATGGATGGAGCAATTTTGGTGCCCGGGACCGGCGGGAGCGGCCGGCAGGGGGCGCGCGCACCCCGAACAAGATGCGCGGGAATCGCGGCTGGACCGAAAATCAGAAACCACACAACATCCTTGGCCCCACAGAAACCCCTCTTTACCCCAAGCTCCGAGAACCTTTATGCAGTTTTCCGTGCCTTTTTTTTTTTTTTTTTTTTTTTTTTTTATCTAGTCCTTTCGGTTGTTCCTTTCCGGACAGACAAGTCCAAGATTCTGCAAGAAAACTTTAAGTTTGCAGCTTCATTTGCAGCCTCATGAAACCAAAGCAACAAAAAAAATTCCTGTGCTCCAAAACTAGCGTGGGATGGATGCCTAGAAAATTCTTTGGGATTTTTTACCTTGTAAATACATGGTGGAATATCTATCTTTTGGTTCACTGGTACAACATGCAGATTTTGCAGCCAAAATGATAACAGACTGGGAAGTGCATTCAGTGGGATAACTGAAGTAAAACAATTTTAATTCTAAAGCTTCCCATGATGTCTCAGCATAACAGATACAGTATATTTTTAAATCTTCCTCAAGATTCCCCAAATCTGATGAATAAAAATAGCTGAAATAAAATTATTATTGCTTATATTAGTACTCCAGATTTGTCATTAAACAGTGCTTTATATAACATTTTAATGCCCACCAGTCATGCTGAATAACCAGAAATTTCTGTCTTGACAGAGTTCAAAATGACTGACTGTTGCTGTGTTACAATCTAACAGCCTTATTGGAAGACTCTCTGCAGAAGTACAAAGTTGAGTACCACAGGTTTTTTCTGTTTCAGAGAACACACATGGGATTTTATATTTATGCTGTACAAACCTGAATTTTACAGAATTGGGCTAGGGCTCTCAAGAGAATACACTCTCTTACAAGATTTGTAGCACAGCAGACTTTTCTAGTAAAAACTCAATTAATATTTAAAAACAAACAAACAAACAAACAAACAAACCCAAAACACAGAATTCAAGCATTTCCTGTGGGACTTCACTACAGCAAGAATTAAAGACTCAGTAAACTGAAAAGCTGCTAAGAGCTACCACCACATTTGATAGCCCAAAAAGGTTTTTGATATAGGTCTAAGAGAGGGGTAACTATGGAAATAGAGCCTGAGACATGCACAGTTCCTTCCTTCAAGAAAGTTCATGGAGATTAATAGCAGTGTCTGCCTTTTAGTCACTATTAGTCATCCTCTTAGTCACACCTTTTCCTTTTATTAATAAAGAAAATGATGTGTCCTGGAACTGTTTGAGAGCTATAGGGAATTTCATCATTCTTTTGCTCTCAGCTGCAGAACGTCTCACATCTCTTTTGGGTGAGAGCAAAGGGAACTGATGCCTCAGAGCAGCTGCAGTGTTTTCTAAAACTTCAACTTTTAAGGTGCTAGAGCATTGATGGGCTAGCAGAACTATGGGTTTTATAGGTTTTATAGGGTTTTATAGAACCCTATAACACCACACACCTTCACACTGTGGGGAAGCTGAGAGAAAAGCAGCACCACATTTCTTTCTGGAAGCATCAACTGTGAATTCCAATGGAGGATGACGTCCCGCAGGGGCAAAAATGCTTGAAAACAAGCCTTCTTTCCAGTGTAAATGAAACAAATAAACATGTCATCAAGTGCGGAGATATTGTGAAGAGTATTTGGAAATGCCTCATGTATTAACTAGTCCAGTCTTTTGTTATCAAATCTTGCCCTATAAAACCTGTTCACTTTATTCTACAAGACAACTATAAATCCAGAGAGCATTTAGGAAAAGTAATTATTTTTAAAAGACCATTTTCAGATTATTCTTTCAAGATTTCTTCTTTTTTTTTTTTTTTTTTTTTTTTCTGTCTCTCTTTAAATTTTTTAGGGTTTTAAACTTTTTCAAAAAGTAATAAAAATATCCCAAGAAAAACTTATTTTCTTATTTGAAGAAGAATGATCTTTTACTGCATGAGGGCATTCGAACAACTTGGAAAGATTCGTGTATTTCTATACTAATAACTATAGAATTTAAACCTTATTTTTCATAACATTAATAATACTGATTAGAATTATTTTTATATAAATATTATTATATAAATAATATATTTTATATTATAAATTATATAATTATATAATAATTATATAATTAATTAATTATTTTTAATATAGATTTCCCCACACATACCCTAACTTCATCATATGCTTCTCTGTGAGGACACTAAGTCCAAGACCAAGTCAACACAGCAGTAAAATGAGAAAGCAAAAAAACCTTCAAATTTTCCAGTATTTCAAGGTTAAAAAATGACCCATTTTATTATTAACTGAGCTTATTCTAGAAATCAAGTGTTTTGCTCAATGCATGCACATGTGGACTCAAAATTCCCAGTTTTCTTAGTAAATGAACAAAGAAATAAGAAGTAATTGCCTTCCTCCTTCAAGGAAGATTGACAAAATGCAAAAAATGTATATATTTGCAAAATCTACTGCCAGTTGAATTTGCAGATTCACTGGTTCAGGTGGAGATTTACCTTAAATTGAGGCTGAAGACAATAAATAAGAAATTATTCATAGAACTTGTATGATTTTAGTTTGATTTTTTTGTTCACCCCCCCCCACCCCTTCCCCAGTAAAAGGGGAGCAAAAGTTGTGTGAACATCTTCATCTAATACTTATGGACGAGAATTTTTCTGCCAGAGATGGGAAATACATGCCTGTTTTGGAGTAAGAGCTGAAAATTTATATGCAGCTCCCTGTCTTTATAATGGAGCAAATAGTCCCAGCAAACATGCCATGCAAGATTTCATTATCAGTCACTGCCTCCCACCAGAACCCTTGCATACCCTACTTTAGCTAGCTGATGTTTATCAGACAAAAAAGACTCCAGAAACAACTGACTGCAGCACTTGGAAGCTTAGAAAACCTGTTTAAATCAAGCAGCAAGAGACTTGAAGTAAATCTTATATAAGTAATTATTCCATAGAGCTCCTGTGTAAATCATGTTCATAAGCCATCCAGCCTTAAAACATCTTACCTTGGCTGTATTTGCTGTAACATGGAATCCATCTAGTGTACCCTGATCACTCCCACTAGGTCAAACCTCACAAACAGCATCCAAGTTGAAACAGTGAGGGTGAAATATTTGTTTGGTGCCCACCAACCTAGCCTCAGAAGTTGTCTTTAGCAACTTTATCAGCAGAAACACTGGCATCTTTAGTTTTAGGGGCAGATAGAAGTATAGGTTTCAAAGACCAGTGTTTAAGCAGTGGTGATTGAGGTAATCCCATGCAGTGCTGAGAAGTCCCTGGGTGGTTTTAGCCAAAACTGATCATCTGAGATTTGCAAAATTTATCCTAACTCTGATATTTTTTTCCCCAAACATATACAGTCCAGCTTGTTACAGTAATTAATGGAGTTACTCCTTTTAATTGCATTAGAACCCCACCTCACAGCAATAAAATGGAGTTGATTCCCCACATAACTTGTGTGCATTTCATTGCATAATGTGCAGACTAAGACACCCTCTACACCTGCTCTTTTACCCAGACCTTTAGTCTTTCCATTTTCTTCTAGCTTCTACCTCCACATCCAAAAACCACACAACCAGCAACCCAGTGTCAGGTTTTTCCCATATATTAACACCTTTCTCTTCCAAACAGTAATATAATATTCACATCAGATATAATGTGGGACAGGTTTGAGTTGCAGCCTCAAAGCTGAAAGCTTCCATTCAAAAGCTCAAATTCAGCATTTTCTTTTGCTTTGCCCCAGCTGGTTGTAAAGGGTTTTCTTAGGAAATTTCACTGCTTGGGACTCAGACTCTTTCCCTCAGACCAGGTTTATTAAATCAAACTACATTTACTCATTTGTAATTCCATCCCTTTAATCTTCAAAAAATATTTCTCTGAGGCTTTCCTTTGATATCTATCAAAAGGTGTGGTCTATTCCGCTTAAAAAATGGAACAGTGAAATGGATGGTAAGAGCAAGAAGACATAACCATTGTCACTCTATTTTAAGATGAGGGCAGACCTTACTGGTTATTAAGTCAGAGGAAAGAATAGCTGTTAGAGAGTTTAAATTAAAAAAAAAAAATCTACTTGAATGAATTCCAGGGAAGATAAGAGAAGTATAAATGATATATTCCATTATAAACCTTGTAATAACTTAAAATTGATTAGTGTTTGAAGACTGATGGATAACTACAAAGCATTACTATTATAAAGCAAAGTGCAATTTTTTGATATCATGCAACTACTTCAAGATATCTAATTTTTTCCTCTTTTACAATATTCATAACAGAAATAAAGAGATATCTGTCATTCATGAGAAATGAGTCCGGTTCTGAAAACTATATTGTTAGTCATATCAAGTTTTAATAGAAAAAGTGAAATAATGATTTGGAAATAGGGGGAACCAGGATCAGAAGGAATGGTTCACAGAAGGTCTCTATCTGCTTAAAATCTCAATTACAGGCAAAGGGAGTTCAGCTGCAAATATGAAACTTAAGATGAATATATTCAATGACATATGGGTGAACAATCCTGTATAGGTAAACCATAATTTAGTAATGAATTCCTGACTGGATTATTTAGTCTCCTCACTTTTTCCTGTACCTGATGTATAAGAATTTATAAGGCAGTAGTTAGAAACTGGGCCATGGAAAATGATTGCTGGCTTTAAAGAATAAGGCAGAACCTCAGAAAACATGTGTGATCTCAAGTTATCTTTTACCAAACAATGAATAAAATATTACATTAGAATAATACAATTTAAAATCCAATTTTGATCTCAAGGCAATTCCATTTAGAAGAACATTCTTTCTGTGATTAAAACTTTTTAACAGAACCAACACAATTTAGGACAGTAGTTGAACTATTTCATTGGAATCCAATGTCACAAATATGGCCAGCTTCTTTCTATGTATTTTTCCAAAGAAATAAATTTCTACATAATTAAGTTACCTTTCCTGTGTTGAATTTTCAGATTGTGGCAAATGTTACCTTCAATTTAGGCTTCTATCCAGCTTGATAGGTACAAGGATGGTCAGATTGAGAGATAGATAGATAGATAGATATGGATAGGTCTCTGATAGTGTGATTAAATTGAACACACAAAGCCTCTTGAGAACCAAAATGTAACAGGGTAATGCACTGTACCTGTTGAAATTGTGTAAGGATGCATGGTGGCAGCACAGACACTAAGGTCACTGCATATAATAAAAACATCCTCCCCCAAGCAGACAAAGTTTTCCTTTCTCTGACGACCTAGTTAAGAAAAAGTGCTGGGAAAATCATTGATTTCATGTAAATTTGAGTTTCCTGGCAGGAAATGAACAAACTCATTTAAGAAGAAAAGTGAATTACCAATGATTTCTGACTGGTGTTTTTGTAAAGCTCTCAGTAACAAATGTGGACTTGACAGATTTCCGATGAAGATGTAAACACATGGATAAGGACAGAAAATAATTTGGCTGATCCATGACTAGTGACCATTGATAACCACTGATACCATTTCAGGTGGTATATAACACAACCAGGAGAGTTTGCATGTTTCAGATGAGGCAATGAAGGATGCATGTCCTGCACTTTTGCAGTTTGAAAAAGAGCTTTCAGCATATCCGACTGGCTGGAGAGACCAAAAAGGCATCTCTTGAATTTTCTTGTTTTCTATATTACATTCAGGCAACATAGAAGAATAGTTTCAAAATCCAAACTTGAGGAAAATAAGCTGCTGGTAGACAGATTGCAACATTTTTCTGTCATTTGCAAGGGCAAATTTCAAAGGCAAAGAGAACCAAATTCCAAATGAACTTCTGGCTCTCTGGAAAATGCCATCCAACACGTCCAGGAATTTCTAGAGATCTGTGGTATAGAAAGTAGTTTATTCCAAAGCAATAATGACAGCATTCCTTTTAACCTCTCATTGTACACATGAGCTGAATATTTTACACATGGGCTATAGTGCTACCATCAATTCAAAACATTACATTCAGAGATAGAAAAATTATTGAAAACTTGATGGAATAAGTTATTACTCTAACCAGTAAAATGGTCATGAGGAGGGTGAGTTGTGAATGTAGAAACTAAAATTCTGTTACAGATGACTAATACTTAGCTATATCCTGGTTAGATAAAAATCAACAAACTTCTCAGGATATGTTGCAGATGAAGAAAGAAATTATTTCTCAGCAGAAATTGATTTTGACAGATGCCATAATAAGCAGGTAACATTAAAAACTGGTGAATAATTTAAATGGCAATCTAGACAACATCTAAATAGATTTGAAAATAGAAAATTTATATAGAAAATGTGCAGTTTATTTAATTTTTTATCCTGCATCTTCAAAAATAACAATAATAGTCCTAACATGACCTTAGCAGAAATAAAATATTGCTTATGGGAAAAATTGTAATTCACTCATTAATTCTGAAGCTTTGCAGTAATAAATTGAATTACATAACAGACATCAGAGCAGTCTTGCATGATTTATTTTCTTGAAGTGTGATGTAATCTATCTTTTTAAGTGTTTCTGAACATGAAAGAGGAAGTTCTTAGGAGTATAAGGGTTTTATATTGGAATAGAGCAAGAATGTCTCTACTCTGGAAGTCTCCTTTGAACAGACACCACCCAGAAACTTCAGTGGGAACATTAACCTTTACATAATGCATAGAATTGTCTGAATCTGTATCATGAAAATAAATTTTTTCTTGATTCTAAATGGTGATCACTTTATTTCCCAAAGTATTAGGGTTGATTGATGTTTTGTATTGTTTGGTCTTACTTGAGGCCTAATTGAAGAGAAAAGACACATTTATCCCTATGAATGTTATTTATATTCTCATCTTAATTACTCCAGTATAATTCCAAAGTAACTTCCTGAATATTAATGCATTGCTCTGCCTTGAAATTGATGTAAATGGATCTGAAGTCAAGATTTGAAACTTCTATTAGGATTTAATCCACCTCCAGAGTAAAGGCAAAATTATACAGCAGTTAATACTCGCATCAGTGGACATTACATTTTATTTTTTATTTAGACAGCACCTTTGATCTAAAGCACAAGGAAATGATAAATGGGGAGCAAACAGAGAAAGAGAAGTGGTAAACAAACAAGGAAGTAGGAACAAGTTATTAAGTGCTTGCACAGAAAGGGATCAAAGAAGAACCATCAGGTGATCATTAAAGTCTGTGCTAAAGCAGTGCTAAAACAAGTAAGAGAGAAAGACAAATAAAAGTGAAGGATGAAGTTAGAAGAATCACCTGGAAAGCATCCTCCTTGGTAAAAGATCTCTTTGTAGAGAACAGCACTACTCAAAACATAAAAAAATGTTAAATTTGTTCCCAAAATTTATTAAATAATTTCATTCATTCAGCATTGCTTTTGGTTAGTAAAAGCCAAATCTTATATTGCCAGAGAGAAATAATTCCCTTGTTTGGGAGGAATATTTGTAAACTGAATGTTTGCATCTTAAACACTGTGTTTGCATGAAGATATGAGCATCAAATACTGACAAGACAAGAAAAATACTGAATTTCTTAGGATATTAGAGTAAAAGAATCTGCCATTCTCTATTACTTTGCCTGCAAGTTATCAGCTGCAACTATCAGGGAGAAGTTGTCAATCAACTCTATTGCAAGGATGAAAGAGTAGATGGTGCAGTTTAATTTTATTATGGAAATTGATTTGCATCTTTTATATGTCTTGATTGAAAACTTTCCAGGTAATGGCATTGAAGAATACTCATAAAACTGCCATGACTGTGGTAATAACTATTATTATGATCGAATTTAATAATAAAAAAACCTGCCTGCAAGATGGGCAATATGAATAATTCATGTACACTGTTGCTTAAAATGTGATAGAGAGAAAAAGACTTGTAGGAAAATTCTTAATGTATCCAGACAGGGATGATAATTGGTTTTTGCAACTAAATGAGTACTTCATGTACAAGACAGCACTAACAAGGCAGGAGAAGAAATTTACACATTGGGGAGACAATTTCATTTATCTTGTTACAGCAGGATAAGTGGAATAAATGTTTTTCCTTAAAGGAATTGACAGAAAATGCATATCCCGATAATAATTAGTTTTGTTTACAACTAAAGAACAACAGAACAGGGGACACAATGGGATCTTTTCAATATGCAATAACATATGTAGCATATATTCATGTAGGCCTTACTTATGCCATTAATCAACTACCTGCAAGAACTGACCAGATCTCTTACAGTGCTGCCTTTTAGCTGCAAGCATAAAAAGCAGACCAGCATATGGAGAACTGTTTCACACTTGCACTGTATTTAATTTTCTTTGATTCCTTTTAAGTATACAGTAACTTATAAGCTTCTGTTTCCTGCTTTTATTGCCTACCATCTGGTGGGAAAAGCATGGAACAGAGCAAAAAGTGACAGGTGACTAAGAGTATTTTAGTGGAAGGGTCTGAAATTACAGCAAGTAAGAGTTCATCAAGGGTAACCACCTATGGAACAGAAAACCCATGCAAGAACTCATCTCTTTACTCCTGTCCAAAGGCAATGATCAAGTCTGAGAGGCGTCTCCTCACTTGATAAGCTGAATTTCTTATCTAGTACCTTCTCAAATTATTAAAAACTAATGAAACCAAAGTTTACTCCTCAAAAAAATGCATAGGAAAAGCCATTTAAAATAACATACCAAAAGCAGTTAAGTAAACTGACAAAAAACTTGTGAATTGGATATAGTCAAAATTCCTGTAAATACATTGTGCTTTACCCATTTCTAATTCTCTCTTGCTTGAACCTGAGATCAATCCTCTTAGTTCTGACTTGCCACCAGGGTCTCTGATCAATGCTGATAAAACAAAATGACAATAAAGAAAGCTTTGAAAGCCACTGTGAGAATGGTGGGAAAACAAAACAAAATGAAAGAAACAAAACTGTATTCTTTTGTTATGACTATGACCTGTGCCTCTGTGTGTTTGTTTCTGATGGATTACTTTCTATGGAGATTAGATCTAAAGGGACTTACACTTGAGAAGCTACACAATAATTTAGCTAAGAGGCATCTCAATAGCTACTAAAATACTGTTGCTTATTTAATATATCTGTGCTTGCTTTGCCAAAACTAAGATCTTGAAATGATAAACCCCTCCCAGAGCCCCTTTGTCAGCTAAAAATTCTGTCCCATGACGGGGTTTACAGGATGGATTGGAAAAAATAGTTCCCAAAACTCCTAGTTTCAAACTATAGTTTGAAGTCTGACTATTCTTGTTCTTCTTGACGATTCCTAAATGTAGCCATGGGGAAGAAAATCTCGTGTTTCTGGATCACAAATAGAATCTGGACATTTTGTTGGTTTCACCGTAACACACTTTTCACCTTTGTTAATTACATTGGAAAAATCAATATCAGAAAATGCCATGGTGACATATCAAAATATTATAGGAAATCCTGTTTCACTTCATTAACACAGTTTCTAAAATTGCTGCTTCTGCATGTTATTGAGTTGTAGTGATATACTGAAAATCTTAGAAATTAAGGGAACATGATCCTCTAACTTCAGAGAGAAAATACAATAAGGGAAAACAAGATTCTTGTCTTCTTGTTGAGAAAAATAAACAGTCTTTAGCCTCCACAACTGGAACTTTTAAACAGCTATTCATTACCTTATTGAGGAGGGGGAAAACAAAGAAACAAATTAAAAACCAAGATAAACCCTCCCACATGTTACCTGATATGCATTCAAAATAGATCCAATATATTCAACAGAGACCAAGGAGAAATCTTATTTATATGAACCTTGATATTTGCATTATAGAGAGAAATCAGAAAAAGTGACTATTAAAATGTCATAGCGGAAAAGCAGAAATATTTGCCTAATTTAATAATTATGATGAATAGCAAGAGAATGCTTCTTCTGTATTCTTCTCTCCTTTTTTAAAAAAATAATAATAATTCTTGTAGCAAGAAGCTTTTATTCTGGCTAATGCATATTTATTTTTCATACCTAAGTATTGTGGAAGAAGACAAAGTTTTGATGAAACTTGCAAATACAGAATATTCCCTCTGGCACCAGTAGTACAGATAGGTGCTTGAGATCATGTGTAGGAAATGGGTGACATGAAGAGACACAGATTGTAACATCTTCAAGGCAAGGAATTATATCTAACTATGATAGTGAATGAAATTTCTGTAAATTAGCCAAGTTCAAAGGATGTATAATGTAAGAACCAAATTTGTACAGCTGATTTTACAGATTAAATTTAAACATTTCAGAATGAGGCAGGAGACATTTGAGGAAGACAGACATTCTTTGGTCACTGTACTGGCTTTACACAACTTTTTAAGAGAAAGCACAGAAATATGATCCAGAAAAATTGCTTGCATAATTTGTGAATCCATATTTCGGATGAACTTTCCCTTGTGCCTATAATTACATTCATGTTCCACTTTGTGACCTAGACTAACCCCTTCTCTGTGTCCTGACATACATTTTATAGTAATTTGCCCTTACAGCTCAAATGTGAATAATGGGAAAGACAATTCTTATTGGGAAGGCAAACTGGTTTATGAGTAGTATGAGAAAAAAACTTCCAGGTCATGAGGTGTTATTGCCATCCCAAAGGTTTGCAGGAAGGAAAAATGATGGGCTGTCACCCTGTCTCTTTTCAAAGGTTTACAGATGAAATTCAGTTCATTGTTCAGTCTTTTGTTCTCAACTTTCAAACTTTTTTCTTAAGGGCGAGATGTTTTTAACAGAAGAAAGAGACATGGATGTCAGCTCAGATGATATGCTGTATGACAGTTGTTCTTTGGCAATGGGTTAATGGTCTCATTTCATGCCTCTGGATTTTTCCTACAATTGAAGTTACTATATACCCAGCTTCAGGCTGGGGAAAATAAAAATTAAATGATTAAGTGAATCTTTTGTCATTCAGAAATGCTACTTCTTTGCAACCAATATGTACTGCAGACTAATACAGAACAGATGAAGGAAGCCGACACAGGAAGAGAGGATACAGTGTAGTAATTTCCTAATTGACCAAGATGGGAGTAAGAGCTGAGCACTAGTCCTTGAGTTTAAAAAAGGAATTTCAACTCCTGGCTGTTTGGGGTTGGAGAAGAAATAAAGGGCTCAGCAGGAGTGAAAGAATTGTTTGCTTTCTCTCAAAGAGTTCAGAAAATTTTGTTTTTATTCCAGCTGAGACAAAAGTAAAACTAACCATATAGAAATTTTCAATGTATCTCATAAAGTTGGTATTACATCAAACAAAATTCTAACTCTGAGATCATTGACAGTGAAAAAAAAAGGCAAAGCAAATGGGCATTGCAATACAAAACTCTTGGGTGAGTCATTAAGTAAATGGGATAGAGCCTAAGATATCTTTATTTCAAAAGCACCAATCTGTACTGTCCAATCTAAAAACTCTTTCCTCTTTCAGACTCCTCAGCTGATGAACCCTTTCCTCAATGCCAATAAGAATATGTTTAGGTTACTCATGGACACACATAAAACACATGGGTGGTCTGCTTTGAAGTGCCAGTGCCTTAGATTTAATATGTTAATAATATGCTAATAATTTATGCATAAAACAGGTTGCATTGAAGGAAAAATCCAATATTGTCAGTTTCCATGACAACCAGTGTGCTAGCAGATTACACTGTCTCACATCAGATGGTTGCCAAGGTTGTGACCTATTTCTTAGTTTTAATCATTTCATTTGCAGAATTTGGAAATGCTACCTGGAAAACAAATGATAAAATGTTTCTCATGGCTGAGGATAGTCCTTCAATATAAAACAATCTTGCATGCTAAATTAAGCACTAGGCTTAGAAACTGTAAAGAAAGCATAAAGTAATAATTCCAGGAGTGAAGGAAGGCATGGACAGTTGTGTGAACAGGCAGTGGGCTGGAGTGCAGTGTTTTAGAATGAAGTCAGTGGTTATGTACAGCTTATGTCAGTGTGCCAGAGTATAAAATAAATTAAGTTCTATTGCAGTTAAATGAAAAGAAGCACTTTCAAACACAAACATGCACTCGTGGACTAGATGATGCCATGTTTTCTGGATTCTTCGCTGACCAAAGTTCACTACAGATCGAGTAACTCACTCTGGTTAGTATTTTTGGGGTTTTTTCATGCTTAATAAGGTATCAAGTTGCCATTCTTAAATAAACAAGTTGCAATAGTACCTTCGGGGCAAACAAATGGTCCTCCCACTACCTGCTCATTTTACACTGTGTCAGTGTAAAACAATCCAGGAATGTTACTGTTTTGTCACCAGGACTCTCAGCTGGCATTTTCTAGCTGACTGACGAATTTGTTCTTTATTTTTCTCGCCTATCAGGCTACAAGTTTAGAAGGCAATTACTGCCAATCCTGATGGTTAGATCAATACCATAAGCTCCAGTTCCTGCTACTGAAACCTTGCTTTCTATGGCCCATAAAACAAATAATCCTGCTACTTTAATCAGATTGGTCTGACCAAGTCAGTTGAGGTAAAATGGAAAACAGCTCAAGCCATTCTTTTTTTTCAGGTTTGCTGAAATGTCTATCAAGTGATACAGTTCTAATAACTGCAGCAGACCTGTATAACCTCAATAATCCACTGGAAATTGATTTCAATTATCACAATATGATTAGAGGAATGCATTAGTCATAACTTGAATAAATTATCTCTTTTTACACCAGTATTTTTGGACCTACTTTGTCATTTTTAAAAAATTTTTCTTCCTCCACTCCTCTCTTTGAAGTTGTCCTATTGTGGTAAAAGATTATCTTTGAATTTGAGGCTCTTCTTTTCAGATTTATCATACTAATAATTTTTTTTTAGTAAGAGATGCAAATAGTATGCAACATGAAGCATTACAAAACCTGTTTCATGATATTCTATTTTTTCTTCCATTTGTTATTCTTGAACCTATTTTGTTAATGACACACATATTTATAACTGGCCCTCTTTGGGAGGGGAATTAATTCTAAAGAAAAAATAGAATAATGAATGTTTCTGCTTCATTCTGCCCCAGGCTGGTCAGCTAGTCCAAGCAAAAGGATTTCCACAGAGTTGTTGGCATAGATTTGAGTTATTTTCTAGCTGCCTGGTTTATACAGAAATATATTCTATGTAAATATTTACTGTTCGACCTCTTCAGAAAACACTTATTACTGTAGAATGTTCATACCAGAATATTTTTGTTCTTAGGATTTTTTGTAGAAAAGAAATGAAGCCTAAGGAATCAGGTAAAATCTCATCTGGAGTACAGCCCTCTTTCACAGATATTGAAACTACTTACTATTCATTGACCCACTTGAGAGAAGTTCAAGTATGGCATTAGGGAATGAGAGAGGAAATAAAAAAGTGGGAGGAAAAGAAGAGTATGACTAGCAGCATACATCTATCACAGCTATTTTATTTCTACCTACCACTTTCTATTTAGTAACATACTGGATGAAATAAAGTGTTCCTAGAGAGGCATAGCTTGTCCTAGGAACTAGTATCTACCACTTTCTGTCACTCTGTAGAATCATTTCAGCTGCTCACTGTGACTCAACCCACATAACCCTGGAAAAAGGGGCCCTCAGCAGGAGATAGAAAGGAGCAGACAAGCATAAAAAAGACAAATGTAATACCTAGATCTTTTAGCAGCCGAACACTTGGGATAGTACTTTGGTGACACATGAACACTTGGTATGTGGATAAGAAAAGCTGGAATTTTTTTACCACTTCTCATGGGTAAACAGGAGCCAAAGGCAAGATACTGCTGTTTTTCCTCCTGCTGTTACAAGTAGTGACACCTACTTGGCTCTACAAAAGAGAGTCACATTTCAGTGGCCTTTTGCTAAGAAGCAGTGCTTTGAAAACCCCTTTCTCGAGTGTCAAGCTGGCTATGGGATGCTAGGAGCCATTTGGGGCTGGCAGGGTACCCTAGATGTTAAGTCTACACATTAATTCTTCTCCTTTGATTAGAATTTCCTGAATGCTGGCAGAGAAACCCAAACTGAGCCTAGTCTTAATAAACCCAATTGTGAAGCTCCCAATTCATTAAAACTGTACCCTTCAACATGCTTTGGAGGATCATTAGTACCTTGATGATTTTTTTTCCCATACATGTATATTTAAAATGGTGACCCTATTTTCAAAAACTTCTAATGGTAAGCCTATATGTTACCTTTTTTATCAGTGTCTACCATCATTATAACAAAAAAACCCCAACAGAAACAAAAGGGGAACTCCTGAAATTTTACTTGCACCACCCATTCATCTATTTCCTTTATCCCATTATGTGCTAGTAGTATCTGGGGGGTAACAGTGAGGAGGTACTTTAAACTCCTTGTGTTTATTCCTTGTTTCAGCAAACCATGCCTCAAGCTACTAATTTGTGAAGAGGTGAAAAGTAAAGGCAGGCTGAGGAGGGAGAGACATATTGCGTGTACATGCTTCTTCTGCTCTACAATGTTTTATCCACACAGCTATGTCAGTGAAGAGTGTGAAAAAACTCACATATTCTTTGCCAAAATAGCTATGCCAGCCAAAAAACCCCATGTGGACGCAGCTATGCTGACAAAGAAGAGCTTTACGGGCTGACCTCTGGGTGTTTGGAGAAGTTGCACAACTATGCAGGCAGAAAAACTCCTTCTGTCAACATACTCTGCCTCTAAAGAAAAGGATTCTGCTGCCACAGCTAAACCAGTATGGATATATTTGCATAGTTATACCTGTAATATAAATCCTGCAACTTGGGCAGTGGTGAGGAAATGTAACCGTGATAGAAGAAACAATCGTGGCTGTTTTAAACCTCTGTGAATAATTCTTTAGCTCAAGTCAAAATTTGCCTATCATAATCACAGTATCTTATTTCTAAACTGTAAAATTAATTCTACTTTATTGTGTTGGCTTTTTTTTCCCTGATCTATCTATAGTACACCAACATCTATCATTAGGTGCTTTTTTTCTAGGTCAGTGGTTTAATTTCTTGATTATTATTTATAATATGTCACATTTGCTAATTGCATCCTGAAGTTCTAAATTTCCCTAACAGTTACTGGAATTAATGAAATATTTAGAAATATTTTCGTCCATGCAATTTTAGCAAGAAGCTAAACTATGAAAATTTACATATGTTTATGCACTTTTTGAATGTTTTTTAAACTACAGCAGATAGAAGTCGAGTACTGAGGAAACCAGCATTGTGCTGAATGTAAGTAATTTACAAAATACTAACAGGAATATTCTAATAATTTTCTGTTGTTTTAAGGAAGCATCTAAGTGAAAACCTGTCAATCAGCAGAGTTTGGGAAGAGTAAGCAAATTACACTTTTGATATAATTGTATGGAAATCACTTCATGTTACTCAATCTTCTCCATACTTGTTTTGCTATTTCATTTTTAATTTTTTTTATTCAAAATGATCTGTTAAAGAGTCCTTCAAAAATCTAGCAAATATAGACATTTTTCTAGTCAGGAAGAATTTTCAACACCTCTATCTTCATCGTCCTTTCTTAACAGGATAATAACAAAAATATTTACTGCACTTTAAATTCCCGTAGCAAGTCCTTTTCTCCTACTAGTGGTGGTGACAGAGTAGAAAATCCATGGTAGGAACTCCCTTTCTCCAGTGTTTACACACAAAATGAAAATACAAATATATTCAGCACCTCTCCTAAAAAATACTTAGCTTGGGACAGTGATTAGGACTAAGGTTTTCCCATTTTCAAGATAGTGGTGGTTTATCTTCCTTGGATTTTGCATTACTTATGTGCTTAATCAGCGTGAAACTAGATTATATACACAAATACATACATATACACACACACATGCACACTAATGTATATGCAGGATAATTGAGGTTTAAGAAGAAAGGATAAACCATTGTCTCTGAGATAATGTCAAAATACAGTATTAAAAAATCCTCTCCTGAATTATTTTCTGGTCAGAACATCTAAACTGTGCAGAGTTTTCAGTCAGAGCTAGGCACTTACACAGGGCATGACTGTCTTTGCATTATGGGCCTCATTTTGTCTGTGAGTAAGTTTCTTATCAGGGAATGGGATAGCAGTGGCAAGCTGAAAATGGTCACTGGAGATTGTAAAGCACTATTGTCACAAGGGAAGAATAAGTTTGGAAGACATATGAAAGGACAATAAGAGCTTTATTTCCCTGATATTGGTCAAAGAGAAGCCAGAGGTCAAAGAAGCAGGTAAAGTTTTTTCCCAACTTAGACACACTCATGTTTTATTTGTTAAATCTTTCTCAGTTTCTGAGGTCTAACAAAATCCTATACTCTTGTCTCTACACAGAGGAATGTGCAAGGAGGTCTGGCTGTGGGAAGACTCTTGTACTTAAAGGTGAAGGACTCTTTCCCTTAATGAGGGGGATGACAGATCAGGTATAACAGGAGGTTTCGTACTGTTGGAACAAATTAAGCCACTTTTATTAAAGCAAACAAGACGGTTGAGACCCTTTGATATATCCATAGTGCCAACATCCTGCAGATGTCTCACTTTAGACAATTAATCAGCCATTTCCCAGAGCATGGCAATTGTTTATGCAATCCACTTTGATATGTTTTATAGCATTTCCTTTAATCCTCCCCAACTTTTCATCCCTGGCAAAAGCTTTATGGTAACATAAACCGTAATTGTGCAGTAAAGAAAATCGCCTTATGTTGCAGTCTACAACTGCTTTATCACCCTCATCCTAACATACATAACCTACACTCCAACAGCTAAATATAGACTAGGAAGCCTGCTGCTTTAACAGCATGTAAACTCAATGACTTCTTGACAAAGAACTTAACCTCTGTCAGGACAGAGTCAGAACTATCTAGGGGACCCCTGTACTTCTCAGTCAATGACATTTATTGCCATTATAGCTGGCAGACATTTTTCTGAATAGAAAATTTTTCATAAAGACAAAAAGGATGACAAAAGCCATTTATCCTTCCTGAGAAGACTTTTTTTTTTTTTTTTAATTTGAAACTGAAAACATTTTCTAGAAGAAGTGTCTTCTATTTAAAATAGCAGTATTTTTAAATTAGATTTGAAACTTTTTATTTAATGAATATCAGAAATTAAAAAAGCTACTAGGGAAAACTTGTAAAAGTATGAACAGTGTGTTAGAAATAGATCCAAATATTTTGCATTGAAAAAGCAAAGTCGAAAAAGTAATTCAGCTACTGACATTTACTTTAATCCTTTAAATGAAAAATGCATTGGGATCTACCTTACTACTTCTGGTCTGTTTTGAGTTACTGCCCTGTGATATCCCACACTGGTAAAGGAGGTGGGTAGAGAGAGGTTTTTAAGCATCCAGGCACCTTCTCTAGTGTCTGCAAACTCCCTCTGCATTGTACCTTATAGAATAAACCTGACGCACTATTTCATGTTTAAAGTGTTGAAAACCACTGTGCTAAACTACAACGGTCAAGAAATAGACTTTGGTTGTAGACCTCAATCTCTTTCCTGCCTCCCTTTTGTCCTTCAACACTTGCTGGTTACCACTAAGAAAATCTAAGCCTATGGAAAGATTCTCTAGGATTAATGAATAGTATTTTTATGCAAATTAATCTATGTCAGTAGGTTTGTTTTTGTTTAAATTTCTCCCCCTCTCAAAGGACAAATGAGATTATCCTCCCTAGCACTTGGACACAGAGCTTGATGATATATACAATCATCAATTCTGTTCTTTACTCTAAAACAACATATTTTTTTTTGCTATAGATTTCTCCCCCCTTTTTCACTTTCTCCATTGGTTAGAGAAATGTTATGGATTAAATTTGGATCATTTCCAGTCTTAGTTTTGTGTCCCATACTATACCACCATGATCCTTAATTGACAGTAAATAAAGAAAAAGCAGTCATCCTTGTAAAGCAGCTGTTCTATGGATATACG
Source organism: Muscicapa striata striata (assembly GCA_030060385.1). Taxonomy (NCBI): domain Eukaryota; kingdom Metazoa; phylum Chordata; class Aves; order Passeriformes; family Muscicapidae; genus Muscicapa; species Muscicapa striata. The sequence goes on along the minus strand of JAREIS010000010.1, from coordinate 3,075,243 downwards.
GTTTAACATTAGTGTGGAGGATGTGGTAGCAATGTTCCAGGTCACAGAGAGCTTAGATGGAGGACTTTGTCATACTGCACTGATAATAACTCTAAATTTGAGGAAACAGGATGGGCAGGAGTGTCAGGCAGTCTCTCCCTTGGACAGAAATGAGACTATTCTGCTCTGTGAACTTGATTCTCTTTTAAGGAGACTTGGTTCCCTTTTGTCTTTTACTGTGTTAATTGTATAAACCTTGATGATTAGAATAAGGACCATTATGCTGGCTTTGCAACATTTCATACTAGATATATTTGGTATTATTTTAGACACCACCAATAAGAGTGGAACAACGAGATTTGGACTTACATACTTAAGTATATTTTGTAGTGTTTAGTGCAGGAAGAGTTTGGCCTGTTTTTCCATTGGGGATGCTCTCCCTTCTTGGTTAACATGATCTGAGAGTGCTACCATTTTTCAAAGGAAATAAATTTAATTCACTTGGTAATTCCTTTTCCTTATCAGTATACAGAACACGAGTTATCTCTGAATTCAATTTGTTTGAATAGTACTACTAAAAGACATGAAGAAAAAGGTATTCACCTTTTGTATATGGCTGCAAATGGGCTGTGTGCTCCCTTAATTCTCAAATATAATAAACCTGGATAGCTTTTCAGAGTGAGCAATTGCAACCAGGTGGATGAAAATTCATTGCCCAACAACAAATTAATCTGCGCAGGTATGATACATCTTCTTCCCCTTCCCATTATGATAATTGAATATTCATCATATAACAAGTGCAGTTAATTAGCAGATTATTCATTTACTGGACAAATAATGAACATCTTACTCTGAACAAAGAAGAGGGACAGGAAAGCCAGAGGGAGAGAAAGAAAACATACATTTTTATAAGGCTATTATTTAAATTAGTCTTCTTTTAAATAAGAGAAAAGGAATCACTGTGGTCCCACTGAAACCAGTAGTAAGCCTCCCAGCATATCACTGGGGCTGGATTTCAGTCCTCATATTTCAAAAAGAACAGAATATTACCACCACTTTAAAACAAAAAATAAACTTTGTGACAAGTCAAAATTTATTCACATCTTCTTTAATTTATTATGCTGTTGTTTCCCAAAGTTTTTTCTCCAATTGCCTGTCATCATTGTTCTTTAGTCTGTTTTTGAATGTTTAGAGTGTAAAGACCTTTCACAAAATTAATATTTTCCCCTCCTCTATTTGTGCACAGGGCAGTCCTTGCCCATAATTCAGGCTCTTGCATAGTACATTCTTGTCATCACCAGCCAGAATGAAACACTTTTTTGGAATAAATTGACATGTCTCCTTTAAGGGGAATGGAGCCAGCCAAATTACCCTGATAAGGAATAAGTCTTAATATTAAAATTTGTTTACTTAGACATCAATATTTTAATTTTTTTTTAATGGGTACAGAAAAATAACTTCAGTTTCTTGCTGATACCTGGTATCCAGAAACTTACCGGACTGTTCAACACAGAAGAGACAAAATGCATCTCTGATATAATCCTGCTGATGGCTTGGTCTTGTGCCAGATTTAATTGCATCCAGTATCTTTAAGCCAAGAATAAGTTCTCAGTGGTGAGAGGAAAACATTTCAGTTCTAGATGAAGCTAGAGCTGTATTGTGTGCAGCTACATGGCATGAATCCTTTGTGGAAAGTTTTCTCACCTTGTGATAGTTTATCATTAAACTGCAACCTGTCAGCATCTGTCAGAATGGTTCTGACACTGGCTAACTTTCACCACTGTGTTAAAGCAAAGGTATTGGACCAAAAAAAGTCTATACTTGGAGGAAATTTTTGACAAATTGAGGGTTGAAGTGCAGAGCATGGAAGGAGGAGGGAACATGGGGGGAAAAGGAGAGAATAAAAAGAGAAAAAATAAAGCTTTCAGTTAAATGGATCCAGAAGTCGAGGGCAGGGGAAGTTGATAGGAAGTATCTACTGCTTTACCTTAGCAAATGCTCCATTTCAATTGCATTGACCTGAGAAGTTCCTGCTTTCCAGTGAATGAGATTGAATGATATTGAGAATCTGGAAATAGCTGCATCAGCCTCTAAATTTATATTTAGCAGCATTGACTAATTGTAGATTAGTACCTCATAATTTGCTCAGTAAAATTAATAATGCTTTAGAGTTATACAAGAAATTGTGCTAAATTTATCGAAAGAGAATGGAGAGAAATGACATCTTTAAATGTTTGAAGGCTTTTACTGCAAGATGATTCTGGCAACTGGTCCAATATCACTGCTGCAGTTGAATACAATAACCTCTAGATTAAATTATGGCATATATCAGTTGCTGTGTCTTTTATTGATTATTTTTATTTCCAACTTCCCCTGCCATAGGCTGGGCAGATTAGCCTACTATTCAGATTTGTTTCTGTCCTTGGCCTGAATTTATAGAAGCTCCTTGCTCTGGGCAATGTACAGAACTGAAGTTGCAGCTGAGAAAAGGGGCGCATCACACCAAAACACCAAATACACATCTCAGCCTCATGCTAAATCCTGGGTCTGAGAGTTGTTTTCTCTTCCTTTCTCTTCATTCCCCACTCTACCAACCTGTGTAAACTGGAGTAGCAGCAGTAGAAAGTGAAATTGCCTTTGCTATTTTTACATATGAGATTATGTAAAAAAAAGTGGAATATTGTGCCTATTTATAAGGATAAGGAAAAAACCCTCAAACCATTAGTTCAACATGGGGAGTGAGATTATTGTCTACACTTATTCTTCTACTTATTACTGAGTTGTCTTTTTTTTTACCAATCATAGAGGAAGTCCAGATTAACTGGGTTGGATTGCTGCATCCTTCTGCATATGGGTAGACAAATACAATTCCTGAAGGGAAGTCTTAGTCAAGTGAGAATTGGTCCCTGATGCTATTACAGACAGACAATATAAGTAAGTATAATACTTTTATTCCTATTGAAATCTTAATACAGAAATAATTTTACAATTACAAAATTCACAATTAATGTTTGTGCCAGACACAAAATTAGATGAAAGTCATAATCAGAAATGTCTAGGAACTTAAAAATGAAACTATGTCTCAATAAGCTAATAATTTCCCTTAAAATTAATATTTTTCAAAGGTAAATATCAGTTTTGAGATATAATCCTGAAGTTCTGTCAGAAAAGCAGTCTATATGGCACTTCTCTCTGGCTTATCAACCACAGAAACTTCCAGAATCTTGGTACAAAGTTCCAATTTAAAGAAACTCAAAAGGTCTAAGCAAAATATTTCTCTGTATCTGACCTCTCTATTCTTCTGTTCTATTCTTCAAAAATGCTTAATCAGATAACAGACAATTTTAGTGAATGGGAAATATTGTTTGGGTGCTAATAATGTGAAGTTATAGAAGAATTGATTTATTCCCCTATAGTCTTGAATATTTTTCTCCCGTAAAAAATGATTCCATAAATCAGAAAATGTTCAGTTATTTACCTGTTCCATATTTAGTTCATTTGGAAGGAATGGAAATTTACCTTGGCATCTCACAGCACACAGAAGGGAAAATAAGCTTTGGAAAGTAACTATATTGCTAGAATTTTGCTCTATAATAGGAGGAAGATAAGATTAGTCTTACAACTTTATTTAAAACTGTATTTAAGGGCAGATGCTGGATATGGTGTGTTAGAACATGCATTCCCTAAGGGTGATAGGTGGAAGAATAGGTTGAAAGGATGTTTTCAGGACATTCCTTTTTGAGATACTAGTGGTGAGCTTCAATATGCTGTTTACCATCTTTGTCTCTAGCTGGTTTTGGCTAGATCAGGACATTGCCAGCTATGTCCTGGCATGCCACATGCTGGAGCTGGAATGGGCAAATTATGAATGGCTCATGCAGGGGAGCAGGCAGAGGTGGTGAATGGGTTCATCAGCCACATAATCATGGTGTGTGCAGCTGACCTCCAGTGAAGGAAGCCCTGAACTGCTGAACAGTGCATCAGGGAATGCACTGCTTTGGGCTGGCATTGTTTCCAAAAGCAGCTGCTCTGAGGTCCAGCCAGAGACAGACTAGGCAGGCCTTTGCTTGTTCCTGACTAAATCCGCAGGAGTTCACCACTAATGCTGTAATATAATATTAATTGAGTGAATCACTCAATGGGGACAGATAACAACTTATTTCAAACTTGTAAATGGGTATCCACAAGGCCAAGCCTTCACTTATCATGCAGTTTCACCTCACCAAAACAAACTCCACATATATCAAAGGTAGCTTGCAGATCCAAAAGAGCCTTTTGAGAAATGTGAGGATGTTGCATGTTACAACCAGAAACTGAATGCCACTAACATGAGACAGAAATAGTTCTTGGAGAAACTCATTACTTCAGTTACTATCAACCACTCAGTCTGGAAAACTCCACGGGTTTCAGGATGTAGTTAATATCCCACATCAGTCTGCATCCAGAAGATGTAGGAAGCTGTCCTAGCAGGATGTAAGTCTTGTTGAACAATTTCATGTGCAGCTCTGTGAAAGAGAATGAAGCTCAAATGGTTGGGTTCTGTGTCAAAAAACAAAGCTTCATGTACTTTAATAAAATATTAAATATTTGTGGAAATAAATAAAACAAAATAAGTGGACAGGTTATTGCATCTACCACACTAACAATTTTGTATTCAACAACCTTGGCAAAAAGGGAGTCCTCCAAAATAGGAAATATAAAAGCTGGTTTGAATCCCAGCTGCAGAACAGGAACTTGAGTCCATCTCACAGAGATTTGCTGTTCATGAGGCTGTGGGTACCTCTCAGAATCAGTCCAAAAATCCAACTCTGTAGTTAAGAAACTTCTCCAACAGAAGATACATTGCAGAACACGAAATATTTTCAGGAAGTGGTATATGCAATTAAAATATTCCTGATCACTCATTTAATTCAACTCCCACTTTTAGTTAGTGATCATGAGTTGATCATGATCATTGCGGTCCTTTTTCTGCTCATTTTCCATGTAGGTTTTGCAAGCATAAAAGGGTTTCAGGACAGTTGCAGAAGGGAAAGTTGAGCTCAGTTCAGGTATGGAAAGATTAAAAATATAGTGAATAATTTTCCTACAGTGATAACAGTTACTGTGAGCAAGTGAATGAAAGTGAATGTCTGAGGGGTGAAAAAAACCCAGAGGTGGAGATTGAGGCAGACATTTAATGATAAGGGAGTACAATGAACACATGTGGTTCATATCTCATCTGTTGAAACTCTCACACATGTTGGGAACAGTTCACATGAAACCCGGCTGCTTTCTCAATGCCACAGGTATTGCAGAGTCATTTCAGATGCTGCTACCCTGGTTAATTACTATCAGATGTGCCATGAGAAACTTTTGCCAGTTCAGCTAGGTGAAAATCTGGGAATGTAGCACATCCTTTAGATGAAAAGAAATTTCTGGCAGACAGTAAAATATGTGAGTGATGCACCAGCTTGAGTATTTAGAGCAGAGTGCAATATGAGAAATCCAAACTGAAATGTTCAGTAACTGAGGATCGAAAGACTGAATGAGCAGCATGGAAGTCATAGCTCTTGCTCAGTGGCATTGCTCACCTATATCCAGGAAAAATAAAATGTTAGGCTAGGGATTCTGATCCAGGAGAGAGCCAGCAGAAAAATATAGAGCAGGGGGAGGAACAGGAGATATCCTAAGAAAGCTAAAAGGTAAAGGAACCTGGGTTCAAAGACAGCACCATCTTCATTTTCCAGGAAAAAAAACCAAAGCAATCCAACAAACTCCTTCTGGTCTTATATTTCAGTTATTTTACTGATTCATGTTACTATATGAAGTAGCAATAGTAAAATGTGAAAAGTTAAGGGGTATTTCTTCTACCAGGTGTTTCATTTCTAAAAAAACCAAAGTTAATAAACAGAGACAATTTGCAAACAAGAGATTGTTTGAAATGCATGCCATGTAGCACAGATGATCATCCTGTACTCTATTAATCTTGCTATACTTTATATATCTGTATCTATTATTTGCATAACATTTATTCTCTAGAAAGGTAAAATTAAAATCTGTATCCCCAAGAGCTCAGGGAGGTCACAAGTGTGAATTAATTACTAACCAAGTAAAAGAGCTGTATGCCAAGGAAATTGTGATCAATGCTGATCTGCATATTAATTGATGGCTCATTCAGGAAAGTGCTAAAAAGAAATTTTCAGTCAGAGAAAATGAATTAATTCAGAGGATTTTTCTTAAGATAGATACAAAGCCATAGTGGAAGGGAAAATATTAAAAGTCAAATCTACAAATATACTGCCACAGAAGGAAAAAAGGAAACCACATGTCTGCTCTGCAAAAGGACACTAGTCTGAGCAAATGCACATGTGTTTCCATCATCATATCAAAGAAGGGCACTTCAAAGAAGGGAAGACTTGGAATAGGGATAGTTGTATCCTGCAGAATACTACCTAGAAGGAGTAAATATGCAGCAGAAGCCCCCCCAGTCAAAAACTATTAGGTAATAGGAGCTGAAGTTTAACTAACCTCTTATCTGCACAAGAAGACTGCATTTTGAATTGAACAGTTTAATTCTTTAGAGAAGCACTATCTTCTGTTAACTAAACAGACCCAGAAAACCCAAAGGTTTTGTTCACTGAACTGTATCAAACATAGCATAATTCAGGATTAAATCATCAGTACTTTTCAGTCTACTCTAGTTTACATGTCAGTGACTAAACTGCTCCACCAGCCTTCCATCATGAAAGCCTAACACTTGCAGTGTCCAGGGATTGGCAGAATCAGGTGGTTTCAGACCTAGAAAAGTGTGTATGAAGTGTGCACGTGTGTATGTGTGTGCTTGTGTGTGTCTGCTAAGATCAAACCCCTCAAAAATGCACACCTGGGGAGTCCTGTGTTTTCTGTGATGTGTTTTCTCTCTACACTGAGCTAGTTTCAGCTAAAGACATTCAGGTGCAACAGCTACAGATCTTAAAGGAGTCCACAGCATCTTCGAGGATATTAGTGTCCACTTAAACCACCAGCAGGCAGAAAGGTGGTGTGCACTTCAGAGCACCAAGTTCTTCCATCTCAGCAGCCTGCTTGCATGGTGGTAGAACCGTGCAAGAAAAAAAAAAGAAAGAAAAAAAAGACCTGTATCTCATGTCTGTCTCAATTTTCAATGCCTGCTTTAGTTTTAGCAATTGAAATTAACTATATATTGGCTTCAAACTTTGTCATTCCATTTATTCATGTTTCTGTCTGAGCTTGTTTAAAATATGATGGAATAGTGCAAGTTCTCACATAGGTATTTTACAGACCTCCCTTAATTGTGAAATTTACAGTGATTTTTAAATTTCTATAGTCTGTGTGCTTTCACCCATAGTAAATTCAACAAATAATGTGGAAAACTCTCAAAATATATTTAAAACTGTGCATACTAAAGTAAAAATAAGATTTATTGATGCCTCTAAAGAAATCTAATATGTTGGGGTTTATTTTAGATTTTAAAGAATCCCATTTTTGGAGGGATGACTTAGGTTTACAGAAAACACTTTAACTCTTCATTGGTATATTATGCTTAACTGTGAATGATTTGCAATATTAGTTTTAACACTTTAAATCAAATTAAATAATAGCTTGCATTTCCCAGGTAACTCTGGAATCCCTTTGTAAACCTCAGCATTACATTTTCCCTCTTCCATTCCTGTACTGCTCTGATCTTGAAGTAATATTGCCACATATAATATGCTGAAAAGATGATTATTCAACAGTTCAAATTGTGCAAGCCACACGTCACAGCCATAGGAACAGAGCAGTTTGAGCCAATAGGGTGGCAGAAATACCTTTAAGAAGTGGAGCAGATATAAGTGCATACATATTTCTGCTGCACAGATGAGTGGGATGGCAACTTCTGAAAGAGACACCAGTGTGTGGTACAAATGTCAAAGTGAAGTATTCGCTGTGAAAATACAGTTGCTATTAGCTATGTTTCTATGATTCTAGGATTCTGTGTTTGAAAGATCAAGTACTTGCCTGACTCAAAGAAAAAGTTGCAGTCACTTAAAAATATCAAAATTATTTCTGTGAGAGAATGAACAGTACTGCCAAAACATAGACATGGCATAGGCATCCTTTTGTCTCCATGAAATACAAATTCTGTATTTTAAACAGCTAGGTCAGAGTCATTTCTCAGTTTCATCCAAGAATTACCAAATGACCAGATATCTCATGGCTATTCAGGGAAGAAATAGACATGGATAAGGAAGAATAAAGTCAAACTAACAAAAACAATAGAAATCTCAGGCCTTTGAACATAGAGGGGTACCACTGGTGCCACAAGGAGCTCCAGGAGCAGCAAATAAAAGGATGTCAAACAGTTGCCTCACATTAATATTCTGAATGCTCAACTTGAATGGAAAAGAGACATTCCAACTACTACTTTCAAGCTTTCCCAAATTTGCAGGATTAGAAATATTTATTCCTTTTCCTTGGAAGAGGAAATGTAGTTTTTCAGATATTGAAATAAATGAGGCTAACTACATTTTTGAGCAGTCTGCTTCCAAATTGAAACTTTGTTTTAGGTTGCACCCTAGCATTTTATTTTAATTTCTTTAATATACACTACTGTAGGGAATCATTAAAATTAATAGGTATTAATGTTTCTAGTGCCAGGAGGAGTTTATCTATGAGTGCTGTAAAAGTGTCTATTACAGTGAAATTCTATCCTACACCAAAAAAGCACATTTCAGATCAACTCACTTTCATCTGCAAAGAAATCAGAACTAAATCTAGAATATAATAGATTGCTCAGTCACTGAGACGTGACAAGCTGTTTACCACTTATAAGAAATCCACTGATCAAAACTATGTAGCATCTTCAGATATAAAGACCCTGCTGTTAGCTTTCATTTTTGATATGTGTTAGTTCTGCTTATACAGCTATAGCACAAAATAATCTGTTATCATTATCAGTGTATTACCTCACTCCAGAATGAAGTAGCCCAACGTACAAAACTGAGTAACTTTCTCCAAGTAATCTGCTCAAACAGCCCTTATTAGAAAGCAATAGATTTTGAATCTTTATTTAGGCTGAGGGAGGCTAGTGGGCACAGAGCAACAAATAAGGAGCACTAGGTTAAGACGTGTTTAGAGGGGTTAGGCATGTGACAATTGTGTGAGTCAGATTTCCCAGCATTGGATTTTGTAAATGTGGTTTGGAAATGAGGAGGCATTTTGAATGGCTGCCTATCCCACAAGACCATCCTTTAGACAAGGCCTCAGTCTTCTTGGGCTGTATTTCTTCCCTTCTCTTCTCCTGCAGTTTTTCCTCTCATTATTCTGTAGAACACTTGCATGCACAACTTGACAACTCAAGATTGAGGATGCTCCAGAAATCATCTGCGATGCCTGCTGGATATCAGCTACTGCTGTTTGATACTCAACAAATAGAATATTAATCTTTATGCAGCATAGCTGCATAAAGGATCAATCAAGTAGGCTGCTGGGGATTAGAAGTGAGAAATTGCAGCCTCAGATCAGAGTTGTTATCCATTTATTCTGGAAAGCTGTCACTGACCAGATGTTTCAGAGGGAGAGAGACCCTATGGAACATGGACACACTAAGGCGGTCAAAATCAGACCAAGGTAATTTAAAATACTATCTTTCTGTGAGGCTGTTAGAAAAGATCTCTATCTCCCCTCAAACTGCCACCATAATTTAAGATTTCCCTTCCCTCTTGTTGCACAGGAAGAAAAAAAGAGATTTATCTGCTGTGGCTTAACTTGTCTTCCAATTATCATCCCTTTCTGAGAAATAAGAGTAATTATTTAAAACTGCTTATTTCAAATTACGTTTTAAAGTGTTCTGTTTCCCTTAAGCAATTATAGATACTTGAAAAATATTGAGTCTCATTGTAATGGTTTAGATCAAATGAGAAAATGGTACTGATAACACCATATGATTTAGAGATAGGAAGTTCAAACCCAGTGGGAGGTGTCTTTTAATTCAAAATGCTATTTCTCTCAATAGAAAAAGAATGAATAAATGCTCAAAAGATAATTATATTTATCAGCCTAAAAATATTGAAATATTGTTTTGTTCAAGAAGCAAAACAAAATATTCTATGAAAACAAATTTCTATGAAACTGCCTCTGCTGTGAATCTCAAATGCTGATAGTTTGATAGTATTTTGTTTCCATTTCCTTATGCTCATGTTCAAATTTATATGTAATGCCTTGATATTTATTCTCACAAATCAAAATATAATTATTAAATTTAACATGTAGAGATAGTTTTATTCTTATTTGTATCTAGATTTTATTATTAAGTGTAAGTGGGTTATAATGAATTTAAAGTATTAATTTAATATGCAATATGTTTTAGAAATGCATTTAACTTATACTGTACACTTTAATAAATGCTGTACACATTAATTAATATTCCTTATTAAAGGTGGAAAGAGAGCCATGCTGTGACTTTCTTATTGTATGTCACTTGTAATTTCATTTCTTTGCATGTAACAAAAGTCATAGTCAAAAACTGTCATGGTCAGGACGAGGATACACCTGAGAACTGAAGTCATTCAGTCTCCACAGTCTCAGACTCAGTCTGTACAAATCATGGCACTCTCACTGGAAAATTTTGTAATTATTTCAAATCTTTATTTCTTAAAGCCCTGTCTCCCATACCCCTAAGCACCTAATGCTGAAGGTGAGAAAGGCACCTCTAAATGTTTGTGCAGATAGCATAGGGTCAAGGAAACATGAGGCCAGAAGAATTAATCAATAAAAATCAGTTTTGAAAACTCATGATAAACAATCACTGCCCTGGTCCTGCTGGCCACCCTTTGCTGATCCAGGATAGGATGACATTGCTCAGCTGCTGTCACCAACACCCCCAGGTCCTGTTCTGCCTGGCCACTTTCCAGCTACTCTTCCCCAAGCCTGAAGCACTGCCTGGGATTGTTGTGACCCAAGGGCAGGACCTGGCACTTGGCCTCACTGAACCCCAAACCACTGGCCTTGGTCCATCCATCCAGCCTGTCCAGAGCCTTCTGCAGAGCCTTCCTGCCCTCCAGCAGATCAACAGTCCTGCCCAAAGATGTGTCATCCATGAACTAACTGAGGATGTGCTCGTTCCACTTGTCCAGGTCATCAACAAAGATGATCTGGAGTGGTCCCAGTAGGGAGAACCCTACTAATTTCCAGCTGTCAAACAGCCCCATCCACTCCCATCCTTGGGCCCAGTCATCCAGTCAGTTTGGCTCAGAGGTTGCACCTGTTCAAGGCATGGGCTGCCAGCTTTTCCAAGAGAATACAGTGGCAGTTAGTATCAAAGGCTTTACTGAAGAAAAATTTCATCTCAATTTCCCTAAGAAGTCTTAGCAGAATATTACTTGGCCCCATGGTGTTCATTTTTAAAGTGGTTTCAGACATTGCTACTTCACTGCAAAAGGCCTTTTCTGCCTCATCTACATTATCTCTCAGGAACAAAAAAAAAAAAAAAAAGCAAGAGAGTTCCCAGATGGGTGAACACAAGACCAATATATTTCAAGTTTTCCACTGGAGCTCTGTGCTTTCTAAGTGCTTCTGTACTTTGACATTGTTAACTCTCTCTCAGGTTTCCTGCTCCTGAGGTGTTTCACTGGTGTTAGAATCAGCCTTCTTGTTCTGCTTCACTGGATCTTATTTTTCTTTTTCCTACATGGCCACACCTCTAGTTTTCCGAAGAATACATTTTCAACTGAATAGACTCCATTTCACCTTTCTCCTAAAGCTGAATTATTTTTATCTGATTTTTTTTTTAGCTGAAATTAACCCTCTAAATGCTGCCTTGTATAGATTTCATTCGACTGTATCTTTTAATTTCTTCTTAAAAAGTTTTTTCATTTTTTCATTTTGTTCTCTCTTTGTAGCAAAAACTATTGCAGAGCATATTCTGACTTTGTTGCTTAATTAAGAATGTTAGATGTAAGTGTATTTTATCACAGACACAATGATAACAAGATTTTGAACTGAGCTTTGCACTTTACTCATTCCTTTCTAATCTTGTAAATTTACCTGTGAGAATATAATATTTTTCCTTTTCAGGTGTCTTAAAATGTATTTTTCTTATTCTGTCTTAATGACTCCATGCTAATTTAACTATGTTGCTCTCTGTGGAGCTGAATGCTCCTTTTATTACTTTTTTTTCCTGCCTTGATGTGATTTCCCTTAATATGTTTTTGCTACTTTCATTCTCCTGGCTGGCTGATTTATTGTACTGATCTTCTACAGTTTTTATTTATTCTGTTTGGGATTTGAACCCATAGGGATTTTTTTTTTTCCCAGTTTGTCAAAAGACATGTTGGTCTGCTTTACTCCAGGATGCCACTTCTACCAAGAAAGAAGAGTGCCCTGGTCTGAGACCTTGGAGGTACCTTGTTCCATATCTGTAAAAATATCCAACTTCTTGGGAATAGCTATCTTCTCATCTCATTGGCAAATGGCAGCCAAAATGATGGAATATTTTAACAAGAGAAATACTGTAGGGTTTGTCCTACAGTACTTTTAAGGGAAAGATTTGAAACTAAATAAAATCCTGAGATACTATTAATATGAATACCAGGCTTAAGACAGACAGCTTTTTTTTTCTTCATTCTAGATAAACAAGAGAGTATTTCCTTCAAAGCAGGAAGCATTCTTCAATAACTATTTTATCTTGTTTATTTTATAATAAAACAGTTTGATACAAGAAAAGGCAATGTTTGCAACAGTGCTAAATAGCAGCTTTGCCTCATGACTCAAAAAATCTCAAGAAATATTAACACTTCCATGTTAAGTTTTAAGTTTTGAAGCAATGATGTATGACATGATGCAAGGTGAAAATGTTGGTGTATGATATAAATATAGAAAAAATTTAAAAATATACTCAAACCCTCATAATTTACCAACATTGCAATGTTATGATACAATAATAAACAATAAATTTTTAATATAGTATATTTTCTTGAAACCGACTTCTATGACAGTAAGTTATTTCTAACAGTGTCTCTTGAATAACTTTATTAATGATTCATTCAATAAAATTTATCCTGAGGTCTTAGTGCTGTTTTTGATGTTCTCTCAGGCTGCTATAAGATTATGGCAATAGGACAGTCTTAAGTCTGTTCTCAGTAGAAGTTATTTGATCACTCCACAAAATTGAGAAAGTTGCCCTTCATGAGGATGCACATGACTTGGAATAATTTAGACCAAGGTAAATTACAATTAAATTACAATTTTTTTCAGTTTTCAGAATAACAAGATGTGTGTTGTATGGGGATACAATAAAATTGTGACTCACAGGAAAGCTGGAAATGTTAACTAAGTGTATCATGCTTGGATAAGGAGTGGTTTAGAGAGTCCACTATCCCTAGTGTATGACATAGGTCAATATAACACCAACTCCGAAATTGTACACTTACAAGGATGTTTCAGAAACCTCAAACACACTGAACAGAAATATCAAAATGAGTGAAGATAATACCACTGAAGCACTGGAAAAAAGCACACATCATTCCAGTTATTCACAGTAGTCTCCACATTTTTTTTTGATGCTGTGAAGAAACTCTTCAAAATAGGAAGTGTGTGAGAAGTATCAGAATAGGTCTGTAGTGAAGATCTTTCTGTATTTTTAATCCTATATCGGCCAAAAAAAAAAAAAAAAGAAAAGAGAAACCATATTTATAAAGTGTAACTGTGGTGTAATTTGAATGCCATAAAATCAGTACCTAAGTGAGATGTTTGTTTCAATTGTCCCAGTTGTATGTTGCTAATGTAGACTTTAGTTTAATTGCAGGCATTCTTTAAAATAAATCGTTATCTGTCATGGTCATTGTCATTCAAAAATGATAACACATTAAAATAGATGCAGCATTCAGCACTATTTAGAAATATCTGGAAACTTTCAAAAAGCATGTATTCTGTAGTCTTTAGATCACAGAATTTTATACATTTTATAGAAAGACCTTTCAAATCAAAATATAAGCCAAATTACCCATAAAAATATTGTAAGTTGGAGGAGGAAAAGAGAAGAAGCCTTCTCATTTCCACATTTTCCTGAAACTGGAAATGTTACAAAGATGTTTAATTGTCATTGTGTCAGACTGTGCCTTCAGTCAATGAATTGCACAGAGATAGTGAGATATCAAACAGCATTTTTCCAAAATGGGGAAATCCAGAAGCCCCCATCTGGATATGATAAAAGAACAGTGGATGTGATGTGTTGCTTGGCAGTTTAGGAGAGTCATATATGTAAAAAAAATATTCTTTAATGATCAAGAATGACCAAACACAAAATTATGGGAAGTATATTGTGGCATGGCACCCTATGAAAAATTTAAAGTTCCTTTGTGTAGCATGTAATACAACTATAACATACCACAGAATTGTTTGAATTCAATTGTCTGTCAGCCAAATTTAAAATTATCAGATACCTCCCCAGCTTCTTCTTTTTTTTTTTTTTGAGTAAGTAGCATAGTTTCTGTAACAGAAACCATATTCTGTCTAAATATTATTTTATTTTCTGAGCTTTTCTTCATATACACTAGCTGCCTATTGCAGGAGCAGCTAAAGGACACGGTGTGTGGAGGGACACAACTGAAGGCAGCAGAGTCTGTAACTGAGAAAGGCGAAGAGCAGCAGGTCACAGATGCTCTGAGCAATAAGTGGATTTATTTGGTGATCATGGGATTTACACAAAATCTGTGCATCACCCTGGCTTAGTGGTTCTGACATACTGTTCTGTACAACATCTTATTGCTGATTTAAACAAGTTTCTTCTGTTGCAGGAACTTTAGCTCAAACCATTTTCCCTCTCAAAGATTGAAGAAAAAAAATATCTTTTCCTGGGACATTCTTTATCTAACCCACCTGCAGATTAAAATATAATGAAGATTTGCATAACATTTTAGAGCCAAGATATACTGAAACAATTTTTGCAACAAAGCAGAATGACTGTCACATCTATCATCAACCCATTTTGTAAGACTGCAGAAGAGAAGGTGTGAGAAGGTGCTCTCCTTTTCCATATAAACACTTTCTTATAGCCACAAGAAAGCTAATATTCATTATCACTTGGCAACATTATTTAAAGCAATTATGCTCAGGTGGAAATGCTTATGCTTTATTCCAGAAATACATTGAATAGCTTCATCATACATCATAGTTTTCAAATCATGTTATTTAGAAGATGTTTGTGAGGTAGGGTTCTAAGGATGACATAACTAAGAGCTTCTGACTGTATCTAGGGACGTTTTCATTAAATAGTGATTGGCCCCTTTGTACAGTACCAATCATATCAGACCTGATCTGATTGGAGACAAGAGGAACCCTCTATGAATTACAGTGAATAGCAATTTACTTTACAAGTTTCAGGGATAAGTGGTTTTAAAGGTAGGAATGATTTCTCACAACTAGTCATCAGATCTGCCAATTAGAGCAGAGGAATCCAGTCTACCTAACTGCTCACTGTGTTGGGAAAATTTCTTAAGAGGTTTCTGCAGAGCAGTCTGCAGGAAGAAGTACAACCCAGACTGTTACCCCATGGAGCATTGTCCCAATGTGCTCCTCCTGGACTCAACCCAGCCTTGCTGTTTACACTAGTATGCCAAGCCCATCTGGTTTCACTAAGTTCCTTTAGGTTTTGCAAGGCTCCAGCCAAATTCTTTGGCTCCAGCTTGCAGAATATGCTTCCAGGGCAGAGGATCTTTATCTGCTATCACTTTTTGGAAATGGATCCCTAGCTATAAAAACTACTCTAAGTCCCCTAGAGGTCCCTCTGAATCCTTAAAAAGCTTAGTTTGGTTTTTTCTTGGATCCTGACACCAGGTATTGAGGTCAGAGTAAATAGTTTTAGCACTCTAGTATAACTTAAAACTCTATGAAAAGGACCACATGCTTTTTATTCTCTGGCAGTCTGGGACTCCAAACTGTGTGAGCCTGTCATCTGAAGGAAGGAGATGCAAACTTTTCAAGACACTTCTAGACCGACATCTCTTCTGTTTGGATAAACCAGAAAAGAGTAGGAGCAAAACCAGTAAGCATCTATTGACTGACTTTTTCATCCATTCACTCACTCAGTCACTGAGATAGAAGCAAACATCCAAAAAATAGTAGTAACTAGTGCACAATTTTTTTTAAAGGAGTAATTAGCTTAGGACTTTTGCTTTACATATAGTTTCCTATCTGAGGGCAACATCCCTTTGCACATCTGGGCCAGCAATCAGAAGACCTCTTCCTACATAAGACACACTTTCCAATGAATTTACTTACAAGTTCCCAGGTTCTTCTCAGACACTTAACAAATCTACCTGCTTTTTTTTTTTTTTTTTTTTTTTTTTTTTTTCCATGGACTTTTTTACTCCCTAGAATGAGTTTTCTGCAATGGACCTAGAGAAAACTCATTTGCTGTTGGTCACCAGCAAGTGTTCTGAAAGACTTTACTGTGACAAAGTTGTATTCACTGAAGTATTTCATTGATTATACCTATGACACTTTTGGAAGAAAAATTGCTTTTCCCAAATAGCTGATATAAACATAAATTTGTACAAAGTGATGACCCCAACAGAAGTATGAGGGGGTCTTCCCCCCATTTCTTCCTAATAAGGGAAGAAATCAGGCATTACTATTTGAATCTTTGAGGCTAAAATTCCAGTTAAATTTGAATTTCTGTGACAGACAGGTTTTAATTTCCCCTTCAAATATTTGCTTTATCCCATGACTTAAAAATTAATTTCATTTTTTCCCCTCTCTTTTTTTTTAAGTTGAACTTCAAATTGGGTTTGAAGCCTTTCCTGATTTTCTAAAACCATTTCTATGGTTTTTTACTTGGAAAGTTATATATATTTTTCCACTAAAGCAATAATTTCAAAACCAATAAGATGGACAGGTAGTTGATAACTGTCTAAAACAGCAAGTCAGGTAAAATAATTTGTGCTGAGAATGTAATTCCAACCTAGATCCATTTCAGGATTTCCACTGAACAGTCATGTAAACGAAACCAGGAATGAACCCTTTCCAGGAACAGACTAAGAGCCATGGATGATTCTCACATAATTCTGGAGTAACCTTCTCTTTGGCTGCCCTCATAACACAATAGACAAAAACCACCCCTTTCAACTTTTACCATGCTACCTTTCCTTAATACAGGACACTCAAAAACCAACAAACAGAAACATTCTTGACCTAACTTCTATGGGTGAGAGGAGAGGTTTTATTTATTTTCTGATATATTTACAAAATGTCTGGCATCATAGACAGATCAGATGGTGCTTTACCCTGTCATACTGTATGTGTATGGAACCAGATACCAAAAATATGTTCCAAAATGAACTAAGATTTCCAGGAAATAAACAGGGTCAAAATTATGTGTATTAAGGCACTCAAAAATGTATCAAAGGAAGATTTTTAGATTGCATTATCAAATAATCTCCATCCATTTATTTCTATAGAAAAACCAAGAAGATTCTAATTCAACTGAACCTTTAAGATCACAACAGTGGTTATGGTATGACAAGCAACCTAGGAGACAACCAGAAACATGTTTAAGGTCCTAGAATGTTAGTCAGATCTGTAACTATTTGGGACAGGAGTGAAACCATTTCTTCAGTTTTAATCATTTTGGGTAGGTTTCCTGTGGTGTGAATATTATACAGTGTACAGATGTATTAGTTACATTATATATTTCTATAGTATCAGAGTATTTCTGTTCCAGTCAAAGTACAGAATGCATAATGCTCCCTTGAACAACATTTTTCACCATCTTTCTGTTCCTGTTCAGTGCATGTTCCTGCAAGTTATCTACTGCACACAATTTTGACCTCTTCCTCGTTATTTTTTCTACAGTGCTTACCACTGCTATATATGAGTGCTTCATAAACAATTGCTTTATCATCACAACACCTCTGTTGAGAGCACTGCCTCTTTTTTAGGCACAGAGAGCTGAGGAGCAGAGAGGTAGACATGAAAAGTGTACTTGAATGTGGAGTGGCTAATCTGAGATGTTTAAAATGTGATTATTTGCATCTTAAGGTATGTCAGAGGAGTCTATTTAAATGTGAAGCACAGATTTAGCTACAAACAAGAGTGCTCAGCATTTCTGCAAAGCAGAAAAGGCAAAAAGTGTGTCTGTGCCTGTGGGGACACGAGCCCTTTGGCTGTACTTTGGCTCTGTGGCAGGAGCCTTCTTTCCCTCCTTGCCTCAGCATCCTGGCACCTCTGGGGAGGCAGCAGGGGAATGTGATCTGGAGGGAAACCATGTCACATTTAAACCAGGCACCTTTCTGAACGACCTGAGCATTCAAGAGAGCAGAGGGAATGCTATTAATCCCCAGTTTAACATCAGTGCCTCACTGTGAAATCTTTGTGAAAGATAGTGATAATATTCCTTACAATGAGAAGGCAAATTGGCAGAATACATTTCACATTTTTTAAAAGACCCCTGGACATACTGCCTTGGGCACCCAAAAGACATACCTGGAAATGGCTGGAAATTGTGGAGGACATTATCAGAGTATTTTTTGATTGTTTAATGCTGCATCCTGAAACCTTAATTTTCATTCACTAGAATTTACATGAAAATAAAACTAAAGTATAAAAATTGGTTATATTGGGCCCCTTCACTAGATCAATTGAAAAAAGGATGAAATTTTTTATATAAACAGAGCTTAAAATTAGCTGATGGTTCCCCTGATCTGCACATGTTGGGGAAAAATGTTCAAATTTGTTTACAAGAATCCTTAAGAGCTCACATACTCTCACTTATGCATAGCAGCTGGTGTCAATGGTGTACATTTAGTTTAGCACCAAGATCCCAATTAAGAAAAATGACCTTCAGAGCAGTTCTGAAATGAAATATTTACATGCTTCGAAAGAAAAATAATGGAAAAAACCAGTCAAATTTGTTTCTGCCCTGTAATAGTATTATGTCTCTAGCAATAGGAAAATATTTATGTTTTTCATTTTCAATCCAAGATAGTCATGCTGAAAATGTTTTTATAAATGAATAGGCTAATTGGTGCATGATCACCTGTCATTTTACAGGATTAAGATTAACAAAAATAATTGCAGGAGAGGGAGAAGCAAAATCTTGTACAAGTGCTTAAGACCCAAATTATTTGTGCATCCAATTTGTGACAGCCACAGTGGCACCCAGCTCTCAGTGCTCCCTTTGAAAACCCCAGCCAGAAACCCCAGAAAATACAAAATATTTTCTGTTTTCAGACATGTATTAACACTGTTCGAACATTCTGGGGGGTTTTGCTGTACTTTACATCATTCCAAGTGATTTTTTAAACCCCCACCTGCCTTATTGAGTGTCGCCAGCTGTGGTTCAGAATCCAGCTGTGGTTCAGAATCCAGCTGTGGTTCAGAATCCACCCGTGAGAGCTGTTTTGGAGCAGTAAAAAGGAGAAGGGAGCAGTATGCAGATAAGCCCGGCATCCAGGCAGGCAGGCTGGGGAAGGTCATTTGCTGTCGAGTGCTGGGGACAGGAAAACGCCAATCCCACGAAGGGATTCTGCTGGGGACAGTGGGAGGACGGGAATCACTAGGTGGCAGAAGCGCTCCTTCTGCTGCTCCTCCTACCCCTCCTGGTGTGGGCTGTAATTAGGTCAGTGCACGGTGAAGTAGGACTGGGTGATAAATAAAGTAGGTTTTCTCTCCTAGTACACACTGCAGCTTAATTTCGCTTCTTTTTGGGTGGTGTTGCAAGGTGGATTGAAACTTTTAAAGGAGCGGGAAAAAAAAAAAAGCTCTCTTGCCAAAGTAAATGGAATTTAAACTCAGTGAGGAGTAACAGCAGAAAAGGAGAAATAAAAAAAAAAAAAAAAAGGGAAAGATGACTCCTCTCTGGTGACATTGATATTCTGTTCAGAAGAACACTGAGGAGGGGGAGGGCTGTGCAGAGATGTGTGTTAAATCTCAAATCCAAGCAGGCAAAATGTGCAGTTTTGCCAACTCTGGTGCAAAGCAATAACGTACATTTTTTCCTTGAGGTATTTTTGTAATTTTGCTAAGAAAAAGGGAGTTTTAGTCAGCAAAACATGACTGATTTCCCCTTCCAGAGATTGGACTAATGTATCTCACTCTGGAGGTGGTACTGAAGGTCAAAGATGAGATAACATCTCCTGCATCACTTAATCTCCATCTAACTGGGAGCCACATTACCTCAGAGCTCAGTGTCAGCTCATGGAAAGGAAGGTACAAGTTGTCAGAACAATTATTACAGAATGTGCTTAATCAGATTCAGAAAGCTGTTCTTTGTGGGTTAAATCATGTTAAGGACTCGATACTATTT
The DNA here is from genome assembly GCA_030060385.1 of Muscicapa striata striata. Lineage (NCBI taxonomy): Eukaryota > Metazoa > Chordata > Aves > Passeriformes > Muscicapidae > Muscicapa > Muscicapa striata. The sequence continues at coordinate 3,054,986 of JAREIS010000010.1, read as the reverse complement.
CCAGAGAAGTCAATGCAAACCTCCCTTTGATTTGACTAAGATCAGATTTTGCCCTCAGTGCAACATCTGACTTTCCAAAAGACATAACAGAGAAGGAATTTTCAAGAAGAGGAAGGCAGAGGACAGAAATTATCCTCTTCCTCTCTTGGCTTTCCACCCCTAAACGTTCAAGGAGAATAACAGACTTACTTAAAACAGAAGATGACCTAGCTGAAAGGAACAGCATAAAAATATCAAGAAACCAAACAACATTATATGTGCTAAAACATGATCTAGGCAGAATCTGAAATTCTGCCTAGACCTAAAATGGTAATGTTTAAACATGATACTGCAAATATATCCTAAGAAAAGGAACTCTGAAAGCTCAGGTCATTCTCTATTTCATTCTCCAGGTGCTTACTTGTACTGTTTTGGCTTGGGGGCTTAGGTAAACAACTCTTGCTTAAAACCCAGTGGGAATTTAAGATAGATAGAATGCTGCAGAAAGTCACAATTTGTTCAATTTATTTGTGGACAACTTACTTTGACAGGATCTGGTTTTAACAATGCACTTTTCTTTACTTCAGGACTTAAACACAGTAAGAGACTGTGCCTGTGGCCAGTTAAGATAATATCCTAATGATCCAAAGTGATAGGACAATTTTAGTGGCATCAGATTAAGTTTGGATGAGGATATTTGGTATATCTTAGTGGGAACTGCTAGAACCAGGTCTGATCTGCAGTGGAACAGTGTCTCCACCAAAGACCACTTATCACCTTCTGTCCACAGCCACTCCTGGAATGGCTTTCTCAGCTCTCTAAGTATCCAGAGCCATATAAGCCATGTAATTATGGCTTTTGACCAAATGAAGATTCCTTTTTTTATGTACAGCTAAGTAGGTTGGACATTCCTGGCTAAACTGAAGATTCACTTAGAAATTAGGAGCTCTAAATCCTACCATTAGGTGGGTGAGATACCTATTTTTATAGAGAGTTTTGCTTTTAATCCCCTTTCTACACAGAACTAGTAGGGATCAGCCTAAAGCTTAGGTCTTTAGTGAGGAAAACTTCAGTTCCCTTTCCACCTTTTGTTACCCAAGCCTGAGCAGGTCTCTGAGTTTCCAGGTGAACTAAACTGCTCTCTAAATGGTGGGCACAAGTCTTATAAATCATCTGGCTTCTAAAAGCAATGCAGTGAACTCTGCTCTTCCAAGGGTACATGAAAGCAAACATTTCATGGACTCAGGTTTCCTTTGTTCAAATGAAGCATGGGAGCTGAGATTTCCTTTGCTCAGTGTTTTTCAGTGATACCTGGTAATTTTGGGAGAGATCACATTGTGCTATATACTGCATAAATCCTCGTGGATACTGGATAGCAGTGCCTGAAAGACATTGCTGTTTTTTGAGATGCTGAAGTCCCCTATTGGACCTAGGGCTATAATTGTTGTTTATTACAGTTAATGAATTTAGGTAGGACACCAACTGCATTAGCATATAAATGCTGCTGTGAATTTCAGAGTTTTGAGTAAGTTTCAGACAAGAGGGAAAGGTGCAGCATAGCTCTGGTATCTATAACAATTCTCTATGAGATGTCAGTGGATATTCTGTGGTGGGAATCTTAGTTATCACAGCACAAAAATGCTTTGGGTCTGAAAGGGTGTGTTAATATTAGACACATAATGCAGACACTCAGGTGGAGACAGCTTTGAAAGAGTTAAAAGAGTGTCAAAATAGTGATGCCTCTCAATTCTACCATCTTTATTTCTCAGGTACATCTTACTAGAGGTATGAACTGTAAGTGCCTGTGTCAGAGAAAATCAAGCTGAAGACCAGTGCAGACCCACAGGCTTTCTCCTAGAGGTTACCAAATCTATTTCATTTTGTGTGTTTCACCATCAAACAACTAGTAGCATCACAGCAAGAAACTTTATTGCCAGAAGATTTGGTTGGGCATGGGAAAGATCACTTTCACCAATGTCATTACAGGCTTCAATCTCCAGCAACAGCTGGAGACTTCAACTAAAACCTGTTGTCCTTGTGTTTGATTTGGAAAACATGAAAAGGAAGTTAACTGCTTGGACTAGTTTAGTCAACCTCTATGCTTGCTTTAAAATGAGCTATGTTGAGGACTAGATTCCTTCAAAACAAATCTGGTTTTACCACCAGATCAAGATAGAAAGGAGAAACATGATGGTAAAAATAGATGTGGATAGTGGACTCTTCCTCCATGTGCTCCCTCACATGTGATAATACTGGGACAGGAGAACCATCAGAATTTCTTTCTTAGAAATTCTCAGTGTAAACAAGAGCTGACTGTGGATTTAGAATGCTAAACTTATTATTTGACAACTTAGATCCCAAAAGGATTATTTTGGTTACTACTAAGCTTGAATCTGATGTAGAATGAGGGTTGGATATTTTTTTTTCCTTGGTATTTTTAACTGCTCCTGAAAACATTTTGTTGAATAGTAGGAGTGGTTGGTACATTTCCAATTTGGAACTGCTTAGCTCATGAGTTCATAAAATAGCTGCTACAACTGAAAAGTACTGCAGCAGCACAGAAAAAAAAAAAAAAACTAGAGAAAACTCTGCAGACTTATAAACAGATTATTTTTTCTTCTTAATTGAGGTCCAGATGTTGAAAAGAAAACACATGGAAATAAAAGAAATTTGGTTACTTTTAAACAAAACTAATATATTTTAGTTTTTTTACTTGAAGGGTGTTACAGAATTTATAATTTCTATTTTACAGTTGTGTTATGTGGTGCACACTAAGAATTAGTGCTGTGTTACAAAAGCACTAGCACAAAATAAGATGCATTTAGCTTCATCCTCTCAACTATTTTCCCATAAGAATAAAATCTTTGTGGTAAGGGAAGAATTTGTGTATTGTGTATTCAGTGCTCTGCTTCCTTATGAGAATCAACTCAAAACAGAGATGCCTAATCTTCCAGCCACAGTGTCTGTGATGGGACCATGGCAATGTCTCATACTGTAACTTCTCCCCACCAATTTGTCATACCCTTGCCTCATGATCTGGTGTACACATGTGCATTGCAGAAATATCATGAGTAGATATACAACACCTTCCCTCTCATGATATTTTCCAAATCCATAAATGCCTGAATTATCGCATGACCAGCTGTGTGTATACTCACCGCTCCCTGTGTCACTGCCAGATGTGTAGGCTTATTGCAGAGCACAACTCTGAAAACCACTTACAACAGCAACAAGCACCAACTTATACACCAAAGTTGGGGTGCTCCTGCCTCAAGATGTCTATTTCTATCCTAGAAAACCTGTTCAGTGTACAAATATTTTGGGATGGCATCATGTTCTGACTGTCACATCAGTTTAAGCAGATGTATTAGTTTCTGTTTGTAGAACAAATGGACTTTGCTCATAAAAGATACAGCTACTCGATTTCAGAATCAATTTTATTGTGTGTTGAACAGGTGAATATTGGTCCACTCATTTGTGAACTACTGCATGGGAATGAGATGGTTTGTTCAGCAGACATATCAAACCGTGGTGAACAGGTTGCTGCGGTTTTAGTGATGAGCTTAATTGGCATCCAGTGACAATAAAATAACAGAGGGCACTGCAGGTCAAACTTCAACTCTATCAGCAGAGCCCAGTGGGGAATCTTCCAGAGTATCTGCTGCACTATTGTTCTCTTTATTCAGTACTATCAGCACCTCCCTTTCTGATGAACACTAGAATTTTCTTTTAAACTAAAAAAACTCACAAGTGGTTCTATGTGCCAGGACGGTATAATAAATTATTTGCATAAGAAAGAGTGATTAGTCTCAAAATACCTCCTTGAAAAGCAAGGAGTTGAATTTTTGCCTTTAATGATAAAGAAAAAGTCTCATGTGACACTCTGTATTTCATTGTGAGTCTCCTATAAAATCATTTGATAAGAAAAGCAGAGGATAATTGGCATGACAAAAACAAGGACACAAGAAGTGAGGCACTATGTGCTGTTTCCACAAATATTGCTGCTAATTGTGTCAATTAAATTATCTAATTAGTCTACAGTAAATCACTTGAGCACACCCTAGCACAAATTCAAAGCATATGTTTCTACAGAGAACTAATAGTTCCTAAAGGGTCAGAGTTTAGAAAAAACCATCAGACATGGCATGAGCAAAGCATATCTCTGATTTTAATTTTGATAATTATCAAATACACCTGGATATATTACAGATGATCCTGCTGCCTGGGAAGGGATCTGATAATAAGCTTTACACATGACATGACAAAACCAGACCTGGACATATCCTGAACATTCTAGGAAGCAATCCAAAGCCATGGTTATATCATGGCAGGGCCGAGCTGACATTACAAAGCTTTTGTGAGAGGTAGGCCATATGTGCTGGCCTGTGCTCCCCAAGTTTGGAGCAGGGCATGCTGACCTGCAACAGCTGCATAGGCAGAGCAGTAGAAGTGAAACCTTTATGAGTCCATCAAATGTTCCCGGGACCACCATCTCATCCACAGGGACCATCTGTCAGGGCCCAGCCCATGCTCAAACCATTGAATCCCCTTGCAGCCCCAGGGTCACATGCCTGCTGGGAACAGTTGCTGGCCATGCTCACTCCCAAATGTGCCCAGGAGAAATTTAGGTGAGTGGCTGTTCCCACAGGCCAAAACTAGCTTGGGCTGTTGTGTCACATGGACTGGTCAGGCAACCCTGGGGTGCTCCAACACCTTTACTTTGCTTGTGCACAAGCACCCAATGATGTCTATTTTACTCTCTGCATGATGCACTCTTAGAGGGCCGCTACCATTTTATAGAGAGACCATAACCATAAGTAGATTGCAGACACTGGAATCATAAGTTTGACTAAGAGATGAGTCCTTCTGCAATTTGACTCCTTTATCTGTATAAGACCTTTATCTGTAGCTATAAAACAAAGCCTTTAGCTGTGACCTCTCTCCTGCTGCTCTACACACGCATGTTACCCAAACTGGTGGGCCAATAATCACCTTCATTATCAAGATGTCGCCTTAATCCTTGGCAACATCCCAAGTAAGATGTGTTGCCGTGTGTGGAGAATGAGAATAGTCTTAGAACACTAATGACAATGAAAACCTTGAATTCTGTTATTTGATACCTTCTGGAAGCAGTTGTTTCCAATCGAAAGTACAATATATCATAAGTACTCCATTAACAAGGAGTGTTTAAAGAGAAGCTAGATACAAAATCTTGGGGGAAATCAATTTGGAGGAAGCTTCTGGAGGAAGCTTCATTTGTCACCATTTGTTGTTACTGCTCATTGATGTTTTGTTTGTCACATCCCATATGCTTAATAAGAAATGGCATTCTTATTTAGTTGTGGTGTGACAAAACTGCCTGAAAAACACAGACACACGTATATTTTAAAGCTGACTAAATAAACCCTTTTCTATGTCAAGGTATGATATACCCTACTATTTTTAAATATAGCTAATTTTTAATATAATCATGTCTTAATACAAACTCAGAAGCTGAATCTTTAGAGAATATTATTTAGATTGCATTGAATGATAATTGAGAAGAATTTGTAAGTGAAAAAGTGGAATATGACCACAAACATAATTTAGCTTCCTAATCATAATTAAATTTTTAATCAAATTTTGAAGCTGCGGAAATGTCCTCAGTAGTTTTAAGACCAAGTGTGAAAGAAAATTGTTAAAGCCTGTGAAGTGTTAGAGCCTTTTTCAGCACTGAAAAGAGTTTTGTATAAAAACTTTTGTTTTCTATTCAATAACTAGACAAGCCCCACCAAAAATGGTTACATTTCTTACTCACTTCATAACTAATTAATAATCTTACCTGCATGCATTTCTGACCAGTCAGAAATAGGGAGAAATAGGTTGCACAGTGCTTGCAACCACAGCCTGGCAATACTTTTGTTTTCTGCTGCATCCTGCTCTACTTAGCACCTGTCAAACTACATCTGAAGGCTGGTTCTGTTTTAGGTACCCTGGTAAAGGAGAGACATTGATAAACTAAAGCCAGTTTTACCAAGGTGGCTGGGGGTGGAGCACACAGCTGTCGAGGAGGGGCTGAGAGGCCAGAGGTGGTTCAGCCTGGGGCAGAGACAGATTCACAAGGACTTTACAGCCGCCCTCAGCATCTGGGAGGGTTTGGGAGGGAGGTTCAGCAAGAAGACACTGTTGAACCCTTTACAGTGGGGCTTGGCTGAAGGGTAAGAGACCACAGACTGCAGTTGACAAAACAGGCTTGACTGGAGGTCAGAAAACCCTTTTTTTCACCATGACAGCAGTCAAGCAGTGGACAGATTTTGCATTCCCCACCCTCAGGAGTGTCCAAAATCTAACTGGATGAAATCCTGAGCTACATGAGCAGCTGACCCTGTGTTGAGTAGGAGATTGGAATAGAGATTGCTCAAGGTCACCTCCAGTTTGAATGATTCTGTGATCCTGTGATTCTATAACTTCAAATAAAACAGATTTACATATATTTATCTGCAAAAAATCGTCCTGGAGAGCACTTAAATTTAATAACTGTCTGTTGGCTCTTCACTCCTAAGAGCTTAGCAGTTTTGCACAATATTGGATCATAGAATCATAGGATAATTTAGATTAAAAAGACCTCTAAGATCACGGAGTTCAACTCTTAACTTAGCACTGCCAAGTCCACCACTAAACCCTGTCCCTAATATATTCCAGCATGGACCACTGTTCATAAGAAATAACTACCTCTTGAAAAAAGTCCTAAAAGACAACACTGTGCAATACTATCTAATCACAAACAAAAGTCTATGCATTTTATACTGTGATGTCTTGGCAGAACATATGTTCTAAGTGAAACCAAGATACTTTATGCCTTGATGTAGTTGACTAACTTTGATCCTACAATTAATTTGGGCAGGGACAGCTGCCTTATAATTCAAAATAAACCTTTACTTTGCCAGACCTCAGATTTTACACTATTAGAAACATTCTTCTTCTGCCAATGTTTTAGGTTAAGATTAATGTTTTAGAGTTTTAGGCTAACTTTCCACTGAGGGCTAGGAAGACATTTCCTTCTCTACTTGTTTCCCAAATGTATGGATTAATTGCTTTCACTGTGCACTGAGCTATTTCTACAATTATTGTATTTGCCCTGAACAGTGAGAATCTGGTGTCATGCCTCCAAAGCATGGGTGATCCAAGCAAAACAGAAAATGAGGTTACACTTGGGGTTTGGGACCACTCTGCCTGTCTCCATTCAACAATGCTCCCTCCCTTCTTACAAGCAGCAGGTGCCAAACACTCTGGTTACTGCACCTCCCACAGGAAGCCCTGGTGGGTAGAAGGTAATATTTTGTTGTTCCTGCAGTATCTGCTGATCCAAAGGTTGTTCTTTTTTGCCTCTTAAAGAAAAAGCAATGTGCTCTATTCGTCTTATAGATGATTGGATCATACTACTTTCCACTTGTGAAAAAATCCTCTTGTACAAAAGAGCAAATATTTGGACAGAAATTATACAGATTCATATTGCCTTCTCCTTTCCTTCTCAATACTTCTTCCTCACACTAACTTGGTTTATAGATTCCAACTCTGGTTTTGAGTGCAAAGCAGAGTTACTGAAAACAAATAAGCCTCAGTATCACAAGCAAGTGCATGTTCATCTTTTAGAGACAGAAAAATGGCATCTAGAAATCTTGCATAGTTGTGGTGCTGTGCAGAAACCTCCTCAAACACAGCAAACTACATGTAATATAACGAAAAATAACATCAAGGTCAGTAAAAGCAGAGAAAGGAAGCCATGGTATAGAAGAAGAAACAGGTCTTGATTTTTCTTCTGAGACTGACTTTCTCCTCTTGTTCTATGGTTTTAAAATATTGAACGTCCCTAGCATATGACCTTTATCCAGTACATCACAAATTCATTTTGCCTTTCTATTTTATTTAAAGATAGATGTCATTGATTTTATTGACTACTCTTCTTCACAGACAGTGCAGGTGTTCTAATGAAACTTAGCACAAGTGTTACAGTCTCATAAAATCTGATTTCTTTTCTAACTATTGGCCTGCATAATCCAGAAATAATTAGGCATTCATGTAAAGAAATTTCACAAAGCAAGTTCAAATATAGTAATAAATATACATAAATTATTTCTTTCTCTTTTGAAAGGAAACAAATAGTCTTACAGTAACAGATTTAATTTATTCATATTAATTACCAGAAATTGGAATATGACAACAAAATTTTCCAAATGCAACATGTTGCAAGAATTGTCCTGTTTTTAAAATGAAATTGAAATATTTTTAAACAAAATAATGTTTTTAATAGCAGCTAAGAAGTGCTTACTAAAAAAAAACTTCTTTTCATGAAGACCAGGGAAGGATATTTGTACACTATAAGCCTCAGAAATGTGTCAATTTTCTGAGACGAAGAGGTTTTGTTTGCTGAGAACACTTGTTTAATATGGATCAAGGGATTATGTTGTCTTTATTTGCTGATTAGCATAATGGTTGCAAATTCATATGAATGGCCAAAGTTTCACTCTTTCATGTGCTGAAATTTCTCCTTTATAGGTAGAAGATATCTTGATGATGAAGCAAACAAATGTTTCAGAAATTGTCTGAAAATATATTGAAATATTTGGGACTCAATACTGCACAAAATTACTCTGGACAAAAGCTGCCTTCCTAAATGGCATTTACTATTGGATTTCCTTAGGGAAAAGTCATCCAAAGGGCTACTTTCTAAAGCAGAGATAAGTATCCATCGATCACAAAAGGTGCAAAAGCAGCTGATTGCATCTATGTGTGTTTTCTTATGGGTGTATATGTGCTGCATTTTATAGTTTGCTTTGCCATCATTCAGGGCTATTCCTATCTTCCACCAGATTCAGCAGAAGTGTTGGAAGGTCCTGGAAGCTTCTTCCTAAATGCATGCTCTAATTAAGCTATGCCTATATGTAAGTGTCTTTTAGTGCTTCTGACCTCAGAAACTTGTGTGTGTGACCTATGGTTTGGAAGATGACTGGAATGGTAATAGTAAGACAAGAACTATTTGATATTACTTATTAGAAACAACATACATGTGCTAGATGTAACTGAAAGGAATAAAAATATAGTTCCTTCTCCAAAGAGTTTGTAGTCAAAGTATGGGAGAGAAATAAGAAAGGGGATAGAAAGGAAATAAAAGGGAGAAGGAAATAAAAATATAATTAGTCTTAGATGAAACTCATACTGCGGGGCTTTAAGTTCACTCTCTTCCTTAGTAATAGCTAAATATTTAATAGAGAAATGGGAGTTATGGTATCACTATTGCCTACTCAAGTCTAGGGAAAAAAAGCAGTTGTTAAGATCTTTTTAATTTTGTGTATTCCACAAAATTTTCTTTATAAAGATAGATTATTATGAGGTTGGGTGACAGACGAAGTTAAATGAGAGGGAAAACATTTAAGTAACAAGTAGAGATAATGTTGAAATTATTAAGAGGGAAAAGGGAACACATGTACAAACGGGTGGGAATAAACCATCTTTTGTGCTCGGAGTTCACTGAACTATGTCCTTCTTCAATCCTATTAACTAAGAATTATTTCTGGAGCAGGATTTGCAATGTTATCTAGTAGGTGAGAATTCCAACTCTTAAACTTTTTATCTTCCTGTATCAGAGTGCTTGCAATAATGTAATGGCTACTTCAGGATCACTGTGACAAGATAGTATATTGAACACCTAAAATAATTATACCAATACTGAATATAATGAGGATATGTAATTTCTCCTAACCATATTACATATTTGTGTACACACTTGTTTTCAAGGCCTATTGAATTCTACTCAGGTAACTTCTGCCTGCAGCACATTTAGCCCACAGTGAAAAGCTGAATGTTGGAAAGCAAATACAATGCGTGTCTTTGTTGGTAGAAGACACAGCTGTAGCTTCCCACTTATTAGGCTGAAAATGTATCCTGTACTGTATTGCTTTGGGCTTTGTCAGCACACACAGTGTGCATTTTTGATACAACACAGGCTGATCTAACCAGACACAATGTGACTCATGTAACAAACGGCACAGGAAAGAGATTTTCTTCTTTAATGGATAAAAACAGGCAACTCCTTAACAACAACATCTGCAGCTGCCCTTTCATATTTGAGATAACTATGGTTATTAATAAGTACTTGACTCTACATCCATATTGAATTTCTGATTGTTTATTCAGAAACCAGACACCTCACCAACATGATGTTTCGGAGACATTTGCACGCTTCATAGAGCACCACATGTAGATCATACTCTGCCTACTGGGACCCACTGAAACATCAGGGCATCTTTCAGACATGCAGTTCTACCTTGTCCATTTTGTTCTCAGTAGCAGCAGCATAATGTAGACATGACCAGCCATTAAATCAGGAATTACATTCTGTATACTGGAAATAGTGTTTATATAGTTCTTTTTGTGCAAAGGAAAATTATGTCCTGACCCAGTCAATACATTTCTCTGGCATCAACTGTTCTAGTTACAGACCTGGCATTACAAAATGCAGTGCTGAACTGTGCTTATTGGGCAACTGTTGCCAATCCAATCACTCACGGAGTCAGCATTTCTCTTTTCTGCAGAGTAAGTATGATCACGCTGCTAGAAATGAGAAAGAATTGCTCTCCTGGATGTTCCAAATTGAGCTTGTTGGGAAAACATTCTGCAACAGCTAAGAAACAAATTAATATCTTTGACAACACCTCATATAAAGAAAGTTACTTTTTGATTTGCTTAGTGACAGACAAAACTCTCAGTGCCTGCAAGAGTCAACAGAAACGGGGGGCTAAAGTCTCCATGAGCCATCTGTGAGCCATGCAGCCACTGCTGTCAGGCAGAGCCAGGAGTTTAAGGAATGCTTATTATGCATAGAGGCACAATGGGAGACACTAAGTTTTAAAGAGGAGAAAAAAATTATGGCAGTTGGCTTGTGCGCTGTTCCAGTTCCCAGGAGTTTGTGGCTGGCACAATGCACCCTGCTGAAGGTACACCAAGTACAACTTGCATTTTGCAGTTAGCATCCTGCCCAGCCCTCCTGGGAGACAGATGTTCTCCTGCTTAGCCTACAGGCTGCATTGCACAGACATCGTCCAGGGTCTTAAATCAAGGACAGTTTTTAAAATCTGATAAATTACACTGGACACAGAAGATAGAAACAATTAACTTTTGTTCTTTGCCAAGAGAAATTGTTGTCTGTTTGCTTTTGGCCTTTTGTTTTGTAAATTAGGGAAACTTCTGAATTTTACCAGAGTCTTTGACGTCAGATTGTAAAAAGAAAGATTGCCCTACTACGTGAAAAATTTCAAAAATTTGGAACCAGGTACAGTGATGGGTGACTTCTGTTTTCATTTTTTGGAAAATTGTCATCCATATAAGTGGGCTCAATAAGTCAACACAGACCTTACACAAAGGGTTTGTAGACACATTTATCTTAAACATGCATATCCAAAAATGACACCAGCCAAGCAGGCAGTGAAGTATAAACAACATTTCTCTGTGAGCTTCAGTGATTCTTTCTGCATCTCTTGCTATTAGCTCTGGTGCCAAGCCACAAGCATTCTTCCAGTTACTCAAATACTACAGATATAACATAATATGCATATACATATAATATACATTGATTGATATATTCTCTGTTATAATTAGTCGTATTATTTTTGATTGCTAATTACTAATATTAGAACAGGAAAGATTATCCATAGTAGTGGAAGTACAGAGTGATGATGTACCTATAAACAACTATTAAGAGGAAAAAACTGTGCTTGAGGACAATAAAGACTCAGATTTGGGTATTGAGTCCTGAGTGACTGTAAAGATTCTTGAAACATGGTACCTTTAGTTACTGTCACAGTTTAAAGTCCCAGTTAAAGGAGGAAAAAACCATTTTTTTGGGTAGCATATGGGCTACTTCCATTCATTTTGTTCCTGAGGACAAAGTCATGCATTAACTGTATTATAAACTCCAACAGAACATTGAAAGGTCATATTTAATGGACTCAAAAATCCTCAAGGAATGTAAATGACCAGGACTAGAGAAAAAGGATTAAAAGCTGCAGATGTCTGTAAATAGCCTGGTAGAGCTGTGCAGGCAAGAGGAAGAAGTACATGTTGAGACTTGGGTAATGTTTACTCCTTCTGAACTTGGCCAGCACTACAGGAATTGAGTAAGTGATGGAGAACATATAAGCAAAGGAAACATTCATGCAGAGAGAATAGCTGTGTTCCCAAATGCTTTGTATAGCTGATGTTCTTCAACCCTCAGTACTTCCCACGAACCAGAACATTTCTTATCACAGAACTTCTAGTTGAAAAACATTCCAAGACAATAATGTTTTGTTGCCCAGTTGCAAATCATATTACTGTGTCCACAAAGTTCAGAGTTGGGAAGTCAGTTATCATAATTTATCTGGTTCCTGCTGTCTGGTAACAGAGCTTTTGAGGCCTTTAAAATGTTTTTGTTGGGTTTCCAGTTTAAAAGCTTCTGCTGTAGTTTATGCTTCCCAGTTTGATATGTTTCTTCATTAAGATCATGGGTTTGGTTGCATTCTCACCAAAGATAATATATATAAGCCTGCATTTGGGGCAAAGTTAATGTCAAAAAAGAGTACCTATTTGGTAGTACAGGCACAGTATGTTCCTATTTGCTTAAAATACTCTGTCTGAACCTACGTTCTGTAATAGATCCATCTATTCAAAATGTGCACCCACAGGTTATGCTTCTGGTTCGAAGATGCATATGCACAAATGACACAGCTATTTCAGACACAACAAAATCACTGAGCATAATAAACTGCAGAAGAGTTGCAATAACAGGAGAATGCAGTTACTTCACTGAAGTTTAGCATATGCTTTCAGCCAACATTTGTGTTTACATTACGCTTTCTTGCTGAGGTTAAAGCATATAGCTAAAGTCTACTTAACCTGCTTTTTAGAGAAAAGTCATTTGGTATTAGATCAGAAAAGACTGAACTGTGAAACGATGCAAATGTAGCACTGCTCAAGATTTAAAAAGAAAAATTAAAATATGTGAGAAACCACCATGACTTTAGACATTTGTGCTTTTGCACACATACTTCTGCAGAATAATGTAGTGTAGTGCTCAGGCTAGTTTTCCCTCTCTCAAGTGTTTGTATTACAGCAATCACAGTATCTAGGTGCCAGTTTTGACAAAATTTCACTTGGAAAGAAACAGTTATTATAGGTTTCATTGTGAAATAACTGGTTATGTGTCAGCAGCTGCTCTACAGAACTGCAAATACATCAGTGACTGTACAGAATGAGTGTTAGAAAGATTTAGATGCACATCACTGAGTCCTGGAGAGACTGCAGGCACTGTAGAAGACTGTATTACATTCCTATTCTCCACAAGGTTTTCCCAAGGAAATGTCCTTTAGAGACATCCCAAAAGGGCAAAGTTCAATCCAAAGAAAACAGATTCCTAAAAACCAGAATCCCAGTATACATTTATGTTCTTCAGAATGCATGTCAATTAAATATACCTCATTCAATTAACTTTGACATATCTTAAGGGTATTATAATTGACTCCCTAATTCTAAGAAAGACTCAAATAGAAATGCTAATATTGTATTGGCAAACTAGTGCTAGTAATAGCTTGATGAAGCAATTAGCATTTTAATAGATTTATATACAACACTAGTTGCATTGTAGTGCAGCTACCATTAGTGAAATCTTGGATACTTGTAGTCATTTGCTAAAGTAGGTAGTTATCTGATACTTGTTTTGGGTCTTATGAAAATGGATCATTAAATCAATTTCCAGGAAGTACATACCACAATACTTTCAAGTACAATCTGTATGAGCGTGTACATTTTCAGTAAGACCTTTGTACTTTAATTCATCCCTGATAATTCAAACTTCTATAATTTCACTACTTACAAATATATTAGGAAAGTAAGATCTATGTTTCTCCTCTGTGTCATACACAGAGAATATTATCCACTGTCATTCCCAATTATGCAGCTATGTGTGTCTTTCACATCCAGGCCTCTTTCTACTGATTGACTCATTTTTTAAAAAAATTGTTTTTCCATATATTTCTTTAAAATGTAGAATTCAATTCTTCTAATAAAAATACATGTGCTGACATAAGGTGTATAAAAAGGAAAGGAAAATGTTTATATTCTTATTTGATTCATCACCTTCATGGCACAATGCCACTGTCTCTGTGGCCATTATCCTCAGAGGTATTTTATGTCACTATTTTCTGTGATGGCCTGGTTTTCTGAGTGAAAAAAAAAAATCAACTTAATAAAGTTTAAAGCAAAACTTTCTCAAATAACTTGAAAAACCTGAGGAACAGGAGCAAAGATGTCCACAGTCTAGATTGCCCTGACATCCAGAGCACGTATCAAGATCTTGGTAATCAAGAAGTCTGACTGCTGAAACCCTGGCTTTATTCAACTGTTTCTGGAAAATTATGTTGATACAACTTTGCTTACATTCTGAGCACTTTGGGGTTGCTTATCAACTACTATGTGTAGCTCTTCACCTTGAATATTTAGAGCTCTTTAACAGAAATGGCTGGATTACAATAAGGAGTGTCTTTGGGGTTTTATTTTTGTATGTGGTAAGTGTAATTCTGAATGAAATATTTATTCAAAAGAGTCAGAAAACATTCTTTATCTACTATAAACCTTTCTATGGTTTTGTATACTTATACTTTTAATATTCATACTCATAGAAGAAGATTTAGAGAAGTTTGGGCATTCTGGTTCATAAATATCAAAGAAAAAAGGAAAGAAGAAAGGGAAGAAAGAGAAAAAAATATAAAAACAGCATAGAGGAAAAGTTAACTTTAGCTATAATTTTTCTCTTCTATGCACTTCATATGTAGTTTCATTTGAAGTTTTGGGCACATGTTGGGGTCATTTCTTCTTTTATCAAAACAGTTTTCCCATCTTAATTAAAATCAGTGGACTATGCAATTCTGTTCGATTGAAGGAAAGAAGAGTTTTTTAATTTACATTTAAATAAAACTGATTTTCTGAACTTCTGATATAGTTGCATTTTTAATATCTTGTGCTTCTTATTATAAGTGGTACCACTGGAATT
This sequence comes from Muscicapa striata striata, assembly GCA_030060385.1. Classification (NCBI taxonomy): domain Eukaryota; kingdom Metazoa; phylum Chordata; class Aves; order Passeriformes; family Muscicapidae; genus Muscicapa; species Muscicapa striata. The sequence continues at coordinate 3,039,946 of JAREIS010000010.1, read as the reverse complement.
ATAGGGAGTCTTGGCTCATATTTCTTCCTGTTATCCTTCAGTAGTAGCAGTGTGTTTGCAGCTGTGGTAGTCTAAGAACAGAGACAAGGCAAAGCATACAGGTGGAGGTAATTTTTTTTTTATTATTTATTAAACCTACTGGTATAACTGGAAGAGGCGATTCAAAGAAGTTTTCTCAAAACACTGTACATTTTTCCATCTATTCTTTTTAGTCTAATTGAAAGTATTATTCATTACAGCTGAGAATACAATAATTTTGTATTTTGTGGTATCTTGGGTGATAACTTTCCCGCTTTGATATTTCATGATCAGAGCTTGAAATTCAACTTTCTAGTGACTGACAGATTCCAAAGTTGTCAAAAACTAAAGAGACCAGGGTGCTTTTAAAGCCAATTTCCTTTTTTTAAGTTTTTCATTTGCGTTTCCCCCCCTTTTTCTTTTTTTTTTTACTACTTGTTTCTGGTCTTACCTCTAGACTTCTAGTTTTCACTGAAGGCTTCAGTGCTTCCTCTTAAATAGACAGGGCGTTTGAATGGATGTAGTCACATACTCTAGAGTACACATGAAGCACTGAAGTACTTCAATTAACACTTGAACGGTGTGTAATTAACAGGAATTCTCTGCAGTACAAGAAGATGTAAGATTTACTTCCCACACTAGTACACTATGCATGAAGTATGTAGAGATGCATGAGAAAATTTTCTTATTTTAGTATTCAAGTAGGAATGGCTGGGAGAAGGAACTTCCTTAATGATTTCCTATTTAATGACTCTTTTTACATAGAAACCTGAAGAGGCTTTCTCAGTTTCATTTTATGCTTTGATATGTCAAAAAACTTCATCCTTATAGTCTTGGACTTAACACAGTTTCATACTGAATAATGGTTATGTTAGATTGCAGCTGATAATGCATATTTATGGTTTTACCATTAACAGGAAGTGGAAATGTTGATCTGAAGGTAATGTAACATTTTTTGAGAGGGCTTCTAGTTTATATTCGGTTGCTGTCACTGAATATATAATTACAAGGACACAATTTTCCACCCAGGAAAAAGAGAAGAGTGTTGGAACATTTTGTAACTGAGGTGTAACAGAAAGTAAAAAAAATATTATTTTCTTGTCAGAATCTAAACAATTCTGAAACATTTTATTCCCCACCACCTATTCTAAATGGTTACACCACAGTTTCTAAGCTAAAATTGTTTCAAAAAATGGAAAATGGGAATTTCTTTTTAAAACTGTCCAATGAAACTTTTTGACAGTCCAAAAAAAAAAGTGAATAGTAGAAATTAATTGAAAATTACTTATCTTTAGGGCTACTTTACCTGATGTCCTGAAATATTTTTTCAATGCAAAAGAATGTTAGCATTTTTAAGTTTTCACAGAAATCCAAGTCAACTGCAAATCTCATTAATTTTGCTATGGAAAGAGCCTCTCAAACTTGCTGTTGAATTTCTTGGGAATAATTCTCTGAATGAATACAGGGGAATTTTTGTTTATACAGTGAAAAAGTCTTCATTTTGTCAAACTACTATTTCCAGTTGGTGCCAACCTATATTAGGTTTGTCGATTCTACCGGAAATGCCTTCACTCTTCCATTCACATCCTCCTTTGAAGGAATTAAACAATCTAGGGGAGTTGGTTGCTTGATTTTCTCACTGTTTGTGGTCAGTGTGATTCTGAAGTCAGGTAGTAAAAAAAGAGACAATGAGTGCTTCATTTAATGCTATCAACATCAATTATACATGAGCTCCATGAGTGCCGTTTACCTTGGAAAGCTGAATGCTCAGACTTGATCTTAAACTCTGGTCCCAAGAGAAGAGGCAGTCATCCTGCCGGGGATAATGATGCTCTATATAAGGCAACAAAGTTCTATCTGTATTTTCCTAGTGCTATATTGTACAAATTTAAATATCACTCAGGTTCAGAAAGGTTTTTCCACCATATGGAAACACTTGAAGCTGTGCTTAGATACATAAACTCTCAATATTATGCCTTAGATTTAATTGGCAATTCCCATTAGCTTAGTGGCAGTTCTGCATCTAAATCTTGTTCTATCATGCCTAAGAAATGTCTCATGAAAGATTAGATGCATTAAAAAAAGAAAATAAAAACAAAGATGAATAAAAAAAAAAAGGCCTTACAACTGAACTCTCTCTATGATAAAAATAAGAAAGAAAAAAAAAAGGAAGAAAAACTGAAACCTATTTATTTTGATGTAAAAATGAGAATGGCTTTGTTTTAAATATTTACAGTCAGAAATCTAAACCTTAGGGTCTTTTTTGAAGGCAGTAAACCATTACAGATGCAGCCATCCATACCTGAGATAAACTTGGTGATAGCTTTTTAGGCTAGGAGAGTTGTGTCCTTAAGAAAAGTTTTCTCTTTTTTTGCAAATAGCTTGTAGTCAATTTACATTTCCTCAGCCTGAAACTTACCAGAACATTGTGTCATGCCCATATACTAATTGATTTAATTATGCTCTGCAACAGAACTTGCCAATAAAACAAAGTGTGAGGTACTGTTACTGCAATAAACCTGGGAAATTCAGAGAGAAATACAGTGTACTTTAAGTTCCGAGTGCCCACACACTCATTTCCTATTAATATTGGATGTAATTCAAAACAAATATATTGTCTTGAGGATTTTTTTTTTCCATAGGAGTAATATTGGGCACTGTCTGATACAAAGTTAATGTTTATCTATCAATGTGTACATTACAAATATTTTTGCTCCTTTAAGTAGAATACTCTACAAATATTGTGAATTTTTTTTCAGCTACACTTTTTTTTTTCTTTATTCACAAAATGTTGAGTATTTTGGAGCTTAACTGAATATTTCCCATTTCTCTGTGTAAGGGAATAAATTTTGGCCAAAGTTAGTAAATTCTGAGTGTTCCTGAACACATATTTCAAAAACCACAGTGCAAAGCGTGGTAGAGCAGCAATGGTAGGAGCAGAGCAAGGTGAGGAAAAACAAAAAGAAACATTTGAAGATTATTTATAATTTTAAATGGGAAATAAATGAAGAAGGTTGAAAATAGATAAACTATCTTCCTAGCTGCACAGGAAAGTATTGACAGTGCTGTATAGATACTTTATGTCATGTATACTTCATTTTCCTCTGTCAAATCTAATCAATCATTTGTCACTATCTGTGATGATGCATGTCAGAAATTCACACTGAATATAGATAAATTTACTATACACAAGAATACCACATATCAAAAATGCACCTACCTGACAAGTTTAGCACATCATTGAGGAAGTGTCCTTCAACTGGAATGAAAGTGACAAATATTAAAAATGCACCAAGACAGAAATAAAAACACTTGGATTTGCAACTGACAAAACATTATCAGAAAAATGTCCTGTGTCATCAGGAGAAGAATTCCACTCATTTCCTGAAGCTGTGAGTCCTGATCTTGCAGAGCCCTAAGTACACCCTCAGAGAAGTTCCACTTGGTAGTCAGGCAGGACTGACTGTAGTTGAATGAATACGTTTATTAGAAGTAAATAAGCACGGTTGTCATAAAGATCATTTATCCATCACTGTTTTTTTTGTTACAGATAGTCCATACAACTGAGGTCTACTCAAGAATAAAGGATAAAAGATAAAGGTATCCAACTTGAAATAGGACCCAAGACCCTTGTAAAGATTTATATAACTCCTCTTAAAAAGTACAAGAGAAATTATACACCTAAAATCAGGAATGGAAAGATCAGGCTGCTAAGCAGGAGGCAAGTTTGAGCTTTCCTAGATGAAACAGCTCTAAGAAGAAATGTCTGAAACTTTAATCCTTCAGTTCTTGGATGAACAGCTGCTTTCTGAGTTTAACCCAGTTCTTTGGGTTAAAACTTATCAGAAACATAGGGGAAAATGGAATTTTTCCACTTCAGGATGAAAAGCCAAGTCAGGGTGGATTGTGTTACATAAATGAAGAGAAGGACAGATGTGCCACACAGGGCAGGTTTCCCTTCCCACCGAGTCCTGTTGGTGCTGGCAATTGGCAGATTGAAGCAATCAGGGATAATTCCCAGGGCAGAGACCAGAGACTGACCCTTCTTGGGGCAGCCTCTCTCTGTCCTATACCAGTCCTTCTCTTCCACAGGGGCAGACACTTTACCCCACACCCATCTCCATCCATCACTCTCCATACACCCATCTCCATCCATCACTCTCCATCTGAGAGGCAGAAGCATGACCCAGCCTACTTTTAGAGTTTGGTGAAAGGCAAAACACAAAGAGGAACTGTGATCATTTTGTTGCTGTAACAGTTGGAAATTAATTGGACAATGGCTTTTTACTGTACCTCTAAGACCCATTATGATCCTCCATGCATCCTCTGAAAAAAGGACCTCTTATGTATATTACCTAAGAATGACTCTACCTTTAATTGAAACAAAAAATATATTTTAGACTAGATATTTTTGTCTGTGATGGAAAATAAAACTTTTAACAACGCTTCAAGTTTTCTACTATTGGGTTACAGAAGGGTTATTTGATGGCAAAAAAAACCATCATCTTTCATTACAAACTTGAGAAAAAGCTAAAAAATTAAGGAATTTTTGGGCTTTTATATTCTGACCAAAGAATCAGTTTCAGGATATCTGTAGTTATTTTGGTTACTTCTTGTCAGTAAATTTAGCAATGAAAATAATTAATTAGATATGATGTGTTTTCTCTCTTATTTTTTTCTTTCTTACTATATTTTTCCCAAGCTTAGGTGATTATTAAATTTAATTTCAATTACATTTTTTGTTGACTACTACAACTATCACTGCTATAGCTTACTTTATTTTTAAGTTGTGGTGCTTTCATAAAGATGAGAGAATACAACAGAATTTTAAATGGTAATGTTAAAATCCACACACTTTCCTTCTTTACAAGTGGGTTCTTTGTGTTCCCAAACACTTTCAAGGGTTTGGAAAAGTGCACTGAGTTTCCTGAAATGTTTTAAAAATTCCATGTAGTAGAAAATACTTATGAGTACCTACTGGCTCAGGAAAATAATTTAAAATACATACTAATTGAAATTTAAAACTTGAAAAATTTGTTGTAAAAATTCTGCCAAAATGGGGCAAAATTAATCATTGGGAAACATTTCTTTTTTCTCCAATGGAAAGAAGCGACACTCTAGGAGGAATATCTGTATTAAAATGTAGCACTTATTCAATAAAAGAAACTGAATAATACCAAATATTAATGGTTACCTATTATATGGAGAACAAAGATGTTTTTCTCAACTAGCTTTTTTTATTTATTTATTCTTTTTAGTTCACAAACATAAAAATGATCAGGAAAATTCTTCCACACCAGAAAATACTTAAATCCATTTTTTAATGTCATTCTAATATAAGGGGTACACCATAATTCAAAATCAATCATAAATATTTTTCTTGTATCTTTTTTGTTTTCTTCCTGAAATTGGGTTTGTAGTAATTTATCATAAATACTGCAATAACATGGCATTCTTTTCATTGCAAGTTTAATTCATTCTTACAAGAAAAATTATTAACTGAAAGTCTGGCATGTAAGTAATAAGTTGTGGTTTTTTTGTTTTATTTTGTTGCTTTTTGTTTTGTTTTTTTTTCCAAAAGCATATTTTAAGCTGAATTACATAAATTCAGTCAAGATGCACTGTTCTATGTATTGCTCTGCAGTTCAGTATTGTAACACATGATGTTTTGGTTTGGATTTCATCAGGACTGTTATAATGTCCCTCGGCTCTGTTTCAGCTAAAATATGATTTTTATTCCCGGTAAAGAAAACAGGAAGGTTAAAATAGGCAAATAGATCAAGATGAACACATTGTGTAGCAATGTGCTGAGAGAAAGGAAGGGATTACAGCTTTTTGTGCTTTTGAAAGTTACTAGATTATAGGGACTGGCAAACAGAATGATCATTTGCATAGGCATCTAACATATGATTATGCTTCAGATGATTTATGTAAGGCCTTGACAGGCTACAGTGATGAGCATGCTAGAAATACGATAGATGGATGAATGGAAGGTACTCAGTGAGGGGAATGTGAATTGGAAAGTCAATATCAATTTTAAAATCAATCAGCAAGAATAAGACTGCTCAGTTTGAGTGCACAAAATATTCAGCTAAGGGCTGTCTGTAAAGGCTAGGTGGAATTCCTGAATACTACAGAAAATATTTCTCCAGCAACATTCAAATATCTGCACTAAAGCGTGTGAGACTCAATTGTTTATAGCTCAGAAAATCACAATATTTTTTATACCAGAACCTTCCCTTGCACTGCCAGGAGCCTGCCCTGTCTATCTAGGATTTAGAGGAGACTCAATTCATTTTCAGCAACACAATCAGGGCAGGGTGGCTGTAACATCCTGACCTCTGGCTGAGAACCCCACTGTAAGCCAGTCCTTTAGAAGCTCTTTTGGTGGAGACACTTGGCTGCCCTCATCTCTATGCCATTTTGAAAGTCTTAGCAAGAGAAAAAAAAAAAAAACCAAACATTGTTCTTATTTTAAAAAATCCTAAATATGTAAAGGACTCTCAAAAAACTGCACCTATTTATACAGAAAACATCTTTTCTGTATAAGGGCCATCATTGTCTCAGTGTTTTTGTGCAGCCTGGTACAATAAGGCTACACTGACTCAAGCATTCAAGATTACTTTTGCTATAATGCATCCAAAAATACGTCAGAGAAGACTGGGGTTAAAAGCCAAGAAGTTTAAACTTAGGAAATGTCAGAATTAATGTTGATAATACTTAATGCAGGATATACATCATTTGTTCATTGAACACTGTACTATTTCCGACCATCTCACAGATTTTTTTATTGCTTGGGAAAGCTCATGCTCAGCATATGAGAAACAGCTCAGGCTCTCATTCCACTCCCTTTGTTCCATGCTTTGTTTACTGCATATGATTTAATCAAGTCCCTGAATACAGGATTATTAATATTCTCATGAGTTTTTCCATGACACTGCTATAGTGTTTGAATATATCAAAGGAATAATTTATTAATCTTCATATTTTTGTGACATGAAATATAATTATTCACTTCTAATAGACAAGGAGGTAAGATCCATGTTTTGTTTTTTTTAAAGATTGTTGTCATTTTGAATGCCCAACTGAAGATGGCCTGATTTGTTTCACGACTTGCTGCATCACAGTATTATTTACCTAAAGAACAAATTGTATGCAATTGAATAACAGATGTAGGGACATGGCGTTTCTGAAAAACAGATACGAATTTTTTGTGGAGACTAAAAATAATGCAATCATTTGGAAGCTCTAGGTGACTTATCTAACGCTATGTAAGGACATTCTCATGTAGATGGGGATAAATTAATTTCCTGTAGGCAGTTCTAGCTGTCTAGACAATAAATCACACTTTCTTTTCCTAGAATTCTTCCTTTCTGTTTACACAATAAGTAGTGTAAAGGGAAGAATTCCTCTGACAAAATCCTACTCATAGCAATTCTAGAATATCACAGAGAACAGAGAACTGTTAGGCTGAGGAGAAGAAGATGAGAAAATTAAAAAGTACAAATACTCTATTTCCGAGAGGAGCTTCACAAACTCCGGGATGCAGAAAACAGAATGGTAAAAAGGGAAGTTACAAGCTTACAAGGTCCAGTATGTTTGTTGTCATAAATGATAAGTAGAGAGAACTGGAATGAGAAGCATGCAGAAAGAAACTGCTTTCACAGACATAAAAGCAGAACCTTCTTTCTCTTGCTGCAAAAACACAAGGAATGCATTCTTCACATTTTTGGTATGGAAAACCTGCCTCTTACTACTCTGTGTCTCCGGAATAACTATCTAGCACTGTTTTTATACAAAAGTAGAATCTCCTTCCCAGGAACTTTTTAGTATTAACCACCTTTATATATGATAACTGATACAGTTATCATTAATTTACTGTCTACACCATATTGCTGACATTCTTTGTATGTTAAAGAGCAGACATACACAGGTCTGTAGCAACTATTGATTGCAGTGTTGAAAATGTACAAAGAGTAACTTGGTGCTCTGCGGATGACAACCTTATTTTACCTTCTGTTCAGAAAGATGGATGCAGCCCCAATGTGAGCAAGAAAACGTAAGCAGTTGATCACACAGCTCAATTTATAACATAGACTATGAAGCTAACATGGTATCAACAGGGAGGTACTGTTCAGGGTTCCTTACCTCCTTGGTAGGAAGAAAGTCTCATCTGGTGTCCCAATTTGAAGATGCATTTGCCATCTTTAATTAATCTTCTGTTTGTATTTCAGATTTTTTTCTTAAATCAAAATATTCTCAAAACATAAGGATTTCCAAGTGGAAATACCATACGTCTCTAAATGTCGTCTTATTTTCATCTATCCTTCCAGACTCCAGGTTTTGGAGTATGATTTGACTTATATCAGTATTATACAATTTGGAATGCATATGTGTGTAACTGTTTCACCAAAGACAGTGTAATTTCTCCTGAGGCATTACATCAAGCAAGGTCACTAAAGTCACCTATATCTTATACAATTTTAGATCAAGTAGCCAAGGTTTACAGTTCCCCAAGCTTCAATTCTTTTTACTGTAAGTGCTAAAACTACAAAAGTGGTCTCTTAAAGAGTGCAAAGAGTCTTGATGTAGTTGGGCTATGCTAAACCTCTAAGCACAGGTATCCAATCCATATGCCATTTAGTGTTTCTCACTTTCTCTTAAAAGGTCTAAAAAATATAATCCTACTACTATGCTGGATATTCTTCAAAGCTGCCCTGGGGCATCAACCATTATGGGAGTTGGTTTACAAAATCCTTAGACATTTTTGGAAAATCTAAACCATTTCTTTACCCCTACAGTGTTCAAATATTTATTATTGCAGCATTGCAGTATAAAGGTTCTGCTCTCCTAAATTTGTAAAGCATCAAACTCAAGCAGTCATGCTCACTAGCTGATAGTACTAAAATTCCCATGTCAAATAATAGATATAACCTAGAATGTGGGCCAAATGTTAGCTTCCTGCCTCTAGGTTATATTTCCCAGGCCATCAAAAGGCAGTCTTTATGATGCAGCCCCTGAAAGGCATTTTAACAGCTGTAATGAAGAAGATGCTTTCTTTAATTAATACATGTACATAATCTCAAAAATGGCTTAGTTGTTGCTTTCATTAGTCTAATTTTTTCTGGTCATAGTGAACACTGCCTATGTAATTTTCCAATTAAAATTACAATTCTGTGACTGTAATTGAAGCTTTATCTACTGATCCATCAATTCAGTACAGAAAATGATCTGAATGTAACAACTTGATTACATTTTCCTAAACAGCCATCAAAGGTTATATGTTCTATTCTAAATATATTTGCACAAAACTAAGTAAAATGGATTTCTTTATTACTTAAACAAAATGTAAACCAATTACTCACACAATACTTCTCAAAAACTAAACTAATTTCCATCACTAGAATCAGCCCCTCAAAGAGAGGGCAGTCCATGTAATTTTTTTTTTTTTCTCAGCTGGTAAAACTGCTAAGTTTTCCAAACTCATAAATTATATAAATAAATCCAGCTAAGGCCACTTTTTACTATTCTCAACATTATTTTCCTCCTCCAATTTACTAAAACTTGTAAAAATTATAGAATTTAGATTTTTTTGCAAAACTGGGAGCTTTTGCCTTGCACTTATTCCTTTATCATTTGATGCACTATGTAACAGAGAAGCAAGAGAGCAAAGAGCTCATCAGGGCCTGCCTCGTGTCATAAAGCTGAAATAAAGTTTTGGTTACTTGGGTTCCCAGTCCAAAATAACTGTGTCTGTCTATCTATTTATTTATTAATTACTCTACACATAAACTCACAAAAGCAGAAAAACATCTTTCCCTCAAACTGTGTTTTGGGGGTTTACATCAGAAATAACACCTTAAGTGATCTTGGGAATTCTATTCCAGAGGAAAGAAGAGTTTATACCATTAGTAGTACTAGTGTTTTGATATGATCACCCATCAGCATTCAAGATCTGTCAGACACTATAAACAGATAATTTTTAAAAGAGTATGAGAAGTATGATAGAAATTTTCTTTAAGGAAGTAAAAGATAGACTGTGAGAGAAATATGAATGAATATAGGGAGGTTTTGAAAAGGATGAGGTGGTACACAAAAAAGTATGATTCCATAATCATGAAGAACGATGTTTTGTAAATGTTCATTAGCAAAACAAGGCAAGACAGGAGACAGAAATAGAAATTCTATCATCTATCTATCTATCTATCTGTCTGTCTGTCTATCTATCTATCTATCTATCTATCTTTCATGGTAGATAAATAAATCTTTCTACCTAAGATATTAGATGTACCTAAATATGATTTTATCTGTGCATATATTTATGATATGGATCAGAAACATAGATGAAAACAGAAAATAGCCAGCAAAATAACAATTAGAAAGGATGAAATTTTGTAAACCCATAAGGAAATGTAGGATACTAAAATAATTCTTTGACTGAGATAACCATCTTAAAGCAATATTCATTACAAGCTAGGCATGACAAAATCATTACTAGGAGTTATTCAATATCTGAAAAAGAAAATATATTCATATAAGTACTCCTGCTTAGTATATCAACCAAGAAAATGAAAGACGAAAAATGAAGGATAAACTAGCTCTGTAATGACAGCAAAATGTTAGAGACTAGTTATAATTAATTCACAAAGAGCCAAGTGAGGAAAGGGAGTGAGGTGCTTGTTCCACTCAGGCAAATGGTAATACTGAAAAGATACTGCTGAAAAACTGAGACTTCTTGTTGTTTACAGAGATCCTTTCAGAGTAACTTAAAACTGCTGTCCTACTCCAGTCAAGTTAAATTCTCATCTTTGTGGCAGCAACAGAGCCTGGCTCCTGCTGAGAGGACCTGATGCCTTTATCCTGTCTCCCTGTGAGACAGTGACTTCCTTTCTCAGGAAAAAAAAAGAAAGAGATTATATTTTACATTTTAGGATATAAAAATGATGGAAAATCACAGCACTTCATGCTGCTAAACTTCAAGCATCATCTACCATGAATAAATACATTCAATTAAGATAATATTCAAGTGTCCTTAAAAATTGGCTGAGAAAATGTCTGCTTCTCTTATGTTCATTTTAATAAATCTCCAAACAGGAAAATTCCAGCAGCTTGAAGAATTGTTAATCTGCCATAGTCAGTAGCTGGTAAGCCTTATATCAGTCCTAAGCAACAGTGGAAATGCTGGTATAAAATTCACAGATAAGAAATTCAGTGATAGGAATACAATTAATGCTAGCCAAAATAACTTTACATAACTTAGATCTAGTCAAATAAATCTGATCCTGGTATTTGATGAATAAAAAATTTGTCTAGAAAAAGTGAAAGTCCAGATCTTTCATATTCTGACCATGATAGCCATAAGACACAGTGTGACCTAGAACTCTGATTAACACTACACAGTATGAACAGATTACATCAGAAAATCCAATGGATGGATCTCAAAAGGCTATGTGCCAATGGGGAACAAGCACTGTGTTTTCCAGTGGAACTCCAGAAATATTAGGTTATACGACATCCAACCCTTATGCAGCATACCTAGAAATGGTTCAGAAAAAAAAACAGAAATCATGGATAAAACTGATGGATGTTGAACAGATTGGAGAAATTAGTAATGAAGATGAAGCTACAGAAATAGGGTAGATGCACGATTTCTGAGTAAAATGGGACCATTTACACACAGTCAGATTCAACTGAATCAAATAAGAAGTCAAATGTCTTGTGGCAAGTGGTGCAGGAAATTTAGACAGAAGACAGAGCTGTCTAGTAAAAATCAAGATTCCAGAGAGGAAATAGGAGTGGACAAACAACTCAATGTCTTTTGTCAGTGAGATGCTGTGGCAAAAAGACTAATAGGAAGAGCAGAAGCAAGACATTGAAATTTTTCTTTTAAGATTTTAGAGAGGTTTTAATATTGGAATGCCATTCACAATTCCTTTGTTCCTTCTTCTTGAAATAATGCTACAAAACTGAACCATTTGCACAGAATTCAGCAAAGTGCTGCAGAAAACAACTCTGTGAATGGTGCAATTCTTCAAGCTTTTGCAAAGCAGGCTTCAGTGCTTGTAAGAATAGGATGATGGAGATGTCAACTGATTACAGTGTAGCTGTATTTCTGTGGGAAAAAATGAGCAGGGATCATCAGGTTCTTTAACAGGTGAAGGCATTTGCTTTTCTTATATCCACAGTTAGTACCTAGAAGCTGAAACCAGCCATTCAAATAGGAAATAAGGCAAAATACCTAATAGCTGTTGTTGGAATCATAGTTATTTTAAGTAGGTATTGTCTTAGATAACTTCTGTCTTGGTTCAGTTCCATCTATTTCCTTTCCTTTTCTTCCTCATAATTTGCTTGAAATGTTCTCTCTGGACAGATATTAATGTTGTTCCTTATTAAAGTAATAGAAACCAAAGTTACCTAAAGGACAAATACAAATAATCTTTAAGGTAAACTTCTGTAACTCATGTAGATGCTGGAGTTGATTATGACAAACTTAAAATCAACAAGTAGTTTTAAACATATTGAGTGACATCAACATGTGAATTCTCAACAGAATTAATCAAGCAGATGAATATTTGATGGATGTTTTGGTACCATAAGTAGGTGAAAATATCAGTTTTTCTATTAATTTCTGTTGAACAGGTAACAAAATACTGCATTTCTATACTACTATGACTTGCTTTAAAACTCCTTGAGGAAATTCCCAGAATTTCCTTTCTATGAAGTAGCAATTACATAGATGGATCATCCTCATATCCTGCGAATGTTTAATTTCAGGTTACAAAACCGTACTGAGATTTTGACTGTGACTTCATACAGAGCAATAGGTCACTGGAAATGACTCCTCAAAAACATCATCATATGCCTCAGCATAGCATTTTTTTTTTTCAATCAGACAGGTAGTCCTCATTCATGTGTTTGCTAGTAAAAATACAGAAATCTGTCCCAGTTTTGGAGACATTATCACAGTTACAAAGTATGCTGAGTTGGAGGGACCCATCAGGATCATTGAGTCCAACTCCTGTCCCTGCACAGGACATCCAACAGTCACACCATGTGTGCATTGTGCAAATGCTCCTTGAACTCTCACATGTTTGGGGCTATGAGCACTTCCCTGGGGAGCCTGCTCCAGTGCCCAACCACACTCTGGATGAAGAATCTTTTCCTGATACTCAGCCTAAACCTCTCCAGTCTCAGCTTCATGCTGTTGTCTCAATTCCTGTCACTGGTCACAAGAGTGAAGAGATCAATGCCTGCCTCTCCTTTTTGCCTCACAAGGAAGCTGTAGACTGCAATGAGGTTTCCCCCTTGTGTGTCTTTCCTATGTATTACTAAATACTAGGAACTATTTAGTGTGCCAGTATGCCTTATCTGTGTGGCTTTGGGTTGGCTTTTCTGAAGACTGTGACATGTATGATTTCTGAGAACTTATGAATAGGATGCACCTCGAAACCATCAGAATTAATACATCTTCCTGTGTTATTTTCATTACAAATTGCATTTGAAAACCATTCTCGAAAATTTTCAGAAAAAAATTTATCACTGTAAGCCTATAATGAATTATTTGTCTTCAAGGATGGTGTTTTATGCCTTTTTTTTGTTTGTTTGTTTTTCCACAGTGCATGCTGCTGAATCCATTCTTCCTAGAAAATATATGCTGGCTCTTTCCCATTTAGTGCCTGTTATCCTACATTTTTTTGGCATGTGTTTGACATGACAAGCAGCAGCTGAATGAGGCATAATTATAAAGGATTCTATGCCTGTTGTTTAAAATAGAATTATTTGCATGATAATGTACCCTGGAGAAGTAGAAACCAAGAATGAGGGCAAGCCTGAACTTAAACAGGCTGCTGCTTGGTGTCTGCTTTAGGATGACCTAAATCACTCTTCATGTTCTGACACACATAAAGATCAGAGGCACCATTCAATTGACAACAATATTTGATATGGGGATGAGAGGGATAACACAGGATTTAGGAAAGTTTCAGAGCTCTGTGGTTGTGAGATTTGGATGCTTATTGGGATAACAGGGACTGCTTCTTTTAGCACTAGATGACAATGCCCAAGCAACTGAGCTGAGCTCTAGAGTGGTGTTAATTCAATCAACTAAAGGTCAACTACCTACTGCACATGTGTATCCTTACCAAAAGATGCCTGTGTTCAGGATTCTTAATTTGGAAATTAATACCAATTCAAGTCACTATTTCCCTGAACTACCAGTCTGCTTAGATTAAATGTGTAAAGGTGAAATGTTTTTGATACATACTAATCTCTCCATTGAGTCCCAAAATGTTTTCTGTATGGTGTCAGGGACTGGAAAGTAGACAGAAGATTAGCTGTCTGAGCTTTATCTGTAGGTAAAGTCTTATCCAGGTCTTTCAGCCCTGAGACAGCTCCTGACGAAAAAGGAAACCTCCTGGAGTAAGGCTACTTGTGTCAAGGCCCTAGTGACCATTCACATATGAATATTTCAGAAAGAAAATCCCTCTCTGTTTGGAGAGAGGCAGACCTGATGCACAAGGTGCACTTTGGTTTTAGTATTCCTTCCAACCAAATAGTCTTTGCTTCTATATCTGTACTAGAATGTTTTAGTGAAATTCTTGCACAAAAAAACCAAAACAAAACCAAAAACCCAGAAGTCACTAACCTGCTCCAAAACCCCCAAAATCCTTTGCTCCATTTTGTTCTGAGAAATAACATTCCTTACATTCCCTTTTTTTTTTTTTTTAAATATCTGGAAGAAATCAATGTAAGCCAAGTTTAAGGGATAACTTCTCCTGGTCCAAAATTAATACTTTTAGTTTGGCAAAACAGCAAGAGAAAACAGTTTTACAGTGATAGGCTTTACAGAAAAATAACTATATTGTCCTCACTACATATATGTACTTCACACAAAGAGTGAAATAAATCAAAAGCCATTGGGAAATTGAATGGAAAAGGAAATTTCATTTTTATAGATCTGTTTAAGTCGAAAGGTACTATGGAAAGAGAAACAGAATCAGTTGTGTCACACAATTCTTTATTTCATGTTTCTTCTTGAAATATCAACTCCTGGAGTCAAGAATTTTTGAAAATGGCTACCACCTTTAGCTCAGCATCACATCCATTACAAAAATAGAAGAGTTGTCAGAGCTGCCCACTAAGCTGTTATTATTAAAGGGAATGGTTTGGAAAGCCTTCTAACAGTTGTAATTCTGCAATTGCTAAAAAAACAAGACTATAAAATATTGTAATTGTTCAAGACTCAGACCTAAAATGGGAGACACATGAGACATCCAGATAGTGCAGAAACTGTGCTTGAGACTTGCAATATTGTGCTTTTAATAGTGTCTTCTGTAGACTTAATAATTCTAGATGAATTAATTAGGTGTATAACAGAGCAATTAGCAGAAATCTAGTTGAAAATCATCAGTATTTTTATAGGACTATGCTGGGAAAATATACACACATATTTAAAAGCAATCTTTAAATATATTCCAGTTATTTTTTAAAGGCAAATTTCAGAATAATTAAACACTGTTGATGGACACTTTTGAGAATACTTAATGTATTAAACACTTTAAAGTGTTTAGAGCCTCCTTTTTCAAAATTTTTCCTTCTAGAAGAGAACCAAGTCTCACAGGATAAAATGGATTTTAAAGTGAAATATAAGAATGTGACACTCTAAGTTTAAATAGTAGTGAAGACAGCATAACAATTTTAGATAATTCTGCTTTGCTCAATATTCATCGGAAATAAATGTAAACTATTTGTCTCTTTTTTTAACAAGGTCATAATGAACAGAGTTAAACACATTTTACAGCATTAAAAATAGAAAAGGCAGAAGAAGCTTTGGGCTTTATGTCTAGAGTAGAGAGAAGCAAAGGATGCAACATATTAATTTTTCAGAAAACGTATTTCTACTGTAACTACCTACCACAACATGCACACAAAATGACTTGGGATGTCAGTCAGATCTGTGGAAGTAGCACTTCTGAGGAATCATTAGTCAGGACAGCTGTATTTTTATTAAAATAATAGCTTGAATACATCTGTGAAAACTATAAAATAAAGTTAATATTCTGGAAGCTCTAAAAAAACCCTACCTAATGTCTAGTTTCTAGTAATTTAAGAATACCAGCATAAGAAACAGATGGCAAAATAGCTCAATATCCTTTGGAAAATCTTCTGTTACCATTAAAAGCTACACCTGCTGAAATGTGTGATCTTACTTTAAATGTAGAAAAGCATTAATAGGAATATACAGCAGTGTGGTTATATCTCTTAATTGATATACCCCAGTGGAAACAAACATGCTAATTAAGCGATCATCCTGATTATAAGAGCCTGATAGGAATACACAGTGCTGGGAGATACTAGTTTCAATTTCAGCAGTGGCTTTAAAAATAATCATAGTTAGATGATTGAAATATTTATATTATATAAGTGTAAGTGACTCACTATAGGACTCAGAATGAGCATGAAGGGAAAAGAATTGAAATGGAGATATTTGTGACACAGAGCAAAGTTACAACTTCAATCTCCTCTATGGAGTATTGTGGACAATACCAAATAGTCACTTTGATTTGACTAGGTTTGTCATTTTTATACTCATTAGAAATTGAAATTAATTGTATTCAATAATTGAATTCTGATCTCATTTCATTTAAGGCTTTACTTTAATCCATGTGCCAATCTAGAAACTGATTTTAAAGGTCTTGTTCAAATCTCCTACTGCAACATTAATCTGGCATGCTTGATTCAAATTCTTCTAATTCTCCTTTAGAAGTTTACAATAGCATTCAAATAAATTCGCCTCCATACCCAAATAGACTCCAGTTCCACCTTCACTTTAAGCTGGCTGATCCCATCATACTCAAAGTAGCTTCTGGGTACAGCCAAACAATAGAGACACCAGAGCTTCTAGACCCCTGGTCATTAAACACAGCAGATTCAGGTAACAAAATAGATGTCTGGATCCTTGGAACTTTCTGGTCTATTTTTTACTCCAAAGAAAGAGAGGTAAAAAGAAATAAAATTCAATTGGAAGTAGGCAATAGGGATAGAAACCAAAATACTCTGTTGTCTTCTGAAAGAAAGCCTTTTTTGTGGAAAAATAGACTATTTCCTCAAATCCAAAAAGGACTAAAAAGAACAAATGTTTCCTTGACTGAAATGCATGCTTTTATTTGAACCATATGGTTGGGGAGAAACAAGATCAGCATTTATTTTATCCTTACAATGGCATCTATTGAATAGATGACAAAAGACTACAAGAAATTACAAATGCTGTCAAAGCACCATATATCATATGGAATAAGGACTGGACTAGAGCATTGCTTCACATGCTGGGTTAGGAACTGCATTTGGAGGTATGCTTGTTCCCAGAAGAAAAATGAATAAGAGTTAAACAAAGCATAAAGTTACTGCTAAATTTTAAATTCAATCTATTAAATCCAGCATTTTGTAGGAAGTTGAACATATTATCACAAACTCACTCTTAAACTTACATAGAACCCAGAGAAAGAGGAAGTTTCTGCAATATTGCTAACAATAGTAATCACCTGGTATTTAAAAAAAAAATCCCAGCATCTAGCACAACATAGCATTTCTGGTAACAGTTTTATTCCTTATTGCATATAGAAGAAAATAAGAACATAGCTGCTTAGCCTTTCCTCTGTTATGGGTCAACCATTAATAGAGTAATTGTACTTATATCCAAAATCTCAAAAAACACTTAGCACTTAGTGTTGTGGTCATGAGCAATGGAATTGCTCATTAGCTGGCAAAAAAATATACTTGCACCTTTTTTTTCAAATAGAATTAATAGAATAAAGCTCTAAGGATCCTACCACTTTGGCAGGTCCTATCTCATCTCTCTCCAGCTGATCCTTGGGCTTTGAATCTATGTGCTTCAACCCTCACCCCAATACATTCCTGAATTGTAGGAAATCTGCTCAGCGCAGCCTGAGCATTTGAAGATCTGCTGGAAGCTGCTTCTTCAAGATTTCGGGAATAGTTTACTATAAAATGAGGTCTGAGTCTTCATATTTCCATTTAATTCACCAGGTATTTCTGTACAAGTTAAGGGTTGTGGAAGAATGTAAATATAAAAATATATTTTTACTGTTTTCATATCAGGATTAGCATATAAAATATAAGATGCAGTACATATGAAACTGCAGAGATATGGCATTACTCTCAACTTGAGTAAAAGGGTGAAAGATCTCTGAGCACAAAATTGTTGTTAAATTGCCAGAATTAATGAGGTACAAGTAAGAAAAACACAGAACCAAAAAATCCTCCTTGCTACTCTTGTTTTGTAATTGTATACAATACCTGAAGAAGTCCATAGTAGCTCTAAGGTTCCTTTTCTGAACTTCAGGTGTGGCTCTCCCTGTCAGTTTTTTCATGTTTTACTTAAAAAGTATTCAGAACACTAAGTGATCAAATTCCCTCAGTCGTTCTTAATGTGTTTTATGAATCTTTGACCTTAGAGCATATATAGGTATTAATCAATTAATTAACTAATTAATGTGCATTTGGCTCTCTCTGAAGTACACACATATGAATGTGTATGTTCATATGAATATATACTAAGTTGAAGCTCTCAGAAGTTAATGAATGACACACTACAGCAGGACAACAGGACACTTGCTGTAATAAGAAAACCAATTGAAGGGGACTCCTTGTACAACTGAGTGATGGCACTGGAATTTTCAGTGTTCAGAAGTAATTAGAAAACAGCTGTGAAGGAAAATCAATTGTTCCTGGTCATCAGTGGCTTGTTTTCCAGAACTAGAATAAAGAATGCAATATCTTTGAAAAGAGCAAGTAATTGTTTCTTCTTTGTTTACTGTTTTAACATTTCTCCTCTTATTTGTGCTAGCGATCTTTTAAGTTGCCTCAGGACCACGTTAAAAAATCTTTGATTCTCCTAATTATATTGCAACACTGTCTACTCATAAAAATATCTTTTACAGAGTTATTTAAGGTGATGACATGTGATTTATGAAGAGTTGAGCAAATGCTTATCAATTACTCTTTGATGGTTTCATAACAGAAGACTTGCTAAATGAAAAAAGCTGAGGCCCATCAATGAAATGGCAGACCTATTAATATTAATAAGTATTTGACCCATGAGAGGTTTGAAGTCTTCAGATTCTTTGTCCTGGTCTTTGAAGTGCTTTTGAGACACACCTGTATTCTAATATAATAATTTTCTTTTTGTTGACATTACCATGAAAAGAGCAGGAGTTGAAGAGTATTGTGTCTGTCACATAGTGCAACTAACAGACTAGGAAGAACCTATGCAATCCAAATCATGAGATCAAATTTTAATTCTGGCAGGAAAATGTGAGTTTTAAGCTATTATCATTTGTATTATGCCAGCATTGTTAATATTGATTTAGCCTTACCCAGTGACAGAAATTGAAATGCCAGGAGTGATAGCTGTGCTGAACTGTTTTGAGCATGTAAAATGGTGCAGTATTTGATTAAATCACCCTTGATTCATTTGTTTGTCTTGTGCTGCACTGTAAATTTAATCTCTCATTACATGATTTGGATACTAATTTACACAGGATTTGAAGCAGGAAAGCAAAGCACATGTATTTGCAGCAATATTCCCTGTGACCTCTTGTTAGTGTGAGGGAATGTTCCCTCAGAGTGAGAAATGCTCATGTGAGTGTGTGTTGTGGGAACCTATACAGCTATTCAGGGAAAAAAACACCTCTGCTCTCATTGTGTGCTTGCACAGTGCTTAGCCCAGAGAGGCCCTGATCAATAATTTGAATCCTGAGGAGTTATTGCCGTGCAGCTGATTATTGAGACAACCATGCTAACAGCTCTTGGGAGCTGCTCAGGAGCAGTTCTGTGCCTGCTGCACTGTGCTGCTGCTGGAGAGGCTCCTGCTCTGGCAGGGGTGGCAGCTTTCAATGCTGACATCCAGCTGCACGCTGTAAAACTGTGCTCCCCTCTGGAGAGTAAGCCAAGGCACAAACTCCTGCAGCAAGAGTGTATTAATCACATTCTTAACCCTTCCTCCTCAGTCCTCAGGGCTGGTGTGCCTTCAGCCCCTAAGCCAGATGCCAGGGTTGCAGACCTGGGCTGACGTTTTGCAGCCATTCTTAAATTTGCTTGTTCATTAAATGGATGTAAAGAAAATTCTGCTAAACACAGACGAAGATCTTTAACTGCAAATGTGTTAAAAACACCTTGCAGAATAACAATAAGGAGCTTCAGCTCCCATATTTCTTCTTCACAAAGGCAGACGTCACAACTTCCAAATGAGCCTGCCAGAAAATTTCCTATTCACGGCTTTGGGTTTCATATAGGAAATAATATTGCAGCAGCATTCATTTAAATTGAATATATTCCTTCAGAATTTTGGGATAACAAAACTTAGAGTTTAGGATCCAGACAAAACCATAAAGTATTTTCACAGAATTAGTAAGGAGAGATATACTGCCATCTGTTAAGTTTCTACCTAGGAGTTTTAAGAGACTATCTTTCCTTGGCAGGATTCACAAAAATCAATGAATTAAATCTGGAGCACAATCTATTAATTTACTCAGAATAGTGGTACCAACTTTAGAGAGCATGTTAAACACTGGCAGTGGAGTTACTTTTTTGGATAAAACTCTAAATGTCAACTTTCTAGCAATTTTACATTGCTGGCCATTCTGTAACTGTGATGAGGTTCCTCCTAATTTACACTAACATAGATGAAATTAAAATAAAGATCAAATGTTTTCACAGATTGAGTAACTTATTTCCCTGTGGCAGCTTCTTTGTCTGGCCAAGAAGAGAGAGAGCAAAGGTTGCGCCATCTGGCAAATCAGAACACCTCTTTAAGATGTTCTCCTCCATTCCTGCTTCATGAAAAGAAGAAAGAAAATAAACTAAAATAATAAAGTAGTGCCATCACAACTGGCAGTCTTGATGAGGAAGTCTCTATAAAGGGGTCAAACAGCAAGGCTGAGGGCTGAAACACAGAGAAAAAGCTATTTTACATTCTAGGCAGCTTCTGAAATTGAGTACTGGTTTTAAAGAAGCAGTGTGGCAGGGAAGGTGATGGAGCTGCCCACAGTTCTGCCTCTATTTCCAACAAATTTTTATAAACATTGAATTTCCAAGGAATTTTTTTCAAACTGGAAAGTGAGCAGAAAAAAACACATTACAAATTATTGAAAAGAGTTATTTGAAATGTTTATATGACATTAATGAATTGTTTACCTGATTGGAAAACTATGGACTAGTATGAAGTTCATAAGCCCAAAAACAGCATAATTTGTGAGATTGGTGGCTTTGGAAGTATGAATGGGTGATGAGCAGTTACAGAATGTGTATCTCATCTGCAGAATTTGAAAGAGAATTTATTAAGACAGTGTTTTGCAAAGAAAAAAAATCCTGTAGAATAAATTTGCAAGAGAAGAAAGGAAGAAGGAATTAAGACTGCCCTAGTGGCTTGTAGTGAGAGGTGCAAAGCAGGGAAAGAGATCAAGCAGGTATGATATGGGATGAAGCATTTAGAATTGCAAGAGCAGAAAAGGGAGGATCTAGAAAACAACAGAAAAAGATTACTTGGATGCATGAAAGTTTGGATGGGTTAAATACAAGGAGGGCTACTGAGACAAACAAAGATTTTAAATAAAAGATGGGATTTTCCTTGATCCATAAATTCCACCACTTTAATTCTAACATTAGCACAGCTAATGCATCTAACTAAAAAGACATGGTGCTGTTTGTTTGTCATACAATTAGGAGTGCGGGGGGAGGGATGCTAATGGCTGAGCAACAAAGTTTGAAAAATAAAACCATTCCAGGACAGAGACCCAGCCCCAGACTTCTCCAGATTCACCCATGCTAACTTTTCCTTCTTGCTGTGTGTTTTTGACCTCTGTTGCTTTTGCAGGTGACAGCATTAAGATTCCAGAAGGCACAGGGGGGGCATTGAAATTCCCTGCAAGCTTTGAATCTCTCTCCATTGATCGGTGTGTCAGGCCATGATGCAGCCATGCACAGATGTTACACAACTGCAGCAGCAGGTTGCAGAACTCTAAAAATATTTGGATTTAATTGAAAAAAAAAAAAAAAAAAAAAAAAAAGGTAAATGTTTTAAGCCCTTTGTTTAATGCCCCAGCTTCCCCTCTGGCATAAAACGGTGGTTGTTGTAGCAAGAAGGTGGCTTATTCTTTTTGGAGACTACAATTGATTCGCACAGAATTTGAAAGGGGGAAAAAAAAAAGAACAGAAAACATGGCATCTGAAAAATAGCGTCGACAGAAGAAGAAAGAGGAAAGCAGACACTTGAGAAATTTTTCAAGCATGATTCTTTGTCTTCTTGAACTCTGATTTAAAGGTTGCTTAGCAACAGTGGCAGTAACAGCTGGGACACCCTTGATCTTGTTGTGTAAACTATTAAAAATAGGTGATGGAAAGTAGCACCATGGAAACAATGACAATTCTGAAGCAGGTGTCTGCAGTGCTGCTTTTCAGCTTAATGTCAGAGGTGTAAATTACAAAATTTATTTCTCCCTTTAATCTGAATTTTTAGAAAGAAAGAAATCCTTATATTCCCAAAATTAAGACTGAAGATTACATTATTCCATTTGTGGCACTGACTCCCGATTATTGCTTTATATGCTCTCTTGCCAGAACCTTTAAAGGATCTTCATTTCCAGAGACTGAGGTAATTTCACCCCAGTGAATCACTAAAGCAGTCCTTCAGCAAGGGTCATAACTGGTATTTACAGTATTAACCTCAGCTATGAAAGGATCATAACCCTGATTTCAGTTGGACAGTTTAGCTAAAGCCTCACCCAGAATTACTATTATTAAAATCATAATCTGAAAATGCATACCTTATATAGGGCTAATAATCATAGCTAGGATTAATAAACACAGCTATTGGAAACAGCAACCCTCATTCTAAAAACATTTAGAAACCCAGGGTCAAGTTTTTCTTAATGTGACTAGTAAATCTATGGCATGCAAAAGAGGACCAATTCTCAGAAAGAGGCATTGTCTGCCCTTTGAAATAGCCTCCTTTTAGGGCTCTTTAATTCAATATGCATGTTAAAGCAGGCAAACTTCCTTTAAAAATATGGGAGAGTATATTTTATGAGGCTAAGGATATTGAGTGTGAAAAAAACGCTCTGCATTATTAGTGAGATTTTTATGCACTGTTAAGTTAAAATATTAGAAAAGAGAAAAAATATTCCTAACCCATGTGATAGCTGTATTTTACATTTTCTTTATTTTTTATGCATTTGGAATGAGAGATAAATAGAGTCAAACACTCAAAAAGGCTTAGGGGTCTATGTCATTTTGACATCTTTGTCCTTATTCCATCATGGGTGTTCCTGCATTCTGATTTACTAAAAATCACCAATTGCACAATTGTAACAAAGAACTATATGGAAAAAAAAAAAAATAAATAATTGCTCAATAAAACCAGCTATGACTCTAAATAACAACTACTTAGGGTTATTCTGACCTACCAAAACATCTCCAACTCATTACTGCAATATTTTTAAAGAATTCAGCTTAATTTTTTAATGCTTCTTATGAAATCAATAATTATTCTTTCCTTTGAGCATCTTTTCTGCTCCTGACATTCGTACTTTGCTAAAGTAATATCTTCTATTAGTCTTGCTTTTGCTTATCTTGGAAGAGAGAAATTAGGTACTAGAATGAATAATTTTGATATTATGTTGTAGTGCACTGTACTATTTTTAGAAGACATCCTACACTGCGGAAGGACAGAGCTGACATGCAATATCGTTGCTTCCTGAGGAATTAACTTCTTTTGCAACCTGGATGTAAAGGAAATAGTGGGTATAAACCTTACAATTTTTGGTTTACAGCAAATTTCACAGAAACCTTTACTGCTATCTTGCTTGGATTGGCATTTCTACAGTACCAGAGAATGCTTTGGTTTGGAGGGGAGCTCAAAGATCATCCAGTTCCAGCCCTCCTGTCATGGGCAGGGCTGACACACAACTGGATCAGGTTGTTCTGGGTATAGGGTAGCATGAAAGTCACAGACTGTTTCTTCTAATCTACTTTAGTTTTACGTACTTTCATATATTGCTAGGCAGGACAATTACAGGCACAGGCACATTCAAATAGTCAAACTGACACTGGGCTGCATTTGAAAGAACATAGGAGTATTAAACCTTTGTGCTCAGCACCCATTTCTTCAAAGACTCTTCTGTAGTGTGCAAGAATGATGTACTATCCAAGCAGATAGACTTGTCTTCCTGACCTCCATGAATTAAACTAAGTGCCAGAACTGACTTCACGGAAATCTGTTCTTTCCAATACTTTCATAGGCGCTATTCTACAATAATCTACCAATATTGAATTATTTATTTTGCTCGAATTATTTTGTGAAATAATGTATTGGATTTCATTTGTCTGCCCTGTATGAAAAGCAGCCTGTCCCCCTCTGCAATTTAGATGAATGGGGAGCTGTACAAAAACGTAGAATTTATTTTCAGTATTCTGTCATTTAGATCTAATTTGTAGCAGCCAATTCGCAAAGAAATCTTTAAAAAGTTTGATTGAGGAATTTAAGTAATGTGACTTATTTTAATTTTTGGCCTATCCAAAGGTTGGGATGACATCTACAGTATGAGGGAGTAAAAAAGAGAATTTTAATTTTTAACCTGAGTTTTACTCTAGTCTATAAAATCATCTGAAGTAACTGGAATCACCTAAGGAATAAAACAGCATAATTGGCTATAATACAGTTACAGATTAAGAAAACTTTTCAAAACCTTTATCCAGTGCTGAGAAAGTGTAATGGAAATTGATAAATATTCCTTTAAGTATTTTGGGGAGAATAAAACTTATGACAAATGTGACTAATCTATGTCTTCAAGCATCTATTTTAACAAATCCTTCCTTAAGTTATGCAAAAAATATGCAAGTTTAAAGAATTTATCATAGAATATCAAGGTGTTACAAGCTGCCTTTACTACTTGCTAACGTCCTAAGCTTTTTGAGATTCCCGAATTTCTGTATGCAGTCCTAAGTTTTTTGAGATTCCTGAATTTCTGTATGCACAAAAATATTTTACTCTAACAACAGCCCTAGCCATTAAGGTAGGATATCATAGCCAAAGAACTCCATTTTAAAGGATGATTATTAATTAGTAAAATATTTTAGTACTCCACCATTAGCATACCAAAGCACTAGAAATTTCTAAATATGAAGGAGTAAGTCTCCAGGTTATGTGTTTTAAAGGAAAGTTTTCAACTGAAATCTTCTCATAAGTATATCCTCTTAATTGGAGGAATTTGAGGAATAAATCCAAGGGAGAGATAATTTCAGTGTTTCTATTATTAGCTAAATGTTTCTTTAGATCCTTTTGAACTATTTAGCAATGCTATGTTTTTCTGGGAATTCATACTTTAGACACAATTTTCCATAGCTTTTTATATGCCTCTAAAATCCTATTTTCTTCCTTTTTCCTTATTTGCCACTCACATAAAGAGCCCATGTGTTAGGAGCTAAAAATTTTCTGGGTTCAGTACAAGATTACTAATAAAATCTGGGAATTTAGGGCAATCATGGATCTACTGTGGTCTCTACCAATCCCTTCTAAGCACAAGATATACCTGACCTCTAGAAACACATTAAAAAGACCTACCACAACAACATACCTCATTGAACAAGGTTTTCTTTATTCAAAGGAGCTCAGGAGAACATCTAAAGCTACAGAGGTCCATCATGTTGCTCAATGTACTGCTGTGATGGTCTGCATTTCCAGTAAGGGAAAAATAAGAGCAGTGAAATCCAAGGCTACCTGTTGGGGCTGAAACATCCTCTAATTGATCATATTGCTTGGCAGAAGAGCTGCCTGAAGGCTTTTCATGTGAGACTAGAAACTTTAGCTCAGCTATTCTCTCCTGTGTTTGTACAACATGAAGGATTATGTCCTTGATTTAACAAGGGGAACGCCCTGAAGCTGCCCTCTGAAAATGAAATAAAACCAAAATAGTCACAGTGTACACGGTATTAAAAATCTTCCCATATGACTCCTCCACTTTGGCAGTGTTCATCATGTTTTTGCCTGTCTCGTACTGCTAAAATTGATCACTAGGGTGGAATTGAATGGGAATGAGAGTCTTAGAAAGGAGATCAGTCATCTTGTCATCCACAAAATCTTGTTGCTTTAGGTTTCTGTGGGTTTTTGAGATCAGCCCAGAGTTGTGGGACAGACTGGGGGCTGAACCCTGACCAAGGCTGAAGTGGCATCTCCGTGCCCCAAGGAAAGGGTAGCTCAGGGGACTCAGGTAGGGCTGGTCCCATAACATCTGTGGGTACACTCTGGGCCCTGAAGTCTTTCTCCTCTGACAGGTGAGAAATTTCCCATCTTTACTCCAGTCTCCATCCTCCACTCCCTCTCTTCCAGCCTCTCTGTCTATATTTGCTGGATTCAGCATTTTCAGGATCTTTGTGTGAGACTGTTTTCTGTACATGCTAGCAAATAAACATATGGAGCAGCCCAACAAGCCCATGCTCTTGCTGATTTCACTGCCTGCTGGGCAGTATAATGAACTACCAAATAAACTGTGCGCCAGCAAAATTTTGAGATTAATGCTTAAAAAAATTAAGCTTAAGGACAGTAATGAAAGAGTTGAAAGCTGGACTAACCATATTCCATACTTCTCAGACAAGATGTATTTTATTCCTGCTATGCCTTGACAAGTATCTTCCCACCAGGACTGCAGTTTGCAATGTAGAAATTAATCAGATGTTCAAGATAATTAAAAACACATTTCTAAGTGCTGTTGGGAAAGAGAGATGTGGAATGAAGGGACAAGTTCTTAAATGGACTTACAGACAATGGTTTTACAGTTCAGTTCCCCTGAGCATCCCCATTAAAATGAATCTTAAAGTAACTTTCAATCTCTTTGCAAATTTACAGTATCAGCAAAACAATTATGGACACTTTTCTCAAATGGAATGCACATTAAAAGATTGGGGATTTTGGTTTTTTTCTTTGCTTCTTTTTTTTTTTTTTTCTTCCCTCAGTAGCAACATTTAAGACAGAAGTGAGTGGAAAAAAATTTATTCACAAGAAAAAGAAAAGCATAAATAAAAAAATAGAGTTTCATGAGGATGTATTAGACATTTAGAGGCAAACATGCACAGTAGAAAGTCATTTTCAGGAGGGATATTGGGACTACTAACCTAACAACAACCCTAAGTCAAAAAGTCTCCAGAAATACATCTGTGACCTGAAACCTGTGAGCCTGGGGAGAGTCCAAGAGGCCTTTGATGAGATAGAGATGGCCACCCCTTCACCTTTGCACAAGTTAGGGAAATGGTGAATCTACTGTGGGATTTGCATAGGAACTTTCACCCCATCCTCCCAAAAGATAGGAAGTGTTTCCGTTGCTCTCCTCTTATGTGTTTTCCCAGGGAATGAGCTATTGGAAGCATTAGGATTTGCTTCCAAAAACCTTCCAAAGATTCATGTGACTATTTTTGGAAAAAAATCCATCCCTTGATATTTTTTCACTGAGATGATTATGCCATTTTAGTGCTCTGAAATAAAAATATATGCATGTGTTTAGCCCAAGAAAAGAAAAAGAAGGGTGATCTTTCAAACCCAGAAGAGCAAATTATGCTTTCAGTAACATTATTGCCACATTACATATCTATTGAAAAGATTACTTATTTGTCTGCTTGGGTATTTTTTTATTATTATTATTATAAATTTTATTTTTAGAATATCTTGCTCTTTTCAAGGCTCATTGTCCCTTCTGGCACTGAAACTACATAACACTGAATATGTGTGACACCACATTAATTTCCATATTGGAGGATTAGGCTATTACAAACATGGGATTAGGCCCACTTGAAGGATCAAAGCAAAAAGAAAGTGAGATGTGAAGAATTTTTTTACTTTTTTGCCAAGCAAACAAATATTGAGGATAACGGGGCAAAAAAGAGAGCAACTGCCCAAGTGAATTTTTATAATTTAACTTGAATTCCTGATCCTGAACTAAAAATATTGGATTTTATCTTATATATATTTTACCAGTAGAAAAACTCTCTGTTGTTTGTTTTCTTTTGTTTTCCACTGCAGCACTGTTATTCATACAGAAACCAATACAGAATCTGAAACAATATCCTGAGGCCATTTTCATACAATTTAGCATCTTGTATTCATGTGCATCATCGAACAGCTACACTTCCCATTCACGTTGCTAAGTTATTGCAGTACATTTGTGGTTGATTTTTCCATTGATGCTAGACCAGTATATACTTAGCAGTGAATAACTTATTCCATGAATTCAACCTCATTTTCCTTTTTTGAAATGTCCACAAATAGATAAAAACATACCCCTTATTCCATTTCACAGTGGAATAAAGAAAAACTTTCTGTTTTAAACTCAATAGGTTTGTACCTTTCTGCAATTATTCCATAATTTAGTTTGGATATTAAGCAATAATTTCCATCTTTTTAATAATTTGTATCAAAAATGTTACCATTTCAGGATGAAAGATTCATCTGATACAAAACTAGTATAAATTTCTTGAATATAGAAGTGACTTCTTTGGGGGGCCGAAAAAAGGAAACTGAAGCAGCATGATATGTGTCGAGACAATCTGGACAAAAGACAAAACTGTAAGAGAAATAAAGTGCTATGAGCCTAAAAAAACCCCCTACATTATCTCTCTTAAGGAAAATGTTTACATGTAGCCCCCATCTCCCTTAAGTGAGGTTATGATTTCCTTCTTAATGGAAATGCTGGGTCAGTAATCTTTGGCTCTTGACAAAGCCAAAGAGCTCTAATTGATTCAGAAAAGGTAGGAAGAGAAATATGATTTTCACATTTCTTTTTCACATTACTTCTCTTTGTTAAGCTGTACCAAATACTGTCTACTTTGTTGTCTAAGCAATCATCTGATTTGCTTCCACATTTGAACATGGTAAATCAATCTACATGCAACAATGTCTTATTTCATTGAAAATTTCCATAGCAGGTCCGAAAATGTATTTATTTAAATTTAAATGTATTCTTTATGATCTACCTCCTTACACAAGTACCACATTCCTTGAAGATTAATAAAAAATGCCTGTCAAACACTCAGAAAAGCAAACATAATGATTAATCACTTTTAACTATCTCTTAATTTTTTGTCCATCTGGAAGCATTACCAAGAATATTTAGGTACTCTATTTAGCTGGAGGATAATAGGATGAGGGAGGCTTCTCTCATTCACAGTAGGGTGAACAACAGAGGTGTTTATATGGGCTTGTAGGCACGTGTGATTCTATGGTCCTGTGATTCTGTTTGCATCAGTTCCTTATAAGTGACCATGCATGTGTGGGAAATTATGTTTGAAAACAGTGATGATGTGATATGTACTAGGCAGCATCCACTTTACAGTTTAGAGCATGTATTACAGCCAATAATTAGCTCAGATAAAAAAAAAAGTGAATGAACAGCAAATGCAATTTGCTGTTTACTAGACTGAGCCCCATTCACTAAAATGACCAAAATATTTCCTCATATACCTCCAAATTTGATAAATAAAAGTTGCCTTTGAATTAACTTTGCAAATCAGATTTCCACACCATTAGTAAATTAAAAGTATATGGTGCCAATGGATGACTGACAGAACCACCAACAAATCTAATTGTGTATGGAACTCGAAGATCTCACTGGAGAGTCCTTCATTGAAAATAATTATGTGCACTTCAGTCTGTGCACTCCAGGCAGCAGAGTCTTGAGAGCTTAAAAGTTAAAAAAAAAAAAAAAAAAAAGAAGAAATGAAAGCAAGAAAGAGTGAGTGAGAGCATTTTCTTGCCAGGCATATTTATCCAAGCTCATAGCTCAAGATTAATCCACAAGGGCATAGAAGCAGAAGATTAACGAACTAAAGACAGTCTTCATTCCTTGCTGAATTTTATTTTTACTTTGAAGCTATTTGAAGGAATACATCCATAATATTGCATTCTGTCAAGCACAAGCCATTGTTCATGAAACAGATGTCCAATACATTTGTATCATCTGTGTAGTGGCACACACATACAATTGCACAATGGAAGCTATATTCTCACAGAAGCTGCAGAGGAATTTATCATATGTGAGTAAGACATCAAAAAAAAAATCCCATTTGCCTTGTTTTCAAGCATACTAGAATTAGGGCTATATTTACACTGAGGAGGGTATGGAAATTTTTATGGAACACAGCATTCACAAGGGGTTATGAAGCAACAGGATAAATTCCTCACTTATTGAAAGTTTCAGGAATTATACAAATCATGTAATCTCTAAGTATGCACAACAGAGTAAGAACAGAAAATTTAAAATGCAGCAATTATTAAAGTTTGATCTTAAAATATAGAATCACAGAATATGGTTAGTCAAAGGGACCCATGCATGAGTATCACCAGTGCTTAAGTGAATGGTCCATATAGAGATTGAACCCAAAATCTCAGTATATTTAGCAGCAGGCTCTAACCAACTGAGCTAATCTTTAAGAGGCACTCAGTCAGTCAGGTAGTAGGAATGTGCTCCAAAGACACTCATACAGCCTTACACTGCAGACCAAAAATTCAGCTGAATAAAATTAACTACAGGTGTACACATATAGACAACTAAAGGTTCAAAGTAGAAAGCAACACATCAAAGAATTTTCTACAAACCAGAAATTATTTGCTTAGTTCTAATAATGCACTGGTGGTTTCTCAGCTCCTTTTGATTTTGTATTACTGTTCTATGGCTAAAAGAACAAAAAAACACCAAAAAACCCAAACCAAAAAACCCACCTATTTTTATTTGAAATAAAAGTAAAATTATAGTATACAGAAAGCATCTCATGTACATTGCCAAAAAAAGTATGAAATGGGCTCTGAAATGAACTAAGTCTTAAGAAAAGTGATGGGAGAGGAAAACTGCCATAAATAATGCAATAACTTTGACTTGTCTGAGATAGAATAATTTTCTACTCATTCACGAAATCAAAAATACCAAAAGGAGAGCATTGATTTTGGTAATGGAAAATGCATGAGAAAGATAAGACCCAGATGACTTAAAGGTCTATATAGATTAAGGTAACTTGCACATGTTTGATCACAGAAAAAGATTTCTGGAAAATGAACATATACAGGAACATCAGAATGTAGATCTTCAGTCCCTGCTGGACCAGTCCTCTACCCTGAATTGCTTTTCAAAATTCATCACAACAAGACTACTGCTATGTGCAATGTATTATTCTTGTCCTCACACAGTTGTTCTGGGGCAGTTTATATTTAGTTCAACAACGTCCTAGAAAATCAAGAGGTTTTGGAAGTGGAACAGCTTAGTACAGACCTTCTCAACATGACATATAAGTGGTCTCTTCCTTGAGTACTTTCTCATTTAAATTATGTCATGCAAAACCAAGGAGAATTTGTGGTTTTAATCTGGAAAGGAGATTCAGGGATGAATGAAACATCTAGATATTGTACATGTTAGCTTTCTCAATGAAACTGCAAAATTTAGCCAAGATGCAAGACACATAGGTGAAGTCAGGATCTACTTCAAGAAATGATAAAATTTTCTGCTAAGTCAGTGGAAGAAGAATTTCACACTATACACTGCCAGTCCCTCTCCAACAGAACAGTGATAAGCAATTGCTTATGAGCACCAAATATTCAAGTATTAACTGTTGTGCAAGTAAACTGCATGTGAAAAAAACACAAATTGGGTATAAGAATAACAACAGCAATTTTTTTTTTTAAATACGTATGGATAATCTTTTAAGAAATGCAGTACTGTATTCAAGACATTTATTGCTTTTGGAGGAGTAAACATACAAGAAGGTTATGCTCTTTTTGTGCCCCAGATGTTGTAGAAGAGAACTAAGGAAACCCTTGTGCTGGTTTGGGCTGGGATAGAGTTAAATTTCTTTGGAGTAGCCAGTATGGGGCTGTGTTTCAACATTCAACATTTCAGGGATGTTTTCATTACTGCTGAGCAGCACTTGCACAATGTCAAGGCCTTTTCTGCTTCTCACACCACTCCACCAGCAGAATGCTGGGGGTGCACAAGGAACTGGGAAGAGACATAGTCAGGATAGCTGGTCTCATACTGTGTGATGTCATGCCCAGCATATAAAGCTGGAGGAAGAAGAAGGAAGGGGTGATGGTGTTTTGTCTCCCCAAACAAGTTACTTGCTTTATTTTGCTCTTCGCTTTCTTGCACAGCTTTTGCTTTCCCTATCCCAATTCATGACTTTTCTCACTTTTACTCTTCTGGTTCTCTTCTCCATCCCACCAAGTGATAGTGAGTGAGTGGATGTGAGGGACTGAGTGGCAGTTAGGGTTAAACCACAACAGCCCCTTAGACAAAAAGCACTTATTACTATTATCTGGAAAAAAAACCCCTAAAACTCTGAAATTATGCCAAATATAAGCACTGCAAACCTGTCTAATTCAGTGGAAAACAGAAGCCAAATGATGGTAATGTATTTGGACAGATAAGTATTGGTCTCAACATCAAATATTCTTCCTATTCCATGGAACTGCACTGTCAGAGCATGTTCTATGTAGGATTGTCCCTGAATCACAACCAGAAGGACAAATGATTGCCTAGGCCCTGATGAGAATTTTAGTATCTAAAGTAAAAGTGAGAGCATAAAATTATTTCATTGTTTCACACAAACTGGATATATAATACTATAAAATTATCAATATTTTTGTTTTGTCAATATATTTTCTTTGAACCATATATACATATTAATGGCCTTAGCCATACAGAATGTCTCTACAAATACATCTGGCTTCTACAGCACCATTCCATTTCATCTTCTTTACAACTTCAACATCTCATGCAATGCTGCTTAATAGCTGTAATAAAGTGATTCCATGCAGGAAAGTGACAAAAGCACATTCTGGCAGGAAACAGAAAGCAACCTTTGCTTGTGGTCTTCTTGACATACTCTGTACATGGAGAACCTGATAATTTTCTTTGCCATATGCTTTACAGTTTTGTGACAATTCCTGATTTTCATGTCAGACCAGAGCAAAAAAATCTATTATTGTGGCTTAGATCCAGCATAGGAAATACTGTAGCAAGAAAATATTTTGAAGAACAAAGAAAGTATAAACAAAACATGGTTCTGTGAGTTAAGACATGAGAGACAGATTCAATAGGAGTCCAAATTGCTCCTTACCTAATCATGTAAGATGTGTTTTGCATAAAGCATTTGATATTTTATCTTTTATTTCAGGCTTTGCATAACCTTTCATATATGATATGATATTCTTTTTGTTGTTATTTTATTTTTTCTTTTAATGCCTTTTTTTTGCTTTGAAAGTACATGAGTGCACTGGCATTTAGCTCTAAGGTTGTGCAAATTCTACGCAGTTAACTAGAAGTAAATACTTTGGTATTTTTATAGAAGCGTGAATATATGCAAATCCCTTGGGCACTGCAAAGATAGGAAAGGTTCTAACCCACTTATTAAAAATTCTGCATATATGATGGGCACACACACAAACTGGGCAAACTTTGAGGTCAAATTCCTGTAGACAGCATTTTCTACAGATCTCAAATACACCTACCTGTTCTCCAGGTTACTTCTTCAATTAGAGAGCTTAGAGTTTTTTAGAAGGTTGCACTATGCATGGCTGACATCTTAGACACATCTTAGGTACCATCACCCAGGCAAGATGTTATGTCTGTGAATTCAGTTCAAGGGCATATTCAAAATATTCTTCTAACATGCTCTTTGTATTATTCTTAGGTTTGTTAAATAATTTTTAGTCTCTTCCTGCCACTCTGTCAATTCATTCACAATTTTTAGAAGACTGTTAAACAAACTCACTTATCAGTAATCACATTGTCACTTAAAAATAACAGCAGCAACAACTCAAATGGGAGAGAAATAGTTCCCCATCAGACAAAGTCTCGTGGTCATAGCCATTAGCTGCACGTTACCTTACACAGAAGAAAAACTTGTGCACAACAGAAGGTTTCCTACTGATTCCAGCAGCTAGAAACTTGAACTCATCCCTGCAAGATAAAGCTACAAAAAGCAAAGAAATTCCAGTTTTTATACAGTGGCCATGGCAACAAAATCATGGACATTAAGCAAATGAATTCTTAATGAAACTGAGGGAAACAGAGACGGGTTTCCTAGAAACTGGATTAATTCTGGGACTTCAGGACAAAATTTTGAAATCCCATCTCATTTATGTTGGGGCCTTCCTAGATATCTGATCACCTCTATGCCCAAAAGTAAACTGAACTCCACTTCCTGTATATATGGTGATTGGTATGTTTTCTCAGGCGGGTAGAAACTTTTTTGAGGTTTCCCAACTTGCATTCTGTCTGGAAACAAATGACTTTAGTTGAGCAACTGGATAGCCATGTGGTCTTTAACTTTACAAGGTTTTAAGAGGAAAAGGTTGCATTTATCTCACGGGTGCTGGCATGGATGTTGGAAAAGGCTTGAAGGAAGCTGAACATTGTCTTACTGTCCACTGATAATAGAATGAATGTATTCTTACTATCTTCTTGGTATTGTACACAAAGTCAGCCCAAAGATATCTGAGGAGTTCTACAGATACAAAAATACTGACTGCTAGAACTCCTAATCCTAAGCGTAGGCTCTAGTTCAGCTCAAGCTCTTGATTCCTGTCATTACTTGGGGTGATAGACCACATTGGGGATCCATAAAAAGAAGCCCAAAGAGAGTGAATTTGAAAAGATGCAAATATATGTGTTATTATATGATGTAACATCAGTAACATAGCTAGTGCAGACCAAGATCTATAGCACTGCCAAATGTGTTTCATCTCCTCAAGGAGTTTGGAAACAGACCACTGTAACACCACCATTCTGTGTGGGTCATTAGAGTGACACCTTGGACTGGCTACCTAGAACAGAGGCTAGACAGAGAATAAAGTATTTATCAAAGGCCTTTAACAGAGACACCTTGGGCAGTGCAGGAGCCTTGCAGAGGCTACACCCAAGATGGATGACAGTCACGAGTTTTTTAGGCCAATGTAAGATTGGCCTGTTTGCATATCAGGGGTTAATTGTCCAATTACAGTTTCAGGTAATAAAGTCACATTCTCCCAGTTTGCCCCCTCCCCAATTTACTTTGGTTTATACTTTTTGGGGCTGAGGCTGTGCTGATGACCTTGGTCCTCAGGCCTGGAAGGATTGTTTTGTCTGATCAAACTGTGAGGAACACTCTATATGGCATTCAGAGCTATACATTAATGCTGTACGGGATCTGGAAAATATTTTAAAAAAACTAAATAAAAAAAAGCTAAAATTAAAGGCATCAAGACAATGCCTGGAAAAAATGGGAGATGCTTTCCACCACAGCAGCAAGCATGAAGAACTTCCCAAGCTGAATTACTGTGTAAAGTTTTCTAGACCTCTGGCTTAAGACCAATACTCTGGTTGGCATATCCAGGTATTGAGTCCTATGGAAAAAGTGTGGATGAAGAGATAACACACTGGGCTCTCGATAAATTCTGATAGAACTAGCAATTCTACATAAAATAAGCATATGGAGAGAGAATCTTAAGACCCTATAAATTTTTGCTGCAGAGCTAGGTATCAGAGGTAATATTCACTCTAATGATTACCCTAGATCAGCCTTTTTCTTTCTAAAAAAGGAAAAGGTTTAGAGATAGAAAGACTTTATTGCTCATACAGGAGTAAGATTTCCCTTACACTGGTAGTGATAAATGGGCAGTGTTGCTCTTCCCAAAACATATGTGAATTAGATGCAGGATGACAGGATAAAACAGCAGTAAAATTAATTAAACAAATAAACAAAAAAATGTACTCAGTGATGGAAAGAGGAAATTGAAAAAGCAAAAAAAATCTGCTTAGTAAAGAATGATGACAAAAAGTACTTTATTTCCTAATTCTGCATTGCATGCAGTATTGTTTCAGAAGAGAACCTTTCCAAAACAAAGTGCTAGTAATAAAATTGTGCATTAGAGAATTTAGCAATATTTTTTCAGGGCAGTTCCTTGCATATGTGATGACATCAAGTACATTACAAAATAGAGACTGATTTAAATTATTGCAGATATTACATCTTGAAATGTCACTAATGTTTTCACTAAGGTTCAATTTCAAGCAATTTATAATTGCATTTTCATATATAATTATCATATTTCATTACAGAAAATGATTGTCAACCAAGAATTATAAAAAAAACTTTGGAAATTAGAGTATCATATGCTTTTTAAATAAAAGGTAGGTGTTAGAGTTTCAGAGGGGTTTATGGATTTAATATAGCTAAGGAAATATTTTGTAAAGAAATGTTCAAGAAGAGTAAAACAAGAGATGTTCTTAATTAAGAGAAAGTTGTGTTTAAAAAATAAGATGATTCAGAGAACACATGTGAAAACTAGTGTCAACTAAAAAAGCTAAGAATCCACACGATACTGTAAATATTAAACAGAATGCTTAACCTGAAAAATTAACCAGATGAATCAGCACTGATGCTTTGGAAACTCATTTGTTGAATCTTCTGGAAATACCAGAACGCTAATTGATGAGATTTGAGTGTATTGTCACAAGAAATGGGAGATATCCTTTAATTCTAAGAGATGAAACTTCATTGACATCATGCCTGAGCTCTATATTCAAATTATTTTCTCTCTATTATTAACAAGTGTTTTTAATTGGAACCTTCACTTTATAAATTAGGGGACAATCCTGCAAGATTCTGAACACTACTGAGTGATTCTAAGAATACTGAATTTTAAAGCAATTGAAGAAAAACATCAACTTTCAGTATGTCTTTTGAAATTAAATATGCATTTTAAGCATTCAGATTTCTGTACGCATGGTCAGAAATTGGTGTACATGGTTTATACATTGTGCTCGTGCTCACTCGGCTTAGAGGAAAGCCACAGCTGAGTGACTTGATTTCCTTCATTTAACAATAACTACTAAAGACAACTAGAGCGTAGCATGCTGCAATATCAACTTGCACCTACCTGAATAGGCACAGCTTTTTCATTCACTCTCAGTGCTGTATCTGGCAACCTTTTGAGTGTTCAATATACATTCCAGTCCACACAATACAATAAAATCATGAGATTAAATCTGACAAGTGAACATTTTTTTTTCAAGGAAAAAATATCTGCATACAAAAATTGTATTAAAAAATTATCATTAAGACAGTTGCAAGTATCTTCTCCATAAACAACAGTAAGAGAAGCTCCCTGAATAACTGTGAATTTTATAATAGCTTCAGAAAAATAACCATATTTTATATATTAGATGGCTGTGCTCTTTATAGCACTACATAGAATAGGACTGATTGTACCTATCAGTCTCAAGGAGTACCAAAACAGAATGCAGTATTTCTTCCTTAAATTATTTTAAACTGTTTTTGTGTTGCACACACTTTTAAGGATTTTCCAGGCTCTATAAGAGAAACAAACATATGTGACTGCTACTATGATAGTTTCATGACTCTAAATAAAATAAAGTACATGAGGTACCAGTTCAAATATAGAAACCTAAAAAAAGTATCCAACCTGAAATTGATTTGTACAGGCTTATTATTTTAAATTTTTAAATTTGGAATTACTGTGATAAAACTTATTTCATAAGGCATAAACATATTTATGTATTGCTTGTGTTATGTTGCATATAGCAATCATTTTCAATATTTGACTGTTTTCTTCTATTAGCATAAGGCTTCAATATTAATCTGTGTAAGTAATATTGACTAGAAACTTTTCAGGAAAGTAACGAAACCAATGGAAAGCAGATATTTTTTTCCCCAGGAAGAAATCGTTAATCACTGGGTATTGATCACAGGCACAGGAAAGTTGATTATCACCTAGTAATTAATAAATTCTGTTTCATAGAAGTGGACTCACAGAGAAAGAAAGCTTCTATAACAAGAGAGTTTCAGAATTTAAAAAGACAATAAAAGTGAATAATTTTTGGAACAATGAATACAGCAGAACAATGATTTTTGGGTAATATTAAACTTCTGAGCTAATTCCTTAAATTGAATTATGATGGATTAGGGATTAGAAGATTCAAAATCAATTTGAAATTAATCTACACACAGAGAATAAGTGGCATTTCTGATGCCAGAAATTCTTAACAGTGTTCTGCTCAGGGATAAAATTTGATACACTAACTTGAAACACCGTTCCTATGCCCAAGATTTTGAGTATTAGTCCTTTAGAAGACTAAATATTTGGAGTATAACACTAAATGAAAAATTGCTTCAGGGTCTTTGATGCATATTCTATAGATTCAAACTATAAAAAATTCTGTCATCTGGAGAGATACTTGCTGCTAAGGTCTGTATTAACATGACAGGGGACAACTGTTTCAAGTATAGAGGGTGGATTGAGACTGGATATGAAGGAGAAATTTTTTATGATAAGCATGGTGGGGCATCTGGATGCCTTATACCAGGATGTGTTCAAGGTCACATTGGAAGAGACTTTGAGCAATCTGGTCAAATCTGGTAAAAGATCTTCCTGCCCAAAGCAGGGCATTTGGAATAGGTGATCTTTAAATGTTCTTTTGGACCCCAACTATTATGTGCTTCTATGACTCTACAAATTTTTTTTTGCTGTGAATTATTATTTTTGTGATTTCTTCTCTAATGTGCTCCTGAAAATCTTGATAACAGCATTTAACTAAGACACACATTGTAGATCTAAACACATTAAAGATCATGAAGAACTTTGCTTTGAGGAGAGTGGGGCTATATCTATACATTATGCAGTATTTCTATTGAAATGACACTTTATGTAAACTTTAATAGAAATAGATCAAAGAATGAAAGTTATGTAAACAGATTAAAATTATCTGCTTTTGGATATATGATTGTTTTAGCACGACTGTGGTACAGCCTGACCCTCTATTTGAAAAGGGCTTGGGATAAATTTGATTTAAATTAAAAACAAACAAACAAATCCAAAACAGAAAAGAATGAAAGTTCAAGGGCAAGGCATAGCTATGTTTCTATCTGGAATGATTTAACAATCACTAGCAGGCTTGCTGCAATAGATAGATTTTTCCAACTTTAGTCTAGGGCTTTCAACACTTGCTCATCTCCCATATTCAATTGTCTTCTATGAGATGAGGGAGGATGTCTCTGACAGCACTTCTTGATTTAATTTTGTTCTGTTGGGCAACAACAGATCAGCCATAGTGCACCCCTGGTGGATTTGTATGAGCTGGGGGATATAGCAATATCCTATTGGATTTTTTGCTATCATAGGCAGGATGCCAGACACAACAGGGAGAATTAATTATTAACAGCGCTGCTATCTTTCCAACTTAGCTTCAAGGCACTATTTTGTTTGCTCTCACTGATGGTGATCATTTCTCAGCTGTTCTGTGTATAATGAACTGCATGTGCCTCTCAGATTTCAGGCCTTAATCTAGCAGGTTATCTGCTGTAGCCACGAATCCTGTCATTCCTGCAGCATCCAGGCGTTGGAGGCTGTGATTTAAACCACAGACCTCTCCAGTGTGACAGCAATATGCACAGGATTTCAGTAAGAGCCTGTTCAGGCAGATCCATGGGACACTGGACAAATACATGAAGGATGCACATTGGGGGACTTTATATATTTATATTATATATATTTTTATATATTCCAAAATAACCAGATAAATTCTATACACTAATGGAGAGAAGTACAAATGCATTGCGTGGACTCACTTGCAGGTGACAACTGCCATTGTTTCAAGAAGGTGACAATTCTATCTCAAGTCTAAAAAGTGTCTCAATACTTAAATTATTTTGAAGAACAAGGGCATATCTGAACAATCTATTTTTTTAATCTGAAAATTGTCCTTTCCAGCGTCTTCAAACATCAGTATTGTAGCACATTTTTTCTCCAGCATCTGCTTAGTATGACATATACATAATTAAAAACTCCCAGATACATATGATAGTCTTTGCATGTTGAAGAATGCATAATAATGTCAATATTGACCTCCTAAATCACACAATGATTAAGAAAATTGTGAAGAAAATTAAATGTGAAAATGAAGAAAAAAATTAGAAACAAGATTTTCAAAATGACCATAAAATCAACAAACAGCATTTTTTCACTAAAAAAAATACTGAGCAATGAAAAACGAGGTTAAAGCTATTTGTCTTCTTAGTACTTATATAACATCAAAGTTATTAATGTGATTGAATAAGAAAAAAAAAGTACCAAGCAATTTTTAAGTGTTAAGGTAGGATTTTCACTGTTCCTATTATGAGGAGCCCCTAGTTTAAGCATATGTTCAAGAACAAACTGAGAGCTGTGTAAGCAATTTCTTCTCAGAAGCAATTGAAATTTCAACCTTTGAACATTTCAAAAGATGTTTCCTCAATAAAAAAAACCACACAAAAAACACATTTTCATTTTAGAAATATGTGTTCAGTTTAGAAAAAAATATCACCTAGTACAAAATAACTTCTTTTGAGAATTTAAATAAGTTAAATTTTGATTTTACTCTTAAAATGATTTATTGGTTTATCTATCCTTAAAATATAATTATTCAAACAATACAAAATTTTTTAAAACCAAACAATGCTAACATGAGTTGGAACACAGTGAAAAAAATCCAACCAAAATTTTATGAAAAATTCCCACAGATAGAGAGACAATGTGACATCCATCAATTGGTATTTTTAAGGGGGAAATCATTATATGTCAAAAATGTTTCTCATCTTCTCTTGAGACTCTTATGAGACTGTCTCAAAGATTAACCTGTTTCATTAGATTAATGGCAATATTCAAGTGTTTTCAAAGGAAGTCTGGGAGCACACCTTCACAGGAGAAACAAAAGAGGATATTTTTCATGTGCCATTTCTCAATTCTTTCTTGTGTATAAGAGGGTAATGAGATGCATATTTGGATTCAAAGTCTGTATTTGAAATGTGCTTTTACAGACTCTGAATTCTTATTTAAAGTTAATAGCAGAAAAGTTCAAATGTGGCACTTACTATTAACTCCATTAAATGTTTAGTAATATTGAATTAAATTCTTGCTCTTATTAATCAGGAATTTTAGTCATAACTTTTACTTATTTAGAATACAACTAAAAATGCTTCTGGATTTTTATTTATAAATTTGTACTTAAAATCATGCTTTTATGTGTTTTGATATACAGAATGAGTTAAGTAGATAACCAAATTAGGAATTTAAAGTTATTTTAAAAGATGTTAAAAATTTCATGTGGTACCACAATGGACTATGTAGCCTTCCATAATCAGATGATAAGGTGGAAGATTTTTGCTATTTTTAATAAGAGATAATACCTAAAGTTTAAAGATTAAAATAAAGAACAAGAGAAAAGTTACAATATTTATTTGTCAGGTCACTATGCTCCCTTCACTCAAGGTATGATTTGAAGTCTTGATATCTTGTCCTTTGCATAATTTCTGCTACAGAAAACAGAATGCTATGGCATGGGAAAATGCACCTTCAGCTCTCAAAAATTCAGGCTGAATGCATTGCATGTATTCATCAGACAATCTAGGATGCAGCTTACAGCGGAGATAATGAAAACAAAAAGTCTAAAAGTTGTTTAGCTTCTCTTTTGGAGGTTGTTTTATGTAAACAGCATCTGAATTCATTATTATATCTTCAGGAGGATGGAGATTCTTTTAAACTTTTAAAAACATTTTAATTCTGGAAATAGCAGTATTGAAGCAATGTAAACCTGACTGTAGGAAGAAATGATGTGTGGAGTTCAATTCTAGCTTGATGTCAAAATAGTTCCTGCCTCATAAAAGTTTGACAAAATGAACTTATCCAGAGCACCTTAACTGAACTTCTGGAGAGGATTCCCTATGTCTATTGCAATATCTGCCTCTCACCAAATACAACAGATAATGTATATGGCATCTATGTAAATTAATTTTTCATCTCGTAATTCTTTCCTTTTATCGTTGCTTTGTAACCTGTTTTGAATTGCTGAGGACAAATGTTGCTATTCAGCAACATATAAACTTCTGGGAGATGTCAGATTAATTTTTTTCAAATATAATTGGCATTTCTGTAAAAATGTTCTATTTTGCCAAAGAGGAACAATACATACCAAAGATATTTTGTGGCAGTACTCCAAAGACTGATGGTATTTTTAGAGCACAGTGGGGCTTTTTAAGAAAAGTGCTATCAAAAGGCCTGGTATTTGCTGAGTAAAAGCAATGGATTGCCTTATTTTCACTTGCATGTTTGTTGAACAAGCTTTGAGTGTTATCATGTGGTTTTATACTTGACTCATTTGTCTATTCATTTCTTTTCATGGAACAAGCCCCAGAGAGCAATAGAGAAAAAAAGATAAATGCATGAGCAATACTATCTGTTCTCAAATGTACACAGAAAAAGAAATGGAAATGATAATTATTCATAGTTTTAAATAACATCTTTTTAATGTCTAACATTTATTTTCAATGTTAGAATCCAATTACATGTAATAATAAAGACCTTTACAGTACAATATCTTTCAGCACAGGGGGCTTATGTAGCCAGTTTCCATCCATTATTTGTACGTTTCAAACTTGTTTAGTACAAGAGTATAATTAAGAAGAAATATAGGAGAATAGAAAACAGTTATGTTTTGTCAAAAATATATACAAATGTAGCATGATACAGGAGAGCACAAAAAGACAGTATTAGAAAAGAAAGCCCAAAGCATTTAACAAAAAAAAAAACCTTTTTCTTCAAGAGAATGCAATAGAAACAGGAGTAAAACAGCCGAGTAACTCAGTTATTTGTGACCTTGTTAAAGATGATCAGAATGAGCACCTGAAATAAACGTCAATATGATCCAAAATACCCCCAAGGGATGCCAGGACTGAGACAAGACAAGCTAACATGTGTCTGTCCTACAAAACTGATGTTGCTGTAGCTACTGCTACAGCTAATATCATCCAGGACACATGAGCTCTATTCAAACAACAAAAGAACAAAACTTATTTTATTCCTATCAGAAGGAAAGAAGGCCAAACAGGTAATGAAGTTAAAGACTGACTGAAACATGAGTCTCCATTCTATAAATGAGGGTGTAATGCCAGAAGAACTACATGGCATGGATCCAAGTAGATAGAAAGTTCTGAGAGCTGCAAGAAAATAGATTACTAATTATGAGCAGGGAGAAACTTCATTGGCTACAGACTAAGCAACAAAGAATTACAGAATTCTCTCCATTTTGGCCTCTATGGGCCAAATTATAAAGCACTTGGGCTATTATAAGAAATACTGTTGGCTTTCTGAGGTTTTTTTCCATGTGTTCCAAAAATGATATAGTTTTGTGGTTGAGTGTTGCAGTAACATATCAAAACCAAACAAGAAAAATAGTATTATCAACCCACAGAATAATATTTGATTGGTATCTTAATTAATTATGACAAGCTATCAAATAAAGTATTTCAGCCCTTATATATTTTCATATCTACAGTTCAGAACAACTACTCAACTTTGTGTATTTGATTACAGAATATAAAATCTTCTGTTTTCAATTTTGAAAAAATCCTTTTGCTCATAAAATATCAGCTGGGACAAGGGCTTAAATCAAGCATTGCTAACTAAGTAAGGCCAACCCTCACTGAGAAAACGGTTCAACATTTTTTATTGTGTAAAATACACACATATGCAAACACACACATATATGTGATCCATACCATATATATATACATATGTATGTATATATACACACACACACTCCTAAATAAATACAATATTATCTCTCTATATTATTAGAATTTATGTTTGGAAGCTCAAAATAGGATAAATTAATATTTAGATGCATGCAACCCACAGCTTAGATTTTCTGATGTTCCAGTGTTTGTGCCTAGCCTCAAAATATCAGGAAAATGAGGTCTTTTGAGATGAAGTAGTATAAAATTAGTACAATCCAATGGATCCTTAGAGGTCACACTGCCACTGCAATTTCCTTTGCATAGGTTTACAAAATACAAAATAATTTTAAGCTGAA
Organism: Muscicapa striata striata; assembly: GCA_030060385.1. NCBI lineage: Eukaryota > Metazoa > Chordata > Aves > Passeriformes > Muscicapidae > Muscicapa > Muscicapa striata. Next base: position 2,995,976 of record JAREIS010000010.1, on the reverse strand, counting down.
AACACAACAGCAAATACTTTTTTCTTTTTTCTCCTTATTACTCTCCTGCTTTTTGATTTATTGATTAGCTTTACTGGCAAATACAATACCTGCAAGCCTCTGAAGGCAAATCCATTCATCTTTGATGTTCTCCCTTTAAAAAAAAATATTCACACACTTTGTTGGAATTGTAAAGACAGCAAACAACGCACACTGTATTTTTTATTTTCCAACATGGCATGCTCAAGTGAGCGCAATGTGGTCCAAAAGGAAAAGTAATTTCTGTGTTGTTCTAGACCCCTTGTGTTTGAAGCAGCTAAGTATATTCTAAGGAACAGAAGATTAAGGAGGAATTAGATTATTAAGTAGCAGTTTAGTAATAAATATATTTTGAAAAAATTTTGTCATAATCTAGTTTCCATTAATACTCTGCTAGCAAAGTGTTTCTAGGGAAGAAAATTGGCATTTTAAACATTCACATTCACCCACTGTTCCCTGCCATCACTTTATCATCTTATCTCTTTATATCAATTAGCAATGGCCCCCTCCTGAAAACAAGCAAACAAAAATATTAATGCAGAAAAAATAGAAAATATAAAAGCTATGGTGATTTTTATCCCTGGAACTATGCGTTTACAAATTTGTAGATATGTGTATGCAATTATACCTGCAAGGGTTTCTCCCAGCTTGGCTTATCATGGTGGCTGCTTTCTTTCCAGGCCCACTTCAGTTCCAGGAAAAATTTCTTAATTGCTTAATGGATATTTTCTTTCTCTGAATTCATGCAGAAATTCTGATGCAGGAAAGAAATTATTTATATTTAAATTAAAAAAAAAAATATCTCAACTATCTGTAAACAACTGAGAGGCCTCAAACATACCCCTGTCAAACCTCAGGTACTTGTAGGCACGATTTTGCCTTGTGTTCTGCTTTGCATTCACAAGTGATAAAGGAGGAGAGTTGATACATGATGCAGTAAGTGGAGGACCATATGGAAATCAATATTAAAAAAACAATTATAGGGGCAAGAGTACACAGTCTCATCTAGTCCTAACATGGCACAGGTTAAGAAAAGTAGACTTTAACTTCCCTAGCTAGTGAAAGCAGTTTGAGACAAAGCATTCATGATAATGCATGGTCCTGCATTGTGGAAAGCATTGTGAAGAACTTTCACCCAGGATCATGTGTTCAATGTTTATTTTCTGTACTCAATATATTTAATTAGTACCATTACAAAACTTTACATGCAATTTTTTTGGTGCTCTTTAATTTGAAATATTATTCCAGTATTCAGCGGGAGGGTGCAAGGATATATAGGCATATGGCAAACATATTCTTAATAATAGCTTTCACTTATTCACAACATTTTGCTGTTTTATAGAGTGTCTAACTTGTGCAAAACAGTTTTGAATAAAGGAAGAAATAAGTAAAACTTCTTTTGGAAGCTTATCTGAATAAAACATTAAAATAAATTTTCATTTTATGTGTCTCCATCCTTTCTAGGTGCAGAGGAATTGAAGATTGAAACAACAACTATAATAGTAAGTGTTAAGACTTTTCCCTTTCACCACTGATTTCGAATTAAGCTTGCTTAAATCTCTAAAGAACTCCTTGAGCCCTTCAGAAAACCAACTATCATAGTTGTCTTTCAATTCTCCAATTATTCTCTTTTAGCAAAAAAAGTATACAAATGAAATAGTCTAAATATTCCTCTTCACAGTCTACAGTCTTGCAAAGGTTGCAAACTGTTCTGCAGTTGTTGATGCTTCTCAATATTCAGCTCTGGTAACTGCAGTCTAAAGCACACTTCCAAAATGTGTAGAGGAAAATGTGACTCCTGCAGACCTTGCCCAGAACAGCAAATCTCCCAATCCAGCCAAACTGAAAGGCAATTTTAATTCAATAGCATGATATGTTAGCGACAGATTTTTTTCTCTCTGCAGTTCCAGGTTTTGCCATCTGTTAGGTCGGTGCCCTTATCACAAAAAAATTAGTTACAAAAGTGATTTTAATAGTGACTATATATCCCTGCCCTTGGTAGCAAGCCCAAGAAACTGATTTTTCATAGAATTTCTAATACAGTTTCTTTGAGGACAGAGACAAAAGTTGGCAATTTTTGGATAGCAGAAAAAAAAAAGAGTTGGATTTAGAGTAGGAACCTCTTTTCAGACTATGAACACTTGGAATTACAAGTTTAGAGCTGTCTCAAGCATTCCAGCTGCAATTTCTATTTTACTTGGAAACAAAAATGCACTCCTCTTGTTTACAGTACACACACATACATTCTATGGCACAAATATTTGAATCAAATAGCATGTGAGTTTCAGGAATATGAGCCATTTACCACACAGTATAATTCTGGACTTTAGAGTCAATTATTTGGGAAGACAAAATAGAGTCAGCACTGTAAAGCCAGCAGACAGTAGATTACTCTGAAGCACACACCATCATATTGATATTTTGAGATGGATACTAAATAATCACATGGGGAGATACATTGAGTAGTTTTGGAAATAGTAGATATATTTAAACTAGCAGGCCTATGCCTATAGGGTCAGAGATTTCATTAAAGAAAAACACTTTAAATGAAACACTGTGCAAGCTCTTGAATTTAAAAACAGCATGGGAACGGAAATTTATATATTCTATTCTATTCTTTCTATTCTATTCTAGTCAAGTCAAGTCTAGTTTAGTAGTCTATTCTAGTCTATTTTATTCTAAATATGTGTTAGACAAAAAAGCTCAGAAGTTTCATAAACCCTGCACAGTAAAAGGCTTTAAAAAGTAAGCAGATTCTTTTTTTGCTCTGATTAAATTTGGAAGGAGACACCACAATTATAACACCTCCTATTTGACAGATAAAGTCTTTCTAACTATAGGCATTTCCCAGTTTGCACAGGATATAAGTAACAGGTGTTTTGAGTCAAGAAAACGACTGTGGCTCAATTTACTATGGTATCTTGACAAAGAATAATGGGACGTTATTCAATTCACTAAGTATTATTTACTGTAGGAGGAACTACAGCTGAGAAGGAGGAATCAAAGACTTTAAGACAGTGATCATCCTAATCTTTCTTTAGAGAAAAGAGAATACTAATCTTATGTGAATGTGTGGGGGAAATATGCATTAAGAAGTCACTTTGTAGAGAGGTTAAAGCAATTGCAAAATATCAGTTCCAGGAATTGCTCAGAATATTGTGCAAGAAATCCTCTGCTCTATGCTGGTAAATCCAGTGGTGGGAGGATGACAGCTTGGGGATTATTTTTTTTTTTAATGGAAAGTAGTTTTTTTTGCTAGGAAACTTTTCTAACCACAAAGAGAAAGATTCACCATGAAAATATGAACTTGATTCTGTTACATTACTAGTTTCATGATGGAGACAGTTTTTCTTAAAACCCTGATTGCTGAAATAAAGAGATTAGAGAAACACCTCAGCTTTCATTTTAAAAATGAGCATATATTGATCTTTCCTACCTACAAGGGAAGCCAAAACAACATTCAATTCAAAAATAAGTATGGAGGCTTACCATTTGCTCTTTCAAACCTCATTAACCTAAAATTCAAACTCCTGGCTTCAAGAGGTCCAAACTCAGGGCTGGACAGCGTTAGGAACTGCTGTGTTAGCTGTATGCTTACACTCATTATAAACTCACAGGCAGTTAGGAAGATTTTTCAGCATGTTAAAATGTAGGTCAGATTGGAACTGTGATGCTGGGACACCTTGATTGGGAAAGGAAATATTGCTGTCTATCAACAGTGAAGAAACTGGTTACTTCTCTCCCATACACTCACACAGTCTAGCAAATTACTTCTGTGTCCCATCTAATAATTCTCTTTCAAAGGGGAAGGAGCATTAGATTTCAAACACCAGGCAATGGAGGGAATGGACCATTAAATATCATGGCAGAATTATGAAGTCAGGGTTTTATTACACCAAGAAATCCTAGAAGGAACTACCTTAGGACATGTCAATGTAAACATGCAGACACAAACTCATTGCAAAACATCTGATTGACACAGGTGAAGTGGAGCACAAATTTATACAGCCTTCAGCTCTGAACTACCTCTGCTACAGCAGTTTGAAGCAGTATTATATTAAATAATCAAAGTTCCTTCTGTGTGCTAAAGGGAACAGCTGATACGTGGAGAAGGAAGAATATTCTGTATCTTGGACTTACTATGGTCTGCGTTTAATAGAGAATGCAAACGTGGTTGATGAACTGTGCAGAGAGAAGTTGGAATCATTAACAAAGTGTAGAGGTGTGTTGAATGTGACTCAGCAGAGATCTTGCCTCAGTCTTCACCTATGCAATGTTCCATAAATAATCTATATGATAGAACACAGGTGGTACATTTGTATATTAAGTCAACATGAAAATTGAAGGGATTTGATACATGTATTTGTGGCAAGTAAGACAAATGTCTTGAAAAAACAAAGAACAGAAATAAAATCCAGAAAAATGAGGACAAGTCCAAAGCATTTGAGAACAAAAGAAATAAAGACTGTTTAAGCATAGAATGAGAAAGTCAAGTTTGATCATAAAAGAAGAGTCAATAAATGTGCCAATCATACAAAAGTATTTGTGGCAGGAATTAAGCCTGCATGACATGTGACATTGCTCTTTCTTAGCTGCAGCACTGGCAGTGCCCCAGCAAGTGTATTGCAAACAGATTAGAACATCACACCTCTGGAAGAAGTAAGATCCCTTGAAGAGCTTACAGAGGAGATCAGTGCGAATTACTTGAGATCTCTAATAAATTTGTTCTATAATGACAGAACAGAAGATTCTGAACAGTGCAGTCTGAACAAGGGAACAGAGGACAGGAAGACATAAAAATAGGTTTTAGAATGTAAAAAACTGATTTAACAGCTGCACCCACCCCCCCCCCGTGTGATTTGCATGTCTCCACCTGAATAACATAGAGATAATTGGTCCTGCCACTGTTTATATAGCCCCAATCCCTGGAGTCATGTTTTTTCAAGACAGTTTTTTACTCCCTCCCAAGATATGCTCCTAATATTGAGTTGATCAGAGAGGAAAGTGATTAAATTGGCAAGCATGCATTCAGATGGAATTTTGGAAAAAAAAAAAAGAAATGAGAAAACTTTTATCATGCTAAAGATAAAAAACCTTTCTCAAAGTTTGTTGAATGATTAATAGCTTTGGTGTCTCAAAAACTCAGCTTTACAATTTTTTCCCCTAAAAACCACCTTAGTAATGTCTTACGTGATTCAATAATGACTGATATGCACAATCTAATATATAATGAATAAAAATCTACATATAGATCTTTACACAATTTTACTCCATACTTTCTGTATCCTAAAGTGAAAGAGTGGTAAGAGGATTAATTTCTATTCTAATTGTCTATATCAGAGCAATTTGAAAGGAAAGTGGCATAGCACTCACAGATATCTAAAAGTCCAGAATATTTATAATCAAGTATCTTTCATTGCTATACCATAGCTAACTTCTCAGACAATTCTGTAAGGTTGTTTTCAAATGTTCAAATATTTTAAAATGTGCATCATCTGCATTACATAATTAAAGTAATTAATTCCTATCCAGTAAAAAACTTGGAGAAAATGTCTTTCTTTTTACTTTACCTCCCTAACAAATATGAAAATTGGTCTTTGGCACATGGTTTCTTTCTGATTTTAATTAAAGGCATTTAATGACTGAAAGCTAGAAGGAGATTTAAACCTAGCACTAACACATTCTATTTGTTCTGCCACTGCTGTGATTGAGGAAGGTATTCCCCAATTTAGTGCTCCCACCCAAACCAGGCTGGCACCCTTCCCTTCCCTTCCCTTCCCTTCCCTTCCCTTCCCTTCCCTTCCCTTCCCTTCCCTTCCCTTCCCTTCCCTTCCCTTGAATCAAGGCTCCACCCCCTCATGGCTGCTGAAAAAATTAACCCTGTTCTTGGCCAAAACCAGGATAGACATGGGAAATGACACCAGCCTGAACCACTTTGCTATATTTATTCTCCAAAATAATTCAAGGAATAATTTTTAACTCTAGAGACATGTCAAAAGGGAAAAAATGCTTAGTGAAGAAGAAATTATTGAGTCACACCAAATACTGAGAGTTTCCCCTTTTTTTTCCCCCTACACTGAATGTTAAGTGTAGTCCATAAAAGCTTTAGTGGGCTTTTTGATGAGCTAGCCAGAGATTAACTACTTTATGAATCCCACTGGATTTTTAGTACGTATATGTCATGCTGGCAGGTGATATCAAGAACTAGATAGAGATGGAAGAGAAATGCAGGGACTTCCTTATTCATTTCTGGCTCATAGTTACTCGGGTGACTGAGAATTCTGTGAGTGCTCTGGAAGGCAAGGACAGAGTCCTCCAAATACTGCAGTGTAACCCTCTGAGTCTGACCAGTCAATCTAACCCAGATGCCATGACAAGAAAGTGCAAGATCCCATGATTGAACATGGGAAAGAAACTGGGTTTCTCTCACCCAACTTATATATTTTTTTGAACCTCTCTGCTTGAATTTAAAGGTTGAAGTGCCAGGGAGTGGAGTTAAATGGCTAATGCCAAGATTTTCTCATTTCTTGTACAGCCAACTTGCCAGCTTAAGGCAGTTGATATGCTTAGCTGACACTCACAGAATGGTATTATTTCAAAGCCAAGGCAAGACTTCTCAGTTAATAAAATAAATCTCTGCCTTTGAAAATTGAAGGAAGTTGTCTATTTTCAACCAGAGATATGCCAGAGACTGTAATTTTAGTTTATTATAATTTCCGTAATTCAGATTAGTATATGTTCAGTATATGGTTCAAATATACGAAAAATAAACTAGTGATAGAAGAAGTTAGAAGACCATGGTTTGTGACTTATTTAATAAATGTAGTTGGCTTGCTGTTTCTTGGGGATTTTTTTTTCCTGTATTTAAACTCCTGCCTATAAGCCCAAGTGAAAAGAAACAAATGCAGCTACTACTATCTTCATGTGTGCCTTGGCAACTTGGCTAAATATACACTTGGATTCATTTTCTTCATTCATACTGGGATATGCCTATGGTCTTTTTAATAGCTATAACTGAAAATCTGTTCTATCATTTGCAGGTTTTATTTTATGCAGTTTATTTATTCAACAGCATATTTAAAATTCAAACTACTCATCTAGGAATGATTCTTAAGATTTTAATTATTGCATGTTAGTGCAATTAGGTAATTGATTCATTGAATGTCCAGATAAGCAAAGTGCCTTAACAAAAGAGGGTCTATTTTAAAGGAAACAGAGTTTGAGACAGTGAATATGAAAGAATATTGATGTCTGGAAAGGCTGACCTGGAACAGAGACTAGGCAGAGCAAAACAAATAAAATAGCTATTTATTGAAAGGATACACTTTGGGCAGTGCAAGAACCTGGCAGGGCTACACCCAAATCAAATCTAACATGGATCCCAGTCATGAGTCCTTACACTTTTATAAGTTTTGGTTCATCTACATATTGGGGTCAGTTATCCAACCACAGCCCCATGCTATGAAGCATCAGCACCCTGCTTGCCCCCTTTCCCTCACCATTGTTCATGCTTTTTGGGTATCAGTTGTCCTTAATTCTCTAGCTGGAAAAGGGATTGTTTTGTCTAACTACCCTGTGAAGAGAACACCAAATATGAAGTTTCAGAGTTACACACTAAGCAGCAGAGAATCTGAAAAAATATGAAAGCTAAAACCCAAGGCATCTGTATAACTGTATTATCAGGATACTATGAAATGTATATTTTTATATGATTAAATTTTGGACCTTGATAAAGAATTTTTCTCTATTTCCTCTTAATGAAATATCCATTAAACACTGCTTGAATTTGTCTCTCTATGTATGTGAGTATATACAAAAGAATGGATAGAAATAAGAAAAGCATATATATATATACCAAAATATTATAAGGGAAATACGTTCTCTCTCACAGAAACTGCAGACAGCCACTGTGGTGCTTCCTGACAGAGTAAAGCAGCAGGAGACAGCTAATGAGGCAAGTCATCCGTTATCATTGCAGTGCTTAGCCTGATTTAGTTATCTGAATCAAAATGACAGATTCAGGAGGAAGGCTCCTGGGAACCTGACTGAAAATGTTGTGTTGATGTTACCATGCATTGATCAATCTAGTGGAGTGCCTCTTCGTCTCCATGCCAACAATGAATAGAAACAAAAAGCAGGGGTTAAAGGGCATGCTTTTGGAAAACTGATATTGGGGGAGATGTTTTCTTTATAAACAAGTTTTGTTAAACACTGACATAAGCTTCATGCCTAGGACAAGTCATGGCTCTTCAAAATATGGGAGGCTTTAGAATGTAATTTCAGCTTGTCAGGAACAATTTTCCTCTTTCCTTTTAATATTACTTAGAAGTTTAACTGCAGATGCTACACTCTGTGTCACTGGCTGCTTATAAACTTTAACATTAAGAGAGAGACTTTAAGCATTTCAATACAAGCAAAATGCCAGTCAGTAGTATTTTTGAAAAGTGTGATCATATTTTTATGGAATATTCATTTTATTAGATGGGGAAAGTTAATCTTCGTAGCATTAAATATTTTTAGAAAATATGTGATTTAGAAGAAAAAAACTAGTTACTATCTGAAAAGTGAAGAAGCAAGTGGTGACTAATTTTGATGAGTTAAAGGTAGAACTAGAGTTTTTTGAATGAGAGCTCTGGACTAGGCTTTCTTGCAAAGTGAGTAAATCATAAAACAGTCTTTGAAAAGAAAATCAAGTCCACAGAATCAGAGAATCATAGGACATACTGACTTGGAAAGGGTTCATCAGGATCATCAGGTCCAATTCCTGGCTCTGTGGACTGCGATAATCACACCAGGTGCCTAAAGTGCAGAGCAGAGAGGGACAGTCCTCTCCCTTGCCCAGCTGTGATGCTGTGCCTGGTGTCCCCAGGACAGGGTTGGCCCTCCTGGCTGCCAGGGCACTGCTGGCTCATGGTCAACTTGCCATGGACCAGGACCCACAGGTCCTTTTCCATAGCACTGCTCTCCAACCTCTCATTCCCTAGTCTATAAACACAATATTAATTGCCCCATCCCAGGGGTAGAATCCAGAACTTGCCCTTGTTAAACTTCATATGGCTGGTGATTGTCCATCAATTTGTAGTGGTTTCTCAGCAGGGCCTCTCTGCCCTTGAGGGAGTTGACAAATCCTCCCAATTTAGTGTTGCTGACAAACTTGCTTAGTATCCTTTCAAGTCCTGTATCCGAGTCATTAATGATAATGTTGAAGAGAATTGGGCTGAGGATGGAGCCCTGCAGAACCCCACTGGTGGGTGACAGATCCCCAGCCTGATGTCACCCCAGTCACTGCAACCCTTTGTGCCCAACCCATGAGCCTGGCATTTTCCCTTCCCCTTTTCCAAATTAGTTTAAAGCTCTGTTAAAGAGCCCCAATAACTACTGTTCTTGAATTCTTTTTCCACTCTGAGAAGGGTGCATCCCATCAGGTGTCAGCAGGCCAGGTGTTGAATAGATCATTCTGTGATCAAAAGATCCAAAATATTTCTAGTTCCACCACCTTCAGAGCCCCACATTGACCAGATGGATCTGCCTATTCCTATCAATATTATACCTTGTGAACAGAAGGATTCAGGAAATCACTACCTGTGCTCTTTATCTTTCAACTAATCCTCCTGAGTCCCTGAAGTCTTTTTGATTACTATTGGGCTTCTCTTTTTATTTTGTGACTGCTGTCTTGAACAATTATGAATAGTAATTACTCCTTACTAGTTTGAAGAGTTTTCCAGTAATGACCCTGAAGGAATGAAAGTGTTAAAAAGCAGAAGAATGGAGGTGAAGATGTAGACTCACTCAAGTGACTTTGTGGCTAGGAATGCTGAGGCCTGGAAAATAACAGTGTGGGAATCCCTATTATTATACCTCCTGTTGTTTATCCTCTGCCTGTTTTGAGAAGTAGAGTCCCTGTGTAATAATAGGTGTTCACAGCAACTCAGAGCCACTCTCACAGACATGCCTGAGCACCCTGTTTTGGGAGAAAAATCAAAGCTTAGAGATCCTAAAGAGCACAGGGGAGATCACAGTATGGCGGTAAACTACACATGTGCAGACCTTTGGTAAGCTGCTGCAAACAGCAGCCCCACAGCTCTGTTGGGATGGACTGAGCCTAACAGAGCCTGCGTTCCACCTTGTGTGTCTCTGCCTGGGTGATGCTTCAGGATCCTGCAGCTATCGAGGCAATGAAATACATTTACACTTCACATTTCAGCTATTTCATGTTTTTTCTGCCTGTCTGCCTGTGGTGGCTCACACAGTCCCTTGCCTGAGACACAGCAGACTTCCCTGTGACCTGAGTCCAGTTTGCATATTGGGCTCCTCATTCCCTTTAGAAGGGAGTTGCTTTTTAGAACTACTCCTCTGCACTTAACAAAGGAGGTCATGACATGGGATACAGGTGGTGCTGCTTTAGGAGACCCCTCTATCCCAGAAGGGCCTTTGCCCACCTCATCAGCTGTCTGGACTTCTGACAGTTGTCAAACCTGTTGCAGAAGGTGCCAGCCCTACTTATTATGTTTTCCAAAGGAGGAGTGGCCTTGCTTCTGGTGCATGCAGCGACTCACTCTCAGCTTTCATCTTCAACAGACCCAGACCTAATGACCTTGCAGGGTTCTGGGTCCACCCACTTCTGAGCTGCACCTAATGTCTGAAACTCCTGAGGGTCTTGAGACTGTAGCTTGTCTGAAAATACCCAGTCTTGCTCGCTCCCCCAAATACTACACAGCTATTCACTTCCCCCTGTAGCTCCCTCACCTGGAGACACAGGTCTTGAGGCACAGGACACCTTCTGGAAAAGAACTGTTTGCACCAGCCTCACAGAGAGGCATGAGGCAATCCTGGCAACCTGTCCTGGCACTTTACTGAGTGGGAAACTGAAGTTTAATTTGGGTGGGGCAAAGGCAGTGTCTTTTGTAGACTCAAAGGGATTGCTGATCTCCAGAGGAACCCTCATTCCCATTTTCCAGCCATTCAAGAGGCAGATGGTACTGAAATCAGAACATGGAAATTCCAGTATCCCAAACAACAAGTCACAAACCTGGAAGACAATATGGTAATTTTCCTATTTAGATTTGAAATTAGAATTTATAATAATGCCAACAACAATGAAACTTAAGCAACTACAGCCAAAAGGCACAGAGTGTGGACTTAAGATATAGTAATTAATACAGTGTTGAACACTTCTAAATAAAGATACAGAGAGAAAGGAGTTTGAAGATGATAAGAATAAGACTCTTGACCCAAATTTAGCATCATAAAATTGTTCACATGGAAAAGATTTTTAAAATCATCGAGTTCAACCATTGACCCAGCCCTGACGTATCCACCACAAAACCATGTCCCTAAGTGCTACAGCTACCCATCTTCAAAGCCTTTTCTTGTCACTGGTTCCCTGGAAGAGCCCCACCTGGCTACAGCCTCCTTTCAGGCAGCTGTAGAGAACAATAAGATCTCCCCTGAAGCTCTGTTTCTCCAGATTAATCACCCAAGCTTCCTCAGCTTCTTATCAAACTTGTTCTCCAGACCCTTCACAGCCCTTTTGACCTTCTCTGGAGTTGCCCTACCACCTCAACATCTTTCTGAGGGGCCCAAAACCAGACATAGGACTCAAGGTGTGCCCTCACCAGTGCTCATACAAGGGGGACAATCCCTGCCTTGGTCCTGCTGGCCACAATATTGGTGATGCAGACCTTTTTTCTGCCTCTCTTCATCATCTCCTTCACAGTAGTTCTATTCATCATCCTGTCTTTGAAATCTAGACTGTAAGCTGCCTCAGCTTTTCATAGCAATCTAACCTGATCAAACTATCTAAAATACTTCATATACCTTGTAGCATGGACATGCACTGCTTTATATGGAAGTTCATAACTATTCCCATGTGGCAGAAAACTAATACATATTAATCTTATACCTGGATTTAAAAATTAAAAAGGGGGAAAAGAAAGAATCAACTGAAAAATGTACATATGTGCAGACAGAGAGAAAGAGGTTATGCTCTCCTGTTATGTCATACTTGTTTTTTTGTTCTGCCCGTAACTCATCTGCAGATACAGTGCAGAACTTGCAGCAAGCTAACCTTGATGCATTTTCAGATATTTCTTAGCATTTTTTAAGGTCCTGCTTCTTTTATTGTGTAAGGTTTTAAGGATGTTATGATGCTTGAAAAACACAAGACTTTTACAAATATGTAGCAATTAGACAATATACATTTATTTAGAAAATTGTGTTTTTTTTAATATTCTCTTGATATCCTTATCTTTCCTAGGAGAACAATGTATATTTTCATTGGTTCTGCTATTTGGGTTCTCTGTCACAGATATGGAAAAGCACTCTTTACTGCAACACCTGTATGACAGAGAAAGAGCTGGATATCTGTGGATCTGCATGCTCCAGCCAGAATGCATTATGCATAGTGCTCCAAGGGAGCTCCTTGAACAAGCAGTCTTTGCATAAATGGGAGAAAAAAGAAAAAAAAAAAAACAAAAAAACCCCCAAAAACCCCCCAAAAAACCAAAAAACAAACAAAAAAAAAACCTGCGCAGAGATACTTTTTTTTATGTCGGAAGAATTTTATCCTAACTTGCTTGAATCCCCTCGCACCCAAGAGATGGGGGTGCTGGGCTGTTTTGGGGTGCTTTCAAGCAAAATCCCTTATTGGATAAAATAAATACATAATAGAGGAGTGCTTTTTCTGGAGTGGATTTCTCTGCTTTTCTAACACTACTTGTGTTATTGCTGGCATTAGTAATGCAGTTTGCAGACACTGCCACAACTCAGTCTTGTGTGACCTGAATAAAACTAGTGTTTTAATAGTCTAACCACTGTAAATGTCATTGATGGGATGGAGACCTGTCAAATGGGCAATTTATTACCAGAAGGAATATGAGTGAAAATATATTCCATGATCTTATAGGGCTGTATAAATTGTTATATTTTAGTTTTTTGAATTGAACAGCAAATGAGATACAGAGAGCAAATTATTTTTGTCTGTCACCATTAGTTGCCGATACACTGGGCAGAGTGAATGTGAAAACACAGCTTTACTTCCTGTCTTAATAAAATATTTCACAATATTTTACACCAGTGCTGTAGTAGATGGAAGGAATGATTGACTGGCTCAAAGCAACCAGGTGGAAAGTGTGTGTAGGGGGGCAGACAGCGCTCTGTGTAGGTGGGACAGTGTTTAACAAATGCTGATGATGGTTGTCTCTTCCTTATATACTGTGATGGAACAGCACCTATACCTATGACTAAGGGATTATAAAAATATCATTATGCAAACTCAGTAATAATGAGAGTTTTAAGTTGAAGAGGCTGAGTACATAAAAAGCAGAGTACACACTTTGCATAAAGAAAGCAAAGTTGATGTTACAGAAATTCTGATGAAATGCAAGATTCAGGATTGCAGGTGTCAAAAATATTTGTGAAATTGTTTTTATACTCTTTAATTTCTTTTTTTCATTAGTTTTCTTGTCATACTAATATTTTTTTCATCTGAGGCATTGCTTAAGTGTCTCAAATGGAGTGACATAAAGTTTCTTAAGAAATAAGTCTAATATTATTTTACAATAACATTGCTAAAGGAAATGGTCTATTCAATTGTAATTTTTAAATCAAAAGGTAGTCTTTAATACCAGTTAGTTAATTTGCTTGTTCCAATGTCAAAGTTGAAGGATACCTTTTATAAATTGCATTCAAATTAAGAATCATATACAAATGCTAGGCTTCCTGTTGCATTCAAAAAAGAATAACCAGAGCAGTTTGAGCATTATCAAAGAAGATGGCTTCTGCTGCAAACATACCTTGGAGAAAAGCTGAATCTAAAATGAATTGATTCAGTGCCAATACTTTATTTTATAAATTCTGAAAATACATAACCACTTAGTTCTTATCTACTTATTTGGGAAAAATAAATTAACTCTATCCCTTCCTCATTTAAAGGTATTTCCAGATTGTCTGCTAAATTTTTATTGCATTCAACCTATCTTAGTTGCTGAATTGGAAGTTAATTCACTGTTCCAGCCACCTGCCATGCAAAGTGAGTTTGATCACGTTCCATGTTCATGTCAACTTTCTTATCTTTGATAGAAGACTCACTTAAATATTTCAGCTGACTTCAGGTGACTTTAGTATATTCTAGTCAAATTTGGCTTAGGAAGTGTTTTTGTATTTGTCAGCACTGTATATTAAAAATGGCCTGAAATCAATCAGATGCTTTCCTTCTAGGAACATGTAATATGGATTGAATTTAAAGATATATACAGAGAAGCACATTGAATTAACAACAGATGACAAGCAGAAGGCATTTCTTCTAAGAGACCTACAAGTTTCTTAGGATGGGAAACTGCAGGCAGTGTTTCTTTGTGATTTGGTGTAGTTCAGGTATGTCTATGGCAGTGGAAGGGAGAACAGACTTTCAAATTGCACTTATTGTTAACTAGTAATAATAGGACAGAGAATCAGATTCTAGAAGTAAAAAGCTTTTGAGGCCTGTGCAAAAGTATCAGATCATTGCCCTTCTCTTTTTTTTTTTTTTTTTTTTTTTTTTTTTTTTTTGTGGTAAAAAATGATTAGAACACTTTTAACTTTGATAGCATTTTCATTTTATCTGTAAATTGTGCATCCAACTTCCTCTAGTGAAGTTTGATTCTTTGGGATGGCATGAATTGTTTTCTTTCCTGGTTTTCTTCATAGTCTTGCATTCAGTTTACAGAATTCTCTCATTCCATTAATGAACAATACATGAAGTCCTAGAAACAGAATGCTACATCAGGCCTTGGAATGGACATGCCATAGCAGTTTAGAGAATTAATTTGTTCATTACAGAGCTCTCGAAAGGGAAGTGTCCCATATACAAGAATCACAAATTTACTTCAGGATACATCAGGTGAAAGGTGGCTGTGTTTCCAAATGCACAGATTATTGTTTATAAAACTCTATCATTTTCTTTGAGTTCAGCCTCTTGGTGTTGCTTCAGTATGGGTTCAGGTCTTTGGTTCAAGATAAAGTTGGGTATCTGACCAGTGGATAGTGGAGAAAATTTGGAGATTCTCTGGATTATTTTATTATTTCTATTAAAAAAAAATCTACAATAGATTTAGTAATGTCAAATTATATATCTAAATTTAGTACAACTTTAGCCAGAGAATTAACAATGAAAGGCTGAAAAATCTTTAAAAATGTTGTAACTTTATGTTGTATGTTTTCCATGCAACTGTTTTTCCTTTCTTACTCAGAACTGTTAGTATTCATTCTGTGAGAATTCTATGCCCAAAATTTCCAAATTTTTTTAAAAGGTATATGACAATGAAAACAATGCATATTTTTTCTTTTGAGGATGCTTTCTTTTTATATTAATGAAATTTACCTTTTTTCAAGGTTTTGTTTTCCTGGTTCCATCAGAAAGCTGAGAAATCCACCTACTGTTTGCACACTTAAGGCTTCATGTTCACCTGTCATCCTTGGAACCAGGTTGTTTTTCTGTCTGTATTAATACAGTGACAAAGATTCAACAGTGCAAAAATATTCACTGACTGCAATTCGTGTGACCTCCTGCTTTTCAAAATAAGTTGTCATTTATGCACATCTATAATTGAGGGTAATGTTTGTCCTGCAAATATTTATTAACATAATGTGAGAGAAGGCAAGAATATATCTTGTCTCAGGATGCCGTCTGCACAAGCATAAACAGCAATTAAAAAAATTAAAAACTTTTTGTTTGTAGAATAAAAAATTAAAGGCTGAAATAATGAGAACTTAAACCATTTTAAAGTCATTTTATACAGTGTCGTTTCTATACATCTTCACTTCTACCATTTAGCCAAAGGCAAAGAAGGGAAAGGGAAGGAGTAAACAGCCTGAATCTGTTTTGTAAGAGATCATGTCAGTTGTTATTAACTGTTATATTATGTTTCATTGGGCTGGTTGAAGGCAAACAGAAGGTCAAAATATTTGTTTTTCTTATTTGGCTTTCTTATCTTTGAAAGAAGATTCACTTAAAATATTTCAGCTGACTTCGGTATTTTTTAATGCATTTTATTAGAATCACAATTTTCAGCAATAGTTATAGAATGTGGAAAGCCTTCGAGAGAAACATATGGATGCAATACCTTTGGGGGTGGGGGGAAGTGCTTATGTGGTGGTATAAAAATGTCATGCCTGTAAGGACTAATAGGAAGAACATGAGCTCACTCTAACTTAACCCTGTAAGCAAAGGAAGATGGCTATGAATTATATCAATAAACATTAGGAATATTCCCCATTCCTAAACATTATTGTGAATTAGTGGACCTAAAAGATCTCAGTTTTTGTTTTTTTTTCTCCTTTTGCTTTGTTTTTTGTTTTGTTTTGTTTTGTTTTGTTTTCCTACAAATGAATGGAGCACAAGTTATCCAAGGTAAAGTGTAGGTAATGTCAAAGCCAGTAAAAGAACCTGATTTGCCTGAAAACCTGCTGTTTCCATCAGGCAATGTCTTAAGTTTTTCTGCAATCTTATTTCAACCATACTGACAAATGCAGCTTATCTCCTGGAATTTTTTTTCAGTTACAATCACAGTTTTACACATTTTTTCCCATGGTGAAGACCAATCTGAGATTTTTATATGTTGCTGCCCATAGTAATTCTGTAAACTGTTTCCAGCAATTTCAGGAGTGCAGTGTATTCAACCCTATACTAGCAAGTTCCTTGCATGGATGGACATTTTTTCCCACAGAATTGCTGCACCCAACAATGCAATTGCATTAAGTAAATGCTTCTCTTTGTCCACTCAGTGATGTATGATATTATAGGCTCTGGCAACAGACATGATTTCCTACAGCATTAATGGCACAAGTAAAAAAGCTCAACACTACATAGATCTGAAGCGACCTTCAAGCCCTTCCCTACTGTCAGATGGCAAGATGCATGGCAGCAACTTGGTGTTGTAGTGTGTTCAATAAAGTAGAAGCTATCACAGCTTGGCATGATAGACAAGCAAAAGCCCCTGATAAAAGTATAGGCTCTGAAACTGCGTGTTCCATCAAAAATGTTGAATTTGCCAACATACCGGCAAGACCCATTCATCCCACCTTGCTTTGAGGAAGGAAATTACTCTTACTCTTACTCTTACTCTTACTCTTACTCTTACTCTTACTCTTACTCTTACTCTTACTCTTACTCTTACTCATGTTTGTGAAGGTT
Organism: Muscicapa striata striata; assembly: GCA_030060385.1. Taxonomy (NCBI): domain Eukaryota; kingdom Metazoa; phylum Chordata; class Aves; order Passeriformes; family Muscicapidae; genus Muscicapa; species Muscicapa striata. The sequence goes on along the minus strand of JAREIS010000010.1, from coordinate 2,978,788 downwards.
CTTCACTGATGATTTGATGAAGAGAAGTGGCTGATTGGGTCAATCCATTATTTGAAGCAATTTTTTTAAAGAACCCAGAACTTTGTGGGCACTTTTCTCAATTTTGGTAAAAAAAAAGTCATAAGCAATATTTTAAACAGGATTCCTGTCAAATAAATACTATGAAATAAATACATCAAATAAATGAAATACTACATCCACAAAGCTGTGCTCACTTGAAAGATACTGTACAGAGATTTCTAAATCATCACTGTCCAAGTGCTCATAATATTTAAACTGAAAAAGAAACTTCTGTGGTAATTGCTTTCAGAAAATCATCAATTGCTTTTAGTTTCCCACACAACAATATTTCCAATTATTGTTGTGATAGATGAATAAACTGGGGCATTATTAAAAAGTGCATGAGTCATATTTTATATACAGTAGATCAGGTACTGAGAATTGAGTTATTTTTAAAAGCTATTCAACACTGAAAAATCTGTGCCACATTTACACATATTGTAAAATACCTCTTGGGATTCCAAATTTCTTTCTGGGGTTTAGAAACCGATCTTTAAAATGTCATTAATTAATCTCCCAGGCCTGGGAAGAAAGGAACAGAAAACCTCTAATTTTTTAAGTCCATTGATATTTTTCAAGTACTACCAGTCATAACTACATGCTAGAGACTTTCACCCAGTACAAACAGTTATTGGAAGGCAGAGGGAGATACATGAGTTGATAAATTACTTATAATTATGTCAGTTTTTCTTGAATGATCCATCTGTAAAATTCTTATATGAATGACCCTTCAAAAAGTTGGGAGCTGAACAGGTATTCCAGTGAATTAAACTGAGAGCAAAGAGGTACAACACACTAGTAATGACAACCAGATAGCAGATACTCTAGAAAACACCACTTGAGTTGTAAGACATTTTTGATATGGTGGTAATGAGACAAATCAAAGAAGCTATATAATATATATAAATGGATTCTTTGGAAGATAAAGAGCAAAATGTGCAAAATACAAAACTGGTTGTGGGTATTGGTTCTCTGACAACATGGGGCCTGTTCACTAAAGCGTGGTTTGGGTCAGGAGGAATCTGGAAGCTTTTATTCTGCAGGGATTTTTAAAATATTCAGACCTGTTTTCTTCTTGGACAAAGAGACAGACATTTTCACTGAAAATAACGTGCAAAAATGATTATTTGAAATCATGGCAGTATATGCATATTTGTGAGCGTTTAAGATATTTTGCACTAGATGCGAAGATTATTCATCATGCTAGATGGATTGGATTGTAAAAGAGGAAGGCTTTTTTATATTTATTTGCTGTGGAAGATGATACTGGGATCGGTCAAGAAAAGGGAATAGAAAAAGGGATGGCTCCAGTTTTAAACTGCATATCACCTTTCAAAATTATCCTTATCTGATAAAGAATTTCTGCATGAATTTAAGCATCCTCTTGCGAGTAGTTAGTAACTGTGCATTCATCATATTCTGGGCTTGACCCAAGATCATGGGGTCTGGTCTGCAGAAGTGTTCAACTTTCATGGATTTCACACAAAAGTGCTTTGAACCTTTAAAATGCTCTGTAATGCGTGCTGGAAAATCAGATTCTATGCCCTCAACTTGGACTCTAAAAATCCATGAGCGCACTTGACCTCTTTGTCTCTTTCTAGTACCTATAAAATAGGGAATTACACCATCACTTCATATCACTAGAGTGCTATGAAGATTAAATAATTTTTGTGAAGCACTCTAATATTGCTATTTGGGCATCATAGAGAAACCCATGAGAAAATTAATCATCCTGTCTTCAGAATGACTGTGCACTACATAAATCCTAAGGCTACACATTTGACAATGAGAATAAAATTTACTGAACAGCTAATTTTTTAGCTTTGTTCTTATTCTTTCTTCAGTCATTCTGCTTTTTCTTTCCAACACCCTCCAAAGTTTTTTTTTTCTCCTACTTGCCAGAGATTCCTGATGATTACAGCCTTCCTCTAGCCCTCCAAAATGTATCCCTCTATTCCCTCCATGATATGCTGTTGGATTTTCCTCATCCCCTACTATCTTCTCAAAGCACATTCCAAAGTAAATAAGAAAAAAAACTTCTGAATATTTATTCATTGATGTTTTATTATGCCTTCTGTGGAGAAGAAATAATAATTTTTAATGTGTGTGTAATCTGGGACAATGAGTTCTGATCCTGATCACAGCATTTTCATGATGCTATAAAATTAAAATAAAATACTATTACTGTCATGACTGTCTCATAATTTAGTATAGAAATTTTGCACCACATGCAGTTTGGTTTGAGTGTGACCTCATCTGTTTCCTGGCATATGAAAATTAAGAGGGACAAAAAAGAGTGAGAACTAAGAATATTGTTGTAAATTTCTTGTTTTCCAGTAAATTTAATAAATTCAGTTTTTAGCAAATATCTAGAAGACAAATCTGTATATTATCTTTTTATTTGTTTTCTAATATATAGCATACAAAATAGTTCAGGAATAATTTACCTGTATTGTTCTTCTTTATAAATTCTCTACAACTATTTTCCTTGACATTTTTATTGAGAAACAGTTCTTCAGCCCAAAATGCATCCTGAAATATCAATCTGACACACTAGCTTTGGTTAATGACTTCTCTTAGATAGAAAACGTTACATGAGTCACACTAAAATGGATTTTTAAGCTTGTAGGGTCAGAAATGCAGATTATGTAGCTTCTAGAATTTAACAGAGTTGGCAAAGTACATGAACAGAGAATCAGATTCATAAAAGCAGGTTTAGAATAGCTTTGGTGAACTGTTTTATATTTCGAAAGGAAATAATTATTTTATAACACAGCTCCAACTGTCTATCTTTCAACAACATGGATTTCTGTGTTTCAGAAATCTTCAGAAAAAAAAAATACGATAATATACTATAATACTATATATAATACTATAATTAAATATACCCATTGATGATCTACATAGCTATGTTCTTGCGCAGTAAAAACATTGCACAGCTTCTCTAGCTTTGCATCACTTTTCCTCTTTTTAACTCCCTGAGGTAGATGTTCCCTCTTTCCTGACCACACCCATACTGTAGCTTGGGAAATGCATCCTGCAGTGGTTCTCAGGAGAGCCATGTGGTGGTCCTGCTGTACAGGACCTGTCGTCAGCAGCTGTGCTGGGGAGGCTCTGGGCATGCAGAGCAACCTCAGACCTCTTCTGCTGGTCCTGGGTCATTTCTGAGCAGTGGCACTGGCAGCCTCCATCCTTGTCAGAATATCTCACCTAATGCATCTGAGAGGTAGAGCTGTGACAGGAAATTGCCATTAGAACGGTTTCTGATGGAAAATACCTTCTCATCAAAATCAATTTTTTTCCCCAGAAAAATTATATTATTTACTGTGAAGGTTGCAAAAAACATTCAACTGTTCATTTCTCAATCTGTCTTGCACAGCAATCAGTAAGCACACCTAAGGATGCCAAGAGGATTGTTCTGCCAATCCCTACATTGCATTTGTTCAGATACAAATTTCTTTTCAGGTAGGTAACTACTGAAATCTCTGTTAATCTTGACATGTCTGGAAGGATTTCTAACAGTAAGTGACATTCTCCTGACTATACACATTCATTGAATTTAAACCCACATACCTTCTAAACCAAGAGGTTTGGAATGAAATTGCTACTCTTTCTGCTCCACCCTGCCATGGACTGAAAATGTTAAAAATGAAATCATTATCAGTGATTTCAATCATGGCTGTGTAGGTTTAGTTAAAATGTGAATATGCATCCAAAAATAGGTGCCTAGCTTCATGCTATGACAAGTGATTGAGTCTGCCAGCTGAGTCAGAATTTTTATGGAAAAAAAATCTTTTAGGATGGCTCTTCCTGCTTTTGCACACATTAAAAATACTTTAGGAAAAACCTGTCATTACATTATATTTCCTCCATTTTGACACATGCTATGATCTCCACAGTATTTCTATTAATGAAAAAAGAAAACAAACAAACAAAAAAAAAGTATAAATTCTTGCAAGGAGAATAAATAGCTTTAATAGCTTAAATAGCTTTGTTAAGAGACAGTGATTTTTGAACAAATAAATAGGGTTTTTTTGTTAATTGGTTTAGTCAGTCATAGGAGCAGATTTGAAGACTGGTGGAGTTTTTGTATCTATTTTAACCTGGTCAATAAATCCTTCAGTGATTGTACCTATCCAAATGGTGCATAAGTAATTCAAAAAATCTGAAGGTAATTTTTTTCAATTCATGACTGAAATGGAGTTCCATTCCAATAGCTAGGAAAAATTCTATTTAATTGAATCGCAATCTTAAAAGCATTTTGCTTTAAATAAGTTAATTTCCAAACATAATTGTCCAAACAATATAACATAAAATAGAATATTACCTTTTTAAAAATGTCAAATGTGCACTACATTAACTGTAAAAAGTCATGATTTCTTTATGCAAAATACATTTTTCAGAAATGACCATTTCTCAGCTGCAGTCTCAGTTTCAACAAATTCTTCTTTCCTAGTATGAAAGGTTATATATTGATAGAAATCTCTTGATCTTCTTTATGCTAGGGTGATATTTGGAATATAACTTCTGCTCACTGCTTCTGTGATCCTGGGTAACTGGCAACAATGAGCAGCTCAGGTAAAACCATGTCTTATACACTGTTTCAAAGTATCCTTGCTTCTATATCAGGAACTTGGCTAGACTGTGCAAATTAATGCAAATTATCATCTGTGATTTGGTCATTCTCTGGCAAAACTGGAGCAATTATAGTTCCTTGATGCCATTGTATTTTTCTGTCCACCTAGGTAGGTGGTTACCTGGGGCAACACCTGGCATTTCCTTTGTGTTTCTACTTCCTCATATCACAGCTAACTCACTACTACTAAATAATATAAATTATGGCTATCATTCCAAGGAAATAAAAACAGAAAAAAAAATAAAATTTACCCTGATATCACAAATAAATCTTTATCAAAATAAACAGGCAGGAGTTCAACTTCACTGTCATTACTCTTTTTTATTGAAAAAGCATGTTTGGTATAGGGAAATGTTTTTCCTCTGTGGAGATATCATTACTTTTCTTGGCCATAAACAGGCTGCCACAGCAAACACTGCACATTTGTCTAACGTTCTAAAGGATAATTTTTTCTATGGTGAAATACATCATTTTGCTCAGCAGCCTTGAGTAAAACGCATGCTTCAATTGATTGAAAATATTTTATTCTCTGGCTCTCTGAACAACATAAACTAAAAACAGGGACATAAAGGACACTCTTCTCCCTTTTAAGGATCTTTTTTTTCTTATATAATATACAAGGAATTCATACCTACACTTAGATGTGATTAATTTCCAGTTCTCTAAAAAGCAGAATAATAGCTGAATAACACAATGAGTGTCAATGACTTTTTTTTCTTTCATGTTCTCGAGTTGCAGTATGAAATGGGGATTAATAAACACAGCCACTTTCCAGTAAAGAGTATTTTTTAGCTTTCTGTAGTGTGTAGCATGGCAAGCTGAAACATCAATATTTCTTCAAAATCACTTAAGTGCTTGTCATCAAATGAAAGATTAATTTCTTCACAGTAAACTTGCACACAATTCATAGGTTCTAATTCTCTGAAAAGCATAATGATCCTAGAGCTTTTGAAAGATGCTATGGGCCTGACATTTCAGGAGACTGAAAAACTGTGCTTAGCCATAAAACATAGAGCTCACAGAGGGAACTAGCTCCAGCATGATTCTTTCCTTCTATTAAGTCACCTTTCCTCCACATGGCAAGTACCCCTTCCAAAGACTTGCCTTGGATATGGCCTTTTTTTCCCTGTCTGCAGATAACTCTGGCAACTAACACCTGTTGTGGTGACAGAGTTCTGGGAAAAAAGGTCTGATAAATAGCATGAATTGCTAGGACTTCCTAGCAATGTGCATTGGTTGGTTGGTTGGTTTTAATTACCTTGATAAAGCTATTGGAAAGATGGGTGGTAATAACTTTACTTACTTTGACCACTACCAGTGTCCACACATCTCCAGTCAAATTTCATGTTTTTCTCCTTGGTATTTTGATAACTTTTTTTCCACAGTTACTTTCTTCCACAGCCCTGTTCTGACATACTGTAAATGTAACTGTCCATTGCAATTTTACTGTGGGTTTTCTTTTGCTCAATTTCCATTTCAGAGGAAATAAATATGATGAACTTATAATAAATCTGTTGATGTGAGCAACACAGGTAAATGAGTAGGATAACTATTCCTATTCACACCAGAAGAGAACAAGCTGTTGCTTTTGCTCTTCATCTCCATTTTCCGACATAGGCCCAACCTCAGTGATCAGTCTCAACCACTTACTGAAGTGATATGCATGCTTTCACTAGTCTAAAATATGGCCATCAATTATCTAACCTTTAAGCTTTTATCTTTTTTATTTTCTTTCTTTCTTTTTCTTTTTTTTCTGGTCTTTGGATTCACTGAAACAACAAGTTAATTAAACATAAGAACATGTTTATACTGCAAAGTATCATCTGAAACCCCCCACCATTCCCTGTAGATTTCATGTTATCCAGGTTTCCTTTGAAAATTCCTATGTAGCACCTGTGGGCTGATGATAGACTGATCTTTTTTGTGTAAATTCATTGTGTCTTTGCCACCTGTATGTAAATGGTGTAAAATACCTTTTGTAAATTGGAAAAAAAAATACTTGAAAAGGATTCCACCTCAAGACTGGAACATGACCACAAATACTTCAGATTCCACAGTCATGTCTTGTCCTGTATGAGTGATAAATGCAATGACTTCTTTCAGCTTGTTTAGATTGAACAGTATGAAGCAACATTTTAAATATATGTACAATCTGCACACGATCTTTCAGGTAAAAACCCACCCCCTCTAACTCATTTTAGCAAGTATTTCGAACCTTTAAATATGAGTTTCTCCCTAGTCCTGAAGAACTGCTTGCACTGAACCTCCAACTGCCTCTTCACCATGCCAGACCACTTAGCATGTGGCTGATGAAGTATTTCAATCTGCTGTAGGATTAACCTGTTTTTTTCTATGATACAACACCTACTGTACGTTGACTGGAAAGGGCGATTAACTAATTTTCAATTTGTTTGTGGACAGACTCCCATTTATAAAATAAACAGGCAAATCACTTCAAACAGAGAGAACACTCAAAGCTAAGGGGTATATTTCTTCAGCTGATACCCAATGACCTTTCAAGATGAAAGGATAATAGTCGACACAGAAGAGGAAGAAAAAAGCCCTGTGTGCTGTTTGCAAGGTTTAGAGGTCACTTGGCTACAGAGAGAGAAGGATACAATGGAGGCTGCAGAAAACACTGCAGAGGAAAACATGGACTAGGGTTTACATTTTTTTCTTCTGAGCCTGACCATTCACTACTGGCCATCTCCATTTAACAAGAGCCTCTGTTTCCCTGACTAAGGGTATGTTCTGTTTATTGTGTGGCAGAGGCTTCACTTATGTATTGGCTGCCTATCTGAGCTCCTCTTTGGAGAGCAAATGATTGTTCAAACCCAAAAGCAAAATGGCATGCTTATCCCCATTCATCTGCGATCATATGACAGGGCTGAGAGAAGATGGTGGGGGTCCTATAAGACAAAGTAAGATATTATTCCCAATGAAATCCTGTGGCTAGATGCACCTCTGTCTTCAAGTACAATCAAGGTCTTTGTTCTGTCACAGATCCTGGGAGTCAGCTTGCTACTCCCATTGAGAAAACTCAAAGCAATTTCCCACACTCCTAGCAAGGCATCACCAGGCCATAAAGATTGTTCTGTCCTCTGAGCACACAACCTTTAGACAGAAATAGAAAATTGAAAACAAATTCCTTTTCATTTTACTGACCTTCAGAAGCTATACTTTTAAAAGCAGACACAGAATTTACACCAACAGAACCTGAGTCCCAGCTACACAGAATATGCTCTCAGAAAACCTTTTTGCCATGCCCACTTTCTTGATTAAAACTTTTGTACTGCTTCTCTTGAAAGAAATCAGTGTTTGTCAGCTTAAGAGCTGGAGATACCAGTCACTTCCTACTATTTCCCACATTCAGGTTTGTGAAACAATCCTGATCACTGCCTAGATATGTTAAACCTTTTTAATGGTAGTTTCTATACAGATAAATGCTAAACTTATCACCTTTTCAAGGAGGGAGTCGGCATTCCAAAGTCCATGAATACTACCATCAGAAATTATTGTTTATCCTTGGGGTATTCTGTCTGCATTTAAATAATAATAATAATAATAATGAAAATTATTGAAATAAGCAAAAAGCTAGGAAGTACAGTTTAGTCTTAACATTAGTTTCTATGTGGGACCAATATGTTTCCACCTTTATTTGACCATTCATCTGAAATATTATTTTTTTAATGTAACTTCTTTTTTACCGTAACTTATTTTTTACCTTTTATTGCACTACTTCTGAAAAAACTACAGATTAGTTTTATTTTTCCTGTCTGAAACTTGTCTCCATGTTTGGTTTTATTTAGCTATGAAGAAAAAGGTTGCATATTTAGCAGGAGGTTAGAAAAGCTCTGTTTATTTAGCTTTGTGAAACAAAGGTTGAGAAGGAAGTCTATAAATACATCAGCAGGATAAACATCAGGAGAGAAAAGAACCATTTAAGTGAAACGCCAGTGCTGTCACAGGAACAAATGGATGTGAACAGCTGGAAATAAACTTAGCGGGAAATTAAAAGAAATGTCCCAACTCTTAGAGCAGTCAGGTTCTGGAACAGAGCCTTCCAATAAGAAAACATAGGACACAAAATCTCCCAAATTAGTTTTGAATATAGAAGTTGTTAGTAAATGAGTTTTCTGAAAGGTGAGAAAATATATCAAAGAATTTCAAAGACTTTCTCCAGCTTTAAGTTCTTGGGAGTTTTATAATGGTTTTATTTATTTATTTTGATTTGTCATAGCTGAAAAACCTGAATGGAATTTCAAAAGCAAGCTAAAGGAACTAGATGTTGAAAACAAGTTAATTAGGTCTCTAATTTCTGCCTGGTCTCCTTTGAAAATCCCAGGGCTGAAATGGATCTCTTTAGATACGAGTAAGGATTACATTACCTTGCTCTTGAAATACTCAGTGCTCCTCTGGGAAACTGAAGCTCTCAAATGATTCAGGGAGATACAGCCATAGTGACTAAAACATGAGTAAAGTATTTTTAAGCAACAGTCTCTCCCCATGATCAGCTCTGAAATGTTCACAGTTATAAATATCTACCTGCTGTAACCCACACTCCAAGGTCCTGTTATTTGCTGACCAGGGCCCCATTCTGTGAAATACAACTGTATGACCTTGGCTTGGTTTTACCTTAAATGTTACTGATGAGCAGTGGTAGAGTTCTTATAGCAAAGATGTGCATGATGAGAAAAGAAAAAAATAAGATAGAGGTGAAATTTTTGAGGGGATTCTAGTTACTAGCTCAGGAATAAAAGAAAAATATCAGTGTGAAACAATATAAAATACTATGAAATAAAGCAGATAACTGAAAGGTTGAGCTCAGCAAGAACCTTGTTTAAAAGCTGATATTCCTCCCCCTGCCCAAAAGATGTCTGGGCAGCACAGACTATCAAATACCTGCATGTTAATGACTGCATGATAACACACTAGTCTCACGTATAACCTGACACACCTATCTAATAAGCACATTAAAATACAAATAATCGTTGTGCACTTGTAATGCCTGCATGAGTTGGTAAAAAACTCACATTTTACCAAAAAGTTGTTCAAATGTGATTCAACAGAGGAAGCAATACCTGATAGGAACAGGAGTTACGAATAATATTTTAGGATTCAGAGATTTAAGACAACAATTGGCAAACTCATTTTGATCTTTTTAGGCATATTAACTTTTTAAAATTATGTCCTCCTGACCATTTTGGCCTAAATTCTTACCACCTCGAAGGATCTAACAAGGCATGTGTCCACTGTTACCTTGACTGAGCTAGAAGTATTTTGTGGATTGTGACAGAAGAGAAGATTTAAGGGATTTTTACTCCCACCACAGACCATGTCATGGCCTTCCACCATATCTATACACATCAAAACTGTTTACTGTCAGATCTAATCGACTCCTTAATATCATCTACATTGATGAGGCAGATGAGCACATTTGTATCTAACTGGTGTTAGGGCAGCACTGCAAACTTTGTCTTTTTAATGGTAATGCTTTAAGGAAGGAAGCATCTGTAATAAGTAACAAGATAGTACAACACAGAGCAAATTGCTTGGAGACAGTAACTCATGCAGTTGCTAAGAGAAGCAGCTAATAAATATGCTTTGAATAGAAATGCTAATGAAATAGAGCTGGATGCTTGTTATGTCATTTAGCACTACTGCATATACAGCAGTTAATCTTTTTCAGGATTCTCTTCATTGTCACTGAGGTCTATGCCTCTTTTTACAGCAAATCAGATAAATACTGTCACATGGCAGGAAACAGTGAACAAATGTAGTGATGTAAGGTTACATTCAGCTGGACACCATCTATCTGAATGATTAATTGAAGGCGTATGTAAAAAGCTACTGAAACTCAGCACTTCTGTCAAACAGCAAGAAAAATCAATAAGAACACCACTGTCTTGGTCTGTTGTACTTTTTGTAAAAAACACAAAGACAAATCAAGGATATATTTTCAAACCTGCCAGGAAGTTGCTGCAAGATGAAAGTCTTATTTTTTTCCCCATTGAGTTTTAGTTTCTATAAATAAAATGGCATCTGCAGTAAGGACAGAATTTAATATGCAACACTCTTCCCATACATTTCATCATCCCTGAGGTTTTAAATTTGTTCTTGTTCAACCTTTAGTTAAAGATCATTGCTACTATGAAATCAATTTTTGTTGTTCTCCTGGGTAAATGTTTAAGAAATATTTAAGTAGAGTCATATCAGAAAAGGGGGATTTTGGCACAAGATATTTACATGTATGTAACGTGCCATGTTCAGTTAGCGTAGTCCATTGGGATATCCTCATGAAGGAATACTCATTTCAATTTGACCACGTGCAAGTCCAGCTCCTTTACTGTTTTTGACATCCATATGGGACTTCTTCACTGGTATGCTATTGGGGAAACATCTTTTGTTTTGAGTCTCTGAACCAAAACCAATTTGCACTTCAGATCATGTAGAGGAGTATCTAAATTATCTAGCCACTATGCCAAATCTATTTTCAGCAAGCACACAAAGAGACTGAGTATTTCAGCCAAAGAGCTCAAACCACATTGGGGAGTAGCAAATATAGCTAGTTTCTTATCCTGAGAGTAAATGTCAACAGCTTCAGTACTGGCTTTATCAGAGAATGAAGAAAGAGAATTTGTGATTTTTTCCCCCAAATAAAAGCTCACAGTCCAATATGTTGTGAGATTTATAAGATCAAATGAATGTTCTCTGAGAACTCTTGAAAATATTCAAAATGCAAGAAGCCTTGTGAGTGCCATATGAACTCATTCTGAGGCCAATGCATTTACCAGAAACACATAATGGATTTGTTCTTTAATCCTCTCTTTGAAATACTACATTCATAGGATATATGGAAATACTATGATGTCTCTTTGCTGACTAGAAGTATATGAATAAACAAGCTTACAATCTGGGTTCCTGTTCAGTAGTTTTTAATGTTATTCAGAAATAAATAAGGGTCCAATCCAGAATGATTCACTTATTCACAGATGTAATGAATGCCTGAATAGTTCAATGAACTCTAATGAATGCAGTTTCCAAAGACGTATCTTAGTAAGATGTGCTAAACATCAAATAAATAATATTGAGAGTAGTATATTGGTATAAATACCAGAAGATTTTGCCTCCATAATCTTTAGTTGCTTTTGATATACATATTTCTACTTCTGAACACATTCAGACATACACTGTAGCTCCTGGAAACTGCAGAGCACAAAAGCTTTATGAAGAATATTGTATGAATGCTTCTGAACTAGAAGCAAACAATAGAAAAGGGAAAAAGAAACTTCTGCAGTGCCATGGTTTGATTCAAGAGGTGGAAATGGGATGTAAATGGTGCTTAGTGTACTTGAAGCAGACTGTACCTGCACTGGTCTGTTGCCAGTGCCAACTGCCTGCTAATGACTTTTCTAGAAGCCTTCACATAGGTGGCCTGTCAGAGAATGAAGTAGTTCATGCCTCAAACATTGATATAAAGTTTTGCTTGTTATAACAAAAACTGTATAAAGAAGCTAAAACCAGAGAATCCTCCCTGAAGATACCTGACTGGGACTTTGCACTGAAAGTCAAACTGCTGAGTTTAGATAAAGGAAAACCCATTCTTTAATCACCTGAAACAAGTAAACAAGGAAAATAATTTTTTTAAGCAATGGTCCCTCCCTGTTTGTGGGGAGCAGCTTTGCACAGATTTCCCCCCCAGCTGAGGAGGGTGGAGGAAGTTTGGGTGTGTTGTAACCTCTGCTGAGGGGCAGTGAACCCATCCTCCCTTACACAAACTGGGTGTGGAACCCCCAACCCTGGGAAAGCCACATCCAGGGGACATTCAGGTGAGAGGCAGCTGAAGGGGTGCCTTAATCCATCAAAGGCCCCAGAGTGGCCCCAGAGTCATTCCTGCAGCCTTGCACCACAGGACTGCAAGTGATGCAACAAACCCAGAGTCTGCTGTAAGAGACAATGGAAAACTCCCCCTCCCCAAAGGAAGTGCCTGGAGTGTCCTACCTGGCCTGTGCATCTATTAACCCATCAGATTCTGTGCTTTGTGGGTGACCTTCACCATTAAGAAGCCCAGAAGAAGAGGATCAGCAGAATGCCATTGGGATCCATGGAGGGGTGATACTTTCTACCTAGTCTGTCTCCACCTCTCTCTCTCCCCTCCACATTCCCCAAGCTCCTCTTTCCCTATTTCTTTCTCCCCTTTTCTTTCCCTCATGTTTCCTACTAAATAAAATCCCTTCTATTGTCACTGGCATCTGGTCTTGTTTGCACCATAATTTGGGATGAGAAATTCCTCAATAATTTTAAAACCTGGACCTTAATGTGGCCACAGGGCAGAATTAAAAAGTAATGAGAGGTATACAGTGACTTCTCTGCATGAAATTCTCAATCTCCTTGTCAGATTGTTGACATTTCTGAGTAATGTGAAATTCATGTAAATTCATAGAATTTTTCTAATAAGATTAGATAACTTTTCTAAGCTGATATATTCAGTAACGAGAAAACACTCAACAGTGGAACAGTGGAAAGAGATGGAAATCTCCAAGGAGTGATATATCCTCCCCTAAAATGGTAATTCTTAGGTGGAATAAATTGCTGTCTGGAGATACCCACCTCTCTCTATCACTCAGGCTCAGCTAAGGTAATGATTCTGGGAGATCTCTTCCACATCTCCTGTGTTTAATTACGTGCATAAGACTTCTAAGGTGAAAACAGCAGATCATTGCATTGCAGTGATGCCATTACTACATATCACTGTAGATTTATAAACCCTGTTTTGCTTTCATTTTTTGGAGAAGGCCGAAGATGACTAGCAGATAAAGTTCAAATACTACTGAGTCACCAGTAAGTAATCAAGTAATTAATAACTTTAATGACCTTTCTGAATATTCAGGAAAATTGCTATGTTTTTGATTCAAGATAAGAAGCTGATAACTTAGATTAAGGCTTATCTTTGCTGACAAAAAATGCAAGAGGAAATTTAAGAAAAAACACAAAATTTTGGTATTGTTTTTGATTATGGAAACTTATATGTTTCCCTAAGGATGAAAAGAATTCTAGTCAAATTCTTGATCAAAGAAGAATATTGTATTTTTTTCACTAAGAAGGACATTTTTTAAGCACCTATGTTAGCAGAATATTTGCTTACCAGTTCATAGTAATCATACCACAGAATCTCAGAGCTGTTGAGTTTGAAATAGCCCATTGGCTGTTTTTGCACACTAATAAAGTCCCTCAGAACTTTGTTCTCAATTCTGAACAATAAAGCACTCTCAGCTTCTCCTTGCATGAGAACCATGCTCCAAGACCTTGATAATCTTTTTGGGTTTTCAGTGGACTTGCTTCAATATGTCCAGCTTACTCTGATACTGGGAAGCCTAGGCTCAAAACTCCAGGTGTGTCTTACATAGGCTGAGCAGAGGAAAAAGATCACCTTTCTTGTTATTATTTATCCTGGCAATGAAAATGTTTCATATATATATATATATGTATGTATGAATGAAAATACATATATCTGTTTTGCAGGGAATTACTGTTTTCAACAGTATTTTGGATAGTGTAAGAAAATGAGTGCTCTGAAGCTTTCATGTGTACTATTTGGAAAGTAAAAAAATGTTCATAGCTAATCTGAAAAATATTTCATATATACAAAATTTCTTTACAATGAAAAATTGGAAATAAAATGAGAAAATTTAAATAAAACGTATTGTTTTACCTTGAAAGCACATTCTGAATAATTTGTTTTATGTTCTTATTTAATGCATGAGATTTATTTGGAGTTCTGTAAATTATAATAGGATAAAAAAAAAAAGGTCTCTTCCTGAGAGTAAATATACAGTATATATATACCATATATATATAAAATATACTTAGTAAATACTCTTTGCCAGCTTTGATTATATAAAAGAAACCAGCTGGCTAGTCAGAAACCATTCATTGTATGTTTACAAGTCATCAGACCAAATGCTAGTACGAGTTGCAGCCATATCCAGGGGACCTCCCCCACTCTTGCAAAGCCACAAAAGTTCATGATTTTTCTGTAGCTAAAGGTAATGAACTAAGTATACTTATTTTGAACTTAACTTTCCACCCAGCTTCATTCATGATCAAGTTGTCTGCTGGAGATCTTTTGTTGACATAATACTGAAGGCTTAAAGGTTAAAAAGTTATAATGGAAAAAAATACCCCAAGAAATAATGATTCTTTGCTGCTATAGTAAGGCATAAAAATGTTGTTGCAAACTTCTGGCATTGTGGTATAGTAAAAGGAGAAGATTTTGTCTTTTAATATATTCAATATATTCAATAATTCAATAATATGTATTGCCTTGTATTAGATAACAATTGAACTGATTTACTCTTTTACAGATCGCTCATCAGTTCTGAAGTCAACCCATTGCAAATGTCATCAACAAAATGATTTAGTTAAACAACTTGCATTGATTCTAGAGTTCTCTCAAGTGGTCTATATTCAAGAAAATCATCATACATTCACAAAAATTTCACAATGATTTTCTCCTTTACTCATTGCCTTTGTGCTTCATCAAAATTGATTTTACTATGACATACTTTAGGGTGGTCAGGTCTTTTACAACAAACCTGTCCTTTTTATTTACCCTCCTAGAGTGTTTACAGAAATGACTGAACAGAAACTTACATTTTAGAGGATACTTTTTTCAACTTTCCTTTGACTGTTTGGACTTTGTCTGGTAAAAGCTTGTTTACAAACATTTCTGGAATAAACTTAAATCAGTGAGAGACTTTTTTACCAGAGTAGAACGTAGGGCAGTCATGGATGAAACACAAGTGACCTCACAGTTGGGAAGGATATGAGGTTTTGTACAAGTAATCTTGTATTGAAAACTGAAGTCTTTCTGAAGGTCTCTTGGCAGTCCTAAGAGTAAAACCAATTTATTTTTCTTGTTATTATACCTCTAACTGCCAGGTCATTTTTTAAATAAGAAGACTTAATAGATGTCAGAGCTGATTTAAAATTCATTCTAAGATTTATAAATCTCACTTACAAGGTGAAGGATGGTCACAAAAGCCAAAATGACATACACCCCCACCACCATTCAGGGAAGAAACAAAGTCTGACAGAGAGCAAATGTTAACTTCGTTTTAACCCTACTACCACCACAGAAAATTTACAGATGTTAATAGAATACATATATCTTATGTTTCGTTTTCCTGTGCTATTGAAATTACAGTTTAAGGTTGGAGGTTTGAGTAATATTGTAAATACATGTACTTTGCTCATTGTATTAGTTTTGGACTCTAAATATCACACTTTTTTTTTTCCCCCTGAATAGAAATCTTAAGAATAAGAAAATTATATAGGATGTAGAGGAATCCTTTTTTATTTTTGGATGTATAACTAGCATTATATATGGGGTAAGAGAAGTATCTCCTATAATTTATTTCAACATGATTAGATGAGTACAGCAATCACTTAAACAGCACTCAAGGAGATTTGAAATTGTTCACTCCCTTAAGAAAAGGAGAATTTTCTTCACATGACTGGCTGTCCAGATGACTGAGACTTCTGCTGAAGTGTGTGCTATTGCAAGGTAAGATGCAAACAATGAGAAAGGAAACAAAAGATGAAGCCATCACCTGTGACCTCATTGAAACATCCCTTAAGAGAAGCTCTTCATGCCTCTGGTCACAGGATTCTGATTTAAATTAAGGTGAACAAGCTGTAGATTTTTTCCTTTTCAATTTAAATCTGTGCATTACAGGCAAATGCTATTCCTATGTTGGAACAGGTGTTCCCAAACCTTCTTTGATTTTATGAGCACTTGGGGAAGGAATGGAGAGGGCTCTTAGGGAGCCACAAGGCAGGGCCCTATTTGCCAAAACCTGTCCAATCACCTCTGGACACCAGCCCCCCACCCAGCGTGCAGGATAGGCTGGGGGACAGCTAAAAATCACCTAAATTTTACATATCATTGACAAAGAACAACTTTATTTGGAGGGCACTTGAATGGAACTACGTAAAGGAATGACTTACACAAGGATGTGAACATTGTTTCTCCTCTTGTGTACTTAGTTGATATCTAAGGGGATTTTATAGTTGTTGCCTTTTAGCAAATGATGGTATCATATTTAAAACAGAAAATAAATTAACAGCAATTGTTAAATACTGTGGACAAAGGAAAGACAAAAGTGAAAGGCAAAAATATAGAACACTTTGTTCTTACATGGTTCAATACATTCAAAGTAATTTTGATTGATATTGAGTTAAAAGGTCTCTCTGTATAGAATGAATGTATGGCTAAAAACATGACAGTAACTTATTTTTAATAACTGACTTTCCATCCAGTTGTAGCCAGTAGTTCATCTTAATTCAAGATTCTTCATTTATCTCCAGGGCCCAAGGTTACCTCTATTCAAAGGTAATTGTTGGTAAAGACGCGACTTTCTCTTCCCTTTTTCCGTGAGCTCTGTTCTTGGCTGTGATCATCATGCTGGACTCACCATCATTTTCAGTCTACTGTCATTGGGACAACCAGCCTTCCACAGGAGATTTTGGGAGACCAATGGGGAGAAAAGAGTGGCTGGGAGCAAATGGACAAGAGACAGAGGAGAAAGATGAACTGGCAAGACATTATTCTGAGAAGATATAAATCCTGTAGCAACTCAACTCCCAGGGGACCTAAGATGGAACCTTCTTACTCATTTATTTAGATTCCTGATAGGAACGGAGACAATTGTACATGTTCTAAAAAAATGGGTAAAGGTTGAAATACTCAAGTTGTTGGAATAAGCCTGAAAATGACAAGTAAGATTGCTTTCGTGTTTACTAGCTGGAGCCTTGTGAGCCAGTGATCATTCCTAAAACTAGCAGAATGTCTTGCTCATCTGTTAAACCCAAAGAGAAGCAACAAGCTGATGGGAACAGGGCTTTCTACAGTTTACACAGCAGACCTTTGTCAAGAAAAAAGTCCAAAATCAGGCTGCCTAATCAGCATGAGCTGGGCCCCACTCCAGTCTATTAGGCTGAGCAAGGCTCTGCAGCCCTACTAAAATCTAAATGAGAATCAGTTCCTGAAAAAGTGGCTCCCAGAATAAGGTCATGTAAAGCAGAAAGACTTTTCAGCAATCCTCTCACCCAGGCTTTTCACTTCCACGTGATCTCAAACAGCTTGCTGTTTATACAAAGAATTTCTAAATCATCAAGTCCCAAACTTATCTGGAAATTCTCTTGAAACACCTTGTATTTATAGCAGTAAACAACAACAACAAAACCCCAAAAACCCCCAAAACAAACAAAAAATTCCCCAAACATCCCTAAATCAAATGTTTCAGACTGTAATTATACCAAGAACTCAATAAAAATAACACTGACTGTGCCACTGAACAAATCACCTCTGAACTGGTGCAGAGATCTTTGCCCAGTACCAGATGTTGGAGTGATGCCTGATTAGTTCCTCCTTTTTTATAAAGTTTAACTTTTTAACTGATAATTTCCTGAGAGGACTATGCATTTTTCCACTTTCAGTGAAGTTAAAATTAGGGTTGTTAAAGAGGGAAAAATAATAAAACTACTATTAGAAGCTTAGGGCTTTATATTCTGGCTAAGAGACCTGCCTAACATTTATCATAAGGCATTTTATATCACCTGAGGCATATACAGTAGGCACATAAGTTTAACATCCCATGGGAATGGAATCAATTTTCTTTAAGAATTATGTATCAATGATTCAATTATTAATTATATAAATATATTTATGAATATTATTCTTATCCACACAATCTCACACCTAACTATGTATTTTTCCTTGTTTGTATTTTTATTTGTGTTTGTATTTTTCCTTTATTTGATATGGAATATTAATCACTATTTTAAAGTGCATTTTCCACAAACAGATTTCACTCACTTTTCCCCAAATAGATCCTAATTTGACATGGAGGAAAATAATTTGAAAAGAACTTCACCCACAGGATATTATTCTGTTTTATAATAAAGACCAACATATTTTCATTAGAGTTGAATAGAATATAGCCTTTCCCATCTATGGATGTTTTCAGGCTAAGAAAAAATCTCCCCGAACTTAATAAAACCCAAATGTTTTCCCTAATCAGCAAAAATCTGTGTCCATTGCTTAAAAGCACAATGATGTATGAGATTTAGATTCAGTAAGGATCCTGCTATAATAATTACTTACACATACAAAAACTTCAATTTAAAAATATTCATAATGGTTTGCTTCTCCACAGTCCAACCAGGACCAGGTGTTCAGGACTACAGCATAGATTTCCAGACAGAATTAGAGCCTTTCCTTTACCTAAACAAGCATACAGACACATAGCCTTTTATCAAATCTGTGCTCAGCTTCCTCCTTCAGTTCAATGAGGAATTTAATTAATTCTGAAGTTAGTTTATCTCCTAAGTTTTCAATTTAAGTAAAATTTTCGGCAAAAAAGTTAAAATATATTGGAGACTTCAGCTTTAAACTTTCATTTCTATCTGACAATTTGCAAATGTACATGTATCAAATATGTCAAAAAGTAGTTAAAATACCTAAGCTTAAAGATTTCTGAATCTGACTTTCTGCAAAGAGGAAATATCCACAGATTTCCTCCAAGATGTTTCAAATTAGTGTTCCAAATATAACCAGCTGAAGAAGGGTAGTTTGCATAAACTTATCCAAACAATTTATTGAACCAGAAATCTGGGCTTTTAAATTTTGCTTTTTATTTCCTAGAAGCAAAATCTATTTTAGAATTAAAGAGGGAAAAGGAAACAAAGTTTACATTGAACACATATACACATTCAAATAAATTATTTACAAACAATCTGGATACAGTAAAGGACTCCAAGATTTCTAGCAGACTTAATTAATAAGACTATTGCAAAAATGAGTCAATTTACCCCCTCAAGCATAACATAATGCTCCCAAGTAACTTAATCAGAGCCATAAAAAGCTTATGGAGGAGATCAGACAATTTTAATGATCTTCTTCATTACCTCTGAACAGCTAATCTAAATAAGACAGATATCTGTATAGATCAAATGATACCATCAGTATCCAAATTTACTCTCTTCTGGTGACTGAGACCCTGGAATGATTCTTTTCATTCCACTAAAAAAATTGAATTTTAAAGCATAAATTCATTGGTGATTTTAATTCTAGACCAAGCTCAATTAACTCAAAAATAGAAAGTGAGAATAAAAAAAGGTCACAAGGCTTCCACAATAAATTAACTCCATATAGCATACAGAATCATGGTCATAAGTTTTTATGCTACTTACAAGTATACACTCAATTATTTTTTAATGTTGTTTACACTGTAAAGAGAATATAGCTGAGACCAATAGAGTGGATTAAACCATTTTATTTCTTTCTTGTGTACAGTTTAGGAAACTGAGCTGAATTATAGAACAAAGTAAGTAATGATTAAATACCTCCACTCTGGGTGACTAACTTAAAACATCTTTTATAGCCATGATTTTTAAAGCCATGATTTCCAAAATTGGAAGAACAATGTTTTTATCAAGGACATTTGCCTTCAAGAAAAACATGATGATAACCCAAATATTGAGATACTGAATAATACACAATAATAGGTTTTTTATTTTCCTGTTTTGTAGAAGACAATTTGTTTGCTAGATTTTGGCTGATAATAACTGAACAAATATATCTAAAGCAGTGGTGTTGAAAAGGTGACCTGAGATCAAGATCTGGAGTGGCAGAGATTTGCAGACATAAGTGAGGATCTAACGTATCAATCTACATGTCAAATAAACTCATTAAATAATTAAGCTTGATAAGGCACTGATGAGAAACAACCAATATGACTGTATACTTAGAGATCAATTCTTGCACAGAAGCACTGTTGCTTGAAACAAAATAGAAGAAGCATGAGAAAGGGCAGTCCAGATAACAATATATTAAAGTATTAAAGGTCATATATGATGTTTACAATGAATCTGTGAAGTAAATCACCTAATTTTCCTCTTTGGGAGAGAAGGTATCTTTCTTCCCATGCTCCCAGACCCAGAATGGGTGTCAGCATGGTAATGCCAGGGTGCTTGATCCAGTGATTTATTGATTTTCTTCTAGCCAGGGAAACCATCACCACTAAAGAAGGTACTAAAGGAGGTTCTAAAGGAGGTTTGACCCCTGTGATATTGCCAGAACAGAGGGGTTTATTGTCCTGATTAGATTGCAATAATCAAGCTGGAGGTTGCTCATATGTTCCCTTAAAGCACTGATCACATTGTTCACCTACCCCTCCTCCTGTTTCTTGACCCATCTCTTAGCCTGTCTTTTCTTCACCCCAGCCTTCTTCTAAATAAACAAAACTTTTTTGTTCTTTCAACTGATCCCACTTTTGCTGCATCTCTTTTTGTTTCTGGTACTGTTACCTAAGTGATCTCAGCCTTATATGGTGCTGTCACCCTCACAAGCCTTTCCCAAAAGCCAACTCTTCAGGTACCTTTGAAATTTCTCTGTTTGTCGTTTGTTATGTGTCCTGTCTACTGGTTTCACATGTCACATCCACATCCTGCTCAGTTAACTTTACTGTGAGCCAGGGCTTTGTCAGGGATTCAGTCACTCACCAGCAGCTGTAATATCAGCTCACAGTTTCCCTCTTCCATTTATTTGTACTCACGATGATGGACAGAAGAGGAGAGACCTCCATTCAATTCTGAGTCCAGCCTGATCTCTGTCAGTTGATTGCACCTCTTCTAACCTCACAGAGCGAGCACAGAAACTTACCCTTTCAATTTTGTGTTTCTTTTTCAGAGTTCAACTACCAAGGCAAAAATCTGCCTTTAGAATTAGCCTTTTGCCTCTCATTGCTATTAAATAAGACTCAGGCGAAAATATCTAAAAGTGAATAAAACTTAAGATGAACCACTTAAACCAAGTGTTTGTCAGAACTCTATAATACAGAAATTTTTAATTACCTCAGAGGGTTGGTTATAATAGAATATGATTTGGAAGGAAAGAACAAAGAGGCAGTAAAATAGCAGAAACAGATTCCTAAGCCTTTAATACAACTGAGGAAAAAGAAAGAAATATAAAACAATGGAAGGAGGTGCTTATTTTATTAAGAGGCTGATTGGGAAAATGTAAAAGAGGTATCAGGGAGGAAAAAAAAAAAAAAGAGCTAAATATCATAAGATGGATAGTATTGCTGAGATTGCTTGTTTTCCAGCAGGATGTCTGGACTTGCCAACACAGACAGTCCCTTTTCCTTCTGTGTTCCTAAATTACATAAGCAGAAAGTGGTAAGAAACAAATCCAAAATGTGTGATAAAAAGATGTCAGCAGCACTTTGCCCTCAGCTGTACTATAAGAACTATTTCTTGAGAAGTTTCTCATAGGACAGCAGCTATGAACTGACCTTGCATTTCCCCAATAGGAGGGAAGAAGGAAGGAAGGAAGGAAGGAAGGAAGGAAGGAAGGAAGGAAGGAAGGAAGGAAGGAAGGAAGGAAGGAAGGAAGGAAGGAAGGAAGGAAGGAAGGAAGGAAGGAAGGAAGGAAGGAAGGATCTCCAGAGGAAAAGAATTTTAAAAAAATTTACAAATATTTTCAGCTGGAGAGAAAATTTGGTATCTTTCAAAATCATACTTTCTTGTGTCTGCCAGATAATTCCTGGATTTCTCTGGTTTTGTAGGCCTGCAGACTAAAAAAGAGAGGAGAAAAACCATATAAATCTTTACATTTTGTCTGATCACTTCCTCTAGAAGAAAAATATGCAAAAGATTAAAAGTTAATGACGTTTGCTGGTATGCTGGATGGAACTGAGCATCTAGCATGATGATATGCTATTTGCATGTCCAAAGCAGGGAGATAATTTTTGTCATTAATAATGTACTTGCATATTCAATTACAGACTTTAAGGGCTGTGTAGGTGAAGGATACAGCAATCATAGTGCTGAAGCTTTTGTATATGACAAAATCTGGTACTCGTTGGAATGACTTTACAACACAAATTCAATGGGCGGTAGGTTAAACATCAGTACTCTAGGCATTACAACAGCACCTAGGTATTATGATGATTTGCATTCTGTGGGTCCAAAACAGATTAAATACTCTGTTCAATGTGTCAAGTCAGTTTGCAATGCAAAACAGATGTATATTTGCTTTGGCTTCTGCAACCAATACTTAAAATAGAAACTGGGAACTGATGCGGAGAAATACCGTTTTAACATTCAATTTCCTTTTACTGCTTTGCCCCTACTTAAGCCTTCATTTCAGCAGTAATGAATGCATGTGGTTGTTGGCTTTTAGTATCTCTTTTCTTTAGCATAAAATTAAAATGTGCTCCTGTTGGAGCAGAACAAATATAAATTAAAAAATTAGGAAACAAAGACTCCTTTCGCATCTCACATCTCTAAATCCATAACAGTCTGTTAGAAGCCTCATTTACTTTAATACAAGGTGTTCTATAGAATTTAGATATTTCGAGGTTAGAAATCACAAGAATCTTGAAAAAAAGCAGTTATCATACCAGACATAATGACTATATGTTAGATAACAATTTGTTTTATGAATCTTGACCCAAAACTAAGATGAACAAGTCTTTTAGATTAATTCTCAAATTACTTCAAATCGACCACTACTGTCCCTTGGTGTTTCAAATCCAATTTTACCATATACAAATATTGTTGAGTCAAACAAATAAGCAAATTTTAAAAATAATCCAACTCCACAAAACCTCTCATCTTCAAGGCACATTTTCAATCTTACGTGTTCTCCAGGTGGATTTTGATGCCAGTCCTGTTTCTATTTAATTCAACAATATAAAATATTTCTCTTAATTTTAGTGTATTTTAGTTTATAACATGTAATATTTACAAATGCTGTCCAGAACTTTTCTGTGAAAGACAAGAAATTATACTAGTTGTAGTTCCTTCCAGTCATGCTATAGTAAGAATCTCAGGCAGTTATTTCTTTGAGGGTTCTTCTCCCTATTTATACTGAAGCCAATATCTGCAGGGTCACTTCTGACTACAGTATTAAACAAGTGCATAAAAACATTAAACCCACAAATTTTGGGCCAGAACATATATTTACAGATGCTCTGAAGTCTCTGAGAATTTTTTTCAAATATTACATGTTAAACATTTAGAGATTTTTTTTTTTTTAATTCAGTCAGTTTTTTCCAAAGATTCTGGCAGAAAACCAGTGTCTTCCCCATCATTCAAAAAAACTTGTTCTTAACTCTGATCAAAAGTAAAAAATTCCTGATGCTACTTCCTCCCACCAAAAAAATTGATGTAAATTAGAAGGAAAAAATATACACTGTTCTATCTGGATAGAATATAACAATGATTTACTAAACCAGCAAACACTCCAAGATAAGATTGTTGGAGTACAAGAAACTGAAAATTCACAGATGGAAAATAGTCATACTATGGTTTTTCTTTTTGCTATGTAACTAGCATATACCTATATAACTCTATATTCAAGGACATAATCTTGTGTTTTGAATAGTATTTATTATATTTTGTTCTAGTGATGGTTCTTCCTACCTCTAGAAAAAACAGTTTGGAATCTGTCAAAAATAAAGATATACTTTTCCAATTCTATTTATGACTATTCAGCCTGAGATCTCAAACTTGCATGTTTCTGAGTGATTTATAAATGATCACAAATGATAATGGTTATTTAATGTCAAAGTTAATCCTAAAACCACATGGGAAAAATCTTCTTAGGCTTGCATCTTGCAATCAACACAGCACCAGAGGATAGTCAGCATGAGCTTTAATATCCACTCGACCCATGGGTCTTGACCAGCATTTCCTGTATCTTATACCTGTAGAGGACACATACAATTGTCTGTGTAATAGAATTTCTCTATGGGATTTTTTTAGTTATCAGAAGGAGCAAGGTACTCTTCAGGTGAAAGTTTACTTGTTTGTTTGGTGCTTTTTTGGTTTTTTTTGTGTGTTTTTGTTTGTTTTGTTTTATTGTCTGTTTGAGGTTTTTTATCTTTTTTGGTTGGTTGGTTGGGTTTTTTGGGGTTTTTTTGGTTGTTTTTGTTATTTTGATTTATGGATTTTTTTTTTTTTTTTTTGGTTTTTCTGTTTTGTTTTGGGTTTTTTTGTTTTTTTTTTTTTTTAATCCTGGACTGTAAAAGGTGGTTAAAGAACTACCTTCTATTGCTGTACCTCCTTCTTCAATACAGACTTACAATGTAAAATAACACAGTTCAAGTATTTATTGTCTACTTTAGAAAAGATGGTGTACATAAGTGAAGTCCAACAGCTTTAGAAAAGCTACAGGACAATGGGAACTGCAGGTTCCTGGGTCTATCCCAAAGCTTCAGAAATGAGGTTAAAGCAGCACTGAGTTCAGAGCAAGCAGTGTAAATCAACCAGCTGGGGCTGCTACGGTACCTGCAAGGTAAAATTAGCATCATATGGTAACTACCAAGAAGGGAAAAACAGACTGCACAGGACAGAAGAAAGTCCTTGAAAGGCAAGGAAGTGGAAAATGCAAAAGATTAACAATATTTATGACATTGGCAGGTATGCTGAACAAAACTGAACAACGCACATGAAATGGAAGTATTAAGTCAATGATTGGTTCAGGATATGGCCAAACTGACACAACTATTATTACCACTTTATACTTTATGTAAAAAGGAATGAATTATTTCTACATTAAGCTTCACTTCTATTGTAGCCAAAGGGATGCTGTATTAAAAAAGAAGGTGTTATGCTAAACTGTGAATTCATATCACTGTGTGACTAGGATGAAACAACATTCACTGAGAAGCACTTATGACTGAAAATTAAGACTTTTTCAGAGCTCAGGGAGTACAATGCACATTTTTCACTAAATGTTAATGGGATTTTGGAACCTAACTACATTAGCAACCTCTGAAAATCCCTATCAAAGTGACTGAATTGCAAATGAAAAATAGAGTTTCTCATTAATCTCCACTATTGTGCAAGTAGACTGGAGGGTAGCCAGTATAGTAGCCATCTAAAGGATGTGTTAGGGGTAAATCTAGAAATTAACATGACTTTAGTATTAGGTAAAATAGCTGAAAACTCATTTAAATAGATGTGTAAAACACACAAATGAGCATAATACAATAGAAATCAGCAAAGATTCTGTAGATGGAAATCACACTTCTTAAGTCTTATTTTATTCAAAAGAATTGAAATAATAATGGAGAAAGAATTCTTAAAAGTAATTTAATGTAATTTCTGAAAGGCCCTCTAGAAAACCTCTGGCCCAAAGATGTTGGTAGAGGAGCAAGTAGTCTTAGGGAACACTGTAATATTAGTGAGATGTTTAATAAATGTGCTGATATAAAATGAAACTTTTGAAAAACACTGTGTCAATTAAAATGAAATCTTTTCAAACATAACAAGAGTAATAGAAATCAGTAATGGAAACAATATTATGCTACTATATAGGGACATGATGAGTCCCAGTCTTAACATATGCAGTTGGTTATGATCAACAAGCTTTAAAAATGCATAAAGGTGTAAAATGCAGGAAAATGCAAATGGAATAACAGGCCTCATGATTGTCAATTTTTATCACACTGTAACATAAATTCTAAGAGGCAATTACTTTAAAACTGAAAAGAAAATAAAGAATTATTTATATTAAAATAGTAATTACACTGTTTTTTTGGCTAATTTTGCCAATTTCTATGATAGCAAATTTCTTGAGACTATTCACTGTCATTGAGGCCAGTATCTGCCAAGGACCTAATAAAATTTAAAACTTTAAAAAAAAAATCAAAAATTTCTATTGAATATTCTCTGTTTAAAAAAAAAAAAAAAAAAAAGCTATTAAATTTTATAGACAACAAAGCTTTCAAGGACTTTTCTAAAATTTAATCATGTTTCAGTTCATAGAAATGTTCCTTAACACTTCTTAACTGACTAATATATAAATAGCCATTTTGCCTGAGATCCAGGTTCATTATTAGAAAAAAAGATGAAAATAAATAGATAAATAGACAAGTGCAATCAACCAGAATTAATTGCTTGATTTGCTACTTGTCTTTGTAATTTTTAGTACTTCTAGAAAAAATCAGGTTGTTAAAATATTGCTATCAAGTCAAAACAAAATACCAAACTTGTATTTTCCTAGAACTGCTGTAAATTAATATAAAATATCTTCATTCAAGATAAGATTTACACTTACAGTAAGAATTTCATTTACCTCTATGTCAGTCAGAAAACAATTACAAGTCTACCAGCCATCTCTCATCAAACAACAATTGCTCATTCCTTACATATATCTAGAAACAAGCTTGCCCCTCTCAAATGACCTCTGAACTGCAGCTCCTTCTGGCTGTGCTGATTCAGAAATACCTAGGACTGATTCTGAGTCCAGGCTGGCTCCTTTGAAGTACAATGTAGACATGCTTTTGGAAATCCATGTTTACCTGAAATCCATGAAGTTTATGAGTTTTTGTAATGGGGCCCAGTTCTGAAATAGAAATTCCAGTTATGATAAACCGTAATTCTTTTCCTTTAGGGAGAGAGAATCACTGTTATGCAACTTGAGTGCACCCACATTTGGATCTGACAGTCTGCAGCTTAGTCTCTAGGATTATTATAGTTGTCATTGTACAGCACTAACTCCCAGTCCCTGGAAGAGCTGTAGAGACCCAGAACTTGATTTAGTCACATAAAGATTGCTTACCAAAGGCCTTATTGTGACTGAGATGTTTCACAAGGGAAGCAGATAGGACAGTGATGTCAGCAGAGACCTGCAGTTTTCTGGAGCAAGGAGCATACTCCATTAAATTTCATCTGGCACTAGATGGAATAAACAGCAAGGCTGCATTTACTCTTTTGAATGAAGTCCTAGAAATCAGTACTCAAGCAGCAGGACTGTCACAATCACTTTCAGTACATTTTCTCAGCAGATTAAATACACTTATACAAATTATATGAGAGGCTTTTGTGGATTGGATGCTGCATTTTCAGAGGTAAGCACTTTTTTCCATTTACAGAACCCATTCATTTAATGCCAAGAAAAAGAGACATACATGCCATTTCATACCTTAACATCTTTATTTTCTTGAGTGAATTGTTGAAAAAAAATTAATTTAATATTTTATTTTGCCCACAAGTAAATTTCTGAGCACAGTATATCATGCAAATCTAAGTTCCTTTTGTCATTGAAAAAACATCATCATATTGAATGCTAAAATCTTTCTAAGCATATATTCCTTCCAACAGAACAACTTTTAATTAACTGGGAGATAACAGTACATCGCCTTACAGATGTAAAATATCCTATCTGTCAGCTTTTTTTCTTTTCTTTTCTTCCCCTAATGTTGAAACCTATGAGGTCAGAAACCCCCACAATCCTAGCTAACAAATTGCTTAAGTGTCAACAGAGTGGTTTCTGTGAAGGTGCTTCAAATCCCACATCTGTAAACTTTATATTGTTCTTCTCTCTAAATTTCTGATTTTCAGTGCATCTGATGGATACATCTTGCAATTAGACCAGAAGATTTTGTGTCAACACACTCTGCAGTCCTACAGCCTTTCTGTTCTTCAAAGCACACAGAGTATTCCCACTGGCTGTCATGAGAGTATCTTCAGCTCCCTGATCCTTTTGTGCTGAGAAACTTGCAATTTGTGTTTGCCACATGACTACTAGTACATATGAGGATATCAGCATATGAAATATGTGTTTATAAATTTATGACTTATCATTAAACATTTAGATGGTCCCATACACTCAAAAAAAAAAAGGTTATTGCATAGGCAGACTTTCATGACACTTGTACTTGCAATGTTTGTGTACTTTTATGAAAAAATTCTTCTTCAAGTACTGTAGATCACTTGGAGAGTGCTTCACTTGGACATTGAAATGGTTTTTGAGTTGGATGTATAAGGAATTTTGTTTTTTCATCATAGAATTCAGGGTTGCATATCAGCAGTATAAAGTTTAGGGGAGCTGGACTCTAAGAGGAAGTTAATACATTTTAACTTCCAGTCAGTAACTTTTGAAGTGTTTGTAAGGAAGACAGAGATACTTGTTCAGTCTTACATAACCAGAAAATACATTGCAGTACACAAACTAAATTTTGAGGGCTGATGATTCTCTTGAACTTTAATATCTTATCTGTTAACTGCTTGACAGCTCACTGTTACTTATTCTTGCTCAGGTACTCAGCAGTTTGAGATAAATTGGAGACCCACTTCTTAGTAAGTCTGGAACTTTTCTGCACAAGCTTAGTATTTTTGTCTAGTAAAAGATTTAAATTGGATTTATGTCCTTCCTGATGGCCAATTCCATTATTGCTTGTGCTTCACATCTTCTTAGTTAAGAAGTTTTCCCTGATCATTCATTATTTCTACTTTCTTTGCTGTTTTCCTAAGTTTTCCCAAATATTTATTTTTGTTCTTGGAAGTTGGAGGACAGATGAAGTTACTGTGAGTTATAGCAGTAGTAAAACAGGAAAGATTCAGCTGGGGTGTGTGTGATTGATTGAATGATCTGGTTTAGATATGTGCTGGTGAGATGCATTATTGCAGTGGTCCCTTAAATAGATTTACTTTATCTCTGCTCAAGACATTGAAGTCAGATGAATCCCTGGCAAAGTGTATGCATTGTGCCACATCAGCATATTTCTCATAGTTTAGTGCAGTATCAGTATATGAACATCTACCTTACAGTATATCAAATTCTGTTTTGTATGTGGCATATTGTACTGAGTTTACCATCCTTTATAAAATACATTATTTGTGCTTGTTCAAAATACTGTGGGCTTTTTCACAGAAGAAGGTACCTTATTCCTAATTTCTTTTCTATATAAATTAAATATAATTCATATTTTTCCTCCTGGGCCATTGAAAGTTCTGTGAAAGAAGATTCTTCCTTTCCTTTATAATAAAACTGTAGTAAAAGGAAGTAAAAAATAAATGCACTTTCCATTAAATTTCTAAACTTTTTTTGAACTGCCCATCCAAACCTAATGCAATTCATGGAGATAATTCAGCATAAATTCCATGTCATTGTTCTAACAATATTGTTTCTCTTCTAGGGAGTTATTGACATCTGGAAGTTACTATGAAATTTTCTTCTCAAACTGGAAAAGAAAGCACATGTGATGAGAAAACTTTAAAGAACTAACATGCTTAACTTCTAGCAGAGGCCATCTTCTCAGAATGAAAATGTAAATTATTTAAGTCCATAATGTCAAATGATTGGAAGCAAAATATGCTCAGAATCTTCTGTTTGCATTTGGTCTGACATTTTGGGAATTAAAGGCATCCCTAAAGTATTATCAAAATGGATATATACAAGCTTAATGATTGTTAAAAGGATGATATTCAGGAAAAATATAAAAGATTTATCTGTGGTAAAAGTTTTGGCAGACCTTGTAAGAACAGGCTCATATGATAAAGGTTACTTGGGGGCTAGAAGATAAACTTAATTTTTAAAGGGTGTGGGAAGAGTCTATGGAATTTCTACAGTTGTTTTGCACAGGTGACAACAATAGACATACCAGTATAAAATCAAAATAGCTAAGTTATTAAATATACAAGGGAATAAGGAAAAGGATATTTTTACTTTTCCATAGATACAATTTTTTCAGCAGCTCTTAGTGTGCTATATCTCAACAGAAACTGCATACTCTAAGTAAATACATAAAATGAAAATACATTGTTTGAGGAAGGCTGAGGTGTTATGCTTTATCTCAGTTATCAGAACTTCATACTGAGAAGTAAAAAAATATTCTTCAACAGCATCATAAAAGAGTGTGTGTTTAGTTCACCAACACATCTAATGAGAGGAAAACCATACATTTTGTTGAAGATCCAACATGCATTTCCTAGAAAGCAACTTAACAACATGGAGAATACATCTGCATGAAATAGAAATTTACTTTGTTTCAGTTTGCAGTTGAAAATTCTTGAACATAATCTACTCAAGTTTATGGCTGCCATATGGTTTTTCTATGATAAATTGTTACAGTATGTAAATAAATAAGAATACACAAATCATTGAAATTAAATCATGCAGTTCCTCACAGAATATTTTAGAGGCAAACTACTGTTGGCAGATCAATGGTCAAACACATTTAATTTTGAAAATAGTGGAGGATATTTATGGGGATCATTCTGATAGTTAATAAATTTACAATATGTTTAGTATGAGACTTTCCTAGCATTAGAATGAGTTACTCTGGGAGCAATCCTTTTCCACTTCTAATCAGTACTTCTCTTTTGTGCAAACTGGATGCTTTGAAACCTACTAGAGATGGAATATAATTTTTTTTTCACCAAGAGGCAAAGGGCTCAAGTGGTTACAAATCTTGCTGAATTTTTTAAGGAGGGGAAGAGGAAAAACATCTACTTGTCTGGAAAACCCTCCATTGGCCACCCACAGCAGGGATTTAAAACTTGTTATCTATGCCTAGGTCCTCAAATTCCTTTGCTGTGAAAGACATAAGTGGGGATAAAAGTGAGATTGAGACCAGAGATGGCATTGAGTGGGAATGAGGAAACATGGACAGATCTTAAAAACATCACACAGCTCCTACAAGTACAGGCATGACCAGGAGTTAATCACAGCAATCTCTAGGTGCAGTGATGAATGATAAATATTCAGATTCATCCTGTGCTAGTCGTTTGATATGGTAGTTTGGAGAATAGTGCCTAGAAAGATCATAAACTGCAGTGTGTAGAGGAGGAACACAGCAGGGGGAATGACACATTTTTTCCCCCTAAATATACTTCATTGATGCACAAATGTGTGGCTCTTGTGGGAAACAGCAGAAAGGGAAAACAGCAAATAATATCATTCATTTTGTGTAATTATGCAGCTTTGCTGGTAACTGTTGGAAATAGTTGTATCCCTGTTTCTGGTACACTTTTTAAATAGTTCCTGTTAAGATGACTCAGATATTTCTGAAAATAACATTAGGGTAAGGATCATGTTGTCAATACAAAAGAAATTATATTTTTAAGTGAAACCTTGTGCCTGTACTTTGAAGAATGAACATGAAATTTGGAGAGTATGTCAGATGGAATCAGAGAAGTTCCTCTATTTCTATAAATGCTGACTTAAATTTCCACCTAATTATTTATGACATTCTTTTTCAGGCTATTTATTACACTCCAGAATTCATGTAAAATGAAATATTCCTATGTAACAAGAAGACTATGAGTGCTCTAACAAAGTGTTAAAGATTTAAAGAAGTGTCCAGATTTTCTGACCTGCATAAGTTTAACTGGGTGTTCTAAACTACAAAATTATTTTTATTAGTATGACAATGTGTTAATTTGTTCCTGTGAGACTTGCAATGCAGTAGTGAAATCTCAAAGCAATATGAAAAGTGTTGTTATTTTCTTGTCCTTTTCATTTGATAATTCATTTAATGCTCAATAGAAAACCAAAAGTCTTCTTCCAAATGAAAATTAAGACATTTCATAGTGTCTATTTATTTTGAACTACAATTAAGTTCAACGATTATATCATTAGAATAAAAGTATGAGTTAGCATTCTTAAACAAAAGCAATTATCTATGTATCTGCAGAATTTATTTAATAGTGGTCAGTCTAGCACACATCAATACAGATAAGTCTTTACTCAATAATAAGCACAAATCATGATTTATATTAGACTAGGCAAAATCAATATAATTTGAAGAAAAATCAAAGTAAAAATGAAATGCTTCAATAGGATCAAAACCAAGAACACCAGCAAAGGAGTCCAGATAGGCACCTGTTTAATAGGAAATAAACCATCACTTCGATACCTTTACTGCTTCTGTGGCCACCATCCAATTATCCTTCAAGTCCATAATTATTCACTTTCTCAATGACTTTTCACTGGCATCTCAAAGTGAATTACCATTGAATGCTTATGCTTATCTATGTGCCTTTTGTTTTCAGTTATTTTAAATGCCTGTTCATTACTTGGGGCACATTAGAATATGGCAATATCTTCCACTGCCTCTCTTGCGTTTGTATTTTACTTTTATCACAACACAGTAATAGGTTAGGTAAAGCTGAAGGCTTTTAAAACACCAGTATTAAACTTTTATCAATGAAATGCACATGATAAACACCGGTGTGAATATAATAAAATGGAAAGTATAAAATCTAGGATAAAATAAAAATATAGGTTACTGTTTTTGACATAACAGCTTGAAAGTGCTTGAAAATTGAATAAACGAACTCAGACACACAAACTTGAATAGATCTGATTAGAAAAAGAGCAATAGATCAATAACTTTGCCTCCCTGTCTAAAGTTTCAGATGATATGTCCTCCCACTAGGTTAGAGATGATGAAAGAATATTCAAACTTATTAATTTCTGTCAGCCTATAGTATCACTGTACTCTAAAGACAACAGAAATGCTACCCTTTTACAGTGGTAGTAATTAACCTGAGGAGCAGGTAAGAATGAAAATAGCTCAGTTTTCCCATTTTCTTCTTCAGGAGAAGACTTGGATATGCAAAGGTGTCCTCCTATGCTGTATTTTTTGTAGAAAAAACCTTTTTCATCTCACATTTGGCATTCCTCCTATCTTCCAATTGTGAAGAGCTTTTCACCATTCCTGTGCTGCTGTTTGCTGTCACCTCCTATATAAACAGCTGCTGGATCACATTCCTCAGTAAAGAATCAGTAAAATTATTCAGGTTTGAAAAATGAGGACAAATAATACCAATGTCCCTATCTCCTGCCTGGTCCCTGCCAGCAGTTGTCTGAGCCTTATAGAGGGAGAAATAATTTCCAGCATGAGAATGGTCAAGGTCAACAAGAAATGCCTATTGGGAGTCTACCTTTTCTTGACATGTATACTGGAGACAAACACAAGCTATTGGCAACTGCATCAGCTGTGGGATGAGAACAAAAGATGCAGTACACAGATTTTAAAGCCTATCAATCCATGAGAGCCTTATGGGAGCAGAGAGTTTGACTGGCAGTGCAAGCAGAGAAGGAGTTTGTCACCCACTTGGCAAATCTCAAATAATTAAATATTATTAACTGCATTTCAGCAAGTCCCATTAGAGTTAAAACCAATATTTTATCTTTGACAGAGAAAATGTATTGACTCTGTACTGAATATTCAGGTCACTGGTGTTATATATGTCTCTTTCCAGTAAAATATCCATCACCAGTATCATTTAGCCTCAAAAAAGAAATCTGAGTTCCTTTGCTCATGCATATTATACTCCCCAAGCTGATATGAAATATACAGGCTTTCAGAGCTAAACATGTAAAACCAAAGCATTTTCTTTGTTAATTTTTAAAATAGGCAGTTACCCAAGGGAGGTAAGTCAAATAAACACAGATATTGCATCTTACTGCTTTCAAATACTGTATAGGTCTTCCTCTTTCCACTGAGGGCTGTATACAAACTGGATTTATCTATTTATAGCATTCAGCACATACTGAATCAGTGCCTCCCTGTGAGTTTCCTCTGGAAGGATTACACATCTGTGTAGGTGCAGTTTGACACCAGTATAGCTGATGTAATTCCAATGTACTTAAATCAGCTGTGTCAGTCTAAGCATTTTTAGAGCAATACCTCTGAGATTACGTTAAGGAAGATCAGGGAGTGTTTTACCAGCCCACTGTAAATACAGCACGGTAAGTTTGATCGGAACGCAACAAACT
Source organism: Muscicapa striata striata (assembly GCA_030060385.1). Taxonomy (NCBI): domain Eukaryota; kingdom Metazoa; phylum Chordata; class Aves; order Passeriformes; family Muscicapidae; genus Muscicapa; species Muscicapa striata. The sequence goes on along the minus strand of JAREIS010000010.1, from coordinate 2,944,508 downwards.
GCTGATATCTTGTGCCATAAGATAAAAATTTTGTTAAAGAAACTATTCAAAGGTGAGCAACCTGATCTAGTAGGTAGCATCCCTCCCCATGGCAAAGGAATTTGAACTAAATGATCTTTAAGGCCTCTTCACACCCAAACCATTCTATGGATCTATGATTTAACTTCTAGAGCCACCAAACAAGTATGAGCATAGGCACAGAACTCCCAGCTACAGGTAGTCCACAGCAGGATGAGGCTGAGCCCAAGTCACAGCTGCAGTGATGGAGGTGAGGAAGGAACTCAAACTTCTGTACTACTGGCATCACCTTACCCCCAGCAGGTAATGGCCCACTATCAGCACCTTTCAGGGAGAGAGCCAACCAGTTTCTGTTGGGGGGATAGAACTTTCTTTTCCAGTTCAAATTGCACCTTCACCTCAAAAAAATAATGCATTCCTGTGACATGGGGGAAATTGTTTTCTGCTCTCCATTGCTGAACAAGTCTTATAGACTTGTTTCATGGGAAATTGTTGTATTGTCTGAACAATTGCCTGATAGCAACACTGCCACTAAATCCCTAAAGGAAGTGCAAAGGGTGGATTCCGCTCCGGGTGGATTTTTAGCCAGTGTCTGTCCTGTTGATCTCTAGTCTAGGTCTGAAATCAGATTTGCAGCTTCTTTCATTTCACCCCCAGGCACCTGACTTTTCCTATAGACCTGAAAAATCTTACAAACTGTTCTGTAGTCCTCAGATGAGGGCAGATCTCTGCAGATTTTAGGAGTATAAAACCATTCCTGACCCAGCCTTACCTAATTCTATACAACAGAACTATCTGCAAATATGACAGCCATAAAGTATTCTGCAATGAGAAATGTTCAATTTATGATTTTGTTCACATCTTTTAAATTCATGCCTTTGTGCAGGACTTCCAGCTTTCTGAGATAATAACGAGGTAATGAAAAATTGCTGGTTTTGATGTCTGTTTGGCTAGCAGCCACTAGCAGTGGTTAGGATCAAGAGAACGACAGATGTCCTTTATAATGTATCAGTTGCTGATGGGAAGATCCCAGATCTGAAGCACTGTAAGTCCCTTCAAGAGAAGGACACAAGGTTGGAAAATATCACAGAGGTAGAATTAGATTATACAAAATATATATTTCACAAGTACCTTAGGCATCTCTTTGATTTCTTGGGTCAATCAGTGCTAAGTTTAGTTATAAAGGATGAAATCAAGTAGTCAGACTGCTGGAAAAGATTGAAATAGAATAAGTAGTCAGTTCAGGACAATAAGGATGTTTATCAGTTTATAGCACATGTCTAGATTTAGAAATGATTTGCTAGAAACAGTGTTGGTATGCTTCCCAGAGATAATGTTTCTCTCTTTTGCCTTTTCTCTGTGATGCAGACGCATTCAGATGGCAGATATTAAACTAGAAACAGCTGTATCCTCTCCACAAAATATTTTATTATTGACAACCCATATGTCCGTTGCTTGTCCTTCTTAAACAGACAACTGCATGCCACACAGCATGCAGAGAATTGGGGCATATAATAAAGATCCCCAAAAAAGAAAAAAAGAAAACCTCTCTGTTAAGGCTGATGTGGATCAAGACTGGTGTGGATTATGTTGTTTCACCCTGTGCCATAACTGGCTGTTTACACAGACAGACACAGAAACAAAAGATTTGTGCACTGCCCACACTGCAGTTAGGACCTGCAGTAGAGACTGTGCCTTTTCCTTCCTGATCATTGTCATAAACCAGTTAATACTTCTCATGTATTTTCACAGGCCGTTGCTTTCTCACACTCGAGTTTAAATTTACAACCAAAACCTTTGCTTTTTCCAAAGGTCTATTAAGGCTGTTCTCTTTTGTCAGCTGGATTATGTGCACACCTCAGAATTTCTCAAGATCAAAAACACAGATGTTTTTTTCAAATGGAAGACTGGCTATATAAATTATTCAAATGACAAAATGGGCAAGAAATAAATGCAACTTCTAATTTACCAAAACAGACACACTCACAATTTTAATTTGGACTTAGACTGAAATGACATTCATTTCATCAACAAGTTGATGACAATTTTTCTTTTGAAACATCTCAACCTCACAGGGAACATCAAAGCCCACTTAACACTGTAAGAGATACCTGTGGGTACTGGTCTACCTCTCCACATGGAACAAGAGTCTGCAGTATCATTTGAAATTCCTAACTTGGATCTTGAACCTCTTACAAATACATTTGCTTCTTTTCAATGGCGTCCTATTCTTTCAGCAAGACTAACACTCTCAAACGGCAAATTTTAGCTTCTGTATAATGGCTAAATTATACCATCAGTAATTTAACCCACTGTAAAGTAACACCTTAATCTTGGAATATTGTCCAAAATTCAGAGACAATACAGTTTGTACATATATATGTACAGGTCTTATATGTATACACACACAAAAATCTGACCAATTAGTGGGTTCTAATCTGAGTAGAAAAGTACAGCACTGCACCTTCACTGTGTTGGAAATACTTCTCTGGAACACCACCACATGTCATTTCCTGGTTTATGTGGCATATGACTGAGGATGGATAATTTCTCTCATGCAGATTACTGTCCTGCAAATGGCAGTGATTGGGAGATACACTCAATTCAAATCCTTTTTAACAGTTCAGAGAAATTGATGGTTCCATCCTTCATGTTTCCTTTTTGTCATTTCTGTAAAGACTAAATTTAACATTCTTTTGTGGTCTGATCAATTTACTGGAAGTAGAGATTTTGCCGTTCTCTCCCACAGTGGTCCACAGGGAGACTGAAAATTGAACACATTTTGGCTTCTAAGTTCCAAACAATTCCCACTCCAGCCAATTATCGTTGTAGTTCATCATGCCTAATTTTCAGTTGTCCAAAAGTTGGATGTCTTAGTATTAGCTATCTGACACAGCCTTTATATTCTGTGTGCAGAAATGTGTGAATTTCAGGAGAATGATTAATCTCATCCTAAAATAGGTATAAAAAATTGAAGAAGTGATTCAGTTGAAAAGGTTCCTGTTCCTTTCCATTAACTCTGATGATTAGCTAAGATTCAAACATTTAAGAACTTTTCAACATTCCAGTTCACTTGGATGAATTCCAGCTATGGTGTTCATTGTATTTTGGTTTTTTTTTTTTTTTACCCCTGTGCCCAGTCCTGAAACATAAGCTTGAGATTTTCAGCATGAGAAATTACATCAGAATCTAGATTTAACATTTTGAATATAGAGAAATAGAAATACTGAAAAATTAGGTGTGTCATGTATGATTTCATAGAAAAAAAAATGCAAACTCTGAAAATTATAAATACAGATTTCTGATCTGGAATTTCAAAAGTAATTTCCTCTTTGCTGTTAATAAGAGGTGCAAGTTTGTCCTATTTTTCACATAAACATATGCTTTTAGATAATCCGCAAAAGCGAATTTTTCTCCTCTTCATTATTCATAAACAAAAGTTCAGGTCTTACTGAGAAACATACATTAGACACATGGTTTAACTACAAAATATTGTATGGTTTTTCTCACAACTGAAAATGTTGAAAATAGACAATTACATTTGTCCAATATGCTGTAGTGACAGAAATGCTGACGAGGAAATCTGTGGACTTTGGTAGCACAGTACTTGAGCATTTAGATAAGCACAGAAGAAAAATAAGCTGTTTACATCCCTACTGTAATATAAAAGCAAATACTTTGGAAACACTCATCACACAAGAGTTTCTTGCGTTATATTATAGCATTTAATACAAACAATTTGCCAAAATTATTAAAACTCAAATGCAAATATGCATGAAACACCCTAACACATAATTCTTTAGTTTGTCAACCCTTTCAACACTTTTATAAAAATAATGATCTCCATAATTTTTTCGTCCTCCTCACTAAACCATATTTTGGACAGAATTCTGGACTGACTGATAGGGCCCAAAGAAGCATCTCTCCTTCAGGATGTCACTTTAGCCTCCTGTTTTATACCACAGGATAAGGTGATATTCTACTTAAGAAAAGAATTATAAAAGGTCTTTATGTAGTTATAATGTGAGCAATAAGGGTAAAAATACAGTATCCATAGACGAGGAAATGGCACTTTGTTGAATTCCCACACTGCAGTGATGGGGTTGAAGCAATAAAGTTATCTCTTTTTCTCTCTCTTTCTAGTTTTTTTACTAATTCACAGAAGGAATAATGAAATCACCAATGGCAAACAAAAATTACTGCTCTACCAAAAGAAAAAAATATTGTTTGATGGAAATACTAAGGAGTTCAGTTTAGTTTTAATTTTTTTTTCTACTATCTTCACATATTTGCAATAACAGAAAGTACCACATTTAGAAATACTGTTTTAGAAATTTGCTTGTAATTCTCATGATCTAAGTCTTCCTGTCATAGCTAGCTTGAGGCACTACTGCAGTCAGGGAATTTCATTTATACAAGTTCAATTAACTCCTTTTCGAAATATAGCAACATCCATTGTTCCAAGACAGTAGTTTAAATTACTGAAAATTGACTGAAAATGGAAAGAAAGAGCACTTAGACCTCTTTCTCTTGAAAATGCTGGAAATACTTCCCCCCCTCCCCCACCGTTTCCTGGATGGGAATTGGAGCTAAATGTCATGGATGATGGATTCCCAGAAATGATGGGAGCTAATTCTTCTTGGAACTGATTTTCAGTATTGTTTCATAATCTACCTGACTTACCTTAATAAAAATTTTTAAAAGTTGCATTAAAACAGAAAACAAGTCCCAGTCATAGGCAGAAACAAAGGCAAAGAAATGCAAAAGAAATTCCTGTTCCGTGTCCATATCACAATAATTTGTTTGTATAGCATTCTATCTTGCATTCTATCATTCTCCTGTTGTCACTGTGAATATGACATCTGCACCATTATTTCATTATCATATTTTAAAACCACTCTCTGTAGCTACTATTTTCATGAAAATCTTTTTGAACCATGCCACAGAAAGGTATAGCTGTCCCTGTGAAGTTGCATAAGTTTATCAAATAGAAAGATTAATGTAGCTATATCCAGGAAACATATTTTAAGGACCTCGATGGAAAAACAATCCCTTGGTCTGTTTTACAGTAATTAGTTTTAAGTAAAATACTTGCGTTTGTATTAAAATAAAAAAGAACTAGTTACTCTTAAGCAAATAAAGGGTATCATTACTATGCTTTATATGTGAGTGAAAAAAAACAAAAAAGCCCATAATCTATAAATGGGTAAAGGCTTATATGTTTCTGTTGGACTAAAATCCACTTGTTTTGTATGCAAGGACCAGGATTCTAGGATTTAGAACAAGAGTCTTCTTGCATACAAGAAGCTTTTGCATACACATCTGTGATGAAAATTACAGGTTAAAAACAGTAAGGCCCATCTTAAATTTTAGTAAACTGGAAAACAGGGACAAGTTACTGCATTTGACTAACAAAAAGATAATCTGAATGGACCTCTCTAATCTTTAAAACTATGCAAAGATTAGCAGGCACTGGAAATAAACAGACAAGTTGTGCCACTCAGTCAATTTTATCTTTAATTTCTATTTTTGTGTAGTCCTCCTGGAGAAATGCTTGCTCTTTTGAAGTTTGCATGATTTTCAAGGGACAATTAGTAAAGTTGTTATGCAGCCCTTATTCTTCTCTGGAGAACAAAAGAGCTCATCCAGTTTCACAGATGTGCCACCGTGTTCCTGGACTGAGTTGTCAGATCTTTAGAGACAGTGCACCCCGTGGTTTAAAGCATACACTCATTTAAATTTAGACCAAATCAACAGGAAAATCTTCCTGTCACAGCGCACTTAGCTAGTAAAAGAGAAATGAAAGAAGACCCATTGTTGGACAAAAACTTCAGCTTTAAAATTTTGATAAGTGTAAATGACAAGCAGCCAAAATTATAGAAGATAGTTTTGATATAGGGTGGAAAGAAGCACCAAAGGATCATTTACTCTGTCATCTTAAAAATTTTTACTTTTACTTCAACTCTTTCTCTACTAAGGTAGTGAGGCACTGGAACAGGTTGCCCAAAGAAGCTGCAAATGCCACACCCCAGGAATGTTCAAGTCCAGGCTGGACTGGGCTCTCAGCAACCTGGTCTAGCAGGATTTTTCGCTGCTGGACAAAAAAGTTGGAAGTAGATTATGTTTCAACCCAAATCATTCCATGATTCTAACATTTAAATAAATAAGTCTACAAGATAACAAGTTTGATTAAGGACCAGAAGTGTTTCTATGATCAAGGACAGATCTTTGAATATGGGCCTCTCTGTTTTATCCATTTCTTTATCCATTATCTTCTTTATCCATTGGGTGAAGGGGAAAATATTATTGCTTCTTCTAAATGGTTATGTTACAGTCCATTTAAAGAATTCAAACCATGAAAATCACTCTAGATACCAAGTAAAATTGTCAAGAAGCTGACTTTTAAGAAGTAGTGTGTAAACCAAATTGTTTTCTAGTAGAATTGAAATATTTTTAGTGCTCCTTCACCCTGCCCCCAAATAGGTGGTCACACATGTCCTGGGAAAAGAAGGGGGTTTCCTATTAGTGTGAATAAAACTGGTTTCTTGCCCATGTAAAATATTGGTGTCATAGCAAAAGTGTAGATAATGTTTGTAGCTTTCCACAAACTTCTATCCCCTGAGAAGTAAATTCATGTTTTAAAATTGACTTTATTCCAAAACAGTCAAAAATGACAAGCAAGAAGTTGAAACATAAAACTGATTGCTTCAACAAGAAAACTCCTGTCAGGATCTCTAATTAGTATGCCTTTTTATTAGAAAAAGATTACTCCTGTTACAAAACATTTCTAAAACAAGCATAAGAGAGAACCTTAAAACAAAATTCTTTTGGTAGAGTATTATGTGGGAAATCTCTACTAAAAATAAATAAAAATTAAAAATTAAAAAAAAAAAAATAGAAAGTGGCCATCAAAGGTACCTTAATTTTATATCATAAAACCCATGGACAGTCACAGCCAGATTATTGCTTTCCCCTACACAGACCCATTCCTCAGCACTTTTGGTCCCTCATCATCTGCATTCCAAACTGCTGGCCTGGGGCTGCAGCCACACACAGGCATGCACCTCTGGAGTGGGGGAGCTGATTGTATAGCCTGAAGTGTATGAATAAAGGGCTTATTACAAAGCACATGCATGAGGGTCTCCTACAGTGTCACTCCCCTCAAGCAAGCAAGGCGGGAAATTGATCATGATTCTGGAAAGTAATTAAGTTTGAAAGGAAAAGTAAATCCTATTTATCTAATGCAAGCTCTGGTTTAACTAAAGGGAGCAACTAAAAATATGCCTTCCTGAAGAAAAATTACAAAATAAAGTAGTTATGAAGAGTGAGACAAAATAGACATAAATAGGAGGCGTGTAAATTCATGTTATGAGAACAAGGCTTTAAGTTAAGCACACCAGACACCCTCACATTCATACAATCAGAACATGTAAAGTCTACAGAACTGACAGAAATATTTTATGACATGCATTTGATGACAGTGAAGGATCAGTAGCTCACTTACCATAGTGAAATATGGGAACACAGCCAGTAATCTTTAAAAAACACAATTAAAATACATTAGTTAGTTGGTTTATAATTTAAAAGGATAGCATGCTCTGAATCTGATGGTTGAAACTCAGAACATTTAACTTCTCTTCTTGTAAATATCCCTGTTTTGCCTTTCTTCTCTTCTTAAAAAGTACCACCTAAGAAGTATCAGAATAAATATTTTCTAGGGGAAGGATTAATTCCACTGGCATGTCTAAAAATTTGCATTAATTTCATATAATGTAGCTGAAATTTGATCTCCACCTAATTCAATGGCTGCAAGTCCTTACAGCCTGGTTTTCATTTGTAGTCTACCTCAGTTTATGAGTTCTCTCGCAACTAGATCTTATAAAAGCTTTTGCACCACTCACAGTTTTCAAGTATTAAAATGTAAGCTTATCAAATTGTGAAATACAAAGCTCTAAGACACTTTTAGAAGTCACTCGAAAGAGAAATCAAGAAACCTGTGCCTATGGGCAGTTACCTCTTTATGAGGTCATGCAGTATGTGAAAAGACAAGAAGAAGAGATCAATTTGCCATATTGGAATCCATTCAGTAGGTTTGCTGCTCTGGCTAGAAGACAGCAGCACCTGAAGCAGCCAATTCCAACTGCTGGAGAAAGGGGAAGTGAGAGCAGCTCTGAGCAGGGCACCCAGCCAGTGTCATGGTGTGCAGCTCTCCCACCCTGCAGTGATTGCCTTGCAGTGTGACTCATCCAGCTCCCAAGTAATCTAATAAAGACATGATTCAGGGTGCTGTGATAGGAATCTTGATTGATTTTGCATGCACAGGTTTCTGACATGTACAAATGGAGAGGACTGTTTTGTAGATAATGGTTTGATGCCTACAGAAAGCCAAAGACATAATTCATAACAAAAGCCACTTTTCTTTGTAGGAGACAATATTTTATGTTATGTAAAAGCTCTGTGGAAAACAATATTTAGCTTGTAATAAACTTTAATTAAATAAAATGTTAACCCTGGACTAGAGAAATAATGTATGTATAAATGTTGCCTGTAAGTTGCTCTCAAAACTATGGGATGAATTATTTTCAGTCATAAATTTTATGACTCTTCAGTTGCTTGGATTTAATTAGCAGTTGTACCAAGAAAAACATTTTCACCTTATGACTTGAAGTATTCCAGTATTGAATATTCAGGTAGTTTTTCTGAGTTCCAACAACTTATTTGGAAATGTCCATCAAATCATAGCAAAAAATGATATCACTTTGCTTTATGGAATGGATGAAAATTAAGTAACACATTTCTATGGCCAGAAAAAGAAACAAAACAAAACAAAACAAAACAGAAAAACCACTAAATTTCTTGGTTTTTACCTCTTTCAAAGCTCTCTGTTTAGAAAATACTGTTGTGCTTAAGTCATGAACTTTTGATGGGCAATTTACAATGGTAAAATATCTGACAGACATTACAATGCATGTTCACCACTACCACGGAACAAAGCAAAATACAACTTTATTTTCTTCCTGTTTATGAATGAACATTCTAATTAGCGGTCAATGCCACAAAGCAGGAAGATTTTTCATTTAGAATCTCTTCCCTTCCTCCAAAGTTCCTCTACTCTGTCCTCCATAGACAATCTCAACAAATCACCAAAAAACTTCAGAAGAAATAGTTTTCAAATATGTTCAAATTAAATTACTGTCAACTTTATTAACCACTGCAAGAGCAACTGGCATAACTGAACATTTACAATTTTTTTTCAGACACTTTATTATATGGTATTTTGAAAGCTACTTTAATTTTAATTAGGTGTTGTATCAAAGGAGTTTTTATGCAGCCTAAAATCTAGTTTCATTATTTTTTTATTAATAGTAAGTATCATGTTATTATAGATACCATGATATTACCTCTAATTTATAGATACATTTGTGTATATATGTGTAAAAATGATAAAAACATAAATATTTCACTGCTTGTTTTCAGCTTTTTTTAAGAGTAAAAAAACCAAAGGAACCCCAAATAGAGTTTTTTCTATTTTCTCAACACTATACTCAATGTGACAGTCTCCACCCAAATCCTGTGGCCCTCTGGGCATGTGTACATCTCTAACTAGAACAATTAGTGCTGGAGACTGTTCCAAATCCTTCCTAAAGAATTTCTAGTTCTCCCTTCTTTCACCCAGTAGCTTCATTTTTATCCGAATAGCTAATGTCAGTCAATCAGCATAAGGAGAATAGCAAGATTAAATTTAATGAAGGGGGAAAAAATGGAGTGGTGAGGATAAATTTTACAGATCTCAGAAGTCACACAAGCTCTGGCATAAAATCTGCAGAATGTGAAATCATGGCTTAGTTACTGCACACAGCCACCTTTCTAGCTTTTATTCCAAACTGTCAGTATCCATTACAGCTTCAATTCATTTATTACCATACCTATCTTTCTTTCTGCTTGTAATCATTTATAAAGAAAAGCAAACTTCTATTGCATTTACTGCTCCTGCTGAGACTTGAATGAAACTGTTTTTCATAGACATTAGGCAAGCTTATCCCCTCACCATGTAGAGTTATATTGTGAACCACATCTGCATTTAGACCACTGCCTATCATGTATGGTCAATATATCTTGATCTAAATTAATTAAATTATTGTAAAACTACATAGGCTAGCTGTGTTCTCATACATTTTAACCCAATTCTATATTTATTCCTCTCTGAAAGTGTAATGTCAGATTAAGTTAAATCACCTTACATTTTAAGTAAAGGTTTTGTAACCTACAGAGTAGTTTAAGAAATTGTGTTCCAAGCTATTCATTTCCATTAATCTGTTCAATTACTCCACCTAAGCGATTTTATTTCAATGATTTCTCTTTAAATCTAATTTCATTTAGTGATTTCCAAAGGTGTTTTCTTGCTTGCTCTCTCTCTCTCATCAGAAAATCCAGGGATTTTTTTGTTGGTTTGCCACTGACTAAATTATAGGCCCTGTCTTTATCACCAGCATCCCTATCTACAGTATTGGCAGCTGTACATGTGCAGAATTTTGCAATGCCCAACAGGAGGAGATTGTCCCCTCCAATAACTTGTGGTTTCTTGATGAGAGAGTTGAGACATTCAAGAATGCCTTGCTGTCTGTGCCTGCAATTGCCCATGTCAATGGCTCTTAACTAGACCAAGGAAAGAATTGCCTTCAACAAGACTTGATGAAGTGAAACCCACAGACTGCACCAGCTTTTGTATCTAAAACACTCTACAGTGAAAGGAGTCTAAGGACTGCTAGATATCATATCCATCATTTTATCTATCAGCTTTCTCAGAAGTTTTGGGAAAACAGAAAAGTTGATATTATCTCTGAAGAGTGTCAGATTGTAGTCAAGGTACTGACATAGCTACCTGCTTAAAAGAAGGCAACACAAATTCTCAGGAGAGGAACAGTTATGCAATACAGTGAAAACACACCAGATTCTTCTCTGTCTGTAACCATTGAATTCTTCACTTCCTGATCACTATTTTGTTTTTCATTATCCTCTCCCTTGAATAACCCACGTATTTTAAAGGAGCTTTGGGGATGAAGACTTAGGTCCCCTGGGGAATTTGCACCAGCTAGGATGATCCACAGTTTTGAATTTCTTGATGCATATCATGTTAGTGAGGATTTTAATTAAACTCAGTGGCAGATAGTCTGAAGCAGCTGAGGCCCATAGCTATTGTATATGAAGAAAAAACATTGAAGGAGTAGATGGATAATTATATTGAAATCAGGATTCATTTCAGGCTCCCATGTAATTATCTAGATCATCAAAACAGTTCCTGAAAAACAGGAAATCTTTGTAATTCAGACACATTTATATTTCTTTTAAGCCATAATATCAAGCTAGGACAATATTATATGTACATAGTATAATTTTAACCACATATTTATTCCACAAACTGCTTCTTAAAATACAAAATAACCTCATCTTTCTCTGCATCCAGAAGTATCTCAAAGACTAACCTACCTCACATCTGTATAAGATGTACTGTTTTTCTAAAGCCAATAGTCCAGTTTCTGGAGAATGAAGCAGAAAGGTAAGGTGAGAAGCCAAGACTTGCACAAATAACTTCTCACTGCTATAAAAAAAAAAAAAAAGGAAATAATAGTAGAATACTATTCTAATACTAGAATAATAGTTGTCATCATCATTTTGTCATGATCTCATAAAAATCTAAGACAAGAATGAAGAATCAACTGTGACACTGGGTAGGTGTCACTGACATCTGTAAACATATATGTTAAAGAAAATGTTCTTCAATAAATGCGAATACTATCTGCTTTGGGAGAATTCTGCCTAGGCTGGATGCAGTGTAGTAGCTTCAGAACTTCAATTAGTACTGAATCCTAAAAAGAAAACCCTTCTCTCATGTTCAGATTGGAATTTCTGTAAAGTATGATAATTACTATGCTATCACCTGCAAGTCCTTGCTTAAAAAAAAAAAAAATCAATTAAAGTCTTTGAAAAGATTTGACTTCTTCCCTTTATTACACAAAAGAACCTTTCAGCTAACAAAAATCCTTCCTTGTAGTTTCTAGATCATTTTTAGTGAGGCTGAGGTAGACAGGTATAATTCACATTTTCTATCAGACTGCCCCAGTCAGCATCATTTGAGGGGTGACCATAGTGGGAATCACCACAATGGACAACACTCATCTGTGGTGCCTGGTTATATTCCTGCTTATCTCTCTACAAAGCATCCATGCACCTTTGCCACCCTGTGAACCCACCTCTAGTGCATCCAGATTGTACTCATGCAGCTGGTGACAGAGGCTGTAGCTTTTTACCATGCAGTGTCATGAGCTTTTCCTCTAGAAAGCTGGATCTTACTGCCCTGAATATGGTACAGCACTTCCACAAAACAGCTCCCTGAAAGGAGGCTGGAGGAGGCACTGTTGCACACATTCAACCTCACTACCTTACTCTGTTAGGCAATGTCAGCTGCCTCCTTGGATGCCATCAGGGAACAGTGAAATTGCTTGTTCAGTGCCTGTACTCACATTTCCCTCTGTTTTTACATTTTTTGGTACTTTGCATCTCACACTCCCTTCTCTTTCCCGTTCCTTGGCCATGTAGTCATGTGATTCTTCCCTGCTCTTTTCTCCATAGCCTTCCCCCATCTCTTCCTGGAAAGTGCTTGAAGGTTTTGTTGGGCTGATGGCTGAGTTGAATCCAACAAAGACGTAGCCGATAGCTGTAAGAGAAACTGTTTAAAGGAAGTGCATAAACCTGGCCACTCCCTGCCATACATTCTGTACCTACTCCTCCATCCTCCAAAATTCTTGCAATAACCATGCTAGAGGGTACAGCCCTGCATCTTATTTTAATTGTATTTTCATGGACCCGCTGTCCAAAAATTTATCTACTTCCTTTTTGTAAGTGCCTATATCATCTACAATCACAATTGCTTATGGCAAAGGGTTCCAGAAACATTCTATCACAGGAAGAAATATGCTCCTTTATCTGTTTTAAATTAAACTCCTACAGTTTTCTTGAACTGCCAACTAGTTTTATTGCTGCAGGCTCATGTGCCAAAGTATAAGTCTGCCATCTTTATGATTTTGTAAACTTTTTTCATACCTCACTCCTAGGTGGAGCATCACTGGTATTTTCTTCTCTTCTCATGATCCAACTGTTCTATCTCCTCCATAATTTTAATTATCCTTTGCATTCTCTACTTTGTCCTTCTCGAGATGCAGAGACAAGCATGGCCTACCATGCTCAAGATGTGGGCTCATCAAAATCTTGTGTGGCAAAATTGTCTCTGTCCTGCTCCCAGTTGCCTTCACAATGATGCTAAGCTCTACATTTTTCTTCAAATTTTTAATTTTTTTTTTTCTACCTACAACCACATGCAAAGAAAGTTATTTCAGACAAATGTCAGTCCAAAATATGTTACTTGAGTGCTATTTCCGAGTTCAGTACTGGAAAAAAATGTAGCATACAATGGAAGGTTAAATGACTTCTCTCTGTCACACTAGTTGAACCAGAATCATATTTCAAAGTGTTTCTATTTTTGCTTTCTGTTGCAATCCTTAAGTGACTCTAACTTCTTGTGTGTCAAAGATCAGCTTTTCTTTTTCTCTCTAGCTTCTCCTGTAATTTGTTTATTGAGTTATCTCTCTTGACATATTGTAAGGAATAAGTAAATAGGTTTAGAAAGGTATGGCTTCATGGTCTTCCTCAGAAACTTGGTCTACCAAGGCACAGCTGAGGTGCTGACTTAAAATCAGCTATGGTGGGGGTTTGTAGCTGCAAAGGGAAAGGCATGAAAAATCTAAACCAGAGAGATAACATAATATCACACATAGTATACACAAATGTGTATTTGGAAAATACATGCAACATTTAAAATATCCCTTGAAATCCCACTCCTAATTTAGCAAACTTTGGAAAACTATTTACACACATGCTTTCAGTAAACATGCTGTGTATTAAAGTTTTTAAAGCTCTCATCCACATCTAAAGCTGTAAAAAAACATTTAAGCCTGAGTTTTCTCCTTGCCTCACAAAAAGTGTCCTTTCTGACTAAGCTCTTCTGGCATCATAATGAAGCCTTTCCTCATTGGGCCTATTTTGAAGCATTTTATACTTTCTTGCTCTGCACAATATGTTGGCTAGGTAACTCCCTAACTGGTTTGTGTTCTCATTCAAGGCGACAGCCTACCAGTAAATAAAAATGTTCAATCACCAAACGAGAACTGAAACTGCAGTCCTATCACTTTACTTCAGGCACCATTTAAAAAAGAAAAAAAAAAAAAAAAAAAAAGAAAAGGAAACAAAAACAAACCCAAACAACCCAAAACATTAATATTAAACCAGGAAATAACACTGATGAGACTGGGTTTTGAGTGGCATTCACTCGTTAACTATTCCAAACACATTAGCAGCCTGAGGGGATCATCCATGTCTCAGTGAAGGAGAGGCAGTTAGTCAAAACTTTTTATTTATAACAATCACAAGAGTATTCCAGCCAGAAGCTCCACGCCTGCAAGCAAGGGAATTATGTAGCACCTGAAGTCACACTTCTGTATCATGTTTTACAATAGTATTCTGCATGACATAAACATTAAATTAAGTTCTTGATAAAGGGAAAAAAACCCAAGCTGAACAATTTAGTTATTTTTATTTATAGTAGACCAAACTCCCTATAGGTTTTCATATATACATAAACTAAGACTTAGTTTCTTAGTTTCTCTGAAGTTTTCAAATTAAGATGTTCCTTATTAAATGTAGCATAATAATCTCAAAGTTTAAAAAGGGAAGTTAAAAGGGAAGTTGTCTCACATATATACTCTCATATTTTGAATGCTTCATTCAGTGTTCCTCCTTCTGCATTTCCTTTTTGCTGCAATTGCAGTTAAGAGGTACTTCTCTCTTTATTGCATTATCTTCTTCTTCTATTCTCATGCTACTAACCTGCATATAAATGTAATGGTCCAAACACTTCCTGCCTACTCAGCTAAAATTTGTTCCTTCTAATCCTTGCATAATTGAACACCTAGGCTTTAACCTCTGTATTACCTTTCCAGAACCTTCTCATTTTTCTATTTAATATTCTCAGTGTTGCCCCATGTTTTCCTCTATTGCCTCTAGAATCTGAGTTCTGAACACCTGTAAGTTTACTAACCTGTAAGGTAGTAAATTATGAATGGTTAGGAAAGTTAATTCAAATAATTGAAACTCCAATTCAGCATCTTTTTATGCATTGCTTCAAATTTTAAAATTATAAGAAATGATAAGAAAATGATATAGCCAGAATATGTGTTGTGATTTTCCTTTTACAGTAGCTGAAGCTGAAGTTACTTTGATATGCAAGTTGTGTGTGGAGACTGCCATCAGACATCCAATTTTAATTCACCCTTTCAAAACTGTCAGTCACAGAGTTAAGATCATGCCTGCTAAATACACTCAATAGTTTTAATACTTGAGTAATTTTACCCACTAATTTTGGAATAAATTTTTATTCAAAGGGAGATGAGGAAACTTGGGCTGTACTCTGCCTCAGTTAATTAGTGCTCAACTCAGTTAGGCATTAGAACACCTGCAAGCCAAAAAAGCATAAGTATGGACAGGCAACAGTCTGAAAACAAAATACAAGAAAAAATTTATACAAAGTGTAGTGGCCTCTCTCTTTGTCTACCTTCTTTTTTAAAAAATAAAGATACAAGAATTCTTTTTTTAGCTAGAAAAATGTCAGCTTACACACTGCTTCTCTCTTATGTGACTAAATATTGAAAGCTATCTGCTTCTTTGTAGCAGTTAATCCAAAGTTTAGACTTCTATGTTCAAAGATAAATTATTACATACTGCCAGCAAAGCAGAGGATAAAACAAAATGTTGTTTATCTTCCAGCTCACTAATTTAGTCAGGACTTTTTCAGGCTTATTTTCTTTGGTTTTGGATTTGGATTATTTTTTAGATTTTTTTAAGTACTCCAAGTTCCACTGGTTTCCTCTCAAAAAAATGGTCTGGATTTTAAGCAGCAAATACGTAGCTACATCTTTATACCACTGTAGATATTAAATCTTATAATTCAGAACCAAGTTTGGTGAAGCACTTGCCCTCATGGAACTTTGATGTCTTTGCTGTGGACTGTGGCAAACATCCCTTAGATTTTGTCCCAGGCTCTGTTGACTCTCTTCTGCATTCCTTTCCCCTGTATTTCCCAGTTCTGAGAATAATTAGCAGCACTGACTGGTGATAGCATGCTGCAGCAACCTAACAGTGATATCTTGCCAACACCAGCTGTGCTTCAGTATTTATTTATTAAGATCACACTATTTACACAGGACAAAGTTGCTGAGGCTGCAAAAGAGATGAATACTGTTACAGCAGCTGAATTTCAGCTTGACTTTTGAAAGGAAATAACACCCATACTGGGTAACATTTATCTCTAAGAAGAAGGGATACAAGCCTTTAATTTCACTTTCAAATTATATTTTGCTGGCTCTTGAGTTTAGTCTACAGGTGATGGAAGAGAACCTTGTACTGCAGGGTGTAGTGGATGATTCTTCTTTTTGCACTGCATTAAAACAGCTGAGTGCAGAGACATTGGATATGCAGGAAAAGGATGCATCTGTGAGGTAGGCATCCCCTTTGCATTGCTGAGGCCAAGTCAGAGGCTGGCTTTGTAAATCATGATACACTTGAATTTTCACATCTGCTTGTCAGAACTGTTGAGCAGCATGAAAACTGATGTCAGCAAGTCTGCTGCTTTCTAGTTCATCTCAGGTAGAAAAAAAAAAAACATTAGGCAGCCTTATGATTTAATGTGTGTGTTCCTTACAGAAGAGTGAATGCCAAAAATTTAAAATGTTAGACTTAATTTAAAATATGTAAAAAGAGCTGCTGAAGTGCTACAGAAGTTCACACTAGAAGACACTCTACATTTGGAAGATTACTAACTGTTTTTTCCCTTTTACTTAGAAAACTGTGTATATTTTCTGTTCCTCTACCCTCATTTAATTATTACTGTATATGAAGCAGAGTGATTTCCAACCTCCTGGAAATAAAAAAACCTGCCACTGAAATGTGAGCCTAAAATGACTGTTTAAGTATTCAGAAAATGCTTTGCTAAACGCTTCATGATATACATAGGCTTAGGTCCTTTAGTGATTTCAAAAGTAATATCTTAAAAGGAAAAAGGTGAAACCAGGAGAAAATGTTATTGTCTGCTTCCCAAGGGAAGGGGAACTGAGGGTGACTCCAGCATAGACTGTGGTGTTAGCAGTGGGAATCATCCCACAGGATGTGAGCATGGCAAGCAGAGCCAGTGCTGGGAGCAGAGCCCATCAGCTGTAAGCCATGAACCAGGGCCAGGGAACCTGGTGAGAAGCAGGAGACAGAGCTGGAGACATGACCACATCCAGCATTCTGCGTCCATGCAGGAGATGGAGCGAGAGCAGCAGCCCTTTCAATATAGCTCAGGCAGGGATTGGAGGCGCTGGGCTGGGCTGGAATGGGCTGCCTGGGGGCCCGTTCTTGTGGGGCTGATCAGGGCCATGCAGATCCATTAGTGCTCCCTGGGCTCCAGCCATCCCCAAATATGGCATTCAGTTGAAAACCAGTCATGGAAAGAAGCATTAAAAATGTTGAGGATGATGAGCATTTGCAGAACAGTGTCCCACATCAGAATTAGGTCTTCTTATCATCTCACTGAAATAAAGTGTATGAAGGCAAAATCTACATTTAAAAAACAATGCATTATGAGATAATAAATGCCTAAATGGAAGCATAATTTGAATCTTTTACTTTGACCTTTTCTAATTTTTCAGTGCTGGGTCATATAACCTGAAAGATTTATAAAAAATTATGGAAGATTTACATGACAGACATGGCAAGCAGTCAAAACTGTGTGGACAGTGTTTTTGTGTCACCTCCAGTTATCAATGGTTCATCTTTGTGCAAATATATTGCATGCATATTTAAAGCTTCTCAGGATATATAATTTTTCCAAAGTGGGCAGCTTCTCTGATTTTAATCAGAGTTGAGTGATTAGCATGCTTGAAGATATGTGTGAGAAACATTCTTAAGTATGGCTCACCTGACCTCTCCAGCTATGTTAAGGATGATGTTATTTTTTATGAGCCGTGAATACAGAATCATTGACTGCTTGTAGGTAGCTATAAAATCTGGAGTACATGATCAAAAGTAGTTATCTTTAGTAGCTGTTTTCTGGTCCGCATAAAATAAATTGACCTTATAGCCCTTTCTCATTAGAGAGCATCAATACCACAATAAACATTGCTAGGGAATGTCAGGCACTACTCAGTCTGATACCAGCCTCAATACTGAGGCCAAATGATGGCATGAAGTGCTGCCCCATCTCCTGCCCCACAGGCAGCAAATATTCTGATTCAAGGGTCAGATGGAATGCAAATGCTTTCTGTTGTGAGAGTCTTCACACACCAATTTTTTTGACTAAGTTTTTTATGAACAGTTATAAAAATGCTAATTTTAAAAGAAAACCTGGAGCCTCTCGAGTCATTTCATTTCACCCTTTGCTGCCTGTATACCTATGCAAGACAGCATTCCTAGCTTTTGTAAATTAAATTCATCTTGATTTCAACCTGGTTTACAGAATTTGTTCCCTATCCTGGGATTCAAAAAGTTTGAGTAATCTATTTCTTAATACGTATATAGATATAATTTAGCTAATAATTCTAAAATATAAAATATGAAATAATATGTATATTTGTGTTTTCTGCATAATAATATTCTGTTGTTGTATGGACATCAGTGTAATCCAGTGTCCTAACCAAGGCTATATTGTTAAAAGCAACATACTATGCAGCAGTACTTTGAGGCTTACATAAAACAATTTAGGATATTTATCTAATGCTTTTCCTTACTGGGTCTTGGTTTTATAAATGTCACATTGCAGATCTCAAAAATAAAGGACTTGTTCAAACCACCAAGCAGATCATTTGCAGCTTGGGAAAAGGGCAGAGCCTTCTTATTCCCGCCCAGGATCCAGCACCATTTGGAACACTCCTGGAGTGCCTCCACAGAGCTAGAGGACAGGTCTGTGGGAGGATCCCCACCTTCTGGAGCAGCAGGTGGAGGCTTCATGGCCTAATCTAGGGCTTCTAAAGACCCTGGACCCTATTCTTATGTAGCTGAAGTAAGACCTAGTTCAAGATCAGGACATCTCAGTGTAGCTGTGTCCATGCAAGGGAGGCGTTCCTAGCTGTTCATTTAGTTTGGGATTGACTGCTTCACTGTGTGATCTGAGCTCATCAGCCCTCCCTTGACCCTAAGAAGAATAAAAACAGGCTCACACAGATAGACATCTACCTTACATGCATACATAGAAGACAGGTAGTCACACCTTTTGTGTGAACCCCTTTGACTGGATCTGAATCCCAGTTCAAGTATCATAATATCTGTGATTCCCCCTTTACAAGAACAGGAGCAAACCATCTAGATCCAACCACTGCCTAAAGAATTGGGAACAAAGGACATTTAAAAGGAAATAAATTACCAAATGTTTAAGTTACAGTAGATTATAAAACTTTAAAGTAACAAATACCTTATTTTGTCTGTTTCCATGTGTATATTATTCAATGTTGAATGAACAATGTGCATCTCTTTGAATTATCATAAAGCAGTTTTTAAACTATTTATAACAAAAACATAAATTCAAAAAAACTAATGCTGTTTCTGAATGCATATATTATCCTCTTGTACACATATTGCTGTTTTTTATGTATATAGTAATAATTTCATTTAAATTATACATTTTTTCTGGCATACTCATAAAAGCACAATCTCTTACAAAATCATCTTTAGAAAATGTTGTGTGAGGAATAATGCATGAATATGAGACTGGGAAAAATTTCTTAACTTTAAATACAAAAGAACATGCACACACCATGTCCACAAATTTATTTCAGAAAAATAAAATCATTTTCTGGCTATTATGAGTTAATAAAATATAGAGTGAAAGTCATTATGCAACCCTATCTTTAGCATATTTTTGTGCCTCCCATGATAGCATACATTACCTTAGTAGAGAACAATACATGAGATTTTTAAATTTAATTTTAAAAAGTAAATATAAACCTAAACATGAAATCGTTCCTACTGTTAGCAAATATCCAGCAATGAATAGCTGCAATGTCATAAAGGCTGCAGGATGTTAATTAACCCTCAGGCAAAATTTTCTTTTTTGACATTGAGGAGGTCATAAAATCGCTCAAATATTTTCTTAATTAAAAGTCATATGCAAAACATCTGTCTTGGTACATGTTTACTTCTGCAATATTGTGCTCATGTTAGATGACGCTCTTGAAGACCTTGTAAAGCTTAATAAGGACAAAACAGAGGGACAAAACTGTTACAGAAACAAAGACTTATTTAGAAATTGCATTTGAAGTCGACATAAAGATAGAAGACATTTAATGAAAATCTACATAAAATCTAAAAAAAATAATTCCTAGAGTGTTTGAGAATTTTTATAATGAATAAAATATCTTTTATTGCAGTTATTCAAACTGTCATTTGTTAATATTTACACTGTGTTTCTAAGCACATTGAGATTGGAGACATCAGATGCAGATTTTTTTAAAGAGTAGAAAAGTGGCATAACTAAAGCTACAGTGACAGCTACAAACACTCAGTGACATAATTTCCAAGTGATTATATTTTTGTTCTGCTATCACATACTGAAACAATATGTCACTGTTACTAGAATAGGACTAAACATACTGTATTTCAAAGTGGCAAATCAATTTTCATAGCATTTTAGCCAATGAGGTTTCAAATGAACAGCAATAAATAGTGAAATAAATGAATGCTGTCTGCAAGGAGGTTTTCTGTTTCACTGAAAACTATATATATGGAATTGACTTGAAAACCAGAGGTGAAGGTTTTGGGACTAAATAATATAAACTGTAGGATTTTCCCCTTTTTTCTTTCCTTATGAATGATAAATAGTTATTGTTCTACCCCTGCTTATATTCATGCAGAAGCAAAAATAAAAGACAACTTTTGATATTTTTAACAACCTAACAGGAAGTATTGTTTTCTAAACAATCAATAGAGATGATCTCCTGTCACTGCTGGAAATTGCATTAGATGAAAGGAAAAAAAGGAAAACCAAAAGACACCAAACATGGTGAGAAATAGGAACAAGGATCACTGTGAAATAGATCAATTATTTTCAGTCATATAAAAAATAAGCCTCAAGCCTTGTGAATATAGCAGATTTTTCCTTTGACTCAATAAGGATGGAACCACTTTGAAAGCACAGTACTTTTGTTGTACTTTGACTCTGTTAAATTAATGTAGTCTGTTAATGTTCTTCACATACATAAACTGTGATTACAGGATAGACAAACACAATTTCACTTAGCCATTAAGTAAAACTTCTTATTTCAGAAGAATATACTAATTAGATAACATGGAAAATAAATTGGATAACTTTTAATCTAATTGTGTGTTTCACTTTTGCAGGTAATTTAAGCTTAGTGAAACAACAACAGTATGATATGTATTAATTGACAAATCCCTTTGTGTGTTTCTATAAATGTATGCAAATTTAGAAAAGTTGACAAAATAGGCATTAAATTAAACAGCTAACTAATATACCTTTATGACATTGAAGAGAAAATCCAGCAAGCACTTAGAAGAAATTAGGTAGAATACTGACTGAAAATTAATACAAGATTTTTTGTGGTCTCTAGTGTGATCAAGGCAAATCATTGTTCAGCAAACTGTTGTGATATTAATATTTAAAAATATGGCTAACAATAAGCTGAAATGCCATTATTTTCATCAGTGTCTCTTAAAAAACTCTGAAATAATAAGCATTATAATAGCTTTAAAAGCTTATTTATATAAGATAACAACTAATTTTACAGATGCAAACCCAAGAAAATAAAACAAACTTTGCTATTGAAACTCCCACAGTGTGCCATCTACAAACTTTTACACACTTCTACAGTATTGTGGGATTATGAATCATCAGTATTACGAAACAATCACTCTCCACATTATGTCTCAATATCAAATGACCTTATTTATCTATTTGCTTGAGTATAAAGTGTATCTAAAGATTAAAATCAGCAATAGGAAATTCTATAAAGAGCTATTTTTCATTATTGCTCTAGTGCTGAATGCAGGCAATTTTTTCAACAGCAAGTAAGAATATGAAAAGTAAAAAGAAATATGTTTTCTAACTCTGGCATCTCTATCATTTTACAGGTAACAATCAATCTTGGTAGGCCAAGTCTTTGATCTATTTTATGTATGTATTTTATTTTAAGTATGTCTGACACATATCCATACTTTATGGTTGCTTAACAAGTCAAATATAAAAATCCACTAAAACCAATCAAGTCTGAGGCTGAATAACCAGGCCTAAGTGACCTTAAATAAGGCAGACTAATTTAAGTGCTGCATCAGCACTTAAATGTTGCCTTAGCTACTGATGCACTCAAGTGTGGAGTGGGATGTGGGTTTCGGTCCATTTAGATCTGGCATGTGCTCTAGCCACACACCATTACTGTTACTGTCAGCTCTTGCACCTTCAAATTATCCTTTTTATGGCTACTCTTTGAAAAGAGCAGCTGCCACAACATGCAGCAAGGGTTCTGTGTACCAGTGCTATTGCTATATTCTAAATGTTTTTAGAAAAAATAGATTTTCCCTCTAGCCATTGACCTCCTATCAAAGATCAATCTGACACCTGTGCATCTGACACTCATGCTTCTTGTGTTTTAAAGGATATATATTTTTTTTTTTAATCAGAACTTAAAGTTGAGAAGGGTATTTCCATAGAATGTGCATGGAAGCAGATCCAAATACCCCATAAACACACACTGAGAGAAAGGAGAAGGAAGTGGGAAGTCTCAAATGAAAACTGAGGGGGTTACTTTTAGTTGTTACTGAATAAAATCTGCAGTTTTACTGATTGATTGCAGCCCAAAATAATTACAGATGCATAAAAGTTTGCCTAATGTTTAGCAGAAGTGCTTTCCTTTCAGAGAAAAAACATGAACAGTTTTAACCCAGTGCACATACTTCATAAATTATGCACTGAAAATATTCCAACTTTGACAATAAAAATATCTTATATGTCTGGTAGTATTTGTTACCCAATTATATGAGTCACAACACATTCCCTTTAGAATTTTGATAAAGGAAAAGAATTATTTTGTTTCTTAAATACCTTAAATACTTTTAAAATGTGTTTATATCTGTCTAATACACTCTAATAGTCATTGTAGCTTTTCATTCATTAAATTTTGACACCTTCTATCACCTTAACAATATTATTAGCCACTTTGCTTGAAGCTAATACTCTTCAGAGCATAATAAGTTATTCTTTAAATATGATAATGGATAAATACAGGCAACATACACATAGTAAAGTTCAATGAAATCTTTATTAACAGCAAGGTATTAAAAACTTAAATATTTAGTATTTATTTTTTTCCAAATTTTGTCTGAAACATTTTACTTTTTGTTATATGAAAACTTAATTTGCTGAAAGTCAATGGATGTGCACAGCAATAAAGAACAATTGTATATTAACCATGGCTCTTCATCTTATTCTTCCATCTGCAAAAAAATCTAAATTACAGAAATCTTAAAGCTAGACAGTTAAGGTAAGATGAAATACAAGATAAATATAGAAATCAGTGCTTTTCAACTCAAAAGTGTAAAGACATTGCAAGTATTCTTTAATAATGTCTCCACTGGTAATAGATAAAAATATAATAGTTCATGGAACACACAAAGAGAAAGCTGGGATTGAGTTCTGCTGAGCTGAAAGGTTAGATTCAGCTAACATAAACTGAATTTATTTTATCTAAAACAACCTATTTGGATTAATCAGATCCTGGCTACCTAGGAACTGCCTCTTAGGCAGGGTTTGAACAGCCCCAAGACACCTCTTCATGGCTAATAGCTGCTTCTGAGTTGTGAGGTGGAAGTTAAACCTTGTGAATTTCACTTTAAATCCAAGTATTGAACAAAACATGGCATAGGTCAAGCAGTGTGGTGTCTGATCTGTCTGTGGGTGTCCACGTGAGAGGGCAAACCTTTGTTTAAGCACAGAAAAATCAAATCTGTTTTATGAAATAAAAAATAAAATAGACAATACTGACACAAGGTTGTGTTTGGAAACTAAACAGAAGGAAATGAAGACAGAGAAAGGATGGATTTGTGAGGGATGACAAAGCCCTCACAAAGCCCTGAAAAGCCACATTTTTTTATCCCCTTTAGATTTCCCCCGTGGTTACAAATAAACAGTGAGCACTGGTTCTTTTTCCTGGGTGTACTCTAGTCGTGCACTTCTTACTTTGCCAAGTCCCAGTTTGAAAAACAGCACAAATATAGTCTACCAATAGATGGTCTATCTCCTGATAGACTGTGTAGATATTTCTTTTAGATTTGGTTATCTACATTCCCTTTGAAATCAATTAAAGAAAAATTCTCCTAGGTTTGTCTGACCAAGAGATATATCTCTAAAATGAAATGGAAGAATTGGCTGAAGCAACTCCCTTTTCATGAAATAAGAAAAATGCTACCCTCTTTCCTAGAAGTGTTGCAAAGACATTGGGTCAATCATAAAGTGTATAAGACCTGTATTAAATATTTCACCATTTTTTTTAAGCATTCAAAAAACAAACACTCACATTTTCACCCTCTGTTTTCTTTGGGAAACTTGGCAAGAGTGAGCACAAATCCAGGACAGCTGCAAGGTCAGGGATCCAGCCAGACCCACAGCAGCTTGGACCATCTCTACCACCAGGCAACACTGGAAGTTTTTAGAGAGGATGGCAGATCAGAGCTTTGCAGAGAAAGTAATTCAAGCAAGTGCACTCCTAGTTTTATTTTGAGCAGTACATTAGGGGGAAAACTGTCCTTCTCCAAACTCTACCTGAGACTGCTATTTTACAAAAATTTTTGAAGTTTAATTTGTCCCCTCTCTCATCTTCAGACTTTACAGAGGTAAGATGCATTACAAAGTATTTTGCAAATTCTTTTTGCAATAATTACTACTACAAACTATAGTAAGTGCAGCTTGAATGGCAGCTTAATATATACATATGAAGCTAGATTTCGAATTCTGGTTTGATCCTGAAGTCTTCTCTGCCTCAGCTTTTGATCTTCCTATAATCTCAATAGTCTCTGTCAGAGCAGCATGAACTTTAGCGGTTGCTAAAAATAAAGTATATAAAAAACTGTTTCAGCTGACAATGCTCAAGATTCCCTGTATTCTTAGAACAAAGTGTATGAGTGCACTGGAGACCACTTAAAGGTCATTTCTTCAGTATCAGATAATGTTAGAACCAAGAAAATAAACTGAATGTTCTTGGCTGAAACAAGTCAGACCATTTTCCAGACAACAGTATAAGCCATTAAAATTTAGTTCTGGCACATGATCATTCAAAAGAGTAATGACTTTCACCAAAAGTTAGATGATTTAATTGCCTAAGTTACATAATAACATTGTAAGCTTCAGTGCACTTTTTCCTTTAAAGTATTTTATCCTTTGTGTTGAATTCCACTATTTTTTCTTTCCAGCTGTATCACAATGGTTTAGGCAACAGGGCTTCAATAACCTGACTAAGAGTGAAATCTAACCTAATTTTGTGCTCTGATATAATAGGCTTAGAGGCTGATCCTGAAAAGACTAATGCCTGTCTTAACTTTACGTGCTGCAACCAGCTCCATTGGCATCAATGAAACACCTTGGAGAGTACAATGACTATACACATCCATTAATCTTTGCAGAACTAGAGGCTTGGACTCTGTGTGAATGAAACAGGATAGCACTGTGGGTTATAAAGCAATGGGCTATAAAGGAGAAGAATAGGAAATGGCAAGTACATGTGTATGATTCTTCCGAATATTTATCAGAATATTTTGGAGTTGAGTTTCAATTATTTAATTTAATTTTGCAGAAAGTATCTGCAAAAGCTATATTTTTCCTCGTGAGGTCACAAAGAAATAAATGATTTTGAATATTTTTGCTCTAAAACCCAATCCCCTTTCTTTTAAGAATGTAATGTAAAACTGCAGCAAATTAAAATATTCTTCCAGCATTATTTATATTTTTTGTTGAAGTACAAACACTTCATACATAAATGAAGTGTATTCTGGAATACAGCAACATTTCTCTAGCTAGAACATTTATTGGATAGTTTTAAATTCTCTGTTATTTCTAACTCAGGCTATAAGCAAATCAAGATAAAGTAGTCATCCTGAGAAGTTACTGTACTTATGTTGGAAATCAACAAATATGTTTGTACCTTAGTTTGATCCTAAATTCTAAGGAACTGGAGATCAAACAAGCCTTAAGGCTTTTCTCCATTGAGAAATCTTGTCACATATGAGGATTGGGAAGTGGTGAACTTGTCACTTATATGCAACACATTTTTCTCTGAGCAGTCACATCACAGGATTTAATTTCAGAAAGTAACAAACATAGTTGGTTCCACTCTGTTCCAGACTGAGACTAAGAAATGTCACCTGTCTTCAGATGGTGTTCCAAGACCTATCCTTTGCGCACAACTGTCCTACACAACCCCTTTTCCTGTAGATTCCATTCAAGCAGCTTTTCCAGTTGATGACTTAAGGCTGTTGTATTATGTGAGAAATTGTCTTTCCAGTTCTTGAAGCAATGGAGCATGGATTATATTATAATATATTTATAATATAATATTATAATAATTATAATAATTATATTATATATTATATATTATATATTATATATTATATATTATATATTATATATTATATATTATATATTATATATTATATATTATATATTATATATTATATTATAATAATATTTATTATCTATATTAATATTATAATATTATATTATAATGTAACTATAATTAGAGTATGGATTATAGCAGAAAGTAAACTTCATTGTATCAGATTAGTACAAAGCAAAGGCTATTTTGAAGACATCCTGTTACTGTGGTGATGACAAGAGGGTCATCTTGATCTTTGGTAAATACATATCAACATAGAATGTGATTTGAAACTACTAGAGCTTTAAATAAGGAAGAACAATTAAAGGGTGAAATGATGAATTTAACAAACTGATAAACATTTACTACTAAACCCAGCTATGCTTGTATTTGACTTTTTGGTTTTAGCTTCCATGAGGCTGATAAAGTTTTTAGAGCTCAGCACAGCTCATATTTTTTTTATGGACACAGCACAACAGTATGTATAATCTCCAACCCGGCTGAAAATACACATCAAAGAAGCAAAATTAAACATCAGTTTCTGAAACTAGTGAGAGGACAGCCTGAGATATATGAACTGTACTGAAAGAAAAAGCTTACAATGCAAAAAATTGCACTTATGTTTATTTTTCTAAAGAATTGCTTTTGTAGGACTAAATTCAACAGAAGTCTGAGAAAGAAAACAGGTGTGAACAGCACTGATTTGATAGGAGAATTGAGTTGTGGGCTTATGGTATAAGCAATTAGTTATTTCAGAATCTCTTCTGTCTTTGTTTTTCCTGAGGAAAGGATGCAGCAGCACAGCAACACTCAGTTACTGAAGAAAGTTCTTAATGCAGGATTCTTGATAGGGTCCTTCTTTGCTTTGAATAGTCTGCACTGTAAGGAAAAGAGGAACTGTCGTTATTAATATGTGATTTGGAGTGCTGATGCTTGTTTTCATCTTGTGTCACTACATTCTTGCTTGCATCAAATGGAATTCTACCAGTAAAGATCATAACACCACACACATAGAAAGTAAATTAGAAGAGCAGTATAACTGCACTTAAATATTTATTTAAAAAGCTTATCCTTGTCTTTCACATTAGAGAATGCTAAGGCTGAGTTAAAAAGAGATTTTAGTAGGAACTAAGGAGTCCAGCTGAATATGTTGCTCCCAGATTATGTTAAATGTTAAATTTCTGACATTAAATATATAACATGGGACAGATACTGTTGGTGTTCTTGACACCAACACTGCAAGATCCTGACAAAATATGCAAGGGCAGTGTGTTCTTGACTTATTTCACTTTCCTCAATTGTCATTATTTACACTGGATTTAATTTTTTATATTAGATTTTTATTTATTTATTTATTTATTTATTTATTTATTTATTTATTTATATTTCTTTTCCCCTCACAATGTTATTAACAGTAATTTTTACAAAGATATTAAAATATCTTGCATGAATATTTCTTATGAGTGGGTAAATGTTAGCTCATTCAATTACCTATCTAATAGAACAGTTCTGTTCTAAATACCATGAAATCTTTGGAAAGGGTGCCAAGACACTCTTGATGTTCAAACTTTTCAGACTACTGTTCAAATACCAGTATTTCTTTAGCTGTTCTCCTTTAAAGAAATCTTGTAACCACTCCACAAATGTCACTTTTAATGACTCTGCTAAAATTTCAAATAAGCCCTCCATCATAGCCAAGGTTTCTGTAATACACAACCTTTCTGATAACCATGACATATAAATTGCCTGTAGAAGGAAATCAGAAGAGTATATCTTGAATTCAGCTCATCTGTCAAAAGCTTTAAGATGATTTCTGACCACAGTGTTATATGAATGGTTTGGACTGTTGGTAAACAACAGCTATTGGAGAGATAAAAACACTAGCTTGGAAAATGAGAACTTTAAATTTCGTCTAATGGAGCCTATTTCTGACTAGTTACACACCATGAAGTTTTGATTTTGCTATTTAAAAACTCTAAGATGAGAAGGACAGAAGGAGAAGGGTTAGTATTGAAACAGCAAGATTATCTTTTGAGGTAATACAGAAACATGGCAGTAACAGGAACCCCAGAGATTATTTGCAGAGGATTGCATGAAAGAGTGAATGTGGTGGTAAACCTCAATAAAATATTCTGAAAGCAGACTACAGAACACAAAAAAATTTAATACATTTGTAAATATTTAAGGATTTCTGCATTGAAGTTGCAGAAGTTTTTATTTAGAGGAAAGAGGAGAACAGATCTAGATCACAAAACCAGTTCAGATTAGCTGCTGTTAAGAAGAGGCTGTTTTCCCCAAATTGACAAGGCACTTGCACACAAGCCCAGTGGATAACCATGAGTAGGACTGGATGCTATTATTGTGCAGAACATTATGGAGTAAATTGTCCATGTGACACCATAAAAACTCGGCATGTTTTGGCACGCGACCGTGGGGGCTGTGGACAGCTTCAGATTCCCACCAGTGCTTGTGGGACTGGACTCAGCCATGAGTGCTGTAGAGGCCCAGGTGGCCCATCATAAATGCACAGTAATTTACATTGGATTAAGACAAATGTACTTAGAATATATGTACAGATATAAAAAATCAGAGCTTAATTAAGGAAGCCTGTGTTCGTTTAACACAATTTCCTTTACTCCTCTGAATCTGTCCACCTGATATTGCAATTTCCTAGTAGTGGCTTTTCAGAGGAAAATTTTTCTTTAACTCTTGAATATTCTGAAGTATAATTTCTTCCTGACCCACCTTCATATTCTTCAGAGACTCCATTCAGACAATGAGGATTAAAAATACTGCTCTTCAAGCAGAAAACTCCTGTATGTAAGAGGCTGATGGGCAGTGCCAGCTCCAGCACCTGCACCCATGACATATGCACATGCATGTCCTCATACACATACTTACTGACTATACTGCAAATGAAAGAGGAAAAAGCATAAAGCAACGACTTAGAAGACAATCAAGATTCATTTAAGAGCTGAAAAGAGACTGTAGAAGTTATATATTAAAACTTTCTAATTTCTTCCTCACAATGATATTTCCTGAATTAATTTCTCTTTTAAATTGAACTACAGCCTATATATTTTTTAAAGGCTAATATTCCTCTCAGCCTTCATATAAATATTTTCAGTGATACGAACAATCTGTCTCAGGCCATGACAAGTGTTTTTAGTGGTTCATTATTTTTACTTCAGAAAATATTTTCTTTGCTTCTTGGTACTGAACACACCAAACTTCTGTTTCCAGCACCCAGGATCTTGTTATATCATTGTTTTTCCATATATGTATATCTAAACTTTGTTCATAAATTTTTATTTCACCAAAATTATTCTTTGGAATCTTTTTCCTTCATAAAATAAACACTATTTCTTTTTACCAAAAGATTTTCTGTCTTTTTGTGTAGGTATATTTCATGGTGCTTTCCTAAATATTATCCAATATTTCAATATACTTCCCTTATGAGGCAGAAACACAGAAATCCAGGACTATTTGTGCCATTATCAAGGTCAGAATGAATATAGTCTCTCTTGTCCTACTCTCATCCTTATATACATCAGGATTATATTTGTCTTTTTGGTTCCATTACAGTACCATCACATTTTCAGGTATCATTTCCCAGAATAAAGTTATTTTTCTTGAAGAAGCATGTATTTCATCTTCTGTTAAAAATATAAGTTCTTACACATTAATAAAATTTGTGGATTTAGCAGAGTAATAAATTGACCTAGAGCACAATTATTGACAACTTCTCCCATGATTCTATTGGTTGCACCTGTACTGATATTAATTCAATAACCTTTTCCTACCTTCTCTAAATAAAAGTTAAAGCACAGGATCATGTATCACTTGATCATGGTTCTCTGCTTATAATTATACTTAGTTTTTAATCAATTTGCTCACTAATGCCATTTTTTAAAATTATTTTTTAATTTGTGATTCATGTTGTATTAAAAAAAAAGTTAAAATATAAAGCAGATAAAAACAAAATTTTATCTAGAAAGACACTAGAATGTGCTAGCTTCTCAAAGTGTCTTGTGATTTTTTTACACCAAAGTCCTTAGAGAAATGTGGCAGCCAGTCTAATTTTCAGTTGGAAAATGATGGTATCTTTGCACTATTCATCCAGTAAATAGAAGTGAATTGCATATTTTAATATTTTAAAATAAGACTGTAGGCCTGTTGAAAAAATGGAAATATCACATGATCCACAGTTTAAGGTCCTATGACTTCCTCATTTTTTTCCTTTTTAAGACTTCTAAGAGAGATTTTAAAAAATAGTTCAGAAAATATTTCCAGAACTTCTGAATAAAATCTTTGACAATTGGAAAAAAAGAGGTATTCCCCATTAGAACTATCTTTCTTTGGTTTTTTTTTTGTTTGTTTGGGTTTTTTTTGTTTTGGTTTTTTTTGGGTTTTTTTGCAGAGAGAAATAATATAAAGAAATCATTAATAGATTTAAATAATTGTAGCTTATAGCATCATGAGTAAACTGATATGTTATTTTACGTGCATTCAATCACAGCTATCAATTTAATGCTGATTTACCACCACACCACTTTCAATATCAGCCTCCAGCTTTTGCAGATATCTGAAACTTCACGCCAAAAAAATCACAAAAGCCTTGAGAAATACCAATTACACTTCTCCAGATCAACTATATACTGCAGGAATAATATAACTGACTAATATAGATGAATGGATTTGATGAATCATGGGTATGAAAGTTTAGGTCATTAAATGCTGGCATATACAGCAAATGTATATTCTGCATATATAGTGTAAATACATAATTGAAGATTTCAGGTAATTCCAAACAGAGAAAAAAACATTTTAAGCAAATGTTTATCTTGGTGCTAAATATCAAGTCAGTAGATGACTTCTGATATTGGTAGAGAAAACATTTTCATATAGAAGCACCATGGATCAAACCAACTTTTCCAACTAGTTACAGAGACCTTGTGCTTCTGCTTTTTATGAAATGCTGTAGCACTACCATCCCCCAAGTTACAACTACAACAATAGAACTCATTGTTTCCATAGAAACCAAGGAATTTCAAAGGAGGGGGGAAAGTAAGCTGCAGTGCAATTCTGCCCCTTCTTACATGCAATAAAAATAATAAGAAGACATGTAGGATGAAGAAAATACTTGGTTTTGTCCTCCCATTTTTGGGAAGTCATAGAGTGCTTGAATATCTGTCAGAAGAGCATCCCAAACAAAGAGAAAATAAAAGCTGATGGTGCCTTGCACTGTCACATGCATCTTATATATGGATTTTCAGCAGGCATTTATAATTTCATATTTGAATAAGTACCACAGAATTCACAAACCAATTCCAGCTTAGCAACCCTAAAAATGAAAATGAATAGGCTAATTTGCAGGAACATTTTTTGCTGGTGTGAAGAACCTAAAGTAATAAGTAGCTAAATATTGCATTCTGTTGCAGTTTTAAAAAGACATGTTTCTGACCTTCTTTTGCTAATTAGGAAACCAAACCAGTGCCAATCTGCAATTACCTTTTCTGAAGTTTCAGAGCTGAGTTTTTAGTAATGTGTGCAGCATTGCACTTTCCTATAAATAATAGGAACTCTTTGTTAAGAAGCCTCATTTGTTTGTATGTCTTTAAATTAGTCCAATTAACAATTTCCATGTTTTATACCAATAAATACATAATTTTAATTCAACAACTGAATATGTACTCCCTGCTATTTGAACCTTAAAAAACATGCAGATCAGGAGTTAGAGAAAAATGTTGTGTGCTTTTTGCCTCTTTGGAACTTCTAACTCTTGACAGCATCATCCTCCACCAAAATTGATATTTATGTGCAAATGTACAAAGCTGAAGTGTTTAAAAATGTTATGAAACTAGTCACATGCTTTAAAACCTTAGCAGCACCACAAGCTACCTTCAGACTGGTCTATCAGACCACTGAACTGTTCAATTACTGTGATTACTGGTATTACTTGACCTAGTATCTGTGTCTTCTGCCAACAGAAGAGAGGGAATATATATATATATGTATATGAAACAGAAGGGTATGTACAAATATTCTGCAGTTCATCTTAGTTCAGAGTAAAAGCCTCAGAAACATCCTGTGTGGTGTATGAAAAAGCACAGATGATTTTCCTTTATGAATATGTTCTGAAGACTTTCATTTCCAGTAGAGAGTTTCTTAATATCCTTAATTGTCCAAACAAGTAAAAACTTTGGGTTAAATTCCTAGGGACAGCTGCTTTGTAGCTTGGTATCCTAAGGATATGATGATTCTATTCACATAATATACACGTGTTTTTGCATGTAAAGGTCTTCAAGTACTTTACTCAAGAGAAAAAAAAAATATCTAACAGCCATATAGGATTCTCAAAATCTGTTCCTAGGCTGCAAAGGAAGATGAAGACATGATTAATGCACCAGCAGAGAAGGGAAAGCACATGATCTCAGACTCCACAAAAGAAAGAGAAACTATGGAAATCCCAACTGCTCAGAAACTTTAGATGGAGATTGCACCTCAGATACAGCAGGATGCAACCACAGTATTTATTGTTATAGTATTGTTATAGTCTTGTCGTACAAGATTAGTGAGTGCCTTGAGAACAATTTGTGTCAAATTTTTGTTCTAGATATTGCTACCCTACTAAAAGAGCCTGTTAGCTGTGAGACAACAAATGATATCTTGTCTCCAAACATATAAAATATCTCAAAACAAGTAACTAGCCACGTATAGACAACATTTAAGGAACTGGAGAGCATTTCTGTTATTTATACTGAACTTTGGGTTTGAGGGGAAAGGCTGTCCAAGGGACGAGACATCTCTTAGCATAAATAATAATGATGTCACCAACATTCTGAGCTCGAGACATGAATAGTTTTTACTGTAACTACAAAAAAACCCAACCAACCAAACTACCAATTATCTAATCAATCAACCAAAACTTTATGTGTAAGACTGTACTCAGTTTGGGGATTTTTTTTTTTTTTTAGTGCAATTTTTCCCATAATATAAGGTAAACACCAAAAAATTGCTAGTGTATTGAGGAATGCAGGAGTGATGGAATGTTTTAAAGGCAGAAAGACCTGCTAGGTTTTAAGTACACCTACAAGCTGAGTTGTGTAGATAACTTGGTTATTTGAGTGTTAGCAAAAGATTGAGAAGCTTCACATTTGAATAAGTAGCTACTGCTGAAAACAGTGATTTTTATCTGTTGCACATCTTTGAGCACGGTTCAATTCCCATTTAAGCATGAGGAGGATGTATTAGATATAAGAAGAGAGAAAATTGAGGAGAATAAGAAATAAAATATTGATACACTTTTATTAGTAGATTTGTGATCAGGATTTTCCTGCTGATTTTTCAATTTAAAGACATCAAAGAAGCAAGAACCCTGTCAGTTCAAAAGGTGTGGTAACCCCTATTAATCTGCCATTCCAAGCTGGGTGATTCCAGTCACCCACCTTCCCTTTCAGTGCTTATGAGGGTAGTTCTCCTGTATTCTTCATATTTTGTGCTTGTTTCTTGGCTTCCTTAGTGATAGTTATCCTGATCATCATTTTAACTGAGAGAACTTCAGACAGAATTCCTCTGCAAGCTTGTGATAGGAAGCAAGCAAAGGTTACAACCATGGAGACATCATTTTTTGGAGTATGTCAGTGCAGTGAAATGGAACATTGTCCTGAAGTTGTACTGCAAGGGAAGAGTTGTACTGTTCTCTCCCACAGATTCAGGCCAGAGTCAGGAAGACTCATGGGACAGCCATGACAGGGTACATTGTCCGAAGACATAGGTCCTGACTTTTTGGCACGTGTCTAATGAGTGCACATATCACATAAACGTACTCCTGCTGCTTCCAGGTCCAGTGCTGGTGAAGATCAGCTATCTGTGCATTTCTCTTGAGGTAAAATGATGTTAACCAATTTCCTTACTCTTGCATTTCTACCCTAATATGACTCTATATTCTGTTACATTGCCTGAGGTGAATACCGATTTTGAGATTATTGGTACCAGAGTCAAACAAATATAATAATAATTGTTATTTATTTTAATAAATACTAATAATAAACATTGTATTAAGCAATAAACAAAGAATGATGTTGAAATGTTTTACTCTGGCTGTGTCAGAGTAGCCAGACAAACTACAGTGGATGGAATCTGTGGATCCCAGTCAGGTAGACAGGTAGAGTAAATAAATAGTGTAGCTCAATGCTATATATTTCTAAAATTACTAGCAGTCGTGGTTCAGAGAACTGGTTTTATTCTGCGGATTCTGCTAAAGGAACTTCTGCAGTTCTTTAGGAAATGTTAAGCCTTCACACAATGAGAATCAAGGTTCTCCAACTACATGTGTAAAACCACTAGTCACTTTAAATCTTAGCCAATGTTTTATTCTGTTCTGTACATATTAGCACATATGTTAATCGCCATTGTCAAAATATTTGAGTATAAATATTCACTGAATTTATAAGAAGACATGTGCTTTAAGCAGAGCAATGTAATGGACAAGCAGAGTCCATTCCTGCCATGTCATGTGTAATTTGCAAATGCCATACAGTACAATGCTTCCAATTCCTTTGATACATACATACATTATGTAATTTGTTTTATACTCAACAGAACAAGCAATACATAAAATAGATAGATAACATTATGAGGCAGGTATACTAAAGCCAAAAGCTCAGCCCAGAAGTGGGAATTATAAACATCTAAGTTTTGTTGTCTTTTACTGAACCTCAGGGAAAGTGCCTCAAATAATCCTTTTTTGAACTGACTCGCATTCATCACTTCAGAATCACAGAACACAGAGGACATTGTACATATGGAGAGATTCCATTTGGGGATAAACAAATGGTTTGCACTCCATAATATCACCCAGGTTTTATGAAACAATCCACAATGTGAGGCAGCCAAAATTAAAAGCTTAGACTGAAGATTCCTTTCTATGCCTGCTGAAAGGTAGGGACAAGGATTGATCCATCTGGTAAGATTGTTTTTTATGGAGTAATTAGTATTTGAAAGGACTGCTGAATATGAAAAAGACAATGTAAAATGGTATGTGTTATTATTAAAGGAAAATCAGTTACAGCTGAAAGCTTTAGTAGTTATTGTTGAACTCATCTATGAGTTGAAGTACATATCCACAGCCAGTCATTATCTTTAAGAGAATGCCAGGAAAAGGGAAAAGTACAGGTTCAAACACTATTTTACACATTAGTGTTTCAATAAAAGTTGAGAGTCCTCACTACCTAATAAATCCTGGACACAAGAAACAGAAACAATTCTATTAATAAAACTACTAATGATCAGTGATGACAAATGGTACTCAGGGTTATTATTTCAAGTAATTGTCCGTGACTACTTAAGCAAATTTTTAGACAAATGATTTTGGCTCTGCTTGTATCTCTTTCCACTCCTGCTGATCTGGCATAAACATTATTGGAGAGTAAATGTTAAACTCTTTTCAGTCACAGAAACTGAATGTAAAGGGCCTAATTCTCTGGTTGTGCAACCATGGAATTTTGCCAGCACAGAAATTTGGCTCTACACACGTACATACAAGCAGTTGCATGCCAGGTTTTGTGTGTACAGCCAAATGCAGAATAGAAGCAGTAACACATAACTTAGCCAGGCTCTCACAAGTAACCACATGTCCTGATTACAAATAGCAAATTGTCACATAGGTGCATGATTAATACAGAGCAAAATTCAGCCACGTTCCAAAAATACTTCTATGAAACAAGTGCATTAATGGAAATCTTTCTGAAGAGGCTAATCCTGTCAGATTAATTATTCATTGTGCAGTAGTCCTTCACATGTACTGCTGGGGTTAGCAATAAAATAAGGAAGAATTACAGCATAAAACAGAAATGCAGAGCAGTTCTTCAGCAAAACAAGCAAATATAAGAGTAAAATAAACAAAGAGAACAATGAAAAAGCAAGGTGCCACTGAGGGTGTAAGCAGTATCTTGCCCAAATTCAACAGGAAAGCAAAGGCATCTTCGTAAACAAAATTTAATGGAGAATAGGGTTCAGTTGTGGAACTCTGAATTCAGAAATAAAGAAATTTAGTATCTTTTCTAAGGTAAAAGTAAAAGATATTTCAAGCATATTCTGTATCCCTGCAAGATTCAGTTAATCACTGTCACAGCTGGAGAGCTACTGGGAAAACAAACCATTAAAAATCTCACAGGGCATTTTGCTAGACATCCATATAAATTTTAGCTATGTTAGTCACAATGAAAGAGCGAAACAGCTGTACAACAGACACTTGGACATTCCTCTTGTGTCACAGCTGGAAAGCCATGGATGCATTGGGCTGCCTTTCTGGAGGGATTAACGTGCCTTTGCAGGGCTACTTTTTGTCCTGGGTCTTCTGCCTTTTCTGATGCCACTAGTGGGATCATTGGTCTGGTGTTGAATGTGCCATTGAGCTTACACTGATGGTATTGATACATCAGTGATATGAAGAGGAAACCCTCTGCAGCAATCTGGGGTTCAGACATGGCTTTATTACTTTTCAGTCACCTAAATCTGCCTCCTCCTGGTGTCCTCCCCTGGTTATTGGGGGCACTTCAGAGGTAAGCATCTCACAGCAGTAACAACAACAAGCAGAATTAACATATCTGTTTGGAATTTATATGCATGAAGGTATTCCACCTTTAAAACCCACATTAAAAGGAATCTTTTACAACAATTTTCCTTGCAGAAAGGAAGACCAAGTTTTTGGCCCTTATTTTCCGTGAACATACAGTTTGCAGAATTTAAAGTCACAACAGATTCAGGAAGGTTTCACTTTCCGAGCTTTTTAGATTATAGAATAGCATATCTTAGATGCTTCTCATCTCCTCTTCTTTCTTGTTTTCTTGTATTTTTTTTTGAACAGGATGCTCCCTCCTTTTCAACATGCATTATTTCATCAATATAAGAGCAGAATGCCACAGCTGAATTTAGGATGTTTTACTGTATTTTAGAATTTAGTCAATTCTGAACAGAAAAGTTAATAAATTAACGAGGTTACACTGAACTAGCTAGAGCTGTCTGAGGCTGAGATGAGACACAGGAACATTTCCTAAAGCAACTCAGTCATACAGAGGTGAGCAGCCTTTGCTCACCGACAATTACTCTGTTTTTCCCAGAGACATTTATTAATACATAATGCTGGAGAGCCTATGCTCACTGTGTTCTTTGCTTTCTACATGATTCCTCTTTCCTTCAGGAGAAAAGAGAACAATTCCAGATGACCTTCTATCATTGTTCACTTTCAAGAAGAAATACAATCCATCTTTCTCTATTTAATCTACCCTTTCTGATTATGTGCTCATCTGATCATCTACCAAAGATATTTAATTTCAAGAGATCAGTGCAAAGGTTTTGGAAATACCACTTCCTGAAAGTGACTTTTCAGCCATCCTTCTCTTGTCAAATTGTACATTACTCTCTAGTGAGGAATAATAGGCTGTATTGTTACTCAACATATATGACAGGAGAAAAGAGTGATAAGTAGTGATGAATTTGGATCATTTTGATAGGCCAGACTGAATTCTTTAGGCTTTGTGAACAATAGACTCTTTTGAAGCAATGGCTATGTATCTGAAGCAGAAAAGGAAACCCTACTTTAAAGGATATTCATTGCCTATAGGCAAGATACTTTCAAACCAAAGGTTTTGCTATGAAGCAAATGCAACCTTCCATAGTTAGATAGTGAAATTCTTTCATTTACTTCTGTATATTAAATTAGTGAGACTATTATTAGAATATTCAAGTGGTTGTTATCAGCTTCAAAATTCATTTCAGAACAGAGAAACTAGAACAAAAAGAAGAAATTATGAATAAATTCAGAGCAAATGACATAAAAATCAAAAAACCTTGACAAAAATATAAAACTCAAATAAAACATGACTTGAAGTGTAAATGTTTTTAAAATCAATCTATTCTATTTTCTCCCCCAAAAAAGGTTGACCTCAAAAGAAGCATTAAGGTAAGAGACAGTTCTTATTTGAAATAAAAGGACACGATAAGATCAGATTTTCATACTGCACACAATCAGACTGAGTGGAAAGAGTTGTATTTTTCCACCTGGAGGATAATTAAATACTGGCATAACCTATCACAAGATATGATGAAGCCTCTATCATTTTAAATCAAGACTGCACAACTTGGTAAAAATACTCCATTCTCAAATCAAAAATGTATCAGGTAAAGTTCTCTACCTTATATTGTACTAAAAATGATATTCATTTCTTTAATGAACTTTTCAGACCTTTATATCTATAAGCATCAGCCTCTGAAGAAATCCACATCATTCATTGACAAATTTAGTAATCTCAGTCTGTATTTAGAAATGTACAAGCAATCTCATAAGCTATTTCATATGTGGTAACACAATCTTTCCTGTGTAAGCTAGAGGTCATGATATATAACTTACTGTTTTAAGGATTGCCTATTTGAATTTCCTTACATCTCTAATGCTCCTTATTATGCATCCCTCTCATGTATTTTTAAACTTGTTTTCTAATGTCCTCAGTGAACATGACTAAGAATTCTCCTGATTCAAGAACATTTAAGTAACAGAAAGGAAGTATTCTTGCAGCCATATAGTGTCCTTTAGTCCTGTATTTCCAAGATTTCTTTCTCTAGCTTTCAGATTTTTCATAATGTATTAAAATGATCAACATATCCTCAATTTGCATGATTAATATAATACAGCTGTTACAGCTGTGGAGGTCTTAGACCACAGGTAAGAAGGAATTCTTCCACAGTAAGTATGTCCATTAAGTCATTGACATTTCTGAAAAATAACAAAGAAAATTTGGGGGAAGATATCACTTGGAATTTTCAACACTCATGGAACAGAGTTTTCTTCTCTCTGTTCTATATGGAAACTTCAAATATTTCAGATACTTTTAAAGCTGTGTCTTGAGAATATATTTTATAGGTCAATCCATTCCTACACACTATAATTTCCTCTTTCAAGTGTTTTGTGTTTTTTCATGGTTCTATTTCTCATTCTTTGTTTTTGGTTGGTTTTTTTTGTTTGGGTTTTTTTTGGTTTTCTTTTTGTTTGTTTGTTTGGGTTTTTTTAAAGTATGTGTCATCCCTAGGAAATAATTCTATAAAAATCTGAGATAAGTTGTATGCAAAGGCTTTGTTCACTGCTTGCAGTCAAGCAATGAACAGCATGAGTTATATTTAAGAACAAAAGAATATCAAATAATTTCTACTAAACATATAATAAATCAAATAGGTAATAAAAATTTAGTTTGGACATTCATATTGGAAAAACAAATATGCAAGGATTTATCTTGATCTCTCAAACTACAGAATATATGTACATATATTTGCCCCATAATTTCCTACCAAGCCTTCAAGAACTATAATAATAGGCCACAGGTCAGGTTCCCCAAGGAATTCATGCTCCTACTCATGGATTTCTTATGAAAAATGGAGTCTATCTACGATGTATCCAAGTTTGTTTCTTCTTTATCTGGTCTTACAACTGAAAATGTCACCTTTAACCAAAACTGATCAAACAAAAAAATTCAGTCAAACAAACAGAAATGCATACAACCAAAAGAAGGAAATAAAAAAACAAACCCAAACACCCTCAAAAGCCTTCCTTCCTCTTGTTTTTCCTGTCAGATTTTATTTTAAGATTTCTGATGCTAGATTCTTCGATATAGCTCACTAGCCCTTTGAGAATTTCCTGTCAGAAGTTTCCCAAATGAGCATCATTAGAAGATCAAAGTTTTCCAACAGTTGATCTGTTGCTTAGTTACCAACTGCCTGGAGTTATGACTTGACAAACTGCTTTGTCCTGAACAGAAGTCAACATTTTGTCCAAAGGGGCTTCCACCTGAAGAGGGGATCATCACTACTTAACAACCCACTGATGTCACCTTGGATCACCCTCTTTTGAAACGGCAGCATGGAAAATATTCCAAAAAAGATGCAAAAAGATGACAGAGAGAGACGTGTCCCAGATACAAAACACACTTTACAGTCCTAACATAGACACTCATGGAGCACCTCCAGTATCAAAGAGGAATAAAGAGTTCTGCACAGACAGATTCACTGTGTCATATCACATTTGGGTATGAAAATTAAACTCAGCCTCCTGAAGCTCCAAATGTGAAGGACATTCAAGTGAAAAGTTCTGGCATGGACTTATCTTAAACTTAATAGAGCACTGTTTAATTTAAGATGTTAACATTAAAAAATATCTGGATGGCACCCAAGAAATTATAAAGCTATGATATGCTAAATATTCATCACTTTGTACATTCTCTAAAACCATCTTTCCCACACAAATAATTAGCATTTCATTTTTTTAAAAAGTGTCCTGAGAATTAGCAAAAAGTCAAATCTATGCTCCCAATTCTGAATGCAAATATGGAAGGAAAAGCACTTACTACAAAAGGATGATATAAATTTTTTTCTACAGAAAGGTCAGATTGGACAAAAGAATTTTCATGTCAATTTCACCCTTTATGTTCTGCTCAATCTTCATCTTCCAAGAGGGATGAATTTTATTCCTTTACAAAATGAAAGCCTATTATTTCTGCAAGTGATTCTTGATAAATAATAAATTTCCCACATAGTTTTATTTGAGTTCATTTGATATCTGGGCATTTTTCATACTTTAAAGAGTGAATTAAATGAGATTTAAAATAAAATCAAATTCTCCCTTCCAACTTTTTTTAAAGAAAAAACAGTTTCATTCATCAGGAAAACAGTCAAGGGAGGAACTATGCATTTTTTGCGTATGAACATGGATCATAACAGAATGCAATATACATTTGTGTTAAGCATCCATATTTGATGATAGAAGAAAAGGAACATACTAAATATTCTGCATTGACACAGTTCTACAGATATCTACACACCACAGAATCACAGAATGTCTTGAGCTGGAAGGTACCCAGAAGGACTATGAAGATATAAACACAGTCATGCACAAATAAATATACATATATATATATATATATACACACACATATATAATCTACCATTATGGATTTGTGTGACTTAAAAGAAAAATTTTCAAAGAACCCAGAACTTTAAAGAGCTCCATCAGTTTCCCCCTTTCCTCTTCTTATTGTCATCACCTAATGATGGCTGAATAATTGCACCTTGTTATCTTTCTAAACCTTCACACCCCACCACAGTATTTTTTAAATATTCTTATTCTGGATAATTTACCACAATTTCTCAAAACTTTGGTAATTGATATAAGGAGGCAAAAAAACCAGAAAAAAACTCACCCCACCAGAACATTTATCAGTTTTAAAATTTATAAATGCTTTTTTTTCTTTTTTCTTTTTTCAATCCTCTTGGATGCACAGGCATCGTGTTTTTCTGCTTTCATTTCGAAGAGCTAAATAATGGTGCATGTCTGAACTACAAATCAGAGGCTTAGTGTGAAACTACCATTGAACAGTAATTATATAGAGAAATAATGTTCAATTTTATTTCAAAGAAACATAGGAAAACTCTCTAAAAAATGACAACATTATCTTGAAATCAAACTGTGATGAAATTGTCATTCTTTAGGCTTGAGTATGCCAAGAATTCAAGAGGCTGCACTTATGGGGCCTCCAACTTCACTGCAGAAATGAACAATTACTTGACTAAACTCAAAGTTTTACCATGAAAGAGGAGGAGATGATGCGTTGCACGGCTCTACATTCAGCAGTGTCTTCTGACTGTCTATGG
Organism: Muscicapa striata striata; assembly: GCA_030060385.1. NCBI lineage: Eukaryota > Metazoa > Chordata > Aves > Passeriformes > Muscicapidae > Muscicapa > Muscicapa striata. Next base: position 2,902,053 of record JAREIS010000010.1, on the reverse strand, counting down.
CTCAGCAGTGGCAAAATGCGAAGTTTTATAACAGAGTCCCATTTGCAGGTTGACTTCTATCCAAACTGGCAATTCTCAAGCAGTTGCTATGGGCAGACAGATGCACTTCTCCGGTATTGCAAAGCTTTGAGGGCTCAGTAGCACAAGGTGACATTTGCAGGGGAGCTTGACTGGTGAAATGATATTCATGGGCTGTTGTGAGGTCGCTACTCAGCAGGAGGGAGAGATTTTGCAATCCAGAAGAATGTCCTGGGTGCCGAGCTGAGATGATGCCAGGGCAAGGTACCCGATGGGTGGGGCAAGCTGCCAAGGCTGCATTCTCATGCAGATTTGAGCCTGTCACTGTGCAGTGAACCTGAAATTGGTACAAGGAGAGCAAATGTGGGCCCCTTTTAGAATGACTGCTCTTGCCCATTCAACTGCTTGCAGAAATTAACTCTGAACTTTGATCATATTTCTTAGGGAAGAAAAACTGATTAACAGCCACCCTCGCCTCCCCACCTCTGCTGAGGTAAAAAACCCAAAAGTGTCCAACACAGACTCAGAGAGCAGCACAGTCTATACCATACAGTCTTGCATGTGTTATCTATGTAAAGGCTTCTTTTGAAAGCACGGGCACATGTTTAAAAACTATTTCATCTGCTATGTAGAGAAGTTCTAACAAGTGCCTACTGTAGAAACAGAGCACTGAAGGAGGTCATTCCATATCATTGCAGGAAAAATGTTCAGCAAAAAGTGATCAAGGGATGAGACAGTGGCTCCCACATCCTCATTGTGGTTTTGATAAACTGTGCCATTCTCTGGGGAGGAGGGAGAAGCCAGAAAGCAGCGTTTCAGAGAGAGACCTCCTCAAATGTGGCAGTGCATGTGTCATGGTGTATCTCTGCACTCAGAGCTGGCAGTCTTTACACACTCTGCTGAAGTAATTCAAGTTTTGGACTGGTGAGGATTCCAGAGATAAAAGGTAATATTACTGGGAGAAAAATCACATCTTCAGCATATCTTTGTGGTGGACTGTTCTGCACAGTATTTTCAAAACTTGCACAATTGGATATGGTTCATGGAGCTGGACACGGTTCATTAGGCAAGTGTTTATAATGGCCTCCTGTTACATCTGCTGAAAGTAAAATGCTTTTATCTTGCATCCAGGAGCAGATTTTGAGACTGTCCACAATATCATGCATGCTGGTGGTAATTTACCCTTAATTTTCCCATTCAGTTTGCATTGCAAAGCAGCAGGGAGGTTGGCTTAACTCTAAATGCTGTAGTGTCAAAAGAATCAGCAGGATTCAATGCGAGTATTCATATGAATTTCTTCTCTTCATATTTGAAAGGGAAAGATCCTATGTTTGTTTATTAATATGCCAGAACTGAGCAGATAGCCAAAAACTCAGCTTCTTGAATCTTTCTGAAATGCCTAAATATACATTAAAATTAATTTATCACTTATGTTGCACATTCATCTATATGTGCCTCTATCAGTTAACTCAAGTTCCATAATAATTACTACATTAATTCTTTATCACTCCCACCAGTATATTGCTAATTTTTATTGACAAGCCACTTCATTTTCAGCTTCTGATACAAGGCCAATGTTCCATTGTTTAGGGGTGGTTTGATTTTTTTCCTATCTTTTATGGGTATTCATTTTGGTGGGAAAACAAACAAACAAACAAACCACTTTTTTTTCATCAAAATCCCAAGATTAATCTGGAATCAGAAAATCCACAAAGGTTTTAGTTGATTTTGTTATGATAAAGCAGATTGTTGCCTGTACTAGGTGTATTTTATGTTCAAACTGGGAAACTAAACTAAGCATTGGTCTGAAAAGTCTCAAGACACAATGATTCTGATTTGAAAAATTCCTCAGGAGCAGATATTCCCAATGAGTGATTTTTACCCCAAGTAAATGGCAGTCTTGATGTTTTATTCACCATAAAGAGGACTTTATATCATGGCCTTCAGACTCTTCCCACTATACAGACCCTCAAACCTCACCTCAACCAAAAGGATTCTGCTCTTCAGCAATAGGATCTCTCAGCTGGACACCAGGTGCCCAACAAAGCCACTCTGCCACTCCCCTCCTCAGCTGGTCAGAGAGGAGAAGAGAAAATATAATGAAAGGCTTGTGGGTAATGATAAGGACAGGAAGAGATTGCTCACTAATTATGGGCAAAACAGACTTGACTTGGGGAAATTAGCTTAATTTTTCACCAAGCAAGTCAGAGTAGGATAAAGAGAAATAGAATCATGTTGCTATCTCGGTGGAACCTCCAAAATGTTGTTATCTCGGTGGAACCTCCAAATGTTGCTCTCTCGGTGGAACCTCCAAATGTTGCTGCCTGAGAGGGTTATGGAGCGGGCGAAGGGACACAGCAACATGGCAACTCTTACTTGATGCAAGAAAGAGTGCAGTTTATTGAAGAAAGCTGTGGCTTTTTATAATACAGTTCGTGCAAAGCAAAATACAGACAGTTCATTGGAGAGACAGAGAGACACCTCTGCTCTCTGATTCTCCCATAGATCCAGCAGGTGTGCTATCTATGTTATGATTCTTTCTCTTATGTTTACAGTACAGACAGAGGCCCTAGCATGGGAAAGGTTTCAGCTTGGCCTGAGAAAGTTTCACAGCCTGAGAAAGGAACTCAGACCCTGTGAGAAAAGGCCTAGGCCTTTACAATTTTCAGCCTGTGGCTTCACTGAAGCCCACAGAATCAAACCTTAGAACACCTTCCATCAGCCCCTCCCTTCTTCCCAGCCTTACCTTTGCTTCTGATTTCCTCTCCCTCATACCCCCCCGCCCCAGCAGCACAGGGAGATGGAGAATGTGTGTTGTGGTCAGTTCATCACGTGTTGTCTTGGTTATTCCTCCTCCTCATTGGGAGGACTCCTCACATTCTTCCTCTGCTCTTGTGTGAGCTCCCCTCCACAGAACACAGTCTCCCAACATGAGTGTTTCACACAGGCTGCAGTTCCTCAAAAACTGTCCCAGCATGAGTGTCTTCCATGGAATGCAGTTCCTCAGGGACAGACAGCTTCAGCGTGGATCCCCTGCAGGATCACAAGTCCTGTCAGCAAACCTGCTCCAGGGGTTCCTCTCTCCGTGGAGCCACATATCCTGCCAGGAGCCTGCTCCAGCAAAGGCTTCCAACAGAGTCACAGCCACCTCAGGCATCCACCTGCTCCATGGAGGGTCCCCTCACTGGCTCAGGTGGGTATCTTATGGACCTCCATGGGCTGCAGGAAGGCAGCCAGTCTTACCTTGGGCTGCACCACAGTGCAGGCATCACTTCCTCCACTGACCTGGGTGTCAGCAGGGCTGCTCCTCTCACATATTCTCAGTCCTGTCCTTGCTGTTCTGCAGCAGCTTTTCCCTTTCTTAAAAGGGAAAGTGCTACCACCATCACTGATGGGCTCACCCCTGGCCAGTGGCAGGTCTGTGTGTAAGCCAGCTGCCAATGGCTTCTTTGGGCACAGGGGAAGCTTCTCACAGAACCCACAGCTGTAGTCTCTTGCTGGCAAAACCCTGCCAATCAAATACAAAATGCCTCCTTCTCAGCAGTTTTCAGCAGGAACTTGGCTACACTTTTCCTTCACTCTTCTCACTAGGACAAACTGTGAATGATTTAGATATACAGAAATATGACAGCCACTTAAAAATACATGCAAACAAAATCCACCTCAACAGTAAATTAGCTAGAATCTGCTTCACAGTGAAGGGCAAGTTGCAGAGTTAATCTTAATAAATAAATTAAATATCTATTCTGTAAAATATATCTTTGAAGTGCAAATACATGGAACATAAACCTAATGTATTCTTTTGAATTTTTTTCTTGGTGGTTTGAAGAAAAACAGATTAAAACAAAAAGAACAAAATATATTTTATATATATATATATATATAAATATATATATATATATAAAATCCTTCTGATATTGTTTCACTAGATTACTGTGAGGATAATAAGGCACTGGAACAGGTTGCCAGAGAGGTTTCCCATCCCTGGAATAGCTCAAGACCAGATTGGATGGGACTTTGAGAAACCTAATTGAAAGTGTCCCTGCCCATGTCAGGGGTTTTGGAACTAGATGATCTTTATGGTTCCCTCCAAGCCAAACCATTTAATTTTTCTCTGATTGCCTTGATTTACCAACTCATTGGTAAAAATATAAATAAAATACAAATAAATAAAGTCTAAGACCTGTATTTTGAATGTATCACTTCATAAAGTGATTAATACGTTATCAGTCATATCCCACAATTTTATTTCTGTGTATACTATGTCTTCTTATTCTCATAAAAAGACCATCAACATTAATGCATCAAATTTTAATGAAGCAAAAAAATCTACTTAATGATTAACGTTATTGCTCCGAGATTTACTAAACCAATGCAAAAGGTGAAATTTTAATAATATTTTGAAACAAAAATTTGGGATGTGGGAAAGATCATTCAGCTCATGATCAATGTGATTCATTTCATGACCACTAGAAGATATTCAAAAAGTAGAATGATGAATAGAAGCTATAAACTTGTGGGAATCAGGAGCCCAAATCTTACTTCTAAATGCTTTTAAATTCCCCCTGAGGTTATAAACTCTTAGGGTACAAACAGCTATTGTTGAATGCATTTCACTTTGTAAAGACATCAGAAGTTGGTAGTCTGCAACTAAGCCAGCTGTCTGAAGACCTTTTCAGCAAATTTTTCCTTTCTTGAGGAGAAACTTGAATTTTTCAAAGGATAATTGGTCTCATGCAAATATATATATATGAATGGTGGTATGCCTTGTCCTCTCTAAGCATCTCTCCATGAAGAGTGAATATCTTGAACTTTGAGTATTTATTTTTCAACAGAGTGAGATGAATTCTCACTGAGCATGCACTACTACTAAAAGTCCTTAGGCATGAGCTTGGGCAACACCACTACAGTAATTACATTTGACTTAATTACATTGACTTTAACTGGATTCATGCCAAAATATTATTATTGTCCAACCCAAAATGTTTTGCTGAACTCTATTATGTTTCTACTTTGACTAATTACTGTTCTTTTTATATAATGTATAAGCATGTAGTTTGTCACTCACCAGTAGCTTATTTTTAAAGGACCACCTCTCTCGCTGCTTAATTAACAAGGTCTGATCCTCCCCAGTCTAATTTTAGGTAATAAAATAATACCTTGAATAATAGACTTGAATCACTGTTTAGAAATGTCATGTCTTTTCATTGTCTCCTGAAGAAGGTGAAAGAGGGAGAAAGCTGGGAGGTATGTAAGTCCTTAATTTGGTCTCATGTAGTGCTGAACAGGGATGGGATGAGTCCAGCTGAGTTTCCATCTCAGGAATCACAAGAAAAACAAACACAGCTACCAAAATATATAAGATATTAAGGTGGTTAAATAGGATTTTCATAAATCAGGCCTTTTATAATTTAGGCTATCCCTAAACTTCAGTGCAACTCATGAAATTTGAAGCTTCTCCACTGACTTGAATTTTGTTTTAAAAAGCCCTCTACTATTTTTGCTTGCCTGAATTTGTGATCATGTTATGGAACTCTGCTCCACAGAGGGTGTGAATCTATGATAAGTCTCAATTTGGGACTTGACCTCTAACAAAAGATGTAAAACTTCCTAAATGCATGGGATGCATGACTCTGCAGGTGTGATGTGTTGGTATCTTTGCTGATGAGGTCAGTGTTAAGTCCATCTCCTTGAGAATAAGACTGATGGAGTTAGAGCCTCTACCTGTGTTCAGCTTCTGTGAAAGATTGCCAATCTTACAGAGAAATGAGTGGTACTATTAATAAAAATCATTTCAGACACACAGATTACAGGAAATGTGATTGTAAAACCATAAAACAATAAAAAGTTACCACTGCAGGTATAATTCTGGAAAATACATCTAACCCATGTAGTAAAACTAAATATCATTAAATTTAGCCCATTAATAAAAAAACACCTGAGTGAAAAATGTTTTGCAGAAAGATAACATAAATCAGAAACTTCTGTGACTTCTGCCAAAAAAAAAAAAATAGTCCAGTTCTTAAATTTTGTAACCCAAATGCTCTGTCATTGTGATGCAAATCTCAGAGATGAAGTCTTCACAGTGAAATATTTATTTCACTATTTGTACTGGCTAAAGCACAGCACTCATTAAAAACTATAATGATTAACTTACTTTTTGAATAATTATTTTAATTTTAATAAATAGGTTTCTACTAGTGTCTACTAGTGTCTTCTCTGCCCCTTTATTTTGGCTGGATCACCAGGTAAGGTTTCAGATTTTTGGAAGGTTATCTTCCTGAACAAGGTACAGCTGATCACATTAACAATTTAAATTACATGGAAGAACCTGGTGCTTCATTCCTATACACCTGCAGAATCTCTCTCTGCAGAAACCTAATGACATTGCTAAATATATTGCTTTATCAAACATTAAAACACACATTTCTTTAAATGAGTGCTAACTGTATTTCAAAAGTCTGAAGATGTTAAATTCTTCATTCTTGCCACCACTATTAACTGGCTACTATGGCAGTGACCAAAATAGGTGCTGATGTGTTTTGTCTGGCTAGAAGAACAGACCTGCACTTATGAGCAGTGTCACACTTGCAAGGGTTAATAATTACAAAAAGCTCACCAAGTAATTTGCACTTAGACCAGATTTTCTTGATTTGCCCTTCAGAATTCTTATGCTACTTTCTGAAAACAGAAGAGGAGGCAAGCATGTCTTTCTTAAGAAATAAAAAAATGGAAAGCTTAGCATTCCCTAGTGTCTGGATTTTTTAAGAAAATACAAATATTTTTGAGAGTTATTAATTTGGCCCAGTAAAATCTTTACTTAATAACAATGTCTCTCTGACAGATTAGCCTCAATTTTTTGGCCTGTCATGATTGTAATCCATATTCAAATTACACTGGCATTAACTCAGGGAAATTGCAACATTTTCAATGCTATAATGAGAAAAAAATTAAATCCATCATTCCAAACTGCTGTATATGTAATATTTATTTCCTATTCTTTGTTTTCCAGCAAGGAGAAGGTCCATACTCTGTGTGTATTTCCACATGAAAAACAAACTTTTTGCATTAAAATGCAGTATTTGTGTGTTCAGTTTTATTTTGTTAGCCAGGGCTCATTTAAAAATGATATATTTTATGGTATTATAAAAACAAGAACACAAGAACACTGAAAGTATGCCTCTTTAAATTTATTTATTTATTTATTTATTTTCTTTGTCATTGGTAGGACACTGTCCTACTTTGCCATGTTTCTGAAATGAGCCTTGTCTTGCTGGTTCATTGCATGTTCCCAAATGAATAGAGTTACAGGATAAAAATGGAATTCCTGAATATGCTACAATGCAGAAGAATACATCTCCTTTTTAAGTTCTTGTAATGAATTTTCTAAAAATAAAAGACAATGAACACAATTTTCTGAATAGTGAGAGATTTGTATCGGAACTACAATTTGAGCTATTGTAGGTTTTTGTCCCATTTTCCCGAGGTTTGTTACTTTTTAAACTGATTTGCATGTAGCATGAAAGTTACCCAGCTGTTCAGATGAATACATTACTTTTGGCTTTCAAACACTCAAAAAGGAAGGAAGACTTTGTGTGTGTGTGTGTGAAAGGAAAGGAAAGGGGAAATAGACTGGATTATATGTTATGCTTTATATATAAAGGAAATATAATCATTCAGAAAAGCAAGGAAAAAAAAGACAGGGAGGAATATGCATGGCACATAAATGAGTGGAAAAAGCCTTTCTATGCAGTGGAATTTTGTTAAATAAAGCTTCCTAAATCCTGGGAAGTGGTGAAGGACACTGTAGAAAAAGAAGATAGTCTAAGCTTCAACAGTTCTGTTGTCAGTATTGTTGTCTTAAAGACAGAAGATAAAGGTCTCTTAACATGTGATAAAGTTCTAAGGCAGTGTCTAACACCAAATTAGGAAGCAGAAAAACCACCACAGACTACTATCTGCTACATTTTTTCTATGGAATTCCTGCACAACTTTGCTAATCTGATCCCAGAAATTGCAAACTATCTATACTGCATTCTAAACTTCTCCTGAGAAAATATCCATTTTAAAATTAAGACTGAATAAAATTTATATTTTTAACTGCTTTTCAAGCTGGGATCAAAGCCTTATGTACGTGCCCATATGAGACCTAATAAGTCAGGATCCTGTTTATTGAGATTGATATTGTTGTATCACAAAACAGCTGTGATAGGAAGGAAGCTCTGAAGATTATCTAGGCTAATCCCTCTTCTCAAATATTCACCAGGACCACGTTCACTTGAGGTTCTAATATCTCTAAGGATGCAGGCTTTGAAACCTCTCTGGGAAATCTGTACTGAAACTCGTTTTCAGTAAACATATTCTAATTTGATTTATAGAATACATTTTTTCTAATGTTTAAAGGGAAGTAACTTTATTTCCATTAGTGGTTATTGCCTCTTTTCTTGGCACTGGACCTCTAATAATCTGGCTCTGTCTTCCTTACCTCCTCCGGTCAGGTTTGTTTCACACTGACATAATCCCTCTGAGCCTTTTCAACTCCAGGCTGTACAGATCCGCCTCTCTGTTTTGTTTTGTGACAGAAGCTCCAGTACCTAAATTTTTGTGACCCTTTGCCAGACTCACACCATGTCTTTCTCTCCCTCAAAAGTGGGCCTTGCACTCCAGATATGTCTCACCAGGGCTAAGTGGAGAGGAATGATAATTTCCTTCATCCTACCTTAAAGACTTCTCTTAATGAAGGCAGAGGTTGTTGAATTTTGATGCAAGGGTACATTGGTGTCTCTTGGTCAGCTAAGTGCCCATTCAGACAGAATTTCGCCACTACAAACCCCTGGGCTATAGTGAGTGGCCTCCAGCTGGACTTTGTTCTGTTGATTGAAAGCCTTTGAGCCTGACAGTTTAGGAATAGTTTATTTATTTCAAGGCCTGGTTTGCTGTCTTACATATCTTGGCATCTGGCTTTGTTTTTCTTGCCTGATTCAGTCCATCTCTGTCCATTTTTCTAGTCTGTACTTCATCTTTTGTTTGTAAGAATGTTATGGGAGACAATACTGAAAGCTTTGGTGAAATCAAGATAAACAATGTCAACTACATGTCAGCCCTTGCCTATAGAACTGGTCATTATATAATAGAAAGCTGTTGGATTGGTTAAGCATATAACTTTATAAATTCATGGTGACTAATCCAAATTTCCTTTTTGACTTTTATATGTTTGGAAATGGCTTCCAGGAAGATTTCCACTCTAACCTTCCTGGGGACTAAGGCATTCTGACTTGGAAGGGATCCAGAGATACCAAGTTGAACTCTGAAGGCTCACATAGAGATTGAACCCACAAGCGTGGTGTTATCAGCACCATGCTCTGAGCAGCTGAGCCAGTCTTAGTTGATGCTGACCAGTCTGTAGTTCTGCTCTTTCAAAGATAATTGAGTATAATCTTGCAATGGCAGTAGCCAGCTCCCTCAGGTCTCATGAGTGCATCCTGTTAGGCCCTGTGGACTCTGTTTAAGTGTTCCCTGACATGGTCATCCTCCAGTGAGGATGAGGAGGGGGTAAATATTCCTTGCAACAGGATTCCTCACTGTTCTCAAGGGGCTGAAACTGCTGAAGGCAAGTTTTACTGGTAAAGAACAGTGAGTGGAGATACTCACTCTTCTCCATGCTCTTTTAATACAAATATGAAATACTTCCGCAGAACCTACACAGGTTCCACTTTTCTACAGCTCATTTTCATCTAACCTTCCCTTCCTCACCCCTAAGTGAAAGGACTGATTTTCTTCTCTGAAATTATGGGAAAATTAATTCTGCAGTGAATTCATAACCTCAGCAGTCCAGATAGGCATTTTGTATGGATGACTATATTTGTTTTTCTTGGTCAGCAGTCTCCATATGCCTAGGTACAGTACTTACTATAACAGAAGGTAGCTATTATAGATAGAGTAAGTAATGAATACGAGCAGCAGTTTGCTCTATGAGTCACTATTATAAACATCTTTGATATAATAACTTTAGTTAGCCTAAGCAGAAATTAGAGGAGTCAGGGACTTCCAAGGGCAAAAGATTAGAGGAAGTGCTTCAAGCAGCCAATATGATTCCCCCTTATTCAGATATTCAGATGATGACAAAATGTTACAATCACAATCGTACCTGGATTAAGCTGAAGCACAGGTTCCCACATAAAGATGTCTGAATGGTTTCAAACTTCACTGCTGAACTTCTGGAAAATAAGGTCCCAACCTAAAGAGAAATTTTTAAGCGCTTCTTTGAATTTTACTCTTGGAACTACATATATTCATTCTACAGAAAGTAGAGGTAATTTATTTCTTTCTGTACCTTTGTAATCTACATATAAACATAATGATTTTGTCACGCGTATGTTGTCATACCAAATAATTTGCCAGGTATGAACTTTTGTCTTCAGATTTATTGTTTTAGCTTTGTTCAAGTTTAATTTTTTCAGCCATTATAATGAAGATTTGGGGCTTTTACTTATGTTTTGGTGGGCTCCTGGATTTGATGTGATTAATCATCTGACCTCTGAGGAAGTCAAGGTGACAAGAGGATAATGTAGATTTGTAAATAGGAACTTTTGCTTTCTGGTATTAATTTAGGGTCTAGAGCTTAATTTGGGTCTTCATGCATTGGTTTCAGGCTCACATCTGGTAGGTTTAGCAGAAGAGGTAGCTGTGCTGGCTTTTGATCTCAAATTAGTTGATTCCAAAACCTTAAGAGTGGAAAAAAGTTTGTATAAAAATAGAAACGGGTGAGAAAAAGTTTTTCCAAACTGAGATTTCAAATGTTTCCCTGTTTCTTACTGAGACAAAGCTGACCTTTTGAAGTTTTCGGTGAAGAAACAACCATAAATCCAAAATAAACAATACTGCAATAGCAGCATACTGAAAAGTAGTGTTATGCCTGATTGGCAGCTGAAAACTCATGTCCTACCAACCAGTGCAGTGATTTTATTGTTAGAAAGCAGGTTATTTTAGAGATCCTAAAAGAATAAGGAAAAGGGTAGTGGGAATAGGAAAGAACCACTGGACTGAAAAAAACATTTTACATAGATCTTCAAAAGTGCAAATAAGGTTAGGAATTCTAGAAAAAGCACTCAAAGCAGTATCAGTGTCATCTTAGTTATGAATAAATTGAATGTGGTTTCTCTGGTTATGCCTAAATGTTCTCAGCAATCCCCAGCAGATGTATGTAACTCCCATCTCTGTGTGTTGGGTAAACCTGAGCTGCAGAAGAAATTACATGGGGAGTAGAAAAGCAAAAAATTGTCAGGGTGTTATATAACTTGGCCTATCATTCTTATATATAATCAAGATTTGGACTGTGAACACATATCACAAAATTATTTCCATGTCTTGTCCAATTTTTGAAAGACATTTCCAAGTCCTACTTTTTAGAGTTAGCCTTGAGAAGTACGCAGATATCGAGAATTTCCATGAGATGGAAACACACCTGTTAAATGAATACTCCTAAAGAATAGGGTATTGATTCCTTCTTCTAGAGTCTTGAAAATATTGTGGTATTAAGCAATATGAATCTAGGAAAAACAGCCACAGGAATGTAATGTCCAGAGATTTATTTGATTGATTTGTTTCCTTCCTTCCTTCCTGTAATCTAGCTACTTGGAGAGAAGGGAGAAAGGAAGACTTATGACAATCAGTCTTGGATGAAAAACTAAACTGAAGTTCCTAAAATAAGAGGCAGAAAGGGAGACAGAGACAGATGGCAATAAAAGGTGTGATGAGAAACATGAGGGAAACCAGGAGATATTCCATTTGCACTTTGGACCAGAAGAAAGAAAACCCCAAGAGGGTGCAGCTTTAATAAAAGCAGATGAACTGTTAGAAGACTCCCCAGGTCAAATGATGCTTCAATTATACATATGTGGGGAACAGAAGGCATAAGAGATAAGGAAAATGATAGTAATTATAGACATTATAGAAATAGAATTTAAATTAACCCACTAATGGTTACCTACACTTGAAAAAGATGAGGGGCCATAGCTTACATGAGAATCATATGATCACCAGCAGAAACATTATCCAACATTGTGGGTTTTATTTTAAGATTAGCTTGGGGTGTTTTTCAAACTAGGTCTGCTATTTTGTAATCAAGAACATCACCTTTTATTTTTCTAGAATAACTGCACATCATTTTCATCCTTGCCTTTGCCTGGTAATGAGCACCTCAGGGGAGATCTGACAGGAGCTAAGTGTTTTGTTCCTAACTGAGAAGCAATAGAATGCAGCCATGTAGTCTTCCTGTGGCCCCTCCACACAAAATGTCATATCATTGTCTCAGGATTCAGCCTGTGTTTTCTTAGTGTGTTTCACAGCAAGTGAGTGTGAGAACCAGTGATGCCTCAGGTAATACTTCTCATCTGTGATGTTATGCTGCCAGAGAGAGATTCTGAAAAAATTAACTGGTACCACTATGAAAATTTCAGCTATCAACCAAATAGCTCTTGTATTCAGGAATGCCAACAAATATCTTTGAAGCGGAAAAGGTGATAGAAAGGGAAAAAATAGAAAGAGTAACAATAAGAGAAGTAGCAGGGCAGAAAGAATCAAAACTAACACAGGACACCAGAAAATATATCTATATTCAAACATTTGGAACCAAATAAGGTACAATGAGGGAAATATTATTGGAAAGCAAAGGAACTGAGGGTATCTTCACTTTCTCCATCTATCTTGTTTGCCTTTTTAGGATAAAGGAAAGAGCTGAGACAGTCTGGGGTTTATTAAAATCCTCATTCAATTTTCCTTTGTTAATTAAGAAAAATCAAGGAAGAGATACACAAGCTCTATTTGATTAGAAGTATTTATGCAACTTTATGTCCTAACAGATTGCATTTCAAAGTCATTCACAAAGTCATGAGTGCTTTAAAGGAGCTCTCTTCTGATCTTTTAGATTCAATTATTCAGACTTTTTTTCTGGAGATGCTAACATCACATCACATGAGGAGTCTGTCTCATATTTGTCCAACGCAGTTTATAAGACAAGGTTTTAACCTGGGACATTTAAGCAGTTGTGCTTTGCTTTTATGCAGCAACCAGGCATTCAAGCTGTCATCTTCATTAGCATCAATTCTCTTGTGCTCCTGAATCCCAAAATCTTTCTCAGCAGTGTCTGCACCTCCCAGTGCTCTTCACAGATGAGCAAGTTTTCACTAGATGAACAGATTAGTACTTTCAGGACTAGATCCTAAGCACTCTTTTCTGTTCCTTCTTCATATTTAAATGTAAGTAGATGACTCTTCCTTTGTATACAGTGGGTAACCAAAGTATCATATGGAGAGACATGCATGTCCTATCACTAAAGTATATAAGCCTGCATAAAAGCCAAAATATCTACTTCATAGAGCCTAAATTTTAAAATCATGCCCAGCAGTTATGTCTGCCCCCTTATAATCTTTGCAATCTCATCCTGTGTCCGTATTATTAATTTTCCCATTACATTAATTTATTCACTATTAGTTACTAATTTTTAACTTATTCTTCAGTGCCATCTATACATTGCTGTGAATTTAGGGTGTCCAGTAGATTATGCTTGTCTCCTAAGCAGACACAGCAATATGCAGTAAACTTCACTTACACACAATAATTTATTTTCTATGTCCGTGCAATTATAGAAAAAAACCAATTGGATTAAAGTTTGACTTCGGTATACCTGAAGGTGTACTTTATCTTACAGATATATTTATCTGTATATTTATATTTATTTGAATGTTTTAACATTCAAATTCCTCTGTTATAGCTGCAACACATTTTTTTCTGTGCAAAGCACCTGTTTCAGATGCCTGTGGAATGAATATTGAGTAATTATTTTAGAAATGCAAAAGCCACAGTGACTTTTTCTTTTTTACTTCTTTCTCTATGATACCAGACATGGGTTCACTTGAGAATTATTAACCTTCTTTACTTAATGTATAAAATTAAAAGAAGAATTAAAAAAACCTTGGAATACTTTCTTGAACTTGGCAACGAGCACTATGCTGAGCTTCTTTTATTATAAATCAGCATAACTCTTTGTTTACTTAAACTTGCTGACATTTGTGCCTCCAGCTTTTTAATGTTCCAGAGGTGACTCTCAGAGCTAGAGTGTTTCAGCTTTTTGCAAGCCACCTGGGTTAAAGTCAATTAGAGAGGAGATATTCAGCAGCTCTTCAAATTAGACCTATGTATTAGAGCCATTCAAGAAATGTATGCTTTTATCTGAAAGCTGGATTGAAATATAAATATTTCATTTCAGGTCATTTTTTTCCATTCTGGTTTGTATAATTCTCTTTCCTTTTTGCTGAAAAGAAAAACTAGTCACTTGGGGTTCATGCAAAATATTTTGTTCAGTCTGAAAGAGAATATTTTATTTTGGCATATTTGAAATAAAAGGCAAAAGAAGCAACATTTTAGATAAGAAAAATATAACTTAATTTTTCATTTTTGTCTAATATCTGGTGCTCAGTGGACTCATATAAAGTTATGAAATGCACAAGGTCAAGACCCTCTTGATGCAGGGATCTGACCATTCATAGCCCATAAAGCAGCCTTGAATATTTTGGTAGAGGTGGCTCTCCCTCAGTCTTTTCTGTCAGAGCCATGATATTTTTCACAGCCTATTTAAATATTCATGGGACAAGAGGATAGCATAAAAATGACTTCATGGACTGCTTTTCCAGGTGTTCTTCAGGGCAGGATAAATTAATTCAAATCCCTGCTCTGAGTCAGCCAAAAATAGAACTGTGACTTTGAAGGGCTCCAGCACCTCATTTTTTGGGGGAAGGAAGCTTTGTGTAACTAGATTTTATGCCAAATACTTATAAGCTGTCTTCACATTTCAGAGAGCTCTGTCACTCTTATTTGGGACTATAAAAATTTGTCTCTGAGCTGTGTTTCGCACTGAGGGATAGATTTTTTGACATTGTAATATCCAGCTATACTGGATTTCTTTAATAAAACACATATACTGAAAAGGCATCAGCCAAAGAAGTTATTTTCACTTATCAGATAGCATAAAAATACTTGACAACACTAAAATGTTTCTCAATCTAAGCAATTAGTACTCTACTTTTATTTTTTTCTTTTTCTTCTCTCCCCTGCATCATCCCCTCCCATATGATATTTTAAATAATTGTCAGAAAGAAGTCCTCATAATCACATCCAACCCCTGACTGTTTCAAAGGAAGACATTATTCTGAAACTATCTGTAGAGAAGGTCTGAAGCAATGTTTGAAGAATAGAGTTTTAAGTAAACTCCCAAGATGTGTGTTTTTTGGCAGTTTGACTAATGTCAAATTATAATTACATTATAAGTAAGTCAAGGAAGTTGTCTGCATTTGTGCTCATGCTGCACCTAGAGCAGGAAGGATAAGTTCTAACAGTGATCTCTTGGACAAGGAAAATATGCAATGGGAGCTGGTGGAGAAAAAAGGCAACTTTGAAACAAAAAGCATCAGAAGAAAAGGAAAGACAATATCTGGAACATACTCCTCTCTACCAGACATTGGTGGTCTTCATTAGTAGGACTGTACAGAGCTTTGCTGCCTCTTGAGGTCAAGACTTCCTAGTAACCACAGGAAAGAATAATTTTCTCTTATGGAACAATAGACTCTTCAGATGAGCAGTTCTGAGGAAGACCAAACCCCTGCCAAGAGGTGGCTTAGACACTCTTGTAAGAGTGGCAGGGGACTGTTGCACAGCTCTGTAGGTACCCTGCTTCCTTAGCCATCATCACCTGCTTTGTTAGAAAAGGACTCTCAGATGAGACTGCTCATCTCTGCTGTGCCAGACCTCATTGATGCTCTTTCTGATTGGATACTAGAATGCCTTCCTTCCTTCCTTCCTTCCTTCCTTCCTTCCTTCCTTCCTTCCTTCCTTCCTTCCTTCCTTCCTTCCTTCCTTCCTTCCTTCCTTCCTTCCTTCCTTCCTTCCTTCCTTCCTTCCTTCCTTCCTTCCTTCCTTCCTTCCTTCCTTCCTTCCTTCCTTCCTTCCTTCCTTCCTTCCTTCCTTCCTTCCTTCCTTCCTTCCTTCCTTCCTTCCTTCCTTCCTCCCTCCTTCCCTCCCTCCCTCTCTCTCCCTCTCTAGCTCTCTCCCCTGCTTTTATAACTTTCTCCATTAACAATCCATGTGTGCCATCAGCTGTGATCCTTGCTAATACAACCGTGTGCAGGTGAATCTGTCCTGACATCCTTTGTGCAATCTGCCCTATGATTAGGATTGTAAAAGTGGCAGAGATATAACATAGTAGATGAAAAATACTAAAAGGAATTTTGAGCAATAATGGGAAAAAAAAGCTTCAGACACAGTATCATACAATGAAAGAATAATAATGAACTTTCAGAAGTGGAGATTTGGAAACCAGAAACAAAGAAACCAGATTCTGAAAATGAAGTTCAGATTTAAAACCAATATTAAAAATCCTGATATGGTGAAGACAATAGCAAATGGTATTAAGTATTCATGCCCAACTGTTTCACTTAACATTGCATTTGATTATTTTCTTTACCATCCATGCAAACTGCTTTCTTTCGAGAAATTTATTAAATGAGGCCTGAAGGAAAGGTCTCGTACTTATCTACTTGATCATTTCTGTAAAAATTGCATATAGGTGATCTCACTTTTTCCACCTAAATTTCATTTCTTTTGTCATCCATCTGAATGGTTGTAAATAAAGATGAAATAAGCAAGTTTGGTATTATATGCTTTATTTTCTATTTACAGGTTTCAGATTTGAGGCTAAGGCTCAAAGTCTGAAAGAAGGATAGCACAGCTTTTCTATTTTCCTATTCATAAGCAGAAGAATTGGATATTTCTGAAGCACATGAAGCAAATAAAAGTCTCTTTTATTATTATTCATAACTAAAATTCTGGTCTATTTTTATTCTAACTGTAGCTTTTATAGAGAGCTATGCATCTGAGTCAGCACCTCAAAGCAAAACTCATTTCCAATTCATGACATCTCTTTTTCCTCCAATTACTTAGCTTCATTTCCTTCTCATTTCATTTTTTTCCCTTTTGACTCTCACTCACTCAGATGAAATTGCTACACAGTGTAATTCTCCATTTGAGAGTGATATATCATATTCTTGAATAGGTTTTAGTATAACTAGCCTTTCTTCTTTGGTTTTGGTTTTTTGTTCTTAGTTTTTTTTTTAAACTGCAATAATTACATGGTCTTGACATATAGAGCTAAAATATAGGAAGGAGAAGACTGTATGGGAAGAATGCCCATTTGTGCATTTTATTATGGCTGTTGTGACCATATCTTCAAAGTGTCATTTTTCATTCTTCCTTCCCATACTGTTGTCTTGATGGCCTGTCAGGTTTCTAAATTTATCTCTTTCACTTTTTTTGCACTCTTCATCTTCTCGCAAAGCTTGATTCTATTTATTCTAGCTCCTCTATGTCTCTTTCTTTTTTATACTATATATAATTCTTTTTGCTTGACTGTATTGTCAGCTGTGGCTGTCAAAACTTGAGTTATTTTCAGCAATATTAGATTGCAAGGCAATGTCCAATCTATGACTTTTTGTGTACTTCCTCTTTAAATCTCAAGGTACGCAGTGTTCTTGACTAGTAAGGATTTCCAGAGAGTATCCTATAAAACATCTGACAGAAGTGCTAAGATACTAATTAAAAATTCACACCAATCTGTAAATATGTGTCTAATCATTGCCTTTGCAGTAGATTTTCTTGGCATGCATCCTGCACATGCCCAGAAAAATTTAGGCACTTCTAAGAGTTCCAGTGCAACAAGGTTTCCAGTACATGCCTTGGGTGGTAGTTCTGGGAATCATCCACTCACAATACAGAGGAAAAAGATTGTCATCCAGATCTGTAGGGAAGAAGATTAAAAAAAAAAAAAAAAATTTAAAAAACACCTTTGTTTTAACTGCGCTATAGATACTATAGAGAATATGATGTTATATATATATATTATAGAGGAAATGGAGTCTCAAATATACAGGAAATTTCTACCTGGGCTTGTTCACGGTCCTCCACCATATTTGATAATTTGACATTCCTGCAACCTCCATGACCCCACAGGTCCAGTACATGAGGAAAAATTTAAATGTATTTTGTTTACTCTCAAAGAAAGGACAGAAAAACAGAGTATCCTGGATCTTACATATTCTATTTTTCACAATAACTTTGGTTGTTTTTTTTAAAAAGACTCCTTTGAAAAAAGAGAAATTACAAGTATAGCAGTAAGTCTGCTATTAAAAATCATGTCCTCAATTCACTAGAGTGGATATTCAAAAATAGCTCACAGAAAAATATACCCTGTAGTACTGTCAAGGTCAGTGAGAGTTAAGATGATCTGAACAAACGTGGATTTTGCAACTGAAAGCTTTGCATTAACCACCAACTACTTCTGAAGTTTCCCTTGATTTGAGCAAGTCAGATCATTACAACTTACTTCTCTTAGCAGGTTTCTTCTCTCCAAACATTATTTAATATTATCTAAGTGACATGATGATGACTGTATCAAAGTGCAGTATCTCTGGTTCCGATTCTTCTTCAGTGAAATAAAGAAAGCATTCTTTATTTGCTTTGATGACATAACCAAGTATCCGAAAGTACAATTATTACTGCAAAATGGATATGCCAAATGGAGAGGGTCCAGCTGCTCAGAGGGGAATGCTTTCCAAACAGAGAGTGCCCAAAAGACTGACAAAGGCTCTGATTTGTAATTCAGCCAGGTTTACTGGCAGATTTGGAAGACTCCTTTGTGGGTCTTTTGATTTGCAGACAGTAGAAACAAGGATCTCACCCCAAAGAATAATATACCCAATAATAAACCCAGAAGTAATAAAAAAATTATTTGAGTCATCAAGCTGTAATTAATCATGCAGTGGGGAAAAAGAGATGCTAAGTGCAATTTTAACATTGGTACAGTATATTACCCATACTGGATCTTAGTTCCATCATACATTCTTGACCAAAGACTTACTTTTTTGGTTTTAGTTGGGATGGAAATGACTTAATTGAAAAAGTCTGAAACATTTTCAGTTCATTTATGGGATAGATACATTCTCTCAGATCACAGACATACCTGTGCAGATTCTGCAGAGTTAAAAGCAGTAAGACTAAAAATACCTTTATATTGGTCAGCAGCTCCAAATACCTAGAGGGAGCACAGCTGAGTTAGGCAGTGCTATTTTTATATAGCCACTTTACACCAGAGAACAGCAGTTCAAATCTAAAGATGATGAGGTCATAGCAATGCAAAGAGTGAACAATTAAAGTCTTTCAGAATTCTTTGAGGAGGACTTTGTGTGGGGAAAAAGTGAGCACATATCCAGCAACAAGCCAAGAATCTGTGTCCAAAGGACTGGTGCTTGCAGTAGGAGCAAAAGGTGCCCAAAGTGTGTCAGGTGGACTGACACTCTCCCCCACTCTAGATGCAGGACTCCCATCAATGGTTAACAGCAACAATACATGGGCTACAAGGTGAGAACAACTCCTTATACAAGAGTTCAAGAAAGCAATTAAATCTGAATTCCCAAAGAACAATTTTGGCAAGCTTACAATTAGTTCTGATGTGAATATCCTCCTTCTCCAGTGTGTTTACCATTACAGACACACAGCAGAGACAATAACTGTGGCCCTGATTCTGTAACAGTTTATCTATCATGACTGAGGTATTTATCTCTTCCTTGCACACCTGTACACAGTGTTCTGTAAATCGTTTTGCAAAGATCATATTCCATATGTTTTATTTTTATACATATGTTACTGTATTTAATACAGAGATCCATTACCCTGAGGGTAAAGTGGCTTCCGTCATCTGGATATGTTTATTTTTGAAAGCTTTTAGCACTTCCATGGCTGCATGACAAGTTTAGACTATTAGAGTATATCCTAAGTGTAAACTGAGATTTGAAATCAAAGTACAACTTCATTTATTCAGTATTTTCTGCTCATTCATTTTTTTCTTGAAAATGCCCACCAACTATTTAACAACCCACAGTGCACTGTAATGTCATATATGAACTTGTCTTGTGCTTATAATAAATAACGTTTCTTAAGGTCACATGCTGTGTCCCAGTATTCTTCAACTGTTGGGGTCAAAATGGGACTATAAAAGTTTCAGTAGTCTGTGTCTAACAAAGTATATATTATACCATTTTGGTGGGTCAGCTTGCTGATTACTGCAGATGTATGTATGCTCATCTGTATGTTTACATATGCATAAATATACATTAAAAAAGCAGGCAAAGATATATGTTTGTATTTACCGAAAAACCCTTCCATCTGTAAAGGACCACCCGTAAAACTTACTATAATTTAAGTGCCTGACTACATTTGGATTTCTGTTTTTCCTTAGTACTGTATTCAAGAGTTTGTGATCTCTGTTGTTTACAAAGCCACAGTACAAGTCACAACTCACTGACAATTCAATATCCTTCTTTTTACAAGGAACATCAAGAAGAGAGTTATGTGAGCTCATTTTGTCAGCAATAAAAAAAGTGTTTCATCTCATTTTCCACTCAAAATATTGACCTTCCTTA
This sequence comes from Muscicapa striata striata, assembly GCA_030060385.1. Taxonomy (NCBI): domain Eukaryota; kingdom Metazoa; phylum Chordata; class Aves; order Passeriformes; family Muscicapidae; genus Muscicapa; species Muscicapa striata. The sequence goes on along the minus strand of JAREIS010000010.1, from coordinate 2,881,510 downwards.
CTGAGAGATTTTGGTCAAAATCTCTTCTGCTTTCGAAATTAAAGAGGCCTCTAAACCTATGATCTACAGAGTAGACAAGTAGGCCTGCTTTTAGAGTAGTACCATGACTGAAAAGTCCACATTTTCATGGAATAAATGTCTATTTTCTATAGCAGCTGCAAGGGCAGCATGCAACTGATTGAAGGAATGAGGTTTTTCTTCCCAACTCATGTGACTTTCTCCATGGATTGTATAACCACATAGTCTAAAAATGTGTATAAAAACTAGGGTGTAAATAGGGATAACAAGACCTAAACCCAGTACTGAAAAGCATTAAAAATTATTGTGATAACATCCATGCTTCATAGCTATCAAAAAGAAAATTATGACTCTTTGAATTGATGTAGAGCACAAAAGCAAATGATAGATTATTTTCATGCATAAAATGAAAATAATGCTTTCATTAATTAATTCCCTACATAATTACATTGGGTTACAGCAAACAGTTTGAAGTTAAAAATTTTCTTTTTAAAATAAGTGTAGTGGAGAAGAAAAAGGCAGATTACATTTCATTTAGATACACTACAATAAGAAATGTGTGAATATAATATTTATTAGTAGTAAAAACAGTGCCAATATATTAAAATGTGGTATGTTTACTATTTAACTTTTTTATCTGCCATACAGGAAACTATTTACCATAAAATAACATAATAACAACTTCAATAAGTACTGTGCATTTAATTTTGATTGAACAAGAAAAAATTGGGGAAAAAACTCAATATGAGATCTTTGTCTGCCACTTCACTGAGTTTCAAAAAACCCCTCAACTTTCAGAATAAGGATTAATATTCAGAACTTCAATCTGTTTTCTGTGGGCTAAAAAAGCTTAAAAACAATTATTCAGTTTTCTACAGTGGTTCACTTAGCCTTGCCCTATATGGTAATGAAATATTTTAATGACAGAGAAGTGAAAGGGAGTGTAGTTATGAACAATTTGGTAAACATGAGTGGAAAACCCCCAACAACTTCCAGCATTACTAATATCTATATACCTATATATGTATGTATCTATGTGTGTGTCTGTATATATATTTTTTTTTTTTGCTTTTACAGTTCTTGTTTGAATTTCCAACCGCAGTATTTGTTGACTGTTTCATTCATTTAAAGAGATGTTTTTAGATAACTATGCCATATGGAAATCAAACTGTGAGATACAACTGGAAACTTTATTCTACAAATTAGAAGGACCTTATAATTTTATATCAGCTTACAATTTTCCAAAGCCTAAAGTCTGTTTTCCTGGAAAATTTTAGCTTCTCATCTGCCCATCATATGCTGAATTGCTTTATCATTTCTACTCAAGTTTTAACTCTTAGTAGCATTTTCTGACTGAGATACAGGAAGATTTTCCCAAGTCAGGCTGCAGCTGTAACTTTGATATGAGCTGCAGGCCACATTCCTCCAGGAATATCAAAGGAAGGAGAGAAGGCAAGGGTAGGAGGCCCTGCATCTCCATCCACTTGTCCAATACACAGTGGGAATGAGAACTACAGCTCTGTGGAGGTTACTTTACTTTTGTTGTAGACAGAAAGCAAATGCAGCAAATCCATTGTACAAAAAAATGGAGTAAAGGCTAGCAGCCATGTCACTAATTAGGAGCAAAATCTGCTGAAAGAAGCCATGTACACTTTTTTCTCTGCTTTGCTGTTTGAAAGAGGAGGGCACTCTAATGAACAAAGAGTGGAGGTGTGGGACTTAGGCAGATTATCCTAAATTTCAGCAGCCTTTGAAACCAGAAGTTGGGTGTAGGCCACTTGAACTTTGCAGTCTGTGGAGATTTGTATAAATACTGTGAGCAATTAAAGTTTAGAAATCTTCTTGAAGTTAAAGAAACATTTCCTCGTATTAAAGGAATATGATACAAGCTCTTACTATGCTAACACCAATGTTCAGTTCCATTTTCCTCACCAGAAAATACCAACAGAGACCACGAAGTCTTTTCTAAGGGTTGAGGAAGGGAAAATCCATACACAATACAATCTTGTAAAATGCAGAGAGATCACTCAAGACAGTGATGTGGACAGATGATATGGATGTTATTTGTAACTAAAAAGATCATCCATAGACAAGAGAAGTATTGAAACCATTGAGCCTGGAGCATTTGTGGGGTACCCTAGAACTGTGTGAAAGTCATGCTTTTGTCTTAAATAGAAGACAAAGTATCAGCAATTTGGGAACACTCTCCATATGTATCAAAGGCCACTGCTTTTAAAAGGTCATCTCATACAAATCTTAAATTCTTCTGAAGCTTTTCCTCTCGACCATAACCTAAGCTAATAACACAGAGTAAGTTTTCCTACAACTCTAAGTCATGTGTTTCTGTCATTTGCTGTGGCACATTAGGTGTCCCAGGGATACTCTAAACATAATTGTTCTGTCACTTTGGAAGATAGCAGACAAAACAGGGGCATACATAGCCTAGGAACAGTCAATGGTGAACATTTGCTTGACTTATTACACAAATAACAAGATACTTAAACATTCAGTTGTCTGTTAGCCTGTGCAAAGTGCAATTCTACATGGAGAGAGAAAACATCCTTTGCTTCCATTTGAACATCCATTAAGATTGCTGTCCACTTCAGGGCTCATAGGTGAAATTACTGGTCAGAAAACTGAATAGTCAGAAAAGAAAAAAAAGTGATTTTTAACGCATTTATGATATTGGACTTGCTTCTGAGTTGAGAAAAGGAAAATACTTAGTACTTGGTACTTAGAAACAATTAATATTCAGGTCTCACCTGATCTGGCACTGAATTTGTCTTGGATTACTTGGAAAATTTGCTTCTTCATAATCTTTTTGTTATGGGCCTGTAAAGCAATCCTAATGATCTGGACAAGCCCTGAAGCATCTCTAGGGCTTTATGGAAAAATTAATTGAGGATTCACTGCCCTTGGAATTTACTACAAGTGGAAGTAATAGCTCAGGCAAATTCTCTTCCATATGCTAATAAACTACTGTGGCACTGTGGTGCTTCTGTCTTGGCTTCTCCTTAGTTATTATTTCTGTATCATCTCAATTACTTTCTACAGGTTCTTATTAATGTAATTCCCACCTAATCCCCTTTCTCTTTTTCCCTTTCCTGTGTCAGCAGCATTTCAATACATAATCTTCACTGGGTACACTTGTTTATTCCATGTATTTCAGCATATTTTCGAATAGCCACTTCCCATTCTATTCGACTCAAACACTAAATCCATAATTTGCTAGAGAGCCTTCCCAGAACTGCCACAGGTGGCTTGCTTGCTCTTGCTCTCTCTCTCTCTCCTTCTCCATACAGAAAAGATATTCTAGTATTTCTAGTTTTAAATAATCTATAAATATCTATTAGGAATAAGGAAGCTCTGGTATGATATCACATTTGCCACTGTCCTGCTGTGTGATCTCTTTATTTGCCTTGTCTGCCACTTGTCTGCAGCTTGGGACAAGACAGGATGGAGCCATTGTGTCCTATTGAGACACCAGCAGCTGAGTTCTGCTGAGCCACCACATACTTGCTTTTAATTCATGACAGGAGGAAATCTATAAAAGCATGAAAACTCATGCAAGCATGAGCTGTCTTCGTGGTCCTGTGCAAGAACCAAATACAAATATACTCAGACTTCACAAATTGTCTATATTTGTCCCACATTGCTCTCACTGCACTTCCAGCCTACCCAGTTCCTGAGTGCAGGCAATTACAGCATTGCTCAGGTTGGAACACATTCAGAAGATCAGGAGGCAGACACTACTGAAGTTCTGCAGGACAAAGAAATAATACTGTAAAGAGGAATTGGGTATTTTACCCTCTCTCCTCTCCTCTCCCCCCCCAGTATGTGATCTAATTTAGGTAAACCTCAAATCAGTGCAAACAGAAAATTCCATTTTATTGTCAGAAGCAGTGGTAAATTATGGTTAACATGTTTGTTAAATTAGACAAGCCTTTGTGGCACTACTGAAGTCTAAAATGCCTGAAGGCTGGTTCAAATACTGTTATATAGTCTAAATGAAACATGTTTTCTATAGAAAGAAGCCACTTCTCTTAAAGAGAAAAGCCTCTACATTTTCCTAAAATAAACAAGCTTATTTTTCTGTATCTTGTACATCACGTCTTTAGGAAATTTCTCAGTATTGAGGCTACAACATTTTATTTCCACAGGGAAGTTAAAGTGCTTTAAAGTTAGTATTTTGAGAGAAAGAGAAACAAGAGCAATATTTTTCTTCTTGATCCTGCATTTTCTACCAAATAAAATATTTACTCCTGTGAATAGTCCTAGGAATTTTAGATTTTACATCCATATGAATTTTTGTTTACTTCAATCATTTTTCTTCTTTTCTTTTTTAATAAAAAAATAATTTCAGTCTGACCACTGGCACTGCTGACCAGTATATTTACTGCCAGGTGTTTGCAAAATAGTCAATAAATAAAATTTTGATACCTGGTACAACTGAAATAGCAAATAAAATGTATTAAAAATTATAAAAGTTAGTTTCCTATTAAATTTGGTTTTGATTTTGACTGTAGCACAATAATAGTGTGCTTGACTTTCCCATACTAATAAATTATAATATTTACCACAGGGAGTGGATTCTGATATTTAAGTTCCTACTGGTCACCCTAGAATTTGGTTCAGCATGCCTGTACATCAATAGCAGTTTTATATTTCCTGATGCTGCCATGACAATACATGTCGGACTCAGCCTATTCTCTCAAGTACTCTGTTTTGCTCTGACCTTTGCACATATCTTCTCTTTTTCTTTCCTTTTTTTTTTTTTTTTTTAACCTACAGTTTACTTTACACAAAAGCAAAAAAGGCAATAGCAATTACTGTCTGAAATGAGTGCCTAAAAAGGCAATAGTAATTACAAAAAAGGCAGTGTTTTGAAAAACGACAACTGTGAATGCTTAAATTTTGGCTCAGGTTTTCTATCTGAATACAGACTGTGTGATTTCTTCCAGTTATATCTTTGTTTTAGTATCTTATTCTGCAACAGGTAGTGAAGAAATTACTGCACATTTCTTCATTGACAGCTTCTGATATACTTTCACTATGCCCTTCCTTACATTTTCTTAAAAAGTCAAAAGACAATGATCATGGTCTCATCTTTAAAAAAGGCACTGCATAAAGTAAAAAAAATAATAACCTTCCAATTGCAAGGTAAACTTTGGGAAGTTAACACCTGAACATAAGTTCAGTTTGTAGGTCTAGGAAGCCAATAATTTCAAGATGCAGTTCAGATTTTGATGCAGTTCAGTGCTTCCTTTCTCCTTCCTAAAATCAATCTAGGATTCCACTTTCAATGTAATTCCAAATAACCTTTAAATATTTCTTTTTAAATAATCTAAACTATCAAAAAACATATATTGAATGTTAAGAAAAAGTCTTTTAAATTTCAAACATCTTATTAACTCAGAAACAGTGACAAAATTAACAAACATTTGCAAATTCAAAAGCTTTACTAACACCAAGAGATAAAATAGGCTAGGAAATATCCTTTTGAAATATTTGATGGGCTAGTCATTCCTGAGAGCAGTGATTATAGAAGCAATTCTCATATGAAACACTATGAGAAAGATTTGTGGTTTTCTGTAATTAGAAAAAAATGCTCCCAGTTCTAGTCTGCTGAGCTGGGGAAAAAAAAAAAAAAAGGACAGGAAAAATCTTGGTATTAAATGACAGAGAAATAATGGTGACCAATGAGACAGAGACTGTATCCTCATTAAACACAAACTATGGTCATAATAAGATTTCCTTGCAAAGATAATTTTGAAAAAAAACCCAAAAAACTGTGCAGCATACAGATCTCTCATTTCTAGCCCTCCTCTTCTACCACAAAAAAAAAAAAAAAAAAAAGAAAGAAAGAAACAAAAACAAAGTAAAGGAAAATTCTTTCTCATGATAAATGCAAAATACACTGTATTTTGAATGACAACATTTGAAATCCTCAAATGCTTTAAGTAGTGCCTACTGTAGGAGTTTAAATGAAATGCGTAAGGCAAATCAATATTCTCCTGCTGTATTCTGTCATACTTAAGGTTTTGTGATTTGGCAAAGTTTAATATTGCTGTATCTGAGCCAGTGGTGAAATCTGTGAGAACCTATATGGTTATGAGGTTTCTACAAATGTGGTTACCTGCACTTAAAAACAAAAACAAAACTACTAACTGATAAAAATTTAAAAGCATTTTGTTGTCAGGCTTTAACTGAGAAATCCACATTCCCTGATTTATATTATGAAGAAGATCTTAGGAAACTTTGAAAGGAAAGCTCTCCAGCTTGTAAACATCCATTCCAAACTTAACCACAGGTACGTCCACCTTCGTATTTCTGTCAATACATGCATTATTCATTGTATTCATTACTAAACAATGGCTCATATCTTCAAAACAGATTCCTTAAAATTTTTATGAAACACAAATATTTCGGCTGCTGCTTTGGAGAAAAACATGACTAGATCATTTTAAACATCTTTGTGTCCAGTTTAGCAACTTGATTTGTAGTTTTGGGGTTTTTTATCTCTTGAAAATAGGGGGAAAGGAGAAAGATGAAGGCTCAATAATAGGGGCTGTGAAGAGAACCAGCCAGGAAGTATGAAAGTTTAATTCCTTTTTGCCCTTCAGTTTGCTTCTGTGGATATCTGCAGCTGTGCACTTGGAGAAGGCTTCTGGTATCTCCAGGGCTAATAAAGGGGTTGCCAGATAGCCATGTTGTTCCTGGAGCAGGTTGTCAGAGACCAACAGGCTGAGGCAATTATGGCGAGTAAAAGTAAAAGCAGTGAGTTAACAGAGGCAGGCTGTTGCTTTGTTTGCCTGGGGGCATTTCCCAGTGATATTAGCTTTGACCATTAAATGATCAGTTACTGCAGCTCACAGAGAAATGAAGCATCTGTCTTCAGTGGAGGCAATTGACACCATGAAGAAAAATAGAACAGCATCTGCTTCATAGCGCATAAAAATACTGAAATCCTTGTTACAAGGCCCAGCAGAGAGGGAATAGGCTTGAGGATGGGCCATATATTAGGGAAGGGTTGATCTACAGAGAAGTGTGTAAAGGGAGGTTCAACGAAAACTCCTGTAAGTCTCAGCCAGTAGGGCTTGAAGCAAGAAACTAACAAAGGTGGATTTTGGCATCTCATTAACAACTGAACTCACATATGGATGTTGACTATTTTCATTCACAACAGGGCTCAGTAGAACAATGAGCTGCTAAAAATTGATTCCTCCTTACAGCCAGATCAAATTAGCATAAATCCAGAGAAAAACTGTTGTCCTGTTCACAGGAACCATGCTTAATTTAGGGAGTGCCCTGGTTTCAGCTGGGATAGAGTTAATTTTCTTCTGAGTAGCTGGTACAGTACTGTGCTTTGGATTTAAGATGAGAATAATGTTGGCAACACACTACTGTTTTAGCTGTTACTGAGCAGTGCTTACATTAAGCCGAGGACTTTTCAACTCCTGTTTCATGGTTCTGTGCCAGCTGGGGAGCTGGGGGTGCACAAGAACCTGGAGGGGACACAATCAGGGCAGCTGACCCTAACTGGGCAAAGGGCTATTCCATAATATGATGCCATCATCTTGATCAGCATATAAAGTAGGGGGAAAGCTGGCTGGGCACTGCTGCTCAGGAAGAGGCTGAGCATTGGTTGGTTGGTGATGAGCAATATTTTTTCATTTGCATTGCTTGTTTTTCTCAATTTCAATTTCTCTTTCATTTTGTTATTTTCATTTCCTCCATGATATTTTATTATTAACATTATTAGTTTAGTTTAGTTTAGTTTAGTTTAGTTTAGTTTAGTTTAGTTTAGTTTAGTTTAGTTATTATACTGTTCTTGTCTCAACCCCCAAGTTTTGTTACTTTAACCTTTCATATTCTCTTCCCCATCACACTGGGAAGTGTTGGGGATGGGCAGTGAGTAAACTGGGAAGTTCTTAGTTGGCAGAGGTTAAACTATAACAGGGGTACTCATTTCCTGCAGCAATCAAGATAAGAACTGCTCTAAACTATGGACAAAATTCCATACTATACCTGTCCAGACCTTCAGCCAACTGATGTGTGACAGCTCTTTACAGGCAACATTATGCCACCTTTTACATCATTCCATTACATCTTCCAAGTTTCAAGTAGCTGAAGACTTCAGGGCTTTTTTCTCCAGAGGCTCTACTGAATGGGAAAAACTGAACAGAAAACATTCAGGAAAATATATATTCTAGATAAGAAGGAAATGGAGAGGACCGAAGTAGGTGAGACGCTTTATGCTTTCCATAGGTTTATGCAGGAGTTCAGTACATATAAAGGGAGATTAAAAAATCATAAAATAATTACTGCCTTTATCAATCAATGCTTCAGTGCTACACATACATGAGTGATACCATGAGGTCTTGTTGGAAATGGTAGTGATTAATTTTTTTCAGATCTCTTATCCATTGAGAAACAAAGTCCAAATAACACTCTCCCTCCAAAGCAAAAGAATTTGGGTAAACACAGATATTTGTTTTCAATGTAGCTGTCATTGTGTTGACCAGAATTTTTTATAGTTTACTACAGACCTTACAACAGCTGGTTTAATTGTCTGTTTCTACCTATTCCTCCCACAAAACCTTAATATTAATCATGTATTGTTTCAAAGAGCACACGAACATGGAATAAGATCTGCCTTCATTTTCTACAAGTGCATGTCCTGTTCCTCTTTGGGATATACTTGTCAACAAGATTTTTTTAACAAAAATAAATGTATTAAGGTGTATTAACAATGGGGAAAGAGCTTGAGAGGCTCCAAAGCTCTGGAGTTTTGTAGGCATCATAGGTAGGAACATGGATACTTTTTCAGTTTTTGGTTTTTTTTGCAAGTTGAAGCCAATCCTTAAAATCTTTAAAATGCATTTTACAGTTTGCACTTTCTTCTGATTTTACTTCTCACTCACTCTGTTTCATGATTTTTTTTCATGCTTTTCTTGTCCTTCATTTAAAAAAGAAAAAGAGAAATAATTAAAACAATTAAAAACCAAAACAGGATCAAACCTAGGAACATCCACCTCATATTGAGAAAAAAATTAAGATTCTTGAATCTAATCACGTGTGGTTGATGCTGCAGCTGCTTGCTCCATTCCTGCCTCAGGTGTGTTTGTTCCTCACTAAAAGCACTTAACCTCAGGGGTCTGCAGCTTGGTAGAGCAAGAGAAGATTAATTTGGTGCCAGATTTGCCTTCATAAATGTGATTATAAACTACTGGTTTGCACAAACCGAGCAACTGAGCCATGCCTGCCCAGGGAAGGGGAAACTTGCAAAAGTTGAGTGAGCTCCACAGAGAGGGGCAGGAGGCACTGCTGCAATACCAAGGTTGGCCATGTCCTCTTCATGTGATCCAGACTCCTGCCTTGTGCCAACCATTGCACCAAACACAATTTAGAAGCATGCATCACAGACCATCTGGATTTCAGGGACAATTGAGCAAGAGAACTACAAACTTACCCCCACACACCCACAGTACTTTATTGTGGTAAATTTTCTGAGCCTTCACAAATATAAAGAGTTACAAATGCAAATATCTACCAAGAATAATGATCTTCCTGATGTCAAAATGCAAACAGCCCTGAAGGTTCACCTTATTATGATATTAATTTTTTCTGAAAAAAAGATCTCTTGAGTCATTAAAACATGGACAGTTGCATTCAAAATTCAACTGTGCTATCTGAAATTTCTTTTCAGGTCCACGTATCAGATTTTTGATACTTCATTCTTTCAGTCAATCTTCAGGTTTTACATATGTTTTAAAAATTTAAAGGCAGGAGAAAGCATGTTAAATATTCTTGCTTAAATAAGATCTTGGCTGGATAGCATCATTTTTAGCCACTGTATGAGTAGCAAAAGTATATAAGATGTAAAAGAAAAGAAGTCACTGAAAAAATAAAGCATTGAAAGGAAGCACAGCTGTGGAGATATGAAAATATCTCTGTACAAGAATAAGAATATTTTTTCCAGTTTTTTTTTTTCAAAAAAAATCTAGATTTAAGGAGATTAAAGTCTTACATTTTTAAAGCTTTTTCTAAATGGAGTTTCTACTTTCTAAGATAAGAGCCAGTCAGCTTGTACATTCCCAGTTGTAACTTCCCAGGCTACATTGAAAACATTTCCCTTTGTAGATACAGGATTAAATCCTGTGTTCCTTGCAGATCAATAAAATAATCCCATCTATTTCTATGAGTTGCAGATATGGCTATAATGTTAGTATTTTTTCCACATTTGTTAGCTCTTATTGGGCATTACATTTTGCTGTGCATTACATCTTCTCTCACAGACTGTACCCAACATTATGTGAAGGAATCCCAGACTTGGTAAGATAGAAGAGATTCATACTGCACTAATCTTTTAATTCCCCCTTTTTCAAAGCTCAGAGTTTGAGATTCTTTCATCATCATTTTTATTCATGCCTGAAACTAAATGTCCTTCTACTGTTGATTATGGTTCCTCACTGAAATGTTTTTTTCCACTGAAGCCTAAGGGCTTTAATGGGGCTATGCTTCAGATTTGTGATAAAAACAGTTTTAATAACAGATGTTTTAATTACTGCTGAGAAGTGTTTACACAGCATTGTGTCCTTTGTTGCTTCTCACTGTCCCACCAGTGAGGGGGCTGGAGGTGCACAAGGAGTTGGAAGGACACAGAGCTGGGACAGCTGATCCCAGTAGACCAAAGAGTTGGCCCAGACCATATGGCATCCTCCTCAGCATGTGAAGCTGGGGGGAGAAGAAGGAAGAGAAGACATTCAGAGTTATGACATTTATCTTTCCATGTAATTGTTAATCATTATAGGGCCCTGGTTTCCTCAAGATGGCTGAACACCTTCCTGCCCATGGGAACTGGTGAATTGATTCCTTGTTTTGCTTTTCTTGCACAAGCAGCTTTTCTTTACCTATTAAACTGTCTTTATCTAAACCCGTGAATTTTTTCACTTTCACCCTTCAGAGTCTCTTCCATGTCCCACTGGATGTGAGTGAGCAGCTGGGTGAGTTTAGATTCCTACCAGAGTTAAGCCATGACAGAGACACTATCCATAGTTGAATTCAGCCACATTATGGGACCACCTCTGAAGCCCCATTTCTCACAAGAACATATAATCCCCCTTTACGTCTGATAAAACAGGTGTTCTTTGGATTGAGTACTGTGCAGGTGTGTTGAAACCTAACAAGCCACAGAAAATTAATCTGATGTTTTTTCAAAATCTGAAAAGAGAATGGAAGCAAAACATTTTAAATATTTTAGAATAATAACAGTAAATTAATATTCATCAGTAGAACAAATTTATTTCTAATCAATGTTTTTCCTAGCACAGTGCTACTTCCTAAATATATTATTTTCTTTAAAAAAATTCTTTCCTATATTCTTCTTCTTTGAAAAGGCTTCCTATTGCTCATATATAAAAGATATTTTGCTTATAGGATAACCTCTGCATTCTCTACGGGCTTTGTTTCTTTTCTTTCTTAATTCTTTACATCTTTCCTAATCTGTACCTAAATCTGGAAAATCACTCTGCATCTGGCATGTACTACTATTTCTTCTCTTGGCTTCTACCTTTAAACAAAAAACTCCTTCCTTTTCTGAAAGTGTTTAAAAGGTTGATCCACCACAGTAAATACGCAGTCTCTAGCCAGCTGTGCTTTTTATTAAAATGTTTATATTTTAATTAAAACCATTCTTTGTTTGCTATCTGTAAGTCTCAATCCTGCCTACCACATCTTGAAATTATGAAGAGTCTATGTCCCCTTGTCTTTTATACTGCTAAGTCCCAATACTATGAAAATAAAATATGTCAATAAGTTTAAATTAAATAAATTCAAATAGACCTATGCAGTGCTGGAAAAGGATAGACGTAGCAGGAAATGTGTAAATCCAAAGGATAGATAACAGAGGAGACATATATCCTTAATCAGGTTTTGGGTCAAGTAATAGGTGAAGAAGGGCTTACAACCTCTAGTAGCCCTTTCCCTCTTGCACAAATGGAACAGCTCTGGCAGCCTCATTTTTCCAAAAGCCACAGCAACTGCTTCAGCCTGGCTCCCTGGCACATACTCAGCTCTGGTTTACAAATAATCCTAGAGGGCAACTCTACAGCTGTATCATCCTCCTTGACTTTCCTGGGTCAGAACTAGAATTTCCAGCATCTTCAAGAACTCCTGAAACACTAAGTCTACAATGGAAAAAGTTTAAAAGATATCTAGGAAAGCTAGGTGGGTTAGTAAAGCAGTAAACACTTGCATGTTAATTAAATGTCTTGGTAGAGAAACACAAGAGTGAACTTAAGGTCACTTAGACCTTTATTTAAGCTATCTCTATCTGGAGCTGCATACTGATATCCTCTTCCCTGATACACATCCATGTTAAACCAGTCTAGAGAAAAACAGAAAAACATAGACAGAAGAACAAAAAGTGCAATTAAACTTCTGCAAACTATACTGCATGCTTGACTCCAGTTTAAAGCAAAGGTGTCAGTTCCCATTTTTTGATAAATCATTTCACCTGTTCCTTCTTGGAAGGTAACTACTTAGAGTTCTCACATGGTTGCTCTCCTAGGGGAATCTAATTTCTCAGTTTCAACATGCCCAAGGCATCTGCTTTTCTTACTGACAAGACACAGTCTTTCTGTCACTGACATCAGAGGAATTATCAGTACATTTGACAACAGTGATGTTCAGCACTGAATATAGCTATTATATCCACAAAAATAACATGGCAGCTTACTAAAAGAGTTGTGAAAATAAGTACTTGGAAAGCTTTCATTTATGTAAAAAAACATTAATGTTAAGATTATTTTAGTTTTACTGTTAACATTTTAAGAAGTGTCTTTTTTAGGACAGGAAAAAGACCACTTAGTCATAGCAAAGTCTGCCTGGACATATCAATATGACACTGAAGAAATGGTTGGCAGTATTTCACATCAATTATAGATAAACTAGTAAATAATTTGAAACTGTTGCTCAAACAAAAGTTGATCTTCAGGGCAAGAAATGGCATTTGGATTTTTTTTTTTTTCTATTCAGAGAAAGCTTTCATATACTTTTGTATTTGGCTTTTTAAAATTATATTTCAGTCTTTGAATGCTGTGTTGCAAGCTTCAACAAGCCTCAGGAACTAGACTTTAGACCATTATAAGCTATGTAAAAAGTGATATAATCAAGTTTGGGCATTACCAAATATCTGCCTATAAGGGTTTTGTGGTTAGAGCCCTTGACTGTTTACTGGAAACACAAATACCCTGACAACACTATAGAACACAGACCACATGTTTTGTATATATATGTGCTGGCTAATTAAAAAATGGTTAGGAAAATGGGGACCAGTTTATGTTATAGAAGATGAGTAAAGGATGTCTAATTTATTGTCTCTGCAATAGACTTCCAGGTTCACTTTTACAACAAAATGCTTACATTCTTCTTTTAGACTGTATCTAGTATGACTAGGTTCAGTACTCTAAGAACTAGAAGTAATGCTTGCATTTGTTTTTTACAAGCTAAAATTCCATTTTGAAATGTCTAAAAATGGCATGCAAACTTTAGCAAAATTTCTCCTGGTTGTTTTTTTTTTTGTTTGTTTTAGTGAACCTGATGGCTCTGAGCTATCATCATTCTCAGGAAACAGTGCTTGCCTGATCAGAGTCTGCTGGCCTCAACACGTCTTCTCATTTTTTTATAATGAGCACCAGTGCTCTGTTCTTCTAAAGGCTGATTTGGACCTTTCTTGATAAGTTAACTTTTTTCATTTATTATTGCCACTCATAAAATCAGATAAGCTTATACAATTCATGACATAATTCTCAGCATGAGGAAATCAGATTTACATCTTTGGTAACTTGTCAAGAGTTCTTTAAAAGTGTCCAAACATCTAGCTTGGAAATTCAAGTTATTTTGGAGGGACCAGACATCCATTTCAATTTTAGTGAGGTAAAATTTTGCAATACAAAAACAATTACCATAACAATGACAGTTTTTTATCTTCCTTAACATCAGAAAATACTGACAGTGGCAGCATAAGATACTGTGGCTGTTTATATTGCTGTAGCACATTGAAAGATCACAACAATAAGCTGATAGATACCTCACAATCTTAGGTGCTGGTTCAGAGTCTGAGTTTACAGTTTAAAAAAACATGGCAGAATGAGTCTGGATTGAAGCATCTCTTTGACTCAGAAGAAGGAAGACCAGATCCCTGTGTATGGTCAAATGCTTGCCTTTTTCTGATATTTCTTCATTCTACAGGCTACTCCCAAACTTGAAACTGGTCATTAAACTTCAACAGAAACACCCTTTCCCTTGAATTTTTAGGTGTAACATCAATAACTTCAGCTCAGCGGGACAGGGGATGAGATACCACATGCAAAGCAGATTGAAAAATACTGTCTGTTTTACATCAGACATATGACAAAGGCATAGAACAAGTTAACATTTCTCTTCTGACCTTTTGACTTCATATGATATTTATTTAAAAAAAACAAAACAAAACAAAACAAAAGTGTAAGATCTTGGTTGCATCAATACACACATAAGCTTACTGTCTCTTAAAGTACTTGCCTCAGAAACAACTTCACTAGAAAATAAGATTTTAAAATATAACCTTCTGGATTTTTGCCATTTTTTTTTCCTCCAACAGAATAGTCCATCTGTTTTATAAGAATGTTTTATAGTTTGTTTACTGTATAAGGCTTGTACAGAAGGTCAATACAATGCAGACTAGCAGTAGGAAAGAGGCAAGTACGAATTCATGCTTGAAAGAACGGCATCATGCACCAATTGTCTCCAGAATCATTTAATTATGGTCCTGAAGAAATGGAAGATTAAATTCACTATCTAATAATTCTGTCACAATTCTTTCATTAAAGGTGCTGGGGGCATTTTTTTCTTGGGTATAGACATTTGAAACATGAACATGAAGTAATATTTTTACAAACAAATAAAAATGTGCACTGGTCACTAGCAAGTGTCTTCTCTGGCCACTGGAACTATAAGCAGTTAGAATTCTACTGTTTGCAATATGACTAAGTTTTCAAGGATTACAGCAAATAACATAATCTGATATAAACATACATCAGAGGAATAAGGTAAAGTTCCCTGGGTTCCATTTCATACCTATGATTTTCCTTTAATTTTGTAGATTTTTGTCTGATAGGACTTACATAGAGTTACAGAATTGAAGGTTAGAATGCCAAAGGCTTGTCTGTAATGCCTTTATAATCTGCCTAAAATTTTAGATATCAGAGCATGGAGACTTCAGAGGCAGCTGAAGATTGAATGAGTTCTAAAAGTGCCTGTGAAATATTTTCTTCTTCACGTTACTTTTGAAGTTAAAATATTTACTAGCAATTGCAAAATACTATTTATCTTACTGGCTGTCCAAGGGAAAAACCCACTCTCCTCCTAATATTCATGTAAAAGAAAAGAAAATGTCTGTCTCAGGGATAAATGACCTATCACTCCTCAGAAGGATAAAAGTTTTTAAACACTCTGATAAAAAGAAAGTGAGCACAAAGGAATGAAATCAATTCAAACTTTACCTTTGGGCTATATGGAAATTCCCAAATAACACACCTGCCACATTTTAACATAGACTGCTGAAAACTTGCCAGCATGCATTTTTTTCCCTCACATTCCTCCAAATTTCCATTTTCCCCAGACACTCTTTCTCCCTGACACACACTCACACACCCACACCCCCCCCCACACAAATGAAACAGAAATTCCATCTCATGCCTTGCTCTGACAAACCAGAGAATCCCCCAAACTTGATTCTATTTGGAAGTACTCCCATGAATAGTAGGGATGCTGTGACAGAATAGCCAGCTTAAGGCCCACTTTAATTTACTCAGCTGGTTAGCAACAGCAGAGAAGAAACTTACTAGTTAGTGGCACTAAACTGTATTCTACAAGTAGTTCAGTCAACAGAACGTGGAAGGAATTAAATGTTCCTTAGTTGGTCAAAGGAAGTCAAATATTTTTTGAAAGTAAATATTAACCTCTCTGATGTCATATTGAAATGAGTATCAAGTGGGATTTCCGTATAGAGTCCACCCTTCACTACACAATATTTGGATTGCCCACTGTGTGACATGTGGCAGAACACACACTAAACCAATTTTTAATTTTAGTCTGGAGGACAATAAGTTCTTTGGAAGGTACATAAAGAGACATCTTCAGAGGTTGTAGCTAGTATTAATAAAATCTTAATTACTTGATTAAATTGAACAAAAAATCCTCTCCAACAGAGGCAATAAGTAACTGAAAAGTAAAGGTGAAAGATTAACAGTGTGTTCAACTATAGAAGGCAAGGAGAGTAATGAGACAGATGCAACAGAAGGACAGGAGTTTGTGCTAGGTTACGAAGTACTTATGAATCAAACATGCAGCACTTTCACAACCAAAAAAATAAGTGAAAGGGAAGCAAATGCTGTAGAATATTAAGTTATGTTAAGAGTAATAAATTTAAACCCAAATGAGTTAATTACCCTGTTCTACTTGGTGTTTATTAAGCATCAGTTGGAGTCCTACATTCAATTTTAAGCATCACATTTGAAAAATGACAGGCAAATTAGGAAGTTCAGAGTGAAATAAAAAATGATTAAACATTTAGAAAACAGGTCCCACAAGACACCATCTAGGAAAAAAAATGCTGAGGGGAGGCATGATAACTCATGCAAGGGGATGGAAGAAAAGGGATAGTGAGCAATAAGTCTTGCATCATCTTCTTCGACTGACAAATAGTAGGTGTACTGGAAAGCTACACCAAGGAAACTATGCTTTAGATAAACATAAAATCTTTACAAGAAAGGACTAAGCTTTAGGGAATATGTCACAGGGAGGATGCTCAATCACCTTCACTGGAGATCTTCAAGGTTAAATAGATAACATGGGTCTGCAAGGTTTTGGGACAGGGTAGTCTTGCTACATTGTAGGGAATGGACTTGCTGGTTTAAGTCATCCATTGTGTCTTTCATGTGTCTTTACATGGATGTGAATATGCAAATACACACCTGAATACTGCACAGCTGTGTATGGAGGAGTATATGTGATGGATAATCCTTCTGGTATGACACATATGAACTATCCAATATCTCACAAGTGAATACACAATAAATTTCATAACAGGGACTGGTCATTTTTTATACAGAATGGATTTTCTCCTTTCACTGTTCTCCAGACTGAAATGCTTTTTACTTGACAACTATGTAGTGCAGAAACTGCTTAAAGAGTGGAGATCAGAGAAATACAAAAGATAGTTTAAGCTTCACTATCTTCCAAGCTCTGCTAACAAATGGTACATCTAGACACGGGCTCTGAACTAGAATTCGGTGTCTGAAGAGCCTTTGTAGATCTGTCTTACCTTTTTTTTTTTTTTTTTTACAGACTGCATCTGTATCAAAATTCATCAAAATTCATGGAAAAACTGCACTTAAAAGGCTGTTAACTCTTAGAGAGTTGGGGATGAAGCTTCCAGAAAGGCTTGGCTTATGCATGACTGAAATAGGATAAGGATGCCACAGCCACATCCTCTGTGACTGCTTTAGTCTAGTTACTTTTATTATTTTTCCATAGAGAGGGAAAGGTCCACTTACACTTAAGGATATTCTTTGTTTTTAGTCTGTTGCTGGCAAATGGGCTGGTTAACTACCTTATTCTCAGTCTAGGCAAGTGGTATCTCAATGTATGCAAATGTGCTGCTAATAAGGACTCTCACTGGCAGGGATAAGGATAAGGATAAGGTTGAGTGGTATCTGCTAAAAACCTCCACCTCAAAACCAGTGGAAAGCACAAAATGCGAAGGCTCATTCTACAAATACAAGATATCTGACTCTTTTCCATAAATGTCTTCTATTAGCTGAAATAGCAAACAGACAGGATAATTGAGGTGATATACTGAGGTATGGTAGTGGTCTATACCACTTACATATGCACAAGTCTATGGGGCCATATGGGATTCACCTAAGAGGACTGATGGAGTTGGTAAAAGTGCTCACCAAGCCACTCTACCATTTACCATAAATCCTGGCTCACCATGGAGGTCCCAGGTGGCTGATGAAGTTAGCAAGCATGATCACCATCTACAAGAAGGGCCAGAAGGAGGATCTGGGGAGCTACAAGCCCCAGGCAGGGGCTTGACCTGCCTGATGTCCTTCTGTGACAAGGTGACCTGCCTAGAGAATAAGGGCAAGGCTTTGGATGCCATCCACCTAGAGTTTAGTATCCTGGGTGGTACCAGAAGTACTGTGGGCAATGGAATTAGGGCAGTGATTGTGCTCCTGTGCTTAGCCCTGGTCAGGCTGCACCCAGAACCCTACGTTCACTTTTGGGCCCCTCACTATAAGAAAGACATTGAGATGCTGGAGTGTGTACCAAGAGCAACAGAACAGGTGGAGTTAGGAGCACACAAGTCTCCCTTATGAGTTTCTATATCTCCTTGAGAGAAGGGTGTAGCTGGATGTGGGTTGGCCTCAGTGACAGGACAAGAGGAAACAGCTTCAATTTGCACCAGAGGAGGTTAGATTGGATATTAGGAAAAATTTCTTCAGAGAAAGAGTTGTCATGGACTAGAACAGGCTGCCCAAAGTGGTGAAATCACCACCCCTGAAGGTATTTAAAAGATGTGTGAGTGTAGCACTTAGGGGCATAATTTAGAGGTGGACTTGGCAGGGCTGGATTTATGGTAGGACTCTCTGATCTTGAACAATTCCTAAATTGGATCTGTTGATCAGATGAACAATATTTGCTTCGTTCTATCTATTTATACTGCTGGATAAGTAGATACTATAAAAAGGATATTCCTAAACCCATAAATAGGTGTTGAAACACTGAGAAAAACTGAGATTCGAGCAGTGTAATCCTTATTCATGAAAATAAACTAGGAAGAAGAAATGGGCCGGAAATAGAATGAACAACATTTTTAAATGGTTTCATGTTCTTTACTCAGTATTTCCTTTTGCAGGTGTGGCTTTTTTTTCCATTCCATAAGAATCTCATTTTCAGAAGAGGAAGGAGAGAAAAATGTCAACCAGATATACTGGATGTCTAAATTAAGATACTGAGTTGCCTTTTGAGCCTTTGAGAGTGACAAAACTGCCTCTCTCTTCCTCTAGTGCTGAAGTCTGCATATGGTTTCTGGTCTGAATAATTTCATCACCTTCATACTGTAGCCACTGTGGCAAATCTCATTAAGTATTTCCTTATTTTATGTAGGACAGAGCAACAGAAAGCTGCTACCTTTGTAAGTATAGGGGTGTGAACAGCTGCAACATACACTGTAAAATACTGCCTTCAGAATTTTTCATTTACTGGAAATTCTCACTATTGTTTCATGTGTGAAACACCATAAGTCCCCTTTAATTCAATAAGATTGCAAAACATAATAATTTGATAAAAATCCTAAAATAAAACTGTCAGCAGAACACTGCAAAAGAGCTAGAAAAGCCATTCTAATATACAATACTTGCTGGTGTCATCTGACTAAGGGGGAATGGAGGCAAGTTATACGTAAATTTTCCCCTTGAAACTGAAATCATATTAGGTCTTCTGTTGCCAGAGATGCAAAGCATCTCTAGTAGGGCTATGATCTCTCTTGTCTGTGTGTTAAAAAGACTAGTGCATAGGCCAGAGAGTGTAGAAATTAAATAGTATGATGGTCCAATAGATGGGCTATTAAAGTGGTTGGAGGTTTGGGGTTTTTTTTCAGTTTACTGGTTTCTAAATGAACTGCTAAATTCTTAGATTTTCCCCTTTTCAAATAGTTCAGTATGAATTCAAAAGCCTGGGGTTTTTTTGTTGTTTTTTTTTTATTTTTTGTCTGCAGTGATGTTAGCTGCAGCAAGCTCTGCTAACTTTAACTCTCACTAGATAGCAAGGATAACCTTTGTAACTAGTCTTACCTACAAGAAAACTCCTGGTCTACCCCATTCCTGTCATCAACAACAATCCTGGTACATCACCTTCATGTACAAAAATAGGAAATTGATCCCTATAGGGCTGTCAGTGCTGTCTCAACAGCTGAAAGACAGGAGGATCTTTTGCCTAGTGATGCAGTCAGTTTCCCTCTCCTCTTTCCTTCTGGTTACTGTGTGATCTTGAGTTACAACTGTGGCTTCCATCAGTCCTTGCAAGGGTCCCACATCTATTGGTATGGAACAGAAGTCTGACAGAATTTACTCCAGCAGGCTGCCTTTGACTCCTTATCACACAGTTAAATTTTGCTGCATGCAGATGTTTAGAAAATGCTCTGCTAATAGAGACATCTAATGGCTACAAAGAATAGCCCCTCCTTTTATGCCCTGTCACTACTGAGAAAGATGTCTTGGAATTTTTCGTTTCCCTGCAGAAATCTTTGCATGGATTTGAAGATAATAAAGGTGCAGCCTCTAAATGAAGTGTGCAAAGTCTAAATACATTGTTGTGAATTAAGTCACAGTAAATTAATCACTGATTATACAAATGAAGATAAAAAATGGAGCTCGTGCATGGCATTCACAATGCAGTGCAAACTGTACAGGGCAGGGACTGCTTCTTGCCATGGCAACCTCATCCCAGGATTTCTCTTCAGTCTCCTGCATGAAAAAGCTGCACCACTGCTGTCATGCTTTGTGTCACTGATCTAAGGAAAGGGACAGCTCCCACCCATCTGGAGAGGAAAGCAGCACTAGGGACTGCAAGAAGGAAAACAATATTTATCCCAGAATCAGGGAAACTGTCCAGATTTACATGCCTTGTTCAACACCATAAACTTTATGCAGAGCTTGTGAAGAACTTCTTGTTTCTCACATAATCCTTTGAGAGAGCTACAAGTGTGCTAGTGATCTGTGGGGAAGGGAGGATACAGAATTTTAATTTCAAGTCTGTCTCAAGTTTTCAATGTCTCTCTTAATGCTGGAAATTAACAAAATGCTTAATAATTTGTTAAAGTGCACTATGATATACTGAAAACTACAAATGAATATGTCATCAAAAATATAAAAATATGTAATTAATTAAAAACAAACATACGTATATAAATATGTACTAAATATATAAAATGTATAAATGTGTATATATATTTTAATATGTGCTTAGAAGGATAGGATTACAGAAGCAGGTCTATGGTCAGTTTCAAAAAAAAAAAAAAGAATCATCACCTTATTTATATGTAAATGACAGCTTGGTTTTCACAAGCACTCTAATATATGTGGCTTACAAATAAGATGTAAGAAGTTTTACCCTGATTTGCAAGCTTATTGTTCTGAGTGCTTTTTCTGAGACACGTATTCTCACCATATTCCAGCAGGAATCATATCCCCAAAATTTTCCTGGTCATAGCACATTCCTCTGTAGACAGCCAAAGATAACACAATAATGTTTTTTTGGTTTTTCTTAAGGAAGCATCATCTCTCCTTGGAAAATAAATTTCCTTTAGTTGTTTCTTAATCAATATGAATTCTTTCCAGTCACTGGGAAACTGTCTTTACAAAAATTAATTTAATTTTTTTTTAATTAGCCAAACATATTAACCCATCTGAAAAGCACACACAGGCTGGATTGCTGCTTCATGCTGCATGGTGTGAAATTTAAAAACAAAGTTCCTGCAGGAGATGGCCATTTTAAAAAAAGTAAAGAATGCAGGGTGCAGAGAGATTATTTCAGGATATTTGCACTATTCAGTGTAGAAGCATTATTTAGGTTTCTTTCCCTCACTTCAATTTGTTCAAATACATTATATTAATAACAGAACAAAAGCAGAGAGGAGTCTACAGTGCAAATGCACACAATGACCAGACAGTGGACCATGTCTTTTGGCAAAGAGTTCCATCTGGAAGAGAAATCAACAACAGAAAAGTGGTTCTAAAAATAAGCCAAATGTAAGTAACCAAATAAGTAACCTGCATCTTAATCTGCTTCATTGTTCTGCTTCGTTGTAAATAATCTGATATAACTGGAAAAGAAAGACATGAAGAAGTGTTTGTTTATGTTGCTATGGATAGTAATCTCCTACTTGAGGATGTAAGATTTTTCCTCTTGTCTATTAGTGTCTGAATTAATTCTTTCACTGTACAGCTCCATTTCATCTTTGATTGACTGCTCTGGTTACATCAGTGGTTCACATGGTAGGCTTAATGCATACATTTTCCATGTAAAAATAGCTAACAAGTGTTATGTGCCAGCTAACCAAAGATGAGAATAAATAGTTTTAAAAGTTATTAAACACTATATATTATTGTTCTTTTCCTCTTGTTGCTATTCTCCTACTGTATACTAACTAAGATACAATTTTATTGTACAATCTATTAAATAAAAGCTGTTATTTCATTACAGGCTGTCCGATAAATCTCTCTTCTTTACAATTATCTAATTTCTATAATTTTACAACACTTTAGGTTATTCAGTCTGAAGAAAGATTAGTAGTACTTTAAGTACTACACAGTAAAGCGTGTACAAATCTGAGTCCAGTTGATTTGAAAAGTCAAAAGAGTGGAAAATTGTTCATAAAGAGTGGTTTGCTTGCTTAGGAACATAATAAATTAGTATACAGATAAAAGAGCACAGAAATGCCTCTGTCTCTACTGCTTTCTTTTGGCCAAACTTTCTTCTTTGAGTGGTCTCAAGCTAATCAGTGCCTGAATTATAATCTAAGTAGTCAATGTTTTTATTCAGAAAACTCTGTTTGGAGTTAATAAATGTATGAAACAATTATTTCATTGGCAAAAAAATAATGAAAGCAAGCAATATGGAGTGACTGACAAAATCTTCCTAGTATTATTATTCAAGAAAAGGAATATATGAGCTTTTCTCAGATCTAAAATGTTTGACCTCACACTATAGTATAATATACTTAAACAGGCATAATCAGCTCCAAATACTGTGTGTATAACAGCTGGCTGGACAAAAGTCCTGTAAAAGATTTTGGGCCTTAGGGTTGATTACAAGTTGAATGAGTAAATAATGTCATCCCAAGCAATCACACCAAGGATACACATAGAAGGAGATAGGGGGCAAGATTGTACATTAAACAATCATATTGCTTTGGCTTGAATAAAATCACTACTAAAATTTCATCTTCCATTTCAGACAATTCACTTCTAAGAAAAATGCTGAGCTACTGAATAGGCTGCAACAAAGAGTGGTCAGAATGATTACAAATCATCAGAAGATGGTCCACAAGGTAAAATTGAAGAAACAAGGATATCCTAGAAAAAGGCTGAAAAAAGAGGGAGAAAGATGAAAAAGCTCTTGTTCATTTCAGCAATGAGACAACATATACTAAGAATAAGTCTAATGGTAACGCTAGATAACCACTTCTGTGGATGTGCTAGAGACATTGCAAGAGAGATCTCTTTCAAAAAGCTAGGCAAGTATTTGCACTGGACATGAAAAAGGCAGATTGTTTCATCACCTGGAGAAGCAAGATAGGCAACTTCCTGGCACCCAGCTCTATTTTTTTCTGTCGTGAATAAGATATCATGTCAAGGAGGGAGAAACTGAACTCAGCTGTTGACTGATAAAAAACACCACCAGGTACTTGCATGCCTGTTTAATTAAATAATGTCACTGCTTTTTTATAAATGTTAATAAAAAGAGCATCACAATGTTATGTGGCAGATATAAATCTACCCATTGTACAAATGAATGAACTTAATGAAAAGTGATTACATGATGTTTCTCTAGGGATCCTTTCCTCATTTTCATTTGTGTTTGCCCTAATCATATGTCAATTCAAGATTTTCTTTGTTGATTTTATTTAAATAGAAAGCCCTATTAGTGTATCTGTTATGTAAATACATATGATTCTGTGTGTCCTGTATACCATACATACAGTTTCTATGTACAGTATCAGTGATGACATCATGCCCAGACTAAACAAAAGGTTCTTTAGACAGTCTCTCCCTAAGGAAGAAAAAAAAATTTGTTAATGAGATTTCTTAATGGTCCTCCAAATTTCTTTTTGTAATCCACAACAGAGTTTAAATACTTATGAATGGATTAAGCTAAAGCAATTTCCTCTGTATATTTTGATCAGCCTCTCCAAATACTCTGTCTCACTTAAATCATGACTGTATGGTCAAAAGTTAGATTTACACTTAGATTCTAAGTTGGATACTAAGATAAACCTTTACTGGCACTTTCTGTGGTTGCTGCAATAAGCTTTCATGGCCCATAAGAGATTTCTGGTTGTGAAGGGTTTTCACTGACTTTATTTTGGATACCATTCTTTTTACTTAGCAAAAATAAAATTATACTAGGTATCATTTTTAGCCCCAGATGAGTATATTTCCTGAAAACCAGGAACTGTTAACTCTGCAACATCGACAAAAATCTTACAACGTGTATCTTCAAGATTTATGGTGGAGTTCCTTGTGTTATGTCTCAATTGGAAAGATTTTATCTGTGACCTTTTTTCACTACAAAATTTATAGCATTTGATATTCACTACTGCAGATTAAATCTCAGTTGTTCTCTTGCAGTAATAAAAAAATCCTCTTAAAACTACTTTCTTATTATTAAAATGCCCTTTGTTTACAAATAAAAAAAAAAAAATTACATCTTACTGTGGCTTCTGATACGTAAAAAAATATTGTAACATTGTTATAAATTTTCTGTTTTATTAGAACAATTCCCAGGGGACAAATACTTTATCTACATAGCAAAGTAATTGAACAATTTACAGTAATGCTCTGTGGGGGAAAAAAGAGTACTTCCCCCTCTGCTTAAGTTACGTGCCAAGAAAAATTGTATCATTATCAGTTTATTGCTGTGATATAACTTAAGAAGCATTCCTAGTTCCAATTACATCTGTACAGTGCCATCCTTTAAAAAACAAACATTTGAACTCTGCTAACCTGTCACTTTAAGCTGTTCACCTTCAAACAACCTGAAAGCAGAAATCAGGCCCCAACCTCAGGTTTTCTAACAAACTGGATTTCACAAAATTTCTCCACTTTTTAATGAGGCATCTCAGGATTCTGCCAGGTTTTAGCACTCTCTGCTATTTTCCATGCTGCAATTGGAAGGCATACCTTCCAAAATACAGCAGACTGTTGGGAAGCAATTACTTGTCACAGCAGCAAGGTGCAGCCCACCAGCACTATTTTCTCTCTCTGGAAGGCCTGGCTCCAGGGTTTAAGTTCCTACTAAATTCTGAGCTGGGAAAACTGAAATTCAAGTGATAAAAGCTTTATTTTGATGGGGAAGAGGGTCCTTGATAAATGTCATACTCCTGTGATTGCCAAGCTCTGGGTAGACCCGCCATGGGACATTTCCTGGCACGGAATATCCTGAGAGATGCTCGGGGAGCAGGACCAGCTGCCAGGCTCTGCAGTGAGATGCTGCCCCTTGGAGGGTTCCCAGCTCCAGCTCCTTCTGATCCCAGCAGATCCTTGGCACCTGAGCCCGATGTCTTTGGGGAGAGAGCCACATCTTCCATGGCTGCCTTTGCGTGTGTGTGCTGTGGCAGGGCACGTGCGGATGGGGATCGGATGCTGCAGCTGACTGACACAGTACCTGGCAGTAATCCCAGCTGGGACAAAGCAGAGCTGCTCCCCAGTCCCTCTGCTCCCTGACTTTGGTCTCAGCAATGTCTGAGCATTCTCCAACTATTCATGAAAACTTCCCTTTGAGCTTTGTTAATTCTAATGGCAAAAGTTAAGTTGTGCTACCAGATGGCAGAATAACCCTTCCTGTTTCCCACACATCTTTCTTTAATGTGACAAGGCATTTCACTCATGTTTGTAGGACAATAGCACTGATTCTATTTCCACCTGAATCAGTTGCACAACAATCTACTCACTTTTCACGTTTCACAGACTAATTCCAAGAAGGAGAAGGTCTGTGCCTCCTGTAGTATGATTTATTTTCAAACTGCTAATGCTCTCTGGTCCATGCAGAGTTTGCTGGACATATGAAAAAAGGTTGCAAAGAAAACAGTTTTAATCTTCACAAAGCATATGAGAACATCATACTCCATTTAAAAAAAAAAAAAAAAAAAAAAAAAAACAAAAACAAAAAAAAAAAAAAAAAAAAAAAACCAAACATCAACCCCAAAACAACAACAACAACAACAACAATGAGAACAACACCCCCAAAACTCAAAACAAAATAAACAAAAACCCCCCACTTGCTGAGATTAGCTGGCAATGAAAAGTGTTGAGAAACCCAAATTAATGGACAGAAAATATTCACTTACTCAGTAAATCAGAAGTAGTTTTGTGTCAGAAATATGAAGCCATACAGTTTGTTTCAGAAATAGTATATTTAAGATGTGCTAAGCTTTCTACACACCAATTTAATAGTTCAAGAGAATAAGGAGGTCACACATTACTCTACATTTCAGGGTCACAGGAGAAAGACAGGTCTTAATTTGCAGCAGCTTTGGTATGCAAGTAGCAGAAGCATTCTATATTGCCTTCAAATATATCAAGTGTTTTCAGTAGCTTGGGGAAGAAGGGGTTATCAGAAATTTTTAAAATAAACTCTCTTACAGGATAATACCATGGTAGCACAGGAGATGGAGAACTATGAGTGCAGCCTCAAGAACAATCTGCAGTCAGCATTAATTGCAAAAATGATCATAATGTTGCCATCTGTTTCAGTGGAGCCCATTAACAGTTTGTGGTACTTTGAATACGTAAGCCTCTTTGTGCTCCTGGAAAGTTACTGCAGCAAAACTCAGTTGCTTCACAAAAATGAGTTCAACTTTAGCAGCTACAGCTCAAAGAATATTTCTCCTACTCCCACTTCCTCCCCTGTCCCTTTTTTTTTTAAGCCTTTTAAAATTCATTGCAGTTTTATAATGTATTAGGACGTTAAGTCTTCCAATTTCTTCTCACTATTAAGAGACTCATTTGCAGTCTCCATTATGACATAACAGACCTTTTTATTTCTTCCATATGAAATCACTGGTAATGTTTACCTCTAAGGTATCTAACTTAAGTGCTCTGAAATACACCATGGAAGATTGACTCTCATGCTTGCTGTCACTAAGAGATAATAATTTGGAGAGAACAACTTTCCTACTTTGATGCCTCACGTAAATGCTTAAAGTTGGGCCAAGTCACAAGCTGTATAATAACAGTGCAAGTTTAAAAGGTGACACAAAGAAGAGATTTAAATATTAGTGCTGCCCTGCCAATAGAGGGAAATTTAGAAATCTTATTGTATATTTTACAGTTCTAAAAAGTGGCAATGCAGAAAACATTCTATTGTCTGAATCTCCAGAGTTAATACTCTCTTGTCAAATTTGCATTAAGATATTATCATGCACTGAACTACAGATACACTTATCCTGACTGTTTATCTAGAAGATGACCACGTATTTTCAGAATGTAAAATAAATGCAAATTAGGATGCTGGAACTATTAACTTTTTTACCTTTTTTTTTTTTTTTTTTTTTTTCTCTGAAGAGTGTCCCATCTTATTGCTCAAAACTCTTTCTGAAGACACGGGGAAAGATCAGCAATTAGATGCTTAACATCACTCCTTTCATGGTATTTTGATGCTGAGACATATATTTCAGCTGGATACAGAATGTATTTTTATCAGTTTAGTTCTGTGAAATTCAAAATTTAGGACCTGAGCATCAACTTTTTCTAGGTTTCATTTGGCTTTGGCTCAGTGGAAATGTTATTTATACCTTTCCAAATCAGTCTCTTCCTACTCATTCCTCCTAAACTGATGTATGAACCACAGATCTATGAGCTCCTCATCTGCAAATTCTTCTTTGAGAAAACTTGTTGGAAAGGAGGGCAATGGGAATTGAGGAAAGGAGAAAATGGTATTTAAGAACTCAGGCTAGCACAGATTTCTTCTTCTCTTAAACTGTGTGTTTAAATATGATTACTTCCATTTAGCAACAAAACCCTTTTGTTCTGCCACTTCCTTGGAACTTTCCAGAATAGACAGGAATTAGCTAACCATCTCCAAAAGAATTTGAAATTCAAAGATGTGAAATAATTATGCTTGGGAGAAAAATAAACAAACAATCAAAACACACACACAAAATAAACCTAGAAACACAACTACAACAACAACAACAAAACCCAAACACAAAACACCAAACTCTAAGAATGATAATTAAGAGCCTGAAGTACAAAAGGGTAATGCACTGTCCTCTTCCCCAGTAGGGAAGTTCATTAGCAGTGGAATTGTGTCATTTGCCCATCTGTTCATAATTGCACTCACCGCAGGAATTAAGCGACGGAAGTGACGCTACCCAGGCTCAGCCTGGTGCATTGCAGGCACCCTTGGGCACCTGCTCCAGCTCCAGCTCCAGCTCCAGCTCCAGCTCCAGCTCAGCCTCCTCTGCAGCCTTCTCCATGTCCCAGGGAGCCCGGATGATTTTTACGTTGCCTGAGCAGGGCTGGCCTGGATCATATCTCTGAGACAGAAATGAAATTTTAAAAAGGTGACACGTGTTCTGGATAGGACTAAAGGCATACCGAGGGGGAAATTGTCCTT
This sequence comes from Muscicapa striata striata, assembly GCA_030060385.1. Classification (NCBI taxonomy): domain Eukaryota; kingdom Metazoa; phylum Chordata; class Aves; order Passeriformes; family Muscicapidae; genus Muscicapa; species Muscicapa striata. Next base: position 2,853,043 of record JAREIS010000010.1, on the reverse strand, counting down.
GCACTGGCTAGAGACACACACACCTCGTGTGTGTACATCCCAAACACTGGGTGCTTAGCAGCTGCTGTCATATCAATGAGTGATTGAAACAGGCCCTCATTAGATTTGTGCTGAGCTTATTGCTTGTGCCAGTCTCATTATTATTGGTGACTAAACTGGCAGATTGTCAGGATGCCTCATGGCGAGATGAGCTTTTGCAGCTCTTTGTTTGTAGTTATTATAAACAATGAAGTGAAAGCAATCCCCTGGGCATAGTCATGTCTCAGATGTTTTTTGCAAGCAGCAATCAGCTTGCAGAAGCAGCAATGGTAAACAACTTCTTATTTTAAGAAGCGATATTAATTAAAGCACGAGGCATGGTTCTGAAAGAGAACTTGTTAATTATTTAATGTCACCTGCACTATCAAGCCCACCAGTTGGAAATTGTTTCGTTTTGCCTCAGATGGGCTCTGCCTGTCATCTGAACCAGTGGAAAATAATGTGTGGTGCCAAGCGCCAAAAAAATAGTCAGGGTACATCTGGGAGTCATATCACATTTTAATGTACAATCCAGGTTTATTACTTCTAAAGAATTCTGAAAGTGGATAGTAAGCCACATTACACAGTCTGTCTAACTGCTAAACTTAATTGTGAGCATTACATTCCTCATAAGAATAAGGAGAATATTAAGCAAGCTTAAACTGTAGATATTCATTGTTATGAAATTCCTGGCCATCTACTGATATCACTGCATACAAGTGGGTGATTTAGAAACTCTGCCCAGCTGTTAAATCAAATAGTGTGAATCAAGGGTTTGACATCTGCTAAAGCACACACACCTTAAAGGGAATATTTTTTTACTTTTAGCAAAGCTTCTGCTTCCATTCTTGTAGCACAGGAAAAGGCTTTCTGCTTTTTTGAAAGACCCACAGGTGTGACCAGAAAAAGCAGGATATGAGCTGGAATCACTGGGTCTGAAACTGCTCAGAGGTGGGCATGAACCCTCTGACTTTGCTTCTGGAGAAATGGAAGGGCCACTGAGAACCACCAGAACTCATTTGGGTGCCAAGTTCAACACAGGCAGAAGGTCACTGGGACTGCTCAAAGGTATTTCTAGACTTAATTGAGAAAGAAAATTCCCAGAACATTATCTGATATTTATGTCTATTCCTAGCACTATATAGGAATATTGTTTATATTGTGTGTACCAAAATATGTAAATAGAAATTCATGTGAGAAATGACCGGGCAGAACAGGCTTGCATGACTAAGAATCATCCCTAAGTTGACTTTAAACTGCAATGGCAAAGCTAGTGCTTTAAGGGTCATTAATCTCTGCTGGAAAATTTGACTAAATTGCCACCCCATTCTCCTTGGTGCACATACATAAACTCTGGCCCACAACAAACATCAATATAATAGAAGACAAAAGTTCAGGCTTACAACTCCTGTGCAGATATAAAACTCTGATAAGAAGTTTAAAAAATTATATTAAAATAACCAGTGTTCTGAGGACATTTTTTGACAGCAGACTCAAAACAAAAACAATAGGAGAAAAATAGACAAGCATAACAAAGTTAAAGGCATCAACAACTGCAGTAAAAAGGAATGGAAATTAGGGAGTAAACACGCAAGAAAGGACAAGAACATTGATTCTCTGCTTGCTGATTTGGAAAGCAGGATTGTATTTCTTTGCCTGCATACACTGTGCAAGGAAAACCTTGGAGCCCTGAGGACACAGTCTTAACCAAAGGATCTGTAGTATTAATGAATTGCAATTCTGATAAACTGTAAGATCCATCAAAGACTGGGAAGAATATGAAGCTTACCAGAGAGGTTAATTAATTATCTGATAGGTAGAGATAAGAAAACAGGAGATCTATATCCCAATTTGATCTAACCTAAAAGTTGACAGGGCATAGCAGGAGGATGTTAGCTCCAGGAAGGAGTACATACCAAAGACAAGCAATCAACATAGTTGGATCTGGCACTTCCTCAGAGATAATAGTGAAGTAAACATTCTCAATATGGAGCACAAAGGAATTTAAAAGTATGATTTCGAATGAACCTGATTGTGGGATGTTCGTTCCTTTAAAAAGTAGCTATGATTTGTGAGAACAAAATGCTGCAGTAAGTTACAATTCTATTATCACCTTGCAACACACTAAATTGATTGCCCAATAATGTTTCTATTTTTTCCCCACTCTCTCAACCATACTCAAAGGTGTCTTAACAGTCAATAAAGCAACAACAGCAGCAGCCCCTGCTAGACAAGATTTTTGAATGGGATTAATTTCACTTTCAGTGGAAAACAAGAGCATATTTCTGCCAGGATTAAGGGTCTGGAAAACTAGTTCAGGCACATTTTCTTTTTTTTCCAGAAGAAAAGAGCTGGCGTCAGTAGAAAGTGGGTTGTAGAAGGTGGTTTTTTTTCAAGTGCCCATTTCAATATTAACATGAATTCTGCTTTGAGCATGTCCAGCCTGAGCTAAAGAAAAGCAGACAAAGCAAAACAACAAACCACCCTTCCCCCCCAAAAAAAAAAAACTATCAAATTTGATCTTCTACAAGACAGCCAAACTTACAGCTCCTTATTTTTGTAATCACTCATGAACCAACTCATACTTTGTCACAGAACATGAATTTGCTCAGACATTCAGACTAGGTCATGAAACCAATTTTTACTTCAGAAATGGAATCTAGTTTTCCTACAAATTAAAAACAAAGGAGATTCAACTATCTAGAAATCTGTCAAAAGGGAAATTTATTTTTTATTTGCCCAAAGACAGGGAGTCTCAAACTCCATTTGGTAAAATAATGTGTGTTAACAGTTTAAGTTTTCATTTAGGAAAATATTCTCTTGTCATTCACAAACAGTGGAAATACCTAGAATATTTTTTTTAATCGCTCAAAGAATTAAATTATTGGACCTGTTTGTGAGTATGAAATGTTTTCTTTTATGAAAGATACCATATTCCTGGCTAAACTCTATTTGAGAAATATGTGAGTTGCACTATGCACCTCAAAGGATGCCTCAAGATTATGGACTTTTATTACCATCTATCCTGTCGATTTCTGCTGGCATCTACCCTCCTTTGCATTTCAAACATGGGCAGCCAGGATGCACTGCCCGACTGCACACAGAGGTGCCAGCTGCTGAGTGAGGTATTTCTGAGATAAACCAGTGACTCCCTTAGGTGAAAAATAAAGGAAAGGCAGCATTCTAGGCAGTGAGCAGTAGGGAGGCTTACATAATATTATGATTACAGCTCCAAATGGCCTTAGCAAAGCCCTAAAATGCAGGACATCTCTTTTGCTAACTTGTTGTTTCCACAGTATTCAAGACACTAAGCACTTTTTACTGTAAGAAAGTATGAACTTTCTTCTTTCATATTACCAGATAATGGCCATAACATTGCAAATGTTTCCCATCACAAAGGAAGACGATTGGTCAATTAGTCAGAAGCATAGGAATGCATCTGTTGCTTTGCTACTTATACATCTTTAAAGTGGAAAACGATTTAATGAACAAATATTTTACAACTCAGGCAAAAATAACACCAATTTTCCATTTGCACTGAGCAAATCTACAGATGTCAATATATTTAACATGAATCAAAACCAATAAAATCAGAAATGTTATAAAATTATCCAAAAATTGCTAAGGGAAGTATGAGATAACAATAGTGACCATCTACTACCTAAGTTATCAAATACCTTTCCTAAACACTGGATTTGGTACCTCTGTAGCTCCTACAAAGGACTTTATGTTTTCACAAGTGCAATAATTATTGTCTGTATTTAAGACCATTGATTTAAAAAAACAATTTTAAAATGGTGATTTCACAAAGGCTTTCTTTTGCAGTGAAAACTTTCTGGCAAAATATACAAAAAGGGAAAAAGAAACTCAACCAATAAAATTTAGCATTGTATATCTTCTTTTCTCTGTCAAGTGTCTAACCTGTCAGCTCCCCACAGAGACAGACTTGAAATTGGAAGAAGGATTTTGTAACATTTTAGGGATATGGCTTTGTATTGAGTTGCCTTGGTCATCAATAATTGGGACCATGCTTGTGTTCTCAGTTTTGGTTTGTTTTTGTTTTTTTTTTAATTTTGTCTCCATCTATGGCTCCAGGTGGTGTCCTTTCTGCCAACAGTGCAGAGATATCCTGAAGATCCTCCAGTTGTGGGTTTGGTTTTTTTTTGCTTTTACTTCCATTTTTGCTCCTGTTACATATTTGTTACATATTTTTCAGCTTCACTGGCATCATGGTTATTTCAGAGGAGTAGCACCTGACTCTTAAAGTGGATTTAGAGATTTCAGTACATAGTTGACACGGAAACTAAGATCAGGTAACCCAGGCACTGAGTTTTTCAGTTCTTCCTGCTTCCACGGAAGAATGTAAAGGGAAAGTCTCAGGAAATTTAAATAGAATTTTGTTGGATGTGAAACAGTTGTTCAATCAATTAAACACCAATGTAGAAGGCAAAACAATATCTAAATCTGAGCTGCCATTTCTATCATAACTCCTTTGAAGTTCCAATCAGACCAGAAAGCCACTTTTTGTCTACACTGCTGGGAAGGTACTTTCTTCTACTTTTCTGGCTTTCCAGCCTTGCATGACATCTGACCCATTTTTCATATAGCTCCTGATTCTCTTATCTTGGACAAGACAACAACACCTGAGGCAACATGTGTATGCCCTTTAGGCCATGGGCTGTTTACCTGTTTATAATGGCATACTATTTTATCTCCAGCTTCTGTATGGCTTTCCAGACCATTTTTCCATACTGATCTGAGCTCTGATGAAATTGTATTATATGGAATTTCTGCTGTCAAAGGTCCATGTGATATGGAATCTTGCCTTTTGAAATTACTTTTGCTGTTGTTTTTAACTGTGCTGAGGCCTGCTCAATTGTAAATTCATAGATGTGGATAGCTAGGTCTTCTACAGCATAAGTCAGAGTCAGACATCATAGAATATTCTGAGTTAAAAGGGGTCCACAAGGATTATCAAGTCCAACTCTTAAGTGAATGGCCCATATGGGGATCAAACCCACAACCTTGGCATTATCAGCATCTCCTCAGCCCCTTCTGCTGTTCATCATTTTTTGTATAAAAAATTTGTACGAGACAGCTTTAGGAGAGGCATAATTTAGTTCTTCACCTCATCAATCCTCACTCTAAATATCCACGTTCTAAAGGAGCATGAAAAGGAGAGTTGCAGTACTTAAACATTGCCAGATAACATTATCCCCACTGGTTTCACCTTTTCCATCAATCTGTTTCTTCACTGCTGGCTCTACTTCCCTGTTATTTGGCAGTCAGATGTCTGAATTCTCCTGAAGTGTGGCTCATTTTCTGAAGACAGTATACCTTCAATTTCCTGATCACAGACGTTGTCAAATTGCCTTCCTAGAAATAAAAGTAGCAATTAATTTTGATTATCCTATTACTACAAAGAACAGACCTGGTTCAAACACTGCTGTAAGTTCACCATGTCTTTTGCAGACTTAGCTTTTGTGAATAAACTGTACACAATCATAAAATATTGTTTTCCATATTTGCTTCTTACAACCTGACTTAGCCCAAATCATCAGCTTCTTCTTAGAGGAGAGCCATCAAGTCATCTGGCCAGACTGTACTGGACCTCTTTTTCTGAAACAGAAAGGGACTGTGACATGCTGATAGACTCTTATTCCAATTCTTAGAAAATAGCAGCATTGCACTCTGAAAAGTGTGCTCTGCTAAGTGTGTCTGCTTTAGCAGCAGCTTCTAAAAAAATTTGCTCCCCCTTTAACACCACAGCACTAGAGTGTCAGTATACTTTGGAGATATGAACATAGGAACAGTTTGTGCAACAAGATTTCTTTCAAAGGGTTCTTTTGTATCTGCTGAACTTCATATGCACCTTGCAACCAAAGGCTCTGGTTGCAAAGTCACACAATTCCACACCATAAAACCCAGCACCTTTTCTAAGCTAAGTTATACAGTTTTCTTTTCAGGTAAGGCAGCATACCCAATGTGGTGCTGGATGTACAGCATTACTCTTTTTGAGTTTCTTTCTGAAGCATTAAGTCCTGGATGTAACTCCTCTGTTGCCTGTATTCCACCTCAGGACCTAGTCTCAAACACTCATCCAGGAGTTATTACAAAATACCATCTTTGTATTCTTGGTCCTGGACTAACTCTTCTTTGGCTTTAGTCAGATTTTATGAAAGAAGAAATGAAGGTTTCCACTCTGTAAAATTAGTTAGTTGTCCTCTGTTAAAACTTGCTTCTGCAGCTTATGTTTCACTACTAGCCTTCTCAAAATTAGTTGTTTGAATAGTAGATTCAAATTTACACAAACTCTCTTGTCAGCTGAAAGCTCTTCTTGTCCCTTCTAATGTGTGCTAATTTTAAAAGGTGGGGGTTTGCATGGGTTACTAGGGAATTCTGCATGAGCTACTCCAGGACAAATGGATGGGAGTGCTAATTTAACATCAATGTCCCCATCAAAGTTCCTTACTCAGAATACAGAGGCCTGCAGTTCATGTGCTCCTTCTGTCACATATTATTGCCAAAGGTTTCTATTTTGCTCCTAATTGGCGTGCTTCAAATTCTAAAGATAAATTATCTTTAAATCTTTTGGCAGCCTGTATCCTCACCCTAACGTCTAGTCTTAGATTTTCATTGTAAAACATTTTGTTAAATGTTTGGTTTTTTTTTTAAATCCAGAAAGATTATTAGTCTTGCTAGGATTGCATTGTAGCTTTCTCTGCAACTCAGCTCAAATAAAATACTTCAACTATATTTATGAAACTATTGCAGAGTTGTAAATATGAGCAAGGAAAACTCCTCTTCTCAAGTACAAGCTTATTGTCTCTTTGGTTTATGGAAGACTTTTTTCTTCAATGCAGACAGAAAAACTTGTGCAAACGTAAGGCAACAACATCATTTTGACAGAAGATAATACCATTTTCTAGTTAATGTATACTACAGTTAGAAAATTTCATTCTGAGTTCTTAGGGTGGATTTTTGCCCTTGAGTCTGAGAATGTTCTTTTTTCTTGCTAAATGGAAGCATTTTCCTGTAGTTAAATGCATTTCTGTGGTTTAAACATCCTTCAGATTAAATTTGTGAAAATAAAAAGGAATATTTTGTTACATTCCCAAGTTATAGATTAGTGGTAGATTACTCAGTTCAATAATGTAAACAACAGTTTTGTAATTTATTTCTCATCTTAAAATCAGTTTGTTTAATAAAAAAACCCTTCCTGCTCTAAATCAAAGTACTTAAAATAGATTTGTCTAGTTATAGTTATTACAGTGTTTTTGGTGTCATTATCTGTCCTACATTTTCACTGACCATTTATTAAATAGAATGAAATCTTTGCTTCCATTTTTTCCAGTTTACAGTTTATGTTGAGATCTGAAATCCTTATATGAGTCTAGAAACTTAAGCCTGATCCTCATCCAGTAGAGCTACACCTGTTTATCCTCACCTGTAAGCATGGTCTTGTCTTCTGATTTTTGTATCTTCAGCCTGCCCATTAGCAGCATATTTTATTTAATATGTAAAGTAAATAATACAGGCAGACTCCAGGAAGCAGCATAGTGGGAGAAAGGAAAGTGTAATCTCACCAACATAAGCACTGCAGCTGTCACTGCCTTTCCAGTTTTCAGCATGCAGACTCATTCTTTTGTTCTTCTTCCAATTCTTCTGAATATTTTGTCTAGAAGTCTTTTTCCCAAGTTCTTGCAGGTATGAAGATAGTCCTTGGGATATTGGGTTTTTGGTTTTGGTAGGTGTTTTGGTTTTGCTTGATTGCTTTTGTTTGGTTTTGGTTTTTGTTTCGTTGTTGTTTTAGTTTGTTGCTGTTTTGGTTTGCTGCTTTTTTAAAAGGGAATAACACTGGAAAAATGCATGACATCTCACAAGGCCTGGCATAGACACATGCCAGATCCTTTAAAATAAGGTGTGCAGTACTTGGGAATGAGGAAAAAGTGGAAGAAAAATAAGAATTTTAGAAAGAAATATTTCATAGTTCCAGGAGAGAGTACCAATACTAAAATGTCTCCATATTTCCATTATTCCTTGATTCATCGTTTGCTTAATGGAGTATTCTGTGAAGCATTCCATCATTTTGGTCACTTGGAGAACAATTAAGGCTATGCTATCGTGGAAGGAAGTACTAAGACATGAGACTGATGAATATATTGGTGACATACTTAGGGAGAAGTCACAACATACCACGCTGCTAATACATAATAATATCATCTTTGTTGGGAATCAATAGTTCTATTCAGTGCTTCACAATATTAACATTTCCAACCTGTGAAAGGAGAATAAATAATTTGTATTTTATTGCAAATATAAGTTTTTCAACTGCATATCACTATGTTGTCTTTTCTCCTTCACAATATTATACAAAGTGTCTCGTCTCTGGCTGAGGATCATGACTAAGATAGAGAAACAGCAAATAAAAAGCTACACCTGCTCTTTCCAGTGCTGACTTTGACACTAGATGTTTATTAAAACAGCCCTTAAGTTGTGCAAATTCCATGCTAATGCCATCTGTAACATTATTTGTAAAAAATAAAAACAAACCCATAATTTCCCAAGATGAGCTGTGCAGTGTTTTAGTGATGCTTTTAATGTTACTGGGTTTGTTTGCTTTCTAATAATTAGATGTTGCCAACACAAAAAAAGTTATTGAGTGTATCCACAGATAATTTCAAGACATAAACTGATCACCAGCTGGAATCATGAAGAAATTTATAGTATATTATTACAAAATTGGGTACACAACACAGGTTTTATTACCCTGTCCAAAGATTTTGGCATTGACCTGTGGTAGAGATAGCGCCAACTGGATGGACCTACTGGCTTCTTCTGCTGTAGCATTTGCTTTGTGCATCTGCTTATGAATTATGGGATGCAAAAGTATCACCTCTAGTAAAATGGCCATCTCTCTGCCCTCTAATGCAAGTTTGCTAATGGTGCAGGACCCATTGGCCCAGTCTCCCTCTTACACATAGCCAATGTTCTTTCCTCCAGTTCAGAAAAAATGCAACAATATTCATCTGATCTCCTGGTATGCTTCTAGACATTTAGTTGCTATCAGGTAGGATTAGAGGGTGTGGCCTTCCAATTTAGTGCTTTATTGTGTTGCCTCTTGTTTTTTTGAACTATAAGAAATTAGTAGACTAAGTGTAAAAATGAGTGGGGAAGGAAAGGTGGAGTTGATACGACATAGACATCCCACATAAATGCACCAGTTCGGAGAAGAGATTCCAAAACGAGTATTGGATTCAGATATCCATATTTGGAATACAGAACTCTTACAAGAAAAAGTCAAAGACATTCTGCAGTTTGCCTGAGTTCACACTCACAAAGGATTTTCTAAGACATAAGCTGTGGCTCCTTGCTACCTGTCAAATGAGTTTATAATAAGAGGATTCAGAGACAGTTTGCAAAGTTTGGTCATTCTTTTATGATATCAAAGTCCAATGTTTTTCAGATCAGTATGGAACTCCCAGAAGCCTTTTCATGTAAGAAGTAACTAACATCTTTGGGTAAGGGGTAGTTTGAGTGGGGCAGTTCACTGCTGTATAAAAATCTCTGAGCCAGTTAGGGTTCTGAGAGAAATAAAGGATTATTACAGCGCATCTCTGCAAGGATAATTGACCTTGGGTATTCTACACTGATATCCAAACTAACACTAGTTATTCATATCTTGCCTGTCATCTAGAAACAACACTAGGAATATGGCCTAAAACTATGATAAAATTGTGTTTAGACACAATGTAAAGTGACAATCCTTAAGTCAGAAGATAAGCTATTTTGACTTGGAGGATAAATTTGGTCTGTACATAGAATACTTCAATATTTTTTTTTTCTATAAGTTTAAGCAGGTGTAAAGATTTGTGGAAGAAGTCTTTGGCTATCATTGCTTTGTTAGTTTTCTTTGTCTTGTGGTTTTTTGTTGTTTTTTTTTATGTGAAGTAAGATATAAAAACAATGAGATAAAGGTTATTGCCCTGTTCTGAGGGTTTTTGAAATTCCATTCTGAATGTACTTGGGAGAAGTTTTAATTAACTCTAGTCTTGAAGGTCCTCTATATTATCTTATTCAGGCTTCCCTTGAAACCATAGCATTTGCTGCCCCAGGTAGTTTACACTTCAGAACAAGGGATACTTTTGTTTTTACTGCTGCAGAGGAGCACAATGTGAATTTTTAATGGAACCTACTTGCTGTCTCCTTTTCCTTACTCTGGGTTTCAGGGAGAGAAGAGAAGGTGACGGGAGTAAAAAACATGTTCAGAAGAAAAATAGAGTAACCATCAATCAGGTAATATCTGCAGCTATCTCCTAAGGGTAAAACTGGTGTGGTTCTGTTATATCTCATTTCAGTAAGGGCTGGCATGAAAAGAGGCTAAAAAGAGACTAGAATACAGGAGAGAGAGAGAGGGAGAGAAAGAGGGGCAGAGAGATTTAATCAGACTGACTGACAAAGTTAATATATATTCTCTATGAAAGAGAAGTCTCCAGGGTCATGGTTTCAGTGTTGAACAAGAACTCTAGAAAGTTTAGAGAGCTGGATTGAGTCAGAATTGATTTTTCTCTGTTTACTACATTCCCCAGGTGAAAAGTTAATGAACCAAGGCTAAAACATAAAAAAGGGGTAGGTTACTTGGAAGGGTGTGATAAAAATATCATCCAGGTAAATCAGAGATGAACTTTCATGCTCCAGAGTAGGCACCTCACTAACCACAAATAAAGAGAAAGGAAAACTGTTCTGACAAAGCAGAGCATGCTCTGTGATGATATGCTATTCCAACCAGAAAATACATGGCACTCTCAAACAGTGTAAGTGCACACAGAAACCTCTTCACCTGCAGAAGAGCAGGTGTTTGACTGCAGCCTTTTGACAGATCCATGGAGCCTGAGGTAAGGGAGTTAGTGTCAGAATTACACTTTCTATGGAGAATTGCCAGAAGTCACAAGTCTGGTCTGTTAATTGGGATTGAATGTGAGGAGACTGAGCCTCGCTGGCCCTGTGAGATCTGTCTAACAAGGATGATAAGAAGTTACCTCCCAGCACTGCCTCTTCTCGACCACCCCCAGCAGGGACGCTGCATGAACACACACGGCTGGTGGTGGGTGGCAATTCATGTTTTCTCCTCCCAGGATTAAACAGGGAGCAAGTCTTGGATGTACCCTTCTTTGAGTCCCTGTTATAAAGCCTTTTCTTGTTTTTTTTCCAGCAAAGAAAATGGAGCAAGTCTAGCTGACTGCTTTTATTGTCCCACCCTTTTATCACAAAACATATGGAGCAACTTTTTATCTTAGTCTTTTTTGGATCCAGAAAGAGTGAAGAGAGCAGTACTGTTTGGTTAGAACTGAAAGGGGTCATCTGGGATGCTGAAAATAAGCACCAAAAAAGTTACTGACAAGCTCATATAAATATTTTTCCAAGTTTCTCTTTTTTTTTTTTTTTAATTGAAGAAAGAAGACATTGAAGAAGACATCACTGGGAAAAAAAATTCAGAAGCAGAGTCAAAACTAGAGAACATGAACAGCTCAGGCTCTCTCCCAACTCATGTTGCAATATGCTAGTGGATTAAGTGATTAAAAAGAGACACACACTCCATAGCCTGGTGGTTAAAACATTTATGCACAATATTAGGCTCACAGTATTGAGATTTTAGTGTGTGACTATGGTTTATCTGTCTCTCAAATTTTTTCTAAAAATCTTCAGCAGATTCGCTTCCACACTTGAGCTGGACTGAAACTATTTCTTCTCATCAAAATTCTAAAATTATTCTTTGGATAAAAAGATGTTTCCTTTTGAATTTTAGATTCCTTTTTAATTTAGACAAAAGTGCAATGCTAAGCTTTTTACCTCAGACTATGACAGAAGAGAAACTGAAAGTAAATCTTAGTTATTTTACTGCTACCTCTGGTATTCATATTCCTTTGACTTTTCACTGGCTAGTGCAGTTCACTTAAAATGGCTTTAGGATACCAGTCAAAACTTCAGGAATTGATTATGGGAAAAATGATGAAGCTTCTCAGAGTAAGACAGAACAAAATGAAACACTGGGGCTCTAATGCTGCTATATTTGCCCATATGAAATACAAGTCAGCACCATAGTTTGGCCATTAGAAGCCCAATGCAGGAATTAAGAAGTATATTGGAACATGTAATGAAATATTAAATGTGCCAGTTCTCTGAGCACTCAGATTACAGAGCAATGGCAAAACCAGTTGCATTGAGCCAGCTGCATACATCAGGATTTCCTTCCTTTGATGGAAAGCTGCAGAAGTTAGACCTACAGAAAATATTCTGTCCTCAAAGAAAAACACAAAAGTCTCCCATTCCTTCCTTTTTTCAAATTTAATTTTGTTTTATATCTTGGTGTCAGTAAAAGTGATATCTGCAAAATCACCCATGAAGGCTTGCAATGGAAAGCTCATCTGTCAGTAGATATGTCTAACCATACATGCAACACACATGTGTAACACACAAGATACTCAGAGAATACTGCCTTTTTTTAACTAACCAACCACAATTTTAAAAAATAATTTTAAGTCTATATTGTGACAGTTTGTTTTATGATGTCATGCCTGGGCAATTGCAGAGCCATAATTGCATAGCTATGACTCATTGCAAACCAATCAGTGCAGTCAGTTTCCTAATGCTATTTTGTACTATAACATTGTTATTGTAAAGGCAGGAATTCTTTAATCATCAAATTGAATGACTGCCAAGAGCTCATTTTATTGACCATTAAACATGCTTCTGTTTAGAAGAAATGCTACAACATCAATGTTTCCAATAGCAGATTTTTTTCTGTAGTGTTTTTTTCATAGGATAATCTGCAACAAAATGATAGGTCAAAGCAATGTTTATAATTTGTAAATGCACAAGACATTAAAAAAATTAAGATCCTAATCCAAACTTTACTCACTTCTCAGGTAGCACTACTTTTGGGAAAAGGTATTGTATCAGACACCAAGTAAGGAAACAACAACACACATATTTTCATTGAGAAACCCTAGAATTTCTCAAATATGAATATTTCAAATTATAAAAGTTATATCTGCACCTGAACACCCCTGTTGAACATCTTTTGATATTTGGCACCTCTTGCCAATTAAAATACAATTTTAAGTAAAGCCCTAGTCTTAGAAAACTAAACTGAAACTGCTAAATTTGATGCTGAATTGTGGGAACAATTTTTAGTAATGATATTACAGTTTCCTCTCACTGTCAGAGGATTCCATGGAAGGCATAGTGTGATGTTGTTTTACTCAAAGAATAATTTTCCACCCAACTGAAAAGAGGTATCTTTTTGGCAGATGCTTCAATGATCTGAAAAGTGAGATGAAGTAAAATTATATAGAAAGCAATGCTCAGTTTAGTGGCAAAATGGTGGGTTGGCTCCCAATTTTTGGGAAATCTTTACAAAACCTTGTGCAAGTACTGAAATATTTCTACAGCTGGAGTTTCTGAGAACACTAGTGGACCCATTCAACAAAAAATTACCCTATTTAGAAAAATACTTTCTCTTTAGACAGCAAGAACTTGAAAAAAAATTAATTATATTACCTTTTATCCTTAAACACACAGCAAGTCTAGAGTCTATAGGAATAATCTCACTGCCTTGACCTGTCAGTATCAACTAATGATTTTCTTCTGTTTGTTCTTTTCCTTAAATTTATCAAGGAAAGGGTGCACAGAGTAAAATTATAAAAAAGCCTTTTCCTAAGACAGCAAAAATATTGAAAACATCCGTTTGCAGCTCTATAAACATCTGTAGAATCATTATGATATTTGTCACTAAATAACCAATGCAATCAATGATAAAGAAAAGAGAAACAGTGCAGTCCAATAATGTATTTTAAAACGATTGTGCTTATACAACAAAACAAATTTGATTATGTGAGTCTGTAAACAAGCAGAGGTTTTGTCATTTTACCAGTTAGCAAGGTGATACACCCTTTTTAACTGTCATGAAAAGTAAAACAGGTATTATTAGCAGTAGGGAAACACAAGACTTATCAAGAAAAAGAGAAAACATTTGGATGCTTGAAGAGAAAGGAGAGAGCAAGACACAGAAAAGGAAAGTGTTCCTGTGGCATAGATGTACTGACAAATGTATCCATAGTTTAATGCAGGTGTGACACACAACAGCAAACCAAGAAAAGGCCCAGTGTTTTCCGTTGATTAAACCAATCTTTTGGAATGAAAGTATCAGTTCATTATCAAGTTGGCTAACAGACTTGGCCAGTTCACCTTGCAGGTTAGGTGCTAGCTATATTGTGTATTACTAGCATTTATGGGCCCACAATTAGGTGATGCTGGAAGTAGCTTTTTGTTTGGTTGCTCTTGAGTGAATGCAAGCACCTCCATGGAAGAGTACCTGGTGCCTTAGACCATTTCTCCTTCTTATTTCCCCAGGAAATAAGGCATAAAGAGAATAATACTTTGGATCTCTGTGAATAAGCCAGTACTGGTTTCTAAATCATCTAGAGGCTGTCCTAAAAGCCCAAAACAGTTTCCTTTTATAAATGAACTCAAAAGGATTCATTTCTTGTAGCTGAGCATACCCTGTGTCTGGGTATCCCAGCACTCTGCACCCTAGCAGACAACTGCCACTAGAGTGCCTGAATGCAGATGAAGAGCTTGGTCATCAGATATAAGTTATAGAGCATGCCAGGTTACCTAAAACATTTAAAGAATCCATTCAAGCCTGTTCAATTGTATTGTGATATCTGGCATCCAATTTCCTGTAATTTCACCCGTGTGAACTGGGGAAAACACAATTCCAGATAAAGATACATTGAAAAGCAATTGTGTCACATCAATGGCTGTGTCACAGGATGCATCACTGACTTAGGAGTAATAAAACTTTCTATCTTTCCCTTTAGCATTGCTGATGTGATTATGTTCTCTCCTTGCCTTGTAAGCCCACAGACAGCTGTCAATTGCAGACAAATGAAACTGCAGATATTCACTGAAATATCCAGAGGACCATTTTCTCAAATGTAGAAAGAATATTGTCACATTACTGAGTGGAGCAGAAGCTGGATGAGCAGTATGGACAATGATTGTATGGCTCTACTTCTTACAGCACTTGTCACTGCTAACCTTTCAGGAAAGGGACCAATAAAGGAATGGGATCCTGCCAGCATTCTTAGAATAAAGTCTTTTTATTAGCACACAAACAATCTGACAAGTAAATATGGCAAGAATTTGTGAAAGACTTGTCTTAAAGAAGGAAACAATCCTTGCTCTACTAAAAGAATTGAATAAGGAGATTGGTTTGTGTTTTGCTAGCTGCTGTTGTAATTGCAACTGTTTGACCAAAGATTTTATTGCAAGTGGTGACTGAGCAGAAGGAAAAACAGCCAAGAGATAGAAGTGTACAACTGAGTCAAAATTAAATGGATGAAGAGCAACTACTCAGAGATTTCAGTGTCCAAGCAACCCCAGCCACAGCAATCAGCAAGCAGCGTATTTCAGCAGAAAGATGTTTTTTTCCTCCCCCATTAAAAGATAGTCCTCAGGAAAGAAAACAGGCATTACTCTGAGGAGCCTGAGCACACCCATGGGCACTCTTGCCTTGACCAGCCCAGCCAGCCCCTCTGAGACCTGTGAGCTGAGGGGCTGTGTGCAGGCTCAGATCAAAGCACCCACACCTGTCCTGGGATGTGCTCCTGCTGCTCCTCACTTGCTCTGTGCTTTTCTACTCTGATCTCGGGCCAGGTTTGTGACCTGTCATTTGTTTGAAGATTACAGGGTGTTAGATGGACCCTGTCCCTGACTAAACTTTGACAAAGGCTCTGCCCATGCTGGGGGTCACCCCCAGCTCCCAGCTCAGGGCTCCTAATGAGTCTGTCCCACTCTCACTGCTCTTGAACTGGCAGGACAGGGTGCAAGGAGAGCAAGTCCCATCTTCTTTTTTGTCCTCCCACCGAAAACTCTCTTGCTGCAGCAGCTGTGTGCATGTTCACATTAGAGCAAGTACACAGAGGGATATATTTGTGTATAAAGTACAGCGTGGTGGAGTTTGTGGTGGACAATGGCCAGTGGAAACAAGAACAAAATCTGGAAACAATGATGAGTATGCATGTGGCCCCTATGACATCATGAATACAGCTCAGAAAACTCCAGACCTTGAAGGCAGTTCCTGGTACAAAAGGAGGACAAAACCAGTTAGCAAGTGCTTTTTAAAAAAGGAAGACAGTGAGATTAGGAGAAGCTGTCCTAAAATTAGAATAAATTTGATTTTATAAATGAGCACTTTCAAGACAACAAAAATTCCTCATGACTAATGGGGCCAGAAGGAAAGTCTGCAAAGAAACACCTCAGCCTGACTTCAACAACAAGAAAATGCTGAGGCATGCAACTGAAAACTCTCTGATTAACACTAACAGGTCCATCCACAGAGCAAATCCAGGAAGGAAAGTTGTGAAATTATGTGCGTGCATGCATGCAAACAAGGGTCTGAAAAAATGCAGAAATATACTAGTCAAACATCAAAAGGGGTAAACATTGTCACCCTGTTCCTAACAGGAGTAATTAGAGCTGGCAATGTCCAGGAAGATTATATGCTTCCTTTAACATTCAACTCCCTTGGAAAGACAGCTTCCAGCACTGTTTGTCCTCCCAGAGTGACTGGTTATGTTTTCAACCAATGTCATCCAACCATCACAAGACATGTCTAAGTTAATGAGGGGAGGTTGTCTTTATTTACTTCACATAGATCTTTTTCCAATGTTTTAATTTTACTTTTGAGTCTTGTATGGACTTAAAATTATGTACTCTGTTTTGCACATTCAGATAAATATTTTCAGAAGTTATCCTCACAATGAATTCATTAAGATCCAAGGAGAAATAGATAACATGAAAGGACCTGTCAACAAAGTTTACAAAAAATCAAAATACAAACCTACAAAAATGCCACCTCCAGCACAGCATCCCAGAGCATCCACACTGTAGATGGTTTCCTGTTAGAGGAATTACATTATCTAGTTTCAAAAGGTTTCGCTGCATGGATAGAGTAAAAGATTCTGTTAACCACTAGTAACAAAAGAAATTAATCTGAAATTTTGAAGGAGTCTGTGACAACCCTACCAGTAAATAAGTAGGCCTGTCATATTCCTCATTAGTTTTTTTTTTTTTCCAAATATCTCCTTAAAATGTTTAAAATTAACAAAAATTTGCAGTTTAAGAGAGAAGATCTAAAGTTACTAAATTGTTCATTCAGTTTTCCTAATTATAGCAAACCACTTCAAGACATAATCTGGGGATTTTTAAGAAAAACCTACAGGCAGTTTAAAAAAATACTGAATACTTCATCTAGTCACAGTTGCATAGTTATGTAAACACAAATGGCTACATAAAGCTGCACACAAGCTGGAAGATTCGTTATCCAGACATTCAATTTTAGCATGAAGATACTGTTTGAGGTGTATTTTAGGATAGGCCAGATTAAAACCAGAAATGCAGGCTTTCTGAATGCCTGCAAAGCAGCCTTTAGAAAGCCAGTGTGTCCTGCTCTTTCACATCCACCAGGTGAAGCTGGACTTTCTCCTTGCCAAGTGATATCAGCTGTTGCCATCTTGTTCCTCCTCTGTACCTTCCCCACAGACGGCGTGGCAAGAATCAGGATTTTTTCTTCTGTGGTATGCCATTAGAAAGTTTCAGACTTCACTGACCACCCAAAGGCTGTTTTCTCTCTGCCCTGCTGTTATGCAGCCAGGACAGCCTGTCCTGATGCTTTTTCAGCAGGGTGAGCAGCATCTCTGCCTGCCAGAAAAGTAACCATTGAAAATGGACCTTACATCTGTGCCTGCTCTTTGTGGCTGGCAGCCAGAAACCATTAGTAATGGCTCTGCTATGAAGCTGGGGAAAACCAAGACTTTCCTACTTGGTGTCTCAAAGGTCTGTTCTGCTCTTTGCTCATATTAATTAGAATATGTTTTAGTTACATTTAAAACCCTGCATAATAAGCACACTTGACACCAAACATAGGTAAACAGTGTTAATGCTGTCTGAGCTGTTCTTTGGGAGGAACAAAGGAATTTTTAGAACCCTTCCAGCAGTCTTTAAGGCTTATACGTACTTTGTAATAGCAACTTGCTTTTAACATTTTTACTTATAATGTATCTATTCTCAGCCTGCTGCACAATTTCATGGGAATAGAAAAGCAGGGCAGAATGGAATGCTCAACTATCCCATGTTACCAAAAGGACAATAGGTAAGTAAAGAACTAGTAGTGAAGGTAATAACATAGACTTCTGTTTTTACATTGTTTCTGCACCCCACTGAACTTCATCAGCTCCTGCCCCCCTCCTCAGAAGTCCTTTGTAGCTCATCATCAGATTTCAGGGTAGAGCCCAAACCAAACGTAATGATTGTTATGATGTTCAATATTTATTTATTGAATCTCTTTTCAGTACAGAAAACTTAATTCAGGGAGATTTCTTTTGCCTTCTCCCTCTTGCCCAATACTCTACTTTTTCAAGCAAGCAACTTCAATCTGTTTTTCTAAATCTATTCAGGCAGCTGAGAAGCTTGAACCTTCTTTTTCCATCCTGGTGAAGTGTCTAATGACCTCTGGGTTAGACAAATCATAAGGGGAAAATATGAAAAACTCTGTGTGACAACTAAGATCTGAAGCCTTTAGTCTAAAAAAACAATTACTCAAAGATAATTGTCCTGTCTGTTTGTATACAAAACACTGTCATTCTGAATGTCTTTTAAAGTTTTGGGTAACCACACATTTCTCAATTGTATAGATGATACTGTAAAGTTTGATTTAATGATTTCTTCTCTTTCTATTGAGACAGGAGAAAAATTTGAGAAAAAAACCACAAATCTCCTTTGTGTTTTAATTACCTGAACCCATTATGTAAAACTCAGACAATTAACATTTTAAACCATGCATAGATACAACAGAGTTTTTGACACAGTTTGTATTATATTCATGTTGCACTACAGAGTAGTTTTATATTTACAGATATCTTTTTCATCACCATTTTCTTTTAAAAAGCTCAGTAAACAAGTAGTCTCTCTTCAAATTCCTAACAAAAATGAATGTCATTACACTTATTAAAAACCTCTTAAAAAACAGATCATATATGCATATAAATTAGGGAAAAAATCTCATGATGAGATATGGCAGGAGAAGAAAAATACTACCCTGAGAGTAGAGGCCTCCATTATGTTCTTCAGAGAGCAGATCAATGTGTTTTTGATGCAAACACAATACTAAGTTAGAAAGGCATAAGTCCTGCAATTGACTTTGCACAGACAGATTCAGCTTCCCTCTTGAAACATCATTGGTTCCAATTAACTCCCACGTGGAGTCAGTCCTTGACAATGACCACACTATAAGGGCCTGGGTCCTTCTCCATTAAACTCACTGTGAGTTTTGTCAGTTGGTTTTAAATCTGAGTCTAAATGCAGATAGATAAGAAATTAAAAGTAGCTTGAATGCATTTCTGAATTAAAATACTTTCTTTCAGTCATTGCAAATAAAGACAGCAGCATACATCCTTTAAAAATTCATTCTTTGATGTGATGGGAAAGTAAATAAAAAGGAATGCAAGAAAAGCATACATCCTAACTGCTTGAGTTAAACTAGAAAAGGGTGTGGGGGTTACATGCACTGCATTACACCTTTATATGTCCACTCATTTTCATTGATAGCTTTGTACATTTACAGTATAACTGAATGTTAATTAAAGTCAGTCAATGCCATTGAAACAATTACAGGTTCCCTTTTGGACTTAAATGTTCCACCACTGAACAGTTGCAATTAAATGCAATTAAGTTTTCTGTTTACACAGGTTATATTTCTTGACACTATAATTTTTATGGCTTTAGAGTGGAACACTGATGACAATTCTTCCTTTAATAGGAATTAAGGGACTTTTTCTGCATTTATCTTGTCTTACAGGCATTGATATCTGCTCTCTGTAAACCTGGATCTCATGAGAAGACCTATCCATTTCAAAAGCTTGTTAACACCAATAACTTCCTTTGATGAAGCAAAGCAGATAACTTTTTGAAAGCTAAGAACAATAACAGATGTAAAAAAACATGTAAATATTTCAGTGTCTTTTATTAATACAAATTAATTTTTCATTTTTATATTTTTAAATTGCCTAATTTTTAAGACTGTTAAGGCAAGAATATTACCTTCACCTGTGTTTGCTCCAAAGAATAAATATGAGATACATCAATGAATAAAAGATAATATGGTAAATGGAATATCCATACTGACTATTTTAAGATTACTGTATTCCAGAAATCTTACTTCCTCTTTTACCCTTAGACTGCTCTTAAAGAGTAGTGACTTTTTCTTTCAGTAGATAGGCCAAAATATAAAATTAATACATCTATGTACTTGCAGGCACCTTTAAAATAGTATTTGTAGGCATTGTCTGCAATGGACAGTTGCCAGAGTAGAAGTGCTGTCATTCAGACAAGGATGTAACTGACCCTGCCTGAGACAGAAATTGACCAAGGCTTCCAATGCCCTGATCTTATTTCTCTTCCTTTTGCAAAATACTTATAGTTAAATTTCTCATGCTATTCCTCTATGCAGGCTAACTTTTCTGGAAGGTGTTCCTAAACCAAGTGAGCCATTTTGTTTGGTTATTGAGATGGGTCTTATCTTTCATTAAATCCAAGTATTCTTTTTTTTTCAGCTCTGGATAACATTGCTATTTTTCCAAAATGTGATTTTATTCAAATGTACTTTAAGAACTTTTTGTCTACCTTGGAAAATCCATGCAGATTTGGTCAGTTCTGATGTTTCTGATAAGTTTCAGTTTTATATGTTCTTGCTGGAGGTGTTTTCAATTTTAACCTCTGTACATTTCAGACAAAAGTTATTCTTCTTTAACTTCATCAAGTCCCTGGTGATACTGAGATTGTGTATGCCTGATACTAACGGAGCAACCACACAGGTTTCCTCCAGCAATATGCTCCTGGATTTCAAACAAACATTGTCTGCAATAGCTGCTCTCAGATGCACAGGACTAGCACAAGACCATCAGCAAGGAGAAATCTGAGAGCTTTTTCACCTCCAAATTAGAACTACTTCTCTGAGTAGGACCCAAACAAGAAAAAAATAGGAGGACTCTGAAAACAGAAAGAGCAAATCGTTCAATAGGCTTTGTAGAAGTTTGCTGAGCTCACACAAGGATTCAGACCCCAGAGGGAAAGGGAAGCCAGGCTGGGTGAGAAGGAAAGGAGGAGATCAAAAGAGGAATCCATGTGCACCCACAGGGAAGTTCTATCCCATGCAAGGACATAGTAACTCTTGTAAAAAACTGTCATAAAATAGGCAAAAACTGACTTTTTATGAACCTGGATCTTGAGCATTAGCCTCTGTTGAGCTTGAGCCCTTCTCTCATTTCACCAAATAAACTGTTTTCATGAAATTTATAAGAATGGAACACCTCTGAGAGCCTTTCCTGGTGAAATTCAGTTGAGATGAATCCTGCTATTATGAACAGGGCAATAATGTTGTGAATAAATAAACCTCATCTCCTTGTAAGTTGTATGAGCGTTAGTAAACCCAACCAGGCAAAGGAGGACAAAATTAATGGTGCATTGGGCCCTGGGATTCCAGTAGTTCCTAAAATTTAAGTTCCTGACTTTTCAATTTGAATAATGTTTAATGCAGCAGTTGTTCGTGCTTCATTTGTAATGCACCATCATTTTGAATTTTGAATGCATTAGCCAGATTAAAATGAACACTTATTGTTAGTGGCACAAATCAAACTTCTCCAACTACTAATCTCAGATGGAACAGACATAGGCCAGCCTTCCTAACCCATCCCTCATGGTTTGCAGTGGGATGCATTATTTGTTTGCTGCCTTTATTACACGCAATATTCTCTTGGAGAGGCAGGTTGCAAATATATGTTCTATGTCAACCACATGAAAAATATTTGCTGTGTGTTTTTACTTGCGATTGAACTCCCTGGAGGATAAGACCTATGAGATCAAGCAAACTGAAAGAAGTCATAAAAATGGTGCCACACATCAACACCCTGGTAATACACAAAGGTTGTCAAAGCTGGATGCACCTGCAATATCAGTCAGGAGAAGGGAGGCTGAAGGGTGGCACAGCTGGTGCACACAATTCAGAATATGGTCCACAGAGCCTGGGCTAGTGAGGGCTATTTCTTTATTCCCTGTCATATAAATTTGCCTTGTTCTTGTGCTTCTGTCTCTGAGAATAGGATGAGGGACTCCTTTAGATGAGGGTAAAAAAGTACTGCTTAAAAAATGCTTTAAGGAAAATTAAAAAGGGATTTGCCCACAACTCTAAAGCTGCAAGTTGGACTGAGAAAACTAAAAATGCCTCATTTTGAGAAGGTGAGACATCTTATATTTTTACCACAAATAAACTTGGCTTGGAGTGGTAAAATATGTACATTATGATGATTTTGCTAACTATTTTAAGAGATATATAAAAAGATATAGCTAAAGAGATAACTATATAGTTATATAAATGTAAACTGTTCTAAATGAAGTTCAAGTAGAATACAAACTGGAATATGACTTTAAATAATTTATGGAGACAATTTTCATGAAATATTTGTTCTGTATGCTACTGAACAGCTGTAGTCCACCTCCAATACTATTGTCTTTGACCATTTATCAGCATCTAGATTACACAATCAACAAAAATAACCAAAGATTATTGATGTGAATATCAAGGCATTATTATCAGAATCACAGCAGACGCTTGCCCATTTAGTTAAGGATTTTGCATTCATATTTTAAGGACAACTGTGTTTATTTTTTTGTTAAATAAACATGAGAAGTCAAAAATATAATTGCAACTTTGAAGAACTCTTTCAACTACTTCAAGACATTGTGCTTCTACTGAAAGAGTAGATTTATTACTATACAAAAATATTGGAGAAGAATACATTGGGGATTATATAAATTCCACATTTATCCCCTCTTCAAGAACGAGCAAATGTCAAGTGTCAGCTACCCTATTCTCATCCATTAGCTCACGGGGTTCAGAACAGAATGGACTTTGGAAAAGGACAGCTAGGAAATGGGTATTGACAAAGTACAATTTTAGCCTAGTATACCTAATCTCTTTAGGCTCTGTCTATAGTCAGCAGAGTAAGATAGTCTCCTATAGAGGATGACTCAGAGTAGAAACCTAATTTAGCTTGTCTGACTCATTCTCCTCAGAATGAATCAGCAGGCATTCTTGACCAACATTATGTCTGAAAATTGAAAATGCCTTTCCTCTACCTGAGCACATATGACACAGTATTCCCAAACAGAAAGAAATTTATATCCTCTACAGTACTTACTGTAACTCATTTAAAATCATCTTTTCTTCTGGAAAACACTAGAAAGGAAAGAAACAAATCAAGAAATAAACAGAAAAACAAGACAAAACATAAGACAATTAAATAGCTGGTCAAAGGGGCCTAGGTCCTTCTGGCCACAGCTGATGTAGGAAAAATGTGATCAAGTATAAACTTTTTATCACTTCAAGTTATAGGATCTATTGAATGTGAACAACAGTATACTTTTGTGGGGAAAAGCCCTAAGGATCTTTGTGGACTTGGGCAGTCCTTGATCTGACATAGTTTGGCTACACGATGAAGCTATTTAGGAAAGCTAATTTCAAGAGGGAAAAAACAGTTGTATAAAACAGCTTGGCAGGAGCAAAGGTGAGAGAAGAAAAAAATACCCACAGGTATATACCCAGACTTTCTGTATCATCATGTTCAGACTTATTTTTTTCCAGCAGAAAGAAGGGAAAAAAATATTCAAGAAGTATGGGAAAAGGTAAGAGTCACTAAGGATGATATTACACATTTTAAGGCTTTAATGATTCACAGTTTCATCAACCAGCTATGAAAACTGCATGTTAATTAGAACTGCTGACCTTGGGAAAACTCAACTGGGAAGGCAGATTTCTCTGAAAGAAAGAAAATATCCTCCAAGTTGGCTGAAGTTTCAGTAACAGAAAAAAAATTATCTGAGAACTCACATCAGCAGTTTTCAGATATGTATCATTACATATTCAAAAAAGAAATTACCTTTAAATATTTAATATTAATAACATTTTAAACATTTCTATTCCCCAGATTTTTATTTTGTCATGTTTAAAACAAGACATTAAAGTTTATACACAACCTTTCCTTCAGAATAATTTTAAAGAGTGTCGCAGGTCAGTTCATACAACAGCATTAGAAATACTGATGTTGGGGCACATTTACACAAGTGTCTTACCAAATAACTATAGTCCTAATTGCCCATATTACTGAGATTATGAAGCATTTCACACCTGTAGAGTAGTGGTGATATTCTGTTATGTTCACTGTATCTGAACTGGCTTTGGTTGCTGCTTTCAGGCAGTCAATAGCCTGAAGGTTCAAGGTAGACAGCACTTAGAACTAAGTATTTTTGCACTTTATGCTTTAGCAACATAAGTACAACTCCCTGGCAGCAGCAACTGCAAGCTAGACCTACTTGGAATAAACTTCAACATTTTTTAAAATGCTACCCTCTATTTTCCAAATAAGTTCTTTAATATCCAGCAGTCATTGCAAATCATTTCAACACACATTCGTACACACATCAGCCACCTGTTATGGGTCCTCTGCTCCTTTCTCCACTCTGTTCTCTGCCACTGCCACAATATCATCCTCCAGGCAATGTTCTCAGTGTGAAATGTGAGCAATTCCTTCTGGATTTATCTTATGGGGAGAGGAGAAGCACTCTAGGTCTGCACTGCAGAATCCCAATATTTGTATATATGCCTCATAGCATCTCACCTGTGGGGTGATGACGTTGTGTTTTTGCATAATGTAGTCACATTCTGATGCACATCATCACACCACGATGTTGCATTTCAATGCATATTCACCCCAGGAGGCCTGAAATAAAACAGTGATGTTTCTAGATGTCCTGACACCTAGGAAACTAAAAAAAAAAGTGTTTTAAAAATTTGGACTGCACTGCAAGTGTTATTGAATTCATTGTTCTCCCAGCCAATATTACTTTATGCAGTGAGCAATTCAGCCAACAGCAAAGTATGGAAGTTCACCATTAGTTAGGGAGTAATATTTTGTTTGCTTGCTTACTTTTGGCTCACTAGATTTCATAAGCCTAATAAAATAAAACAGACTAATGAGCAAACAGCAGTCAGTTTAAACACTTTGAATGATTTGCTTACCACAGATCCATTATCTAACTAATGGTTTAATCTTTGTCCTACTTCAATGTAAGCTTTGGCATAAAATCATGGTAGAGGTTTTTTCCAAGTGCTGTTGAACAGATTTCTAATAAATTTTTGCTTGTTCTTAATGGGTTACCTTTGCAGAAGTGGTATAGACTATTCCTGGGGCTGACAGAGAAGGGATGTCTGTGTTAGAAGTCAGACAAGGCTCAATGACCCTGGAAATGCATTTGTAAGCCCCAACGAAGTATCTAGCCATATGTTAAAAGAAGATGAAGGAAAGCTACATCCTTGCTCAGTGTATAGTATTTCCTTAAATGGCCTTATTAAGGTGGTTTGTTTTAACACCAGATTTGCACAGGGAGGTGAGATGGGAAGAACTTCACTGAGACCCTGGACAGTTCATAGAAGGCTTTATGGAACCAAAAGCCCTTGAAACGGCAGAAACATTGTTTTTATTCATAAAAGCAGCCCCATTGTATGCTATGCACACTGAACTTTCCTCACAAATGCAGAAACTCTTCCTAGTTCAGTCATAGACATCCTCTATACAAATGTCACTCTCTCTTCTCTGTACCTCATAGCATTGCTATAACCCAGTGTAAGGGAAAAAAAGGCAGTGAGAGGTGTGTTCTTTTCCTTAGTGTCTTCTTTGTTCTATAAAAAAGGGTTATAGCAATTTCTTCAAAATAAAATCATTTGATATTGGGAAAGTAACTGCAGCTCTGTGCTAAATGATTCTGTAACCTGGGGTTAATTAAGGGCAATGTGACAGAAGTGACTTGCAAGCATGGATACTGACCAGACCTGTAGATTTTTCATTTTAAATTTCTCTGCTCCTAAGCAAATCCAACCATATATTCAAGTTTAGTAGATGTTTCATTTTTTCTTGCAAACAGAGATTTAAAAGGACTATTTTCCTACGGTTTCCAGGACTGCAGAAGCATGTAGTACTACATGCATTGTTTACAGCCAGACACCAAAGGGAGGTGGAAGGTTTGAAAGATTTGTATAAGCAAAGGAATTGAAAAAGGCTATCAGACTTACCCATGAACTTACTCATCATAGGGCCTAAAAGAAATTTGTCTCATTCCTTTTTTTAACAAACAAACAAGCAAATAAATACAAAAACTGGACAAACAGACAAAACTCCAAACCTGCTAAGAGGCAGATTGTTGGAAAATAAATCTGCTTTGAAGTGACCAGTCCTGTTATGCAGTCTTACCAGTAAGTGAGGCAAAAAACAAGCAGGAGGTAAAGGTGTTTTACTTTAAAGTTTTACCCAACCTGTTTACAGCTCTGGAAAAGAGAGCTGTATCACTTGGAATGCCTTCACACTTAATCTTTGGATTACACAGCTTTTGACATATGTTAAGGTCTATTTCTTCTCCATGGGATGTTTCATGAAAGTGTCAGAAACAGGTATGCAGGCACTGAGATTTTCATTAAAAATCTGTCATGCCCATATGTGCTTAAAATTAGAACAGAAAATAGGGTATAAGTTATACAGTTGACAAAAAGTATGAAAGAACGGAAAAACAGAAAACAAATCTTCCCACTGGTTTGTTTGGTTTTCCTTTTAAGTGATATGATCACCAATATGATCACGTGGTTAGTGCACGTGGCTTCATTTTAATTGGTTAACATGTGCACATTAGAATTCCCATCACCCTTGAATTCTGCTGCAAATATGCCTCGACTGTTTTCATGTATATTTGTACACTATTCATCATCTGTTATACTTCTGAAATCCATGCACATGTTGCAAATAATATAATGCCCTTATTACAGCAAAAACAGCAGAGAAATATTGGGTCATATGTCCAGTAGTTCCCACTTCTTGGACAGTGAATAGAGAATACAGATATGAGTGTCATATTCAGCACTGTGCTTTTATTCATTGCAGCTTTCTTTTTTTAGACTTTACTGCAGTTCCTGTAAGGAGCTGTGTGACTTTCCCACCTCATGTTCATTTGCACATATTGAGAAAAAGCAGTTAGTAACAGTTCTGCAACCAAAACATGTAGGTTTAATTTAAAAAAATAAAGTTATGTACTGACATCCACAAAAGAAATGTGGGTTTATTCTACACCAAGCCATATTTTAGGATGACAAGCAATGACTGGACAGTGGCTGAGATTTGAACACTGCAGCAGTATCAATCAATCATGCATCAGATAAACATATTTCAAAATGTGTATTAAATACAGGTTTGAGCTCATACACACTGATGTACAGTATTTCATTCTCAATGTGTTCTTTTCCTACCAGCAGAGACTTCTTTGTTCTTCAACTGCGTTGCTTGAACTGTTTCCCTTCTGCAAAACAATTTTTGAATTTCAGAATAATTTCTTTTAAACTTATTTTTGAAAGTTGAAGTTTAGGTCAAATGCAAATATGAATATAGTTTTATCCTGCATGCATAATTTGTAGTCTTTGTGGAACTGACTCATCTGTCCTCTGTATCTGGCACTCATATGATGAGCTCTCCTGCTAAGAGTGACCTATTCATCCTTCAAATAAACATGCACAGAGGAAGAAAAACAATACGTACGGTTCCAAATAAGGAACAACATATTGTGCTTGATGTGATCCACTCATGTCAGTTCTGTCAGCAGCCTTTTGAATTAAGAGTCTCTCATTCTGAAAACATTCAGAGATACTGGGTAGTATCTTGAGCAAATCAAAATGCTGACATATCTAAATTTAACTGTTTATGACACATGGGCAGTTAAAACAATGTCTTGGATCAGCAACCTTAAGCACAATGCCTTGAATAACTAAGAAAAAGTTTGCAGAAAGTTTTTTGGTTTAAGGAGTTATGGTCTACTGGCAAACCAAAGGGTATTACTGCCTTGACTGACTGAAGCATTAATTACTTATGAATATTTTCACTTTACATATATGATCAATAAAACGTAGCAAAATTTCCAGATAATATGTTATATGCAAGAATTTACTGTTTGGCCAATATGTTCCCTGCTGTCTGCATTCAAGATTTGTTTTACTTGGTTTGCAACAGAAATCTTGTTATACTCAGTGGAAGAGTAACATTATGGATATTCACATACTATGTGCACGTTACATAGGACAAGACCTTTAGGTGTTTGAGGGAAGCATCCAGACACCAGATCTATAGAAGTCTGACCATAGCCACAAAAAAAGGGATGTGGTGTGGCTGAGTACAATTTTTCAAAATTAATTAAAAGATTGAGAACTTCTAATCAGAAAAATAGAAAACATTACAACAGCCTGTATAGATAGTCTAAGGATGATTCTAAGAGAACTTTTGAGTTAACATCTAGGAATTAAAAAATCAGACTTTTGTAGAATAAAAACGACTACCTGCAGCAAATATTGATCCCAAGAAATATCCACTTAGTATTCTTACAATCTGTGTTTCTGCCTTACAAATGCAGGTAATTAAAAGGGAGATCAGGTTTCTTTCTTTTTGGCTGTCATGTGCCACTATTTCAAGGTAAACAGATTTCCATTTCTTTCTCTTTTACAAACAAACCCTGAATCTAGTGGTCAGGGTTGGTTCATTTTATCATATTTTACAACACCTGAACACAGCTGTCTGTGTGAAATCACTGGCTGCTTTCATGCAAACTCGTAGTCTTCTGATTTTACTTTCCCTACATGGTGAAACCTTCACAGAGGTGTTACTAAGAGCATAATGAAAATATAAGGGACTGTGCAGGTGTCCCAACAGACCTAATCTGGCCAGCAGCACCTGCATTACTAACACTGTTGAATGCAATATCTAAATCAAAACCAAAACACAGTCCTGGCTTAATTCCCAGTTCTAGGGAGTGCTTATAGAACTGGCTACTGGGAGGTGGAGGGTGGAATAACAACTTTTTTTTTCCTTCAGTTGGAAAGCAGAGCAAATTTGAGCTGGAAATAAGGAGGAAAAGGAATATAGAACCCTATAATGCCATTTTTATTTAATCATTTTATAGGGTACAACTGGCAGGCTTATGTTTTGCCAGGTTGTTTTTTGTCACTTAGCACATTGTGAAAGTCTGCTTTACAGACAGACACTGTCATATAAAATAGGTTACTACATTGGAAATTTAGACAAGTAGGCTAACACTGCAATTAATTTGATCTTAAATTTTTTGTGCTTTTCCTGAGTTTCCTCTGCATACAACCCTCAGCAGTTGTTGTGGCATTGTTGGAGTTTTCATGTGTTTCATTTTGTTTTGGGATCCTCTAGTATCACATCCCACTTCCCAGTCTCACTGAAACAGCTTCCTCTGAGATTTCCTCTATCCCTTCATCCATTTGATTTTTTTTAAAAAGCAGAATATAGTATGATTTAGATGACTGATAAGAAGAAGGGTCACAGAAAAGGGCTGATGATATCTTTTCTTTTTTTAATAAGGCTGGGAAAGGATAAGGAACAGAATAATAAGTGGTAAAAATTTTATCTCTGTGGTGTGTCTGGAAATGAAATATTTTCTCTTGTCAGAAATCAAAAGTGGCTGTTGATTCAAATATGAAAAGCATTATAAGAAGACTTCTTAAATTGTTATTTTCAATTCTGTATTTGAAGTGCAATTATGTCAATGCCTGTGTTGTCACTATGGTAGAGAAAACTTTCATGAAGCCTGTGAAGAAAGGTTGGATTGAAGCCAAAAAGAGCATTTTCTTATTGTTACTGGTCCACTCTATTAAAGAGGCTGTTTAACAAGGTATTGCCTGCATAGCTCACACCAGAGAATAGCTCAGGCAAGATAATGTCTGCTGCACTGACCATGTTACAAGCAATTCAAAATGTACTGTTACGAAGGAATCCAAAGTGAGAATATTAAAGGCTCAGTCAGGAAGACTTCTTATGCAAAATACTCAACAATTTATAAAGCTAGACTAGAAATTGCTCTTTCATAGATGCTACATGTAAACTGTTGGTGTCATCTTCAAGATGACTACAATGCTGCAGCTGTAGCTAAAATTTTGGTGAAATCTTGCAGCTAGATAGTATCAAGAGTTTTTTGGGCAAGGAGAAGAGGATTTTTTGACAATGATCCCCGATGGCAAAATTCCATTACACAGAAGCAAAGTCTAATGAAAATAATTATTCAAACATAGTAGCATCAAATAAAAGGCAAAATAACTGGTTGCTGTAGCAGAGGCAGAGTCAGCCAGTGTTGGGCTATGGCTTTTGGGGAAAACTGTCTGGCTCCTGCACAGTTCTATGGTATCAGTCCAACAGAAGTTCAGATCTTTTCTCTCTTTCTGAGAATTCCTGATGGCTATTCACACAGTCTTGCCTCACTGATTAGGATAGACCATGCTCACATGGAACATCAGGTGTCCCAGCCCCTGATTCTTCTCAGTAGTGCTTGCAGCTGGAGACAACCTCTGCAGACTCTGAGGGGTTTTTAAGCTCATGCATGATGCATACATCATTGAGTTATCTGGGGTCTTCAGTTACCTTTCAGACTCACTCTCTCTAAGTATGGCAGCCAGTGCTGAGCCAAGCACAGGATTTTGAGGATATAATTTTAGTATCTTTATGAATAAATTTTTTAAAATAGTAAAACGTTTCTTTTCCAAGTTTCTATTTTATACAGGTCTTCTTGGCTTGTCTGATATTCCCTCTGGAGAAGTTTAATGCAGTGACAGGCTCCAGAAGTGTATGTGTGTGCTTACTAATACAGCCAAAGAAGACTGGATAATTTATGTGCTCAAGGACACTCTATGCCTAGAAATAATCCCCTGGGTTAATTTATTTTCTCTCTTTCTCTATAGTAGCTCTTTCTTCTCTCTTCTGATTTTGGATGTGAGGTAACTAAAGTCTACTCCAAGGCAAGATTTTGTGTAGTCCACATGGCAACCAGGGCAGCTAGGAGGCTTTATCTTTTCAGGGATGAGAGCAAGAGATCTTCATAAATCCTGTTGAGAAGTTTCTTCACTTTGCCAAATAATCTTTTATATTCTCATCTTTCATACTCCTTCATTCCTTTCTGCATTTCTGAAATCTTTGACACAGCTGCACTGAGGTTCATTATTATGTGTTTATTGCTACAATATTGTAGTAGTCCCCTCCCATGCAGTTTATGGTCTCAACCTGCAGCTTTCAGTCATTTGGTTACAAACAGCATTCACAGTACCTTCAAAGACGGTTTTTCTGCTGTTTACATAAACATTAGAAGCTCGAGTTATTTCAGGTACTGGGGCTTTTTGAACCTTTTTCATCTATTGCAAGCAGAGCCTTAGTGCTGGTTTTACCTCACCCTGCTGATTTCTCCCTTATTCACCCTTATAGGGTGTGAAGTACATCCTGGAAGAGGCAGATCAGTGCATGACACCGAAGGCTGCAAGAGAGCCTTACTGAATCCTGCAGACAGCAGTCAGAAATGTAGCTCAGGAGTCAGTAAGTGTAAGTGACAAGCAGATGCTGGAGAAGGAAGGCAAACTGATGAACCATGTGAATGATAGAAGATGGGAAAAAAAGAAGACCTCTTTTCCACAAACTCAAAATATTCCTGTTAGTCTGGATGAGTAACTTGGTAAAGAAATATTGAATTTAGCTGCAGTAAATATTTACAAACATCACACTGTTGCTATTCTTTTATCTAGCCTACAAAAGACATAATCGGCATCTGCACACCTGCAGTTGTAATGCTATCATTCTCAGAAGTATCTAGAAAAATGATAAATGCATTTTTCTTTTGTCTTCTACAAAGAAATGTAAACCAGCTGCAGGGGAATTTAAAAACTAAATTTAAAGGTGTTTATGCTTTATGGAAAAATCTACTTCCTTCATGTAAGTGACTGTTAACTTTATACAGTATGCCTGAAAGGGACTCATGCTATACAAGCAAAGGATTAGGTTATGACAGTCTTCAGTGTTTAGTAAAGTGCTGACAGTTATTTCAGAGGACTGCGTGCTCTGAACTTTCTTACCCCGGCATTATAGATAGACACCATGAGCCCAGCAGGGTAAAAGGAGACTCCTATGGTGAAAATATCCACACAGATAGACCTGCTTCCTGAACCTCATTCTGTTTGCTCATTTTTTATTCTAATTAATTCACCAATTAATTCCCAGCAGTGTCTCAGCATCTCATGCATAAGGCTCAGCTACTGCATCAGCAGTCTGCAGCTAAACACCTGCAGATGGCAGCTTGAGAAAAATATTGATTTTCAATTACTGGGATTTGTTTAATTCAGCACTCGATTCATAACCATTCCTTCTTCATCAGGACCACAAGAAGCTTGTCTGTTCTATATAGTCAGGAACAAGCCAGTGAGGCAATTCATAGGGGCAGCTTGCTCCCTAAATAAGCAGGAGGAGAAAAGACACAAGGATGCACACACAGCTGTGGGGAGTGCTACAGTCCCCTTCTTTCACAAACCACTCTCCTGAGTGCAAAGCAAAAAGATCAAGGTGAATCAAGCTCTGTTATACACTCCAACCTGGAAATTCTGGAAGGGATATCCTCTGCTGGTAGTTCTTCACAGTACTCTTCTCTAGCATGATGAACTTCACCTATGCCTAGAGTGACAAAAAATATCAGGGACAACATGATAACATTTATTTTTTCAGGTGATTTTATAGTATCCCCAGGGATACAATATAGGGAGGGGTTTCTGTTCTAGAAATTAAAAAAAAATATAGGAAAAAGACTCTCATTGGTGAAGAAGCAAAGGAAACCTCACCACATATTGCATAAAGGAATAAGATGGATATGTTTTTATAGAAGAGAGAAGGAACAGTTGGGAACTCTGACTTCTCTAGTGGATGCTTGTACCATCAAATAAAGGAATAATTGCAGCAGTTTATTATGCACACAAACATATATGGTGTGTGGTGAAAATCTTGTGAAGAAAAAAAGACAAAAAATGAAAAAGAAAAAGATAGGTTCTTATAATTTTACACTGCCAATGACCTTTCCTTCTAAATTTATTATTGGTATATGTATTACTGTGTTCCATGACATAATTCAGATATTGACATTGCCATTCTCCAAGTAAGCTTTTACAGAGTATGATTAATCTGAGCACTTTATCTCCCACATGTAAAACCTCATCTATACCAACTAAGTGGCATGGAAAATCAGACCCCACAAAAATAGGAAATCTCAGACTTTAGCACTGGATCTCCTTACTGAGTAGTGCAGAGTATTCTTCCCTGATGCCATAGTATAGGTAGCCCATGGTATTTTTCAGGAAGTACTGCAGTGCAACCCGTAAAAAAAATCAATGAAAATTATTCAGGTCTAAAAATTAATATAGTCTGGAGTATTGAGTCTGGAGATGCAGGATTACACTGATAATTTTAAGATTCAATACACACAGCTATGAAATCTTGTCAGAAACAATACCAGCAGGAATAAAGACAAAACAAAGAATCCAAACTGAAGTCCTTAAAAGAGCATGCACATTAATATGATAGCAACACCAGAATTTTCATTTCCTTATCACACTGGTGATATATGAAATCCAGTATTTAATCTGTGGTCTTTCAAAGAAAAAGGTGAGAAATCAAGAGGAGGATTAATGTGCCTATAAGACAAATATCTTCACAATGCAAACCAGATTTCCACTTTGAAACTTAGGGGTCATGTTTTATCTTTTAAAGAAAAGAGAGTGTGATCAGTCCTATGAGAACTGAAATCACTGAAGTTCTCATTATATATTTTAATTCATAATCATTCTTTGAATCCCACTGAGCCTGGTGGCACCTCGTGGCAATGAATTCTAGATTTATTCTGTGTTGACTTACTCTACACATTAATAAAATCAGATGATAAATACGGAAATCAATACTTCTCCTCATGTAAGAGCATTATGAAAATTTGAGGGTTAGCCCTGAAAACTCAGCAACTTGGTTGATATTTGGAAAAGCAAAATTATGACAAGACAAATGCAAAAATGTTGATAATGATCTTTAGATATTGAATCCCTTTAGAATTTTAGCATATTTTAAAATAGCTAACCTGTTTATCTGTAGATTCAAAGGGATTTCTGCTTCCAGTTTATATCTCTGCTGCCATTAGGTCTTCCCTTTCTAACAAGTTTCCGTTCACACAATTTAGTGTCTCAAATGAATCATAATCATATGCATTTCCATGTAAAGAGGCCTTGATCTTTCCATTGAATAAGGCCTCTCAGATTTTCTTAGTGGGTATTTTAACAAATTTAAACAACCCTGCCTGTCAATCTCCCTTCACCCCCCCCCCCCCAGTTTTTTTCTCCTTGTTCTACTAAATAATCGATATCTGTGTGAAGGGTTAGTACCAAACCACTCAGTTCAAAATGGAGTGAGCAACAGATCAATAAAACATGAAATTTTCTCCCACTTACAGGTTTAACAAAACATTTATTTCAATGAATACATTTACAGCCAATATTATTAGATGCTGTTTCTAAGGTCAGAATGGTTTCTTGTTTGAAAAAGATGCAACACTTCATTTTAAACAATATATGAGAAGATTTGACTGCCAAAAGACTGACACTTCTTCTGAGTAACAAATTTCTCCCACAAATTCTGATTTCCTCTCATACTGCACAAAAAAAAAATATTATAAAAAACACACCCTAATTTAAACTATGGGCACAAACGTGATGTGTGAATCAGTTCTTCCATAGCAACTTTCATGCAACGGATTCATATATCTCAGCAGATATTCCTTCATCTTCTCACTTTGAAATTGAGTTATTTATCACTGGCAGCAGTGCCTCCAACCTTGGCATACACAAATAAAACTCAGACAAAACCTGTCCCTGGAGGGATGGTCTCAAGTCCCTCCAAAAGTTCATCAGAAAGAAGGGCATAAATTTATGAAGCAAAGGCAGGTTACAGAGACCTAAGAAATTAAAGACTCAGCCCCAATACTACAAAACTGTGTTTTCACTGATGAAGAGAAAGCTCAATCCTATATCTAAGCATGAATTTGGGATCCCAGTTCTTCTCACTCATATTTCTGGAGCGTGTGGAGCCAGCCCAAAAATCTCAGTGGTCAGCAGTGTAAATAGTTACCCAATTTGATCTTCAGAACAAGCTTATGATGACATAAGTATGCTCATACATTTATTTAATGTAGTTACTGTCCCCACAAAAGTAAGTTTTAACAGCTATAAGCGGCTCACAAACTGTCCAGGGGTAGGTTTGAGTAGAAACTGAATACATTCACCAGTGACTGGAAGGTCATGGATTGTAAACTTTGCCTCAGTGTCCCTAGTAACAAAATTCCAATTCCAATATTTACCTGTTTAACAGGGGCTCATGAAGACAAGTCTATGAGTATTTGGTTGTTGTAAATGGAAATAGTTGAATCAGTGCATAGTAACATTACCCTATTCCCTCAGTGGTACGGGAAGCATCACTATAACAATTTGCATTCCAAAGGAAAAATCACCTTTTGAAGATTTACTTGCATTCCAGAAGATTAATTCTGCCTAAGAAAAATCAAAGAAAAAACAACAGAGCTGCTGAGCCCACCTTTGCAGAAGGCTCTGTTTCTTCTCTTTAGAGGCTTTATTTTTCTTCCTTTCTTTTCTTTTTATTTTAGGCAGTAGATAGGGCTGAGTCTGTGGGATAGGTCCTCTTTTCACTCTCATTTATAGAATCTTACCAATAACAAGAAATTTATCAATTCATGAAACCAGAAATTGAAAAAAAGTGATCTCTTCATATCCAGGAGGTGCACTCAGCCACCTTTCACTCTCTGTATCATCCACAAATAGAAACTGAGGGTAGCTTCAAACAGTAGCAGAGACATACTGTTTTCTTTGTCTCAATCCAGACAAAGCCACTGTTCTCTATTTCAGAATAAAAACTCTACACAGCAAAGCCTCTCCTTCAGAACACGAAGAGCTGCTTCCACATTTTTCAGCATCCACTAAAAAAGTTGTCACCTGGCTGTGTTCTTACTTCTCTGCTGGAATCAACTGAATGATTCCAGTAGAAGCTGGTAATTGAACAGGGATTTCCTTTAAAAAGATAGAGCATAGCATCAGAGAACTGGCTTAATTTCAGCACTTGGACTGACAAACACATCATCCACTAAAGATGGATAAAGTTGAGTCTCTCTGACTTATTTCTCTTGTGTATGAGAGATGGGTATAACCTCATTGCCTGAGCAGGAGATTGAGCTCAACTCAAAGTAAGCAGGGATGGTAAGAGGTGAAATACATATATGGTTCCAGCCACAAGAAGTACAGGCTGCTTATGTGACCATCCTTAAAACTGTGAATTCCCCAGAGCTCCTGCTCACAGTCCTAGAGGATTTCTTCACTCAGCAGAGCTCCTAGGGAGTTACTTCTGCAATAAATTGTGCTTGCACAGTTTTAATCTGTATCTTAAAGTTTTC
Organism: Muscicapa striata striata; assembly: GCA_030060385.1. Lineage (NCBI taxonomy): Eukaryota > Metazoa > Chordata > Aves > Passeriformes > Muscicapidae > Muscicapa > Muscicapa striata. The sequence goes on along the minus strand of JAREIS010000010.1, from coordinate 2,816,497 downwards.
CATTGTGCTATTTTTCTATTTTAATGTTATTTTAAAAGTGTGTTTTACAGTTTCTGTATTCCTTCCAGCAGATAAGCCCATCTGCCTCCTAGCTTCCAACCCTGGCCTCCTGCTCTACAAGGCTGCCTCCTTCACTTGCCTTCCTTTCTCTACTATCTGCCAGTCTCAGCCTCCCAATGTCAAACCCTATCCAGCAAGTCCCACCTAGTGCCAGCTGTTCTCCAAGAATCATCACCTTTTACCTCCCCTTATTTAGCAACACTGCCTCCAAATTTAATACTTACCACAGCTATTTTCATTCTCTTGTTAAATTACAATTTCTTCCCTGTGCCATTTCACAGCTTTGGTTTTGAAGCATTCAATCCTCACCACAAAATCAATGCATGTATTAATTACAGCTTAACCTTAAACATACTGCATCTTCAAAAAGTCAATGAATTTTTTTTTCCTAATTAAAAAAATGTATACTGTAAGAGATTGTCAAAATCTCTCAAAAATCTTGGCTAATAATATTTGTTCATCTTCTGGGAGAAACTAGCTGTTAACTGCAGCACTGAGTGTGTCTGTTTCTGTTTTCCTATATAGTGTAGATGCCTATATCATGTTCATCATAAGTGTGTTTACATTTGTTCCTTGCTATGCAACTTTGTAATTATAGTGGAATAGTATCACCATCTTCCTGCTATATTTTTCTGCAATTGATTAAAAAATTGTTACATTTTAGCAATTGGGACTGACTTCTAAAAGGCTATTTTTTTTCTTGTATTTTTATTTCAACCAAAATCTGGCGAATAGTTATTTGACAATTCCACCCAAACTATGTAACTTACCATCTAGAGTGTAGAGGTGAAGCAGAGCTTTTCTTCCAGTTCTAGTTGGCCAAAATTCAAGGGCTGCTATTTCCTTGAACAGAGGGATTGAGAACATGTCTCTTGTGCCAAGAGTCCAGCACTTTACCTGCTGCTCCTGGGCAATGGGAAGAAAGCTGGAAGTTCTCTACTATAATTTGGAAAAAGAAGGATCTGAATAAGGCAGAAAGGCATGTGAACCGAGAGAAGGAAGTGAGGACGATTATGACAAGTCTTCAGGCAAAAAACCATCACCATACAAAACAGGTCTACATGAGGAGGGAAAAGTCTCATTGCCTTTCTCTCCCCACTTCTCCAAAGTATACCCATAATCACTACTTATCTATATTTTATAAAGCATTTAAAATAAATTTAACAATATCCTTGCATGGTATATGGAGATTTCATATCCTGACTGGATAGCTATTCAATATTCAGTCCTATCCTCTTCTGCTGATGTGTGACATTGGGTGTCATGTTGTTGCACTCTAAAGTATACTGAAACTCAGCTCTGAGTATCAGTCCCTGAATTTCCCTGATCTGTGAATTTCAGAGCAGTCTAAGATTAAAATGCTTTTTACTCTGTCAAGAAGCCCAAGGCCCCATAGCTCTTATATCACCAAGAAGGGTATTCTGAGAAAGCATGTGCAGGTTTTACTCTGAAATTCTCATTGCTGACACAGTCAGGATTATATTTAAATATATAAAAATATATATTTTTACTTCTTTTAGGAGAGCCTTTGGTAGCTGAGGAGCAGCTCTGTGTGCAGCCCCATTCCCAAGAAGGGTGTCTCTCCCTGCAGCCCAGGCTGCACAGCAGCTGTCTCCTCTGCTGCACACTCCGGCGCCCCTGAGACACAGCCCATCCTGGGGAAAAAATAGCATGAGATTACATAATGAAAGATAGACTTGTGGTGTGCATGCACGAGAGGGCAAAATTAAGGTCATGCAGTCAGTTCTGTAACGATTTCTGATTGCTTAATTTCTCCTCAGCACCCACCCTGCTCCCCATTGAAAGGCCCTATTTCCTTCCCATCCTCCACTATTCTATTTCCTCAGCTTCCTCTTTATTACCCATCCCTGCTCATTTAAAGAATCATGTTTCTGTCTTTGTTCCTGTCTCTTGCCCCTATTTTGATACTTTCTGTATTTATGACTCTCACTCTCCTCTCCTATTTCTCACTGCCTAAGGCTGCTGTCCTATAGTTCACTGCCTAAGGCTGCTGTCTCCTGACAAATACAACTCCCCCCTCCCCACCCCGTCCTCACGTCTGACCCTAGCTTCTCTCAAACTCTAACATAAAATACTTTCAGATGTACAGAAGACTTTTGGATTTAATTTCCTCTCCAGACACAGAGGGGAATTATTTGAAAAATCCTGATTAGACATGATCTGAAACAACTGAGGCAACATAATCTACACATAGCACTAATAATGCTGAACACTTATGCAGCATCTTTAGCCATGAAAGTGCTTTGCAAACACTAAGGGAATGATTTTTTCAGTGATTCTATGCACTCATTGTTCAGTGACTTTAGGTTTTTTATGTAATTGCTCAGTGCATCTGAAAATGAGAAGTCATCTAATTAGTACTTGAATATTGTCAAAAAAATATCTCTAGCTATCATTTTATATACAGAAAAGTAGAACTATATAGAGCACCACATGTTTCAAGCCAGGGTCTAGGGCTGCCTTTTTATCTTTGTACAGCAAGGCCCTGGGGCTGTATACAGAAAAGGGCTTAGTTCTCAAAATGATACATTAGGTGTCTAAGTCCATAAAGATCCTTGAAATCCAAGTTTCTCCCGATGTTGTTACCTAGATGTCTTCCATTTTTACAGCAAACTCAGAAATGGTTGCTGTTTTTGAGGTTTTGAGCCTTACTCAGAGGAGAACTAAGATAATTATAAAACCCACTGTCTAGTCTTCGTAAATAATTCAACGGTTAGAGTATTCATCTGGCTTGTGAAAGATTTTGTTTATACTAGTTTAACCCCTGAGATCTGACATCTAACAGATATTATAATGAAACTAATGATATGACCATTTAGCCTCACAGGTAAAGAAGTCAGTTTCAAAGAGGTGACTAAACCTGGGTCTTTCAGCATCTTACAAGAGCACCCTTAACAGTGTTACATTTTTCTTATATGCTGTTTTACATGACAAAAAATAAGCAAACAAATGAACAAAAGCCAAACCAAACCAAAAACCTCCCACAACCCTGACTGTTCTAGATTACTTTCCTTATGACAGGGGAGGTTCCACACACTCACTTACACTTGGAGAATCCCTTTTCCATCTGCAGTCTGATATAGGACTTATTTCAATGCCCCAAGTTCTTATTTCCTTCTGGCTGACTTCAGTAGCGGTCATCTTATTTTTTTGGCTTTTTGCATTCCCCTTTTAAACATCTTTCTCTACATTACAGGGAACTTGCAGAGTCGGGTGCTATTTTAGGTACTCATCCTTGCAATACCTCCATCCCTCATGGATTTTGCCCTTGATGTCTAAGTAACACTGAAAACAGAATATAGCACTGACTCAGAGTTCCTAACTCCAAAAGTCACTTAGGTGGTGTTAAGTGTCCACTTATCTACAAAGTTCACTTTAGACTTGGTGCAGTTCAGTCCACATAATCTAAATTTCTTTTATCCACTATCCATTTTCTGAGAAAGGGCAATACCATCTAAGGATTTTTGAGGAAAGGTTTTTCAGCTAAGTGAATCAGGGATTTATAAAACTTATTAACAGCTGGTAAAACATCCAGTCTCACCCTGTCCTGTCGACACAGACAGCCCTGAGGTAGCTAAAAGCCATTTTATAATTGCAACTATTTTCTGTGATGATTTGGAAGTCCAGTGTAAGAAAACCATGAGTGAAAGCATCTCGATCTGTGCATTTCACATTAATGATTTACTACATCAATGGAGATCTTCTCTAGGATGCACTACTGACGAAGGCACTGCTCTTTTTGGTCAGAAGGGTTTTGTAGACCCTTCTGCATGAGTCATCTGACATGTCACTACAACTAAATATTTTCTGACCTTTCAGTCCATAGATGCTAAAATCAAACCTGTGTTCAGTGATGATACTAGAATTGGTAATGCTCTTCTAAAACGACCAAAAAAAAAAGGAGGGAAATATTTTCAGTGGGTCAGACCTAACCTCAATGGTCTTAAAAAGATGAAGAGCAAGACTGCTACTGGGTGAAGAGCTATTTTGGTACAGATAGTTGTCAGAGATAATAGGACTCTGGGTTTGAAGGCAATATTTCCTCTAACATTTTCAGGTAGTTAAACTACTGTAGTTTCTGACATTTTGAGCCCAATGTAAAGCCTCATGCAACATGAAGACACAGTACTGCAGTTCATTCTTTTAGGAAATGTTAGAAATAATCTTTTCTTGATATGATCCTTTAAGTGTGTCTACCTGGCTCTGTGATTCAGCCCAGCGGTCCTGCCTTTTCCTTCATGGTACATCAAGTTGAAACTCATATATAAAACTTGTTTGATATCTCTGAGGAACTTTGAATTGTTTCCTTGCTACAAGTATTTATAACAGTATTTGGAAGTTAAAAAAAGGAGTCTTTGCTCCCACCTCCACCACCCTCTCACACTGTCTCATAGTTCAATTACTTGTTTTTCAGACTTGAAAGAGATCCCACACAATAGCAACTTCCTTTGCAATCCCAATGTTACCTGTTCAGAGAAGCAGCTCTCACTGGTGAGTCTCAAGTACCTGAAAAGAAAGGCAGAAAAGTATCCTAAAACACTAGCTGAAAACTCTGCTGGACAGCAGGAAGGACAGAATATTGCCAGTGTCCAGAAATGAGCCTAGTCTAAAAAAGACTATACAGTGGGTGGTTCTTTTATTTTATTGTGCAGTGCTGAGTCCTTTGAAAAAAAAAAAAGTTGGAAGGCAAAACTGAGACAATGTATACACATATTTGAAGATTGCCTATTCATTTCTTGACTTTTGTAAAAAAATTAAAACTTTTTTTAATACATATACATCTTTAAGAACAGTTTTCAAAAGTGAAAGATAGTTTTGAAACTCCTATATAAAATTCCATCCTTTGAGGATCTTATGGGAAACTCACTTCTGGGAAATCCTGGGAAGGTGGTCTTCTTTTCTCTTTTCTTTTTTATTCATATCCAACTTAAAATTATTTTACAAGTACAAAAATAGCTTGCTCCAGAATACAATCTAGTCTAAATTCACCATTCCTAGAATTGGCACCCTACCTACACCAGCATCTAAATAAATGATCTAACGCTATACAGTAATCATGAAAATTTTCAAATGAATATATGGTACTCATACTCTAAATATAGTTTTCTTAATGTTCATGGCAGTTTTATGGTTTCCTGTCTTATCTGAAATTACCTCACCTCAGATTCACTGTAAAGCTATTTTACTGCAACATCCTGGCAATTTTCACCAACCATTTCAGTTTATCAAGATACTTTTAAATCTCCAGGAAGTTGATTAAAATCCCATCACCCTTTTGCTTTTTGGAGGTAGACTGCACTTGCATCCCCACAAGTTCCATGAGGAAAATATCCATTTCAATATAACAAAGCTTTAGGTTAAAATAGACACTATATTTTATTCCCAGCATAACTGATTCAAGCCTCCTGAGTCCATAGATTGTTCTGGTTACAGCAAATCCTGTGGCTTTTAAGAGAAAAGAACACTTTCTAAAGAAATTAATTCTAATATTATGTGCAAAGCAAAAGGGTATGTTACAAGATCTCAGGTTAAGAAACGATGGTGTTGGTCATTTCAGATGAACCAAAGGTTTTATGTTTGTAGGACACTGGGATGAGTGGGATGACCTGATTTGCCAATTTCAAAAGTTTTTTCTTGTCTTTCTTCTCCTTATCTGTTGACTGAAGTAGATAGAGAGGACATTGGTAAAAAGGCTAGAATTGTGTGTTTCTCAGCGTGTGTATAAAGTAAACAAAGAAAATGTCCATATATATATATGGGCCTATGCATGTACGTGTATGTACACATAGATAAACTCTGTGGATTTTCAATGATACAGAAATTTTCAAATTGACAATTATACTCTCTCTCTCTCTCTATATATATATATATATATATATAAAGTTTTTTAAATCTATATATATTACATGCGTGTACAGCATAGTTTTTTTATGTAATATTAAATACATATAGGATATACATGTATAAAATGTATACACATATGTACCTAAAGTGCATGGTTTTGTTCCTTTTGGGTAGAAAATTTTTTATTTCCTTGAAACACCGCATTTCTAGTTAACATCCCGTGTAAAAACTACAGTCTTTAAAAATGCATTATTTCTATCATAAACTATGATAATGGGGGGAAAATCCCCAGCAAAACCATTGTTGCCATAATTCACAACCAGTTTGTTAGAAGCTTAACTGCTTTCAGCTTTGCCTTGGGCCATTAACTAACAAACCAACCATTAACTGCTAGTAATGACCATTTTTTCCCTGAGATTATTGCTTAATTGAACTCCTATGCTGTGTTGGTTATTTTTATGCTATCTCACAATGACTATGCATTACCTCATTTTCCTAGTATACCAACCACATACTGAAATAAATAAGATAAGTGTTGGAGAATTGGGTCTCTCACTGTATATACTATTTAAAATACATTACTTTAATGAACAGCTTTCATGTAGCAGACGTGCTTTTTCATTTTTCCTGTTCTCCAGAGCATATGCATCAAGGAGCTTAGATGCAGAATTAATGCATGCTGTTGTTCAGTAATGTATACAATGTCAAGGCACTGTATTAGTAAGCTGTGTTATATATTCATTTGGGTAAGACACATTTGATTATTAGCATTCTGTTCTTCAGCAACAAGCCACATGTGCTGTCTGTTGCCATGGCAATAAATTAGGAAGGATAACCTGACTACTTATCAATTTTTATTAGTGCAATCATCCTACCTGCTTAACCCCTCAGTAACAGCAGTGTATTTAAACACCACTGACAAAATCTATTCAATACTGGGGGTGTGAGTTAAGCTAATAGGGTGGGGAGGAACCCATGGTACTGTGGAGACGGGGGAGAGAAGTACTGACTTACAACACAATGTAGAGGTGATTCATTTACACTACAGCATCAAAAATGTTAATGTTTCTGAGGATCTTAGCACAGTGGGAAAAGATGAAAATAAATGCAAAAACTTAAGATGGATAAAATGAATAGTGCTTCCATCCTGCTGTGTTTAAAGCAGTACGTGTAAATGGATATGTTTAACTATAAACCTGAATAAATGGAATCAAAATATGTACCTGCTAAATGTTAGGGAACACCATATGCTATTAAATATACACTTTAAAGTAGAAAGGAATGAACTCATGGAACATCAACTTGATTTTCTCTAAGATATTACTTTTGCTCTGTGACCTTTAAGACTGTGGCTAACACACTTTCAATTATCACCCATAGAAAAATCAATTATTCTGTACTATGCAGAAATAAGAATAAGCCTCCCATTCATCCTAAGATCTTCCTGGGATCAAAATAAAAGTTAAAGATATTTCATTTTGATCCAAAGATCTAAATGTTCCTGCAGAGCTAAGTATAGTTAATCCATGTTTGATTGTTGCAAGACTAACTATTTTAGTCTCAATATCAGCACTAATGTTATTGCTGGGTTTACACACATAAAAAAAAAAAAAAAAAAAAAAGAAAGAAAACACTTGCAAATCTTGACTTTAATGAAGCATTGTGACTCACTGTTCTTAAAGAGAGGTGCGAGTGCACAGCACAGCAGCAAAGGCAGGACAGGAATCTCCTTGGACCTACTCTGCATGGACATGCTTGCTGGGGAGAGACATACCCACTCTGCTTTTGGTTTCCAGGATAACCACACCCACTGCCCCACTCTTACTATCATCCCTTCACTCTCCACAGGATTTGACTTGACAAACCAAACTGTCCATCTGTGAACACGGCATTATTAGGCTAGTAAAAGGCTCTCAATTCAAAACCTTTCCCAAGCCTTAGAAAAAGGGAAATATTCAACACAAATAACTCCTTATTTCAGCTAGGAAATACTAGTATAACATTTTCCAAAACACCTAAATCCTTCACTTAAAAGGCTGCCCATTATTAACTTTTTAGGAGTCAAGTGGAAATATAAAAAGAGTTGGATGGAAGCTGAGCCCTGTCTCTGAGAAATAAGCAGCTCTGGTACCCTGTATGAAAACCCCTCCCTCCTGTGATTGAGAATTCTCTCCAAATGAGAAGCAAACCTCTTTCCTCACCCCTTCACTGGCACCTGCAGCTCTTGCTGGGGAGATGAGGAGCCCCCACAGGCAGGCTGCACTTTCTTTCCCCACCATGGTCCTGCTTCACCTATCCTGCTGGATGAGTAATACACCCCAGGAGATGGCAGGACAGACTTGTGCAAATCAGATTGGCAGGAGGGGCTTGGGGCAGGGTCAGAAAGGAAACTGAGACAGGGGCAAGGGAGACCTCAGGACTCTGGGGCAGGAACTTCTGCTAGGAGAGGAGTGAGCAGATATGGCATTTAAAGCAACCAGATCTGAGACAGAATAGGACATCTGGAAGGACAAATACTTTCTTTTACTCATCCCTACATGAATTATCGAAGTAAAAATAAATCACAATTATAATCAATGTGCAAGTTCTAAAACATTGCAACTTTTTAAACCTGGGAATCTGGGGCAAGTTGGACAATCTGGAGGTTAAATTTCTTCCTAAAATGAGGCACAGTCTTCCAGGTCATTTAGGTACTTGCAATTACTGAGTTATATAAGCATAAATTTTGTTCACTTTCAATAACAAAATTCTCAAGGTGTCTTTGATAGGTAGTCTCAGAGTGAGAATATTTTACCCCATAAAATTTTACGTGTTAAATGAAGACTGCCTTGTGAAGCAGTATTTTTTAGAAGGAATAATTGGAACTTAACTTTGCAATCTACAGCAAGTTTCTAATCAGATATGCCAGATGTTTTTCTCCCCATTGTCAAACCCTCAACAAAACACCAGTTCACAGTTATATGAGAGTTCAGAAGTCTTAATTTATAAAAGCTTCAGGTATCCTCTGCCTACAAACTTTCTGTACATGTGCATGCACATGTGTGCATATTCAGTAACAACAAGAGGATTTGGTAGATCTAAGTGTTCCTGCTTCTTTCAAGGCTCAGCTTTCTGATGGAACATACTTGGTTCAAACCTCTGACTTTTACTATGCTTTCCACATACGAGAAGACATTAAGATTATTCATTTATTTCCATAGCTGAAGATATATTTTCCATGGAGCCTGATAACAGTGCCCAACGTCAAAGCTCAAACTGAACTGATGGATTAGTTACTCTGTTCCACTCCAGTCACAGTCTGCAAAGGAAACCAGGCATTTCTATAAATGACTGTACATTGACAGATTTCCAAACAGGGCTGCTGTTTGTGCAGACCTCTCTGAATGAATCTTGTGTGCAAACAGACCTTCTCCAGCTGGAAGCTGATCAAATCCCTAAATTATTCTCTCTCAAAAAGCTCAACCTTTCTTGTCATCACCTCTTCTGGTAGAAAGGAATTGTAAACCCCTGTATCTACACAAACTGTTTTGAATAAACTGTTAATGTAGTTAACTGATGTTAACTAATATACCCAGGAAGATTTATAAAGGTTGAAGTTTGAACATAAAACTAATGTTGATAGTCAGTACCACTTTAACAACTGGATTTTTCACAATTTACACATTACTGGATACTGATTGGACAAATGGGATTGGAACAGCAATAGAAACATATTCAAGTTACTGAGTCTTGGTATCACACTGGTGTCCAGTATCATATTCCCACGGGTTGGGCACAGGCTGTGAGAGGGCACATAGCTCATCACAAGCTCAGATTCACATGGAAATCCAAGACATCACATAAATAGATACCAGAATACCATTAGGGGCTGTAGAAGATTTCTGTCTTTCTGTTCGACCCGGCAACAAATGCTTATCAGAATCTCAGACAAAGGACAAAATAGCATTTTCCTGAATATGACTGGGAAGGCTGAGATTTGAAGACAAGTTCTTTAAAACAGAGAGTGAAGAACAACTTTTAAAAAAGCCAATTTTCTTTCATTTTAAACTGAGGTCTGCTGATTTAATTCATAAACCAAAATAACATTATTGCAGTTAAAAGAACAGAAATTAATCGTGTAAAGGTAAGACTATTCAATAAACAAATATGGGCCATGCACTGGTTCACAGATGCATGAATATAGGAAGCAAAGCTTTCTTTTTCTTCCTAGTTCTGTCTGTTTTTAGAATTGACACTCCTTTAGTGTGAGTAGGTGGCTGTCTTCTTCAGGCGAGGACAAGACCATGCAAAATAGGGAATTTCTCTCCCTGCTTCATTCCTGCAACTGGGAGTCCAATTCCTGCTGATGGTATTTCACTGGTGCCAGAGCAAATCACTCCTTATTCAACAGCAAAAATAAATCATGCAAGTGGCTATGAATGGCACTCTGTTCCAGTCTCCTTTTGGCACCAAGAAGCATTCTTAGGAAAATAATAAAAGGACAATTTATTTCTAAATAAATAAACAATTGTCTGTCAAAATGTCTGTCACATTCCTTGTTCATCATCTTCTGATTCCAGGATGTTTCTACATTTGATGAAGACTTAAGCAAAATATATATACACCTAGGATAGGGGCCATAGAGAGGTGGAAGAGAGAGAGATTTTACGGAATGGTGTATTTGCAGAGGAAGACTTCTACAGGATGGGTACATGTACTAGGGAAAAAAAAAAAAAAATTCTTCTACAATAGCTTTTAATTCTGTAGGAAGAATTAAAAGGTCAATTCTCAGTTCATTTCATACAACTCAGCCATAACAGGCAGTTCAACATTCCCAGTGTCTGAGTTCCAGTAAAAAAAAAGAGCTTAATAAGAAAAATAAGAAAAGCAAAACCCCACGAGACAGCAAGAGTTACAACCAGTGAGCAAAGCCCAAATCCCTGCCCAATTAACATCAGTGCAAATAAAATTTCATAGATAGAGCTTTGTTTATTTGATCTTTCTTTCCTTTCTCTAAGAAAAGCACAAAAAGTGGTGAGAGAAGTCAGAGATTCAGAAATTCTCTGACAGAAGGAAGTTTTCAGTAATGACAGTTCAGATATTTGTAAAATATTACTAGCACACAGAGCCCCATGTGTGCTTTCCAGCTGATCTAAAAGCTTTCCTTCTTTTTTTCTGTGTCTTGCACTTCACCAGAGCCACAATACAATCTTCCACAGTTTTCACAAGTAAAAAGTTTGCTAATGACCAAGCCTGAGGGAATGGATATGGCCACAGCATTCTCCTGAGCTACAAAAACTCATGAGTTTGACTGAGAGTTTTATTTAGTTTTACTTCTCTGTTCATACTGTACAATTGTGATCCTTTTTTTACTGCTCCTTTTACACTATTGTCTGCTCTCTTCTGGCTCCTTAAATAAATCCTCAGCTAAACCCCAAGAGTAAAGACCATACATTTTTTTCCTCTGAACTATAAGTATTTTAAGTGTATTTGTGATGCCTTTACTTCACAATACCCTTTATTTTCTGCCTTTAATTTATACAGTTTCTCCAGAGAAATCATCAGGTGCAAAGGCAAGCAGCCAGATGTGGAAGTTGTGATTTTGTACAAGCATTAGATATATTGTGATTGATCACTCAGACTAACAAATAGCAAGAGCTTAGAAGAACTCAAGAGAGACATATCTAAATGATGTGAGAGCAGAATACTTAAGTCAAATACTTAAGACATACAGTTTTGCCTAATTCTAACACAGTTTACAAAGTAGGTCCCTGAGCTCCAAGAGAAAGGAAACTAGTTTTTTTTTATGAACTTTAGAGTCTAAGATATAACCTATTACTGGAACTTTTCAAAGGTTGAACATTCATAAAGTATTTCTCCAGAGCACAGGGTCTTTAGTGTCTCATAAAGGCTAAATTCACAGTGCAGTTTCTTCCATAGATGGAAGGGAATTGATACCCACCTTTAAACCCCTTTCCTACTTACCCTTATCCTACAGAAACTTCATAATCTGTAAACTTTACCCCTTGGTCAAATTTGGTTAGAATCAGCAAACAAATGCAAAAGTTGTTCTGCAGCTGTGAAAAACTAGTGAGCACACAACTTTGAAATGAGCGTGTGCCACATGCATGTAGCCACACACAGAGCATAACCGTGTAAGCCTTGTTTTCCTTTGAAACTATAATAAAATAAATGGATACTTGGCCAACTGGGCTTAATATTTACTCTACCTGTCAACATGCATTTTTCCCAAAGATTACATAGATTAGCAATACAAACTTTGCAGCGTGCAAAGTTAATAAGTCTAGACTGTGAAGGGTGAAAGACAATCCAGGAAGGGGAAAAATTCCAAGGTTCAAGACCCATTTGATGAAAGAAAGGCACCAATAACATCTCATTTTTTCTGCAACTTCAGTCTGTTTCCCTCAGTTGTGCAGAGATGTCGGAGTGCCAAGCAGACCAAGGTGTTACATCTCAGAACAGTGTCTAACTGCTGAAGGTTTCATAATGCAAAAACAAAACCTGGAGATACTTACTGAAACAAGCAACTCTGCATTCTCACTTTCAACAACAGCAATATGAACACCACATTTACCATTTTCAGTGTACAGGGAAACTAGGAAATTACTGAATGCTATCTTGCAAAGATACCAACTGGAGCAGCATGTTCTGATTTCAGAAGAAAAAGGAATTAAACAGAAAAGGTTAAAAAGCTCGAGCACTCTATCTGAATGAAGCAAATACTGAACAGGTCCATGGCTACAATGCATAACTGTATCAAGGTGGATGGCTATTTAAGGTAAAGGACAACTTCAACACAAAAACATTCATCCATGAATACAATTAAGCATGTGCTTTTCCAGCTGGAAGAACACTCAATGGCCTCCCTATATGGACAGTGGGTATTAAGAGGTCAGCTTTTATTTGGTAATTGTTCTGTTTATGAGATGTTATTACATCCTTGCCTTGAAAGAAACTGAATGTGAAGAGGCAGATGGGGTTCACCATTCCTTCGGTGAAACCCTATGGACTCTTGCATTACTGCTGCCTAAACCAGCTGCATTAGGCTGCATTACTGCAGCCCAAACCAGAAAAAATGGACCAGACCAAAGGCATAACTGAAAGCCCAAGGGACACTTTCAAGGAAAAAAATTTCCAATTCTTGCAGTATTGCAAACAAAATACTATTTTCTACTTTAAGCTTCAAAGAAGAAGAATAAGAGTCCCTCCTCAGTATGCCTGTAACTCTGTGTTGCAAACATCTCCCTTCAAGAGATGCAAACACAGAATCATAGACTGGTTTGGGCTGGAAGAGACCTTAATGATCATCTACTTTCAAGGCCCTCTCATGGGCAGGGACACCTTCCACTAGACCAGGTTGCTCAAAGACCCATCCAGCCTGGCCTTGAACACTCCCAAGGATGGGACATCCATAGCTTTCCTAGGCAACCTGCAGTCCATCACAGTAAAGACTTTTTCCTAATTTTCAAAAACTTATCCTGTTTCCATTTAAAGCTGTTAGTCCTTGTCCTGTCACTACTTACCCTTGTAAAAAGTCCCTCTCCAACTTTTTGTAGGCCCTATTTAGATATTGACCTCCATTCAACTCTTCAGACCAGTTCTCAATTCCACCATTATAATTTACCTTTCAACTGGTTTGATCCCTCAGTAAACATCTACAGGTGTGGGATTTTTAATTATTATTCCAAAGAATGCTGTTAACTACCAACACTTCTGTCTGTATGCTCACTTATATCATTTTACCAAACAAGTTTGCCCCAGTTACTGTCCTAAAAACCTCATAAATTCATAATATATTCACTGTGAAAATTAAAATCCTTCTGCTTGAAAAAGTGTTAAGGTTTAGCATTTGAGAGTCTGATCTTTGCTGAGCAGTACAAGGAACTTTTTGAAATCAAGAAGTCTATTTCCCAGCTCAAAGACAGATTTCTGACTGACAAGCTTTATTTCCTCAATTCCCAGATTTTGATCCTACCCAACTAATGAGTTAGCAATTGTAAAGTTGATATTAGTGTTTAAGAGTTAAAAAAATATTCAAGCCAATTATTTCATTTGTAAGCAGTAAAGTGCTTCTGATGATTGCTAAGTCAATATTAAACAAGCTGGAAACATTTAAGTTCTAGCCAACAGAGCTTGAAGTTAAAGTATTGTGTTATAGTACACCAGTAGTCATATCTAAATTTATCCCTTCTAATTAATAATTTTAAGACACAGTATATAATTTAGCTCAAGTATACATTTTTATCATGCTTTGTGACTCCTCAATAGTGCCAAAATACCTGTCTGTTTTTAAGAGAAAGCTTAAGCTCTTGATCTGTTAGGTGTGTGTATCTATGGTTATTTTCAAAAGACCAGGAATGGGCAGAAGTGCTAAGAGCCCTTATTGTACATTAACTAGATGAGCACTCCAGCTGCATTCTGCCTTTAACTAGTTTTGAATCACCCTAATCCCTAGAAATAAAATGTGATTTAGGAAAGAAAACACAGTTTGAATCCTGCATTTATGTAAGAGAAAGAAAAGCCAACAGATTTTTTAAAAATGTCAAAAAAGCATTTTTAGACTAAGTATTACTGTTGGGCTGCAGCAGGACTGTTCTTCATGTCACAGGCTAAGATTATAAGATGTCTGCCTGAGCTTTCCCTTAATAACAATGTTGTGAACCCAGACTTTCTTAAAAATAGAAGTTTGTTCTTTTTTCGAGAAAACAATGAACTGTTTTGGAACAGATGTACAGAACTCAGCGAGATGACTCATCAGCTGTGCTCAGTTACAGTGGCTTTATCTGCAAATGCACATAGAGGAGAAGCCACTGGAGAGTTGGAGAAGGAACAGCCGATCTACCGAGAGCTAATCACACTGGGCTATTCTTGGAGGAACACAGTGTTTGTACCTAATGACAAGAGTTACCAATTATTGCCTCTGCTCGGAGAAATGAACAGATCTGTGCAGTTATTTAATGGTGCTCTCTGCAAAGGCTCTATTTAAAATACTGGAACCTGTAATTTTCTAGCACTGACCCGATCTGGCAACTGAGCATTCTGCAGTGTGATGGCATATCTGGCTTAACTTAAGCTTGTTTTCTCCACAGCAGACATCCAGTGCCCAGCATACTAAAGATGCATATTATAATATGTTATTTGCATAAGGTTGCATTAAATTCAGGAAAATGGATTAAAATTTGCATTTTACTGACAACTATTCGCATGATATCTATCTTATGAGGAGATGACAGATATTCCATCATATTTCTCCTGATGTTAACAAATGACACCAACTTTAAACATAAGGAATATAGGGGTGAATCATGCCCTTAAAACCAAAATAAGTATTGCAATCTCGTTCCCTCCAATGTACAAATTAAAAGCCATTTATTGTAGAAACATTTGTTTCATAAGTGAGTACAATCAACATAAAAAATGAAATAACAAAATGGAACACCCCTGCTAGTAAAATCCATAACTTTCTTTTCAAATCAAACAATTCCATTGTTTCCTAAAATTTCTCTTTTGTGACTGTTATTGAAAAGTTTCACTTCACCTTTAAAGTTCTCCAAAGTCAATTGTGGTGCCTCTATATTAGGTGCTTTTTTTAACAGATATAAAACAAATGATACAGATTCAAAGGAAGACATATGGTAAAAGACAAGAAAGAAATTTGTATGATTTATTCATATAATTTTGAAGTAGCATATTTAAAATCTAGTCTTATTAACATCCATTGCCCACCTAATTACTATAAGTAATTGACAGCTCTCATTAGGAAGAGACAAAACTAAAGGGAATTAGGGTCTTGATCTTGCAATTGGATTTCCATGAGCCAGTGCCTTCATTGTCTGGAGCCTCTCTGGCATATGTGGGCTCTGTCTGGATACAGGAATCCATCTGTGCAAATGTGATTGCAAGATCAGGGCCTAAGTGATATCATGGGAATTAAGCAGATTCTGTTATTTGGAACAGAACCTGCTCTAAAGTTACATAGCCAGTTAGAAGTTATCAATTGTCATGAAATAGAAAAAATATGGGATAGCTTGCTATTTGAATTTGGAGAAAACTGCACATGACCCATTATCTATTAATTCAAATCTGAAAGCAGAGGAAAGCATAATTTTGAAAATTTATTCTTTACACTTTTGATGCAGTTAGTGAATAAGGGTTTTTTATTATTATTGCTATTTAAGTGCTGTTGGGGAGATAAATACAGAAATCCTGTTGCCAATTATAAAATTTATTTGTGCAACTTTTCCCCCACATCTCTTCAAATGTAGCCCTCAAGCTCCAATCATGCTTTTGGAGAATATTATTCTTTTAGTTAATAGCCAGTTTTAAGACCAAATGTACTATATCATACCTATTCAAAATAACTTCACTCCTAATTTATCAACATCCAGCTGATTCAAATTTATCCATGGACTAAACAGCTGTAAGTCCAATTGTGGTGCTGTGGCTAATGCATGACAAAGCAATAGTGCATGTTACACATGTCAATAAAGTAATAGGAAAATAATGAAGGTGGTGTGCCAGAGAGAATATATAAGAAAGCATTATCAGAAATACATGCAAGGAGAAACTATAAAATACCTTATCAAAGATAAAAGCATATTTAATTGTATTTCTGGCAGAATAACTGACCCACACATACAGGCAAGTGCTCTTTCTTCCTGTATTTACTTTTAGAATAACCCCATCCTCTTACTTGCTCATTTACTTTCACAGTATGTACGATCTATACACTAAATTGATGCCAAATCAATTTTGATAATTTTTTTTTTTCATATGTAACATAATTTTGCTCATGGGGTAATTGCCACTGCATTTAACCACAGACTCTAACACCTGGGATATCAGATTTTGCTGATTGGATCAGGAAGGCAGCTGAACTCATGAAGTTTGTGACTTCATACTTTCTGCCCTTACTGCAGCAATGCTGGATGAAGAGAGACTTCTCTGCCTCCACAGCTGCACTTGCATTCTTCCACAAAATTTTTACCACTCCTTCATGTGCTTTATACCTGATGAAAACTTCCACTCTTGTTTGCAGCTTCATCTCAAGAATCTTACCTGAGATATGAAAGAGTTGATTGGCAGGTGCCAGTTGTCATTATCCACATAAGAACTGGGAAAGTAATTTCTTTCTCATGGAGCAGTCAGGTGATTTGCTCAGCTCACATTTTCCACTCATCTGATACCCAAGGCCTGTATTGTCTACCTACCCCTTGTAGCACAGATGAAGCACCCTCACTGGCATAGTTTCCTTTCCAAAGAGATCAAAATGTTCCCTGAAGTACTGCAAAACTGTGGAGGAGATATTCTTTTTAAAATGCTTTCAAAAAAAACCTCATGAAGTCATATTTTACTTCTGTACATCTTTCCTGGTCTTGCGCTTGAACAGGAGAAAGGAACTCCCAGGAAATAAATAGAGTGGAATTTCTGTTGTCTATTCTGTGAGGTCACTGTGTGACCGGGTGGCTGGCTTAAAAAAATAAAACATCAAAAGGAAAAAAAATACTTTTCCAACACTTTATGTGTAGGGCATGAAGAATGATAGCCTGTATCATAAATATCTTCTTTGCAGCTGAGAATCTGGAAGAGGGCTTGATGGCTGAGAAGAATGGAGTTTATTATATTGCAAGAAATATGCAAGAAAATCAGATTTTACAGGAAGATCAGAATACTCACAGTTAGAGCTCTGTGATCAACTACTTTTGAGCTTGCTGGCAGAACTGAAAAATAAAATGCTAGATTTTAAATTAAGAAATCTTGGTTTTCCTCATGAAAAGAGATTTTTTTTTCTTAGTAAAATTAATGATAATTTCATAACATTTTTATATAAATCAAGCACTAAAACTTAATCACAGCACTCAGCTTAAATTATACCAGGTCCAAATAGACCTCTCTTTCAATCCTGTCTGAGAATTAATTATGTTGTAGATAGCAAATGAGATAACTTATCTACACTGTCGTACATCAAAAGATCTGCCATAGGCAGATAGTAGTGCTAGTAAATGTATACTAATAAAAATAATAAAAGTATATATTACTCAAAGAGTTAGCTTGCTGGGGAGAAGATAGAAATAAACTTTCAATGCCAAAAGGGGGGAAATCACAGGCAATGCTTTTCAAATCTTGGCTAGTAATTACCACTTATTCCTAGATAAATTGCTGGCAGGTTAAAGAAAAGAGGTCTTGATCCTCTACTTAATGGCATTGCTATTGTGAATTTGACTGAGAGGGTTACAACTATTTCCTCTAAATCAGAAGGCAGAAATGCAAGACAGGACTTCTGACCTACCTGGCCCCATTTTAGTATTCAATTTAGCAGGTTATACATAGCAGTCACAACTGTAAAGAAAGTATTTTGGTCTGGCATCAGATGTTTTCTCTTGTCTTATCTCCTCATTCACAGCACTTATGCTTTTAAATTCTTGGAAATAGAAGTAGTCCAACAAACATGCTTGGAATATGAAAGAAATCCACAGCAGCAGAAAATCTCATACTCTATAGAGGATGAGTGGTCTTGGTTGAGCCTCTTCAGCTTTCTCAAAGGAGAAAGTTGCTGCCAAGTAAAAACTGGGAAGCCTCCTTAACTAAAGCCTTTGTTTATCCTGTGCTTCAAAGTAACTGAATCATCTCCTCTGCTGCTCAGGTTAAGATTCCTCCCTTTTTTTCATTGGGAGCACCAGGACCAACCTGGGACCAGCAAACCTGTAGGGAACAAGGGCTGAACACGGGGTCACGGGGGGGAAGGAGGGAAAAGCCTGCTCCAGTGTCTTGGCAGGGATCAGCATGGGATGCTGGGATGAAGACAAAGCACAACCACATTGTGTGTTCCTATCTTTTGCTTTTTACACCTCTCTCACACCACTTTCAACATGGCCCAGAAAATAGCACTTCTGTGGCAGGGAGATGATAACTGTTCATTAATTCTTTAAAGTTTTTAAGAATAAACTTCAAAATCTTGCCCCTTTTTTGTGACATACTGATTCCAGAATGCAATTTCTGAGTAAAAATGTCTTTTAATGTATATGAAGAAAAACAAAAACCTGAATGTACAGCAGATGTTCCACTACAAATACACTATTATATATTATATATTATATATTATATATTATATATTATATATTATATATTATATATTATATATTATATATTATATATTATATATTATATATTATATATTATATATTATATATTATATATTATATTATATATTACAACATGCTCTCTCCCGCTCTCTCTGTGCATATCTTACAAAACCCATTATATAATTTAAATAACTTAACAGTGGACAGTTCTGACATTGATTATAAATTGCCAATAGGAGCAAGTAACAAGTTCCAACCCAGGAACCCTGTGCTAACACCCATGTTTCATTTTTCAATGGGCAATATCATTAATACCCTTGAGTGATTAAGGTACTTTAGAAGGTTACTGCAGGAATGCTAACTATGTCCCAGGCAGAAGCTGGGCCTGTCATGGCTTTATAATTTCAAATGGATTATACCAACATAAATTGAGAGTCATCATGCTGTGAGAGTATAGTTATATACATTGCTATGAATGTAGAACGGGTTCAATCTGTAGAGGTAAACACATCTGTTAAATAAATGACATGGCAATCCTGTTCTCTGCAAAAATACAAAATGAGGGAAAAAAACACAAATATGTATGAAAAAGCTCACTGGTTAACTGTGGTCTCACTAGTATCTACATAAATCTATCCACATTTGCTAATGAATATGGCATGATATTTACCTTTCACACAGGAATGAGGCAAGACATAATTTTAATAGTATTTGCAAAGTGCTATATAAGTGCAAATGATTGATAAAGCCACTGAATGGCAATGAGCCAAATATTTAGACTGAGAAGTGTTTAATCCAAGTGCCTTTAGAGAAAGCATTTCTCTTGTAGCTTCTTTATAGTTCACAAATCAAGAATTGGGAGCTTTTTATGTATTCTTATATATTGAAAAAATGAAATAATTTAGCAGCAAATATTTGGTCTATTTTCCTATCTCATGAGATATAAAAATAAAATAGACACATGATCTGTAACTATTACACAGTAAATTCACTGGATTTTTCCCTCTTGTAACTAAATAATGATCTGTTTTTCTTGACTAGGTTTTGTGGGCTCGTACTATATAGCAGCACTTAATGTTATTACAGTAGTTTTCTCACCTCTAGAATGTCTCAAAACAAATTTCTGATTAATGAAAGACATTTCAAGAGTGTATTTCTTAAAAGAAGATAACACAGAAAAATTGGTACTGACAGAAATAAATAACTCTAAGTTACTCTGCCTTGTCCAATAACATGTTTAGATTCTAGGATTTAAAAAATTGCTTAATCTACTTTATAGTCACAGCAGCAAATTCTATCAAAGGATTTGTTTTCAAAAAGCACTGTGTAAACTTTGTCACTCACAAAAAATCACACTGGTTTTCAGTGCAAACTTGGAAATTGTAAGGATGGGAGAAGCCAAGGGGGAGGAACAGAGACGAGAGGCTAAGATTTCCTTGACATGGTGGAAAATACATATTAATAGGTCCACATTTCCATCCATCATGGTGGAAACACACTTTTTGCTTCCTGTCATTGTGTTAATTTTTTGCTGCCATCATTGAAAAGACAATTTTTACCAGTCATTAAACCAAGACTGCTGTTCAGGATTTTGGAGGGAGACAAAAATCCCATAAGAATACTCATCTAGAATGCAGAAGAATCAAAGACTAAATCACTTCCTCATGGGCTTTCCAAAAAAATGGAGCAGGAAATTTCTCTCTCCAGCCCTGACTGATACTGGAGTATGGTGACATCTCTCCTCCCAGAAGAATCTAATGGCCAGTCAGTTCTCAGATAAGATGACACAGCACCAACCTAATACTTTAGGGGCTGATTTTGCAGTCTGGTTCTCACAGCTCAGGGATATAGGAATTCTGGGTTCACCTTCCCAATCCACAACCTTTAAAAGATCTGAGATTTCTCCAAAACCTAGCCCAGAAATCTTTACATGATTTGCCAAAACTGAATTCTTGCTTCCTGACCAGCCTTAAATACCTCACACAGGAGCATCTGCTGTTGCATTTAATTTAACATGCAACTAGGAAAACTCTCTTATGTCTTATACATAGTTCCACAGTGATAGCTTAATACCTAATCACCTGCTTATGACAATCACTATGACAGAACCCCCAAAGCCTAGGAAAATTAAAAGCTTTTTGCTCTTGGTCTGCAATTCAGATTTTACCTAAAAGTTGAAAATCATAACAAAAGATTAATTCTTTTCAATAGCAACAACATGCCACTATTACTAATTTCTATCATCAGCTGCCACTACTAATTTGCAGATGGTAAGAAGAAAGGAGTGAACCATAAATCCTAATGTTTTGGGGAACATCCAAATTCGATATAAAATAAGAGTGTGAAACAGTTGAAGACATAAGTGGCGTCTTCAAATGAAGACATAACCCTAACAAGGTTTTTTTTAAGATTAGACAAGTCTGGAGCTTACAGGGGTTAGGTTGCATCTTTGCCAGGATTAGTTTATTCAGGCTGTATATGTAAAAGAAGACTGCAAAGATAATAAAAGAAGGAAAGAAGTTTCTACAAAGCTCCTAGTACATGGAGCCTTAGCCTCCATGGCCGCTGATCAAATACCTGTAGGAGTTAATAAAATTTTTCCATGGCCTTCAAGCTGTCAGTTTAGTATAGGCATTCTGCCTGTTCAAACAGAAATTTTGGCATAGGTTAAGCCTACTAGTAGTGATTATCAATCACATCACCAACTTCTTTCAGTTAAACACATTGTTGGGACTTAAAATAACTCATTTTATCCCAAGGGTTATTTTAATCTGGCATGTAAAATAGGACCTTTAGTATTATAGATATGGGTGCCAGCAATGTATTCTTTTATTGTGGGTTTAGGAAAGGGCAAGAGCACAGTAGCCTACAGCCACCAAGGCCTTTCTGAAGTGTTCAGTGAAAAAATGCCACTATACACAAACTGGTGGTTGCCTTCACCAGAGAACAGAAACAATTTTAGTAGTAGACAGGGTTGGGTTTTTCCTCTCCCTCCCGAATTCTGTGCTTGCTGGGAATGTCTCTGTGTGAAGTATTATTCATCAAAGTACACAGCGTGCAGAACAGCTCGGAAGTGATTGCACAACATAAGACGATATTTCCAAAGTGGGCACAGGCACTCCTTATATAAATCACAGTTGCAGCAGTGATAGGAAAAATATACAGAAGCATAAACTGTGTTGTTAAAGGTTTTAGTAAATCATCAGAGCCTTGAGGCTGTTCAGGGATTTTTTGCTTGGTGCAGTTACTGGTTGCTGGCTCTCCTGTTATCAGATAGAAAGCACAGGGCAAAATTGTTAACTGGATGCTGTGGGCAGGTTCTATTTGGTCCAATTACATGTGTATTAGTGCTTTTGAGGGAATGCTTTGTCTCCAAAGTGTCTAGAAAAATCAGTGTGGTTCTCTAGGTGGGTTCCTGGAAATTCAAGGGACTCCTTGTGGATTTCAGCAATAGGAATTATAATTGTGGGAAAGTAATTTAAAATTCAGTCTTAAAATGATTTTTAAGAGTGAAAATCTATAACCACTTCGAACTACTTGGGCACTGTGATAAAAATAGAGAAGCATCATTCCTCAGCAACAACCCTGGCCTTACTCTACGACTCAGACAAATCAATTAAGAATATGAGAAATATGATGTTTGCCAATTTATGTGCACATGCATACACGAACACAAAAACAAACAGCGATAAAATAACCCCTAACTAGCAACAACAATAAAAACCTAACAAAACAAAACCAAAACCAAAACATCAAAAACAAGAAAACCCAAACCACATCAAAACAACAAACTCAGATCTGAAAAAACTCAGCATTGTTCAGGACAGCACCTGCAGAATATGATAATTATTATTGCAACACATATTTTGAGAATTATAAATATAAGTAACTTGATGATTGGTGAAACATTTTCCTTTTGAGACCCTTGTTTGATTTGCCTATCAGACATTACTGCAAGAATGGAATTGTTGCCCACTGAAACCTCTACTTTGTAGAATATAAGTAGTAGAAGTCAAGTTTGGTTGCTTTGGAAATTCTAAGGGTTCTTGAGGAGACTTGCTGATATCTTTGCCTATGACCTGGTTGGGCTTACAGGATACCTCCCACAACTTTGAAAGTTGTAATGGACCAGATCACTCCCCATTTTGTCATCCAAGACAGTGTAAGTCCAAAACATATAGCTCCCTGTGCCATCACTCACTAGCTAGATGTCTTTTCCCACCCAGCAAGGCAGCTTGACATTCTAGAAAGATGTATACAATGGTCTAAATTCTTCAAACTTTATATATAATATGTACAAATTTATGCAGTGTAATACAGTGCTGGAGTTCAGCAATGTCACTATGGGCTAGAGCTTTTATATATGAACTCTGTTACACATCAAGACAGAACTGTTTTCCAAGTAATCTTCAGGGAGTCCTGCAGGAAAGTGGAAACAAGAGATCTGAAGATTCATTTCAGTGCCAGCTAGCAGGAATCTTAAAGATTATTCTATGTTACACATATTGCATTGCACAGCTGATTTCAAAGCTAAAAATGTGCTCATGAGTAACGTCTTTCAAGGCAATTTTCTTTATAAAATGTAGAAATGCATTCCAAGCGGTTTTATCAATGGAACAAACAGTATTCACTGTACTGTCTATATTGAAATGGGGGAAATTTAACTACTAAAACCAGACAAATAAGTTTTGATTAGGCTATTTGATGAGTTCATCTTCAGTGTTCAGTAACTGTGTGACTGTGGTAAAACATCAAACAGCAAGGGAGTGCTCTGATTTTGTTTAAACATGACAGTACTGTCTGGTCACAACCTCAGGAAAAAGTACTCAAGATTTTATTCAGCCTAATAAGCAGATTTTTTTATGCACAAATAGGGATATAATTTAATATAAAATAATTCCTAATATTGTAAAAACATGAAAAAGAGTTGCAATTCTCAAAGAACAACTAACCCAAAAACAGAGACTTCAGTTTCTACTTTGCTAGTGAATAGCGAAGTGTTTTCTTCTCAATAAACACTACCACAGTTTCTTTCACACATGCTGGCCTATGGATTGCTCTCCACAAGGCTTTAATCACAGGTCACAGCATTTGCAGATACATCCAGCTATGTATAAAACAACACAGAACAAAACAAAACTGTGGAAAATAAAAAGCCCACCTTCATGGCCTGTACTAGCTGCAGGTGATTATTTGAATCCATATGGTATTTGTGACCTGCAGATCTGTGACATTTACAAAGAATCTTTATCTCTGTCTCCACTCCACCACCACCCCCAATCTGCTTTAAATCTCCTCTAAACTATTTCCTAAACATATTCCTCAGGTTTGTCTTTTACAGCTCCCTCTTCTTCCCAGTGTGCACCTGCCTGACTGCATTGTCTTAGGGCCATTACATTTTGGCCCTCTTGCAACCACAGACGGACCTCCTGGATTCCATCCTTGAACTCAAAGCCAAAACAAGAATGACACACACTTTCTGCCTTTTTATATGCAAAATAGTATATTTCTTTCTTGATGAAGAATTAGGACTCCATCTCAAGTCTGTGTATATTTGTGAAGTCAGGGAAGTCTAGGTCACCCTCAAGGTTTAATGATAATTTTGAATTATGGATACATTTCTATGCTATGTTCCTCCTGTCAGTTATGCAGCTATGTAGTTACCTCAAAGAAGAGAGGTGATGTTTAGCACACAAAGAATATATTATTTTTTACAAGAAAAGCATATAATCACTGTGCTTTTCTTCTTTTCTTATGCCACACAAACTTAAAACCGCCTTGTCTTTCTAGCTCATATTTTAGAACAAATTTAGATAATGAAGATTTTCTTCAGTGTGCCGTCAGTCTCAGTGCCACTAGCACTGTTATACAGGGATGTTTGAAAGAGTTTTATGAAATGAGGGGGGGAATAAATATGCTTTTCAAAAAATTGCATATAGAACTATCCTTGTCCTTTTGGATCTTACCTATTCTGATGATCTGGGTAAATTGAACCACTCCTATAAATAGATAGCTTGCCAAAAACTGTGCTTCTATTATTAGATATTAGATAGATGACAACTAATCAGCATTCACTTTTCTAATTGCACTGGATCTGGATTCTTATAAGTTCTCTATAATTGTGTCTCTTAGAAGAGGAAAAATGGGAAAGGAAAGCTCTGCCAGTTTCATTTGCACATCTTTGCCAAAATTATGATTTAATAGCAATAAAATTTCCGACAGCAAGGCAATTTTTCCCTGTTTTTATCCCAAAGTCATATCAAGTGAACCTGAATCAATGATAAATGTCTACATTAAAACCATCATTGCTAATACTATTCTATATCATTCGTCTTTTGTGCAATGTGACCAAATTACAATCAGCACATGACTATAGCTACTTGTGATTAATGATGGTTTTACTTAGTAACTGACAGTGAAGCTTCTGGGAGGAAAATGGCAATATATTTCAAAATTCCAAGCTATAAATTTTGGAAAAAAATAGCTCTGTTTTCAAAGCTGTTAACATGTCTGCTGCTGCTTTTACCACTGTCAGACTGAAGTGCTTAAAATTATTTAAATTTTAAAGGGATTATTCCTCTCTTCTCAGGGTGGAAGTTTTGGCTTAGGAGGTCTTAAAACCTTTACAGACTATACACAATATTTCAGAAGAACTAGAGAGTATGCAGGGAAGAGTGTTGCAATTACTCAGGAAAAAAAATTAATGACCTGGAATAAAGTCTCTCTGAGAGCATGGTAAATTAAAAAATTATAGATAACCTTTATGAATGAATGAATTAAAGAGTAGACTTTGTGAAACACTGGAAGAAAGCTGTAAAAGCCTTCACTTGGGAGAAGCTGATCTTGATAAGGTCAGAAGTGGATAAAAGCCATTTTTACCATCTGATGGCCACTCAGCAGCTTTAGGCTGGTGCTTCGTAGTCTGGCACAGATGTTCACATCAAAACAAGCACTCCTGCTGATAATCTCAAGAGTCTGATCAAACAGAAAGACTTACCAAGCCTCTTGCCCACAATTATTCTGATACTGAACAGCTGGGCAATGTATGAAATATCTGTGTTGCCATTGCCAAATCTATTATAAGCCTGAGAAACCCCTGTCTTTGGAACTGTCAGTCTGTAAATTGTGTCAGCACTATGACTATTTCAGATTGATAATCAAGCAAAAAGAAAAGAAGGTATGGGGTTTAGATGGGACTTGCTCCTGTATTTATCAAAGAGCAATGGTTGCTCTCTACCCCTTGAGGAAGGCAGCAAAGAACACCTATATCTCCCTGGGAGCAAAGTGCTTCTGACTTAGAAGAACCCTATAAAAGCCTGTTTTGAAGGCAAAACCCCAGACATTAGTGAGGTCTTTATCAAAACTTTAATATTGTACCCTAAATCTTCATATGCAAGGGAAAAAAAAAAAAACCAACCAAAAAAAAAAAAAAAAAAAAAAAAAAAAAAAAAAAACACAAAAAAAAAAACAAAAAAAAAAAAAAAAACAAAACAAAAAAAAAATCAACAAAACTACCATTTCTTTGAAACATCTTTTTAACAGACAAATTTTGGAATTCATGCAGAGCAGGGGAAACTCCCTCTATTAGCTGTTCCTGTGACCTTTTCTACAAACAGTCATTCTGTCTCCATTTTCTGATAAGTTAATTTGGGATAATGACATTTACCTAGATTCATGTAACTGCATTAACCATTTTATGCTCACAAAATTAGTATACCATATAAATGTGTGACTTCATAACAGGTTTTCTTTTCCTATGGATCAGTTATCTAAATATATATAAAGGTATTTTCATTCTCTTTCTCACTCTCTTTTCTCCACATTTTGAAGCAAAACAACTGGGAAGCATAAATACTTTTTCCATTTTTGAGCAAGAGAAGGAAATGTCATTATCCACTGGAATTTCAGAGCATTTGGTCTTTCTAAGTTCTTTTTGAGAAATAATACAAAAATCAATCAGTGAGCTAAAGTATCACTTTCAATTTGTGGCACTTTTTTCCCTCAGAACTATGTTATATAATTGATGTCAGCTTTTCCATGAATGCTATGAGTAATATGTAACTATAGAAATATAGTTTCTGAAAACAATTAATTAGCTAATATTTTAAAATTAATTCCTACTGTGACTAGAAATGACATCTAGGAGACTGTTGAAGGCTGCATTTAAAAAATTTAGTTCTCTTTTCATTTTGTTTTAACTAATAAGTAAGTAATGGTTTCATTTTTTTTATTGGCAAAGATCTGTGGGTCAATACATCATAATTTTGTGTGTGGATGACCACTGTTGTTTTCCCCCCACTAGGAATCATTATTAAACATGCTCCAGAGAAGTTGGGTTGTCTGTGTTTAATACACTTGAGTCACTGCTAATGCTGATGCTGAGCACCACACATCTTATTTTTTAAAATCTCAGAATTTAAAATTGCAGAAAGACAATGTCATACAAATTGATAATATATTTCTTGTAAAATGAGCAGGTTTGATCTGCAGGCTATTGAAATATTTGAATCACAAACCCTTCCAGGGTAAAAATACTTTGGTTGATTCTGCTTCCTTTAAAAATTAAAGGCATATTTACCCTGCACTGCTCTTAGTTCCAGAACTGTCACAAGGTAACATAACTGTGAAGACACAGTTAAATATATATGCAGTATTTTGTAGCAGAACTACTTACATAAAGTTCATTTTATTTTTAGCTCATAAATTCATTTATTCTTACTGTAATTTTGATGAGATAAAAATCAACAATGTAAGGCAGTGAATTAAAAATAAAGATGTTGCCTGCAACTATTTGCACTGCAATAACAAATACTTTGTGACATTCAGACCTCGCTGCATATCATAGAAAATGACCTTTTCAATGATTTACAGGAATGTAAATCTGCAAATGGAATAAGGGAAGTTTACACCTAATTACTTATTCAGAGTGTCCCACTAAAAGTGCTGCATGCCATGGAATAAAATGTAAAAGCACGCTCTTTCTTTCTTCTGATGCTGCTATTTACAATGATTTTGTTTCCTCTTTTGTAGAAATGACTTGGCAAAGCACCTTAAATTCAAAGCTTTTTCTCCAGGATTAGTTAAACTCTATACAATTTAGCACATCAGAAAAACTACCAGCTGCATTATAACAACCTCAGACATTTCAGTGCTCTTCATTTCTGTGATCATTTTTCTTCTCCCGATTAAACTATTGGAATCTTAATTTGTATTTTGACAAGATTGGTATCACATTCAAAAAATAATTTTTAGTTAACATTCTATAGCACCCATTGCACAGCCTATCACAATACAGTGTGCAATCATTTGGTGAGGCTTGACTTTCAGATTTGTTTTAAAACTGAGAAGCTATCATTGCATAGAGAAGAACAAACTGTATCCATGAAGTTTTGTGGGAGGAAAAAAAGCACAACAAATCCAAATCAACAGATTTGATTTTGATAAGGAAAAGAAAAGCGATAAAAATTATTTGTATCTGTATTGCCTTAATAGTTAAGTTGTGGGGAAACCTGAAAAATATCATAAGATGCTATGAAGTGTTTGGGAAGTTTTCTTCCAAAATACTATCTTCTTTGTGACTTGTTTTATTTTGTGTTTTTCTTACCAAAACTGATGCAGAAAATTACTTTCACTCCTGCATCTGGAGTTGCTCTGCCATTAAACATTAAACATCAGAGATTGTGAACTGAAATCAATGTCAACAAACTGCTGTCCCTTTACTATGCTATTTTGTTGGTTATAACTATTACTGTCATCAGATCTGCCAACCAGTAGCAGCCAGAGCTTTCATACATTCTCCTTAAAAAATAACTTCTAAATACCCCTTACTTATAACTGTAGTTTGCAGATCAAAATTTTTGCTGGGAGGGGGTTTTTCATCTAACCTGGCATCTTATGCTGTATCAGCCTTTCAGTCTCAACTTCCTCAATATCAACCCCAAGGCCAGTGGGTTACTGCTTTCCACTGAGAGAAGATATATTCTCCTGACTAACTATCAACACCTTGCACAGAGTCAATAAACTACAAATTGGTGCCACAGGTATGAAGAGGGAAAAAAAAAAAAAAAAAAAGACAGCAGATTTCAAATTACTAGTCCTCATTCATGGGAGAAGAGGCAAAAATACCTGTCTCCAAAGAGCCAGTCTTGTAAAGCATTAAAGAAATTTAACTTTAAGCATGTAAATATTCCCACTGATGCCAATGGAGGTCATTTAAATCAGCAGCACTACTGTCTGCTTAAATGGCAGATAAATGAGAACACTAGTTTGGGGAAAGTGAAAAACTGGCATCTATTTATGCACTGAACATCTGAGGCCCTACTTAATAGAAATGAGTCACAGAGTAGCTTAACTTTGGATACTTTTTAGTGTGTCAAGAATATCCCTGTTTTTATCCCTAAACAACTTATAATTTCTTCTTATTTCCTGTCATAATTCTCATATTTTATTCCAATAATACTAATACTTATCATCATCATCATCATCATCTTGATATCTTATGGCTGTGTGCTTTCATTAGGATAAAAGATTTCATTCCAGATAAATTTTCAGCCTAGGGCTCCTCACTTATCTTATACTGATTTTCCCCTTACTTCATTAAGCTCCCTTTCCTGTTCTAGCTTCCTGTAATCCCAGAAAGCTGCCCATGGCACTGAAAGTTTACAGTTTGGATTTTGTATAGATTTGTACTTGTTAATATTTTATTCATCAGTTTGAAATGCTTAGGGCAAAAAAATTTGCCTTCTCTTAAAACTTTTGTGTGTAGCTTGCTGTGGAGGGTAAGATTTCAGACCATAATGTGATACACAGCAAAGTGTCTCCAAAAGGTCATGAAAGGCTCCAGAAATTTGCAGAGGCATTCTACCTTGCACCTGGAGCATTCTGTACCCTGGGATAGTGTTATGTCACATGAGCAGCTTTCAACATTTTTTTTTTTTTCCCTGGGAATTATAGGGAATAAGAGCAGACATTGAGCCCCAGAAGCCAATTTATGACATTAAAACTTTTTTTTTTTTAATTACAGAAATTTGAGTGCCATGGAGAATTTGGCTTGCCAGGGGTACCTCTGGGGGAGTATTTCCTGCAGAGGAGGCAGATGCCATCAACCAGAGACTCTTTTTCCCCTGCCAATGTGCCTCCTAAAGGAGCATTATTGCATAAACTACAAACTAAAAGGAAATGGTAAGGAAATACTAAAATTTCCCTGTTTCTTTGTGCTATTTCAATGTCATCTTGGAGAGGAAGAGATATTAAAATGTACAAAAATGAGCACAAAATATTGGTATGTATAAAAGGACTGAATAATCTGAAAATACTAGAAGACACAGGCAAAAAGATGAAGAAACTGTTCCAAAGCCATACTCTCAAAGCCATGATCTCTTGCCACATTTATTACATTTACACCTTGTCTTTACACAAGTGCCAATATTTGCATGGAAAATGTCATCTCTTTGTCATATATCTTTGCTAAATGAATATAAAATCTAAGCAAACTAGAAACTTCAATGTAGATTTTTACTCATGGGTAACTGAAGTCAGAATTAAATCCTAATGGTTCATTAAAAGTGAAACCATTAATCAAATCCAATGAAATTAACAACTCCAACTGTCCAGTTAGCATGATAACTTTCCAATTAATTTCCAAGTCAG
This sequence comes from Muscicapa striata striata, assembly GCA_030060385.1. Classification (NCBI taxonomy): domain Eukaryota; kingdom Metazoa; phylum Chordata; class Aves; order Passeriformes; family Muscicapidae; genus Muscicapa; species Muscicapa striata. The sequence continues at coordinate 2,785,841 of JAREIS010000010.1, read as the reverse complement.
CAGGCAATATATTTAAAGTTCCAGACAGAAATGTGTACAAGGAAAAGCAACATGATTATTACAATACTTTCTAAATGTCCTAGGTTTTAGTTCCATACCTTTTTGTTTTTAATTCTCCATTTTTTTTCAGTGTTAGTCTATTTCTATGTTAACCTGAACTGCACCCAAATCCTTATATGCATGGGCTTAGGATACTTTGGCTTCAGAGCAATGTTGAAAACAAAAATACTGTCCACAAAAAAAAAGAGTATTCTGACTTTGAATTTCCTTTGGTAGCAGCATTTGAGCTGGAGTTTGGAAGTCAGTCTGCTCAAATTAATTATATGTAGAATTGAATGAGTTTTACACAAGTCCTCTCAGGGCGTACCTGAGAAAAATTTCAAGGTGTACGTGAAAAATTGTTCACAATTTTTTCATGGGCTAGTATTTACATGGGGAATGAAATATCTCATATGGGATGGCCAGGTATTGTTGGGATGTTGGCAGAGTATCTGTTGCAAGGTCCTTGAAAGAACATCTCCAGAGAAATTAGGAGCTGCAGCCCAGCTGGTCCACAGTCCTGAATGATCACTGCAGTACATACAGAACTCATTTCTATTTATGATCTTTAATAATGCACAAGATATCTCCTGGTTGTCTGAACTATATAGAAAAGATTGTCCTTCATGACCATGACGACATCTGCAATATCAGTTTAGACTATATCAAATTTCCAATGTGTAGTAATCAATTCTATAGCAAGGACTGACAGGGAAGTACCTGCCATAGCCAGCTCATTCACCCAGTGAATTAACCAATACCTCTTAAACATAAAGACTGTGCCTATCTGCTGCTCTGTGGGTATCAGGAGCTGCCTGAGGTTCTCTCCAGAACAGTCTGAGTTCCTGTCAAATGCTTTACTGTGAAGCTGGCTGCCAAAGCAGTCCTCACCTTCTTGCAAGTCAGTCCTCTGTCTCCACCTGCAAAGCTGTAACTGGAGCACTCCTGAAGTAACAGGGAATTGCTAAGTGTCATGGGTATGCACATGCACAGACACAACTCTGACTCCTCTCCATTACAGCTGTGACAAGACCAAATTTAATTTCATCCGCATATTACCATTACAACTTACATTTCCGTAATCCTTGTGTCACAGGTCAAATGCTTCAAACTACCTTTTCAACATCACCAAATTTGAGAATTAGTAGTATCTGTGGTCATCACTGGAATGCTTCATACAAGTATTCAAAAACCTAATAAATTGCTTTCAAAAGTTTTCAGAGAAGACAGTTTAAAAATAGCTGGGAGGTATACAGAAGTCTTTACCCAGAAAATATCTGCATAAAAATCTAGTAGGCCTAATCATATATGCAGTATGGACTATCAGATATGACAATAAGTATGGAATTGTGACAAAAGCAGTGACTAAATAAGTGAATATTCAAAATCCTAAAGAGCTCAAAGTAATTTACTTACTGAAATAAGAAGCTGTTTGCTTAATAGCTTTAACAGCAAGAAATAACTTAATATCTGAGCATACTCAGTATAAATTACAAATGGAAAGTGAGACTTTAACTGTTTATACATTGTCTTCCTATGTGTCATGGGAAGATTTTCTCATTCAGACCAGTTGGGGAAGCCAAGAATCAGGTTAAAAAATTTCCAGCCAGTTGTGGGTCCATTTCTAGCAGAAGTCTTCCCTCTGTGCTTCTTCCTTGCCTCAGCAGCAGTTGACCAACCTACACAGCTACTGCTCTCAGCTCAGCTCTCAGCTTTCTTCCTTCTCTTAATCATTTGTCCCCAGCCAAGCTAAAAATGGCAACGTTCATCTCACAAGTTCTCTTATTTCAGTTTTCATCCCTAGGCAGATTCCATCTAATGGGATCAATTTAAGGATATTACTTCTAACAATGTTTTCTTGAAGCTACTCCAATGTCTGTCACTTTGCTTCCCACTGATTAACCCCCAGCTAGTTTGTGTTGCACCACACCCAGGCTCTGCCCACTAACAATCTTGCAAGATTATACAGTGCTACTACACCTCCTCAGCCTTCTAAGTGTATTTTCTGAATTATTCCTTTTTTTCCTATAAGATTAGCTTAAGAATATATATTTTTATAGAGGCATGTCCTGCCTTTGCAAAGTCTTTCAGCTACTAGCTCATCATTTCTGCTCAACACCAGAGCATAATAAGTTTTTCTGGTGGTACCATCTTGGGGTGTGTAGTTACAGCAGAGTAAGGACAGGGAGAGAGAAGAAAATTAATATTCACCCAATTGAACTAGCTAAGCTTTTCTTCTTTCTAGACAGAAGTTCAGTAGCATTATTTAGGCTAAGTGAAACCTCCTTCTTCTTGGTTTAAAATAGTGCCAGACACTGAAAAGAAAACTTAAAATCTTTCAAATGCACTATCATTGGTACTGCTGTTATGGCAGATTAAATAATATTTTCCTCTTTCTATTCTCAGGGTTTCTCACATATGCATAAATAAAAATGTAATTGCCACGACCTGAAAAACCCAGCCACGTGTTAGAGTGGATCTTGAAAATATAAAAATAACCCACACCTTATGTAATCTGTCCTTTTTGGAGCAAAGATCTCTAAGAGAATGTTCAAATATTTGCCTGACCTTATCTAGCTGAAAAACACTGAAAAGCCTCTGCAACAGTGGTACATATTTAATGTATGTTAATTTTTGATCATTCACAGGCAGATAATGAAGAGATAATAATAAAATAACCTTGCTAGATTACTTTAGTCCCCTCTGCCTGTCAATGTTTTCTTTTTATCTCACATTTCTACATCCACCACTGCATAGTTTCCATCATCAGTCTCTGACTGTTGATTTAAAAATTGCAAATAAAAAGTTAGTGTTATTTCATACGTCCATCAGGGAAATTCCCTGAATCCTTACTGTTCAATATCTAGAACATCCACTCTTAAAAAAATCTACTTATCTGACAAGTAGGACACAAACTGTCAATATGGAAAGAACAATTTTCCTTAGGATGTTAAAATCATTCTAATTGGCTTTGCTCCTACCTTCGCTTCAAATGATCTAAAGTCTCCACTTTACTTTGCTGTAAAAACAAAAATTGAAATGCTGCTATAACAAACCTGCAGGTTTTAAAATTTTTAAATAAAGATAAGTTGATATATACAGACAGCCAGTCTCTCAATTGTGAAATTCCTAGGAAGCTCAATCTTTATTTCTCTGGATCTGTTCATGATTGAAACCTACCTTTCTCTCACTATGGATCTAGAGATCATCTGAGCCAAGAGTTAAATCTTTATCTTTTGACTGATTTACATACCCAGTGAGGAAGTTGGAAAAGTCTCAACCATCATGTAGATAAAATTTGTCACCTTGCTGCTTTTGCTGCATATTTTATCTTCATTTTGACAAAGTAGAGTCTGGCGGCAGCGAGGGTAGAGCTAGCACATGTGATATAGAGAATTGAGACTCATTCCAACAGAACTCAGAAATCAAACCACTACATAATAACTACTTATTATTATAACTAATAAAAAAGCAAAGCAAAGCAAAACAAAACAAAACAAAACAAAGCCAAAAAAACCCACAAAAACCCCACAAAAAACCCACAAAAAAACAAAAACAAAACCCCAAAAACCAAAAAAAAAAAAACAACCCAGTTAATTGAACATTTTCCTTTTGTGACACAAAGTTTTCGAGAATTTAAAGTTTTCTCCTAGAAACCAAAGGAGTCTAAAATAAAAGTGGCTAAATTCATGCAGTATTACACAACATCATATAACCTGTGAAACACCTACAGAAATAATACAACTGCTGTTTGAGAAAATACAGTATACATATTTTGATCTTCCAGGGGATAGTATCAAAGGTGTTGCCTATGTGATGCTAAGGTTAGATTGTATGGTTCTTACTTGGCATTACTCCTATCTTGTCCAACAGCTTGTCACAAACATCTACCCCTACAATTAGATTTTTTTTTTTTAGCACCATTCAAATATTTTACCAAATTTAACATGCTTTTACATCTAACTTCCTTGCATAATATTCATCCCAGGATAATTTCCAATCATATATGATTTTTTGTTTAGAAGGCTACAATTTCTTTTTTTTTTTTTTTAACTTTGTTTTTTTGTTTTCTTTTTTGTTTTGTTTTCTTTTTATTGTTTTTGGTTTTGTTTTTGGTTTTTTGTTTGTTTGTTTGTTTGTTTTGGGGTTTTTGTTGTTGCTGTTGGCTCTTTTGTTCCTCCTTCTCTTATGCTTGTTTTGTTTTGTTTTGTTTTGTTTTGTTTTGTTTTGTTTTGTTTTGTTTTGTTTTGTTTTGTTTTGTTTTGTTTTGTTTTGTTTAGCTTTGCTTTGCTTTTAAATTCAGAAACTGGCCTGGTCTCTCAGAATCTCAACATTAATGGCAGGATGAGAATTCCCAGCTAAACCATATCTCTCACAGCATTTTCTACATCATGAAAATCCACAGAGCTTATTCAGAGCAGTATGTATTGTGACAGTAGTTTCCTGAATTACACCCACAAGGCAATGTGCAGGTTTGAGTCATTACCACTGGTTTTGGTGTTGATATTTTTGTTTTTCTTTTTTAATTGCTAAATATATTGTGACAATCTAGCCAAAAAACCCAAGAGATTGTTGCAATTCAGGTATCATTCATAGATTCATCCTTTTTTATTGCCTAGGAAAAAAATAATTTTTAAAAGGAAAAAAAAATCTAACTTTTTTCATGGAAATTGTGCATAGAAAATCAAGTTTTTTCTATGAAAATAATCAAACCCTTAGAAGCTGCAATTTTCTTACACACTATTTCTATTGAAAATTATGGAATCAAAATTTAAATCTCCTTTTTATTTCTACCATTAGTCTTCAACTTTACTTTCTATTTTCTATGCCTTCAGCTTCCACTTATCACTATTTTCAGTACAAAGCACTCAGTCTTCCATTTGGTTATTATTCACCTTTCACTTAACTCTTACCTCTTGCTTATTACAAAAATCCTCTTCACAAATCACCTCCTACCTGCGCTCCAATCTTTGCTGCCCATAAAATGCCAGGTAGCACTTAAGAAAAGCAAATTTTTGTGCTGGAGCAATTTTTTTACTCCTGGGAAAATCATCCAAATCATCTTTGTGATAATAAGTGCTTAAGAGATTCTCCGAAAAAGACCCAATTTTTATTTCTAAACTTTTCTCTGTAAAAAATAATCTTCAGACAATCACAGAATAAGCTGGTTTGGACGGAACCCATAAAGACCATCAGGTCCAGCTCCTTGTCCTGCACAGCACCATCCCAAGAGTTACATCATGTGCCCAAGAGTACGGTTCAAACGCTCTTGGAGTTTCTGCCAGGCTTGGTGTTGGGAGCCTGTTCCGTGCCCAAGCACCCTCTGGGTGAAGAACCCTTTCCTAATATCCAACCCAAACCTCCTCAGTCTCCTTTTCTTGGTCTATCTTTCATCTTGCGCCTCTGAATGAAAAAGCCTTTCTTGTTTGTAGCATTTTTTTTTCAACTTGCTAATGTAAAGTTGAGTTTTTATTAAAATATCTTTAGCATATCAGTTCTGGAATTTTACAGAGAACTCTTATGCCAAGATGCTTTCTATACCCTACAATTTATTACATTTTGTATAAATATTACCCTGCAACTCACTACAGGGATATTTCCAGCATATGATTTCTGATCCACTGCAGTATTTACTCACTGTGGCACATAAGCTTTCTGCTAAGACAAGAATTTAAAGACAAAAACATTAAACATCTTTATAGGTCATCTACAGGAGGAAAATATTTTATCTGAAATGCTGAGTACACTAACATTGTTGGCACCACATTTCCTCTCCTCACATTGTCTTTATGATTCAGCCTTCTGAATCATATAACCCACTCTTGTGGGTTATACCAGGTATCTCCTTTACTCTCTGCAACTGGATTTCCCATCTCTCACCAGTTTCCTCACCCTAACTGTGATTTTCATACTTTTTTTCCTCTTACAGTTGCATGGTCCTCCTATATCTTCCAGGAGTTCCCTGACTTCACTGTACATTGCTTTCAATTTCTTTCCTTTTAACAGTTGTGTCTCCACTTCTACATTTCTATCTTCATACCTGTAACTCTTCTGACTAGCAAACTGAAAAGTTGTCCCAATGAGCAGTAATGTCTTTCTATTTTTCTAATATTAAATATCCCTTTTCTCACTTTGTTTTATGGAAAGACTCTTCTCTTTCACCCTTTTCACATTTGTTCAGTTGCATAGCAGCCAAGCAACTGTTCTGGTTTCATTCAGCAAACGCCAGATGTTTTCATTTTCTTTTCTGAATATCTTTGGAGATAAAAACTTGTTAGAAACCCTCACGAATTTTGACACTTGTTTTAACTTAATTCCATTTAATACCTAGAATTGTTATTAGACATATACTTGCAAAGGCATTTAGATGCCTTTCTGCATCATTGCTGAATTTCAAGCTCTCATATCTATAGATTAAGATGATAATAATATTTGAATGAAAATCTTGTATATAAGTGGCATATTTTCTACAAAAATTAGAACCAAAGAGATCTCTTCATATATTATGAAAATTGCAAAGGTTAATATTTAGAATTCTGATTACAACAAAACTTTACAGATTAAAAAACAAACCTTTGTATACAGTGCCTAAAATAGCAGTTCTAGAGATTATTTTGAAATGTACACAAAGACTCCCTTAAAGGAAACTAGGTTGGCCAGTAATTTTTTAATAAAAAAAGGGTGACAAACTTTCTTCCACAATGCTCTAAACCATCCTTAATATTTTTTATGAGTTTGTCAGTACTTTAATAATTTTTCTTCACAGTTTTCTCAATATAAAATTAGTTAGGACAGTTACATAGACCTAAGAACTAGATTATGTTCCCTTTTCAATCTAAGGGAACTTGTACCAACAGAAAAAGAGAAAATATGTGCATAGTCTTTCAGCCAACTATTGCTCAATACCTACAGGTATTGTAAAATGCAAGTTCCTCCTCATGAAGATTTTCCACTTCCCATTAAATATCTAAATATTCCCTTAATCCTTGTTTAATGGATATTCAGATGGCTGGATCTTTTAAAAAGTAGAACAGCAACAACAGTTAAAAGTTAGTTCATTTTCATCCACACAGTACCTGATAATTTCATGGTCTAACTCTTTATAGAAAGTATATATTGGATTCAGGTGCAGTTGGTCCTGTCCTAGATTGAGAACATGGAAAAGATCTCTTTTTAATGACTGTTCACTTCCTCTCAAGGCAGAGGTAACTTTAATGACCAAACCAAATCACTGGTAACTTTAGTGAATGAATCACTGGGCTGTAGTGAAATGGCTGAGGAAGCTGAGGCTGCTCAGCCTGGAGAAGGTTGCATGGAGACCTCATAAGAACCTTCTTCTATCAGAAGGGTCCTACAGGGAAGCCAGGGAGGGACACTTCCTCAGGAACTGTGGTAGGACAAGGAGTAATGGGTATAAACTGGAAGTAGGGAAATTTAAAATAGAAGTTAGGAAGAAATTCTTGACCATGAAGGTGGTAAGATACCAAAACCAGTTGTTAAGGGTGGTTCTGGAAGCCACAACACTAGCATGTTAAATATGGCCTTGAACAACCTGGTCAAGTGAGAGGTGTCCCTGCCCATGGAAGTGGGGGTGGGACTAGATGGTCTTTGAGGTGCATTCCAACCCCTTAGCTTTCTATGATTCTTTGACTATAAGAAATACCATGACTTATTTTTGAACATCATTTTCACTGCTTTTCTTACAATTTTACAGAAAGTAAATAAGTTGGTTTTATGTGAAAAGTTTCTTTATACAGGAAATAAATTCTTACCTGAAATACACTCTTACCTGGAATCAGTTCTCATCTTTATTTTTTCTTCATTTTCAGCATCAACTATCACTTACAAAAAAAATTAGTACTTCTATCTCCCTGTCCCAAATATAGTAGAGGCAGATTTAAAAATAATATTATAACAGCTAGAAGCTAAAGCCTGACACAGCTAAATGTATCAAAAATTGGCACTGGTGAAAGTGATTGACTATGAACACGAACAGCCAAAGGGTTGTTTATCTGTTGATACTCACCTATAAAGATTATATGGCACAGTGCAAGACATATCTGTCAGATGTATCATTGTACTGTGTAGATAAGAAATAAGATAAGAAAAACAGATATATCTATTAGCCTCTTTGGCTTTATTGTAAGTTGTTATATGTAATTGAGAAGATTCATTAGTCAGAATTGAGACCTTAGTTCCTAAAACAGCCATCTAAATGTTTCCATAGGAACGAATTGTGAGTTTATCTTAATTGTTTTCAGCTAGAAACAATCTCACTGAAATTCAGATGGGTCACAGTGTGACTCCTGTCCATTGAAACCAAAGAGCTAAACTGAAAATTCCTTTATTTTAGCATCTTAAGTCTCATGCCATTTTATCAACCCAGAATACTGGAAGAACAGAAGGACTGGTTCCAATTCAAAGCCTTCCATGCCAAAGGCTATTTCTTAGCAGTCTCACATTCAGTACAACAGTTTTGGAATATCCAGACATCTTCACACCGAATTAGTATCAAATAATTTTTCTTTTTCTGCTTTGGAATATGCACATAAACAATATTTAAGTGACAAAAAAGAACAATGCTTTAAATAGTAAATTATATTTTCATATCATAATCCAATTATAAGGCTATTTATCCAGATGTTTCCTTCAAACAGAACTTGATCTCTTCTGAGGGACTTTAACCATTTGGAAAAAAATGAGAATTTGATTATTTTTAAATTTTAAATGGAATGGAATGGAATGGAATGGAATAGAATAGAATAGAATAGAATAGAATAGAATAGAATAGAATAGAATAGAATAGAATAGAATAGAATAGAATAGAATAGAATAGAATAGAATAGAAGTTTTTAGGTGTTTCCATCTGTAGTAGCATAGTTTAGTATATACAGGATAATATCACACATATAATCCACAAATGCAGTAAGTCTAATACAGGAATGTTCATATGCAGAGAAGAACATCAATGTTTAATGTTTTGATTGTTCAGTTTTATTATTTTCATTTTACGTACTCCTAGATATTAGATTTTCAACACAAAAATATTTATCTATGTATTAAGGTTTTGTATTTATTTTATTAAGAACCATATTTACTTTGGTTTTCCAATTAATGTCAGGGTTCTAATATCTCTTCAAATTCTTAAGTATTTAGTCCTAATCTTAATACTTGTGAGCATCTTCCATATATTCTATAGTCGACATTTGGGACACACAAGAGGTGAGTACTCACAAAAGGTGAGAAATTCACACACAGTTGTATTTTTTTTCTATTTGCACAAGATTTTAATTAGACCATATTTCTGTTGCATGGAAATATTATATCTATTTCTTCTCAGGTTTTTCTGTACTTTGAAATAAAGGGGATAGGTAAGCCAAATATTTTAAATCTCTGTCTCTTGGCTACAGTCCTATTTATAGTCCCAATTACAGGCTTATTCCAATTTATTATGAGATCCTGCAGAATTTTGCAAAGAATATATTGCAGTTTAAATTGCATAGAAGTTTTGTTCTGTGTAGTTCATATATGCATGCATGCACAAAACTTCCATTTAGTTTAATATGAACACAGTTCAACTTCCTGAAAATCAGTCAAGCTCTTTTGGTATGACCATAGGAGCTATCTCTGGAACAGCACGAAAAATAAAGGGTTGATTTTTCTTTCCAGGACTTTAGACTGTACAGCCATGCCTTTGCTTCTTCTTTCCTTTTACAAAGAGAAAAGCTGAAGTGGACCTGTTTCTAGATGCATATACTCAGTCATTTCAGCACAATGTGACATCCCTTAAAAATTAAATATATATACATAGAATTTGAATAGCATTGTTGTGTGGAGATAATTTTCACTGCTATAAACTCAAATACTTAGTTCAGAAACATACACTGGGAGCACTATGTGATCTGCCATGCGACTGCCACTGAAATGTCAGCGTTTTCAAGGTGATTTCCAGGCGGCCTGTACTCTTAACAGGTTTTTCTGCTGTTCTAAACTTTCATTCTACCAGTTGTCATTTACATATCTTAATTTTCCCTGGAGACATTGCTCCCTTCTTCAGAGAGTGGGTGGTTCCCTGACCTCTGCCCATCTAAGCAATCTCAAAGATGTGCCAGGCACCACCCTCAAGGACAAAGCTGAACTCCACCTAGCTCAGAGAACAGCATCTCCAGCACTGCCATTTCCTCTGGAAACATGGCATACTGCTGCCTCAGCCTCACTTCTGCTTTGCCCTTCAGCAGGGGCTGCCAGCACCTGCACAGAGCAGGATGGGAGAGGCAGAGAGAATCCTCTGTGGGTACCTCTCCCCTTTTGCTGCACCCACTATGATGACTCTTGCTGCGGCTTGAGTGAGTGGATGAGCAAGTGGAGGCAAGTATAACACTACTCAGACAAGGCACCAACAGACAAACAGAGTGTGTGTAATTTCTCAGATCCTGTAACTACACTCAAATAATCCACAAGACTATCCTTTTATGATTTTTTTTAAAAAGGTTAGTTCTCCTAAACAACCAAGTAATATGAACACGGTAATATGAACAGAATGGTATTTTATGCAGGGCAATCCTCATGAAAATCCTTCATGTCAGGTCTGAAAAAAACACCTGAATACTTCACAGATTGTTTCAACCTTCCTGCAGTTAATCAACCCTTGGCTTCTTCAGATAACATGCTGGCAAGGAACTCTGATATTGCCAGTAGGGCAATGATGTTTGCACTGATGATACTTGTCCAGGGGGAATGTGGACAGACCCCAGCTGCTAGCCCAACACAGCTTTCTCCATTGCTACCAAATACTAAAAACTCATTCCCTGCTGACCTTGGCTGATTTCAAACTACTAATGTAACAGTGCACTTTACATGTGTTTAATATTCTTATGCCTAGTTCAGCCTATAATACAGTGACTTCCTTAAATAAACCAGTATGTGATTTGCTGGATTTTAATAAATAACAGGTATAAATTGTTACTATAAATAATAACACTGATTATCCTGTGTAATCAAACTCTTCACCTGCTGTGAGACATACCACATTTATGCAGATCAGCTGAAGGCTTTTCATCCATGAAATTATAGAATGTATAATGTGATGGGCCATGATATATTTAGTGTACTGTAATTGCTTATTTATAAAAGAGCTATCAACAGCCCACTTTAAATAAATTCAGAAATCACCGTAGGGCATTTCAAAATGAATATTTTATATGACATTTCTAAAAGATTATGAGTATTTCTTTGAACAGTAAAATTAATGGCTGTTTTGCTGTTTAATGTCATCCTGTGTAGATTCAGGATAATGACATATAAACTGTAATTGCTATATTTGTGTTTTAATTAGGAATATAATAATCCACCTTTCTCATGCTGTAGTTTTCTGAAATTAATATGGGGGATAATTTAAAATGGTCTGTTTGCTAATAGAATGGTTATAAGAAAGTGAATAAATTAAGCAGTAAGATATATACTTGCAGCTCACTTCTAACAAGAGATATTCTACGGGGTCATCCCACCTATTGCATTTTAGACCCATGGTTGATCTTCATCTTTTCCTGTAAGTTAGATTTAATGACAACTGAAGGTGCCAGCTTTGCCTATTTCCTTCCAAACACCAACAGCCTGCAGTGTGTCTACATAAAGAAAACTGAGTTTTCTCTCTCTCCTGTAGGCAGTGATGCTACTTTTGGAAGAGGAAGGGATGAAAGCGGAATAAAAAAACCTCTCTAACAGAGAAATCTAAAACTTTCAAAACACATACTTAATGAGAAGGCCAGTTAGGCTTCTATTCACTTTGACAGACTGAGAGATTAATAGGTAGATGGAAAAGCAATTTCATACTTTTAGTGACTGTCAACACCTATTCCATATCTTCCAGAGCAGCGCTATTAATAAACATGTTGATCCATGGAACAATATATCAAAATCACCCTTCAGGGCCATAATTTTGTTTATACCTGCCCCTGTGTTTATGTAATTTACAAATAAAGCTTGAAGAAAAGAAATGCCCTGAGCCTACAACTGCTGTGTTTTCTTTACCTGCCACAGAAAATTAAACTGATTATGTGTTCAACTACTGTCTTCAGCTGAATCTTAACCTAATGTAAAAGTCTGTATTTATGAAGCTAGCCTTGATCTTTCATAACTAAGAAGTCAAAAGTTGGAAAATTAATGTGACCTGATATTATTTTCATGTCTTGATCTTCCAGCAGCTAATTAATGCTCCGATAAGATTTTCCACTGATGGGGTATTTATTAAGTCTCTTGCAGTTGTGTATTCTCTAAGTAACTAACTATTGTTACTAAGAAGGTATTAACTCACAGCATTTCAGCAGAAGGGTCATTGTAGGAGCTCTCCTGCCTACTAAGTCACATATTTCACTGGAAACAAGAGCGGTCACTGACAGAGAGATCCTAAAATCCATCTGCCAAATTTGGTTCAAATTGGTAGAGCTGGCTGCAACTGCAAATTGAGAAGTTTCTAAGGGACAGGAAGAGATAGATAAGATTCACAAAACAAACAAACAAAAACAAAACTAAAACCTTACAGTTTTTCAGCTGAAATAAGATTTTGCATTAAGTTCTGGCATTCTGGCAAGCAACAGCCTGAAGCAATTTGTACTCAGGAATGGCAAATTATCAAAAGCTTTCCAAACAAATTCCAATTGATTCTTGAACCAAGACCCAAGCAGGGACATAAAGTAATTTTTATTTTACCAAAACTGGTTCATGTGTCCAACTTATTTTTATTCAAGTGGTTTTTTCATATGCTTTTCTTTCTTGTGTTTACAAGCTGTCTGTGTCATTAATGCCTGTAAAATGTATTTGTCTCCTTTCTATCACTAAGTTGAATTATACCCTAACAGGTAAGGAACAACAGGTGAAATGTACAGGTGCCAGAACAAAAACTATTGGTGTGTCTTGAAGCAATTTCCCCATTGTTTTTGGCTTTACAGTGCAGGGAAATCTGCAGTTACTAGACCATCATGAGTGATGTATGTTTTTATAGTGAATTGGATCAAAGTTGTTCTGCACAGATGTTTCTGTAATTGTGCTGCACTGGGGAAATTTACTGTTCAGTGTCCCACAAATACATATTTCCACCTATGCAATGGTCTAGTTCAGAAGCTGGGCCTGTAGCATAAAACATGTAGTTAAGATGGCTGGCACAAAACCAGTCTAAGATAATTTCTGTTCATATATTTCTGTATCCATAGTTCTTTGTTTCAGCAACTGGACTCAGCTTAACTTCAAGGAAGAAAGAAAAACGATTGGCAGGCTTATGGGAAGTTTCAATTTTGTCATTCTAGAGATAAGATGGAAAACACGGTTTTTTAATGAATTTTGAAGGGGTGTTATTAATTTCTTCTTTATTTTATGTTGAAAATACGAAGTCAGCAAAAACCTCAGTATAGACAGCACCATCCTTGATCCTGACACACCTGCTGTTTCTTGAAAAGTCTTAGGTCAAATGTATGTGTAGCATAGTGAGTCTGCGTGAATGAGATGTTTCCTTTCTAAAAGGAACCTGAAACACTGGAAAATGCGTCAGTCATGGATGGTATCATTGATTCTCAGACTGATTTCTCACTGAATAGTCATCTTCCAGAGCTTGTCCCAGTCATGACAAAAAATCCAGCTTTGCTTTTTTCTTCAGAGCATTTTTTTTAGTTCAATATATGTGGACCTTTGAACATTAAAAAAAGGAGAGTTCAGCAGCTCCAAAACAAAACAAGAGGTATTTTTAAATGGGCTGAAGAAAATAATGTGGGAGATTCAGATTTTATCCCTCTTTGATCAGCAAGGAACACACTGTTCTTCATGCAGTTCTAATTGCAGTCAATTTGAGGGTTTATTTGTGGTGCTAAACACAAAGCAGAAAGACCCAAAATAATAAAACCACACTTCCAGGGCATACTAAACACTGTGTCATTGCAGTGACAAACTGCAAAAGGAAGTTGGAAAAGTCAGAGATAGTTATCCCAGCAAACTCAGAGCAATACCCTAAGTCTGAAAGTACTTATCCTGGCCACTGAGATACAGGAAACACACACTAACAGCAGAAAAATGAGAATTTAGCAAATCCATGATTGATAAAAGAATCATCAATTGGTTTTGATGGTTTTCAACTGTATGCTCAACTCTTTTCATTGTTAATGAATAATCCTAATGCCACTCTGACAGCCTTGGTGTCTTAATCTTGTAAATCCTATTAGCCTTTCTAAATCAATATTCAAAAGCTAAATTTTATCATAGATTCATTTTAAATGTTAGAATCTCTGATTCCCTCAATTTAATCTGTTACACAGTACTATCACTCTGCTCAAAAGGAATGACTTTTATATCGATGAAGATGCTAAATAAAACCCCCATGTTTTAATTCAGTGGAGAGCTCTACATAAAGGTTAAATGGATACCATAGCTACAATGGACCAATGCAGAAGGAAAAAGAGGTAAAGTTAATAAATATATAATAATGAGAAGAACAGAACAAGGAATAGAAGAGGGAAATGAGAAGGAAAGGAATCAGAAATTGTTGACTTGTAATTGTTTTAAAAGGATGATGAAGTGCCAAAGGTGAGAAGAATTTGGTTTTAGGAGCTGTCTCTTCATTAGCACCATCTTGGGAATTGCTTTTATTCTGTTCTTATGGCCTGGCAAATCAACATTAGTGTTACTCAGGCATTACTAGACCAGCTGCCAAGAGGACATACAATCAACAGCTCCCATGCTAGAAGTCTGGAGCAGTAGACAGAAGCATTTTTCTGGAATGGACTATCTGGGCACACTCTGCCACCTCACAGCTGCTCCTTGGCTGGCATTGCCCAGCTGACTGGCCACTCTCCTCTGTGGTGAAAAGGACAGTGTCTGCACAGCTCCTCTCCATCAATCTCACAGCTGAATGTTCACCTCTCAAACTGCCACTAGTCACAGTAATGTCTTCCAGGATGCAGCTTAACCATTTATCTTGGACTTCAGTCAGGCTTTTGACCCTGTCTCCTATAAAGTGTTCATAGAGATGCTACACAGGCTGAAAGAATCAATGAGGTGGATTGAAAACTGGCTGGGTCTAGATGGTGATGATCAGTGGCATGAAGCCTAGTTAGAGACCAGTGACTAATGTACCCCAGAGGTCAGTACTAGGTTAAATCACATTTAACACATTCATTAATGATCTAATGATTGGGTAGAGAGTTTCCTGATTACACCAAGTTGTGGAGAGTGGCTGATAGAGCAGAGTGTTGTGTTGTCATCCCAAAGAATCTTGAGAGGCTGGAAAATGGGCTGACAGGTACCTTGTGAAATCCTACAAGAGGAAGTACAAAGGCTGCATTGAGAAGAAAAAACCCAAACCTGCAGCTGGAAGGCTGCTGGGAGCTGTCCAGCTGGAAGGCAGCTCAGTGGAAAAGGACCTGGAGGCCCTGCTGGACACCAAATTGGATATGAGTCAATAGTGTGCTCTTGTCACAAAAAAGACGAATGGTTCCTGACCTGCACTAAGGGTTCTGCCAGACACTTGAGGAAGGTAATCCTTTGCCTCTAGTCAGCACTGGTAAGGCCACATCTGGAGCTCTCTGCTCAGTTCTGGGCTCCTTAGATTAAGGGGCATAGATACACTGAGGAGGGAGGATTCAGTAAAGGGCCACAGAAAAGATTGTAGGCTCTCACACAAGGAGAGGCTGAAAGATGTGCCTGCTCAGCCTGGAGAAGAGCAGGTTCAAGGGGCTGTCATCAGTACCTACAAATATCTGAAGTGAGGGTGAGGGTGTGAAGATGATCTTTTCAGTGGTGCCCACTGACAGGACCTGAGAGGACGGGCACAATTAGGCAGACAGAAAGTCCTCTCAAAGTACCAGGAAGCACTTTTTTTTGCTGTGAGGTTGACCAAGCACTGGCATGGGCTGCTCAGAGAGATTGTAGAGACTCCCTCTTTGGCAATATTCAAAACCATCTGGACATAGTTCTGAGCAGTCAGTTCTAGATGACCCTACTTGAGCAGGCAGATTAGACCTGATGACTTTCAAAGATCATTTCCATCCTTAATTATTCTGTGATCCCAGAGACAATCTCAGTAGTTTCTCAATAAAATATTTTTGCAACTTGGAAGGGTAACATATGCACTAAGTTCACACATTTAAAAAATATTACTTAAAACACCCAATCTTTTGGCCTTTATTTCCTAGTAAGAAAGGATTATTGTAACATTTGTTATGCAACATATACTTTGAAAAAAAAATATTCACTTGCCAAGTGGTATGGCATTACTAGGTCTGAGAAAACAAATTAATCTATCCCACACTTACTCTCTCCTCCCTAAAATTCTCCTTTCTGCCAAGGAAATTTAACCTTGTGTCAGAAAAAAACACAAAAGCCACATACCATTTTTTTTTCTACTTACTTCTAATTTCCAGATTGTAAATTAGTCATAATTGTGAACTGCTTTTTGCATAGTCTCTGCTATACATCACCTTATGTGCATGTCTGTGCTGTCTGGAACTGATAGATGCAGGAAATACAGGCAATATCCTTTTTATTGTATTGACAGAAAATCAGTTTGTTGTTGCCAACTTTAGCAACATCTTTGTAACTCTCAGAATGCTTAAAAACTTAAGTGCCTCTGCAACAAACATTAATGTACCCAGTCAATTATGTTACATACATTACAAAGCAGCAATTTTGCTTTCCGGCAGTGGTATAATGATTTGAAAACAAAACAAAAAAAAAAAAAAAACGAAATTGAATAAGTGGTTTGTGAAAATGATAATGAATAAAATCAACTGAATACATTGAGCAGCATTTTAAGAGTGCTATAATTATTTTCCCATCCTCTTTTTCTTCATCATATAACATCCTCTTTTTCTTCATATACATGTAACTTATTTGTAAGAAAAACAGTCAGTATTCTTAGACTGTTAAAGACACCATCAATCATTGTCTTGCTTGGTAATGCTTCAATTACTCTGGAAAAATACTGTCATTTTCATGGCTAAAATCTGATGTATGGAAAATCCCACCCACTCCCTCCCCAAACAGTAATGTTTGCACATGAGAAACGTAGGCAGTGTTGGCAAGATGATGAACCATTAATAAAGCTTTCTCTGTGCCTCCCAAGAATTTGGAAAGCGTACTGCATCTTTGCAAGATTAGCTTAATGCTTTGTCACTTTAGAGTTTTCTGCCTTTTCTTTTACAGCTTTTGTACATTGAGTCTTATACTTGACACTACAGTAAGTGTCTTTGTAGCTGTTCCATGAGAAGTTGCATAAGGCAAGATCAGTGGAGCCATTTGGTAAGGCATAGGACTGGTACTGAACATCAGCCTATGAGCAAATTATTTCCAGCGTATTTTTCCCAAGGATTGTCAGGACCCACAACACTTCTGAGGGTCTTACATAATGTGAAGTCACTTTCATACAAAGGAGGAGAAAAGAGAGCATTTTGACAAAAAGAAAAAATAAATTCTTCCTTTCAAAGAGAGATGGAGCCAACAAATCTTCCAGTCTTTACAAAACCAGAACGGAGATGTGGAAAGGGAAGGGGAATGGCAGAGGGGTAAAGGGAAAGGAGGAGGAGTAGGGGAGCAGGAAAGAAGGGGAAGAGAGAGGAGGGAGGAAAGAAAGGATAAAAGATCTCAATAGGTAACAACTGTTTGAGATATACTGGTAGAACCAAACCAGCTGTGGATAACATTACATAATTTTGTTCTGTATGTTCCATCTTTAAATGTTATTTTTTACAGGCTTTGTAGTTTCATGCTGTTTTTATCTTTCATCTCTGTGTTCTGTACTGCCCTCTGTTAGATCTTGATTTCAAGCAAGACCTTTGCAGCAATAGCCATTGCATATCAGTGCAGTGTGTAATTGTATAAAGTTTTGTTCCTCAGTGTGAGCCATAGATGCCCAATTTATAATCTGATATTTTTAGATGTTAGTCTGAATCTTTGGTATCTTCCTGTGCCCCAATGTGATATCAGAACACACAAATTGTTCTATTTCTTCTTGCCATGAGTAGCAAACACTGTGTTTTCTATCAGTAGGTTTATTCAATTAACTCCTTGCATCCCCCTGTGTTTTCCTGGAACTACAGACTCTCTTCTCCCACTTCTCCACAGCATGTACCATGTAGCTGTCTACAACAGCATAACTCTATTCAGCACAATCAAGCCTTCCTTGAAGGCTTTACTTGCAGCAAGAAGGGGCATGCATCACATACAAGCCAGACAAAGTAGTATGCTAAGAATCATACTCTCCAATTATCAGAGAATGAATAATAAGCAGAAAAACCAAAGATTTGGACATTATGATGTAATTGCTTCTAATATATTTTAGAATATTCCTCTATTGTAAAGAAATGTTAAAATCAATTGCAAAATTTCTTTAATTTTCACCCTTTGGTGTTTTTCCATCTTTCTAGCATACTTACCTCTATTCTGACACGTTCACCTTTGTTTTATACCTCCCATTTGAATTAAAGAATAATAACCATCTTGACAAAATTATGCATGTTGTTCATCTCTCTTGGTCTTTAAAAAAAAATTAAAATAAGACAGAGCATATTTTTTTTTCTACCTGAAAAGCATGAGGCTTCATTCTCATGATTATTTGCCACCTTAAAGTCACATTGTGAACATCTCAACAAAGGCAATAGAAGAGTTTATTACCATAGATGTAATAGACTCCTTCACATAAGACTCCTCAGTTAATTTTACATAGATATTACAGGTATATTTACATGCAAAATTCAGTACCGCATCTTTTTTATTTAAAGCACTGTATCATATGCAAATACCATCATGAACAACAAAAACTGGAATTCATTTCTTAATAGAAGCAATCCATCAATATATATAGTTTATATGCTTCTGAATGCTGAGCAAGTTGTCTTTGACTCATCTGTATCTAAATCAGCCTAAATAATTTAATAAATTTAAACAGCCTAGATAAATCTAAATTCAAATTCAATTTCCAAGTGAGTGTTTTTACTGAGTCATGTATTCTCACTTGACCAGATTCATGGCAGACTGAATTAGCTTATTACTTCCTGAATATTCTCCATTGAAAACATCAGGAATATTTGGAGAAGAGTCTTTTCCTTTATTTGCAAGGAAAGCTAGTGGTCACTCCTTAGAAGAACTGCTTTCTGTCCTGTGCTGATGTGAACCAAGTTTTAAACAGCCATTTATTCTTGTAAGTAGCTCCAGCCAAATACATGATACCTATTATTTCCCAGGAGTGCTGAATGAGCATCACAGTTTTTTTTCATTACCAGTAAGACCCCTCATCCATACCCATGAAACTTTTCCAGGTTTCTAGAGCTTTAGCTATAACAAGGATATTAAAAACAGCCACACAGGGAGGGAGCACAGCAGTATTTATGGTTTTTTTCTTCTGAATATGCACACACTGTACAAGACTAAAAAGAGCACAGATAAGGAACTTGACAGATTGCTCATTTCTGCTGTTTTATAGTAAGATGAGGCAGTGATGGTGCCAATATGCTGTCATTTTGTTTAAATGCAAGATGGAAATAGAGGGAATTTGTTTCAGTATTTAAATCATTGCAAATCGAGTTAGCCTAAGTAAAGGCATTTCACAGAAAAGGTTTCATGGTTGTTATTGTCATTTGGGCATGACAAAACAGTGTAATGATTTCACGTTCAAGTTTTTATAGGCTTCCCTTAGGGTGTAGACAATATATTTAAAAGTCACAGCTAGTCTTACTGACAAAACTTGCATAGCTCCTCATCCTTTGCATCTTCCATATTGCAAAGGGAATGACAGGAGTGGAAACTTAAAGTTTAGTTGCAGATATTCATTGCACTCTAATAACATTTCAGTTAATTAAGTACTTACTAAACATTCTGTTCCCAAATCTTTTTTAAAAACAAGCCCTACCAGGGACTGAAGGCTCCAAGGAGCTGACTAGAGCTCATCAATTCAACATCTTTTAACCTGAGCACACAGTTTCTTTAATCAGTATTAAACCTGTGTCATGGACAGGCTTCTACCTACCTCCACGTGTGCAGTTCCAAAAATCCACACTGCACCAAAATGGAGAAGACCCCTCCAACAGTTCTACCCTTCCCCCCACCTTTGTGCAGCCTTTGCAAGTAAACCTCTAAATATCTATCCATATGCCAGTTAGTGCTGTCCAGGCTTAGGTGTTGGAGCTACTGTGGTGTGCACTGTGGTGTGAAAATAATGGCTGCATTAGTCACACACAGGGAGCCACAAATGAGCTAGGCAGGACCTCTAACCCAGCACCAGGCTTATTAACGTGGGCACAGACCATGCTTGAGCTGCTGGGCTGCCCCTAGCACTGGGGCTCCCCTGACAGCTCTGCCAGCAAGTCCAGTTGTTTGGCATGGGCATGTGTGCTGTAGAGAAGCTCTCTTGTAAAGAAAACTGCTTTACACTGATTCTCATGCACAAAAGATGCACAATTTACACCCAAACACGAGCACACTCTCAGCCAGACACATCATCTTACAGTGGCACACCACAGCTTTTGGATAGGGAAATGAACTTAACGTCCAGTGCTAAACATATA
This sequence comes from Muscicapa striata striata, assembly GCA_030060385.1. Taxonomy (NCBI): domain Eukaryota; kingdom Metazoa; phylum Chordata; class Aves; order Passeriformes; family Muscicapidae; genus Muscicapa; species Muscicapa striata. The sequence continues at coordinate 2,765,262 of JAREIS010000010.1, read as the reverse complement.
AGATACAAGATACTGGAACAAATGGCCTGGAATTTTCATTAAGTTTTAGCCATACCTCACACAGACTGCTCATGGCAGAAAATCTCACATGTCTTTTCCAGTGAAATACAATAATTTAAAAAGTAGTTAAAGGAACAGACAAAATACCATCTCTTTGGTGGTTTGGGCTATTAAAGATATGAAGGGTACCTAATAAAGTACACTTATTGCATAGTCCACAGGTAAGCCAGACAAAGATAGTAATTACCTAGGAGAGTATTTAGCATATAAATGATAGTTGCAAACAATAAATGTAACTGAAAACACATAATTTTCTTAACATTTCTTTCTCTCACCCTTCTTAAGACATTATTTCGATCTCTGCATAAGTTTGGGTTTTGACACTGCTGCCATAATAAACTGAAAAGAAAAGAAAAAGAAAGAAAAGAAAAGAAAAAAAAAAGAAAGAAAAGAAAAGAAAAGAAAAGAAAAGAAAAGAAAAGAAAAGAAAAGAAAAGAAAAGAAAAGAAAAGAAAAGAAAAGAAAAGAAAAGAAAAGAAAAGAAAAGAAAAGAAAAGAAAAGAAAAGAAAAGAAAAGAAAAAAGAGGTACCTGTAATTAGATAAGACTTTGAAGATAAAGCCCCTGTAATACCACCTAAAATGTTCTCCACTATTTATTTAACAAATCACAAATGCATGCATGACTGTATCTGAGGGATTCAGCCCTTTCTAGGCTAGGCAAAAATGGCTCTGTTGTTGTTGTTGTTGTTTAAGATCATGACACAGTCCAGAGCCTTTTGAAGTAATTCAACCTGCAAAAGTCTTGGACTTCCATCATATCCAAAGAGAAAGGTCTCAGCTTTCTTATCAGGAAAAACTTGTCAAAATTGTTGAAGAGCACTTCCACCCAGTCAGCATATTTGGACACTCAATATGTCAGTGGACACTCCCAGGTTATGGACAAAGTTAATAAATGATATGTCTTCTCATTGAATTACGGTTGTATACCATTACTATCCAATCTAGGTCTCAGAATGTGTGCCTCTTCATCCAAATCCTCCTTGTGTAAGTCTGAGTTATTCAGGGACAAACAAAAGAAGTCAGACAAGATGGAATATAAGCATTCAAATGCCATGAAATATTCCAAAAGTACAAAGTGTTCCATTGCTATGCATCTCAGCTTCTGACTGAGCATAGTCTCCTGTGTTGGTAGCCAAATGTAGCTGGAACATTGTCTGTCTTCAAGGAGAACAGCAGAATTGAACTCACAGCACTTGTTTGGCCACACAGTACGTGCTCCTTGCTTTTGCAGAACAGTCTCCTCAAACCTGTGACAAGCCCTGCTCATGGCAGGTGTCATGTAGACCAGTCTGAGTCACAAATCAAGTGAGCAGCAAATTCACCCCTCACCCAGCATGGTCAGCACAGGCTACTGTGCCTCAGCTGGAGGGGTCTTGTCAAACCAAGGGCCTCTGCCTCGCTGGCTTTGCACAGCTCACCCATCTGTCAGTGGAGGCTGTGCCTTTAAACACCTTTAATCCTTTCTGGCTGGCAGCACTAAAGAGAAGCCTCAGCTGTTTTGCTGTTGATCTCATCAACCATACTATAGAAATCAGAATTCTGAGCTGCGCGCCAGCTACCGATTAACCAAGCACTTCACTTTCAGCAGGGGTATTATGACAGACATGAAGAGACTCTTTCTTCCATGCTCTGGATCAACTACAAGATGCATTTACTGCTTTACCTGACTTCAAAGGAAAATGTTATTCTTTGTCTTTGAGTCATCTCCTCTTTAAATCCTCTGTACATATGGGTGACTTGAAAGCGAGGCTAAAGAAACTGGTCCAGGATAAACGTTGTTTACAACACCTTGTAAAATCAATTCTGTTAAGTATTGGCATATTGGTATGCCAGTATTTTTCCACATAGCCCAATGTCTCCCAACAGTTTCCATACGTAGCTTTAAATACTTGTTTTTTAACATGGCAGCTGTGAATTACTACAGCATACTACAGGGAGACTTTCTACCTTAAATGCATTACCAAATATTTAGATGTCAAATAAACAATAGAGAAATCTCTGTACTTCCTGATGATTCATTTCTTAAATGCATGCCTTAGTAAACCATATTTAGAAAAATATGATTTCTTAAAGACAGCTGAGTGGAAAATGCAGCTTATATAATAAGAACATTAAATAGTAAAAAGAAGTAATTTAAAATAATCCATTGTGTTATGAAATATGATTTGCTTTAGTATGAGGAAGTCATATTCATTGAATGAAGTTTTAAATAGGCTACATTCATTGTATTTTACCTTCAGGGACCCTGGGAGTTTATTCTTTCTAATGAGCTGTGTACTATTCACTTAGAAGATTCATTTTTGTTGTTATGCATAAAGCTTTTTTTTTTCTGCTTTAGGAAATGCCAGTTTTAAACAAATTCATTCTTTTCCTAGACATTGTGTTAACTGCATGGGATAACATCTGAAATGTTTACAATGTTTCTAACAGTTTAAAAATATACATATCTTTTCAAGCAGAGTATTTACATTAGTGATGTCCTACACTGGAATAGGATTCTCCCTTCTGGCTCCATTTTTTGTTGCTATTCAAGTAGATGTTGTTGTTGTTGCTGCTATCCAAGTAGAGTTTGGATAGCAAAATTTAATGGCACTAAAGAAAAAGAAAATCCCATTAGCAGTAATGAATCCTTAGGCAGATTCAAATGGGGGGAAAAAAAAAGGAGTGAATAATTTTGGGAATGAATATCTTTTCAAAAGGTAGAATACTGTAATTTAAGCCTTGCAAGCTGCTCATAGAGTGAAATTAAGATACCTTAAACCACTTTTCTATACAAAGCTTATTTAGGATTTCATGGGTGGAAAAGGGTTTGGTAAAGGTTAGTAGGCTTTAGCTCACATTTTGTCTACATAGGACTCACTGTGGCAATATTTGTCAGGATACAAGATTAAGGTGCTCTGAAAGACATGTGGAACCACCTTCAAGGTTATCTTGTAATGGCACAGTTCAGATACACACAGTCAAGGTACACACAGCTATCAAATCCTCTTCCACCACACAAAACTCTCAGGTCATTATCTTCAGGTTACTCTTTGCTATCGAGTTCATCCATATTCACAGACATGACTTCATGACATTTTTGACTATTCTGCCACAAAACTAGGAGGCATGAATTAAGCCCCTCCCTGCTCTTGTCATACTCAGACAAACCATGGGTACTATTTTGTCCAAAACCAGATACTGACCTGGTGGTCCAAGTGGACCTGCTTGCAGGCTTGTGTACTCAAGACACTTCCATGAGTTTGGAAATCATCAGGAGAACATCATGGAAGAATAGTCACTCTGGGGCTACTAAATACAAAACTATCACCTCTTGCTTAAAACCATCCTGGGCCACAGACAGCTTGAGGCAAGAAGAATATACAACAGAACGATCGTTGTCTACCCTAAACTTACATTGAGGCTCTTTTTCTGGATAGATTTTATTCAAACTCCATTCTCACATTATAGTTATTAAAATAAATAAATTTTAAGAGCATGAAATTCTGACTGACACTAATGCTTCACTGTTTGCAACTAATGAAGAGCAAATGCATGGCATTTGGGATCTTCTCAAACATTATTGTTAAATCAGAAATCAGAAACAGACTCTAATCTGTGGAAGTGTGAATTCCTCAGCAACCCTGCTAAATGCTCATTGCTTTCTCCTGCTGTGTTCAGTGCCCTAAAATTGGGTGTGCACATAGACTGCTCTCAGGCTGGGGCTCATCCTCAGTGATACAAGAGAGGAGGGAAAAGTGCTTCATATCTGAATAGTAGGAGATAAGGGAGTCCTTTTCACTGACCTCTTTTCTCATACTTTATGGAAAGAAAATAGAGCATTACCACACAGGAATCCTTCCTAGCTCAGCAGGCTAGGGAGAGGCTCTGTCCTGGAGAGATGAACCAGGGAGGTGGAGGGGAGAGGCTGTTGGCAGGATGCAGCAGTGCAGAGGAGGAATGACACTCAGGAAGCAAATACAATAAAATTGGGGTAAAGGAGAGCACCTTCCTTCCTCACATGTTGTGGGACAGCAGAGAGTGTCTTCCTAGGACAGCTTCTTGGACTCAGAATCAAACACCCAGGATCTCATCAGGTCCTGCAGGATACTGTTCCCATCCATCCTTGCTGATGTGCAAGTGCTCCTCTTTTTAAGGACAGTGTTTAAAGCTGTTGAACAGTAATTATTACCCATATACAAGACATCATTTTTGAGGCAGTCATGCCATAGGACTACAAACTAGAGAGTTTTCTATGCAAGTTCTTGTCCTTTATGACTGAAGCCAGCTCTCACTGTTGTAGAAGCTTCTTTCTTCCTTTTTTTTCCTCCAGTACACCAAAGTCCCTGCCATTTACAGCTTGCATTGGGACTGTTTGACCTTTTTTTCATATTTGGCAGCTATTTGTAAACAGTTCTGAATATACCCAAAACTATGTCAATAGTTCCCTATCCTCATTTTATTAATTTATTTAATTTGATCCACCTGAGATAAGTTAAAAACAAATTTGCAAATCCAAAAAAGCTCTTTTCTTTTCTTTTCTTTTCTTTTCTTTTCTTTTCTTTTCTTTTCTTTTCTTTTCTTTTCTTTTCTTTTCTTTTCTTTTCTTTTCTTTTTTCTTTTCTTTTCTTTTCTTTTCTTTTCTTTTCTTTTCTTTTCTTTTCTTTCTTTCTTTTCCTTTCTTTTCTTTTTCTTTTCTTTTCTCCTCTTTCTCCTCTCCTCCCTCCCCTCCTCTCCTCCCTCTCCCTCCCTCCCTCCCTCTCCTCTCTCTCTCCTCTCTCCTCTCCTCTCCTCTCCTCCCTCTCCTCTCCTCCCTCTCCTCTCCTCTCCTCTCCTCTCCTCCCTCTCCTCTCCTCTCCTCTCCTCTCCCTCTCCTCTCCTCTCCTCTCCTCTCCTCTCCTCTCCTCTCCTCTCCTCTCCTCTCCTCTCCTTTCCTCTCCTCTCTTTCCTCTTTCCTCTTTCCTCTTTTCTCATTCTCAAGCCCATAAGGTAGCCTTCTGCTGTTGCTGCAGTTCCTGCTGTCAGCAGCTCCAGTGCTTCTATAGCAACAACCACTTCCAACAGTGCAATACTTGCACAAGACAACAACATTTTAGTGAGGACTGCATGTTATACACTTGAAACACAGCATCTGTGAATAAACCCTAAGCTTGCCTCTGATTATAATTCTGCTGTATCTTTCCCAGCACCCTCATCACACTTTCCTGGGCAATGTAAGTTTGCAAGGAAATACTGGGAGAAAGAAAACTATCTTCTATCTTAAGAAATGTCTTTAGAAGAGGCATAGTCTAAATCCCAAAATTCTCTTGGCCAATCCACAATATTTGGGTACAGCCTGTCATCCAGAAAAGGAGCACAGGCAGGTACAAAGAGAAAAATATGCAAACAGAACTTTTCCCACTGCTAAACATTACCTGAAATCATGAGAGAAATATGAAGCATAACGGGATAATGTAGGTTTATTATGTCTTTGGACATGATAATGTTATTAATTAATTTACTCACAGCAGTGCCTAAGTTTTCCATCAGTATACTGCATGGAAGAAAAAGTGCATGCTACAGGAGCATGAAGTTGAGTCAAACAGTAATGTTTACTGGACTTGGAACTCATAATGTACACAAACACTTCTGCTTGCTTAGCAAGGCTCTGTAAACTCCTGTAAATTGTAGCTTCCTCTATAGAGATCAATAATTGTAAAGATTTCACACAGTGCTGGCGGAAGTGCTGGCTGCTGCAGAATGTAGTGAGGATGTCACCTAAAGTCTAGAATTACCAGTAGGTTCTGCTAACAAGGAGGCAATTTTAAGCAACAAGTATGGCAAACTACAGAAACAAAGTTCAGAAGATGATAAGGTCCCAGTTCCTGATATCTCCAGGTTTCTTTTTGCTCCAGTTTATCCTTATGTTGTACATAATCACTACCAGCAGAGATCATGCACTTGTATGCATTTACTGTCCCAACACACTATTCACACTCTACATTTTGTTCATGTTCCTGGATTCCTATTCACACTGATAAAATTAATACAAAAGTGATGCAACAGAAAATCCTCCTAAATGAAAATTCAATTTTTTTGTGTTTCTTTATCACTCTTGCAACAAGGCTGAAAAATCAAAAATATTTTAAGGAGTGTGAAAGTGGCATTTCCATGTTTGTTTATCTTTTGTGAAATTTCATACCACTTCCCATTGCAGCAACCTATAAGAGGACACATAACTGCTTTTTCTGACCAAAAGGCAATGTCAGAATCATTTAATCCCTAGTCTACAAAAAGAAAGGAAAAGGGCCAAATTTTTCCTTCTGGTCAATAGAGGGCAGCTTGCTTCCTTCCCCAAACCCACCAGTCACCCTTGGGGGAACGACTTGGCAAGGCAACTGCAGAAACTCCTTTTACCATCAGTTTAAATTTCACCATGCCAACTTGTTCTCTTGAATCTGTTCACAAGTGAATAAAACAACCCAGCCTCTGCAGCCTCACCCTGACAAGGAAAAAAGATGCAGCCCTATGTCTAGAAGATGGCAAAAGCACACACTGGACCAGTAAGCAGAAGACAGAGACCTGGCTGTCATCAGTTTGTAAGAGGCTGTGCTGCAGTATGGAGTTTCTGGCTGTGAGAATCCAGTGGTTAACCTTGGAAAACAGCAGGTAAGATCATAAACTTTCTTGTAACTGGAATCAAGTTTTGAAAGTGAATGAAACATCTTTATCTCAGTGGTACTACCGGGATAAAACTTGAAGATTCTTAAATACTCATTTGCAACCTACAAATCCCATTGATGAGTTGTGCACAGCTTCCAGGCAAGGTAGAGGAAGCAGAACTTACTAATTCAGATATTAAACAAGGTAGGGCTCTAACAGAGATTGACATGTGAGAGAAGCTATAAATTCTGTAGACAACCAACAACAGATGCAGGAAAAGATAAGGAAAACTGTCTTTCAACATCAATCTTCTGGGAATTGTTACCTGGACTTTTCTGCCTTGGCATAGTTAACTCCTTTTGGCCCAGACTCCTCTGGAGAGTAATTATATACTGTGGCTCCCTTGTCACCGTGCATGAAGAGACACCAGGTTGTTGGCTGACAGTTCCAGTTGTATTGAAGTCTGAGAATTTTGCTCAGCTCTCAATTTCCACCTGTCCCTGGCAGATGTGTATCTACTTAAGGCTTGTTTTCCACTGCAGCACTTCCAGGCCTTTTCTTCCACTGCTGCTCACAGCCCTTGACTTCTCATCCTCTCCTGTTTCTCACCTCTACTGGCTTAATGCTCAGCTTCATCTTTCTTCCCACCCTAAAACAGAAGGGAAATTTGAAATGCATTTTTTTCCTCTGGGGGGCTCACTACAAATCATTCATGTCAGAAACTATTTATCTGTGTGCCTGAGGAAAGTGCTTTTCCAACTCAAACAAAATGCTGTTTTGGATTGGTACCCTCCAAACAGACATGAAAGCAGACAGACAGGATCCTCCCAATTTTTTCTGTTAACCTGCTCCCTCACTCCTTTCCAAGTATGCAAGTAAAACATTGTTCTACTATATCAATAAATTCAGCATCAGAATTTCTAGAATAAAGTTTAAAAATTTCTCATAAAGATGTCTTAATTTTATTTTTTTTTTTTTCCCAGCCAAATACCCTTTCTCATCTTCTTGACTTTCAGGGAATATTTTTCTTTAAGGAAAAATTAAACTTATATGTCATGTCTGAGAACTATTCTTAGTATGTGTACACATACACTAAAGCCTAGTTTAGGAACAAAGTAGCATCATCATTTTCAATAGTGATTTGAAGGCATAAAGACTGCTCATATTATTCCAAACTGCATGCAGAATACCAACATGACAGACAAAAGAACTCTCAAAACATCAAGAAAGCATATTGAATAGATTTTTTTGGGGGAAATAAAATATATTTTAGTCTCTCACTGAATTATTTGGCCCTGAAAGGATTTCTCACACTATTAGAGAAACACTGAAGAGATTCAAAAGACTGTAACAAAGAATGGAAACAAAGAGTGTCATGCTTCATAAAAGACCCGACATTTTCTTAAAATAGAAATTATCATAGCATCAACTGAAGTATTCCCAAATGCTGAGAAACTGTAGAACCAGTTACAAAAGAATAATAATATTTCAACTAGTCATGGAAATCTCTTTTAATGGTAATATATTGTATTTCTTTTTTATTTGTGTGCGGCATTTATATATTTAGTGTGGACTCTGCTCACATAGTCCTCTGCAGACTGAAATGAAATATTGAAACAATTTATTCATTATGTGGTCACATTGTTATAGTTGCATACCTGGTAAAACAGAATAAAAATAGGAAGAATGAAAGTTTTCTATTTGACCATAGGGGCCCATCAGCTGAGACTTTAATTAAGATGCCAGAAGAAAAACTATAGCAAGTATCAAGCACTTACTAAGTTGACCTCTGTGTGTTATAAAAATAATACAAAAAAAGTGATACCATGTGTGTGATTGCCCACCTGAGAGAGGGATGGAGCTAGTCCACAGAGAGAGGCTTTGGCTGTAGAGAGCAGCACCCTCCCATACTGGCATCAGGTCTGGATTAACGCTGTGACTCCAGTTGCATCCTGCTCAGAGGATGAAAAGCTGTCTCAGCATGGACACCCAAAATCACACACATCTAGTTTGTTTAATGCACATGATAAAAATAAGATGGCATTTGCATCCTTTCCAAACACACCATTTGAGAATAAAAATTAATTATTTATCATTAGTCACCACAGTCTAAAGCTCATTATTGACCCTAATTCTGGTTTGAATTTGATCCTAACAACAAACTAGAAAGTGTTTCCACGCTCTTACTAGTCCTTCAAATGGAAGTCAGCAAACAAGAAAACTGATATCACTACCAGAGTTTGATATCTAACCACGCCTGGCATTTTGTTCCATGCCGTTGTCACACATGCAGGTAGAATTAGGATATGGGAAGATCTTGTTCTGTAGTGAAGAAGTTCATTCATTCAGAAATTTCTGCTTTGAATGTGATTCCAAAATTATTGGCAACCTTGTCAAAAGAAAGCCTGAAATACCCAGTGTGCTGAGGAACTGACATTGCTAAAAGTGAGGATGAAGCCATCTCATTCAGATTTTGTTCTGTCCACTTCTTGCCCTGCTTCAGGTGCTATTAGTTTTGACAATGCTGACAATGGAGGGGTCAGTCCTGACAGGTGACTGCAGTGAACTAGAGTGAAAAGAGAAATCTTCCAGATAGGAGTCTGGTAACATTACATGTTTTGCCTCTGTGAAACCAACTGATTAGAACAAGAGAATAAATAAAGCCTGATCTGAAAGATTGTTCCCACATCATAGACTCTGCATGCATGTACTCAACACAGAGAAGAGAACTGAGCAAAACAGTTCAGAACTGATTCTGTGTTTCCATAAGGCATTTATTTAAAAGACTTTGCTGGATTAGCCATACACAGACTAATTTCTCTTTAAAGGTAGACACAAACCCAAAACTTAGAAAAATAAACATTCAGTCTTGATTTCAGACAACAAATAAAATTAAATTCCTCTAGGATTTGCTCATTATAAAGGATACCCTAATGGTAATTTGCAAATTACTGTAGAAATAAAATCAGACACAGCACATTGCTAATGAAACAGTGAAACAAGAATATTTGTTCCTGTGTAAATATGGCTTTGTATGTTTTGCCACCAAACTTTTATGTAGTTGTACAGAATCATGAAAAGCTGAACAACCTTTCAATTACAAATATATTCACAGTCTAGCTTGCAAGGAAACTGAGAGGAGGTGATTTGAAGAACGTGCTCGATACCTACGATTTCTGCCTAGTAATTATGTCATCAGTTTTGTCTTATCAGAAAGCAGCATTAAAAAAATCAAGTAGAAGAGGAAATGCTAAGATAGAAACAAGCATTTAAATTTTTAAAAAGAGAATAATTATACTGTAGAGCTTCTAATTCTCATTCTTTTCACTAAATACCTTTTCCTTACCTAGACCACTTTAAAATGAAGAAGTGGCAGCCGCTGTCTTTATGAATGTATGCATAATTATGGATAACTGTCTAACAGGTATTTCTGTCAGCATTATTGAACTCATAATCCAAAAGTTGTTTGTAAGATTCAGACACTCACAAATAATTGTCCATTTCTAATGACATTAATTACTAATCTTTGACCAGAAAAGGATTGTACACTTGAGCTAGCAGCAGCACTCTCAACCCTTGCCACAAGTGACTTAAAGAGCTCAATCTGTGTGTCTTATCAAAAGGATTGAGAGGTGGCTTGATTACAGCATGTAAGTACCTTCACAGGGAGAAAATACAAGGGCTCTCTAATCTGACAGAGGTATAACAAAAAAACGGCAGCTGAAAACTGAAGTCAAGAAAATTAAGCAGGGAATAAAGCACACCATTTCCTAACAATAAGGAAGTAAATCACTGGAACATTCCACAAAGAAATCACAGGATCATAGATAATTTTGGCTGGAAAATGCCTCTATGATCATGGAGCCCAACATTCTTAAGCTCCTACAGTCTCAAAACCAAAATTGGATTCCTTTCAGGAAGTTATGCTTTAGCTCAACGTGGTGTGCTTCAGCTGAAACACAGGTTATTGTGCTCAGCTACAGGGTATCTGGGGGAATTCAGCGACCTATGATATCCAGTAGGTCAGATTTCAGCATCTATTACTGTGGGAAAAGTAGTTTGTTTTTTGGGGGTTTTTTTTTGTTTGGTTTTTTTTTACTATGTAAGAAGATGTTGCTGCGAAACAGGAGGACTTTCAAGCACACAAGCCTTCTTTCAGGTATAACAAACTGAAGCAGCAACTTGCAGTGCTGAAAACAAGTTGAAAAAACATTTCTCCAACTTTGATTTCTGTTCCACATCCTGGGTTAAAAAGGCAGAGGTTAAAAGTGAGGGATACTGACATGGAGCAAGGTGCTATATCCCACACTTTTTTAATGAGTGCAAGTGATAAAGGAACAGACCAGAATCTGCTTTTAAAGAACAACACCTGAACAGAATAACTGCTGCCTCTTCTGTGCTGATCCCAGGTGCTTTGTTAGCTTTGTTAGAACCTGTAACAGAAACAGGGAAGTGTCTCAGCCTATTCTCTCCTTTCTTTTTTATTTTGAGGATAAGGAAATGGATGAGAACCTCAGCCAAGCTCAACAGCTCTTTCCTACTGTCCAATTACACCTCATGGCAGAAGGAGGCCACATTTAAAGCAATATCATTATTAGTCTCCTGAACAGCATTATTGTCTTCCTGCACAGCAGCTCATTGATTATAAACTAGTGGTCAGACAAATTCTCAGCAGGAGGTTCACAAGCATTATTCCATTGTATCAGTAAAACTGTGTTGATACAAGACAGCTGAAAAACTCAAGAAGTTTTGCCCTGGTCATTGTCAAACAGGATTTCCCCATGGTCCCATCTGCTGATATATGCATGTAGTGTGGCAATAATAAGGAAAAAATATTTCGATAACTTTTGCTATGACACTAACAATACAAATTGGCAAAGTAGTTAAGCCACTTACAGGCAAACCAAACTTTCAAACTGTCTTTATTTAAGTGCAGGAATTAAGAATAACTGCTGTGGTGAATGCCAGAGGGTGCTACTTTCCTGTGCAGATTTCCAACAGCAAGATGTTACTGGCTTCAACACTATCAATGTACCATAAATGATGTACCACAGAGGCCTGTCTCACAATCTTCAGAAGTTTATTCAACCTATTTAACCTTGTCTTTGTTGATTGTCAGGTGAGGTAAACTTTGCTGGAGCAACATTGGTGAGTTTGGTGCAGTCATCTAATTAACCAGATTTACTTAAGCTCTGTAGTAAAGTAACCATCTTAATAACATTGTTCCTAGAGCTCCTGTCTTTTCTAAGGCAACATCCTACAGACCTCTACGGATGACTAACAACTATTGACAACAAAATCATCAAACACAGAATAGCAGCAAAGACCCCAACTCTTCCGTGTTGTCTTAACAAGCTCTTTGTGCTTGGACCAGTGTTTCATAGCAGGTAATCTGATCCTGATATATGGCAATCATACTGAGCTGTTGAAAGCACATGATCGCCGTACATGCAGGTTTCCCTTTCTTACTACAATGTGTATGGCTACTACTTTCTAACAGCAACAGATACAGATGAAGAGAATGTTAAATCTTGCCCTGTTTAGTGCCTTAAAATAGTCCAAAGCATAAGCATCAAAATCTTTTAGGAATTCCATTTCCCCAATGACCATAGTTCAAGATAAACTAAGTTCTCCAATACAAACTATATATTTTAGTAGCAGCGGTGGCAACTTAGTTAAAAAAAAATGAGTAAGTAAAAGTTATTATCTTCACAGAAGTGGAGAAGAAATCTCCAGTTATTATCCAGTGCTCAATTATTTTCAGTAAAAATTGTGATCACAAAAAAAAAATGCTAACTGGAACTCATGTTCTCCTGTGAGAAAGCATGCTGGATCTGATTGGGATGGAGTTAATTTCCTTCACAGCAGCTCTTATGGCAGATTTGTGACTAAAATTTGTGACTGTGGTAGATTTGTGACTTCGTTGATAACACACAAGGCTACTGTTAAACAGTGCTTGGATGGCATCAAGCCTTTCTCTTTCTCCCACTCTGATCTCTTCAGCAAGTGGATGGAGGCACACAAGAAGTTGACAGGGTAAGCCACTCTAGCTGGCCAAAGAGATATCCCACACCAAATGGCATCGTGGTCAGCTATAAAACTCAGGGAAATGAGGAGGAAGGGATATCAAGTTATGACATTTGTGTTCTGCATCAACTGTTAGGTGTGCTGAGAGTCTGCTTTATTAGAACTTGTCCAAGGATGGAAAGTAGTGAATTAACCCCTTCTATTGGTCTGCTTACATATGCAGGGTTTTTCCACTTGTTAAACTGTCCTTATCTTAATACATGACATTTCCACTTCTACTTTTCTCACAGTCTCCTCATTCATGTAAGGAAGATGAGTGAGAAGCTGGTGGGTAGTTGTTGACAGCTGGGGTCAGTCCACTGCAAGAACATACAAATACAGAAATAAAGGACATAGAAAAAGAAAATTGTGAGAATGCCTGACAGAAGAGTCCAGTTCTTGCACGTGCTGAATCCCATGCTACCTGAGGCAGAGGGTTCTGGGTCTGAGGACCAGACCAAAAACACTCAGTACATTTCTCTTCAGATGACAGAAACCAGAGAGGGAAAACAAATCATTAGGTTGATGCTGAAGACATTTAAACTAGTGGATGGAGGCTTAAAATCCAAACACAAAATGGCATCAAAAGCAGAATTACTTGATCATGTCTGACCTGTGGAAAGTGTAGGGAATGTGACTAAAGAAGAAAGAGACTAGGTGGGCTGTATGAAGGGTCAGATAAGTGTGTACCTTGTAGAGACATTCCCCCACTTATTTCTGCAGGAAGTGAAAGAGAAACATACACCCCAATTGCATAACTGTAATTTTTTTCCAACACTTAAAGCAAATCTTAATATATTAAAAACAAACAAACATAACAAAACAATTTCTTTGTACTTGAAACTCTTTGGAGTTTGCTGCATTCCCAAGCCTTCATCTGCCAGGCTCATGGGATAGAGCAGAGATGGTTTCTCTTGGACCACTTTTCAGAGTAGAAGTCTGGGGAGGGCTGAGTCACCAGCAGTGACAATTTCTACAAGATTCTAGCAAGCTTTATATGACAATATAACTCACCAGCTCTCAGGAACTGTGTTGAATATTGTAGGGATTGTTACACATACCCAAATCTTTCATTACTTTGGGATGCACTAGGTATGGCTACAAGAATTTGGTCTCTCACCACACACAAACAAGGTGGTGATTAGAGATGTATGGCAGCATTCCTGATGTCATCCCTTTATTCCTTCTGAACATAAAGGCTCTAGGGTTCTGCAGTACAGGGATTTTAGAAAGAAAAAATGAGCAGTAGATTTTTCTTTGGTTCCACTCAAAACAAACTATAATTTCCATAGCCTAAATCATATCTTTATTCTGGTACCCACTGTCCTCCAGAGAAAATTGGAAACTAAGTTACATAGAAGAAACTGTTTGTTCATCTGTCTTCTCCAAAAATAATACATTTGCTCATTTCAACCTTATATTAATTCCTGCACTTAAAATATATTCTGGGAGCTACAGGAGAGGATCGAGCTTAGGATCACAAAGATGATTAGCTGTTTGTAGCATTTCTCTTAGGAGGAGAGACTGTGGGAGTTGGATCTGTTTGGTCTGAAGAAGAGAAAGCTGAGGGGGATCTCATCAATAGACATAAATGTCTCAAAGGCTGGTGTCGAGGAGGTGGTGCCAGATTCTTTTAAGGGGCACCCAGCAACAGGATGAGGAGCAATGGCCATAAACTAAAGCACAAGAAGTTCCACCTCAGCATGAGGAAGAGTTTCTTTATATTTAGGATGGCAGAGCACTGGAAGAAGCTGCCCAGGGAGGTGGTGGAGTTTCCCTCCCTGGAGGCATTGAAACCCCACCTGGACGTGTTCCTATGTTGCCTTCTCTAGGTGATCCAGCTTGACAGAGTTTTGGGCTAGATGATCGCCAAGGTCCCTTCCAACATTAAATATTTTGTGGTTCTATCTCAGGACTAGAAATTAGGAAACTTTTGCTGAAGGCTTAGTTGTCCATTTCATGTTTATTCACAAAGAGAAAATACTGTCATTTTTCCCCATTAAGTGGAAATAACTGGTTACAGACTTACCTTGATTTTGTTAATCAGTGCATCACCTCCTTATACTTTTGTCCAGTTTACAAATATACACCTCTTCATACAGTGTCCAGACTGTTTTTTAACTAACTATATGATCCCTCGGGAAGATCACCTGTGAGAAGACAGGAGTAAATAATAATACCTAAAGGAAAGAATAAATAATGTCTCCAGGAAAAGAGGAATTGATAGGCAGGATTCAAGTATGAAAACAGTAGCACAGTTCATCCTACTTTAAACCTGACATTGAGAAGAATACAGATCCTTACTTTCTCCAATTCATAGTAAAGAAAGCCTTCAGTCACTAGCTCAAATAGAGTATGTGCTACAGAAAAGTAAATGCAGGTGACACCTTTCCACTCTTTAGTTTTTACAGTGTTTGTTAGATCCAGGTGAACTTAAACAGATGATCAGAATTAAAATCTGAGATAAGTCCTGCATGTGGGATTAAATATACAGTGGGGGAATGAGGGAGAGAATGTTGAAAATTTAATGAATCTCAAATTTGTTTAACATAGGAACAAAGAGAAATACAAGATCTTAATAATTTGGGGAAGGAAAAACTTAGCTGTTATATTTCATCCAGCCTTGCTGAAGCTGAACAGAGCACTAGTGAAATCTGCAGAATTTGAATTTATATTCATTATGCAGCAGCAGTAAAAGTACACAGGTGGCAGAGACCGGATGACTAAGGAGAAAAACCAGCAAAGCCTAAAGCATATTCAAGTGGCAAAATCCCTCAAATTCAGGTTTAGCTGCAGGCAGAAAAGATAAGTAACCTGCCCTATTTTTCTCAGCTACAGAGAAGGAAATACAGGTTTTGCAGCCTCATATATGTGTGTCATCCAGATCCTCAGACAGTCCAGACTACCAGATTGATAATGAATCCAAGAAGAATATTGTCAAAAAGATAATAAAAATATTTGAAGTCCCTTACTGCAAACTTTTTTCCAGAAACACAAAAATAGCTCTTATTTTTCCTACATTATGTCTTGGGGAATATGACACAGAGCAGACTTAATAATTAATATCTTGATATAAAAATTTCAAAGATTTAGTGCCTGAAATGGATTAAAACTTGTGTAAGGATACTCTGAACATAAGAAGATATTCTGCATTAAGTAATTTTGGGCATGAAGGTGAGGACTTCATACTGGGCTGGTATGCTGCCTTCACATCACTGGTATCTTAGAGTGCTGTTAGTGTGGGGATGTTTTCCAGAACTTACACATCAGATGCAGCAGACAAGGGTAAGTTTGCAGAGGTTATGTGCTTGTGAACAACCACATAAAGATTTGTACATTTTTATTATTTTGTCTAAGAAAAGAGTAATTTTGACCACAGTTTCTTAAAATCAATTCAGCAGTTGCTGAACAAGATTAATAATATATTTCCAATGTGATTGATTTCTTTTTGTAATCTATAACTTCAACATTAAAAAAAAAAGGGCATTTATTTCATCTCATGCTAACAGATTTCCTGGAACAAGCAGAAATTTTGAAGATGCAAATGCCTTGTTTAACTTTGCTGGGTTAACCCTGGCTGGATAGCAGGTACCCACCAAAGCCATTCCATCATTCCCATTCTCAGCTGAGCAAGGGAGAGAAAACCCAATGAAAGGCTCAGTTTAATTTACTGCCAACTAAATCAGAGAAGGATAATGAAAATAAAACTAAGTTTTAAAACACTTCCCCCAGCTCCTCCCTTCTTCCCGGGCTTAACTTTACTCCCCATTTCTCTCTCTCCTCCCCCATACCAGCACAGGGGGACAGGAAATGGGTGCTGTGATCAGTTCATCACATCTCCACCACTTTTTCTACCTCAGGGGGGAGGATTCCTCATACTTTGTCCCTGCTCCAGCACAGGGTCCCTCCCAAGGGAGAGAGTCCTCAACAAACTTGTCCAAAGTGAATCTTTCCCATGAGCTGCAGTTCTTCACACACATCCCAGAGTGGATACCTTCACAGGCTGCAATTCCTTCAGGAATTGCTGCAGCCTGACTCCCATGTGGGGTCGCAGGTCCTGACAGCAAACCTGCTCCAGCGTGGTGTCCTCTCTCCATGAAGCCACAGGTCCTGGCAGGAGCCTGCTCCAGCACGAGCTTTCCATGAGGTCACAGAGACCTTTGGGCATCCCCCTGCTCCATGGGGTAGTCCTGCAGGAGCTGCACAGGAATCTCAGCCCTGGTGCCTGGAGCACCTCCTGCCCCTCATCCACTGTCCTTGACGTCTGCAGGGCTGCTGCTCTCACATCTTCTCACTCTCCTCTTCTCTGGACACACAGCAACTTCTCTGCCATCCTAAATCTGCTATCCCACAAGTGCCACCACTGTTGGTGACGGGCTCAGCCTTGGCCAGTGGCTGGTCCATCTTGGAGCCAGCTGACATTGGCTTCACTGGTAATAGGGGAAATTTCTGGCAGCTTTAAATGGAGTCACCAGAGTAGCCTCTCTCATTACCAAAATCTTGCCACATATATTCAATATATTAATGCATTCCAAAGACAATCTGCTATTGCTTACTCTTTTAAGAAATGTGTTCACAAGATAAGCTGTCCTTTTTTTTTCTATTGAGCAGTAGAAATTTTCAAGTAATTATTATTTTCATGGTCTGTGATATTTGGGGCTCATGCACCCTAGGGAATTAGGACAGTGTCCCTGACCCAATTATCTAATTTTATAAAAACTGGCATTCATTCAAGACTTAAATCATGTTTCTCTAATTAAGTGTTTCAATAATATTTTTTAATATAATTTTGAAAAAAAAAAAAAAGAGGGGCATTCTACAATTCCCAATCTCACTTAACTACAGAAACCTCATTGAAATGTTGACATAGAAAGGAGACTAAGCTTTATTTGAAAAGACAACCAAAAAAAAAAAAAAAAAAAAGGCAAACAAAAATAAAAGGAAACAGAACCAATATCATAAATTCTTTTAGGAAGTCCTAGACAAGTCCTACACATGGTATGCTGCCAAAGCAAAAAATTAAATTCTATTACATTGGCTCAGATTAATTTTTATGAGAACACATTTGAGCATGAAAACTACAGAACTTTGGTTTTTTTCTTTTTTGTTTTCTTTTTTTTCTTTTTTTTTTTTTAATTTATTTTTTATTTTTGCTATTGTTGTTTTGGGTTTGGTGATTTTTTTTCCCTAAATTAAAGTCCTTTTGGTCAATCTGAATAAAACCTTGAAAATTACAGAAAGCGTAATATTAAAAGTTCATTATTTAGAAAATATTTCTTCTAATGATAGACTTGAATATATCTAGGAAGAATTCTAGTTCTGATCCAAAGTCAATATGGAGGCTAGTAGACTTTAAACTGCATAAAGTATCTTTGTAACCTTGACATTGCTGTATATCATCAATGCTAGTGGCAAAACAATGTATTATGGCTCTGCAAAGTAATCTGTTATTTTCTGGGCTTAAGGAAACCTCAGTCTATATTGCACTTTCAAAAATCTGTAGGGCTTGTCACTCTGGGGCAAGAGTGGATCTACTTTTCCAGCTCTCCAAGGGCTGGAAGATTCAAATGCCATGATTTCAAGTATGTCACCAGCAGAAAGAGTAAAACCTGTGATTTCTGTGTGCTTTTGAGCCTTTATAGCTCAAGAGGAAACATCTGTATTGTCTGGCTACAACACAGGAGGAAGACACATCACTAGTCCAAGTAGAAGCCAAACTTGCACTTATATTTCAGCTTACACAGAGCTTATAGAAATCTCATACTTTCTTTTATCCAAATAGAGACAAATATTGGGTAAAAGAAGGTAAGTTTAAAGTGAAATAAAAATAGTCACATGTTAGTAGTGATGCATGTTCCAAGACAGTCACAAGGAATAGTACATCTCTCCAGTAAATAGAAGATAGCCGTGTTCATTCTGCTAGTTTGGAAGAGTGGGAGATTGAGAGATCAGGGTATGTACATGGCAAACCATTGCATTTCTGTTATGCTGCACACAGGTGACTAGAGGTGAATTTGCAGCCCTTAAGGAGCAGTGAAGCCGTTGGTGATGGACTGTCATAAGCTGGAGAAAACACACATCCACAAAAGTATAGAAATAATAAAAGAACTAAAGCAGAAGTGTAAGGTCTATAAAGATAAACACAGAATCTGGGAAAGCAGGTGGGGAAGATATGAGAGTGCTTTAATGAGGCCATAGAAACATGCCATGAAAGGAACTATGTGATACTACTGATGATTCCTGCTGACTTTCATGGGGTGGGTCGCCACTTTTTGGCCCATGCATCCTGCTGAAGAATTGTTTGCTATACCATAAGGCAGAGTGTATTTTGTTGTTTCTACACCAGGTGAAATACATTTGTTCTATGCCATAGCTTACCCACGTGCTAATTTGAATGGTCAATAATGTTGACAAAGCAACAGCTTGTTTTCAGCTGACCAGAATTAATATGCTGAGGTCTATGCTGAGGAATATCTAAGAGGAAGAAATGTACTTGTGAATTTTATTAGCTCAATTTCTAGAAAGAAGGAATCCCCAAGATTCAAGTAAATGCAAGAAAAGATGGACACCATGCAAATATGTCTTACATGATGCATCCTTTCACCAACAGGGACACAGCAAACAGCATCTCTCTTCAGAAATGGCCCTCCCAGAGCACAGTTTCACTAACATGCAGAGCAGTCTCATCCCAAGGAATTCAAGGTAGCTCAGGATGCAAATGAAAGATACAGCTTGCCCCTCACTTTTATGACACATATTCTTAGTGGGAATTTTTTTTTGCTGTTGTTTATTTGGAGCATATGTGTATATTTTTCCCTAAACAATGTAGGATAAGATATCTTCTTGCTTACTAGTCACATCTGACAGTTTCTGTCATTTCTTTACTGTATTTGTCTGCCTTCTTATCCCTCCACCTCACAGATGCAGTCAAGTTGAAATCAAGACAGCTTTCATGCTTATTCCTAAAGGCTTCAGTCTTCTTCCTTTTACCCAATTTCAGATTAGTACCATCTCTCTTTTTTTTCCTCCCCAGTGCCATCTCTATATGGCACAGAACTGTTGAAGGGGGATGGAATTTATGACATAGGATCTAAAATCTGTCCTTCTTCTCAGCCACAATTAGTTATTTTCCTAGTTTGTTAGAATAGCAATGGAATTTGATGATAAAATTCTTATTAAAACAAATTTAAACAATACATACCCTCTTTGAAAGTTAGGAATTTAAACTAGCAACATTAAATTCAAATTCCTGGCAAAGTTGATTGTGTTACTATGCTGGCATACTCTGTATTTATTCGAAGTCTTGAAATGAGCAACAGCTTTTTTTCTTGTGGAAAAAGCTTTGGATGGTGTGGATGTTTGATGTCAGGTGAATCAGCTAAAAATACACTCCTTTAAATGAAGGAGTAAATAAGAACTTCACTTTTATTTTCAAGGTTTTAATTTTTTTATGTTTTTGGTTGAATAAGTGCAGGGAACATAAACATTGCCTGATGCATTCCTTCTCCAGATGTAGATATGCACAAGTTCAGATCCTGGAAGAGATGTCATGTGGTTATTACAGCTCATGTCATTATACTATAAATACATATCCACAAGCATAGGAATGAACCTTGTTGTGCTGTTGTTCACAATGATGACTGACTGTAGTAATGTTTTCCTTTTTGATAATTTAATCTTAGTTAATGACTGCTTCCCTCACTATTTTTGAAAAGGACATTTAATTATATGCCTGGTTTATCATTTCTTATATTAATTACATCTAGAGGTCATGTGCCAGCACTTTTAATATTTAATGTTTTGAAAATAAATTAAAATACATTATTTCAGGATAACTAATTTCCAGATATTACAAAAGGATTACAGAAACAATTATGCTCTATATTGTAAGTCTAGATGACTCAAATGATAGCTAAATGGAGGTTGTGTCTTTCCTCTTTAGGATACCAATTCAAATCCATCTGGTTTACTGGAGACAGAAAGATAGATTCAAATATGGGTGGTTGAGTCATTTGCTGGAACAATGAAACTGATTTTCAAGGCATCCCAGAAGCATCTTATCTCCTCAGATACCTTTGGACATCCTAGTCTTAGGTCTTTTTTTTTGATTCACAAAGTTATTCAAAGTATAAAAAGTATAAAATCCTCACCCCATTAAAATCAATGGTAATTCTTGACTTCAGCAAGGCCAGAATTCAAACTATTCAGGCCAAGTACTATTTTGTTCATTTCTTTTTTACAGCAGCCAATTTCCAAGATGGGTATTGACTCTGTTTGAAGTGTTGTTTCTAGACACTCCAGGAATATTTTGTTTCATCCTAACTTATGTATTATTACTTACTTTGTGAAGAGGGGAATGATGGGAGGCAACCTTAGCAATAAAAGGCAGAAAACAAGAAAATTATCTGAGTATGAATAATGCTGTTTGGATACATCCATTTGTGAAACACAGTCTCCAAACTAATGGTCATACTGCGATAGACTTTAGAAATCCCAGCACTGCTCAAGACCTTAAATTCTGGTGATGCCTGTAAGATCCCATCCCCATAAGATTTGCTAGTTAAGAATAAAATGGTGAAAGCTGTACATCATTACTCCTCATTATATTTGGAGAGCTAAGGCACAAAAATCTGAAAATATTTCACCGTATAAGATACAAGTGACCAACACAAGAGTTGCATTCTGTCTTCAAAATCCTCATCAAGCACAGTCATTTAACCTGTCTGTCTATGCTCATGTTTTCACTCAAATACTTGCATGTTGAAATATTAAAATTTTCAAGTAATACCTCTGAGTACAACACCAAAACAAGTAATTCTCAGAGTTGAAATATTGTATTTCTTTTACTCTGTTGTAATTTATCTTTCCAGAATGCAAGAAGTTCAGCAGGATCTTGACACCAAATGTGATGATGACACCAAATGTGTGGTGAGGTGAACGAACATTTCAGATGGGACAGCCATCTTGGGGACATAATAGGACACATTGGATGACTGTCTACCAAGAAGAGTAGGAAATTTAACTAAGTGCAAAATCCTGTACCTTGGTTGGAATAAACTAAGAGCCCAGTATAGAACAGGATCTATTTGGCTGGTGAGCATCCTCACTGAAAAGGATTTGAGGAACAATGAGCTGAACACAAGAGACCAGTGTGCTGCTGGAGAAACAAGGGTAAATTGAATCCTGGGGATTACAAGTGACATTACAGGCAGAGATACAGATGTGATCATTCCACTCTACCCAGCATTGTCAGGCTGTACCTGGAGTAGCATGGCCTTTTCTGGTCCCCACAAGGCAAGAAAGACATGGGTATATTGAACAGGGTCCCGAGGAGAGTGGCAATGATGTTCAAAGTGCTGGAAAGCCTGCCCTGTAAGGAGAGACTGAAGGAGTTAGATCTCTTCTCCCTGGAGAAGGCTCAGGTGGGACCTCATCACAATACTCCAGTACTTAAAGGGGAGCTTCAAAAAGGACAGAGGCTCTCTTCTCACAAGGAACAGCACAGAGAAACAAGGCATGCACCAGGAGTAATTTCACCTTTAAAAAAATCCTCCCCAGGGATGTCGTAGAGTCTCCATTGCTGAAGATTTTCAAGATATGTGATTGGACAGGGTGCTAGATAATCTCATTTATACTGCCTTTCCCATGAAAGCTTATAGCAGATAATCTTTTGAGGTCCCTTCTGGGCTATTCTGTGATTGTAGGATAAGTTAGTAAATCATGGTTATCAGGAACTGGTAGCAGTGAGATAATTTTCAAGGAGTCTAATATTTATATATCTGAATATAATTCAATATTTAAAGATGATAAATCTAAAAATAACTTTTTTGGTATGTTCCAGTTCTGATTTGCACCAAGATAATTTGAGATTCTTGCTTATCATCTCCCCAGCCTCTTCACACTTACTCACCCATTTGCAATGCTTTTAGGAGGTTTGCTGGCAAAATGTTACTCTTTTGGGCTTTCAGGAGATGATCATATACCCAAACTCTCATGTTTTGTTCTCTTCTTGGCAATGGCAAACAATTTAATTCCAGCCACTTGCAACCCACTCACTTCTCTGCAGGGCACAATTACGTTTTCTGCTCATCTCTGCTGGAACACGGAAACAAGAAAACAACTGTAAAGCAAAAAAAAAGTTATTAGATACAGAAAGAAATCAACCTGGTTAATCTAGATCCAAGTCCATTATATAAGAAATTATTTCCAGTTCTCAAACTTCTGTGTTGAGGTCTGACTGGATTGGATTGTTTATTTTATGTCAGCAGGCAGTGAATGCCCAAATGCTGAAGAAACAAAGTAGGCAAATGCTCTGAAGTTTAAAAGAATTGTGTGTGAGAGAAAAGAAGGGAGTGAGTAAGAGCACAGGTGAAAAGATAATTGCAGCTTCTCCTCTGAAGCCTCTAAGGGGATGAGAAAGATTTTTTGCAAAGACAAATCATGTCTTGAGAGAATTTCCAGATACTTGGTTTTGCTTCTGGGATAGAAAGTGTCTCAGTTACCAGTATATATGTCAGACACTGGGAACTTTTTTGCTGGAACTTTTTTCAACCCAGATGGGTGAACAGAACCAGACTTTTACACCCATCTCCCATAACAAAGCCAAATGAATTAGCACTGTTGAGAGGGAAAACATAGTGATACAAACTAGGAGAGCAGTATGTCAGGAGAACCCATCATGCATTTTTTTCTGATAGTCTGACAACCTCACACACTTTCTCAGATTTAAATGCTGTTTCCAAAACCCCTGCCTACAAAGAATTGACCACAGCAATGAGTTGTCAGAGGCAGTCAATATAGGATAAGGAGAAATACACTCTGACTTTTTGCATCACGGCAATAAGACTCTTAAATTTCCAGTGAGCAGTGAATCATTCAGCTTTTGGTTGAAATCAGCTCTAGTAAATGTAAGTCTTGTCTTTGGCAGCCTGTGAGAAACTTTGACCTCCTTGAAGCAACTGCTTTCAATTTCAGAGTCAAAATGGTTAAACTCTAGTTCTTTAGAGTCTCTAGGTTTGTTCTGCATCTATCTATAGCAAAAACCATTTTTTGGAATAGAGTACCTAATGTAAGGATGCCTTCATGGAAAGAAGGTTCTGAACTCTGAATGGTTCACAGGGCAGGAGTGAGCATCTATTTCTTTTAGCATGCTGTGTTATCCAAGCCCTTAGTATGACAGTCCATGGACTGTGCATCATCCATTGTGATGATCTTTGATGCACTATGTCCCACATATTTTTGTGGCTCATGAACTAATTACTTGGCATGTACTGTCGAAATGCAAAGGGAGAAATTATTCCAGGAAACTATTACCTGAAACCAGTAGCAAGATTTGAGCTGAAAACATAAATATGTTTTAATTTTGGATCTTAAGTCAGAGGGAAATACTGCTGACACCATCTGGCCTTCAACATTCAAATTCTATGAATAAAGCATTGTATTAAATTCCCACCTGATTAAGTCAGCTGTTTAGCTCTGTTGTGTTCTGCTACTGCAGCTCTGATCTGCATTTACAGTGCTGTCTGTAATACCTTGTAAGGCAAACAAAATGCCTGAACTATGAGGTATAATGTAATGCAAAAGTTGGGCCAACTACATTCTTGTCTAGTTTACATTCTTTACTGAATACTTGTTGAGCAGCTTTTTTTTTTTTTTTTTTTTTTTTTTTTTTTAATAGTGGGGAGTTGCAAGGAGCAATCAGCTTTACCAAAAATTCAGAAAAACAGTCAAAATATCTCTGGAGTTTCACAAGAAGAATTTCCTTGTCAGCACCATTCAGGAGCTGTTAACCTTAGGAGAATGGGGGAAAAAACCAAAACAAAACAAATAACTAAGTCTAAGAATAGGGCTATATCCTTGAAACAGAAAGTTTTTGTTGAAAGGCCTTAGATTGGCATCACTGGAGATTTTGACGGATGATTAAGACAAATACCATCTGGACAGGCAACAGCAAAATGCCCCCAATATGCTATTGTCTATCAGTCCTGGCCTTTAAACACCAGCTGTGACTGTCAAGATAGGATGGGTTCTGTCACAGGCTCACTTACTCCCCTTTAAAAGGACAAGATGCTTGGCAGTAACTACGCTCTCCTGAAAAAAATGTTAAAAGGACTGTTCTCTTCTCAAACTTTTCCTTTAAATGTGTCTCCTGATTCCTGCAATGAACTTGGTTAACTAAGCAGCTGGCATATTGTGTGTAGCACTTATTATACCGATCACTACATTTCAGCCCTCATTGTGGAGATCCTAGTTTTGTATCTCATCTCACACTTTGAATTTAAATATAGCAGGGTATTTTTGTTCTCCTCTTGCAGTGCACGGCAAAAGAGTGGGGCATCAGTGTGTAGAAAGAATTGAACAGGAGCACATGAATAACATCATTTTATACAAACTAACAAAGCACCAAGTCCATTGCACTGTTCATATAAAATGCTCCAAAATGTGATAAGAGAGTAACAGTCCTGTTCTTTTCCTAAATATTCCTCTGTTTGAAAAATGTTGCTTAATGGGTAGGGTATTTAGAGACAAAAGTTTGAGGGAGTGGCACACAAGGGAAAAAGGATAAACTTTCCAGTGGGTCCCTCTAAAACATTCATTATAGTTTTTTCTATTGCTGCAGAAAGGAAACTGGAGTCAATGACCCAGCTGACCTTCCCCCTAGTAACTTGTCACTGCTCCCAAAATTTAGAGTCATTATATAGATGTGAAGGTCTCTGTGCACTCAGGAATGTCCTTTGGACTTCAATGTCAAAA
The DNA here is from genome assembly GCA_030060385.1 of Muscicapa striata striata. Lineage (NCBI taxonomy): Eukaryota > Metazoa > Chordata > Aves > Passeriformes > Muscicapidae > Muscicapa > Muscicapa striata. The sequence continues at coordinate 2,739,761 of JAREIS010000010.1, read as the reverse complement.
TTAAAAGGGCAGCAGGGGTTACTGTTTCCACTATTTTGTATTTCACTGCCTTTCTAGCTATTGCGAAATCAGAATTGTCAGGCTGATTTTCATTCATGGAGCTCATCTAGACAATCTTCTTGGCTCTGTAAAGCAGCAGATTTTATCATTAGTTATTTCCTAAAATATCTTCAACCTCTTTCCCAATCAAGCAATACAAATATGATACAATGTAAAATACAGATTTCCTAGAAGTTTTTCAGGAGGTGTTGCCCCTTTGTTTAGTTATTAAAGAGCATTTTTGTTTGCTTGCAAAGCAAAGGAATAAATTTGCCAGTCCCTTGACACTTGTCTGCAAGTGTATGTGTCTGATATGAATTCTGCCACAAGCCAGTGGGAAAAATTTTTGTTGGTGCCCATTGTGAAAAAATTGGCAGCGTATCCTTGTTTATGTCCCACTATGAGTCTCTTGAGCTGCTTATCTTTCTCAAGTGCAGGCACTCATCTTAGGCAAATCCTACATCCTGCCACAAACCTACTGCTAACTTGCTTCAAGTCACTTGGGGCTGCATCTAGTGTGGCAGTGCAGAGCATCATGGTCATGCTATGTGGTTATGTTTAATCCAGTATCCTCTCTCTGGCTGCTGCTATTAGGACAGCAAGGTGCAAAAAGCCATGCTAAAGTGGGATTTGCTTTTCCCAACGCTTTCTGCTGGTAGTGGGAATGGTGCAAGAAGACAAAAATAAAGGGGAAAAAAGAGTGAGAAGAACAAAAAAATAAGTAAATAAATAAATAGATTTTGGAGATACACCTAAGACTCCAGTAGAATTGAGGATGAAGAAATAAAATGGAGCAGAAAGGAAAATTACAAAATCAAGTAGCAGAGAGGACACATTGAAGAATAACAATGCTTACAGAATTCTTTGTTGTGGATAACTATTAAAAATTAATCTGTTTGAATTAAGATGTCTCATAACCTTATAGTCCCTATGTCTGCTTACTCTGCAGCTATAATCTCGTGCCTCAGCCTGGGCTTTAACCCAGCCTTGTTCTGAACTCAGCATTTTATCTAAATTGAGTCCCAAGATGTCTCCCTGGCTAACTATCATGCGAACTGTAAATATGAAGATTCTTTGCATTTTCACCTGAAGATAAACAAATTGAAACCCAGATGATTTTTGACTCCTGTTTTTGAACTGAAATCTCCAGAAATGTTAACAGGGTCGATACCTGTTTTAGAGGTCAGTCAACAACTGACCATTCCTTAAACTCATTTTTAATTGTCCATTCACACAGCATTTAAGGTGGTAATTTCATATGGATTTCCTCATTGTGAAGAAGTCCTTCCTGTCACAGAACTGCACTGGATCTTGAACATTCCTACCACTTAGTCAATTTTTATTGTAAGTAATAAAACTATGATTTTCTAAAGTAATATCAAATTTGATAACTCCCACACTGATAAGAATAAATGGACAGTCAGCATGTTAAAAGTGTTATAATTCGCATTCATATAGTGCCTGTTATCAAAGAAACTCAAAATATTTTTAAATGGCTATTATTCAGCTTTTCAGAGGAGAAAACAAAAAGAAATACAATGATGAAAACTAGCATTTTTCATCTCAAATATAAATATTGGATACAAAAAGCATGGCCCAGCATTCAGAATATCTGAATATGTACAACTGCTAGTAGTTCTGAAAATAAGACCATAAGCAGTTTTCTAATCAAAAAAAGTGTATTGGGTTTGTGTGGCAAAGTTGTGGCAGGTGGGGTGGCGACAGGGGTGGTTTCTGTGAGAAGCTACCAGAAGCTTTCCCTATTATCTGATGGAGTCAATACCAACAGGCTCCAAGACAGGCATACAACTGTCTGGGGCCAAATCCAACAGTAATGGCAGTAACAATTCTGGGATTACAGATTTAAAAAGGGTAAAAGTTGCTGCATAGGAGTGATTGCAGCCAGAGAGTGAAGTGAGAATATGTGAGACCAAAAGATCTGCAGGCACCAAGGCCAGTGCAGATGGAGGGACAGGAGGTGCTCCAGGCACTAAAGCAGAGATTCCCCTTCTGACGTGGTGAAGATCATGGTGAGGCTGCTGTGTCCCTGCAGTCCCTGGAAGGCCCCTTGCCAGAGCAGGTGGATGCCCAAAAAATTCAGCGACCCTATGGCAAGCTCATGCTGGAGCATCTTTGCTGTCAGGACTTGCGACCCTCTGGGGACCAGCACTGGAACAATCTGTTCCTGAGGGACAAGTAGGGTTTGTGCTGGAGCAGTTCATGAACTGCTCATGGGAAGGACTCATGTTGGAGAAGTTCATGGAGCACTGTCTCCCATGGGAAAGGCCCCACAGGGGAGCATGGAACAGTGTGAGTCCTCTGCCTGAGGAGGAAGTAGTGGCACAGATATCACATGATGAACTGACCATAGCTCCCATTCCTCATCCCACTGTGTCACTGTGGGGAAGGAGAGAGACAAAATGGGAAGCTATGCCTTGGAAGACAGGAAAGTTGGAGGGAAGGTGTTTTTATGATTTGACTTTTTGTTACCCTACTCTGATTTGGCTGACAAAAAAATTAATCTAATTTCCCAACATTAGTCTGCTTTGCCAGTGGCAGTAGCTGATGAGTAATCTCTCCCTGTCCTTTTATGGGCCCACAAGCCTTGCATTACATTTTCTCTCCCCTGTCCAGCTAAGGAGAGAAGTGACAGAAAGGCTTTGATGAGAACCTGGCATCCAGCCATGGTCAACACACCAGAAAAAAGAATTATTTAAATTAACTATTTTCTATTTAAGTAAGTTCATTTTAAAGATTTTAATTGCTTAGTACTACAGCTGGTTGAAAAATGGAACTTATTTTCGTGAACTATTTTGATGTCCTGAGTAAATTCCTAAGAACTTGAAACAAATTGATTTTTATATAATTTCTCTATTTACTGAACAATAGTTTGGAAATAAATGGTTAATGCTGTTTTCCATTTGGCTTTCAGATAAACCAAAAGTATTATTAGGATTATTAGGATGGTTATTTTTAAAATTATAAATAATTCAGAGCAACCTCCTCCCCCATTATCAGCAGTTACATGCTGGCCAGAGATGAGTTAATCTACTTTCCCACAGTACCTTTTTAGGCATGATAAAGCACAGCCCATTGGCAGCTTCCAGGCATATCTACAAAATGCCACTGACATCTAAAATTGCATACCTAGATGTGATCAGAAATTCTACAGTAGTTATCGAGGTTTAGGCTCAAGCAAAGAATGTCACCCATTCTGCTCAGGTCCCTCAGGAAAGGCCAAAAGTTCTGCAAATATCTAACTGGAGAGGAAGTGGTCAGACATAATGGGTAAGGGATTGAGGAAGGAATTCATCTGCACCCCAAGACCCATTGCTGGACCAGTAAATCTACCCTCACCCAGGAGAGAATGGAACTCCCTTTGGAGCTTTCCATTAGAATCACAGAATATCTGAAGCTGGAAAGGACCCATAAGTACCATCAAGTCTAACTCTCTGCTTCTTGCAGGACTCACTAAAACCAAGCCACATGACTAAGAACATCATCCAGATGCTCACTGAGCTCTTGTCAGGCTTCGTGCTGTGGCCACTTCTCTGGGGAGCTGGTTCCACTCACTAACCACTCTCTTTGTGAAGAACTTTTTCTAAAGTCCAATCTGAACTTCCCTTGACATAACTTCATTCTGTTGCCTCATGTCCCACTTCTCACCAGAGAGAAGAGATCAGCACCCTCATCTCTGCTGCCCAACTTTTGGAAGATGTAAGCTGTGATGAGGGCACCCCCCAGCCTTGTCTTCTTGAAATGAACAAACCAAGGAAAGGAAAGGAAAGGAAAGTTCTTTGATTTGTTTTCTTGATTTAACACTTCATTAGCTTACCAGCTCAGAAAAACAGAGTTCATCCACAGCCAATTCCCATCTGGTTCCTCAACAGTTTTTTTGTGAACAGTAGGTCCATTAATACTGCTAGGGTTGTTCGGCTTTTTCTTTTTTGTTTTTCCCTATTGTCAGTCATTTCTACTATTCTTAAGTGAAATGTTCCAGCTCAGAAACAACTCCCAGTAGGCAATTTCTGCCCAGGCATGACCTCAGAACTGAGTGCTGTCATCACTTAAGAAATGCAAACACTGAAGCTCTCTGGCACCAATCTTTCAAAAGGAAACATGTCTTGTATATGGGACTGTGACAAAGATCATATATAAGTCAATGTGCAACAAGTACTTAAAAAGCTAATAACAGTTTGATTTCTGCCTGAAGCTTCTCAGTCATTCTCAGATGCCAGAAATGTCATCTTCTACTTCAGTGTAATTACATGATTCTACTGGAATTCAAATATTGCAGTTATGGTCAGAGCAAACTCAATGACAATACCAAGTCACTTTAGTAAAAATTCTAGTATATTTTTTAAAGCCAAGGGATGCCTCCTGTTTCAATTTGATCCTGGCAGAAAAATAAGCAGGAGAACATGATGTTACAGTTTGACTTTCCCCTTACTGAGCCAAGACTGATAAAGACATTAAGGTGTCACTAGTGTTATCTGTCTGAAAAAATATTCAGAAGCAATGCTGACAGACGAATTTGCAAGTCTGCTGCCCACATATTAAATAGTCTGTATAGCATAGGATAGTCTTGTCACAAAGATCTTTATTTGCTGCTCAGTCAGTTCAGCTTCTTCCTCCTCCAGCTGTTCATCAGAAATTGAAACGGTGGCTATCAAATCCAGAAAGATTTCTTAAGGCAAACTGGTCAGGTTTAAGATCAAAACCTAATGAAAAGGTAATCTATGCTGAGGACAGCTGGAAAGTTCACCCTGGAGACAAAACTGTGACCAGCTTGAATGCACAAGCTATCTTTTTGCTAACGGTAAAAATTAAAAATGTAGGATGAAGAAATTTCAGAGATGTAAAGAAATGTTTGTGTCCAGGTTTCACTGCATTCACTTCTCCTTCTCATATATAATAATGGACCTTTGTCAACCCTTGAGAAATTACAGCACCAGTGTTTCTTACCAGCTGAGATGAAGGGTAAGGGCAGAATAAGGAATTTGTAACAAGTTTGCTAAGACACTACTGTACAAAGTCAGTGTCACTGATTTAAATCTGACTTTAATGTTTTACTACAGCCTAAGAGCTGCTGTGAACTGTTGACTGCCTGTGTTTTGCAAACACCAGATAGCGGATGAAAAATCCTATACTGTATGGCTACTTTTGCTGATTTTTTAAATATAATGCTGGTTTGGCACTGCTCAATTCTCTCCATTTCCTCACAGACTTTTTTTCTCAACCACAGACACCTCTTTTTATTTTTGGGCTACTCCTGACTGTGGCTGATGACTAACATTCCTCCTCCCTGAGAGCAGTGATGAGGAGACTACACTGGATGCTGTCTGGCAGATTGACTTTATTGCATTGATTTTTGCGATTTTTTTTCTTTTCATTTCTTTATGTATTAGTGACAATGCTGCAATGTCACAATGCCAGGGCTGTAGGCAAACACCATCTCAGATTCATCTTTCATAGCAGTCTCTAGTAGCTCTATAAATCTTACACTGATTAGCATTTGTCAGTTACTGATCATCAAATCCCTTAAGGCAGAAAGCTTGCTCTTAAAGCTAATGCCAAAAAATTGACTTAAAATAAAGTAGAAAAATAAAAATTATTACCCTACTGGGTTTAATTTTACTAGATAGAAGGGTTAAATCCCAGTTAACAATTATGTCGCTGTGGTTAAATAGCAATGATGTCACTCTTGGGGGGAAGAAAGACTCTCTGAGAGAAAAAGGTTAATGAAAAATGCCTAATATAATTTTTAAAGCATAAAAATATAGTAATGGGAAGGGTTAAAAGAGTGCTAAAAGAAACTTGAATTTACTTTTAGAATAAAACACTTGAGGGAACGGGAAAAAGAATAAAATTAACTATGAAAGAAATAAGGGAACACAAAGGAAATAACTAAATTATAACTAACTTTTATCATAACTAAATGATAAAAAGAAAATATTTATGTAATCTTTCTACTATTTAGCATACTAGAAAAATAAGAATGAACTTTAGCCAGTCTAGGAATTCCTTATTTACATCAGAGAGCAAGGGCAGCAGTTCTGCAACTGCTGAAGTCAATTTTTTATGGTGAGTGTTACATACCTGTCCTTCTGGGAGAGTGTAGTTTTACATAATAATACATTTGTACTTTTTGTCAATATTGTATAGGGCCCAGATATAGATGGCAAATGAGGCCAAACAGACTCCCTGTGAAGTAGATAGAGAGCATTAATTAAGGCAGAAGTCCCTTCAGGAGACATATCAGAAGAAACCCTTTCTGTCTATTGAGTTTGTCCTGACAGATGTCCCAGCAACACTCTTCACTCTGAAACAGACATGAGGAAAAGATCAAGTTTCTGTCAAATTGCTCAAATGAAATATTGCATTAAGTCAGTTTGATATCAGTTTTATAACAGACTTGAAAGGGTCCATGAAAACATGGTCCACATAAGATTCCATGGAGTTAAACTGCTGTATCTTTTAAACAAATTTGGACCAACAGAACAATTATTTATCAGATAAATGCCTGCTTGCTATGGTACTGATGTTTCTTGTTCACTACTCTAAAGTTCAAAAACAAATTTGCAGCATCGCCAAGCAACAAAAAAATTTATGTAAGGCAGTGTGACATACACTTTCCCAGAATGAAACATATTCACATTTACAGGTATATGCTCTTTCACACTATCTAGGGTACTCTATCCCTGTTCGTTTACAAAATTTTGTGAAGCTTTACATATCCAAACAAAGTATTTTGAGGTCAAGCAGTAAAGTAGCTATTCAGTACTTAATAGTTGTGCTTAGATTAAATTATGAGTGGCTAATGAGTAACGTTCACTGAATTTTTGGATAGTGGGACTTTCATTACACCTCAGAAACCCTCCAAATTAACGTAATTGCTGTAGATTCTGAGGTGGAAAGAAACTTGCATAAACATTTTAACTAGCTTTCCAAAAATTGGCTTGCTTCCTTAGTTGCAGTCTTGCACAGCTTCATGTGTTATACACTTGTCTGGTGAGCAAGCTTCATTGAGTTCCACATTCCGTACTTCATCTACTATACTACATGTGCTAACAGTTCCATAACACTCTGTATATTTTATCTGGCAGTGCTTTAAGTTTAGATTATATTACACTTTAAAAATTTTGCTAGTCAGAATGAGGTTTTATAAAACTCAATTGAGATTTAGCATCCAAACGTCTCTCAAATGCGGGACAAAGTATATGGACATCTTCCAAAAGTACCCAGTTTAATATGCTTTCCTCCTGCTCAGAAGGACATTTATACTGATTTGTGTTTTCACCACTGTCTGGAATAGTATGTTGCATTCTTTAGGAGTGACACTTAAGTATTTCCCACTTCCTACAGATTTGTGAGATCCAGGGCCATAGAGTAGGGAGGCACTTGTTTTGTTTATTATGTGGCAGAAAATGGAAAAGGAGAATAAGCTAACACTTGCTTGAAGTGCCACCAAATGCCATACATTCTTTGCAGAATTGTTGACACACTCTTCACTGAGTTATGGAAGGAGGTCTTCAACATACAAAAAACAACTGATGACTCACCGGTATAAGAGTCCTGGTCCCATCCCTAGCACCATTTTCCCAAGTAAAGCTCTAAGAAATTAGGAGGTTGGATAAGTTGCTCTGAATCCTTCCTTTCCTTTGACATATTTTCACAACCCCGTCCCTAGTAAGGAGATACCTGATGTCACCTGGTAAAATGCAGTCACTGTCAAGTCACTGTTTGCAAATTTGGTCTTGTCCTGGACCACAATGCACAGGCTATTTCCTGCATGGTTACCTGTTCTTTGGCTGGCCAGATGTGTCCAGTTGTGTGGTCAGAGTGCTGCTATTCTGGATCTGGACACAGAGATTTTTTTTTTTTAACGTATATATAAATCAAATTCACAGCTACATTTTCCCACAATTTGAAATGCTGGCTCCTTGAAATCAGAGGGAGTTTTGTCTTTGTCTTTAAGGAATATTTGGAATGAAATCTTGGTCCAAAGCCCTTTGTTATAAGCTTAAACACATGCTTAAGTATTTTGCTGAATCAAAGCCATACATCATGTATACAAAGAATGCTCAACAGTTAAAATGCTTTTACTGATCAGTTTATATATATATATATATATATATATATATACACACAAATAAAATACAGTTAAGTACTATTCGTTTTAATCTTTAATGGTCAGCTCTTTATGGAAAGCATAAAGAAATTAACAGGAGAGTTTCCTGACAATATGAGGTTCTAAGTTTAACAAGTCAGACATTAAAAAAGAACTGACATATGTTGTGGACCTGTGCATGCACATAATAATCCTGATTTCTTTTTTAAGAACCTTTATGGTTTATCTCAAGCTATTAAATGTTATGAAAATGAACCATATAAGTTGAATGTCAAGAGACGCTTATATACAGCTTGAATGTAGCACATTCTAAAAGCAAAACAAAGCAACATATTAAAAAGTTATCTGATTTTTAGTACTTTAAGTTACTTCATACCTAAAATACAAGTAAGAAGAAACAAAGTGACTCAACATTGAAATTATTAAGGGGACACAGAGATGAAAGAAGGGAAAGAAGAAATATTTTGTTTCATGCAGGTATTTAGTATCCAAACAAACTGCAGCTCATTTGTAGTTTTTCTTCTCACTGGTATTTGTAAAGAGAAGCAAACCAGAAATAGCAGAACATAGCCCTAGAAACTTTGCCTTACAGCTTTTAAATTTGATTAAAATCTTCTGGCAAACTCATGATGTATTTAACCATTAACTAATCCAGACAGCAAATACCTGACCTCTCAGTTTGTTAACTTATTATCAGGTCAAATCAACTGCCAGAATTAAGAATATTTAATACTCAAGAGTGCAAATCAGCATTGTCCACACTAGTGATAATAATCTCCTTATGTAAAACCTTCCTCGATATTTCACCAGTAATGGTTGAACAGCCTCATTTATGCACCAACTCTTTTAGAAAATGTGCCCTAACATGTCCCAAGGCGCATATACAAAATGCAATAACTTGCACAGAAATAATGCCCTACAGTATAATAACATACAGGCACAGGGAAAAATTTATGGCATGTAAAAAGCTCTCAAACACTGAAATGAATACTGATGCAGAAATTTTTTTTCAGATGTGGGTTTACACACTGAAGATCTACTCACCTAATATGACTAAGAATTCAGAATACAACGTGTGGGGAACAACTAAAGACAGTAGATCCTAAATCAGACAGATAAATTGAAAAAAGTTCTCTCCCAGTTCTGTTTTCCACACATGCCTGCCAGGAAGTTATGTGGCACACTAGCAGGGAATATTCCATAGGGCCCGAGGTTTTGCCTATGCAGATATATGATATATGTGGAATGATCAGTGGAATAATTTTTCCACATGGAAATGTCTTACTGGCTGCCAGTTTTTATTTTCTATACCATTCCTTAGCTTCACTTTTTATCTCTTGATGGGTTAAAAATTTTACATTGTTCGCTTCAGAGATAGGCATTTTACTACAAAATATTTCCATTTCTAGAAAAAAAGCAAGATTAATGCAAGGGGAAAATTGAAAATGCAGCACTTCATTTTCCATCTGCAGTAGCCTTGAGGGTCAAACATTCTACCATTGCTGACCCAGCAGTCAAAACTGAAAACACCACTTTCAGTTATTGTGGGGTTTGCTGCTCTTTTCAGAATAGGGACAAAATGCACTAGACAGGTAACTACACCATCACTGCAAGATTTCAAAGTTTAATTTCAGACATATAGTAATCATAAAATATATATGAGATTAAAACCACACTCATTCCCACCTAGAAGCTTTTCTAGACTTTCTACCTGTCATACGAATAAGTTGCCATTTTCCTAAGCAATAGTGTGAGTTAATGGCCCATGCTCTCTACTCTCAACACTGCAGATGTTACATCAGAACCAAGTCCTGTCTCTTGGCCTCTCTTTTGTCCTATTTTTTCAACATTTCTAAGTGAATCCTCCATATTTTGGAATGTCATGTCAAACTCTTATTTGGGTGGATAGATGCCAAAATCAGATAAAGATCCTTGTCATACAGGTGGCTTCAATTCTATTTTAATTTTAAAAGGCGGTTTCACAGAAGTTTTCTACTTATATTTCAGAAAAATTATGCTGTTTTTTCTCTTCTGCACTTCTTTGTTGACTTTTTGCGTAGATTTCAAAAACAAAAAAGGAAGTGCAATTTAAAAAATATTAAACATAAGAAAGAAAAAAGAAAAATTCTGAAAGGATTAGTAGATACACATGATAATTAATAATATATGCATAGATGTGATTTATGTTGTTTAACATTTATCTATATTATATTAAAAACTTTCTTTGAAAGAAAATTTGAAATTACTGAAATTACTGGGGGGGGTTGTGTTTGGTTTTTGTTTTTGTTTTTTGTTTTTTGGGGTTTTTTTGGGGTTTTGTTGTTGTTGTTGTTGTTGTTGGTTTTAATTTCATAAATACAGATGTTACTTCTGAGATGTAGAGATAGAGAATCTGCTATTGATTATGTAGGACTTTAGGGGAATAATGTATTTGATGCAAGTTTTTTAATTCATCCTAGTCCAGCTGCTAATCTACTAAGGCAGTATTTCATTCATCCTAATCATCTCTAGACTGAGCCTTTTCTTTTTGATCTAAAGGTAGTACAGAATTACATCATCCTAACATAGACAGCAATTTAAAGAGATCTGTCTTTCAACTGATGCTTCAGTTCACACCTTGGTAGAATTAGGCTCATAGGTTCTCTTAATTTTATGAAGCTATGGGATCCACCAGGATCAGCTACCAGCCTAGAAGCAACATGAGTTTTCAGAGTTTTTAGTGCAAGCAATACCCCAACAGAAGAAAACCTACTGACTTCCAGAGTAAACAGTGCCTACAGGCAGATTTGTCAGCTAATAGACTGGATTTCAAACGCTCTCCAGATTGTGCTGACACACCATTCTGAGAGAAGAGTATCAGCCCTGACCTTTCCAGAGTAATAGTAATGTTCTGGGAACCTTAATCTTAAGTGGAAGACTCCACTTAAGACCTGATTAAGGTGCTAGCCTCAAGAGACCAAGTGATCAGTTCATTGAGCTGTCCTGTCTGAGGTCTCAGCAGTTTTGAATAAACTGAACACCCTTGTCTTAGCAAAGAAACTTAGGAAGCTAAAGTCTGCAGGGTCTCCAGCTATTAACCACAGGAGAGGATTTTAGAGGGATGCAAAACAACACCTATCCTTTCATTGGTTTTGTGTTTGGAGAGTGTATAGAATAAAGGCTTAGGAGCATTAGCAGTGAAGAGAATGGGACTCCATAAATTCTGTACAAAGTGATTGACTAGGGTTTAAAAATATTGAAAAGTCGAAAGCTGTCATCTATTTTTTATTACAATAAGTGCACCAATGAATGCTATAATTTGAAAACAATTTAAAAAATCACACTGGAGGAAAAAAAAATAAGGAAAATGTTGCTTCCTAAAGCAGTTTTACCTCCTTTTGCATATTTTAAGTGTTAAGTGAAAACAAATGAACCCAAAGAACCAGCAATTTCTCATTAGAAATCCCTGCCTGTCTCAATTACTCAGTTCTCGCCATATTTTCCTTTCTCTGGCCTCATAATTATTTTTCCACCACAAAGAAGGTCTTAATTCGCAATGTAAAATCAGAACTTCACACAGGAAAAATTCATCCTTTTATTAAAAATAAACTTTATTTTCCAAGAACTACTTCCTATATACTTTCAGACATATACCATGAACAAGGTACCTCAAGAAAGGCAAGCACTGTTCCTCCCATTTTTTGGCCACCTTTGAAACACAGCTTTCTTCATACAGGTGGCTTGAAGCCTTCAACATATTGCATCTGTTATCTTTGATATGCTTAGCATAGACTCCTGTGGAGACATTTTCTTAATTATGAGTCAGAGAAGCTCTTGGAATCCCAACTGTCTCTTTTACTTTATCTAATCTGATGGGCTCATTTGTCCTAAATACTTCACTTTGCAACCCTCAGAGTCATCCTCTAGCAGTATACTATAACATGTGTCACTCTTTCCCTACTAATATCCAATTAGGCAGTCATCCATCTTTAGCTATTGCCTTCTCTAATCAGAAAGTCATATGCAGAGATGGGAAAGAACTATTTTATCCATCTCCTGTCAATGTAGATTCATTCCCTAGAGTATATTTTCTAGCGTTATGTTTATTTAACTTAGATTATTGCAGATTTTTCAAAATAAAATTCAAGCCAAATTATATGAACAGCTTGGATTACACCATTTGGGAGTTATATGATCAGTAACCAATGCCAAGAGAATCAATTGACAGGAAATGACATTTAAATGTGAGCAGAGAAATAAATGTGCCTTTTACTCTACAACCAACACAATTCATAGAACTAAATAATAGCTAAATAGATTCTAGTGGAACTCTAATGGTTCTTTAGAAAAATTGGATCTATGTATTCCTGGCAAGGAAGCAAGAGGCAAAACAGAGATGGTCATCAAAGGCCAGATGTTTTACATTATCTGTAAATTTGCACCACAAAATATTTGACTCCTTTTTTTTAAAAAAACATCAGTGACAGTGTGAAATAGCTGACCTTTTCAACAAAAAGAGCCCAGCCTTGTCCAGGGGAAGTACACACACCCAACCTCAACCTGCTCAGTGGGTGTGGCCAAATCCTGAAGCCTGTACAGTGCCTGGGCACTCAGTGGAGGCTCCCAGTAATGCCAATGAGTCCTGGCTACTGTATTAGTGATTGTGATGTAGTCACTTGTCCACGGGGATTTGGGATGAGACCACCAAACTTCCTTCATATATGCCACTGAGCAGTTGTCACATTACAATATTAGGTTATTTCTGGCTCACTGTGACAGCTCTTCATGCTTTCCTGGTGCCTCTGGACCTGTGTTCCTGGGTTATTCCTGCTCTGTCTTCTCTCACCTTGTGTGCACAAAGCACATATTACTATATGTAAGCAAATAAAAGAGGGAGAAGAAGCAGCAGGAATCCAGGTCAAGTGATCTCTTGCCAGGGGACACAAACAGCTTTGTCAATACTTGTCTCTTTTGGTGTAAAGGAAGTTACAGAAGTGAGAATTGCTGTCCAGAGATTTGAAAAAGACTACAGGGAGAAACAAACAGATCAAGAATGTTGACACAGACAGGTCTTCAGCTTTCTAAACACCCTAACACAAAAATGTGACTACCCCAAAACATAGTCACTGGATGAAGTGTAAACATGACATAGGTAGATTTATGGGAATTCTGCCTCTATATTAACATGCAAGTTGATGACATTTCCACTTAGCCTTGCCTGTAGAAATAAATGTCCTAATTAAATAATAAAAATTTATACACTAGAAGTTTTAAAAAAATCACAGTCACACCAACATTTTCTACTTGGCTTTTTTACAGAAGCAATGAAATAAATATGACATAAACTCCTTAAAGCGTTTTCTGCTGATGAAAATAATTAGCTTTACATGCTGTCTTCATTTATAAGAAGGTCAAGTTGCAGTAAACTGATGAAGAAAACTTCTTACAAAAGGGAATAAGCTAAACCAACAACCTGTGTGTGAGAATTAGTCACTCTCATAACCTTTAATCTCAGTGAGCACATCTAGAGTAATAAATTAAATAACTCAAGTGAATGTACACAAGAACCTGGATTCCATTTTCTAAATAGCTAACACTGACACTGATTTTGAGGTAGGAAAATTATTCTCTCTGTGATTTCCCTCACATAATCTGAAAACACTGGAAAAAGCAGCCCAGATGGTGAGGGCACCATCCCAGTAACCTTCAAGGTCAGGCTGAATGGGGCTTTGAAAAACCTGGTCTAGTTGAAGATGACCCTGCTCATGGCAAGGGGGCTAGACTAGAAGGCCTTTAAATGTCCCTTCCAACCCAAATTATTCTCTATTTCTACAAGTCTGTGATTCTTTGTAAGTTTCCAGGAACAGCTCAGATATAATTAAGGACTCAGAAGAGGTAGGCATCCTCTTTGGGGGACTAGAAAAGCAGGTTATTGTGACTGTGGGCTGCTCTTTCCAAGGTGGCTTCAGATAATAGTGCCAGACATATTTAAATTGCTGTCCCAGACTTGGCATGTGGAAGCACAATCCACCCCAGAAACAGAGAAAGGAAGTGAAAGTTCCTACTCTTTTCTTCCCCTGTGTCTGCATTAAGAAATGGTGTGGTTAGCAGACATGCTGGCATACAGACAGCAGTATTGCAGTTTTCCCATGCACACTGACCTCAAAGTGAGTGGCTGTGTGAAGAAGCACTGTGTGGAGGACAGGCATCACTGTTCACACCCCACTCTTTTGCTTGCTGCCACTGGGGAGTGTTTTTGCTGTGAACTGTGAGATACTGTTAGGATTTTCAAGGGATTACAAAAATTTGAGGGTGAATTGTTCTTGTTCCAGTCAACAATTCAGTCTTTCTTGACCCTGTCTTCAGTGATAACTTCTCCCTCTCTATCAGATTTGAGGCTGCTAGTATGGTTTTGTATCTGGTAAAGAGATAGCAAATTTAGCTGTCACGAACGTGAACACCATGATAGCAGAGAAAAATGAGAATGTTAGGATGACAGATAATAAATAGGAAATGATGGGTGCTGAGAGCATTCTCTGACCATCTGTATATGGCAAAATGGTCATTCTGGGCTCAGGAAATAAGAAATCTGAATTATGATGCGTAGCTGGGATGATTTACTGACTTCAGACAGGGAAGGCTACATTTCTTAATATTGTATGTAAAGTTTGCCACATCCCTGTAGCAGTGCCACACTAGAGTCAGAACTACTTTGAGGCATGAGAACTCAGAAAGTTTTATCTTTGGGGTGCATAAAAGTAAGATTTATCCTGGTTAATTTTTAAGCTGCACATGTTATTTTTCTGTCTTATATAAAGCCATTAACTGAGTCCTGCAAAACAGTACCCTTTTAATCCTCTTGTGAATGGGGAATTATTTAACAGGCTGCCCATATTTTAATACCACTACTTAGGACTCAGATTTGCCTTCTAGTATCTTCATCATCAAGGAAGTCTCACTGAAATTAATGCAGGTTACCAAAAGGCAGGAATTGTGTCTGCAGTGGAGGGAATGAGAACAGGGTGGGAGTACAGTTGAAATGCCACCAGTGAATACCAGCATCCTCTGAGCTACCATTGCCCACAAAGCTGTAAAAGAGGCTCTAGAACTGCAATACAAAGGACCTAGAAGCTCTAGAATGTGCACTCTTGGAGCAGATACAACCTGCTTTCAAAAATATAATTTCTTAGACTGAAACAACTCAAGACATCCCTTACAAGAAGTCTGGATCTCAACATTTCAAGTGTCCCTGACGTTACTGCTGAAGGTTGTGACCATCTTTTAAATTAGAGGCAAATTAAAAAATTAGGAGTGAATGAGACACAGAAGGCATAATTGTTAACTTTGAGCAGTTTGCTACAAAGGTAGCTGCAAAATCACATCATGGTGTGAATTCATAGCCCTGGGAGTATTTACTGCCCTGTTTAGTGGAGTTTTAGCTTTGATGTTAAGTGATTGATAAGGTAGTGTATGACTCCTTGAAAAAAATGTCCTTATGGGAAGAATTAATAAGTATTCTGTAAATACTTATTTAAAGTAGAAGTAAAGCAGAGTATTAACTTTTTTAAATTTAATATACAAGACACAGCAACACAAGCAACAATAATGCCTCAAAAGAAAACCATTTAAGTTGCTGCATTAAAACATCTCCTGCTGAATGACACATCTGTAAGTATTATACCTGTGGCTTCTTTTTTCTTTTTTATTTTTTTTTACTTTTTTTTCTGAGGCTGAATGGAAGAGTTTTCTTGTTATGCTACACCTAAAACTAAGCTGGAGATAGCAAAGGAGCTCAGCACTGTTATTCTTATTGTGTATTGGCTTCTGGGAAACAATTATTTGCTTTATTTTATTCTGCATGATCCTTTTTGCCATCTGCTTTTTTTGGCACAGAAGCAACATGCTGTCTTGAAGCAATTTCTTATATTTCTTTTGGTCTCTTTCATTCATTCCCTCCTATGTATCAAGGGTCACAGGCTCATAACATTTTGGGGCATTTGACAGACACTCCCTCTTTCTTCTTTTATTCTTTTTCTGACATAAAGTTGGTCTTTCATTCATTGTGTAGAGGATGCCCCTTACAGATATCCCAAATGAGGCCAATGGTGAAAATAGATTAAGAAAGATCTTTCTAGAGATTTATCAAATACAAGAAGATCAGTGAGAAAATTTCTTAAATTTTCTGTCAAAATCTTCCCAGAAACAATGAACTGAAAGAAGTATCATAGTAGCTTTTCTAATAATAATTTAGGGTCAGCAGGAGGATCACAGAGGTAATTTTCTCAAATTCAGATGATGATGGGAGTTTGTGGGGTGTCCCAAACATTAAGTGCAAAGTAAATAGAATTCAAATAAGGAAGAATTTTGCAAAGCTTATTCTGGTACAGACAGGTCTTAGCTGATGTAGAAGTTAAAGCCTCAAAGGAAGCTGCTAACTCACATTGCTAAAGACCTAGAAAGGCTACTCTTTGGGCTGCTGGAAAGATCTCCTATCTATCTACAGAAAAATGGCAGTCTACAGAAAACACTTTCACATGGATGCAAATGGTCCAGTGCAGTCTCTGCCCACGTTCCCAGCCAGCCATCTGTCCCCACTTTTATTGCATAAGATGTTTTACCAGGATCAAGGAGTATTTGCCCAACACCTCCCACCTATGACCTCGATTACTGTGAGGTGCTAACACCAGGGCAGGTTTTTACTCCTGCCTCTCAGAGCAGAGGTCTCTCTGTGCACTTCCACATAGAAGAGTCCTCAGGAATACACAATCTTGTTTTAAACTGCTTGAACATATTTTCAAGGTTTTCAAGGTTATGCTGGGAAACAAAAGGATTCCTGTGCCAAGAAAAATCTGAAACTCTGAAAATGGGGATGGCCTGCCAGGCTGGTCTCATTTTGTGAGCTAATTCAAAGCTTCACACTCTGACCTAGGAGCAAACTACCTCTCTGACCACCTCAGAATTCAGAAACACCATGCAAATAATTTTGTTTGGTTTCTATGGCTGAAAAGTTAAGGTGTTTTGGATTGCATATTTACATTTTACATTTACTTCACAATTTCATCCATAAAAACCCTGCAGTCCAAATAACTGATTAATGGATAGCTTGCATGGATAATTTTAAATTGTCTATGTATTTTATTTGAATGCTTGGGCAGGATTTTCAGTAATATATTGGTTTATATTGCTAGAAATTCCAACTGTTTGCACAGCCAAAATCATGCATTTGGGAACAATTGGAGATTGCTAATAATATTATCTTCCTTTTTTAATTTTTTGATTTTGATTGCCACACAAACTGTGCTTTTAAATTGGTAAGATCCAAAGGAGCTTTTACTTGGTCCCTACTGTCAAGCACTGGGAAAGGGAAAAAAGTAAGATATAGTAATGAAAATAACAACTTTATTTGAAGAACCACCATGTTTTAATCTGATACCTAAGGTGAGTTATTGCCTTATGCAGGCCAAATTTATCTGAATCTTGGAGAGCATCTGGGATCTGCAGTATCTTTGATCCATGTCCAATGTTGTTCCCTGGTCTAGGTGCATTTCAGACCTACCTTGCCTCTGGCCATGCAAGATGTCTATTGTCACAAGGTTCTCATGCACATCCTAGCACAGATGGCACACAATCCTCCACAACAGCAACAAATATGAGACAGTCTCTCAGATATTTAATTGTTTTCCCTTGCAGTGTGCTAACAATGTCCTTCTCTGTATCCTTTCATTTTCCAAGTCCTGTATTTTTTCGTCAGTGCTCCAAGCTGCTTATACTCCCAAAGATTAAAATGTACTTACCTTATGTCTTACCCTATTTTCCCCAGCCAAAGTGCAGTAAAAACAGAGCTACATCCACACATGCAAAACCAAATTTGTATTTCCACTTGCACCAAAGATAAAGGTGAAGCTAGTGAGATTGAACAAGAGGAGCTCTTAAGTCATAATAATTCTGTTCCAAAGAAAATTTAAGAAGTCTAAAAATAATTTATATTATTAGTGGGGGGAAAATACTGCTGATACTGGCACATGATTTTTAGCTCTGCATAAACTCAGTAGCTATATCTAGTAGAATGGTCTGTAAAACATACATAAAATATTCCTCTCTGCCCAGGAGTAGCTGAAATGCTGAAGGAATTCACCTTTTCTCCAAGGAATATTTCCCCTTTACAGGTCTTATCCCACCTGTGTTCCTCCAGACACTGCTGCTCCCACATGCTTATGGTTTCCATGCTGAGACATCTATCAGCAAGTATTAGGGCAGCTTGCAGCTATCAAGGAATCACTGAAACAGGAAGGATGCTTTGTTTATCCACAAACCCCTCATGACTTTTAGCCATCACTAGCACTATGGGGTTTGGACAGCTGTTTTAGTCTGGCAATGGCTTTGCTGAACAAATCTCAAGTCTGGATATAACAGCAGATGAAATGGCAAAATTTAGTGATAGATCAGGTTGCAAGCATTCAAGCAGTCAGATGTTGACATGAGTCAACACAAAGAACAAACTAGTTTCAGAAATTATTTTCCCAAAGTCTGAAAAATTAAACCAGTAAAAATTAATTGGAGGAGAGAGTCACTTGATGCAATGTCTCCCACTATTTCAGGAGGTGATACAGGACTCAGCCCTACTCTTTAAATGGGTCATTGTCATAGTGACAGAGAAAAGATTTAATCAATGCTGATCTATGTTTTAAAAGATAAACATAAAAAGACACAAAAACCAGGAATTAAGACATATCAGTTTAAAAACCATTTAAAAAGGAATGATTTGGGGAACCAAACCATGGGAAGGGTTTCTGGCTATTTGAGTTTTACAATAGTATAAGCTGGGACTTACCTCTTCACACCTTAATTGCTGGCAATAGAATGGTAGATATACTAATAAACACTTGTCTTTATACCTTATTTTGATTTTATAGCTATCAGAGTTTTATGTGTCTATTTGTGATGTGTTAGTGACCAGGACTCTTCCAGGTCATATAACTTACCCTAAAGGCTTTTCTTCATAATGGATCTACAAAATAAACCTTATAGATTTTATGGTATTTCTGTAATACAGATGTTAGATGGTTTAGTAAAGATGTTCTAAGAGAAAGAAATTGGTCAACAAGTTTATCTACACAGAACCATTATCTCTAGACTTACACCAGCATTTCTTTGAATCTCGTGTGGGAATTTATCTCAGGCTGTTAGAGGTGTTTGCCCTACAGCACGTGCAGTTACCTCCCTATAGTTTGCATGGTTATCTAGTCATTTCCCCCTGAATGTCACAAAATTGTCACAAGTAAACATTTTACAGACATGAGAGCTTGCAGATCTCTGTTCTGCTGAATTTATCAAATGCTGTTTCATATATACCTAGCATCTCTCTAAGCTTCATGGGCTTCCTCAGAAGTGTAGAAAAAGAAGAAATGCTTTCATGGTTGTGTGACTTGCTACAAATGCTGCAATTGCATCAAGTCCAGCTAATCCCAGGTACCACAAGGAATGCTGCAATGTTGAGGACTAAAGTCACAATACCTGTAAACTATGAATTTTAATACATTTCAACATCCTTAAGTCAACCAGGAAATTCTGACAGAGAAACTAAAAAAATTGATTAACAGAAAATATGAGAAGAACAATGACAGTAGGAAGGGAAGTATAGATATATGATTGCTTTTCAGTTCTTTTTCTCAGTTATTTCTATAGAAGTTATAATCTGCCTTACCTTCTGCTCTTGGTATGAGTTGAATTATTTAGAATCACATCAGATTTTCCTTGTTTGCCTTTCAATCTCGTAAACTTCCCTTTCTTGATTCAATCTATGATGATTCATTTTTCAAACATAACCCATACCTCAGATATCACTGCCTATTGGAGAAGGCTGGTGCTTGAAAATAAACCTTCAATATTCTCATTAAGTCTGAAGGAAAGTGGAATTAGAGTCTGGACAGGTGGGAGCTGCAGGGGCAGGGTGGGGAGGGGTGGGGTGCAGGGAGGTGGTAAAGGTTACATAAGGAATGGAAACATTCTGGGAGTCAGAGAAATGCGAAATAAAGAGAAGGTTTTCCAGGAAAAATCAAGCTGTACTATCCCTCACCCATTTATCAACAACATAACTAATAAAACATGGTGGATTTTCTTTCATCAGATGACATGGGTGATATGCACAAAAAATATGAAACAATATGATAGCTACACAGAAAGTTCAATCCCTTTTTTCTGTGTTTTGCTTTACTGGTCTTTGAAGGGATAATGTCTTTCTCCCTTCTCTTTCCCACTCTGTGGCCTTGCAAGCAGATACTGCTCTGCAGCAATTGTGTCCTTCACTCACATTGATGCAGCTGGTTGGTAAATGAGAAGATCTGTATGGAACTCATTGCTGGGGTGAAGCTTGCATGCTTTATCTTCTGTGGCAGAATAAAGGAAAAGGCAGTTGTGCAAGAAATATGACTGGCATGGGACTCTGAACAGAGGGATTCATCTTCCACCTTTTGACTGGAACATGCAAAAGGCTTTTGCAGTCTTTTTGTAATGCAGCAACAAACTCATTCTCTCAATTTTGGCATGAAAATTAAATCACCAGCTTCTTCTTTATTCTTTTATCCAATTTATTTTGGGGGTAATCTGGGTCAGCAAAGATGGGTTTATACTTTTTAGCTAGCTGTCTTAGCTCTTTTTAGTCAAGAGGAAGAAACACACCTAGCATGCAATTCTTCTTACCTTAAATTAGATACCTAAATTAAGTTGTGCCCTTTACACCCAAAACCACCTATTTTCTGTATTACTATTAAGGTAATCTAAGGTGACTAGCCTGACTGTGGACAGCTGTACAATGTATATCTGTGCTTGGTCACATTAATCCCACTCCTCCCATATTTCTCTCTGGCTATGGTGAACCAACCAGAAAACAGAACTCAAAACTCGACAGCAATTTGCTCCCAAACAGAAGTTTACAAAATAGGAGTGAACGATCTCTCCTGAGTATTTCATATTTCTGACTGTAGCTTCAAGGCTTTATTAAAAAAAGGTTGTATGAAGTCATGGGTTATTTTTTCAGTCAGTATTACATCCCAAGAGCTCTAGACATTGTTCTGCTTTCATTGTAATACAGAATCACATAACTGCAGCATAATTTAGGTCTCTAGTCAAACTTTCTGCTCAAAACAACATCAGCTGTAAGGTTAGACCATGCTACTGAGTCAATAATCAGAAAGACCAAGAATATTTAATTAATTTCCTACATCCTTCTTTACACTTCATGGAAAATGGTCTGTTATTTTAAAAACAGACTATCTTAATATATTTTACACATCTGGAATTCACAGTCTTTATGAATCTTGGAAAATATAAGACCAAGTTTTTTCTTCTATGGTCCTGGAAAATATATTTTTTTCTATTTCAGGTCTTATTGGAGTCCCAGGATTCCATTGCCTGAGATTATAAGAGAATCACTGTAATGAGTGTAAGACTGAGGTAAGAGCACTGAAATGCTACTTCATCAAGTATACCACTACAGTTATGTCCTATCAGTAGAGCCACTTCAAGAAAATTATTTTTAGTTGGTCAAGTTTTCCCTCGGGTGTTTTTATGTATCTTATACATGCTTCATGCTCAGCTATGTTTATTCTTTCACAAAACCTCTGTTGATGCAGCCAGCACTATTAACCACACATATAAAACTATAATGGAAAAATACTAAGCAACTTCTCCATAGGCATGGATAGGAAAAACACTCTCAACAAATCTTCAAAATATTTCCATTCTTCCTCAACTGGAATTTCAGTCCTTCCTCTAAGTCCATAGTTTGGACATGTTGGAAAGACATGAACAGGAGACAGCATTGACACGTGGAGGACCCCTCTGGGACAACCCTATATAACCTCTCTAGGGCCAGGGAGCTCCCAGTTGTTGCAGGAAATTGGATGATGCTGTGACATTGGTCACTAAATGCTGTTACATTGGTCACTTAATGCAGCAAAGGGCAAAGACACCACACCAGACTTCAAGTTCCCAAGTCACAAAGCACAGTATGGCAGAGATAATCATGTGCTTCCCCTTGTTGGAGTGTTCCCCTATAAGCTGCCAGAAGATGGGAGTCTGGGCCCAGCTGGTCTTGGATCTGATACTGCTTTTGTGCCTCTACCTCCATGCTGGCCCTTCAGATGCACCTTAATGTCCTTCCTTCTACACTGTCTTGTCTTGGCTTCACACTGCTTGGCTGCTCTAAGGAATCGAAATAAGGGGCAGCACATGGCAAAAAATTCCCTCTGGGAATTCAGTTGGAATTTAACATCAGTGTAATACTCTGTCTTAAAACAAAAGACTCCTTAACTTGAATGATACAGATCATCCTCTACACAGCTCACCCTCACAGAGGGATTACAGTTTGATGGCTATGAGATTGTTATGTATATTGACACTGTTTTTAAAGAAAAACCTTTTGTCTACTGCTTCATCTAATAAAGACAAGAGATTCTGCAACCCTTCACATCAAAAGATACAGCCTGACATTTCTTATGAGTCATGAATCAACAAATTATGTAGCTTGCTTTCTCTTAAGCATGTAATTTGATCTCCAAGCATGAGCAACATTTTTTGTATTTCAATCAGTAAACAATCCCTCTTTAAAAACATTCCAACTAATGTTTATTTGTACAATCTGTCCTTCAGCAGAGCCTTAGTTTGATGAAGCAAAAGATGTAACTCTAATAGGAAAGTGTCTAAAACCTGACAAAACATTACATTTGATCATGTGTGATGAATGCACTAAGGAAGCACATAGTTTGAAAAGCTGATACTGCATTTCCTTGAAATCACTGTCTTAAACATTGTTTCTTTCTGAACTAACCATTGCTCTCCCTGCAATATAAATTTTCTTTTTTAAATTACAGGGATCAGATTTCCAACAAAAAGCGTGAGTAATGCATAGTCTGAATGAAAGAAAAATGAAATATTTTTCTTCAGTCTTAAGATAAAAGTGATGACTGTGGATACTTTCCCTTGGGAAGAGTTCAATGAGGTCCTTTATTTCATTAGAGATGTCAAACATGAAATCAATATCAGTGCTGAGGCCTTGACTGGTGGCCAGGGTGGGTGGGCACTCCTAAAGCAAGAAAACAAGATGTTCTTTCTTGAATTTTGTTGCAATGAAGCTGAAGCAAGCTACAAAAATTTAAAATAAATAAATAAATATATATATATATAAAAAGAGAATCAAAACAAAAACCCAAAACCTGGAAGATCAAATGTAAGTGGAAACTTGACTGCAGTTTTTACAACCTCAAAGGTAACTAGAATGACAAACAGCTTTTCACATCCATTTTTCAGACAAGAGAAAACAAGAGGTTCTTACTCTTCTTCTTACTCTTCCAGTGGACGACCCTACGCTCAAGATTATCATTGTAACACAGATATTTAAATTTATGTGGTATTTTTTTTTTAGTTCACAGAGCTGCACATCACATTGCAGAGCTCATCCAAGCCAAAGAAATATGCTCTTGCAGTGCATTTTTGACACTGCAGCAAACAGCACCTCAGGATTGCACTGGTCAGCAAGGTATCTCAAAGCAAACAATTTCAAAACACCATGTTCTCCTGCAGATCTAGGTCCACGGGAATAAATCACTGCAAATCCCTATGGTTTTATAAAGGTTAAAAGAAGTGAAGTGTTCCCATTTCCATCTTCCACACCGTGAAAATATCTTTTTGCCAACAGTGCTATTTTTTCCTCCCAGTTCATGGTCATTTCCTTTTATTGAACAAAATTGTGCAAACATGACAGGAATGCTTATTTTAGCAGTTTGGGTTTTGGGGGTTTTTAATTCTATCTCTGTGCTTATGACTTTGTAGGTTATTATGGCAGCTATTTGCTGTGACAGAGCAGTGGTAGATTTAGTACATCTGTGTCTTGTTCTGGATGTCCACAGCACAGTACATTACCAGTACCCTTATATATCATAGCTGCTTTAATGCCACAGCCTTACAGACAAATCACTAGTACAACCATAGACCTTATGGATACAGCTGTGCCATTTTGACAAGTCCCTAAATCACCGACTAGATTCTGATACACAGTGACAAATAATCCATCCTCTAAAAAGTTCCTTTATACTCAATTTGACAACTTGTAGGGAAAAAAAACCCCGATATCCAGACTCCAAATTTATTGGTCAGCTACTGAGTTTTGAGTTGTTTTTTTTAATGTTCTGGCCCATCTTTATGTCTCTTATCTCTAATATTGATCTCTTTTGCTTTTAATGTGATCTTTCTCCCATGGTCATGACACCTCAAAATAATGGTGCTTTCCAACTGATCACTAAGGATAGGCTTTCAGGGCTTTATAATTCCTTGGGTCAAGCCACTCTTTGAGATCAGGATGGACCCTTAAGCCAGCCACAAGGATGGAAAGAAATGTCTTCTGTCAGCTGAGAAAGACAAACCAAGGTTTTTACAGTCTGTAGCAAGATGGGTGCTAATCTGCCTCAAACATTTAATGATTCTTTAAAAACAGAAATAATAATTATGAAGAGAAAGTTTACAATAGACAAAGACTAATCAAGTGGAAGTACATGTAGCTGAAATACATAGTAACTCCATAAATAAGTCATCAAGGAAGAAGAGATATTTTGCCTTTCTTCTCTAAATTGCTATTTCAAATCCCAACTCAGTGTCTAAAATGTCAATTTGAGCCTATGACATCTATTCTGTGGTCAATAAGAAGTGATTTCCTGGTCTCTGGCCAGTTTCTAATGGACAGGTGGCAACTACCCAAGAAAGGATGACAACCACAATTGGCATTTCAGTGCAGAGCCATAGCAGTGGGACAAAGACTGAACTGGTCAAAAGGCAAAGTGATCTCTTCACCCCCTCCAGACAGTTCAGCTAAAGCAGGCCTGAAACAAATGGGCAAAGCAGAGGGAGAAGATTTTATTGTGATTGCTCTGCTGCCTTCTCTCTTTGTGAATAAAACAGGAGACTTGTTTTTCCAAGGCTGTCAATCTCATACCTTTCACAATTTGAAAAATAGGGAGACATGTTGTTCTGTCCCCCCTTGCCAGGTCTCCTTGCTGTGATAGTGAGTGTTGCCAGTCATGTGCTCGAGCTCTAGATCAAAACCAGGTGGCAGAGCAAACCGTATTTAAACTTTGATCCTCATTCCACTCTGTCGCACAGCTTTTGCTTGGAAAAAGAAAAAATAAAAAAGGTTTGGTTTTGTTAGCAACAAATTATTTTACTTGCCAAAGAACTCAAATAGTTCTTCTGCCTCAACCTCAGATATTTCTGTAGTGTGACCCTCCTCCCAGAGCACCAATTGTAGAAGGCATTTGAGAATCCATTTTTATTCCAGATTCTAATATTGCATTTTCTTTCCTCTTCCCTTTTAGTGCAACAACTGAAAAAAAAAAACCATCATAACAAGGAAAAGAAATTGATAAATCTGTCTAGCTAGTGTAAGGAAACAAAATGACTGCTGTGCAGTGTCACAGCTGGTAATGCCTCAGATTCAACTGAAACAGCATTGAAAAATAGCCAAACAGGAATCTTTCATGTCTGACTTCATAGGTCACCCACCTCATGCTATGTGTTCTTTCTGTGAATCTCTCAGCTAAGTACTTCCAGCTAAAGTAGTTCAAATACACAGAATGAGAAAAATCGACAAAGAACAAGACACAATGAGCAGTGTAGAAATGCCACTTAGCTAGTGCATTGTACCTGGGCAGCAATGGATTAGCAGCAACATGGCAAGCAGCTCATTCCAATTTGAGAGTTTTCCTTATGACCAGAGTACATTTCATTTATCATTCTAGTTTTAAATGTGGTTTTAAATACATGGTCAGAGCGTAGTTGGTGTACATATGAGTTTAAAAAAACCCTCCAGGCTCTGCACTTCTATCAAAATGGGACTTTAAAGTAGCTTAATAGCAACTAGAGACATTGGAAAAGATATTCAATGAAAGGAACTGTCTCAAGAATTATTCTAAAATATATAAGACAAAAGCACACAAACTGGAAAGGCTGCCTATCTTCCTCCACTAAAATGACAACTTCTCATATGGTAACAATTTTGGATATCATATTTCCATTAAATAAATAAATAAATAAATATGCTAAAAGCGTCTATCACACCTAGAATTATCCCTAGTGAAATGGAGTAAGGAAGAACATTTTCCTACATTATGTTTGTGTGTTTGCATGCTTGTATACTGTCCAAAAAAAATGCAAAAGCTACACAGCAGGAATAACAAACCCTATAAATGCTTTCCAATAGTTGGAACTTTAAAGGTTTTCTGCATTAAATAAGGATTCTTTTTTTTTAAAAAGCATGCAACAACAGGAAATTACTTCAAGTTGGCTAAGAGATTCAGAAAAAACCCCAAAGGCTGTGATTTCAGAATTTTTACTGTCTAATTAGTTACATTCTTGATAGGTTTCTAATATTTTGTATTTACATAATTACTGTCATCTTTATGATTTAAGAAAGTACAGTAAATTGCCAGCCTATAATTTTACAGAAAGGATCAAGATGATAGTGTAAGAAGTCCCCAGGCTGTTTTCTTGTTTACCCTGCAAATCTAAATAACTCCTGGACTTCAGGGAACTTACTTACCCATAACAATAGTGCAAAAACTATCAGAATTTAGGCCACCAATTCTATTTGTTACAGTTGAGAGGCTGACCCAAGCACACGTGATTTAAAACATAGTGTCCCTTTAGAAAAGCAATGAAGAGCTCAGAAAAATTCCTTCCTATTGGTGGGGCTTTTTTTGTTTGTTTTCCTAAACCTTCTTGCAGTACATTAGGTCATGTCTTTCTCAGATTAACTCTGCTCAAAAGGCTAGGTCGATGCTGGTTTGCTGTGGACTGGTTTACCCTGGTTGTTTTTCCATGTTCAATTACATGCTCTTCAGCCTCTGGCTCATTTGTACAGGACAAGTACAACATTCTTAGGTAGCAATGTTTCTTAAAACCTTTTTGCTCAGGAGCATATATAGAAATCCTTCATTCTCTGCTTTCCTTCTCAGAGGTTATATTTTTTATTTTTTAGCCAGGTTTTCAAAGGAATAATGCTTGCTCGATCATGGCTATCTGTCTGCTGACTCCCCTCCAATAACTTTTTTTAAATTTATCAAATCTAAAAGAGAGCTTAGAATCTCTAAGATAAGTTATTGAGAGAATTGTGAAGAAAAGTCAGAAACGAGGTGGAAGAAACTCCAGAATTACTGCCCCCACTTGAAGAGAAGCAGACAGACTCACACAGCAGCAGGGAGTGAGCTGGCCTGGGTTACCCACCACAAATACTGCTGTTTGCTCAGGGGAGCCCCACAGGTAAAAGAAGAGTAATTGTGAAGCTGGCAATCTGCATTTAAAGAATGAGGGCATTCATAGGAAACTGGGCTTCATTAGTTACTCTTTTCCTGTTCAAGATCTACACATTTTACAGTTTCAGATCTCTGTAAACATATGTTGCCCAGAACCATACCCTTCTGTCACACTTGAGAAATCAAAACTCTGTTCTCCCAGCTTTTATGAGCAATCTTCTCTTTATGGCACCAGCACTCCAAATCCACTCCTGTACAGTTTCTGTAAATAACCTAATCATAAAATAACTTTTCTTTATTAAAAAGTGGGGTTTTTTTCATGCTGTTGGCCTATTTTACAAACACAGCTGAGGTAATCTGACTTTTCAGTTTTCACATCAGCCTTGATTTGCAGCTGAGAATGCAATTTTTCAAAAATGAAGATCAGATTTCCTCAAAATATTCTCAGCTGTATTTGTGAGTCCCTATCTCCAAAGATCTGAGTGAAGTATTTGTATTACAAAGAAAAAGATATCAGGCCTTCCTTTTTATTGAGACTTCTTTAGAATTCATTTTTATTTCAATTATGCAATGACACATTGCAAGACACAACACTGGTGGTGTACCACAGCTCCAGGTATGAGTCTTTTTGCTTCCTCTCACAGCTATTGCTTGCTTTTAGAAATTTTCAAATTATTTTCCAGTCCTTCTCTGCCTTGGAACATTGGATACTTAAATAAACTCAGGATGGCAATTGATTATCTCAGCTGAGTCTACTGATTTGTGGTGAAACCACCCCCTGAAAACCTCTTCCTTCTCTTCCTGTTAACTTTGTTTCTGTTAATGTTATCCTTCTATTTGACTTATATAACTTTCTAGATTAAGGATTAAAATTCACATATCTCAGCCACTCTAAGTTAAAA
This sequence comes from Muscicapa striata striata, assembly GCA_030060385.1. NCBI lineage: Eukaryota > Metazoa > Chordata > Aves > Passeriformes > Muscicapidae > Muscicapa > Muscicapa striata. Next base: position 2,711,412 of record JAREIS010000010.1, on the reverse strand, counting down.
CTCTCAAGCAATAACCATAAACTGTTGCCAAACATTTCAATTTTATTAAACCAGACCAGAAATTACATGATGTGCCATTTGGCAATGTTGAAAATCTTTAACTCAAATGCAGTTGTCAACTATGCAATTTCTGATACATGAAGCAGTTTCACATTATGGGAATAAATCCATTTTATCCACTCCTCTCCCTGAAATCACACACACAAGCGAAACAATTTTTATGGCTCAATTTAGTTATGTTCTTTACCAGTCCATACTACTAAAAATCTAGGAATGAATTTAGAAGGGACGATATATTTTTGTTGTGCAGAAATGTGAGAATGTTGCCACTTATTAAGGGCTGGAACTTTGCAGTTCAGAATATAGAAGATGTAGGAATTAGTTTTATCCTTATGGTTGACCATATGTGAGTTTTCTGTTATATCTATCTATATCTAAATATATCATATCAGCAATATATTGCTCTTGTTTTGAGTTACAGCTACACACAGGAACATCTGTCATATTGACAATGTTGTTACAAAGACTTTAAAGATGATAAAGACCCAGACCAAAACAGAATTATTTTGGAGAATATGAAAAAACAATACATTCATTACAAAGATTAGTATGCTTCATGATTTTGCTCTTTGCTTTTAGGCAAAGGTTCAGAAAGCTGATACTGGTGTCGTGATACTCCTGATAGCACAACATAACTGTGGCAAGCAGGGAGTGCCAGTTTTGAGACTGAACTTTTTCAATAAAACTTTAGTGAAAGACCTGCCCATTCACTAGAGAATAGCTAATAGCTCACTAGTTTGGAACTCAGGCTGGGACTGGGAGGATTCTGTTCTCCATGTCCACGTGTGTCTCTACATCACCTGCATCCATCAGGATTATTCTGAGCAGCAAAAGTTTCTTGCCAAGAGGATTCCAACAAGCTCTTTTTGAAAGAACACATGATCTAGCAACCCACATGCTGTGAATCTGGCTTGGATTTCATTCTGTGGGGCTAACTTTGTATGACTCCCTGAGTGACTCAGCAGCCCAGAGGAGAGTAGTCTGCATGATGACTTCAAAGTAACCATTGTAACACCATTTACTACCATAACCATATATCTGTTATATATGCATATATATATAAACCAGTGCTTTTGACAAATTAGTACATTTGAGACATGTTTAAAGAAAAAATACCAGATCAATCTTTACATTGTCTCATTTCAGAACATATTTATATTACGGGAAATGCTCCTTATTTGACTTTCCATTATATGTTTTAGAAATTTTTTCATTAATAAGCTCACTAATACATTAGTGGAAGCTTATTGTTAAATGTGTTTCATCTTTTCATATTAATTCAGTATTGTATCATTTGTATTCTCTTTGGTGTATACTCCTTTTGATCTGCATCTTATCACATTAATGATTTTATTACAAACAACATTGTATTCTGAGACTTCAAAATTCTGCTGGCATATTTAAATGCTAATAATTCAAAGTTGATCAAAACACATGCATATGACAAAAAGAAGGTCAATAAAAGAGCAGTCATAGTACAGGGTTGGCAAAGCTATTAGAAAATATAAAACTCATTAATGACCATCATATCAGATACTTTTAGAAATGAATAATGACATGAGAGTCTAGAAGTAGATACTTAATAAACTATTAGTGCATAATGTGTGACAAAACATATTTCCAACCACAAATTATGAGATAGCTAAGGAAACTGACACTTTTTTGCCCTCATATTCCTAATGTTCATTGACCTATACTCCCTACACCATCTCTGTTCTTTTTATTCACTCTGTGCCTGTATAGTTTTGCTCTCTGAGGATACATTGTCCATAGTTTTAAGGCTGTTCCTCATCTTCAGATATTTTCCCCTCTTCCACATCTTTTCATTTCAAAGAGACTCAGTTCTGGGTGTCTATAATAAATGTGCAAAATCCAGGAAGCTGAGGTGAATCTGAAGCTAGGCAGAAAGAACTTTCTTTTATTCCTTACCGTCTGCAGATCTGGCATAATTATTTTTAGAAATGAGATTATACTGGTCACCTTATAATATCTCCATGCTAATCTAAGGGGTTTTTTGCCTGTAATATCAAATAACTGCAAGCCAAAAGATTGTTCTTCAGCTAGGACTGTTTAGGTGTGGGCAGCTGAAGATGCTGAAAGTCTGTTTTATCCTGAGACTGAGCTTTTAAATTCTACTTTAATTTATTTCTTTAAATGCAGTCTCTAAGCAGATATTCAGATACAGGTTTCGTAGAGAAGTCAACAATGCAGCATTAACCATTGTTCAGATTACATTGCACACAAATGTGTTCTGGGGCTTTGGTAGGTAAATAATTGAAGAAACAAAAATAATATAATTTCTTAAGAGAGTCAAAAGAGAGCTACAGTATTTCCAGGGTCCAAAAACAAATAAATGTTGGAAAACGAAATGAGCATTTTAGCTGTTGGAGTCCCATCTGCTCAGTACAGAATTGTCTTCTCAAGGAGATAGGGCAGTGTTTAGAGGTAAAGCAAACAGAGGGTGATCACTTCAGCTTTAAAGCTGCTCTTGCTAATGTCACAGAGCAGTATTTCTAGAAGTTAGTGTACTCTGACTAATGCATCCTCCAGCCTTAACCTAGCTGCTGTTATACTGTACCATACAAAACCTTTATCAGTTTTTGCTGGGTCTCATTTTAAATGCCTCACTAGGTTTTTTGGGTTTATTCTAAGGTAAGAATATTTGCCATCAGGCCTGTGGACCTGCAAGCTATTTTCTGCAGCTTGAGCTTTCCATCTGCATGAAGCTCTTCTATGTCCATCAGCACCTATCTGTCTGTCTGTCTATCTGTCTATCTATCTCTGGTGTCAGAGCCTGCCTTCACACAGCCCCTTACAAGATCAGAACTGTTGTCACACACTAAATTAAAAAAAAAAAAAAAAAAAAAGTGAAAAAATGAAAAAATCCACAGATGTAAAATCACCACTAGTTAAATGGATCCTTAGAAGCTGTCTGCTCTGGTGTGTACTTTCCTATAACTCTAACTGAAGTTTCAACCTTGGAACTTGGCACTGGCTGTTAATGGTCACAGGAGTATGTCTTCTGCAAAGGGAAAAATGGCCTTCTGAACATATTCAAAATGCTGCAGAATGTTCCATACTTTGTGTCACTCATTCCATGATACAAATGAGAACTTCACTGTTCTTGAGCCTGTTCCTGAATCACTGCCCTCAGTCCAACACAATATTCTAAATAATTAGGGCTAATTTGCAAGTAGAAACAAATCTTCCACTTTGCAGCCACTATCTCTATTCAAGTCAATATAATCTAAATAAAAGTTTACTGGAAAACAATATTCTGAAGTTCCATAATTTCACCCTTGTCACCCATCTCCATCCATCCAAAGTCATGCATCAGATACAAGGTTCTTGACACCATGTCATGTTCATTCATCATAAACCTCCATCTGTCTTTCATCTTTCATTTGGTTTTAGAAGGTCAATTTAACATCTGCCACCCTAAGACATTATGTAATCATTGTACTTTCCAACTAGTATATTTGTAATTTGTTTGGTGTCAGCCCAGATATTTTGGAAAAAGCTTCATCATCATCATCGTCATCATCCATGCATCATCTCATCAGTCTAAGTTTGTGCTTAATATTTTCCTGTTGCAACAGCCTCAAAGAAAACAAACAAGCATCCTCTGGCAGCACATAAACAAGGGCTGCACTTAAGCTCCTGACTGATTGAGTGATCAATTTTGTCTGACCAGTTATGTCTACCAGGGTGACTTCAGCCCATGTAAAAATATTAGAGTTTGCTTTAAAGTGCATATAGACATACCATTGACTTCTTGAGCACTCATTTCTGCTGTATCTCAGTTTTGTTCTATCTCCAGCTAATTAGAAGTGTTTGAGTAAAACAAACTGCATTTCTGTATTTTGCAGTATACAGCAGGGTACACGATGAATGAACCTCATTCCTGACAGGCTTCTAGGTAGTGCTATTATTTAAATTATCAGAGGAAGAAAAAGAGAAAGAAAATGAGGAAGTAAAAGAGAAAGAGAAAAAACCAAAACTCAATAAACCAATTCTAAAATCTTCCCTGAGATGTCAGCAATCCCACATGTTGAGATTGCAGGTAGGCAGGACTTGCCAGGTTTTGGCCATTCACAAATATATTTTATTTTGACAACTCATTTCCTTTATTCTTATTGTTTATTCAATCACCTCAGTTCTCATTTAATTTGAATGCATTTTAATCTTAGCAGGATACTAAATGTTTCTGCTTGCATGTTTTTTTGCCTTTCCAAAGCTTTAATTGAACTCCCATTTTGGGTACCACACACTTGTCAGGTTTCTTGCATAGAACAAACATTTTCAAACTGTCCAACCAGGCTTACTTCTGACTTGATTCTAATTACTACTGTTGGACCTGGTCTTGCTTTGGTCCTTATTTTCTCTTTGAAGTTACTAATTTCAGAGCATTTAAAATTCATACAATTAACTTGTTCAAGGAACTTAAATGCTTGGTTATTATTAGGCTTGTCTTCTTTTTTTTGAGCAAACCCATGCAAGAGGTCCAGCCTGGTCTATTTGTATAATCTATTGAGCTGGGTGATCTATTTATGACATAATGGAAAAGCAGAAGAGAGTGATGGGAGCCGTGTGCTTGGCAGTAGCTGTTGCAATCAATATTCCAGTCATGAGCCAACTGTCAAAAATTAAGGATGCACAGAACTCTATTATTTTATCATGGGCTGGGTTATTTTCAAAGGAATCTGGGGGACTTGCAGGCCCAGTTCTCATTAAATTCTAATGGGAACTGGGAGTCACACTCTATTGAGCTGTCTTGAAAAAAATCACAGCAGTGGTGAATAATTTTATGAGGTCATCCAATCAAAATAAATTCTGTCATGACCTCTACACACAGTTAAATAACTTTCTTAGGCTTAATTCTCCTCTTTTAAAAGTATTAAGTAAAGTTAAATAAATTGTATTTATATTTTTGAAGAATTTCAAATTACGTTTTCCTGGAAATAGCCTGGTTTCTTTTTTCCTTTTAGAGGCAAATTAGTTTTCATGTCATACTTTATCTTTACTGTGCCATAATCCCATGAGAAGGTGATGAAAAATGTAACTGCTGATACAGTTGCAGGGGGAAAAGTAGATGTGCAGTACATGTTATGAGACTTTCACATTCTACAGGTAGTTCTGGAAAAATAAAGAAGTGTGATCAAATTTACTGTTAGGTTAAAAAACAGGGATCAATACTTGTCCAGCATTAATAAACTTTCATCTCTTCTTATCACCCACCAACTTTTTCTTCAAAAATACATTAATATAATTAATTTTGTGTAAATTTTTACCAGAGCCCTGACTACATGCTGACCTTCTGTATAATTTAAATGGGGAAACAAAAAAAGGAAGTGCAGACAATTTTCATGAAATGGAGCATTTCCCCTGCCCTTGCATCAGTCCTGTGAGTGATTGTCATCAAGAAGGCCTGCCATTCTCCCTCTATATACCTCCATGGTGGAGGGGAACCTATCTCTTTTTATAAAGTAGACAAACTGTTCATTCATCCTAACAGGAAAGACCCTGTTCTTATCTCATCCTTTCAAATATAGAATTCAGAAAACCCACAGGAGATGTTTTACAAATCCAAGTTCACTGATGATTTTGGTGATGGTGTTCTTTGCTGAAGCCACATGTCCTTTGACTTGCCCACCTTATATTGCTACACAGCCCTTCTGGGGAAAACGAGGTCTGTTTGCAGGTCCACAGTCCTGCATCCTCCTTCACATAATGTCATGGAATGCTCATGTTTATAAAATAAGTGACTTGTCTGCAGCTGAGATTTTTCTTCTGCCGTTTACTTTATTTGACATCAAGGTATGTAAAACTGAAAGAAAAAAAAATCAATGGGAAGCTGAGGGCCTTAATCACCAGTAAGGGCTGATTAATAACCATCTCTATTTCCTCTCCCTTTTCCCATTCTCCAAACACTCAATGGTGGTACCAGACACAGTAATTAGAAAACTCAGTGCAAGTAAGGCAATTTTCTTTTACAATGAAACCTTTGCTTTTACTGTTTCATGAACAAGACAAGGTCTATTAAAATGACATTAAAAGATGAGCTGCTGGACTGAATTAGAAAATAGGTTTTAGACAATCCAAAGGAAAAAATAGGGAAGGAGATATAATTAAAACATTTATATGATTAATAATGAGGTAGAAAAAGAGAATGAGCAGTGTTTTAGCCAAACTAAGTTTTCCTCTACTCCTTTCAATTTTCCACCAGTTTAAAAACCTTCAGTAAATATGTGAATCTATTTATTCACATATAGCTAGTCATATAGGCACACATGCACAGACACATGGACACAGAGACATGCACATGTCCTCAGATGATGTGAAACAGTCTTGTTTTAAACATCTTTTTCCTGTGATAACACAATGGCTGCTGTTTAGCTAAAAACTTGCCTATAGTCCTTCCTTCAGAATGTGGATTTCTCAGAACACACGTTTATATGATGTGAATGTAGCCACCAGTTCCAAGAATATATATCAGATACTCCTTCTGCAGCTACTGTATCTTCTTATTAGATTTCATTTTTATTCTTAAGATTAATACCACAGTTTTCTTAATTTTATCACAAGTCATTTGTTTTATTATGAATGAATATTTGTGAAGCTTATGATCTAATTACAATCAGCAGCAATAACTTGCAGCAATAAAGGCCACTGAGTTCCAGAGAAAACTCCATAGTAAAAGAATATGAATGTTTAACAACTTTTAGAATTTCCTTTTTTCCCCTCTACTTAGAATATTTTTAAAGGTTACTGAAGCTACTGTTTTTCACACAGTCTTTGAAACTCCAGAATACCTTCCATCAGCACCTACAAGGAGAGCCATACATTTTCAATCTGTTGAAAATAATTGTGTGGAAAAACCCATTCTATTGCTTCCAGACACAATCCAATCAGTGTAATGGTTTTTGAGAAAGAAGGAACTATATTCACATTTCATTCATGTAAAGAATGAGATAATAGAAGGCTTTCGTGGTAGATGAGCACCCTGCAGGTACTGCAGTTTGCTGCAGCATACATAAGGCCTTGTTGGGTTCATTGCACAAGGGAGAAATCTCTCTTAAATTGTATTCTTCCCCAGGGTTCAAATACATATTTTTTTAAATGGACTGAAGCAGGAACTGGAGGGATTTTGCACCCCAGTATGACTTTTGCTTTTGAATGGCTGCTCCGAATTTCTGGAAAAGCTTGCCATAATTCTTGTCTTTCTTTCATGAGGTAAAATTGGCCCAGACAGCAGATAACACTCACACAACACTTAATCATTATTTCCCAACGGCACAAAGAAAATCCCTGAAACAAAAGCAGGGAGGAAATGAACATCTTGTTTCTTTTCGGTGCTCTCTGTGCCTGCTCCCTTTGTGTGGTTTTCAGTTTTAAGTGAAATCCAGTTACAGCAGAGTTCAAACACAGAGTGCTTGCCAGCCAGAGTAGTGCAGGCAGCACTGCCAGAGAGGTGCGGCTGTTTGACAGAGAAGAATGTTCCTTTGCTTTTTATAGCACACCATTGTTATCAGTTTCCTTTCTGTTGCAGCGGCAAAGAGAGCCACCACTTTCCTGTTCAGAGGCTGTGCCCACAACCCCTCCTCAGCTGCCCACAGCTCCCCAGAGCACAGCCCTCCTGAGCCCAGGCTGTTCGCCTTGGCTCTGCACACAGATGCACACATTAACAAAGGTTTAATCATTTAATTTAATTTATTAAATTAAAAAATGGGGGGAAATGTGGAGCTGAAGACACTCAAACATGTCATGGAAGAGAGTTTTGAGCAGTAGTGACCAGAATTGAAGAATAGTGGCTCCTAACGTGATTCATTTGGCCTTACATCTGTTAACCAATTGACTTTAATTCAAGAGATGCAAATGCTTAACAGATATCTATAATATGTATCTATATATATAAGCAATAGAAAATGTGTGCAGGAGAAAATTAATTACTAAGGAAAAGCTTTGTGTGGTTCAAAATTACTAAGAAGCGTGAAAGATCCCTTCTTAAACTGCCTGGTCTCATATTTTGGATCAGTCCCAAACAGCACTCAAGATAGATTATAGATTTGTTGTGCTTGCAAAGCACAGGTTTTATTACAGAAACGAAGGTTTGTATTATTTATTTGCTTTATTAATGTAATGCTGTCACAGGCAGAGTTTATATTAATCTTCATCGAGTCTTTCTAGAAAAATAAAATTTGTGGTACAACTGCATCTGTAATATGGAATTTTTAGGTCTGGGATTGGCAATCAGCAATCACACTTATTCACATACCCGTGTGACACAGCCAAGATTAGCACATATTTGTAATTTCATGTGGCCCAAGCGAGTTCACTTGAAGACTTCTCATATAGAGGAAAATTCCTGCATGATTTAGCAAAGCTCATGAGTTCACTCAACCCTCCTCAAACTTAGAAGTTACTAAACTTTTAGTAAAGAAGAAGAAACTAGAATAAATATTTATGCAATTTTTGTAAGTTTATTAGACTTATTACTAGTTCATTAAGGCTCTTTCATTCATGGAATGCCTATAATTTTTTGGTAATGCTGCTCTTGCAGAGGTAATTTTCACTACACTTAGTTTATTGCATTGGATACATTTTTGTGGAGACTAGGTGCAAACTATGCAGCTGAATTTAGAATAAAAAACAGAGTTTCACACTGAGGATGAATAATTCAGTTTTTAAGTTGCTAGCAAGATAAGAATGAGTGGATTGCTGTCAAATGATCTTTATCTTATTTGTCAAGATAAAACACAGTCCCAAAGCCATAAACAGATTGTAAAGGAGACATTTCCTTCTTACCCCTTTTTTCACACTTTCAAAGATCTTTGCAAATCTGTCCAGCTAAATTAGAGCACATTTTTTTTTCTGTTTATAAACTGGTACTTTTTAAACAAAATGAAAGTCTCAGCTTATGAACAGTATTTAAAAACACTTACATGCCCATCCTTTTAAAATTCTACACATATTTAATATGTGCGTGATGATATCTGCAAACCCTTCCATCAATTTTATGACTTATTTTAAAAAGAAAAAAAAATAGAGAGCAAAAATGGCTGCACATTTTTGTATTTCTGATATAAAGAGCTTCAGCCAATATATTCTACCCCCTAAATTTATAATCTAATGTTAGATAACTTTAGCTACTGACCATAGCTGCTACTGTATTGCTCTCATTAATGACAGTGAGAAAGAAAATGTCTTCCCTCTATTCTGCCTCCCTTTACTTCCCAAAACCTCTCTTCCAGAAGTGACATCTTATTGAAATATAGGCCAATCAACCTCTTTTTGTTCTCTATCTATCTCCTTGAAAAGTGCCCCAGAGGGGAAAAGAAATTATTCTGACCGAATTTGGAATATATTTCCAAGCTAAACAGTAGCTTCGACCAACAACACCTTTGGACTCAGACCAGGAACTGTTCAGCCTCTGGTTTTGCACATAAAGGACTGTCCTCATCCATGGTGGGGACTGAGAGACCTTTTTTACTTCCCTCTTAGGTGTTTCTCACCCTCTGAGATAGCTGATTGCTGAGGTCGTTGGTTCCTGTGAATGATGCCTTTAGGCACCAAGACTTGTTTTTTACAGGGAACTTGGATCTGACAAACTTTGTATTCAAGAGGCCCTGGCATGACTTGGAACCAGCCGCGTTTTATTGTGGTACCTCCAGGTAACCCTTCAGATATCTTGCTCTGAGTGACTAAGGAACTCCTCTCTCACCCTTTAAACAAGAAGTCATCAGGCAAAGAGTGTAACAAAAAGTTCCCATTGCTTATTTATCCCTCAGCCTATCTTTGGCAGGGTTTGTTTTTTTTTTTTTTCTAGAAAATTTTTTCCAGCATTATCCAAATATAAAGTTGAGCACATACATTTTCCTAGAGAAATGTTTTATTCTCACAGTCCTTTTCTTCTCATGGAAGCAATACATGTAGCAAGCCAACTATGACTGAGGAGCAAAACCAGAATGCCTCATTGTTTTTAATATGTCTTTTTAAATAATAAAATGGCAGAATCAGTACATCTTTTAGTGAATTTAATGAATTATTATGTGCATAAAAGAGTGGCACATATCTCTGTACTTAATGTTTCTGAGAGATAACCACTTATCATTGGATTACAAGTTCCTTTGGGGTTTGTGAGAGGGAGGGAAATGAATTTTCTTGGTATTCAGCAACTTAAACAGCATATAAAATTACATCGGTCTTTTGCATTGCAATTTGGCAACTGAAGAGGGGGCATGTTTAGGAAGAAATCACCTCAAATTTATTATCTTACACATCTCACAGATCCTAGACATACTGAATTTCAAAGTATGATCTGATAACGTGGTGTGAAACCTGTCCCTACCCCAGCAGGACACTTACAGTAAGCACCAAGTGGCTGGGGCCAGAAACCCAGGGTCTGCAGAGAGAGCTGCGTGAGCCTCAGCCCCTGCTGTACAGACTGTGCAGGAGCACAGACACACAGCATGAACTCCTAAATCCAGTGCCTCCTGTTAGAATATCTGTATATACTTGATGCTGCCGTCACACTCACTTGAGCTTCTGCAAGGGTGAAATTCGAATGTTTGTCTGGAAGAGTTCTGAACTTTCTGCCAATTAAGGCATAGGAGAGTTTATTGTGCCAATTAATGCACTAATTAATTTTTGATTGCATTTAGAAACACTTCATATCATGGAAAAACTTCATAGGAGATGAGAGAAATACTCTATGGAAGATGTGATTTTCTGAAAAGCATGTGTTTCAAAGAGTAATTGCTGTCTAAAAGAAAACAGTGAAAAACAATGCATTTGAACATGTTCCATATTCCCATTTCTTCCCCTTACTTTGTACTAGTTGCATGAAAACATCATCTTTGTTCCTAAAGTGTTCATCTGTTACTTGTTCCATGCCTGAAGTCGAAATAATGCTATGTTTGTAATATTTTAATCACTTCTACTGCAAACAATTATGAAATTATAAACAGAAGATTATGACTTCAAGTGGGAACTAAGTGGCTGGAGCTGATGAACTCTTAAAAACAAGGATCCTGTTATCATGCAAATGCTCCCAGTAATGAAGAAAATTTAAAAAACCATGTAAAAAAAAAATCTAACTACGAGTATCTAAATCATAGACAGCAGTAGGTCTTTCAGACAAGATAATGGTAGTTGAAACGATTTCTTAATAAAATTATAAATCCATGCTAGCAATTATTATTTCATTTTATACACACTTTTGCATCTGCGTTTTTTTTTTTTTTTTTGTCAGGAGGATTTTGTTTTGAAAAACAGAATCCTCACAGGGCCTACCATTTTTTGAACAGCATGCCATCATTTTCTGTAGATAGCACATGCTTTTCACACCTCTAATTTGTTTATGGCAGTTATATCCAAGAAAGCAAGGCATGCATGGCTTATGCTGCAGCCTCCCTCTCCTTCCAGAGCTGAGGAAGTCAGGAGTAAGCTTGACATGTCCAGCTTCACATGTACCCACAGAAGAAGCCCATGAGCCTACCTGTGTGTCAGCAGTGCAGGTGCTGTCCAAAGCAGCCCTTCACCTCAGCTCTGGGCACTGCTGGCAGAGGGAAGGGCCCTAACCCAGACTGGCTCCAATCCCCAAGGCAGGACACACTGTGGAAAGCCTTTGACACCAGCCTACCTTCCCAAAGAGGTGCAGTGATGCACCATCAAATGTGCAACCACTCCTCCTATCCACTGGCAATCCCTCTGCTCACTGACTCTGCTCCCTCCTGATTGCATGGGCTTAGAAACCTGAGCAGCTGAGAGCCCAGGCTGACCTGCTGCTCCCCTGCAGGTCCAGGCTTGGATTGCCCTGGGAATCCCTGGCAAATCCTGACACATCCACTCTGAAAGCTGCTTGCTCCCATTATGCTCTTTGAACTGCACTCAGCCTTGGGAATAAGTAGCTGGATATTTCTGGCTATCACAGAGCTCTACGTGCTGTTTAGGAATCTCTGCACAACATTCCTTTAAACTTGCCTTGTGTATTTTTGGAGTGTGTTTTATTTCTGGCATCCAAGCAGGTGGCCTGACAGACCATTTTAGAGATGCAGTTGCTGCTGGCATAAGAACAGGAGGTCACTAGTGCTAGAGACACTTCCAAGGTCACTGAGTCTGGTAGAGGTGACCAGCAAAGGTCCAGCAAAGGTGATGCACCTGAGGACTGAGATATAGCCCAGCATCCAGGGGGCAGAAATGGTCATAGCAAAAGTGAAATTACCCAGAGAAACCTAAATTAATGTCAGCTCTCTACACAAGCAGATAGCATTTTGATCACTGAAGTCATGCTGTATGTATAATTGCCTGAAAGTTAAAGTGCCTGTAAAGCAGGACAGATTTTTTTAATCCTTTTTTAAGGATATTGCAGACATTACTCACATCATAAGATTTTATGATGGCCTGGTAATCAGGTAAAAAAGGGAGGTTTATCCAGAACTGCAATTTGAGAAAATGGCTGGTATTTGTTAGAGACAGGTTTCAGTATATTTGCTTTGTTATCTGAAGCTGTAGTTACTCTAAAGTCATAATCATATGCCTTAGGATGAGAGCAATACACATTTTAAAAGCAGCTTCCAAAAGATAAAAACAGATATTAAATGACATTTGTGACCTCAAAGGACTAGTATAAGATTCAATAAGGCTTGTTCTGGTAGTGTTTTCTACCTTGCATGGAGTTTCAACCTCCAAGAAGAATTAATGCATACTAAAATCAGGTTTTATTTTTTAAGTAAATTTCTAGTGTTGTGTTGTAGAGAAAATCTTTAATATACTAATCAGGTGCACTTTGAAATTGTCTAAATCAGAAATCTAATTAAATAAAATTACTTTTCAAAATCTTGTGGTAAGGAAGACATTTAGGTTTCAGTGTTAGGTTGCTGAGACTAGAATCTGTGGAACCTCAGTCACATTTACACAATAATTTCAATATTTTTGTGGAATTTCAGCATATTCTTTCCACTATTAAATTTGCCTCCAACTTGATATATTTAATAGATCTTAACTAATCCATGCCAAGATCTTCAACAGGCATCTATATGAAAGCATAAATATTTATGACATGTAAAGCCTTAGGTTCAGCTACAGAAGCATTTAGATATCTGTGTCTTCTTGTTCTTTCTCTGAAGACTATATGCCAACAAAAAATTTCACACCATCATTTACATCTTATATATTCTTTCTGTAAAACTTATTTGAAAAACTCATATAGTTGAATGAGAAAATTATTCCAGTTTTGTTTGTAGTCAAGACAATGTTTCTTATAATCTTGTTCAACCTTTTAATTTAATGGCAAGTGTCACAATTTTGGATTGTTTATATCAATAGATCATATTAGAAAATCAGCTTCAGAAGAAAAAAAAATCTTTCCTGATTTGCTCAGTACACAGCTTGATACAAAAATTGTACCGTGAAGGTACAGAAATAGGAAAGATAAATAAAATGTATTATATTTTAGTAGCTTAAACCTTTCTGAGGCAGCAGCATGATTTCAGGGACCTAACTCAATGTGATTCATTAAATGTTTATTTAACGATATTTCTTATATACAGGCTTTATTCTGTGTTAGGATTTTTTTAAGGCCAGAAAAATTCCTCCTATTTTCTCTGACATATGGAAGTTCATAACACTTTTACTTACTGTCAAAGTTTCTCTTCTAGTCCTCTCTATAGAAATAATTGAAGGTAGAATGCATTTATTTTTAATATAGAAAAATGTTCATGCTTTTAATCCCTTTCCTGTTTAAGATTCTAAAAGAAATAACAAACACACAACTACATCTAAATGAAATTATTGTGGTTCCTTTGCAAAGCTAGCATTTCCTAAGCATTTCTAGCCCTGTTTTCTATCACTGCTTCTTTTTCTCTTCTAAGGGCATGCAGTATACAAGCTGTTTTTAATGATTTTGCTAGGTTTGTTATATCAGTGTGATAATGAAGATTCAAGGAGCAAAGAGGCAGTAGGCCAACTGCTTTCACAGACACACTTAGCAAAGTGAGATATACAACCATGGAAATTATTCCTTTTCTTCTCAGTCTTTGTGGGATGCTATTGCAACCTGTAAATGCCACAGTGTAATTGTACAGCAACAGACTTCTATCATTCTCTGCTGCAGGAAACAACCAGCCCACTGAAACAGACATACTTCTCTATTATGCCTGTCTAGTGTCTCCAGCCAGAAAGCAAAAGCAGCAGTTCACCCTTGGTCAAGTCCCACTTGGGACCATGTAATTACCATTGTGGTGGATCAGAAGCAATTAATTTTATTCCTCTTGCTTTAAAAAAAAACAATCAAAAGAGGGGGGTGGTGAAGCTCTTAATGCTGGAATTCAGTCCAACACAGAGGTTATACAATTAAAAAAAGAAAATGTCAAACAAGACAAAAGTTAAAATAGCTACCTCAGATGGCTTACAGCAGTGGCAGAGAGATATGAGGAACAATGTCACTTCATTGTCTCCAAAGATCTATTGCAGGTTTCCAGCAGTTCAGATATTGCTATTAAACCTATTTCTTATTAATCACAAACTGCAGGCTTTTCTACTACAACAAGCTTTATTGCTTGATTGTTTTTATTCAAATCTCATACTAGGACATGACATACTAGGGCACTTTTTGGATAAGTGTGAGTTACCATGGCTATTGTTCCTCATGGTGCATATTTACACTGATCCCCAATACCAAAGGTTTCACTCTAGGAAACAAAACTTTTAAGTAGCAAACTGCAAGAGATATGTCTAACTATTTTTCCAGGCTCATATTGTATTTTCTTTCATAATAAGAAATCAACCACTGTATTAAGCTCTGTCTTCAAGACACCACATACCTCATTGATCATGGCTGTAAAATAATTTGAGGAATATATAAGTTACATTCTTTCAAATGTCCACTGAACTTCATACAGCAAAAACATACTCATGAAGAGGGCACAGTTGTTTGTGATGCATTTTGAAATAGTTGGGTAAACTGTCAGTGACAACCATAAGGTTTCTTTCTTCCCTATGGAATTCCCAGCAGAGAAATAAAGCTTGCTTGAAAGCCAGTCCACAGGTTGCCTTGTCCTCTTACAGAAACAATGTCCAAAAGAGTGCTCTGTACAGGTAAAAGAGCGGAAGCTTTCTTAGATATGGTTCAAAGGAAGAGATATTGTAAAATATGTGACAGAAACAATCTTAGATGCAGTAAAATATGCTCTAGTATCCTTTGGAAAAATTAACTGCTTAATCTAACAGGAAAAGTATATGCTAGCTCTGAACTCACTACGATACTCTTTAAAAAGAGACTGCAATAAAAAGGAAGGTGCTTTGCTAAATGATCTATTTCTATTCAGATAACAAACTTCTCTTAACATCTGAAAATGTTATCTCATATCTTATGGAACCAAATGGGCTTGTCAATAGACCCCTGCATGGGTGAATTGACTCAGGCTATTTTGGAGAAGGTTTGTGGATAGACTTCAGATAAATATATAAAGAATATGAAATTGGATTAGATTATGCTCTGTTTACTATATTGCACAGCTAATCTGTTTATTTATTTATTTCCTAATACTTATTTTTAATGTTTTGCTGTTTTTTTTTATTTGGGTGTGGGTTTTAGTATTACTCAAAAACCTGCCAGGTGAAAACATGGATACTTAACCTGTCAAATTTCAGGACTTTTTAACCTCTAGTGTTGGGAGTCTTGCATTTGCCTTGCTACTTGACAGCACCTAAGACAGGCCAATAACTAAGTGCATACTGCTCAGCCATCCTGCAGTGAATCATTTGAAGGCTCTTGACCTCATTTTCTCACCTGTTATGGAGGCCACAGGGAATGATGTTAGTAGATGTAGCACAGAACTGTCACAGTGTTTTGTTTCAGGAACCCAAGCACCACACTGGCAGCAGGAGACTGGAATAAGGAAGGAATTGCATGCTCTGTTTGGGTCAGGAAATGTGTTCCCCTTCCCACTCCCAGTTCTGTGCCTGTCCGCTGCTCAATCCACTACTCACCTGTCACACAGCCCAAGACCTGGGCTAGCACCAGTAGATGACACTGCCTGTAGGGAAGCCGTTCTCTTAACGCCCAGCGTGCAGTCCCTTCTCGAGGCAGTGCAGTAACTCTCAGACACCAAGCCTTCAGGAGATCAGGAGCACTCTAAGAGCAGTTGTGCTCTCAACCTTAGGTCTAAGTTATGAGGTGTAGTATTACATTCGCAATGTAAGTGGAAAGGTTTAATTTGGACAGAAAACCAAGGCCTTAAGTTCATTAGTGGTACTCTACTCACTACACCTGTTTTACATTGGCACACCACCACCAGACTTTTCTTTAAAGCATTCTCTTAGTATGTCAGAGTAGACAGGAACATATTTTAAGTACACATTCAGACCCAGCACCAAAGGCAGGCAGAAGAGTTTGGGAGCCCCTTAGAGTGCATGAAGAGCTGTCAGAAAGTTCTGTCTCATATTGATGTTAGCTGTTCAATACTCCTGTCAGGAAAGCCCAACACACTTTTAAAACAAAGAGATTACCCAAAAAAAAAAAAAAAAAAAAAAAATTATAGCAATCATTTGCTTATTAAGCAGGAGTGATATGGAGGTGGGATAAGGCAGAGTGGCTTGCCCTGCACTACTAATGCACCTCTGGGTAAACAATGTTATATCTCAGGAGCAGCCTCAGCTTCAATTCTGTTTTAGGTGATACACTGAGAGTTTGCACTCCAGCCTGTATGTGTCATTTGTGCAGTATACTTCTAAGGATCTTGATGAAAATATTGAGGCCAAAGGCAAAAATGCATTTATTACTATATACAATCTCAATTCCTAGGTGCTTGTTTTATCTTTTTTCTCAGAAAATGCTTCCAGTGTTCTGTCTATCACAGACTGCCTTTCCTCCTAGAGCAGCATATTCAGTACTGACAATTTAGCTAAACACCAGCCTACCTGGGGAGCAGGGAAAACTGCTTAATTGCCTGGATTCTGGCTTCACAGAACAGCTTTCAGACCTTAAGCTGGACTAGTTCGCATCTGTGGCTGTCAAGTTTCTGGCTTGCAAATGAAGAAATCAGATGCTCCTGCTCCTTAAGGAATACCCAAGGGTACCAAACCTCATGCATAAAGTCGAAACATACAATCTGATTTCCATACTGAATAACATATTTTGTTAATAAGGACTTCCTGAAATTACTGTATCCATCTTTCTTTAATTATTATTTTGGATTATATTCAGAAGACACTATAAAATAATTGTAACCTCAATCATGTCATCTGGGTCCATTCAGACTTTTTATTAACTTCATTTTGACTGACATGCTTGAATCATTCTGTAGGGTTTCTTTTTTTTAATTAAAAAAATCATTATGAAAAGCCTGCCTTATCTCAAAATATACTCAAAAAACCATAAACCAAGTAAAATTCTTACCTTTCAAACTTAAGCATCAGTTCAGTTGAGAAGTGTAGAACAGATTATTTTATCCCTGTACAATTTCCCTTTTTAAATACAGACTGGATCAAGGTAAATCAGTTTCTCTACAGTAAACCTGAATGTTAAATAACCACAAAGCTCCAGTTTTTTGGAAGGAAAGTCCTCTAAAAAAAAAAAAAATTTCCTGGCATTAGGTGCTCTATTAAAAAAGTCTGCATGGCCTACTTTGCCTTTCCCCATACAAATTATTTCTTAAATAAAAGATTGTGTACACTCTTCTGCATTTAAAAGATACTTCTATATTCAAAGAACTTTAAGGGTGGCAAGTTAAATAATAAAAAATGCTGGAAATTAGCTGTTTTCTTCTACTTTGCATAGTAAATCAAAGTCCATCGCTGTGGGAGCTGAATATCTTCCATACAAAATCAATATCAATAGCAAAATCCTCACTGAATTTATAGCATTTTCATACTTATCTGCTTTGATATCAGAATTTTGCCTGTTCATGATTCATTCAACTGTGATGTTTACGTGTATTGCTGATATAATCTTGAATTAGGTAATTACCCAGTATTTTTCAACACAATGCACAAGATGACTAACTCTCTCTTCATGAACTACTAATCAATATTTCTTCTTATCTTCCTATTTATTGTGTAATTCTGACTTTATTTATTCCATAGTCTCTTCATTGAGCAGAAAAATATTTATTTCTCAGTAGAATTCTTTGTGATATTGCTGTCACCACAATAGAGCTCAAAGGTTAATTTGTGTTTGCAATATCCTCAGCAGTTAAAACCTGTGGAGGATTAAGACCTAGGGAACAATTGCTCTCTGGTAGTATCTGAAAGTTGTTTTCTCCTGGCCATTCCTCTGGCCCAAGCTTTTGGACTTCTACCAAAATCACAGAATGGGAAAACAGAAGTGAAAAAGTAGCACACATCTAAGTCCTATTTAATTTGATGTCATGCCTCCAGAACTGGCATCTCTTTGGGGTTCAACAGTTTAAACTGGACCAGAGACCAAAGATCTAATAATTGTCCCACATTTTTTACACACATGTATGAACAGACTTCTGTATATTTTCCTGATTTCTTAGCAATTCACCAAAGCAGCTCAGCTGGACAACAGTTCATATTAAAAGGGAAAGATAAAGATTGTGAAGGGACTCACTGGAGCCTGCCCAGATCTTCCTCTTATAGACAATAGCTCCAGGCCCTAGATTTTCATACAATAGGAATATGACACAACAATCATCAGTGTTTGAAGGAAGAAAGATCTATCCTCTGAAACCAAAGGCAATTTAAGACAGCCATAGTGAAATAAATAGTGGATAAGTGCATGCCAAACTGAGCTCTGGAATATCAAAAGTGGAAGCTATGAGAAAAACTGTGATGATGTAAAACTTTAGGCTGTTATGTTATAAAAATTTAAATTGTTTATGAAATTTTAAGACAGAAAGTAATAAAAGGATTTTAAAAAGACATTTAAGTATTTTTCCACTGAGCAGATCTTACTGTGAAGCAGATGAGGCACAAATAAGTATGTATGTCCCTCATACTGTTGACATGGAGAGCAGAATGCCCTAATAAAACAACATGTAGTTGGAATGTACACATTAGGAAGACAAATTTCCTGGGGTAATGTCCCAAATACTAGTCATTTATTCATTACCCAGAGCAACTGGGAAAATAAAAGGTATTAATTAGACCTTCACATAGAATTTCAATACCTTCTTGGCATGAGTCAGGGAATTTGAAATGGAGCGTGGAAGAAGTTTGAAAACTTTTCTAAAATTTGTATGTTAGCCTATTACCCATGTTTCAAGTTGCTTTTTTAACTTGGAAGTTTAAGCACAGAAATTTCAGTAGGTAAGTTTTTCATGTGTCCCATTTACTTTTTAGTGTTAGTTCTAAATGGTCAGCAAAAATTTTTATCCAGTTATCATCAATTTAAAACCTGGGGGAAGTAAAATATCCACTAAAGAGGAATTTAGATCTTATTTTAGCAGCTCTACCCACTGTGACATTCTCCTAGTATGAAAAAATTAGTTTCCCACTTAAACACCAAGAAGTACATCTTATTGATTTTCCACAGCAGAAGGAAATGAAGGTCTAGAAGGAAAATAAATGTTTCTATGACCATGTACACTGCACACAGTACTTCCACATTTTCAGACAATTGGCTTATATAGATCAGCATCTCCACAGCATGTTAAACATGCAGCTTTCAGCTATAGGGATAAATAGAGGGGGAAAATGCAATGAAGCTACAGTTTATGCACAGGTTACCTTTAGTTTAGTAAGAAATCAACAAACTGCACATTTGAATTCTTATGCCCTGAATCTACTTTGGTGTGCAAACAAACCATTAGAAGTCAGTTTTCTTCCTCTCTATTCTCACAACCTGACAGACTGAAGAAAATGAAAGACAGAAAATGTCAGTCTTTTTTCCCTTCCCTTTTCTTTTTCAATTTCTCTATAAAAGGCAAAAATGAAAGCCAAATAAATATAGCTGGGGGAATGATGCCTGAGTTGTTGCTACACTGCACATATTCTTATAGCCTTCTAAATCGTAAAATGTTAACAGCAAAACTAAATCTTGACATGTTGATAGCTAAAACCATACTGCAATATGGCACATCAATTGCCTGTTATGTTTTTGAGGACCAAAAAATATTCTCTTCTGTACCATTAACATAAATCAAACTGGTTAAATCACTTGAATACTCCAGGTACCTTTTTTTTCCTCCTCTTTTGGCACAATGGTTGATGTCAGTGCTTGTGGCAGAGCGGGGAGTGAAGAAGAGGGGGAAGGGAAATCAGATAGACTGTAGATTTGCAGAAGGCTTCGGTACACAAATCAAGCTCAATAAGCTTGTCAGATGAACATTTCACATTAAACAAAATAATAACCTGTCATATGATTTTAAACAGCTTCTTTTCTATTTTTTTCCCTTTTTATTTCCTGCCAGGTTTCAGAAGAGCAATGCAGGGCTGTAGGTATATTATCACAGCTGCATTTCTCAGAGCAAATATTTGAAAGGCTCCATACCCTTGGTTCTTCCAGATGTTGATTCTGACAGGAGATAAAATACCAGGTTTTTCCAAAATGCCAGCATGGGTGAATTACGGCTAGTAGAAAACAGCAACAAGAACAACAAGAACAACAACAAAAGTAAAACCTCTAGTTCTGCAGATCTGCAAAATTACTGTGCATAAGCAACATTTGACTCAGGAGACAGGTATCAATCAAAATAAAATAAATAGAGAAAACACAACCCATCAAGAATTTGATTACTTTGAGTGTGTGGAGGGCTAACTCCATTCCTTAACTAACCAAGTTAGGACCTCAGCATCCTCTCTGCTAACCACCAGTAACTGATTTCTCTAAAGCACCTCCATACAACCTCTAATAAATATTTAATTCTCTAATGGTTGCAAAGGTCATCCTGGAATTCCTCTACTTGGAGAAGGAGTGAAGCTCATAAAATCTCAGGGTTCATTCAAGGTAATCTGTCTATGAACTAGTTTTTCACGAGAAATTCTGTTTCATGAGCTGCTT
Organism: Muscicapa striata striata; assembly: GCA_030060385.1. Lineage (NCBI taxonomy): Eukaryota > Metazoa > Chordata > Aves > Passeriformes > Muscicapidae > Muscicapa > Muscicapa striata. Next base: position 2,690,387 of record JAREIS010000010.1, on the reverse strand, counting down.
CAATTTCAGATCACTAAAACTGTAATTAGTGGTAATGGAGTGACTAGACCTCATTTGCCTGATGAGTGCACAGTCCACCTGATGTCCATTCTCATACTGAGGTTTGCTGCTGTGTTCAAACATGATTATATGGGTTAACAGCTGAGAGATCTGGGTGCATTTCTGATGATGTTTATATAATCTTGGCTTTTGCTTTAGAGTCTGTCCCTCAGCCTTCTGGGCTTTAAAGGTGAAAAAAACCCAAAATATGCAAATAATTTCAAGTTTTTTCATAGGGGAGTCCTAGCTGCATGTACAGAGCATTAGCCAATTCATCCTCCAGTGTAATTAGGTTGCTTGTAACTAATTTTCTTTGCATCATGATGTATTACAAAACTGTTATTAAGGACCATATTTCTGAATGCCTTTAAGAAATTAGGTTCTGATTCTGTTCATACTGAATTTGACAGCAAATTTTCCATTAAATTCATTGGTTCAGGATCACAGCTTAATGACCATAATTCTTTGAGTCTGCTTGTGGTATAACAGTTTTCATTATAGTGTGTTCTTTGTTCATTGTAACATTCAGAATATAGTCAATATATCATTAAAGGAAACTCATTAAATGTGCAACTTCATTCAGAGTAACTCAGATAAGATTTTAGTATAAAAGATCCTGTAACAGAAAAGAGTGTATATTTGCAAATGAAGGAGAACTCAGATACAGAATTATTTATTTTGAAAGAGCACCTCAAGTCCTCAATCTCTCTTGTCTATAAATTGCATTCATAATCGACAGCTCATTAACAACTCATTATGGATACTGAATATTGCACAAACAGAGACAGTGCAGCAAAGGAGACAAAAAATGAATTCATGAAAGGGAAAACAGGAAGATATTTTTCAATTGAAGAGTGTGGCTTCATTAATGGCATTTTGGGTTCTCTTTTTTCTACATTTCAATCACTACAAACAGATCTCTTGATAACTAGCACTTCTCAGTACCTGAGGAAAAATGTGCTTGCTATATGTAGATAATGAACCAGCTGTATAACCATGCAGTGCCTGTTTTTCACAAACTGCAAGATTTAGGGTCTACAAATTAGTAAAATTCTACTAAATTGGATACAATGTAATTAGAAATTCAGTAACTTTCTGTATCATAAGTGAAACAAGCCCAGTAGCCTTCATAGTACAGCCTAGGAAATATTACTTCTTCCTTACACAGTCAGTCCTCAGAAAGTTACAGTGACACTCAACACATTTACATTTGACCTGAATCTTTATGCAGCCACCTATCATATGCATTTTAATTATTCTACTTCACAGGAAAAGTACTACCAAAGGAAAAATATTATTTTTCAAGTCCATGAGATAACACATAGACAGATAGCTTCAGGGAAGAAGGGTAATACATCTTCTCTAAGGTTAAGTATAATTTCAAAGGTACTGCACATACATTGGCAGCTTCAGATTACACAATTTCCACAATCATTTTTCAGTACAATGGGATCAATGACTCCTTTAAGCCCACAACATCAACACTTCAGATTATTTAAATACTATCTAAGTAAGAGGAATATGTGAAGTAGTCAAAGTAAACACCTTTAAAAATATTAAGGAATTAGCACAAACAGTTATATTCCTATCTACAGGCAAAGAAATGGCAAATATATAAGAATTATGCATTTTCACTGTCATAGAAATTACTTTTTATTTCACTTCAATTTATGAAAAAATTTATTAAGAAAAAATAAGAGCTGATAAGTTTATTTGTTTCATCCTCTCAAGGGAAAGCCCAAAGCCTGATCTGGTTACACTCCACAGGTGGAGCTTCTGTCTATACAGAACTCTGCAGGAAGTACTTACAGAAGACATTTTGAGACCATTCATAAATAGCAAACTTGAGTGTGTCTCAGTTTTCCTATGTGAATTTCTGAATGAATTTATCTTAGTTGAAAGAAGATTCCCTCAGGTTTGAAGAACTTGGTTGATTTTCCCTGTGTCAGGTCTAGCTCTATGCTGACTGTAGCAAAGAGCAAAAAAGCCATAACTTTCACAGTCATGCCAAAACTGGAAAGATTAATACCTGTTCACAGGCTTCTGAAAGGCTCTTTTGCTTCCAGATAAAAGCTACAACATCCCTTCCCTAAAGCATCTGCCAAGACTGGTCAAAAAGGATCTTAAGATCATTGATTTCAATATTATTCATAGAAAGACAAGTGAAGCTGAAGATCCTTCTGTGTGGCTCTCTGTTGAGATCCATTAAATTTCAAGAATGAAATATTTGTGGGAAGGTGTGAATAGTGTTTTATGCAGAGACTTTGAGATCTCCTAGACAAGAAGGAGGATTTTGCTTTGTATTTTAGCAATCTTATATCCACTAATAGTGCATGTAGTGACAAAATTAACATAGATTAACATAGTTGAAGACAGAGAGCCACAGAACTACGAGACTGGAAGATGAGCTATGGGTGATGGCATCTTTATTTCATGTATTTAAGTCGTGTAATAACATTATTTTTCATTTTTCAGAAGTGTGACTGGCACCCAGAGAATTGGAGTTAGAGAGCCAACACTTCTGAAAATGTCTTCTGGTTATGACTCAAGTACCTTTATGAAGGCTCCAGAACAATTAATGGCATATACATAGCACTAAACCAAACTTACATTACATTGCAGTCCCATTTCATAACATCAATATGTAGGGGATCATAGGTGTGAAACTGTTGAACACCATATACATTATGACTTTGCTGATGGTAGGATGAATATGAACAAACAATTTTTTTAAAAATGAAGGAAAGAAAGAAAAAAAACAACTGTATGTACAATGTTTTAACTTCATTTAATTTAATTAACCCTGGTTATGACATTCTAATAAATATGAAAATGCCGAACATCAGTGGGAACTAAATCTTTGATGACTATCCCAGTCTAGCCATATAATGAACTGGAAAACATTTGATTTTTCCTTGATGAGGTTTCCAATAGTAGACATTTATGAAAGTGTGGATAAGAATTTGTAACTTCAATTGAACATCATAAAACATTGGGTTATGTCAAAGGCCACGAAAATGTGTGCGCTGTTGCTGAAATGGTTATTGGTGAAATTCTCTTGGAAGTGCAACAGCAAAAAGAGGTTTTGATGGTTCTTAATAAAGGAGAGCTTTCATTCCCTTTATTTAAACACCCTAAAATTCCCCTGCTTACTCTGAAAATACTGTGCAAGCAGACTGCTGTGCAGACATTCATATTTTTTTCTAGAAAAAATTAGGTTTGTACTTCTGTCCTAAATTGATATCTTCAGTGATAACAACAGCTAATAACTCATTGCTACATATGTATTCCAGGCTGAAGTTCAGAAAAACAATTTCAGTCTAAAATTAACATTGGTCTTTAATCAAGGTTTTTTAAAGTTTGTTTGCTTTTTGTGGGTGGGGAGTGGGCAATTTTTTGCTGATACCTTCTGCAATGCACATGACATCAACAGGGGAATAAAAGGAAACTAAGGTACTTTGTATTCTGAATTTTTTCAGTAGGGAATACCCAAGAACAATCCTTTTTGATCAGTGATAATATAGGTATCTCTTCAAAGTCTTTATATTTAGTGTTGTAGGTTTTTTCTGAAAGACACGTTATTGATAATCATGTAGTCATTACCAAGTGACATTAAATGGCCTTTTTGTACACTAGGTCAGATTAATTATTCCTTCTGGCTTTAGAAACCAAATCAACTCAGGAAAGGGGTAAATTTTAAATATGCATTCTAGTTTATAATTTTTATGGTCATTCTCTGTTACAATACAAACTGAAATTCCTTCATATTTTGCACAGGCTGTGGACCTTGAGAGACCAAAACATCAGAGTTTCTGCCCCTGATTGTCACACAGTTTTGTAGTGGCTAATTTGTAACAATATAAAGCCCACAGTACTTTACAGAGAAAAAAAAAAAAAAAAAAAATATTATCCAGATATTTCTCCTTGATTCTCTTTTAAGTACTGAACAACTGCTGATTTCACAGAAAAGTCAACTTTTGATTCAGCTGCATTCAGTTCAATTATGTGTCTTTTGGTTTAAAACTCTGTTCTGAACTCTTAAATCAATGGAACCATTTTATGTCAGAAATTGAAGAAAAGTTTAGATTTTACATGGCACACCAAAAAGTGCATTGTGACACATTATTTCATGGGGAACTTTTTATGACAGAGAGAGAATGCCCAAGCAGAGAGAGCATCTCTAAAGAACACTGTGTCCAGCCATATATTTTGTGAATTAGCAGAGTGTAGCTCTGTCATCAAAACTGCATCAAGACACAGAGAAAGTATCACACTTCAGCTTATAATATGTTTTTTAAAGATGATCTGCTTCATCCCAAGAAATAGACAATTAGTTCATAGACCACAGAAATGAGATATGAAGCTAAGTCAATGATGTACCAAAACCTGTAAGAAAATGTGACACTATGCACCAAAATGTGAAGCTGTGATTGCTCCCTGCAGCTATGCTCTTAGATCAGACTGGAAGTAAATAATTCACTGATGACTGCTAAAGTACCTTATCATATTTACTAACACAGCTGGGCAGATATATGAAGCAGGCAAGTAGGAATGTAGAAGAAGGAAAAAAGAATACTGCTCAGAATATTTTAAATGTTCAAATGATTTAATAAAAAGAAATAATGCTTTCAAAATTCAGAAAAAAGTAAAAGGCTTTCACTTTCTCCACCCTTGAGGGAAGAAGAGGCTTTGCCCCCTCACTCCTGTGTGCCACAAAAGGGACATGTGCATTCAGCTGACTTTAAGACAGAAGTTTACACTACATTCTGACAGTGTCTGTCCACATAGGCAGATTTTGCTTCTCTGAAGAAAGTATTACTTTAAAGTCTACCTCTTCCACAAGTACCTGTAAACAATCATGCACTTTACCACCCTACAGAAAGATGTCATTTTTTAATTAACCCTACTTCAACTGCCAGAAAACTACATTCCTTCAAGGGCTGAAATGATCTAATGGATCACATTTCTCTATCTTGATGTACCACAAATACAACAGTGAAATTGTCAAAGCATCCAATTGAAAATACAATTGAAAGAGACAGGGGAAAGAAAGCAGAAAAGTCAACATGCTCCCATTTTGATCCCACCTGTGGAAGTAACTGCACAGAAAACTGTTCATATTTTATTTAATTCATATGTCTCTTCATTCCAACAAAGACACCACAAAAAGATGTGATAACTTTAAAATATATTTATTTTTAATTTTTTTGTGCTTTAGACAATTATTTCTTTATTTGGTAAAGAGTAATCAAAATTTTTTTATTGTCATCACACTGGCAAATAAAAATGGAGAATTATTTCCCTCCAAGATGGAGAATCTCTATTAAATTTTTTAAGGAAATTAGTTTTGATCTTCAGCCTTTACAATGACTGAAAAGCTTTACATAATTATTTTTTTAAATTTGTGAAGGCCTCCATTCTCAAATAGCAGAATTATTAGAGTTTTATTACTATATTGCAATGACAGAGCTAATGATCTTTATAGGAATACAGTAACAGAAGAGCAACTGATGAATTTTTTTAAAGTATTTAGAATAGAGGATTTCCCCTTGATCCACTTCAATTAACTTGAAGAAACCAGCTCTTCACAACAGAAACAAGTACCCACCCCCTGAAAGAAAGTTATGATTGGCCTGACATCTGTATTTCTCTTCCTACTTTCTACCTTATTCTGTTTACTGCTCTGTCTTTCTTACTCTTCTCCTCGTGGGGCAGAACAATATCACTAAAATAAGATTATAAAACCCAAATCCAACAAATTAACAGCCAGTTCTCAAACATTTGTGATAAGCCTCCAAGTCTGGAAGAAGACATTCAGGAAAATTTTTGTGACCTTTCTGGGCAGCCAAGAAAGTAAAAGAGTTGACTATAGGATGGTCTTTTGGGACAGACTATGACTAAATGTTGAGTTAGAAAGAGAAGGAAAAAGAGTTGTCTAGGATTTGTTATTTCAACTCTTGACATAAACAAAATGAGGGAGAGTAGACAGGTGGCTTCCCAAATGATACCTTCTAGCACTGCAGCTAAGGGACCAAAAAAAGAAATCCACCACAAAAAACCCCAAAACCCTACATAGGGTTTATCTCAGGTATCTGTGCAGTCTAAACACTGCACAGAAAATATCCTCTTTCACTGTTTAATTTCATCACAGTGTCACACTGTGACTGAGAGGTACCACAAGGAAGAATTTAGATTGAGGTGTGTGAACAAAATGGATTTTTTCTGTTCTAAACTAGTTCTAGAACAGAAAAGTGCAAGGTTAGCATAATATATCATTAGTAGAGCCCAAAGTTATTAAGAAAAAAAAGTTCAGGGGGAAGGGGAAGAGAAACTGCATTTTTTCAACTAGTTATTTGACTTTGGATTTTTTTTTAATTACAAAAATCAGGTTAACTGAAAAAAAAACAACCAACCAACCAAATAAACAAACAAACAGAAAATTGATTTTGTCTACTCCAGGAGGAGGAAGATGAGATAAAACAAAATGCTGGACTGACCATGGGGCTCCTCTGTAGAGGAAAAATTAAATGAGCAGTTGTGTAGATCAGTAATACAGAAAGAGTAGAAACACATTATGACCCAAGACTTCAAAGCTTTAAGTTCAAAGGTATTAGATGCCTCACTCCTATTTAAAGCAAGGTCAAGTGATTAAACACTCCAAGAATTTTATCTTGAGAGTCCAAAAGGAAGGCTACATGTATTTGAGGTGATAACAAATACATTTATTCAGAATGCAGCCTTAGTTATTTTGATTCAATCAAGTCCCAGACAGATGGCTCTAAATAATGAGTCAGCTTCTCAAATCAGGACTAAACCAGCAATTTTCATGTTGCAGGGGTGTTAGTTGCTTGATTACTAGGGACAGATACAAAAGATGTTCTTCAGTTCCTACACTGTCCTTTGAGATGAACATGGGACAAAGTTTTTGCAGTAAGCTGGGGCCTAGCTTTCCTAATGTTCTTTTCTTACATATCTTATTACATGCTTTAAAAAATCCAATGGCAGATTTTGCATTTAGTTGCAAATTTTTAGAGTGTGAAGTTTCAAGATCCTTATTCTAAATTTATATTTTGAAAAATGTATTTTGGTCCCTGACAGAGAATTTCAGGAAATCAGAGATGGATGATGGGCAACATATCTCCACAGCCTTCCAGAAAGGATCTTCAAACAACTGGCTTTGTCTGGGAGCTGACATCAGGTCACAACTTGGACCTATCCCAGGTGCCACTGATGGTTCCAGAGCAATCTCCACATATTTTTTGACTGAGAAAACACTCAACACCAGTGAAGTGTCTGGAAGAAGATGCTGAAGTCCTATGCCCATACTAAGCTAGGTGCATAATGAAAGAAATCCTGATAGTTCTTTTAATTCAGTAAAGGGTTAGCCCAGAAATACCTGCATGTTTGTCCATGAGAGTTTGTCTTGAACTGTCTCCATATCCAGTGGCTCTTGGATTTAGTAGCTGATGATTCAGCCAAACCTGACAGAGGAATGGAGAAAGATAATATTGCAGTAAATTAACTGGACCTGAAGGACATATTCCATTATCAAGCCATGCCACAGTGGAGATTCTGACAATATATATTTACACACATAGCTCTTTAAAAAGCTTCAGTAGCAAGAACTGCTTGTTAGAGCTGCCACCATATGGCACTTGAAACCAAAAGAAAGAACACAAAACACATCTGTAGAATGAATTTAATAAAGTTGTTACTCCCAGAATTACTTACTTCTTTTGCTATTCCATGGCATCATTTGTACTTCAAGGTCTGTGGGCCTTCCTCTCTGTAAAGGTGTAGGACATTAATTCTAGGCAGATCATAGAAGATTTCCTTTGTGAGACAGTTAAATATTTTTTCAGATTAAACATTAATCATGAACTCTGACACTTACTTCAGTGAAAAAATATTTTTCCTGTTTCTTACATCCCACTTCCTCCCTTCAAAGGAAAGGAAAATCTGCTATCTGGTATATCAGTCCTGAAGTAAGACATACACTGATGAATCTGCAACAATATTAAACATGAATTTCTATCCCTGTATGTTCCAGTTTAAGCATTTACTTACAGGTCATTTATCAAGAAAAGAACAACAGACTATTTCCAGATTCAGTGAAACAGGCTGTATAACCCAAAGTTAGCAAAAAAGATCAAATCTTCATTCTTTAATAGTCAAAATTGAAAGTCTCTTTGGACTACAAATATGAAAGTAACACTGAGGTGAACAGCTTGCCTTTTCCTTCACACAATGTCCTGCCTGTGGCCTTCTAGCAGTCAATGAATAATAACACAAATTTTAAAGCAAACCAAAACCAATTTTGCTGTTAGGTTTTGTAATGCCTCATACATGTTAATGAGGACTCATCATTCTTCCTCTTTATTGATACACACACAAAATAAGACTCCCCTACTTGTCATTTTGAACGTCCATCTTGAGTCATTAATAAAGGTGATTTGAAACTTTCCTGGGCCCCACACTCAGCCCTGCCTGTAGGGCAGGTCTCTGATTTCAGGAGGATTCCATTAACTGGGAACATGCAATCAGTACTGGCTATTAGGTGCTTACAGTTCATGCTTCCAAAAAAAAAAAAAAAAAAAGAAGACAATATCCTTAAATAAATACAAACATTTAATCTTTTAAGGTCTCTGGAAATTACAGTTCTTCAAATATTTTTAAGCCATGTAAGCAGAAGTCCAGCTATTCAAAACCACATACACTAACATATCTCCCAAATACTCCTTTTTAAGCACTGAACTGGGATGTGCTAGTTCTGGATCATTTGTTGAGCACATCAACTGTTGGCAGGAAACCAAGGACGATAGCATTTTACACATTTTTAAGTAAATGTTTGTTCTTTTTTAGTTTGCTTAAATTAGAGGAAAAGATTTCTGGTAGAGAATAGTCTGCTTTATTAAACTGGAAGAATTGTAGGATTAGTTGCAGCTACAGATAAACTGTACTGAAGTGCCTTTTCATACCTCTGAAGCACTCTTTCCTGAGAAGAGGTTTGTTACCTTCAACTTTTTGTGGATGGAGCCATATGGTCCTACCACTGTCAGACTGGAAATCCTGGCTGCAATCTCTCATTTACTGCTCGTGTTCAACTGACAGACCCAACTGTGTTTGTCATCAATATGCCTTTTCTTTCAAGAGCCTACAACAGCAGATGAATTGAAGTGACCTCAAGCCAGCTTCTCCAAAACAAAGCATTATTCACTCAAACACAGAGAAAAAGGTTTAGGATTAGGCAAACAAAAGACCTTTACCTCAGCTTTCATCTTTCAGTCCCAGCCTCAGTAAATTCAGCTTTATCCTGCTACTTCCACCTTCAGGTTAGGTGGGAGTAGGTGAAGCTGCTTGGTTGTTTTTTCAACTTGCTTATGTGTGCCCCTGAGTCAGTCACCATCTCCCCCTGTGCAGCTGCTGACAGCCCACTTCACCTCCCTTCTTCCCTTGAATCAGCATCTGAAAAGTTTTAATGTCCCTCTTGGGCCTAAAAAGGGCAAACTTGCTCACCAATTTGATGCCTGGCAGAGGCAATTTCCTATTCAGAACTTTCCTGTTAGTTTCCAAGAGAACTTGAGACAGAAGTTCAGAACCTGTCATTATTTTCTTTCATGTGGTTTTCCCTTTGCAGTCAGGAAAGACAGTAACAATTAGGGAAACTGAGGTGCATAAGGTATTTGTAAAAAATATGCCTAAGCTCCCAAAACTTCCAAAGCAGTAGAAAGAGACTTTAGTGGAGGTGACAGCCTCATACTCTGTGACAGTTTCAGGTTTAATTGATCACAAGAAAACAGCATTTCTTTTTCTTCACTACCTTAAAATATATCTGTTTATCAGTTTGTTTGACATACTGCCATTTTTGATTCACCCTGAAACGTGTTCTGTGAATTCAGTAGTAATAGCTGTAGCTCATAGATCTTAAGTGACTTTTCTATAAAACACAGAGTAAAACGTTTCTGAAAGTGGAGCTGAACTACTTTTGAGATACATTGTACCTTGACACTCTCTGGGACAAAAAGGTGGAATTCATCCCTACTTACCTCTCTGAGCTTCCTTCAGCTGCTCTTCTCTCTCCTCTACACTGTGTTACATATAATACAGGCTTCACCTGCTGAATATGCAGGAAATCCAAACAGAAGTACCAAGATTCTCATGTGAGCACTGATTTACAATATGCTGGAGAAGGTATTTGGAAATACAATATGGAGAATGAGGTCTCTTAACTGGATAATTAACGAGTCTACTGATTGCAGCATGATCCACTTTACACCCATAATTTCTTACTCTGTTCAGGGATGTAAGTGAGGTGGCTTGGAATAGAAACCTTTGATATTACTTGAATTACTGGTTTTTGCTATTCAGACAAGAAGTTAGGACATTGTTATATTCCAAAATCTAAAATACTGTCCCTTTCTGTATATTTGCTGACCTGTTAATGCTAAATTGAAGTGAGAGAACTAGAACTGTCAGCAGAGAAGTAGAACTGTCCAGTTATGCAAGCTCTCCATTTCCTTGGTTTTGTGAAGTCACACCAGATACTCGATGAGTTTGGCTGCTATAAAGCCAGCTGAGCAGGCAATAAACTGTTTAGAAAATATACATAGTTTGAAGAGTTTGAAAAGCAGCTAATACTTAATGCACAGCAAGCTGCAGTTACTTTTGTCATACATATGTATTTACTAAATTCTGCTCTGAAATGTGTTCAAAGTAGAATTTTAAACAAGTCTTTCTCACTGCTATGTATTGTTTGATTATCTCAAGCCTGTACATTTTGTGGGCTTTCTCCCACTCTAGAACCACTTTCGGATACTAAAGAGAACACAGCTTCAGGGAACACACTCTTCTAGTGGGCTTCCTGAGAGGAGCCCTCGTGATTAAGATCCCTTCCACACATCCAGTGAGAGAAGAGGGCAGAGAAGCAGAAACCACCCCTGCAAGCAAGGGCAGCAAGGTCACATTATTACAATATTTGGGCAGTTTTGGTGTTTTTCTTGGGTTATTTTTTTCTATATTCATCTATTCAACAGAATGGCCCCTGATGTTTGGTGTTCAGTGGGAGGAAGGAAAAATATTCTACAGGTTTACATTTGTTAATTGGACCTCATAACATAACGATTAGCTGTATAATGGTAAAATTAGGTAAATTACAGATATTTCACAAAAAATTATTCTTAGCACTACAGCTTAATGTCCAGATACTTGCACTGTGACAGTAGGCTAAACTAATTTGCGCATTTGATGTAAAGTTTTTCAAAACCCATATGCAGTATTTGTTTGTTTTCCTAACCAAACAGTCTTTGCAGGAGAAACAGACAGCTTAAACTGTAAAGACAAAAATTATTCCTATGATTAAATAAAATATTATTGGTCTTACCATACAGTGCACATCAACTATTAGTATGCACCTTAGCAATGCAGTAAGAACTGTTAAAACATAACACTCATGCTAAAACCCGGTTGACACACTTTGAATTGAACAAACAAACAAACAAACCCAACAACAAATAAAAAATCCACTAAATTTCTATTAGAGTTTGGATGTCTACTTTCAAAGTGCTTTGAAATAGCATGGTGTTATAAGTGTGAAGAAAGTGGAATAGAGCTGTTAGAAACTGAGGAGTGACTGAATCTATTCAACTGAGAATCAGAGAGAGATTTACTACAGTTTGCAAGAAGTTGTTACCCTTTCCATTTAAGGCCTAACATTCCCAGCAAGATATTCAGATACACTTTTCTGAATAAATTCTGAGAGACAAAACAATAAAATAAAATTTAAAAGTACTTAAAAACTGTAGTTGTATTTTCATCTAGCAAAACCTGAGACTGAGAAAGTTCACAACAGTCTGTTCAAACCTTTTCATGAGATGCTTACCTAAACATGCAGTTTCCGTAAGCATCCTGAGTTATAGATTCTTACCCTGAGCTTACCATTAAATTTAACAGTGTCAGAGCCCATTCCCTGGCCCTGAGGACAATGGTATATTCTGGCTCCCTTTGCTCTGTAGCTTACTACCAGGAGTGGTCCATGTTCTCTACTAATTCCCAACACTGTCCCTTGGAAGTTACCTGAGAGTGTACGAGTTGGCTGCCCTCAGAACCCCAAGAGTTTTATTCTAACAGTATATCTGTGCAGAATATCTTCTGCCTGTGTCTGGACCCAAATCTTAATTTCTTTCAGTGTAACACAATTTCTGCTGGTGATTGCACATTAAGCCAAATCTCTTGTTCTTAAATAGGGAGAAGTCTCATTAACTCTGTTACGTTTTCCTTCATGAAGGCTATGAGTTTGGTGTAACAACTGAACTGCAAGAAGATATTTTGGTGCATTGTGAGCATTAAATTCCTCAGCTATCCACATTGATTAGCTTGAGGGCACACTGATGCCTTCCCTACAGAGTGAGTGGAAACATTTAAAATACAATCCCTCTCCTGGGGAATTTGCCAGTGCTTGAGCTGCACATAAAGCATATATATACCACTTCAACACCCCCATGACTGTGATATGATTCGTCAGCAGCAGCTATCTAAGCTGATGATCAGAAATCCTCAGCCACAGGTCACCACATTTCCTGGGCTTTTCTGCTGGTATGATAACTCCCACACATATCATAAAAGAGGTGCTGATCACAGCAAACAAGAACCCATCATTAATAAAGTGCCCCCATGAGCTCACAGTTTTATGTGGAGATCAGCCTGGAGAGGTCAGTGTAGCTAAATTTTAATCACTTTTAGGGATGGGGTGTTGGGTCCCAGCTCTGGCATTTTCAGGTGAACACCAAGAGGCACAATTTCAGGAGGCTGTTTCAGCCTGAGATGAGAGCAAACAATGACTCCTCACCCTTCACAAATATGAAACTGATGAGCTTCCAGCTCAGGTTCAAATAGTTAACATTTCTACTCAGCCAGTCTGCAGAAGCACCTGAAAAACAGTGTTAGTGAGGACACAAAAACAGCTTCAGTGCAACATGAAAAAGATTGTTCTCATACTTTTCCATCTTCCTGCTCCCTCTACAGCTCAGCCATTATTCTCTTTAAAAATCCCAGGCCAACTTATACCAATCCACCTCTCTCTACCACAAGCTTTCCTAAGCACCTTCATTAGATACTGTCCAGTATTTCACTTAAAATGTGTTTCCCAGAAAGAACCAGCAGCAAAACTCTCTTACCAGTCTCTTAGATATCTTACAGAGTTGTTGTGGAGACAGATGAAGAGAAAATTCTGGCATAGGACAGGATGAGAATTTTTAATATTCTATTTATATATATAACACCCTTGCATGTTGAGATACAGTGAAGCCCTTACTTCTAGCTTTCTGAAAAATACCATTAATCATCACAGCCCCTCAAGTGTGCTTATTGCTTTCTGGGCTGGTATATCAAAGAGCTCATGAAGTGGTCTGAATCTCACAGCATTTACACTTCATTGTGTCATGTCCAGCTCCATCAGAGATGAACTTGCCTGGGAACATCTTTTAAAGAAATGTGGCATCTTTGCATTGCCAGTTCACTGCAGAGGATTAGCGTGTCAAAACAAGAGTGGTGCTTAGGTGCAGGTGAAAACCAGAGAAAATGCAAGCACAAATGTCTTTGAAATTAAACATTTTCTTCCCCCAAACTTATCAATATAGCCAAAGGCAAATGAAGGAGACTTGATCACATTCAGAAATGTTTCAGTCTTAAATATCAGTCATAAGAGAGGAACCCAGGCAATAACTCAAATTTTAGCAGTGCTACTGGGAACCCAAGTAGATAACAGAACAGTCTATTCTGAATTGAAAATCTATGACTATTAATGAAAACAAACATATCTGCTGTTTCATCATCTATCTTACAAACTATATAAACAGCATGTTAACAAGTAACAGCCAAGTTCCTTCTGGAAAGAGTTTATGCAGTTCACATGGAAACAGAATGAAGGCCATCCATTCAAAGCAGAACTTGTATTTGTTCACAAATATTAACAATGCATTTGTAAAACATTGAGGTTTTCTATGTAAGTATGTAATATGTAATTTTTAATGTGTAATAGTCATGTATTTGTTTTTGAAAAAAAAGTAATGAAATAAGCTTAAAAGACAATCGTGATTATTTGGCAAATGAAATGTGAACTTCAGTGGTTTTAAAGGTGCACAAATATCTAAATAACAATAATGATACAAAAAGACTACGTATAGTGAATAAAAGCGAGAGGTCACATTTATTGCTGAGCTGAACTGTCACGAGATAACTGTAAACTTTCATCACAGCTGTCCTAAATATGGTACCTCTTTGAAACATATCACAAGCCTGGTTCCAGATATTTCTAGTCTATTTCTAGTTTATTTCTCTTTTAACTGTCAGTCTGTTGCAAAACCTGAAAGAACCATCCCTTAAAGTCTCTTTCTTTTACTATTAGATACATAAAGGACAAGTAGCCTGAGGCTCAATATTTTTCAGGCTTTTAAATATTTTTTCCGTAGTGTAGAATGAGCATGTGTCACTTCTGCAGCAATTCAGAAGCAAATGGTCTCAAGTTCAAACTGTGACTTTTTAGATTAAATCTGTCGGATAAAAATTTGTCAAGATGAAATGGAATTCATTTGCCATAGATGTCAATCGAAACTGATAGACATGAAGATTCATTTTAAAAGGAAAAACAAATTCTAGGGAACCAAAAATCCCAAACATGGCAATGTGCAAAGAGAAAGGTCTTTATTTACAGCCCCTACACCTGACTATTTTGTTCAGTGACAGACTATCACGGATTATCCAAAAAGCAATCAGACAGGTGGACTGTTCCTAAATGCTGGTTTTTCTTTTTAAAGTACAACATCAGTCAGCAGAGAGAGAACAGAAACACAGAGCCAAGAACAAAACAACCATTAAGAGCCAGCTATAATACATGAGCATCTCCTCAAATTCATGGCTCTAGTTCTGTGGTCAGTGTTTTGAGCAGCAGTCATGAATTAATAAACATCGATGGCTCCAGCTGCCTCACAACACAGATCTTTCTGCAGTATTTAACTGAGTGAGGAGCTGTGGCAGAGAACATATAATGGTTTCCTATAACTGGGCAGGAGAAAGGACAGCTGTGTTCTTCAGTTAATTAAATGTTAGAGAACAGTGAATAATTTAACATGAAGTATTTGTTTGACAGGTTTGTTCTTTTACCGATTGCCTTCTTGAGAACAGTTATGTCCTCCTAAAATTCACTTTGTTTCAAAGGATGGAAGGACCATGAATAATTCAGCACATTCATTCATTATGTTACTATTGAAATATGAATTATCTTTTCTCAAGTTTGTTGTTGGGTTAAGGCAAATGGAATAAGTATGCAACCTCTTCCCATATAAAAGTTTTTATGCATTAAAATTTTAGGCACAAATGCCTTGAGATATATCGAGCATAGGATTTTAAGTATACATCACTCTGGAATGGAAAACTTTGAAAACAGGAGAGCTACCAAAAATTTACAATCAGCTTGGAAAAATCAGCCATCTATAACAAAAATTATATCTTACAGTGTATAAAATTTTGAAAATTGCCAAGATTATTAAGTATTTTCTCATTTTTTATAGCCTGTGTACCTGCTTATTTTACATTCCCTGCTGGATATCCAGTTTTTCCTTGCTGTTTTGATGTACTTGGCACCATGCAGAAGCTGTGAGTGGAAAATAAATAGCATGTTTTAAAAATGGGCTTTTGTGACTGTAATTCTAAAAAAAAATCATTAGGGCAGGTCAAGTGCTTCTTAATTTGCTCAGTTAACCATATAGCTGTGAGAATAGCTATTCTAATAATATCATAGATACTGTTGTAACCCAGGCCACTGCAAGCTAAATTACATGGCTGAACCTCAGAAAAACATGCAGCTAAAAGGTGCCAGCAGTTCACTGTGCTTATGCCACCAGCTAAAAGTATACTGAGATATGTGCCCATGAAATCTTAGGCAAAGTATTATTTATATTTCCATGCTGACTAGGGTGATGGGTACTGATACACGGTCATTGCACTATCAAAGGTTAAAAATTAAAATGAAAAAAAGTGCATATAAGTACCCAGTCAGCACTTACCTTAACCTATAAGGTTCATAAAAGACTAAGATCATTAAATCAGATGTAGGATAATGAAGTAGGGGACCATAGTCTATTTTGCAGTGACAAATCAAGAGAGAATACTTGAATGAGTGTGCATCCAAGGGCTTCAAAGAAAGGTATAATTAGAAGTGGTAAGGTGAACATAAATATTGTGTACAAGCATCTGACTGACAACAGCGCGAGCCAGCAGGAAGCATCTCGATCTAATTGACCCCTGCCCCTTCTGTCTTTAAAGTGGATTTGGGCCTAATACAGAAGATTTCTGAAAACTTTGACATGGGCTGCTATCACACATTTCAAGGTATTTATATAGCAGAGCCTGCTTGTGCTACCAGCCTTAGAGGGAATGTCATATTTTCCCATCTTAGGTTCCCACTCACAGGGCTTTCATATTGACACAGAATCGGGTTAAAGGCTCAAACTTGACAAGCAAGGATTTCTGAGAGAGATTTTCTAAAACATAAAGGGCATTCAGATACTGGTGGATTTTGGTTATAGTTACACAAATAACCACCCTTTTCGCATACGCAAATCTCTATCTCAGCTGCTTTTTCCTCATGCATTCTCTCTTTCATTCATTAGGAGCAAAATATTAATTTTAAAAATCCAACAACAGCAACAACAAAATAGGTAAGCAAACGATAATGATTTTTTTGTCTCTATTTCACTATAAGCTCACATTATTTGTATTTTTAGCTGTCTTGGTTTTCTCTTTATCCTGCTTTTTCTAGAATGAGAATTGAAGGATAATGAAAACAAAGGTCACTTTGAAAAATGAGAAAATTTGTTGGCTAAGAAGTATTTTGCTGACTTAGAAGCAAGTCAATATATGGTTGGTGAGTCAGACTGAGTAAGTGGTACTTGCATTAGTGGCAGGGATACAGACAACACAGCAGTGAAAGTACTGTAAAGGCTGATGTTTAAACAGAATAAAAAACCTGTAAGGAAAGAAGCATGTGATCTGTGAAGGTAGAAGCTAGGACCTGGGAAAGAGTGGAATGCTCACAATTCTTTTTTCTCTTTCTCTCCTTTGCATGGAAATGTGCTAACAAACCCAGATTGAGAAACAAACCTGGGAACATGAAGACATTTTTTGCTCCCACAATACAGACTTAACTTTCTAGATAGAAAGATAGATAGATAGATAGATAGATGGATAGAGAAATAGAGATGATATAAAGTTATATAAGCAAGAACCGTTCTAATCTTTATAAATATAATACTTAAAAGATCTCACTTTCTTTGCTGGGATTTACAGCTTAAAAAAAATCAGAGTAAAACTCCATACGAAGAATTTACTTCAGTGGTTTTTTGTATGCAAAGCTACTTCTTTCTACATAGTCTTCATTTAGTAAACAATATTAGTCTCCCTTTTAGTATTTTTTTCTATAAAATACTAATATTTACATATATTAATAATATTTCCCATGCAGACCAGTGATCAGCTTCACCAGAGCCCAGATACAATTTGGAAGCTATGTTGACAACTTGCTTGTGACCAACACTTCTCTTGTCTTCCATTAAGTTATTTGGAGAAAAGAAGGGACATGATTAGAGTTCTGTGCTTCAGAGCATTATGCTAGGCCCTTGCATGCAATATGTACAGCATTAAAGGAATTCAGTAAAAACAAAGATATTTCTTTCTTTATGTAAAAACCATATTCATATATTTACTAGTGGCAAAATGTGAAAGCCTAAAAGGCCTCTGTGTGACACTAAGCTTACTGGTGAGATGACTGAGATACAGCAGCCTCAGATTTTGTTACATAAATGAAGTAGACAGATAATGGGTAAAAAAAAGTTAGAAGACAGAAAGGTGTCTCCCATCAGGGAGTTCTGGAATGTACAGCTCGTGACAAACAGGTCTGTGGCTTCCCTAGGTGCTCAGTTGACAGTCAAAGGCTAGAGCAGCTGCTCAGCATATGGCCTGATGCTTCAAGAAGTGCCTGGGAATGAGCCTCCCTGCTTCTTCCGTGTGACCCAGAAAAGGGGGACACCTGGGAGAAAGCTTTGACAGGCAGTAGCCTTCCTGCACATTTACACAAGGGGATGACAGTAGGAACAGTCCAATCAGCTCAACTGTCTCCTGTGCTACTGTCTAAAAGTAACTAGAAGAAAATAGCAACTGAAAGACACCTAAATATAGTAGGTATTTCTGAAGTAGAGCTGTCTGTCCCAAGTCAGAAGAAATAAAATAGCTTATTACTAATATGTGCAACTGAGAAATTATAGTTGAGTCAGGCTGAGAATGGGATTGAACATGGATATAAAAGTACTTTGGGAAGAGGAGTGGGGAGTAGAGTGCTCAAACAGAGAAGGATTGGAATGATGGGACAGAATAATTCATATTCAGAAAGCACTAAGTCCATTCTTCCTGCAGCAGTTCACATCTCTCTATGTGACAGAATGGGCCTAAGTCTTCTCATTCCTGTACTGCCAGACAACATGAAACCCTAGTGGGTTTCTACTAGAAGAAGCAAAAAAGAAGCATAACTTATCTTTTAGTTTTGGGGATAAACTTGAGCTGTATATTGGACAGACCCTCTCCTCATTCATTGACAATGTCAAAGACGAAGATGTCAAATGCCAGTACAAAAGCTAATAAGATTGTAAAACCTTTCTTCCATATCAGGAGAAAAGAAACAGAAGTTGAGAAAAAAGAAAATAAACCCTTTAAAACTGTAACAATGGGTGACCATAACTACTTCTATATAAACCACTCATAAACCATGTCAAAAATGAGGTGTGCAAAAGCAATTTTTCGGTTTTATATGGGTTGAGTAGTTCTGGCAGCTTTAGCAAATTCAAGAAGAAAACCTCATCCTGAGTAACACCTAAGGAGTTTGATTAAAATTTGGATTGGACATGAAGCAGAGTGACAAAGATGTAACAACACTGTAGTACAGAGCAGCTGCTTTAAAATCAGGAAGTGCACACATACTTTCCTCATTTTCCATCTTCATTAGAAATGCTAATTCATCATAGGGAGAGACTGAAGGAGAACCTTCAAGTTAAGGTTACCCAGTGTTTTCCAAAAAATGACAGCCTGAAAGAGACTTTGAAAACTCTCTGAACAAAACAGACTAGCAGATGACCTTTGCATGGCAGCAGGGGAAACTTGAGGAACATTTAAGAGACAAGAGCAAGTAGGTAGAGGGAACTTGTGGGAATGGTGTCAGAGACTTCACAATCATATGGGTTTTTTGAGAAAATGAAAATTCATAGCCAGGACAAGCACTGAACCTCTCTGGAGAGCTGAGGAGAAGTAAATTCTATGGATCTGATAGACTGTTTCTTTTCCCCTGCACTGGCAATTTGTTTTTCTGCAGCTGTATGTCTTCAACCAAGGACAATTCCTGCTGGAGATGAAACCTTTGATAACTTGTGTCTAGATTCTAATTCAGGTGGGAGACCATAACTGTGCTGTGCAGGTTAAATGTGCTCTGCAGAAAAATCTTTGTTCTCCATGTCTGCATCCTGCTTAAGCTCTTGAAGGCTATTAAGAGTATTTGAAAACAGTGATTTATGTGAGTTATACAGATATGACGACCAAGGACAGTAAAGTTCAAAAAGCGCCCTCCCAGCTCAGAAACTAAAATTGTTTCAGTCTATTTTGTCTTATTTTCTAGGTTTTTTTTCCTTTTTGTTTGTAAACTTGCACAGGAATGTCATCATGTCACAACTGCTAAGAGGAAAACAAAATCTTCAAAGTCAATGAGGCTAAAACTGATATTCTAATTATATTTAATATAGTGGGACTCAAAACTAACGAAGAATGCCTTCCTGACTGAAAGCCAGCAGAAAATTAAAATCACCAAATTAAGAATAGAGTGTTCCATTCTTAATGCAGCAAAATTTGGTGATTCAACTGCTGGAATAGCAGAGGGCAAAATAGAAAGCATTTGTAGATAAGAAAGCAAAAGCTAATGGATATTTTCAGTAAGCCTAAAAGCTCTGTTACCACTATAGTGCAAAGGTAATGGTTTCTACCTCTACAGTTCCTTGCAGTGATTGTTTTGCCAATATATAGTATAAAAGAAACAAAGAGTAATAATTGCTTGTCAGCACTGATGAAGCATGACAGGCATCAGCCATGGGAAGGGAGAATGCCACTTCACTGCTGCATCCGATGGTAACAGGCTGCACAGAATTCATACTGTTCACCTATGGAACTGGGTCAGGACTGCAAAGGATAGGACATCTGGAGGTCAGCTTGAGCAAGCTGTTTATGTCTCTCTAGTTAAAATACATGCAGGGACTCTCAACCACTGAGATAATTTAAAATTGAACAGAATGGTGTTCAAATTATATGCTAGTTCTAGGTTCTGCTCACAGATCAGGTCCAAGTGAAGTTCACAAAAGCTGCAACAAAATATTTTTTCCAGGAAAAAACACATGTCTCAGAACCTTACATCACAGAGGGGTATCTAAATATAGTCTAATTATATAAAATGATATGCAGCATACAGATTGAAATTGTGTAGTGGAGGCAAAGAAGGAAGGAGTCATGAGATGAAGCCTCATTATAAAAAAGGATGCACAGTGGAAAATAAATCATAGTTTATAAACATCCTTTGTTAACTAAGTGAAATCATAACAAAGCAGAAAAAGAAAAGCTTATAATGTTATTACTCATTTTCTAGCTATCATTTGAATCAAGCCTCTCAAGTATGGATTCTTAAGGATTGATTTCTTTTGGAAGTCTCAAAGACTTGTTTTTGGAGGGTTTTTTAGTATGTTTGTGTTTCCATAATAATAAGTCTCTTAACCTTTCAAAACTGTTTGAATAAAAATTTCAAAAGGTACTGTGATCTTAGGAACTCGACCTGGATGACCTTACAAAAGTCAGACTGTCAAAAGCTGGACTCTTTAAATCTGAAATTCAGGAGTCAATTAGACCTCAAGATCCTCTCACTCTTTAAGTAATAGTCTACCCTAAGAAGAGACAAAGCAACATCTTATACAGTAAAACATATAGGAGACAAGTAATCCAAGTTCTACCTGGATATTTAGGCCATACTGTTAATTGCTAGTTAGATTTATTTAGGGAAATGCCAAACAAACAACCTCCCCCAAACCTTTAAATATTACATTTTAAATATCTGCAAATACATTATTAACTTTGAAAATATTCCTATTTTTATCACAAATTTTTAAGGCTAATTGTCTTCTAATTTGGGTCTGTAGACCCATTTTACTGTAAAAATTCTGGAGTTTTTTCCTGCAGTATGAGCAAATATTTCCCCGAGGAAATATCTCAAAAGTTCAGTAAGTTTATCAGAGGCAGGACTCTCCTATTTTACTTTTAAGAAATGTGTTTACCAATGCAAATAGTAAAATGTACCACCGAACAAAATTCATAATACAATTACAGAAAACAAACAGCAGTTTTACACAGCAGGTTTTCTGTAAAGAAAGAAAAAAGTTACACAATTTTATATTTAAATTCCTGAGCAAGAATATCTGCAGCTAATCAGCTTTATTCCCCTGACAAGTATTTTGCTACAGACCATAGAATTGCTCTAGAGAGGTTCACAGATGCAGACTAGATATCTCAGGGGAATAATACAAGAATACCAATACTTGCACCCCTAAATCAACAGCAGAACACTATGCAAGAAAGAAATAGATTATATTCTGAAAGCAGTGTAATGTCTGTCTTTAATTCATCACTAGAGTCCATGAAAATATTTTAAAAGAACCTTTTAATCTGATGTGCGTCCAAGGCCAGTGTTAGTAGTGCTTGAATTCTTTTATCATGTGTCATTCATCCAGTCATCATTATTACTTCATAACAGCTTCAGATTCACAAATGTAAGGAACTTAGAAGATGAAATATCAGCCCAGAAAATTTCCCTCCCAGCAAGAGTTCTGACAAATTAATGGATTAGTGAGGGGAAATTTACATCAGATTCCCTTAAACAACAGAGCATCCGTAGATGTCTTCAGTTCCCAAGGCTATCAAGTCAACAGCTTTCATCATTTTAATACCTTACTAAAAAACTCATAAGACAGAGTACATTCTCAGGAAATCTAGATTCATGCAAATCAATGAAAGATAAATCAATGAGCCAAATAACATAATAAACTACCAAGAGAACAGCACTATCTGAACACATAAAAGAATAAACCCTCAACACTTTATGCCATACAAACCTTTTGGTGAGTTGAGCTTTTTAACTGCTATCTAACTAGAGAGTTTTCTTTTAAGATGTACATATATTTGCTTTCTGTCGCTGAGTAGTCTATTTATAATCAATGTTTGACTTTTCTGGGATTAAATTTTAAGAACAGTACTTTGAAAATATATGTCCTTCACTGTAAGATTTACAACAAGGAATACTTGGGATTCATTTAATTAGATGATTCTGGCAAACAGAGATGTAGGTATGTCTTTCAAATTTTTTTTCTTACTTATTTCTCTGTATTACCTCATTTTGTGGATAAGGATGAATGGTTGTTAACATTAAAGGAAAAGAAAATAGCAGCACTCTATTCCCATTTTTACTGCCAGTCACTATGTCCTTCTAAAATGCAGATTTTTTTTCTTTGTTACCATAATCTCTATAGAAGATATAATGCAGACAGAATAATTACAGTGTAAGATGAGGAAAGTGTGTCCTTTTTAGTTAACATCTTGAGGGGACACATTTTCTCCCTCTTATTTTTGAGCAATATATGTAGCTTTATCACATTTGCTGCAGGCAGTTCCCAGAGGACTTTCAGAAGAACTCTTCCTCCTGTAAATAGGCCAATTCGCTTGCAAGTAAGTATTCTAGAAAAGAGTAAATATATAAAACTTAAAGGTGGCTGTTACCATGCTCTGGTTGCACCTTGCACTTCACACCTTGTCTACACTAAGGATGTTTTAGTGGAAGTTTCACACCTTGACTAGAAAACCTAGTTTGACTTCTGTCAGCATTTTAGCACCACATTGATTAGACTTGCACACACGGTTCTTGAATCACTGACAGAATATGGTGCCACAGATATCTTCTACGTCCAAACAGTGAAATCAAATTAACATTAGGAAGAAGAATTTCTAAACTTTCTAACTGAAAAAAAAATTACAATAGCTCCTCCAGAATTTATATACAATTTATACAATGTATGTGTTTTATATACATACATGCTTGTTCATTCAGTTCAATATTTCTGAAGGATGTAACCCTTTGCTTTGTTTTTAGGTAAATTGGGTGCATTACAAAGCAATTCAGTGAGCACTGACCCTTTATTTTCTTTCTTAAGTCAGGATTATCTCAGAGGATTGTGTAGTGCAATGAGTAAGGAGACTGGGAGGGGAAGAAAAAAAATAAGCTGACGAGAATGCATGACACTATGGGGAGAATATTTTAGTTGAAAGTAAACAACTTGATACCATTTAATTGTATGACTCCATATCATTCTGTTTGTATCACCACCCTCAAAAGTACTACCAGGAACTAAAAGTTTTCTGTGAGACCTTACAGTCATATGCATTTGACTTACACCCTTCATTTTTTAGGGTGCTCAGATGCTTAGCTGGGGCACTCTTAATGTGATCCACAGGCTTCACTATCTCCTGTGACCATGGCTCAAATTATCCACTGGGTCTGTCAGGGTGAATAAGCACTGTTATCAGAAAAGGTTGTGGCTCTCTTCTATTAGTAAGGAAATGCTTCATCTGGTTATATCAAATGTTAATACCATGAAAGCTATTGCAACTCAAACCCTAAGGCAGGCTTGTCCAGTACTGTGGGAAAACATTGAAATAGAAAGAAAGTTTTATTAAATTGCTGTCCATCAGATATACCTACATACACTTTAATCATACCTTGGGTTGCAGTCTGCAGCCCAATTTCAGAGTTACTTTTCAAGGGTACTCTAAAAGCATCCTCTCTAATGACTCTGGCCCTCTGAGACACCCGTCCTGACACTTTCTCACAAACAGAAAGAAAGCATTAGTGACGTGGCATGTACTTGCTAAATCTGCTGGCTAAATCTGCCCATTAGAAGAGCACAATTGGTACTTCAAGCTTCATCACCAGATGCTGCAACAGATTTGAACTCTAGAAAGTGAACTTCCCCCTATCCTAAATGTTCTCAGCAGAGGAAGCCGCTGGAGTATCCTGGAGGCAGAAGCAGACTCTCATGAGTAACTCTTCTGAACAATGCACAAGAGGCAGCCACAGCAGCACCCTCCTGCCCATGGGAGTCCACAGGAGATGCCTTTGCACACTCCACATTTTGAGATTTCATGCCTGCATAATACAAGATGGCTTTTGAGCAGTTTTGGACATGGATGAGCCCAGGGACTGAATCCAGTCAGTATGTAAAAGGGTAAAGGAGCTTTCACAGCAAGGCACAAATATTGTGATGGCACAAGTCCCTGTGATACTGAAAATATGTAGGATATTGATGTCAGCAATACTATTGATCAGTTTTAGGAGGACATGCCAAGGGTTCAAGGTCAGATTGCCACCAAGAAAAGTAGTGACCAATATAAATCACAGTCAAGTCAGATTTCCTAGTTAATAGTATTAGTATCTGACATTCCTCATCAAAAAAGCTACTCATTAGCTGTATGTTTGCAGTACATGCTCCACATCCATGGGACCTTGTGGTGGGCACAAGTGAATTGATTCTGCCTGTGTCCAGAACCAAGGGGAAAAAACCCCATCCCTTAAGTGACCTGTGTCTGTGCATTACACATTGTGTGCTAATCATCTCACCTCTCAACTGCTTTCACTAGCTCAGCACTGTAGTAATGACCTCATTGTCTCATTCAGCTCGGGGTACAGAGAGGACAGGTTTGCACCTACCTAGAGTGTACAATGTAAGTGCTGTGTAGGAGGACTCTATAAAAAGAATTATTTAATATCCCTCATGTGGACCAGATTTCACTCCTGGAACAACAAAGAGCTTAAGGATAAGACTATCCCCTAACTCAAGTAGTGGAAGAGAAATAAGAATGTGCTGGGAGGGACGGAGAGTAGCAGCTATATCACTGATTGATTGGTGTGGGAGGGGCTCCCATACAAAACTGACTTTGATCTATCTTTTAATCTAGCAGCACAACAACAAATCTTAAGGCAATCAATTCTAATGGTATTAATAGTCTCATTCAAAGTATTCACTTTCTCTCTTAATTTAGGAGGCTGGTTCCATATTTCCTTGGCAGATTTGTCAAATAAATATTGCTGGTTTTTGGAGAGCAGCTTTCCTTACTGCTCCATTTCCTAAACATGCTTGCTTCTTTAAAGAGTGTTATAATTTCCTCCCAGGACTGAATAATTAATAATTCATTCATTTTCTGCTTGTTGTGATAATCTTTCTTCTTTTTATAAATCATTTCCATGTTGGCTTGGTTTTCCTTTTAGAGAACTACAGGCAGATTTAACATATCTTAATCCAACATAAGCTCTGATCAATTTAGATAATCTTTGTCACTCCTGAGTCATGACTGGACACAGGTCAGGACTCTTCATTCTAGTAATTGCCCTTCCTTCATCTATAATTTTCTCTCTTGAACAAACCATCAGTTTGACTTTTTTTCCATTTTTCCATTCATTTCAGAAGTCACTCAATGGCCATGGGAATCAATGGGAGATTTTACTGTGAGAACAATAAACAGAATAAGCACTATGCAAAATTTTTATCACTTTCAAGAGTATTGAACAGGGTGAGAGGAGCAAATGGAGCAGGGCTGGAATGAACTGCTTCAAGACAGAAAGCAATAACTGTGAGCAGCAAGCTCACAGAGCACATAGCCCTGCAAGCATATGATCATCTTCCACGGCTGCTTAAGTCTCTGGAATAAGTAAATAAATAAAAAATACATGAACAGAAGCCAAATTGCAGTATTCCTATAACCAATTGCCATGAAGCAGTGCAGTAATTTTTTTTTCCATTTTAATTTGGTTTTAACTAAAATATGAACATAAATATATGTAAACACCATATGTAAACCCCATATATCCCTGCTATTAAGGGATTACATTTTCATTTAAAGGAATACAGTTAAGGGAATGCAATTAAGTAAATATATCTTCAGTTTAAAAGAACTTGCTAATTTCAGAAAATTATAACACTTTGAGAATAGATGTCTCTGCTGGAAGTTGGAAGATAAAGTCTGATTTCTCTCTCTTTCTTCATATAGTTTTCCAGAAGGATTTGTAATTGACCACTTCCATCTCAAGTTTGGTGCATTTTTCTTCTGAAACAGTGGGACAGCCCTTACACACTCACAGTGGGAGTTCCTGCAGGACAGGCCATGCTGGCTGGTTGTCAATAGATTTGGGAATGTTAACCATAACATCTGTCTCTCAGACATCTATATTTCATCTATACATTTGGGATTTATCTTATATCATTTAAAACTTCTAAGAAGCTGGTCTCCACCCAAACACCCAAACAGGCTTGTAATGTCTGTCTATTTCAGACAGAGCCTAGCCATTTAGAGCTCAGCTTCAGAACTTTAGAACTCACCTGGTCAAGTGTGACCATCTGTGTGAAACTCCACTGTGCAGGCATGGCCCAGCCAACTTTCACCCATAAATGTCAACATTAATCTGTGTGTATGGCTTACCAAAAAAGACTCCTAAAATATCTTCACCTCAGTGGTAAAATTAAAAATGCATAACTTAGTAATATTTTTGTCTCAGCCTTTGCATAGCCATATCAGCCTCTATGCAATTGCTGCATACACAGAAATTGTGCACATGGTTCTGAGTGCAAGTCTTTACACAACATTGTCTAAAAGAAAAGTCTAAAATTCACTACAGGAAGTGATTCAGATCACTAAGCATAGGCACCTAGTACCATTTTAGGTGACTAAATGGTCTGATAAACCCACAATTAAACTTTACGCTGACAGATAAAGATGCAAGACCTGGACTACCCTGTTGAATTCAAGTGTGACAGCATAGGGCGTACCATTAAGTGCTCATTGTAATGTCCTGAATCACATCCTTACAACCAGATCAAATTAATCTTGAGCTTACAAACTAGACCTGAATACTAGGCAGTGAACTGCATTAGTCATTAAGTGAGAAAGTAATTCATTTCCCTAAAAGCATTATATCTGTATGCCCTACATATTTTCAAAAGAGCTCCCTTACCCATCTTAATAAGGAGATTTCAAGCACAGATCTCATATGCACATCCTGTCACTACTTGTATGTAATTTAGTAGCACAAGAAAGTGCTCATCATGATCCTGGAGTCTTATGTTGTACTCAGTAAAGCATAAAGGACAGAAGCAGAATTTCCCAAAGACCTTAGAATGTAAACACAAGTTTCTCCCAGGAATCTTTTGGACTAGCAGTCTCTTTCTTTTATCGCTTTCTGTTAAGAAAAGACATGGAGAGAGCTGAGAGAATTCATATTACACTGGGAGAGAAACAGAAGATGGTAGAGCTTAAAAAATGCAGAAGAGAAAAGCTTAGGGGGAGATAAAAAAGGAAAATTAAAATAAAAGAGAAATATAGGCACAACCTCCTAATAGGAAAGAACAGCAGAAATCCTTTTATAATGAAGCCATCCCCAAGGAAAACAGAAGAGAAACATTTTCTTGAGAATGTCAGGACAAAAAATAACATTCTTTTCTCTAAAATGTTGCGGGGAGGGAAATTCCTCTGCCATAATTTAGTGAATGTATGAAAATGGAAATAACCCTATCAAAAACTCATCAGTAGCACAGAGATCTTATGGAAATTCATTGTAGAACTTACTCTGGAAGAAGATGCACTTCCTGATAGAGCATAATTATGCAAGAGTTTCACTGCAAATTATATGACAGTTGTCATATATAAAAATGAAACACAACATAGAATATCTCAGCATTAATCCCACAGGCTGATAATTTCAATGTTTGCTTTTAAAATCCAGGTATGGTATATCTGTGTGCACACTTAATAGCACCATACTAAAAAATGCTATAACCAAAGTTTACCAGCAGTGAATAAGCCATGCATAATCACCATGTTGAGCACTTAATGCCTTTTTTAGAATCTGAATTTCAGAGTACAGCTGTATAACACATAAATGTGAGATACAAAGACAAATTACAGAGTAACTGTGGTGCACCTATAGGATACTGAATGAGCCAGTCAAAAGGATGTAAGTGCTGTGACTCCTCAACACTGTGTTGGACAGTGTATGTTAGAAGTCACCTCGTTAGTTCCCCAATAATTGAGAGACAGGTACATAAAGATCTAAAGTGGAAGAAGCAATGAGGATACTTAGAGAAACAAACATCCATCCACTGAGTCTTGGGGAAGGATTCAAACACCTCAAGAAGTCAGTGAAGTGTGGATGATGAACCTCTCACATAATACCTTGAAGGTAACATGTGCTCTTGGAGATAGTGAAGAAGATGATGAGAATTATTTGTTTTGCTAGTGGCTTATAGAAATACAGATATTTAACAAATAACACAAGAGCAGGCAAATAACACAAGACGAGACAACCCAAAAGAGTAAGCCCACAGCTGGCTGGGGTCTACACTTGTGTGTCTGGAAAGAAACCTCAGCCATATGTGAAAAGGAATGAGTGGCAGTGCTGCCCATTTGTGCAAGGCATTGCGCTCTCCCCACTACTTAGTTTTTTCCCTAGCCTTTATTTTTTTTTACTGTTTTGAAGACAAATTGATTGGGATATTAATGTGCTAATCTTTCATCTGTAGGAATCTCTTTAGTGTCTAACATAATTGCTAAAATGTCAAAAGTGTTAAAAAATCAACAAATGCCAGCAATCCTAGCAGAAGCCCTCATAAACCCCATTTAAACCCCTTCTGCTTCTTAATCTCCACATTCTTTCACCCATTTAGTCTGACAAAATACAGAACATGGCTTCACATGCCCCCCATGTTGCTAACCCCACCTGGCCAGAGACCAGGACCCCTTGGATGCAAAAACTACAGAAACAAATGTATGTGGTGGCCACAACACTTCACACTTTTCAATATTTATAGTGTGTCAGTCAGTGTTCCCCAGCATAAGAAGTTCTCATTGGTTCCTGATGAAACCTAAAGTATGAGCTGTCACTGTATGACTTTCCTGACAACATTAGAAAAAACCTAAGTAGCAAAAATGCTGTATGATTATGACTCTACAATGATATAAAAAGGAGAGAAAGACTTGGTCATCAAGTTGAAAGGCTTTTTCTTAGATATCTACAAGTAGGTTGCAGGAACCATGTTAAAATTTATAACCTTGCAATCTCACCCTATTTCTCTTCCCCTTCTCTTCCAGCTAAAGAATATATGGTTAAAGTCTCTTCCATTTGTTTCAATCATATCTGATAATTATGCCTTTTTATTCATGTGTTATCAACACCTATGAGTTCTGGTTACAGACAGAGAATTTGTGGTCACAGACAATGCACACAGATCAGAAAGATATTTCTACTTTACCTTTATTCCACACAGCTTTGGCAAGCAATTTACTAGACAATAAACTGTAGTCATTTTTTTCTGTGAGCGCAGAGATTGGTATATTTTGACTGAGAAACTGGAATTGTTGTAGGCTGAGATTGAAAATCATTTCTATAATATTGATTCAAGTGGGCAGCTAAGTCCACCAAGGCAGGACAGAAAAGTACTTTATGACTCTTTTCTTAATAGGAAGAAAGAGCTGCAAATTTTCAAAATACCTCACCTGCCATCTCCTACATTTCCATTCTAATACCCCCTCCCACCTTGAGCTAGAGATGGCATCCTGGAAGCAATGAGCTGCTCACAGGAGCCATCCTTTCCCATGAGAGCAAACAATGACTCCTGGAAGAGAAGGTGGACAGGAAAGTCTGTGCAAGTGGTAGGATCTGCAGTCTAAATTACATCCTGACAGCAGAGGGCCAGACCTTTCAGGTGTAAGACAAAAATTACAACTTTGCATGCACAACAGGTTCTTATCCTTTGAAATGCAGAGTTAATAGGCATGGTATTATATATGAAAAAGTTTGTTAATTTATTTCCCTAGAGTTATAGTAATGCTGGGAAAATTTACAAAGCCTGGGAGCTGTGGGCAGCTGTAGTGACTGCAAACACTCTACAACAAGATATGACCTTACCCCTCCTCGGCCCCTGCCTGTACAGAGGATGGCTGTCACTCTGACCACTCTGCTTTGGCATTTCTCTTGCAGCTTTTGACATTTTATTTGGACACAGAGATAAGGTTGTAACAGGAGAACAATGGAAGCAGTGGCACCACAGAGCAGTTTCCCTCCCTCCACCTCCAGCTTCTCATCTTCCCCCAGCAATGCACAAACAAATAATGCAGCTGGCAGCCTTTAACAGCCTGGGAGCTGTTTGGGATTCACACTTTCATTCAGGACACTGCCATGGGATGATTCGTGTTTATCTGAGCCACTGGAATAGTCAAAACAAGGACCAGTGGAGTTTTTTTTTTTATAACAGCAGATCACTGGAGAACTTAGTACTTTTTCTGGACTATATTCCACAGAACAGAATCCAGTGAAAAATATAAATGTTAAAATAGAACAAGCAAGATTTATACCCATCCAGTGCTGCAAACCCTCCATTAGTGGTATTTAAGATCTAGTCAGTCTTAGAGTTCAGAAGGCAAAAACTTCCTCAGAAGGGTCAAAGCTGTTATTTTTGAGGGGAGAACAAACATTTTAAACTACAGTGGAAAGAAATGGAAAAGCAGATTTATCTCTTTATGTAAGTTTATAATAATTCATATGCTTTGTAACAGGCATTCTGAGTTTCTTTCATTGTTTGAAAATTGAGCATTTGGTAATTTTTCTTGAAAAAAAGATAAATCTCATAAAAATGTCAAACAAAAACTAAGTTCAAATATTTTCAGACTCTTCATCGTTTCTTTTACCTGGAACCCAGGTTTCCTCTCCTTTAAAGTACTTAACAAGCCATTAATGCAGTCAACATTTTTATATAATTTAAAATATTATTTTGTCTTTCTTTTTTTGTTGTTTTTTGTTCATTTGGTTGGTTTGGTTTTTTATTTTGCTTTCTAGGACTTTGACATATATGAATAACTTTTGTAGTTTCTAGCCAAAATGCTGGAAGTTTATGGTTTTTTGAAGGTTTTGTTCTGAATCATGGTTTCTGACAATTTCATAACTCCAGGAGACCATCTTCTATAATAATGAATAAAATACATAATGCAATTGCAATATTGTCTGACTTTCTTTAATCTGGTTATAACAGCTGGTGAAAGAAAATCTAAACACCTGTAAATAAAACAAAAATTTTGCAGATGAGAGATTCTGCTTTCAACAAAAACCACACATGTTTCCAGACAAAGATTTTCTTTTGAAATTTTGTTTCTCATTTAATCTGAAAATGCTATGGAAATCTTTAATTGATAGGAAAGTTGTGAGATCTTCTGATATATCTTTCCCCCATTGCTTAATCACCTTCTCTGTGTAAAGATGCTTATTTTATTTCTCCTTTGCAGTTGTCTGATTTCAGCTTCCAGCTTTTATGCCTTGTAACGCCTTTGTCTTCTCAATTAAAGAGCACTTCAGTAGCCAGTGTTTTCTCCCTGTGAAGTTACTCCATCTACATTATAACCAAGTCACCTCTCAATCTTCTTTAATTTAAAGGAGTGTGAGGGATGAAAGACCTAGCAGGCTATGAACTCTGGAGGGGTACCAGAATGGAAAACCCGGTGTTCATTCTGGGACCCATCATTCACCCTCGGGCAACCCAGCTTATCTGCCCCCATGTTTTCTTACTTACAGATTTTTCTTGGTTGTTTAAATTGCAAAGCTTTTGAGTGCTTCTGTAGCACAACAGATTAGAGACCTTTTTCAAATCTTTATTTGTGCAATAAAAACAGTTAAACCATCGTACAAAGGGGTGTGTCTGTTGTAGGTCATTTACACTTATATTGTTGATAACTGTTCTTACACTTTTCTCTAAAGCTTTTCTTTGTTTGCTTGTCTGTTTTCTAAACGAAGCACTGATTTAAAAGATACTAGGATCTTTGGATCAACTGCTGACCTGATTTCAGAAAATGTAGGATCTAGTTAATATCCTTGTGTGGGTTTTGTGAACAGCCAGGTAACTAACACAGGAAATTCTGTCCTTTTGCGGTATTAGTTACTCCATTTTAATTAAGCATAGGCAAGAGGTCCTACCTTATACAAAAAGCTTACTTAATAATATCAGCAAAAAATGTGTACTTCATACATTGCTTTTGTACATATTTCTTCAGTAATTAAAGGCCCTAAGTAACCGAGGCAAAAGTAAAAGGCATCATTTAATGACATCTGAACTCCACTCTGTGTTGCTTATAGGTTTTAATGCAGGTTGAGTTAGTTAAACTTGGAGTAAAGGGTAAAATCAAACCCAGGGCAAAGTGAAAGATTTTTGAAAGTGAGAATTTCCACAGGTATAACAGCAGACAGGACAGAGCAATTCTGGAAATACTTCAAAAAGACAAAATAGCATGGTAGGATGAAATAGGTAACCCATGGCAGATAATTTGTGACAGATAACATTCCCTCTGGCCACACAATTCTGCCTGCATCCTATGGACACCATCAGTGCCAGCTAAACTATAAACACTGCTTCAGTAAAAGAGACCAAACCAAAGGAATAAGAACATAGTATATTACTTTCATCAAGGTATTCACTTTTTATTGAATTCTGCAAACATGACTGGAAGGAATACTAAAAAGTCCCTGCTCATGTACAACAATAAAAAGAACTGATGAGGCATAATAAATAAATAATTGTTTTTATTACTTTTTTCACTGAATTCATATGGGAAAAGTTGGAAGTAGAAAAAATTAAATTTTGAACACTAAGTCAGGAAATTTTGAAACACCACAGGAGTTCTTTATCTTCATGCTGAGCCACCTTAGATATGACAACAATGAATTTTAGCATAAGCTCTAATTTAGAAATGTACTTTTTTAATGCAGAGACTCTATGAAAATTGTGGGATCAGAATTAAATTAACATTTAGACAGGTACATGAGTGTACTAAGAAATGCACTTTTATGAATTTCAGTTAATTACTTCTTACCCATCCCAAGAAATGAACAGGATTAGGGTTTATTCTGTCTCAGTCTACTCCGGAGGTCCTCCAAAATTAATGAAGCTGAATATGAAGCATCACAGGAAAAGAGGAAGCTAAAGTGCTAAAGTGTTGTAGAAGACATAACAAACTGATAAGGACATTGCAAGGAAGTTTGCTTTCAGTAGTTATGTCAGATGAGTTTACTTCATAATTCTGTATAGCAAATTCCACTTCAACCTAATCAATAAATACAGAGAAAGGCAGGGAAGAAAGGTCTGAGATGAAGGTTCATTAAAGTGACACTCCATCTCATTTTGAAGAATTAGGTCATCATGGGTCACCTTGGTGCCAGCACCTTATTTACACTGTCCCTTTTACGCCTTTGGGCGGAAGCCTGAAACTAAAATAGGTGGGCTGATATTTCCTCACAAAACCCATTCCAAGGTTGAATTCCTGCAACTGTGCAAGACACAAATTGATTCCTATGATAAAACTGAAAAGATGGTAAACCTACCCAGGTATGTTGACCCTGTTGAATCCAGGGATAACTGCTGGTGGCATGAACTTATCGTCCCTTCTAGTCTCTGGGCTAAACCTAGCTATCTGCCTTCTTATTTTATGCTGGCTCTTTCCAGCTCTAACATTTACACTGTGGCTCTCATGGCTTGAACCTTAACTTTAGGGATGGCCCATATTAACCCTGAAGAGATCTGAATTGCCATTTGGGAGCAGTCCTTGTGTGAGCTAAGTGCCTTTTGGACATGTCTGCCTCTACTAGCCTCTACCCCCTCAAATTTCAAACCAGAGGCAGTTTCCACAGCCAGAGATCATAAACTGAGCACAGTTCATGCTGGCTGATGCTGCTGGTTGATCCTGCTCACTATCCAGTTTGGCCTGGTTTGGCTCTTGGTCCCTCTTGCCTTGTATGTGAATATGTCATATAGGCATGTAGAGGAATAGGAGTAAAAATTCATATCCATATGTCTGTAGGTGTATGCACGATGTACACAAGTATACAAATAAACACCAGAATACACAAAAATATGAATATATATATAAATATAAATAAATATATATATATGTTTATGTTCAGCTATGCTGGTAACAAATAGCACTGTTAAATTGTCATCTGGGAAAACACATGTGATATCTGTCCATGTCAGTGTTAGTTTCTGCTATATCCAGAGCTCAAACACATAAACCTCTCCTAGTCCCACCCCTCAAAATAATCTTGTAGTAGTCCTTTCTGGTACAATAACCTGTGTATGTTTTTCTTTCTTACTAGAACTCTGACAAGAATATTAAAAAATATATAGCAACCAAACAAAAAACCCCAACAATACATCAAGACGTGCATGGGCTCTTGGAAACTTGGTTTGAGTTTTGTTTTTGCAATCAGCAAATCTGATGTGATTCTGAAAGTACCTAAAATGTTCATTATGTATCGAGAACATAGAAAGGGTCTTTAACTGATGCCCTGGATGGCTTAAAATTGCACTGGCGCCTTCCTGCCTGCTTCAGTATCTTAAACTAGGCATGAATCACAAGTAATTGCCCAGTCTAATCAAATTCTTCCCGAATATATGTTACATAGAGTTACAGAAGATGTGCTATATCTCGAAAAACGGAAATATTTCAAGGTCTAATCAGATCACTCTAAGTAGAAAAGCAGTGATCACTAACACCAAATGAAATTAGATTGTGAAAAGTACAGAGCAGGTTATTGGATAAGGCCCAAATGATCACTAGTATAAATTATTGATCACTACTTGTGAATTCCACTGTATGACTGATGTCTCTGGTGTTTCTACGTGTGGCTCAATTGTTACGTGATCTAAGAACAGATCAGTGAGATACAAATCCTGATTCGTCATTCTTTAATTTCAGTTTTGGCAACATATGCAATGCTATTGAGTTCAATGGCAAATAAGCAGAGGTAGTGAATAAAGCTATAATGATCAATAAGAAAATTGACAACTATCTTAAGTTCCAGTACGAAGATTCCAGTGCTGCAGGACTGAGCTGAGGAAGAATGCTGCAGAAGAAACAGATAGAGAAAATGCTATGTGATTTCAAAGAACATATCTAGTTAGAAGCTGTCTTTTTCACTGCCATAGGTACCTAGAGAGCCAAAACAACAGGGTGTGCATGTCCATGTTTGTAAATAAGGAAGACAGGAATAAGAGCAAGGATATTAGCAGCAGTTGGCTAAGAAATCCCTTTGTTATGAAGGGTAACATCCTGCCTGTTTCTTGGAAGGCTTTCAGACACAACCAAGAAAGATTCAGTTTACAAACAGCAGAAAAAGCCTCAAAGGGTCCAAATTCACAGATATCTGGAAACAGAGATTCCAAGCCCAGCAGCTCATGGAGGTTTACCGACTCCACAGAAATAAATATGGACAGCATTAAGCAGATACGTAAAAGGAAGGGAAAAACCACAGAATGACTCACAAAATACAGATCATTGGACTGATTTGCCTTCAGAGGATCACTGAAAATCTGTATCTTTCACTTGCTGCAATTTATACTTCATGCTGCCTAGTCTTCTGAGCCAGGTGCACACACTAGGTTTTTGGCTCACTTAACACTTAACTTTCCTGTGGTTTTCAAGATTCTCCTCCTGACTATTCCATCATATTCCTGTGAAACATTAAAAAAAAAAAATCCATATTTCTTATGCAAGACCTCTACTGTCTCTCTAGAGTGTATGGGACAGACCATTTTTGTATGAAATCCAAAAAGGGAGTGGAAAAGAAATGGGAAAAATGAGAAAAAAATCCAGTTGCTCTGAATTGCTTTGTTGCAGTCAAAACTAAGAAGTTCAAGTACTGTGAAGAGTACAAAGGATGTCTTTTGGTTTTCATACAGAAGTGTACTCCTCAAAGATTTCCAGCTCAATATTCAAATAAAAAGCATTCAAGAGAACTATGAGTTCACCTTCTGCTCAACACCATGCACTGTATGTCAAACATATTATTTAGGTCAAAAGTATAATTTTCATTTGATCCCTTAGTCTGAATGTTCATATCTGACTGGTTTTTTGGAGTGGAACAAAATTTGACATTGAAACAAGAGTTAATGCACACTAACTGTCTACTTTTTTTTTTTTTTTTTTTTTTTTTTCAAAACAAGTTTCTGGATCAATTGAAACCAGGTGGTTTGGGAATTTGCTATCAATTCAGATTGCACAGGTATGAAATCAATAGAGCTGTTGAAATTAATTGTGCCATTCTAAAGAATGTGACCTCCTAACCAACCAACATTTAAATTATCACTCCTGGGCTCAGTATAAATTTTTTTTGGCTTTAAACAGTAATTTGAGCAAATACTCATTCATTAGCATGTCAGATTTTTTAGATATGGCTTATTGATTTTCAAATAAATGAAGGATGGTTTGGAAAATGCAGCAGAAACTATTTATTAAGAGCTCTAATTTAAATTCACAGAAGTGTTAACAAAAATTTCTAAATATAAAACCTCTAGCGTACAAAACATTGAGATCAGTTAAGGAAGGGCATCATTTTTGCAAGTACATTATGATTTTCTGCATCCATCTGATCTTCCTAGTGTATGAGCAAGTGTCAGAAGAAGTCAGAAAGAGCATATAAGAACATATCTACTGATGCAGCCAAGAATGCTTTTAAAATTCTTAAAAATCAAGAGCAAAGAATAAACCTGTAGAAATCTAATTGACCCCATGAAAAGAAAAAGCAAGGTCAGGAAAAATACATTGAGAAGCATCTACTTCAGAACAGTTCATCACCACTCAGAAGTAAACAGTTTTCTAGTCATTATTGTTCTCTTAAGATTTATTTTGTAATGTCAGTTCTAGACCAAGGCAAAGAGCTTCAGTCCATTTAAAAATTAATTTCCTATTGTATTCACCTTTTCAGCAATCCTGTTTTCTGGCACAAATGCAGAAGTGCATTTCAAGTATACACAGAAATAGGATTTTTGATTCACCCATGCAAATACTCACCCTGAAAGAGCATGCACGTTCATCCAGTCCAGAAATAGAAATTATATCATGTGGGTTTCTGACCAACTACAATTGAGCAACACAATTACAAACTTTGGCTGTTCACATATCAACTACTCACAGAAAATTGTTTATGAATAATGCCTTCAGGCAATAAATACTGAAAAATGGCAACCAGAGTCCACTCAAGAAACAAGGAATCCTAATCAGAACACAGCTATTTTAGAGAACACATACACACACAAAAAAAGATGAAGTTATATAAATTATAGATTTCAAACTACTTCTGGGGTGGAAACCATTTGTTATTATTTTAGATATGGTGGTTCTAAGTGCAAAATTAATTCTTTCCAGTTATCCAAAAGAAGAAAATCAAGGCAGCATTACTGACTCTTCCTTTACTTACATGGGAATGTTTTGCAGTATTAAGCCACAGCATAATAAGCTGCAGAGAAGCAATAGTGGATGAATTTCTGGACTTATATAAATTCTAAGTGTTATACTCCTTTAAGGTATATTTTGACTGTTCTTTTAATTTTTATCTTCACTTGAAAATATTTTTTTCTTCTTTTTTCTTCTTGCAGGTACATATACTCTACTGTAACACCATAATATTCAATTTTTCATGTGTTTCTTTAAGTTGTGCAATAAAAGAAGTCCACACTGGCTGTATTGCCCTTCAGAAAGTCAGGCTGTACAGACAGATTATCAGTAGGTTATTTTCTGCTGCTTGACAGTAGCAGCTGCATTGTGGGATTTTTTAAAATTTTTTATTCAGACATTTGGAATTGTTTGTTTCTGTTGGTAATGAGTCAGTGTTCCTAACTAATAAGTACTTGAAATTTTCTTATTTCAGAAAAGTGACAGCATAGCACCAAAGATGCTGTCACTGACTGCATTTTTCTGCAACCTCTGTGACATATCTCAAGTAAAGAAACAGAACATTTATTTCCCTCTTCCCTCACTTGGAAGAGAGACTGTGGTGCATTCAAACCATTTTAACTCTCTAGTATCTGACAGCAGAAGAGAATCAAACAGAAAACACCAAAAAACAGTAAGTCTGGAAGGATGAGTCAGGTAGGCAGGAAGAACAAATCAGAGATCCACCACCCTCTCCACGAGTAAGGGAGAGGGATTAACAATCTCAGAGACTCGAAGAAAGATGTCTGGAGCTCTTAGGAAGAAAGGATTGCTGGATCCAGCCCAAACAATGGTGCTCCATATGAGCACAGCAGGACATTGCTCTAAACTGATTAAACTGGATTATTTTTATTAACAAATAAACTCCAGGAAGAATAAACAGCCCCTCTCACAGCACTAAGCTAAAGATATCTCATTTAGTACCTCTATCAGCCCTAGCTACGGGATCACAGAGCATCAGCTTAGTTGCCTATTACTACAAACACTCCTTCAATGAATATAAAATTGGCTTAACAAGCTTCAAATCAAGGGAACTGTGACTGTGATGGCTAATACCTACTGTCTCCTCTCAGAGTAACACAATAGCAGTGATCTTTTGTGACTGACTGAGCATGAATGTTATTTCCCCCAATGTGGCTTAATCTACCCTGTCAGACTCACAGGGGGGTAAACTAACATTGGTGGCAACCATTCAGTTAAATCCCTGTGAACTATTATTTAAATTTTCCCCCCACACACATCACCTTTTAGAAAGGCAATTATACTGCACAACAACCCCCCTGAGTCTCTGGCATCTCATTGCCAGAGAAGGAACATAGTTTCAACCTACCAGGACAAGTAGGAGTAATGCAGACCATCTCTGCTAAGGAAATCTCTTCTAAGTGGAATGACAAAGGAAAATTTCTAATGACAAATGGGGCACACTAACAGCAAGACACCCTACCTTGTTACTGGTATCTTGTCTGCTGCTGGAGCTGCTGATACTGACCTCCATACTCACAGAATATTTCCAGAGTCATCTACTGTGTCTGTATTTGGCCCACTGACTGAAAGAAAGAAATATTTGAGGATTCAGGATCAGGTCTATTCAATCAAACAAGCCAAGTGAACTTTGTGCTGCTCTACATTCATTCTTAGGATTACTATTTGGAAGGCAAAGGAATCCTCAGCTAGCAAAAATAGATTACGATATTTGTGTGCTGAGGCCTGCTAAAATCTGCTTACTTTTTCAATATCTTTAAAACTTTACCTCTAAATTTTACTGCCTTTTTTCCTTGCAAGCTCCCCATGTGACCCCACATATGTCATGCCTACTGCTCTAACTAGAGTTACAGCAGTCATCACCACAACCAGCTCTCACCCTTCCCCACCATTTATCTGGCAATATGAATTAATGAACTGAAGGACTAAGAAATCTCAATTCAGGTTTCATTTCTCTATTTTGTCTGTGGCCAACTATCTGCCTGCAGTGACACAGGGTATTGTTTTCTATCCACTGCTGTGTGTGCTATCCTCCAAAGAGAGTCCAGGCACTGCAAACCCAGATACAGATCACTTCAAATTTCTGTTTATCACTTCTTGGAGCATTTTTACTCAGCAATATTATTCTCCAGCAACTCTTTTGCCATGGAGAAAATTTTAGGTTCAAGATGCTGGTAAGTAATTTCTTCTTCTTTCCAAGGCCTGAATATTCCACCAACAGCAATCCATTGCAACTTTTCTGTAAGTAGGTTTGTATTCAAGGATACTTAATACCTCATTTTAAAAGGGACACAAAGAAAGAAATAAGTAACTCTTTTTCATTACAGTTATTCTATCCACACTCTAGTTCTTCTTGTCTCTTTATATAAAAAAAGGAAAAACCTTTTTTTAATGTGATTTTTCAAAAAGCAGTAAGAATACATAATAATTTAAGACTAGACAAATTTTTTTTTTTTTTTTTTTTCTGGACCTATTTGTAGTGTTCATCAGCTTTTCCTGAAATTCCCATCAGCTTCTTCCATTACAAGCTCTATGCAATATTTTTTTTCTCTGTAAACATCCTGTGAATACAGACTTTAATTAGTAGAGCATTTTCCCAAAGGGTAAACTTTATTAAGAACCCTCACAGGCCCACTGGAGCTCCTCAGCTTTAAGTGAAGCTGAGAAATGAGAGTGGAATGAAAACTGTCAGAGGAAATTCCTTGAAGTCTCTCTAATTCATTATATACTGCAGAGGAGTATGCTCAGGTTAGTATCAAGAGGAGTGGCGTGGAAGTTTTCTCCCCTATTTTATGGCACTGAGATGCTGTGGGGTGGGGTTCACGAAGTTCAGCTGCTCTGGACAGCTTAGACATGGAAAGGGAAAAAATATTTTCACCCCAAAATGTGAAACATCATATGTTGAAAATTGGATATATGCACACTCACTGTCATAAATAGAAAACATGCTAAAAAGGAAAGGGCTTAAACAGTCTTGTGGGGGACCATTCACTGGCCTGAAACTTTAGCTCACCATGGAATATTTGCTTATGTTATAAACAACTATTGCCTAATAAGCAATTTGGAGTTTCACTTTGTTCTTTTTTTGTATTCAGTGCTGGTTTGTACTTTGTGTTTCACAATGTCTTTGCACTGTATAGATCAAATACAGTTCTCTTCAGAGTCGTAAAGATGACATCTGTAAGTAAGGGCCTGAAAAGCTTCTCGGTGAAGAGCAGCTTTTAGTGCTCTTGTCTGAGCACAACAGAGCCTGGTAGGATATTGAAATATTGCCCATGTTTCCCTCCCTCAGCTAGATGCTCACCTTTGAAGACTGACAACTGTGCAACCCTTTTCTGCACTGCCTTGCAATGCTTATTGCCTGGATACCTTCTGAGGAGCAGGGGTGAAGAGCAGCTGAGGAGTATGGCAAAATGCTCAAAGGCAGTCAAACTACTGCACTTTTTGTACATCAGCACTGCAAATGTTTATTCTTTTTAATTTCATTTCTGCAGCATTTAGATGGATATAACCATCTTCTTCATGCTTCCAAGCAGGTGAAATTATTTCACCCATCTTCAGGTTTGATAGCTGCTGTTTCTTTTATTACCCCCAACACTTTGTGAGATCCTAAATAAGATGTTTATTCAGTGCAAACAACCTCTGCCCTCCAGGCCAGCACAGGGTTTCTCAGATAAACAGCTCCATATATGCTAATGATGATGTCTGCCTGGAAGTAAGGTTATAAAACTCAGAACCACCCCTAGCTGCTTTTTTCCACCATAAAAGAAACAGGTCAAAACATGCCCCTTGGGCTTCAAGAGCAGTTTATATTACCAAAGGAAAAAATCCATGACAGCGTAAAGCCCCTGCACATTATGGCACAGGGAAAGCTAAGTTATTTTAAAAGTGATGGATGCAAAGTCTAAAAGAGAGCTAAATCCATTTTGGTAGATGTAGGTTGCTCTCAGGTGCAGCACAATATAATTCCTCTTACTAATTGACTATTTATGCATGACAGAACAGTCAAATTTGCCTTGGCAAACATTTGTCAAGACCTGCTCCTGCTCTTTTCTCTCAATACTATCAGGTGAGATCTTTCACTATGACTGAACCCTTGTCAAAAAAGAAGGAAGGATGCTACAGTGATAGCTCAGACCACAGAGAGCAGGTTTTGTGCTGAGAATTCTTCTAGGACTCTGGAGCATGTAAATTACACTTGTGCATTTTGAAATCCTACTTCAATGTGCTTCTCCATCAGGAAGGCAAGACAGAGCTGTAACACCCAAGATTTCCTCCTTATCTGAGACAACCTTCTCTCCTTGTAACACTTCCTTTTTTTATCCTGACAAAACACAAAATGGTAGCTGGGAGAGTGATACAAGGATCTAAGCCCCATCTCTTTTTAGGGATGCTCTATTTAAGTGACAACTTGGATTGGCAGTATTCTTATAAGTGCCTATACACTAAGGTTGTTAACACCCTGTACAGCATTTCTTTAAAACAAACAAGAGCATCTTTTTCCTGCTATTACTCATGGTTGAACAGTGAGGCAAACTAAGTAGCAGATCTCAGCTGAAAAGTAGACCATCACTACCACAGAAAAGATGCAACAGCAAAGTATGTCAGGAAACAGGGGGGAAGGTGGGGGTGGGGCTGTCTATGAGACATATGTGAACCAATTGCCCAGACAAGCCTAGCCCCCACACACAAAAAAAACCAAAAAATAAAACCCAACACCAACCTAGCTGTTTGGGTTTTCTCATAGAAACTAAGACGTGAGCTCAACCAGGAAAAATTCTCTTCAGATTTTTCTCAGGACAGATGGATATAACACTACTAAAAGTAAAATTAAAAAAAAATTAACAACAAAATAGGAATAGCTGGCTTATTATATGCCAGCTGGGATGTCTGGTTATATTCCCCCACTCTTAGTCTGTTAAATACTGTTATAGTTCTTACCATGAAAATGAAACCACTGGGTTTGTTGTGCTGTTTGCTTCTCTTTTTCTTTTCAGCATTTAAGAATGACATGATAGAAATCTCATTCCAAATACAAACGTTCTGCAAATTCATCAGTTTGATGGTTGTTTGCAGTCTTCTCTTTGGGAGGAATGGGTCCTTTAGATCAGTAACCAGACCAGAAACTCTCCCACCTGATCAGCTCAGCATTTGTTCCTATTTAGGAGTGCTAGGGGCATGTCCAAGGAGGCTAATGGCAAGATGCCCTAGAGGGATGGTGCTGCTTGGCACTGAGGTTTCAAAAGTGGTTTA
Organism: Muscicapa striata striata; assembly: GCA_030060385.1. NCBI lineage: Eukaryota > Metazoa > Chordata > Aves > Passeriformes > Muscicapidae > Muscicapa > Muscicapa striata. Next base: position 2,647,640 of record JAREIS010000010.1, on the reverse strand, counting down.
GCAGAGAGAAAAATTAGAGAAAAATACTGTCACAGAAAAACAGGAAATTAGTGTAAGGAAAGTCCTTTCATTGTATGCATTTAGCCCTCGAATATGGCTAATTGAAGCACAAAAGAGGAGCTTATGTGCTCAAACATTTCTGTATTTTCAATGTCATGACTTGCTCCCACAGAAAACAGTGCCTCTTTCCACAAACCTGGCTGATCAACAAGAGAACTCCACTTCATCTGAATCAGCAAAAAGAAAAAGTTTAAAAGAGGAAAAAAAATATTAAACCAAACCTCAGCAACAATAGTGCAAAGGCCTTTGTTAGTTTAGTAGTTTGTTTATTTTAGTTTTGGGTTTAAAGTGCACAGATAATTTTCTGGTTCATATTAAGAAGTAGGAAACAAGTTTCATTATCAACAAACTACCACCTCCCACAAGGATGTGACATCTTGAAATTAAACTCACTCTTGGTCTAAAATAAGTTTAGCAGAAGGAAACAATTTTCTTCCATTTTTATCATTATAGATTTTTTTTTTTTTTTTTTTTAGTACATTGACAACAAAGTGACCATTTAGACTTATCCTACCAGTCTGGAATTTAGGCAATGTTTAAATGGTTACTTTTGCTTACACAAGCCCTTGAAATATTTTCTTTGGTGTTTATGGCCTGATTATCAAAAGAACCAAGCAGATTTTGAAAATCTGGCCACCACATTTTACTGGGAGGCAGAAGGAGATTGATTGTGTGACTGAAAACTGTGCTTTTTTTTTAATTGATACAAAACATTCATCATCACTAGGGACTGTACCTCAGACCTTTGGCATCAAACTGCTAACCTCTACCTCTTGAAATAAGGAACTAATCTGTTGGCTTCTAATTTTATGTCAACAGTTTTTAGAAAGGAAAGAGTTTGTATGGATGGTTCACCTATATGACATTTATATCAACTGAATCTCTTCCAATTCTGACACATGTCATTTGGACAATCAAAATTGAGACTCATGTGCATAGACAAATGGGTCACAGCCATGTGAAAATACCCAGGGATACCAAAATCCCACTGAGTCCCCAGGTAGGATTACCTATGCCTGTTGGTAGCTACACATGCTTTAGAAAATACTCTCAGTGATTATGGAGCATTCTTTAGCCATTCCTCTTTTCTTCAGCTTTTGCATGCCTGTGAAGGTTTGAGCATCACCAAAGACCTATATGTTTTCTTTTTGCAGCACAATGTACCTTCTCCCCACTGCCCCAGAACAGCTATTTCTCATTGCAGCTGTGCTCCCCAGTACAGCATAGAAGAAATCTGCTTTAACATCTACAACAAACTTCCCACCCCAGGAGTGAACTACTCTCCTCAGGCACTGCTGAGCTCACTGGCTGCATCATCAGGGAAAAGCTGCCTCCTGAGAGGACTGCTGAGCTGCCTGGATCAACTTTGGATTGGACCTGGAGGCAGCAGCAATATTAAAAAACAGATAGGACAGCAGTACCCAGAGACTACAGCATCATGTCGTGGTAACTGTTCTTGCAAGCAGTTGCCTTCCAGCAAAGACTAATGCTAGAACTGTGGAACAATAACCAAAATACAGAGCAAATATACTTTAGTTACATGTTCCCATGTCATGGGAAGAAAACTGTTTTCCCAAGAACACAGAATATCATTCAGCTCCATCTTCCAATGACTTTTGGGAGTTCAAAGTTCATCTGATAGGAAACATTCATTATTAAAAGCAGGATAAACTGAGATTATATCCAGCACTAAAACTTTTATTTGTTTTTTCAGAAGATACACCACCACCCAGCTTCACAAAAATGAACTTTAGTCACCTCATTCTTGTATAGGATAGGGTCAATAGGGTTTACAACCTACTGTTCTATAATAAAGAACTGTTATCATATTGGTGTATCACTTGTTTTCACTGCAAAGCATGGATGATTTTCACCATAAAGGCTGCTAACTCTACCTTGTGTTAGCTTCTGGGATCCTTAGGACTGTAGCCTAAATGTCTAACTAACTAGCAGTTCTTCTTGGGAAAGGTTAGCTGCTAAAAAATTACTTTTATTGAAAAAATATGGCAAGTGACATATATTCATGGTAATATAATACATCACCCTCCCATCATAATTCATCGGGGTCAATTACCATTTTTGACATAAAACATGCATGTTATCATCACTACAATCTTGAAATGTATGCTAACTCATGGGAACACAGTAAATCATTTCTTTAAGAAATTATACAACATATTGTTTGTACGGTACAAACATTTTAATAGAATTATAATCTGGTCCGTCTGTATTCAGCACAAAACTTTGTGTTACTCCATAATCCTGGAGTGTGACATTCTGTGTCATGTATTAAATATTTACTTTTGACTTATTGGGCTCTCAATCTAATATAAAACACCTTTTGGGTCTACTTATCCTCTCATATAAACCAATATTATTTGCTAGGGAAAAACATTCCAAATTCCCAGGGGCATATTAACAGCTGCCTGGCTTAAATTCAAAATCAAAATGAACAACAAATTTTAAAAAATTATTTTCAGTGACTATTTTATTTCTGAGGAGTCTAGTATCACAGGAGGCATTATTGAGTATGGCAAACAATTTGCTTGTCTTGAGTTACACACAAAATCTCAGCCACATGACTCACTGTTCTTTATGTTATGCAGGACAGTGACTGCATCCTTCATTTGACACCTAAATCACCAATTTCCCCAGTCCATCTCAACATCAGAAAACTTTCATCCGAAACGATTTGCAAGGAATAATAGAAGCCAAATTCAGTATTTGGAAAAAAAATTCAACAAATAATGGGGAAACCTTTATTAATTGAGACAAAACTTTCCTTCATAATTTTTCCCATCTTTCAGGCATGGCATATAGGCTTATACTGCATCTGCAGACGTTGGGAATCAGAGCATATTTCTGTGAATATCAGAGTGCTTGTTTTAATATGCCTAAGGTACCAGCTGAACACACTTACATGCACATTAGTGAATGACTTGGTTACTTGGTCCAGCAAAGTACTTAAAAATACGTGACTAATGACTTTTAACCTAGCATTTGAATGAGCCTGCCACTTCAATGAACACTCATGAGATGACAAAGTTGTGGAGGGCTTTCTTCACAAACATTTTCGTCCATGTCTTGTTCTGCCTTTTTGGCACAATGGTGCAGTCAGACAAAATTTATGAAAAGCACACAAACAATGACCCTCTCAAGGTAATTCTCTTGCTTCTGGTAGCCTGCCACTCCTTCCTATATAGCTTTCTTCAGCTTCTACCTAAAGTGTTTTAACAGGCAATGTTTCTTATGAGCCACTAGTGTTGAATAGTCAAAATTTCACATTAACTACAAATATTTTCTCCTTACAACTGCTGCTTTTAATTTCCTTCCATTAAGATTCCTCATTTGCAAGCTGTTTTCCTTTTTTATAACTAAGCATTACACCACTTACTTTGTTGGCCTCATGTGTCCCACATCTAGGGACATACCATGTTATGTCCTAGCTCTAACCCTTGTAGCCATTCAACTTGTAGTCATTACACAACACTTTATTTTATAGTGTCCTGTTTGACTTGCTGCTTAGTGGAAAAAAAGATCTTACAAACAATCCATAGAAATAAAAATCTGTCTAAATGAAAATGGAAATCCGTATGTTACTTTACTGCATCACAAGGAATATGAGCAGCTATGATCACAGACTAAGACAAAATAATCTTTATCAAGCATCAGTCTATCTCTACATGTGATTGCAGTTGCTTAATTATTAGGAGAAAAGATTTTTGAAATTATGTAGATGGAAGGAGTGACTGAGCTCCTTCGCCACCATAGCTGAAAAATGACATCTGGGAAATGGCAGCTTTCTGAGAAGGCAGGGGGCTGCAGAGCTAGTGCAGCTCCCTGAACTATAGAGAAAGAGTAAGGTAAAGAAAGATCCATGAACAAGCTTTGAAACAGGCATTCTGTAAATCAAATTACCAAAAGCATTTCTGGTTTAAAAAAAAAACAAAAAAACCAAACCAAAAAAAAAAAAAAAAAAAAAAAAAACAAAAAACCCCAAACAAAACAAAACAAAAAAAACAAAACAACAAAAAAAAAAAAAAAAAAAAAAAAAAAAAAAAAAACAAAGAAAACCCAAGCCCCTGGGATTCATATCAGCATGGAGCAAGGAAGGCAACAAACATGCAAGGAAGTGACAAACCTTATAGGCACATGGGGACACAAGTCAGTGGGAATCCTCTGGGGCTTGGAAGACTGAGGAGGAAAACCAAAAGTAATACCAACTCTGCTTTGGGAGATCAAGATAGCTCCAGGACCTGCCCATGTGGGAAAAGCATGAGTGCTTCATATACACAGATAGTCTGACATATGTTTTTTTTATATATATAACATATGGTCTGAGTGTGGACTGTAATTAAAGGGAACCACTCTTGTGAATCAATATATGATCTCACATAAGTTCAATATGTAAAACATATGCTATTTAGGCACATATATCACTTGCATACAGCTTACATTTTTGATGCATCATGGACAAGGATAATAGGAGACATTCGGATGACTGTGGATGGAGAGGGAAGGCATTTTCAAGGCAGGAGAAGACAATATTCTAAAAGAGTGTACAATGATGGAAAAGACACAAAGAAAAATCAGTGAAATTACTTAGAGACAGCAAAACGGCAGTATGAGGGGTGGAGGAGGAGGAGGAAAAGGGATGCTTCTGTTTTCTAGCTTGGAGTGCAAAAAGCCTATAGTGAGAAAAATGCATCTCATAGAACAATTTCTATGACAGATGGGAAAGAAGCAAAAAGCAAATACCAGAAAAATGGGTAGAGGAAAATAGATTTAAAAAACACTAGCAGAAAAAAAAAAAAAAAAAAAAAAAAAAAAAAAAAAAAAAAAAAAACAAAACAAAAAAAAACCAAGAAAAATAACAGAAGAAGAATGAAAGAAAAAATAATGTTAAAAACGGAGAAGTAAAAGAAAATTAAATGCTAAAAAAACCTCACATTAAGAAAGAAATGGAGAGTACAGAAAAAGAAACAAAAAGCAGTTGATTATTTTATTGATAGCAATTAAATGCATTAATACAGCTTGAAAAATAAAGTATCATTTTCTGTGTATTAACAAAGTAATATTAGACATTTTTTCTCAGCTTTTGTCACATCATGCCTCCTCCGGATGTTGAGATTATACATCATTAGGATCCATTCCGATGAAAGGCACTATGTAAATTTAAACTTATTAGCATAGTAATTGTGACATTTTCACAAATGCATCATGATTCACTCTAATTTATTTGTTATTTGAAATGATTTGCCAACTAATTTCTATAATTCTTGGTCTGCAGCTCATCCATAGTTCATTGTGAAGAACTGAAATTCATAATCCAAGCTATTTTGGTTGAAGAAATAATCACATGGTAATTTTTTTGTTTCCTGATTGGAGGACTGTAACTCTTAGAATATTCATTTTTCTCCTTGATTACCAATTTAAAATCTGTTTGTAGCTAACAGTCTGTATTTTTCATATAAAACCCTGTGCTCTAGAAAGAAATCTTGCAGGAAACTTGTTTGTCAGAATGGATATTGATGGAAAGTGAATAAAATAGTTACATCTACAAAGTCATTAAAATTCATTTAAAAATGCAAATGAATGTTCACAGTATGTTTCTTCTAGCATTTGCCAGCTCTGGAAATAATCATGGCCTAAATTACACCCAGGAACATGTGTGTACACCATATTTAAGACAGATTTAAAATTCTCACTAATTTATGTGTGAGAAATGGAGTCGATAACACTTCTAATTAGTTTGGTTTACAAAAGAGCAACATACTATTATTCTTCTAAAGACAATAAGCTGGTAGGCCCTAATACATCAGCAGCAAATGTACTTGTATCTGTATTTGTGAGTCTCCTTCTAAAATATAGATTTGTTTGGCTAATTCAATGTTTGATACAAGACATGACTCATTAAACCTGAATTCACAGTAAACACCAAGCAATTTCTTCATTCTTAAGGAAAGATTGTGTCAAACTCTGGGATGAAAATATTGCTCATGATTTCATCTCGCTTAGAAATACTGTGTGCATTAGTGTTTGTATTGAAGAACTGTCTTTCCATCCGAAAGTTTTTAATTTGAACCTATAATCAATCTCTAGCTTCTATAATGGCTAATTTCTGTTTCACATGGCACTTTGCAACATCAGCTTGTGTTTCACCTGTAGAGAGACAGATTAATCATAACAAGGATACAGTAAGATGCCCCCAGATGCAGACTTTACTGGGATTTTTTAATTACATCCACATACTCAGTTATTGGTTCTGTCTGGATGCCAATTCTTTGGTCCCATAGCTATGCCCTCATCTTAACTTGAAGATACAATTTCTTTTACAACACTTCCTGCCCATAAGTGAAGTTTTCATTAGGAAGAGAGTTTTTGCACAGTCAAAGACCTGAGATACCCACATTTTGCTGATAATTTGAAATTAAATGGAAGCTGTCAACAGCCATTTGCTTGTGTAAATAACATATCCCCACTAGTTAAATGTTTGTTGTCAATCTGTGTCCTCCCCCAAAATATAGAATAAAGTGGTAGGTCTACACATAAGCAGAAACACAGAATATCCATCGGCAGGCAATAAATTTGCTCCAAGAATAACAAAGGATAATTTTTAATTCCATTATTTCATTTCGTGACAACTTGATGCTTGTAGAAAATGATAGGATAATAGGCTATGGGAATTAGTTCCTGTGTTCATCAGCTGTAAATTCAGAGTAGCAGTAAGAGGAGTTTCCATCATTTTCCTTGAAAAATGCCTCAATCCTCATTTTGAAGATCAATAAAAAAATCACTCATCCACTTTTCTGTTTCTCTGTTAGACTCCTAACAAGTGGTAGCTGTCATGATTTCATGTAGGTAACACACTGTGGGCTCAGATACACAGCCAGTCAATCCAGATGTGTAAGATAGTGTTTAGATAAGTGAGCAGATGTTCTAGACAGCCACACTTTAAAAGTGCAGGGAATTTCAGTATTGCCTGCATATTCTGTGGTGCATATAAATATTTTTCCATTGTTTCCTGCACATCAAGGAATTACATTCCATTGAATGACAATCAACTAGCTAAGCAAGTAAACGTGTGCAAAATACACTATATACTAGATGTTTGATTTAAAAATTATTAAAATAAGAAAGGGTTAAAGCAGTAAATGCAATTATATTATCTAAATCAGTGTTATTATTTCTCACTGAAAATGGATACTGCAATGAGACATTTTAAATTACAATACTCTGTGATAAAAGAAGGACCAGGCACTGAGGTATCTGAATTTTTTTTTTTTTTTCTGCTAAAATTGTGTTCTGTTTTTAGCTCTAATTATACTCTTCTACGAGAATAAATTGAGCAGTTTGACATACTTAGAGGTTCTCCATAGAGCATCAATAAACTTCAATAAACTTCAGCCTTCAGCAAAATTTCAAGAAAATCAAGCTGTGTTTTGAGCAAATTTGATTCAAGTTATGGAAACCATTCAAATTGTACAGTTTAAAATTATTCTTGTCACTAAACATAACAAAAATACTGTTGCCAGTCTGATTCCATTTTAAGAACCTAGTACTCTTCCATTTAACATGAAAGCAAAACTCTGTGGGTGGAACAAAACCAGAAACAAAATTATTGACGTGAAGGCAATCTGTTGAATCTCATAGAGTCCTATCAGTATCTCTGTGAAAGTAAACATTATATTCTGAAACAAGAGGAAGAAGAAACAGTACAGTTGCACTTTACTACTATAAAAGCTTTTCTTATTGTTTTCCTTTCAAAGCTATCACTTGTTCCAAGATTTAATTGGCTAGTTATAAAAGCTGCTGAACACCTATTATAGAACTCAACATAGTACTTAAGCATATATATTTAGACCTTTGCATCTGTTCCTAAGCCCCCATGCACTCTTAGATGCAAAGAGAATTTAAAAGCCAGTGGAAAACCTTGAGTGTCAGATCATGTGACTAATTCAAAACACATTCAAAATGGATGAAGAGTGGACAGAGCTAGGATCTAAATACACCCAGAAAAGCACATTGAAAATATGTGGGCAACTTCCCTTTGTGGTGGACAACACTATTTTTTAAAGACTGTTCTTACTACATAGTAAATTACCTATGAAAGTACAAATTAAACTAATCAGGTTTTACATAGAAGAAACTATCAAATACTACATGAGGAAGGCAACACCTTTCAAAGGGAGCATTGAAGTACAGAACTGGGTTACTGCTCCTCTTTGAATCAGCAGTATACATTTTCGAGTGTAATGTAAATTTATGGAAGAGCAGTGTAAAACTTTATAGTGTATTTATCAAAGAAGCAAACTATAATGTTTCCTCTGTAAAAGAAAACAGTTATACATCACTGATTATCTTTTTTAAGTGAGGAAAAAGACAACTTACATAATTGTCCTAATAAATTGGTAGTGAATGTCTTTTTTTTCAACTATATAACCTGAAATATTTTTCTTTGCCACTAGGGCAAGGAGAAGTATTGGAAAAATCAATATCCTAGTGTGGTCCTATCATTTTTTTCAACCACAGTGCTCCTGAGACTCTCTGATCATATATGTATAAAAATCAGATGTGATACTGTGAGTTTAGGTACCAATTCAGGTATCATCTCAGCCACACCATAAGGGGCAGTTCAACATATATGTCAGTATTTGTGGAGGACACTTTTTGCACCAAATTAGGTGACTGAGAGTGAGACTGAGAGTGCTAGCTGCTTGAATGAGCTGATTGGCTAAACACTGCTAAGCATTCTTAAATATGTGCTCTCTTTATTCTTCTCATGTGGAAGGCTGGGTTACAAAGCTGATGGGCTTTGTAGGTGGAAGCAAGCAATTAAAGTCTTTTTCAAAAGTCTAAACCCCTGCAAATCGAAAATAATCTTCAGCAGGGCATTTTGGTTCTTGAATTTTGTTTTAGTTGCTTTGAACATTAACTTTGGTGTTAAATTGTTTTCTTCCGTTTTATTGGTGGAATTTCTATGCAAACCTCCCACACATATCTGATACAATATACTTCATGTTGCACAGTGCTTTTCTGTTCTTTCAGGCAGAATTTTCATTCAGGCTTGAGGGTTTTTCTACACTCTGTGCCAATCCAGTGCTCCTGAAAGGTCAGACAAGTGCACTGAGAGGAAGACTGCTCCCACTTGGAGGTACTAAACACGCTCCATCCTCTCCTGGGCTCACCCCTGCATTTCCCATAGTAGTCTGCAACATTTCCAGGAGGGGCCTATTTATTTGCAGATCTTCTCAAGCACAGGCAATTTGGTCACTGCCTTTGATCCCAGCAAAAATCTGCGAGGAGTGAGAAAAGTTTGCAGACATATTCCAGCAGATCAACACTCAGCCCAGGTGCAAAATTCTACTCCTCAAATTTAGGTAGCTGCCATGAAGGTACTTACATCTGAGCTAATCATCCTGGCTTCTGTTTGTAATTAAGAGTAGGGGGTGAAGTCACCTTGAGATGCATCAGATTTGCCATCAAGCGTTCTCATTAGGAAAAGTTAAACCTTGTGCTGGAAATGCCTGAGAGGCATAAAAGAGAAAGATGTTTGAGCAGGATGGAACTATTGGGAAAGTTTTTTCTGGCAGATGGAGACTTTTCGACTGTCAGCATGTGAGAAAATGGGAAGCTGGCAACAGAGGAGGAAATGTAAAAGTTAAAAAGGAAATTTCTATTCAAAAGAGACTAGTCAAAATATATGGAGACATACACTACACTGAAATTCCTGGACTCCTAAATGACCCAAAATATTTAAGTGTGTTAAGAAATCTGATTTTTTTCCTTGTATTGCATAGTTGTTTTTCTTTCTGTATTTTTCTTTTACCTAACTAAAATGCAGGTGGCTCTGCAAAGTTTGTAGGTTTGACTGTTTTCACCATCAAGTGTCAAAGAAGTAATGAGCTGTAAGCCAGAGCTGTGACAGAGTAAATCTTCAGGGAAGTTTTCCTGGGAACCTTTGGATACCAGCTAGTCTTAAAGAGCTGAAGCTCTAATTTCCCATTTCTATCAGCTGAAAAGTCTTTTTGCCTAGACAGCATGCAAAAGAGGTGTTCCATAAAAAGTACTGAGCCTGGAATGTCCTTGGGAGATAAAGGCCCATGACCCAAAGCAGTATGTACAGACCCAGTGCCTTAAACTACCAAGTATTTAGCTGAAGTGCTTGGCCAGAATTTACTTTGCACAGTGTTTGATCTTGTGCCAAAGTAACTCTCATTCTCCTACAAGTGCTCCTTTACAAATCTAAGACTGTATAAGAGGATTTAGATTGTGGCATAAAGAAATAAAACATGATCTAATAAGCAAAATTTCCCATTTCACTAGCAGTACCACTGTGTCTTAAATCATTTGTTCTACTTTAAATAGGCCTCCAACACAGTGACCCATGCAACCAACAAGAGAAAATTTTGCTGAGTGAAACAAAGTATTTAACCATCTATGGGAAAAAATGGTTAAAGTAAAGGAAATTAAGAAGTGGTTTTGAACCTCAAGGTGCAAGTCAGCAATCATGAGCTTAATTAAAATCTGGAATTAACAATTTTCCTGGGAAGTAAGAGAAATTTCATTGTTTTAATAATCTGAATTGCACAATATGCTGTAGGTTATAACCTCAACATGGCAGAGAAATGGACAAAATGGCCTTATGCCATTGTTAGTATCTAATTTACATAACATAGGAAGTCAGATGCTTGGTCAATGTGAATTTGCATAGCTCTATTGAATTCAGTGGACCCTTGAAGATCTACAGGCAAAAAAGGAAAAGAAATGCACTCCCACATACAGCAATTGGAGATTTATTAATTATGAAACAAGTGTTTACATCTCCATTTGAAAAGAATACTATCCTACTTCTCTTGCAGCTCTTGAACTCTTCAGTGTAAAGATATTTAAAGCTGGCCTTAATACAGTTCTGAAGGTCTAACAACTTTTTTCAGAGCCTCTAATTCAGTTCTTGAATTCTCAGTCTATAATGAATTGGAACATGTGCTCGTGACACACCATAACTACATGATTACGTATGTAAAGAAGTGCTCAGGATCTTAACTCTTCTGTCAAAATATACAAAATGCAAGTGCTAGGTTAAGAGCATATGTGAATGCCATCACAGAAGCTGATCACACATTTTCCTTTCAACACTTCTTTTCATCTGTATTTAGCGCTTAGCAATAGTAACATACATTAAATGATTTGGAGCCTTTGCAGGTGTAATTAAGTGAATAAACACAAAAAGAATGGAGAACATTTACCTCTATAGCAACAACATAATATTTATCTTTCAGATATTGAGCAAATGAATATTTGATCAGTACACTTGATTTTTTTCTTATGTTACGAGGGTATCAAGCAGCCACAAAAAACAATCTTAGTCAAAATCTTAGCTAATGTGTAATTTTCACAAACTGACACAAAAGTTGATTAATTGAGCAATAAACTTCAGAAAAACTTAGTAAAAAGTTTTATTTAAAAAAATTGACATTCAGACAGGGATGAAGAAGACACTGGTTCCAGGAAAGCCCCTATAAATTAGATCAACTATGATCTTATATATCTTATAGAAAAAGGAGTAAGGTGGAATATAAGTTCAGAGCTGCATTAGCACCAAAAAAATTGTTTAAAAGGCAAGGAAGTATATAATATATAATTATATAATTCAGCAAACCTTAATATTTAACTTTGGGCCCCCAAAAATATTAGCTCTTAACACTTCCTTATCTGAAGATATTAATTGCAGCTCTAAATACTTATCAGCTGATCATTAGGCTGGAAGTTTTATAACGATTTCCCCAAAGAATTGAAGATTAGCCACATTCCCCTCTCATTTGGCAGGCCTGTCCTCTACTGAGGAAAAGCCTTTGGCTAGAAGCAGCTACTCCTAAACTCTGGCTTCATTGGGCTCCCTGGCTCTGAGCTAGCTGATCTTCCAAAGCCTATCATAATGAAAAGCTCTGCTACCCTCCAAATCTTTAAAACAAGCACATGCCAGTACAGTGCAAAGACTGAGTTGATTAATGCTTGCAAGGGCTTGCAAACATTAAATGTTTACATTCAGGAAAATACATACAGAGCTATCCGGGCCTTGGAAACCAAAAGGCCCTCTGGCCTCCAGCTTAGGTGTTGTTAGAATGTGCTCCCAATGCCAAATTTTGCAAGAGTGCCCATGTAAACTGGTGACACTTGGGAGCAGAGCTGGCACAGACATCTGTGGGTCATCTTGAAAACAAGTAATTTATGGTTACAGGAGAAGGGATGAGAAAAAGGCATGCAGTACTTTCACTGCTGATTGACATTACCATGTTCTAATTCCTTTATTTTAAATGTACAACATATTTGCCTATGGGATTTTCTTGATTCATTGGAGGCCAGTACCATTATTTTTGACTTTTAACCACTCCAGAGAAAAAGAGATATTTTTCAACACTTTCTTTTTCCTCTTTTTTTTTTTTTTTTTTTTTTTCCTTAGAATATCAACACCTGACAGGACTTTCTGTAGATTAATCCTTCCCCATATGATCATGATTTTTGTCAAAAGCCTCTTAAAATGCAAAGCTGTAAAATTTGCTTTAATTTGATACTGAAAATATCTTGACAGTTTTCTTTCTAAAGAGAGGGTCTATTTCTTAGCCTTGCTTTCAGGAAAGAAAGGACTTAAACTCACAGATATAAAATAATTATTATTCTTCATATTTCCAAACTTACATCAATTTCACCAGCAGAAAAACTGCAGTGTCTATCTCCATATCATAAATATCAGTCATGCTGCTCAAAGCAGATCTACAAAATATTGGTCTAATATAATAGTGGCAGCAGAATTTGGGTTAAGGCAACATCTCTGGCTATGATTAATTAGACCCAGGCACCAAATTGATTCCACAGTGATTGCTTGACCATGTGGCATTTACCACAAGCTTTGCACAAGGCTGGAACAGTACATGACTCAGATGCTAATTGTCCAGAAACTAGTTCCCCCTTTTTATCTCATTGCTCATGTCAACAACTCAAAGGCAGATCTGAAAATTAGAGTAAATGGGGGATCCAGGGACTGACAGATCCAGCCTTTTGTAATTGAACATCATTGCTGCTTGCATGATTTGTCCTCATACTTTTTTGAAGAAATTGTTCCTCATGGTTTCTCTGTATAGATAGTCTTGTTGAAAGCAAAGACCAGAGTTATACTGTGGGATTTAGGAGTGCTCTGTTGTGGTTGAAAGAGGGTGAATATCAGCCCTCTCCTTCTTACCACAAACCCAGGTTTCCACATAAGGACATCTGAGTCCAAGCAGGAAGGAAGCTGTGGTACACTTTAGTGCATCTATAATGGGATAAAAGGAGGACCAGAATTTCATTACTACATAGAATATCTATCACACAGTATAAACACTCTGGGCATGTGACTTTGGAAATGTATAAAATCAATCTACTAAGCAGAATAAAGGAATCTTGAAAAGTGTCAAGCCAGCACTGTGCTCAAAATTTTGAAATCCCACTTTCCAAAGTTTCCTCATGCCATATACTTATACTTGCACTCTTCATCCATTAAAACAGAGCTTTATTAGTTGTGCTGGACAGGCACACAGCAATTAATGAAATCTCAGTTGTGCTGAAATTAATTGCTTGTGGTTAATCAAGGTGATAAAAGTGGGATATCTTCTCTCCCTCTCACACATAACTTTTTGCTCAAACACATTTAAAACCAGAGAGCTGACAGTCTGAGGAAAACATCCACGGTTTCCCATTTTAAATATCAGTGGAATATCATGGCTGGGAAAAAAAACAGATGACCTGAAAAGTTCAGAATATTTCACAGTCCTTCAAAGTTGAGATATCACATTTCAAAAACTTGATACAATTCCTTTAAAGGGCAGAAGTCAGAAAACTTGAAAGCAGCTCATCCATTCTAAGTGCCTACTTTCCAACTGAATCAGTCTTTTTCTAGGAGATTCTTTGAGTTGGAGGTCTGTGACTGAACTATATATAGAGATCACATCCCACTGCAATATTTGGAGTCACATATGGAGGAAATCAGCTGAAACAGCTGTCTCATATTTTGAAGCCAAGCTATTAATTGTTAAGTACCCATTCATCCCATTCATAAACCTGTATCTACAGAGCTTTATAATACAAGCAGAAATAAATATTCTATGAAACATCTTAGTATGGAGCAGTATTTCCAAAGACCATATTCTGCACAACCTTAAGCACTCCTGCACAGGGCAATTGCCTATTACAACTACAGTGGAATAAGCTCTCCCTGTAAGCTCTACCAGAACAGCTATTCAATGAATATTTCACTCAGAATAAAAGTGATTTAATATAAAAATAATTATTCCACTGAGATTTACTTTGCCATTGGTAAGCTGGACAATTTCCTATTTCCATTTTTTCTGTTCCAACAGGAATACCTACCCAAAGATTTTAATCATGTACTAAAAATATTTTAAAAGTCAAATGTTGTTTGTGCTTTCATTACACTTCTGTTAAAATTAACATTATTTATTTGTTCAAATATGGGCCAATTTATGTGATATTATTATTTCTACACTGATAGAGATCTTGCAATTCAGCAATGAGTTGCTGCACATCTCTAGCAAATACTGGACAATAATTTCTTGGAAGGATTTTGTTCACATTGCTACATTCTCTAAAAAAGCAGAACTACCTTTTAGACTGGCTTCAATATAATTTCTTCCAATGCATATATAAATAGAGGCTTTATACATAAAACTGGAAAGTCTTTTGATGCAGTCTTGCTCCATTCGGATATGATAATGTTTTCTTTTTGCTTTGAAGACTTTATTTGCTAGTGACCATGTATTGGAAGTAGTAGATAACATTTTTATACTTTAAAAGGTTTTGTGTGAAATATTTTTAAAGGATAAACAAATGTGATTAAATATTTCTTTCACACACTCATGCCAGAAATGCTAAAATTCAAAGGGAGTTAAAGATTTCTGACACATCACACTTTTCTTACTTTTTTCTTACTTTTCCTTTCCTCCATCATGTCCTTCTCATTCCTTTCTAGGATATCACAAGTTAAATGAGGACTGTTGACTTTCCATTGCATTTTCTCCTTAATTCCAGCCTCATAACAGATGCTTATTGTAGTTTGAACATTTATGATCAAATTTAATCTTTTGAGTCATGTAAATACCTTCCATTGACAATTTTCATATACCTATAATAAGAAGTAGCTTATGCAGCATAAGTTTAAACAACTTAAAAGCTTTTGTCTTCTACACTTCCTCTACAGAATATACGAGATATACTCACACAATGGTGATCAAACCCATGCTGAACTAATTGTCAGTGAAGTGACTTGAGGCCAAATTGACAAGAGAAGAGGGTAAAAGAAATATCAGGATAGTCCAAAGTCTCCATAAAGTTTATTCCTCAGCTACTTGTTTGAAAAGTGAACCAAGGAGAGAGAGTTTGATTAGCTGATGTATGTACAGATCCTTCAAATGCAACAATGAAATTATCTTAACAAGCTTTGTGGTATCCTTATAACTGAGCATCCCCAGAAACTTTAGTTGCATTTAGTCAACCTAAAGACTTATCCTCTTCATACTGAATATATATGACAGAAAAATCTGAATCCCAGAAAAGGGGTAGTAGTTGGATAAAAAAGAGAATTAATAATAGCATCGTTATTTCAGAAAAGGATATAAAAACTTAGTACAATTTCCATATTTCATTTAAAGAAGCTTTTCTATACTTGTGCCCTTGAACAGCATCCCGAAAGAAATACAAAATACCAGTCCTGTGGTATTATGAAATCTAATCTCCTTTTGAAGGTCATAATATCTTTTAAATCTGGGAACTTGATACTTCTCTTCAATAGCTGAGGAACTAGAACCATTCTGAAACAGCTGACAGAAGATTCTGTTCACCCTGGAGGAGACACAAGGTTCTCACCATCTTCTTTCTCCTGGAGCTTGAACCACAGCTGATGTGGTGGGAACCACTAATCACCATGTTATTAGCCATTCTCCCCTGCAAACCCAGCCAAGGTACCAGGCTCCAAGGGTTAGACTAAGAAAAGCCATCAGTATCAGTGAGAGGCATAAAATCATCATAGAGTTATAAAATGAATATTTTTGCTATTGATGTTATAGCTATTCTAGCAAGATGAAATGCATTTCAACTCTTGAAACTCAATTTGTGTGTGTGCCTGTGTAAGATCTAAATATTTGTTGGATCACTGTCATTGGAGAATGACTCTACACCTTCTGTTAGCACTCAGGTAGCAGTACAGAAATTAAGCTACTGGGCTGTAAGCTAGAGCTGTAATATTTTAGATTCTAAGTGTATCTTTTGCAAGATGAAAATTGGATACCAAATCTGTGGTAAGAAAGAGAATTATTGTGTGAACTTTGACATGGGAAAACAATAAAATGGGTACCTACTAATTCCTTGCTGCTAAATTTTTGGAAGCTATTCTCCTGCCTTTCAGCAGAAACTTGAGTATGTATGCAGTTTTAAGCACCTATGAAAAGGTGGGAGGGGTGATGCGGGGGTGTTGAATACCACTAGCATTTAAATGTCAACCCTGGCTGCCTGAAGAGGTATTTATGTGCCTACATTCTCCTTGTGAATCTAGGTCTTTAATGTTTAATGTGGATGTTACTGATTGCTGGAGTGAGATGAATAATTCACAATTAGCAATGTATTCATCCAGCCTAGCTCTTTTCTGCTTGAGGAATGTGCAAGAGTAAATCTAGATTTTCCTGAATTTATTTGTTTTATTCCATTAGAAGGATTGCAAACAGCCTCTGTCAGAGATTTGTCCATCACAATAGAACCCTGAGCTTCATAAATTAAACTAAGAGTTCAGATTATTCAATGTATTTTTCTGATCTCTGATTGTGGTTTCTAATAGGCTTTGAACTTGTCAGGGAATTTCAGAAGATAAAAAAGATTAAGGAACTTTAGAAGACTTTAATTCTTATCCTCTTTAGTCACATAGCTTTTCAGGAATTCATAGCCACCAATATTAGTTTTCTATTGAATACCTTTCCTGAAAACAGAGCTGAAGTTACTTTTTCTTTCACTCTGTTGGAAAGTCTTTGCAAAGAAGAACTTTTGAACTTGTGTAAGGGCAGGGTGGGGGAACCACAGAAGCCTCATAGATCAGTCTCAGCCATCATATTTTGTTGTATACATATTCATTCTCTTGGACTGCAAATTTTTACAGTCCATGCATGGATGGCATTGCTACCTCCCAGCCTATAGAAATCACCCATTCTCAATGGGACAGCTGGGTGCCACTGTTGTCCATCTCTCTGAAGCTGCTCTTTTGAGACATCAAACCTGCACTGCAACAGGCAGCTTTAATCCAGTTAGATTACAGTAAATCCTTTATAACACAAAAACTATTCTTGAATCAGTTTTGCACCCAGGTGTATTGCTTCTCTGTTTCCTCTGTACAGTAGTAAATGTCACCTATTGTGTAGAATGGTGCAAATAAAACATGTTTGCTCAAGCCTTAGTTGAAAGCAAGTGCAAAAGGAATAGGAAATGGATGTAGAACTCAATCAAAAATGCACAGAAGATATTTTAGAGTATTTGTCTAGCTCTTAATGATTAAACAACCAACATGTCAAACAGTTGCCATGCAGAATACATTCACTCACTGTTTATTTGGTGGTTTAAGGCACCTAATGTACTCCTGTGCAAAATATTGATGTTTTATTAACATATCAACCTTTTTAATGTGTCTTTAATTAAACATTAAAAAAATTCTCCAGGATAAATGTTTTGATAAAACTCCAGTATTTGTCACTGCTTTCCAACCATGTGCCCTATCCACTAAATCTCTACAGAATCAACTGCACTGTAGCAATGGGAATACTCTAAATGTCCATCTTGGTTTTAGAATAACAATAATTTTGCCTCAGTTTCTTCTCTGGACAGCTTCATCTCTTCTTTCTCTGGAAGTGGAGAGGTTCGTATTGTCTGGAGCTTCAAACAGGCAACCTATTCACAATCAGAAATCAGGTGCTTGCTTCTTTTATCAGATCTTGGCCTAAACTGGCTAGATTCATTGTGGACATGTCTGGTCAGAAAGAGTGGAGTGTCCTCTAGAAATGTCCACAAGGACCATTTTCACTCCACAAGTTTATGGAAGCCTTGAAAATATTAGAGAACACTTCTTAGGCACATATTTTGCATTTATTATAGCAGCATATTTTGACATTATGCCACTGGGAAATGAGACAGAGGTCAGTAAAATGTAATAAGGGATCCGAAATATATAGCAACTTAATTGCTGCCACAAGTAGCTGGACTTGAATGAATATTAAAGTCTCTTTTGATGTTCAACTTCTAATAGCATTTACATTTCGTATATTATCCAGCTTGGATAATCACAATATCAGACTCAAGTGTCTGCTTCCGGTTAGCATTCATTTCATAAGTTTACACGTAATTCCTTATGCTTCAATGTAGTACTTTAAATTTCCTCCAACCTGAAAGAATATTTAAAAGCCCCTAAAATGCTTTTCCATATAATAAATAAATAAATAGATATATTAAAAAATTAGACTCCATGTCTATTTCTTTAACACTTAGTTGACAAGAGAACAATAGTTTCATTAGTAGAGTTCCTAAATTTAGATCCTCTCACAATGTGAGCACAAGGGTAATACTTGTAGGACATAGGTGATGCATAAACCCTTGGAGTGGACTTTGATTCAGGACGACCTGACTTACACTCTTCCTGGCAACATCACTGCACTGAAGGGGATCACAAGAGAGCATATCCAAGGGAATACCCCAAGTCCTTTACATTTCTGTTTATAGAAATACTAGCATGTGGTGCTTATTCAAAGTGGCTATGTTCCAGTGTATTTCATAGCCTAATATAACTAAGAGATACTCATGCCTTTGAGAACACAATAATTGAAAAAGCACAGTTGCTACAGCAGGTAAGTAATCAAACATATGGAGAAATCTTTCCACAAAAATTTCAGAAGAATGAAGTTTTCCCACATCTGTGGCAAAATAAAACAAAGAGAGGATGTTTTAAAGGAATGTTCTTGTCACAAAAACCCCATAGTCATAAGATCTAGGCTGATCCCCATGGGATGAATAAAAAACACAGCGCTAGAGATACAGTAACTCCCCTTCTTGAAAAAGGGAATCTGATAACAAACTCGACTGACCTTTCTTTCACCGGCAAAAGCTTCTTGAAATCCAAAGGCTTTGGAAAATTATTGCAAGTCCTTTCACCAAAGATCATGGAATCATTAAGGTTGAAAAAGACTCTTAAGATGGTTGACTCTATTAAACTGGCAGTCATGTCCACCACCAAACCATGTCCCTGAGTGCCGCATCTACACATTTTCTGAGCACTACCAGGAATGGTGATTTCACCCCTTCCCTGGGGAGCCTGTTCCAAGGCCTGACCACCCTTTAAGTGAACGTGTTTTTATTAATGTCAAGTCTAAACCTCCCCTGGTGCAACTTGAGTTTCTTTCCTCTTGTCCTATTGCTTGTTACTTGGGAGAAGAGCCCAATCCCCCCACCTGGCTACACCCTGTTTTCAGGGAGTTGTAGAGAGGTATAAATTCTCTCTTGAGCCTTCTTTTCTCCAGGCTAAACACCCCCAGTTCCCTCAGCTGCTCCTCATGACCTGTGCTCCAGCCACTTCACTAGCTTTGTTGTCCTTCTCTGGGCTTCTTTTGGCACCACAATGTCTTTCTTGAATATCTACTGTAGCTCCATAAAACATTATTGCCATGAGACTCAGAACCTTATATTCCTGCTGTCTTCTTAAAAGACAGGCTTTCACTTGTAATGTTGATTGTTGCTATGTAGTATGTGCCCATAATTTTAGATCTCCTGCCAATAACACTTCAAGTGATAGATTCCAGTTGTATAACTCTTAATTTTAAAAAAACATGACAACTCTAGTAAATCAAGATAAAATTTCCACCAGTTCAATTTACTCAACATCCATGGGGAATCTAGTGACCTTGGGATTTTCTCTGCTTTGGGTGGTTGAAATCAGGTGTGTGGCTGCAACAATGAGCTGCTTTTCAGAAGAGAAATGAAAAACAATTACTTTTTCTCAGCATCTTTCTCTAATCTTGGCCAGGAGATGCCATTAGAGTTAGATGACTATGTGTTCCACTCTGCTTTCTTATCAGCTTTCCTGATTTATTCAAGTCTCTTCTGATTGCAGTCTCTCACGAAGCTTGAAGTTAGTAAGCATTCTAGAGATTTAAATAGGTACTCATTTGTTACCTAAAAATGTACTTGTTTGTTTGTTTGTTTGCCTTTAATGCAGGAGTTCTGGGGCAGGGCTGCCTTATACTCAACAACTGAATAGACAGAGCCTGTCTGCATGACCTCAGCCCTAAACCAGGACACACGTTTACACTGCAGATTAACATTCCTGTGCTCAGCACTGAAAAATAATCAGGTAGCTCCACTTCTCTCATGATTTAGACAGTTCCCATCTAGCTGTACACATTTTAGTGGTGTTTATGTTCAGCTGGCACTGGTGAACAAACCTACAAGGGAATTCTGGACAAGCACTGAATTGAAAATTTAAGTTTCTAAAGGAAGGATCTGCCTGAGAACTGAATCTTCAAGGGATGAGCTAAGGCAAAGAAAATGCAAGGAGATTAAGATCTCTGGATATCCAAGGTTGCCTTCTGAAATCATACATTTCTAAAGGAAGGTCACATGGACACTTGAAATTGTCCACTATAATGAATATATTAAATATCCTTGCTTTGCTACTGAGCATTCATGAGCCAGTCCTGTGAACATGAACATGAACTCTGACAAAAATAATTTTGTTCCAGCATACCCACTGGCTCTAGTGGCAACACTGTTTGATTAAGCATTCAGCCCAAGAGCAGGAAATTGCCAGATCAATCCAAAATGGTGGCAGGAATAAAAAATGTGTGTAACAAAAACTGATTATTAGAACAGGAGGCATAAGATCAGAATCTCTTCTTATTGCTGCATAAGTAGAAATTCATGCTTTTAGGCCATTTGAATATTTTCTAGGAAGATTGACATATAAAATCTGAATATTTCTTGCTGTTTCAGAACAGTATGTATTTTCAAGCATCAGTTAGTTTTAGTGGTTGTGAATATC
The DNA here is from genome assembly GCA_030060385.1 of Muscicapa striata striata. Lineage (NCBI taxonomy): Eukaryota > Metazoa > Chordata > Aves > Passeriformes > Muscicapidae > Muscicapa > Muscicapa striata. The sequence continues at coordinate 2,626,465 of JAREIS010000010.1, read as the reverse complement.
CACAAAATATTCTGATTGTGCTATAAAAGGTGAATAGTACATAATATATAAAGCTAATTGCATCTCATATAATCTCTATTTTATTATTAAATTTATTTCTTCTCTCATGATAATCTGCTGCTCATATTAAGTAGGTACATGTGGATTTTATTTGCAGTTTCTTCCTTATCCAGAAATCAATTAAATTAAGTTCAAAATCCTCTCCATAAATAAATAATAGAAGAAAAAAAATTCCAGTACTTTCACACATATGGACAAAACTTGATCTCTATGATATTTCCTGAAAAATGTCCTTTTTTTAGAAGAGTTAGCATTTGAACATTAACATTCATAATTCTTATTAAAGAGCTGGACCTGTGTATCACAAAATAAACAGAATTCTTATTCTCAGTGGGTTTTTCCACCTAAATATTAATATCTTAATACCAGTATTGATGTTAAGGAACTGATAATAGATATGAATGGCCACTTTACCAAGAGGAGTAGCTAAACTTGTCATAAGCCCAAAGAATTGCTGTAGAAGTAGCTTTTACCTAGAGGCTGATGAAGATAAAGAAGATCATGTTTAATTACTGCATAAATAGGATACCATTACATATTTCTCAGCATATGTTCCCACAGAAGATAAAGATTACTTTTGTGTTAATTTCCAGACTTGTTTTATACATAAATTATAATTTGATGGAATTAATTTGTCATTTACTTTCAGGACAAAAGATCTTCAAAGTACCACATGCAGCAGATAGAGTTTCTTTAGGCTGAAATGCAGAACTGCTCCAACAATCTTCCTAGGAAACTTCTTCAATCTGTGTCCAGCTCAGAATGCAGAAACTTGGGGAGAACTTGAGAATCCTGGGGAAGGTGGAGATGGTGGATGAAATGTAGGCAGGTACAGATTTACTGTGCATGAGGTGGGGTTTTTTCTTTGCCATAGATAAGATGTATTGAGTGGGTAATACTTTTGTCACACTCATCAGAGGTGCCTGCAGCCACCACGAGGCTGGCAGCCTCCCAAGTGTAATTGTTTAGACACAGGAAAGACAGAGTCATGCAGATGTTGAGCAATTGTCGATAAAGATCAGAGGAACTTTAGAGGGAAAAATCCCAGTAGCCTAGCACAGTATCTCCATAACACAAGACTAATTTTAACCTAGTAAGTTAAACATTGCCAGAGAAGACAAACAGTACAGAAACACAAAATGAGGTCAGAAGACTAAAATAACAATGCCAAACACAAGTGCTTGAAAGCCAGGACTTCAATGAATGGCTTGTTTCTGATTTTTTTTTTTTTTCTAATAGTGCAAGCTTCAGAGCAGCTACAAGTACTTTTGAGTTCAGTTTATCCTTTGGGCTACTATATCCTTTTTACTTTTATGATCAGCTGAAATACAAGCAGCAATACCATTTTCCTCTCACAGTGGGACACTTGCTGTTGTGGGCACAAACTGCTGTTCTTGTATTCACCCTACCTGTCCCCCAGAGCTGCAGGGTGAGCAGGCAGGCAGATGCACTCTCCTCACCTGTGAGACATCTCTGGTACCTTGTGTCTGCTGGGGAAAGGCAGAGGCATCATGTAGAAAGGCAGTGCAAATAGCAAGCCAGCCTACTCACTTGCATTGCTTCAGGTCAGGAGTCATGTGTGGCTCTGGCTTATTCAGGTGGAAAAGGCTAATAAAGAAGGGCCCTGAACTACCCAAAAATACAGGAGGAAAAACAGAGGGATAGAAGGAGTCACCAGCTCAGCATTGATAGGTTTTATACAAACCAATCCTTAAGGATATACAGTGTACAGAATGAGGTGTCCAGGTGTTAGATGGGCTGCAGGTAATTAATGCTGAGAATAGGAAGGCAAATCTGAAATTTCATTCAGCCAAGAAATGTGATTTCTGATCTTCTTCTTCACACATCTTCAGTCTGTCCTTCACAGGAGGGAAAGCGCTACAGGGGAATCCCTGCAATATATCCTAGAGAGTTTGACAGACATACAGGAAAGGGAAAATCTAGAAACCATTATTGGGTATTCATATACTAATATATCAAGGCACCTGCACTGCTCAAAACGACATTAAAACCTAGCAATATAATCTCTACAGAATATTTCCATAGGATACTATTTTCCTCCTTCAAACAATCCATTTGTCTAAATTACTTCAAAATTATCGGTTGTTATGCAGTGGCAGATTAATAGTCACATTGCTACCAATGTTAACCAGATAATTCATGTGGTCCAAAGAAGACCCCATCATATGTCTTGTACCAAGGCTGAAGAACAGACTTCTGCATTTAACAAACAGCAATTCCACCTAGCCTGCTTTCTCCTCAAGAGCTGTTTTAGTGGAATTTATTTTACCTGTATTTCATTACTGACTATCATAAAAAAGTAATAAAAATATACATATTTGTTTCCCTCGAAGTGATGTGAAAACACATCTTATTGTATTTATAATCTTTTTAGGCTATAACTTTATGGTCAAACAGCTGTTGAAACAGTGAATTTTATCTTCATAATCTCATCTAGTGATCTCTCTTAAAAATTGATACTATCTTTTGTAATATTAATAATTTAATCTAATAAATCTAATAAAATAGCTACACAATATAGATGTACTGTTAAAACTAAAGGACAGTGCTGGCACAAGGACAAATGAATATAAACTTATTATGAATAAATTTAGTCTGGAAATCAGAAGAAGGTTTTTAACCATCTGGGGACTGTGGTGCAAAAATAGTCTTCCAAGAAAAAAAAAGAAAGAAAAAAATTAATTTCTGGAAGAATTTGATTCCTGCTGTCTCAGCAAATGTTTCTTTTGAAGGCATATGCTCTTTGGTGTTCTTGCTCAGTTTGGAAGGGTTTTTGAATTAACTAATGTTTTAAAAATTTTTTCCACATTTATTCTCTCCTTGACACTGCAATTACGAATAGCATCCTTTAATGTCTATTTTAACACTTCCAGAAGACTTTTGTGTCTTGAACATTTTACCATGAAAAGCTGGAGATCTCTTTCAAAAACCTTGCACCCTGCTCTTGGAATGTCCACATCAGGGAAATTATATGTTCACGCTTAAAATATATATTTGTTCTTAGAGTTTTGCTCTTCACTGCCTGCTTTAGATCATTTACCATCATTTTATATGTATTTTCATACCAGTGAAAGCTCCTTTATCTATAAGATGGGACTTTTTTCTAGAGCAGAGGATTTAATTCATGTCTTTGACTTTTCTCAGTCTCTCCTGTGTGGACTACTCTAGCCAAAGACACAAATATTGACATAGATCTTTGTAGTTATTTCCACGTAATTTTGTTAGTTGGTATTTCAAATGTGCAAATTCTTTCTGCCTGTAAGCAAGTTTCCTTCAGCACATTGATTCCCCATGTCAGCCTGTACCCACAAAGCATTTGAATTTCTTACATCTTTCTGTTTGCCCTAATAACAGAAAAAGCCTGTACTCATGCTACTTGTCAGATCATTGACATTTCTCCTCACTTCACTTGCTTTTTTTTTTAATTTTAGCTTCTATTTTCTGTATTTTTCCTTGTTTAGTTGTGCTCTGTGTCTCCTTCAAGGACCACAGCATGTTTTGCTTGTTGTTATTCAGCATAAGTGTCAGGTCTCTGAATGCATTTCCTATTTACCTTCTATTCCTGCACCAAAAGTTATTTAATTTTTAATGAGAAAGACTTTGAACAAGACTTTTTATCATTATGAAAAATGACTGTATTGCTTTCTCTTCTTACTCAGTCTGAACTTTTTGGAATATATATTTCTAGCAAATTTATTAAGCTTTTCTGACTCGAGGTCTGCCTGCCTGTGCCCCCCTCCACAGGCTCAGAAAAATCAAACAGCTCACACTTTCACAAGGCAACTGAGTGTGAGAGGCTGTAACTCCCTTTTAGGAGAGACTTCAGACCTCCTGAAAATTTATTAACACTCTTGCTGGCCAAGTGATATGTTAAAGCTCCTTTGAAGCCACTCAGCTCAGTCTTCTCTGGGAAGGCTTGAAAATATTGTAACCAATTGGAGTTTGCGTTTTCCCTTCACATCTCTCTTTACTCAAGGCATGCCACAGCCTCTCCTGTACAGGCTCACATGTGTGCATGTACAAGTTCCCAGGAGAGCTATACAGGCACATACCTGCTGCTGAAGCTTTGTCACCTAGCTCATTTTGATCAAGGAATACTTACAGAAATAAGGAGATACTGTGAACAAGAGTTTCATTCACAGAGTTGCAGATTCCTGTTGATGATTTTAAAACACCAGCAAAACTCATTTTTTCTTCCTGTTCTGCTACATACTTTACCATGACCCAGTCAAGTCAGCACTCCAGTTCTCCCAGTGAATGGTCCTTCACAGAGGTATGAGAACAGTAAGTTCCCCACTGACTGGTTGATGCTCAGGCATTGTGCAGACACAGGGAAGCACAAACTTAATACAGCCTCCTTCTCTGAGTCAAAAGGCTCTTCTGATTAGAGCATGTCGTGACAGACAAAGGGGGATGGTTTTGAACTGGAAGAGAGCATGTTTAGAATAGGTATAAGGAAGAAATTCTTTACTGTGAGGGTGATGAGGCAGTGGAACAGGTTGCCCAGAGAAGCTGTGGATGTCTCATCCCTGGAAATGTTTGGATGGATCTCTGAGCAAACAGTCTAATGAAAGGCATGCTTGTCCATGGTAGGGGAATTGAAAATTGATCTTTAAAGTCCCTTCCAACCCAGGTCATTCTATGATTCTTTAATTTTCATTGATAGTACCTATCTTAGATTGTTTTTAGACAATCAGAGGAAGGTTCTGAATGCACTTCAAAGTATTTGAATGTTTCTTTATTCTTATTTAAATTATACCCTGACTAATGTTGTGGATGAAGCAGCATAACTTTTCTTTTGTTTTTCTGTCTGAAAATTGCACTTTTTTGTAGAGACAAAAAGCATATTGGAAGTTGTTCCTATCTCAGCCATTACTCTGAATGCAAACTTCCTATAGTCTATGGGAATCCAAGGTCACATATTGGATTATATCTATTTGGATATTTTTGGCTGTTAGAGAGTTTTGTCCTTCCCTCAAACAAGAAAAAACTTCATTTGTAAATAGAAATACTTGCAGGTCTTTAGTACATGAAGAAGCTGAGGAGAACATCTTTGGGGATTTCTGGAAAAGTTATTTATCGTAAAAAAAAATGGTCTTCACACATACTGGAGAATATATTCTAATTCCATGTCAAAATAATACTGTTGCATTCATTAGCAGTGCAACATCAATATTCAAAGGCTTTGTAGACTCTACGATAGCATACCTAGTTCAGAATTATCAGAGCACCACCAGAGATGTAATGCATAGTAATCTTATTACACACTGACAGCTCACACCCTAATGGCTCTGATGGAGCTGTTATGATGTATTGTGTCATATCCTAATAGGGATATAACACTAAAAACAGCTGTGTCTTGACAAGCTCCACACAAACTAGATCTGAAGGATCCATGGCTCTGTATGCTGACAGTGCATATAAGCTAAAAAAAGTTTATATAAAATGAAATATTAAGTGCTTAGGAGAGGTCTGCTTTAGTAACAATACTTTGTTCTTATCTAGACCCTTCTGTGTGAAGATACTGAAAGACTTTGATTAATTGAGCCCTACCAACACTTCTGCGAGCTAGGAAATATTTTAATATCCCGCATCTCACGCTGAGGCACAGACGTGTTCTGTGACTTGTCAAGGTCACCCTGCAAGTCTGTGACTGGGAACTCAATGTTCCTTGTTGCAGCCCTAAGCCTTAGGCAGAGAGATCATCTTCTGCTATTGTTTAGAAATGTTAACAAACTCACATTTCACTCAGTTATCATGTTCTTCAAAGACCATTTAGTAATGTAAATTCATACTAATTCTAGAGCTAATCCTTCAGCACTGGTAGATAATAAAACTGATGGGTTTGCCCTTGCCTTTCCTTAATTCCATTAATTAGAGTGGTGATATTATTTGTACATAATTTTTGGAATTTGATTTTGAGTCAGGCTGAAAGCAAAATAAAGATTTTGTATTCTCTTGCAGGTTGGTTCAGAGGTGTCACAAGCCTGTGCTTCTACATAATTTAATGCAGTCAGTGTGACTGAAGAAAGAACTGCAGGACCATAAAATATAAAAAACAGAGAGACAGTTCAGGTGCAGTGTAAAATGAGATTCTTGTACTGATATCATCCTTTGCTTTTCCCGAGGGGAGGAAGAGTTGAAGTTTTGAGCTTTTAAGCTCAAAATAAAGGAAAAAAAAGAGTAAAATATCTTAGTACAAATTATTTTTGAATATTAAACCTGGGGGAATGCTTCTGCTTGGAGACATTTAAACCATCCTGGAAAGTGAACAGGAGATGCACTGTACTTGTTCTCTATTGCTGTTGCTATACAAGAACAGGGTACAAAAGGGCTAAATACTTTAAGAATAATTGGTGGAGAATGCAACCAAGAGATTTGTGCAATAGGGTTAATTTCCTTCTCACCATGCTACCCTCATGCTATCTTTCAGCAAACAATTTGCACTAACACAAATAATCAATGTTCCAGCATTATTCAGAAGTGTGAGCAGGCATGAATTGTACTCCTAATTTTCCCACTCAGAGCCCAAGCCACTCAATACAGCCTTCCACCAACAAAGATCAACCAAAGGGAAAATATTAGTTGTGGCTTCCTCCAAGGCTCTGGGTAGACAGTTTTACTTTGTCTTTAATCCTACATATTTACAACAAAAAGAAGAGTGAAAGACCAATACCAAGAGATGAGAAATAATATATTAAAAGACACCTCCACCCATTTAGAGCAAAGAACCAATAGACTGTTTCTTTCATGTCATTACACTAAAACATAATTAATATTATAACTTATATGAGGCTTACAAAGTCATGAAATATCAAAATGCAATGAACAGTTTAAGACAAGTGCTTGAGAAGGTACAAATACAACAATTTCCAGATCACATTCACAAGAGCTGCTTAACGGTCAGTACAGTAGGAGGAAAAAAGCCATGGCCTAAGGGGATGAGAGACATAATGTCAGTTAATAACATTTCATGCAGCATATACATGTACACTTCCCCAAGAGAATTGCAAGAGGATAAAAGGATGAAGAAATAATAGATATCCCAGTGGCTCTTTTATACTGGCTTCTCAATTTAATCCAGTCAGTTTATTATAAAAGAGGAAATAATTCAGAATATATATTTTATTAAAAAAATTTCTTCTCTAATCCAAAGGACAATTTTCTCTAATTTGTTTAGTATTCCAAATGATTTATGAAATGTCTTTTACACATAATGATGGGTCTGAAATTACTTCTGAGATTTGCTGTGTAAGTATGAAAACCATATTGATTGGAGAGGGAGAGAGAGCTCTGTACTTCAATGAGTGTCAATTGAAAAATCAGGTACCCTGTTTAAATTTAGTAATCTATTCAGTCACTCTGTAGTTCAATATTACTATCTACTGATTATTTAAGGGAGTGAGATAACAGAGTAAATTTACCTGCATATTGCTATTAATACAGTGAGTATTTTGTGTCTGTAGGATTAATTATTGCTAGTTGTTTTATATTTTCTATCAAATCTAAAACAAATATATACATAATAGATTTTATAGAATTATCAAATTATCTTTTAGGATTGTTTTTCCTAGGACAATGCAGTAGAGTATTTTAGTGTGTTCCTAATTTTATTTCTAATCCAAACAGCACAGAAGCACTTGTTTATCTTTAAGAATGCAAATAAAATCCATTTAGTTCATTACATTATGTAAGTGTCCTACACAAAAATTATTTTCTCAGGAAAATTAAAATTAAAATTATATTTAGCCAGATTTTCACATAAAATTTCACTATAAATCAGAATATTTGACTATTTTTAAATCTTCATGTAGAATGCTTTTTGCAGGTTACACAGCTGAGTGTAATCATAGACACTGAATAATTTTAAAGTCTTCATTAACAAAAGTATTTATTAAAGGTATTATTAAAATAATGCAACACTCTTTATTTAAACCCCCTGATCTTAAACAACCCAAATTACCTGTAAGACCATTTCTGAATGGAAAAACTTTACCTGGATTTCTCCAAACAAGACCTACTGGAAACCACTTGTCCTTTATAATTCTTGAATGGCTCAGAATAACAGAGTCTCACTTTATCATTTGTTGCAAGGTTTAGCTGAAAGAACTATAGTACACAACTTAATGATTTAAATGTTTCCCCTGTGCAATACAGGCTTCCTGTGCCCTGATATCTAAAAACCTCATATGGTGCATGATCCTTGGACTGTCCAAAATGAAGTAGAGATTACTATGCCTCACAAGTAGAAGAATTGCCAACATATTCCTTTTATTTGCCATCTGTTCATTATTTTCCCATATTATCTCTTCGAAATAAGAAGTTTAAAGTTTGCTGTGCCCTGGTATTTGTTCTCAACTCAATTATATATGTGTTCCTTACCCTGGAGAGAAATACTAAAATATTTTGAATTATGTAACCCAAGGCTCATAATCAGGTGGCTCTTCCTTACAGAGGCCTGTGGGCAAAGTAGCTTACCAGTTAGGTAAATGAAATAAAATATGACACTTGACTTCATTTATTCCACTTCTATTTGCCTATGATATTTATTCTTGTACACCCAGAAACTTATTAACTTGTTGCCTTCTCTTAACTTGCTGTACATGGCTGTGACATTAACCTGTATTTGTTACTTGTTTTACTGGCTGGCAAACAAAACAAATTGACATAAGAAACTTCTTTCTCCTTTCTGCCAAGAGATCATTGGTTTTGCCCTTTTTGTGTACTCAATTTTGAGCATTGCCTAATCTTTTTGGGATTTGCAATTTACTTGTTGATTTACCAGATTAAGCAGAACCCATCTTGATCTCTGCATCGAAATTTTTATCTAATAGCAATAATTTCACAGTGGCTGAGGCAACCTGGGTAACAATGGCTGAGGCAACCTGGGTACTGCACAGGTATATGCAATCCTCATCTGTGAGACAATTAAAAAGTCAGTCTTGTTTAAAAAAAAGATCTGGCATTCACTGAAAGAAAGGACATATAAAATCCTTTGACTGAATAAGAGAAAAGGATAAGTAAGAAATGTCCCTGAGCTACAGGTTAATCCTCATACAGGCCAGTGTGCTGCCCCCAGTGAAAAGAGAGACACAAAAAGCTTGATCACTTTCTGCAGTCTATTCCCCACATGGGTGTTCTCAGTGTGAGGAATGATTTAATTAATATTGTCAGTGGGTACACTCCTGTACAGTATTAAAAAAACTAAAGGACATCTTTGTGAGAGGGTAATTTCTGATTAACACCTTTCCAAACCTGCCAGTAGTGGTTTCCTTCAACCTCCCTTGTGAGTCTCAGTTCAAGAAATTCACTATGTTAAGGACTACATTCAGTGACTTTAAACAAATGCCTTACTGGTTTCAAGTTCCCATAGATGTAGGATTGTGTATTCAGTTTATCTATTGCCCATATGATTTCAGCAACCTCAGTCATAACCTTCCTCAGCCTTCTCTTCTTCAGATGAAATGTCCCAGCCTTTAAGTGTCTCTGCACAAGGCATCCATTACACTATCTTGAACATTTTACTTGTTTTTCTCCATACATCTTTAGATTCAGCTACACCCTTCCTCATTTGTGAAGACAAAACTGCACACTCAGGATACAGGCACATCAGTTTTCAGACATCCTGCTGTCCTCTTATTTCAGGCACTCTCTGTTCCCAAGGATAATCTCATTAACTTTTCTAAACTTGCCTAATATTTTTTTGTTTGACACTGAGACTTTTGAGAAATGTCAGAGGTCCCTTTCTGAGCTTTAAGTGCCAATTCTTAGTTCAGCATCATGTCAGCACAGTTCGTATCATTTTTTTCTAGATGCATTTCTTTAGACTGAGCTTGGCCTGCTGACTTTTGGTCTGCTCAGTTTTATTTTGGATATTCTTGCCATTGAAGCATTGGTATTGAAGGCAAATGAAATTGATTGTCAACAGAGAATTTATCCACAAGATTGCAGATTTCACTGTTCATTGCCCTCCCCAGAGCAGAGATGCTGATTAAAAGTGGTCCCAGTATCATTCTATTCTGAAATGTTGCCATTGTTAAGGCCTACCTTCTGGATTCTTCTTTAAAAACTTTCCTCCAACCCCATGGCAACACAATACTGCAATGAGCCTTTTGTCTGGAACCTGATCAAAGACATTCTTGAAAACATCCATTTGTCTGTTTCATCCATTTGATCCCATTTATCCTTACTATTACTGAAAACATCCTTGAAATCCAGAAGCTATGTAACTTCTTCTAAACAGGTTGTTTTCATTCAAACATCACACAGTCTTAACAGAAATGGAAATCAGGCTCACTGGTTTGTCATCCCCAAGATCATCTCTAAAACCCTTCTGACAGATGGCAGATTCAACAGCTGTCCTAGTCCCTTAGTTCAGTGTCCATTTTTAATGGTATTTTACACCTCTTAGTCAGAAGTTTGGGTATTTCATATTCAGAGCTCTTGGTTTTATACCATCTGGTCCCAGTGACCTTCCTAACCTGCCCGACTGGTCTAATATTTCCTGTTCATTTACTTCAAATTGATCTATATCTTGTAGACAATCTGCTACAGAAATGCATCAGATGTGAGAGTCAGAGCACTAAATGCCTATGCAAAAATTTCTCTGGGTTTCTCTGCTATATCTTTGTCAACCCTGCACGTCCCTTCTATGCCCTTGCCATGAAGGGGCATCCATGGCATTCCTCACCTTATCAATTATTCATCTTTGTCAAGGATAAAAATTGTTTGTCCTGACTGTGAACAGAGTAAATGTTAAAGTTTATGAACATAACCCTAATGTATAAGCATGATGTGATCTTAGGCCTGAATAGAAGTTCTGAATAGCGATGTTCTAAGGAACATTATAACATAGAACTAAAATGTAATTTCCTGTTAGGTACTATTTTCTCAATCTGTATAATCTGCAAATATTTAGAGACTTTGACATCCTTCAGAAAAGCATAGGGCTGAGGTCATACTGCAAAACACACAGAGTTCACTCCCACAAAAGGTTTATCCAAGAGAATCAAAGGGCAAAGGTGTAAGAGAAAATTTAGATACCACTTCAACCAAGACAACAGCAGTTTCATCCCCTTCTTAATGACTTTTTAAAAAATTAAGTTCATACTTTTGGAACGTAAGCCTTCTAAAAAGATCAAAAACAATATCATCAAAGTTTGTGTGCTGCTATGTGTGTGCTGTTCCTATGAAGAAAATTTTTTCAGTTTCTATACTTCATGCAGACTAGATGTCAAGGAAACAATGCAATATACAGGAGTGTAAATCAAAAGCACTCACCAGCCAAAGGAAAAAGAGAGATTATGAGTTGCCTTTGGTAATTAAAGTGATAGGAGGAAATCTATTATTTCTCTAGAACTACTTAAGCTATTAAAAGAGGATTTAATTCTCACACAATGTTTTTCAGTTTTAAAACATTTACAAACACAAAGCTATAAAAACTCTGTATGATATCTAAACCTGTGCAGGGACTAGTATAAGGTTTATATGCCTCTTATTGTGCATTCAGACTATATTTTGGAGGCATAAGAGTGTTTGGGGAGTGATGAGAGAATCGGAAATTCTTCACCTCAAATGGGTGTTTGAATAGAATTTGGGAGCCCTAACTCCCACAGCTGTGTTCTGCTCACAGCGACCTTTTATAAGTTTGGCTGAAAAGTCTGCAGGTCTGAGTTATTTTTTTTTTTATAGAAGAACATATTTCTGAGAATAATCACCTTTTTCAAACAAAAAAGAACTTGTTATTATTGGTTTATTTATTGTGAAGGCGCATCAGACTAATTAAACATTAACATGCATTATTTAAGTTAATTTTAAAACAGAATTTTCAGTTAAATGTTTAAACCTGGGACATATATCCAGGAAAAAAATGTTCATGAACTCATGACACACAGTGAGAGTGAGATCAACCCTCAGAAATATGTCATAAAAACAGATGACTAGTTTGACAGCAGTTTGAAATATTTTCTTCTGCAAAATATTTTTGTATAACCTCAAGTGGACCAGAATGTACTAGAAAATGCTTATACACAAACAACTGAACGTTTCCAATTTCATGTATGGCATTAGTTCTAGTAGCCTCAACATTTCCACCTGATGTAAGCAGTTTTAAACAGATTCAGTTGATGTTTGAAGACCAAATACTGCTCTTCTTCTCAAAGGGCATATATTTCCACTATCGTTAATATTTCTTAAGAAGTTCCATCTTAAAAGACACATAGAGAATTTTTAATTGGAACATTGATTTTACTTAATGGTAGCACACAAAACAAAACTTTGGCCATCATCACTCCTTAACTGAAAAGACAGAAATCACACTACCTTTACAACAGTCCATTAATTCACATCTGCACAAACAACTGACTGGAGTGGAATACTGAGGTAATATTTTGTATAGCTCTATTAAACTCCCTTCTCAAAGTCTGGGTTAACTCTTTGCTGGAGCAGAGACCACTTTTGTCTTTTCTGAGATATTAAGCATAGCTTAAAACCTGAAACTAGGTACTGACTACATTTCACAAACCAAAGTGTAATTTCTATACTCAAAATGTCATTAAAAAGTCTAAATATTGCCTGAAAAATGACAGAAAGCTTGAACAGAAATATTAAATCTCGGCTTAACAGTATATGTTATACATATATTCCCATGTCAAGTTTTTACATTTTATCTTTAGCAAACATAGCAGTACATTTACCTTTGGATTAAATTCAAAGACAATTTCATGTTTTTTGTAGAACACCTAGACTCAAAAGATTTGAGAAAACTGAAGTAGTGTCTGTTCTTTCTGAGAGCTAGACATGAACTCTGCAAACAAAACAACTTGCAATCTTCTCCCCATCAGTCTTTGAACCCACAGGTCCCATCCCAATCAGGTATAGATGGGAGGGTTTTGATGAGATAGGAATACCACTGTCTTCATCCTAGATGGTGCAGAGTTTCAGCATATGAAATAATCATCTCTGGAACTACCTAAGACTACCACTCTGCATGCCATTAAAAAAACTAAAATCCACTATATATAGGTTTACCTCACTGACTTCTAATTCTTTCTGCTCTCCATGCCTAAGAAAAACAAACAAACAAACAAACAAACAAACAAACAAAACAAAGAAAAACAAAACCAAAAAAACCCATCAGCTTAAATGCCATTAGTAAGTCTGTTAAACTCTTTAATCTCTGGAACTAGTGGAAGTTTTCCCCCTGACCTGCAAATTGAATCCAAAAAAATATACTAAGAAAAGTTTCCCTGTAAAGTAAAGTTGAAATAACATAAAAACTGAGGAAATTGTGTGAAAAAATCTCCTTAATAGATGGGACTTGGAACTTGCTCATGATTCAGACATCCTTGACTTTAACTCCGGCATTCCCACTTTGAACTCTTAAGGTTTGACTTCTCAGATTATGAGAACTATTATGTGAGTAATGTCAATATACTGCACATGAACTGTTGCAATGAAAACTGCAGTTGTACACAGAGTGAATTATACCCTATACCATGCAAACCAAAACTGGTCGATCAAAAATTAATCCCACTTGAATGGGAAGACTCTAGTACAAGGTGTTCACATTACCAAAAAGAAATGAGTTTTGTTTAAATTGCCTTTGTGAATGAGAAGTAAAAAAATACATTTAGGGAATGGGAAATAGAGAGAGAAGAGTAAAATCAGTTAATCCTGGACTTAGAATAGTTATAGTAATTTAGGCAGAATTCAAAGGAATGCACATAAAAACAAGGAACACAACAGAAGAGCAGAACAAAAAGAAATAGAAATTGTTTTCTACTTGGGAATATTGAGAAAAAAAGAAATTGACTCCACAGTGTACAAAGAGAGTATCCATGTTTCAGAAGAGAAACCAGAGGGACAGAGAAGACTCTGGGACATACATTGGCCATTTTGGTGCAAATAAAACATCCAGGAAACCCAGAATGTTGTCAACAACAGTGACCATAAACAGATACAAAGGGAAATGCAACAACATGATAAATTAAACTTTCACAGCTATTTTCAGCTATGGGGATTTCCTGATTCTGATGTGATTTGTCTGTTTAATGATGCTCAAGGCATCTCACTTTCAATTATTCGTCCAGCTTCTCCTGTGACAATTGTAAAATTTCTGAACCTCAAACATAATTTGGACAGGCAAATTCCATAGTGCTGTTTGTGACCCTGTCCTCTAGCAGTTTCATTTTATGGTCTTGTTTTCTTAAATTGGAAGAAATTGAGATGCAGAAGTTCAGACCTTAATATTTGTGTCTCTTCTACTCTGCTTTTTTCACCAACCTTAAAGGAATGTTGCTATAGAATCTGCACAAGATAACTACAGAACTGAAAAGTTAGCACAGCATTAATATTTCTCTTGTAGATGGGGAAAGCACAGTGTCATATTTGAACCCCAGTGATCTATGAGTAGCATATGTCCTATACAACTCTGACAATGTGGATATCAACCAAAGTCCTAATACATTTGCAGCACCAGTTGGCAAAAAGCCAACCTAGAAAGTGGTCAGTACTTTTCACTTTCAAAACCACCTGTTAGAGGTCAACAAAAAAAAATTAAAAAGTAGGAATAAATTATATGGGCCTAAAACATTCTGTTAGCTCAGAATGCACAGTTCAGGCAGAGAATGGCAAGATAATATACACCATTCTCATCATTGCTATTATTATTATACAATTCCACCCATAATTCAATCTGAAAGTGTCCTTGTTAAAGCAGCTGTGGCCTGAAGGATAAACAACAGTACAAGTAGTCACCATTAGGGAAAGAAGGAACTCAACAAACAAAGCTTCATAATTTGCTATCAAGGTTGTCTTGTTTTCAGATGACCTCCTTTCTGAATTCCCCTTGGTAAAGGTTATTTGCAAATGCCTATTAAACACTTAATATTCTCTCTGTGCCTTGTCATTGTAACACAAAACAAATGAATAAACCTTCAAGCTGATTGTTTTATTTCATCTTTTTCCAGATTTCATGGGGATATCAGAAAAACTTGACACTGTCTTGAACTCTTCACCTCAAAATCTGATATGTGTTGCATTTCAATATACCCCCATGGGATTCATGTCCTCTATCTAATCTTCAATATGTAAGAAAACTAAATGGAAAGAGGCTTTTCAGCTAAGAAACATATCTGAAGGCAAAATTTTATGGTTTCTACTCTTCTTAGTTTATATATCTCAATTTTTGTTTTCTGTAGCTCATTTAGTTATGATATTCATTACACTATTGGCCAGATCACTAATTAAGCGTACTGTACACGGTTTCCTATCTGACGATACATTACAAAATACCCAGTCCAATAACAAACATTGGTGAACAATTGAAATTCCACTGTAAAAGAAATATTAATAACACTCATGCAAAACATGATATAGATGACATATAACAACAACAACAAAAAATGAACAGGTAGGTAAACCTGAAAGACACTGTGTGATGAAATAAGCGCTAGATAGAGATGTCAAGAAGAACCCTAACACAACAGGGTGGAAAAGCATGGGATCATTGTGGATAAGAAACTCCAGGTGGAATCATCACAAGAATCCAACAAAAAGTATCTCTAAAAATGAAAATAAACAATGGAAATTTCAAAACACCACCAAATATTTTTGTGATGTATATCCTGCCTTCTCTACATTCAACCCACTTTCATACTGCCCTTCTTGATAAAATAAGGGAATTGGAGGAGAATATATGGTTTGACATCTCAGGTGTTGTATATGGACTGCACATCCTACAAAAAGACTGGAAGTTCAAGGCTTATAATTACCTACATTTCCATTGCAAGGTAAGATTTCTGCTGTACATAACTTTCTCCCTGTTATGAATTGAATGCTTTGCTTGCCACTACACCTTTTGCACATTTGATCAACAAATGTAAGACTTCATTAAATCTCAGAGAGCTTAAGCTAATACAGAGGGAGTTTATTTTTCTAGGCATGGTTTGCATTATAACTACCTGCATTTCATTTTAGACCTGAAGTTTTATTTGCCAGGAAAAGAAAGGAATGTGCTTATCTTTAATATATAATCATTAAATAAACATCTTTCACACAAGAGATTTGTTAAATTATGGAGTATTAAAATTATATCAGCCAGCTCTTTTATTTTGAAGGATTGCATACAAGTGAAGAAATACAATAATACCAATGTAGAGAAGTATAAATAATAAGAACAGCTTCTCTCTCTCTCTCAAAGAAAAACTCTATTATTTTACATGCAATCCTGACAGTCCTCCTGGGATATAAAATTACTCCAATTCATAGCTGACTTTGGGTAAGATATTTTGAGTTTCTACCATGAGTATGCAACCTCATCTAATTTCCATGAGACCCAAGTATCAACCTCTCTTTTCAATCCTAGATCGATCAGGGAGCCCCAAATGTCCCATTTTTCCAATGATTCTCACATTGTTAATGAAGAGAAAAAATGTAACTAAGCTCCTCTAACTGCCAGCAACAACCAGTTGCATGAACAAGATTTGTCAGCTAACAAATCTACGGTTCACTAAGGACTATTAAAATTCTCCTTGGGCCCAACAGTGCTTAAATTTTACAAAAATGCAAAGTATTTCTCTTGTACCTTCAGAATAAATCTTCCAGAAAAGTGTGTCATATGGGTGCTGGATGTTTAAAACTATTAATTTCAAGCAAACTGGATGCACAAATTACTGTATTCTCCACCTACCCTACACCATGCCCTGACCTGACCATCCTTGAGTTTAACTCTTCCTATTCAGAAATGGGAAAGCAATGAACTCTTGGGATGAGCAGTTATGTCAGTGAAGGCAGGCAGGGAAGAACTTCTGTATAAAACTTTTCCTCACAAATTGCAAAATATATAAGGCAACCACATAAACAAGCAACCTCAGAAAAGCAGAATTTTTAATAGGTCCAGAGTGAAACCATGGAAAGCATCAATCCCCCACACCAAATCTAGCAACACTCTGTTATGCACTGGGTTTTTAATCTTCTTAGGAGTTGCTAAGGCTCTTGATCCCTGCTAATGGAGCATTTGTCCTACATCAATATTACGTGCAATTATTATCAGAAAAGTATTGCCCTAGACCTAATGCCAGGAAATATCTGAAGAGTCAGGGTTCAGCTGTGTTCAAAAGAATGTGTTACAGGTAATATGTTTTTCTGAAGAGCTCAGATAAGGTATTACTTCTGGGTTTTTTGGTGGGGGGTTTTGTGGGTTTTGTCATGATTATTGTTTATAAAAAAAGTTTAAAAACATGAGTTCATCTGAGTTGTATGAAATCTGTTGCATTCTCACAGTTCTTCTGAACAAGAACAACAAGCTTTAGTTCATATCCCATTCCTGTGTAAAACTCATTTTCATGCACAGTTTCTCGCTTTGCACAGGTTTTGGTCCATGGAAGCTCTTATTTCTACTGGTTGCAGTCAAGCAACTGTAGATTACTCAGCTGGAGAAACAGGTTTTCCAACAGTTCTATAAATCTCTGGTGCTCCTCTGAAACTGCTGCCAACAGGTGGTAAACTGCTACCATTCACTGCAAACAATTTTGCAGCATGGGCATCGGGATGCTACACTAACACTTAGTGCAAAACAAATGGACTTGCAAAATTCCTGGGACTACATAGCAGGTTTATTCCAGCCGTGAAGCAGCCATCAGATGGCAACAATTTTGTCACCACTAGTACAGAACATAATGGAATATGTGTCCTGGAGCTGAAAAGCTCCATAACTCATTAACTATCCCCTGAGTCATGCTTGTCACCACTAGCTTTAAGTTTTAATTTTCTTGCTTTGACTGGTTGGCAGGGCTATTTGACTAGATCTCCTTCGTGTTTAATCAGCAGTACCAATGCTTTTGATGAGATTACGTTGCTAACCTGGTGCTCCAGGAAGCCACAAACATAGATCTGTTTATACAGGAACAAATTAAGTACAGCTCTCTACTTTGAGACAGAAAAAATAACTAGTCTTATGAAACATAACATCTTTAGCAGAAATGCTTTGGAGAGCTAGATTATCAAATGTAACAGTTCAGTGGTTCAATTCATACCTGACAGGCTTCAAAGAATATATATGCAAATTGATCTCCCAGCTGCAAGGGTAATTAACATGGGCTGCTGCAGGGGGCTCTTCTTCCACCCATTCTGTTTCATTATTATTTTAGTGACTTTACATTTTTCTCAACCCACTGTCTTTTGGTATGGAAATAAATTTAACTTCCTCCTTTATGTAAACTTCATTACACCACAATCAGCAGGGAGTCTAGCCTGCTGGAAGTAAGAGCGTTTGAAAACCAATATAGCCTGACATAAAGCTGAGCTCTGTACAAATACTTTTGTTGTTGATATTCTTATGTGTATTTTTGTGGTTTTTCCCAGTACACTCCTTGTACTGTTAAAAGGGACTTACAGTAAGCCAAATTCATCTCTTGCACTTAAACCAGTTTAACAACACTGAGACAGAGCTAACAAAGGATGAGGGAAGACAAAGAATCTTGGAACATTTAATCTGTTTAATCCATCTTTTCCTAGGGCATTAAAATTGTACTTGTACTCAAGCCAGCACACTTCTTCCCCCTCCCAAAGCAGGAAGGATACAGCCCTAAGGGTAGAGCACTTCATGCAGTTTTGGACCTACTGGCCATGTACTGGGTCATGAACGGAAGTGTGTGGCTCTGTTTCCACAGAGATGTGCCCTCTGAATTGTATATTGTTAAATGTTCTCCATATAGTTATGGAGAAACACCAAAACTATTTTCCCATTGTACAGCAAGAGTGAAACTTACAGGGAAACAATCACATTACACATGTCTGGGAAAACTATAGACCGAAAAACATTACTGCTTTTGGATACCTTTCATAACTAGAAACTTCTGTATGGAGCCATTTCTACAAATTTTGAAGGAAAATCATATGTTAAATCATTTTAAGCAAATGTTTATGAGTAGATATAGAGCAACAGGTATATCTATAATTCATAAATGGCTAAACTTTCCTTTACAAATGGCCACTCATATCAATTGATTTACTACAAAGATAAATGTAATCCAACCCACAGCATGTTTCCATGTTTCCATCTTTATATCAAAGTTTGATAATGCTTTTTTTCCACAAAAGCCTTTCCAAACTTGAAAGAACAGTGTGTATGTGAATGCATGCATGTGCATAAAGACATATCTATGTTAAATAAGGTTGGGGAAATCCTGTCAATGGTTGTCAATGGTATTATGTTAAGCATTCAGGCAGTTTCCTCATCAAATCAGTGTCAGCTACAAAGAAAAACTTCAGTCTGTATGTTACTAGATCTAGGCCAGTGCCCTGAAAGGCCAGGTCAGGTCCTGTATTTATTCTCATCTGATGCCAGAGTGCTAAACAACTAGAGGAGCTCTTCTGCTGCCTACACACTATTGCATACCCAATACTTGACCGAGGTTAATTGTATGTATGCCAAGAGGGCTCTGGTGGGAGTCAGAACAGAATCACTACTGCATGGCTGGATGAGGCCAGTTCCAACCCTGGGTATCAATCAAACATCTTTCCAGAAAGTAAGTAAATGAACTATGAGATGGAAGAAAGAAAAATATGAAAGAAAGAGAGAGAGAGAGAGAGAGAGAGAGAGAGAGATTGAGAGAGAGAGCATGCATTTGCTGTTTGAATCAATTTATATTTATGAAGATATATTGTTTTAAGCATTAACAGATGGGATTTTTCAGAAGTGCTTTATAGAATTAGGCATCCATTTTCCCTTGAATTTTATTGCTGGTTGGGAGTTTATCTTTTTTAGTCTCCTTGGAATAAGTCAACCTGCATTTTGGTCTAAAAAAGGAGACTTCATAAATTATATGTTGCCAGTAAGGCGAATTGCACCTTTATGAGGCAATTTCTGGCAGATTAGCTGATGTGCATCACCACAGAATCACATTCAAGTGATTTGGACATGGCCCATAATGAATAAGGCATTCCCAGCAACAGAACACCGATTTTGCATTATTATAAACCAGGGGTTGACAGCAGAATACCGATTTTACATTATTATAAACTGAGGACTGAAAGTTACTGCTGCCTGGCAAGTGTTCAGCAATCATTTGTTGGCAGTCTCGGTTGAAAGGCCAAGGACTGGGACAGCAGGGAATCTGAACACACATCTTTCTGTATGAAAGTCTCTCCAGCCAGTGTTGAGAAATACTTCAGTTCCCAGAAAAGGGACTGAGGGTTAACCTGCCCATTGTCACTCCTGCATAACGGAAGAATAAAATCTGAATTTTCAGAGTGGACAAACCTTCACATCCCACAAAACTCAAAAAATAATACCGAGAAAATGGCAGACCTGTAATAAAAGCCTGAAATGCTGACAGGATAAGCAAACAGTCACAAGCAGGGAGGGATTTTTTTTTTCACCTCTTTCCAGTTCTACTGTAGAGCTGAAAAGGATGAGGTGGCCAACAAAAATTCTGCTTCTGTAATTTTCCACTGTGTCTGCAGAATGGTTCTTTAAATGTCACTTGACCTTGAATGCAAAAATAATCTGTCCTTTATCTGTGTCTTTCCATGGCCTGGCTTCGAGCATCAAATTTACATCCTGCCTAACAGTCTTGTGATAATGAATTCAAGCAAGTACCTGTGCTCCAGAAATGCATTCCTCCTCTTCACTGTATGAAATGAGGAATGCAGATGCCTTTTGTCTATCACTTGCCATTTGACTCTGACCTATGGGCACCACCACCCTGTATTAGATCTGGCCCAGAAGCCCATCCCTCCCCTCCAGTCAAAGCCTATGTGTTTTACAGGAATGCAGTACTCTTTGCAGGCTTTTGAAAACTGAAAACCTCAAGTCATTCTTATGCAATAACAAACATTTCTCCATTAGGGGTCTGTGGAAAACAACACTGCCCTTTTACATCCCCACCAGCAGTAGTTTAAAAGAAAATGCCCCAGAACAGTTGAGGCCACTGTAATTCTTTTGCCCCTTTTCAAAAGGTCTCTGAAGCATCATGTAGAGTGCACTGGCTCTCCCTATTGAGTTGAGTTGTGCAAAAGCTGATGATGGCAGCCATCCTTTGTCCTCTCAGCAGCATAGAGGCTACCAGGAACACTGCTGGACAGCAGAAGCCACTGGGCTTTTCCTGTGCAAGAGCTGCTATTCTGGGATTCTTTTGGTCAAGTCATGAAGGCAGGACAAACAAATGTCCTCAACATCTACAAGGGGCCACCAAACTGCAGATCTGAAGAAAAACCTCCAATTAGACACTCTCCAGCTGATGTTGGATCAGTGTTAGCAGAAAGAGCAGCGAACTGTACTATGCCCAGCATGTGCAGAATACTGACAAATATACTGGAGAAATTGCAACTTACCAAGAGAGAAAAACTGATGAACTCCATTCTATTACTTTGATTCATAGTCTCAGGACCTGGTAAAGATATCAAGATTTTAGAGACACATTTCTATTGTACCTCTGAATAGACTTCTGGAAGGAATCATTCTGTAGAAAGGAAACTGTTGCCAGGGCTATTCCAACTCATATGGTCAATGGCAATTTTATTGCAGTCCAACCATTAAGCTTCACATCCCCTTGTA
The DNA here is from genome assembly GCA_030060385.1 of Muscicapa striata striata. Classification (NCBI taxonomy): domain Eukaryota; kingdom Metazoa; phylum Chordata; class Aves; order Passeriformes; family Muscicapidae; genus Muscicapa; species Muscicapa striata. The sequence continues at coordinate 2,604,825 of JAREIS010000010.1, read as the reverse complement.
CAGACTTATGAGCAGTTTGGCCTCCTCTTCAAGCAGAAAGTTTATTTATGTCTTATCAAAGCCACCTTTTTAAGCAGATATTTACCTTCATCGACTGTGCCATGAAATATGTCTGAGCATGACTAAGTGCCCCCAAGGAACTGGCACTCTTCTGGCCAATATAAAGCTGAAAGGAATTTCTTGCAATGCCTTCACTGACTTGGAAAGTATCAGATATGGGTCATTCGAGATTAGTATTTCACTGACTCATTTCACATGTTTTTAATGAAAAAGTTCTCAGCAAGACCCAGCACCTTGACACTTACAGGTTAGTTTGTTTCTTGCAAGACAGGAATGTGTCTTAAATAATACTATCAAGTTGTCAAGTGAGGCACAAACATTTGAAATGCACACACTATCACTGTATTAATTTTTTTTTTAATAAAAAGAAGCTTCTCTGTAACTTAGAAATCTGTTGGGCATTTAGTTTCATCAAATAGATGATCCTGCCCCTGGAAAGTGATGATGCATGATGGTATTTCTGAATCTGGTTGATCTAACCATGATACAAAGTGCCAAGGAAATCTATTACTATTCCTGTGACTGCATTTCCTCCAGGTAGCTCAAAAATTCCTACAGCACTAGAAAGATGCTGTTGATCTCACCCACGAGCCCAGTGCCTGCAAAAAAGCCAAGTAGGAACATCACAGACATAATGTCCTCCATGGAGGGACCCCCATTAATTCAACACAGAGCTGAAAGCTTAAAAATTCCTGGGGACCATTCACCTAAATGTTTTCAAGGACTGATATAAAACATGAAAGGAACTTTGCACCATTAAAAATGCTCTAGACCTTTTGGCACACAGTCACATGTGCTGGGAGGGGTAAGTGAGGAGCTTGCAGTGTGATGCCTGCAGGTTGAAAAACCTGGCAACGCTTCATGAGAATCCTCCCCCTCCCCAGTTAAAGTCCCCTTCACTGCCAAGCCTACACACAGAGCACAGGTGGTATTATGGACAAGTACATGTTGGACAGAGCTATAAAATAAAAGTGTTTTATTTTATATAAAAGTAATGAAAGTGTTTCTAATCCTTGACACACGGAGCAGCCAGTGCAACACCGAGAAAAGGACATACCTTTGGCTTTTCTCAGATCACCCATCCCCAGATGTTGCCAATAGCTGTACCCTGACACACCAATACTGTTTATCACCTGGTGGAAGGCGTGAGAGCCAATGTAGTAACCCTACAGCAGGTGAGTTGGTCCAGTGTTTTCTGGGATCCCTGGCAATTGGGTGTGGTTAGAGCTTCCATACCAACTGCTGCAAACTGTGTCACCTGCTGGGGATCAAAGCATTCAAGGATCTGCCCTTTTCCAAAACAACAAAATTAGAGTTTATTTGAGTCTTACTCTTCTTCCTTTAAAGCACAACACTTGGGGAAATCTGAGTACTGAAACTGCAGAAAAAGCAAGAATAGCTTGGGAAAACTCCGGGGAGCAGCAAAAGGGAAATGGAGGTGAAGGTGAAGGCAAGAGTGTCTTAGTAATTAGATTAGAACTATAAGTCTAATCATCATTTATTTTCTTTACTTGGTGTTTCAGTTCCCTGCATAGGAGGTTAAGAACATGTAGTAATAGCAGCTGTGGCATCATTTTCAAGACAATCCCTGGGAAGCTGTCCAAAACACATATGGCCAAGCAGTGTTAGGGGATGCAAAAGCATCATCCTTCTCACAAAGTCCTGATTTTTTGCAATCATAAAACAGACCCTGAACTTCTCAAGTAGCTTGGGGCTAATTCCAGACTTCTGGCATTCCGCTTTTCAGGTATTTCTTGTCAAGTTCAGATATGCATACTATTTCTTCCTTACTTCCCACTTTTTGTCTGGAGGTGACTGCAGTTCAGTCATGGGAGTTTGTGAAGCTCAGTGATTCAGCTTTTAATTCCAAAGTTTTTGCATGAAAGATTAGGTCCTGTAAATATCCATACTGTGACATAGAAAAATACTGCAAAAAAGTCATTAAATGATGTGATCACTTAAACTTTGGATGGATGATTTTACTTTTAATTTTTAGTACTCAAACTCCTAAAATAAAGCCCACACTGACATCTTCTACAGCCTTTCTTTATTAATGCTATTTCTCTTTCTTACAAACTTTTCTATGTTGACACCACATTTGCTTGGCTCTGCTCCTCGCTTAGAGAAGCACAGTCAGTAGTTTTAAGCAGAGGGCTCACACTGAGATCCAGTGCCAGGTGACTTCCAGCCACAGGGCCAGAGTCAGAAAGGTTGGGCTGGGTTACCAAGTCCTGCTGGCAGCACCCCACTGCCCACATTAGCCACCTCTAGTCTCTTGCTGGTGCTCATGCTTCTTTCTACTTCAAACAAAATGACATCTGTTATCTTAGACAGTACAAATACTGATTCTTCAGTAACCTTGTTCTTTTCGACTGAGGCAGGTAAAGTCAGCTGGCAGATCAATGGGTAGCCTCTTTTAGGAGAAGAAAGGGCTGGAGGTGATAATTCCTGATCCAATACAACTAGATGAGGACGTGAGAATGAAGCTGCCACTAATAACTGTGGTGACAAAATCCAAAATTCAAGTAAACAAAAATGTTCCGTTTTCCTGGAAACATCTACTTTATCTAAACACTAAAACAGTAGCTAAGTGCACAAAGATCTTTGCATATTTGTATAAATGGCTTTTAAAATTACAGTATTACAAGAAATTGAAAGTAAAAGCTTTATTATAGCATCTATATTTCTATATAACTCAGTTTCTATTAATATTTTACAGGATCTGTCTTCTGGGATTATCATATTACTTACATGTACATTCATACCCATTTAAAGATAATTGAAAGTTGTGATTAATACAATGGTATTTTTCTCTTTAGGAAGAGGGGAAATTTTTAACAATTTTATATCAGGATTTTATTTTTAAAATTTTTGAAGGATTATATTAGAAGAATAATTTCCAAAAAAAAAATTCTGAAAGGTGTAACTAACTTTTTTAAATAGTTCTACTAAAGAGCCAGAAAATTAGCCCTACCCTGCTGTTTTTATAGCTTATAAAACATTGCAGATACTTCTGGATATCACAGGGAAGCATTAATAGCTTCTATCAAGCCTAAATTTTGTCACCAATCCCTGCCATTTTCCAGTAGCAGGAAGCTGTGGACTTAATGTTAAAGATTCTCTGGTTCTCAAAAATAAACATTTCTCCTCAAACCCTTTACAAAAGTGTTATATAAAGCTGTGCCTTCCCATGCCATGACAGAATATGCTCCCACTCACAACAGTCTCCAGGAGATTCTTCCCACAGGTAATTTACACCTTTAAGTTCTGTGCTAGGAGGATCTGGCACACATCTCCGAAGTTCCTGTGCCAGTAAATGCAGTCAGCAGGAGAACTAGTAGATGCAGAGAATCTACTTGAGAATGCAGAGAATGTTTGTAGACATGGAGCTTACATCCTAAGATGCAAAATCTTGATTTAACTGGAAGATTTACATTTAAAAATAGAACCTACTTACAGTGAAGGTTTAGTGGCTACACAGATAAATTATATCTGAGAGCACAACAGATTCCTGTGTGAGAGGAGGAGGAGGAGTACTTTCAGGACCTGCAATTTAGCCAATACCAGTTCCTGCTACTGTTTCCCAATTAGCCAAAAGAGGGGGCTAGTTCATTCCTTTTTTCCACGATTTAAAAAAACCATGTTGCTACTTCCTGACCTTGGGTTATTGGAATATTTCTGACAGAAAATGAGCTGGAATCTTCTCCAGTGGCACCTTTATTACCTGACTCACAGTGAGGACCTTTGCTTTCCATTTTGCTCACAACACTTCAACATGCATGGCTGGGCTTCATAACAAAAGGCCTCTGCCTAACCACAGTACCTCACATCTCTGCTAGACCATCTAATGGCATCAAATTAACTGCATCCATCAAAGAAGACCTGTTGGATGGTGCACCTTCACCAATGGGAATGTGCATTGTACTGTTCTTTGCCTATAGCCCAGCAGAGAACCAGGAGCAGAAAAGTTGTTACGCAAGTTTCAGCATTAAACATCTTTGACTTATTGCTGTGATTATACTAATTGCTCATCTTCCTAGTGGGAGGTTGCAGGAAGCTGTTTTGAAGTAATCAAGCTGAGATGCAGTCTTCTATTTATAAGAGGCCTAGAAATCTTACTCTCCCAGAAAGAGCATCTAATTGAATGTCTAATAAAGAGCAGATATGTTTTCTCTTTCTCTTCCTTGGAACCTCACACGAGAGTTTGTGACTTCATTCTTCCTCACTGTGAATGTGATGCTGCCTGACTGTACTACAGGCAGTGCTTGCTCTCCTCTTTTCCCAGGCTTTGATAGCACAGCAAAACCTCTGCACCTCTGTAGGAGCTGCAGAATCATCTAATAGAGCTACATGGCACCATATGAACATACGTATCACCCAACTCCTAAGTATGAAAATAAAGTTTGGTATTTACATCAAGGTATTTTGGCCCAAAGTAGTTTAGTATTGTGATATATGCATACAGCACCGGTTAAAAAGGGTAGGTCCTGGCTGCCCTACAGTCATAGAACCAAGGAAGCTCTCCCCCTGAGCTGATGGGAAAGGGTAACTTGGGTCAAGAACACTTTGCTCTACACTGATTACAATAAGGGACACTGAACAATTTTTTCCTCATGCAAGATTTTCCATAGCAAAAAAAAAAAAAAAAAAAACCCCTTGTATCTACTACCTCAGACGAATGAAGGCAGAGCCCAGCACCAACAGGATTTTAATCAACATTTCTAACTGGACTATTGAGAACCTTTGCGTGATAAAGCCAGGGCAGCTTTCCTCAGAGCAACAAGATCATGCTGCTGAGATGAAGTTAAATTTCATCATAGATTACTGGCAGTACTTTGCTGTTGTAGATAATGTTGTTCTGTTTGGGTTTTTTCCTAGTTTATGACTACAGTTTCTTGGTAAAACTGGGCACGTATTCTTAATAAGTTGTTCCAGGAAAGTCAAAACTACTTGATAGCAAAGGTTATGTTTTGCCCAATGCTTTCAACCAAAGAAAAAGAAAGTGGAAAATCTAAGTGAACTGTTCTGACATTTCTGAAGCACTTCATTTACAGGCACATGCAATAAACACAAAGGAAATAAAGACCTAAATCCTCACTGGTACTGAAGGAAGCAGCAGAAGTGACTTTTTTTTTCACAGTAGATTCGCTAGTAGGGATTTTACGGAGGCTGAACAAAACTCAGGTTAAAATCCCTCCTCAGCACAAGGGGATTTGAAGGCATGTGTTTCATCTCCCAAGGAAACATCTTACTCATTGGCTGTTCTGTAAGGTACCCTGGGGTAAAGAAAATGCAAGAAAGACAAGATGCCTCTTCAGTCTATATTTACCTTGGATATGAATATGGATTTATAGGAGGGGCTTTAAATACTAATTAAGATGGCTTAAGGACTTAGTTCTTGAAATTCTATCTAAGAGCATTCTTACCAAAACACTGGTGTTACTGAATGTAGCCCCTTCTCACCAATGTCTCCCAAAAATTGTACAACAACATCAAACAGGACTGTGGACAAAAATACATCTCAGACCAACATGCATGTCAAGGCACTTTCCTGGCAGACGAGATATCATTTCAAATCACCTTTGGCAAAAGGATCTCAGCTGAGGTCTCCTACACCGTGTATGAATGCCCCACAGCTTAACTTTTCAGGGAGAAGGATGGATGCCTGTGTAAGGCCTATTTTTAGATATCCACAGATACCGGATGCTGAGACTCAAGAAAAGAGGGGTTTAGAGAGCAGAACTTAGCATGGGAAACTGGCAGGATTAGGGACTACCATTTGATTGTTTTATTAGACAGACTCATAGGAGTCAGAGGCCAGGGAGAAAAGATTGCTCTTGAAATGGGATTTGAAGACAGTCAGGAGGTCACTGAAGCAAACAGCAGGGTATCTGTTACAGAAGCTGATATTCACAGGAGAAGGACTAGGAGAAAAAGGTTCAAAATTAAAATCCCTCATCTCCTTCTATACATCATCACAAATCAATACAGAACAAGTAATTCACAGAAAGAGGCAATTCTGTGTGTTTGTTTGCAAGCCCTGATGGATCTATTGGCTGGAATGCCTATTGTTCCTGTCCTTGACATGACACACACAGTGCAGGTATCATGATGTATATAAACGATGAAAAACTCCAGGGTGTTTCATTACCATGAGAAATGAAGGGATTGGCTGCTTTTCGACAGCCAGTGATGCTGTTAGCTAGCCTTTTGCGTTGGTAGCTGAAGTAAAATTCAGTCAACATATTTTAACCTTCTGAGCAATCCCAGCACACTGTGATCTTACCAAAGCAGCTGATAACAACAGAAGTACAAGCTCTGTGTCAGACAAACAGCAGCTGGGGGAAGGGAGCTCTGCTCTCATTCCTCCCCCACGCCAGCCCAGCTTGTAGATCAAGCTTGTCATCCCTTTCAAGGCAAAAGGCATTGACAACATCTTTCTTCCCCAAATAACAGAGAGGGAAGGGAGCTCACCACTGCACTGGATTATAGAGTGGCAAAAATACACTAAAGTACTGGACAGCTGTAAAAGAGCACAGGGAGGACAGCCCAAACCTACCTGATGCTGGGACACCAGCATAGACCGTGCATTATAAACTGAATGAGGCTCTGCTCCAAAACAAATTGTGAACTCTGCTGACTTAATTTCAGCTCTTCTCTGCAGCCTTTCATTAGGAGCTGTAAACGTTCCTTCTGAGCTCTTTCAAAGTAAGGAAACCCAAGTGGTCTCCAATTTCAATTGTGCACTGTGATGAAAGTAGGCTGTCTGGGAGGAAAAGGGGGGTAAACTGGCCAGCCCTTTGAGTTCAGTCTGGGACTTACATATGTAGGAGTGCAGGAATTCCTCAGCTTCGCATTTGGAAATGGGCCCGGGTCGGGAAGTAAAAATAGAAAAGTGTGTATGCGATTCTAAGAAGCTCAGCTGCAAGGAAGGGGGGAAAATGTTTCCTGTAGACCTTGATTCAAACCTTTTCAGAAGTTTCAAGGACAAAGATGAAGCAGCTCCAGGGCTCCATTTCATTTTGGAAGTCATAATTCATTTTTTGCACACTGGAAAACTATTCCAAACCAAGCTAAATTTTGTTTTTTAATCTTGTTTTATAATTTACTTTTTAAAAAATCAAACAAAAGAAAAAACAAACAAACAAAGAAAAAACACTTAGGCAAAATATCCATATATAGTTTACATGGTTATTTTATGATTTTATGTCAAGACCACATTTTACCTGTTAGCCTGTCAGCACAAGAAAATGAGAAAATATCTGGTAAATGAAGAGAATTAAAAAAAGATAGCACTGTTTCTTTAAGCTCTAGCCTTAGCAGAGAGCAGCTGTATCATTTCCCTCAGGGAATACAGTTCTGCTTCCTTGCTCAGATCCCAGGATGGGTGAAACAGGTTTGCATGAGTACATGTATCAAAGAGAACTGAGTTTAGAGCAGGATGCAGAAATTATCTATATATGTAAAGCTCATGCAAATTCCCTGTAAAGACCCTCCACCTTGAGAAGGTAAGTACAGAGGAAACCAAGGAGTAGCAGCATGGGATTAAAATATCCATCTCTTGATCCCGTCTGCTTAGTGATGGATTGTGCAGGACTTAGCCAGCAATACCTGGCTGTACACATAACTCTGTGTGAGTGTGTGTATGCAGATATAGCTACACACAAAGAAGGCAGCTGCAGGTGGAGACACAAAGGCCAGGACACCACTGCCCACTTGTTTTTTTTTTTCTCTTCCCAACAAATAGCCTGGCTCTACTGCTGTTGCTAAAGAAAGGAGCACTAAATGCAGCCCTGCTGTTCCTTCCTTTCCATTTCCCCATGAAGCTGGATTTCTAAACCTTTCCCTGTCACTTCTTGTCCCTGCACATGTCCTTACTCCTCCCATGACAGAGCATGCCAGGGCGTGCCCTGGAGTACCACCCTGGGCAAAGTAACTTAATTCTGCCTACCAAAAGCATCCTGCAGGTAGCTCTGCAGCAGGGCTCCATGGCATTCCCATGCCAGTCCCCGGGGGCCAGGCTGGTTTGTCCCTTTGGCTTCTTGGGATTTGTCTGCACCCTGGCCCCCAGGCAGGCACTACCTGTCCCACAGCATGGGACCAGCATGGGGCAGGGTAACTGCAGAGGAGAGGAACACAGAAGATCCCTTTGCCAGGCTCCTTCCCATCATTGGCAAAATCTACAGCGTCCCTGGACAGCCAAGGAAAAGCTGGGCTTTGCCTAGGACTTAATAGACCAAATAGGATAAGGTCATCTTCCTGGACCTTTTCTTTTTAGCTGTATTTTTATATCAACACACAAATGAAGAGGAAATATAACTGCAGGACCCCAGAGGAAGGATACATGCATGGGAAAATGCATGCACTTTCAAAAAAGTTAACAGAACTGTCAATTCACTGATGTCCATTTTGATCCAAGATTCTATTCTGTTCTTATTTCACAATTTTTTTTTTTTTTGGGCGTGGGGAGTAACAGTAATAAACTAATTTTACATTAAACAAGAGCACTCAAAATTTCAAACAGATCACACATGAAATAGCAGAAATGTAAGAGCAGCCTTTCAGCAGTTCTACTTGCAGAATCAGAGCAGACTATAGCTTAAATAAATAAATAAATATAGCAGTAATTTTATTGAATTATATTGTTCTGTTTCAGTTTTGTCTCCCAATTCAAACAACCTAGTGATTGATATGTTATTGTAAATTTTTGTATTGTATCCATAATTAATGTGTTTTGGAATGACCCTTGGAGAGTAAATCAATATTGGAAATAAGAAACCTCCAGTGATTTGGATTCCTGACTCTAAATCAGTCTTCAAGTGGTAAGAATTTCTATTAAGAACAAATATCATCCCAAAATATGAATAGTGACAGTTTCCACAATTCCTCACATCCTTGAATGTTCTTACAAAGTACTTCATGACTTTCAGACTTCTTAGAACAAAGGCAGATATGGAGAGGAATCCTGGTACACATTTTCCAAAGCAAGTTTCCAGCCTTGATTGCCTCAAAGCCATGGGCTAAATGGCATACAAAGAAAATCTATAAATAACAAACTGGCTGTGAATACTCTTGATTTGGGAAGGAGTCCACAGGTCAAAACTCATTAATGTCTTCTTTTACAATACAGTAAGGCAAGATATGCAAAGTTCAATCAGCAGGAAGCTGAGCCAATGCAGTCCTTTCTCCTCACTGTCAAAGTGGTCCATTAAGCCAAGACCTTTCACTTATGGCTGGATGGTAAGTCTCTTAGCCTGACTCTTGAATGTTTCACCATTTCAAGGACTTCTGAGGCTTGTGCTACTAAAGTAATGCAGGTGCTGGAGGCATCCCTGAATATCACTATCAGGTCTGTGTCCTAGAGAAGCAGCATGACCAGTCTTGTCCTTGGTTTTCACATTGCTTATCAAATCCAAACAGAAACCCAACACTAGATCTCTTCAATTCTAGTGGAGAATTTTCTAGCTATGTAGCCAAAGTTTTCTAATCACTGTCATTATTTTATTAATTTAGGAGTCTCAAGCTGGCACTAGTTCATTCATTTCCCTCATCTGTGCTGCAACAAAAGAGACAGGGTTTAAATTTGCACAAGCATTTAGTGTTGCTGAGTCACAGTTACTGAGCTCCAGTTTGGTTTTGCTGCTTTCAAACATCTTTTAGTGTTTGTTACGAAATGAATATTGCTCTGCTGTGAGGCTAAATGGGGCAGGACAGCCTAAATTTTGCCGATGAGCAACTTCAGTATTTTGGGGGTAAAGAATAACAAATTACTTCAGCTGCAAAAAATTAATATACATGCAGAAAGGAGATATTACTCAAATAGTGAGTATGTACAGGACAGGTGATAGTAAAAGTTGTGTCACTGTGACAGAGCTGCTACAGTGGAATAATATTTATACACTGCAAACAGATTTATATTGCTGAGAAAATGTGACTGCTTTTGGGAGTAAACCTCGGAAATGTGTTCCTATGCAGGCAGCACAGTGGACAAACAAACACTGGTGTCAAATAAAATGAAATATAAAACAATATAGAAGGGCTCAAATGGGAAAGTGAGAGGTGGATATTCTGCATCATCACTTCTCAAGCCCCTTGATTGAGAAAGAGTGGCTGGGAGGAATATTTACTACTCTTTGTTGCTATTTATTATAACCTCGGTGGCCCAGAAGAGGGGAAGTGGGTACACCAAGCATGAGGAAGCTGGTAGGAGGAGAGATTCCAGCCATAGCCATGTCCTCCTCTGCCTGCTAGTCATCAGCACCCAGTTCCAAAAGCACATCCCTTTACTCTTTCCAGCACCAAGCCTGCATCACCAGCAGCCTAACTGTGGCAGGAGGTGTTGGCACTCTCTGTGCAGTGTCCAGCTCTCAGAACAACGCATCTGAGTGTGGATCAAACCCAAGCAATGGCTCAAGCCAAAGGTTCAGCCAATCCTGAGCTCCATTCTGGGGAGAATGTGGTGTTTAGACACACAGAAAAACAGGCAGCAAGTAAAATAGGCTAAAAACAGCACACATATGGCTGTTTGTTATTTATTGAGTTCCAATGGTATGTTCAGCAACCCGCATGGGAATCTTCCAATGAAATTATTTAAGTCATTCCAAGTTACAGCATCTTATTTTTCCACCCCAATATTTACAGATTGGCCTGATTCCTTAAGCAGGCTCCAGCTCTTACAGACTGTGTGGAAATTTTACCAGCAGCATGTATGGGATTGTTCATCCTTAGTATCTGTAGCCAAATGTTCACAACCTGTCCCACGAATATATTGACCGCCCAGTTCTTCTGAATTTCCAAGGCCAAATTGTTCAGCTTCATACTAGTTCAGAGACTCCCCTGATTGCACAGGTTTTTATTCCCAAGACCTCTAGGTGGTTAAAAGGAAGAACAAATGGGACAAATGCATTCCTGATGTAAGCAGATGAAACCTTATAACCTCATTTTTCCTCTGCCCCCATTTTAGAAGTTGTCAGTGGAGCAGCAGCTGTTTACACCAATTATGAATTTGGCCTAAGATATAGAAATAAAGCAGCCGATTATATTCCATGGAGAGCACATTAAAAATAAACAATTCATTTGTGTGTGTGTGGCAGAACTGAGTCTTGAGTCCTTAATTATAGGAAACAGGAAATACTTTGGTTGCTTTCCTTCCCAAGATCAAAATTTGTTAATGATTACACCACTTCTTAAAGGTTCCTTCTCCCTTTCGCTTTACTGCCACTGGGGAGGGGGAGGGAAGGGTGGAGGAGGGGGGAGGAAACCAGGGATCACCATAACAATATGAAGGTGGAAAAAAAGAGATATTACACGTTCTAAGATAAAAGCAAGGAAAGCCTTGCACGATAAAATCAGGCAGTCCTTCCCTTTTAGGGGCAAGCTAGGTCATTCGGGAGCATCCAGGAGAATTCTTTTGCTTCATTATGTTTTTTCCACAGCCATATTTCAGAAGCTGCAGAAGACTATAAAAATACATTCAGGAGCTGGGGTGAGGGCAGCCTTAGCAAAGATTTCAACAATCTTTAAACCACATGGCAAATTCTGCAAAGAGATCCAGCTGGAGGTGAAAAAGAGGAGACAGGAGTTTTTCTTAAATAAGAATAACCTGGCACTCTTATCTATTTTAAGGAGTTGTCTCCTCTGTATTTGCATTTCTTTCTTTTTAAACTAAACAAATTTAAAATTAACAGCTCTTTGGTTAATCTGAGCCAGACTCCCAAAAATGTTGCATGAGACAACCCCGGGGCAACATTCAGTCTGTTGCAGACAGTCTGCAAAGGCTCAAACCCCATTAAAACACCTTTATTAACATTTTCTTAGACCAGTATAATGACACACATTGTACAATACCATAGGTAGAGAGTGAAAATCCAGGCTGCAACTTCATTGTAGAAAGAAAATTCACAGCCTGTCAATATTGGGGAAAAAAGCTACAAATGAAGATGTAAAATCAGGTTCATGTTTAAAACATCTAAACTGATATTGCTTTAGGAAAGAAGCAACACATTAAGAACAATGTGTGAATATCCACTGACAGCCCTGAGTGCAGAATATTGTTTCAATAGTGCAGTTTGCTCATATACATAAAATAAGTAGGATTCAGTTGGTTAATAATTTATCTGGTGACTTCTTAATCTTGAACCAAAAATATCCTTGAATGTTTCCAGAGAAGCTGATATCAGGCATCCACAGCAACTGTAAAATCAGCCCTTTTTCTGCTTTATACTCTCTGACAGTTCATCATAGTCTTGGCTCTGCAAAAGATGTGATTAATTTAATGTGAAGCAAGTGGTGCCATTAACATCATGTGCCTGCACCTTCCGAACTCAAGGGCTTAGATTTGCCTAGTCCCCTCTCAACACAGACAGACCTCTTGGAGGGGCTTTGAGTAAATCTGATTTCAAAGAATGAAGGAGAGGAGGAAAAACATTTTTCTCTGTAAAGGAAATATCTCTGCAAGCAGTAAAAGGCACGAGTGCCCATAGGGGCTTGCAGGATCCCTTCCCTGGCTGGCAGCACCAGGGCACTACCCAGCCTCAGTGGCCACCATGGCTCTCTAATTGCTAGCCCTGAACACTCAGCAGCAGGATCAAGAGGGCTGGAATCTGAATTAAAGTTTCCCAAACAATGCAAATAGATATACTGTTTTTCCCACAGTGGCAAAAGAAACCTCTACCATTTGTACCTTTTGGCTTCCCTCAAAGAGTCCTGGCCTTGTTTTCATGAAATCCCTCAGAGACAACCCTGGGGCTAAAGAAGAGCATCCACTGCTGCCGGGCTTCCAGCACATACCATTAACCCTTTGGCTACTAATACCTCTGCTGGAATAAGTGGATGTCTGCTCCTGGGCTCCTCAGCATTTATCTGCTGTCCTCCTGTCCTTGAAAGTTCAGGGTTCAACAGCAGCTGAGCACTTAAGCAAGTACTTACTGCAGTTTGGTGGTCAAATAGATAAGAGCATTACCTCAGAGGGCTCCTTGAGTGTTTTCTGCTCTGCTGCTGATCCTCCAGCTGTCCCTAAGCAGCTCCCTCCAGCTCTGCTGTCTGATGTGCATTAATACTGAATCTGGGAGGCTTGCTGACCCACTGGAGTAAAAGGCTTTGCATCTCCTGCAAAAGAGGCAGCAGTGTGAGGAAAAACATCTCATGCCATAGTGGATTCTAAACTATATACCCAGTCAGAGATTCTGGAGGGCAGCTATGCTGAGCACATGCATTCATCTGCAGTGAGCATTGGTACTTCACCTCTCCAGCTGGACAACCAGAGAGAAAATTTCTTAAATCAGCCTTGCAAAGAGTGGGCTCCCTTGCAAACAAAGCAAAACACATTCACACATCCTGGTACAGATCCCCTTAATCCATGTGCTTACACATACAGTCAGCATACAATAGGTATTTGGAATTTAAATAGATTTGTAACACAATGATGTAAAAAATAATATCACTCTTGGTGTTAAGTGGTAATTTCAGAACGTTGAGGAGAGGCTCTTAATGAGTTTACTGTTGGCTTCCATGGAGAAGATGATAGTATTGGGATGCTGGATCATTAAATGCTTGAAATTATTATTTCTTTAATATTGCAGTGACCATAAAGGCCAGCTCAGAGTCTGCTACAAAGGATCTTACAAATGAGTCTTCATTTTTTCCCTACAGTTTATTTATTGCTTTTGCTTTTCTAAGTTTGAGAACATCCAGCTATATTTCTGCCCTCTCACACTCCATAAAAAGCTTTCAAGGCTATATTTAGTGAGAATGTAGTGTGGATATTAAAGACACTGAATAGCCACCCACCTCATTGTATTATCTTTCTCTGCAAACCACCACAAAAGTAATTACCATGACAGAAATTCAGCTTGGTGTTACTGACTGGTTATCAGATTAATCTAGCATAATTCTCACAGACAAAAAAAAAATGGCTTATGATGAAAGGAATAGATTGCCATCTGAAATATGCCCTTTCCTACCCCTTTGCCCTCTACCTTCCCATTACTCTGGAAGAACCCCTAAGTACTAAACATGTACTACAAGCCATAGAAAGCAGAATGAAGGCTGAATTTCTGTTTCATGAGTCATCACATGCTTCCTTAGTGATTTTTTAAAGCAAGAACTTCCTTAAAATGTAATCATTAATAACATGATCTTTGGGTGCCTCAGATGAGTCTGAGGTCTCAAGCCTACTTGCTTGTGATAGCCTCTGGAATAAGAGGCTTGAGTACTAGTGCCCTGCTTTCCCACCAGCAGGTAGCACTGAAGATTGAACCCCCAGCAATCTGTTTTACAGCCTGACCTGCTTTGAACAAGGATGGCTAATGCAAGCACAGTTTCACTCTCACACAGACAACACTGACTCCTGTCTCTGAGGTCTTGCACTGGTCTGAAATTTTTTAAGATCCAATCCGTGGTTTTCTATAAACCACATTTCACCGCTCAGGAGGTTGAAAAAAGTCTCAAACCCCATGGTTTTAACGGAAATTATTCCAAGTGGCCTAATGGTTTGGGAAATGGAACAAGGGTGCCAGGATGATGCTATGATCCTGAGATTTAAAAACCACTGTTCACCACTGTGGTTTAGACTGAACTAAAATTCCTTGGCTCTTAGATATTTATTTTAACATATCAGGAACACAAGAAATTTACACTGGCTTACATAAGCAAGGACACAAATGAGTAAGAGGAAAGCATCAGAAAAAGAAGAGAGAGTTAAATTGCTTTGGAATACAGTGGATTTTCTCAGAGGGGAAAAAAAACTGGTTTGGTTCCACCTAGCATGCAATATATTGATTATTTCATTATGTGTTAAAATATGTAATGCAATATTCTTCTATATTATTGGATTGTTTTTTGCTGCATTGTTGCCTTAGGCAAGCCTTATAAATTGTGAAATCAGAACAAGCATAAAAATAGCATAAAAATCTCCAGGCACATACATCATCACATACACAGGTTTAATCTGCTAGCATCTCCTGTGGTCACATCAGGTGTTGGCTAAGAGTTCAATTTCTGCTTTTTCCAGCAACAACAAAACTGCTAGCTCCTGCATGAAATATAGGTCATTTGGAGACACAGATAACAGATATAAAGATGTATACTCACCTTTGTATTCAGAGAGGAAAAAAAAGTAAGAGAATCATAATATATATCTTCTTACCTAGAAAATAAATTATGTTTGCATTTATATGTAGTATTCTTTATTCCCATGAGGCAATTATTAGAAGTTTCCTTCTCATATTTAGTCATGTTTGGAATTGTTTTCAGGATGTTTAGACTCTTTTCTTCAAGTTGTCACCAGCTCATTACCACAGAATTACATTTTACAAACAAGAGCTGGCTAGAGCCAACTTGGCTTGGTTACTGCTGCCTGAGGGAATTTGAAAAAAATATAATTTCTTTGCCTTTGGAAATAGACAGCCACGGACCCAACTGCAGGCAATCTCACCTCTTTACTGCCTTCCTGAGCTTTTTTATTCTTGGACTTCTCCTATTATTTGAAAAGAAAACACACATAGAGATTTTTGTCCCCAAAACTCAGCACATCTGAGCAGACATTAATCTTCATCTTAATGAATCTCAAAATGCAGTGCTGAAAATAAGGTCCCCGTTGCACCCCCTGGTAATAATTATTGAAATTCTTCCACTGCAGCAGTGAATCATGCCATTGCAACCAGTGCTCAGAGCAGGGACTGCACAGAAGGTTCAAAGCAGCCCAACTCCTTGTCTTTTCCAAAAGAGGTAGAGTTGATGAGGGCACTGACTGCACCCACAGCATTTTTTCATAAGGGTCCCTGGGACCTAAAACTTGTTGCATTTATGATTGGCCCTTCTGCACCTCAATTGACAATTTACACACCCCTATCCCTTACATGCACACCTGCACTGTGGTAATTTTGTAATTAGAAATGATCTTTTCTTTTTTTTCTAACAAACACTGTCTTCTGCTCCTTTGATCATTCTGAAAGTGTCCCTCCTCAGTTTCAGCTTGATAAACCACCTTCAAAACTCCAGCCTCCACTTCCCTGTAATGCTCCTTTTGCAGAAAAGGAAGTGCTACTGTTACAGAAAATTAGAGGCAAACTTTAAGGGATGGTCTGTCTGCCCACATGGTTGCTCAAAGGTCAAAATGATGTGGGTTTTTTTAATAATTACAGTTAGATAGTAGCTGCTGGTTAGTGATAAATTAAGTTAGCACATCTTAAGTTGACTTGGCATTAGAACAGGATATTAATCACCAAATAGCCATAACTTACCTTCAGATAAAACATAAATTACAATTCTGAATAGATCAAGCTTATACGCTTATTCCAAAAGCAATCTATAGGACAGATTCTCAGGCAGTAAGAGCTTCCAAAATTTAATTAAATTCAGAGCTACATTGATTAGCACTAGCTGAGATGTTGGTCCAAAGGATGATCTGTGGAGTAAATCGAAAGCCACGTGCCTTAATATCAGTAAGATTATCCACATTTTTTGTTCTGATGGAATAGCAGATCTGTCTTGAGTGCACAGGACCATTTTATGATGCTTTTCCCAGGTGGAACTGTACAAAGAGTTTCACTACAATCTGCAGAAAAACTCCCTCCCTATCATGTTCTAAGTGTAATTAGCTACCTGTACTTGTTAAGAACATCAAGATAATTCCAAGTTAGTGATTCTCTGAGCTAAAATATCCTGCAACAGAAAGGCAAATTATCTGAAAGGTAAGGCTTCACCCAGAGTGCATGAACAAAACCAATGTAGCTGTCAACTTCAAGTGTTCAGGTCTCCAGAAGGAAGAATTACATTGCCTGACTGCTAGCCCAAGCTTGTGAAAGCCAGAAAAGAATGACTGTGCCCTTGAATAATCCTCAAAACACAATGCATAATTCCATGTTTGGTGAAACTTTCTTGAAAGAAAGAGCAACAATTAAAAATAAAAGAGGATGGATGTTTTAGAAGCTGTATGTGTTATTTCCTGGCTCATAATCATTCTTTTGGGGATGATTTGAGACAGTGTAGTGCCTGTGAAAGCAAGAAATCCCACTTTTCAATTTTTGCTGTCATTTTCTTATAAGATTCTGGTCAGAAAAGGAGACTAACATTTTATGAAAATGCTTGCAACGTTTTTGTCACTGTCTCAAAATGGATAAAAATGTGTCAGAAAATTTGACAAACATCAAGAATGTGCCTCTATGCTGTCAAGAGCATCCCCCTTCTTGATGAGCCAAGACATGTAATACTCCCAATTTCACATTTCTGCCTAAAGCTCTGTAACTTTTTCCTGCAGGGAGTTCTAAACCTAGAGCTGGGAGATTTTCCCTCCACTTGCATTAGGTAGAGCACAGTCTTTTGCCACATTAACAGAAAGGCTACTTGTCTTGGAAACTGGATGGACATCTGAACACCAGATCATCTGAGTACATTTAGATGTTCAGCAGCTGAAGTGTCCTATTGTGGCTCATTCCCTTGCAGAACAAATGTTGCTGTCTGAGACTGCTCCAAACATTTGTTTGGCACACGAGAACTCCCTCTCCTTTTGAAGCAGTATTAAAAGCACTGTCAGCTCATTAATGGATTTTTTTTAAACTTTTCTTTTGGCAGAAGTGAAACTATTGCTGAAGGAAATATCTTGTAAACATTGAAACAACCACAACAGCATTCCATGCGTACACGCTGGAAAACAAAAACAAAATAAAAGCAGCCTTTTGCAATGAAACACGTCTTTCCTGAATCAGCAAAGACTCCCATGACCTTGCAGACATTCTTTGGAATCGCCACTGAGAGCTGCATGAATCTCATAACAAAATAAAAGCACCATAGTGCAAAGGACAAATCGTCCAGGGTTAGAGGAGAGCCATTGCTCTGAAAACACCAAGCACTGAAATCTTACCCATAGATTGACTTGTGTACAAATGTCACCGTGCCTACGTCAAAGGCCAGATTTCCCAAAGGATTCAGCTTCCCTTAAAGAAGTTACTCCCTCATGAGAGTAACTATCAAATTTTTAAAGACCTCAGCAAGCCAGAATTTTAGTAGGAGTTTTTCCAGAGAGAAAAACTGATATTTAGACGAGATCACCTGGGTTACCATAAAAAGTTTACATGTAAAAAAGTCCTCCTCGTAGATAGCATAATGAGAATTCTATGCAGAAATGCTGGAATGTGGTTATTACCCTTATGGTCCTTCCTCCTCTTCTTTTACCCTTTTATTTTTTTTTATTTGAGAAACAAAAGACATTTTAATTCAGCTGGATACACTCTAGGTATGAAAGGAAGTAGTTTTTAGCTTAACTCTGTAGACTCTATGTAGGCAGCCTCTGTAAATTATTCTGTATTTTTCCTTCCATTACTGGTTATCTCCAAATGATTTTTTTTTTCTCCTAGATATTCTTTATAGAAGATGTGTAGGAAAACTCAAGGGTTTTCCCTTGAGTGACTAGAATGTGACTGTTTTTGATGAAATACTAAAAAATTATCAAAAAAACCACCAAAAAACCCTCACATCTCCCTAAATAAACCCAGCAAAAGGCCTTTCTCAAACATGTTACACTTTAAAGTGCCTGTTCTTTAAAGGACAAGGCAGAAGCAGAGGAAAGTTGAATTCCTTCCTGCCTTTAAAAGAGCAGTATGATTTTGTATCTGTTTCTTCTGAATGTGACTAAAACCCAAATTACCCTACTTAGATGATTCTTAGATGTATGTACAAGAACAGGCATACATGACATTTTTATCAAAGTTAATCTCCATGCTTTGAAAAATAATTTGTTAAGATTGGCATCTTGCTAATTCCAAAAAACCTCCAAATAATTTATTAGATCCATGCAAAATCAGACACTTCCAGGCTTGCAAGAAAGGCTGGATAAAATTATTTTAATAAGAAGCTTGGTGCTGTTTAAAAGTGGTGGCAATAGTCTGATGAGATTAGATAGGTAGGTAGATAGACAAGTAGAGGATATAGACACAGAGAGGTGCTGGGTTCTCAGAGTGAAATTCCCTGAAATGTCCTAGCCTCAGGTGCTCTCAGCCTCAAAACAGATTTGTGATATGGACTTTGCCATCAGTCGAGAAGAAAACTTAATCTAGGACTGCCATGTAATGTATGGGACAGTTTCTCCTAAGGTGCAAGGTTTATGTAAGATAACCATCTGTCTCACTCATGCTTATATCAGTTTGGGCAAAATAACTGTGGTCCTCGTCCTCTCTCATAGCTGTCAAAATGCAGTGAGCAGTCAATGATTCAGACACTCTGAGCAATTACCTAGAGCAGACCAAATTCTATGCATCTTACCAAAAATGACAGGAAAGCTGGGGTTTGTTGTGTTATTTCTGCAAGAAGGCCTGCAACAGCAAATGAGCTTGCACTGCATTTGCAAGACCTTAAGTGACTGAAAGGAATGTGTATGGAAACAGAAAAATAATCAGATCATGGTGCCAGTATTTTAAGCACTTTAATAGAAGATTACGTAGAACATGTAGAAAACAAGTCTAGACAATTATTTCTGTTTTCACACACCTGTGTTTCGAAGCTTACACTCTCTTTTTGGACCGTACTTCTTTGTGACTTGTATAAGAATATTCATTTACTGCTGATGTAATTATTTCACAACAAGGCAAAAGGGAATACATCCACTCCTTTATATATTTACTGTACCTATTAAGCCATCCAGTTGCTTGAAGGCACTGGTAAAGTTTCCAATTTTACACTGGGAATCAGGCAATATATATCCCAATATATGCATAAAATATTTTTTGAAAAAAGCATGACATCCCTGATGTAAGTCAATATTTAATGAGCTTGGTTCTGAATTAGTGTGTTTGGCTCTGAATTAGTGTGTTTCAGTGGCAGAACAGTAGTACAGTTTAGAATATCCTAAAGCACTTGAGAAGATAGTCCCACTTTAACAGGAGAAAGGGGAAACCATCCATCACAGACCGTGTTTATTTCCCAGGCCTCAACACAACAAGGAAAGTATTTTGTTTAATGATGCCTTGCAGGTAAGGAAGGGATGAAACTCCATGAATGTATTTTTTTTCTGTAATCTTAAAAAGTGGCTTTCAAAGTACTGACAGTATTTAATCTAGCATACACTACATTCACTGAACTCAGCCTTCCTCCTTCCAGAATGACTTCCAAATACATCATTATCAATACAGGTTATATTCAGTTACAGAGCCTAAGTATTTGAAATACTATGAGAAATAGTTATGACTTTGGAAAATACATTTTCTCTGATGAAAGGAAGACTGAAATTTCAAAAAGTCAATGAAGAACTAAAAGTTCCTTTCAATATCACCTGCATTTTCATTCTAGGTTAGGAGAGTTAACTTTATTAAAGATGGATAAATACCCAACTTTAGAAAAGGGGCAGTTTGAGTGATTGGAAAATGAGCAACATGAGAAAAAATATCTCATTTGACTTTGCAATGGTACATGCCAAATTGTAATGGAACAGGGAGAGAACAGGCCTATCCAGCTTTGTTTTCACACAGTCGAGCTAATTCATGCTTTTCTTGGATGATTTCTATAAATAAATATGCAGTGACTGGCACAAAAGAAGGTTGCATGGTCACATATCAGCAATTTTTGATGCTGGTGAAGGTCTCACATATATCTCTTGAATATCATCATAGATCCAGTAAAGCCAACAAGGAAATTTACACATTCATCTGTTCTTTTCTTTTTCCAGGGCAAATACAGTGAATCACACCCATCCCTCTCTCCATCAACCCTTCCTCTGTCACTATCTTGAGAGGGCAGAGGGAGAACTGCAGCAGAAGAGCCATTGTAGTCAGCTGCATCCTGAACTGGGTAATTTGGGGGTGCTGCTGACATCCCCGGACTGGCAGTTGCCAGGAGCAAGGAGCTAAGGGAAACCAAGGTGTAAATCATGTTTACAAACCACATGTGCAATGTCTTTCAGTCCACTTGTGGTCTTTCCATAGCTCTATTTAGTATTCTGTACATCTGCTTGGGGGGTTGATTTTTTTTTTTTTTTCCATGGCGTTTGCTATCATATCAGCTACAGAATTCCCTACATGGAGGTATCCATAAATTATACTGCAGCCTAGGAGTTTTCAGTGTGTGAACAAAAGGCACAAATGCAAATGCAAGATGTTTAATTCACTGTTTATGTGTGATGTTACCCAGGTGCCAGTGACATCCTTCTGACCAGCGCAGAGGCACAAGGGACCAACCCAACATACATTTTTAATGTGATCAGCTGTGACAGCACATACACAGAGTGGACCTTGTGGCCTTAAAGCCATCCTTTTGGAACACTTCTAGGGGCCCAGAAGAAATGGTTTAATTAATCTTCTTTTTTTCGGGATTGCAGCTTTTTTTTTTTTTTTTAATATAAATTATGTACACTGAAAACCTGCCAATTATAGCAAATTAAGGGACTTGGCAAGTGCATCCCTTGGAGACAGATGGTAAATAACATTCAGATTCTGAGTTGAAATAGGGCTAGCGATTAACTGGTACAGGATAGAAAAGCAGTCCAAATAAATTAAATAAAAAGGGTTGATATGAATGCAAGTGCTGTAGGTTGCTTTTTTTGTGTGTGTGATAATGATGGTACCAAAAATATTGATGATTCATAATTAATATGCAGCACACTCTGAGTGGCAGCAGGATTTTAGATCTTTAGCAGTATTTTAAAAATCAGTGCCAGTTGTTTATTTTGCTTTCACAAGACTGTAAACAACTGTCACTTCATTCTTTCTGGAGGATCTGCCAGTTAAAAAGACAAGAGTGTAGCCTCACAACAAAGAAAAAGTTGCCCCTACAAGTAGGAGGGTACCACAGGAAAAAAATTCAGAGGAAACAGGGCCTCCTAAGATGCAACCTGCTATAGCCAGTGTGGAAGTACCTGAGGAGAGTACATTTGTTTCCAACTTGAGCTGCAAATGAAACAGGAGCGATGACCTCAGCCTCATCCCCTACTGACCATTTCTCCATTTCAAAAATTCACTGCACCTACTGTTCCAAGTAAACCTGCCGTCCCTGGCACAGCAGAGGGGGTGCTGATCAGAAATGCACTGGCAGAGTTGCAAGATGGGAGGAAGAACTTGCAGCACCTGTGCAGGCTCTGTCTGGGAACAAGGATTATTGCTAACCTGTCAGCCTCAGCAGCACTAAAATACACCAAATCTAATTTGGTTTAAAAATGCAAAAGCACAAAGAGATCTTTTTAAGAATCCAGCCAGAGATAAAAAAGATGACAAAGTCAAGAGTGTGTTAGTCATTTAATATGTACTCTGCTTAGAATACTAAATTCAGGAAATGACTCAATCACGCACACAATTACAGCTATTTTCAGATCATAAATGATGCAGTACGCCAATACTGATGCAAAAACATACCACAATTAGTTCCTGCAAATGTTCTTGCAACAAGGCATCATTTCCAAGGGAGCCTTCAACCTAATTATGGCAACAGAGTACGCCTCAGGGCACACTTCTCTATATGATTTCATTATTCTTGTACAGTGACCTGACAATGATGTCACCAGAGTGCTACTTCACCTTGCATGCTCCCAAGCACATGATAAGAAGGTTAATTGCTTGGATATGCATGTGAGGAGTCCACTTTGCTTCAGATGTTGGATGCACACAGAGCAGTCCAGTCGCCAGTCTTTTCAAAGTAATGTTTGCACCCAGGAAGCATTAACATGGGATAATGTTTATATGTAACTGAAAAACTGGACAGGTGGTAGCTGATGGAATTTCTTCTAAGAACTGGTTTATTTATTCAGGAATAATTGACACGGCAGTTAGTGACTTTTCTTACAAATGAGAGGCTGAAGATTTAAAGAAAATACATGAAAAATAAAAAAAATCTCTATTCCACTGGTTCAGAATATTAAAAAAATCAAGACCTGGAAAAATTCAGAGTGAAGTTTAAGATCAAAATCTGGGCTAAAAAGTGCCAGAGGGCTACGATGACAGGAAAAATAGTCACCTTTATTTCAGCTGCCATTTTGAAGTTACTTGCAATCCACTACTAAAAAGGAAGTCATTCCTTATAAATCCCATCAATACCCACTCAAATGCAGTAAGTTAAAGCAATAGCAGTTAGATATTCAAATGAGGGACTCCAGTTTTCCCTTGAGAATTATTTCATTCATAGCCTTGAATACCTTTTCCTTCTCAGTCTTAAATCCAGACTGCAGTATGTTAGTGGTATAAGATTTTCCTTATGCTGAAAAACAAATTTTATCATTATATGGTAATATCAGACTGGCAGACATTTTTCATGCAATTACATAAATTCTGAAGGTTTGCATTGTACTGTTTATGCTTTGCTCTATTTAGAATTTTTTGTATTTCCAAAATTCTGATTTAAATTGTGCACTTAAGATCTTTCCATTTACAAATGTTATTTTGCTAGCAAAGACTACTTCACAGAAACTAGAGTAAACTGACTCAACTAAGAATTACAGCATTTGAGTCAGATTTGTGAATATGCCATGAAATTTCAAGAAAAGCATGGAAAACCTCAAGTTTCTCTGATACTTTTCAATTACAAAGAAACTTCAATAAATGTAAATTTTTATTTCTGACATGCCTTTATTTTAACACATCCTATATGTTCAGACTAGTTTTACTTTGCACATATAATAAAAAGAAAGGCCTACATGTTTGTGCAAGGTCAACAAGTCTATCCTGCAGAAATTCCCAGTCTCTAATATGCAACTTTATTCCTCTCTAAATTTTACTCTGTTTTAACCAATTTGATCAAAGCATGTTCAAGAGAAAAGTAGGCTCTACAGTGTCATTCACAGAAATCAGTGAAATGAGGAAAGTTAATTTGAACAGTAATAATATTACTAAAATTTCCACAGGAAACATTGAGATAATTTTAAATAATGTGTAGTTGTTTTGTTTATATGTGGGCAAGATCTTAGAGAAATATTGTTAACTATCTTTTTTTTTTTTACAGTTGGCTGGGATTTTTTACTTGTTAGAGGAAAATATTTTATTAAATCAAGAAAAAACACAGAGAACCATTAACTGCAAGGTGGAAGGGGAGAGTGTTCTTCCAAGGAAGAGAACAAGATCATATTTGCTAAAGGCCACAACAGGAATTCTGCAATTATAGTAATAGCTTTGTTTATGCTGTTGTGTTTGGGGTGTTTATATATATATATATATCCTTGGCTGTTTAGTCAAGAACTGGACAAACATTGCAAAGCAACAGTTCAGAAACTTTATTTTTCAGTTCTGAAGGATTGTTTGTTTTAACTTTTTCCATTATTTTACAGGAACAGGATTCAGTTCTTCATTTATTTATTCATCTGTTTATTTATTTTGGCATGTGCATGACTGCCTGGAGAATGGCTGCTCTCCACATGAATGCCAGCGTTCTCATATAACAAAAGACTAAAAGGTATAGCTTTTCTAGGCCAAATGGTATGGCTTGCTCTGTAAAGGGCAGCAAAATACTGCATAACTTCAGCAATCAGTCACAAATTAGAGAGAGGTAAGTTAATTGGGTAAAACACATTTATACTAATTGTATGGAAGACATATTTTTATTGAAACTTGCATTATTAGATGATGGTTAAGGATATTTTCTGAATTCCAGGAAGGGTAGAGCTTAACAATTTAATCTTCTCAATAATTCTTGGTCCAGTCCTAATTAATATTTTAAGACACAAAACCTGGAAAAACATAATGTGGCCAAACCTGTGTTTTACTAGATTTTACTTTGATTATTTGAACCATGTCAGTTCTACCCCCACATCAGAGTTTCAGTGCTCTTGCTTCTCTCCTTGCTCACCACATAAAGATGGTCACTGCCCTGAATAACTGGTAGTTCAACAGGAAGATAAAGGAAAACAGCTGGCTTCAAAAAGCAGATGGGTGGATCACATGGTAATAGTGAGAGCATAATTAACACAAGCATCATCAGTCACAGCACACCAGCTGCCAGCAAACCTGCACACACTGCTTTTGTGTTGTTTTGGCTTCTTCAGAAGAAAAAACCTCTTTAAACAAAGTTGAGATTCTCAATAAGGCTTTTTCTCCTTAACATGGGACTGCTGCCGAGTACCTCTCCAGCTGTGTGAACCCTGGCCCTGCCACGGCTTTATGTAAACTATTGATGAGCTCTCTGAAAAAATACAAATCTCAGCCAGGTCTGATGATTCCCCTGAGCTGTAAGAATTAGATTAAAGCAGGAAGCTAAACACACCAAAGGGGGAAAAAATATGAGGCTATAATTCCTTTGAGAGAATAATGGAAGGAACTATATCACAGCAGTGCAGAAAACAATTTCACAAGGAGTAAATGAATGCAGAAAAGAAAACCTATAGTGCTCCTTTTGCACTTGGACATATGTGTTGCTTCTTGACTCAAATTTTAAGTGGTTTCCTTAAAAGTAATTTAAGAGTTTCATTAAGGATCTAGATGGTTCTTTTATGAACATTGTCATCTAGAGTTCAGGGACCTGGGAATGCTTCTTAGTTGCACAAGTCCAAGTTACTTCTCTGGCCAAGATCCCTGCTGGAATGAGACCTAATTATGCTGTATTCTGCTTCTCCACTATATCACTGTTTCCTTTGAGAATGAAAACTGACTTTGGCGGCCTTTAGAGCCTAACATGGTACAGTGCTGGCCGCACACCTGGATGATGAGAGGAATAGGACCCAATGGGATACATTGAAGCATGAACTTACCACACAATTCCTGAATATCCGCAATAAAACTCTGTAATACAAGTGACTGATTTTCATCAGGAAGAACAGATGACAACAACCTGTTGTGTAAGCACATTGGTTTCTCACTATTGCACTATTTCTACCCTGTCTTTCTGTCTTAAATAGCTCTGTGTGTGTGTATATGTTGTATGATCTACTGTAAACAGAACAAAAAGTACTGTGGTAGCACTAAGCCAATAATCAGGGAATATGACATACTGTAACTCAAAATTCCACTCTACTGAACCATACACATTGATGAGAATAATAAGGTAATTCAATCCTTCTAAGATACTTAAAAATATTTTTTTTTCCTCTATTCTCTGTTTTTGCATATATATTTCTTATAATCCTGATTTAGCAGAGAGTTTTAAAGAGATGTCAAAATGTCACAAGACAGGCTATTTTGGTTACAAAGTGGAAATGAGAACTTTCAGTTGATTATTTTAACTTACTATAATTAACATTCGTGTTTGTGAAATTCACTTCTCACTTATCTAACAAACAGAATAACTGTGAAATAAATACTAATAAAATACTACTGACACTAAAAATGGAGAGTTTTTTCATAATTTGCTTCCTATTGAAAACAGACTGCCAAAAGCCAAAGTTGTTCCCAGGAACAGATCAGGTTTCATACATTTTTTACATGGGAAAATTGTTGACATTTTTCTGAAGATCTCAACTTTTTTTTTTTTTTTTTTTTTTTTTTTTTAAATCTACAAAAAGAAAATAACTCCAGTTACACTCTACTTCTTATTCTGATTTTTTTTTATTTGTAGTAGTCATCAAAAATTAAAAGCTTCATGATTAACCAGATGACATGGTTCAGGTTTTTTAATGTTTTACTGGAGCACGACAATTGTTTCCTTCTCAGCTTTAACTGAAATTTTCCAACACTTGTAGAAGGCTGATGATAACCTTGCTAAAGATGTCTTTCTTAAGAGATAGATGATAAATTAAAGGCCCAACAAGCAAAAATATATTCCAAAACAAAACAAAATTTGCACTTACTGGATTAACTTTTGCAAAGAAATTACCTATTCTATTCACTCCACTTGTGTAATAAATGAGCCATGAGATTTCAAGAGCTAAACAAAATTACACTCTAAAAAGTTTCAAATTAGGTGCCCAACATTTCTGAAAAACAATTTTCCAATTGCTAGTATTCAGGGAATAGAATAATTTCTAAATTATTCCCCAAAAGAATATGACAATATGTTCTTGATCAATATATTCTTTCTTCTCTTAGAGGGGATATTCTGTCTGAAGATGTTGATACAGTTAATCAGTAATTAGTCAGTAATCCATGCTTTTATGATTCAATGCTTGAATGAATCAACTTGCAGGCAAGAACTATTACTCATCTTTTTCTAATAGACATGGTGAAATACAAATAATTAAGTGAAGTCATCATGGTCACACATAGAATCAGCAGTAAAAGCTGTTCATCTTGAACACAATGGGTCAAATATATCAAATAGTTATACACTCCAGCAAGTCAAATCACTCATAACTGCTCAGAAGCTTTGAAACCATCCAGCCAGCCTTGCAAATGAATTCCAGAAATGAATGCCAGTAGTCTGGCTATATTTTAAATAATTTTTTATTCACTTTTTCTCTCTACCGAGGAATTTCATGGAACATCTGAACAATCAACCACAGGGAACAAATTTTTATTGAAGTAAAAAACCAAAATTTTTCCATCAGATATACTTCCCAATTTCTCCTTCCCCCATCCAGCTGATTGCAAGCACAGCAGAAATAATCTTGGTTTTAAAGTACAAAGGCATTTGTTTTTTCAAGCATATTTGTTTACAAAAGTCCACTTTTTTCTCCTGAGATTATACAGACACCTTTGGGTGATATGCTCTATTCTTGCTTTTCTGGATGAAATTCTGTTGTCATACTTTACTAGACTGAGTTTAGATTCATTAAAAGTTTTACACCGTGGAGTAAAAGGAACAAGGAGGCTGCAATACAACCCTTTCCAGGTATCCCACTTTAATGTTAATACATATTGAATTTATGACTAGCACAGGCAAACACAGAAATGTTTGTTTCTTCATTAGAACATATGCATATTACATATCTTCTGTAATATCATGTTACAAATAGGCTTGCATTGAGTTGAATTCAAATATTTCAATTCTATTCAAATTTATTGTATTAGGAATTTTGGTTATATAGTAGCTTGTCAGTGTTGTGTCATTTCAGAGGACTGGACATAAATCTTTCAAGAGGGAATAAGCATGTTCCTTACCAGGATTTTTTTTTTTTTTTTTTTTTCTTAGTTCTCCATACTTTGTGTTGTACACTCCATTAGAACAACTACAAATTACTTCTCTGCAACATTTTTAATGAGACATAATGATAAACACTCTTTCTAGTAAAGTAGGGGAAGCAGAAATTTGTCAAAGTAAGAAAATTGCTACCTCCTTTCCACCCCAGGCAGACTTAAAAGAGCATTCCTAAGGAACTGTAGGTATTGCAGACTTAGAATATATATATATTGTTTTAGATGTTGGTATGCAGTACTGCCCAAAACCCTAGGCCAACTCATATACAGACACTGATATACCAGAAGCATACTTGACTGCTATTAAATAATAGCAAATAAAATATTATTTAGCTCTGAATGGGATCTAAAACCAAAACAATCCCGGGGGCTTTATGAGCTTGCACTTAGCAATTTTTTCAGAAGCGTATTTGGAAAATAAGAGCAGTATATCCTAAAGGTGAGTGGAGAATGCAGCTTATTTTTTTCCTTCACCTTCACTGCAAGTTAACAAGAAGACTTTACTTTGGTTGATGCTTCAACTTAGTCCAAGGCATTTCCTCATTGTCTTTCACTCCCTGTTTCCCCACATTAGCATTTGGTATGCCACTGGCCTATTAATAGCTTGTATAAGCATGCACTGCAGACATATTCACCAGCACAGTTGCACATATGGCTGTCACTCCATGTTCTGCACTGAAGGATGGATCCTCGTGGAAAACATTTCTGCCCTCAGACTTCCACTAGCCAATTTGACATCTCCCCCAGATCAGAGACCCTTGCTGGCACCTCCAGGGGCATGCTTGGGCCTATGCACATGCTGGCTCCATGAATATTTAACAGAGAAATTGAGAAGAGGCTTGCTAGTGATCCATCTGTTAAGTTGCTGGAGCTTTACCAGGGACGAGTTGGCTGCGGACTTCTTCCATAATAATGCCAAGGTTCAACAGAGAATTTAAGGTATTCAGTTGATCCTCTGCCCAAAGCTGACTACTGGCAGGGAGAGTGGCCACAGTGCATAGCTGGTGACAGCAGATTTACCACTGAATAAAGCCAAAGCTATCTCTGAAATAACCAGCTGTGACTAATAATAAATAGTAACCTTACGCTGTCCTTTTTTAGGATAAATTTAGGGTGTTTCTGCCCTATTTAAAGTAGCTAAGGTATGCTGCTTCACACCTGATTTTAGCAAAGCCTAGTATTATGCTACCATGCCAAATAATATCCCTTGGACTTTTTGGCTTCCAGAACTCACATCCCTACCCAACACTGCATAATAATGACTGTATTTTTGGAAGAGAAAATGTGATAAAAGGGAGAATAACACAACAGATAGTCCATTATGCCATCTCGTGCTGCCTAATGAAATATGTTTGTTGCTTGGGGAACAACATCAGGATTTCTATTAAATCATTGATGGGTCATAAAAATGTTGAGTCAGCCTCCTGCAGGGTATATCACTCCTGAGTGAACATGGAAGCTAAATTTTCTCTCTCCCTTTCATAAATTTAAGATTTTGGGTTTGTCCTTTAAAATTGAAATAATCTTGTGTTTTAAAAGTCAAGTAAGCTACTTTATTACTTTTCAAACAAGTTCAACTATTTCAAAAGAAAGGTTAGTCGGTCGTTTTTTCTCAGCATGAAGCAACAGTTTTGACTTTAAGTTGGATCTGCCTGCATTTTCTTTTTTTCTCTTTGTCACTTCCTCCCAACTCACAATCTCCATGGGGACTCAGGCAAAGGTGGAACAAACCTCTAAAGGTTTGCTCCATTAGAAATTTTTTAGCTTGTTTAAGTAAAATTCTTAGCAAATGAATTTTATTGACACCATATGAACCAGATGTCAGCAAACACAGTGAGGAGCTGTGTTTGACATAATGGTCTCTAGTTATTCTTAAATCCTGCAAGACAAAAATATAACCCTGTCTACTAAGTTATGGTCCTGAAAAGAGACTTCTATTCCTCCACATTGACAGCAATTGGCAGCATCATAAGAGCTAACTGAGTTGTTAAAACCATGTCTAAACACAGTAAAAATGCCCAAATGCAATAAAGCCCTTAAGTACCATTAAAAAGACAGAGTATTTAGTAAAACTATGGCTCAGGTTTGATGGCACCATAAATCTGCCTTGGGTTCTCTGACTTAATGGTGTAGCAATACAGCATGCAGTCCAGCTCTGCTTGAAACTTGTAGGCTTGCAAAAAATTTACCCATTTTTTTCTGACAAGCTGCTTCCATACAGATATATTGGTTCATGCACATATGGTCTGTGAAAGAGTTTCTCTGGACTTCCCCATTTGGTCTAGTCCTGCCATTTTTGCTCTTTATATTCAGAGTACTTTGCATGTCACCAGCTTTCTCTAAACATAATCTCAGAACTTCCATTTTTGCTGTATTTCCATTTTTGCTTTTCATTGTAGTTGAACCTTTCTTGATCATGGACTTCTGTGCCAGCTCTAAGCCAGCCCTTGGCACTCAGCTGATGGCATAAACAATGTCCGAGTTTGTCCATTTCATGACTTTGCTTTTGTCTGTTTGGTGGCTTTGCTTATCCTGAAGGTGTGTCTTTTGGTATCCAAATCAGGGCTGCTGGCTTGACCAGAGCCCTGGCAGTGCACAATAGGAAATTCTCTGCCATTCTCTCCTGCGCAGATGCTTCAGTGTAGGTTCCAAAGCAGCCTGGAACAAGACAGGCCAAGACTGAGTTCCACAAGGGACTACGAACAAAGCCAAAGAATAGACAATCTGGTGCTGCAAGATTAGCATACCTTTAGTAGGAACACTCTAGAGTGCCTGAGAATGCCCTCTAATGTTAGTTCGTTTCACCCAAAGAAGAGACACCTCCCAAAAAACCATGAGAGGGCTATCCAGAGAGTGGAACTTTG
Organism: Muscicapa striata striata; assembly: GCA_030060385.1. Classification (NCBI taxonomy): domain Eukaryota; kingdom Metazoa; phylum Chordata; class Aves; order Passeriformes; family Muscicapidae; genus Muscicapa; species Muscicapa striata. The sequence continues at coordinate 2,573,930 of JAREIS010000010.1, read as the reverse complement.
CCAATACTCATTAACCAGAATCAAGCAATTGATCAGCTTGTCACAGACATGTAGCCCTTTTTTCTGGTCTTTTAGAGAGGAAGCCTTAATGTCATTTTTCTGGGGATGCAGTTAAGCCCTGGGTTATTGGCCAAAAAGCTGACTGCTCTGTGCTGACACCCACCCACCTGCACCAGCCCCGTTCTATTTGTCTAAGCCTATCTCACACTAAGGGTTTTCAACAAAAAGATCCTACACTTTCAGTCTGGGAGCCACCCCAACTGAAGTCATGCTCATTCCACACACAGTCTCCACAATTGATCGGGCTGGAACAAAAGGACGGAAGTTTTTTACGAATCTCTGAGGACATCTACACATGTACAAAAATCTCAATGACAGTTCATTATAGACAGGAAAGCATTTGGTGAAGTAAGGCCAGCCTGTATTCACATTTCCCCTCCTGAATAATTACCAATCATATGTTACATCTCAGAAATGTGGTATAAGACTGAACTGTAGTTCAAAACACTGATACAGCATCCACCAGATGGTCCTCAATATATGAAGTCTCTTTCTTGATCCTGTGTGGGTTGCTTTTCCTGACCAAGATATTCAGCATTCGCCTCAGTCACCACGCACGATAGCAGTATCATTCTGCATTTGGCTAGACTTCTATTGATCATGGAGAAAATAAGTTTCATCACTGTGTCTCATCACAGCCACTAAAGACACTAGCACAAGCCATGGCAGAGAGAGTCACCAATATCTTCAGTTATTTTACACTCATTGGCTTCAGTTGGATTTATACTGTTTTGTAATTTCAGCTGGATCTGGCATGGTAGAGGTAACAGCAACACACAAGTGACCCTGTGTATCTTAGGACAGGTGCCTAAGACACAGAAGATGAGATGCTGGATATGAATCAGATGCTTTTCCATTAACTGCAGAATAAGACTACATGCCTATGTTTTAGGTTGCTTCAGTTAAAATAAAATTAATGCCACTTATTGCACAAGTTCAACCTCTAGACAAGACTATGGGAGCAGAGAACTAGCAAATCCAGGCAAAAGAAAAGCCAGCATGCCTCTGCTGGTGTGATTCAGTTCTAATGAAGCTCCAGCTCTTTTTCACCATTGCCTGCCTGCCTGACAATTGGCTAGGTGATGATCTGCTAATCCAAGTGACCCTTTGGATTCAGATGTTGTTGTGGATGACTGGCATAGGAATTCCAGCCCATTTCAGAGTGGAGCTGCTATACATGAGCTGCCTTTGAAAAAAATTCAACCCAGAGCCCACAGTTGGCCACCACTGGTCTTTAAGCACTGCTCCCTTCTCCAGGCTGTCCAAGACAACTGGGAGTTACTGCTGCATGTTAGATTTGCCCTCATCCCTAACTACAGTGCCCCTATTAGCAATAATTCCAGTCACAACCCAGAGCTCAGAAATTCCCCAAGGGATGTAGTAGACATGCTGCAGGAGACCAATGGCAGCTTGAAGAGCCATGCTACACCTTCATTGCCAATGTGCAGTGTGAACAAGTGTCTCCAGAAGCCTGTCCCTGCATGCAGCAGACACAGTCTTAGCCACACCAGTTACAAGTGTGTTAATTGGTCTGCAGCAGTAGTCAGACCAGATCATGCTGCTTGCCATCTTCTGCACAGTCTAGGTTGCCAGTATTCTGCACATGGTTAATTGGGGATTTCTAATACTTACACATCTGAGATGAGGCTTGGGAGGTGAGCCATTCCTCAGAGATCTTCCAGCTCTAAGACACTGTGTTGTGTCAGCAACATTTGTTCCTGATGTGCTACTCAGACCAGCCAGTTGTCCTTCCAACCACTTTCCGAATAGTTCCCTTAAAACACAAAGAAGTAGTCACAAAAATTTTATCTTCAGAGTCTCCCTACAAGACTCTGGGAAAATGTTAATCCACTACACACATATCCCCCAGAATTTTAAAAGCCAATCAGAGGAGTTGACTACCATGGGCAACTCACCTTCTGAACAGCTTGTGAAGGAAGATTCATTACCACTGTAAATCTCTGATAATGCTTGATGGTCAAAACTTGGGGTGAGGCTTGTCCCAACACCCTGTGGAGCAAAGCTAATTACTAGGCAGGCTCTGTAGACTCTTAGAAATTTCTCCATCTGAAGACCCAATTAGACAAGCAGAATTTGTAAACCACGTAAGATATTTAATGGTGGGAGGCATCTGAAGTCAAGGCTGGAGTTAATATTGGCAGTACAGAGATATTCCAGTCACCATTACATAAGGCTGTATGTCTTTGATCCCATGAAAAAAGTCAGTTCTTGTAACATTGAATTAAAGGGCAATTAGTTTTACACACACAAAAAAAAATCCTTGGGAAGAGATATTACTGTTTACACAGTTAGTTAAAAAGAAAGAATTTATGCATTCACATATGAAATGTTTAAAGTTTCTGCTGAAAATGGAAACAAGCAGGACAGTTTTGACCTGTACTGTAGAGTTGTGTAGTGGAATGTGATCCCTGTAATCTAAATATACCCTGCAAGTAGCCATTCCTGTGGGAGGGCTGCATGCAACAGAAGCAATGATAAACAGGATGATGCACAACACACAATTTTTTGCTTCTTTAAAAACATGTTGTTCTTTTCATAATGAAACTTGAAGTCTGTGTGTCTCTAATTCTCTCTTTTAATAATTCTGGTGCCTTCCATTTCCCAAAAATAATCTTTTGCATACTGCTCTCCTCATTTCTCCTGCCACACACAAAGCATTGTGCAGCAGTCTGGCTCAGAGCTATGCTGCAGTGCACAGCCATCCAGTGAACATACATCTACTGGCCACTTAGATGCCCCTTCTCAGAATGGGCAGTGGACTGATCCTAGCAGGGTTTCTCCCAAGAACATTCATTATGGTTTCTACCTAGCCATTTCATGCCATCTATCCAGGATGATATTTTTTATCCTTCTGCTACCAATATTTCCTAAGCTGATGAATGGGTTTCACACCTACTGGGCATGAAAGGTGTGGGCTGTTGGGAGGAAGTGAAAGGGAAAGTGACAGACGGAGCAGACACCATGATTTGATAAGCTAATTTACTCAGGAAGCTGGGCTAAATATGTAAGCCAGTACAAAATCATGTTTCTTCCTCCTAATGAAGATGCTTTTCTAAGGACATAGGCACTCAAAGAAAGCAGATTTCTTTATTACATTTTAAAGACATTCTTCAGAAGCTAATGTGGCTTTAGCCTATACCACCAAAGGAAACCTACCGCTCGCTGAGTCGGAGCGGCTGGGTTTGACCACAACCACACTGCACACAGAGTGGCCCTGTGTCTTTCTTGGTTTGGGTAAACACCAACTTCTGATTGCCTCAGATTTCAGCAGAAATGGCTAGTGCCAGACAGGCTGTCTGAGGAGTCAACTGTGGCCCTTTAGGCAAAAACTCTGGACAAAATACCACAGACAATTTCTACTCCCACTAAAATTAAGATTCCTAGTGGACAGGTCAGGGTCTCTTTTCCATGTGGTCTATAAGACAAAGGTACTAAGTGATGACAAATTTGTCAATTCTGTGATGGAAAACTCTAAGAAGTAGGGACCTTCAGGGTTTTTGCACACCATATAGGAGCAATGAATTCACAAAGCTCCACTGGGAAGACTTTCACCTCCCCACACCACCACCTCCACACACGTGGACACACACAGAGATCAGCTTCTCTCAAAATTCAGCTTCCTGAAGTTACAAGGAATATTTCAGAGCTCTTCAGCAGAATCAGCCCTCAGGAAACAGAGCTCTGTTTTGCAAGACTGAGCTTCTTTCCTTAGACTCTGTCATGCTCCTCTTAACAGCTGAGCTGTGTCCTACAACCCATACTTTGCCTGACCCATCCCCACAGGCAGATCAGACCTGCTAATTTTCCAGTCTCTTACTTGTAGTAAATCTCTCCCAGATATTTGATCAAATCACAATACTGTAAGATATAACTACTGTAACTACAAATTTATAATGGAGTTAAATTGATTCTCCATTTCCACTAGCATCTCCAATGGTTCTTAAAGTCATTAATAAACTTCTGCTTAAAATTGTGGTGTTTTTAGAAGGAAGTACTGCAATGAAAGATAAAAAGTTCTGATCTTTGTCCTTGCTTCTTATTTCCTCTTCTTCCAAAACTTTGTGAAGAAACACTGAAGTGATGACAAGGAAAATATTTATTCCTCTTGCTGCACTGTGGGGGGAGAGGAGGCAACCATGCAGGAGGAAGACAGGACTGTAAGTAATGGAAAGAGCTTTGTAAGGACACCTGTAGGCTAGACATGAGTGTATGTTGCAGAAATTTATCAACAATGCTTGTTTGACAAATGTTTTCTGTGACAAGTACCACATTTTACAAGCAGGCTAAAAAACTTGATTGAATATCAGACTAACTGATTTATTAAACACATTATTTGATGAAAGATGACAATTTATTGATGAATGGTTGGCCTTTGTTAATCAGATCTCAAAGTCCTCAGTCAAGAAAAACCCTCCTGAAATTTCTAATTTGAACAAGAAATTGCTCCACACCAGAGTACACAGCTGTTCACTGCCGTCAAGATGGTGCTAATCACCTAGTAAAAAATGCACAGAAGATGAATCTGTGCACTTGAGATTCTGATTTTTTTTTTTTTTTTTTTGGCCTGAAGAATACATTTCATGGGTGTTATTAATAAGCAGCATTTTTTGCCCAACATTTTCTCTCCCTGTCCAGTTGCAGATATTTGCATGAAACATTGCTGTTAAACTGCATGAAAGCACCAATCTTGAGAAGAGTCACCATCATCAAACACTTGATCTACACTGGCACACAGGAGCTGCTTACACCAGGAAAAAGACTCAGGAGATCAGCAGAGCCATCCAGAACTATAACAGCTGTAGCTAGAGTTATCATCAAAGTAATTTATTATTTTACATATTCCTTTAATCAACAGCATATTACACATATCACTGAAATAGACCAAGCTTTTCATGTTCCTGGTGTTACTACTGACCTTTGTAGACAATCCCATAATAGTTCTAGTCAGTGTTCTCTGGTGGTCATGTAGACTTTGCAGCATGAAACAGAAAATTCCTTCTGCTGCTGATCTGCACTGGGTATGGTCAAGGAAAAGGGTATGGAGGTTGTGTGTGCCCATATGAGTCTAGGAAGGTAGGAACTGGATGGGATGCTGGGAACTGAAATGCCAATGTAATATTTCATAAACTTGAAGAGTGGAAGATATTTTATAATTTACTTTGGCTTGTATTTTTCCACTGCACCACCCCATCACTCTACTGCCCTCTCTACCCTTATTTTATTTTAATGAGCAACGCTAATTTTGGACAGCTCTAAAGAAAATGTGCTGTATGAAAGCAGGAGGTGTTTTCATGTGAAAATATAACCAAATTCGAAATTATTGCAATAGCTGCCATTGCCTAATGCTCAGAAGAAATCTTGCTTTGATGTCTAAATGAGAAATAATGTAATGTTTTACTGACTACTTCTATCTAAACAGAATAATATGCTCTGAATGTATTTGCATATAGAGTTGAACCCTTCTTCACTCAAATTGCTGTGGAGAAGCAAGATTTATACTCTTTGATTGCATAGGTTCACTAGCACTTCAGATTGCTTGCTTCTGTTAGGACTGCACTTCTCCTGTGCATGAATGACTCAGTTTAGCTTTCCTGTATATCACTAGTATGTAGTGATATACTGTTGCCAGAGAGGCAGGCAAGGACAATAGGCATTCTATACAGCCAGATTTTCACTTGAGTTATTTCTCACGTATGACTGCTCTCTTCTCTGTCTAAACCTTATAGCCATTGCAGGAGGCCAGATGAAGAAGCCAGAGTTAGAAGACTACTGATGCTAATTGCCCTTGAGAAGAGTATTCTACCTAAAACAATTCCTGCTTTAAAACACGCCATCAGAAACATCTAATTAAATGTAAATCAGAGAATAAGAGCAAAAGAAGTGCCCAGTTGGGGATATTTTGGAGATATCATGACCTGATGGAATTTCTAGTTTGAACAGGTCCCTCTAGTTTGAATAGTGTGCCCAAACTGACCAGAATGAAAGTAAGCTTTAAATGGACTATGTTAAAAGCAAGGCCAATGAGATTTTAGTTCTTCAGCTAGGATACCTTCTTTTCTCACATTTTCTATCCGTTCCTCATTCTTTTCTTCTTTCTATGATTCTGTCTTAAAACTCTCAAACATATGACATTTGCAAGAAGGAAAAAGAGCAGACCTGGTAGAGTCTCTCTGTGCTGCTGCACTGGTTGATGTCTACTACCTGAGACAAGGTGAGATAAACCACCAGGAACTGCTAGAAATGTTTGGTTCTCATTTATCTTATTAGGCTTCCTGCCCAGAGGGGCACCTAATTCATATACCTGCACTGTGATTGATATATTTGTACATTATTTAAAATTGTATACTAAAAAAAAACCCCAAACATTGATATAAAAATAAGTTACAAATCAAATTCACTATAGGTGGTTATGTAGCAAAATGAATATGTAAGTAAAAAAGATTGGATATAGTTATAGAAAGAGATAGAGTTTTTTTAATAAATAACAGATATCACTTTCATGCTCAACTTCACTCACTTCTGAAGGCATCTAATACATTAATGGAAACTGCCAGAACTTTTCTGATAGCCACAAATGTCCAAAATACACCCTACATTCTTTAGGACTTCTAAGTAAATGCTGCAACATTCCAACCATGGACTGAATTTCACTGTGCATGTATTTGTGTCATGTTTTCTTATTCTTATTGAGTTCGAATTAATCCTTCATCAGAAAAAAGATAGGACATACTTTGACACTGAAAGCAGACTAGATGAAAGGAAGAGAAAAAAAATGAATATCAGGAAATAAGACCAAGTTAAAACACTGATTTTCAAAGTCTGCGATTGCAACCAAAATTTTTACTGGAAATTAAGGCTTGCTATTAATATGATTCCTCATGGCATTACAAAGGGAATCTTGCAGAAGGACAATTCAGGTAAAGAAGCTAACTTTAGCACTCCTCAAAAAGTAGTAAAGCAGTGGAAATGGAATCTGTATATAAGCATTAAAGCTTTTCCAGATTTCAAAAGGATTCAATAGGGAAAAAAGGAAAAGTAAAATAGGTAGCACACAAAACTGAAAACATTATAAACTTTTAATATTATCAAATTAAAAGTATCCATTTTTAAATGCTAAATATAGGCTAAAATACTCATGAGAAAGTATTGGCCTTGCCAACCTTTTTCCATTCCAATAAATTCTTGTGTAATTCTTGTGATTCTAATCATAAAGGAGAGATTAAAAATATGATGTGGGTTGTCTTGTTTACCAATACTTTGAAAATCAAAATACTGTAACCAGTACATCTTACATTAGAATGCTAATTAAAAATATCATAAGCATGGGTTGCCAAGAAAATCTTGAAAGAAAAATTGAGCTCTTTTCCATGGGAACAACTTTGAAATTTTTAAAGGTTTTGCTGAATTGATTATTTGTTCTGTTAATAACATCACAATTATGGAGCAAAAATGTATTAAGAATGAACGATTCACTGGACTCATTGTGTTGCAGTGAACCATCACATTCACAGCATTTTTTTGCTGTGTAGTATAGCATAGAAAGATGCAATCTGAGCGTTTTAAAACAAGTACTTGGGTATGTGTTAATGGACACATTATTTTATTACCTTGTATTGGACATTATCACACACCAGAACCTGGTCACTGCTCAAGAAGCCTCAGAGCAGTCAACAGAATTTTTATACTTCTGAACATGCACCCAGCTGGTGTAGCACATTGCAGGAAACATGCCATGGTCACCTCAGGTTGGTCACTGTAATTCTGCAGTAGTGGTCTGTCTAACCATAACATCTTCTCAATACAAGTTTGGCCAGTAAATGAGGATGCTGAGCTCCTGCCTTGTTGCAATGCCCATTAACTTGGACCCAGATAAAAATCCCCATCCTCTCCCTTGTGCAAAATGAGAACACCTAACTTCTTACAATTTAGACAGTCTCAGTGCTCAGATTGTTGCAGGATATCATCAAGGAGCAAGTGGCTCCTGATTCTTTGCCCTCTCACGTTGGCAAGCCCTTCCTAGTCTGTCTGCCCTTTGCAAGTTTGTGCTCACTGATCCTGGACTAGCCCTATACAAAACATGGTTTCCAGAGCACTGTGTGCTTTGGGTGACATTTTCAGGAGTACAAGAGGAGCTTTTGTGTTGGGCTATGTACATATTGGGAGGTCAACACCAAATGCAGCAAAGCTGTATTGACTCCCTGAATAGATAAGCCCCAGCCCCATTATCAAATAAAGAGATCTTGGCTCTGAAGTGCCTAAGTCACTTTTGAAAAAATGAGATTCTTTTGTAAAATGTAACTTGTTTGACCACTAGGCTCCTGAGAGAAGTCAGCTGCCTCATATACACATAAACTTTGACAGACTCAGAAACACACAGAAAGTGTGTTCAGCCAGCTGTCTCTTTCCTTCTGTATTTAACATGCAGCTTCCTACAGGAGAAGGGAAAGATCAGAAATCTGTATCTCAAGTCATTTACCCTCAGTCACCGAAAAACAAGGCAATATTTTGAGAAGCAGCATGAAAAAAATCCATCACAAAAGATAAAAGCCTGTGGTTTCATAGTGCCTGTCTCCTCAGAGAGAGGGGCTTTGTGCTGGGAGCTCTCTGTTGTTGAGGAGCAAGCACACAGCAGGTATGTGTGAACACATCCCACCCATTCAGTGCCGCCCTGGCTCCCCTCTGAACACAGCGCGCATTACCAGCGCTGCTGTGCCATCGGCAGTGACAGCCTGCCCAGCCCCAGGCCCGGCTAAAGCACCAGAGCAGGCAGAGCACAATGGACAGTGCCATGTGCAAGTGTGCTCTGAGCTCCTACAAGCCCTTTTTTCTCTTTTCCAAATGGGAAAAGGAGGGGCTGAGGGCATTACACAAGACAGATCACATGGCTGTCCAGTAGCCACTGAACCATAGCATAAAGGCCTTGTTTAGATAAATAATGACTCCTTTACTTTATTCTTAGAACTGGAAGTCTCTAGAACTGCAACATAATGTTCCACAACTGCTCCTGGCATCTGTTTTTCAGGGAGAGGATTGGGCATTTATAAGGGGATCCATTTTCACAAAGGTTTCCACTGTTCCATCTCTTCCCATCAATAGATCCCATCCACTTACAAAGGGCAACAAGGCAATGAACTTAGAGTTTCAACATAGTGTTTTGGAAATTAACCAGGCAGTCAAATCATGTGCCTTCCTCAAGCCTCTTCCGATCATCCTACAAAGTGTCCCAGGAAGAGTATGCTAAGCAAAGGAAAAACTAGCCTCATCTGAGCAAGTTTGGATGTGAAGGTGTTTACTTCCCCATTGTTTTTGGAAGGGGAGAGGAAGGGTGTTATAACTAGTTCGCTGGTTTTAACTTTATAATCAAGAACTCTTTCAGAATTCAGCTTCATGGTTTGATGAGTTCTGGAAATTAGAATAATGAAGCAGACATACTTCCTATGCACATGCAAAGGTTTAAGATTTCATTATAAACTGAGTATCTGGACAAGTTCAGAGAAGACTTCACCACTCCTAAGACAACCACAGCAGCCTGAAAGGAGATATTTTCCCTCATCTCAGGAAGTAAACACAAGAAAGAAAGACCAGAGTAAATAATGATGGTTTACTCCTGAATCCTTTGTCGTTTTCTGATCAGAAACTGCTTTTGTCAAACACTTGCAATGTGAATAGTTTATTCATCAATTAATTCCTTTTTCCCCAATTGTGACTTACTAGAAAATGGCTCGTGAACTCTCTTGAATCTATTACATATTTGACATTTATTCTAGTTCAAAAACCATGTTAGTCTGTGGTTAGTTCATAACCTGATCATGAAGAGTTTTACTGTTTGTTTCAGAGAGCATGCAAGTGTTGATAGATCCTGGAGGCATCTAACTTCTCAGCCATGTGAAGGTTTGACAAATTCACTCCATTGGCAAGGAGGCAGCAGATCCTGCTCAACTCACATGCAACAGATGTGGGAGAGGGGAAGGGGGAGCAAGAGGGGACAAGGAGGCAGGGAGAGCTTCCATGTGAGGTAACAGCCAAGTAAAAACTTGCTGTCTGCAGGATTCTCTTGGACAGCAGAAAAAATGCCCAGGAAGCATGACTAAAAACCTGGTTATGTGGGAATATGTCCAAATGAAGAGATAAGGATCAGGTAGGATGACCTATTTTGAATGTCTGGCTTTCTTTGCACTTCTGGGAAATTTATTACTGCAGAAAGTATGGAGGCAAAGAGTAGCTTAATGGACAAACTAACACTGATGGACGTGATATCCCAGGGAGACCTTGCCTAGGCAGGAGAGTGAGCAAATCTTTAAACTGCTCAAGTTCTTCTAAAATTTTGGCCTGTTTTTCATCTTTATAATGCTGTAAATTTTTAGAATGAACTTTAAAGGGTAACCACTAGACATTACTTGATCTACCTGCTTCACAGACAATTTAACTAAGACTCAGTAAAGCAAGGAGGTTTTACTCCTGTTGTGAGAGAAAAGATTGGCAGCAGCATAACAAAGTGAAGGTCACTTAGGAATTCTATTTCAAGTATTTTAGAAATAAAATCACATAGTGACACCAAGCCATTCAGGAAGTTGTAGTTATCTACTCTGTTTTGGAGAATACTTGTGACAAACCAGCCAGTGTTGCAAGTGGTGGCCTCAGATAAGAAAAGAAGTCTGTAAAATTCAAGCTTCAGCAGAAACCCAAAGATGAGTCACAACCAGGGTTAAAACTGAAACAAAAGCCTACATCACATTAAGATTCTTCATTAAGATAAACAACCAAGACACACAGTCACAGTTACTATTGCCTCCTACTAGGAGCAGTTCAGTCTTTTCCTGATGATTTTATATACCCACCTTCTGGGGATACAGCTGACTGCTAGCAATTACCCTTGATACACCAGCAGGTATTTCCTGAGGGGAAATGACTATCCTAATAGCTAGTGGCTGGTAAACCTCCAACTGACTGAGGAGTTAAAACTCCAGTTTTAACTCCTGACAAACTGGGTCCTGTCCATTCACCTTCTCACAAGTACTTGAATGCCTTCTTTGCAGAGAACTAAATGTTCCTAGAAAAAAATTGAATTTTTTAATTTGCACCCATAATATTTAATGGGTGCAAAACTTTGCATCTCTCATTTCCATTTGTTTCTGATAGCCAGGTAGAGCAGAAATCTGGAGCAGAAATCTGGAACAGATCACAGCATGCCTCAGGTTCCCCAGACATCTCCACTACTTAGCAAACATAAGGGTGTGAAGCTCTCTGAGGATGAAGCATCACAGCTGGTGAGGGAGACTTTCCACAGGAATGAGAGCAAGTAGCAGAATCCACAACCCTTCCCAGGGCTGCATTTCCAAGGGCAGGTGGGACAGTGTCCTTGCCTCTCTGCCACCCTGGGGTGCAGAGAGCTGCCCCATGCCAGCTCTGGCAGGCTCCTGTGGCACAGCCCCCCAGCACACACTGCACACCTGCCTCAGGAGCCTGCTGTGCCCAGGAGCAGCAGGCAAGGCAAGGCTGCCCACGCTCTGTGGCTGTTCTCCTTCCACTTGGCAGCAAGGGACTGATCCCATAGGAACTGGGGCTCCCAGTGAGACCCCAGGTTAGCCTCTCACCCAGCAACTTAAATTACAAGATTGGTGCTCAGTGAGATAATTTTCACAACTGCAAATTTTAATCAATCGTAACAACAATATTTTAATAAAGGGAGAAGGGAAAACCAAGTCAAACAATTGACTAATATCCACTACCTAAACCATGAAGTATGACCATCCTACAGCCAGCTTTGCAAAGCTGCATCAGCCAGTTTCTTCCTCTTTCCTGTGGTAACACTTCCTTCCCATTTTGAGACTTTTAAGTTTTCCCACATAGTAAGATCAGTTCAAGCTACTTCTACTCTTCTGTCTTCCTCTTTCCCACTGGCTCTCTGCTAGTTGTGTCAGTTAACTGCTGAAGTTTATGGTTTTTCTCCTCTAAATAAAAATACATCAAGAGATCTATCAATCTTCTTTCCTAAGCAAGACTCTTAAACAGATTTTCATATTTCACAAATTAGCAGGAGCTGCTTTAATAGTATTTTCACCTCTAGCTTTCACATACTTACAGAAGAAGCCACTGCCTTATTCTAGTATCCTTATTCTCCCTAGGAATATTGAACAATAACTGTCTAAAACACACTTTCTGACATTATTCCCAAAACAAACTCTTTTCCAACCCATAACATGCCTTCTCTCAAAAGTGGCTCTCAGTCAGATAAAATTACATATATAAACCTAAAGCAGCCCCCTCTCACACCAACACTTTGGATCCTATCTGTTCTCCTTGCAGACACCAACACCTCTCTAGTGGGGGCATATTCCTGGTGGGAGGGAGTGCAGTCAGTCTTCCAGTTTTTCCAAGTTGTCTGTGAAATAGTCAGATGTAAAACATCACTCATCTTAGTAGGATATTGATAAATCCCATTGAGTTCAATGAGACTTCTGCTTCTCAAGTGCTTTGGCAGTTCTGGAACTGCACTGCTAAACCTCTCAGGGTGAACACTGATCTAAAGAGAAGCTGCTCATCAGCTCAAACCCTGCTTTGGCATGCCTGGTTCAGCTTTGGAATTTTTAAAACTTAGATACAACTCATTAGGATTCTAGAAAAACAAAATAAAAATTTCTTCCATTTCATTCTCTCTTGATAAAATGAACAAACCCATAAGTCTCCTACTTAAATATTTTACCTCACTATGATATATATACATACATACATATGTGAGTATATATATATAGTGTATATATATATATATAATGCACATGTACATGCATATATAATAGGAACATATATAGAAAGCATTAATAAAACAAACCAAATCCAAAGATTTTGAAAATTCAAATGCACTTAGATACAGTGTGCTAACTTAAGGCATTATATATATGGCTTATGGCACCCATTATTAGAATAATTATTTAATGATGACTAAGTATATTTTGTAGGATTTTGTTGGATTTTGCTTTTTACTTTAGATCATCAAGTCTGCTGCTAGCTGGATTTGTTTACTTTAAAATGTTTCTGAATGCTTTGATAGAGACAAGTGTTCTAATATTATTGCCAAATTTTTGCCAGATTGAAAATGTGCATGGCTTATTTTTCTTCTAAGACTGCACAAGAACACTATGTTTCAGGTCTCAGTTTGCAAATCCTGCAAGTTCTTGCTGATAACTTGTTTAGAAAATTGTAGTTCCTACATGGCCAAAGCACAGATCATGACCTTAGTGTGCAAAATTTCACTAGTTTGCACAACTTCCTCAGTATGTGGCTCTGAATAAATTTGTACTATATCACTGCCTCCCAACATAGTTTAGAATTGAAGCTCTAATAAAGACATAGGCACATACCAGAGTTTCCAAATATTTGCTCAAAAGGGAGCCAGAGAAGCAAAGTCTACAGCTAGGAAGTGCAATGCATTTTACAATTATTCATCCTTATTTGGGAAAAGACTAGCAGCTACTAAAAAAGAGCAGTCTTCAGTGGACTGCATGACTTGAATGCACCATAAGGTTCCTACATGATTCAAACTGCCCATGTTTGTATTTGTATGCCAGTGTCAGAAGCACAGTTCAGCTCTCAGAATCTCACAAGCCAGGGCACAGAGGTGACCCAAGGGAGGAGTGCATGACAGAAAAGGAAACCAGAGAAAGTGACTGACACCACTAGGCAAAGCTGTGGCAACTTTTTGATTTGCTTTAAGTAGAAGAATATAGATAGAGAAAAGCATTTGACTTTGGAGAGAGTGGGATGAAAACCAAAGTACACTTTGTACTTTCCCAGATCAGCAACCCACACTGGTCACTCCCTTTGGGCCATTTCTTGCTGAAAAGGAGATTCTTGTGACTAGGCAGGTTTTTGAGGAGAGCAATTTCCATTTCCATGTCATATCTCCACACTCCCTGATTTGGCTTGACAGCAGTGTAGATCTTTCCTGGCCACCCAGGAAGAGCTTTCCTTCATGATTCCAGGCAATCAGATTTTTGCTCCTTTCTTGCAGCATCGACTCAGTATTGTGCTGGCAAGCACTGAGCCAGTCCAACATTTCTTTTACAGCTCTGTGCAAAGGTTGTGGGAGGTACACCAAGCTTAACAGATTGATTTAACATGAATATTTATAGGATATTTAGCATATACTCATCTTAATGTCTTGAAGTAGACCCCAGATGTTTTTCCTGAAAGTGTCAGCAAACATTTTGCATTGGTCTGCAAGAGTAATCTGAAGAGAGGAAAAATAAAAACAACACTAACAAAAAAACACAAACCAAGAACGAAGGCAATCTCTGCACTCATTAGCCACAATTAAAATCTTCCCAATCTTAACTCCAGACTGGATTGTTGTTGTCCTCCCCCAACACCTGCACAAGAAAAACTCTTTGGACTATTGTAGTGTCTCTGACCACTTTTGATAAAACTTAAGACTTCAGAAAAATTATTCCTTATAGAATTCAATTGTTAGTACCCATAAGGCATGTTTTAGCCTTTTACATGAAGCTGAGCAGAAATATGGGGATAATTTTACAAAGGGGAGGAATTAAATTCTCAGGGAAAAGCAGCTGATGTGCACCATGGTAATTTAAATATCATTCTGGTGTTTTGGGCAACCATCTATCAATGCACAACTAACATATACCATAATGTGTATGAAACAAGACAAAGAGAGAGAGAAGGTAATCTGTAATGAAAATGAAAACATATGATACAGATTGGTCTCTGGAGAGAGAGGGAAGATATTTTGAATAATCTGTGTTTGAGTACACAGAAAACAAAAAAATTAAAAATACAATTACTGCAGAAAGAGTAAATACCAAAAGATCTGTAACAAACAGGCTTGATCAGAAGAAGAGTGGCTGATGTCCACATGTAGTTGGCATTCAGCAGTGAGTGCAAGTGATACATCTATTATAATGGGCAGACAACCAAATGAATATAAATTGTGGAGGGGGAGTGGATATAAAGAGGAAAAAATACAAAAATGGTTTGCTCTTGTTGCAAACCATGACATTAGGCAAATAATGGAAAGGTCTTAAGAGAGAGAGCAAAGACTGAGAGAAAACTCAGTAAAATTCAGAAAATTCAGTAACATGAATTAAAAGTTTAAAAAGACACAAATGTAAAATGAAGTCTGCACAGTTACTCCTTGAAGAGAAAGGATTATCATCACCAAAATTCCACAACTGCTTTCAACTTTATCCCTCCCTGTGAGGTTAGAGTTTTTAAGCTGCAATGCATTTCTTAATGACTGGATCATATTCTAAAGTTCAGAATTACACATAGCACAGGAAATATCTATTTCTCCAACAGTCTAAGGTTCACTGCTTCTTAGTGAAGACTTTGTATGTCAAATGACAGCTTTCAAATCTCCTTCTTAGTAAAATGCAAAAATAGCAAAAGGGAAACAAAAGAGAATGGAATTTTTCTCTGACTTGTTCAGAAATGGCCTATCTTTTATGCTCAAGTTTTAAATAATAACATAAAAATCATACTGGGACAGAAACAACACCAGAAAAATTCCAGATAAGACTCATTTCAGGAAGGTATTAATTTCTTATAATAGTGGTGAGGCAGTAATAACAGAACTACAATTGGAACTAGTTATTACTGACTACTTTGCCTGAAATAATAAGGATTTGAATTCCCTAAATACAGGCAGAGGTAGTATCTACTTCTGGACATGGCAAAAGATAATAATTTCCCAATACACATGGGAAAAGAAACACCAGCACAGAAGCCATGTTGAATTTAACCTTGATTTGAACAGAGCCTGGCTCTGATAGGGTAGATTGCTAAGTCAAAAGCTCCACTACCACCTGCCCCCCAGGGTGGAAAATCTCATTTGTTTCTGCACAGGCATAAGTCAGGGCAAGGATGTCCACACAGTTAAAGGCTTTAGGCTGCTCTGAGTAGTGGCTCCATACTAATATCTTCCCTCCCACTGCCTCCTCCACCCCCCACCCCAAGGTGACGAAGTAACTTCATCCTTCACTTGTTTTCTGCATTGCAGAGAAAATATCAGTTTCTCAGACAAGAAAGGTTCTCGCCTTCCTTTATTTTTTCTCCTCTTTTTTCTTTTCTTTCTCTTCCCCCCCTCCCCCCCATTTTTTTTTCATATCCTTTGTTGCTGTTATGGCCTTTGCTAACTGACCTTAAATAAACTTCTGATTCCCATGATCAACTACATGACCAAAAATCAAGGAATATGGAAATATTTTCCACAATATAAATAATATAAATAATAATATAATAATATAGATAATATAGAAATAATATTTTCTTTTCATAGTATTTATTATCACAGGAAAAAAAAATAACAGAAAAAAAACAGGAAATGTAGAAATGACAATAGCAACTCTAGGGAAAGGACAAAGCTACTGGCCCAAATTGAAGAGAATGGTCTGTAGATCAGACACATGTAGCCAGGTTTTGTCCCTTCTGGACAGTCACCCTAGCTACAATCATCCAAGAATTTCAAAAGCCACAGTACTCAGTTCTACAAAGTCTCAAGGGTCCGAGGATCTGGAGGGTCCAGAATGCACTAAGGAATGAATGCATGGCATAATTAGAGGAGGAAGATGTGTTACTCTTCCTCTGTACCAGAATGAAAGAGGTGATTCATTGCAGAGAAAAGATTTGCAAAGTATAACAGCACAAAGCTACATCCAACAATTTTATCTCTTCTTATAAGCAGTAGTTGAATGATTTTCTAAACATTTTTCAAATCATCCTTTTTCAATCGTTATCTTCTATTCCTGTCTTTATCTTCAGTTTCATTCTTTTCCCATCCATTTTAAAATTATCTTTCCTTCTTTATTTTTTTATTAATATATAACCAACCTTCCAGCAAGAACTATCAGTGATTTTCATCCTTTAGGCAGCTGAAGCTCTGAGAATACCATTCAAATATTTCACTTTCCCAGAACTAAAAGGTTGAGAACTCAATGATATTGTGATAGACAAATCATTTAAAATGAAAATAATAGTGCACCTAGAGCTTTTTGTTATGCCTAAATGAATCAGAACCAAGCTTTCACTGTTGAAACTGTGCAGGGAGTAATTCTTTCTTTATACATGTTCACATTACCTCTTAACATGCTTAGTGATACAAGACAAATGCTCCATAGGAACATTTAGAGTCAAGGGCTGTATCTTTCCGAGAAAAAGGGGTAAAACACAGCAGAATTCTCATAAAATACTTTAGAATTTGTCTCAGGATGTTTGTAGCTTTCTATATGAACAGCCAATATTTGGATGTATTTCAACTGTAAACTCAAATCTTTGATTAGATAATTGAGTATATCAAATTGGTTTAAGTCCACTCATGACCAAACCAGAATTCTCCTTATTCTACTCAATTTGTAGATCTTGTCCATCATTAAAGATGACACATTAACATGATGCTTCATAAAGCATATCAGAAATTTTGCATCTGCAGATCAGTGCAGAGAGAATCACAATGTAATGTTATCCCAGCTACACCTGATATGTAATACACACATAAAAGATGGGGGTTTTTTGTAAAAAAATAGAGATCTTTGGGATAAAAGTAGTGATACAACTAATGCATTGAATCAAACACAACATTTTATCTTTTTTATTAAAGGATATTTGAATTAAGTAAATTTGTACACTAAGAAAAGAAATCTCTCCAGTGTCCACTGCTGTTTTTTTGAAATTTACATAATTGATACACAATAATTGTACAAAAAAAGGAAAAGTGCAAGTGCAATTATGTATGCAGGTAGTACACCTGGTGTAAGTTGTACTGTATCATAATATATTAATATAATAAAACATCAAGAACAAAATGAAAAACAACATTCAGATGGTTGTATTAAGTGTCCAGATCCACCATGTTTCCTGTTCAGTCTGCTGAGCCCATGTGTGCTCTGACTGCTGAAATCACAAGTTGTCTTGAAAAACACTTGAAACTCATGCCATTATTTCAGTGTCAAGGATGAATTTTAAAACAAGGAAATTCACAGAGATGGAAAGGATCACTGTTGAAATAATTAATAAGAATCTGAACAATTCAGAGTCTCAGCATAAGTATGATGATATAGGAATGCGGTTAATTTTTTTCCTGGAGAGGTCATCTCATTTAATTAGGTCTTGCAGTCCTTGGACAGCTCTTTTAGATGTGAAAAGGAGCACTCTGTGTTGGTATTTTTTACAGTTTAGAAAATTTATTACAATGCAGGCGTTTCCATCCAGAATCTCCCAAACACCTGGGCCAAACTGGAAACAAGAGCAATTGCATTTTAAAACTAGCAAAGAAGCCAAAGGAAGAGTTTCCCCAGTTACGTACTTAAGTGCACAGAGCTAGATGGGGGAGTGTGTGCTTTCATATGTGTATCTGTCACTGACACAATTCAATCAGGGAAGCAGTAAACTGGTCCCATGTGTTTTCTCTGTTAATTGCTTTCTTCTATTGTTCAGATTCCAGAGGAGACTGGGAGTCCCCAGTAAAGACATGGAATGTCAGAAGGCTTACCAAAACAAGTTTTTTTTTAAACGTTCCTTTCAGCAACTTGTTAAATTCCTCACCTTCATCTTTCATTCCACAGGGAGTAGGCTCTGAGGAAGTGGATGGCACCAACAAACCGGCTGCTTTGAAATTACAGACCATTTAACCAAAAAAAAAAACTTGAAAGACATAATCTTTTCTTCTACTGACCTTGCGGTTCCCCCACATGAGCCTACCACCATTGTATCTGCAGTTACAGATTTTGGCTGTCACTTCCTCCGATATTTTTAACAGATGGGTTCATTTGTTAGTACGCCTTTCTTTCATGCCTGCTTTTAATTTTCCTCTTTCCCCATCCTCAAAGCACCAACTTTGCATGTAATGTTTCCTCTCTCAGAGACACGTCACCCTCCACAGCCTCCAGGGAGGCTGAGACCTCACCCTAGCACCATGAGGAGCATGTCAGCTCTGCACCAGGGAAGAGCTTTCTGTGAAATAAAGGAAATCCTTCCTAGGGGACAGCGACAAGAACAGCCCATTGTTTTGGCTTTAAGTGCACAAAAGTGTTGGGTTTGTTTAACATTCAAATATCTTTCCAAATGATTGACAAATTAAATACACCTCACTGAATAGAAGGTCCACCCTAACTTTCAAATTACAGGATTTTACTTGCAGGTGGAGAAAAACAAATATTTAGGGTAATAAAATTTCATTAACTAAGTACTTTCAGGAGAGTCACAGAAGTAAAACTTGGGCAGCTATTAGCAATCTGACAAGATGCTGTTTATTTAGGTCAGGTCTTCAGAGTGTCTGCTAGCCCTGCAATGATTTGTTAATATCTGTAATTTTCCTTAAGGCTAAACAAATGAGGAAGCCATCTTGTTTTCCACATCATTGGACCTAGCATGCTCCAGCAGATTGCCATGGCAACCAGAGCAAGTGTGCCCGGTGTGAAGGGAACGGTCTAGGTCTCTTTTCCTAAAAGCATCTTCCTACTGAGGTTGACTCACCAATTAAAAGACTTCTCTGTCCTCCAGGGTTTCAGGGATGTAAATAGAGACCTGAAGTGTGGCTGATCAGCTGCTTTACCTGATCTAGCTACTCTTACCAACTGCCCAAATATAGAAAAAGGGAAAGAAATATTTCCAGAATTTCATCAAGGACTGTATTAATCCAGAAAATAAATAAATAAATAAATAAATAAATAAATAAATAAATTTGGAAAGAAAAAAAAAAAAGGTTGCTTTGAAGAGTGCATTAAGAAAGTTCTTGTGATTTTGTGATTACTGAGTTTACAGCTTGAACATGAGGGTGTTCTCCAAACCTTGGAAGATGCTCAGAGTGCATTTTTTACAGTATCAACAATAACATGTTTTGTCATCAGCCCTCTGTCAGTGTGTCTGAGTCACACACATTTGGTATAAGTGAGGATTAATTATAGATCTAATAAAAAAAAAAACAAAAAAAAACATGTGAGACTGTGGGATGACTGTTCCAACATAGCTTTTAGGCATCATTCATTTTCTTATGATCAGCTGCTCACAAGTTGCTTTTATTAAACAGAACTAAATTTTATAAAGAATGGAAAGCTTTATAGTACCATCAATTAATGAATTGTCTCATCATGATATCTTGTGCTTAGCACAAAATTGTGGCTGCAGCTGATTCTAACAAAAAAAATTTCTGTAATAATTTTTCCTGTTCTGCTATATTGAGACTGATTTAGAAAAGAAGATAGAATAAACTGAGAAATATGATAGAACTGCAAATATTAGCAATAAAATAACATTTTGGTCAATGTGAAATAATTGATTTAGTAAGTAGTCATTGTCATAATGTAGACCAAGTACTGAAAGAAACAGTAACACTACACATTGGACTCAGCATAAGATCTGTCTTGACACACTTATACTTGCAAATATCTCTTATTGGAAAACATCCATCACAAAGCTCCAAAAACCTTCAAACCCTTCAGAGATGTGGCTACAACAGCCATCAGAGACAGACTACTAATAAAAAACATCTCTATATAGTGCTCTCCTGTTTGGGTAAACACTCTACAGGTAGTAGTTTTCAGCCATGAGTTCCTGAACAGCAGTAAATCCAAAAGCACCCTTGTATTATTCTATTCCCACTGAGCAAAGAAAAACCCAGCATTGTGCTTATTTAGTACATGCAGGGCATGTCCTCCTGTGTGAAATCAGTATGAGACATAGGGTGAAGGAGACTTAACATACAGACCTACCTTTTGTACTGTGCTCCAAATGAAGGACGCACAGGAGAAAGGTAGATCTCCCTACCAGCCCCAAGCCCGTATATATCCATTTCAAGATTCATACAAGTCCCTGTAAACTTTTTTCCAAACATATCTGCTACTGATTTAGAATCTCAGGTGATTTTGAGTCCTATCTGAATACCTAGATACTTTTCTGATTTGCTTCCACATCACAGTGAGTACACTCAGAACCCCAATCCAGAAAAAGATCTGCTTCTAAACTAACAACATTAGCACCCACCCTATTGCTCTCCTTAGACCATCACTCAAAATATAATTCTGCCCACTCCATTGAATAAATGTGATTCCTTGTTATTGAATCTAACTAGCTAAATATATTCTGTTTAAGAGTTATCTTACAGATAAACTTATTCTGCCTGCCTTGAAGAATCAACAGCAAATTGTGGCTATGGTTTTAGCTCACTAACTAATCTGCATTTCCTCTGACACTTTCCTAGACACAATGCTGTCCAATTTGACAGAGCTCATTAGTTTCCAAATCTTGAGGAAAGCAAAGTGTTGCTATAAAAAATTTATTGAAAAGACAAAATAAAAATTCAATTTGCATGTATGCCTGTGTGCTGGAACTTCTAAGAAAAACTTCTTGCCTCAAAGAAAAATGCCACATTTTAAGAAATACTTTAAAATACTGTGTTTTAAAATGGATAGAAACAATACAGGAAATATATAGCACCCTATAAAAATGATCAATTCTGACTTGTAATATTGAGCTCAGTTGTGGTTGACTCACTCTCAAGAAAGATAAAGCAGAGATTGATGAATTTCAGAGTAGAGACAGAGGTAAAGTGGGATTTATATTGCATGAGAGATTAACCCAGACAGAATAAGAGTAACAGGAGACTTTATGGAAGTATACAAAATTGCTACTAGTACAGTAATAAACTGATCAATCTCTCCTTTTATTAATCTTGTCCCATCATATAACAACATAGGATTGCAAATTAAAAGGCAATAAATTCCAATTAGAAAGAGAAGTATTTACTTAAGAGAGACATAGCGCTGCACAAGGTCATTAAGTGAAATACTATGAATAGAGTTGAAAAAGAAGGCTAATGTTACTATTAATACCTTTTGTAGACATGAAAGTCATCATAAATTAGTATTAAACCTTATGTCATCAGTTATATAGAAAATGCAATTTTTCCTTACATAGTTCTACTTGTCTACTGCCTTGGTTCTCTGACAAGGATTTTACCTCCCTCCATAGCATCTACTGTCAGCTACTGCCAGTTTATTCTTTATAGATTTTAATTTTGTTTCACTGCCTACTGGTTGTAATTATCTCAGATGCATGAAAATAACATTTTATCAACTGCTTTTTATCCTTTTCCATTTGGCAAACATTGGTTTCTTGTGTGTGTTTTGAGCCAAACTGAAATCAACACATCTGTTTCAGTTTAATATCTACAGTTTATATAACAAGACCTATGCAGTAATATGCTGTCTTTATGCTTATGCTGGTGTTTCCTAGCCAGTGAAATCAGGCCAAAACACCTATGGCACTTCAGAATTTCACTGATTACAGGAAATCAAAGCCTTGATAATGTATCTCTGCTAAAAGATACCTTAGTCATGCCTTTTTGTTTCTGCCAGCATTATCAATTGCTCAGGAAATAGTGTGCTTAGTTAATTATTGCTTTGGAATCAGCAGATGGAGTACAAATAATTTCAGTTCAAGTGTTGCAGAAGTAATGGGAATTGTTTTCTTTTACAAATTCCCAGTGATGAAGTATGCAACTTAAATAGGAAGGATTGGGTACTGCTTTTGTCATCCTGTGATACCACGAATAGTTGCCACTGAAACCAAGAATCCTTCAAGTGACATCCATTTACAAACCTGCCTGAGGACACATGGGTTCAATTTGCTCTGAAGAGATGCAGCAAAGCACAAAATTCCAGTCTGTTTTCAAATAATCAGCACGTAGTGATAAGAGCATTTGGATCCAAATACAAATTGTCATCAGTTTTTAGATATTTCATTGCTGGCTTGAAGTTAAACTAATACTACAATAAATAAACACAAAGAAAAACTAGTAAGATTTAGAGTCACGGCAGCTTTGCTCAGATTATAGTATCCTTATGTCAGAGCCCCAAGGGCATCCACAAGTTTTGTCCTGGTGAAGCCTGCCACTATCACCAGCCTGATCCTGTTCAGACCTTGTGGGACAGTGCCTAAATGATGAGCACCCTGCCTCTGTGAAGGTCACTTTTGACTCCTGACTTGTCCTCCCCCTGGAAGGGAAGCTGTTGTTGCTGCTCCCTGAAACAGACATGACTTTCTAACAATTCAAACGGCATTTATTACAGCGGTGATTTTCACTTGAGTGAAAATTTCTCTAGCCTCCAATTCTGTGTATTTGTTTTGAACCCAAACACCCACTTGACATCTTCCAGTGTGGTTTTCCTCTGTGCACCCGTTTGTGCTATTCTGAGTAGTGGTACCCATCAACAGAAAGCATTTATGACAGTGGTCATTGAAAAATAATCCGCAGTAGATTTCCAAAGGCAATCCAAAAGTACAGATGTTTTCTGTGACCAACCCAAAATGACTCTTTCTGAAAACCCTTTTCAATTGGTTCCTGAGACTGTGACAGGCAGCACAGACTACAAAGGGAGAACTCCTTTACTTTAAATAGGTTCTTTGCTCAAACTCTATATTCGCCCTTCAGTGCAGCTCCAGAGGAGTTGAAATTGTTTGGTCATCAAACTATTAACTGGATAAAAATATAACTTCTACTCTTTCTGATGAACCAGTCTTGCTCTTAAGAACAAGACTTCAAAACACATTGGTTGGAAAGAAAATACAGAAGAGAAAGGCTTTATTCTACATCCTAGCAATAGGAGATTTCAATCAAACAGTTCTGGCTTTTGGACTGTAGTTTATGATGTCTATCAAGTAACTGTTTGATGCAAAATATACAAAAAATATTTGAAAATAAGATCAGTTTCCTCCTTGTTTTGCTTACAACTCAGACCAAAAAACTCTTCTAATGATTAACAAACAGTTATTTTGTTTAGTGGTTCTAGCTCTTATTGGATTTTTTTGTCAGAGAAGTGTTAATCTCTCACTGTGGTCACACCACAAAGATGGTACAGCTATAACTTAAGGAGTTCATAGCAGTGGTAAGGTATCTACATTTACTTCATTATAATTATACCCTCTGGGCCTGGTCAAGGCAGAAGACTACCTCATTGTAACTAAAGGTCTTTATACCTATTAGGCTCAGATCAAACTCACAGTTTTCCACATAAGTGATCAATAATAATACTGATTTTAGTTGTGGAATGTGTAAAGAGAAAACTTAAGACCACTACTTTTCTAAATTCCTAGAGCCGGATTGCCAGACTTAGTTGTAACTCAGAGGTCATTCTTCACTCAGATGTCATATACTATGTTCAGTCTACATAACTTCAGCTGTACCTTTTCCAGTCCTGTATTAGGAGTTTCATTTCAAAGGATTCTGAGTCAATAAGAAGTTGCCTTCTACTTCAGCGCATCACTTTGGAAAACTTACCCTTTCATATTCAATGTGAAGATGGCATTTTTCCATAATCCAAAGTAATGGATTTCCAGAGTTAATGCTATGAACTATAGCAAATATTGGAGCTATTTAATACTGTCTCTGTACAGTACAGAAAACTACATTTCCCCCTTCTACCATGTTTCTCATTCTCTGAAGCAGCAAGTACTGTTCTCATGTTTTAGAATTGTGAGAGGTAAAATTGGGCAATAAATTCTCACATGCTGATATCTTATGTTTTAGCAGAGGAACAATTTATATTGAATAATAAGCAAAACAATTTTCAGTTGGATGACTGACAAAAGAAATCATTGTTCATTCTTGCACAATGAACCATGAAAACCAAGTTGAGGTAAGAATGAAAATAGAGTTGGTAATTTCATGCTGCAGGCAAAGCACTGGGGACTTGGAAAGTATCTGAGCTCACTGTCACTAGATTTCATTGAAACTCAAGAGGTTGCTCTCATGGGAAGTTTATCTGTACATTTTTTCTTGATTTGAGTCCACACAGTTTCAACTTTACCCTTTTCAGTTTCACTGGGAGCTTCAGATCCAAATGATTTCAAAACCTCAGAGCAAACTTCACTTGAAATCATTCTTTTCATGGAACTCACCTAGAATTAGGAGTTTTTTCCACCCAAAATCATGGAGAAAATCACACAGAAAATTGATCTTAAAAGGCACAATATGTTCAAAATTATCCATGTCTCAACAATCAGATGTTGATCTAGTTTTACTTTTCTAGAAGATAAATGTGGGAATTGGGCAACTATCAAGATGCCTTTTGTATTTCATATAGTTGATACTTTGACAAAGCAATTGTAATTTAAAACAGGATATGATTCAGATGCTCTTACCACTTGCATGATGTTACAGAATTCCTAGAGGTCACTCATGGAAAATATGAAATTGTGATCAATTCTGTTTGAGGTTCTACATAAATCATTGATACCTAAGATCTTAGATACAGCTGGTCAAATACAGCAAGGGAAAAGTGTCAATTTGCTAATCAGGAAGATTTGTAAAAGTACATTACTTGTTGGATCTACTGAAAAGGACAGCAAGAGCAAAGTGCAAGTCATCTTTATTCCATTTCTATGTATAAACACATGGTGACAGATAGCTTGAATGCTGTGTGCCCTGTTGGGCCCCCTGTCCAAATTCAAGAACTGGAAAATTTCAAGGAAGATAAATATAGGAGGTCAAGTATGTGGAATAGTTTTTGTACACAAAACAGATAATCAGACTAAGGTTTTTCAGCTTGAAAAAAAGGATGCCCAAGGAGGGATGTGACAGAAGTCTATAAAATCAATAGCATAAAATGGTGAATAGGAATTGATTCTATTTTGTTTTTCCCTCAATGCAAGAAAGTTCCCTCTTGCTAGTATAAAACAAGCCATATAAACAACACAAACAATTCCGTGAAATCCCAGTTCAACTACCTACATTAATATTCCACAGTACCACTATTTCTCTTCAAAAGTACGCAGTTGTCTGAAAATCCATCCAGTTGAGTTCAGCTACACAAATATTGTCAGTTACTTTCTGAACCTCAGGACAACTTGAATGCCATTAATGCCATAACTAAGAACTGAAGCTGAACCCCATTCCAAATTAATTGTATACATTTCCCACTTCCATGATGTTTCTATAGTGTGAAAATGCAAACCATTTTCCAGACATCCTTAAAACAGGTGTTTTTCCAGCACTTCTTTTTGGCATCTTGTACCTATCACCTTGTACCTAAATTAAAAACAAATATTTTAGGAAGTTTTTTGTGCTCACTTGGGATCTGAAATTGGAAATCTACACTTGTCCTCTGCTGCTCATCAGTGGAATGCTGTCTCCAATGGCAACAGATATGTCTGTTTAGAATTAGGGAACATCAAATGATAAGCTATGGTGGTATGTTGAAAATTAATGAATTGAGATATTCTTCTCTAAACATACAGTTAAATCACTTATTGACACAGGACATCATGAATACAAAATGGTTTCCCAAAAGTATTTAATAGAATAATAAAAGGACAAGACAATGATACCTGTTAAGAATAGAGAAAATTTCCATTATTAGGGAAATACATGAACTGCAGTTTGCTAGAAATTCATTAACTATTACTTTAACTATTATTTCATTATCTATAATATTGTCCATCACTTATCCAAAAGTGTTACCCATTTTTGGCCACCTTTAATAACATCTTAGGTGGTTCTTCGTTTCAACCCACTATGGCTATTCTTATGCTCTGCCTTGATACCTTCAACATTAAATCAGGTTGTCACATGCAGACACGTCTTCAGCTTCCATCTTTTCTCATCAGTAATTTGTTGACAGAAACACAAGTAGGTAGGTGCTTGCTTGTTGAAAACTGAAATAGGTTGTGTCTCACAATGTCTCATTATTATTTACAGATTTGAGCACTTCCAGAAGACAATTGGAATTCTGTGCTTTGCAATAACTCTGAAATCTCTTTGCACGCTTGGTCAGGCAGTTGATTCATTATACACAACTAATCCCCCTGAGTAGACTGGCTTGCCTATCTAAGCTTTTGTGATGTTGTGGTTTGTCTTGGCCAATATGCGAACAAGAATATTATTAATAATTCCTATTGTTATTACTATTGTCTAAAGTTTGTGTGGTCCTTGACCTCTACTAAAATGCCCTGTCATCTGCTCTTTTATTCATCCCATGACACTTTTAAGAATGGTCTGGCTCCCTGCCTGTAATCTTGTAATATTTACTGTATTAGCCAAGTAGCTTCACTTTGTTTCATCATCTCTCTGATGACCCAGAGCAGGGACAGCAGTTACCTATTTCTATTTCCATGGTTTAAGGGAGTGCTACTGCAACATCACTATTTTACCTGGACAAAAGGAATCACTGGGATAACATCTTGCTGCAAGCCCATGCCAAGTTGAACTGCAGAGGTTCATGTAATCAAGGTTTAGAAGTTTTGAACACTATGTTGAAAATAACTTGCAGGTTTGGGTTACATTTACAATACTATGTGAAATATTCTTACACTAGAAATGTTGCTAGAGGAAAATGGAGAACAGAGGTGGGTAAGCAAACCAATAATATTAACGCAAAGGAATATCACTCTAAGCAAGTTCAGAAATTCTTGTAACAATTGTAGCATCCTGCTTCCATGATAAACTTAAAGGCTGCCCTCCATATTGGTTTTGACAAACAATCTTCTCTGGTATCTGACTTCCATTAATTCCTGTCAGGTAGAAGATTAGTGGAATGACTTGTTTCAGCACATTATATTCATCTCCTAAGAACCAGCTGCTATATCTTATTCTCTGCAGTTTGTCAAAATGTGATGATTCATTACACTAGGTCTATATGTCAATATCTATATTTGAATAATACAGAGATAAACTTTCAGGCCAGTACAGCTGGCTTATTATTATACGTATTTATTATTTGCATTAGTCTGGCTCATCATATTTATGGTCAAAAATAGGTGCAAATTATTGTGCAAATACAGAATAAAATTAGGATCGCACCAAGAGCAGTTTCAGGATAGAGGAATTACTGGAACTGGCAGTTAGCTAAAAATTCAAAGTTTACAAGTGGCCCACCAATGAATATTTAGGATGGGAGGGAAGAAGGTCTTGGAAAAGCACTTGGAAGGGAAACTGTGGAGTATTTTGGGTGCTGTCCTGTTACTAGAGAGGACAGGAGAAAGTCATCATTCTTATACTGTAAAGCATGTGATTGCCACAAAAATCCTAAGATCTCAATTAGAAAAAAAAAATTCTATGTTTTTCATTCCACTCATTTTGTGTTTCAGCTTGGAGAACTTTCCCTTCACCAATAAAAGCCTGACCAAACCACTTTACCATGTCACTGTTAGTGACTTCTGTGGGGAAAGGCCATTTATGTCCTCTGTGGCAATGAGTTAACAATGATCCACCACCTGATGCAATCAGCCTGCTCTCCACACATGGCAAACCAAGCTTCAACTGTGAAATTGCATCCTATAAAATTGTAGATGTCCCTGCAGAATAACACTTCATTGAAATTTTGCAGGCATTTTTTGCTGACTTGGAGCATGTTTGTATATTTTTCCCTCTAGAACAGCTTTCATACTGTTATTTTTTTTCCCTCAAAGTCCACTTTAGAAAATATAAATGGTAATTATGTAAAACATGTGAGGCTAGTGCTGAATTCCTCTTTTTGGTAGCGTTCTGCAGAAAGGCACTGTAGGAGAGGTCCAATTTTATCTTGGAAATAAAACAGAGCACCTCTCTCCAAAATCAGTTTCACTAAAGGCATCCCATGAGCAAACTAAATTTCATTAATTTCTCTTCATACTTCTATTTGCTAGAAAGCATTGAGTCATAAAAGATGAATAAGTAAATATAATGGGTCCTTGTGGCTAAAAGGAGAAGGTTCAGCCACTTCACAGAACCAATTGTGGAATGGATCAGGATGCAAGGTACTACTGGAGGTCATCTGGTACAACCTCTTGGTCAAGCAGAGGCATCCTAGAGCACAGGGATTAGATGTCCAATTGGCACAGGATTGCATCTGGATGATTCTCTAATATCTCCAGTGTGGGAGAATCCACAACCTCTCAGGGCAATCTGTCCCAGTGCTTTGTTACTCACACTGTAAAGCTCTTCCTCATACTGAGGTGGAACTCCCTGTGTTCCTGTTTTTGCCTATTTCTTCTTTTCTTACTGCTCAGCACCACTGATAAAAGCCTGCCTCCATCCTCTTGATACCCTCCCTTCAGGTAGACATCTTCGATATGTTCATCCATTCACTTCATCCACACATTTCCACTCTGGCACAGCTCTGGCATTTGTCAGACTTCTATGTAAAGCAGCTCTCTAATGTGGCAAAAACTAACAATAAAAAAAGAAAAAAAAATATTCTTGGTTAATAAACTGAATTGTCCCAAAAGAGGGTCTAGTGAGTGTCAGAGCCAAATCAGAAACAAGTGAGAAGTCTGGGAATGGAAGAGACCTCCACATTCCAGCCGAGATGATTTGAAAGAAGGAGGTGAGTGACTTGAGTAGGAGACCCTTTTTGCAGGACCTTTCCAGTGGGTTGTGAATTTTTAGAGCAGCTTATCTCATGCAATTTTACCTCGAGAATAGCACAAGTCGTGTTCTTCCTGTCAAGGCACAGACAGTACAATCTTCTCTGACTCGATTTTCCCTGCCTTTAACTTCTGCTTGGAGAAAAACAATTAAAAAATCCTTCCTCCTGATCAGTGCAACAGGTTTGCCATGCAGTTATCTAGCCCATGAGGTGAGAAAGATCTCATAGCCAAGCCAGGCAAACCCACTGTTGTAACTAATGTCCAGATATAGTTTTGTCACTTTTGATACAAAAGTTCTCCCACTTTCAATAAGACATCACGTTTTTAAAAGACTGGATTATCAGGCCTCACAGGATATCTAGAGAAATTATACTCTTTCAGGTATGTTTTATATTACTCTTGATAGATGCTGAACTTGAAGCTTTCATCTGGAATTATTACACAGAACAGTCCTGATCTTGCAGTAAATTCCCTGTCGTCCACTCAGCTTTTAGCAATCCCAAATCAAAATGGAATATTATTATCTCATCCTACTCTTCCAATGTTTTTACAGAAGTACTGGGGATTCCAGCACTGAAGCATGTGGTTTTGAAGGTATGGTGCAAAGCAGAAACAGCAGCAGAAATAATGACAATCAGAAGTGTTGTAAGCTGCTCTAACACTATGCCCATTTCTTTTTTTTGAGCCATAATCTGAGGCTTGGCTTATGTCTGCAGGGAAGCTTCAATTTCTGACAGCTTGTAGTGATGCTGAGAAATACAGTGAAGAAAGCCACTCATCCAGCAGCAAAGTACTCACACACACAAAAGTGCTATTGAAGCTAATGAAGCTGCTATAGTTTCCAACAAGAGGTTACAGCTTGGGGGCCTCAGTCTGCAAGATCTCCATACATCCCCCTCTGGCACCTTCCACAAAGACTTTGCCAGCAGATACCACAGCTCTGTGCAGCACTGGACCTCATCAGCCTGGGCTGCAGGGAAACACCTCTGTCCTTCTTTGTATGTACCCCAACACCACCTACACAGTATTTTGTCCGTGCGTTTGCAGAGGATGGGGAGCTAATAATGCTGTTTCAAATGTCCAAACAACCTGATTTGTTACCCTTGTTTTTATTCTCTCATTCCCCAAAGTAACTCAGCTACCAAAGAAGCAAAATTAAATACTTACAAAAGACAGTTCTTCTCACAGATGGAAGAGATTCTACCTGTGTTAAAACTGAGATGGAATCAATGTTCTGATTGCCTAAAGGAGATGTCAAAAATCCTGTCCCTAATTCTAATTCTCTATTCTTAAGCAAACCATCAGAGTATATCTCTGGGGTAAAAGGTAAATCCATCTACTCTTCTCTAGAGGCTTGCTCATATTGTCTTGCTTATTAGCCCCCTTGGGATGAGCTGACTATAACACCTATCCAACTTTGTACCGACTTTATTTAAACCTGAAAATTTTGCTGTAGTGACAGTGAAGAATAAACACAAAGCCCCAGAAATCTTTGCCCTACATAAATTTTGGAACTTAAAATATCCAGGCATGAGGAAATACTCCCTGCAATGTTTGCCACAACATAATTCTTTGAAATACAGAGGAGCAAGAGGAGAATTTCCAGGATTTTCTGGACTTAAGTCATAAATAAAACAGACTGCATATATTTGGCAGAAAGCCTCCATTATGAGGGTGAAATTAATCCCCATACAGAGCATCAACATCAGCCTGAGCAACACTGATGTACCAGTTAAATCCTATTTCAAGAGTTTTGTTAGGACTTCATAGGGTTTTTTTTGGTGTCTTTGAGTTGGAGAGATTTTCATTCTCAGTGATGTCTTTTTTTTGCTAAGGTTAATTAGATCCAAGCTCTGGTTTGTTTTGTTTTTCTGAGTTGAAAGGTAATTTTCACTTCTTTTCATCTCATTGTAATGTTAAGGTATTCATCTGAAATTTGAATTGTAAAGAAAACCATGAAAAATCATGGGACTTGTAACAGTTTTATGTATTTTGGCAATACTGAGAGCAGATTGCTGCCAATAAACGGTTTGAGATAAATAGGAATTAATTGGAGTCATGTGGGTTTAAGCTGATGTTGAGGGGAAAAAAAGGACAGATATTAAACACAATTCAGACAGATATTCTTCACAAGAAGGTTCTTCAAATGTGGAATGTGCCATATGTTCCATGTATGTCAACATGTTTCATCATGATCTACAGCACAAATAGCTAATGATGTGGACCAACAAAAGAAAGATAGATTCTGCATGCTTGAGGAGATCAGTGGCATTACAGTGAGCAAATTTGCTGAGAATAAAGCAGAAATTATGTTTATACAGTGTCACTACCTAAATGGGCTGATTGCTATACTATTCTACTATACTAACCAAGTAAAGTCACAATGCCTACCACAGGGGTTAGTGTCTTGTTCAGACACTTAAGGTCTGAAAGGATTACTGTCTTGAGCAATGCAGATTATTTAGTAAAATAGATTACTGTCTTTAGGCAGCTGAGGGTGAGCAAGTGCCTTGGTGGCTTCAATGTTTAGGTCCATACAGGCCTACATAAACTCCAGCCACTGGGCATACTTCTTATTGACACCAGAAATCCTAAAAAAAAAAATCTAAGGAAGGATAATTGAAGTGTAGATACACATTAAAGCTATGGCTGCACAAGTTACATCCCACCAGCTGAGCAGTGGTATGCATGGTCAGCTCAAAGTAAGGAGCTAAAGAATTTATTACTTCACAGATGAGCAGACTCAGAGCATGTGCCTAAATTCTACCATCAGTTAGCACAATTAAATGGACACTTGACAAGTTATTAAGCTATCATAGCAAATTCATATGTGTGACCTTTTATTTTTACTAATGCTAGTGTAGAGAGCTATGATTTTGTCAAAACACATTGATATGTTGGTATGAGTGGGACCTAGCCTTAAAGAGAAAGACTTTCTTCCTAAAAGGCTTTCAACGAGTGGATGCACACTTGGGGCTTGTAAGTAAAATTTCATACTAAGACAAATTTCAGACTTTTCCAGAACTGGAAAAAAGGTCCCTATGAGGGGAAGAGATCACTGTTACTTAAACTTACATCTTATTTTATTAAAGTCAATATTACAACTAGTTTGCAACTAAGCCTTCTTACCAAATGAATACGAGATTGCATTTGCAGGGCTTTATAAACAATGATTCCTTCACATGCAGAAAACATGCATTACTACCTCACCTACAGAAGAAGAGTTCGTTCCCTAGGACAGTCAAATGAACAGCTTCCATCAACATAGTATTTGTTTTTAAAAGACAGGGCATGCAAGATAACATTGCTTGGAGATCAAGAGAAAAAACATACAATAGATATGCTACTGTATATTTCTTCATTTTCTTTTTGAATGTTTATTTTTAAATGTGATTGGTGTCAAATTGTCCTGGAACATTTTAACTGAATAAAGCTGCCTGGTCTCATAACAGTATTTCTTTTAGACAAGGACAACAATAATTAACAATTAGGACAGGAGATTTGACTCGACAACTTCTTCCCCACAGCAAAATCTATTGCTAATAACTTTAGGCAGCAATAATTTAAAATCTTTTATTTATACCATAGTGCCATGGTGTTCTGGCAGAAAGGACACTATTTCCAACACAAGTATCTTTCAAGGGCTGGAAAGTCGAATTTAAGGCAGTGTTCCAAAATGCTCTCATTACACCTGAAACTGTGCGTCTGATATTTTCCAAAGAGAAAACTAGTCCTATTTTTGGATAAAATCCCTTTTCGGATTTGTGGGTGGGTGGGTGTGGGTGTGGGTGTGAGGGTGGGTGGTGGTGTGGGTGTGGGTGCTGGTGTGTGTGTAACAGACAATTGAACCTTGTCTTCAAAGGGACAAAATTTAAAAGAAGTCTTCAGTTTTGCCTGCACCAGGTGCATTGCTAGAATATGATGGTTGATAGACTCTCCCTTTTTCTGGGTGTATAGAAAGCAGCAACATAAAAGGTGGTGAGCTAGTTAAGCTCCACTGCTTAGAGTTTATAGTTCAAACTGCCTACCCTGTTTAAAGACCCACTGTTATTTTCTTTGTGAAATTCTGGAAAGTGTATGCTGGGTTGAATTAATCAACATTGACTTTAACACTGCATAATGACAAAGCCACCGTGTCTTTAAAAGCCAGTGTGATTGTAAGTGTAATAATGGCTTGGAAAAAGAAGAATTCTGCACCATGGACCAGTAATTGCTGAACCCACACAATAGTGATAGAGCTAGAATTGAAGATAAGGTGAACAGTTTTAAAGAAAGAAAAGGATAAATCTGTAAAACCATCTAACTCTCCAAAGCTAATTCTAAATCCCACTCAGCTGCTGCTTAACCTCGGAGATGCTTCATCCTGGAGATGTGCTTTGCAGAGGTATCTGAACTGTTCCTAATACCTAGGTGATTAAGGAATTGCCTCAGGAGGGGAGCAATAAGGCTATAAGCCTCATCAGAGGAGGTCTCCTGCTAGTGCCTGGTGTTGATGACAGTGTTCTGAGAGGAGAAAGAGATTTACTCCAGTCTTCTTAAGGAAGAAACAAAGACAAAGCTGGACATCCCATATCCTAGGGAAGTATTGTACTCACCGGAGCATTAGACAAAGACAAAACCTGTCCCATGCCTTACATTACATCAGTTTGGGCACACAGGTCTCAGCAAACCCATTGGAACCTCTCTCCAGAGGTGCAGCAGGGAGGGTAGAACTCTCCTAAGCTTTTCCTCAGGGCTATATTTAACAGGTCAGACTTTTAGCCTGTGTGAACCCTGCTCACACCCAAGTTTCTAGGGGCCAGGTCATTCATGGCATGAAGGCACAACCTGGGCTGTGAGGTCGCAGTGCCTTCCAGATGATGCCTAAGTAATTTTGTCAATCTAACTTGAAGTCCACAAATTGTCAGAGTAGGAATGTGATGTAGAAATTAAATAAAAAGATGTTGTAAAATAGGAAAGGAAAACTGGAAAAGAGAAAGGCTGTATCAAGGTCATTTGCTTATTTTAAAATTGTAGTTTGGGCATGACTTTTGTGGCATGAAAGGGTTTACAGGCAGATAAGTTATATTTGCTGTGCTTTCTTAGTTTAAAATTGGTGCAATTAAAAAAGAAAGGAGGAATCACTGTGACAAGATGAAGACCAAAAAAAAGTAACTCTTCATTTTGAATAGACAAAAATGAGTAAGAGGTAGGTTTAAATTTTAAATAAAGGAGCATGGAACAAGCTATGTATAAGCAGAACACTGAGGTTTGCAAAACTCTAGGTATTTACAAAGAACAGCAAAAGGCTTAGCCATAGAAAAACACAGTTCTGTGACAATCTATCTCATCCATCCCACAGATGCACTTTAAAATTCTCTATTTCAGTGAAACCTCCCAGCCCTCTCTTTCAGCAGGAAAGTGGCTTCTCCTGCAGCCACACAGCTTCTCAAAGTATTTAAAATACATCTCATTATGAACTTGTCCTTGGTGTATGGCCTGTTGGACAGACATTGCACACCAGTTTGCTTCTCCCAGCTGGGTGGTGGTATGGGACCTTGGGTAGGCCACTTCCTCTCTTTATCTGTCATCTATAAAATGAAGATTATGACAGTCTTCCTGTTGGATAGACAAGGCAAGAGTAGCGATGCTATTACTCAAACTAATTATCACAGAGATTTCTTGACATACTGTTTACTTTCTGAACCTTCCTTCAAATATTTAAACTCCTCTGGATTGCTCAGTTTGAAATCTTAAACAAACCATAGGAATAAATCTACTTGCACATACACTGTAAGAAGGGCATTCCGATGATCCTGAAGTTTTATTATTTCACCTTAAGGAGTGGCACCATTTCCTGCACAGGTACATGAAAGTGATGGAATTTGTTCACTGAAGGCACACATTTTTAACCTGGTTTTCTAGTCCAATGCAATGATAGACAACAAAATAATGGAAATGGTTATAGATGTGGTTGTATATGAGCATCCATAACTGAGGGGAATGTATCACTCTTCTGGTATCATGAATGCAGAACAGCATTTTGCAGAGACAGGCCAAAGCATATGATATTGTTTCCCAGAGGAAGCTCAAAGCTTGTTAACTGAAATCCAGAGAAGTATGAAAAAACCCCTATTAGATACTGACACACCAGCAATAGACTAGAGTAAATCCTGTTTGTGATAGGTGCCTTACAGCTGTGGATGACAGTGCCATAGGGGCAGAGTGAGCTATTGTCGTGTAAGCTATTTAGCTGAGCTAAACTGCAGAGCAGGACACAGGCTCAGATGAATCAGGGGACTGAAAAGTGCAAAGACTCTTCATATGAAATGGGAATATGTGCCACACAAGCCAATGCTGGTAGGGGGTCTCTCCCTGGGGACAAGGCTTGAACTAGATAGATTAAATCAACTAAAAGCTATGACTACAATTTACATTCTCTGTTTTGTATTGCACTGTGGTACTAGTAACAATAGCACACAGAGACTTTACACAAAAACAATCCTTTCTTTTGCTGAGGCTTGTCTACACAGAGAAATTCAGTAGTATCTTTATATCAGCATAACTCCCCATGTGGACACTCTTCCTTCAGAATAATTCCAGGATAATTACAATTATGCTGTATAATTATGCTGCATAATTATAACAGTGAATTTCCCTTACTCTTTAGCTGAATGTACTTGAACCTTCAGAATTATGTTGCTGTCTTTGCTGTTTACAGCCTTCTCAAACTTGTCAGTTTAATGCTATGCATTCCCAACCCTCTAGCTGCTGTTTATCCAAAGTAAACATATTTGATTGCTCTAATTTGTTCTCAGATCAGTCCCTCATACTGTTATCTGACATACAAAGCATCACAGTATTTAGTAGGTCTCTCTTAACTTCAGAAGAGGGACTTTGAAGCACAGCACATGTGCCCAGATGCTTTAAGTGGCTGTAAATCTGATTTGCAGGACTTATAGAAGGAATTTCCTTTTTATTGTTGAGGAAGAAGAAATCCAACTTGAGCAAACAAGTGGCAGATAAATTCTCCTTACAATTTCTCAAGGGTATAACCATCCTCTTCACTCATCCAGCTCTGCTGCAGTTAGATGAGGAAACAGAAACCACATCAAATGAGGTGTTTTAACCTTGTGAGCTGCACTAGAAGATAAAAACATCCATCATTGCTCCACATTAGCATTCTTGTCCTCATCAGCAAACATCAGCTTCAGTGGGAGAGAAAGATGGGTAATCTGGCTTGGGTGGCAGTACAAAGTCACCAGCATTTTCAATCTTGTTTTCTTACCAGTCTGAGAAGCAAGGTATGCTATTAGCCTGGCCACCACTCCAGCATTTAGGGAATGCTTCTTTACCACCCCGTTTGGAATTGTTGCATGACTCTGAGGAACTCTTCACTGATATTAACTGTTGCCTCTAAACAGCTTGCAAATTATTTACTGTACAGGATATTTACACCAAATTTACCTCCTGTTCCTAAAACAGATTGTCAATGATATCAGTAGTACCAATAGCATTGATGTTAATAATACCAAACAGAGCTAATAAACTGTTATTTATCATTTGCGTGGCCTTGATGTTTTAAAGCATTTGTGGAGCACTACTTGTGATCCCTGGCAGCCCAGTAGCTGCAGGGGTGGCCTGTTCACAACCAGGGAAACACAGCTTCCCCTGGACTCCAGTGCAACAGGCTGGTAGGTGCACATCAAACCTACTGGAGTAGCTACTGGAGTTGAAGGCAAGTATAGAAAATTATTCCGTTTTGCTAATGGCAGAAGTTTAGGACCTTAATAAGTGATAAGGAGTAGACCTCATTTTTAAAGGTCTACATAAAATTATTTGTATTTCAACTTCAAACTCTTGCTCAGTTTCATTTTGCATTCACAAAAGTACTGCTGAATTACTTTTTTATCTCCCTTCCAGCCACTTTGTTTTCCATCCAAGTAGAGCAAAACTTATTTCTTCTCTTGATTACAAGGAGCATACTAAAGCTGCTTTTTGCTGGTGCAGTCAGAGGTTGAACTGTGTCAGTTGGAAGAGATCATGATAGGGCAAGTCACAAGGGAGCTCTGCTGTGTCCCTAATTAGCTGAGCTACCCAAATAATGTAGAAG
Organism: Muscicapa striata striata; assembly: GCA_030060385.1. Classification (NCBI taxonomy): domain Eukaryota; kingdom Metazoa; phylum Chordata; class Aves; order Passeriformes; family Muscicapidae; genus Muscicapa; species Muscicapa striata. Next base: position 2,536,408 of record JAREIS010000010.1, on the reverse strand, counting down.
GTCATCAGAAGCCATTTTCCCTCTGTTTCTCAGATATGGAGAGAGGTTGTGTTCATGAGAGTACTCTGATCTCATTTTAAAGAAAACAGAAGGAAAGGAAGATTTTTATCCATTCTGATAATTTATCACATGCAGCAGTGCAGCCGTTTATATCAGAAGGCGGAAGTGGAATAAATGCCTCTGTTTCTCTTTGACAAATTTTCCATGACACTCTCAGTAGAAGAGATCTATTTTATTCTGTAGGGTGCAACCTTCACATGGGTATACAGCAGCAACAAAAAAAGTTTAGCTGATTATTTGGCAGCAGTTTAGGTCTCTTGATTCAGTTATTTAAATTTAGCATTTCTCTAGCTTTTTCCAGTTGCAGGGATAAAACTTGGAAATTATAGAAACTCCTACTCTTCCTTTGTTCAAGTGTGAGCACAGATCATATAGACGTTTTACAGCCTCAAGCATTTAAATTATTTGTAAAAGATATTAGTATCCTTTGCATTCAAATGCCTACTCTTGGAATTGGCATGGATGCAAAGACCATTTATATTACTATTGCTCAACTGAGATATCACTGTGCTTGGAGCTGTACAGTAGAAAAAGGGCAGCACTGGATCAGAAACAGGGTAGGTGGATGATGCTCTGGTTCACAGGGTGCTTGGGCTGGTTCTGTCCCTTGGATGGGGTTGCAGAGCAGTCACTGCAGGCACAACATAGTCAGGACACAGGCAGAATTCACACGGGAACAAAAGAAGATGGATTTTTAGGCACTGTAAAACAGAACAGAAAGAAATGGGACAGGGTGGGGGAGGAAAGTCCCTGTTTCCACCAAACATGCTTGTAGATTTCAATAGGTGAGAATATAGTTCAGGAAAAAATATACATATCTTTATTTTAAAAAATACTGGAATTTTTCAAAGGTTCAGGTTAGGATAATGCAACAAGGGTAGCCAGAAACCTATTTTTGCCTTAACAAGCATCTGTGTACCACGCACAGAAGAGGTCACTAAGAACTTCACTTCTAATTGGACTCAGTAAAGGAGCTTTGTTCAATTAGCCTCAAGGGTCTGTTAACACAAAAATCCACTAATATTAGGAAACATATATATATGGAAAGCTAGATGTGATCATGTCACCAACTTCATGAACTGAATTGTGTTGGGGAAATAAGATAATAAAAACTTGCCAAATGGGACTAAATAATTAAATTTTAAATAAACTATAATTTTCAGTTTTGTTGTAACTCTAATAGTTGAAGGAAAACATTGAGAAACAGGAAAGCACACTTTAATACAGGAATTTAGGGATAATAGCAGAAAGCACTAATACTGATTAGGATGATTATGATGATTATAACCTCCTGTGTGTAACATCATAATGAAAATGATCCAGCCTAGTATGCTTTCAGAAGTTATATATTTAGTTAAGCACTAGGAAAAATCTTTTCATGCTCGAATGGTTTATGCAGTTACAGTAGAACTTATAAAGAAATAAGGAAAGGAGTAAAGTAAAATGATGGGAATAACGATGCTTTATGCAGAGAAAAGCTTTCCTCATTCAAAAAGGTCCTCCAAACCCACCAAATAGGAACACAGGAAAGTAAAATATATACTGAGGGGAGAGGAAAACATATTGATATAAATCATTCAAGGTAACACTGCGAAGCATGGTGACTTCAGTTGCAGTCAATATTGAGATTTATTGATCTGAGAGATAAATATTGACCAAGGTGGTGCCAAAGTCAATATTTAACTTCAGGGACCATAAATCTTAATAGCAACTGTAAAGAGTAGTCAGTATCATCTATGTTTGATATATATTTTATTGCCTTTTACAAGGATATAAAACGTTTCTTAAAAGAGAAGCAGTTTCGTTCATTTCAAAAAAAGTCTGTGCCTTGCCAGAGCAATCCAAATGTATATGCTTGTCTTTTCAAAGATAATCTAATGATTGGTGTGGTCTCAAAATTGTGAGAATCATTTTCATGGTGAATAAATTATTAAACAAAAAACTCAACTTAAAAACAAAAAAACCCGACCCCGAACAGTTGGCGGCAGCATCTTTTGAGATTTGTTACCTGTGAAATGCTATTGTACATGCAACATCTTGCTAGATAAAGCTATTTAACAACTCAGGGGATAATCAGCTATAAATTATTTAAGCTATCTGCAATTCTCCGGAGGTTTCTTAATTTTTTACTGCTGCACATCAACATATCAACTGGATACATAAAATGTTCACGTACGTAACAATCCCTATTATATTTACAAATTACTATAGTATACACACTACTGTGCTCTCCTGTATATTATATTTTTCTGATTCTGTTAATAAAATTTCTATCAGATCTGCTTCTAGTATGTGAAGAATTCTTTAACCCATTGTCTAGGATTCACATTATTAAATAGAAAGATCTTTTTCTCACTTGCTATCTCCTTCCTCTTTGCTGAAGTTAAAGAGATGACACTGACAACCACAGCTAAGGTAAATGCAAGCTAAAAAATACCCATGAGGTAGCAAATGATAATTTAGTTATTAATCTCAGAACAATCCTCACCATCCCAGTGTTCTACCTAAAGCTCAGAGATTTCTCCTTTTACATTAGAAGACATTGCTTTTCAAAAGTCACTGCATATTTGAAATCCACTTTTCTGACATGAAAAACCACATTTATAATAAAAGATTACTTGGACACTACTGCAGTGAGTGAGTCAAACTCTTCCTGTAAACCAAGTTTTTTAGACCAATTAATATGATCTAACACAGCACAAGGGAATGTTTTTTACACAATGTTGTGTTTTTAATTTTATGTTTTAGATTTTATGTAATAAAGCTTAAATTCTACAAAAAGAAGGCTTTATGATTTTAAGGAGCAAGACAGTTAACCTCAAATGGTTTATTCATGTCAGCACAGTCCAAAGATGTAATTAGTTGTAATGTCCTTACACACAGAGTCAGGGGTTTAAAGAGGGAAGAGACGTCAATGGCATTTCCCAGTTCCTGATACTCACTCCCCAGAGGGCTGGGCTGTCTAATTTTACATCTCAGAGTCCTAACAGTCCTTTCAAACAGTGTCAGTACATTACCAGGACAACTCAGAGGGAGACTTTTCACGCCTGAGAAACAGTGAACAACACAGGTATATCTACACCAATGCTGAGTTTGGTGTTTAGGCTTTAGCCGTGCCGTGTTTTAGACACTTGTTAGCAGGCACTGGTTAGAGGTAATAGATATTTGGCAGTTTTAGTCTGATCACTTGCATGATTCATTAAAATTTTGACTGTCAGAAGAAAACAATCAGAGTTGTCCGGAGAGGGATTCCCTTGTCAGGCTGCTTCTCATGACTTTCCCGGTCTTCAGAGTTCTGCAATTAAGTGATTGAGTTTTATTGATATAATTTATCTTTTTTTAGGAGGTGGCAAGGGTAGAAAATATGATAATTAGCTAACACAGCACAAAGCCATATCCACTTCCCCCATTACCAGTGCTAGCACCGAGCAAACACTGATACTGGAAGCACTCACAAAGTTTACAGTTGCCTGAGGGAGTATCTTCCAAACCTTACTATAAGGGTAAGTCAAGTATTTTGCTCATTTTAAGTATCTGCAATTGTAAGCTGTGGTGATAATACTGGGAAAGAATGCAGTTTACAAAAGAGACGACTCTAGACGTGATAACACTCTGAGATAACATTTTAAGAGAAGCAAACTGGGGGGAGGGGGGTCCTTTATCTGTTACATCACAGCAATCTGTCTTTTGAAATGTTCTGTAGGTAGCTGTATTTGCAAACTGCAACTTGTGATGACTCCAGTGACAAAGGGAGGGAGAGTCATCCCAGTGTGGGGGGGAAATCACTCCATGGTTTGTGTTTCCACTACGTGTAGTCATCATCTGGCATTTGGCTGGGGTGTAATAACTTGGTGTCTCTTTGTTCCCCCATACGGGATGAAGGCTCTAATCAGTTTTGTCAGAACGTTTGCTCAGTTAATCTCCTAGCAATGTGTGATGAATAATCTGCCTATTGACTGTCTCAGCAGTTGGTGGGTTCTCCACCCTCACCCCATGGTGAGACGCATCTCGTTTCTGCTGGTTGCTCATTTTCCTTTAAAAGAGGAGCACTGTCTCTCTTCCCAGCCCCCAACAGGCACATCCCACCCATCCTACCCCTTTTAGCCTCACAGCCCTCTTCTCCCCTTCCCCCTGGAATGTGGAAAATGCTGCCCGCCCCCTCTGGGTTTTGTCCTTGGATAACTACCTTCATGCCAGTCACCTTGAGCTCTCATACCACAGAGTGTTCCCTCTCTGCTGAGCTTCGGATCTTTATTTTCATACCAAGAAAAACAGATTTAGGGTGAACAGGAAAGTTTTGGCAACAACTGTCATCACATTATCAACACAGTGTTAGTGATGAATAGTTCTGGAGGAAAGAAAATACCACAGAAAGCTCTACTTCACTGGGACAAAAATACAGGGGAGGATCTGAGAGCTTCCTTCATCATTGACTCAGAAGAAGAAAAATAAGAAAAAACCCTAATCAAGATATCAAATCTCAATTGTCTGCAACTGCAAATTGACTTTACAAGAAAAATCCAGGCCTCTATTCTGCATGTGACTGCACAAAACTGTGGGGACTGCCTGTGCCAGCCCTTTGCAGAGCAGAGAACTGTAGGGAAGTTTTTTGCAGCAACCGAGACTTTAACATGGTTGGTAAAAATAAAGCATAACAGAACATCTGTGTAATGTAAAGGCTTTCAGCTCCTGTGTCAGGGCAATATTTCTGTAAGTTCCTAAATAAGGCCAGAAATAAGACCCAAAAAGCAGTGTAGGTTTTGGGACAGCAATATGTTTTGGTTATAAAGACTGACAGAGGTGTATTGTGCATTGGGAAGAATGCAGAAAAACATTACATAGAACGTGGAATTCAGAAAATATGAATCAAAAGCTTCATGACTGCAGCTGTGGGTTCTTTTCAGACCTATCTGAAATTCTCAACTGTCCTAATTTTAAATAAATAAAGATGTACTCTTAATGTAATATTGCACTTGTTACAGAACTTTCTTCCTGGACAGATAAATCTGCCTTACATTAAGCTGCAACTCTGACAGCCACATTTCACCAGAGTGACATACACAAAGGAAGTATTGTTACATAATTTCATTCAGTGTCTCTCCTTTTAAGGATGTTCTATTTTTCAATTTGATCATTCCCACCTAAATAAAAGCTACTCTTTGCATGCTTCAGGTTTATTGTCTGCATTGTCCCAATCTAGATAGATAGATAGAGATAGATAGATAGATAGATAGATAGATAGATAGATAGATAGATAGATAGATATAGATGATAGATATAGATGATAGATATAGATAGATATAGATATAGATATAGATATAGATATAGATATAGATATAGATATAGATATATAGATGATATAGATATAGATATAGATATAGATATAGATATAGATATAGATATAGATATAGATATAGATATAGATATAGATAGATATAGATATAGATATAGATTAGATATAGATATAGATATAGATTAGATATAGATATAGATGAGTTAGATATAGATGAGTTAGATATAGATTAGATAGATAGATAGATAGATAGATAGATAGATAGATAGATAGATAGATGATAGATGATAGATATAGATAGATACATGCTTTTGTCTCAGACTAGTGGTACCAAAAGCCATCTGCTTTGTGTGGGTTCCTGAACCCCACTAGCTCCTTCAGGCAACCTAAATGAAGTCAGATGTTGTATTGTCTACATTTCACACCCATCCTTGCTGTTAGGTGGTCCCACCACTCCAGCTTTGGTGATGGATCTCAGAGCTCTCTTGGCTGCACAGCCAGGAGGGCTCCTGGGATAGCTGGAGCCAGGCAAGGCATGACAGGTCCCAGCACACAGGAGTCAGCATATCCTCACATGTGTCCTTGCACATTTACATGCAGGTCTTACCCAATGCTTTCCCCAAAGGCATAGCAACTGAATCATTTCAGAGCTCACAGGAAGCAAACAGATGGTCAGCAAGAATATGATACATGATTATATCTGTGCATAAAAGTATGCATATCTGAAAGCATGTACAAGCCTCCTTGGAGTGAGTACACAGAGTTTCATTGCTTTTTCTAGGGTTCTGGGAAGTTGTTTTCAGCTTGAACTTAGTGTCAAATAAATCTGGTTTATAGGTCACTTGTGATAGTTTGCAACCAAGTTGCATAGCACTGTGAAACATATCATCACGTATCATATCATCAAGAATTACTGATGTAAAAATAAGGAAAACATTTTAGATCTCTTGTTTTTGTGTTTTGAAGCTTCTCTTGTAACGGAGAATCTTGCTGAAATAAATGAAATTAATTAAATAAACGAAATGCTGCACAAAACACCTGACAAGTGAATTATGCTAATAGAATGGGTATGTGTGGTTCACCATAGATGTATATCTCATGGTCCCTGTTCACACCTCAGCATCTCATTCACACATTCTTGAGAGAAGGATCAATCAAAAGTGAGGTGCTAAATAGCATGCCTTTAGTTAACTAGATTTCAGAAGTTTCTAGGAGTTTCTATGAATCCAAGAAACAGGGGAGTTGCACATTTTACGGATTTTCCATTTAAACATTAAAAAGGTCCTGTCCTCCAAATTTCTGTTCTCTTTCCTCAGCCCTCACATGTATTTTCCAAATATCTCTCTTCCCCATTTCCTCCTTTCAATGGACACCACACATTCAAACTTCTTACCCACTGCATGACTCGCCATTTCATCTGCTCCTCCACGACCAGCTCATAGTCTTCTCAGAGATGTTTTGAAGAGCTCTGTATAATCTACCTGATGAATTTTCATGTCAAAAAGTATCACCTTGCTACCTAAATATGAATAGAAATGTTTTTGGCATGGAAAAGTGATGCAAGAGGATGAGGATAAGAGAAGCAGGAGCAAGCTCCTCTTTTCAGGAGAATACCTGTGACAATCTAACAGCCCTTGTCTTCAGAAGCTTGTGAAGTCCTGTCTTCACAACCTAAGCCTTTCCCCTGTATTGCAGACCAGGTATCACACTCAGAATCTCAGACCTCCTCCCACTAGGCTGAGCCTGGCAAATAGATGCAGAGAAAGGGAAATTCTGGGGGGCTGCAAACTCTGTGCCTAAGCCCCTACTTTTTGCCTTAACTTCCCAATGCCTAAATCTGTTCTTCCCTACCTCTTCACACTATAGCTTGTTCACTGAAGCCTGATGAAAAGAGCCAGAGCTTTTGCTGAAATTGTTATGTGTGTAGTCAGAACTCATTTTTATGGACATATGACAATCTTTTCCAAACAGATCATAATTTAACATTTTAGGATCTGTCACCTGAATTTGAATGGCAGAGTTTATATCTGTACTTTTCTGGCCAAAATACCATGAGTCAAACTGTCCCACTGTACTCTACATCAGAGACCTCAGTGGCAGTCCTGCAGTTTTTATCCCCCTGCACTTGGCAATGGTGAAGCCACACCTTGAGTGCTGTACCAGCTCTAAACCACTCCCTTCAAGGAGGACATCGAAGTGCTGAACTGAGCCCAGAGAAGGGCAATGGAGCTGGGGGGTTTAGCATGGAGAAAAGGAGGCTCAGGGGAGGTCTTATCACTCTCTACAGCTCTCTGAAAGGAGGCTGTAGCCAGGTGGGGATTGGCCTCTTCTCACAGGGAACCAGCAACAGGATGAGAGGACATAGTCTTAGGCTGCACCACGGGATGTTCAAGCTTGACATTAGGAGGAATTTGTTCACAAAAAGAGTGATTAAATATGGAAATGGACTGCTGAGGGAGGTGGCTGAGTCACTGTTCCTTGAGGTGTTTTAAGGCTCGAGGTGTTTAAGCTCGAGTTGTTTAATGACTGGATGTGGCACTGAGTGCCAAGGTCTAGTTGACATTGTAGTGTTTGGTCACAGGTTGGACTCGATCATCTAGGATGTCCTTCCCAGCCTAACTGATTCTGTGATTCATATCTCCTGCCTCTTTTTGTAAGTTAACAACATTAATGATCATGGGTTATCCTTATACCTCAAAGCAATACCCTCAAAGCAACAACTTCCCATGAATTGTTCAATGCTGGCTCCAATGTGCCGATGTTAACAACCGACCCTGATTTCAAGTAGAAAACTTGCTCCTCCAGTCTAAAAGTTCACTGTTCTATAGCACATAAGCATATAGGAAAACATAGGAAAAATTTTAAAGGCACATATATTCTCTGTATTTTCTCATGCAGTGTCTCTGGACTCATCTTCTTCCTTTCTGTTTTCATTCTACAGGCTTCTCCAGACTTTTTATCTGAGATAAGTGATTGTCAGTTTATTCAAGGCACTTACCATATTTGCTAAAACTAGCACAGACCTCTCTCATATTTGGTCTAGGTGTGATAAGAACATTTGCTCTTTATGCATTAGCTCCAGTTAAAACCTGTCAAAGACACCAAGTGGTCCTGCAATATATCATCTATTCTGCAGTGCAAGTGAAGCTGGGTGGTTGGCTTCATCAGCCCTTTTTACCAGATATCACTGTTGCTGCCTCAAAACAGCCACAGATCAGAGAGGCTGGCAAGATGCACATTGTGTGACCTGATCTAACTGTGACATGATCTGTAGGAAAGCAGCTTTGTACTCTTCCACCAGTGGAAGGTGCCCTGAGCATATAAAAGGGTAAATGCTCTATGTGAGGCTACAGCCCCTCAAGCTATACCTGTACTGGTAAAATAAAGTGCTGGGCCAGCTTTGCAACTGAGCCTCCATCATCTTCACTGTTAAATTTCTAGAATCATTTTGACTTGGGGCTGACTTACACTCACCCAAGCAATCTGCAGGAAGACTTCTTGAGCTAGCACAGAACAGGGATTCTCCCCACTAGAGCACCTGGCTACAACCACCTTGCTTTCAAAGGGCAAAAGTATTTAATTGTGTGGATGAGGGCAATCCAGGGCCAGATGACTTCAGTAGCAGAGATGGACATGTTTGATTTACTAATAGAGATGTAGCCTCACTGTCTAACTACTTCCTGTGAAAGTGGAAGCTTCTGAAGGAGCCCAGCAGGTTCCCATGCCCTGGATTGCCCCTCTGCTAGTTCTGAAAAGCCAGATCCTGAATTCTCTGCTAAAGTCTTCCATGGTATTGAATGAAAAAGGGGATGAGAAGCTATAAAGCAGACACAACTCTCCAACCCCCAGATAATCATCCCCAGGCCCTTATGCAGAAGGAAAAATGTATATGCTTGGGTTTCTTTAATAGATTATGCAGTCTACTCGTTCTCATTTATCACATGGGCTAATGTAAGATTTACTGTCCGTAATTAATCAACCTTAGGCAAGAATATTTAGCACTTCTACTCCATTTTTCATTTTCAAAGTGCTTTTCAAACACTACCTAATTAAACATCAGGACCAATTATTTCCATGGTACTTTACAGACACTTTTAAAAAATGAAATAAGCACATTTTAGCATGTACATGAGGAATCTTTTTAAGTCAAAACAGCTCTATTTTCAACCTACTGAAGGAATGAAAGCTGTTATAAGACTGAGATTTCCAAACCACAGCAGCAGCCAGTTAGGTCTGCTCCTAAGCACACAAAAGTCTGTAATCCAGCCTCCTTCTTAAAATTTCTATCTCACACTTTCATTTTGTCTGTGAGAGGACACTATTACTAAAGAACTGCAGAACTGGGATGAGAAAGAATTACTTCTTTCAAGGGACTTATGCCACCACTGGGCTGGGGTTCTGATTCATATGCTCAACAGGAACTCATGAGGTCACACCTGTAAGTCTCACCTCATTTCTTTCACAGGGATAGCAGAACAAGCTGTGTGTTCACACAGCAGTGGTGTCCCCACTAAGGTCAATCCAAGGCAAGGTATTTACTCCCTGAAAACTGTTCCAATACCCTTCCCTCATGACCAGAAATGCAGTCAGCATTGGCAATCTTTGACCATCTCTAAGGAGAAAACTGGGTGTGGTGGGCCATGCCTGTCATCCCAGCTTCTCCAGAGGGGGCTGGGTGCCATGAGCCTGGTGCTTCAGTGTGCTCAGCCAGTTTTCCACATCACATTTGGCATCAGTCTGATGATCCCTGAGCTCAGGTCAGGTTGCCTAAGGAAGGGAGAACCCACCTGGACCAGAAACAGAGCATCTGAGTTCCAGGCAGCACAGTCCAGTTTACCCAGAGACATGTACTGAGGCTGTGGTGACTCAAATCCATAGGCCAGTTGACAGCAGATTTTGATTGAGAGTGTACACACAGTCCCTCCTGTGCTCTCTGCTGCAGAGACAATGCAGAGGTAAGGCATAGACTGCAGGGAATCAGGGTTGTACTGAACAGCAAGTTCTTATTCCAGAATCCTTCTCACCTCTATAGTGAAGAAAGGATTAACACTGCATAAATAGGCAAACGAGGGCAGAAAGTGTGACATTTCCCTGACAAGATAAATAAAATCAAGAAGCAAAATATTCTTCATTAAACATTAAAAGTTTATGGATCTGCCAACATGGCCTGGTGCAGTTCTGGTCAGATACCTAAGAGAGCACTACTGGAAGCAGCCTAGCCAGACAAACATGGTGTTCTGCACCATGTCTTTAAGTCCTGCTGCAAAGTCAGCTGTATTGACTCAGCACATCACACTAATGTTGCTCCACTTCTTCTGGGGCCTGGGTGGGTTTATGCAGCACAGATAACTCAGTGCAGCACTTAGATGAGCTCTCCAGGTACACATCAAGGCAGGGCACAGCAAACTTTCAAGGATGGTGTGTACCAGATGGTATCTTTCTTTCCCAGATTAGAGGTTAAACATGCTGGTAAGAACGCTGTGGGATCCATGAGAGACTGCCTCTTACAGAAACAATATGCTACCATTTTCTATCATCATTAAATTGCATCTGTACAAGGCAGAAGCTCCTGCTGCTCTCAGAATGAGCCAGAAGGTGGGAGCCACCAACGTCTCTCTCCAGATGGCACAGCCCCAAAACCAGCTCTGTGCTAGCCCTACTGGTGTTTTTAGAAATTGACCTCCATGATGTTACTGGTTTCAGTGCCCCAGACTGTGAATGGGCTGGAAGAGTCACAGGGGTGCAACAAAATAGTTCTGCAAAACTGAAATTTATGGCTAAGGCTTTTCAGCCTTATCCTTAACTGCTATGCTTGGGCACAGCTGCCTTATAAACAAATTACAGAATTATATTCTGGCTTATATGTAAGCAAACTTACCTCAATTCACAATTAAATAAGCCAAGTGTCTTTCATAAGAGTGCTAAAAATTGGGCTTTGGGTTAGGTTGTTGACCTACATGCCTCAGCTCCCTGGCTGTGAAATGGGAACAGTCTTTCCAGCAGGGACATTGCTGAAAGAACTTCATTGCTGCTTATAAAACACTGCCATAGTGAAGTGATAATAAGAGATTTAGATGTGTTAGTTTTACCAAACTATTAAAAATATTCATAGTAAAAATGGTCCCAGCCTTCCTTTTGCTTGTACTAGTGTAAATGGAAGCAATTGTATTGAACACAGCTCACTGTACAGGAAACTTAATTGAAATCAGTTCTTACATCTTTCTATGTAATTAAAATGGATAACAGGAATTTTTCTGATCCTATTCTCGGCTAAGTTACATCAGCTTTTTATCTGAGGACCCGTTTGTGGAGCTTTTTTGTTTTAAACTTTATCCAGTTACAAGGTTTACACAAAGGCCATGGATGTTTTAATTTATTGATTTCAGTATTGTCCCTTGGGAAGAGCAACTTGGAGAATGCACAAGCCTGAGTCTTCAAATAAGGCCATAAAATAATTTCTGAAACTGTATAAGGAGCCAAAATAGCACATCTTTTAACACTTACTCATAATTATGCAAAAACTAGGGAGAAATTAATTGCATCTACCTGTGTGCAGGAAATGTTTTTGATTTAAGTTTTGCTGTATATCCCCAAATGCATTTTTACCCCTCCTTACTAACCTAACTGTTCCAGGAACACTGCATGGTGTAACACAGCTAAAGGCTACACTTCATTGATCACAGCAGATTCTGTTACAAAGCCTTTCCCTCTAAGGTGGAAGCTGCTCAGTTCAGCACCACTTGGAAGGGACATGGTGGCTGATGGAGTCTGTTCCCAGCCCACTGCAAACATCAAGTGTCAGGTGTTAGGTAAGCCACCAGACTCCATCAGGCTTCAGTGATGACTGAATCCCAGCTTTAAAAGCAATATTATTTCAGACAGAAATAAAAAAGAAAAAGCAAAAGGAAAGGATGAGCAATTCTAACTTTTCCATTCCTGATACCTTCTTTCCCAAAAACAGTTGGTTAAATAATTTTCCTGGATTTGTTTATAAATGAGCCTGAGGAATGGATTTATCTCATCCACCTTGTGAAAGCTGGATGAAGAGGGCCCCAGTGAGAACACTCCAGTATCAGACCAGTAGCTCTGCCTGTAATCACTCCAGAAATGTTTTCCCACAAGTAAACCTGTCACCATCCCTCCATCTATGGGTCTGTGTCAAAAAACATACAGTAGTATGAGGGGATCTCAAGCTAGATCCATATGGCTGTTATGTCCTCATTGCAAGTGGTCACAAAGGTCAAACTTCCTTTTTCTTCTGATTTGATGAGTTAGATGATACCTGAGGCATAAAAGAAAACTGAACTGATCTTTTTTTCTACATTCACTTGCAGTGCAGAATGGGTTTTAAAGTGAATATTCTTACAGGTAGGCCAGTCAGACATAAACACTTTGTACAGTGTGACTTTCCAAACAAGCTTCAGATCTAGTACTGTGTAATCCTGATCCTAGCCCTGATATCTCCCACTCACAGTGTGACCAAAAGAGGCTACAATGGAAAAATGGCAACTGTGATGGTACAATTCCTGATTAGATGCCTGATGAAGCACCAAAGGCAGTGGGGCAAACGATGCCATACACTACTATCCAACCCCCAGTCTTACTCATGAAACACAGCACTAGCTTTTATTTCTGGTAATTTGCAAAACATGATAATATAGATGACCATTAGTTAAATACATGAATCAAAAATGCAATCCCCACATCAGGGAGACTAGGATACACTTTATCTGCCACAAATTTTGGACTATTACTATCAATTATATATATATATATACATATATATATATACTAATATAATATCAGTATTTGCTTTGAAGCTATTTAATAGTCATCACATTTTGTTACTCCACACCTAAAGAATTAATGATACTCTGATTAAGAAAGATGGACAATAAGTTGTTATTATGAGATCCAAAGGATCCTCGGTTTTTCAATTTTTTTTAACAACTCTGTTTATTTCTTTCCCAAATTCCAAGACAAAATCTCAGGAAAATTATAAACACTAAACTACTAACACTTACAGAAATGCAACCAACTTCCCAAATTCACAGAGGTTTCTTAGTTTACAGCTTTGAGTGGGTTCCTGTAGGCTAGTTGTTGGGAAGGGGTGGTGGGAAGGGGGAGAGAGGGGAAAAAAAGAAGGAGGTGGAAAGAAAAAATGGAAAGCAGGGGGGAGAGGAAAAGGAGAGATATATAAACTTTAAAAAACATCCCTCTAGTAGAGGCTGCTGCAGTAGCATGGCATGGAAAGACTAATGGGGACAGCTGAACCAGTGCATGAGATTGTTCTGAAATTAAAAACAATGTGTATTTTGTTTAACACATTCTATGTTATTTAAAGAAAAGTAAGAAGAATTCCAGCTGGGATGGAACCTACAGAGCCCCTTGAGCAATTTGAATAATTATAGACTTGGATAAATTGCAGTTAAACCATTTGTTTCAAATGTGCTACAACCAATAACTAAACCAGCAACAGCTTCTCAGTGTAAGAGATCTGTTGCTGGCTTCAGATAAAGTACAGTGAGCTGCAGATAGTTACTGGCCAGCCATACTCCATGTAATGAAAAAAACTTTTCCTCCATAAAGCCTGTGATTTCCAAACTTCAGATACCAGCAAAAATAGCTGTATGCATTTGCTTGCCATATGTACTTAGAAAACAGTAAAGGTATTTTTCTGGAATAACAAAGGCAGATTTGGAGTTTCTCTGTTAGATTCTATAATTTCCAGAATAGGAGTTTCTCAGAAATAAACTAATCCTCATTCTTAAGAGACCATAAAAACAGAGGCAGAAAGAAAGTTTATTTTCATGTTAACAATGGCCAGAACAGTCTTCATATTCTTGTTTGAAAATTTGCCTCCCACCTTGTTCTTACTGAATTTGCACCAGTTGGTGATGGCAGGTATCAGCTACCATGCCAATGTTAGAGCCTTGACCTATTTCACAGATGTAAGTGGTGTCCTAAGGGGCAGATTCATGTTGAGAGTACCATGGGAATTACTGTGAAACTTGTTTTATCATTCTTATAGGGACATAAATTCTGTATAAATCCATTATTTTGCACTGAGTTCAGTGCCATGAGACTTCCCTGTCCAGTTGGGTCCTACAGGGTTCATTGCAGCTCAGTTTTACTAGTGGGTCTGCTAAATATGCCCCTCAAGGAAGGATGGGGAAAGAACACATGAGAATGTGCTAAGAACACCAAATAGCTTATATCTATCAAGTTTAAGGAGCTGAGGGTGAAGAAGTGGTACTTCAGTTGAGCTTGTACACCTTGTAATGGCTCCATGTGGTTCAAACACAGGCATGTTGTAGAAATCACACTGCCACAGCGACAAGATGAGCCACAAGTGCTTTTTTCCAACAGTAGTCCCACTTACCCTTGCCACTCACAAGGACAGCCATTTATTTTTTTTCTGCAGCTCCTCTGCATGCACAAACTTATATATGCACATAGCTAAAGCATCTCACCAGCATGTTCAACCCTTTCTCCCTGCACATGGAGTTGATTCAGTATTTGCCTGTGGCTGCCAGGATCATCACTGAAGTTTGGCTGCCCTCCCTGAAGTCCTGCTGCTTTGGATGCCTCCACCATAGTATTTAAGACAGTTGGGGCAAGTGAACAGATGCTTCTGCAAGGTCCTTTTATCTAGTGAAATGGAAGTGCTGCAATAGGAGATAGGTACCTGTGAGAGCACACTGAAATGGGCATGAAGGTGAATGCAATTATTTTGCATTTTACAGTGAAATTTCTTCTTCCTAGGGAACTAAAAAAAAAAATATTGGATAAAAACTAAAAGGGGGAGTAATCAAATTTGGCAACTAGAAAGCATGATGGGGGATTTAGTCCAACAGAAGTAGAATGTACCAGTGCAGGAAAAAATTAAACTCAACACATACGTTGATGGCTTCTACTGTCACCTCAAATTGGGTATTTTTTTACCAATTCAGTGAAGAAGTCTGATGTATTTTCAGCAGTGATCAGAACAGCGAAATCAACTGCATGGACTTCTTGACTGGAGAAGTCTTGTGAGACTACAGAAATACAGCATGGCCCCAGTCTGACCAATCATCCTGACATTCCTGAGCATTCCTGTTAGGTGCATCAGACAGGATGAAGCAAAATAATACTGACAAAAATCATGTACCATAGAGCCCTCAGAAATCTCTTTGGAAAGGGAGAAAAATGTAACCACTGATTATGAACTCAATCTTAAGCATCAAACCAATGCACATTTCCCAACACGAAAAAGACAGTAGAGGCAGAAAAGGAAACAGAAATCAGAGTTAGTGAAATAAGAAAAAGATGGACCACTATCACACTTCTAAGTGATGTTGTGTTCTCTAAAAGGAGCATTATCATAGTGATGAATGAGATATTAAGATAGAGATTTGATAGTTTTCCAGTGTTTTTCCAATGCACTTTTAATTCTTGGCCTACTTTTACTTTTATTCTTTTATATCATTATAGATCATTTCTACTCATACCCAGTAAGTCTACTGCTTACTTTCATCCTTATTTTTCCAGAGATAGGTCTCTAAAAGCCCCTGAATAATGAGTCTGTCCTTGCTGTTCAGAGTCTTAGTGTTTATTCACCATGATTTGATATTTAACTGGACAAGCTAGATAAATTTGATTATTTTAATCTTTTGTCATAAACCGATTCTTCTTGTCTTTTCATGATGTTCCTTCTTTGATTTATCTGCATTTTCACTGATGTTATGAAGTTTCCAGAGAACAATGCATGATTCTATGTATGCCCTTTTCCATGCCAAAAATTTTACAGGATATCTGAATAAAGCTCAACACCACCAAAGAACAGTGCTTTTCAACAGGGCACTACTTCTCCTTCAAAAGTCAAATTTTCAACTATTTCACATCTTTCCACAGTATAAAAAAATATTTCAATCCAGTGTAATAATTTAAGAGAGTTTTGAGCTTCACTGATGGCACCGACTTGTTTCCCAAGTGTTGGATTTGATACCTGCTATCCTGATACTGCCAACCATCCTGCAGGTGGATGCCATATAAGGAGAGCTTAGCAATTAAGGGTAAATCTTCACAGAATCACCACAGTCCTGCTAGAGACTGAGCCACTTCCTCACTCAGCACACTGAGTATTTGGGCAGAGCAATAAGTAGGACTTTCTCATTTCCAGTGAATGGAAGGAGACTGGGGCAGAATCTCTTGCTTCCTCTGTAGACAGCTCTGACTCTTTTTTGAAAATCTTTCCCCGCATCATCTACCTAGAAATAATTCTCTAACACCTGCTTGGCTTTAAATATGTGAATAGAGTAGTGACTTTGATGGGAAAACCCAGATGCTTATATTTGAGTATGCTTTAAAGTGGCTTGCTAAATTAAAGCCTAAGGACAAAGGAAGCAGTTTGGAAAGTGCATCAGCAATAGAAAGTCATTGCCTATAACCTGAAATGAACTCAAAACTTTTTAGCTTGGCTATTTATTTACTTTAATATTCACATGTAACTATAACTCCTGCAGTGAGAATTACTGCAGTGATGAGATACGCAAGAAGAGTCTCATGATATTTTCTGCACATATAAAAGTGGAAATCTCCCAAGGGAATTTGATCTTAAAAGATTTTTACTCTGATTTCTAAAAATAAATGCATTGTTGTGTTTTTGGATTAGCTACAAAAGGTTTTCATACCTCCTTCTGACGTTCGCCAACAAGTGCTAATGCAATGATCACAGTTTCACTTTTAAGCATTTGCTAAAAAATAAAAAGAAGACTTTCCTTGGGGAGAAAGGGAACAAATCCACTGATTCACCAGGATCCATTTGTTTGGACCCAAATATTTCTCATGTTGCCCTTAATTTCTCAGCCATTTCCCTAACCACTCCCCATCAGTTTCACACTGAGGATGTGTTATGAGACTGAGTGGGGACATGCAAATCATGCACACATCCCTGGAAAAATGCTTGGCAAATCTGGCTTTTCAGTTTTGCATTCACTTGCCAAAAAATATTCCCTCATCCCCCAAGCCCTCCCTCTGCCATGTCTAATTTAATTTCAAAAGTCAGAAGCTTAACAGGGACATAAGCTTCCTAAACATGCTGTCATCTAACAAGGAATATGAATTTAAAGCTTATAATTACGATTTTCTTTAGGTGCAGAAAAGACAGTGCAATCTTGTAGATATTCTTGTCCACAAGTGCTAATACAATGACAGGGTTCACATGGCTGGTGGAGACTATATCCCCCCTCCTTGCTCCTAAAAAAAAAAATCAAAACACCAGATAGTTTTTTTGTCAATCCTGCCTTGCCAACAAGACATGAGGCTTTTGTTGCTGATGCCAGAGGTTCTGAGTTGTATAAATATTCTGCATTTCACTGTAACAAGAAGCTGAATGACTCTGTAGAGAGCTCAGGGCAAATGAGACTTTCTGACCTGCTATTTCTATAACTCTGTTATTTTATCTCTTCAAAGGGACCCACATACACTGAATTTTCAGTTTTTAAGTAAAAATAAGTCACTCATTTTCAAAGAACTCCCCTCTGCACCTTCCTTTTCTTCAAGTCCCTAGGACCTTAGGGACACACATTTTATGAGTATGAATACATCTGTGTATGTTTGGGAGTGAAAGGGAAATCATAGAGATATCATTTATTTTAATCACTAATTTTGAAACAGCTGGTGAGCCTAGACTCTCTTGTTCAAGCACAATCATTTTGTGCCTTTTTTTCCATCTCCGGTGAGGAATTCTTGCTTAAAGAGAGACTTAAGTATTTGCCAATAGCCCACAGTAAATACTTTTTTTTTTTTTTTTTCTTTTTGTAGTCCTATGATGACTGGCCTTCTTTCCCCTTCAGTAATCACTGTCTAAAAAAAGAAAACCTCCAGGCGCACTTCACTTTTGTCCCTTCCCCCTGGCAGAATGCCCAGCCTCAGTATGATGCTTTTAAACCCTTCCCCCCGCAGACACAAGGTTTCCACCACGTTATTATCCTGCCCAGCGGAGGGGGAGGCAGGGCTGTGGATATGATACCATCCAGGCAGAGATGCTCGGAGATAGACAGAGCTCCTCCAGAGCGCCGCACGCTGCGTGTGCGCACCAGAGAAACATTCCGGGTAATAATGCATTTGGAGTTGTCTTGGTTAAGAAGGCTCTGGCACAAGGAAAACACGATGAATATACAATGAGTTCAGATTGCCAGGCCGCCTAAAGGCCGTGTGTGTGTGTCATGTGCACATACAAGTGTGCTGGTTTAATGAAAATTCAGCAGTGGTTTCACCAGGCTGAGGATAACAACCAAAAAAAAAAAAAAACCAAAAAACCAAAAAATAAAACTAAAAATAAAATAAAATAAAATAAAATAAAATAAAATAAAATAAAATAAAATAAAATAAAATAAAATAAAATAAATTTTTTTTAAAAGACCAAAAAAAGAAAAAAAGAAAACAAACAGCAACACAATGAAGAGCCTTTCTACTGTTGTGCAAAGGGCAAGTTCTCAGATAATCACTCAAGATGTGATGCAACACTCTTCACGCAAGGGAGCTTCTGGGAATTGTGATAGGGCAGGAGAATTCAGGACCCTATCCTGGATAAACAGTGCTATCATCATCTTGAACAGCACTGCAGACAGGTGACCAGCAGATGAAGGCTGCGTTAATCAAGGCATTTGAATGGGAAAATTAAACTCGGATCTACTGCAATGAATCCTTTCAGTGCTGTAGCTTTATCACTCATCCAGAGAATCAATATGTTTTTCTGTATCACTTTTACTGCTGCAGTAAGGCAAAGATCTTTTGTGATAAACTCTGGTTTATTTTTTTCATTCTTGTTCCCAAGTGAGCAGTCCACTCAGGTCATTCAAAGCTAAGTGTCTTTCTTGCTTCCTTGCAGTTCTAGTTTTCTGGGTATTAGCTCAAAGAAATTGCCCAGAAAAGCTAAAAAAGACTGTTCTCCTTGAGCTGAGGGCAATACCATAAAACAGTTGAGGTTGATATCTTTATTTTAACTTTCTCATAGCACAGTTTCAATAGAGAAGAAAACAAATATAGAGACAAGTGTATCTAACTAGAATTAAGATAACCTGTGCAATGTCACTAGATGGGAAGATACTGTGCTACTGCTTATCCAGGGAAATGCTGTGGCTGTGGTCAATGATACCAAATGTCAGCTTAAGCTGTCCCTCCTCCTTGCTCCCACCTACTTGCTTCTGTTTCCATCACCACTACCATTTGTAGGGTTCCACCAAATCAGAAAATTGATTCAATTAAAACAAACAAACAAACAACAAACAAACAAACAAACAAACAAACAAACAAACAAAAAAAAAAAAAAAAAAAAAACCAAAAACAACAAAAAAAGCCAAACCAAAACAAAAAAACCACCAAAGCACACAAACCAGAAACCTAACAACGTAACAATAGAGAACAGGCAGACTGAGGTCAGAACTGCCACTACTTATTTTTTATCATCAAATCATGGTCTTATTCTATATTTTCAGATTTTTTTATGCTAAGATTCTGTCATGCTACACAATGTGCTTCCTTCCATACACATCTACAACCCTTCATTGTTGTGCCACCTTATTTGTTTTGTACCATAAACTGCATCCAAGAAAAGATCTTCATTGGAAGGTTGTTTTGTTTTCCTGGAAAGAAGGCAAGTGTTTTTTTTTTTAGGCAGATGATTTGGGTGGCCTGGTTGAGTCCAGCTACAGCAGTGCAGAGTATCTGCTAACAGCAGAGAAGGAAAGCAAGCAGGACACTGGGGACAGGGTGGGAGGAAGAGCTGCCACCAGTGGAAGCTTCTTGAGCAGCTTTAGGTCCAACCTGTGGTTTTGCACACACAAATTCAGCTGCAGGCACTGGGCTCACCCCCGGAGTTCAACACTACCAACACAGCCATGCTCAGGCAAGATAAGCCCTAACAAAGACTTTTCACACCAGCAAATCTACTGCTGAATTTAATTCCCATCTATATTAAGACAAGATCAATAGGAAAACTAAGGCTTGAACTTCAGCAGAGCTGGGATACCATTTGATAGAGGATATGGATTGTGCTTCCCAAACCCAGCCTTGGGCTGAGCCAATTCACAAACCTAGTGAAAAACCTGACCACACCTTTTGCATTCTGAGCCACCTGTATTCAGATGATTAGCTAGTGTGAAGTGAGGATAGAAAGCTAAATGTTGACACTGCACTCAGTCAATCAAATCTTGCTGCTAAATAAAAAGGATGCCTTGAGCAAGACCCAGCCGACCCAGATTTTACGACTGTGTAAATACTCTAATCCTGTTTATCTGCTATCTCTCTCAGGGAAAAGCAAATCCTTAGTGGATTCTCAAAGCCCTCTCCAGTATGTTAGCTATGTTTGGCCATTGAAGGAATAGACACAGAGTCAATTCTGTGGCTGGTTACCAACAGCTTGAGTTCCAAATATCAAGCCCTGGCAGCAAGCTGCTAGCAAATGAGAGGAGACTGTGGTAGGTAATTTTAATAATTAATGCATTTGGAGGACCAAAATAACTAAAAAGGAGAGTTTGCTCTCAGACATCCTGGATGTAAAGGAAATAACCAAATTCCCTGTGTTAATGACCAAAAACCATCTCAAAAACCATTAAACAATACTTGGGGAAATCCTATTCTCTCTAAAGCAAATGTAAAACAAAAATTACAGTTACAGGGGATTCAGACGTCCACAAGCAGCATCCATGATCCTAACTGTAAATCTAGTTTTAATTATCTATTTAAACACGGAGGATTTCATTGTAATTACTAGTGCTATCACAGATCCTAAGAAACTGTGTGGAGCAGCATTTACTTCAGAGAGAAGGGCTGTGAAAATAAGGCCAGCAACAAAAAGACCTATATATTGTTAAAATGCAAAAGGCTGAATCCTTTTGTCAGAACATTGCATTTAGAATGTGAGATAAAGGTTGGCTCTCATTTGCAGTAAAATGTCCCTCCTGTAGCCTGCCTGCCATGGAGTATCTGCTCTCCCCCAGTGAGAAGCAGGGTGGGCTCAGTGCCCTTCAGGCAAGGAAGGAAAGGACACAGGAGGCCCAAAAATCCAGGCTAGCTCCTCTCAATACAAAATCCTGAGCATTATCCCTCTCCCTCTCTTCCATAACAGACAGTGCTTGTAGCTACTCCAGTAAAATGCAGATATCAACCATCCCTTTTTTTTTTTTTTTTCCTTTTCCCTTTCAGGGCTCTCAAAAGGTCCAGCAAAGCAGTGTAACACTACCCTGGTTTAGATTGTGCAAAGTATGTTTACCAAGGGTGAAAGGAATTTAGTACATACTCCCTCCCCCAGGATGTGCAGGACTTGAGAAGGACTGAACCAGTCAGGGAAAGAACTGGAGAGTTAAGAAAAAGAACTACAAAGCAGGCAATTTTGTTTAGCACACATCCTTTTATTCTTTAATGCCTAGACAAAAGCACATAAGACACAACAAAAGCACATTTTTTATTTAAATTAGTTCCCTGGATAGATTGCAGTTGCTGTTTTAAAAATACTTGATTTTCATAAAACTCTACACCAACACACAATAAGTTACAGGCAGGGAATAGATTTCCTTTTAACTGGTAGTATGGGGAGGAGTGCTTGCTTTTTAGTTTTTGTTTTGTTGTTTTTTTAACCCAAACAATTTAAGCTATTGGTGAATGCCACGGACACAAAGAGCAGTATCAGTGCAACTGAAAGGTGCCATAAGTCAGGGATGCCAAGAAATAACCAGGGGCAATGTGATTCACAGTCTCCATAGACCAGCTGAATCTCCCCTCAGAAGTGCTTGTCTTCATCAATTATAGATAGAGTTTGGGCCAATCAGCCAAGCTTAGACACCTGACTCATTCTGTCTGGCATCTGGAAGCAGTAGTGGAGAGTAAGTGATAGTTTTGCAGGGCATTTCAAAATGTTATACACCTAAGGAGCACAGCAGTTCAGATACAGGCATTCTGCACTGTGCAAGGACTTGATCTCATGAGGCATCTTGTACTTCTGTTCCAAGGAGTCAGGGAAATGTGCATCCAGAAAATGCTCTGCATCTTTGCAAAATCAAATCCAACTCAATTATTTGGAGGAAAAAAATATCTGAATTTACAGCCACACCAGAACTGTTCTTCCTTAATACAAACTTCACAAATGCAAGCTGAAACTTTTCTGCATGGTGGGGGTTAATTCCTGGTAGACTGGAATACTCTGCTCTGCATTGTGTAAATTTGACTACACATTTAAGCACAATTGTGACTGATTCATCAGATATTTCTGCTGCAGCTGGAAAGGAATTTGTTATGTAGACAGGCACTAACACTTTATATTTGACCATACTGGTGGCAGAGTGGTGAGACATGAACTGTGCTTGCCTGCAGGTGATCATATTCTATAACCAATGGGCCTGCTTGTTAGAATGCAATTCAGGCTAAAAGTTTTTCTGTGGAGAGAGATAGACTGTTCCATCTGCTTTATTTTAGATGTCTAAAACTGAGATGAATCACTTCCTTAAAGTGTCTCTATCTCTCCACGGAGTGTACAGAGTGTCTTGGACAACAGTTACATATATAAGTGAGACAGAAAAAAACCACTTCCTCTATCACTGCTTATTCCTATTGTGGCAAACTACTGTGAACATTCCTTCTAAATATTTGCATTTATGCAATAACTACAAATTGGTATGTCATATTACAAATCCTTCACAGTTCCTCCAAGTGAATCGCCACCATCATCACCATCACAAGATTGACTTCTGCACCCAAGTCTACTGGTAATTTGTGCTTCAGCCAAGCAAGACCTTTATCATATTCTCACCAGATTTCTTTCTGCAGGTGCACATTTACCTGCCATAGTTGATGAGCATCATATATTTAACAATGGAGGAATAACTAATGCATAAAAAGCCTTTTTGTGAATACTCATGCCACATTCTCAACAGATTTACATAAAGTCACATTCAACCTGTCCTTCTTTCTTCAGTTTCAATGTAACCTGCATGAAATACTCATGGGAAGCAGAATTGGAGGTCATACATTGAAATTCCCTCAGATCTTAATTTTGCTGTTTGCTGCAGTTGTAGGGACAATATTGTTATGAATTCTCTCCATCCAACCTAGAAAATAGAAACAATACCACATAAATGAGGAAGTATGGTTAACAGACCCAAATGAAACAACACAATTCACAGACCTCAAAATATTATTATACATTATTAAATTATTATAATATATTATTAAATATTATTATATTAAAATATCGTTTGAGTTGTTTCAGGCCAGCAGACCATAAATTACAAAAAGTACACTTAGTGCAGCAGAACAATAATGTTAGTTGGGATCTTAAGACTGTCTCACCATCTACAAAATACAAACAGTGATAGCCAGAAGGATGAAAAATACTGCTCTCAGGTATTCTGTTAATGAAAACCAAAGTATATTATCCATGCAAATTATTTTCTCAGTGGTATTTATAGAGTAATACTTTGAGGACTTACAAAGTTCCCTCATTTTTTGAAAATAAAAGTAATTGGTTTCCTTTCAGGTGAGTGAGTGTTTTCTGACTCTTCATCTTGACTTTTATTCTGAAAACTTTTTTTTCCCCCAGCAGTCACAGCCTAAATGTGCAAAGAAAGAAAATAAGTGACTCTTTTGCACTCCTCTTAGAACAACAAACAAAAAGAGTGAACCAGGGGAGGTTGGCACCTCAGTAATAACCATGTGCAACCTTTTGTTCTGCTAATAATAGTCAAACATGCAAAACCTGTCAGAGAGTCCTAAAGATCTCTTCTGTGACACACTCTGAGGTCTTGGAGGTTTGTACTCTATCTGTTTCAGCATGACATGCATTGTCTTTTTGGCACTGTGATTGTCTTTACCTCATTCTCTGCCTCAGGAAAAGATACCATTTATGGTACCACCTTTGTGACTCTCTAGGTTTCAGATAACCTGCTTTATGCTGGCTCTCCAAATGTTGAGAAATTTGAACTTTACTTCCATGTGGGACCTTTGTGGCAATTCATCCTCTGCCAGAAAAAATTTTTGTTTTCCCTTCCCTTCTCACAGTACATAAGCCTTATAGAAAAACATGGCAGTAAGATGTGAGGCAGGCAAAAGCACAACCCCTACTGCACTGTTACTGTTCTTCTTTCCTCTCCCTGTCTCCAGAGTTCCCCAGCCTTAGTTTTTCTCCATCATTGCACTAGATTTATTGCTTCAGTAAATTTCTGCAAAAAGAGAAAAAGAAGGCACTCGAAGACCCTAGGGACTAGGGATGGATCCCCTGAGCACTCAGTAGCTACAAAAGCAATCCAGAGGGCTCTGTTTTTTCACCAGTGCTAAACCAGAGCAACTGGGATGAGCAATGAAGGGGGTGGGGTCAGATGGGAAGGAAGAGGATGCCTGCTTGGAAGATCAAGATGGAAGAAATGTCTGGAAAGACAGGGCTGGGCATATTCGTGGCCCCAAGGGACATGGTAACAGGAGGAGGAGCAAAGGAGGAGGGAGGGAAAGGCTCACCATTGCTGTAAAGAACAGTGTGCCCATCAGGGGCCTGGTTATCTTGGGGAATGAAATGGTGCTGCTCTGTCTCTTACACCTTTTGTCTGACTGTGAATTCACGAGAAACATTTTCTCTTTTCAGATAATTTTTAACTCACCAGTTTGCTGTACTAGAATGCAGTATATGACTGTTTTACATCTTTCTCTACAATAATTTGCACACTGAAAGAAGAGGTGTAGAGAGCCTGTGAGACAGGCCATGGAAATATCATACCATGCTTAAAACTTTAGCTAGCACCACTGTGTGCTTCATTTAAAATCTGACAATCCCCACTCTGGCATTGCACTTCATTTAAATCTGACATTCCAGTTACCTGGAGCAAGTGCTTTGATGAAGAGAAACTTGGAGGGTAATCCACCAGGACACATTAAACTGTTACAAGTCATAAAACATCTGCACCCAATGGCAAGCTATAAAGCTGAATGGATAAAGCTATTAAATGCATAGCATTGCTGGGCTGAATTCTTCCCCCTGTGAGCACACTCAGCTGTTAACACACAAATGGTTTTCTCATGATTGCACCATGAGCAGCTCATATGATTATGATTTTCAGTATGGAAGTTGGCTAGCAAGAGCTGGGTTAGGACAAATTTGCATGCTTCTAGTGATCACAAAACAGAGAGCATGCACCATTCCTTCAGTATTTACTCAGCATATGATTTGAGATGTCTTTTCCTATCACATCTGCTGTACAACTTTATATAACAATGAAAACACCAAGAATTAGCTAAAATGAAATAATACTCAGGTAGAATGGAAAAAGTCACCATACAAGAAAATTGTATATTTTAGATAGCTGTGGTACATCTGCATATCAACCCTGTTTATTCCATTTCTTCTTCTGGACAGGGAAATTAATGGAGGTGGAGCAGTGACACCCAGTTCCAGCTCTGCTCTGAAGGTTCAGCAGAGCTACCAGAAACCTGCATGAACTCAAGAAAAGCTCCTACACATACCCTGGTTAGCGAAGAACAGGTAGAATCCAGCATGAAAAGGTTCTGCCCTCTTTATATCCAAACACTGTTACTGCCTTTGCTGGCTGAGATTAAATAGAGGTTGGCAGAGGTTTCATGAAGTTACCCACCCAAATATGATTCCAAGGGACCTTATTTGGTTTTGTAAGGGGCAGCTGAAATCAGCATTCATAAGGATTGAAGCAGCTGCATTGTCTTGTATGGTCTCACAGAGTCCTACTCATTTTGTCCAAGAGAGATGACCTTGTTTTCAATCCAATCATCTTTTCCTTGCACTGACACACAACAGAGAATCCATTCAGTGGAAATCACTCAGTAAAATCTGCAATAATCTCTTCCATGTCCAACAACCACCACTTCTTCCATATTTTCCATGTATGGCCTGACATTTCAACACAGGAAACAGCTTCATGTCAGCACAGGGTCCACAGAGTCCAGCCTAGATAAGAACCAAGATTTCTACTTTGCTGAGATCTTCATATTTTTTCCACTCAGAAGTAGAATAGCAAAAAAGTATATTTCTTGCCAGATTTTCTCCAAATATAATCCTGGCAAATCAACTGAAATTCAGTTTTCATAAGTCAAAATTCCTGTAATCCTTACCAGTCAGATTCTTGACACTGAAGAATAATTTCCTCTATAAAACATTGCACCTATTACAAGGTAGCATTTTGCAAAATTAAAATGTTAAACTGGAAAATGGCCATCCTACTACACCTACCATATTTCAAAGTAATCTTCTCTGCAAACATTAACTCAGCTACCACCTATAGCCTGGGTAATCACTTAAACAAACATTCTTTCAGTTGCTATTTCTGAGCAAGCACCTCACGAGGCTGTCTCTTTGCTATATGTCTATCTTCTTTACATCAAACAGAAGCCCCAGGTTGACTCTCTGTTCGCTCAAGCAGAGTTTCCTTCATGCATACTGGACTGCCATTTTGCCTGTGTAAGGTATCTCCAGCTCATATCACTCCCTAGGTCTTCATTTGCAGGGTATATTTAAATCTTTCAGATTCTAGCATCTCCAGGGCCAGTGTTACATTGCAGGTATCTGCTTACACAGATAAAGCAAGTGCATGAGATTGCATTACAGTATTTCTATACTGAAAGCAGCCTAGGAATTTGGACAGTATAACACTGTCTAAAGGCACTATTCCTATATTAATATCTTCTACTCCTATATTAATAATTTTACTCTTTCCCATTCCAATAATACTGCCCTTATTAATCCACTAAAATCTTCATGTTTTCTCCCATAGTTTTCTTTCTGTTTGTGAGAAGTTTCTAGCTACAATTACATTTCATTATACAGTTTTAATTCTTTCTAAATAATCTCTTTTGCCAGTCAGTTCCCAGAAAGAATTGTCAAGGGTTTAGGTAC
Source organism: Muscicapa striata striata (assembly GCA_030060385.1). Classification (NCBI taxonomy): domain Eukaryota; kingdom Metazoa; phylum Chordata; class Aves; order Passeriformes; family Muscicapidae; genus Muscicapa; species Muscicapa striata. The sequence continues at coordinate 2,509,166 of JAREIS010000010.1, read as the reverse complement.
CAGTAAGATGAAGCTGTTGTATAGGTATGCCTTACTGATTTGTAGATTCTTCTACTTATCTCCAGCAATTTGGTTTCACTTAGTTATAGTGTAGGCTCCTTACAGATCTTCCCTTGGAGTCTTAGGCACAATGTAAGGTAACTGCTACTGCTTCTGAAAAATAATTATTTTTATTATTTTCTGAATAAAGAGAATTGTTTTGATCACTGCCATTGTATCTGTATATTCCAACACAGAATCACTCTTTTAATAAAGACCTGTGAACCCAAGCAGTATTTCACACACTCCTGTAGTTTCATGCAAGCATGATAAAACATTTGTCCTTTGAGCATGGCACAAACCAACTATTCACTTATGAAAACCCACTCTTTTGGAATAAACATGTTTTGGAGAGTCACAGATAATGTCATTCACTGTTAACTCGCCAAGAAAGGAATGCATAGTATGTGTTGCAATGAAAACATGCACTTCAGTTACTCTGGGAGCCACAGCAAGAAAATTCTTCAAATAAAAATAACTTCAATATGTGCACCATAAATCTAAGCAAGACTTTATATCATGTCCGTGAAAACTACCTGCATTTTTTCCTAAGAGAAAAAGAACAACATATTATTAAAAACATAAGAACTTTTGTTATTGCCACGTCCATCTGAATCCTAGACTAGATAGATATAATTTTGTGTGTTACAAACAGTTATCCAGGCCTAAAGGAGAACACTGCACGAGTCACTCATCAAAAATCAAAAGCTAAGGAGCTAAGGAACCCACAGCAAAAAAAAAAAAAAAAATTGTTGGCATTTGGAATATTTCCTTAATTGTAACATTGTTTTCTAAGACTTCCCTGTTTTATGTACACCTGTCAGACATTTGGATTTTTGTGTAAGGTTTATTCTTTTGCATAAACAGGGTAGCATCTCTGCAAGAGATCTCACTGTAACTTCTAGTTTAAATTTTCTCAACTGGTTGGAATAATGTAGCCTTTATAGAATCATGCCTAAAAATTGCCCATGTATACCACATCATTTTAAGGAATTATTCTGGCAATCTGGAAATAACTTCTAATATTTCTATTTGAATGTCTGCCTGCTAGGGCAGTTTTGTTATAGTGTAATCTAGAAAGATGCATTAGACTCTATTTTACCTGTATCTTAAGCCACTATATTCTTTAAAGATATAAGAAACATTTCTGTACTTTTTCTTTTTCTGTAGGAATGGTGTGGAGGGGAGGGGGGGGGGAAGCAACCCTCCTTGTAAAACCCTATTAAAATTATTTTTATTAATTCATATACCCAGTCAGAATAATGGCTTTACTGGCAAATCTTAGCAGTAAAGACCTGCTGCTTTACTTGTGGCAGCCCTTACTGTGGCCCTTCACATTGCGTGCAGATTCAGCTTCAGATGGGTTTTGGTTTTCCTGAGCCCACCTCTGAATGCTTGGACAACCTCTCTGTATTTCTCCTGGGTAACCTGCCCTGCTCCCACCTCAGGTACCCTTCCTTTCTATGGCTGAGTTTGGTCATTAGCAACTTTTTCCTCCCCTTATTTCCTTGCCACCTTTGTTCTCCAGTCCTGGGGTGGGCACAGCCCTAAAAGCCAGGGTGCTGTCCCACCATCCCAGTCAGGAGGAGAACAGCTGGGGGCACCAGGGCAGGCTCAGCCCCTGCACCAGGCACCTCCCTGGGGAACAGGATGGGATGGAGCTGACATGGAACATGAACATTTGGGTGGGGTCAGGATCATGCCCACTGCAGGAAACCAGGGCCAGGCAATGCTTCAGAAGTAAAAATTCTTCACTTTAACACTTTTTCTATTTTTACTTTTTTTTTCCAGACAGAGTAACTTTACAAATTTAGCAAAACATGTATGTTTGTCAACCATATTGTATGATATGCCAAAAAAATTCACCCATCTATACAAAGTAAATTGAGGAAGTATTTTTCATCTATTACATGTTTGAAACTAACTTGATGTATCTTACCCTTTTCAACTCCAATTCTGATATTGTCAAAATAAATTTGCCTGTTCCAGAGTGGAAATTTACTCTATTTTGAATTCTAAATTGTAAGACACTTTAAAAAAAAAAATCCAAGGTATTAATGACAGTAGTTTGATATGGATTTTTCAAAATATATGATACTGGCAAAGCCTGTGGAATCCCTTTTAAATAAGCTCAAATGCTAATCAGTGTATACAGTCTGTAAATCTCATGAACTTCCACTTTAAATTGTTGTAAATCTTTTTGTTTTCCAATGTACATTCTACAAAAAGGTATTACATCAAGAACCAACTATTTTTTTAAAAAAAGAATGGCTAAATACATACCTCAAACTGAGTCTACCCTGGATTCCTTCAATTCTGTCAAAGCCATGGATTTCTGAGAGGCTTTGTCAGAAATAAAATGAGGATTGAGAATGTGGATAAAGCAGCTTTCAGATGAAGGGCCATATACTTAGCTTCATTTTTAGCTTTGCTTAGCTTTATATGTATCTCTGATCTCTCCCTGTGGAAAAAAAAAAAAAAGGTCCTGTGTGTATTTCATCACAATATCAGTAATAGAATTATTACTTCTGTTAAAATATAGGTACAGCTGAATGATAATTGCAATGCTTTAGAGGATTTCCTATTCAAATTAATATAATGGAGTTAGCCTGAAAGTTGTGTGGAGAGAACCAGTTGCACATTTTGGATTACATATGGAAAATGTGACAAAATAGAAATTACCCAAATGATCTCATCTTTATCTTTTTTGTGTAGCCCTATTTTTTACCTAGCCCTATGAGATAGTCCAGAATACAGAATGAAAAAACTAAAAGCTAATATAGATAAGTGGAAGACCTCAGCAAAAATGATATTACTCAGATTTGTGGGCTCACATTTCCAGACCAGAGGTGAAAATAATGGACTTTGTTTTCCTAGTTAGCACAATGATGCTGGTGATACAAACTTTGGGACCCTGTCTTCCCCTCAACATTTTAGCTTACATTTAGGCCACACCTGGCACATGACTTCTCCAGATGTTTAATAGATATTTCAAAGAAACAAACCAGCTTTTCTAGCTGTAATAACCCACTGAAAAAATTAGGTCCCTGGGGAATAATCTTCTGGTTTTCCAATTTATGTTATCCTTTGGCCACTTCATTGTGTAGTGCAATATATTTTCCTTGGTGGTAGTGAGAGATGTGTTCCCTTTACTCTTAATCGAACTTCAAAAAATAATGCAAATTATGTCATGACCCTGAAGCCAAGAATTTTCTCTAGTTGGTGATTGAGCAGACTGATTATTCAGTATGATTTCTTTAAAGCCTCTGCAATGGAATAAGATTTTGCTTAGACCACAATTCCCAGCCATGGATATTTGTGCCAAGGCCTTCTGTAGGGCATCTAAGCTTCCCAGTTTTACATGCAACACGGACCAGAGCCATTTCAGTGCACAGCTGCTCATTGCAGATAGTTACTGGGAAACTCAGCACTGTGCACTTGCTCCTTTACACCAGTTACCAGCAGTAACTTAAGCAACCCAGCAGACTGTTCTTTCCTTTTTTTCCTCCCAACCCTTCAAGCTTTAGAACATCATTACTCTAGAAGTGTCAGGACATCTCTGAAAGCAAAGGCCTTCCAAAAGACTGTAAAACCTACACCAGATAAGTAACTCAGCATGAATCCCAGAGCTCCTGCAAAGAAGTTAATTCTGCTGTTGCATGTATAACTAGAAGACTAATGCAGAAAAGCAGAGCAGAGATGAGTAGCTAAGCTCAATATAGGACAGCAATAGGAATAATACTTATTTTTCAATTCTGGTATCCACTTTTTGCAGCATGGATGAACTGGCAAAGGTACAAGGAAGAGTCACAGAAACTGTCTGAGTACTGAGGGAAATGTTTTACAGTAAGAGTTAAAGAGCTCATTCTATTTAGTTCGTCAAAAAGCATGCCAAGAGATTAATTAATTAATCATAGTGTATAAGTACTTTCATAAGAAGGACTCAGCAGTTACTGAAGGCCTTTAAATGCAGTAAAGAAAGAATAAAAACATCAGGAGCTGAAAACTGCTCTCAAGAAAAATCAAGTGATGAATCAAGCACAGATATTTGCTAGTGAAGGTGATTAACCATATGAACAGCCTGTCAAGAGAAGAAAAAGACTCAGTCTCCTGATGTCTTCATATCATGATAACTTAAAAAAAAAAAATATATATATAAATTATTAGAACAAATCAGCTAACTCTTTCTTAGATAGTTTGTGTAACTGTGACTTAATGACATCTGTGAATTAGTATGTGTCTGAAATGTAGGTGGGGAAAAAAAAAACCAGACTAAAAAAGCAGTAGACAAAGCCAGAACACAAACTGGGAGCACAGCCCACTGCCAAGCCTAGAGAGAGCTGTATGGGATAAGTGCTGATTAGAAAAGAGTTCAGATCTTCAAGGAAAGATAGCATCTTGCCACATTTGATATTTGTTGTACTGAAGAAAATAAGCTTTTGGACATTTTTTTTTTTATATAAATAGGATTTCAACATCGACTTCTCTTTCCTTCTGACTTAAACTACTCAATGGAATCTGGAATTCTGGCTAACTGCTCAAGTCAGAGGAAGATAACATTGAGTTTTATAGGCTCAGTACAGGGAGTAAGAGGTGCAATTGAGAGGTCTGTGATCTGTCTAAAAACTTTCGTGATCTCAGTCTTTTAGTCTGTTAGTGAGTCTAGGAGTTCTCTGAGTATTTGTTGATATGTCTTTCCTGTTTAATATAACATATTTGCATTAGTGGCTGCAACTCTTAGCATACAACTTTTGCGTGCGTTCTCTTTAGTGCAATTTAGCATTGAGGGCATATTAAAAGTAATTGGAAGATGTTCATGCAGTCAAAGCAGATAGAGCCAAAGGTCTCCAAAGTTCATTTATTTTCCCTTCATCTTTAATTGTGCCTTATCATTTCCCAGGCCACTGAAGAGTTGTTTTTTTTTTTTTTTTACTATGTTGATGGCTCCAGAGAGTTTTGTATTATATTTGACTGGGATTGTATTGGTTATAAAATCTCTGTTCCTCTATTAGAACTGTGCCCAGTTGGGATGTACCCTTAGTCTCACTTCTGGTCTCTTTAAATAGTTCATGAAGCTTGGCTGCTTTGAAGCATAAAAGAATGACACTAATTCATAAAGGCAGAGTTCATTGGATAATATTTCTATGATTTATTTGATTATTTGTTTGGTTTTGTGCCTTAAAGTATTTGACAAATCATTCATGACAGGATTTGACAAACTCTGTAAAGCTCACCAAACTTTGGTGTTTGGTTTGCAAAACATTGTTTTAGATATTAGTTTAATACCTGTGTTTAAAAGCACAGTTGGGGATTTCCATGGACCAAGCAGTTCACATCAAAAGATTCCTGTTACTACTTCTCACCCGCAATGCAGATACAGGAAAAATTTGACTGAAATATCAGTGCTAGTTTTGAAAACTTAGAAGAGGGTTTTTACTGCACTTTCCTGTACTTATGGTTACAGCTGCACAGGACAGGATCAGTCTCTTTCCTATATTCAGGTGATTCTAATTCAGTTTCCAAAAAATAAGGTATATTAATTAACCAGATGACTGTACTTATTCTGGTGCTGTGTCACCAAAGCCTCTGAACTTCCAAGCCACATTTGTTCTCTCTTGTTCCAAAAATACACATTTTTAAACAGGCAGCTCTTCCAACTTAACCTTGGTTCTGACTGTCAGGTGTGTCTTTTGGGACTCTTGACTCCTAGTCCACTGTAAGAGTTTGCAGACAAATGTTAGTGTCTTACATCTGTGCAAGGCTATTCTTTCCTTGGCAGAGCCAAAAGCCAAAATAAATCCATATTAGCAATTCTGATCACAGGCTTAACAGGAAAAGTTAGGATCTTTCTGTAACAGTTATAGTGGCTCTTCAAGGCTAGAGAGAGGAGATAGAGATACAGATTTATTTCTATGCCAGTAATGTGAATAAATAGAATGGACTAAATTCAAGGCTCAAACAGGTTAAATATGAAAATACCATTTAAATAATAAAACAGCTCTTGAAATTCTCCAGAATGGAATGTTCCCATGATTCTTAACCAAAAATACAGAAGTAATGAGGGTGACAATAATATGGTTTCCCACTTCTATCCTTCTGCAGTGATGACTTTCACATCACTGATAGTGATGCTAGTAAAAGAGTTGCATGACTGAAGCCTGCAATTACATCGTTTAAGCAGCGTTAACTTTTATAATATTTTCCTCCCATAATCTTTAATGGAATATAGATTATAGTTAACTCATGCAAATCTATGACCATCAATAGGTAGAGTCTGGCATATATATATCTATTTCAGTTATGCTTTAGACTGCATTGCATAGCCATATCTGCAGTCTTTTGTTACTTGTAACATCCTTGCTGTTATGTGACATCTTTCACACTATTCATATTCACATCTTGTACAATCTTAAATGCATCAGAGTCCTGTATATCTTCCACAGCCAACATGCAGCTTAGCCTTATTAAACTGATTTGCTGGGGTGTCTGATTCATGCATACAGAAAGCATTCTGTGAGCTCTCTGAAGATGGGGATTTCCAGTCCTCAGAGAATTTTGAATGCTTTCAATTCATTCAGATAATTCACTGGGATTATCTAAATATTCTGTACCTTTCAGACAAATCAGAACTTAAACTACTGAAAATAAAATAAACGCTGATTTAATTCAATAATTTCAATTTGGTTTAATAATGTCTACAGTGCACATGTAAACTATTTAAGAGTGAAGACATTGGACTACATTTTGACACTATCAAAATCAAAGAGTCTGAGACCATCACAACTTTGCTGTTTCCTTTTTCTTCAAAATCGAATTTCAAAAATTTTCAAAGAAATATTGAGTTGTGATAAGTGGTAAACATTTTCTGGTTATCCAACCAGTGCTCTTCCAGCCATCCCTAGTTAATATCCTCAGAAAGGAGCCAACAGAACAGGAAGACAGTGACTTGTTATGAGGTATAACATACTAAATGGGTTTATCACAAGCAGAAAAAAAAATTCCTGAGTACCATATTCTATTGATTTAAAGACTGATTGAAAGGTGATCTATCAATATGTTAGGGTCTGCAAATAGATATCTCTTGATGGTATCTTATTGGTCTGGTTTGCTTAAGCGCATTGCAGAGGAGCTGCTGCAGTTCAATTTTTAATTTTTTCTTTTAGATTTCGTGCTAAGCACTTGAAGTCATACAGTTTTCAAAAACTCAATAAGAGGGACCTCCTGAGGTTGCACTCATCCAAGCCCACTTCTCAAGCAGGATCACTTAGAGCAGGTGCCTAGGACCATGCACAGTTGAATTTTGAGTATCTCCACAGATGGAGACTCCACAGCCTCTCCGGAAAACCTGTTCCTGTGTTTGAGGACCTTCACAGTAAAAGCATTGTGTTAGTTGTGTTCAGATGGAATTCCATATTTTAATTTGTGCAGATTGCCTCTTGCCATAAGCAGTGCTGAAAAGGGCCTAGATCCCTCATCTTCAGTCTCTCCCATGAGGTATTTATACACTTTGGTAAGACCCCTTCAGCCTCCTCTTCTCCTGAGAGACAGACTCAGACATTCTTAATACAACACATGCTCTGGACCCATAGTCATCTTTGTGGGTTTTCACTGCTTCAACAACTGGTAAAACTGCACTTTTATTTTACACATAAGTGCTTCAGCAATCAGTTTTGACTGCATGAGTTACGTTCTAACTTAACTAATGTATCATAAGTGCTTTTTTTAATGACTTCTTGGAAGCAAATTACTAGTTAAAGCTAATCTGTGGGCAAAGCACTCTGCTGACTCATGTTACTTTAGTTTATTTAGGTGTCTAATAGGTCTGCAATTGTGAACATGGTACATGTAGAACATTTCAAGGATTTTCACTAGGGTCTTATTGACTTCAAACAACAATTACTCATCGATCAAGTGGAAGGCTTTGTGGTGGCATGTGTTGTTTGAAGGTGAGAACAATGCACATTATTCTATTCAAGGGGCTCTTCTTTCGTACTTTTTTTGTTTGTGTATTTGTTTGTTTTGCTTTCATTATTATTGCCCAGCATTATCCAAGAATCAGTAGATCCATTCCCTGAATGTGGGGTTTGTTTTTTTTCTTTTTAGTCTATTACCATGTAACATTCTTAAAAGTTAAGTAAACAGCAGACTAGGTCAATAACCTCAGTTTCTGAAGCTACCACGAGTAGCATCACATGTTACATTAGATTTGTGACTAACATATACATTGGTTAAGTCCTACCTAAACTGGCCAGAGAAATAGTGTTGGTGGCATCTTTCAAAAAAGAAATACATACAGAACAGTTTTCAGAAAAAAAGCCAAAACCTCTCCCTGAAGATGAACAATCTTCGGTAAACAACCAGACTGTATTTACATTATTCACCATTTTCACCCAAGCATTTTTTCATGTAAGATATACAAGATCTGACACTGGATAAATAACTGTGGGGAACAGAAACCCCATTTACAGTGAGATTTGGAGCCATTTTATGATCTCAGAAAAAGATAATTTTTGAACATGCCTTGCATAGGAAACTAGCATTACTGTTTCCATGGCTTGATACATATTCTTGCCTGTATTTCATTTAGGAAATAAACATGTGTTTCTTTACCACCCAAACTTTAATACATTTCAGGGGAGAATGGCTCTTTTTTTAGCTGTGACTCATTCTTTGCTAATTCAATCAAGATGGAGCTGACAAAATAATGAAGATTTTGGAGGTATTTTTACCATGTTTGTCACTCTACCAAATGACAGTGCAAAGTTCCCTTGTCTGAATTTTGATCAAATGCTTACCAGGAATGCTAAGCCTTTCAGAATCCCATAGTACCTGTTTCATGGCATGTGAGTTATTTGCTTTCATCTCTCCTTTACTGTATAAAAGAGGATCTGAGGCTGTAAAAACTTCAATCCAGAGATTCATGCAGCTGTACATAACAGATCCTTCCTCTCTCGTCATTGCAGCACAACATCAAACCTAACAAAATGTCTCAGAAAGCTACAGTATTTGCAATGAGGCTGTCACAGATCCCCTTCTCTGCTTTTGAAAGAAGTGGCTGAATGCCCAGCACCTGCCTCCATACTGACATTTTCTGAAACGCCAAGGTAAAAGAATCAACCTTTGTCAATATCATCTCAGTGATTTTTTAGAAACAATGAAATGAGAAGCCTCAGTCTCTATCCTTGGTTCTTGAATACAGGATTAAAATAAAGGACACATGATTTTATTGATTTAATGAGGGATGGAGGCTTCAGTGGAGCATTCCTTATGATTAGAGAACAAGCCTTGTTTGCAGGTCTCACAACCAGTTCTTCCTCATTTGCTTGGCTTTCCCTATTTCTTGAGAATTTGTTTATGTATTTGGCTGTTAAAATGAGCCACAGAGTTCACTCCTGTGCTGCATGAAGCATTCAAATGCCTGCAGTGATTTCAGTCTGTCTCTCTCAACAGGGAAAGCAAGAAAGACTGAAGGGATTGCAGCACAGTTCTGTAAACTAAAGAGATGAAGAAGAGCAGATAGGGAGAGAGAGAGGAAAAAAACTTTTAAAATGTTAGATGAAACACAGCAACAGCAACAGGAATAACACCTCCTACCTATGAAGTAGGCTGTGTGCAGAATGCATTAATCTTTGAGTATATTTTATCAGATAGGAATCCCTCCCCCCAGCTATGAACTGAGATGTAAGCTAAAGGGGTTCACTCATAGCATTTTGTGGTAGATTGATCCATGAACAGTGAATTAATCTCCTCCCTTATACCTTTGGGTTTTTCTTTTTTCTTTCAGTATTCATATGATACAAAATGACATTTTCATATGGTAATCTCTCCTCCTTGTAGCATTGCTCTTCAAGATTAGCCAGAGGGATGAAACACAAAGAATGGTGACTTCCCAGGAAAACAAAAAAAAAGCCAACAAAAGGCAAAACCAAACTGAAAACTAAAATTCATTCCTTATTGTTGATTTGGCTGTGTGATAGCAATAACAGAGTTACTGAGGCTTGGCATATGTAAATTTAACACAATAGATGTAGGTTTATGTCATAAACACCTACAGTAATAGTTCTATATACATAAATACATATAAATAAACCCAATATACAGCATTTACTTTGCCTAGAAGTTAAACTTTCTCCATTCCCTTTAGTGTTACTGATTCTGGACTTGAAAAGTTAAAAAGAGCCAGTGCCTGGGCATGCAGTTTCCAAACCCAGCACTTCCCCTCTCCCCATTTTGGTTTCCCCAAACTGAGCTACTGTCCCTCTGCCCATCTCTATTACTCTCAGTAGGCAAGTGGATCTGAAACCAGGGGGCAAAATAATTTCTTCACAATTATCTTAAGCCACACCAGATAACCCCTCTCTCAAGGGCAGATGCTAAAATATGCACAGAGTTCTGATGTCTAGACAGTTATGAAATATAGGTGTAGGGCTCTGCACATGCAGAAGAGAAATGCATCCCAAATGAAGTGCTTTTATTAAAGAAGTCTAATCACTGGGATAACTAATTACGTCAATACCACATAGTTAATTAAACCCATTATAGTTACTATTCCCATGGAGAGGAGGTCAGACAAAGCAGCCGTCCCCCTGACTCTCCTGTGCTAACAAAAGAGAGAGAAATTAAATATATTAAACAATGCTTCTCATTCAGGAGCTAGCAAGACACATTGAAAGGGCTTGAAACTAGGTTTGAAGTGGGGAAAGGATAAAACCAGGCTCAGTAGAGATAAGCCTGGGGTCAGCACACCAGTGTTTGAGGGACAGTGTGCTGGTAAGGTCCTACAGTCTGACCTCAGTGGAGGTAAGGGATGGAGGCACAGGCACTGCAAAGACACAAGGGATACTAATGTGTTAAGAATCAGAGAAGTCCCTGAGAATGGTCACGTAGAAGTTAGAGCTTCTTCCTCTAAAAAGGTACTGGAAGGAACAGCCCAACTGGAAGGCATCTACAGCAGGGCACACAGCACAGACAGCAAACAGGAACTGCAAGTAACTGCACACCAGGACAACTATGACATAGCTGCCATTGTGGAAACATGGTGAGTTGAATTGGACAACTGGAGCGCTGCAGTGGATGATTAAACTTTTAGAAGTGTAGGCAAGGAAAGGGAGATGATGGAGTAGCCTTGTATGCAGGGAGAGTTTTGAATGTCTAGAGCTTAACGATGGTGACAATAGGGTAAGTGTCCATGGGTAAAGAGTCAGGAGGAAGACCAACAAGGCAGATATCCTGGCAGGAGTCTGTTACAGACCACCCAGCCCAGATGAAGAGATAGATGAAATATTCTGAGTAGCTGGGAGGAGTCTCACATTTGCTAGCTCATGATCCTGTGGGGGATATCAACTGACTGGATGTCCTTTGCACACACAACACAGTGGAGAGGATACAGTCTAGGAGGTTCCTGAAGCGTGGAAGTAACCTTCTCACACAGCTGATGAGGGAGCCAACTAGGCATGGCCTCCCACTGACCTGCTGTTTTTTATAGAGAAGGACTGGTGAGTGATGTGATGGATGTTTGGTGGCGACCTTGGACAAAATGACCAAAGTTTTTGTTATTGCAGAAATAAGAAGAGTATCAGCAGAACTGCTGCCCCAGATCTCTGAAGAGCAGACTTTGGCCTGTCTAGGAGACTGGTTGAGAGAGTCCCTTGGGAGGGAGTCCTCAGGCAAAGTAGTCTAGGAATAGTGGATATTTTTCAAGAAAGGAATCCAAAAGACATGTCCTCAAGGCACAAAGACAACCTGAGGGAGAAGAATGACCTGGCTGTAAAGAGAGCTTTGGCTGGAACTTATGGGGAAAAAAAAGAGTTTATGACCTTTGGAAGAAGGGGCAAGCAACTCAGGAGGACTGCAAGGATGTTATGAAGTTATTCAGAGAGAAAATTAAAAAGACCAAAGCCCAACTAGAACTTAATCATGCTACTGTAATAAAAAATCAACTACACCCTCAGAAAGTTTGTAGATGTCACTAAATTGAGCAGGAGTGTTGACCCTCTGGAGGATAGGAAGGCTCTACAGAAGGACCTGGACAGGTTGTATTGATGATCTAAACCCAACTGTATGAGGTGCAATAACATCAAGTGCTGAGTTCTGCACTTGGGTCACACCCCATGCAATAATGCAAGTTTGGAGTGGCTGGAAAACTGCCCACTGGGTGAGCCCACACCTTCAATCCTGTGTTCAGTTTTGGACCCCTCACTAAAAGGAAGGCATTGAGAGTGTCAAACAAGGGCAGCAAGGATGGAGCACAAGTCTTATGAAGAGCTGGGGTTATTTAGCCTAGTAAAAAGAACACTCAGGGCAGATCTTGTCACTCTCTACAGCTACCTGAAAGGAGATTGTAGCCAGGTGGAGTCAGTCTCTTCTCCCAAATAACATAAGAAAGGACAAGAGGAAAAGACTTCAAGCTGTGCCAGGTGAGGTTCAGGTTGGATATTAGGTAAAATTTCTTCACAGAAAGGATTGATAAGCATTGGAATAGGATCCCAAGGGAAGTAGTTGAGTCCCCATCCCTGGAGTTACTGAAAAGACACAGAGATGTGGTCCTTACAGATACAGTTTAATAGGGGACTTGGAGTGCTGGGTTAACAGTTGGACTCAATGACCTTAGAGGTCTTTTTCAATCTAGACAATTCTATGATTCTATGAAGAATGAAAAGGTTTAACAACTGCAGAGTCACTGAACAAAGAAACTCCACAGAAGTAATTTGTGTCATACATTTGTATGGGACTTCTTCAGATGGAATGTACTTTAGTTCCATTAGATTTGTGCTAACAAAACAGATGAGGGGAAAATACACCTCTGGCAGAATTGTTCCAGACTTTTTTCCAATGACATTTAAATACATTTCTTCAACAGTGGATATATTTCATAAGTAACCAGAAAAACACAACATAGTATTGGAAGATAATGAAGTTAGCACCTCCACTCAGTCAGATCTCATCTCATCCCTCCCACCTACAGGTTAAATAGATAAAGATTACATCACTGGATGTCCAGAACTGCTAGTAAGTAAAGAGTTTTTATTTCTGTTCCCACTCATTCCTCAGAAAATTTTTCATAGATTGCTATCACCTATCTTATAATGACAGTAATTATGCTCTGAATCCAGGTACTAGAGTTAAAAGGAGCTCTTGAATAAGAACTTTCAATTTCTTTTTATTATTCAGTGAACACCTAAAGCAATAATACCAAGAGGCACCAAGAGATATAACCAACTCCAACAATACAATAAAGATCCTGCAATTTTTTTGAAGAAAAACTATGAGTTCACAAGTCTCAGCACACAGAGAAACCTTCACAAAGTTTGAGAGGTGTTTTCACCAAAAAATAGACATTCCAATCATCAGTGTTTGTGATAATTGTCTAAGTGAAAGTTTTTCAGCTTTTGATCCATGGATTCTTAGGGATCAACATCATACTTCAAAGAGGTCCATGAGTGGTGCCCAAGAAGTATATTTTCACATATGCCATGTAGCAACCTATATACAAGAAACTTCTGTAGTCCTCACCTCCCTGGAGATTTTAGAAATCCACAAGTCAAAAAAAGCTAGTCTAATCCCACCTTGGAGAGAAAGAAGGAAGGATGAGAAAGGGAGGCAAGATGGGAGGGAGGAAGGAAGGAATTAGGGAAGAAAAACTGAGGAACAGTAAGCACTTAAAACTTTAAATTTTGCCAGAAAAAAAAAAATAGAAGTGCAATTTTGCTGCAAAATCATTTACCTATCTGAGGCAATTCACAGCTCCCCAATAATGACCCACCATCCCTTAAAAACAGTCAGACATGATAATGGTATTAATAATTGTATTATATTATTGGCTTACATAGTGCTAGAAATTGTATTTCTATACAGATGCAAAAAATAAGGCCACTTCTCCTGAAAAGCTTAATATCCAAATAGATAATAAAATCAATGAATAAAAGAAATTAAATATTATTAGTCCTATTTTCAAACAGACAAATGAGACACAACAATCATAGATATGCTATTATTGTACATTACAATGCACAATAAAAATTCCAGACTTGTTCCAGATGATCTGCTTTGCCCAGAAAGCCCACAAAGCACAGCTCCCTGAAGAGATAGCCACTCACCTCAGAAATGATACTACTTCATCATTATGACACAGCACCCAAGTCAGGATGAGTGCAGATGTACCACATGTGACAATCTCAGTGTCACACAGAAAACTTGTGGCAGGCACAGTTATGCATGAGCTGGGAACATGCTGGCAGGAAGGCTAGCCTGTCTCATGATGTTTCCCCAGGAAAGCAGAGAGGGAGTGCATTGTGTCAGTGGGGCACAAGATGCCATGGGCATTTGCTCACTAGCCAGTATTTAAGCTTTTATCAGGGTGTTTAGTTGGTTGTGTTTGCTGAGTCAGCCTCAGTCATGAGGTTCATCCTGAGACCAACCCAAGTCATGATTCATTAGGGACTGGTCACACTTCCAAAATTAGAAAGAGCCCCAAAAGGAAAAATGATCCTGTTTATCTTTGTGGATACCACTCTATATGCCCAAAAATAGTGTGATTTTTGTGAGAGATGATGTTGCTTCTCATTGTCTACACAACCAAGTCTCAGTGAGAGCTCTTCACAGCACTACTGTTATGCTGTAATAGGGAAGACATGGAGAAAACATGAGTTCAAAAACTATTCTGACATCTCTGAAACATTCTGACAATACCTTACCTTTGACAAAACCTTTGATAATACCTCTCCTCTACCTTAGCACACTACTGCACTCTACCATACCACTCTAGCAAGTGACCACATCAAATACCAAGTCTGCTAGGGAAAGTGAAGACCAGGACCCACAGTCAAGTAGCTGCTGCAGTGAGAATAACCAGAACATGAAGAGCCCTGAAGTGCACTGGAGTGAATAACCTGTTCATTCATGTGGCTGGAACCTCCTTTCCCCGCTGTTTCCCCACTGAACTTAGCTTAAACCAATCCAAGTCTCAAGCTGTCTCTATAGCAGGAAATACTTTTCAAAACTCAGATTCTTTGAGCTCATTCCCCATTCCAAGTGGTGAAAACACTCCCTGGCATGCTTTTGGCTCAGATCACCCAAAACTCTCCTATCAATTCCCAAGTGTGAACCAGAAATTAACTTGGAAGCTTTTCCAGCTGCATAGTTAGACATACCCAAATTGTTTCCTTCTTTGTAAATCAGCAAAATTAAATCATATGGGGACAGTCAGACCATGGCAACAGGACACAAGTCAAATAAATGGTAATGGTACCATTTATTTAACTGTACAGAAGTAATTTGATTTGGATATGACCATTGGTCCCTGGACAATCAGACATCATGTCTTGCTACTTTACTAATACAGCACTTAAATTCCCAAACTTCTTCTATTAATACTTGAAAATAAACCATTTCTAAACTGTCAAAATATTTCCAAGATATCAGAACAGTTTTTGAACTCATATTTCTTCCAATTTCTTCATGTTTTTGCTTAAGGTTTGCTGCCATAAATTCATACCTGTCAGCAAGAAAACTGTGTGATCAAGGAAATAATATACAAGTCCTGTATGGTTTGCTTGAGTTTTTAATTGGCAGACAATCAGAACAGGCATTTAAGAAATAAGCTCTTCACTGAAGTGAATGGGTTACCTTTAAGGTTCAAGATGTTGTTTTTATTCTTCTATGAAGTCTAATCATATACTGTCAGGAAAAAAAAAGACTCTCTGAATGATATTTTTACTGTTGTCACGTAACAGTTTTTTAATCCCAAATAGGACAGCTGTACTTGTCAAATGTTTTCACTGATACAAGTGTTCAGCTCCAATTCAAATCAAAGGCAGACCTGTGTGCTCCCCCTGTCAGAGTGCTAAGACCAATTAGAGAAAGCTCCAGACACCTACCAGAATAAGAGCTCATTCTGGAATTAGTGGCAGCTACTCATCTTTTTAAAATGCTCTTTTGACAACACAAGTATACTAAAATTGAGAATTCTGAAATAAAGACCCTTATTGTAAAATTGTGGAGCATCAGAGAGTAGCTTTTGCTAAAAAAAACTGATCCCACTGTGTACACTTACAATGCTGAGTATCTTCTTCTAGCTTCCTGCCTTGAGGCACCAAGCAAAAGCCTGCCAAATCTGTCTTTCTGGAAAAAACTGACCATCTGACTCATTTGCCCCAGAAGGACTTTACTTGTCACAGAGAAAACTTTCAGCATATGAAGCAAGAAGGCACTAGCATTGAATCCTGTCTGCCTGCTGCAGAAGCTAGTAGAGTGAAATTATATACGTACATACATACATACATATATATATTTATATAAAGGCTATGTTAGTTATTGTAGGTCCTGGAATTTTTGCTGTTTAGGAATGATGACTCTCCCCTCCACTTCATCATCCTTCAAGAGTAAAAGGAGATTAAATGGTGTTATTCCCTCTGGAATGCTCACTTATACATGTCAAGGATCAGTGGATCAGTTCTCCTCATTTGCAGGGAATTATTTATGTGAAAAAAACACTACTAACTTTCTAAGCAGTTGACTGAAATCATTGTCATCATCACTGAGCATAAAAATAGCCTGCAAATCCAGCTATTCCTATAGCTCCTTCCAGTTAACAAGACAGAAGAATGCATGCAGAGTAGAAGGTATCCTCACACCTTGCTATAATGAAACACTAAAGGGGATCCATCTGTAGCAGCAGCACAAAGAGCCAAGCCTTCTTCCTTCAGCTGTGTGGGTTTTATTCAGACTGCATTTTCTCACTGCTGGAAACACTGCTGAGGAAGCCCAAATGCTACAAGTACAAAACAAACTGACATTCCTAAAGGTGGACTAGGAGACAACCTGTCCAGAATCTTCCATGTGCACCATCCTTCCTCCTTCAGATACAGATGATAGCTCTGACAGCTTAAGTGGTGAATGGGCTGGATCTTGGCAGCTGAAGATGAGGGGCTCAGACAGGAGGAGAAATCACTGAGACTGATCAAGTCCTGTGATGCTGTCTTTACCCTGGGAATAGGCAAAATAATAAAATGCAGCTAAACACACCATCTGTGGCTTTAAAATTCATTCAAAGTAGTCATTCAATTTTCCAAGAGCTTGATGGTCAATCTGACTTGCACATAGGCAGGAGCATAACCATACTGCTGCAATGCTATCATGAAAGGTTAAATTGGAAACAAGATGTTCCCAGTTGTAATCAGCCAATAAATCCTGCAGCATTATAGAAAAAAAAATGAGAAAAAGAAACAAACAAAAAAATCAGCTTGCCTATTCCCATCTTTGTTACATTTATCAAGGTAGTTAAGGTGCATTTTCATATGATAAAACTACCAGATGTTTCTAATTAACATTCTTACTGAAAGTATGATTCAATCCATCCTGAAAACAATGTTGTCTTAAGTTGATACAGCAATAAATATCAACCTATTGGTAAACCAAAATATTACAGGGGTGGAAATGAGCATTGAAGCTGTTGCTTTTGCTGCATCTCAAACACAACCAGCTCTATCTGTGTCATTTCTTTAAAAGGTCTATGTAGTTGATACACCAGCTGCAATGCCATAAACATCTGTAAGTAACCTATTTTAGCTCTTTGCTGCCTTATTATTGCAAGGTTTTCATAGTTACCTTCCACATCTTCATCTTCCACATTTGTCATTTATTTGCAAATTACTGTACTATGTCCTCCTCAGTTCTCAAAAAATTCTTAATAGATTGAAAGAAGCCAATTTATCAAAACCTCCTCACAGTCACATTTTGTAGCCCTCTGATCATGGTGTTTGTCCTCTTCCAGGCTCTCTGGCTAGTCCATACCTTTCTTAAAGTTCTGGTGTGGAAACTGTGCTCTATTTGAAGCCTCACCAGCATTAAGGAGGATCATTTCATACCTGCTGCACACCACAGACCTGTTTAATGAGAAAAATGCAAGGATTGCCTTGGTTGGTAACAGCAGGGCACGTAGGCTCATATTCAGATATGATACTCCTCATAGCCTTTCATAGGCCATTATTATGCCCAGCCAGTTATTCCCACTTTATATTTGGGCAGCTGATTATTCCTAACCAGGACTTTCCCCTTCTGGGGAAAACAGAATCCATTTCTTTCTAGAGAGAGCATCAGTGTCAAAGTCTGTCAGTTTGCCATCATTTGTCCACAGGGAATGGGCACAGAGAGCAGAAGAAAATCAGGTGGAGTCAAGTATAAGGTTTACACTGCTCTTTGTGAAATTTTCATTGGGATCTACTGCCAATATAATCAAAAATGACAAGCCATAAACTACCACAGACATGTATCAGGGATTAGACAGGCACATAAGGGGGTAGGCCTAAAAGTCTAAATAAAAATGCAAACTTGTTCATCAAAATTTAAGAAACCTACTCTTTCCACATTTCAAGAATTAACCAGGGACTATTTATGGATCATTTATAAAATATTTGCCTTGGTTAATTGACTTGTATTGGGGATCACATGCACAACTTGAAGTCAAGGTAATGGTTCCTTTACATGAACTTCATTTGCTAATGATTTGCCATAGAAAAGTTAAAATATACCTATTAAACAAAAAAACATTTACTGAAAGATGTTTCATAAATATAGTTGTCTAATAATATTTTCAAATGTATCCATACCACAAATAAAAAAACCAGGAAGAAAACTGTGTGTTACTTTTAAAAGGTCAAACAATATCAGATCAGCTAATTAGAAACAAACTATGATAATTTCTCTCAAGAAGTGCAAGAGCTAAGAGTTCTAAGCCACAAACCCATTTATTCTATATCTCATTCTCTAAGATTGGACCTAGGATGATCTGGCTAAACCTCCACTGGTCAGTCATGGGATAGCTTGCTCACAAAAATTTCTTCTTCACCATCACAGTGACACAGTAGTATTGCTCCCACTGGCTGAAAGGACTTTCACAGACATTGTAACAAGTTGTTTTCATTTTTCTTTATGTCACTGAGAAAAAGCTCATTAAACATAACAATGTCTAAGGCTTTTCTGAAACCTACTGAACTTTTGGCTTTTCCTAATGTCTCAACTTTGGAATCACCAAGGTGTGGGCACCACACTGAGCATAATTTTTTCCAGGCAATTGCCACAGATTTGTGTGGAAATAACTGCATGAAGAAGTGATCAGTTAGGTCACTAATAGACTGGTTGCACCTGCAAAAACCCAATCTGTTTTCATAACCATGGTAACCACATATTCATGGAATCACTTTATTTTTTTACCAAAGTTTTTACATCTGTTTTGTGTGGGGAAGCCCTCCATATGTAGTGATACATCTAACCAGACTGGCAAACACGAGATTATTTGAAAACTGCACTATCCATAATGAGTTAGACATTACCACTCAAAGGCAATGGAGACCAAGATTTATAAATCCCACCCAAAAACTTATCAAACATTTCTGTATGCAAGCAAACTTAGTAAAAGGTGCCAAAGCAGAAATGCACAAAACCAAGGTCCCCTGTTTAAAGGGGTGGTGCTGCAGCTGTGGAAACTTTCTTACACTCCATGCCAATTTGTCTCATCTCCAAGCTCCTTGGTGTGCTTTGCACAAATTGCTAAGTACTACCTGTAATTGTCTGGTTTCAAAATGCAGTCTCCTGTAACCCAAACTAAGACGTGACTGTTGTACCCACCATCCCAAAATATACAGAAATAAAATATTTGCAATTAGTTCAGGAATTTTTATAAGTTTGATTGGTTAAGACTTCCAAGTTTTAAATAAATTGTTTAAAAATATTTATCTGTGTAAAAGCAAATCTTGTTGTCCCAAGGCATATGCCTGTTATATTTATTTCACTTGGTTAATACACATACAGTGGTCTAGAGACTTCTGGAGCATAATGATAGAATGTTCAGTAGAAGAAACACTTTATGTCTATGCAATTTCAAAGGACTCTTTTAACCTACTAATTGTAAGGCATTTCACAAGTACATGCTAAACTTCACAACTCTCCTAGCAAGAAGAAGCTCAAAGAAAGAAGAAAATCAATTCATGCAAGAAACATTGATGGACAATTCCTTCTGAAGACGGTCGGTGTCTGAAATGAGTGATGGCAATTGCTGGTGCTGGTAGCTCAGTGCTCTCATAATGAGGAAATTCAGAGATGTTGCTTCTGGAAAGGAAATGACTGAGCTCTTGTCAAAAGTGTGCATCCAAGCTTTGCACATACAAAAGAACTGCAAGAGGGACAGCTGCCACTAGACTGGGAAAGAAATCCTTGCAAGAAGAGGCTTCAGCAAGCATTTTCCCTATGTTTTCCCAAAATTTGTTGCTATACTGTATAGTCACTGGTAGTAGCCAGCCCTATGCCTGTTACTGAAGAGGTCTTTGTAGATCTGTTTCCATATTAGAAAATAAAATGTTAATTATGCTTTCACTTTATTGGTTCTTTAAACACTCATTTAAAACTTCAAGTTAAAACCCATTTTGAAGTAATTAGAATCAGAACTTCTTTACAAAAAAAGGCATTCTAGAAAATGAATGTCCAACATGTATGTGCAACAGATGGAATTAAAAATTATTGCTTGCTATTCAGGTGCACCTTCTTTGGCTATTCCATATAATTGCTTTTAGAATGCTTTAGAATTCTAAAAATCTGACGTAAGTAACTTCTCTGTTATTTATTTAGCTAAAAAAGACAAATGTCTTGACATTTTTCCTTTTAAGAGTTTTATAAAGTACATATTCCTATGAGAAAAAAAAGTAACATAATTCAATAAAT
Organism: Muscicapa striata striata; assembly: GCA_030060385.1. Taxonomy (NCBI): domain Eukaryota; kingdom Metazoa; phylum Chordata; class Aves; order Passeriformes; family Muscicapidae; genus Muscicapa; species Muscicapa striata. The sequence goes on along the minus strand of JAREIS010000010.1, from coordinate 2,488,415 downwards.
CACTTCTTATTTATAAATAGAACCGTATGTATGGTCACCCTTTAAAATTTGCCAGCTGCCTTAGATAACTAACTTAATCACAGTATTTATAAATTGTAAATAGTCCCTGTAGTAAGTTTGGAGCTATTTAAGAAACACTGCAACTAGGCAGAGATCCAAAACATACTGAATTATGTGGGATCCTTTCAATGAATTTTGGAGTTTGCATTGGGCCCTTATTGAATTAGCTCTTTTCCCAAGACAAAGTTTGCAAGTTTCAAACATGGCTCCAAAAGCATCTTTCCCTCTTTTCGGTGCCTGTATTTAAAACCTGATCTCTACTGAAAATCATTGAGTGCAGTATATAAAAATCTGTGGATATTTCAGTGCATTAATTAGTCAAGCTTCCTGAAGGCTTGTGAATGGACAGGACAAGACACCTGGTAACAGCAGATACTGCTCCAGGTGTACATGCAGATAGTGCAGTAGCTTTCCATTTCTGAAGGTGTTCCCAACAAATGTTATAGCAAGATTCTGGTGTGATAGCATGTTCTGATAGGCAATTCCAGTGGGAGCCAGGCTCTGCAGCTTTGTGTCACAGTCAGCCAATTTATTACTTAATACACAGAAGGAAAGTGAAAGGCAGCAAAGCAAACTGTGTATTTACTATTTCTCATTTTCAGGGCCAGAGAAGAGGAAGACACAGGCAGTAGCACTTGATGACAAAGGGTAATATTCTGGCCCTGGATATTCTGGAAAAAACCTACTCTGCTCACAGCTCACTGCAAAGTGAACTGTTGCAGTTCCCACAAAGTATATTTAATTTGGTCATGCAGCCCGCTGACCTTGCTACCAGTGAGAAAAACAACAGTGCTGTCAGTCATGCTTCAGGCAAGTAAAACAACTAACACATTCCCTGTTCCTCAATATGTCCCAGTATGGGCACACATACACATACCCTCACACACCTCAGCATAGCCTGAACCAATACCATTAAAAGTTCACAAGTCAGTATGCAGTAAATATGGGTATGTAAATATATTTATACATATGCATGCATGTGCACATAAAATTTTTGGGATAGTTAACTGTGCTACTGTAAAGATGGAAATACATATTCATTCCCCCTTTTCACCATTTACACACAAAAAATGCTTTTAAAGAACAAAAATCTGAAAAAGTAAATAGTGTTTATTTTAATTACCATGTCCCTTCTGACAATCAGATTGTCTCAGCTTTTGCCCGTTCTTTTAAGTATCTGGACTAAAATTTAAAAAAATTTAAAAAACAAAAAACAAAAAAAAATTATAAATATTGGGTTTATTTGACCAGAAAAATAAAATAGGAAAGTTTGCTCAAAACATAAAAATCAAACAGTGAAATAGATATTTAAGTTTAACCTTCTATTTAACCCTTTGCAGACTATTAATCTATTGATTGTTTATGGGAACCATTTGACAGAGGGAAATCAATAGTGAGACTTTGCAGGGCTATTTACTGGCTAAGCTGCAGCTGCAAGGGACACATGAGAAATCAACATGGAGGAAATTCCCCACTGTCCCTTCTCACCAACAGGTGATCTCATGGCTCTAGAAACCTCCACCTTCTATAGAAGTCATGGAGAGAACAAACTTGGCTTCACCTGTGCACACCACCCAGAAACGACCTGCATGGACCATACTTGAAACCACAGTCAATCTCTCCTGGGCATAGGAAACACAAGCAACACCTGAGATTTCAGCAATTGCAGCAGACCAAGAGGAGGGCAGTCAAATTCTGATCTTTGCTAGGTTTCTGTGCCAAATCCAACTTTATTTTGTGAGGCTGGGTATGTGTTCATTATTTTTATTATCAGATTCCCCACAAATCATCAAATACCTGAATTTGGGGCTTCATATATTGTCTGATCCTCTTATTTGACCTTAGTCAACTTCATTTTTCTCTTTCTCCTAATCCCAGATAAGAGATTATCATATTCCCTAAGACTCTCAAGTATCTCCGAGTCAGAGAAAACACAGATTTCACTACAACAGTCCTGAAACCTAGGACTTGTGAAGTTTTATATGAATTCAAAGTTTGCTCCACGGACAAATCCCAAATAGCACTGAAGCTGGAAATGGCTTCTGCTGGGAAAACGTGGGAAAACACTCATGCTGACATGCTTCGCATACTTCATCCTCAGGCATACCAGTTTCACACAATTTTAATTCATGGTCACCTAGGGAAGGGGAACAAATTGGGATTTACTGCTGGCTGTGGACTGTGCTTAATTTTTTTGCATTGGTGGTGGTGGCCAGACATTTAGTTTAGTAAGTTATCAGGTCTCTGTGCTTCCTGACCCCAAGAAAAACCTCAATTAAGGAAAACTATTGGGTTTTTTTGTGTTGCCAGTCAATCAGAACCAGACTCCAAGACACAGGTAGGAGCAGTTGCCTATGCCCAGCTCCTTCCTAACAATCTGCTCTTTGAAGAGGCCTCCTAAGCTTTATGGATCTCATATTCCAGATGAGAGCGTTTAGATCCTTCAAATGGCTGCTTAACGATGAAAAAGGATGCAGGCTGAAAACAAACCCCTCTGTTGTTCTAAAACACACAACTTCCATTGCTTGACAAATGCTGACACAACATCTGAGAAAGAGGGCAGCACAATAAGGCAAGCACAAAGCTGGATTTAGGGAAAGCAGTATACTTTGTGTCAGATTAGGTACCTGATGGCACATCTCATGTTGTGTAGCTGGTCAAGCTGTTTCAGATGGCTTACACAACTGATATAAAGCTATTTATTTATATTTGTATCAATGGGTAATTCATGGTATGTGTCTTGAATAATTTAAGAGGTCTTTAATATTCTTTAGGAGGCATTTTATTTGCCTCCTATAATGGTGTGTAGACATATTAATCATTCAGAATAAGATGAGGATAAATTCTAAAAATTTCTTATCTCCCACAACTTCAAAGTAACACTCTGTTGAAGAAATAAAGATATATGAATGCCAAAAAAATGCTTTCCCCTTAAAATATTCCTTTCCAGTATGACTTCTATGTCATTTGTACTCAGCACACAAGACTGGAAACATTTTGGACTCCTTTCAACTCTGCTGAGGCCAATCCAGATGTTCAACGCAATATTTTTATTTTTAACTTTCTATTCACTCAACACTAGGCATTGCCAAAATCTGCCTCTCTCCTTGTGCAATCTTTTTCATTAGTACAGAGAAATATGTAAAATGTTTTCAGTTGAAACATGCAGAAAGAAATGATAGCCAGTTTATGTGAGAATAACTGATGAAACTATTTATTCAATATTGCCAGCAAGGCACCAAGAGTAATTACACCCAGTTGTCTTCCATTCCTCTTTGCAAAGATGACATTTTCTCATTCCTCATGCTTTTGTCATAGTCATTAGCAGTAAAAGAGACTAAGCTCCTATTCTTTCCAAATTGAAAAAAAAAAAATAAAAAAGCAACTTTGAGTGAGGATTTAGTAATCTGGAGTGAAGTCTAATTGATGGCTTCTAGAGTGAACAAAATATCTATTAAGGAGTTTCCAATTCAAATAGATATTCTACCTCAAATCACTTCATTTCTTTCCCTAGATACCATTCTAAACATGAGGGAGAAATAAAGGAACAGGGGAGTAGAAGAGGGAAAGAAGTATTTTGATTACTACAATGTATTTAAATATAAGGAGTTGCAAGAAATAGCACCAGTTGAAACCAAAGGACTTGAACCATGCCACTCCAGCACACAGACAGAAGCCTGAAAAATAAAAGAGAAGGTAACTTTATTTTCTGAGAAAAAATATTTCAAGAAAGTAAAAACAAGGACACACTATAATGGGGAATGTTTTTAAAACCTTCTTTCAAATCTTCTTGACAAATGAAGTTTTGTTTTGTTTGGTTAAAAGCAGTGTAGCTTACACCTTTGGAATTCAAATTTACATTCTAAAAAAAGTGTGCTTATAAACTTGAATAACCACACTGCACAGTCCCAAACACTGCACCCCTGAATCTAAAAGCTGCTACTGCCAAGAAATCTATTTTGCCCAGATCTCTCCATCTGCAATCAATTACTTTCTTTATTAGAACAAAATTCCCAGTCTTTTACAGTTTACTCACAATTATTAAACTGTATTGCTGCTCTCCAAAAATTGTGATTTTTTTAACCATCTTTCCAGTTCCATATCAAATGCATTCTCTCTAATTATGCCTTTTCCATCAATTTGCAAAGCTTTGCAAGACGAAGCTGGATTCTGAGAATGAAGCTGAACTTCCTTCATTTCACTGAACATCCTCAACAAAGGGAGCTGCAGACCAAGGTAACTCCTCATTTATACCTGTACAGCCCTGTTGGCTTCAAATTACCCTTTCTGATATCCACATATAACTCAAATTCCAGTGCCTTATTATTGGTGACTTTGATTGGAATGTATTTGACTGTTGACAATGCACAATGCACATGAAGAAATTAATTTCCTCTTTCTCCCTCACATCACACTAAAGGACAAGGTTTGTCATATAAAAAAAGCTGCCACTTTCCAGACCAATTTTCATACTTTACATGCAATTTAAAGAGCTACCTGATGTGACTTATGATTTTGTCTGCCCTATTGAAAGTAAAAAATAATACTGTTTTCCCTACCACAATCCTACTTCATCTGGAAAGCCCTAAGGGGTCCTGGAAAAAGTTGGCTTTACTTAGTCAAATCAAATGGAGAATAGAGATTGAGCTGGTCGTTGCTAACTTTATTTCCTCCAGATTCAGTCCAAGTGCTTCAGAGTAATAGAAGGTTTTTACAGTATCAGAGCATAATACAGTGCCTTTTGAAACCCATACAGAGAATAGAAAAGGAAGAAAATTCTGATAACCTTCAAATAACTCCCTTCACATCACTAAGAATTTTTTTCAGTCTTAGACTTCATCATGAGAACTTACAAATGCCTCTCTATGTGAAGTTCCAGCTGAAGAGATTGAACATCTGAAAGCTTAATTTTTTGGTAGACATGTTGATGGCAGAAAGCCTGCTGGTACCCAGAAATGATTTAATCAATTTTCAGACAACAAAGTAAAACAGACCCAAAAAATCACCCTGAAGAGATACTAGAACTTGTAGCCAAAATAACACATCAGACAAGAATCAGTGGGAAGTGACATGAGCTATACTGGTCTAAAATTTCCTTCAGACTATGACAAATCCCTGAATGCTGGGCATATAAAATCAACGAATTAACGCTGGCAAAAGAAAATAAGGAATTGGGTCCTACACATAGGAAGGCTCTGGCATTTTTACAACATTTACTATTAATCCTGTAGTATGTCTGATTCCAAGTGACAGCGTGTGGCATTATCATAAATGCCAGTTGCATTATTGTTGCCACTTTCACCCCCTAATCTTAGGGAAAGCAGAGCTGTTAAGATGTTGGAAAAGTGATGGAATATTTTATCCTGATGTTAGGGACATATGATCACTTGTAGAACTCTGCTATCATGAAGGGGAAAAGAAGTGCTAAAGCTTCTGAGCTGCTCGCATATGATTTAGCAAATTACCAGGTTGACAGGTATGAGTGGCAGAATGGGGAAGATGAGCTGTTGGGTAAATTATTTGTGGTGCACCTGCTTCACTGGAGGTGGGGTGTGTGTGCACACGTGGTGATGGGAGACTTGGAGGTGCCTAAGAGATTACACAATGTTGTGATGGAATATCAAAGATTTATCTGCATGTGCTGAGTTATATGAATCATTTTAGAAACTCCTTATAAAACCTGACTACCATGTTATCTTGGACTTTACACACACACACACAAATAAATATATATATATATATATATATATATATATATATATATATATATATATATATATATATATATATATATATGCGCCCCTCTGGTTTAGAAAAAAACTTTTTGAAGAATCTCCAAGACACTGAAAACATTATTGATTTTCCTTCAGTTATCCTCTTTATCTCCAAGAAATAAAAAAATTAATAATATCTCTGTAAAAATTATACAGAGAGGGAAACAATTGTGGCTAGTAGAACAGTGTGACAAACATCAGAAATGGACCAAGATGTCTGAGAGTGCTGATGAAACCTTTTAGCCAGACCAGCCTCATTGAGGTTAGAACACACCAAACTGGTGACACTTCCACAATTATACCCAATGCCATTGTTCATGGCAGCATTGCAGCTCCTAGCTGTTTTCTGGAACCAGCATTAAGGATAACATACTCATCACTCCTCACAGATTAAATGGGAAAAAAATGATGTGAATAAAAGACCAGCAATCTTTTTTTTCTTTTACTCAGAAAGGCCTTTTCTCATTTTCATGTGCTTATGTTCCAGGTAAAAGAGCTTTAACATTAAAAGCATAATGCCAGTAGCACACAATCTTTAGAGAGAATAACATTAGTCACTTCCAGGACTTTCAAACTTTGGTTGATCTTAAAACTAATTTAAGCAAATATAGGACTTGTAAATCTAGTAAGAATATGCTCTTGACTGAGACTCTTTGGGATATCACAGACATTGGTTGTAAATTAACATTTTTTACATTCACCAAACATCCTGTTAAGGCTTCTTAAGATTAGGCAGTTCATGTTACAATCAACTTTGTTAAAAAAAAAAAAAAAATCTTTGTTTGAACACCAACCTTTGCCCTGAGGCACATCTGCTGAGGAAGAGACAAAAACAGGTTACATCATCTTGTTAGTTTAAGATGAGGCCCTCAAAATATATATTGAAAACAGAATCTTAAGAAATCACATATTTTATTTTTATTATTCCAGGAATACTGAGTTGGCAAGCTTGTCCTTGAACTTACAGTGCCAAAATTAATATAATTATGCACAAAAGTCTTGTATTATACAAAATACAGTTTATATTTTCAAAACATTAATACTTGGCAGAAGGTCTTTCACCATGGAAGAATTTCAGCTTGCCTAACAAACAACTAAACTTACTGAATAACCCCACAAAAATAATAGGAATGGTTCCTGTCTGAAGTATTTAGTAAGTGAACATGAAAAAAAAAAAAAAAAAGAAAAGGTTGCTCTCCCTCTTTCACCCAAGAAGAAACAGAATTGGAAAGGCAGACCCAGCTCTCTGGGGCACTTTAGTAATGGGTCCACTGCTAGCACATTGTTGAATGCTTGTGTTCAGATAAATGTCTCAGCACCTTGCAGAAGTGGTGCCCTGATCCACATCCGTGCTCTCTCTCCTGCCCTCCCAGCTCGAAGCAGCCAGGCACAGCTCTCCTGACAGGGAAGGTGTCCTGGAGGCTGTAGGGCACCTTTGGCCAACACTCTCACACCTTCCCTGGTGATCAGGAGCTGCTGGTCAGCAAGGTCTGATGCAACCCACCTCTGTTGAAAGTGGGATTTCACCCCTTGCTAGCCACTGCAAGGGACACAAAAGTGCATCTCCCCACTTTTGCCCTTCTGAATCCTCTTCCTTGCTCCTCCAGCTGGAAGTGCATGGATGGGCTGCTTCATCTGTCACCTGAGCTTGGGAAGTGTGAGCCTAAGGAAATCAGTGAGCAAGATGAAAGGGAGAGCATGGTCACTCATCTTGAAAGAACTCATTTCCCTTCCCAAATGCATCTTCCTCAGTTCATCCATCTTCCTGCCACCTCCCATTTTGAAGTGAGGTGCCTTTGCTTCCTTTTTCTTTCCCCCTATCACAGTCAAATTGTCTGGCTCTTTCATTCACCCTCTTCAAGCATAACATAGTGCTATGGACAGGCAATATTTCTTCAAGGGTGTAAAGCACACTTCATTGTGCTTCAGGGATAAAAACATGCCTGCCAGTGCACCTCCAGAGAGGAGGGACACTTGCCTCTTGTATAGATTTTAGCTTTGGAGGAAGCTTACAGGAGACAGTAAAATAACTGAAGGTGAGAATTCCAGTATCAAAGACTTCTTTAGACCTGATTGGTTGATGCAAATTTTTGTATGGCATTCTCATGACCCTGGTATTGTCTTGAAAAGAGAAACAGCCTATTACTATTTATTCTTTATTCACCACTTCTTAGGATTTAATACAGAAAATAGCCCGGGAAGTGTATCTCTGCATCCTCAGGCACTCACAGACAACTGTCAGTGACCACTTGCTCCAGTTTTCAAAAAATCAGAATTTTTATGCCATTTTTATTTCCATGAAATCTTCACCATTTCCAGCTGTCCAAATATCATTGTTTCAATAAAATATTGGCATTGCAATGTTCCACAAGAGTGTTTTAAAATAACTGAATTATAAAGTGTTACCCAAAGGGCATTTTGTCTCATTCAAATGGAATAATAACAAAATTAATCCCAGGAGGAAAAATACATTTCAGACAAGAACTTTTACAGTGAATTTAATTTTTATATGTCCAGTTAACACCCAGTCTTTAGTGAATTGAGTGAAAGCTGGCCTCAGAGTAGATTCACTTTTCTTCTGATTATGATGGAGAACTTTCTGTGTCATTTTAAATCATTGCCAAGAAATGATAGTTAAACATGTAGTCATGATCATTACACATGCCATGGAGCTTAAGATCTGAAAAATTCACTCATAAAAGCTTCAGAACTAGATGGAATAAGTTAATCTGATAAATCCAAAGGAGTGGAAAAGAAGACAGCCAAAATCATTTGGCTTCTTACCATAGTGTTGGTCGAGTTGGCTCCTTCATGTTTACCCAGAGAAGCAGGGAGTGGGTTAGGTTCACAGCCCAGATCTCTTGGCTGTCTGGTTGGTGTCAATCTAGAGCTCCATCAAACAGTGCAGCTTGCACTCAGGGTAAAAGCCTTCTTAAAAATTACTGTGCTACCATATAAACCCATAATTCTGATGGAAATAGGAATCTCTCTCTGACTGTGTTGCTGGGAGCAATCAAAAGGGCACAAAGATCTTATGAACACACCCTTATTTTTTCCAAGAATCTTCAGATTGAGGTTTTCCATGAGAATTGGGTGTTTGAAGATACTCATTTTCAAACCCTGGCAGAACCTCCAAAATACCTTCCTTCAACTTTGGGGTCATGCATACCCTGTGAAACTCTGACCCTTAGTCACAGAGGTCAAACAGTGAAGCATCAAGTAGCTTGTCCAGATTACTTAGCTACTTCTTCTGGAAAAAGCACTTTATGATAACATCATTCTGCAAGACTGCCAGAAGGTTGCTTTCTCTTATTCCCGGGATGTTTTTTCCAGGATTTCACTCAAACTAGCTGCTCCTTCCATCTCATTTGCTTTTATTTTGCACTATATCACATGTATTAAAACAGAGATTAGAAGCCTGAAAACTTGGGGGAAAAGGCTGCTAAATAAGGCAGTATTAAAATAAGGAATTGCATCCCCACAAAAGTGTTCCAAATTAATCAAGGGATAGTTTAAAGTTGAGCATGGTATTCAGCATTACCTAACTTCTGGTCCTACTTGATACTGGTGGAAGCTTGTTATGCCATGCCTGTGTAATGAGCCATGAGCAGTGAATATATTGCCTAAGTCCATTTCTTACAGTGTATTTGTAGGTGTTGCACAGCATGGCTAAGACAATAGCCACAACTTAATACCCTGGTTAGAGGCACATCTACACAGCCAGATGACTGAATTATTGTTCAGAAACACTCTAACTAGCCTTAATTAAGAAGCAAAATAAAGCAGGCTTTGTGGCAGTCAATTCAGTACTGGCTAGGTGCTTCCCAGCATTAAGTGAGGTTATATTAAGCTGCAACCTGCAATACAGATATAGTAATGAAATGAAGCCACAAAAACTGAACCACCTGCATATCCTCAGAGTCAAACTTCTCCAAGCAGGGCTCAGACAATGGTAGGAAAGTAAATATAAAAGTTCCTGGGGCTTTCCTCTGGCAGCTTTCCAGGGACATTTCACCCACACACAGAGCCCTTGTGCAAGGGATTCATCTAACTCTAGACCTTTTTGCCCTAAACAAGAATATATCAGTGTCCTTCACTCTCAGTCAGGCACTTCTCTCTTCCAGCAAGACTCTTGTAAGTCAGTAATCTCTCAGTTTGATTCTTCACAAATATCATACGGAGGTGCTTAGAAGAATTCTGTTCATGCTGCTTCGCTTCTAGAGAAAAAAGCCATCTAAATGAGATTATTATACCAGGCATCTCATGCTAAGCAAGGTACTGGAGTTCCAGATACTCCTTTGGCTCCCTGCATGATGGAGCAGCTTGGCACTACTTGGAGTTTCAGCAAGTGGTACAATTTTCAACTCATTTCATCCAGGGTTTGCAAGGTGATGGACAGTCAGGCTGTAAGCCTGGGAAACAGGAAGGGATCTTGTTTGCTCAGCCTGAATCTCTAGGGTACGCTCACTGCTGTTCTAATGTAAATGTTTATGAGGGATGCAATAAAATATTAAACTAAATGAATAATTGATATTTACTTTATAGTAATTCAGAACCTTGCTTGTTTGAATAAAATCCATTATTTACAATATTCTACTTAACTAGGAGTGATTTCTCTTTGTTCATGCCACTTACTAATTACTTGTTCCATCTGACACATTTTCCAGAGCCATATTGAGATGGTTATTGGATGTCAGTGTTTAAGGGATTAGTATCCATTTTCCAGATACTCTCTAACATGAAAAGAAGAGCTTCACAAACATATTTCTTGCACAGTGGATGATCTTTATCTCTAATAGATCTTTGACATACACAATCATTATCAAGATGTAGGTATATTAATTAAAGCTGAATGATGGGAAAAGATCCCCAAAGTGCTTTATCTAGCACACAGCTTGAATTCAATACACTAGATTTGTGCTTATAATATGCATTATGTGCAAATATTGAAATGACAGTTTCATTTTAAGTTTCTGAATCTTAAAAACTGCATACCTGAAATGCATCCTCAGAAAAAGAAATAAATCATTTGTTAAAAGGCTTCAGTCATCCAATTAAAGAAACTGAACCTTATGTTTAATGCAAGCCCTGAAAAGTGAGTGGTTAAAATTGACAGTCTACAAAACATAGCTTGAACATTATCCATCCAAAATACCCACAGCAAATTTATAAATTCCAAATACAGGTAATGCAAACAATTCACTTTTGTTCCAGTTAATTATGTAATCAGTTCAATTAGTCCAGTCCAATCTCACACATCAATTCATGTTACATATCAACATGCCCTCTAACATGCCACTAAGCCCAGTGCACACTCATGTTTTGTGCATACTTAGGTAATTATGGAATGTGCAGTGAAGGAATATCCTTTCCCTGCTAAAAGCAGGGCTGCTCCATGCAGCAACTTTCACAACATTTCTTTCATCACTGCAGTGTAAGAAACACCCAGAAAAGAGGAGGAACACTGTTATGTGGGTTGCTGCCAGAAGTTCCTCCATCAAATTACACTGTAAATCTGCAGGTCTAAAGAATGTTATAATACTGTTATAATAAACATGACATAACTCAGACAAAAAGCTTTTCACAAATTAAGTGCCAAGTGTCTCCTCCTTGAGACATAATCAATGCAATTGTGGAGTGGTTGAAAGGCAGGCTGCATGCATTTAGCCTCTTGAAGAATAGCTTTGAAAAAGGGTTCCCAATAATCATGTGGGTATCCTGCTTGCTAATTCTTATTGATAGATTAAAAACTGAGTATTTATGCTGGCAAAATATCAGTCATCTTTTCTGGCTGATGCTTTACAAGTAAGCAAGAGATTTCTATGATTTTGTAGTGTTATGCCAGTAAAATCAGTCTGGAAATACAAACTGCCAGGTTGCAATTTATAAAGTTACTTCACCTCTGAGTGAACTCTGAAATTTTGCAGGGAGTTACTGGAGAGTTGGCATGCACAAGAAACAGTGGACTGAACTTCTGGGGGAAAAAAATCGCTGATTGTTTCAGAGATCACTTAGAGGAGGGATTTCAGAATAGAATCCAGCTCCCCTTTAAGCTGAACTGAATGCAAAAATCATTACAAGCATATCACCATTGAAGAAATTTTTGATTCCACTCTTGACATAAATTTTCAAACTGCTATTTTTGCAGGTTAGTGTAGGCTACATCTGTATATATGTGTTTTTTCCCTGAGTTCCATTGTTTATATATGGGATTTTAATACATGTTATATGCAATAACACTTAAGTTTTGTCCACAATTTTGCAAAAGAATTTTTTTATTACTAAGAATTACAGCTTTTGTAGGTGCAGAGGACCTAACACAAAATGCTCCTACTTAATTGTTATTATATTATCCTTAAGACAGACATGTAAAAACTTAATCAAATTCAGAAAAATAATGCTGGAACTGAAAAAAAACCCCCATATTAATTCCAATTTTTACTCCAATCCTTTACACAACTCCTGTGCTTTTTTCCCTGCATATAGGGGAGCTTTAGGATAAGCTTGATAAGACTTTAGACATCTATGACTTAGAAGCATGAAGTACGGGTCTAAGTTAGTCATATAGAGTATTTACAATCCATTAAAAAAAAAAAAAAAAAAAAAAAGAAGAACTTTTAAAGCATGAATCACCTCCCAGAGTAAGCATCCACACAAGCCAAGTGAATTGCCTTCTGGGAATATCTATTTTTCTCCACAAACTTCAAGAGAGTCAGGGTGTCTGTATTGCAAAAGTCTGTAATGAATACTACTGACTGGATTTCATTTTTAATTTAAAGAAAACAAAAGTCTTCAAGAAAAATGTGTATCCACATATTTTAAGCTTCTGTCTAGAAGTTTAACCGAAACAGAAAATCATGATGGACAATCTAAAACATGGTGAGAAATAATGCAAAAAAAAAAAACTAGATAGAAAGAATCACAGTGTCATGAATATTTTAATATGTTCAATAATGTGACCTCTTCAGGAGACCTCAGCTTCTGAACCAGGCAATATCACACATTTTGTTCATATCTGCATTTGAACTTCAGCAAAGTACAAAGCAAGCATTTCAGATTAAACACAAACCTACCAAAGTCTGTCACAGGCAGGGGCAATGTGTGATGTACTGACTGTAATGCCCATTCCCTGTCTCCCTGTGCTGCTGGAGAGGGGGGGAGGTAGAACTGGAAAGGAAGGAGGGTTGGAGAAGAAGGTGTTTTTAAGATTTATCATGCTCTGATTTTGTTAGCAATAAATTCAATTAATATTCCAAAATTGAGTCTTTTTTACCTGGGATGGCATCCAGTGAGTGATCTCTCTTGGACTTTATTGCAGCTCATGAACTCCTTATTATATTTTCTCTCCCATGTCCACTTGTGGAGGGGAGTGACAGAGCACTTTTGGGGGCATGCCTGGCATCCAGTCAGGGTAAATCCCTCACAAGTGGCCTAATAACTGGTGAAATTGGAGTAATTACTTGAAGTAAAGTAATTTTCTCCAGCATCAGGGTTCCCATATCAATGCAGGCCCAGAAATTAGGAAAGAGAGAATTCATCACACTTTTTTAAGGACTATGTATGTCCTTCCAGGCAGCAGTACAGGGGAGGCCATGTGGCTGAGAACACATATGAACATTGCTTTCTAGAAACATTAAAGAGCTTTCCACCTGCCAAACATAAAAGACACTAGCAACACTACACAATGTACTTTTCAAGTCCAAGTGCCTGAAGTTTCTCTGTGTCTCTTTTCAGACCCATTAGATTAAGGTCCAATTGATTTTGGTGGCTTCTTTAAATCCTTGACTTCTTAAATGTCCAAGTATTGTCTCTTCACTGCTGCATTTTGTAGGGCAGTATCCTTCAGAGAGGCTTGACATGGATTGCCCCAGCCTGCAGTTAAGAGGGGCAGCAGTACCATGGATGAGTGACCCTGCTATCTTCAAAAACCACCTTTCCTCAAACTGTAAACAAGGGCTTGCTGGGGATTTATTAGTGCATGTGGAGAGTAAACAAAAGCCTACGAGGATCGTGTCAGATTACACTACCTGTGAGTGAGTGGTGGTTTGCAAGGCTCTCTGAAGGATCCTACTGCATTTGTGAATTATTGCAAGCCTGGCAACATCACACAATGATGAGAGCTTAGGAGGATACTGGGTAATAACTTGACAAATCATTCTCCATCCTCCACAGATATAACATGCTTAGTGATAGCTGAATTTTCACTTTGCATCACTTTAAAATGGCTAGTTGTAAACATGACTAAAACTAAAAGGATTAACATTCCTTAGATATTTCGTCCAAATCAGCCACTCCAAAGGAGGCATTTAGCCCAAGTATTTATCATGTCTTCAACTTTCCTCTGTGACACAGCACTCAGAAAAAAATGAAAGGTACTTTTCAAAATTTGTCAGTGAATTTAGTGCTTGTGAAAATGAAGGATTTATAACCCTAACTAGAGGCAAACACAGTATATTGGAGAAATTTACATTCACAGAAGCCAGCACAAGTTCTTCAGCTCTAACTTGAAACACCCTAAATTCCTAGTCCTTCCTCAAATTAACATTATTGGCTTAAAAATCATGAAAATAGTGCTCACAACACGGTCATGCCTTGCTTATACTTGGTGAGTGCTCAGTGAAGAAGGAAGTACCTTTCTTTTTAAACATGCCTTCTGAAATAAGGTGTGCCCCATAGATCACCTTTCACACACATATGTATATTTGTTAATTTGCTTTCTCAAGGAGGAGGTTCCAAAAATGAAATTCATGTTAGGGAACATGTAAAGAGCTTGCCCTAAAAATACCAGACAATCCCCTCTCATACTTCCCCAGAACTGGAGCTGACCTGAATAGAATAATTTCAGACTATTTTCTGGGAAATGCCTTAAACTGTGCCCCATAGTGTGATATTGACATAACCTATGTCTGCTCTGTGGACTCCAGGAGCATTTCCCAGTTTTGGTAACCGTCATTCCCCTCCCCACACAGATTCACATATCCTGGTTCCCATGTAGAAATACCACCCCGAAAAAAGAACATGCCAAAGTGAATGGCATTGACTTCCACTGGGAAATGAAGATGGATACTGGTGGATAGGGAAATGAGGACTAGAGAATCAAATGCTATTTATTTATGGATCAAATATGAAAAGACCAGCATTAAAAATTCCATGCATTCATACTATGCTTCCTTGAGTTCCAAATACCCATAAATCTAAGGAAAAATTAAAATTTTTGTCCATTTCAATTGCTGCTGACAGGGAATCCATTTAGAAAACCTTCTTAATTTTAGAAAGAATCTATATGCAATAAGGGAACATAATCAGACAGAGAAAAAAAGTGCAAAAAAGAAATTCTTGGAGTAATTTCTTCCCACATTTCCTTTACCTTTAGATAATGAGTATGCTATCCAAACAGCTGACTGTATAAAACTGCCAATGCTGTGATCCAGGCATAATAGTGACGAGCAGCTAATCAGAAACCGCCCTAAAATAAATCCTGCACAGTATTCTTTATCCTTAAAAGCCTGTCTTGGCAGCAGTTTGACTCTGTGAAATGTCCATCTTCATACTTTAATAGGAACTTTTCTCATGCAGGGTATGAACTTGCCTGAAATAAAGAAAAACATAAGAAGAGGTAATAATCTTTAATCTTCAGGGAACTGCTGCAACCTTCCCTAAAGCTGTCCTTCTTGGAAAACTGGGGGGTACAGAAAACTTCCCACTGGCATAGACACTTGTATAGTGTGAGGGACTCCAGGAGCCTCCAGGTGCCCCACTTGAAGCACAAAGTGTCAGGATCCTGGGCACAGGAAAGGTTAATGGAAAAGAGGAGGAAGAAGAATTGGGGCAGGGAAAGGAAGGTGCCCCTCTTTAGAGCTGCCTAGTGAGACCTTAAAGCCCTTCTGTCAATATTTGCCATGGTCTGGGGAAGAAACAGGCTGCTCTGCTTCATGGTATCTGTAGTGCCTTGCCCTGTGCTCCCCCTACTCAGTGCAAGGTCTCAGAGGAGGAGACAGGCAGGACACTCCTGCCAAAACTCACCATGAAAGAGAGTTCTATTATCTTAGCTGTGCCTGTGGTCTCAACCATGGCACTGGTCCCTCTGGGCTCACCTCCACTCAGCTCCACAGCTCTCCCCAAGATGAGGTGTCCATCCCAAATCAGCTGGGTCTCCAGCCACAGCCCAAACATCTCCCAGACTCCCTGCAGCCAAGTTTGCCCTTCACTCTGAATTTGGCTATATTGGCAGTATACTAAGTTCATGCTTTTGGACTGTGACAGATCTTGACTCACCTACTGAGTATCTCTTGGATAAGCAGTACTTTTTGGAGGCATGTATAAATGGGAGACTGCTCCACATCTCTGCTTCAGAACAATTGGAGGAGATTAATGTGTTTTTGTTGGTGAGAGAGCCAGGCAAGTGTCTATGTAAAATGATGTAAAATGATATTGAAATAACAAAGCATTTACTTAAATTCACATTGCTCAAACAAAAGGCAACCTCACCTATTTTCCCTTTTCAGATAGGATATTGACAAGTCCAGTTTTTTATTCAGTTCACTTGAGACTTTAAGATAACAACTAAACCTTATGCTGTTAAATTCCCAGAAATCATTTTTATGTGGCCAAAGAAAGACATGGACACTAGAGATTTTAAGAAAACACAGCGGTGTTTATTTGATTTTCTTGTTACATAAATGGATTTTATGTACTGGAAAAGTAACTAATCTTGATAGATGTGCATGTGGTAATACAGCTGATGGTTACTGAAGCCAGACAATGTGAGCTTTCTCTTTCCAAGCCTCTTATTGAGGAACTGTGCTGATACTTAAGTAAATAAAATGACAAAAAGAAAGGGGATAAAAACACAGAGCTGATTAAGATCAAATTAAAAATAAATCAACAGCAAGTCCTACTGAAATGCAACTCCAGAAGCTACAGCACTGTCAGAGCATAATGCAAATGAAGAAAAATGCATTGATCTCTAGACACAAACACAACAATCTTTTCTTCATATACATCATATGGGTATTTTAAAATATATTTTTTTGGAATGTCTAAATTGATTCAGCTCATGAGATCATTTCACAGCAATCTCCAAAAAAATGGTAAAGCTTATCGAAGTAGTTGATGGATTACACTTCCTCACATACAATAGGGCAGTATGAAATATCTTTCTCTACTTTGTCATCCTAAGCTTCAAACATAATAATTCTCTATGTGTATCATTTGGATGCCTACCCAGAGCAAATCACTTCTTTCCCCACATTTTTTTATTCTGCTTTTTATTCCAACACTGAAAAAGAGTGATTTATTTTCGCTCTAGAAGTATGTAGATTGCTAAATCTAGAAAGCAAGAAAACACAATGTGGAGCCAAATATCCAGCACGATTCGAAAGGTACAATTAAAAAAAAAAAAAAAAAAAAAGCCTGCAAACTTCTAGTTATGCCTTTCTTAAAGTATCTCAATAGTTCCATGAAAGTCACATGGAAAGTTGTTCTAAAACTTCAGCCCACTGAGCATTAAGTCAACTTGCTTAGGTAGAGGCAGCTGCCACACAGACCTTAATGTTGGCTCATCTCCAGTCCTGATGTTGTGACTCTAACACTAGACACTTGGGTTATCTCCTATTCCTTTTGGAAAATGCATTGGAAACTTGAAGTTCCATCTCAGTGTTACCAGAGATGTTCATTTAATGATAGAAATTAGAGACTGAAATAGAATCTTAAGTCATTTTATCCTGCAGAAACATATGGCAACAGCTCAGGCCTCTTAAAGAGCACTGCAAATGTCAGCAGCAAGCATAAGTGCAAGCTCTTTCCTTGAATACTTGACCATTTTCTACACCTCTTAATATATTTATTTTAAGCAATGAGTACAGCTGCAGCCACTAAATTAAATTTCATTGAAAGAATGCACTTAAGAGGATGGGCAACAAGGTATATGGGCACAAAAATAAATGACAGGTTTGTTTCTCCTTCCGGGTTTGTTATGAAAGACATTAATGGCAATGCTGGAAGCAGAAGGAAGATTCAATAAGGCCAACAAAGGGTAACTATTTGAAGAGTGGAGAAAGTAGCACACCAGGATAAGAGGAGGAGTGGTAGCAAGGCCAGTGACACAACTGGTTTGGCAAGGACCATGATGAGAGCACCATCCTGCTTGCCCGCTGCAGCACCGCCCAAGCGCTCGCCATCCTGTGCTTGCAGGACTGGCTTCACCACACTTCTGGGAACAGGTAGCACAGCCAGCCAGCTGGGGAGGGAGGGCTGAGGGCAGCCTGGCAGCAAGACTGAAGCTCCAGAAGCCCTGTGGGGGGTGTGTTCAGCTCATGGACTGCGAGGTGTCTGAAGCCTACTGAGATGTGTGACAGCTCACCTTCCCCTCTGCAGCAGCAAAATACATGGGCTACCTGACCATGGGGATGGAAACCACTTTCATGTGCTGTGTCTTCTTACTGCTGCATGCCAGTAGATCTATGTCAATCATGTATGATATTTACTTTTAGTGTAGAATAAGGCAGAAGAAATTATCACTGTACACAGCTGTGATACAGCTTTCTTTCTTAGTGATTTCATGCAATACAGTGCTTTGGGTTTTTAGTATTTACACTGCAGTGCAGTACCATCAACTCAAAAGGTAGATCCAGTACTTGCTTTGCACATAAAATCACAAAAAAAAATAATAAAAAGACTGTATCAGACACACACAAATCTATATAAACCTGCCAACTAGGGCTTCCCCAGATGCTTTTAAAATCATAAGCAGTAGATCTCTAAAAACAAAAATTAAAAGTTAAAAGTTTCAACCTTCATAAGCAGCAGAATGCTTTGATCAGATCTTGTTTGTGATTGTGATAATTATATAGGAAAATATGTCAGAGCAAATGTTTGAAAAACAAAGGACATCAAAGCACCTAAGAAGTCCTGTTTAGTTATTTGCTTTAGAAGTGTCCTTGACAATATTCCTGTTGGTAAGAGCCCATCTCTCAAATGGCTAACTGAACATCTGAAATAATTATAACAGAACCATAGCCAAGATACAGCACAAATGTTAAAAGCATAGAATTAAAAGCAAACGGCATTACAGGGAAAAAAAAAACAAAAACAAAAACAAAAACAAAAACAAAAACAAAAACCTACTAAAACTGCTGAAGGAAATGGAGCAGCTATAGAAAGAGAAAGTTAGTCTGAAGCATGCTGCCTGGTAATCAGGAATAATTCTTAAAGATTTAGTGATCCAAATCTTTCAGCTATTTCATAGCTGCTGCATGCTATATTCATAGCATTGAGAAAAAGTCAATTTAAGTAACATCAATTTGCCATAGGGAAGGAAGGTATATTATATCCAATAAGGGCATGAACTAGCTGAGAGTGAGAGAAGGTGATAAAACTGAGAGATAGGTGGGTGGTTTGAAATAACTTTTGCCTACAAGAGGGTGAGAATCACTGCTGGTTGGGTACTTTCAAGGGAGAGCACAGAAGAAAGGAGACTGATTATACAATTACTCTAATATTATGCAACTCAGAAAAGGTCAAAATGCAATCATAACAAGAGGGATGCCTTATCTAGCTTGCCATTTAAATATTGCATTTGCCATTTAAACATTGCATGTTTGTCATGCAGCAGTGTGGGCAAGTGAGATGAGAAGCTGTTTCTTACACTGGATGACCTGTGTGCAACCTGCACTCCCTGCTTTGCCATTACATGACTGAAAAGGCAGTGTTAACTTTGGCTTTCAGTCTGTGACACTTTGGGAAACACAGTTGGCAGAAGAGTGATGTTTTTCTTGAAGGGATTATTTCTTTGGGTTGGTTTTCTTTTTTCCCTGTGGCTGGTCAAATTAAATTAAGTTGTTTTGCTGAAGGAAAGGGAATTATTTATTATTATTCCCTGCTTTTAAAGTTGGTTAGCTCTGCAGCATATGCAAATCTAATAGGGAGAATAGAAAAGAATGACTTTAATTCTTTAGGGTGGATGATGATGAGTAATTCCTGTCTTTAAAGATGCCTCAGTGAACCACCCATGGCTCACCTTCTGGCATACATTAGGTATGAGAGAAAACATCAGAAAATTCAAAAAGCTGAATTTAGCATGACAGTTTAGGGCAGGAATTCTGTTTGTGCTTTTGGCTAGCAAATAAATTTGTATGTACATAGAGTCATGAAATCATAAAGAGTTAAGGGGTTGGAATGGACCTGAAAGACAACCTAATGGACCTGAAAGACAGCCTAATCCCAACCCCCCTGCCATGGGCAGGAATACCTCTCGCTGGACCAGGTTGCTCAAGGCCTTATCCCACCTGGCTTCAAACACTGCCAAGGTTGGGGCATCATAGCTTTCCTGGGCAACCTGTTCCAGTGTCTCAGCACCCTTACAGTAAAAAACATTTTCTTAATATCTAACCTAAATTTCTCTTTTTTCACTTTGTACCCAATACTCCTTGTCCTATCACTATACTCCTGATGAAGAGTCCCTCTTTAGCTTTCCTGTAGCCCCCTTCAGATACTGGAAAATTTGTATGAGGTCTACACACAATCTTCTTTTCTCCAGGCAGAACAGCCCCAACTTTCTAAGCCTGTCTTCACAGGGAAGGTGCTCCAGTCTTCTTATCAACTTCATGGCCCTCCTCTACACAACATCCAACAGTTGATGTCTTTCTTATATTAGGGACATCAGAACTGGATGCAGCACTCTGTGTGGGGTCTTACAAGAGCAGAATAGAGGGGCAGAATCCTGACCTGCTGGCCATGTAGCCAAGGGTCCCATTGGCATTCTGGGTTCCATTATCCATGTTGACAACAAAGATGTCAAACAGCATTGGCTCAGGTACTGACCCCCAAGGGACCCCATCCATCACTGGTCTCCACTACCGAGTGGAGAAGAAGAAGTCATTTGAAGAGACCAAACTCTTCCCCCTGAAGTCCAGAGCAGAGAGCTTGCTGCTTGCCCTCCTCACAGCCCTGAGGATCTCAAACTCCACCCTCTCATGGTCACTGCAGCCAAGGCTGCCTTGGTCACTGCATTCCCTACCAGCTCCTCCCTGCTGGTGAGCACAAGGTCCAGTGTGGCACCTCCTCTTGATGGCTCCTCAATCACTTGTGTAAGGATGTTGTCATTGACACATTCCAAGAACCTCCAGGATCAGTTCTGCTCTGCCATGTTGACTCCAACAGATATCTGGGTGGTTGGAATGTCCCCAAAGGACCTGTTTTACTCATATTTATCCTTTCTAAGAACAGTAGTGATTACCTTTCCTTCTACCCATTTACACCTAAATTGTTCCTTCACATGACACCATAAACTAAGGAACAAAGAAATCTGCCAAACCTAATACAGATCAGACAAACTGAAGCAATGTGGTCTGTGTAGGGACTTTACAGAAAAGGTTTCCAAGGGCAAGACCTGTAGGGTAAGCACTAGCACTTCCTCCCTGGCCACAGCTGTGGAGTATTTCTCAATATGTGCAGAGCCAGGGTCATGCTCCAGGTGTCTGCCCTGTTATCCCGGGTAGCAGCCTCATATGTTCTCATTGCAAGAGCCAGGCCTTTCTTTTTCCCTTCTTCCTCTTCCATGTTAACTCTTACTCCTAATATTTTCAGTAGCTTAAAAAAACCCCCAAAAACCAAACAGAGAGAGTATCTGATTATCCGTAAGAAATTTAGGAGAAATTACTGTTGGTTGGGCTGTACATGTTGCTGGGTCAGGGCTGTATATGTTGCTCTGCCTTTTGTGTGGATAGAGGCCATCTCCACACACCCAGACTGCAGTGATTCCTCAGATCTAAAAAAAAAAGAAAAAAAATATATATACACAGATCCTCAGAGAAAGATGCAATTTCTGTAGCAAAAAAAGTAGCAAGGTTTGAGGCGATGAGATTAATGTTTTCACTTTTAAAGTGAGGTGTACCAAGAGGTATTGAGGAGGGATAGAATAAATTCTGGAGGGTGCTATCAAATGGTGAAATTACCTGTATTATCTGATGTGAAATCATAATTCACATCTGGAGGAGACAGTTAGTAAAACCATTGGCAAGCATTTGAGAAAGCCCCATAAAGACTGCTTAAAGTCAATGTTCCTTTAGGCAGATGTATATCTGATTGGAGAATCAGAGTCTACTCTGTTTGTATAACCGTGGAGAACTTCAATGACTTTCTGAAGGACTTCAGTTTATTATGATTGAACTCATAAGTTTAAATGTTTTTTAAACAAATGGCTTTAGCATAAGTATGTTTTTGTCCAAGCAGAGGCTTGCTTTTAGCTTCGGGTCTTTCAGTGTTTTCTTAAGTATGAAGACATCAGGTCAGATTTAACAGATAAGAATAAAATTAACAAAACTAATACTTGGGGTGCCAAGTACAAGGCTTTCAGGCAATGGGATTGCTAGTTAATAATTAATCACCCATTTGTTAGCCAGACTTAAACAAAACTTTTTGCCATTTAAGTCAGGAATATGAAGATTAGGCCCTCAGCCATAAAATAGAATAGCAAGAACAAGAAAAATTGAAAATTTATATCTACTGTTACTACAAACCCTTTATTTCAGTCTAAGGCTGAAATTTGTTCTCATAGAACACCTTAGAAAAGAAAAATATATTATAAAATATCTCTGCTCATGGGCAATGTGTGAATTAGATGCCTTCTGAATACATGTAAATGTGTGATATTAGTGACAGACAAAAATGGAAAAATTGTACTATAATTAGAGGAAAATAAATATACTAAAAATGGGGTTGCTAACCAAGTACTTTAATGTTTTAATGAATTATAATTATCCAGACTTAAAGGCAGATAAGAATAACAATATTCTTCTATATAGAAATTTAAAATTTTTATAGAGAAACTGGAGGAAAACTTAATCAGCCACAATGTCCATCCTACTGTTCAAAAATACTAAAATATGTACAATATTAATACAAAATAATTTCATAGAAAAAAAATTTTTTTTTCTATAATAATATCATGATGCACTCTTAAGAACTATTAATGAAAATTAGTTTACAAAACATGGCTTCAGTTTATAGGAAAATATTGACTTTAACAAATTAGCTCACACATAATAAGCTTGCTGGTCCTGATAGAGATTATTTGGTATTTGCTTTGAAATTAACACAAGGGAGTAAAGATGGACTAGTACCAGTGCCACCAGTATAACTGCAACAATCACAGAGACTTTTCTAGAGAGACAGATGGAATTAAAAGTGACATTGGATGAGATGGCATGAGTAAAGTTTCACCAACATTTTAGTAATCCTTTTAGCAATCTTCTCATCTAAATTAAAATCTTAATAACACCAGCTTCTGTTGAAGACATGGTTGAGACCAGTTCTCCTTTGTCAGCTCCTCTTCCATATCCTAAAAAGCTACAAACAGTGCTACCCAACATCTGCGTATGAAACAAACCCCACTGCAACTCCCTGTGTGAAAAGCTGGCCATAATTTACCTTATGTACATAGAATCATTTCAGCTGGAAAAGTCTTCTAAGCTCTGACCAAGTGCATTGGGCATCAAAGTCCAAACATTAACCCAGCATTGACAAGTCCACCACTAACCCACGTCCCCCAGAATCACATTTACATGTCTTTTAAATACCTCCAGGATGGTGACTCAACTGGTTCCCTGGGCAGCCTGTCCCCTGACAGCCCTGTCAAGGAGGAAGTTTTTCCTGATATCCAATCTAAGCCTCCCCTGGTACAAGTGGAGGCCATTTCCTTGCCTTATCACTGGTTACCTGGGAGAAGGGGCCGACTCCCACCTGGCTCACCCTCCTTTCAGGGAGTTGGAGAGAAGCCTCCTTTTCTCCAGGCTAAACAGCCCCAGCTCCCTCAGCTACTCCTCAAAGGAGCTCCAGACCCTCCACCAGCTCCATTTTTTCTGTGACTCATTTGAGGTCTTTCCCATTGAAGGAAACCTTGTGTGTGAACCATGAATGTTTCAGTCACTGCTCAACATCACGGGTCCCTCGTCTCCTTGCTTTCCCTGCCTCAGGCAAGCAGTCAGTTTTCAAGAGAGCCATTCAAATACCAACCAGAGACAACTTCATTTAGTTAAGGTTCTTCTCCATTTGCTGTTCACATTCAAAGTGAGATATAATCTGTGGCTAGATGTAAACTCTGGACGATTGATAAAATATGATTAAATGCTTAACAAATAGCCTCACTTGTGTTGTCCGGTTTGTATGATAAAATCTTAAATCAGTGAAAGTAATTGCTTCTGACATCTTCAAATAGGCAATAGGCTGCCCAAACAGTGCTGTTCAGTCACAAATTCTAAGGCTATAGAAGTGAGAAGCACACCGAGTAGACTGAAATTAAAGCCACTTATGATGAAGAGTCTGGGTTCTTTTCTTTAAACTCCAGGTTTTTTTGTGGTGAAGGGAGAAGTCTGTTCATAACAGTTACCCTTTTGTGGGTTTGTATTTTTAGAAGTTGTTGTGGTCTTGTGATTAACAGCAAGGAATGGCCACAGGGTAATTGTAATATGTTAACGAAACCCCATACTCTGCACAAGTTCCTTGAAAATTCTTTTTATAGATTTCACATTGGGGAGGAAATGAACCATAAAAAATGCTCTACCTAGAAAATGATAAATAATTTACCACTCACTTACTTTTTTTCCTTGCCATATCACTCTCCAGCTTATTAAAACACTTAATTTATTCACTTTTCCTCCCTGTGTGTATCTTTTACGGACTTTGCTTTTTTAGGTAAAATCTGAAGGCATTTCCATTCTTAAGCAAACCACATTCCGTCATCTAAATGACTTAATAAAATTCTTTTCAAAATTGCTTCACATGGGCAACACTCCTTAATCTATCTCATTTGTTGTCAGGAATTGGAACTCTGTGTGAACAATTTAGGAACTTTTTCTCTGGGTATCTAGTTTTAGTTACTTGAGCTTGAAAATTTTGGCAAGAGTTCATCACCTGGAATAATGAATCTCTGAATAAAGGACAATTTGTCACTGTGGGAAGAATGCCAAAAAGTATATAAATCCTCTAGGTTTTCTACCAGCAGTAAATGCCTACACTTCTAGAAGTGGTGATTCTATTTAAATGTATATAAATATGGCCAAGTAATTATTTGGTTTTAGCCATTCTGAAGAAAAAATTTAAGGTAGACTCGGTAATGCCCTCAGGGAGGGCTGGATGCTGATACAAACACATTACTTAATAGCACAGAAGCATTTGACTGGTGCCTTTTCTAAGTTCAGGGCCTTTATTTCATGGTGATTCATTGATGGTTTTTGATTGCATATATCATGCACCAAGCTTATATCATCAATAAACTTCTTTCAGTAAATGGACAGTAATGAAACACCATAATCAAAGCAAAGTGGAAGTCCTCCTTAATTGAACAAAAGCTATTGAGCATAGCGTCCTGGAAAAAGAAATATTCAGTCACCCCATGCACAGAAGCAAGTGATCTTGCAATGCCTTCAGTGTAGTGCTATGCATTCAACTAATTGTTATCAAAACACTGTGGACTCCAGGTATCTCTCTTAATGAATAAGCACAATGAGCTTTTTTTCAGGCAAGCCATGTCCTGGACATTTCTTGCAATTTAAATCAAAGTGCAGAGCACATAAATAGCCTAGTAAGAACCTGAGACTGTCCCTTTAAATTAATTCAAATTAGCAGCCCATGT
Organism: Muscicapa striata striata; assembly: GCA_030060385.1. NCBI lineage: Eukaryota > Metazoa > Chordata > Aves > Passeriformes > Muscicapidae > Muscicapa > Muscicapa striata. Next base: position 2,462,951 of record JAREIS010000010.1, on the reverse strand, counting down.
TACCTAAGCAGCCTAATATGTTACTTAATTAATGCTTTATTAAAATATACTTTGAGACACTGAAGGTATAAGTCTACCCACTGACTTCGCAGGTAGTGGGTTTTATACTCAGTGATGTAACTAATATGTGGACATAAAGTTGAACTTGTTATTTCTCATGTCTTCTCATGCTTTTCCAGCACCTCTTGCTCCTTCTTTGGAGTGCCCCATAGACCACAAAGGGGTGCTTGCTATGAGAACCAACATCTCTTTTTGAAGATAGTGTGGTGTTCAAGAAACTAACATCTGCTGGAAAACAGTGATGCACAATCCAGTTTTGAAACCTACTGGCTTCTGAGGTAGGTTCCTAGATGACTTACATGCCTATGTGAATTTAATTTTCTATTTTTTGTTACCTCCCTCGCTAGCTCACTCAGCCTGTTCGCTCATATTCTGTACCTTCTTTCTTTCATCAGCTTGCTCAGTGTGCTAGGCAGTAAGCTGTTTGTCATAGGGTACCTGTCATTTCTTATATATCTGTAGAATGCCTCAGCTCTGCCAGGGATTACAGATGGTACTGCAATGTAAGTGTTGTAACTCAGAGGAATGTAAAAATAAAATCTGGTACATCTGTGTTACATATAATGATGTTTTATTTTCTTTACATGCTCATTATACTCTAACTAAATATGTCAAAAATTAAGTGAACAGTGCTCAAATCTGCAAGGATTATATCAAGGGATATGACAAAACCCCTAGATGGTACAGAATTTGCTTCATGGAAATCAAAATACTTTGGTGTCAGTGGATATTTCAACTCTACTGTGAATTATTCAGAAATAAGTCAAATATTTATATACAGAAACTGCTTCTGCCACTACTAATTACCACATTTCCCTCCACTCCATCCATAATTCTTGATTGTGCATTCCAGTTCACCACCTCTGTTTATCTGCCTTCTCTATGTCCTCTTGCCATGCTCCACTAGAACTTCTTCCTTCTTTCCAGCTCAGTAGACCTTGTTTAAACCTTATTGCAGGAGCTTCCTTTCTGTTCTGTGAAATAGGGGTGTGCATTGACTGAGTACCACAGCACCCTCTGTCCAAGCTCTCTCCAGGCATTCCTGTGCCTCTCCTCCCCCTCCCATTCTCATTTACTCATTACTGCCCATACTGAGTGTTTAAGCATCTCAATACCAAAAATTTTGAGCTATTGCTCCAGAAGTTATAACTAGCACATTTGGAGGAATTCTTCTTATATGGTGCAATCTTTTAGATGCCTTACTAGACTATAGACCAGGACACTTGTCTCTTTATTGTCTGATATTTAGGGAAGCCATTTTATCTCTGCTTTAAATTCACCATTTTGATGAAATACTTTGAGTTCTCAGGATGATAAACAAAATAATATGGCTAATTTCCTTTGAGGTGCTTACCAGTTCATGGCTTAGTATGCAAAAAATAATCAAGCCAGAGCTTGTCACTATGTTTTGCTTTTCTCATGTCCCTTGTTTTCAATATCTGCATTAGTCTAGAAATGCGTACATTTCTTTTCATTTAAAAGCATATTAGAGTAAATATTGATCTCTTAAGGGTTGAAATCCCTTTTCTCCTTCACTATGTATAGCAAGGCCTCTCTGCTTCCAGGTTACAAACCTCAGTTGTCTAAAGGGGGATAAAATTAATTTTGGCCTCTGTGGATAGCCAATCCTACTGTGACAGGTGTAATCTCTGTAACATGTCCCAGCTTAGCACAAGAGGCACTTAAGGATTGTTTAGGTCCTGGCTTTTTTCACTTTATATCCTGACCAGGGAACAGGTAAGAAAATATGCGTGGCCTGTCACCCCAGACCATCCCAGCTTTTGCTGGATTTTATTATATTAGCATTAAATGTCTACTATCCTAATGAAACCTTGTTTGGGTTTTCTAGGGAGAGTTTTAGTTATTATTCCAACAATCAAGGGAAAAAAGTAAAGATTATACCAGTCATGATTTGACACTTGAAGCAGATGTACTCCAGAGGAGGACTAGAACACATTAAGTGCTCTCCTATAATTTCTGATATCCATGGTGGCTGTCACCCACTAGCTGAAGCTCATAAAAATTTATCAGCACTTGACAATGCACTTGGAAAGACTGAATTCTCTAGAAATATGCTTCACTGAGGAAACACAGGAAAGTTGGATTGCTTACAATGAAGTGATTGAAATGACTGCCAAGAAAAATGCATGCAGGTTTCATTATAACTATTAATCTAATAGGTTCACATTGTATTCTCTATTTAAATCAGAAACATATCTACAATTTCCCACATTTACACTACTATTAGCTTTAGTAGAAGAAAGGAAAAAAACAGATGAGGCATCAGGCTTTAGACTGCAAGCACTCTGTGTAACCTAGAAGCAACTGAGGCCATTTTCTTCAATGCAAAACAGAAATGGAAACAAACAAAACCTTCTGTACCTCTCCAGCCAATTTGCTCTCCATACAACAAGCTGTACTCAGTGTCTCTTCCAAACACTGCTGCACACAGTCAACCACTGGATTTCCACCCCCATAACCCCCATCTTACCATTCCTTGTCTCATTTTCTCTCTACAAAACTAAATAAAAGATTGGAGCTAACAACATGGTGCCAGACATAAAAATCACTTCCAGCCCACCTCTGATGTGACTGTTTGAAACACAAGAAAATAGGAAAGGAAGTGTGCACATGCAACAGTGTGTCCAGAACTGCAGTCATGGGCTACTCTACTAGAAATGTCTCTATTTTGTGCCACACCTGTGGCAGCTACCAAAACTGTGCTGCACTCTGCAACAAACTTAGTTATTTTATAAAGAGGCAAGGAACATAAATATATTGTGCCACAAAATAAAGAGGTTTTTTTTTTTTTTTTTTTTTTTTGGGGGGGGGGTTGGGTTTTTTTTCCCCAGGATCTGGCAGAAAGGAATTTTTCAAATAAAATTTCAACAAAATGCTGGGAAGTACATGATGTTTCATGGTACAAGAAAAGGTTTTAAAAATACCACTTAGGTAGTCAGTCTCAGCCACAGGAAAAACACTTCCTGACCCCAAATCTGGTTAAAGCCTGAGTGTGTGAGCAATATATACCAATCAGATAGGTGTAAATTTAATGCCACTAAAAATACTTTATACATCTCTACTTCCATTGCCCAGAGGCAGGTGAAAAAAAGAAGTCCCATTATGGACCAAATAAGGAAAATTCTTTTAGCCCTAAAAGTAATCACTGGAAGCCCTGAAGCATGGGATTAGTATAATAAAAACACCGTATATACAATATATATTACACCACCATTTAAATTCAAACTTCTATTAACTATCTTGCCACAGATATTAAGCAAATTAAAGACTTAGCAAGTGTATTCAGTCACAGAATATTATCAATGCATTCCTGGAAAGAACTTCAGAAATTCTATTCTACAAAATAGCACTGCATCTTATGCTTTTAACCTGACACACCAGAGTATAGAAGAGTGCTTCATAAACCTATCATCCAGTCCAAGTTATTCTTTAAGTTCCTATTTTCAAGGAGGTGTTAAGGCACAGAAAAATCTAACTCACAGAAAGCTCTATTTTCCAGAAAAATGACAGGTATTTTACTTTTGGAGATTTTGACTGAGGTTCTGACAGGTCCTTGGTATGCAGTACTGATTCTTCAGTGTCAGATGCATCTTTGAAAATCTTATTATCTAAACTTCAATGCTTTTGGCAATCTATGTTTAATAAGGTCATGAGTCACAACTCTTTCAGCATCCAGAAAATTCAGTATCCAGAATTATGCACTGTTGGTATTTCTGTGGTTTACCAGCTCCTAAAAGTTGCAGGGACAGGGACAGCAGCAACTAGAATCAGCCTAGATAAGATAATGTCAACAGAAATCTAGCTGGTGCTTTCCAAACATGTTTGTATTGGCCATGAAAGTAGAACTTTTCTGCCTGCTTGAGCAAGTACAGCCACTTATGGCAAAGCAGCTTAAGGTTTTGATTATGAGTTATTGAGGTAGGACTGAGACCCATTTACCAGTCAGATCATCTTTTGCTGTAATTTCTTGCCTTATGGTCAGCCTGGTCCAATAGTTAAGGATTTCCAGTAGGGAACCAATCTCTGTCAGTCTGCAAGACTCTACGAGATCTATTAATCACTCTGATTTTCAGTTGACCTCTGGGCCATTTTTAGTAATAGAGGCATAGGTCTAGTTAGTGAGACTTTTATTCCCAAAGGAGTCATATTTTCTTATACACTGTTTTAATTTATGTAAGTTGCCCGGGTGCCAACAGGATGGTCAGTACAGCAATCTGAAAGAAACAGTTAAGGAGCCATGAGTAATTGAATGGCTTTGCTTAAATCTTTATTAAAAAATACCTGGCACAACAACAGACAATTCTACAGCAGCAAGCAACACAGAATCTCTTTTATCAGACTTCCTTATCACACACAGTTCAGCATCTAGTTTGAAAGGCTTTATATACAAAACTAACTAAAAGCAATATTTAACAGAGAGTTATTTTCTATGTCACTGTAAATCATTGTTCAACTTTATGCACTGAAACAGTGGAGCTGCTCTGAGTCTGTTATTTTCTTCTGTTTGGATTCCTACAGTAAAGAATAGATGGAAGAGAACAAAGAGTGCATCTGACAAATATGACAACCCAAATATTAAAGCCAGGAAGGAAAGACGAAAGGAAGACAGAAAGGGAAAGAAATGGCAGGGCTATGCCAATAGTTGAGGGGGTTTTTGTAGGCTATATCACAAGGTAATTGGCTGTGATGTGAATTATGCTTCCCAAGCCAAATGTGAGAGTGCTTAACAGACGCAGAGGTCAATTATCTCTTAGTAGAGCCTGCTCAGAGAAAGAGGCTACTGCAATTAGAATACACTATTAAAAATGGTTAGCCATTTTAGTATTTTAAATCACTACCCTTCTCAAAAAGCTGTGCATAGTAATTCCTGTCATTGTATGCCTCACAGAATACTCTGTCCTTGGAAGAAAAAAAAATCAGTAAAAATATTATTCCTCTGAGTTTCTTCTGCTATGAGCCTTGAAACTCTGAGGTTATTCAAATAAAGAAACCAGAAATGTATTTCTAAGTACTGTATATTGCTCATTTCTAAGTACCATATATGTTTACTTGTCAATAAAAGGAAATTTAGAGATAAACAGCACCTAGGGAAAAAAAGGTTGTAATTTGCAAATGTGATCCGCATTCTCAGTGTTGACAGTCTGTAAAGGCGTTGTAGATTACAGGGCAGTCAAAGCCAAATTAAGACTCTGTTTCACTTCTTTTCACCTACAATATGATTTGACTTCAAAATCATATTCATTCTTGTATCTTTTTGAGGAACTGCATCATTTTTGTGGCCTTTATAAACAAGAGTAAATCTTTTGTTACAAACTTTGAAATATGAACTCTCTTCAGGTTGCATTCTGGACAGAAGTAGAGAAAATACTGGCAAAAAACTGTTCCAAAAGATATCTGATATAAAAATAGATATACTTTTCTTATAATAATGCATTCACTTAAAGCAAATGATATTTTTCAAGATGTTTGATCCCAGCCTCTCTATAAAGCACCTTTGGACAGAAAAGTTCATGCCATGGTGAGTGAAAAACAAGGTGGGGCTCTGCCACCAAAAAAAAAAAAAAAAATATAGTCTCTTACCGAGTAATTAGCACAATAAAACCAAGAGCTGTGGTAAACAATAGAAATACAATGAGCAACACAAGGAGCAAAGAGCCCCTTTCCCAACTGACACCAATAAACCACAAAGTTTTGTTTACTATGAACATTCTTAGCAAGGCTCAATATGTCATTTCTTTAGCTATCACTCAAAAAATCTCTTTGTTTGAGAGCTGCTAGTAGAAACAGGAAATGATTATTCAAAATCATCAACACAAACCTGAAAAAAAACATTCTCTTCAATGAGAAGAAATCTACCCAGCAAATAAACCCTTCTTCATTTTCTAAGTAAAATCAGTTGAGAGGCATAATTTCTCTGAAAAGGGCTCTGTTTTTCTTCCTTCAAAATACAAAAGTTGCTTAAGCTCTACTTCCATTTCAAAACTCTATTATCTTGTGTACATTTTTGTTTGTTTTCGTTGCTATGTTCCTCTCCTGAGAGATTAGTTTCACTGATCTTTAAAGAATTTCATAACAGCAAAATCCATTATTTTATGCACAATTTCAAAAATGGTAGCTTTGAGCTTAAATTTTCCGCAGCCCATCCCAATTTAGGATATTGAATATGCACTTGTCAGAGTGTTGCAGCGTGCACAAACATTCTTACAAGCACAATTACCTTTTATGCATGTATGACTGCACAAATACTTCATTCCTTAGCAAAACTGTTATTCTTAGAGTTTTTAAAATTTACTTTGAAAGACACTAGCTGTCTTCATTGGGTTTGGGGGGGACTTTTTTTGCTTTCTGGAAAGACAACATTATTTTGAACCAACATTATTGCTTGGTTCTATACTAAGGTAAAGATAAAGCCATACTACTAGAAAAAAATCTCCTAAACCTAAACTTGTGATGGAATTTCAGATGCTGAACATATTCCTTAAAATCCTTTTATTCCAACATTTATACTTGGAATATATGTACTAGTTGCTTGATTGCTTGCTTGCTGAGCTAGCTAGGCCTTTGTCATAATTTAACATTTAAGAATTTTATGTAGTTTCCTATAAGTGTTCAACCAGGTCTTATAAATAGAGAAAAACATATTAAAAAAACCTAGAAAACATTACATGTGGGTCCAGCTTCCTGTATGAACATCCTAGCCACTCTCTGGAACATCAGCCAACCAACTAACGTGGAGTCCCTTAAAACTTCTGAGAAGTTTTAGCAGATTGGGGAATTTTTCTGGTTCAGACATCTGTGGAAGAACCATTTTCTACTTTAATGACTAATGTCATCAGATGCTTTACACACAACCACTTCTTCTGAATACTAGCAGAGAGGTCAAAAGGGTCACAAGTTTTCTTTTTCCCAGCATAGCTTAATGGCTGTTCAGGAGCAACATTTTAATAATGGTTATCTCTGAGAACAATGCAAAACACTATATATTTTTTCCTTATCTTCTGCATTTTTAATTTTCTTCCCAAAATAAGTCAGTAAATGACCCAGGCAGGACTCAAGGGTATTATCCTGACCTACAGAGGCCATGTTTATCCCAGTAGCAAAGTATATGCAAACAATCTCAGTTAAAGTTTTCTCCTTCAGTTCCAAAAAAGAGAGATTACATTTGTCAGACACTCTTGTTAGACACCAACAGCACTGACTGCAAGGGCTTGGAAGAAAACAGCAAATGGATAAGGAAATCTCCTGGAGGGGCAAATGATTCTGTTGAAGAGCCAGAAGGACTCTTAAAATCCTTGATGTCTCTATGTCATCCTCTTGCAAGAATATGTTGGATACACATGGGTTTATGGCAGATACAAGGATATACATAAGGTTAAGACATCCAAATCTTAATCTGTCCTTTCTATCCACAGCTACTGTGTAACACAAATTTTCATAATTCCTTAGTTTATTGCAATCCCTTGCAGAATGGCACAATATGAAAGAGTCTTCTACCAAAAGGCAGTACACAGTTGAGAGGAACAGTCTGCTTGCTCAGCATCACTTATCACAGAGAACAAAATGCTCATGTTGTTCTCACTCTGATAAGCACAGTCAAATCCAAGGTTTCAGAAACCTTTGTAGATACTCACCTACATGGGTATCTATGTTCACAGCCCTGTTCTTATTACTCCAGAGCAAAGAAACAGTTAACCTTGAGAGAGAAACACATTTCTTGAACACAGGGAACTAGTACATGAAGCTGAAGTTCATGTCTAGAAGAGATCAAGACACAATAAAACCTCAGGTGTTCCAGCACAAACAGCTAAACTCATTTTTTGAATTACCTTCCCACCTGTGTATTCTGAGGTCTATGCCTCAGTGATTTGGTAAAGAATCAGGGAACAAGACAAAGAGAAAATACTTTTTAACACATATTCTTCCTAGTCTAGGAATTCATTAGGATGTTCTGGAAGACTCCCTAAGAGCCTCAGGGAAGATAGGTGGAAATTTAGTAACACTGAATATGCTCAGCCTAATAATTGTCCTCAAGAGGTATTTCTTACAACTGAAGTTGTAATGTTTTATTAGCTTTTTAGTTTGTCCATTTTGGGAGGATACGGCAGTTGCTATTTTTGAAGTGCTAGTTGACCACATAGTGTACAATGAAAGTAGTTGAGTTTGCTAATTTGAAATGAGTCCTAAAGACTTTAATATTCCTTGCACTATAGCAACACAGAAAGTCATTCCTATTTAATTAGTTAGGCCAAAGTATTTGCAAAACAATTAAGAATGTAATTTAATTTTGGTGTTTGGTAAACATCCAGGGATTCATTCATTCTGAACTTATGACCTACATGTTGAGTTTACTTTGCGAAGTATCGTTAAACCAGTCAGTTAGAACTCACAATTAAAACGCATGACATGGCAAACCTAATAAGAATATATTATAAATTAGAAATATGTGTTAGAATTTTACTTTTTAAAAAGTCTTCATAGCTTAGAAAATGAACCATGGGGTCAAATTAAAATGGTGTCAATGGGGAAGTCTCTTTAGAACATCTCCATGAAGCCTGAGGCACTTAGCCCTTTAAGAAATTATTTTCCAAGCTGCCTCCTCATTCCCATGGAAAGACTAATTCAGTGTACCAGTTCCAGAAGGGCATTGTGCCTACACAAGCAGGTCCCACCAGGGCAGATATAGGCAGTGGTAGCATTACTGTGTGCTACAGTCAGCCTATTTCTGTGGGAAGACAACAAAAAAATTCAGATGACAATTGGCAATTCAGCCTAGACACACAGCAGCAGCCATGTCTGAATTATTATGCAACATGCCTACATTACTAAACAAAAAAAGCTATGTAGAAGGACATCACACTCACTCTTACAAGGATTAGAGAATGCCAGAATTAAGATTGTCTATCCAGCCTTCATTATCCTCTTTTGTATATGTAGCATGATTGTCTTCACTCATGTTCATACACTTTCCTCCCCATGAGACTTCCCCTGGCACAGTCTCTAAATGGATGATTATTCTAATTTTCATTTCATCTTCCTTATTGGTTATTTGAACTTATTTAATGCCTATCAAAATCTGCAGTGATTATAAAATTATTCATCCCTTCCAATTCCTCATTAGTTTAGTCACAGTCCCATCTAAATCTTTCTCAAGCACCAATCTTTACAATGTCCTGAAGGGAAGAATGAGTATTAAGAGTCCATCTTACAGCAGAAAAAAAAAAGAGAATTAGTCCAAAATTGTCCAGATTGTCCATTAGTTTTCTGTGCTCAACATGAAACATCAATACATCATGTATTTTACAGTTCTTTATATACTGAAATTATAGTTCTGCTCAACTTGAAATGCAACTGAGTGCTGAACAAGAGGCGTCTTCTCTGCCTGCAGTTCCTAACCTTGTTCACTCTTCCTTTCCCACCATCTGCAGTTCAATGAGACAGATTACTCAAAGAAGGGGACCACTCCTTTAAAAACAAAATAAAGTTTCAACAGGCTACCAAGGTCTAAGCAGCCCTGATACTAAGAATCATATAAGGCTTTATATCACATAAGCAACCAGGATGGCCTCCTGCATAATGTCAAGGTGTTCATTCAAAGCATAAAAGATCTGGAGCTGCTGAGCAAAGACATGTATTAATTTTTACAAAATGGCTGAAACTATATTATTTTCCCAATTTATAAACAGATAAAACATTTTTACTCATAAAACTCACATAATGAACTTTCCTGGAGCACAAACTGAAAGCAGTTTCCTGGATGGGTAGTTTTGAGGAAAAGGTAACTGCAACCGTGCTTTTACAAAGGCATGTCCTGAAAGGCATTCCCTTTAAGATTTCAGCAGCTACAGGGAGAAGGAGAAGCTCATGTCTCTAGAAGTTTGCATGCACCAGGCTGCAGTGGGAGCCATGCCCAGACCCTGCAGGCGCTGGGTCGCGTTTCCTCTTGCAGATGTCAGCGTGTGCCTGTCCTGCCCATGCCTGGCTCCCCACAGCTTGAACCCTGAGATTTCCCTAAGCAGAAGCTGCCAGGCATCTAACACATATCAAATTCAAGCTTGTTTTCTGTGATATAGCCAGACATCCACCAGGGACAAGGCTGAAACCACCAAACCCATTTTACAAGTGACCTAAGCCAGAATCCAGCTCTCCAGAGGCAAAAGGCTAGTAAATTAACCTACTGTGTCACCTAACCCTTCACTATTGATTAGTAATTATTCTTTTCAAATGAAACAAGGACACAGGACATAAGGTCATCTACAGTATATCCTGAGAAAAGCCAATGTTTCCCTACATCCTTTCATCAATCACTGTTGAGCACTGACTTGAAAGAAAAGGTTCTCATTGAAATACAATTAAAAAAGTAATTTAACTCAGTCTGCATAAACCAAGAAGAGCTTGAGGATGTGAGCTAGTTCTGAGATAGGCATGACAGGCACAACTATGGTCAATTCTTCTTCAATTTCAAGAAGTCATTGCAAAATTTAATAAAATAAGTGGTCAGTGAGTAAATAAAACAACCAGGGACCAGTTGTCCTAGTGATGCCAGTTTAGTGTTGCTCAAAATTCTTCATTACTGGCTCTCTTTGGCTATAGTGACCTCCTTCCTCCCTTTGATCATTCCATTCCTTCGTATCTTTTCCTACTTCTAATTAACTGCTAATTAATTGATTGAAAAACATGCTGCTCATACAAATGCACCCACTGAATTATTTTATTACCTAAAAAAACCCCACTTTTCTTTTTTTTGAACTATAAATGTTGGAGGTAAAAAAATCGTTGAGAAAAAAATTTATCTATATCCATGGATATAGCACTTACAAACTTGAGGTAACCAGTAATCCTATAGTATCTTCTGTAATAACCAATGATGAATTTTCCTGAAGACTGTCTTAGAGCATGGATCCATGCTCCATTTCCATGTTCCATTTTCTAGTTTTATAGGCTAAGTTCTGAATTTCCAGAAATCCCTCCTGAATCTAAGTCTAAGATAAGTTCCATGTTTTTAAGCTGAGACTTGCAATGAGCCAAGAGCCCAGGTCACAGCTGCACATTCAGACATCAGAAATTTGTTTTCTTTTCAACCTACCATAAACACAAACTTTTCTGCAGTAGCATAAATTCTGTAGTGCAAATTCTGAGCAGACAGAAACATCTTAGTCTTTAGGGCATTCTTTCTGTGACATATTTGCTAGCTTCCTTGAGGAATCCGTGTTTTCATTTTATTTAAAAAAAAATAAGAATGGGAGCCAGTTATGTCACCACACCATTTTCACAAGATTTTGAATGGTTCTGCTTCAGTTTAAGAGAAAATACATAATCCATTTACAATTTCTTTCATGATTTCAGAAGACATATGAGAATCTCATACCTAAGTTATATGATTGCATATGTAGTATGGGAAATGCAGCATGCAATGTTCTCTTTACATTAACACCATAAGTTTACAAAAACAATTAGAGCACACAGAGTAAAATTTATATTTTGACTATATCCCATCAGTCAGCATATTTCTAAAGTAGTGGAACTTCTTGCTGTTTCATGGTGAGTTTATGATTCTAATATCTTAAATATGTATGAAGTGTATTTTACCTGAATTCATGTTTGACATAAAAAAATAACGAAATCTAAATTTCACCATTTTGCCTAAGGCCACAATATGAAGCTATTTCAGAGTTAAGGTTATCATACTGCTCAGTTTGGTGGCATTTGGGTTTTATTATTATTATTGTTATTAACATTCCTTCTTTGTACAGTAGAAATCTCAAAACAGGTATTAACCTTACATACGTGCTGGATCCAGTTCTCAGATCCAACTTGGACTGTTGCTAGCAAAGTATTTACCTAGAAAGCAAGCTAAGAACTGACCTGAAAGGGAAGGCTGGTCTGAAGTGTAGCCAGGGTCCTACCTAATGAAGAGAGGAGTGTATGACTCCTGAGGCTGAAAACAGGGAGAAGAGCCTCCCACCATAGCAGTCTGCTAGACTCAAGCCAGAGCAGCCTCCCTTCTCTATCTTTTAATGTGCTCCTTATTCAGTTTCATATCACCTTTGATGTGTATTCTTCTTTCTAATCCCAAATATCACAATTTTTTATTCCAGTGTATGCTGAGGAAGATCCACGTCATGCACCTTTATCTAGATATCTCAATCCTGTTGTTCCACAGCTGCTAAGTAGCATTCTCTACATAGATCTCTTCTCTATATACATCACCTTTTGCCTACACATATGGACCATCCTAATGATCTGATTCTGTCAAATACTAATTTCTCTTTTTATATCTTTTCAGCAGCATCTTCTCTGTTGCTGCAATAGAAGGTGTTTCTTTCCTCTTCTAAAGGCTCTTCATTGCCATTCTTGGCTCTGAATGCTTCACCCACAGTTCCACTCAAGTTTGGAAGGAGTTTTCATAAATACCCAGAAAGTCTGCTCTCATACCAGCTCATCTTAAAATAAAAATTTCACCCTACAAATAGATTTTGAAGAAACTAGTTTGTTGCTATGCTGAAACTATAATTCTCAGCATTATAGTATCATTCCTTTCTTGTCTTCTTCACTTCATCTTTCTGAATACACCTGTTGTCCTTGTTTTTATTTAGATTGTGCACTGCCTGACAGGCAGCTTCTCTGGTATACATCAACACGTATAACATAAAATTATGTTGGCAAATTTTCCATCCAATTTCTGAGACTGATTCAAATGTAGGACAAACCATATTTCTCTTCACTTTTGCCTATTTCCACAATTTGATGTTAGTGTATTGCATCTTTCAGATTCTGACCAAGATAATGTAAAATTAAAGCACCCTTCCCTCACAGCTAACCCATTTTTAAAGTTTAAATATTTGTCTGATTTCCTCCAATACTATTGAGCAATGCAAACTTTATCACATAATTTCTTACAGAAAATACTTAGACAAATAGTTTTGATGTCCTGAAGATAAACATTTGAGTGCTTTCCCAGCTTGGTGTGGAACCTCCTTCCTCTGGAATTTGTTCAATATGTTATGCAAAGATGTTTTCAGTTTCTCTGCTCATTGAAGCTGGAGCAATCCTAACAGTTTTCTCAGTTAAGACCTCTGGAGTTTTATCACTACTGTGATACCACATTCACATTTAAAGTGTTGATTTGTGCTTCCCCTGTAAAGTGTTAAAACTTCTGTTTTTCGTGGTGGTAACATTTGTAGTGAGCTATACCTTTTCAATAGCTACTAACAGGAGAGGAAAAATCAGGCACTATGATATCAGGAAGTTGGACACTGGAAAAGACAGAGGATCAATTGCTTCACATATGATTCCCAACATTTTTAATAGTCCTTCTAACATTTTCACATTATTTTAAAATTGATATTAGATAATTATATTTCATCCTTGTGCAAAGAAGGCTCTGAGAATAAACACATGATGCTGTGCAAAAAGTGATTGATAATAAAATAGGGTCAACAGATGAGAAACGCTTTGCCAGCGGATGAAACCGGATCGCTGCTCTTTGTTGCTCTAAAAGAATGACTGAACAACATACATTTGATTGTGACTCCCTACAACTCTTAATGAACAGGTATAAAGATCGTAAATAATGAAAAGAACAATTAATTGTGTCTGAGAGTTTAAGCAGACAGGGGACATGAGCGAATTGAAACTAGACAGTTACTTCAAACTAAGGCCAAAATATTAGCAGAGTAATACGAAGATCTCTTTATTGTTTACACTAATGCTTTCTTTGAGCAAACAGATGTTCTAGAATTGTAAATCAAATTTATTTCATGAATGCTAACATCCTCTGGAAAATAACTAGTTTGCTAGAGTTGGATTAAAAAGAAGTTTACTTCTTTAAAAAGGAATTTTGTAGCTAGCAGATTTACTAAATCCAAAAGTTCCCTATAGTGACATATTTCTAAACTTTTTAGAAATTAAAACCAACATTATTAACATAAAAGTCAGCACCTGAATATTTAAAATTACCTTCTTTAATAATTCTTTTTAAAAATATGGACATCTGAACTAGAATTATACTAGACTAAAACACTATGGATGAACCTTGTACAATAGACTACAATTATGTCAAAGCCATTTCACTGTGCTAAGGATAATTTAGATATTTTTGAATGTGAAAAATCTGTCATTCATATCTTCATGTTTCACAATGGCAGGCTTTTTCCCCTCTGGCACCTGTGGTTTCCATGTACCACCCTCCAGGAAAGGACATCATTCTGGAACATTTAGCAAAAATGTATTAAAATGCAAACACAAAAAACTTTCTTCAAGTAGCATTAAGGATCTGATTTAAACCCACAAAAGCAATGAAATCTAAGTGTAAGTCAATTATGATTGACATATGTCCCTTAACATATGCTAGATACTACTTGCTGCACATGCAGGAAGTTATTAAAACCATTTAACAGTACAGTTTGTATGATGACAGCCAGATGAAGAAGCACTGTCAATTAAAACAAGAGATAGATAAATTAAAAAATTATGGGAGACGATTCAGTGCAGGGATGCAATTAGAAGTCCAGGTGATTATGTAAACCCTTGTGGTTCACTTGCCAGGCTGTCAGTTGCATAGTAACAAGCTGAAAGGATCCTGCAAAGAACCATAACTTTCCTCCTGGCTGCCCAGAGCAGGTCCTGCAAACTCAGACACAGATCTGTGTAGAGAGGTGTCTTTCTGTATAGAAATGGCAGTCAGAGCTAATCCTGCTAAAGTTACTGGGAGCTGCACATGGTAAAAACTTTTGTATATAAGAGTCTGACTTCTGAAAATTTTGTTTGTGGATATTAGCATTTGCTCATCATGAAAACTGATACTTAGTATGAAGATATTCATGTTGCTTTAAAGATAGAAACAGGTGAAGAGAACCCTGAAATTTGGAGGCTGTTTCAGAAAACCCTTAAAATAACAAGATGAGAGTCTTGGAGTCTTCAAGGATTTCCAGGAGAGAGAGGGAGAGGAAAAAACAGAGGGAAGAAAAGAGAAACGGAACTGGAAGCAATATGTTTCTGGTACTTAGCTTGTTTTGCAGGAGGTACACCTCATTAAAACCCACTCAGAATGGTGCTGCTAGGAAAGCAGATTTTGAGTGAATGCTGGTGAGGTCTGCAAATCAGTTGAATTCTGCAATGCAAGCACATTCACTACCTCCTGCAGTCAGAGGGGCTGTGGTTTAGCAAACATTTTTTTGCTGTGAGACCCAGAGTTGTTCACACAGAGAGACCAAAGCTCCTCAGCTAGTTCCTGTCTAAAAGCCATCCAGCCACATTCACAGAACACCAGGCTCCAATTAATGCAATGATCTAACATCTCTGGCAGGGTGGAGCTTCAGTGGGATTAGGACTGCTCTATTTCTATCTGCCCCTGTAGAGGTAACAACGAAGACATGAAATACAGACTCTTTTCCATATTTCGATACATAAAACTATTGTAACTTTGATAAAATACTGTACCCTCTCAACATCACTGTCTTCTTTGTCCCTTTTTTCCTTGATATTTACTACTTAAATTGCAATTTTTTCAGTACATATTCTATTATGGCACTTAAAACAGTAATGGATGCATGTTCATTTCTGACTTCAGGCTCAGTAGGGAGAGAACTACAACTTGTGGTATAAATGGTAAGAACATGCTCTAACCCTTTCCTGGCACATTCCATCCAAGAGTATGGAACATCCTGTAATGAACTGATACTCAGCCTCATACAGGCATTGTCTCCACATTGGAGTAGGACACAGAACAGTTACAAAACTTCCCCAAGGTCATTGTGAAGTCTCTGTCAAAACAAGAATAGAACACACATGATTGCCAGTTTCTACTTTAGCTGTAAAATGATTATTTTCCTGACACACAATATCTCTTTATGCATATGTCCTTAGTAATAAAAAATAGGGAAAAGAAACACATCAGATATATGTGATGCAGTCTGTAAGCAGAACTTTCTCTAAACAATATGTTTTTCAAATTTTTTCATGCGGCATCAACATCTCTTTAAGGACTTTATCATCATTACTGACACATAATCATTCCTTGCAGGTGAAAAACATTGTGCTGAGAGATAATTGGGATAGTTATTGGATATGACTCCTCACTGGTTTTAAGGCAGTATGAAGGCATGATTGCATTCTGCTCAAAGAAAATAATTAATATTCTCTGCATTTATGTCAGATTGAGTGATTTATGGGTATTGTAAGTACTGCATTAGATTATAAGGTCTAACATTATCTGATAGGATGCAATGCAAACTTAAAATATGGATGTTTTCCCCTATGAGAGAGGAAAACCTGTTTTGGCTGCTGGAGTCACATTTGCTATTGGTTTACCTGGGTGGGGTAATCTGATCTCAACTTATGTGGAGAAAACTGTCATCTCACAGTGCCACACTATTGTAACAGAACAAATATTTTGAAAACCCTTCCCAAATAAGTGGGCATACTAATGAAAAAATTCTGGTGTCTGTAAATGAGCAGCTTCCTGATACATTTGTGAGCAATACATCACGTCAGGAATCCTTGTTTGTCGTGAACAGCTTGGGAAGAAAATGGTTAAGAAAACTGTGGTTCCTCAAATAAGGCCTTGGGCTTGAGAGTATGTGGGAGAAAAGGAGGGCAGTTGGATGGAGATAGTTCTTTATCCTACAAGATCTTTTAGGAGGGAATCCCTGCCCAGGTACATGCAGAAGAGGAAAATCCCCTACCCAGAACAAGAAAAATAGTATCTTTATATAGCTAAGAAACCTCTAAGGAAGCATGAATTATGTTGATTCTTTGTTCTCCAGAATAATATTCACACATTCTATGTGTGGAGGTTCAGTTGTTTTTAATCCCAATTGTGTCACACCTGAAGAAGATTCAACAGGTAAAAATATGTGCAGTATGTGAACAGCAGGTGTGTGATACCAGGCAAATGAGGACAAGTACATTTCTGTAACAAAGCTAGTATTTTGTCTTTAATTCAAAATTGGTCTGACCAAAAGCCCACTGGAATCAATGCAAGCTTCTGCATTAACTTCAGAGGATTTTGGATCAAGGCCAGTATCATTCTTGTTGTTAGGGCTCATTGTTTAATTTTATTAAAAGAAATCTCTTTAATTTCCTTTTTTAGAACAAAAAAAATAACAAGACCAAAAGTCAGTTGTGTCTGTTTTTTTTATGAAAAGCCTCGTCATCGGGTACTTTGTCAATGGAACTGTTAAATTGAAGCATATTTTTAAGATCCCATTTGATGAAAAGGGATGTTAGAAATTAACAGCCCCAAAATTTACGTCTCATGCTATGGAAGCTTCCCGGGATGGAGGGAGTAGAAAAAGTAAAGAAACCAGACATAATTTTACTGCCTAGGAAGAACTTTGGCTATTGTTCTTTGCTGCTTTCATGGGATATAATGTCACTATATGCAATTGGACAGGCATTTCCAGTCATTGTTTCATATACAGAATTCCCATTGAAGTCAGTAGCATGCAACTCCATGGCAGGATATGGCTGTAAGGGCTGTGAATTTTATCCTAATGTAACAAGTAAGATGACTGCAAAGTCATCACTGAGCCAGGTGATGACACCACTGGGGCTGGATTTCCTCTGAAAAAAAAGAAGAAAATCATGAAGATACAAGACACCAAGTCCAGATCCCCATACTGTTGCTCCACAGCCGGAGAAACTCAAGTGAAATGTTTGTAACCTCACTCTTCCAGTCCTCTGCAAAAGCTGAAGAGGAGAAAGCAAGCTCTTCCACTATACAGGCAAAACATCTTTGATGCCAAAATTCCAGTTTCATCTTTTCCCTGGACCAAACCAAAGCTTGCTGCCAAGATGTCACGCCATATCTGCTCTATTTCACAGATATTTGACAAAGCAAACCATATGGACCTTTGAAACATATAAGAGACATAGAGGTTTTTTTGGTTTTTATTATAGTCAACAATTTATTGCTTGATCATTATTACCTCCAAAAGTCTGGTTTAATCAGACTAATTCTCAAGTGATCTGCCACCTGCCTCACTGAAATTAAAGTGGTGTCCATCTATATATTTTCAGGTTTTAATACATGTGAGTCCTTAACCATGAGATGCAGGGCAGCTATCAAGAAGTAAGTCCAGAAGAAACATTCTGTTATTGGAGGGTTATTGGAGGGCAAAACTCAGCCAGCCACACCTCAGACATAGGCTGTTGGAAATATTGCAGGGTGACCCAAACACTGCTCATGGCCATGAATACCACTACCTTCCTAAGCAGCCCCCAAAACCAAATATGTTGCATTTCAGACACCAGTGTCATGGATATGATTTCTCCAAACATTCATTCTTACAGCTATTTTCAATTTTTCGTTATTATGTTGTGCCTGAGGTAATTCTTAAAAAGAAATTCTGATGGAAATGATTTTGTCAGTTTTATGAGGAATGGAAGAACGAAGAATATAGTCTCATTGTAAAAATAAAAAAGGTGGTAACACAGCTCCTGCAAAAATGTCTGATTCTGAGATGTGAAATTTAGCATGGGTCTCTTGTGCTTAGTTTCAGGGGAAAAAATAGTTGAGTGATAATAAACAAGAGAAAAGTCATTCTTGTGCAAGTGTGGTAGCCAAGTAGCCTGAGGAAGAGTGTGATATCACCCACAATAGGGGAGGAAGTGGATACCATGTCATATTGATTCTTGGCAAATCTGAATTTTGTTCCCCTTTCTGCCACTGCCCTCATGGGTGACACTGAGAAAATCACTTTTGTCTCCTTTGTCTCTGCTTCCCAATTTTAAAATCAGGAAAACATATACTTAGCATTCTTTTCCTTCTTTTTTTCTTTATTTCCTTCTTTTCTATGATCTCTCAGACCCCCCAATTAAGGATTCAGAAAAGAGCTATATAGGGTTGATATTATCATTACGAATAGCCTAAACTAACGTGAGAATAAATCAGAAATTATGACTCTATAACTTTTTTAACACTAATTATCCAGTGTTCAGTCTGGCACAAAATTGTTTTGTATAAGAAGACAGAGAAACAGCAAGGTAATAAGGCTACTTTTCTTAAAGCATGGATTGATTTAGGTTACTTCATACTTATGAAGTCCAGTTTGTATGTCTTTTATGTTTTCTCTAGCGAGATTACACAACTCCACTCTGGGAAATGCAGAGGGCTGGAAAAACCAAAAAAATCAAACACAACATTTGAAGTCAAGTTTTTCAAATAGTAGGTGGTTTCATTTTATGTATATTTAAAAAATACTTAGTTGAAACTTTAGGAGATAAAATGCTGCTCCATTTAGGACTACATCTGTATATGTGTGTTTATATGTGGGCACACATGAACATATATACCTTAATTAATGTTTGGTTCTGTAAAGCATTTTAATAGAGACAAAAAAGAATAAAATCTGCTCTCTCAGGTTTTTTAATTGACAGTATCTCATTAAGATGAAGGATTCATTTTATTCCAAGTGTATGGCAAAAGACAAGTCTGAAAGTTTACTCAGAGACAAGGGCAAGAGGGGAGTTGCTTTTTTCAAGAAACATGGCTGTACAAAACTTGCAAAGTTTATGGAATCTCTCTGGTTTGTATTGCTTTACGAGATTTGACAGAGGAGTATTGTTTCCAGAAGTGTAACTTCTTAATGTGTTTCCCAGAATTCTGAAAATATTGTATGTAGGCAGCAGTGGTCTAAGGGTCACCTGCATCCTGCTGGAATAAACTTATCTATACAAGGATAGAAGTGGGTAATGATATATAAAGATATACTTTTTCTTTCCCAATAGATTCTTGAGAATTATTCAAAGCTGTTGAGATACCAAGGATGATTTTAGCACAGGAGAAGTATACTTTAAAAGCTTTTGAGTAGAGCAAAACCTTCTACTCTGTTGTTTATTAATATTTAGCAGACAGCACAACACCCTTCTTCCTCCGCCTCTTCATTTCACTAAAGGCCTCATAGGTAGCATTCAAATGAAGTCTGAATTTCTAATACTAACTAATACTAACTGATCCAGAAGTCTCTTCTCAAGTAAATTATCCTAATCATTAGTACAGCTTCATATGGTATTTCCATGGATGTAAAGCACACACGACAAATATTTTAAATCTCTGCTCTCCTGTATTGGCCATGTGCAACCAATTTTTTTTTTTTTAATAATTAGTTCTTTTTTTTTTTTTTTTCTTTTTTTTTTTTTTTTAAATAATCTGTGAGCTGTAAAGCACTTATCATGGCTGCCACCCAGACTTTCCAATAACATTAAAACAAAGCAAAACAAAAGAGCCCTCAAATATTGACTCAGTAATCTATCTCCCTCCCTCAAGGAAAGCTCGCCTGCCATAAAATTCCAATCAGTTGCACACACACAATTATGAAAATATGGGCCTCAAAACTTCATTGAAAAGCCTGATTACACTAAATATAGATCAACACATAATTTCTCCTTTCTTTCTATTTTTAAATCATGTTTTTGACAAATGTTGAAATTATAATGAATGGTTTAGAATTTTTTTATTTCTTTTTTGCATCAGAGGGTTTGCGGAGGGTTTCATGGGTTTAATAGCTATGTATTCTTTATTGCTCCTTTAAAATACTAATAAAAGTGATGAAAAGGCATGAAAAATCATCACTGATTGCATAGGAATTCACTTAAAATATGATCTTTCCTTTGCTCAGTTATTATCTGTGGTGGTGTTTCCTTACAGAAATGGTAAAGGGCTAAAAGTTCTTAATAAAAAACACATGCTTTTCTTTACCTCACCACCACACTTGAATGTATTCCCCCGAGGAAAACTACACCAGGCTAACCACTGCAAGGCAGCCTTATGGTAAATTGGATCCTTTTTAAAAACGTATTCCCAGAAGACTCAGTTTAATGCACTGTTTCTGAGAATACCTCTGTGAGATTGTCTTTTCCCTTTGATAGTCTCTTGCTCTTCATATTTTGAAGCAATCTCAGCTGGTTAAAGGCAGGAACAGAAAACACCATTTTGAGACAATTAAGCACCAAAGACCAGAATGACTGGTCAAAACCTTAAAATACAACGACACTAAGAAGAAGCTCTTATCACACTCATGGCCAGGTCTCAAATATAATGGACTTTCTAGTTAAAAAGTGAAAAATAGGTTGTCAAGGGTTTTTTAATTTATGTTTTGAAAGTTCATGTTCATTTGAGAAAATATCGCCCCATATAAAATAGGAATTACTGCGGACTCAGCAGCCAGATTTGTCTTGGAAGAAAAAATTTTAAGCCAGATCTTCCCATTTGAAAATGGTGTGTTGGGATCTGCCAGTGATAATCGATTCCACATAAAACAGCTTCACTTCCTTGTTCAGGAGCAGCGACAGAGCCTTGCACAGTAAGGGGGGCAGAGGGGGAGAAAAGGATCTTAATTCAAAGACAGAAAGAGAGCCTAGAACAAGCATTTGACCTTGCTCTGAAGGAAAAAATAGTAAGTTCTAATTGAAATTTAAAAAATAAAAAAGTGACTGGAAAAATGAGAGTATCAGATCAGCTGGGTTTCTGGAAAAGCTGCTTTCCAGAATGGTTAGAGGGACAAAATGCCTTACAATACACTCCCCTATTGTCCACCATGCAAGTAGTTTCAAAAGCACACCAGGAAGGGACTTCTTCATGATGATGGTAGGTACAAGGAAGGTTACTGGGCTAGGAAGAGGCTCTTTTTCTTTGTAATTTCTCTCTCAGACTGTGAGAGGTTAAAATGGTTAAGCAGTTTTCCTTCACTCTGTATTATGGCTCATTCCTACAAGCAATAAAATGAAGGAATTACTTGTAAGGGCAGAAATGTCATTATTTTTGCACTCATCCTGACCCCAGCATCTAAAAATACAAAATGCTGGAATCTGTGGAGCAGGTGACATTTTAAAAAAGAGCCCAGGGAAGTCTAATAGTGTAAAGGCTAAATGTACTTAGGAGGTGGAGGAACAGAAATAGAGAGATATCTCTGCTTCTGACCTAGGCCTAACAAGATTGGCCACATAATTCATTTCAATGACTCCTTGTCTGTGCAGTTTACCTCTGGGTTTAGACAGAAACATTTCTCTTTAGCATAATGGATCACAGTGTCAAGTTGCCTACCTTCTGCCTCAGAATGGGGTTAATTTTAGCCTGATCCTCATGTTGAACACACAAGGAATATATATGACTCATCAACCTTTGCCAAAAGCATAAGATACATTTCTGAAACTCAAAGGCTATCTGCTGTTTGAAAAGGTTTAGCTGCCTTGTATTAATTGAACTGGGCTTCCTTTTAGGCATCCTGTGCCCCTGCAGAAGCTACACAAGGTATACAAAATTTCTAAAACACTGTATCACAGTTCTGCAATCCCTTTTTTTCCCTTCTTTTTTTCTTCCTAACAGCCTCACCATACACCCAGCTAAAATCAAGTACTCAGTTCTGCTTCCACAGGGACACTGCATTATTTCTAGTGTATTAGCTAGTATTTGTCCTGCAGGCTCTCATCTCTGAGTATGCTACAGCCTGGAGAATCATGCATTTGAGCAGGTGTTAAAGAATTAATGGAATGGTAAGCAAAATATCTTTTTACCCTTCTTGACTGGAAGGCAGACATGGAAGGAAGACATGGCTAAATACTGAATCACATGAGTAAAATTTCAAGGATTCTATGAGAAGTTCAGTAAGGATGGCCATGTAGTTTGAGACAAATTAAGACATTTTTCTGCATCTCCCTTAGTTATTTTGTTATAATAAACAAATACCTGCTAACACTGACTGCCATCCACTCTAATTTCCAATGTGTAGTCAGGCCACCTACAAAGGTGTAAGCAAAATATTCAAAGGGCAGAATACTGTAATCTTAGTAAGGGAATTTTAAGCACTTCCCGTCTCAGAGGACCTAGACTTTTTCCTTTACATTACTTTTTCAGAGCAAATTTGACCTAAGGCTAAAATCCCTGCTACATTGCAGGTCATAACAAAAAACTCTTGGGCTTCACCATGGTCAGGCTTTCACTTAAAGACCCTGTAGCACACTTTCCTGCTGCAAACCAGAACTGAGTCCAAAGACTAGTTATGTCAAGCAACCTGCTGTCATTTCTTAAGAGGCATCTCTTTACCTGCCACAGTAGCAGCCTCTTTTGCAGCAGGAAAGATGCAGTTCCCTGTGAACATGGTCCTGTATTTCACATGGGCTGTTCTGCTTCCCCAAAGCACAATGACTTATCAGATTTAGCCAGGAGCCCTACCAAAAAGCTTCAGAAACACATCACTTTACCATTCACTGCTATATTTACCTTGCCCTCCTTACGAAGGTTCTTCCCTGTGCCCATCTTTCCAGCAGAGAAGCTAGGCAGACCAATGCTGGGGTGCTGCAGATTTGGCAACATGCTTTTCTAGCAGGGTCATTCTTTCCTTTCCTACTTCAGACAATATCAAACCCCATCTCTTCCACAGGGACAAGTCTTGAGTCAAAGCATGGCCACTGCTTGCTGTCAGAGCCAGCTCCCATAAGGGCAACACCAGCTTTTTGCCACCTAGCCCCTCTGTGCCAGCTGCAGTGGGAGACACTGCCACTGCTTTGATAATTTTTTTCAGAAGCAAAAAGTCAACCCCTCTGCCCCTCTGAAAGGCAGAGACCCTCCTGCTATAAATTGGCATAGTTCCATTAAATTTATGCTGAGTTACACGATTTTCAACTCTAAGTCTATCCTCTTTTTATATGAATTACAAAACAGGTTTTAGTTACAGTATCCCACATTGCTCCTCAAGTAATAAACCATATAGTACTCCCAATCTCCTTAGATGCAAGTTTAGTAATACCTTATAATGTTTTTTACAGTTTTCCTACCTTCACTAATTTCATTAACTTAATGGTCAATGTCTTTATGCTTATTGAAAAACTTCAGGTTAAAAATGGTTATTACAGAACAACAGAACTACAAAAGAAATTGTATTAGTATTAGTATTTGATTGGAATACAACCGGCAAAAATAAAGATGCTCTCATTCATTCTTTAGTTATAGTTTTTAAGCAGAGCACATAATCAAGCTCCAGATTTTGGATGCATATGAAATATGAACCCTAATCTAAATGACAAGTAACCTCCACTATAATGGGATGAAACAAAAACCATAGCTCCAAACACTCCTAAAATTTGGGGGTTTCTAAAACTGGATTTGAAATTTATGGCTTGTGTCTACTCAAATAAACTTCTATTTAAAACCATATTTCAATAAACTCCTATTTTGTGGTTTGAGCCTATTTAAGTAAGCCCTTTAAAATTGAGTTCTATTTATAGGCCTCAAATTTATTTACAGTATCATTTTTTATGATTTTAGGATTAGCTATATCTTTATGTAAATAAGAACCTTTGTTCAGAAGATATTTCTCCCTTCTTCATCCATGACCATAATCTAGGGGATGCAGCAGAAATGGCTGCATCATGTGTTTATTATTAAAAAATAAACCACTTATTGGCAGTGTTTCACAATAAGAATATAGAAGAAAGATGAACATGAGAGGGTGAGAAGATTTTAGTTCCTCTTATTCCCATAATTTCTTTCTTTTCTTCTTGTCTTTGACTATTGCTAAAAATTATGATCTTTTTACACAGTGTTAAAATACATCACCCAAAATGAAATTTTTTTTTAAATATTCTTTCTGACAGACCACTCTTTTTCAGGTGCCATTCTTTATTATCCACTGCCATCAATGTTTGCCTTCTCTTTTTTCTTCTTTCCTCATCTCTTTCCTTTCATTTTACCCAAATCTCTGGCAGTTTTTTCCTTCTGTTAGTACCCCTTTCCTCCTGTTTGGGACCAAAAAATGATGGTAAATTCAGGTGATCCTCAGAGATCAAAAGTGTATGTGACTGTACCAAAGTCACCTTGCAGTATTAGGGCTTTTATAGCTTCCTTCTTATCTCCCCATTAGCACTTGAACTATACCTCTTTTTCATAAGGCTCCAGGCTCCCTCTCAGGAGAGATGAGCAAAGAAATAGATGACAGTTGCCACTTCTCGGTTTTCCAAAAGTTGGCAATCAAAGTGAGAAGTCATGAATCTACAGTACTGCTGCAATATCATTTTCTGTAGACCTAAGACATAAATTGTCATATGATTCCTTTAGGCTCCCCTACCTCATATGCTATGTTTTTGTTTTAACAAAGAAAAAGGTCCGTCCTTTTTTCCATTTTAACTGAGGAGATATGACAAAAGGCAGAGTTTTCACGAACTAATTACAGTCCTTTGGAAATTACCTTTTGTGCTAGGAAAATATTTTTTTTTTCCTACTGATGAAAAAGTAAGCAGTATGAATAAAAAGTACTATTTAAAGAAAGAGTACAGTTACATAACCTTTCCACAAAATTCAGACAATTTTTTAGCTCCACTTTGAAAGAAGAAGTATGCTACTTCCGCAGAATTATACACACAATAATCTATAAAAAGATTTCCATACAGAAAAAAAATAATGGTTTTTTTTCCTTTAGAAGACAATATTGCCTTATGTCAGTGCATATTCACCATTCAACAAAGCCATCACATTTTGCCATATTCTAGCAGAACATGCCTGCATACACTATTGTGTCCCTAGCTAGAAAATCAAGGAGAAATGTGTGCACATATTTAATGACAGACTCCAGCCCCTCAGGGTGCAGGTTCACAGTCATCATAAGCTGATATGGGACCCCACTATCACCCAAACAGAGCTGTAGGTCAGAAGGCAGTAGCCTATGCTGGAAATCCATGATCATTATTTCATTTTTTCATTGCTGATGTGATCTAGAAGGACATGTGAGTAGTCCTCCCAGCTCGGCATGACATTTACTAGCACCACTGCCAGAAATTTGGTTCAAATGCAACCAAATTTGGTGGCATTTAAAGAAGATATGTATGTACCAAGACGGGTCATGTAAGTTAAAGTGTAAGTTAAATTATTTCACAAGCAAGATCTACACAAGAAAACATTTACTACAAACTGTGTCTGCAGTGTATTCCCCACTTTGGGGTAGTGCCAAGAAAGTGAAGGCATGAACCAGTACTCAGATAGGAGAAGAACAGTGTTGAGGATTTTTCTACCACTAAAAACTGTATGCAAAACTGTTATCTATTCTTCAGTGTTTGGCCAGTGTGTGAGAGAGCCCCACATGTAGTTTGGAAGAAGTTTGTATGCATGAAGGTGTAGCTGAGGCTTTCAGGTTCCCTCTGCAAACCCAGCTAGCATGGGAAACAGCCCAAGATGTGTATGGTACCCTAAAGGCATGAATTATTCACGTAATTCGTTTTACCTGCTATCTCCTAGAACCCCTGAGTGAGCATTTCCTTTTCAAGCTGTATGTAAAATGCATTGGGAAAGACCCAGTTGTTTGGATGGAGGTACTGAATTTGCATCTGTATTAGAAATATTCTTCCCCTCTCTATCTATCTGCCCCAATGAAATGCAATTGAGCCATTATTTCTCATTTTAATAGAAAACAGCAGGGTAATTTGTATCTAAGAAAAACCAAACATCATGTGAATCATGCACAAAATCATTTATTTTTCCAGGGAGGGTAGAACCCTGAAAAGAATTGTGAACAAATAGTGGCATACTACTTATGGTGCCTTTCTGCCAGCCAGGAAAAAAAAAAAAAAAAGCAGCAACAACAAATAAGAAAATCACAAAGAAGCTCCATGGTTTATCAACTATACTACTGAGCCTCTTGGCCATCACCGTAAATCTCTTCAAATTCTTGCTCCCGTTTTGATGGAAAACATTCAGTTCTGTAATAACAGTACTTAGATAACCTGTACTTGACCTGTCTTTGGATAGTGATGATTTTCCATACAAGATGTTTTACTGTGATAACACAGTGATTCAGACACTCTATCTTAAGGCAGCTGGTATACAAGTGCTTGGCTCTGGAAATTTTTTTCTCCTCTGCTATTTGAATGTAAGCTGTGTGCTGAAGGCCTTTCATGCCAGGCACATTTTCAAAGTATTCTCCCAGTTAATGCATTTCCATTAGAATTCCACTGTTTTTTATTTCAAGAACACAGCACTGCACCCATGGGAACTGAGCTTTTCAGGTGTTAAAGAGGATTTGTTATAAAGAAAGTGATTATAATAGGATTTAATGTAATTGAAAGTCAAGGTACAGTAGCCATACACTGTATCAGAGACAGCATTAAACTTGTTTTGTGAGTGAAGGAGTTTTGCTGAGTAAAACCTGGGGCCACAATGAATAAACCAGGGTGGAAGACCTCCTGCTGTTGTGCTCTGTTCATTAGCCAGTGCTGTCCTGGCTGCTTTGCTCCCCAGAGAGGCAGGGCAAGCAGCAGAGCTGAACTACCAGAGGCCTGTAACAGCATGAGAAAAACCATCGGAAATAGCAGAGGCAGCTCCCATGGATTCAGCCCAGCCACACAAGTCCCCATCCTGCTGGTTGTCACCACCTCTGGAAGAAATGTTTCCAGCCACAACCCCAGGTAGGTCACACAGATGGCCTGGCATTGCAAGGCAGTGCTTTTGTGCACTGTTGCACAAGACCAATGTGAAACCAATTTGACTCTTCCACAAATTCACTGAATTCTTCTGTACCATCTACCCCACTGGCAATCAAAGGAGTTGTCAAAATTATCTGGAAGAACCTTGTTCCCCTTAATTGCTTTCCTTGCATCCCTTAAATCCTGTGGACAGATGGGCTTACAGCATCTCAATATTTAAATAACCCTTATTATCAAGTAATTGCCATTCTTCAGAATTTTCATCTTCTTTTTCCTTATCATAGCTTGCACTCTTTACTTTTGGCTTCATTCCTGCCCTCTCTCCATTTTCCAGAGGATCTTGCTTACCTCAAATAGCATTTTGAACTTCGCCATTTAATCATAATTTGTTTTCTCTTTCTTCCTGCTTTCTTTTTAGCTGCTTCTGTGAGTGCTACAATGTCCTTAGATAACTTCTTTCTTGATTGGATGTAGGTAGTAGAAGTCACTGCTATTACCTTTTATTACACTTCTTCCCTTTTTGCTATTCTTCAACGTTATGCATTCAGTCACTTCTCCAGATCAGAGGTCAGGAATTTAGACTCGCTAGTATTTGGGCTCTTTTATATCCCTAGCTGACTTGGTCAAAATGTTTTTCATTTAAAAGACAAAAAAGTCTCTTTCAATAAAAATGTACTTTCAAGGAAAGAAAAATACATACTTTACAATGTTTTCCACAGCAAAGAGAATTGTTCCAGAAATCCATTCAGATCAGACCAACCATAACTAGACTGAGGCTTTAACCAAGCTATTGCTTCAGTTTTCTCTTTTCACAGGAAATCTCAAACAAAAAGCCTGACATTTTTCTTCCAGATTTCCTAGAGATATAATTGGCATTTGGAGGTCACGATAAACGTAGGTGACTGAATACATCTGCCCTTAAAAAAAAAGTGACAGCTCTGTATTCTGGCTCTTCATGAATCTGGTTCTTCACACTGAACAAAGATGCTTAGAAAAATGAAGCATTTTCATGCACTACAGCAAGCATAATTTTCTCCCAAGCTGTTCTTTCTTAACTGATGCAGAATTTCAGTCAACCACAAATCAAACTTGGGGTTTGCTGCATGTATGCATATATGAACCAGCATCATAATCATCGTTATATATACACCACTCCTTTGCTTGTTGCCATCCCTGAAATGCAGGCCCCTCAGTGGTGTGACATGGCAGCAATTGCAACAGCAGGAGCAGCAACCAGACAGCTCCAGTTTTAAGCAACATGTTTCTGGATGGTTTGCTTTTCATGCCTCTCCCCCTCCACTGCTCCAAAGCTGCATGAGTGTTAAAAGTGGGTATTCTGCTGTGAGCAGGCATCAACCAAGGAAAGTAGGTTCTTGTTTCAGAAAGGAAACAAATTATGTACCATCACCTGAGGAGGTGGAGGGTGTTGGGTCACAAGAGAGAGGGCTGGCTGTTTATTTCCAAGGCTTCCTTGCTCCTTGTCTTGCAATTCCACTTTAACATTCTCCTAGATGCAGCACGAAACTGGAAATCCCAGGTTCATCATTCCCATCTTTTTCTTATTCTGATTACAGTCCCGGCAGCATGTGCAACTCTGAACATTCTCTTTTATTCCATTTCCCAAATGTTCAGTGACCATGCACTCCTAGAATTCTTCATATACAGAAGAGATAAAGCTCTTTGCAATACTATTTCCTTTATTTCTGCCACTTCACCTCTCTTTTTTGAGACAGGATTTGTATTCCTTCTTTCTGAGGAAGAAGGAAAAAAAAACCAACAATGCAGAAAGTTCATGACCAAAAAAAGTGAAATGTCACAAATAATTAGTTAAGAACATGAAACTGAGAAACCAGTTTAGAACACACACAGACACACACACACATGCACAAAACAATTAGTGTTTCAAGCTTAAAATTCAGGATCTTTGATGAAAATGTGCAGTGGTGAGAGGATCAATTTCTGATGATGTTCTTGAAGGGCAGAAAGAGAGATAATAACTTTGATGCCGGCTCTTTGTTTAAATGACTATTGTTTGTAGTTAGCTGCTATTTAATCTCCACTACAGAGAGGAACCACTACACAGCTAAACTCTCTTCTAATGAGATCATTATTTTCTTACCACTCTTCAGAATGAATGTCATTTTACATAGCAAAACTACAGAGGCAGCGTTTTAGAACACTGCTACCTTTTATCTAACCAGCATAAGAGGCACTTGAGAAAAGGACAAGGAGGGTCAAGAAGAAAATGTAAGCGGCAGAGCTTCTTTGCCTGGCAGGCAAGGGAAGGACAAAGGAAGAGGTCCATGATAACAAGACTGACCATCATTATCAGTGGAGAGGGGTCCAAGCTGCAAAGTTTCATATATACTTACAGCAGGTCTGGCCCAGTATATTAAAGGGATTTGTCTGGATTTAATACCAACCTTCGGGGTTTAGTCACATTTTTAACTACTGCTAAATATTGTTTAAGACTTTGACATTTGCCAATTATTATCCAGCCTGGAAAGATACCAGGAAGTTTAGCAGCATCAGAAAGCTCGGTGCTTTTGCGTACTGCCCCTTTAAAGAGAGAAGTCTCTCCCTCCCAAACAAGGGGACATGCATGCAATATGTGCCATTTTGCATTTCATTTTAGCTGCAGACTCGGGGATGAGAGCCGGTGCATTCTGCTACAGCGGTTTCAAACCCTCCTGCCCGCCCTGCCCTTGGGCCAGATGCTGCCTGCCTTCCCCTGGCTCCGGCAGCACAACCCAAACACAAGCCCGTGCCTCGGCCACTGAGGCGGCTCTGCACTGAAACACCGGATCGCTGTTCCGGGCGTGGGATCCTCGAGGCGGGGAGGGAGGGAGGGAGGGAGAGAGGGAGGGGGTGCGCACTGTTGGAGGCAGTCACGTTTTAAATTGCTGTGAGTCGCTGCTTTGGTGCCTGCCACTCGGATCAGTCAAGCAGGGCATTCATATTCATGGGGCTGACACTCTACCTGTGCCCCTCTGCCTTGTTAATAAATGAAAGGAGGATTCTGAACAGGAATTTGCAGACCAAGTAGCTGCCTAGAGACAGCTAATCAGAAAAAGTAGTCCCAGGGAGCAGGTAGAATTTATACTGCCAGCCTTGAGCATTCAGAATCATGAAACTGGCCCAAGGAATCATGAGAGCTACTTAAAAATCATGTGATTTTAATAAGCAATTCGCATGGGAATGCTTTTATTTGCTTTTGGATTTTACAGATTCCCAGGATCATGTTTATAAACTTTTAGCCAGAATTTAAGGCCCTGAAGGCTCTTGTTCAAAAGGGAAAGAAAGATCTGTATCCCCCCCCAACCACCCCTTCCCCAAAATCCCAGGAACGAGACACATGACAACAAAAGATGTGATCAGAAATCTTACCACTTGTCAGATTTTTAAAGCCACCAGAGCAAACTATCATTTAACCTCTTTCTCTCCCTCTCCCCGTATTCCTCTTAAAAAGCATAGAAGTTTTTGCATTTGTTCCTTCTGCTATTTCATTTGTTCCTCCTGTGTTTCTCTAAATCTCAAATAAGTCATCTCTTCTGCCCTTTGTTTATGGGAGAGTGTGCTAGAGAGGCAAAAGAATCAATGCTCCACTTATGAAATGGAGGAGTGTTCAGCATTCATAACGTGAATGGATGAAAATAAATGCCTTTGGCTGCAGTTTCGCCCTGCTGTTCCATGCTCCGGCTGCACCAGGCCTGGATCCGGGTGGTGCAGCGGGGAAAGAGGCCTCACTCTGGCTGCACCAGACCTGGATCTGGGTGCGGTGCGAAATGGGGCCTTGCTCCCAATGCACCAGGCCTGGATCTGGGTGGTGCAGTGGGGAAAGGGCACCAGGCCTGGATTCAGCTGGACCAGGCCTGGAAATGCACCAGGCCTGCCAGTGGGGAAAGAGGCCTCACTCTGGCTGCACCAGGCCTGGATCCGGGTGGTGCAGTGGGGAAAGGGGCCTTGCTCCCAATGCACCAGGCCTGCATCTGGGTGCAGTGGGAAATGGGGCCTTGCTCCAAATGCACCAGGCCTGGATCTGTGTGCATTGGAAAATGGGGCCTTGCTCCAAATGAACCAGGCCTGGATCCAGGTGCATTGGAAAATGGGGCCTTGCTCCAAATGCACCAGGCCTGGATCTGGGTGCAGTGGGAAATGCACCAGGCCTGGATCTGGGTGCAGTGGGAAATGGGGCCTCGCTCCAAATGCACCAGGCCTGGATCTGAGTGCACTGGGGAAAGGGGCCTTGCTCCAAATGCACCAGGCCTGGATCTGGGTGTAGTGGAAAATGGGGCCTCACTCCAAACGCACCAGGCCTGGATCCGGGCGGTGCAGTGGGGAAAGGGGCTTTGCTCCGGCTGCACCAGGCCCAGATCCGGGCAGTGCAGTGGGGAAAAGGGGCCTCTGTGGAGTTTCCAGTGTAACGGTCAGAGCATTCAGGCATGTGCAGACATGCCAGTCCTGGCCTGCGCTTTTTTTGTTTTTGTTTGTTGTTTGTTTTAACAGCTGCTAATAATTATATTATCCTGCTACAGAAGTACTTCTGGGAAATGGAGATCTTTGAAAGCACCGAAGTGATAGGAGGAAGATGCCGCTTCCCTCCCCCCACTCCCCTTCACCATGTTAGTGTTCAGATACAAACAGCATTCCTGCCTCATTCCCCTCTGAAGTTAAAAAGACTTAAATTCTTTACAAGGAAGGTCATCCTTTCGTAGCCAAAACCCTGTTTGCTTTTGCCTTTCCACTTGCTTTCAAATGAAACAAAAAACAACCCTGAGAGTCCGCAGCAGCCCACTTCTCCAACTCAGAAATTAAGCATAACAAGCTTGGGGGAGGGCAGGGGGAAAGACTGTGTTTCAGTTTATTGATGTGTGTGTATGTGTGTGTGTGCTCTCAGCACAGTGCACTTCCCAGCAGCTCTTCCACAAATGCTGTGCAGAGTGTTCCCAACGTGACCCGATGGTGAGTTAGAAAGCTCTGGGCACTCAGGCAGCAGTCACACGGTGTTCAGGACCTTGGTGTGCTCACTCAAAGGAACACTGTCAACTGCCTTTAATAGTGTTAAATATAATTTATCGATTCTCCATTGTTTGTAATAATAACCTCCCTGAAGCTTGAGAATAATGTTTTCTTTTCCCCTGCAGATTTTGTCCTGTCAAACATTTTTTTTTTTTTTCCGTGGTGTTGCTAATAGACCTTGAAATTAACATCGCATTTATGTTTAGGATCTATACCACGATTGTTTGTGCTGGTGCACTGCACTCATCCATCAGCAGAGCAAAATAGGAGAAGGAAGATGCATCTGAGCCCCTTACCACCCTGGGAAAAAATGGGTCAAACTCTGCCCTTAGACATAGGCACAGAGCTCTCATTAAGGTCAGGAGGAGGATGGCTGCATATGTGTCACTGAGGCAGAATTTGTCTCAGTGCTTACTAGCCAACTGGCAAAGCTAGAGGGGGCATAAAATGTTGGGGGATGTTCTAATATGTGCCACTTAAACGTTGGCTCTTGGGGATTTTGTTACCATTTTGTGACATCAGGTATGTTTAACATGAAGAAAGGTATCTCTAATTACCTATGAAATTAAAATAAGCCTTAAAGTGAATTAAATTGGGGTCTAAACCCTTTGAACAGTCACCTAAGAAAAATTACCAAGCTCCAAGTAAAATTGGAAGACTGAGTTTGTCAGACTTGCTTGTGTTTAACAAAATGGCAGTTATTTCACTTTATATTACCAATTAGCATTTGAAAAATTTATAATTTATTTCTAACATTTTCCCCACTTTAACAAAAGTTCAATAAAACTTACTCTGCTATTAAAAGTACACTGTGTGAGAACCCCTGTAAAACACAGTTTCAGAGTCCCATTAGCAAGCAGGAATCAGGAAATATTTAAAGAGGCCCTTGTTATACCTGCTAGTATCTCTTTCTTTCCCATGGAAAATGAGAAATGAGCTGGAATGTAAACAGGGGGGAGGAGGAGAATAAGAAATGCACCAGAGTGCATTTGGGATAGCCAAATCCTGTGGTTTTGCACAAGGCCTCTAACTTTTAGGGAGGGGGTTTCCACCGCTTATGGAGAGCTGATGATGCATGGAAGGCTGACGCTGCAAAACAGCTGGCACAGGGGGAAGGGAGCAGGAGGAAGGAGTAGTATATATAGCTTTTCACCTTTTGGTCTCTCTTCAGTTCACTCTCTGCGCACGTTTTGAAATTACTCAGTGCAACACAACCTGAAGAAATAATCACACTTGCAAAACCTGTGTGTATCTAGAAATTGACAGAAAATCATCTTTATGTAGGGCTCACATACAGGAAATAAAAGTTGGGTGATTTATGGTATTTTATTGCACTTCTTGGCCATTGCTAATGTTTTCATTGAGAAATGGCAAAAGCTGTGATTTGGATTTTTATTGTGCCATTCGCCAGCCTTCGTCCCAGCCCCCTTCCCTCTTTTTCCTTTCCTGGGTGAACTTGCTTTGAGTTTAGGAGATGAAAGTTTATGGAGGCAGATGAGTGTCAAGGGAACTGAATCCAAACACAGAGCCAATGAGCATGTTGCCAGATTTTATCTACCCTCACTGAAAATACAGTATTCAGAAAAAGATGAGTGATTATAAAGGAGAGTGACTTAGCCTCTAACTTACACAAAAATTCTTGGACGGGTTTCTGGTTTTCTTTTTTAAACAAACAAAACAATGTTTCCTGGTTGGCAGTTCCCAAAGTCTTTCCCTTTTTTTCCCATTTTTTGGCACATTGCTGAAAGGTCATGCTGATGTGTTTCCAAAACATGCTCACTGAGCACAGCTTTGCAAAAAATAAGAGCCCCTTTCTTTAAAGCCTGATCCTTCTCTCATTTAGAAAGGAGACAATATTTCAGCTGTTTGCTGGGATAGAGGAGTAGAGCCTAATCAGAGAGTCAAACTCACTGTATGATTAAATATAGTAGCACCAGCTAACTTCTAAAGCTGCTGACACCATTATACAATCCTGTTTACCATTGCTTGTGTCTGCCAGACTATAATGGTTCAGGCTAACAGTGCTACTTTTCAGCCTCAAGTAAAGATTTCTGACAATGAGGCAAGGGCTAAATCAGCTGTTTCTCATCTTAAACTACTCTAGTGATAATTCCTTCAAAAGCCCTTGTTCCCCATGCACTTGGGGGAAGGAACTTAAAACCCAGTGTGCTTTATTCCTGGGATGAACCATATTCCACCAAGATGTTGCCAGATGAAAATCCTTTCGAAGGTTGCACTGTCCATATACTCAGTGGGCTGCAGTTTTAAACTGTTGAGTTTGCTTAAGCACCATACATTAGAATGCATATAGACAGGGCTGCTTAAACTAAAGGTGCACAAGCATGCTTTGCCTGCTGCTTCCAAACATTTGAGTTTGTTTGCAGGAATACTGTCTTGTAATGTGTACACATGTACCTAGGTGCACGTGTGTGTGTGTGTGTGTGTGTGTGGCTGTCGTTGTTTATTTGGCTTATGCAAGCAGGCAGGAGGATGGGTAAATGGACAAAGAGCTTAACTAGAACTCAAGGAACTTACACTCTGTTCTTGGCACAGAATCAGATTTCCTGCATGACCTTGTATAAGTCACTTATTCTGTTGTGCGCCTCCATCGTCCTTGCCTGTAAGAACTTTCCTTCCTTCCAGTACTGTTATATAGTTAAAATCCATTAATGAACCGTGCAAGAATTGGCCGAGGGGCAGAGAGGAGGGGGTGGGTGTTAAAGGAAAACTTTCTTGATACTTGACTTGAAGGATCTCACTCCTTCCAGGTAACTTTAACTGAAACATAAATAATATTATCAGTATCCACTCTTGAGTCACAGTAGTGTTCAGAGGCAATTGTCATAAATTTGGAATCTGTTGTTCTGGGTTATGTGCAAGCAAAGAACCAAAATATGATATATTTAGCCTCAAAATTATGATCCGAAGGATTCTCATAATCAAAGTCAGCATTGCAGATCTTTGTGCCCGGCATTTGTTTTGCTAGAATTTTTATATTTAAGGGAACACAGTGTGAACTCACTGAACTCACAAACACTGAAAATTTCAAGTACTGCTCTGATATGAAGCCTGCTGCTCTCTCCCTTAGTTGTTTTCAGTAAGGAGTGAAATCTTGCTGGCTTCTGGATAGGGCTTTTGTCTAAGGAGTTAAAGCAAACACCAGTGTGTTGCCTTTAAACTTCAGTCCTGATCCCAGTGAGTTTGCAGAGGGCTGAGAGGCTTTGAAAAGAAAGGCAGGTTTTTTGTCACCTTTGACACGCAAACATCCCGGCAAGTTACCTTGTTGTTTATTTCCACTGTACAACCCTGAACACGCTGCTTTCAGGGTGCTTACCTTCCATAGCATGACCTTTCAAGCAAATATATCCCTTCAAACTTTGGAATTCAGCGAGGTAGAATTAAAATCATTGACCTTTCATTCTCCTTTCCTCTTAGTCAACCTCCCTCTCATATACTTTCCCTTTAATAACCAAGAAACACATCTGCAGTTTTTGCTGTAAACACTGCAAAAAGCATTAAGGTTTTTAAGGTAACCTTGGCAAAATCCAAATTAGAAAATATACTGCAGGGATTCACATTTAACCTCCGAGTTATTTCACAGCATAGCTGACAGCTTACATTCTTCAGAACTTTGTATTGTTTGCTTTTTTCCTTTCCCTCTCTCTGTAAGCAACAGGACAAATTAAAAAAACACACACCACCCCCAAAAAGCAAAGGGTTTTTTTTTTCTCCATTAGCAACCTGATGTATAAAATGCACATGAAGAACCAGTTCCTTTTCTGTTTACTGAACTAAAAAGAGACACATTTCTTGCAATATTAGAATAACTGTCAAATCAACAACAACAACAACAACAAAAAAAAAAATCTGGGTTCTTTTAGAAAAAATTCATATAGCTTATTACTTGATGATTTAGATCTTCAGCTTCCTCCCCTCTAGTCAGGGCCATTCAGCCAAGAAACAACCTTCTCTGTTCAAGTCATCAAGGTACTGTCATAATTTCCTAACCCTGCTAGTGCCATCACCTTGGATCATCCTGACGAGAAGAAGGGAGCCAAAATCAGTTTGGGGAGCAAGCAGGCACAGCAGCACAGAGGCAGTCATTCAAGATGGAAGGCATCTGCTCAGGCTCACTGAGAGAGCAAAAGAAAGAGAAAGATGTTGCAAAGGCAAGAGGTGGGGTTCTGTTTTTCTCAGAAACGTGCTGCACTGTAGGACTGTGCCTTTTATTTTTGGCACAAATTGCTGTAGCAAATTATATAGCTTATCAGATGTGGTTTGTTAGGCTCAGTAAAGAAACCACTGCAAGGACTTGTTTTCCTTGTTGTCTGCACCCGATTATGAGATCGGGACAAATCAGATTCCTGATGTTGCACAGGAACAAGGTTGAAACTCCACGGGCCTTGTTTTTCCTGTAACCAAATTAAGCATGATTGGGTTACAAACCAATTCAGCTCAGTTGGGTTGATTCCTTCTCTGACTTTACACAAAAAGTAGCCTGCTTGTTCACCTCCATGCGCAGGGATTTACTGGTGGATAGGAAGCTACGTGCCAATTTCAGTCATTGCACAAGCTCACACAGCTCCTCTTCAAACAGCTGA
The DNA here is from genome assembly GCA_030060385.1 of Muscicapa striata striata. Lineage (NCBI taxonomy): Eukaryota > Metazoa > Chordata > Aves > Passeriformes > Muscicapidae > Muscicapa > Muscicapa striata. The sequence continues at coordinate 2,425,842 of JAREIS010000010.1, read as the reverse complement.
GAGGGACCGACGTGCCCTCACTCCAGAGTTACATTTGGTCACTTAACTAAGTGTGAGAACACACAGACTTCAGGATCAAATCCTGCAAGCCCTTGTTTTCTTCTCAAGAGCCCAGACCAGTGCTAAAGGATGTAAACATGAATTAGAGGAGATGCAGTAGGGATTTCAGAGTACATTAATAAACAGAGTTTAGCTACAGCAACCAGGGAGCAAATACACATTTTATTCAGTTCTCCAGGCTACTGGAAAAACAACCTTAAAGTAAAAGGGTGGGCAGTGAGGCAATTACCACCACTTAAATCCGCTTGCATCTGGAGCCACATGCAGTGCCTGTCCCACACCACTAAGGCACTGTCACCACTGAAACTTGTTTGCCCCCATTCCGGTGGCCCCTAATAAGCAGATCTACTCAGTGAATGGCTGGTGCCAAAGGCAGAAAGGAACAAGAGGGAGAAGATAGGCCAAATAAAAATTCCTCAGCCACCCATCTGTTTTCAGGGGAAGAGAGAAAATATTTCATTTTCTACCTGTAAAGAAAAATGGATTCATGTCACATCCTTCCTTGATTATCCCCAGCATTATGCAATTCAATAGATTTGCTGTCTTGATTAGACAGGCAGAATAGAATTTTAATTGTGAGGCTCTGGAAGGCAAAATGGAGAAATTTGTATGAAAAAACTGGGAGGCAGCAACATTATTGGAAGGCTGAGCTTTTTATAGTCAGTCTTTCTGCTTCACTCGACCATCTGCCTTTACTTGTGCTCTGCTGCTTGGGGTTGAGAAGTTGCTGGCTTTAAAAATGAGCCACAAAGTTTAACCAGATAAATAAATGTGTTCAAGATCTCTCCCTACTAGAAGAAACAGCCTTCAGCATTCCAGCTACATATGCTGACAAAAAGAATGTTTTAATTTTAGCATTGTTTTTACTGTTTATCAAACAGAAATTATGCATGTAGTTGCTTGCACAAGTCACAGTTTAAAAAAGTCCCTTTCATAAAGGCCTGAGAAATGCAGACTGACAAAACTACTCGGGGCAAAGAGAGAAATTATTATTTGTTTTTTTAGACGTATGCTCAAGGTATAGTGTTTGCCAGCCTAGTGTTTGCAGGTCAGGGAGAAGGTAGGAGTGTCCAAGTCAAAAGCCAATGCTAATTTAAGGTGTCTGGGGCTTTGTTCATGTCAGAAATCAGAGCTGCACTCAGTCCAGGACCAGGTAAAAGCAAATGTGGAGTTCCTGATACCTTAATTCTACATCAGTGCTGAAATATGCTAGTCATGTTTAGGACTGGCTACTGGCTAGGCAGGTGGGCAGTAAAGCCAGAAATCTGGGTAGACAAAACAGTTGGAGTGGTATGTGGTATTCTCCACTACAGGGATGCAACTCATTTTGGGACATTAGTTGTAAACAGTGATTTTCAGTTATAATTTTCTCCCTGTCTTTTTAATCATAAAAACACTGAAGACAGAATACATCAGTTCCACAAGTTTATACATGGATTATTGCCCAGAACTCAAATAAACAAATTCCAGCCCAAATAATCCATAGTGAATTCTGTAGGGTACCTGATTTAACTCGCTGTGAGCAGGCTCTTACAGTTCAGTGATGTGCTTTCTCTCCATGAAAAAATCTAAAAACATGTTGGGTTTGTTCCAGCAGCAAGAACAATTTCAACCATAAACAGCTTCAAAGGGCTGGGAATAGGTTCCCTGCCCAGATCTAAGCTTCTCTACAGGTGAAATAAATACAAAAATGCCTTGACATACGCTGCTGCTACTAAGCATGCAGTTTGTATTAGTGGATTGGAGTGTCAGTATTTTGTTCTTAGCTATAAAAGGGGCCTAGAGGTCCTAGTGTCCAGTTAGTCTAAACATCTAAAAACTCCAAAGTTTAAAGCTTCTGATCTGACAAATTATGCTGGAACTCTCCTAGACTATTCAACATATGGAGATTTCAGGAATTTCTGCCTCCGTGATGGAAATATTTGCGTACAACACCTTGTTACCTCTCTTGGCTGTGGTCCTGGCAGTACAGCTGGGACTGCCTGGCACTCAAACACTGTCCAGTAACACCCTTGTTCCAGCTACCATTTCACCCCACTTCTGCAGTGACCTCTGGGGAAAGGCTTGCGCAGTTTTTGCACAAACTCTGCTTGGTGTCATTTCTGCATCTGCTCAAGTGGTTCAGCCCTTAACTGTAATGTCACCTTTTCAACTATGCAGACTCTTGTGAGGGGTATAAACCTGCACCATCACCTCCTGAGTGGTATTTTAGGTGGAAACAGGAACACTTAGGGTTTTTTACAGAGGTCACTTTATCCATCACATTTTACTTAAGATGTTTTTCCATATCTCAAGGAATAAAGTGTTCATTCAAGGACTGTGTTCATACCTTGCATGGAGTTTTCTTTACTGCTAGAAGGAGTAAGAAGGAAGAAAGCAAACTTATAGGAAAAAAGGTAAAGAAGTAGCTATAGAAATTAAACTACACCACCTTTAAACATTGCTGGAAGAGTTGTAAATCTCATTTTAAGGCAGGCATAACAGACAATTAGGGACAGACTCAACAAAATACTTAAGATGTGCCCTTATACAGCAAAGTACTTAAGTATCTGATTATATTCAGTCTTGCCTTTTACCCCCGCATTTGTTTCTACGTTTTGTTAAGCCTGATTCTGAACAAGAAAAGCTCATCTGAATTTAAGACACTTTACTGAGAAGATCAAGATAATATTTCAACTGATTAACCAGAGTTAAGGGCTTGTTTTTCTCAGAGAAATGAAGGACATTCTGATACAACTGAATTTAAAAAAACTGCAGATGCTTGCTGCCGTCTCTGGAAGATGATTTTCCTAGGGATCTCAAATTGAACTCCCATGCCTGATGTCAGGCACCTGCATATGGAAATGTTGTTATTGCTGTGTTAGACTCTAATCAGTTGCTATTACTGTAGGGGTTAAGCAGGCAAGTTTGGAATTTGAACCTGCACAAACAAAATCCCATGCACAGAGCAATGGGCCATCTACAGCAACAAAGAAAACGTATGGTCCAGCTGTTCCACGGCCTCTCCTTTCTGTGTCTCACAGAATCAGTACTGCTGTGCTTAACGATAACACATTTATCAAACTACACAGAAATACGTGTTAATTTTAAAATGCATCAAGTGTAAAAGAGAGAGAAAAGGAGAAAAGCATTTCTGCAACCTTCTGTTTGCAGACCTTCCGAATTTCTATTCTAAACACGAGTCTAACATCATTCATGGAAATACCAGCTCAGCACTGTTGAACAGCAGTCTGTTTCTTTATATTTATTTTGCCCCCTCATATTTTTTTCCATTAAAGTTTTGCAATGTACACAAACAAACTGCAATGAGAAAAAAAAAAGGACAGAAATGGAACGCATAAAAATGCAGGCAATAGGAATGACCTTTGCCACTCCTTTGACAGTATTTTGCACATTTCTCTGCGAGTGGCTAAGGATTTTTTTTTTTACACTTTCAGGCAACCGTAGATGATAACATGAATAAAATTGTATGGTGTGTCATGAATTTAACAGAAACATTTTAGAGGCAATAATTGCTCTTTCTGGAGTGCACTTTAATTTAGAGATGGAATTCTTCCTGTGATTCATGTAACAGTATATTTTATACCATGTAAGGTATGCTTTTAAAACTGCCTCCTCACATACACACCTATTTGAAAGGTACATACACTCCTTCAAACACACTCACACAAACATAAATACAAAAATCCATAGGTGTAATTCACATACATAAGATGTGGCTAAATGTGGTATGAAGGCAAGTATTTGTGTTTGTACAAATGCAGAAATTTCAAATTATTCTATTCCTAATTAGATAATATTTTGGTATAATGCAGAGACACAATAAATTATAAGCAGAAGATGACAGTCAATGCTTTCCAGGAGTAGAGGCCAAGGGCAAATTTTGGGTCTTTTTTGGAATCGCCACAAGCTTTTGATTAGCAGAAATAACCTGATGCTGATTGCTTTGTGGTTTCTCTCCCTTTCAATACATGCCCAAGCAGAAGATACTCTGTGTGTAATGAAATGCTAAGGAGACAGAAGCATGGCATCTACTTGTCTTCAAGATTGTCGCCTTCCACAAAGAGGATAGCAGCCCATTGTACTATTTATAGTACAGATTGCAACAATCAGATTTATGCAGCTGATGGACCCATTCTTTCCATCTGCCAAAACACTTTCTCTGCCTGCTACACATGGTGCAGACAGCACTGTGTGTTTACTGCTGCTCTCCACCAAAGTAACCATGTGAACATGCCAAAGCCAGTGACCCAGTCACACTCTGCTATGCCTGGCTTAGTAACCTGGGGACTAGAAGCCAGGAACTTTATTCCTTTTTTCTTCCACTTGCTGCCTTTCCATTTTTCCTATCCCACAAATTTGACAAAGATTTCACAAATTTTCCCACTCTGCAGCAAAAGGAAACCAGCCTTGTGTAAATTTTTCCTCACGTAAGTGAAGCTGGCCCATTGCACCCTAGCCTTCAGATGGGGCAGTCAGCCAGGACATAATACTTTGTGTATCCAAGTCCCTGGATGGCCATTTCCCCAGCTGCTAAATTACAGCCAGAAGATCAAGCCTGAAGGACACTATTTGTAGTCCTCCGTACTGGAGAACAGCAACCAAATTGTGATTGTCCCTGGAACAGCCTTAGGACCCTGGCATCCCACATCCTTCATAAGCTGGTTGACTAGTGGGCTAATGATCTAGCTTGAGACCTTTCCTCCACTGCAAAGATATTTAATTAGTAACTAGAGGTGGAGTAGTTGGAATGGAGGGGCAGAAGACAAAGAGCAGCAGAGTAGCCCAGTGCTTCAGATACACTCCTTACTTCATTTTCAGGAAGAGAGAGAAGTAAACTCATGTCTGCTATCTAAGTGAGCTATGGAGAGAGTTTTCTTTAACCTAAGAACCAATTATGTTAGCCTTTTTTACATTCTCTATTCTTTCAAAAATATTCCCGTTTAAGTTGGGTACCTGTAGAAGAAGTAACTGTTTAGCATGAGAATGATGGGCCAAGGCCCCCTACAACCTGGCATAAAGAACTGGGGCTTTTTCATTTCTTTTTTCTCCTCCATGTGTCCTTCTGTGAGTCCCTCCCTGGAAATGGAAATGGTGTATTGTAATGCAGATTTCCTGCAGAATCTCACAGATCACTCTCTGCAGGGATTTCACTCTTCAGCTGAAATACTTTTCAGCCATGGTATTGTTCATTTATTCAACAGCTTTATTTTTAAACATGGAATACTATAATTGTGCATTACTAATTCCTTTTAAAAGCATTATAGTGTTTATTTTTTGATTGAGGCTTGAGGGCTCAAGATCATTTAGCTGAGTTTTGTTGGTGTCTTTTTTATTCCATTATTTATGAATTTAAAATACACTATGAAAAGATTAAAAGTAAAGTAAAAGACCTCAAAACCCCACAAGTCTTGTTTTCCTTACTTCAATCCCAGCACCCAGTCTGTTTTCTCTTTCATGCTTTCCACAGAGAACCATTTTCTTTAATGTAATCGCTGGCTGATTGACTTTTGCCTCTGTTTTCACTTTGCTCCTCTTTTTGGAGGTCACAGAAACAGCAAAATTTCATTTAACTTCTCGTTAGAGACCACACTTCAGCCCCAAAGCACTCAAGACCCCAGGGTAAGGCAGAGAAACACTATCCACATCAGCCCAGAGCTGAGGTGTAAGACTACAACAGGGAGGTGGGAAAACCCTTGGTCCTGCCCTGAATTCACCCCTGGGAGCAGCTCTGTCTCTGCCCTAGTGCTGAAGTGACCAGCAGATGGGTCATCTTCAGCAGTGCAGTGGCATCTATGGTTTCAAAAAGTCAGACAAGTCAAAAGGAGTGACGCAGTGTTGAAGAGCCTCTCTCTGCCCAGCAGGCAAAGAGAAGATCTCTGCCCTAATACCACTAGTGCAGCTGGTACAGAGGAAGATTTTCTGGGCAGCTTTTGTTGTGCAGCTGCTTCAGAGAGTTTAATCCAGTTTTTGTGGAGAAAGGGGAAGACTGACCCACAGAAAACAAGATCCCTGTGGAGGAAGGAGGGGGGGAAGGGTGGTACTCACTAGCTTCCCCCACCACTGCAAACAAACTTTAGGTCTGAGCCTACTTACCATCTCACAGAATCACAGAATTGTTAGGGTTGGAAGGGACCTCTGGAAATCATCTCCCATGCATGCTGCATGCCTTACCTGTGGTAACACTTCAGCAGTGGGAGAATACATTTGTCCTGGGCCTGTTCTTACTGTGGCCATCCATGGTAGAGCCTGGAGAAATCAGTGCTGTCTTCATAGTTCAAGCTTCCTGGCAGTACCTGAAAGGATGGCTCAGGGGAGCTAAAGAAAATAAGCCCTGAACTACACTATTTGGTAATCAGTTATTGATTCTTTTTTTCGAAAAGAAACAAGAAGTTTTGTCCTTGCAATGATGAACAGCACAGAAAATTTGCAGTCTGGCTCATGGAAAAATCCTGAAGCATTAAGCTGATGTTCAAAAAGTTGTTTGCATCTTACTGTGCAGAGCAAAGTTTGAGATCTGTAGGTCTCAAACATGCTTAACTAGGGAAGACTTCATCCCACTGAAAGCAAAGCATGGGATTAGGAGTTTTGCTGAATCTGAGCCTCCAAAAACCTGAGTTGTATTGTTGGTCTGGAAGTAATGACCACAGGTATGTTTTTATAGCTCCAAATTAAAAAATATCACAAACTGAAAAGGACTATTTACACTTAATAGAAATATTTGCTATGGGCTAACAACAGTTATCTTTATACACTGATCTCTGCCTTAATTTATCTGTATACACTGAGCTCTGCCTTAAAATGTGCATGGGCAGTTTTCAGTGATGCATGTAAGCATAAATTATTTAATAACAAATAATTGATTTGGAATTGCAAAAAATCAGCAGCCTTGCAGAGAAAAGGGACAGCTACAGTAGACAGACACATTTTAAGTACTAATGACTGTGCCTTATGAGAGTAGCTTTACCCAGTGTATAATGTATGAGTGGTAAAATAGGTCAAACCCTGGAAGCATCTACATCTTTGAAATCATTATGAATACAATGGTTTTACTGCATCAACAATTGCATAAGAGCTCCAAAGCAAAGGCGCATGTGGAATGCAAAACATAATGAAAATCCTTGCTCTTGTGTTGCAGATTAGAGAGCTACTACAGATTTTGGATCCTTTCCCAATTTTAATACAGTTACCTTCCTGTGGCCAGTGCTTCTATGTTTTCATTTTTGTGTGTGACAGGAATTTGCTCCTTTGTTCTTTTGGTACAGTTCATAAGATTTTGACTGTTTGTGGTACACAAAATTAGGCATATTAGCAATGATAGTCATTTTTATTCAAAGAAAAGTTTGGCCATCCCGTTTGTATTCTGCTAGAGCTTGTAGGGATGGGGGAGGGCTTCATCCCATGACATCCCATCCCCCACAAACAGGGAAGCTAGTTCACTGCCTGCCTACCACTGCAGCTAAACTTATGTCAGAGCCAGGTAATGAAAAGGCTTTGTTACTTAACAGGCAAATAATAGAGAGCCTTTGTGCAGGGATAATTACAGTGGTTTGGATATTCCTGGATTAACTCTTGGGATGAACGTTCATCTCAATACATCACTGATAAATACACATTAGCACCATGTCTCTATTTTATACTCTAGTCATCTTGGTCATACTACTCACAGGTTTATCTGGGATTGATTATGAAGTATGGGCTTCAATGCCCTTTGCCCATCCTTGCTGTATGACTGTAACATAACACTCAGATCTTCCCGGATTTCACCTCCCATCAATCTGTCTTCTTAAAAAGCAGCAACAAGACTGCATAGCTTGCTGGCTGCTGGGAAGAGTAACTGGCAAATATTTACACAGCATTTTAAAGAAGCAGGGCCTGACTCATTGCAGCATTACTTCAGTTTTGACATCATTATTAACCATCAAAATTCATGTCACTATCATCTGAAAAAAAAAGAAAAAAACAGCTTCTGAGAAGCAAGCCCATAAAGCACCATGTGCAATTGCTGCTCTCCTTGCACTGTTTCTTACCTGTTATTTTTGCTGAGTTACCATTTGTTTGAGCCAGTTCACTTTACAAGTCTTTCTGAGAACAAGGGAAGGGATGCAGGGCATTGATGGGTACTGGAGATGCCTGGACAGAGGAGCAAGAATCACCTTTGCCTGCACCTCTTATGTGTGAAAACACTCCAGGTCAAAGACTGGTTTCAATGGAAAGAAGAAAAGCATTGAAATCATATAAGGAGCCCTAACTGCTGATCACAAAGATGTGCTGCATGTCATGCCTTCATAATTTATGTTTGTGGAAATCAACAAAAGCCTGACACTTGGCTGTACATGCAGCCCCTTATTTCACAGGATGACCCATAGATACAAGCAGTGACATTTTGCCCAGTACTGTTACCCTGGACTTGAGGTCTGACTGAAGAGTTCTTGATGAAAATTAGGAAGCACAAGGCACGAATATTTATCCTATACTTACAAGCAGTATTATTAGGCTACCTGTCAGTCATTTTTAGTCAGAGGGCTACAAAATAGCCCTCTTTGAAGGAAAAGTAAGACACACAAAAGTTTATAGAGGGAAATGAAAAGTGGCAAGTACTGCTATTATTATGGAATAAGAGTGGTGCAACATTGCAGTGAAAATTGGAAATCCATAATTTTATTACCAAACCTGGTTTTGCCTACAATAATAGCCATGAACAGTGGAGATGGAAAAAAAGACCCATTAGGTCATTTTTCCTGTCTACTTGTTAATTAAGAGTGTCTCCTTGCAAGGATTTTGACTGTTTTGTTCATTTTAAAAATAACTAAAGCAACGAGGGTTCAACTCATTCCCTTGGGAGACCATTCAGCAGACTAACAGACCTCACTGCTATGAAATTTTTCCTCATTATCAGCATGGATTTTTCTTTGTTCACTTTCATCCCCTTATTTCCAGTTATACTTGGTTGGACTATTTCTGTGTTACATCAAATTCCATCATTTCTTTTCACATACATATTTCTTTCCCAAGGCAGATACTGGGCTAAATCTGAGCTCCAGTGAAGAAATTGGATGTAAACTCAGAGTAGCGATTGGCTATAATAGGTCCTATTTTTACTACATATTGAGCACACAAAGAGAATTACCTTTAAATTCTGAATGGGAAATCTGAAAATCAATATTTTCTTGAGGGAATCTTTTTTTTTCCCCCAAGTATATGGCTGCCTGCTTCTCAAATCCACTTAAGCACTTAAAAAGCAGCTTACAGACACCAGATTCTTCCCCTCCAAGAAGGGGAACTGACATGCTGGAGTTGCAAATCACATGGTAGTTCACATTTAAAGGGAAGGAATGTCTTTTATTTACTACAGGACCAATACCAGGCATATCTTTACTCAGATAGTTAGCTAAGGGTGAATGTGTTCTCTGCAAAAGGTCACAACAGGATATGTACCACTTAAATCTCAATTATGCTCTATTTATACCTCCCTCTGAAATTTTCCCTAATTGGGAGATTCAGGGAATTTTTCTCCATTTAGCTATATTTTGGATATTTCACTGTCTCTGGGAGAAGGCATTTGTAGAAGAGTCAATTAAATATTATCAATTATGATGTGAAGTAGACAGTGTAGAAAAGACAGAGAAAACTGTGTAGGCACTTAAATAATATTGTTAACTAATATTATGCATGTTGCCCCTCTTTATTTTCACCTATTCTCAGATATCTAACACCTTTAACATTCAATCGCCTGTAAAGAAAATGAAAGTTTTATTGAACATTTTTTTTCTTTTACCTCAGGAAACAGTGAGGAAAACACATGAATAAAAATACAAGTTTTCAAACCAGTGTTAAGCAGGGAGAATGTGCAAACAGACTGCCGGCAAACAAATGAATAAACACATTTCAAAAGCTTAATATTAAGATTAAATTGAGCTAATTAAATTATAAAGATTTTTCCTGCTGTTTCTCTGAGAGATTTATGCTTTTCTTTGAAACACATTCTCCATAAGAGGATATTGGTCTCACTATGACACCTTCTTTCAAGCTTACAGGTATTCTCAAGAGGGAAAAATAAAAAATGGGACAAAATATTCATGATTGTAGCCAGACTCCTAAGACCAGGTACCCATAGTTTGGGTAGGAAGGAACCTTAAGGACCATCTAGTTCCAGTCCCCTGCCATAGGCAGGATCATCTTCCACTAGATCAGGTTGTTCATAGCCCCATCCAGCCTGGCCTTGAACACTTGTAGGGATGAGGCACCCACAACTTCTCTGGGCAAACTGTTCCAGTGCCTTACTCTCCTCTGAGTGAAGAATTCCTTTTTAACATCTAATCTAAATCTCTCCTCTTTTAGTTTAAAACTGTTGCCCTTGTCTTATCACTATCTGCCTGTGTAAAAAGTTGTTCTCCTCTATTTTACAAGCCCCCTTTAGGTACTGGAAGGCTGCAGTGAGGTCTCCCCAGAGCCTTCTGCAATGCTTCTGGTTAGTAAGCCATTGTTTTTTCTGTGTTGCTAACTTTCAGAGGGGGACAACTGTCAAAATACATTTCTAGATCCTTGCTTTCTGTTTCTGTTCATCTCCTCTTTTATGTTTTGCAGTTTATGTAAAATGAAACCCCGATGATTTGTAAACTACAAGTCTTTGTGAAATTAAGGACTATCCTTTGTTCTTGTGAAGATAAATTCATTCTGCTGAATTTTCCATACATTATACACATTCTGGGATGATAGATTACTCCACTTTGAAGCCTCTGGGTCTGGTCAGCTGCATGGCAGTGAAAAGAATGTGTGGATTACAGGTGGTAAAAAATCAAAGTTAAAATAAAGAAATGGTTAAAACTACATTAAAGCACATGTGTGTGTACCAAGAGAGAAAAAGCTCGATGCATTCTGGAGAATGATACAGTGCACCTGTGAATTTCCTAGGCTTGCTGTGTATCTGGCAGACCCTTGAAATTAGCTGGTGTGAAAAATGTTCTTGTGGTTTCGTTTCCTCTGCAGGGTTCTGGGTTAGGGTTTTGCCTTGTGGTTTTGCCTTTGAGGGTGTTTGTTGTTTTTTCCCTCTTTAAGCAATGAAAAATGCAAGGGAAAGAAATTTACTAGTTCAAGCCCTCAAAGAGCAGGTTTACTATTCTCCATACACATTCTCACCCTGTGTTTGTCACTGTTTTCTAGCTCTATTACTGCACAAATCAATCTGCTTTATCATACTCTCCTGATAGCACAGTGCACAGTCTGGGATGTGTTTTAGAATATGTTTAAGTATTATATACACATTCATGTTTTGTCAGTTTATTTTTAAAAAGCAAGTTCAAGGAACTGATGGTGGTAAAAGTCACAGTATCTTTAGATATTCTAGATACACCCTCTACAGTTCTGGGCTACAGAGGAGAAAAGCTCTGTCACTCATTAACTTAGTGCTTGATGTTCTAAACGACAATGGGAGGCAGAAGTGCCTGCAAGGGCTGCTCTCAATGTAAGGCATTCCATTCCTCAAGGACCAAATGATGTGCAGCACTGGGAAGAGAAGGAAAAAAAAAAAAAAAAAAAAGCCCAGATTCTGCAGCTCAGATTGTGATGAAGTTTTACCTTTCTCCTTCTCTTGTGTAACTGAAAGTAGGGAGCTTTAGAGTATATTCTTAGAGGCATGTTTTCCCTGGTATTCTGATGTCCCCAGTATTCCTTTGGACCTTTTAGGAATCCTTACATCAAAAGATGTGCAGTGGTTGAAACTACTGACACTGGAAAATGTGGGAGGACTCCCTGGGACCTTGTCTCTCCAGTCTGCAGCACAAAAAACTTAGGTGACTTTCTAGCACTCAAGGAGATTACTTTGAAACTGCATGAAACAAAGCAATCCACAAAATTATTTCCACCGTCAAAAGTGGTGATATTAGTCCATAAATCAAACTTGTATTGCATTCAGTCATTCCACTCCACTTTTCTCCTTGAAGACATGTGAACAAACCCAGGTTTCCTTACTCCAAACAGTAAATACCAGCCATTGACTTCTAAATTAATTTGAGGTGTCCATTTGGTTGCAGTTGTACCAGAGGATGAAAGTGAAGTTGTTGTGATCATCAGATCCTTCGATTCTGAAAGTGCAGTCAAGTCAAATATTTAGATTTGCTTCTGGTAAGCACTAATGTTTTCGAGAAGTCCCACAGATAGTCTTGGCAGTATTCCTTTCACTCTAGAAAGGATTTTGTGTCATCAGTTACACCCTAAAATACAGAGGCTCATAGGAGCAATGCAAACTGACCTTTGCAGTAATGTTGCTGATGTAAGGCAGCAGTATATATAGATTTATATAATGCCTTCACCAAATCTATACCAGTATGACTATAGTCTCAGCTTTTCAACAGTAGATTAAGACAGTAGTAACAAAAAGAATTACGTTCATAAAACACTACAGTATGTTCTTAGCAAGATTCTAACAAAATCTGGTGAAATACCAAAGAGATCCATCTTTTTTTAGTTTTGAACAAACTAGCAGGTCAGGTGGTTTGAATTTATTGTAAGAAGGTCTTGCCTTACTAACTATCTAACCAACCCTTCCTCCCAGGATCACTCACTGTAGGGCAGCTCCAGCAAAAGTACCTGTAGTGCCCAGTGCAAACTAGTAGAGACAAGTTCACAGCAGGTTCCTGGACGCTGTTTTGTCTAAAGCTACTCAGCCATCCCCTGCAGCAAAGCAGCTCCTGTCTTAGAACTCCTGCTTTTGCTGTGACCAGAGGAGCTGCACTCCTGTTAGCAATGGGGAGGGATAGGGACAATTTTCAGGAAAAATAAAAAAAGAAAGAAAAAAATAGGAAAACCTTTATGAAGGCAAGGGCATGGAAGTGACTGTTCAAACCAAGCAGCTTCAAAGTGCTATTACTAATTTCAGAATCCTCTAAAAGTGTGAATAAAAGCATGGATTCAAATTAATCAATTGTCTTTTAAAGTCGCTGAGGTAGCACTCTGACTATTACCTGTGCTTTTAGAGTGCATCTCAAATGTGTCATTCAGGCTTCTGAAGACAAGAAAGATACGAATGAATCACCTAGTTACAAATTAATCAACCTGGGATTAGAGCTAAAAATTTCAAAAGCACCTTAAAATGACTTAGAAATCTAATTCCCATTTCCAGAATTGACTTAGGCAGTTACATCCTGACTCTAGTCAGAAGTCAATGGGATGATAACTCCTAAATCACTCTAATACATCCAGAAATGTTACTCACTCCTATATGTAACACAACACCAAGCACCTCCATAGTCCTGTTTGCCCTTCAGTGGGCATCCCAGGCTTCTGCTTTTTCAGCCCTGATTTCAGTCCACATTCACCATATGTTGTGCCTTCATTTTCATTAAACATTTTGAAAGATGGAGGTTTCAAACACTGAGCTACTCGTTCATTCATCTTTGCACACAGAAACCTAGCATCAGTAAAACACCAATTTCAGACATTATTTTTAACTAATGAGGAAGCAGTATTTTTCCTGACATTGACAGCAAAAATCCATCCACCTATTTGTATGTTTACAAGGTGATACAGCATGTACTACTGTCACATCTCAGACTAAGCGTACATTTTGGTCTTCTTCCAGTCACATGCCTTTTTCATAAGTTAATGGGCAATCATAGGATGGACAAAGTTTCATTTGAGTCCTAAGGAAATAAAGCAATTGTTGAACTATCTGGATGGTACTGCTCTTTCATTGACAGATTATGATAAAGTCCCTTTTTATCCTTGGGGCATTGGAAATATCTTTTTATTTCTCCATCTCTGTCCCCTTTCACTCTGTGTCTGTCTTGTCTATTGTATCTGCAACATTATGTTGGGAGCACTTCTGTCACAAATGTCTGATTCCTCTATGGCACAAGCTATAAAAAATAAACTAAGGAATACACATGTCTAGATTACACCTATTCAGAGGCATATACAAACATAATATCTTGGTCTCTGGTACAAAAAAGATGAACTTGCCAGTGCTAGTGAATGACCAGTTAGAAAAAAGGATTAAGATAAGGCAGAGAGGCAGTGAACAAAAGCAAAAATCACATTCAGATCTGAGGGAAAATTATATTCACAGTAAGTCAGCAGTCACCCTGGCTTTCAGCTCTTTTTATGATTTCTCTTCCCTGCCCCCACTCACCTCCTGCTTTTTTTTATTGCTTACTTTTTAGTTCTTTTGCCCAAGACTCTGCATTTTTCACTCTTTTGTCATCTTCCCTAGACAAAAGCACAGGACTTGGGGAAAAGGATCAGGGAAAGGGAAATTCCTATCCTGACACGTATTTCTTCAGTGACCTTGACAAAGTCACCTAATTTATTGTTTCCCTTACTGTAACAAAATGGACAGGAATGAAAATGAAGTCTTTTTCTGACATTCACAACTGCTTTGTGATCCAACCCTGTCGTGTGAGCCTGCTCTGAAACCCCAGACTAAGTTAGCACAGACTAGAGCTGTAATTGTTATCAGTAAAGCCTCGCCTCTCCCCTAGACACACTTTCTATGGCGGTCAATACCTGTTCAGCAGCCGGTCATGGTGGGAGAATAGCAATCACCAGAATAAATGCTATGCCCTTTCTCCCAAGCCTGTTGCATCTCAATAAACTACGCAGTGTCTCCAGCAAAGGGGGAATTCAAAAGGGTGGTCCCAAATCAGGACTCTGAAGGGCTTTGCATTCAGAATAAGACACTATGGGAGTATCATGATGACAGCTGCACTTACATCACTGAAAATAATTATTCTGATCCATGAACACAAGCTAAGCTGTAAGAATGGTCTTGTAAGCAAGGTCTGTTTTAATAGAAACATAAGTATTATGCATTACAGTCTATTATAAATTGGTTGTAATTTTCTCCTGACACTCTGTGAATTAAACTAGTTAGGATACCAAAAAAAAAAACAAATGCCACAAAGCAGAAAGCAAGCTCAGTGTCTGAAGGTTAATGATTGCTCATGAAAGCTACAGAAATAAATTATCTGCCTAGGGACACTGTCACATGATCGGCACAAAAGCTGCAACAGCCGAAAATGTTTATGTAGAGAAAAAAACACTGTCAGCATCACAGCGCCCTTCCCCCACCGCCGGAGCGGAGTCCCGAGCCAAACAGCTGCTCCTGACTGCTTACATTAAACTAATTTGTGCTGCAACATTGCAGCTGCTTAATTTTTAGACTGAACCTTATCACCAAGAAGTGTTACAATAACAAGTGATCCAGCCCTATCTCTGAAGAAATAGCAAGTTCCTCAACAACAAAGGCAGCTTAAGGTGCTGAAATTCAAGAAAGAAGTAAGAGGACAATAACCAAAACAGTATTTTAAATCTCAATGACCAACTCTTGCTTTTACAGGGAAAGGCCTTAAAAAATGGGTTAGCTTCTAAATTAATTGGGGGAGTCAGACTGGGAGAGGCAGTCTGGAGGAGTCAGACTATGTCCCTAAGCAGACAGGGTTGTCCCATCCCAACATTAGGGACCAGTGACTGAGATCCATGGCATAGGCTTATGGACTACCAAGGTGGGAAGCAAGGTGAGATGCTGGGGCTTCAGAGGATCCAGCCAGGCTCCCCTGCACCTGGTATTGTGAGATTGCACTGCAGAGCCCCATCATTTGCACCTCCTTCCCTGCAGCCTTGCCCCTTCTCTTCCCCATGCTCCCATGGTTTGGGGTTCAGTGTACTGAACACTTGCCCATCTTTTCGGCCACACATTCACTGATGTCTCCTTAAAACATTTATGGCACTCAACATGTAAAAAGAAGAAGTTAAAAAAAAAAAAAAAAAAGGGAAAAACCCTAGCACATTCATATCCCAGCAGCCTGAAAGCCCTGACCTCCCCCTCACCCCTCCAGCTGCCTCCCCCCACCCCAGTCCGAAAAAATGCGTCCTAAGGCACTGGCACCGGAGGAAGTGTTTACAGAGAGTGGTGCGCCTTGGGTAACGCAAGTGCTGCTCTTACAAAATGTCACATGTTGTTCCTCCCCTTTTCCTCTGAGTTATTTTCCTCTGTTAACATGCAGGGCTTCGTCTTTTGCTGAAACAGACACTGACCTGAACTGCTGGTGATTCCTGCCAAATATGCAGGCACTGTTTTGCTACATTTTGGAATTCGGAGAAGTCCATGTGTCAGGCATTTGCTTGCCTCAGGAAACGCCAGTGCTCAGACCAAAGGCCTCCCCACCCCCAGTGCTTGGAATGCACAGAAACTTTTCAGTTTTTAATTAGTTTTAATATGATTAATGTTTTTAGCCGCATATCTTATATCTTGTTACATCCGGTATGCTTGTCAAAAGAAAAAAGAAAAAAAAAAAAGGAGGAAGAAAAAAGGAAAAGGACCATTTAAATGTTCTAGTCTTAGTTATTAATGAAACAAATGGAGATGGGGAAAAGAAAACTCAGAGCTCACCGAGAGAGCAATTATACAGTTAAACAAAAAGCTGTAGTTGCTCGCAGTGGTAACCAGGTTGCAGATAGCCTGTTGTTTGCCTGTGTGCCTCTCTGTGCCTGGGGAGGAAGAGAGGCACAGGGAATTTGTTAATGTGAAAAAAGGGGTGCTCCAACACTACACCCCACCTTTCTCAGCCTTCCAAAGACTAGATAGAAGGAGGAGATGCTAAATGGATGGCTCCTTTCTGTTCAATTTAAAAACATAAAATAAATGCAGAATCTCTTGGGGGAAGGGGAGGGTCTTTGGTTTTTATCAAAATAACATTAGTCAGACTTTTACCCAACAGCAGGAGCTGATGGTATCTGGGGTCCATTTTATTGCACCCCAAATGTGTAAGAATAGAGGTGACTGGATAAACAGGCCCCAGGGGCTTCTGACTGCTATTCATGGAGCAAAGCTGCAAATGGAAAAAATATTTTAAGAAGAAAAAATTGGGGTAAAAGAAAGAATAACAAAGTCCCTTATACCCTTACCAGATCTTCCTCTCAAGTTTGGCCTTTAAACCTTTAAAACTTTATGGATATCTTAAAAGAACACCTCTGAAAGAAAAAACCCAGCTACAAAACTGGAACTCATCTGTACAATGCAGAAGAGCTGTGTGAGGCAATAATTGCAACCGAGGTAAAGAAAACAGAAGGAGAGACTGTTAAGGACTGTTTGGATCAGGAGTTTTAGGGAAAATAGGAGTAGTGGAAAAGGAGGCTACCTCAGGTCTAGAGGATCTATGGCAGAATACAGAAGTAAGAGAACACAAAAGGAGAAATCAAAAGGAAGCAGCAGCACACTGAGAAGAATATAGGTAAAGATTTACTTATCAAATAGTGATAAGATTCCCTTCTCTTAAGTGAAGGACCTTAAATATGCAGTGGGACTAAAAGCAAATATGGGAATTCAAGGATAGGTTGCAGAAACAAATTGAATTTTCTCACTCTGAAATTTCAGTCAAGAATATTTTTGCAGATTATAAAACAAAACAAAGCAAGGAAAAAGCAACAACAACAACAAAAAATACCCCATATGAATCTATTAAAAGTGGTCCCATTTATAAAGCTCACAGTGAGCACAGCCTCCTTGAGCAGTGCCACCAGGCTGGGGAAAGGCATTATCCCAGGCAAAGGGGAGGTTCACCTCCTCCATGCAGGTGGGCCCACAGGGTAACTCTGCACCCTCTTGCCCACGTCCCTGCCAGGTGCCTCAGCCAATGCATTATTTCAGTGAAAACACTGGTGTGCCCCTGCCACCCTAATACTTAAAAAAATATTCCCAGCCAAAACTATGCATGTGTCTACAAAAAGATTTGGTTTCACTGAATCAACAATTTCCAATATTCCTCAGGAAAACCCCAGTCCAGCAAAATATTCATGAGAACAATGAATGCTCAGCCAGGTCTACCACAGCCTGAGCACACATACACATTTGTGTGATTCATTTATGATTGTCCTGACTGACCTCTAATTCATTCCTTTACCCTTCTTCCTCCAGATGCATTTGCACACTGACAAACCATTTTCTTTTTAAATCAATCAGCCAGGAGAAATGTTTCTCCATCTACAGAAATTCCTACACTCACCATCCAATAAATTTACTCAGCTGTCTTTGTAGAGTGACATGGCAAAACAGCACATTCAGTAAAAGCCACATGAGAAATTAACTGTGTAAAAAAAATACCTTTATCAAGGACCTTTGACATCTGAACATTAATCCTGCTCTCTGGGACTTATTTTATATTTTAGGGTAAAAAGAAGTTCCAAAAATCTTTGATTTTCTACATCCACAAATTACTCCTAAGGAGAAATGCAGACTATATATATATATATATATATATAGAGAAATTGTAGATTAATAAAAATCATAACTTGGAGCTTGAAATTTTTCCAGCCTTGTAAAGTAGTAAAGGTAACTGAAAGGAGAAACCCTTTCTTTCCCAAGAGATCCTTATGATTGCATTTAGCTCTTAAAACTTCTTGAAATATCAAATTTCAAACTCACAATATTTTAAAGTTATTTTTTATGGCTGCCTCAAAGGCTTTGGATAGATATACAGGTGGAAAGTACCAGAGTTTACAAGCAAAAAGTAATTTTTTTCCAATTTTTTTAATATAACTGCTTGGAAAATATTTTTTTCTGTAGGCACAATACATGCATCATATTTCATGTACAAAGTGCAAAGGTATAGGGTACTGTTCATACCAGCAAGACATTACTCACTGTATTTTAATCACTAATAATGTGGCTGTCCCAAATTCACACTGAAAAAAACACCTATCATGATATAATATATTCTCTTTATATACGTATACAACAAATACACCACTGTACTCTTCACTGTCTAACTTTTCATTTAGATACTGCACAAGGTGTACCACATTTATTTCAATTTCTAGCAAGAATATATAGCTTTTTTTTCTAATAGTAACATAATCTGAAGCAGTTAATAAGGTATGCATTAATTTCTATTTCAGACCATTAATGCCCATAGTTACAATATTCACATGTATTTTTAACACAATACATTATAGGTGTGTTATTTTTTTAAAGACAAAATAAGAACTAATGTTATGTGAAGCACTTACATTGTAAACCTCTTGTTTTATACAGCACTGAATTTCATCAATAAATTTTGTGTTCAAGATACTTTAAATGTTTAAGGGATAAGGAGATATTAGGATTTTGACCAGCTCTTGGCTTTTGTTCTTTTTGTCTTGAAAGAAAAAAGTATTAAGGAATAAAATTCTCAACACCTAACTCCTTGAGGTAGATGAAGCCTTTCAGCTACAGCTGTCTCTCTAGCAGAAGCAGATTTGCTTAATAGTAATAGATATTTCCTGAGTCATTTCTGCAACATACGACTTTGCTTGCTCCATCACTACCTCCCTACCTAAGTCAGGTCCATTCCCTGAGGCAGACCATATGGGACAATTGGAGCTCTAGCCAACACATTCACATTGCAGTAAAGATGCTTAGGTCCAGATTCTTCCCTCTGCATTTCTGCACTTCATCTAAATTTATTTTCACAAGCTCCAAAATCACTCAGCTCTTGTGTCTGTCATCTATAGTCAATGGAGAAAGACAAATTGCTTCAAAGTGCAGCCCAGCCCACCTAAAAGACTTAAAATCTAGATTTGCCCATCTCTCTCTCCCTTGACTGCAGAGAAAATGCAAAAAGACCTAAGCTTTGGTCTTTGGCAACTTGTTAAGCACCTAAATTTACATAGATCTAATCTCCACCTCTAAGAAAATTTCATTGGAAAGAAATCTTTGATGAAAAATGGAAATGAACTTTTATGAGAATGTTATATTTGTTTTGGTCCTTTTATCTAGATCAGCTCTAATTAAAACAAATAACTTCATCTTTAGTCAGAAGCTCTGTGCTTTCAGCAACAGGATGTCATAGGACTTCCTTAAGAACCCACTTCAATAAATCAAGCAGCCATGATAAGCTGTTTTGAGAGCTCATATATTGCTTGTTGGAGGAACATTTCCATGCACCACTCAGAAGGTAAAAAGGTGCTGCAAGCTGAAGATCTGAAATAAATAGGCCTGTTTGCCTTATCAGCAGGAAAAACGCAAATGAGCGGACGTGTGCCGCAGCAGTTTTCTGACTAGCCAGAGCTAGGCAAGAAGTCCAACAAGCACTGTCCACCAAGGACTTATCACTTCTCCCTTCACCAGGCACATTGTTTTATGCATATTGTTGGAGCTGAGGAATTTCCCAACTGATTCTTAAAATACCCCTGTAAAAAGTGCACCCAACAATGTCCCCCAAGACCATCCAAGAAGGAAGAAAAGGGACCTCAGGGCAGCCATTTTCACATTTGCTTTGTGCTAGGGTGCTTCAGCTGGGTGAAGCATGCAAAGCTACACCTGAAAGAATCTCTGTTGAACATGCCATTTACCCATAATCCATCAATAACCTCCAGCTGCAAAACTGAAAATGAGACATGCTTGGACAGCTGGCAAGATTGTCAGAGGTGTGCCTTCAGTTCTGGAGCAACCTGAGCTCCACATCATTGCCTCTGCCGTTGACAAAATACCTCTTCCTAGCAATCTTTCATGGAGCATTATTAACTGCCCAACTCATGCAGTGAATCACAGTGGCTTTCACTAGTTAGAAAATACAAAGGTCCAAACTGATGGTGCCCCCAAAATGGTCCCAATAAGCTCAGAAACCTCAGAGACAGCAAATGACCAAAACCGAAGGAGTGATGATACTGGATGTGATTTCTGAGATAGCTATATGTTAATTTCCCTTGCCATTCTGAATGGAGTTAATTGAAAATTACTAATTGCAGAGATGAACTGTCAGATATTTTCAAAGGGTTTTTTCATCACAGAAGACCGTAGTTTCTATAGCCTTAGACATGAAAATTTCTTTGCTGAAGGGGACGTCTGATTCAGAAGGGAGGGGTAATATTTTAAGAAAGCAAATAATATTTCTCATATATGTGAGATTTTAATCCCCTAAATTATAATTGTAGAATAATTGCAAGACAGAAAACATACAAAAACCCCTACATTTTATATTTCTTAAATAAATGGCTACAGTTTTGGGGCCATAATAAGGTCATGGATCATAAGCAACGAAGTGAATAAGAAAAATAAGAGATCTTTCTGCTTGTCTAAAAATTCAGCAAATCACAATGGATCTTTAAAACAGAGTACAAAAAGAGGAAATTAACTTCAGAACAGTTTCACACTGAATCTAATCACTGTTGCAACTAGTTGTTAAGAAGAAAGGGATCATTAATTGCTTTTTACAATTTTTTCTGCTAATATTTTTGACCAAAAGCTGGAGCTGATGCTCAGAATATTTCTGAGAACAATCTCTAAAAAATCAAAAGTTGAACCTTGAAAGGATCCCTTTCTATGCTTTATCATTTAAATTAGAAAGCACCTGTATGTCCTAGGATTGTGATAAAACAAATCATATATTTGATTATATAAGTGTGTGAAAATTATAGTGGGTTAGAAGCTACCCGCAAAATGTAAATTTTTTTCAGAAATGTTGAGTCATCAAAAATGAAATTAAACAACTTCAGTTTGATTACAAGGAAGAGGAAAGTTTGGCAACTTTCCCAACTCAAAGAACCTATAGCAAAAAAAAAAAAAAAAAAAAAAAGAAAAAAAACAAACAAAAAAAAAAAACCTCAAAGATCTGGTTCCTTGTTTTGTTTTATTGTTATAAAACTTTTTATTACAGCTTTAAATTAGCATATATTACATGAAGTTCTTAAAACTCTGCCATTAAAACTTTCTTTCTATTGATTTTGGCAGAAGCTCATTTGTATTCAGGTCTGTCTAGTTCAATATAATGTAGATACATGACTTAAAAAGAGAATTTCAAAAAGAGGTCTGTGCCTTTAGAAGACATAATTTGCAAAAACAAAATGCAATTAACAGAACTGACCACAGATGATGTGAGAACCCAAATGGAATTTAGAGAAAATAAAGTGCTTTTCAACCTAGAAAAATTCACCTGAATCTGAAATCCCATTTTCCAGGTCTGTCCAATCCCTCACCTCCAGCCCCATTCTTCACCTGTCTTGCTACATGCTCACACTCCCCAAAATATGTATCCTGAGGAATGAGTCTGCACACAAGCTATTACTGCTGAGCAACTGGTATTAGGAACAGGGCATGGGTCTATCTATGGGGACTTGGAGCCTACATGTGACCCACACCAGCCTTGGTTATAAAACTCTCTCAAGCTCCTTCAGAAATCAGGAGCACTGGCTATGAAAGTGAATTTTAATATGTCAGGCTAAACTAAAAAGAAAGCAGAAATAAAAACCCCTAGATTTGCATTAAGTATGCTTTGAAAAAAATTAGTGGTTTATTTCCCTCATTTTCTACAATTTCCATAAAAATCTGGAATAAATTATTTTTCCTTTGGGTCAGAACTGTTCATAAGCAGCCCCTTCATCTAGGAGTAAATTGCTGATAAAGTGATGCAACTTAGAAGAAAAGAGCCTGTTTTGCAAGGGCAGTAGAAACTGGGCTTCACCATGAATTGCCACCATCACTAATGAAAGTGGCTAGCTGGATGGCTAAGGAGACCTCTCATCAGGGAATGTTAATGGAGAGGAATCAACCTTATATGCAATAAGTGAACAATCAGGTAATGGAGTCAAGGAACCATATAGGCAAGGTGGAAAATAAATGCCAGAGACTTGAGAAATCTAATCAATGCCTGATTAAGCTAATTGAAGCCTGGCCACTGAAAATTAATGATTCAGAAAATTACTCCCAGAACAGAAAAAAAGCAAAGATTGCTGGATCTCACATAAGAGACAGAAGGTTCAAATGTGAAAGCAGTTATCAGGAGATTAATACACGGTACCCAGGGTACATAAAAGTTTGCTATCTCACCTTTTGCCACATTAAGTGTATTGCTTCTCTCCTGCTTCTCCCAGCCCAAGCACCCACCAAGGCTCTGAAGTCCACTAGTCTGATTTTTTAACTGTAAGAATAAAGGGAAGACTAAAGCTGAAAAGCAGTGTTCTAATTACTCCAGAATGTCTTCCTTTCCAATTTCAGTGAAAACAAAGGGCTTGTGTTCAAACTGAAAAACATAAAGTAGTAATGCTAAAAATAACTATGGCATGAAATGCAAAAGACACTTTACCACAAGCTTAGGTGCAATTGCTCTAATCCCAAATCAGTGTATTCAACTAAAGGATCCTTTAGAAACCCTTATTGAACTGGTGGACTTCTCTTTTTGTTCCTATCATCTGTGTATTCCTGGATATACATGGATAACTGCTGGGATCTGTAAGAGGTCATTTAAAAGATTCTTAAAAAAGCAGGCCTCATATCAGAATACTTGCACTTATTACACAAAAGTCTTCACCTCTACCAGAAATGTCCCAAGGTACTGGGTTTTGAAACCAGTAAGTTGTAAAAATACTTGAATTGTACCTTTCAATATTTAGTGCTTTCTTAGGCCAAGAGATCCCAAACCAAATTCTTGTAGTTTCCATGGAGTTCTGCTAAGCCATGAAAACTAGGCTGTGGACTGTCCATGGGAGCATATCAAACAGCACTATAATTCCTTCATTAAAAATCTGATGAGAAAACATGCATGTCTTTACTAGTACTCATTTAATTCTTTAATTTCTTCTGGATTTTTCTGATTCTTTCATCTGTGCCTCGTTACTCATTTGAGATGCTGTCTTCATTGGATTCACATTTTTAAAAGCCATCTATGACGAAACTGAAGCTGTGACAACAATCCTTTGGCATAAAATGATTTAGTTATCACCACTTTTAAATCAACACCAATTTTATCCTGCTAGTGTGGCAATTTTTCTGCCAGCTTTGCTAGTTCCACCTGAAGTTTGTCCACATTTCTTCAACCATAATTAATTTAATTTGGAGCATATTTATAATTTAATAAATCATTGCTCTTCCATTTTCCAAATGATTAATAAATAAATCAACTTCCACCCATAAACTGGAATTTGAGGTACTCTAAATGCTATTTTTCCCCCTGAGGAAAATGAACTCCTTTTTTTTTGCTTCTGCTTTGTACTTTTTTATCCACAGAGGATGCTATTTTCTCAGAGTATTACTCTGCTCAGAATATCAAAGATACTAAAGTGTTACTATGCCTAACTCAGACATGCCCTGATGCCTAATGGCATACTTGCATGCAATTAATATGCAGCTAAAGAGATTCCCAAAGCTGGCTGAATGTGACACTGCTAAGCAGTGAAACAGAGGAAATGGGTGGGGTTTAGGCTTCAATTCAGCTGAAGCAGGCATTCTGCCAGGCACTGTAAATCCTATCAGAACAAAGGGAACAAAAAATTCACTCCTTGAGATCTCAGAAATCCACCAATTTTAACAGTTATTTTGAATACAGAGAATTTAAGGTCAAATCTGTCTTCAGAATTGATAGCACAGATTCAGAAGGAATACTTGAATCTCAGACTTCTATCTCCTCTCACCACCTTTCTAGGGAAACTCCATCCTTTTGTTTCCTTAGCTGTCACTTCAAGAAGTATCAGTGATTATGTACAGAAATATACTTTATCAATTGGTTTTCATTCATCTACTGCATCATTTATATATTTAAGGAACTAGTGAGGTGCAATAATCCTTTACAAAATTTGTGTCATTTTTTGCCCTACTGTCAAACTCTGTGTTTCTGAGATGTTTTTATAGCTTCTATATTTGTAATCATCCCATCAGCTAAGTTGCCAGGAACTGAAGTGTGTTACTGCTTTGTAATTCTCCAGGTTATTATGAAGGCTTTTTATAAATATAATATTTGCTGTCCTCCAATGTAATTGCTGACTTAAGTAAGAGAACGTGTACTTCAGTTAGCAGCTATTTTACTTATAAATTCATTAACATGTCTGTCTATGCTCCGTCCAGCTTGATGCAGTCCTCAACCCATTGCTTTGCTGGCTTTGGACAATTCAGCAGACTTTTACCTTCCCAGCTGGGTAGGAAGAACTTCCAAGTCTCCATTACATTAAAGAGGAAATTTCTTGACTTGACAGTTGTCAAAGCCCCGTCTCTTGAAAGGAACTCTTTCCTGTCTTAATCTATCAGCTACCAGTGCTGTCCAGTTTGGGTCAATGTTTGTCATGGAGATAGAACACATACATGGAAGTAGAATTCACACATAAAAATAGTGTGGGCACTCCTCCTCACTTGCAGCAAGTTCTGCCATGTCCCTAACATCTTTTTAACAGAGATTACTGCAGTGACTCTACACAAAAACAAAACAGGAGAGACAACTAAACCAGCCTTCCCTCCACAGTAGGCAAAGTACTGTATTTTGCAGAAGCAGAGCTCAAAGGTTGTTGGAGCAGCTTTGGAAAGGCTCTCCCCTCTGTTTGCATCTGCCTGGTTGCATTCATTTCCTCTAAGTTACTGCCCTGAATCAGAATACCTTCTTAATTACCAGTGCATCAAATTTCTGTTATTTATCTGTCTGACCTTTAATGTTGATTTAGGAGGACACCAGGTCAAAAGCCAACTAAATGTACCATTCCAAAATAATTACAGAAAGCACTGTATGCTGAGCTGCTATCAACTCCTTTCTCCAGACTGTGCAGTCCTCTTTTGACTTCTGCCAAGTGATATTGCACAAGAAACCCTTTTCTGAAAATACTGGTTATTTCAAGTAAATCAAATAGATTTTGTAACATTCCTATAAAAATCTATTAGCTTTATTTCCTAAGTATGGGAGTCTTCCCTAGATGGTGTAAGATTTCTGAGTTTTACCATGAAAAGCCCTCTTCTAGATCAAGTCCTATATCAACCTTTATAAAGCTTGTCTTTATAAAGCTCTTTATAAAGACAAGTATTATTCCACAATGCCATCACAAGCTTTATTACAAAAGGACCAAAGGAATCTCACCCTGTTACTACCATAATAGACATTTATTTCATAAAATCTTCAGTCTTAAATGTTCCTGAAATGATCCCTGCATCAAAAATCAAGTTCTTAAGTGTTCACAAACAGAAAGTATAAAAGGGCAGCAAACATGATTGAATTAAAATTTCCAGTGGAATTCAAATTGGTGCATATATTTGGTTGTGGATTTGGGTTTCTTTTCTGAATTCAGTCAATTTTAGTCAGATTTATCATTGATTCAGCAATCTACAGAAAACTGCACACGTGCAGGAACTTGCTGGGTATAGCACAATAAGATGTTTACATGGAATTTTAAAAGAAAACTTTAAAAACTGGAAAAGGACATCATATATTTGAAAAAAAAAGCTGAGATAATTCTTTCTGTTCACTACATTCAAAAATCAAACTGTATTTGAATTAGATAGTGAATATATACATAAATTCTATGTCATAGAGGAACAAAACACAACAAAAGGAAGCATTTGTTTCATTTCAATTAATTTATTGTAGTCTTTATCCACAACTACACTCATTGAAATGGACAAGAGTAAGTTGCAGCTGGAGAGGAGGTGTTAAAAGACAAACCCACTGAAAAGCATAAATTTATTATATATCTGCACTTTTATTCCATGCAACAATTGCAAAATGCCACTCAGGAAATGCCATCTCTGAGCTGACTGATAAGATCATTTCCTTATCTCTTTTTTAGCTCTTGTCATTCCTCCTTGCCATACCAGTCACAAAAAATAGGCCAAGAGGGGGTGGGGATAAGTAACATTTAATAAATCTACTAAAAAAAGGCAAATGTGTGTGTGGATATATATATATATGCTTTAAGAATATACATCTGACTAATTTTTTACCTATCTGTGCTGTCATGCAAAAAAACAATATTCATATTTATCTGTAAACAAGTGAACAGTTAAAATGAGTCAGCTTTGCAAGCAGCCTACATGATGCTTCCCATAAGAGTTTCAGGAATCTACTGGTATCTACAGAGGAACTGAAATATAAATATTAAATAATTACTAAGAATGTATTCCACCTGAGCCAGTAAATGATAACTTTCCAATCTGAATTCATCTTCTCGCAACAAAGAAAAGACTCTCTGAATCTCTTAACAATTTCACGGTGTATCCCAATGTTACCACAAGCCTTGAGAGATAAGGATTTTCCTCTGTTAAGAAAATCAAGTTATTAAATTGGTCAAAGATGACTCTACCAGAAATGTATTCAAATCTTCTTTATTAATTACCAAAGGAATTTAGTTTGAGAGTCAGATATAAAATTTTACTCAGCTTTCGCAGATAAAATATATTATGTACAAAAATTCCCGGGATTTTAATTTAATAAAACCCCAACAGTACTTAACAGAGCAAGTTATTCTCAGTACAGAGAGGAGCTCTGCAGGACTGATTCATTCTTTTACAGTGCATTAGTTTAATCACCTAGGAGATTTCTAACAGACGATGAAATCTAAACAGGAGCAGGAACTTCAGTTATCTTTGGATGAACATATTTAGTTTCACATTCTATCCTAGCACCAAGCAAAGCAAAACAATTTAAATACACTTCCATTTCATCCACACAATTTATTTGACTTTTGTTGGATTTAAAAAGGCAGAACCAGATATTGTATCTTAATGCTGCAGTTAAGTTCAGGTTCTCCTGTTAATAAATCTCTTGCAATAGAAGCCAATGGGATTTTTTCCTTTTACTATTTTCTGACATACAGTAATTGCAATAACACAGTAAAATTTGTTTAGGATAGACAAGTCAGTCAAACTAATGATTACAACAAATTATAGAGCAGCCTTCTGTTATGCCCCATACCCTTTTTAAAATAATTTGCTATATTACATAGTCTCCCAATTATCAAGCAATAATCCAAAGAGACTCTCAAGATACAGTGACATAGTGTTAACAGCTCAAACAGAAGTGAACTCTAATGAGCAGTCAAAATCAACAAACAAAAGAATAAAATCCTATTTTCCCTATACAAAGAATACTGCTTAGTGGTAAAAAGATACTGGATCAGGCTCAAAGTGTATAAAAATAAAAACAGCTGATAATAAGATATGATAATCCAAGTTAATAAAGTACATAAAAAAAGAATGAATGTTCAGTGCTACCTTGACTATTCCCACTTTTTCAATGTCTCTAGGAGATATTAATGTATTTTGTTCTATAAAATTCCATACTATAATAGAGCATGCCAATGTTTCTGTAAAAATTACTCTTCTAGGTTAATGCTTTTCATTCCCTTAATTTTTTGTTTGTTTTTGCTTTGTAATAGTAGAATTGTTCATAACCAAAGATCTCACTCATTAAAAAAATACAACGTGCACTATCTAATTTTAAAACTTGTGTGTAGAAATGTGTAACTGGGTACTAACACACAGGACCCTACCGAGAGGAGCCGACATGCAACCAAATTAAACTTACAAAAAAAGTTTTGTGGTTTAAAGTTCAGAAAGTTCTTGACCCATAGTGGAAGTATGTAGCAGTAAATCTGTATCTCCTACACCTTCCTCCCCATTCTCCATGATGCTGATTGTGTCGGAAGAGACACAGTCAAGCGTCCTCCCACCTACTCATCAGATGGCTGTGCCATCAAGGGATCATGGTTTTCACTGGAGAGAGGATCTTCCCTGCACACATGGGAGGTGAGGAAAATGCTTTCCCATCTGGCTGCATGAAGTCACTTGCGAAGGAGATCCGAATCCAGAGAAAGGAGAAATTAGGCTAACATGTGGAAGACAGATATTTTGTTGCCTTAATTCCCAGGTCCAGTATTTTTTGATTTATCATTCTCTGCAACTTTGTAAATTTGAATCCAATATTGCTTTTAATTGTTGACAAGGAAAGCTTTGCCATCAATTCATTATGCAAATCAACCAGCAACTGTTAGTTATAAGGTTCAATGAGGTCCTTCCCCTCATAAAATCAGATGATCTAGGCACTCAAAATACAGACAGGTCTTACCTATTCTATCCTTCTTGATCTCACTTAAACAACAGCTGTACATGGTCTGAATTAAGGACACAACAGTAGCAATTAATATAGTAAAGAATCAATACAGTATTTATTAAGGTGATCTGTGAGAAAAACAAAGTTGTTAATCTATTTCAGTATTTACAGTTTTCAGAAATGTCTTCCTAGGTGACTAAAAAAGAAAATGTTTGGCATGGAGTAGGTTCAAAGTGGAACTTTCACATAGGAATATTACCCTGTAAAAAGGGGAGGAATAGAATATACTGCCTCACATAATGTTACAGACACATTCTAGTAAATAAACCTCCATCTGGAGCTCCACGTTTAGGAACTGGATACTGAACTTTGGAAGAATAAATTGCATTTACTTTTAAATATTTTCACAGACAATTTTCACGCTGATATAAGAATTATGTAAACAGCTGCTAAAATAAATCACCAGTATTTAGGTTGCAAGCTGTCTGGAGTACACACTGTCTCTAACTTTATGGTTGAGAGCACCCTGTGCTGTTGCACCCTGTCACATGGCCCATCTCATTACCTGTTTCTACTGCAGCACTCACTGGAAATGGGGATCTCAGTGCACAGGTCCTTAAAATGCTTACATACATTTTAAGATATTACACCTGCCAGAAGACCTTGCACACTGATTAAGCATAGTAAAGTCCAAGATGAATTCTGATTCCCATTGTACAATCAGAGAAATAATGCTCCAGAGGCTAGTTAAATAATTAGGTCAAGGGTTCCTTGACCTGTGTCACAAAATCATTTATCCAACCATAAATTCAGATAAGCTTTTGTATTGTGATTCTTGGTACAAATTGTGCTGGGGAACAGAAGATATGCTACTGCAGTGCATCTGTGTAAAATTTCTCTTTTAGTTGAAAGTCATATTCAAAGATTGTCATCAGGAAATTAATTCTGGGGCAGACCAGAGTCAGAGTCACAAAATACCTGCTTGACTATTTAGTTAAATGTTTAAAGCACCATTTGAACATTCAGTGCTTCAAATATCCCCTTCTTTCACTGCTAAAGTTAGTAAGGTGCTGTTGAGTACACACACAACCATCTAAATAGTGACCAACCATTCATTACTTGGTCATAAAAGAATTGCAAAAGCTACTGTATTTACATCTCTCTCTCAGGTGTCCATATCAGTAAACAGTAGCACATGAAAGAACCATTCTGGATTCTCTTCTCTTCAATAGCTGTGGCAGTCCTTTCTGCTTCACAGATTTAATTCAGCTGTTACATGACTAATATTATTTCCAAAGAAGATTACATCCTCACCCCTCTTGATGGGACTTTTTCATTTTGTGAAATCTATGTAAATATTTCTGAGTAGAAGCTAGAATGCCACATGTCCCATCCCCCCAGGTGAAGAAAATCCATTATTGGCCTCCCAGTGTTTGGGCTGTCACTTCAAGCATGCCACTGAGGATGAATGAAACGTGACAGTCACAGAGGGATTTATTTTAACAGCTCCATTTTCATCCAAGTTCTATGACAGACTCTAAGGAATGACTTAAAGAACTAAAATGAGGGTCAAGACAGAGAGAAGCCTACAGAGAACCAACAGGAAATACCAAGCAGAGGGGACTCTGATGGAATTCACCCTATCAAAAAATGACCCATAGTGTTTCTGTTCCACTCAGATTCTTAGAAAGCCTGCCTGTATCATGTGAAGAACCCTCAGTAGCTACCACCTCCACAGAGAGGTGCATTGCACTTAACAGATGTGTCAACTCAGGTCCCAAGACAGTGCAATCAAATTAATGTAGAACATGGATCTAGTTAATAAGTCCTGCCCTTCAGCAGGCAAATAAAATATCATATTAGCAGTGTTACAGTGTGAGCATGAGACATCAATAGGGTTATACAATTTGGCAATCTCCACATTGCATCCCATTCTGAAGTATACATGTGCTAAATCTTACCTGGCATACTTTTTATTTTTCAAATTTTAATACCCATGACACTCCAGCAAGCACTCCTATCCCAGTCCCCACAGAACATTTTAAGAGCAAACACACTTTATTTTAAAGCCTTGGGACCTGACTTCAGGAAATTGTCTCAATCCAAATACACTTTGCTGAGTGTAAATTCAAAGCTTGGAGCAAGGCCCATCGGGTAATGAATCTCAGAGGCTATTAATCCACAACCTACAATTTGTAAATGTGCAGGATACTGACTCAGTAGAAAAAAATAATTTTAAACATCTGTGGTATTCTTTCAATTCCAGATTAATTACACTGCTCAGATTGTAATGTTAGCCAGAAATTTCAAGTCTCTCCACTGCTATGTAGAGAATGCTGTAGTTTCCTTTGTGTTTATCACTGCTCTGCAACAGTAGGAGGCTTCTTGCCCAACACAAGCTTATGTTCAGTTCTATGTCCTACATTTATTCCACAGCTCACCTTGCCTGCCTTTTCTTTCTCTCTTTGTCTGAAGTCCTTCTGAAACTCTTTGTTACACAGCATTAATTATTATTATTACTACTTTTAAGACAAAGGCTGTGTACATACCCCCACATCACTCCATCAAAATGGTGATATAAATTAAAATCCAAACAGGCTGTTTAATCCTTTTGAGAAGCTAATAATTATTTTCAATCAGCAAAGACTATTCTGCCATTCCAAAGAATGATTAATGAGAGCAAATGTGTTTGTAATTTATTAGCAGCAGCTTGGGGTGTGGGGGGAACAACTTAGGAATGGCAGCCATAGCATCAACATCTGATGATGTGAAGGCACTTCTGTTGCATATTATAAAGTCAAACATAAGGTTGCCTCTTTGGTGATTTATACTCTGCACAATGATACCGAATGCCTGGGTTTTTTTCAGGAATGGCTTTGCAGATATTTTTTGTAGAACTATCATGGGGAAAAAAAATAAGTCACCAGGTATGTACCTCTTCCACAACACTCACTCACCCATCAGTATTCGTCAACATATGCTTCTCAAAGAACAGAAGTATATCACAATAAAACAGGAGGGAAAAGACAAACAAGCAGAAGCAAAGCAGAGGATTGACTGGACTGAGATAGAAGGAGCATTAAATCCCTCTATCATAGTACTGGTGAAATAGCTTTATGTCCTGCACACAGTATAGTGTCTGAGAACTCTGTAGACTTGAATATGCAATTTCATCTCCACAACACCCTTGCAGGAAGAGAATATGTCCATGTCAAAAACAGGAAATTGAGAGATAGCAGGGCTGAAAATTCCTTAAATCACATTATGTTCTTATCTGATCACTCAGTTGCCTAAATACTGCTAGAAACTTACTCTTGAGGTTAGATCCCCCACAAGAGGGCTTCGACAATTAAGTGGGACTTTATGTGCCTGGACAACCCACCTGAACACAGCCAGACTCAGCTTTCATTTTGTCCTGAAGGTACCTTCCTTCTCAAGCACAGAGCTGTCCCCTGGTCTAAACTGCAATGAAGCTTAGAAACTAGAAAGACAATTCTTATGTCTACATCACCAAAGCATTGCATTTCTCAAACAAAGTAATACATGCAGTATATCTAAAGGTACAAGAATCTAGCCTGAGTTGTTTCACACACATTCTACTTGTAGGGGCAAAAAGAGTGTCTGCAAATGCAGAAAAGCCTCAAAATTCAAAACAACATTTTTGCATGCAAAAAGATCTCTGTGGGAATATGCAAGTTGATATTAAATCATCTCTGAATGGATAGAATATTCCTCCCAAACAAGTGATAGGCCAAGCTGGAACTCTCTGAAACACCTATCTCTTGCCTCAAAGAAACAGGAGGGTGTTTCTTTGATAGCTGGGATCAGTAGCAGCACCATCTGCCCCTTCTTTTGAAGTTGTGTCACTATGCAGAAAAAAAAAAAAAAAAGCAAAACT
Organism: Muscicapa striata striata; assembly: GCA_030060385.1. Classification (NCBI taxonomy): domain Eukaryota; kingdom Metazoa; phylum Chordata; class Aves; order Passeriformes; family Muscicapidae; genus Muscicapa; species Muscicapa striata. Next base: position 2,393,115 of record JAREIS010000010.1, on the reverse strand, counting down.
GGAAGAACCAGAAGGAAAAATTAAGCACAGCATCACAGCATCTCTTTTCCTTCCTTCTAGTAGCCCTGAAATCTTGTTTTCTTCTTTTTCTTTACCTTTGTATTAATGTAGAGGGATGAGAGGGAAAGCAGTCATGACCCATTTTATAAATAAGCAATTATTCCTGACAATTTAGCGCTTGAGGGACCCCATCTGGAGCACTGTGTGTTGTTTGGGGTTCCCTAGGACAAAATGGATACTTGCAAATTAGAAAGTTCCATCACTCTAGTGAAGCACATGACATAGGACAAGAAGCTGAGGAAACTTGTTCAACCCAGATAAAAGGCATAAGGAGAGTCTAGTTTCTATTTTCAGCTCCTAAATAGGGTAAAAGAGACAGAAAGAAGACAAAGACAGCTTCTTCTCAGCAGTGCACAGCAAAAGGCCAAGAGGCAATCCTCAATACTTACATCACGGGAGACTGCAATGACATGCAAAAGGAAAGAAAAAAACCCAAAAACATAAGAAGAATAGGCAGAAAAAGGAGCAGGCTCACAAAGAGGTCATGAGACTTCCATCCTTGGTAATATTCAAATTTTTCCTGGACAAGGTCCTAAACAATTTGACCAAATGTTAGCAGGGGAGGGTTGACCAGGTAAGTTCCAAAGATTCCCTCTATCCTAGCCCATTCCATGACTCTGCACAGACTTACTTATAATGTGATAATTAGGAAGATGCAAGTTTGAAGTGATGTGAAAATAAGGATATGACACACAAGATGACCTTCAGTGCCCAACTTTACATCCCCATTTTGAGGAAGCAATGCCTTAGCTGATGAGCGATTTTCCAACTTACGCAACAGTTCCTGCACAAAGGAGAAATGAATGACATATCATAATGTTTTTCTGAGCAATCGGAAAAAATTAAGATAAATAATTCCAAAGAAATTCCCCATGCAAACTTGGCAGTTTCTGTTCAAGGCAGACATAACCCACTTCCTTCACATCAACTATCAAGTGGCATGTGTGGCTTCTTGTTCCACCTCATTCTTACTTAACCAGTGCATTTGCAATGAACAACACGAGCAAATCCCTGGGAGGGGGGGATGGGGTTTTGTATGGCAAGCTATGAATCACATTTTTGGGCCCTTCTTTTATAATCACAGGGTACTGGCCACAGCTGGAAGCAGAACACAGTTCTCCTCAGATCAACGGGCTGCTCTGATATGACAAATTCTGTGTTTTCATTCTGCTCCCTTTGATGTGTCTCTCTTCTCAAGCCTCATCTTGTTTTCATTCTATACATAGTATTTGGTGAATTAGACTACAAAGTCTTGCAGAAGACATTGGTTTGAACAAGACTTCAAAAAATGGCTTAGTGCATCTGGATACCTCCAGTTGTCTGACACTTTAATATAACTGGATTTTTACAAAATGATGGACACCTGCTCTTTGAAAATCAGACTCCTCTTAAGCTGTATGAATATAAGCACCACAGAAGTGACGCACCTGAAACTAATAGACACTTCTGAAAAATCCTGTGCCTTTACTTGAGAGAACTGTGTGCATTTACAGCATCCTTTTAAGAAAGAGCCACATGTCTGGCTCAAGGGTAACAGCACCACCAGTTTCATATGCAACAACCTATCGTAATGCACCACTATGTTAATCTATTCTGAATAAATGAGAAGAGTGCTAAATTTTTAATGAACAGTGTTTCCACCTGTCTCAAAATAATGAAAGAATGAAAAGCTGTTATTAGAACTTTACAGACAACAAGAGTAATTAGATGGTATGGGCACCTATAACCTTGGACTGATCATACCATCACATTTTGTGCAGAAAGGGGAATTTTTTTTAATGGATCTATTCTTCCTAAAAGAAAGTGATTCCTTGATGTTATATTACTCAGGGCTGCAGCATGAGGGAAAATAAAGCTCTATTCCACAGATCATTTGGTACTCCCACTGTTCTATAAGAATACTAGGGTCCTGCAGGCAAGGGACAAATACCTACAAAACCACATGGGCTCACACTCACTTCCCACCTAAGAGAAAACCTCAGCCACAAAAGAATGTCCAAGAAATTACCACTTGAAACTCTGCATCTTATAACATGAAGTTCTGAAATGCTTTTCCTACCTCATTGCTGTTACGTTGGCAGGGAGATGACAGGCAACACAGAGGCAAGAGCTTCATGCCCACCTTGGCAAAAGCAGACCATCTTTTAACAAGCCTCTTGTTCTGCCTTATCATTAGAAACAGCTTGCGTGCATTATGGATGAAACGGTATCTCTCTGCTCAAAGATAAAGTAGAGCATCCAATCCATGACAAGACACTTGTATGCTTCTCTCATCAAGTCAAAATGGTGTCAATTTTCTTTTGTCTGCGCTTGAAACGCAGCTTCCTCCCCCAAGAGCATTTTCAAGAACACTGATCGTGTAACCAACACCAGATTGTGACACTAGGCTAGTGCAACTTACATTTATGAAGCAGAATGATTGTTCATCGTCCTGCTGCCTAATGAAATCAACTACATGAATAAATCCAATGCTAATTAAGAATACTATTTATCAGAGTATGGCTTACAAAAAGACAGTGTTTCCAGCTGACTGAGTTGTGAGAAAGGAACTACCTTGCAGGTCAGCAGGTGGCCTGGGGCTGCTTAACTGATCCTGCAGAGCTGCTGTGGATGCTGAAGTTTGAGGACCAACACTGCTCATACAATGTGGCTCTCCTGCTGCTGAACAGACCAGACATTTCTTCAGATGTGAAATAGAAGCAAAGATCTTACTCTACATACTCAAAATACTTAACTGGAAATAACAGTGCAGTATTTCAGCAGTAGAAAAATTAAGCTATGAGGGGACATACTGAATTTGGTTTCTATGTATCACTCAGAGCAGGTTTGTCCTGGTTAAGAACACAAGGAACACAAATCAGCTTACCAGAGAGGTTAAAATTATATTATAAAAAAAATCACTATAAAAAGTGGGAGAGTACTGAAAATGAGGTGAGAGAATGAAATGGAGACTGATTTTAGTGAGTTATGTAGGGCATGTATAAGAAGAATCACTGAGAAAAAATGTGTAAAGGGCATGGCAGTGCAAAATAATATGATGTAGGAATACTGAAAACTGAACTAGCAGAGACCTTGACAGAGGACATAAGAATGTCTGAGGATCTGAAATAGATTTGTACAAAGGCCAGAATTAAAATAAGTAGATAATGAATATGTCCTAAAATATGGTTTCAGTGTACTGGAGAATAAGAGAGAAAGATGGAGGTATAGCATCTGCCATCATCATGGTCAAACAATAAAGACAAAAATTAATCTAAATCAATAAGAACTGGGAATACAATTGGTCTTAAAGGGTTGATACCTGAAAATATTCAGTGATCAAGTAAACAAGTTAGCACAAATAAGAAACACATGTTATCACATAAGGTGTTTATCAAAGAATGACTCCTATTTTTGCCTTACCTGTAAAAAAAAAAAAAAGATAAAAGCAAATAAGAAAGATCAAGGCAGTACAGGGAGATGAATCTTTGGCTGTTATCAATAGACATTAAAATCTTTTTGTCTCTCTCTTTTTTTTTTTTTTTTTTTTTTTTGCATTACTATGGTTGTGCAGTGGTTACACACTGCTAAAAATCCCTCATGTTTCAGCTGTCAGATTTTAAATATGAAAATATGAAAATTCAAGTCCTAGAGAGAAAAGTTATGCACATGTTTTATTTGATTCAGAATTAAGTACTCTGCACATCAATCAAATGTTCTAATAATTGAGAGATCAGACAAATTATATACAAGTATTTTCTATATTCAGAAAATCTCCTTTACTGTGACGGCTGCCCTGGGAAAAACTGAATTCAACATGTATTTCATAAGACACTTGACTCCACACTTGACCACATAACTCAGGACAACTTGTATTACGTAGGACAACTCTTGCAACAGTACCTAAAGAACACGTGCTACCTTAGTGAAAAACGTGGGACTAGTGGTACAGCTTAGTCTGAGGGTTAACTGCCTGGCTCAGTGCAGAACTAGAAGTCCACAGTAAGGATTAAATGCAACTGCAAATACACCCGTTAAAAATTCATTGTGAACAGAGCCTAGATAAAACTGTGGAGTCTTCCACAAAGGCAAAAGTGATAGGCAGGTTTATAAATAAAACAAAGACACATTGTTTTACAAAAAAATACTATGCCAACTTGAAGGGGGGGAGGTGGATGGAATCTAGCAGCTACACAAAGAGACTAGTGATGCACATTGCTGTCTTCTTAGAGCTTTTGTCAAACTATATTTTTCTTAAGCTTTAGACAGGACACATTATCTTTGAAACATGCTGAATAGATTGTCTTAAAGAATCATGGGGAGCCTAGGTTCTAACAGGTTAGCATGGGTTAACATTTGTTGCACATGCTAACATCACACCTCAGTCTTTGTCTAGATAGAGCATTAGAATAGATAATTTGTTTGTAGGGTGTAAGTATACAGAATTAAATAACAAACAGTTCCAATAGTAGTAAACAAAAAGTCAATGTGCTGACAATAGATTGAAGAAGATGGAAGTTTGACTCCTTGGGAATACCTGTTTAGCTCTCTGTTGCTCTCTGAACATGGCAAAAATGGGTGGTAACTGGAAATTATAAGAATGCTTCATATACTTAGTGAATGTGCCATAGCATTGAAGTACCTGCATTGACATGCCATCAAGAAATGGATCAGAAGGACTTGTGGGAGTTTGGGATTGTACACTACACTGGAAGAGCAGAGACACTGAGTGTAGCTGATCTGCAGGGAAGTTGCACTTATAAATTCAGCCTTTCTCCACCAGACAACTTGCCAATGCACCAAAGGGAATGGATTCCTAAATTAGGTTAACTAACCTTGCTAATCCAAGCTTCCAGTCAGAGAAGCCTAGGTTTGAATATTTACTTTCCTAATAGCTTTAATGGGCAGAGATGTTCAGTGAAAAGCTTTTCTGGGGCAATAACCATAATCTGGAAATATCAAATTAACTATATGCCCAATTTGCATATAAAAGAAAGTTTATCCCTACAAAACTACAGAGATGTTTTCAATTGCAAACACCATCACCTTGCTAAACAAACTTCTAAATGTGCAATGTTTCAATTAAGGCAACATATAAACTCTTCCAGTCATATCTCAGTAACAGAATTAAACTAACCTGCTATCAGACTGCCATAAGGAAGATCTTTTCCCTGTGGTTCACCAAAAGCCAAACCATGCTCAGTCCAAATCTCAGAATTGCAATTTTTGTTTTACTACAACTTTTGGGGGTTACTATTAAATCTCCTGAATCTTTCCATGTTTCTATTTAACTGACCAGTTTGGGTCCTGAATAGTTTAACCTCTGCAGAACACATCATAGCAACATATTCCCCCAGGTTTTCAAACCTTGATCTGTACCAGAGTGGCATTGCCATAGCCACGGCATATAATAGAGTGGTCACCTGTTAGTTCAGTGTCCTTATGTTCTGCTGAAAGAACGTGTGAGAGGAGAGATAAATGAATGGTGGAAGTTGATCATCAGGTTCTCATCTTTTGTCACTGGACAAAAAAAAGTAAAAACTAAAAATATGTATTTACCTGCTATAGATAGGTAAGGGCACAGGTACTTTCTCACCAGGTAAAAACAGCCTGTAGGATTCTCTGTGGCTATAAGATGGGATGGAAGACTGTTAAAATATACAGGGACTTTCCTGATATCTAGCTTATTAATTGCAGCATGTTTTATTTGCCTGTACCTCCCTCTGATTCTAAAAATAGGACTGTCAGAAGGCATTGCTGTATCAGCCAGTTCTTCTCTGCAAGTTAATCTATTATACAAGAAAAGAACATTACAAATGGCTACATTAAAGACATCTAATGAAGTCAAAGCAGCTGTTTTAAAACATATTCAAACAAAATCTAGTCAATGAGATTTGACTTCTGAATTTCATGTTGTACTATTAGGTATACAGAAATTGAGCTTTTCAGGGGAATGAATTCTTTAAATTAAGTGAAAAGTCAGGCTATTTGAGCACCTCATTATACTCTGTATTGAAGATCTTTCTCATCCATATTATCCTATTAAGGATTGCAGTGATACCACAACTGTATTCACTGGTGTTACAAAAGGACATACACAGCACTCAAACCAGTGCTTTTGATATTCTGTCCTTATTCAAGCTTGGTTCCTATTTATCTCAACAGAAATTTTGTCACAGGATATGGAATTAAGCCATGTGTTTTTAACCCAACAATATATTACATCCTGCAAAAATGTAATTTTCTGGGCCTTACAAAATATCAAAGCTTCAGATCATTATTAATTACTTATGCATGCATATTATTCCTCCTTCCTACAGACAGATCTTCTTTGAAGCAGAATGGGTGCATTTCCTTCAGGCTATTCTGCCTTAAAAGGGTCAGCATGAAAACCACATTTTTGTTACGCCTATCAAATGTGGTATCCACAACAGTGAAAATAACACTTAAGGCTACTGAAACTGAAAGAAACAACAAAGAAATAATATATCTGTATCTCTGACATTTGATTATGTGCCCATCCTAAGTAAGCTCGTATAGGCATGTTTTGCATGTTTTGCATGTTCAAGCTCCCATTTCTCCCTTCCTCAATGATCTCCTGCATCTTACCAGTGAGTTAAAACCTTCCATAATATTTTTAATAATATGGAGCATATTAGTGAAGTGCATTTTAACAGAACATGTGTATTTTTAGGAGGGTCAGAATAAAAAGGTAGGTGGCCTTAAGTAGATTTTACACTGGAGTTTTAGTGGGAAAGTATGGGCATATATATTCCATTCTTAGCCATTAAATGGATGCCCATTGCATCTAACAGAAAATTTAATGCTCAGGAAATCAGGGCTTTCATGTAAAAGCACAGTCCTACTTTAATATAAGTAATTTTGAAATCTGATATTAATATCAGGGGAGCAAGTACAAATTGTTATTTTTTCAGGAACCAGTTTAATTCATTGTGCTTTGGCAAATCTGATTCCAATCTATCACAAACTACAACACTAACTCTGTTAAACTCAGAAAATCAAATTAACAATTATTTCTTTGTGTTGTAGAAGCAATCAATAATAATTCCCGGAATACCTTCCACAGTAGCACTGTCATGATGCAGATATATAGATATATGTGACAGTCATTCTTCAGATGATAGGAAATTACATCAATTAATATGCTTTTCTCTAATTTAGCTCTATTAGTCCCTTTCCTTTACAGTCTGCTTTTTCTCTCATACTCTTCCTTCTTTTCCTTCCACTCCCAGCCTATCCTCTCTCATCATGATATTCCCTCTTCCATGTCCCTTCTGTTCACCCTGCCCTGTCTCCCGTGTGTTGAGCATCAATAGTGCCACCCCATACAGCAGACATTAAAGCTCATCCTTCAGCCATGGCATCCAGAGTCTTTCCCTCACTGATGATTTGCTTCCATAAACTGCAAAGCAGTGTGTGGGTCCAGGTGCCAATTTGGTTGTCTGCACACTAAGCTGGAGAATCTGAAAAACCTGCTATGGAACCTCTTGGAAGAGCAATTTATCTACTACCCTGGGGTGCCTTGGTTTCAGAATGGATTGCACATAGGACTGGGAGCCCAGAAACTCCTGAGTGCCAGTAGTAGCTTTAAGTAATGATTTTTTAAATGGATCCCGACAATTCATTAATCCTCTTTGTCTCAGATTATCTGCAAAGATTGGTATAATAATGCTTTGCTCACCTTCCTCGCAGAATTTTTCGGAAAATATGCTCGAGTTTCATTTATTTCAAGGGGAATTATGCTTTTCCACCTGAAGGCAGAACTCAGCCCTTCTACAGTCAAGACATAAACCTCAAGTTTTATTACAGTCTTTAAGAGACACATGCAAAGTCAAAAGTTGAACAGAAGGCTGTTACTCCCATTAAGAAGAGATGTGACAGGAAAAAGCAAACAAAGAAAATGAAGAACAGTGTTCCCTTTAAATTAGGATAAATTTGGATCCCAGAATAGAAGATGGAACAAGAAGATTCCTGCTTTCAAGGGAAAGCATGTTAAGTGCTGAAAACATTGACTACATTGTTCATGAACACTTCATGATTACTTAATGACTGATTACTCAGTAATGTTCACAAGGTCAGCAAAACCTTGGGTATCTGTCATCCAAATGCCACTTCCATGAACTTAAGTGAACAAAATTGCAGTAACTTTAAATATCTGACATTTTTAAAGGCCATATCCTTTTATGATATAGTTTGTTTATTTATTTAAGCATAGTCAAAATGTAACAAGAAAAAGAATTATTCATTCCAAAAATATTATTCCTAGAATTGCATTTGAGTTACGTGACAATACAATATAAATTATATCACAGAGTCAGAGAATTATTTCATTTGGAAAAGACCTTCCTCACAAGGGTATTAGAAAAATTAGTAATTAAAAATGCCAAATACATACAAGCAAGAAATACACATTTTTATTGCCAAAACAAAGTTCTTATTATAGAAACCAATTATTAAGCTATGCAATGCTTCAGATTTTACAAACTAAATCTACAAATTAATTGAGTGCCTAGCTCCAAGTTTAGGTGCCTCAGGTTAACATTTCAGCAGTATTGCAACCAACAGATGCTGCTTATATTTGAGGGAAGAGCAGGAGATCAACAGGTAGGCACATGCTAGGCTGTGAAGCTGCTCACAGTCCTACCACATGCCCACTCTGCTGGAAATCTCACATTCAGCATTTGGTGGGGAAGGTTAGGAGGGTGCAGCAGGGTCAGGACACACAGCAGGATTAGGTGTATTGGGAAATATATTCTGAAGTCTCCTCTCTGTCTCATTCATTGAAGGAACTTAAACCTATACTCCTCTTTCTCCAGGAATTGGTCAAATCCCAAAGCCATTCAGTGTTTGGAAAAAATCCATCTCAACTGTCCACTATAGCTGCTTCACTTTGTACATTTCTTGGAATGCACATGAATCTGAGTCTCCCATATGATGACCTTAACTAGCAGGTTAGTTTCACAGGTTCTAATTCCTACTGAGGTAGAATAATTTCAGTATGAAGTAGTTGCTCAAATATGTGCTATGGCCTTATATATTGGAAATGTATGCTCATATATGGTTCCAAATCCAAACACAAACAGACCAAATACAAACATGGTCTGAATACTTACCTGCTATTTTGCATTCTCTGAAAAAAAAATAAAACAAAATTTCTCTATCCTAACATGTGACACTCCGGTTTTCAAGGCATTTCATATTGCTTCATGGAAAATTATATATGGAGTGAACTCCACTAAATATTCTGAGGAGAAAGAGTACATCATCCCAGCATTGTGGAACTGAGGCCCAACTATGCACTGAACCAGAGAAGCAACTTCTTGGTCTGAGCATCAAAAAGCAAGGGGGAAGAAAAGGACAAAGAAGCACTGGTCAGACCTTGAACAACTTAAGCATGGGCAATTAGTTCTTCACAAAATGGTACAGAAAAGAGCTTGCACACAAACAATGTAACAGCCAGTTTGGGAGTCACCTTAGGTAAGGGTAAATGTTCCCTGAGCACACCAACCCACCTCCAGAATAATCTTACTTCCTAAAAGCCCCAGCTCAGGAAACTTCTGTGATTGCAACAGGAAGAGGTTATCTTGTGTGTCATTGTACCATCTTCATCTTTAAAAGCTGACCACACAAGAAGAACTTGTCAGCAGCTTCCACTAGCAGTAATTTGGTTGTAAACAGGAAAATTTAACCCAATCTTGGCCTGAGCGACACAAAGGCTTAGGTTCTCTGGCACTTAACCTTTCTTAAGATAAAGGAATAAATGCCCTTACACCTTTGGCCAACACATCCTGTGCCACTTCACGAGTGTCTCCTAACACATGGAAAGCCTCATGCTGTACATACCAGGCAGCAACAGCGAGAGGTGCTTGTCTTCATGATCCATGTTCCAGTGTTCATGGGACTAGGGATCCTTAACAGTGGTGTATGAGTGTGTACCTGTCATAAAAAATTAAATCATTCTCAAATATCTGTTCTTTCCCTGCCAAGAGCATTATAATCCACATGGAAATGACATCTGCTGAGGTCACTTTCCTGGAGAACACCATCTTGTGACCATCCTCTCCTTAAATTTGGGCTTGTCCATATGTGGAGTTGTTCCTGATTAATTGTTCTTGATTAATGACATGTGTGGCCACTGCATCCACATTCGATACTGCTCAGAAATAGCTCTAAGTGTAAACATGCCCTTATTCACAGTAGGAGTGCTAACGAGTTCAGGAGGAATGGCCCTGCCCAGCACTTCTTGGGACAGACTTCTTAAGCAACACAGTGTAAGACATTCCTCAGTCACGGCTCCAGCCACAAGACACCCTCAGAATATACACCTAACAGGCTGCAAAGCACAGTCTCAGGCACGTTTTTAAAAGCCAGTGATGTAGCTCAATGATGCTCTCAACTATATATTCACATCCCTGCCCTCACAGAACTGGAGGATCCATAGGAGTTAGTCCCAAACTTGTCCAAGCTTTGCTCATTTTGCCCAAGGAGCAAAGAAAGGGGCTTCAGCTGACTGCCTGCAGCAGATGAGGCTGCACTTCCCCAATACCAACCCCCAAATTCCTTTATTCCTTGGTAGCCACTGAATCTTGAAGACTCCTTCCTTCTTTGCTGTGGTTTTAAGCTCTCATTCTCACTTGAATTATTTTCTATCCACATATTTCTGATGCACAGAGACATCCTTCTTTCTCAGCAAGTTTTGGTTTAGTTTGGTTTCCCCTCCAAGTTGGTTCAATTATATATTATTATAGAGAGCCAAACCATTATTAGTCCAAGAGCCACAATTCAAAAGTACTTTCTTAAATAATTATTTACTGGTTTTGTTTCTGCTGAGCACCTACACTCAGTTCTGTCAGTGAACAGAATTTAAAGGATAATTCCCAGCAGAAGTTATTAAATCAAGGTCACCTAAGCACTTCAGTTTTCTTATTTATATACACAAAACTAAAGAAGTACTTATATTTTCTAACCAAGGTAAAATATATTTTGATAGAGATCATATCTGCTGAAACTTTGTTTTCCAGGTTTTATCTTAAAATATTTCTATTTTTATAATTATTAAAAACCTGAACATTTAGTTTTACAGCCATCAATAATCATAATAAAAACTGTTAATATAAACCAGTGTGATATTACTTACATTTTCTTCATTTTTTAAAATCTTATTTGGTAAGCTTTGAGCGTTTAGCTTTTCTCGTTTCTAGGGAGGGGTGAGTGCAGATGGGGGTTTAACTGCCTGTTTATTTCATCTGGAAAATGATATGTCTGTTGTTAGATGTGGCTTTGGAATTCTCTTTTAACAGTATATCACTTGTTTTAGACCAGGTGTTGACTGGTCAAATTACAGGAACACGAAGAATAATTTGTACTTGTCGCACAGGCAGCCTTTTCTTAAAGGCATTAAGTACTATCTTTTTCACCTGATTCAGTGAAAAGATATCTAAATGTGCGGTGGGCAGTTACACCCTCTCAATGTGCCTCCACCCACATCACCCTGCTGATGGTGCTTTGTTATCTCAGCTCTGGAATCATGCTGGACCCAGCTGGAAAAGAGGCAAAGAAAGTGATGTGGGAGGGGCAGAGCTCTTAGAAACCATTCCTGGTTTTGTAAATAGGAAAAAGCAATTTTAATTCAAGATGATGTAGTTTCCAAGTGATTAAGCCAGAGAGAAAGATGATTTATTTTTCCAGTGGAATTGGAAAAGGCATGTAGGGAGTCACTAATGCACTCAGGGGTCCAAACTGCCAGACAGAGGGGACTAACACTATATTCCTAAAATCTCAGGCTGAGTTTATCATTAGCCACTAATTTGACATTATAAGCACAGATAAGTCAATCGAAAGTATTGGTACTGAGGCCCCTTTATTTCCAATTCGAGCAGTTTGGGGGAAATTCAGACTAAGTTTAGTCCAATCCCCTGAATTGAGCATGTGTTGCTCCAGGCATTTCTGAGTTGTTCAAGGGCTGCATTACAGGCTTGGACCATCACCAGCTGTCAAAGTGGTTTTGGTGTGCAAGCAGAAAGAAGCTTCTGGTTTAGTTTCTCTGAAAAGAAACAAAATTTAGTTTGCTCGTACCAAAAACACTTTGCAGACTAAACCAGGGCTCTGTAAGTGGAGACAATTGGGGAAATAACTTCAAAACTGCATTGTTGCTCCAACCTAGAATACCACGCACAGCCTCAGGCACCTGAGAAAAGAATTTTGATTTCTAAAGCAGCCACGTGACAAAAGTATCCACTTACTGTTTACCTTACAAAACAAAAACATAACATTAAGATACATAACAATGACCAATTAATTATTTCTTTTTAATCTCACACAATATAAATATTGAAGTCTCATCTATTCTTTCTAATGCCTCATATGATAAATTACTGAATTAGAACTCCTAAGCTGTGTTTAGAACAGGGAATAGGAAGCCAAATATTCAGGCCAAAAGCTACAAAGGTCTAAAGCACCAAGCAGCTGTGTAGATGGCCAGCTCACATTGAAATCACTCAAGCACAGTGAGGTGCCTAAATAACATTGTGCCTCCTGACTCCTTCTCCACCAAATAAACTAGGGCAAATAATCTTTAGATTTCTGGGGTTAGACTAATGGATCTTTGCTCAGATAGTTACATAATAATTTTGCACTTCAAATGCAAAAACAACTGAGAGACTTTCAGACTGTAGATAAGCGAATAATACATTGCACTTTTAGTTTGTTATTCAAGGGATGTTATACAAAGGGGGATTGATTTTTCAGCTATTGCACTTGAGCAGCTCCTATTTGGGGCAATGGGAGCTTGTGTGGGAAGAACTGCTGTGGAAGCAGTCCCCATAATGCACTTATTGACAAGATTAATCCTCAGTTTTCCTTCAAAGTGATTGTGAGCTGCATCACTATTCCAGTGATCTTAGATGGTTTCTGTGTATTTTCCCATATGATTTTAGCAAGAAGTTTTAAAAAGTTATACGGCAAAAGCTTGATTAAAAAGAAAATAAAATCCCTAAATTGGGTCATATGTAGGACATTCCTCTTGGTAATCTCTGTATTATAGAACAGCCTCACAATTTAAATAGAAGTCAACCCAATTTACAAAATTGAATTGGACAAAACACTAGAGAACATGTTACAGTATAGGGAGTCATCATGCATACACAGTGCAGATGCACTGCTGAATGACCTAACTTGCCATTTGCATCTCTAATTTCTATGATATAATCTCCATTCCACACTGCAATTATTAGAGAAATAAATTAATTTCTTGGTTTCAAGGAAGTTGGTAGAGGAATAGAAGGGTGAAGAGAAGAAATCGAATTTTGCAGAGCCATGATTCCAAAAATAATTAAGAAAGGAAAAATCCTGTAGAAGAAGAGGACAGGAAGCTATGGAAGAGACTTGACATTCAGCATGCTGTTAAAACTCTGCATTGCTAGAATAGTGGCAACAAAGTCACTCCTTGTTTCTATTGCATTCCAACTGTTTTGTTCTTTTCCACTATTCTTTGCCATTTGTTTTTATATTTACTGTTCCATATACCAATTAACAATTCTTAGCAGGTCTTCCAAGCAGTAGAAATTTAAATTAGATTACAAAAAAAGAACCTCAAAAGCAGAATGAGATTTTAAATGGATCATTGAAACTAACTGCAAAATTCTTTTATCAGAAGGGGGGAAGGTAATACTTTTTAAGAGTGTCTTAAAATTAATCCAAAATGAGTGTCACTTATTCTCAGTGTGTCAGATTTGGAAGGTCTACTCTGAGGTTAATGTGAAAGTGAATGTAAAAATATTTTAAGCTTTTTATTCGCCAAACTAGAATACCATTAAATGAAAACATTAAGAAACCAAGGTAGTATCAACAGTACCAGCCATATAGTAAGTTTAGTGCCCTAAAGTATATTCCATTGGGGGAACTGAGTTGGGGTGCAAGCTGCTCAGAGTAAGATTTGCTGCTTCTCCTTCTGCTATGTGGAATAGTAAAAAAGGTATCCAGCTGTACATTTCTTGAAGGAATCTGCAGTTCTGCTATGCAGTTGTATAAGCTGGCAAAATAAGTGGCCCAACCTTTCCCCCACACTACTGAACTCCCATCTCTGCCTCCTGCCCCATGCTGGCATGATAGTCATATGTTGACCAGAATCACAGCTCATCTTGCCACATTTAAACCTGTTATTTTTCACTAGCAAAAGCCAACAGTAGTAAGCAAGGCAACCTTCAAAAATTGCAGTGTCTGCTGTTTGGGATGCAGTGGCCTTGTCAGCACCAGTGTTTTTTTTCTGGAGTCTCTGAGGACTGACAAGGTTGGTCCCACTCCATCAGTATCAGGGATGCTCAGTACACAGCCACAGATGGAGCTCCCTAGACAGTGACTGTTTCACCTCCATCCACATTGCCAAAGGTTAAACAGGAGCTGTGCCCCACCCATTACCAGTGCTTCAGAGCCAGTGAATTGAAAAAAACAAAAAATTAAAATAAAAAGAAAGAAATAAACACCCACATCAAATCCCCTAAGGAAGAAAGTGTGTCCCGTCCTGTGAAAGGCCTCAATTTCAAAGAATCTTTGCTCTCAGGTGCTGCACCACTTCCCACACACTGTCACAAGTCTCTAGTACTTGGTGTCATTATTTTGTGCCACCAGGTGATCTCAAATCCTTTCTTTTTTCTAAGTAATTTTCCATTCCTCACACCTATGAAGAAGAGTTTAATAAAGGTGATTCACCTAAAGCTAGGTGATCTCTGCACACAGTTGTGGCTCATTCCCTGGGCCCACCCAAGGGACTCAGCATGTAGGACCACAACTCTCCTCTAGGTTGACACTTCCCTGAAGGACAAGGTACCAGATGCTGATCAGTCAGTACCAAATTTAGTCCTGCAAGCATGGGATCATAGGGTTAAAAGTGAACCCTCAGCAAGCCCCAAAATGGGGTGTGGGTATGTGGATGCATCATTGCTGAGGAAACTTAATTTCTCTATCTTTTTTTCCTCAGCTCCTAAGTAGCTGAGAGAACTGCTTCTGCAGAAATTGCTACTTGTACAAAACACAACAACCTGCTGAAATAGATTTAGTTTATAAAGTAGCTCCCAATCACAGCAGCACTGCAGCAGTACAGACCTGAAAGTCACCTGTACAGAACACAAAAAAAAAAAAACACTCATAGCAACAAAATCTTCTGGGTCAACAAACAAAAGTTTGTGAAAAGAAAGAAGGCTTTGATGTCAGTTACTTGGATTTTGAGCAATATTGTGATGTGGTAATGGGGAACCAGGGGATGTTACTTAAACAGTGCAAAGGCTTTGAATAAAGAGTGTTCACAAAAGGCTACTAAGGAAAGCCAGTTGTCAGGAGAAGAGTGGGTAACACCCTGCCAGTCATGGATGCAAATCCAGTTAGGGGATATCATGCAGGGGCAGTGCAGGAATAATTGCTTGGTTCTCTTCACAGCATTTAAGTAGTGGGGTGCCTCGAGGATCAATACAAACAGTGGCATTGTTTAATGTACTTATTGAGGTCCTACTAGAAAGGCTGGATCCGTAAGAGCAGTGGGCAAGACAAGGCTGGTGAGGCACCTTGGTAAGCCTTGACAACACTAAGTAACTGAGTAATGCATCAGCAAAGGGAATGCAGTGTAAATGAGTGCACAACAGTGCACCTTGGAAGGCATGATTTAAACTGCTCATATACACAGATGGGTTCTGAATTAATTGTAACCTTTCAACAAAAAGATGGAGGCATCAGTGTGGACAGCTTAATGAAGATGTCTGCTCAGTGTGCTGCAGTGGTCAAACCCAGAAAATAAGCTGTAATAAAAAAAATGGATGACAGAAGATATTGTAACATGATTATACAAAAAACATTCACAGAAAATTTCAGTTATCCAGCCTCAGAGGGATGCAGAAGAGAAAACTGCCTAGAGAATAAACCAAATGAACTTGTAGAGGTCAGTCATGCCAAGTGCTGCTTATTTCCTGAGTTACTGACTGCAGTGCATCCCAGAATCTCAGCACCTCAACTGAGCAGATTGATGGCTTTTAAAGAAAGAGTACATAAAAGTTTGTTCAATGAAGGATAGAACAGATGTGGCACGTGGCATGCTTATGTACCTAGTTCATAATAAGAAAACATGTAAAAGGATATAGTCTCTCAATGCAGCCTGTAACTAATCTGCAGAAAACTGGTCATAAACTGTTAGTGTGGTAAATAGCTTTGTTTACCACCAAAACCGAGGAGACATACATAAAAAAAGAAAGGAAATACAGCTTCTTTGCTTATGTAAATAGAGTCAGTCCATTAACTGTCGTAATCAGGCAAACTGATTATACAAGCCACAGAGGTACCATTTCATTAGTTGTACAGAAAATAAAAATGACAAGAACCTTCAATTTCCAGTGTTCAAGAGTTGGCAGGGTTAAGATAGAAATCCCTCAATTTATTTATGTCACCACCAGTGATGATATAGCCGGCGAGTTGCTTTATATTAAAGTTTTGTCCTCTCAGTTGTACAGTCATGAGGGAATCCTTCCTCAGGTATTGTTGAATGTCAGATGCATCACGAGTTCTCTAGAAGATATTAATGTTGGCATTGCTAGTTAGACAGATACTGAACTTAGTGTACCAGCAGCTTTTCCTGTGCTATGAATACCTGTCTTCAGGCAAAATACATGTGACTGAATTTCAGATATCCTTTTAGCTATTTGTTCTTTCTGAAATAAAGTTCCCTTGTGCAGTACAAAAAAAAAGCAATAACAGAAAAAAGACTGAGCGAAGGATTGCTAGCCATAATACATGAGAAGCAATATGACAGTTTAAAATAGCATTAATCAGAGCTGTAGACTGAATTTAAGTCAGTATTAGTCACAGAACATTTTGTTTTAATCTGCAAGAGCTAATATAATATTCAAGACCATATGATATTAAAAATATTATTATTATTATTATTATTAATAATAATAATAATCTTGAGCAGTCAACTAGCTTGGAGAGTTTATACATGAAAGACAATGAAATGTTCAAAACATTGCAAATTGTCAGGAGTTTTGCCCTTAAATATGAAGAATTATAGAATTCTCTGTAAATGAAAATACAGATTGGTGGATATTTCTCAAACTCTTGGAGGAGTAAAAGCAATACGTACATGTCTATTAGTAGTAGTAATCCTCTTCCTACCCTGGCATGGGAATGGTGGAGGGAGGAAGGGGATTGAACTGCAGACAACCTCATTGAACAAGAGTAGGTCAGCCTTCACCCTTGGAGGAAATATTTTTCTTAAGATCTTGAAACAACTCCACATGGATGCAAGAGCCCTAACACATATTCGTGCTATCACTGAACACCTTCCACACCAAGCAAATTATTTGATGTTTGGATAATCATGTATGGGCATTATTGTGAGGGAAGTCGTTGGATTTAACATTTTCTAAATGAATGGAAATTGGTTATTGGGGTGTCAGAGTCTGGAGTGAAAAAAGAGGCAGTGGACATGGTTATGTAAAGATTTTGTCAAAGAACCTAACCTCACTGTGATTGATAGTATGTTGCTGGACTGCTGCCATTCACCCTTGTGAGAGATTTGGTGGGGGGTGTTGCACGTAGCTGCAGGAAATGGGCTATTTGGAAGGAAAATTGCAATGATCTTCCTGGACAAGAGCTATGAGGATTGAAAGTTTGCAGGGATAATTCATCCTGGAGCAGAAAGGAAGCAAGAGCCTCCAAAGAGTCTTGCAGAGGTAATTGGTAAGAGGCACTGGGAGTGGAATATTTAGGGCACAGGCAAGGCAGAGGAGAGGGGAGAATTTTGTCCTGTTGCTTGGGTGGGGCTGAACACAAGGTTATTGGAAGGGTTACCTTTTGGATGAGATTGAAAACGCCAGAGTGGATCCTGCCTACACTGAAGCCAGTGATGGCAATGACTATTTCTACTGACTTTAAGGTGGCCAGAGTCCCAGTCATGATCTGAAATAAATGCAGAAAACTAGGATAGCTGTAAAATGCTTTGATGTCAAGTGTCTGTGGCCACAGTAGTGATTTTTAGGCATTAACCCAAAAGGATTTCTGCTAGGCATTTTCTGAGAGAAGGGTATCATTTTTTTCTACTTAACAGAGAGATAAACTGAGGTCTATGTAGGACTTTCAGAAGGAGAAAGGAATTCGGGTGCTTAAGTCTGATTTTAATTACATTGCTAGAGCTGGGAGAGAGGAGAGAACAAATACCCTGGCTCCTGGCCTTTTGATGAGACCACTGCACAGCTATTAAAGGACTTGTTTTCCTTTCTGATTACATTTGACCATTTAAATCCATTTAAGCTTCTACTCTAAAAGGAAAAGAGTGCATGCTCAATTCTGGAGTAATTAGGTAATGTTGGTATTATGCTCTGAAGCTGTGAAGTGCTAATTTATGTAAAAGGCTAGTAGTAGTATCATTAGTGCTTGAGTATGATATCATCAGACTGACGAATAAGAACAGCAAAGTGTGAAAAATTACATACATCTGCTGTGCCTTCCTAAAAACAACTGAAACCAAAAATAATCAATTGGAAAAAAAAATTGATGGTGTAGTTTGCAACACTCATAAAGATATGTCTGATAAGAAAACAGGGCGTGTATTTCCAAATAAGGGGCTACCAAACTTGAGTTTTGAGTCGTTTTAGGAAATATAAACTATTTATAGTTTATATTTATATTTCTTTGTTTACATTTCATTATTTTTCAGGGGTTTGACTAACTTACTGTACATATTTCACAGCAAAACTTAAAACACACTAGAATCGAGTCTGTCGTTTCCAAATCCCAGGGCCCACGAAACAGCTACTTACACAAATGGAAACAACATTTGCTGGTGCCAACCAAAATGAAAGGCTGAAGGAAAGCAGGAAGTAATCCACATAGAAAGTGTGTAACTAATCTTGAGAGGGATAGCAGCAAGGCTCCTCTGCAGCAAGCATTCAGGAAGGGAGAAGCACAGATAGGCATCTTCTACACTGAGAATGGCCTGTCTGAGCGAGATTAACCCTTGCCACAGAAAACAAAGATAACCTATCCTGTTCCAGAGAACAGACAATGTGAAGTGCTGGATTGAGATGAGACCAAATTTGAAATATAAAGCCTCAAAATGCAGCTTTGCAGTAAAAAGTTCTCAACCAAAGAAAGGCAGTGAAAATCTACTGATATGACAAGTCAGACTGGAATGAATCCCAGATTCTTTATCCTTGTAAAAAATAAACCACTGGAGAAGGTGTATGCAAAGTAAGATGCCTAAAATGACAAACAAGATGAGAAGATTTATTGCTTACAAATTCTCCTGAACCCACAGCATATTTCTAAAGGCCTGGAATAGATGGTGCTGCCACTACCACACAGTACATACATTATAATTATTTAATTTAGGAGAAGAACATAATCAAATCAAAGGAGAAAATGTAACTGAAACTGCAACTGTCTGCTGACAATGTATGATACGTGACACCAACACCACAGCTGCTTGTAACCCTTTATCATCAAGAGGAGGACTAAACTACTTCCCTATTTCTTTAAAGATTTAAAGTGGCAAAGTTGCTGGAGAAGCCTTGATGACCATAGTGATTATATGGAACAACTACTTTCCTACAGAACTCTTGAAGCCCCATGAAAGTCAGTACTTCTCAGGTGATTTAGAGAGATTCTGCTGCATATGATACTCTTAGGTCCAATAAGCATATTCAAAGTACATGCTTATCCATATCTAAATTGGTGTTCAGCATTGCAACTGAACATTTCTCTTATATAATAACCACTATGATAATTTTACTAACATTTTCTTCAAGTCAGAAATATTGAAATTGCAAAGACACAATCTGGACTTAAACAATGGAATAACATAATTATATTTTTAATTGGGTATTATTAAATTCCAGGCCAGAAACTCAAACAGATCAGTGTTTCACGAGGACTGTTGTGCTATAAAGATGTGATCACCTGAAAATCCACTCCCAAGTAGAGACAGTTGCTGGATGTAAGTTGTGTCAATTTGATCAGCTAGTGGTCTGAGAAGTCAAGATTTTGTTAACCTTACTCATATTGAGAAGAATCTTACTTCCTGCATAGCCTCACCCACTTAAAATAGAATGTTTGTATGCAGGTTCAAGAGAATATGGTACTGTATGAAGGGATCTGTCCAAAAAAGTGACTGTTAACCATGTATATAAATGTATTTGTATTGAGCCCTATATTTGTAATCGTAAATCTTTTTTTCTTTTTTAGCATTCCAGTTCATTCTAATAATAAATTTCAATTATTCAGTGGACTTCAAATAAATTACTTGTCAACTACCAGTTCAATTAATTACAGAATGTATGCAACAAATGCTTTAGGTGTACTCATCCAGGTCTAATATATACTTCGAAGTATGCACACTGCTTTCTAATAATTTTTAATTAAATAAAACATCTCATTCGAAAAAAAAAAAAAAAAATTTAAAGTCTTTCTTAACCCAAATGAGTAGTATTAGTACACAGCTTGGTCTCCAAATAAAAAAAAATTTGTTCATACGGCCTAGCCCTGGTGACCGCTTTCCACCTCCATGCTCTATTTGAAGCTTGTGTTATTCAGTTTACTACAGAAGCTGCCACTGCTTTGTCAAAAGCACCTGAATGTTTCCTTTTGTTACTTCTGGTTCCCGCTGTTATCAAAACATAAAGGATAGTGAAAAGGTCTGTGTTGGGGTTCTGTGTGACAAAGTACAACTAGAATGATGCTTGATTCATTATTTGCTTATGTGTGTGTTTATTTTAGTATATTTACATCCTCTCGTGTCTCTTCAGGAAATAACATTCTTAATAAGTTTTCCCATTTTTGCAGAGTTACTTTTTCAAAAAAGATACCTTGCAGTGAAATTACACTTAAATACTCCCCTCAGTTGTGATCTCACAAGTTTGAAAGACTGCACTAAGAGGGCATATATGGGTAAAAAAAATGGAGCTTGCCATGACATTCTCACATGAATAAGACCATGCAGATAAAGGGTGCAAAGCCACATTCATTATTATCAAAATAAAATACAATGGCACATTACTATCTTGATCCATGTAACAAAACAAAACAAAACAAAACAAAACAAAACAAAAATAAAAGTGAGTGGGAAGATAGTAGCAAAATTTGCATAGCCTGTATTCCTTAATTCTGACCAGCAATTTTATGTGTATATCTTTGGTTCCTGGCATACCAACAAGAGATGCAAGCACATGAAACCTTCTAACATATCCCCTTATGCTTCAAGAAAGTTCCTTGCCCTGGGTAACTCCTTTCAGAATGATCTGCTGCTAATAAAGCACACCTGTAACCCCAATTCTCAGCACAGTGACCACTTGCAACCAGCACAGAGATGGTTTATCCTGTGAAA
Source organism: Muscicapa striata striata (assembly GCA_030060385.1). Classification (NCBI taxonomy): domain Eukaryota; kingdom Metazoa; phylum Chordata; class Aves; order Passeriformes; family Muscicapidae; genus Muscicapa; species Muscicapa striata. The sequence continues at coordinate 2,371,697 of JAREIS010000010.1, read as the reverse complement.
CCAGTCAAAGAAAAAATTAATCCCATACAGACTAATTGAGATAGCACATTCTATGTCTCTTTCTGCATTTCCACTGACTTTCTCTCACTAGCCAACTCTCAGAAATACAATACAGATTTGCTTTGACATCACTCCAGTAACTCCTGGTAACAGGCCACCACTGAAATAAATCCCCAGTGGGTCATCTCATCCACACTTGGGCTACCCACCTGTACGTCAGCTGCAGTACCTCTCTAAACAGTGGCCTTCCCTGGGATAGCAGATTGTTGAAACTGGAGGGTAGATGCTCAGCTCTGGGGAATGCCTGGCTAGTGTCTGGACCTACAGAGGGGAGCTGTGATGGATTTAGGAAGATTGTGTCTGATATTGAACTAAGTAAACTGAGCTAATCCTCTGTTTTCTGCCATAGTCTGGACTTTGGGGCTGTTAGAACAGCCAAACTTGCCATGGTAATTCCTTCCCACCCGGGTACACAGAAGATCTCATGACTAGACTAATGGTTAAACCTGTGTCAAATCTTTCCCCTCAATCCTATAATAACATAATAACAGGTCTCTCAGTAACACAGAAAACAGAGTTTCCCCCCCTCCCAAAAAAAAAAAAAAAAAAAAAAAAAAAAAAAAACCAAAAACAAAAAACAAAAAAACAAAAACAAAAACAAAAAAAAAACCCCACAGTTCTTCGGAATTCCAGGGGTAATAAGAAGGCATGTAGACATGTAGAGAGACCAGAATAGATTTCTCTGGTTCCTGGGTGCCCATCTGGAACAAACTTGTCATTTTTCCTCAGGGTGGGCCGTGAGGCTAGAGACAGCCATCCAGTGAAGAGCTGGGGACCTCCTGCACCACAGTTCCCTCCTCCATCCCAACCACCAGGTGCCTCTGGGAAGGGTGGGATTGAAGTAGCTTTGAAGAGGTCAGATGTGAGAGTAGCCAGAAAATCATGGCTTGTCTTCTCAATAGCAGAGTGTAATTTTTACTGAAAAAACATTTATTCCAGGGTATCATTCTAACATAAAATTTCCTATCAGATAACCCTAGCAGCTGTCCTGACCTGGATTTTCCTGACTGCTTTGTGTGGGAGGGAACACACATCTCCACAATCATCTGGGACAGACAAGTTACACAGAGTTAGGGATTACATTTTCAAAGTTGCAAAAAAAGGACTTGAAGATCCAAGTTGGCCTGAAATTCGTTGCCCTGGGTATCTTGTTCCAGGGATATACCCCCAATACTCTGCAAGCTTAAACACTTCCAGCAAATATCTGAAAACACACCATCTGGGATTCTCCTCTGTGATTTTCCTTTCCTTCCTTTCACCACACTCAGCAGACATTCCACTCTGGAAGGAGTGAACAAGACCGCATCTGCAAGCCAGCCTTCCAATCCAAAATGTTAACATTCAACTGAGGATCCATCTTTGTCTTTATTTTCCATTGTCGTGTTTGATATTTCTCAGTGATTTGTCCTAGATGGGCCCTTCAGTCACATTCTGCTTTCAACTCTACTCCGATTCTTCACTTGAGAAGCAAGTCTGTGAATCCTGCTGCTTTCATTCCCACCCCTGGCCATCTCTGGCTTTCTCCTGGTATGCAGTGCCCTGCTTTCTTGCTGTCTGACTGAAGAACCAACTCATATTCAAAATACTTTGAAGAACATGAGTGAAAATATTTCTTTAAATAACCACGCTTAGATCAGGAATGGCAAACAAATGAGATTCGGGGTTTCCTGAGAGCTCAGTGGTGATGGGCTCATGCTTTGTCCTGCATTCCCTTAGCTGCCAGTCACAAGCCTTGCAGCCATTTCCTGGAAAGCAACCAACTGACTGTGTTCCCACTTTGCTATGGCCATAAACAATGACAGACTTGCCTCATCTGGCACCACTCTGCTGAGCCTTCTCTGGATCCCATTGCAGCCCCTGATGGAGAAAGCACTGTCCCATCTAATTCTTTGTAGGTGGGCTGTAAATACCTGAAGATATGTTTTGTATGAGTGGAGTGTCATGGAGGCTATGACTTCCCTACTACTGCTTCTGGCAGTCTCAGGCCAATTGTCCATAACTCACTTAGGCAAGCTGGCAGCATGCAGCACCTGAAAGCTGGAAATAGGAAAGGGCATTTGCACGATGGTGATACAATGTGTGCTTGGCTTTAAAAAGATTGCAAATTTAAAGCAGTGGAGAGCAAAAAGGCATACCAGCATCACCATGGATATGTGACATTAAACAAACCACTTGTCATGATACACAGCTAACTACTTGCCAAATGGAACAGGATCTTATTATTCATTGTTTTGTCCTGCTAAACCTGCACATCAACAAGAAGAAAAAACTCCAGAAAGGTACTGTCACTTTTCCGACCATCTCTGGCTGTATTGGAGATCCTTGTTCAGTCACAATTCCCACATCCATCTACTCACATGCATTTGAAGACCAAAATGTGAAATCATGGTGAGCACCCAATTTAACTGCTGCAGGAAAGGGAGCTCCAGGATAAGGTAACTTCCTTAAAGTAACTCACACTTTTAAAGCTTCCTGTCCTCCCAGAGCTTTGATTTCACCCCTTTTGTCCCTCACAGCTGGGACATCAGCCAGGTATTTTCCTGGTATCCCATGTGTGCCCAACCACTGCCACCTGCCCATGTGGCTTTGCCAAAGGATTAGACCAGCTGCACAGAGACACCCATCCATCACACCTCACTGCATCCAAGAGCCCAGCTCTGCCTCCATGCCCAGGACAGACAAGGCAGAGCTATCCATCCTTTAGTTTTCATAAGCCCCTCCAGCCAAGAACCTACCCAAAAGGGGGCAAAGACACTGCCACATGGAGAGCCTCTTGAAACGTCCCATTTGCCTCACCTGCTCCTTCCCAGGGACGCTCTCCTGCACTGTGGTGCGTCCTTGCAAAGCGCATGGAGAAGGAGAAGCCCTATCTCAGCCTACATGATGGCCGTCTTGACCTCATATCACAATTCCTTGTGCCTGGGGGAGTGTCCTGCCTATCACTGTCCTCTCTGTGCGCGGTAGACGGCTCCAAGAAGAAAAACACGGAAGCAGAAAGCAGGCAAAGGCATTGCGGAAAAGTGGGCCACTATCCAGCACTTCCCTGTGGCATGCCTCCCTCAGCCCCTCAGCTCTTCCCTGCTACTTCAGCATGGCTGCCCTTCAGAGAGGAGCTGGTGGATCTGGAGCAAAAGGCAGGAGCGCCGGCCTCGGGGGTGGGGGGGCGGCTTGGATACGCGTGGCCCCTGCCGGGGCTATGCAGCGAGGCAGGGCTCTGCCGGGCAGGGGGAGCGACAGGGGACCTGCCCAGCCAGGGCGATTGCCCCTGCAAAGCGTGTGCCCACCCGCAGACCACGTATTCTGTTTTTCTTTGCCATTCCAATGAAAACAATCGTAAATAACTGTAATAAACCCCACCACACTGGCCAAGGGCAAGAGTGGGTGGGCACTCGCCCTGCACAGCCCGGGTGGCAGCGGGGAAAAACCAGGAGATGGAGGGACGTGGGAAGTGGGGAGCGTGCCGGTATCCCCACGTACACCTTTCGCTCACGGCGCCGTGTTTGTGGAAAAAGGTGGATTTCGGATCTCGCCTCCGGGAGAGGGGCCGGCCTCAAGGACGCCCACGCGGGTTCTGGGGCCTCACGCCGGCGGATCCGGGCACCTGCACCGCGGCGGCGCCGGAGGGACGGACCTCGCCCTGCCCGGGCAGCGCTGCCGGAGCGCTCAGCCCCACGCGTGTCCGCGGCCGCCGCTCCGCAGCGACACGACCGGACGGGGCGCAAGGAGCAGCGGCGATGCCCGGGCGCGGGGCCGGACGGGGCCGTGGGCGGCGGGGAGCGGCCGCGGGGTGCGCGGGGTGCCGCTCCTGCCGCCCCGCCGCGGAGCCCCGCTTTGTTCCCGGGAGAGGCGCTGAGCGCGGGGTGCGCGGTGCCTTCCCGATCCGCCGGCCCTTCCCGCGTGTCTCCGAACACGCGTGTGCCCGGCTGCCCGCGCGCGCTGCGCTGGGTGTTGGGTGTTTTTTTTTTTTTTTTTTCCTTCCCCCTTTTCCCTCCCCCCGCCCCGCTTGCTCCAGGTTTTACTTCTGGTTGCCTGTAAGGGTTTTGCTCCTCCCTTCTGAAATCCTATATTAGCCGCGGCCAAAGCCGTGTAAGGAACACAGCTCATTGTTGGCAAGTGCCGATGCGCCTCGCGGAGGGGCGAGAACCAGCTCCGGGGCTGCGGCAGCGATCGCGGCGCCGGTCACGTCAGCGCCGGGGAGAGGTAGCCGGAGAAGCCCTCTCTATGCTGGGTGACTCTCGCTGACTGATTCCACCGCCACCTTTGAAGGAGAAGAAGAAAGAAGCCGGGAGGTGAGTGCGGCGGTTCTCGTGGCTGGTGCCGGGTGTCCCTTTTGTGTGCAACAGGAAAAACGTGACTGTATAAACACGCGAGGAAAGGTGTTTCTCCGCTGCTTGGCTTCGTGTCCTTTTCTGTGCATTACCGTATTTTCACCAAAATAATTGGGACTTAATTCGGAAAGTTGCTGACAGCGGCTAGGTGGGACTTGCCAATTCTTTGCTTGTTCCCCGCAAGTTAGCGAGAGTGCCGTGGGAATCCGCTGCCTTCGCGGGCGAAGCCGGGGGGCTTGGGCGGCTCCGGAGCGTGCGGGGAGGCGGCGGCGGTGGCCGAATGCGACGCTCCCCGCCGATAGGTATGCGCGACTTGGAGTAGGAAGGCGTGCTGCCCGCCGGATTAGCGGAGGGGACTGGGATTTTTGTTCCGCGGGCTCCCCTTTTATTTTTTCCTTTTGTACTCCGTGGTGGAGCCACTGTAGATTTTTGGGAAATTTTTTTTTTTAATTCCCTCCACCGGGAAGGAGAGAGGACTGCAGGAGCAGCGAAATAATTTCTGCCAGGGCCAGGGAGATGCAGCTGGTCCGGGAGAGGGCGGCTGGATGTCCGAGGAGGGTGTATTTTCCTAATGTATTCGCACGCTAACTTTCCAGGTGAGCCATGGCAGACCACATGATGGCCATGAACCACGGGCGATTCCCCGACGGATCCGGCGGGCTCCACCACCACCCTGCGCATCGGATGGGCATGGGGCAGTTTCCCACCCCCCATCACCACCACCAGCAGCAGCAGCCGCCGCAGCAGCACGCCTTCAGCGCCCTGATGGGCGACCATATACATTACGGAGCTGGGAGTATGAACGCGAGCAGCGGGGTGAGGCACGCCATGGGGCCGGGCAGCGTGAGCGGAGGGCACCCGGCGGGCAGCATGCCGCCCCCGCCCGCTTCAGCGGCTCCCAGTTCATGGCCCCCCCCGTCGCCAGCCCGGGAGGGCAGCTGAGCGCCAGCATGCAGCTCCAGAAGCTGAACAACCAGTACTTCAGCCACCACCCCTACCCCCACAGCCACTACATGCCGGACTTGCACCCCGGTAGCCACCAGCTGAACGGCGGCAGCCAGCAGCATTTCAGGGACTGCAACCCCAAGCACGGCGGCGGCGGCGGCAGCGGCTTGCCGCCCGCCGTCCCCCACGTCCCCGCGGCAATGCTGCCGCCCAATGTCATAGACACGGACTTCATCGACGAGGAGGTCCTCATGTCCTTAGTCATCGAAATGGGGCTGGATCGCATCAAGGAGCTTCCCGAGCTGTGGTTGGGACAGAACGAGTTTGACTTCATGACAGACTTCGTTTGCAAACAGCAGCCCAGCAGGGTGAGCTGCTGATTCATTTAAAACAAACAAAGGACTTTTATCGGTGCGAACGAAAACATTCCCCTAGACACGGTGTCTCACTTTTCAGGGCTTGAAAAGGTGAGAATCTGGAAAGCAGAGTCAACTATGCGCTTGTATAATTTTTTTTTTTTTTAATCGCTGCCACTTTTTTTTTTTTTTCTTTTTGTAGCTTTGTCACTCACCTCCCCTCCTGTAGTAATAATATCTAGCAAACTCTGCCTTTTTATGTTGGTTGCCCCCCTCCCGACCTCCCTCTCTTAATTTCCTCGCAGTAACGTGCCCATAATTCCCACAGTGCCGGACTGTTAGATATTAATCTTGGCAAATTGCTTAATCTTGTGGATTTTGTAAACTATGATTTCCAATGACTTGAACTGCATTCAAATTCTGAGTGAACAGGGAAAAAAATTGCATTAGTTGGTTGCATGAACTTTGAAGGGCAGATTCTACTGCACAAAAGCTGCCATCTTGCTTAATTTTTAACTATGCATTGCAATGCAGACTAATTTTTTTTTTTTTTTCTGAATACGCTAAACTGGAAGCTTAAGAGATGTGGGCCAAACCTTTCCAGATCAGGAAAAGTAATACTGTTACTTAAAAAGTCTGCTACCCATTCCCCCTCCCCCATATGTACAGACAATAATATGGTGTGGATGGAATGTTGACTAGTGGCAAACATTTCACAGATTTTTTTTTTTTTTTATTTTGTTTCTGTCTTCAGCGTTTTGACACTGTGCTAATATAGTTTATTCAGTACATGAAAAGATACTACTGTGTTGAAAGCTTTTCAGGAAATTTTGACAGTATTTTTGTACAAAACATTTTTTTGAGAAAATATTGTTAATTTATTCTATTTTAATTTGCCAATGTCAATAAAAAGTTAAGAAATGCTTTAGTTTTTCTAGAAGTCATTTACCAGTATTTTTCTTCAAAACTCTTCCCCACTGTCCCTGGTAAGTAGAACATAACATCTATCTGTACAACTGTGTTGGTGTGCAAAAAGACATTCCAAGATAGAAAGTACACTACACCCATATATATGTCATGGTGAACTCGGTAGGTGAGCGGGATTTGAACATACTTACAGCATAAAGCCTCATGCGTTACATTGTAATATGCCTGTCAGTGTGGTTTTCTGAAAAATAAAGTTGCCAAAGGAGCAACTTTTTTTGTGACTTGCCAACATACTTGCTTTAAATGTAGTTGTCCAGAGTTATGATGCATAAAGTATTTATTATATTTATCTATTAAACTTGTAATTTTATAAATCTGCTTTCATTTATATAGTAGACTTTGTTCTTTTGTATATTTGTTATCTCACCTGGAAGAACTATGTAAAAAGTGTGGGAAGGGAGGGTGGTGGGTGTCACCCTCTGCCTCTCTCTCACCTCACAGGGCAACACAGGAGATTGCTGCATCAATCCAGATCTGCGTGACACTGCAACCAGTTTCATTTCATTTCCAGTGACTTAGGAGAAGGGGAATATATCATTGAAAGTATTCCACAGTGGGACATCTCTGACCCCTCTTTCCCATGAACTGCTGCCAACTGAAGCCACTGACACAAATCCATACAGGTCTACTAAAATATTTCACAGAAAAATGCCCATTATATTAAGGCAGCTGACATTTAGTGCCAACTGTTGCTGCCTCCTGCCCTCACTCAGCCTTTGGCAAAGCTCCTGCACAACTTACTAGTTTGCTGAGTGCTGTGGGATCAGGACCCTAATAATACATGTAATCCTGTTTAGCCATGCTTCCCAAGTTTGATAGAGGAGCAGTACCACTGAGCTTTCTTTTTGCTTACTTTTTAATCCATGTCTTCTGAATTAGGAAGAAAAACAGCATGGTGAATGTAGTTAAATTTTAAACCTGGTCACGTAAACAGGAGGATATCACCACACAATGGGAGTGTAAATAGCAGTGTTTTGAATCAAGCTGGGAAATTAAACTGATTACTATTTCTAAGATTGCCCCAGCTGGTGAGAAAAGTGATACTTATCCTTCTTTGCCTTACAGACACAAAGCAGCTAACACATTTATGAATGTAAAAAAAAAAAAAAAAAAAAAAAAAAAAAAGAGGTAAATATTTAAGTATTAGCAAAGGTAAAAAAAAGGAAGTGTGTATGCTTCCGGGAAAAACTGAGATGACAAAATGCACTCTGCAGGCAGTGACAGTCCATTCCTAGAAAACTCAATACCAAGAATTTAAAAAAAGCAGCCTTCCGGTTTCAGCTAGTGATTGCTAATGTTTTGTGACGGTAAATTTTACATCAAATGACAGTAAATCATAACTTACCAGCTCACCAATAATATAAAAGAGTGTTTAGAAGAATACAGCTGTAGTTTTAAGAGCCATTGCCCAATTTGCCACTATATAAATCCTTTTTCCTTTTTAAGGCTGTTTGATCTGCACACGTTTCATTGCTCCCTTCTGCGGGAGTTAGGGAGGGTGATTTTTCTGATTCTAATCAACTTCTTGTAAAACAGACTATCAAATTATGTGCATACCAAATTGCATAGACGTTTAAAGCCTCAATGATCTTCTAAAACCAAAGGGAATATTCTCACTTTAATGACAGGCACTTTTGCTTCATAAAGTTGGTTAAACAACAGATTCTTCACAGTTGAGACATCACTACTTAAGTCTGTCAACATTAAATCCTTCCATGCAAGGTTTTCCAAGAGTAGGCAGTTCCATGGGCACACTGATGGAGTCTATTTGTGTACAACTCCGTGTAAAACTGAGAGCTGCTGCCTCTGAGTAACAGCAGCACTGGCTTTGGGCAAGGCGTCGCCAAGGGGTTTTATGATTTCTTAAAAGTAGACCCTGGGGAAATTTGCCAAACAATCATATTGTCTGCCTTGTCCCTTAATTTCTAATGAAGAGTCAGATCCCAGTGGATAGCGCAAGTGTGGATTTTTTTATTCATTATATCATCTACTGAGCAATATTGGGGGCCTGACCCTCATCTTTCCAACATGAACCCCTTGGTAATGCTCCCACTGGCTCCCATGGCTGAGGCAGTAACAGGCTTTCAAGTAGATTCTCTGTCCTCCACGCTGCTTCGAAATAGACTGAAGAGATTTATTACTGGAACCCAGCGATTAGTGAAGGATGCACAGTGACCCAGTTCTCCAGCTCCTCACGAAGGACACTGCCGTCTCGCATCCCGCTAAGTTGCTGTCAGTACAGGAAACTTGACCTCTGTACTTTGGCTGTTTTTCAAGAACTTCCAACATGGTACATGAGATCTGCTCCTCTTTAAGCCACGACCATAAATAGACGCGCTGCTTTATTTGGAAGGGAGATCAGCCCTAAGCCGGCCCGCCACGCAACGCGCGCTCGGTGGGAAATTAGGCACCGATTCACGCCGTCCTCGTCCTTGTTCCCAGGACTCAAGAATTCACGGAGGCCGCAGGAGGGGCCCGCTCACCGAGGGCCCGGCCGTGCCCGCCGGGGCCGCGGGCGATGCGGGAGCCCCGGCCCGGCCCGGCCCGGCCCGGCCCGGCCCTCAGCCACCTGCGCGGGGCGGCCGCGGCGCCAGCGCGCCCCGGCGGCGGCCGCGCGCTCTGCCCGCTGAGGGGCGGGCGCGGGGCCGAGAGCCGCCCCGGGCCGGGAGCCTCCGTGCTCGCCGCGGGCTCTGCGGGGCTGCGGGCCCGCAGCGAGGCGTGCCGGGCCACAGGAGGGGCACGGCTCTCGGCGGCCACAGCCGGGCGGGTGCTCGGCACTGCCCTGCCCGAGGGACCCCTGCCGAGCGCGGAGGGAGAGCCGCGCCCGCCGACCCTGCGCAGCGCCCGGCCCGAGCGGGACGCGGACCCTCTCGAGGTTTCTCGGCGCGGATTTAGAAAACAAGCGCACAAACCTGGTGGAAACGTGCCTGTTGATCCCAGGTTTTACTGGGGGAAAAAAAAGTTAAAAAAGTAAAAAAAAAAAAAAAAAGTTATATAAACAAGGATTATCCCCTGCTTATCTTGTCTTGCTAGGGGGATTGGAAAATTCCAACATCTGGATTTGTGGAGTTCCTTTCATTTGTTTCATTTTTTAGTCACACTTTTTTTTTTTTTTTTTCTTTTTTTTTTTTTTTTTTTCCCCAGGGAGATGGTTTCCGCACTCGGTTGGATGCAAAGCCCTGTGGATCGCTGGTGGTCAGCCAAAGGCTTGTGTCTGTGGAGCGCCACAGAAGTAGTTCATCAGGGCATAGGTGCCTCAACATCTGGCTATAGGAGTCATCCTATTCCTACCTTGTTCCTGCCCTCTTCGTTCCTGCCCTCTGCCTCTGCTTCCTCCTGGCTGTGTAGCACACCAGGGCTTAATGTGTGAGCTGGTACCCAAGGGGACAATACACCCTTGCCTCAGAAACCCCAGCAAAATCATGGGTCACAAGCCTTGAGGGGAGGGAAATGAACTCAGAAAAAGCAGTTCTTGTCCCTGACCCTGTCCTTTTTGAAGCCTTAATTTCTTCAAAAATTCCTTGGGTTTACTGCAGACAGTGTTAAGAAATGCCAGTGTTACAGATCTGGGCTACATACACTGACCTTAACCTGATCTATTTCTGTATCCTCACTCATAGGGATAGCAGTGTGAACAAGGACTAGGTAACATCGACAGGAGCTGTTTAAATGATGAGACAAAGTATTTTTTTGAATAGTCTGGCAGATATATTTTTCAGGTAACAGTGCAAGTGCAATAAAACTCAGATGAGGAATCAGAGGAATTTGGAACCCAAGGCAGCAGCATTTTCTCAGGATTTCATGTATTCTAAGTGCATCATTTTGTCAGTAGAGAGGAGGTGTTTTACATAGTTTATGAAAATATATTTACACATTTCAATATGGTGTCACTATTGTGCTCACGCGCAAGATAAAGCTGAGTCTCAGTAACTGCAACAATAAAGAGATACATCAAATGACTGAACAGATGAGCTGCTGTTATGGTAGGTTCTCTGTTATCCTCTTTGCCTCATTTTAGAAAAAACTTGCAACACCAGGTTTTTAATAGAATTGGTTCAGTCCCTCTCCATCTGCTGTGCCTTTCCCCCTCTTAAAAAATTACAGAGGGACAATATGATCACAGACCTGAAACAGATTTTGAAAGACTTATTAAAGACTTATTAATTTAATATTATTTTATTAAAACCGAGCAAAACATTTTCCAACTTATCAGGCTTCGTGAAATGTTAACCACTTTTCACACCTTTTTTTTTTCCACCGGGCCATTTTGTTATCTCTGTCTATTGGAGTGTTCATTTGGCAACATATTACCTATTTTATAGGCAAAAAAGTAAAATAAAAGAAACTTTCAGAATTGTCAAGTTCCTATAACGGCGGCTAAAGTTGCTATATTGAAGTTATGTGGCTGACCTGTGGCACAGTTATGTACTGTGCGAGTACACAGCACTTCTTAAACTCAAAAGCTAATTATTCAGCAGAATGTCTTTGCAATAAGATGCTGAGGGCAGTTTTGACCAAGAGCTTCCTAAGAATTGCCCTGTGAGCTTTCTACTGCAGCTGCTTTGCTAGCACTAGTGCACTGTGCAGGAGAGGGGGACATTTCTGAAAGTATATAAAATATCTTCTCTGCTGCTATTCAAACACAAGTAACACAGAGTATTTCAGATTTTACCCTCTTTCTCTCTGCCCAGATATGTATTTAAAGGCTTGATGCTCAAAATCTTTTCTGTTTACTTCAGGTTACATTATTTGGTCTAATAAGTGTTATTATCTCTGTCTACAGACCTCATACAGTTATATGCTCTCCATCAACTTTATATGAAGTAGAATATGTATTTGAAGGCAGAAATTAATTCCTAGGATTTCCCAATGACAGGGAAAGACACTAAGCTTCTGCATGCATCTGCTTTGTACAGAAACTAAATAGTTATATTTTAAGTTCCTTATAGGATTATAAGGGTTATATACTTATATTTTGGGTTGCTTATCAGCAGGCTTCACAAAGGCTACTGTGTGATCCAACAAGGAGATGAAAGGTAAGGTTCAAATACAGGTATGGGCATGAATACAAAGTCTTTCTAAGTAGCAAGCAGAAAAAAAATAGAGACTATCGCAGAGAAAGTTTTAGGAAAAAGGTCTGAAGACCAGTAAATCTTAACCACATGCTATGAATGGGTGCCTGTCAGTGGAGTGGTTGAGACAGGTTGGTTTTGCTCCTCATGTCTGATAGGGCACAACATTGTATGCCAGAAAGTAGAGAATTTCAGAAAACATGAGGTGTTGAGGTGTTAACCTTCTTCATGGATCATTACTTACATGAAAAACCTGGATTTTCTTAGATGAATGTGAGCAAAGCTGCTGCTGGGTGGAGCCAAGGAAGCCTGCAGTTTTGAGCACCATCTTCTCTGCTCTTGAGGGTGGATACAGGATGCATGTTCCTGCTTCTGAACTGCAAGCAGGGAGCAGTCCCATTCCCATCAGTTGTCACACTGGAAACCATTGTAGCCAAAACATGGGCTCGAAGCCTGTGCTCAGTGCTGCTTCTAAAACCACCTTCTGTCTTCTTAAATCCCTTGTAATACACCATCTAAGCTTTGTCTGGTGAGACTCTTTCAGTCCCACAGCACCACAGGCCTTGTGCTTCCTCATGTCCTTGCTCTGGTTTAATCAGGGCAAATGTAAGCACTGAAAGTATTTGGGGCAGCAGTGTGTTTTCTTTGGGATGCACAGTCAGCCAGTGTGGTGCATTACTGCAGCTGTGCCCTGGGATGGTCGGGGAGGGTGACAGCTGGTCTGTCACAAGTCACCTTGTGACTTTGCCCTATAAGGAGAAGAGCAACCTCTGACAGGCATCTTGGTACACCCCTGGCTCCGCAGAGAGGGACCTGTTGCAGGGCAGCCTGCCATCCCATCGTCTCTCTTCTTGGTCTCTTCTCTGAGCTGTTGCCTTTTGAGACCTTGCCTGACATTTTAATTAAGCACTTTATATGAAAGATGCCAATGCACAGATAATCACACAGATTTTTACAAGGAGCTGTTTAAATTGTTGATACTTACTTGGAAGTGCTTAATTTAAATTCACAGTTTCTGTATTGAAGAGGAGCAGTAGTTATTTACCACGACAGATAAATCCTTGCTATCAGAGTGCTGCGGAGAGGCTGCAGTACTGGGAGCTTGTAGCTAGGTGTAGCTGAAGTCCTGCCTTTCTTATTGATTAAAGTATTTAAAAGAGCAGCCTTTTAATTTGATTTATCGCATACATTTTAACTGAATGAATGTAGTCAGAATGAATAGTGATGGATGCTTATGGAGTAGAGCCTTTACCTAATGCAAGAATTGCTTCTTGGCAATTCCACAGTGCCTTCACAAAAATTAGATTAATACATACAGTGACTCTACTAGACTGATTCCTTTAGCCCAAACCTCTTAGTACAGGGGTCTTTTTGATGTGGCTTGTTTTACACATAAATATTGCAAGCAATGAAGTCCTTTATTAGCAGTCTGTGTTGTTTTCCTCCAAGCTCTGTTACCAAAGGCTGTGTTTAAAGGGCAAGGATTTCTGCTCCACAGGAATCAGTGAAGCAGAGCTCCACTTTTTTTAACTCCAAAGCTGAACTCCCAGTATTTTGGCCTAAGGAAGGAAAGGAGACTACTTTTCTTCCTTGCCTCTCCTTCAGGTCTCTCCAGCTCTTACTGTACATAACATCTTTGCATCTTTTTTCTCATAAATGTGATTGAAGATTAGGCAAAGTTCAGGACATACATTCTATTCTTCCTCTTTTGTTTTGTAGGAGTTTTTTTGTTTGGTTTTTTGTTTGTTTGTTTGTTTTGTTTTGTTTACTTGTTTGTTTTGGGTTTTTTGGGGGGTTTTTTATTTGTTTCTGGTTGATTTTGGTTTGGGGTTTTTGGGTTAGCTTTCAAAAGACAATAGTCTTGAACTGTAAAGATTAACAGGACTTAACTTTATTATTCACCTGTGATTTTTTCCAGATACACTTTATAACCAAAATCTAGATCATTGATCTTTGGGTTCTGACCTAGGTAACTGCTTGGTCAGTGAAGTCCAAGTGAAAAATCGAGGCCTGACTTATGGCTTCTCCAGTATAGCCATAGCCTTGGGATCCTTCTTGGAGTGCAGGCACTGCTTTATGCCAAAACTGCATAGTATATTCTGAGTCCAGTACAGTCACTTCAGCTCCCCCAAAGTCACCCCACCAGATTCAGTGGGCTGAAAATCGCTCAGAATACATTATTTATTTTAGGAGGACTATATGTTGCTTGGTCAGATTATACCATAGTAGTGTAAATTAGTCTTGGGTCTTTTAAGTCCTTCTTGAGAGTCCACAGTGGTGTTGCTGGAGATACTGCTGGATCAAGGTAAAGTTGCATGAGCACAGCACTGCAGATGCAGACGTGAACCATCCTCTCTAATTCCAACACCTCATGTAACAGTGGTAATTTCAGATTGGATTACATCAGAATTATCACTATGATGACTGAGAGTCTATCTGATGTTCTCATTAACTTAATTCAAATAGAGTGTCACATATTTGAATATAATCCTAAAGTGGTGTTTGGGTCAAGGATGGATTATGGACATTCTGGTCCATATTCTGCTCTGACATTACCTTATTGGGGTTTATTACTGTGAAAATCATTCTGATAAAAAACTGCTGTGACCTTCTGATTACCCTTTTTCCTCAGCCTAAAGTGAAATAACTTGAAAATGTCTTCTTTCTTAGTTTTGTGCATTTTGTATCACCCTGGTAGCAGGTGGCCCTTAATTACTGAGAAGGAAAGTAGATGGAAACATTTTCCTAATTTTTTTTCCTCCCTCACAAAAATGAGCAGTTCCAAAGGGCTTGTCAGTGGTTTTGGTCAGCCTCTTACATTGTGAGGAAATTGCATGTTGCTTTTTAAGGAAGCTTAAGTACATTCATGAATCACTTTCATGTATGTCACATCTTCAGGGTATAGACACTTTTGTTTTCTGGTTGTTCTGCTAAAACAGCAAAGACATAGGTGTAGATAATATTTAACATCCAAATCAATTCACACTAACAGTAAAGCATCCATTGTTATCAAGGAGATTTTTGTACTTTCCTTTAGAGAGGCAAGTTGCCAGCTTACACCTGCCTGTGCCAAGTGTTACCGGATTCATGACTCCTCAGTGTTTGTTGCCTGAGATGAGTGATCATGCTGAAATGCAGCATGACTTTCTTCTTCCACTTTGTTTATAAAGGTTATGTGGAAATTTTATGACCTGTGGGTATCCTCGACACCTGACAGTCTATGAAGGAACTGGGTCATGGAACAGGACTTTGAAATTGATAGAACCTCACAAGGACCCAGCTAGTCAAATGTTAGTTGGTGGCATAAAAGGAAAGAGAATACGGAGAAAACCAGACTTTAAATAACTGTATTTTCTCCTTGCTTGTGGTTGGCTGGCACACTGGAGGTTTCTGGGGTCCTTACTGACTGGTGTGCCCTCCAAAAGCTTTTCCTATTCATGACTGGAAAATAAATGAGAAAGGATAGAACTAAAGACTGGTCTTTGTCTTTTTTTTTTTTTTTTCCCTATTTTGTAGCTGGTAAAACAGTCCACAGTCTTATAAATTGTGACCATCCTTCTTGCCTGCTCTGCTAGCTGATCTCCTAGAGAGAAAAGATTATGGCACAGAAGCCAACACTGAGAAGCCTGGAGCTACAACCAGACAGTAGGAGCCTGCAGCACCAGGAAAGCAGCACCAGGAAAGCACAATCATGTAACAGAATGGTGACTGACTCACTATCTTAAAAGACAGAGGAGACAGATGAGAGACTGAGAGACCAGATGATGGGGGGAGATAAACAAACTGAGGAAAGGTAATATTTGCTAGTCATTCAAATAATGATATTACAGTCCTGTGATTTTATTTGCATTCTCCTGTGTGGGTTGTCATAGTCACAACCTCTGAAATTTCTCAGAGATCTCACAGATATTTTCTGAATTTAATGAAAATCAGAATTACGCATTTCCCTGGTCATGTGGACTACAGTTCCTTTGTACAGGAATAGATTAGATTGGTTAACATTTAGGCCCTTCAGTTCTATATTTACTTAATTTAGCTCTCCTTTGTTAAAAGCGGTGTGGGTTTTAGACCATCTTTGCTCAAGCTTACTGGACAGGTCACATGGGTCAACCCATGTAAACTCTCTGCAGAAAGTGAAGGCACCTAAAGCACACAAAGACACAGAACATTTTTGTGAGGTGGAGTTCCCTTTCACTCTAAGTATGCAACTCTGGTCCTCCTGTATTAAGCAAGCATGCCACAGTTAAAGTACAAAAGAATCTGAGCATGTCTTGTTCCTATCTGCATGACCTTGGGCAAGTCCTTATTTATTGTGCATTAACATGTAACACTTTATGTCTCAGTTTACCCTTTCAATTAATGAGTACAATGTGCTTTTTTGCAGTTCAGTGCTGCTTGATGTTGAAGTTACTTAATAGGTTATATTACAATCTTGCATGCAAGCTACTACACAACTGGAAGCCACAGAAGCAAACAGTAACTAGTGATGTATCTTGCAATGCTATAGAAACACAGACAATATTACAGATTGCCTGGTGATGGGTTTTCAAGTGAACTAGAATTGTTCTCTCTCATTCCAAGTGGGGGGCTAAATAGCTAATTTTCTTCTCTTAGTTCAGCAATTCCCCATACTCCAAATAGTTTGAGAGTCTCAAATTACATAACTGCTTTGAGGCTATTGAAAAACACTGAGATCTGACCCATCTTCTCCTTTAGAATGCTGTTAGAGGAAAAATGCTCTTTAAATTCACAGTAATAGAGTTTTGGAGACACATCTGAACATACCTAAGGCTAAATATTATGTATGTATCTGTCTGTATACTCCTATTCAAGTCTGGAATCTAAATTAGAGACCAAATTGCCTTTCTCAATAAATATGACTTGCATAGGCTTTTTATGAACACAGAATGAAGATTTACTATATTCAACAATTTGGGGACATTGGTGTCACCTCTTGTATTTGTCTTTCAGCTTAATAAAATATGAAGCTCACTCTCACCTGATCTTTTCTTTATTCATCCTTTCATGTCTTGGTTTCTCTTTTCTTCTTTATTAATTAGGTCCCACAAATGTTATGTTTAATAAGGTGCTTCTGCATAGCTAGAAAACCCTTATAAAAATCCAATTGACACTTTTTCACAGTTCTGATCTACCAGTGCCAACATACCTCTTGCATCCTTTTGTGTTTTCCATGTAGTGATGATTCTCTTTCCATGCATGTCTTAAAATAGGTCATTGGTGTTTACATCAGCAGCAGTTTTAGACATCACAGAGTAGTGCTGCCAGTTCTGCTGATCACAGGATCATTCCTCCTGAACTAAGAGTTCATTGTCCACCCTGTCATTATCCTATAAAATAAGATCCTTTTTAGGACTTATTTCACCATCAGTGTCTCTTATTTTTCCACTTCTTTCTACAGATCATTATCTTTCACCACAAATGTTACCCTGATTTCCAAATGTCATTTATCTCAATCTGTGTCATTTTCATTGTGTCAGCCCCTAATCTCTCCTCCAGTATTCCTAGCCAGGTTAGCCATAACCTCAGTATTGTTCAGCCCTCTGCCCCCCTCAGCTTCCTTATGATTATCAGCAGAATTTGGACCTTTCCAGAGAAAGGTGCTTGGCTCCAAGTATGAGATGCTTCCCTGCCCATGTACAGCCCACAGAGCTGAGAGATTCAAGCCTTCAATTTCTAATTTGCTTTATTCTCTCTGCTGCTCACAGGCAGGTGCTGCCTGGGAAATCAATGACAACTCCACATACGAAGCAGCTGCAGGACTGAGCCTTTAATGAGTCTTTTCCATTTCTAATTTTTATAAGCCAGTTCTAGAAGCAATCTAAAATAAATTATACATATTGATAATGAAACTGACACAAGTGAACATTACTAGCAAATGGAAGGATTTAAAAAAGGGAGGAAAAGACAAAGGCAAGTACCTTTTTCAAAGTAATTTGGTCTACATTATCATGCCAAAATAGATAATTTTTCTCTACAACTCACCCTTGACCAACATACCACTGGACTTTAAAGACTTCCTAATTACATTTGATATGTGATTTACAGCATGATCACGTCTGAATTGGGCCCAGAGATTTCCCCTGGCAGGTGCAGAAAATATCTGGGGTTGATGGTTGACTTGGCCCAAATCTGTTCCCACCGTGTGTTGATAGAAGATCATTTCAAGCTAGAGGAGTATAATTTCTAAATGAAATTACATTGCAAAAATAGATTGTTTCAGGATTCAGTACCTTTTTGAAGTTTCATGCTTTGTGTTCACTTATAATGGTGTAAATCAGCAGTAACTTCACTGCAGTAGCAGAATAACTAGAAACAGCTAATACTGCTCTTTCCCTTCCCAATAAATTACCTTTATATATTGGAGAAGAGTTATTTTCAAACTGCTAATATGCATTCAGGTGTGACTGCATGCCTCACCTGAGGGTTTTCTTTACCTTTTGTGTGATTTTTCAAGTGGAGCTATTCTCAACTCTGCCAAATTCTCCAAGTAGCACATAGCATAATGTATTTATGTAGAGTCTGTCTCTTGGGCAAGCTGAAGCAGTGGAAATTGCCCGGAGAAAATTGAAACCCTGATAATTGATTTTGCTAGCTCTTAAAGTTTCAAAAGACTTGAATCTTTCCAAGAATAAATCAAAAACTGTTCAGTAGCAGACCATGGGGATTCCCTCCAGATTCTTAGAGTGGTTTCCTTGCTACAATGCAGAAATTATATTCTTAGTGATGTAGATTAAGAATTAAATTATTTGCTTAAAATAGTTAAGTCTGTTGCCTGTTGGGGTTTTCTGTGTCAGCTAATTTGGCTGCATTATTAAGTGCCATTGGTAGTCAGGATCTTTGAGCTCTGAAAGAAAAAAACGTGGCAAACATTAGGTATATGATGAACCCTTCAGGCCATAAAATCTTATTAGAAGGCAAATCACAACCTTCCAACCCTTTTGAGATTGATGTGGAGCTAGGAAATCTGTAGAAAATTGATACAGTGTGGAATGCAAATATATTACTCCCCTTGCCCTCTTTTTTTTCCACATTAACATAGCAGAGAACAGGAGAGAAATTATTCCCAAGAGACCATCATGGAAAATGTCCTGTTGGTCCTGGTGTTTACAGTGTTTCTATCAAGTAAATTAACCCAGTGGAAATTGGTCTTGACAAACTTTTCATTGGAAAATCATAGGACTCTCCCAACACTGGTTTAGTTGTAGGTGCCAATGGCAGAAAAACACTGCCAGATTCAGCAGCCTTCTGGCTTCTAAACCATTCTTCACATGTCACTGTGCTTCTGTGTCTCAAGACCCGTTATGAGGGCTCTTCCCAAATTTGAATTACATGTTTTATGTTTATAGACATTTCTAAATTCTTCATCAAAACTATACTTCCATTATATATTTTACATGCCTGCTTGTTACTGTATAATGTTGTAAACATATTGCATTATATTATATTATATTATATTATATTATATTATATTATATTATATTATATTATATTATATTATATTATATTATATTTACATAGGTATATTATGGTCTTATTTAAACAGATCAATGTTATTTCACAGAACCACAGAATCATAGAATGGTTCAGGTCAGAAGGGACCATCTCATTCCAACCTCCCTGCCACAGGTAGGGACACCTTCCACTAGACTAGGTTGCTGGAAACCCCATCCAGACTGGCTTTGAACACTTCCAGGAGTGGGGCATTTACAACTTCTCTGGGCAACCTGTTCCAATGCCTCACCAATCTCACAGAAAAAAATAATTTCTTCCTTATATCTAAATCTACCATCTCTTATTTTGAAGCAATTTTCCCTTGTCCTATCACTATCTGTCCATGTAAAAAGTCACTCTTTCTCATTTTTATAAGCTCCCTTTAAGTACTGGAAGATTGCTATAAGCTTTCCCCAGATCTTCTCCAAGCTGAACAACTCCAACTCTGTTAATACCTTTTCACTGAAGAGGACCTCCCACATTTTTGTGGCCCTGCTCTGGACTTGCTCCAACATGTCCACACCTTTTTTGTGCTGAGCTGGGTAGGTGGGGTCTCACAAGGGCAGAAAGGAGGAGGAGAATCACCCTCCTTGACCTGCTGGCCATGCTGCTTTTGATGCAGCCCAGGATGTGTTTTGCCTTCCAATGATGTTTATTATATAATTGACTGAAATAGTGGTATTACAGCAAGTGGTTCTGTCCCTGCACACTATAATTTTAAAAACCTCTATCTGTCAAAAAATAAACCAGAAACTGTTCAGGAGGAAAACCACAAAAAACTCATTTAGATTCTTAGAGAAGTTCTGCACAAGAATAAAAATATGATACTCTCACTGATACAGATCTGGCACTGAAGTAGCAGACCGTGGCAGTCCACTGAAGTCTGCATCCCTGTGTGTGACAGGACTGGGAATGCTAGTCTCGAAATTTTCTGCTGTTGCTGGCAAGCAGAGTCTCATGGAGCAGAGCAGCTGCACGTTGCAGAGGGGTGCAGACAGCTCTTTCCTTGCCAGTGCAGAAGGCAGGAGAATCTCTGCAGCCTCTTTGCCTCCTGTGAAAAGACTGGCCTGCAGGACAAACCAGTCTGTATGAATGCAAGGAGATATTAGGGCTTCTGCAGAAACTCAGTGTTCGTTTAGGTGGAAGAAGAACTAAGGCATGCCATTGCTTGTGGTGAAAAAGAAACCCTCAAAACTTTTTCAAGTGATTTTAACCAACACATTATTGCCTTCAGAATTGGCATTTTTTAAAGCCTTTGAGCATTTGAGAGACTCTAAACATGAACCATCGGTCTTTCACCTAAACTATTCCATGGGACACAGAAAACATACAAAATTCCCAGAAGGAACATTAGTGCTGGAGGGAGTGAGGAGAGCAGGGAGCATCAGCAGAGGAGAGCTGAATGCTGCAGCTATGGAAAATGGCCCAGGCAAAGAAGGGAAAAGGTATGTCAGGAGAAGATAGGAAGGAAACCCAAAAGCTTGAATAGCATTGACTTAATGATGAACTTGTCATTCCATTTGGTAAGGTTGAACACATTTAATATTATATAGAGCAAATGACAAATAAAGGTAGAATTTTTTTTCCTCCCCTGGGAAGTCTATCCTTCAATAGATTCGTGCTGATGATGATTACATTTAATCCAGAAAAAGACAGTTTATTTGTGATATTCCCTATGACATCCATGCAAATGCCACTGTGCAACAAAGAGAGCGTAGGGTTATTGATATGCAATCCAGCTCACAGCTGAACACACCTGTAAAATAAACACAGTTTTGTTCCTGCAAATTCTCAAGGAGTCCTCTAGCTTTAAAGTGAGGAAGGTACATTTCTCGTCTTTCTCATGTATAAGAGATGATTGCTTTCTCTTCCCCAAAAAGGGACCTGAAATGCCTAAAACATTGCAAAAATTGAAACCTCAGACACTGTGCAGGCTTCACAGAAAGCATTTTCAATCCAGTCTTTCCTGAGCTGGCCAGATGTAACCATGCCAGCATGCAGAGTCCAAGTGCCAGTCAGTTGGCTGTCCTCAGCATGTAAATTGCCTGCATGGCAGTTTCAGCACACTCCTCTAAATTTCTCTGAGTTTCCTTTTCTATTCTAAGACGGTTATTTCAATTCACAGCCCAAAATCCAGCAGAGCTCTTTTAATCCTCTGAAGCTACACCTACATACTCCCCACAAACTTAGTAATACTGATTTTATCTGTGCCTTTCTATTTCCTGACTTTACCACAGACCGGTTTATTTACTTGTATATTTAGGAACAACTCAGAATGTGTAGCTTTGTACTATTTGTAGCTGATTTTTATAATGATAACCCCGACTATTCCTGTTATCAGTACACTCTGATGTCTCAGGGACATGACCAAGTTCCCAGTACCCAGTGAATCCCATCATGTAATTCGAGCTGTGATAAGGGTTCCCATGCATGCTGTCAGGCTGTTGCAAAAGCAAGCTGACACGTAATAGCTTTAGCCCCAGTGAAAGAGAGAAAAGCTGAACCTGTCTTGCCTTGTGTTTGCCAAGGAATATGCCAGAGTAAGTTTCTGCAGCTCAGCTGTTACTTAGCTCCTTGGTAGCTCAGTTGTGCATTTTGATCTCAGAGCTGATGTTATTTCAAAAGAAAAATGAGCAGGGACTGGAACAGGAGAATTCTTCAGTCAAATCAGGAGGAGCACAAAGAGCTCATACAAACATTCTTATCTTCACTGGTATTCTGATCTCTCACACTGTCCTGTCACAAACACCCCCAGAGTTTTATCTTCTCTCAAAACACATCCAGCCAGTTTCCAACCCTCTCCCAAAGATTTTCTACAGAAGCTCCTGACTTTGCAAGCTCACTCCTTTTCATTACCCCTAAAACAGTGACTTTCTTAGGAATGCTACCAAGCCGCCACGAGTGTCTGAAGAAAATTGAAAGAACTGAAGCCACAATGCCCTTGCATCCCCAGATTATAGCAGCTGCCTTCTCCAAGTAGAGAAATAAGACTAATGAGAAACCACCTCAAGTGTGAACTTTTTGCCCCACCATCTCCACAAATATAGCAAGACTTTTAGTCATCTCCAGTAAAAGTCTGAAATGCTGCTAACATATGGACTATTTCTGGGCTGCTATTTCTTGATACTGAGCTGCCCAGTACTGCTTTCTTTGACATCCCTCGTAAATCAGGCACAAAGCATTTCTCGTTCTTCTGTTGCCAGGGGTCAGTTTGAAGGCTTACTCCAAATCATTGTAGTTTGCATTTATTTTCCCACCTTTTTTTCTGAGCCTCTTTTTTTTTCACTGGAGACCAAGTCCCACTTCTCCTCTCATAGCCCTGGCTGCCAGTTCCAGCACCAGCCTATCATTTCTCTATTGTTTGCATATCTGTGCATTGAACTGACCTACATCTCCTTCTAGGGAGTGGGTAGCAGATGGTGCTTAGGTGATATGGCATCTCAGGATGGTGCTTGAGTGGCTTGTGGGTCACAGAAGTGGGAAATGCTGGTTGTTCCATAAGCAATGTGCAGCTGAACTCCCTGGGGAGTGCTCTGCTTGTTTGTATCAACAACTTTGGCCCAACATGAGCCAGCATGGTCTCATGCAGAAAGTAGGTCAGGCAGGTTATCTTGGCTATATTTGTTTGGGAGCTGCTGGGATCAGGGAGGCAGCTATATCACTCACCTCTTTTAGCATTGCTGCCTTAATGGAAAAGTTGGTCAGTTCAACAAAAGAGCGCTGTGGTGGCTGGCACTGGAGCACTTGTCCTGTGAGGAGAGGTTGGATGTTCAGCTTTGAGTGGTTGGAAAAGGAACAGCTTTGGAGGAGATTATCAAAAGATGGAGACAGGGTCTTTATAGGAGTGTAAAGCGGGAAGACGAGGCAATAGGCACAAGCTGGAACAAGGCAAGTTAAGGCTAGGTAGAAAAAGAAACTTTTTCAGTGCCTTGACAGTCAAGTCAGATAACAGGCTTCCCAGGGAGGTCATGCAGTCTCCATCCACGGAGGATTTAAAGACTAATTTAAAGCCCTGAGAGACCTGGTCTGAGATCACAACTGTGTTCCTTCAAGCAAGAGCTTGAGCTAAAGACATCCTGTGGTCTCTTCCAGCCAGTGAGTCTATGACTAAGAATCAGTCTGTTTTTAACAAATCCTGCCCAAGTCCCAGGCTGCAAAGGGAAGTCACAGCTGGGAGTTCCCATTATGGAAATCCATCCCAGTCTTTGTGGTAGACACAGAAAAATTCTACCAAGTTTGACCAATCCATAGTCAATACAGACAAATTTCACACAGCACAATGCCTCAAGTCATTGAGGGATTAAGACTTAAATTTGAAGGGTAGCAGCTGTAAGTATCCTTCCTTTATTTTGTCTTTCTGAGGGCCCAAGTCTCTAAGCTCTCCTGCTATCTCTGTCAGAGCAGGGAATAGCCAACATAGCTGGCTCATGCTGCCAGCCAGCAGGCAGCTTCCCCTGCGCCTATCAGAGACGGTCCCTGCACAGTGCACACTCGCTCCCTGCAGTCTTTGCTCCTCCTGTGTCATTCTGTCCTCCCCTCCTCACTTGGTCCTCCTGTCCCTCTTCCCTCAGTGGCAGGATTACAGAACCAGTGTCCTGCTGCTGGCGTGCCCTTGTCCGAGCTTTCTGCCTGACTTTTTTCCTCTGCTCAGCTCTTCTCTTTGCTCAGGTAAGTCTGATGAACAGATTCCTTGCTGCCACTGCTTGGTGGCATGGCACAAGGGCTTTGATGTAAGTACTTCCTTTGGGAGCGTCAGCCTGTGTTTTCTAGGAACAGCCCTAGGAAAGTCTGGGCACCATGTGACATCTGAGGAAAACAGGGATATATCCGAGGTTGTTGGTGAAAGTAAGAAATTCTTCTCTAAAGAGAAAAAATTTAAAATTAGTTTGGTAGTGCTTGTGTTGAATTGAGACTGGGGGCCATGCATGGTCTGCTACAACAGTCAGTGGTCAAGATTCAGATCCCACATGAGAGGTGAGCCACGAGGCTTCAGAAAGCCTCCAAGTCTGGTTCTGAGCCTGTATGGAAAACTGCCACAAAACCTCCAAACTTTGTTCAGTTTTGTACCAGAAAATTGCATGTAAATCATAAAGGTATTTAAATGCGGTGGGTAGCTGATATAGCTGGTTTTATCTCTGCTTTCTAAAGTAACACATGAGACAGTGTCTACCTAGACTGGAAGAAGGTACTTGTATTTTTGTGGAGGATGATCAGAGCTACAGTAGCAGGGGCAATTCCAGAGTTTAATGTTTACTGCTTTGAGGTGTCGCTGCGAACCAATCTGGTGTTATATAAAGATAAAAAATCAGATTTTATCAGCATGTATTGGCTGGGGCAAATATATATAAAGCTTTGTTTTAGAGAAATGTGTGTGTATGTGAACTTTGAGCATAAAGTGCTAAATACCATCACCCATTTTAGAAGAGCTTAAAATAGCTGCTGGCTGCAGAGCAGGTGACATGTGTCCTTCTGCTGAATACATGGGGATGCAAAAGTTAAATATAGACCAGTCTGTAAACCCTCTAGAAGTTCAAGCTGCAAGAAGGAAATCAGGAAGCAAACTCCATGAGAAGGAAGGGGAAGTACACTGTTTATAAAAGATAAACAAAACTCTGTGACAGTCTTCAAGGCTGGCACACCCCAGCACAGGAACAGTTTTCCCAGCAGCAGTGGGATGGCTATTGCAGCTCTGCTAGAGCAGTCATTGGCCTTTGCCTGCTGACCTTTTACTTTGGAAATACTGGCTGTTTTCAAAGAATATTGAAGGTAACTTGTGCTGTAAGTGTGAAATATTAAGGGATATAGTTGGAGACAAACAAACTCAGCACGTAAGCAGATTGATGTGAGGCGCACGCCTTTTACTGCTGTCTCTGGGTGCAGCTGTGGATATACTGCGTGCTCAGCTCTGCTGAAAGTTCCATTACTGTCCTGAGTAATCCCAAGTTCTTAACAGAGGAAGAAGAAGAATGGAAAAGAGTTTTTCCCACAGTGGGGAGGCAGCAGCACCCTCTGGCACTTGGGGGTGTTTCCCACTGAAGGAGAGGAGGATCACAGTGACTATTTGTAGGCAGCAGCAACCACAAGTGTCAAGTTTCCATCCAAAACACGAGGGCCAAGAAAGGTGCTGATCTCACAGCTATGGAACAGGTCCAGAATTTGGGAATGCAGGAGGAAAAGAGTAAACAAGATGCAGTGCTCAGACTCAGTCAGACTGGTCAGTCCTTCTGCTTGTCATAAAACAGAATAAGGCTGCGTTAGAAATTCAGGTGCCTGGAGGCAACAGTAATAGTAGGTAGTAGGAGTTGCAAAACTGAAAAGGTGGCTAGTCTAAAATTGGGCAAGTCTGAAAAACAAGGAATTCCTCTCCTGGACTCAGTCACCTAATTTTTAGGCATTACTGTGTATTAGATAGAGTGCAATGTAAACACATTGGGTCTTGCTGAAATTGGCACACTTATTTATCGCCTGAAAAGGGAGAATTCCTTCTGCACATCAAGGTTAAGCAGGCCAGAGTACAACAGAGGACTGGGGCCAACTGCAGTAAAAACTCCCACCATTGAAGGCTGAAAGCAGGCAACTCTCAGATGCTGTGAGTCCCTCAATATAAACTGCAGTGCTGTGGAAGTTGTTGTGCAAAACAAGGTACAGAAGTCTTCACAGTAATTGTGTTTGTGCTGGAAAGCAGTAATCAGATGTCTGGTTTAGCCTGAGGAAGAACAAAATAAAGCATTAGGATATTTATTTGTGTGTGTAAATACAGCCCCCAGTATGACCCAGCAGGTGGGCACCTTTGGGTTAGAAGTTAATTGCCATGTATTTCTGGGGTTTCTGCCTGCTCACCATTCTGCCATGTTTCAGACTGATTATAGCTAATCCCTTTCTAGCCAGGAATGTGTGTTAGGGAAGATTTCCTGCAAGGCCAGCTTGTAGACATCTTGTGCCCTTGATTCTAATAATCCAGTTTCTCTTTCATTCACCCATGTTTTTCCCTTGTTACTGAGACACATCATACACAGATCAATTGCCACTGTGGATTTAAAGCCTACAGTATTTGGAGACATGCTTTGTGATTCACATATGAGGAAACCTTTAGCCAGAGAGTGCTGCCATAAGTGATGAAGTTGGGAGGCAGCCAAGGGAGAGAGTCGGGGTACAGAGAGAACATTAACTTGAGCCTTCTTACAAAGAGAGGGAGATAGGCAGAAAAGAAATTAATATTTGGTAATGGAACATTTTGCAGTCCTGCTTTCACTCTGTGATGGACATATTACAAAAATAGCAATTTAAATTGGGATAAACTTTCTGAGAGTTTTATTCTGCCTAAACAAGAGCTTGTAGTCCTGGGTTTTCTAGCTGATTGATTGCCAACTGCCAATTAGTTCAAATTAATGATTGCAACAGTAAACACTAGCCTGAACATGTCAGAGATAAACACATATTTTGTGGAGTGTCTAGCTTAGCCTTTACAATACTCTTACTGACCTTGAATTAGTTGGCAGTCAATTAACTCTAGTTAGAAAAGATCACAAACAGGAGCCTAACATTTGTGCTATCTGGAATTATCTACTTAAATTGCACATATAGGGTCTAATTTTTCAATGTAAATTAAACTCAACATGACATCAAATCAGATCAATATAATTTTACAATCATTTTGCAGTGATATAATGACTGTGCCCCCAGGAGTAAGGAAAGAATGGGATGTGATTGTGTGGCAGGTCTGTGAGACCAGGTCCAGATGCATTCCTGAGCCATTTCTGCTGGCAAGTTGTATCTATGGGTGGACTGCAGGGACATGGATTTATAGCTAACAGTTTTCAAGTGCTTCCTGAGCCCACTCAAAGCTTTCAATTATTTGCTTGAGAGATGATAATTCATTTGACTATCTTATCTGTAAGCCCAGTCATATAGCTAGAAAATCAAATCTTGAAAAATGTTGCCTTAGTGATGGCCATCACTGCAGTTCCAAACATCACTTTGACTGGGGAGAGTTTAAGAACACTGAGTCATTTATTACAGTAAATTACATCTTTCTTATCATATAATGCCTTTGGTCATGTTAGTTTACAATTTTGAAAGCTGTAGAAATTTAGACACTATAGAAAATATATGTTACAGCCTGTTTGAACAGGGAACAATATGCTCTTCCCAGTTAGCTCCATGTTCTCAAAGTCTTTTTAAAAATAAGAAGGCAACCACTTCAGATGCTGGAAAGAACCAACCAAGCAAGCTTCTTCCCCTCTTCCTTCCCCACTGGCACCATTGTAAATCATATTATTAAGGAGACAAACAAAAATCAGTCTGGAAAAGAGGGAGAAAGGACTCATGTCTGGAAAGAGTGCAGAGTCTGCAGTCAAGCAGCAGTGGGGGTTAGTTGCAGATTGAGATCCAGCTGTGCACCCCACACCTCTGCACTACTTCATGAGGGCAACACAGAGGTGCCAGCAGCCTCTCCCTCTGAGAGGAAGGGGCTTTCACTACTCTGAGTGTTCCTGGTGCCCAGAGTGCTCTTGCTGACACCCTCATTACCAGGTCCTAGGTCAGACAGAGCAGGAGCTCTGGTACGTTGGGGGCTTTGTATTTACATGGCTGAGTGCAGCTGCTCAAAAACACAAGAAAACAAAAGTTTCCCTTTGCAAACTGGGAATAAATTAGCTGAAATTTGTCCCACAAAACACCATGGACTATCAAACTATGTTATGTGTGGTTGGGTTTATTTCACAGTGATTTATTCTGTAGTTTGTATTTGTCAAATAAGCTGTCAGCA
The DNA here is from genome assembly GCA_030060385.1 of Muscicapa striata striata. Lineage (NCBI taxonomy): Eukaryota > Metazoa > Chordata > Aves > Passeriformes > Muscicapidae > Muscicapa > Muscicapa striata. The sequence goes on along the minus strand of JAREIS010000010.1, from coordinate 2,343,670 downwards.
GCATGCAGCAAGTACAAGAGAAGAGTGGTTTAGAGCTGTTTATCTTATTCTTTGCTGTTATTGTGACGGTACCAAACCATGTCTCTTGTAGATCAAGCTCCATGCTGGGCTTTCCAAGGGCACAGTGCAATTTTCAGTGCACCAGTTTCATTTAAAGTATTTTTCATGATCATTGACTTAAGATGTGCCAACAGGAGAGAAACAGGAAATGAAACTAATGTAGCTCTGAAGTGAAGCCGCCCATATCAGTAGCCAGTGTTGCAGGTAAACAGATCAAGAAAAGTAAACATGTGGCAAGTATTTGATTCAAGGAGGAAAATCGTAAAGTGACTGGGGTGTCATTTCATGTGTCATTGCTGGCAGTGGGAATTTCATTTTTAAGTGTTAGATTTGGATAGGCTTTTCTCTTGGAAAGTATATAATTTGCTTTTCTCCTTGCAGGCAAATCACTTTGGTTATTTATCTAAGTGTGACATATTTGTCAAGCCAGAGCCAATGGATAAGCTGCCATCCCAAATTTCACACAAAATCACTCACACCCTGGCCAATCTTTGGGAACAGCTTGATGGCTAATTCTTTATATGGCTAATTAACCCTCCATTTGTTTTTCTGTCAGGTGCTGCACCAAGCATGGAGAATGACCAGTCTTCCACCTCACCTGGGCAGGACATCCAGGGGCAGAGTGGGGACAAACCTGCCCCTGGGCTGCCATCCCCTGCTGCAGCCCCCACAGAGCAGCCAGGTGCCTGGCCCGAAGCAGCCGTGTGTGACATCTCAGAGGAGCTGAGCCGGCAGCTGGAGGACATCATTAAAACCTACGGGTCTGCCACCAGCCTGATGGAGAAGGAAAGCACTGCTACAGCAACTGACAGGCCTGAGAAGGGAGAGCCAGGCAGCTTGGAGGATGCAGAGTATGAAGATGGAAATGAAGAGAGTGAGAAAGAGAAGCTGGCTCCTGGGGATGCTTCCAAAGCAAAGGAGCCCAGCGGCAACAAGGAGCAGAAGCTGGAGAAGAAAATCCTGAAGGGATTAGGCAAGTATTTACATACTCACACAGCCCCTCTGCAAACACAAATAAGAACTCCCTGTCCTTGCTCTTTACCATGTTAAGTTTCTGGTGTGGATGATAGAGACTTCCAGCTACCACAGAAAATTACACTGACCATTACAACTTTTCTATAACTGATAATTATTTTTGGCACTACCCAACAGGTAGCCAAAGCTGTCAGTCTAACGACACACTGCACAAAGTCACTTAGATGAAGGAAAACATAGCCTCTCATTTGTACCTTAGTGAATGCTTTCTTCTCCTTCTGCTCAGGTATGACTAGTCACTGGTCACAACAGTAATAATGGTGCTACTATGTGGCATGGGGACCTGCAGAATAAATTTACTGTCATGCCCAGGTTATTTTTCATTTAGCAAACCCCTGGGCTCATCATAATATATACATGACATAAGCCAATACATTTGTTCTCTAATACCTCAGCCCTGGCCGGGCTGTCAGCAGCAGAGCTAGAAAGAAGTCTCAGCAAGTTTTTGCATACATGTACTTTCTGCTGGGCAGCCACTAGAGAGCAATGTAGTTACATTCCAATCTAATATAGATGTAAATTATTTCCCTTCCTACATTTAACTTCAGCCAACCTTCGAGCCTCTCCTTTGCATGAGAACCCAAATGCAGACTAAGCCTGTAAAGAAATCACTACAGGACATTCTTACAGACAAGGTTCTGAGCATAGGACATAGCATGGATTTTTTTTCTCAAAAATTGAATGTCCAGAAGAAAATTACTCAGTTTCTAGTGCCTTGGCTTTGGTGCTGGTACCTCAGCAAGCTCAGTGTTAGCCCCACCAACACACAGTTCTCCATTTGCCCTTGTGACAGCTTGCACCAGGATTTGATTTTAGCTCACTTCCACTTATTTATGCTGATGCCATAGAGAGAACTTAGTGTGAAATAAAGGATTTTCTCCAGAGACAGTACTCCTGCACTGCACTAGACTTGAAGGAGAAAACGTCCAGCCCAAAGCAGAAAACAAATTTTATCTCACAGCCTCAGGAAAGACGAGCATTTGGAAAAGAATGTCCAAGCACCTGGGACCACACACAACCTTACCTCCAGGGATGTCAGGAATACTTTGTATTTGATGAACAAGCAGTGTAGAAGCTCCAACTCATACCTGGGGCTGAAATGAAAACCTAGAGGTACCAGAGGAGAAGCAATGCCTAAATGGCTGTGCAGTGATTTAGCTCTCACGCCCAGAGTACCTTGTGTATCTCTGGCACACAAGCTTTCTTCACCAAGTCAGGGAACTGATTTACATTAGTATCATGTAGCCCAGACCTGGCTGGCAGCACCTACCACTCTCTGATTGTTTACTTCCACACCATATCTGACTTAATATTCCTGATATCTTGTGTAGGTTGATCAGCAAAGGAGCTGAGTGCCCCAGATTTGATACACCTTTACTTGCAAAGAGATCTGTTCCTGAGCCTTTGGGGTCCAGGCCCTTTCTGTCCTATTTCAGTCAAATGTGCCATGTGTCTGACCAAATCATGTTGCAAAAACATTAAATGAAAATCAGATTACACGGGACAAAAGCATTTCACAGACAATGTTTTTTTTAGGAAAAAAAGCACATTACTGAAGTCTGAAATGGAGGAAAGTTTTCATTTCACCCTGTATTTTTACAGACCCATGTATCAAACAACCAATTTCATAACAGTACATCAACTACAAACTACCTTTAGTATCAAATCTCTGCTTCTCTTGTTCTAAGGAAAAGAAGCCACCCTACTAATGCAAAGTTTGAATAAGCTGAATACTCCAGAAGAGAAGCTGGACCTGTTGTTTAAGAAGTATGCTGAGCTGGTGAGTACAATGTTGGTTCTTTTCTGTACTAACTGTCTATACAAGAAGGTATAAAAAATACATGACACGCAGCATGGTCAAACCTCACACACCAGTAGTGTCTGTCCTGATAAGTGAATCCCAATGCAAGTGTCATGGTTAGATAATTATGGGTAAAAAAGAGAAAAAAAGTAAAAAGTGAAGAAAACAAGATTTGGGTCAAAAAGTTGATGAGGCAGAATATTTGTACTTAAAGGCAAATCTACCAAACTGGCCCACACTGGAGACTGGTGTCTAGGCTCCTGCCTTCACCTCCTGCAAGGAGTTTTGCATGCTTCTGTTGTGGGTATTGCTTTAAATTATATGTTGGTGATTTCATCAAGATGAAAATAATACAGGACTTAGTATAAAACTTTCTATATTAGGAATCAGATAATAGACAACTGAGACTAATCATAAGAGAAGCCACAGCACAATGAAATGAAGAGTCAAAGCCCCTGCCACCATGATGTCACCCTGTAACAATGCCACCTACCTGACTGTTCTTTCCACACTTAAGATGGGTTATTTTCAGATGAAGGGATTTTTTTCCTTGTAATCAAAGGACTGTATGACCATAAGCTATGGAAATCTTACAAATGACAAGACTGCAGCATTTTATGCTTTGTGGAGTGCTGAAAAATGTGTGAAGCAGAACACTGACTTTGTAATTGGTTTTATGCACAGATGTGTCCATGTCTCATCATAATGTGAAGTGAAATTTATCTTTCCCTTTTTTCATGTAAAATCCTCTGATTTCATGAATTTGGCTCAGGCTGTTCATAGTTTATCTCATGCTTAAAGGGACTTCATGCTCACAGATTAACTGAAATAGGTCTTTTTCCTCTATAAAGTGCTCTCCACTGCATTCAATGGCATTGCAGCACTCTGTAACACAGGGGCTGTATTGCCAGTAGTCCGTGCAGGAGAGAGGTGCTAAAACAAAACTACTGAACCCTTGTTTCTGACATACTGTGCAATGTCACTGAAATCAATCATTCAGTAAATACAACAAAAACCGTGTTGGAGGCAGCCTTACCCTGCTCACTCGGAGTGGCTGAGGTGATTAATGGCTTGTCAGCAGCTGGCTGTAGCTGTGAGCGCTCTCCCTGCTCCCTCATGTCCGTCCCCATCACACACTTCAGACCATGTCTTGCTTTTGCTGAGTGGTTTTCCAGCCAGATCAGCTCCCTGGGCTGGTGAGCCATGTGGTGACACAAGCACTTATTGCAGCACAGCCCTGGGGAAGGTGTAGCCATGAGACAGGTGGAGCTGGGTGCTGGTAGTGGCTTCCCCTGCTTCAAGTAGTGTTGGGGCTAGCTGTAGCTGAAGAGGCCACCCAGCAATGTTTTTCCCTGCCATCCCATGCCCTGGCACAGTCTGTAGGACTGTGGGTATACAGTGGGCTGGAGCATGGGCTGCTGAAGGTAGGAGCCATGCCAGCAGGGATGGGGAAGCGGGACAGTGCGGCCATTTGGGCAGAAGCTCTGCCACGCTGCTCACCAACAGAGAACATTTCATTCACTCAGTCCAGTGTGTTGGGTCAGTAAAGCAGGCTATGGTTTACAACAGCTTTCACTTTCAAACAGCTGTTGCACAATTGTTTATAACTGGATTATTTTCAGAGGTCCTGCAAGTCTCACAAGTGCTGGGTGCAAGAAGAATATGCTAATAAATAAATATGAGCTCTGCCATTGTCTACAATGGGATCAAAATAAAACTCTTTTTTCCTAAATTGAGGGTTTCTCCAGGTCAGCTTTCCAAAATCAAAATTCCTTTGATTTCCAGTTGATTTTAGCTCCTATTTCACTAATTATTCTTTAAAATTTGTCATTGGGGACCCTTTTGGCATTCCTATTTACCAGTGAATTTCCTTTTTCATTGCAAAACACTATGTCTTAGATATTCTTGAGAACTCTGGGATACAAGTTTCCAGTGCAAGTAATATTAATGGGGAAAAAAAAGTGCAAAAAATACTTGGAAGACTTCTCATATCATGATTAAGACCAACTTTATTCTGAGTCCCCTATTTCAAGCACAGTTTGAGTGAATCATTAAATTTGGATAAACCATTATCCACTGAGCACAGGCTGTGTGTGCAAAATGTGAAGCAAAAAGAATACTTTTTATATTTTTCAGTGGAAAGGGGACAAAAACAAGCTTATGAAGGAAAAATATCTCATCCTTAATTACGGAAAATAAATTTCTTTTCTACAATACTAGAAAAATTATTTCAGCAACTGCAGCTTGATTAGATGCAACTAACTCATATTGTGATCTACAGGAGCAAAAATAGACAATGCACATGTTAAAAGTTGGACATAAACTGTAAATATATAAAGCTGGCGAGAGCAGTGTTTGTGGTACACTTACCTGTGATTTGATTAATAATACACAGAGCTCTCTACTGTAAGCATAAATTACTGAACATCTGCAGAAAACAGATGAAAGTGCAAAATATGATGCTGTTGACTGTCTTGTTTGAGCTGCACATCATTCCCCAGTGCTCACAGACTTTCCCAGTCATACTGGGTTAATTAGTACAAGTGGTACCATATTATTAGATAATGCAGTCTTAACAGCAACTGTTATTATTAAGGTTTGCATGCTTAAGCTCATGTGCTACTGTTTTTCAATCAGAAAGTATCTGGTCTTCAGAAATACCTTGCAATGTATGCACAGCTGTGATGCAGAGAGGAGAGTTATTGTGTGTTGGAATGGGAGACGAAATCATTAAAAGCTTCAGAGGTGAAAGGCTCCTTTGACTTGACTGTTAGGGTGTTAATTTACCATACAGGATTTTTTTCCAAACATCCAGTGATATACACATGTCAAGAGAAATGGCCAGGCTGTGCAGGGATTATCATTAGCAATTTTGTTGCTGGTCCTCTTTGCCCCTTCCAAATACACTCTGCTCCCTACCAGCCTTCTAGGGAAGGCAGGAGTTGTGCACCCACAGCACAGGCTCCCAAGGGAACATCAGGGACTGTCCATGTTTCCTCCAGGAATAATATGGAGACAAAGAGCCCAGAAGAGGTTTGATTCACCATGACCCACCCCCATGGATGGCAGGACCTCCAGAAACACAACTGACAGACCCTCTCACATGGTCCTGTGAGCCAGACAAGCCTGGCAAGAGGAGGTGCCACATGTCATTTTGGGAAACTCTTCTCTGAAGAGAATTCTCCTCTGTCAGCAACAAAGCCCCTGCATGAACAGCATTCCTGGTCTCCAGCACTTCTGTTGTTTTTTCCAGCAGGTTCCTGGATATTTAGGAAACTGTAAAATGGAATGAGCAACTACTCTATCACCTCATGATCTAGAGACATCTCACCACATAAAGCACTACTGACTGCTCTAGTTCCAAATGTAGAAACAAAAATTAAAACCTCACAGATGTCCTTCAAAGAAATTCAAATCAATGAAGCAAGAGCTAAAATGGTGTGACAAGAATGTTAAAAATTGTGTTCACCCACCCACAGTACAGCACACTTGGGACTGTTGCAGCAAGCAGGTTTGGGAATCTCCAGGTTCCTCTCTTCTCTCACATTAGTGCTGGTAAATACAAAAGATTCCCTAAGAGGTTAAGAAAGTGTGAAGACATTCCTCAAACTGAAAGAGCTCATTTTCTTTACTTTTCTCTCCCTCTTTGTTTCATTTTAATCAATGTTTCACTGTTGTAATCCTCATTTTGCCCAGCTTGAAGAGCATCGTGCTGAGCAGAAGAAGCTGAAGTATCTGCAGAAGAGGCAGGCGCAGATCACCAAGGAGAAGGACCAGCTGCAGAGCGAGCACAGCCGAGCCATCCTCGCCCGCAGCAAGCTCGAGAGCCTGTGCCGGGAGCTCCAGAGGCACAACAAGAACCTCAAGGTGAGGGGGAGCCTTAGCACAGTACCAGCAGTGGGGGAAAGTTGGTGTTGATCCCTTCCCGTCTCCCTCTGGTACCAAATCAAAGAGATTTTGCATTTGCACAATATAATTGTATATACACTCTAAACTTGAGGTCCATTTACACCAAGACCCCTTTATTTCTCATTTGGAAATATCCCAGCACTTTTGCACACTGGGTTTGCCTACACTACCTCTAAGCCCTCCTTGCATTATTAGGGAGCTCAGAGAAGAGCAGTGGTGCAAGCAGGCCAGGTACCTCGGAGTGCAGATGCAAATGTATGCGCATGGACAAAACCGCAGGAGCACCAGCTTGGCTCCAGTGGACTCACAGGAGGCTGGTGGGTGTTTTCATGTAATTTGAGCACTTGGACTTTTTCAAGTAATTTGTGAGGGTCGGTCAATCAGGACACTTGCCTCAAGACGTCAAACCTCAAGATAGGAAGAATGCCAACATTATTTGTGAAGTTGTTTGGATTACGAGAATCAGTTAAAAGAGAGAATTTTCAGGAGTGTCAAAGGGCTGGGATCCATACACCATGTCTGCCAATTGCTTGGTGCATCATGCCATTTAAATGTGAAATTTATAATATGATTATACTCCTTGAAAAAAGTATGTTCAAGAAGACTATTTCTGTTATGATCATCCTTTTTCTCTGAGTGATGGTGTTGGTATTAGTATACAAAAGGCGTCTGCTTTGATCTATTCAAACCCTCTCTTTATGGGGATATAGTTATGTGTAGAATTACACATAGGAATTGTCAGCAGCAAGAATTCCACCTAATATAACCTCTATTACTGGTAATGCATTTTCATTCATTTCCACTGGCTCAAGAGTGGGCCTTCAGGGTCTCGCTTTGACTTTCATTGTATGCTGGCTAGAATACAGCTGGGAGAGGGAATAGTCACACACAAACTGTGCCCTAGTAGAAGAATAAAATCAGTTCAACAGATAGGAAAGCCAGAAGCAAATCTCTCTGTGCTTAGTTACAGTCGAACAGAACTGGTAGTGAAAATTAAATTTGTGCCTGTCATTTCTATTAGACACGAGCCATTCCTCAGTATTGATCTACAGTGATTTACCAGGCCATCTGTGGGTAAAATCTCTCAAAAGAAATATAAGCCAGTTTTAAAGTGAATTAAAGATACAGTGTACAGTGCTTTGCATAGCCTTAACTGACATTCCTAAGCAGATCATATTAGTGGAACAAATCAGTGGAGACTGGGGCATTTAGAAAAACTAATTCTATTTGGAAAACATATTTGGAACAAATTTTGATGAATTCCTCACACAGTTTCCCAGCTACTTTATGCTTATTAATCTTACTGCTAGAGAGTATGATTTTTGCATTCTCTTTATATATAAATACTTCCTTACACATTTCATCTTTACAATTGGGAAAGTCTCTTTCCAACATCTTTTTACCTGTTGGACTGCTTTACTTTGTGACTAGGTTCTCTAAATATACCCATAAATTTTAGGCTCAGTTCTTATTGTTATCCTGTGTCTTTGCCAGGTGAGCCAGGGAAGATTCTTGAGGTGATCTGGTATTAGGAAGAAGTGTTCAAATTTTCATCACTTCTTTCTAAAAATTTGGAGATCTTTTAAGTAACGCAGAATGCAATCTTTCCTCTGGTTCACATGCTATCAGTGTAGAAAAAGACCCCAAAATTAAATAAGACAGTAAGTCTTATTAAGTCAAGTAAAATATACTTGCAGAATGCATGAGAAATAAAGTAATAAGCAAAGGCATTCATTATCTTTATCCAGTTTTGTCCCTCTAAGAATTTTAGCCTAGTAATTGGAATATTTGTCTTTATGCTTTAGCTCCTAGAAATCTGTGAATGTCCAGAAATTCATGTTCAATTTATTTAAACAAGTGCAATTTTCTTTCACTTACTGCTGTACTGAGAGGGCCCAAAACCAGAAAGTCCATCAAATCTTATTTTTAAAATCTTATGCTTAAATATTTTTATTTTGGTTTTGGCAGGACAGAGATTCATAATTTTTTATTGCTTGGAATTAGCAGTTCTGATTATGTTTCAAATGTGGTAAATATAAGCTAGGAGGTTGTGTCATTTCAATAGCAAAGGAGAAACTTGGCCTGCCCAGATCAGAAACCCCCTCTGACTTACCATGTGGTACATTATATGCACATCACGTCATGTAAATGCCATCTTCACTCATCTGGTGTGTGGAATTCCCATTAACTGCAGATCCATGCTGCCAAGTGGTGATGAATATGCAATGCAGAGCTGCATTGAAAATCCACAGGGCAGATCAGAAAAGAAAAATATCTGGTTAGTATTGGATACCAGCCTCAAATTCTCACTTATGTACAGTCCAGCTATTCTGATTCTTTCCTTGCAGTTACACAGATGTTTAATTCTCCCTCCAAGAAAAGCAGCATAAAGGTTCATGAAATAGCAAATTGTGTTCCCACTGCAATAGAGAGCAGCTCTGCTAAGAGCAACAGCAACTCATTTCTCTGCATGTAGTTCATGTTCTGCCAATTATCTGACAGTTTGGTAGCTACTTAGCATCCTGTAGTGACATGAACATCTCAGGTCCCTCGTCCTTCCTGCCATCAGGCATTAAGAAATTACTTTCATACAAATGTCACAGAAGTCAACAGCTTCAGTTATGGCTCAACTCCAACTGGCTCAGACTGTGGTGCCTGGGAATTAAGAGCACAGTTCATTGAAAAAAGGATTCCTTGCTCATATCATCTTGGCTGATATGACTTCAACAGACCAATAGTCTTCTGGAGCTGCCCCAGAGAGGCACGAGAACAATTCCAGTATCAATCACACTCTTCTGTTCGCAAATGATTTCACATTCCTGTGCTAAATCCCAAACTGCAAATTATCCTGTCTTAATTTTAGCAAGGTTTTACTCCATGCATTCTTACATTCTTGGCAGCAAAACATGAGAGCAAAAGCAATATTGCACTAGGACAAGAACATATGTTTGAAAGGGCAAACATGGAGTGCAAAGGTTTCCAAAGGCCAGAGAAAATAGAACAATAGTTTATGGCTGGTCTCTGCTCAGTGCTGTAGCCACCCTGGTGTCCTCCTGCCCAGCCAGCTCCCCTCACCCCCACACACCCTTAATCTGTGCCTGGGCTCTCAGGGATTTAACAAATGAGGGCCCCTGAGGAGCTCCCCAGGACACACACCAGCCCCCACCCCCAAGCAAATATCCTTCTCAAGTGTATTTTTCTGCAAAGCAGAACAGATACAGAGAAATCCTGCGCCCTGCAAACAAATGCTTGCTGGCTCAGTGTCTTTAACCATGAATCTTTGTATTGTCTCTGTGCTCTGAATTATAAAATTTTTCTACCCCATAAGAGCAGGAAATAAGGTCTTCTGAGTAACACATATGCAGATGGCTGGGATTTTTACATTTGCATGATTGGTAGTCTCAGGATGTCTCGTTTCACCTTGTAACAGAACTGTTGGTTGTGACATATGCATAATCCACCTTTTTTGTTTTATGTATTTATATGGTCTTACTACTTTGGAGAGCTTTAAATCACAGTAGTGACATGTTATAATGCTACCTGCATTATAACAATAAAATGTTTTTGAGGAAAGATGTTTCAAAGCTACAGAAGGAGGACTTCAGACATGCAAGTTCAGCTTCTCACTCTGACCTCTGGAAGTGAAGCACCTGGTCACCCTTCTGCCTGCTCAGGGCTACACCTATGTAATGAAAAACTAAGAGGCATGAGGAGTTTTTTAAACTGTGTATTAGAGACAAAATGGAATTCTGACTTAATCAAAACTACCTAGGAATTCAAGTCAAATTTGGAAAAAGTTTAAAATAAAAATAAAAATATGACATTGTAAACATGCAATTTCAAAAGAAAATTAAATGTTTCCTTTTGGGAATGCTGAAGTGGTAGATTTAAAACACCTTCTGAGCAGCATTTTTAACTCTACTTTGGAAGAACATTCTTCTGCTAAAAGGATTTAAACAAAAAATACCTACAAGTAGCTCAATTGCTGGTCAAGCAAAATGTTTCAAAAACATTCTCACCAACCAAGAAAAAAAAATTGGAGAGCTTCTCTTTCATCTTGCAGCAAATTTTCTGTGTGTCCAATTTCCACGCCTGGTGCTGAACCAGGACCCAACCCCCAGGTCATTTGCCCAGCTCCACATGAAATTCTTCCTTCCTCTTGAGAGGGAGAGTCCTTCTGCGTTCACAGTATGTATTACTCTGTTTATGAATACACACATGTGATAGCTGCAGAGCACAGCAGGGCCCTGTGGTGATTTCTGTGCACCAAGGTATTATTAATGGCTCCATTGCTTTCCTCCCATCGTCCAAGGCATTGCCAACGCTCTTGCTCCCTGGACTGCAAAAGGACAAACATGCCCTACCTTGAACAGCAGCTGTCCTAGATCAGGCTCATGTTGTGCATGCTAAGCAGAAATTGGGTCATTTGGTATCCACCTTACTTTGTGAGCAGGGCCTGAATCAACACCTGCTATGTCACATTCATGATATAAATTATACCTTAATAGAGTCAGCTAAGGCTTTATTCAAATGTATTTATAGAAAATATCCATATGCAGTGTTACCAGAGATTTTTATGCAAATTACTATGCTAGTTGAAACCTTATTAGAGTATGCCATTTGCATGCTGTGGAGTGAGTTTTTTAACCCATGGTCCTGGCATGATTTGTAACTACAGCAGATATGGTCCTAGCCATTCTATATCAGAATTACATTCCCCAGAAGGACAGACTGCCCTGGAAGAAAATGAGGAAGGAATAAAAATAGTCTGTATTTCTGGATCCAAAGCAATGAATCCAGATTCTTTCTTCATTGTCTTTTATATAAACAAATCTAAAACAGAACTTCAATAATAGGGAAAAAATTAAATCTGGATGTCTGCTTTGATTCTGTAGGAAACAACCTACAATCTTTCCTTGAATTCACTATCTAGAAAATCAGTGCAAATGTTCATGCCAGTTTAAAAATTTGGGAAGGAAAATTGAAGAATCAGAAGGGATTCTTCAAGAAGTGATGGATTTCTCTTAAAAATTTAAATCCCAATGGCCATGACTTTGATATGAAGATTCCTTGTTAAAACTAGGCATTGTAAAGGATGATTTTTTAATTCGGTCAAAGAGAATTTTGATAAAAGAGCTTTTGACTGCTTCCACTAAATATCTTTTTCTGAAGCAAAAGCTGTGATACAGTATCATGAATCAAAATATGCATGTATGTCCTTTCCTTCAGGCTTGCTTTGACCTGAAGCTCTGCTCTACATCCATCTTTATAAACCCAAATTCTTAGTTCCCTAATTTTTTTCAAGGCCACTGTGTAATTTGCTATGTAAATTTAGAATCATGCCTAATGCTGGAGCAGATCAAAGCAAGAAAATCTCCAAAGAGGAATGCAAACATGTATAATCCTTCAAAGGGAAGCCTTATGCCACCCCGAAACAGTACTTTTCTGGGACTGTTTATTATGCCTCTCACTTACTCTGTTCTCTCCCATTTAACAACAGGAGGAAACAATCCAGCGGGCACGGGAGGAAGATGAGAAGAGGAAAGAAATAACTAATCACTTCCAGGGCACACTGAGTGAAATCCAGGCTCAGATCGAGCAGCAAAGTGAGAGGAACATGAAGCTCTGCCAGGAGAACACGGAGCTGGCGGAGAAGCTGAAGAGCATCATTGACCAGTATGAGCTGCGGGAGGAGGTGAGCAGTGCCCTGGCTGCTGCCTGTCCCAGGGAAGCTGGGCACTGCCAGCAGCCTGGCCATCATTCGGGTGTCCCACAGGGGTAGCAAGGGTGGCCCCACCGTGCTTTGCCCTCTGAGCAGCGCAGAGCCTGCAGTGAGGTATGGAATTGTGTGGGACAGGCTGTGGCAGCCTTGGGGAGGGAGAGGGGCTGAGGCACCCAAGCAGCGAGACGTGCCAGCTGTCTGCTAAGCTGCCCCAAATCCCTGGGGACCTCCCCCAGCATCCCTTTCCTCCTTCCCACTAAGCTCCCACTGGGTACATCCCAGCTCCCATTTCTTTAGACAGCCTGCTCTGCAAGCTACAACAAATATATTTTGTTCCCTCTGGAAGCAGGTTGCTGAGAAGGGCCCTGATGTAAACTATTTGAACCTTTCCCAAAAGCAGAAAATTAGGATGACAGATAAAGGAGACCCTTTAAATTGAAATAGATGCCTTTTTTTTTTTTTTTTTTTTTTGCAGGCACAATGCTTGCTGAGATCTAGCAGATAGTAGACAGATGGGAAATTATTCTTTCTGTAAACATTGGAATTGGCCAGAAAATTTTGACACAAGCAAAAATCCTCCAGTAAAATCCCAAACTACCTTTTTTTTTTTTTTTTTTTTAATGACAAACATTAACAAATATCACAATGGGTCTTTTTATAGTCTCTAAATACATTTACTGTGAGCCTCAGTGCAATCAGACAACATTATCGTACTGAATAAAACATAAGTTATCTGTCTTTACAATCTGGAATGACTGATACAATACCTGCTTTTCCAAATCTGTTGAATCATGTATGAAGTCCTATACTGAATGAAAGAAATGTACACTCCTCTCTTGTGGTGTCTATGAGACAAAAATGTAAACCAGAGGGACACACTCAGAATAATTGCTCCTATGAATTTTATCTAAGTACATTGAGAGTGAAGGAGGCTATCAGCAGCATTCATCTCCTGAAAGTCACCATGGAGGCAGATATTTTACAGGCTAGAGGAGGCCTCTGGCTTGTTTGGTCTTATCTCCAGATCCCCACTCATGTTCTGTCCCCCAAGCCCTCCATTGTGCAGGTGTGGCCAGACCAAAGGGGATATACTGGGCTTGTATTTACACAGAGGAAGTCATGGGCTGTGCACATGCTCCCAAGCACTGCAGGTGCAATGTGTCTACACCATCATCCACACTGTGGCTTAGATCCACTGGCCATTTAACAGCTAAAAAAAAAGTATGCCCCAGCATATTTATTATTGATGAGCAATTATTTGATCTTCAGTCATACCAAATTATACTGATGACTTCATATGCAGACCATAGAACTGGCAAAGATGCTAAGGCTTTCTTTTTCTTACAATAAATGAAAATTGATAATGTATACCAGTTTCCCTCCCCATGCTAATTCTGGCACGATTTGCTCTTACCAGAGCTGTAATTTCTTCAGTAATTGCAATAGATTGAGTGTCTTCTTGTTTTGCAATGATTTTGTCTTTTAAGTCTTCCAGTAAATAGCTGTACATGTATGAGCATGAAGGTCTATGTAGATAATTAAACCTGCACATTCAGCAGATTTTTGTTTTTTTACAGCACCTTGATAAAATATTTAAGCACAGAGAACTTCAACAGAAACTGGTGGATGCCAAGTTGGAACAGTCTCAGGAAATGATGAAGGAAGCCGAGGAGCGACATCAGAAAGAAAAGGAATATGTACCTATCATTCTAATTTGTCAGTCTTTTATCTAGCTTTAGGCCAAAACAAGACCTGCATGCTATTTCACTAATATATTTTGGGTCCAATCTGGGGTAGGGTAGCAGAGAAGTTTTTATAGCTAGCATCAGTGCTCAGTGCAAAGGAGCAGCCTCTGAAAGGCTGCTTTCATTGGCATTTACAGTTTTAGGAGCACGCTGCAGAGCAGTGGGTTAGAGCCCAGACTGCTTCAGCCAGCTCACTGTTACTGTGCAGTTGGTACATTGTGATGCTGGGTCAGGTGATGCCACTGGTTTTCAATTGTCTCTGGTATTTGATGCTCCATCTCCCCACACAATGAATGCACACCTCTAAACCATCAGAGGGACACCAAGAATGTGGGATTGAAGTGAAATGGTTGAAGGCTGCTATTCCCACAGGTTCCAAGCCTCCCCAGGCATCCTGCCATGGATCCACTTTTGCCAGTGGAGGAATTATCAGGAGCCACTTGCTCTTACAAAGCCTCCCCTTCTCTGTTTCCCTACCTATACTGGTTTGCCAGTGCCTCTTTCAGGCAGGTAGGGTCTGGGTCCATGTAGCAGCTTTGCTCTTCCTCCCTTTCTGGAGGAGGGGACGTCTCTAGCAGGGGGACAGGGAAAAGCAGGTCCAGTAGGATGTCCTCTGCAGGCACAGCTGGGATGGGAGGAGAACACTCCTCCATCTGTAGTCTCACACATTTTGTGACTCAATCAGACTAAAATTAATTTTCTCAGACTGCCTGGTATTTTCACAGCAATCCTCATATCTACAAAGGATCAGAGTTCAACACAGGCATGTGGTCCCTCCTCTCAGTGGAGGCAGCAGCTCTCAGAGGGAGTGACAGGCTCTCATCAGCTGGAAGAAAGCTTTAGTTTTCACCAGTCCTCCAGCTAACTCAGGAGCAGCATGAGAGATTTCTATAAAGAGAGGACATTTATGCCTTTCCCATATCTGGAAACAATATATTAGCACAAGCATGGCTCTAATGGATATCTTAAAATACTCAAAATAGATGAAAATATGGGGCTCTAAGGCTTATGGATTTAGGGCACAAGGGAAACACTGCATACACCTCTTACCAAAAAGAGCCCAAGAGAATTTATCCTCTTTCTCTGCACTGATCCTGCAGCTGAAACACCCACTCCTTCTCAGCTTTACTCCCAGCTAAAGAGTGAGGGTGAAAAGGAGCTGGGGTTTCTCTGTGCAGATGTGCATATCACTGCATGACAATTTGTAGTCCAGCTTACTCCCTTTCACTCTGAAACCTACATAAAGCCAATCCCCAATATGTCATTAATGACCATTGATCCTTGGCAGATTTAAACTCCAGAAAACCCCAGCTGTCCAAGAAATTACTTACAATGGCAAAGCAAATATGGATTTACTTTACTGATGTCACTGGGAGTTCTGCTAATGAGTACCAGATTTCAAATACTGAGGACAAAAAAATGCTAAACAAAAGATGTAAAAGATCAGGCACTGGCTCTGTGGAAAACTGGCATATACAGCCTTGTGTCAGTGACCTTTTGTGCTGCACCTCTCAGAACATGAGTTTGGGGCTGCTTATCACCTGTGACTGTCCCTGTTTTAGTCAAAACTTCTTTGTGTATCTTATCCAGAACTGGTATGCACAGCTTTGGAATTTTCATTTCTTTTAAAGCACTGAAAGTCATCACTGTCTGCAATTGGGAGTGGAAGATTTTCTTTTGGGCTTTGCTGTGTGTATGAAATAATAGGTTTGAAAACAAGCTACAAAACCTTTGTGCAGTGGTTGTATAACAGTACACACAGTGTACAAAGAATATTTTTCCCGTTATCCAAATGAACGATAAAAATCCTATCCTCGAGGTAGGCAGGTGATGTATGGCTAACATCACCTCCAAGCAAGGTAGATTTAGGTGCAGAAATTGAGGCCCAAAGCCGTGCAATGAGTCAGAGAGCTGGCCTACACTTGGCTCCCACCTCCACCCTACTGATGTGCTCTCCGTCCCACCCACCCAGCTATTGTACTAGTGCCTGTGGGAGTAATGTATACACATGAATGTATGAAATCAAGGTGCCTTTGATGGAGTTCTCTCACTTAGCTGTAACTCTCTCCAGCTCAGTAATGTGCAAAGTAGAAGAGCTTTCAGAACCTTTCTCTCCATAGAATTGTCTCATTCCTGTGCATGACCTTTGCTGCAGGATTTTGCCAGTGTTCTTAAATGAAAATTATTGTATTCTTTTATCTATTTGATTACTCTTTGAAGGCTCACTTTGATGGCTTTCCATGCATTTCTTCCAGGTGGGAATCTTTGCCCTTATGCAAAACTTCTTTACCTCAATGAGAGATGTTGCCTCTTGTAGAACCTGTACACCTCAAAAGGAGGTTCTCTCATTGCTTGCACAGTTCACTCTACACATACACTGAAAATGCAATTCCCTATTGAAGCAGCAATAGTTTGTGACTTCCACAAAGGGACAGCTTGACCTGAGGATGCAGTTTTACCACTGTCCCACGACTGGTCAGCACTACTTGTATACTTCCTCTCTCCCATACCAGACATTTTTAGCACTTGTAATACAAACTTTGATGTGCAATTAATTGCAGTTTAAAGCATCTGTGGCTTTCAAGTACATGACTGCAAGGTATTGGTCAGCTTTCTACATAATTGGAATTTACAGAGTCTGACAGCAAAAAGAGAAGCTTAATTTTCACTAAGACAGCCCCTGTGTCTGTCTGGGCCTCCAGCAGCTATCATAGCTCTAATAATAAAGTGTATCATCACCACCCTTCACTAAAGTGCTGCTCTGTAAACACCACATGCAATATTTATTCATTTCTTGATACTTCAGTCTCCTTGCTACCACCTCATAGTCTATTAATAAATGTATCATTTCTGATTCATTTTCTCCCAGCTTGGTGTTTGCAGATGACCTCAGGCTGCATAAGAACGTGTGCTAATTTGAGCAAGCCTCTCTATGGCTTGCTTCCATTACAGAAGAGTTTGTTAACTCTTGATTTTTACTGCACAAGTTATGTGGGTCAATAAGAGAGCTATTTCATTGAAGAGGCAAAAGAAGCAACTTTTCTTTGCCTTCTCTGTCCATCTGTTGTGCTGTGGCCAAAGACATGGTGTGGGAGGTGGGACCTTTTCGTTATTCCAGTCACACTGGGTATGGAGCAACCCTAGCTGAGATTAAAGCAATAGTCCAGTTCTTGGAAGTAATGACTGGCCATGGGACTGGGTAGCTCTGAAGGCTTTCAGAGCACTTTTCATTAAATCATTCAAACCCTATAAATTCTAAAAACACTCTTAAAGTAGATATCAAAGAAAGGTGAAACTTAAAAATCCATATTTCGTCCAAACTTTAAAAACAATTTTTTTTTTTTTTGGCGCATGTAAAGCATACCCTCTTTTGAGAAAATAAATGCACAAACTGATGTTCATTTAACCCATACCAACTCTTTTTACTGGCCATGGCACAACCTATTTGAAATTTTAGTCAACAAGATCTGATTTATCTCAACATCAAATTAAATTCTCAAAATAAATATTAAGAGGTAGGTATAAAACAAGAACAACGTAGCATTTCTTCATAATTGAGCTGTAAAACATTCTTGTCTATGAAACTTTAGATGGCAAAAATTCAGTGGGTCCAAATCAAAAGGTCAAATTGATGGAAGAAGTATTTTTCTAGAGCTAATATATATATATATATGTTTATATATGCAGCAAGCCTAATTCAGATAGTCTCTCTCACAAACAGCTGGAGGCAGTCAGGATTTTAGGGCTCATCCTCAGCTCTTTTACCAGGTGGTATTTGCTTAGTTTGCATGTGTTATTTCCAATAAAATTGTTAGAATAAAAGTTTTTACAGGGGATCCAATACATTTTCTGCATATGCTTCTACTCACCTTTCACTTCCAGTATAAGATCCACTAACATACACAGTCCTTTTAATTTTCAGTATATTTTCAGAGCCCAGCTGTGCTATTTTAAATACAATTTACAGTACAATTTAATCCAACAGAGCAAAATCCTGTGGTAAAATAACTTCTCTATGTCTCATTTCTCAAGCTATCATTAGCATTCTTTTTCTAAAATATATTTGGCCTGACTAATAAAACACTTTATAAATGTTTGGTAGACAACAGGAACATTTCTTTAACACTCTGGTAAATGTTTCCTGCTTTCAGATTAAACCAATGGCTAAAATATTACTGTGTACTTTGGAAGTGCTGACTCAGAACTGTAGCTAGGAAAGGTCTCTGCACACTTCATTCCTACTATTTATTCAGCCTTGTCCAATTGTCCACCTGTTTTATCTGCAGCCTGCACATCAGAATGTGATTTTGCCAAACACCTTGGAGTGGGGAAAGACACCTTCCCAGGAAATAAACTGCATTCAAGCTCCTCCTGGGCTGCCTACTTAACCCAAGACATTTATCACCTTGGGCTGGAATTCTCCACTTGCCAGTGCAAACAGAGCCCAAAGATATGAGACAGCAGTAAATTTACTATGTACTGGCTTTCTGAGAGCTCACAGATGTTTTGATGCAGGTCTGACTGTGACCATACCCACATGCTAATTCATGGTCATTAATGAGAATGGAAGTTTGCTATTCATGGGAGAGCAGGAATTTGACTGGAGCTGTGCTGAAATGAATGTGCCAGAAAGTATCATGACCACTCTCTAGAAGTCTGGTGAAGATGTGGTTAAATACCACACTTTTTGTGGCCCACAACACTGCACACTTAATTCCTAGTAGGTTTGAACTCCTGCTCAAATATGCTTTTGGAACACAAATAGCCTGTCCCATGTCTCAGGGTGACACTAAATAGTCTGCCTTACCTAACTGCTCTAACTACATTCACCTGAAAGTTAAATCATTCCTTATCACAGTAACATGAGTAACTGGAGGATGAGGATATCCAGCTGATAATCTAGGGACCTAACAATTTTCTCTCTGTTGCCCAAAACACAGCTCCTGAACCAAGCTGCAGAATGGAAGCTCCAGGCCAAAATGTTAAAGGAGCAAGAGACTGTCCTACAGGCACAGGTGATGTAGGAGAGGTGATTGCATGGTGTGCCTTTGTTTGCCAGTTTTTAACCCATAAGGCACATCCCAGGTAAAGTATCCAAACTACTTTCTATGTATTCCTTCTAGCCTTATTCTACATCTCATAGACTATTGCAAAGGAAGCAGGTTGTTTTCAAGCCAATTGTAAGGTAATGCCCATGCTGTAAATCATACTCTGACATATGGGTTGCTTAGTATAAAGAAGAGAAGGCCCTTTTGCAAGTTTTATGGTATTTAAAAGAGGTTTATAAAGATGAGGAGAGATTTTTTTTTGCCAGGGATGTGATAAGACAAAGGGTAACAGTTTTAAAGTGAAAAAGGAGAGACTTCTCTTACATATGAGGAAAAAATGCTTTGCTGTGAAGATGGTGAGACACTGGAAAAGGTTGCTCAGTGAAGTTGTGGATGCCTCATCCCTGGTAGTGTTCAAGACCAGCTGGATGGGGTTTGAAGCAACTGGTCAGTGGAAAGTGTCCCTGCCTAAGGCAGGAGGATTGTACTACATGATCTTTAAAGGTCCCTTCTGATCCTAATCATTCTACAGTGCTGATTTTATGAGTAGTTACAGTGCTCAACCACATAACAATGTGTGTGCCTTGATTATTCATCATTACTACCCTTTAGGCAGGTTTCCAATACAGCAAAGCACTGAAAGTACATACATATCAGGAAACAAGTTTACTAAACTGGACCTGCTGTGCCCATATGCTTTTCTGGGCTGGGATGCAAAGGCAGCATTTTCATTAATTTTACCTCTCTATAAGCCCTTAGAATTCCTGTTATCTCCAGGATTTTAGTGCTTAACTGTAATTTGAAACTTTCAATGAAATAAAATTTCTCTCCAAAATTACGCCAGGAGTCAAGTTGGAGTGAAAGGCAGTAAAACCAAGAAATAGGCAGAATATACTACACTTTGGAAGCAATGCAATAATCATCTTGAATAATTGAGTGACACCTTGAATCCATGAGTGAGTAGGCTAGATGACATCGAGAAGAGGGAGTATCAGAAGATTTTTCTAGATTTAAGGAACAATTATGTAGATTCTTTGACCTGTCTGTGAGAAAGAGTCCCCCTTTGAGAGAGGTGGTGTCAGTCTGTCAGCCTCTCTTGCAGCTGCCAATCCCCTCACCCATCAGGAAACACCCTCCTAGCCCTTGCTCACAGTTAATCATACAGGCAAGTTGCCCCAGCTTTTTCCTTGCAGATGGTCTAATCCCTACCTGCTGAGCCACCAAGAAATGCCAGTGTTACACTGATAACCTGGAAACATGCTAAGAGGTGTTTAGTTTTTCACGTTTTTTTCAGAGGCTGAGAGAAGCCTGTGGCACAGTGAAAAACATCCTATAAACTGCTGCTGACAATAGTTTGACAGGTTCTGCAATCAAACCTCAAAGGCTTCCAACTGAGTCTTTCCCAACTGCAAACCTGCTCCCAATTTTCTCAGAGTGGTTTTAACTAAACTTTTATGTTCAACCAGAAGAAAAATATTTTTGTAGGCAGATGTCCATAGCCAGTTTAATGAAGCTGGAGGCATTGATAAAAACTAGAACTTTTGAAACAGAAAAGGTGATTTTAGAAAACATGAGTCAAACAAGTCTGTAAAGGCATTGAGAATACATGTGCCCATTGCAGACTTGTGCAGAAAAAAAAAGCAGATTATTCACTTCCTGAAATGAAACATGCAGTTAAATGTGTTGCTCAAGTGTGAACTCTTACATTTGGAATTACTGGAACAAATAACATTATTAATATTATTTTTAAAAATTATTATTTCTGCTAAGGTAGCACCAAAGGACCTCCCTCATGGACTAGATTCTATCATGCAAGGTATTATGCAAATGCAGAGCAGAAAGAGCATAAAGGGCTCCTTGATACAAACAACACAAAGCAATAAATAGATATTATGCCCCATCCCTGGAAGTGTTCCAGGACAGGTTGGACGGGACTTTGAGCAACTGGTCTAGTGGAAGGTGTCCCTGCCCATGGCAGAAATGGTCTTTGGAGTCCCTTCTAACATGGGTCTTTCTATGACTCTATGATTAACAAAGGAACAGCTGCATGGAAATTTATGAGATGTTGGGTCAGTGAGATAGGGAGAAGCCATAATATAAACTTCACAGTGAGGTACCACTCTGTTTCAGAGGAGGTGGTGAACACCCACTTTTTCTTTGAGCTGGAAGGAGCTGGGGACATCATGCTCATGCCAGCCTGTCACTGGATGGCACAATGTGCCAGAGACAGCCAAATCCAGCACTCCAAATGGTGACAGGGATCTGGCACCAGCTGAGGGGGTACACCCAAATTGTGGTGGTGCTTCCTAGGATGCTGTATGCTCTCCCCTGGCATGACGCATAGGCAGACTATTTTAGCTTAACACATTGAAACAAAATAAAAAGATAGAAGCCAGCCCAGACCCTGAATTTTTGGTAGCCAACACAGTGCAACCACTAAGCCATGGCAGCCAAGAAGAGCATAAAGCCAAAGAGGTGTCCCCATTGTAGCATCCTCTCAGCCTGGCAGTGCTGAGGAGCCCCCACTTCCCAAGCCTTGCACTCACAGCAGTGCTGCCTCCACCCTCCCTGCCCACACAGTCCTGCTGGATGCAGCAAAGGGGGTCCTCATCTCCCTGAGTAGGAGCACATGTGCATGCTTCTAGAGAGTGACATCTCTCACAGGCTCTTC
This sequence comes from Muscicapa striata striata, assembly GCA_030060385.1. Lineage (NCBI taxonomy): Eukaryota > Metazoa > Chordata > Aves > Passeriformes > Muscicapidae > Muscicapa > Muscicapa striata. Next base: position 2,321,679 of record JAREIS010000010.1, on the reverse strand, counting down.
CCAGCCACAATGAAAACATTCATTTATTATTCAGTTCCAATTGCAGAAGCTATTCTTAGTGCTGTGGTGCTGCTTAGGGCCCCAGCTGAGGTCAGAGCTTGCCCTGTTCAAACGTGAAATGTTTTTGACCTGATTTAAAAATATGCAAAAATTGGAAGGGAAAGCAGAGACAGAATTGAAGTGAGCTTTTTCAAACAGAACTGGGCTAGGATCCTCAGTTCTCTGACTCCCACCCCTGCTCCATCACCTGGCTTTGGGATGCTCAGGCATTTCTCCTTTTAGCTGTGACATCTCTTACAAATGTCAGTGTTCCACTGGTACACTTGGTATCAGTGTCCCACCTAGGCTGTAGAACTTGGGCTGCTAAGACAAAGCTCCTAGATAATCCCTTATCCAGCTCCCTGCTGGTCTGAAGAGAGACTAACCACCTTCCAGCCACACACTGGAATACTGCAGACTGCTCTTTACCCTCCCAGTGCTCTGCACCCATCCTGCCTCAGCCCCACATCATTTGTGGTGAAAGCTGCCAGGCTGCACAGATGAATATCCTGCACAGCATCAATGGTTGGGCCAGCTCAGGTCCATGGAGATGGGCCAGGGATCAAAACAAGGAAAATGTTTTCAGAAGTCTTGATATCTACAGAATTACTTTTCTTCTGGACACCCTGTATAGGGATACCACAGCTGCCACATTCATGAGAATAGGGCATCCATAACTCCCAGGTCATTTTAAAATCACTTGCCTGGCTCTTTCTATTCTTACTCAGTTTATCTTTCTGCAATGAAGGAATCACAATAGTTTGCAACCATAAAAAGATGCATAAAATTTCTGTTCCCTGATGTTTGTGCTTCATGGTCTCCAAACAGTAGCTAATTTCCATGTCCAAACACAATACTTATTTTATTATCCTCTACCAAAGTAGAAGTTCACCATCCTGGATGTTCTGAAATTACTGAGGTTATTGGTTTGTTATTTGGTTTGTTTTTGTCTGTTAATACAGATCACACTCTACTCTGAAAGATTTGAAGAATTTCAGAAAACATTGGCCAAAAGCAATGAAGTGTTTGCCACATTCAAACAGGAGATGGAAAAAGTGAGTAGGAGGTTATGCCTGAACTCCCTAATTGATACTTTCCTTTTAGATTTTGAAATTTCTCACTCTAATAATTCTACCTAAGATGAGACAAACTCTGCACATTTTGAAGAATAATTTCATCAACATTCAAATAAGATTTAGGACACATTCAGCCACAACCAACAGCAGGTTAGATTTCAGCTCTGCAAGTTTAACAGCAGAAGGAAAAGTAGAAAACTCTCACTTTCAGCTAAAACTGAAAATGCCTGGAAGAATAAATATTTTACCTAAAATCTAATGTGGTGATTGGATACAGATCCAGAAGGGGAATTTGGAGCCACATTTATCAGACAGACCTTGTTCCCAGGAGTGCTCGGAACCTTCAGAGTGACTGACACTGGTACAGAGAGTTCGACACAGGCAACACATCATTCCACTAGAGTGTGTAGGCAGAGTGGAAGCCCACCAACCCCTTTACATCATGTGGAAACAGTCCAAGAGACTGTTTGCTTGCAGCTGGGGTTATTTCCTGTAATGAATGGGAGTTCAAAACCAAACACACCTACATATTGTACCTGCTTTCATAATAAACAATATTCTGCTCTGCCACCAAGGTTCAAGACCCTCATGCCCTGATTCAGGCAGCATCTAATAATTCTTCACAGAGAGTTCTGCCTGCAGAAAACCAACAGGAAAAATGGTGCTATTTATCTAGTGGTTTGTCCTGGAGGTAGTATAGAGGGGTGACTCTTCCAGGGGGAACTTCCCTGGCCTTGAGGGCTCAGAAGAGCCCGTCTTTAACTTCCCAGCAGTCTAACACTGTAGTCTTGTAAAGAGACAAACAGATTCCACCATTTCTTTGCCTTTTGCTTTTGTGGTAGTTTGTAAGCTGAAAGTTGGCTACAATCAAACAGTCCTACTTTTGGGACTACAGACTAGAGGCTGAAAGTGATATAGCAACTACTTCAAATGAAATCCATCCCTTAACATAAATTATTACTTAGCACAGACACTACAGCCACTGGTAGCAGAGTTATAAGTAGGGCCAAAGACTTGAATAAAGGGGCTGCCCTAATTTAATCTTCAGCACGGAATTTCTGCTGTGATTCAGCTTTTTTCCTGATTCTATAGATGACAAAGAAAATGAAGAAGTTGGAAAAGGATACTGCTACATGGAAATCCAGGTTTGAGAACTGTAACAGAGCATTACTGGACATGATTGAAGAGGTGAGCAGTCTTTCCTATCTCAAGATGCATTATTTTTCCCACAAAAAGCTTTAACTAGGAGATGAGATAACTTGAAAATCCCACAAGTCAGTGGAAAATTTCTTCTTGATTCTAAGGGTCTTTCTTTCAAGCTACCTTGATAATTGGAGGTCTTTAGAGAACGAGACAATCCCAGCTGGCAGGGTTCTTAGATTGTGCAGGCATCCACTACATCCATGAGAAACTGAATTATGTAACTCTGAATTTTAAGTGCTCTAAAAATGGGTGATCCTGAATGCTCTCTCATAGAAGCAAATTGGCATTAGTTCACATCATGCTACTTTCTATATAAGAGCATCCACCCAGGGAATTAATGTGTTCTAGCTAATGAACTTTAAAATCATGCCTTTCATTAACTTCCTGTGTAGTCAGACTCTAAGAGTCAAAAGCAAGTACTGTGTCTCACCATACTTTTAAATGTGCTGTCCCAGGGGCATTGCAAAGGAAGTTCATAAGCACATTGGAACTCATTCAAAGAAGATAAGAAGCTGCCTGCAGTTTCACCCCAAACATATGCTGAACTTGGACCAGATCTTTCTGGTTAGCTTTGTAGCTCTGTGCTATTGCTATTTCTATTTTTATGGATTTCTGTATCTCTTGTTTCCTCACGGGGTGTAGAAAGTGTTCCAATTCAGGATGCTCTCACAGAACCCAGAAGCAAGATAAACAAAAAAAAAAAAGCAGCTTGTTTTCCTCCAAATTCACACCCACACCAACAAAAAGTCCAAGCAGGTTTTTGGTTGCTTATCTGTATGGACATCCACTATGCTTTTCCATCTCTCCAGATCATCAGCAGGTATTCCTGCAAATATATTTGAGTGCAATTGCTCTGAATATGTATCCAGAATGTTAATACACTGTACTTACAGGGATGAATTTCCTCTTGAAGCTTTGGTCCAAAAGACCATAGTTGGTGAAAGCCAGCCTTCCAGCAGCATCCTCTGAGGGCTGCTTAGATCTCAAATCATTTCCTAATTGCCAGTTTCACTAATGAATTGCATGCACCCAAACTGAGCCTGTACCTTTACTTGATGTCTTTGACTACAGAAAGCCATGAGGTCCAAGGAATATGAGTGCTTTGTGCTGAAAATCCAGAGACTAGAGAACCTTTGCCGTGCTCTGCAGGAAGAGAGGAATGAATTGTACAAAAAAATAAAGCAAGCACAACTCCCAGAAGAGGTGAATGGAAATGGCATCTTAGAAGATGAAGATGAAGATGAAGATGATGATACTGAAACGACCCCTTCCTCCTCTGAGCAGGCGAGCATTGAGCTGCATGAGAGTGACAAGAGGATGCTGAAGCAGCTGGCTGAAGCTTTCAGGGTGTCCCACAAGGCAGAGGAGTCCCTTCCAAGCAACAGCAGCAATCCAGAGACCTGTGACACTCAAACACATAATGCCATCCTGGTGCCAGAACCCCCTGCTCCTCTCATTCCACATTCAGAGCCTGGGAATCACTGTGAGCAGCCCAGCACAAGCACAGCAGCACCCACTGAACACACACCAGCACCCACTGAAAGTATGACAGCGCCCACTGAGAACGTGTCAAAGCCCACCAAAAGCACACCCTTACTTCCAGACAGGGGGCCAACACCCACAGAAAGTGTGCCAATGCCTCCTGAGAGTGTCCTTGTACCCACTGGGAATATGCCAGTACCCACTGAAAGCATGCCAGCAACTCCCGAAAATGTGCCAACACCCACACAAAACACACCCCCTTCCCTTGGGAATATGCCAGTGCCCAATCAGTGTCCACCAAAAGCTGCAGAATGTGCAGATGACCCAGCAGATAGATCTGTCCAGGGTCAGTCTGCAGAGCAAATAGGGGACACAGACATGGAAGCAGTGGATTGAAGACACCGTGTGTCCAGGCTTGTCTTGCGCAAAGCAGAGCTCTGCATTGATTTCTAAATGGATACCTTCTTTTTTTTTTTTTTTTTTTTTTTTTTTTTTTTAAGAAACAAAAATTGGTTCCTAAAACATACTCATGTATTTGTATGCAAATGTAATGCACTTCTCTTTGCTACCACTATACAGTAATAACGGGTCTGCAAATTTTGCAGTCTCTCATCTGCTTGACGTATAATATTTTCTTAATGACATGAAAGTACAATGGAATCACAGGATCTTTTTTTCCCAGGCATAATGAGTCATCTCTTTCAGGAAAATAATTTTAGTGTTGCCACTTCCATGTTTCAAAAACAATTGCAATTCTCATGCATATATTTAAAGACTTATAATTAATTCTATCTATTTATTTTGACATTGCATAAGAGATGGCCTTCTTGGACACATAGTGATTTTAATAAATGAGGTGAAAGAAATCTGTAATTATAAAGTAAAATAGTGAAACCATAAACGTGGTCAGCCATATCCAAGGAATGGTGCAACAACCAGAGGTGAATTTCTGGGCAAGGACATGACCACTCAGCACTGTAGCCTGAACACCCACAAGCTTTTAGCCTTACCTTCCATTGGTCTTTTCTGCTCAGTGTTCTAGAATAGAATAGGTTCTAGAAGAGGTTTCATTTTCAACAGAACTACAGGGAAAGGGAAAAGATCTTTTCTACATTCACATAAAATAACTGAAAATGACAGCAATTCCCAAAATAGGGGTCACAACTCTCCTTCTACATCCAACAAAAGACTGCTACATTGTCACACTGTTTGGAATCACAAGGCTGACAATGGGGATCATGCCTGTTTCCAGCTCACAAATGAGGTTAGAAGTTCAGAAGTTGGTTGCAGATCCCAGTTTCCAGGCAAGGAACAGAAAGCAGAGTGGAAAGTACCAGGATGTATTCCAGAAGAATACAGAAGAATAATCCTGAGATCATGCTTCTGGATGGTGCTGTCCCTCCCAATTACAGCCACATGAACCACAGCCCCCTCCTGGCACTGCTGCATGTGCTAATGCTCCCAGAAGAATGATAAGACGCTCACCTGTCACCCTATTCTGGAAGCAGAGCACAAGTCAATAAGCCAGAAGCAAAGAGAAACCAGGAAAGCAGGAATCCCTCTCACAGACACCTCCAGGGGCTGGCTACATTCTCATCCCCTTTCTCGTCTAACCAGCTCTTCCCATCTGCCGGCCAACAGCTATTGCTTAATAATGTGAGCACCTTGTCAGAAGCTGGCTTATTCTGGTGCCAAGAACAGAGATGAAGGAAGGAAGGAGGCAAGAGAGGGTACCTACCCTGACAGCTCTACAGTCTCAAGCAAGGAGAGTAAGCAGGCTTTTCAAAAGAAGGTTAAACAGTCCTGTAGGAGCATTCCTTGTTTCTCATCTCTTTCCTCTGAATCCTATCCAGGCCTTTCAGAGTCTGAGCTGGATAGATTAAGAATTTGAAAAGGGCAATTTAATAAGATGTTTAGAGGTTGGAAAGAGAACCCCATGTTTATAGACAAATTCCAAGAAGGCCCTGAAGACAAAGCAACTCATTCAAGCCAAAGCTGAAACAGAGGTGAACCAAGAGGAGAGATGTCATCTTTGACACTCTGTGGGAAACAGTGGCCACAGAGTCCTTCCAGCATGCTACCCTCCAAAAATGGGGTTTGAATCTTTGTTTACTGCCAACACAGTCTGTATCCTGGTTAAATATGTCTGTGAACTGCTTGGTCCAGCCATTTCAGGAGCTAACCCATGGAGCCTACAGAGCATAAACTGCAAAAGTGTGTTTGGATATGGCCTGTAGCTATTAGGACTACAGTTTTCAGATGTAACTGCCTTATGTTAGATAACAAGACCTACAGGATTTATCCCATGTCTTCAATCAGTAAAAGTAGATAATCTGAGTCTTAGTTATCTTAAGCTCCTTTTATAAGCAGTGGAAAAGAAAAAGCATCTTTTGAGGAAGTTATCCCATGATAAGACTGGCATCCAAGTCAGAAGGAATTACTTTCTCACTGAAGATGATCTTTCTCATCGGATTCTAGAGCCAGCCTTAGACAACTAATTTAAATTTAATATGTCTATTGTTAGGTACATAAATTAGGCAACATGAATCCCATCAAATATTCAGATTCAAAGCCCTACGTGAATGGCCATCTCTGAAAACCAAGCCAGATATATGCCTGTGGAAACATTAATCTATAACAAATCTGTACCCTAAGACAAAAAGTTATACTCACCTGCTACACTTCTTTTTTTAATTTCCATTTACTTAAGTTGGTAGAAATATAGTTTCCATTACACATTTTGTTTGCTATTAGGGTTACTTTTAAAATTAGTGCAATTTATATTCTTGTTAATGTTTTGGGGGTTTTAATTCTTGACCGTGTTTGATTCTGTTGCCATTTTAGTAACCACCTGCATTAAACCAACTTCTTTTTCTTTAAATACGCCCTTCTTTTTCTTCAAATAGCCTACAGTTGTTGATGTTTTCTTACACATTCAAATATTCAATGCCATAATAATGGCCTTGCAACTTTAGGTTGGTTCCATTTTACATAATCATTATGGTCACATCTTTAATTATGTAATTGATGTCTCATACCTTCCAATTTCAGCAAGCAGGGAGACAAGGATCTTGCAGATAAAAACTTCCTACATAGTTACGATTTATTCTTACAGCATCATTCCTCATGAATAAATACACAGCCTTCTGGGAAAATTACTCCCACTCTATTCCACCTTCCTCATTTTTGCCCTTGAAATTCTAACACTGCACTCACATACTTGCAGCTCTTATTACTACGAGTTTCTCTGACATACCTGATGCTTCTCATCCTTAATACCACGTACCAACTGCATTTTATCCCAGCAGTTTCCTCCTCATTTTCAGTATGTATGCACACATACAACACTGAAAGCACAGGAGAGTGACATCCATAGTTTTTAGTTTCAGGATTTGGCTTCACATGTTTACAAGAGATGAGAATTGTAGGGAAAATTCTGGCTGATCCCAGGCTGCATAGAGTATTTAGAGTTGAACTATGGAGATGGTTTATGTGTAATCTTGTGGCCTGTAGAGCTGTGGAAAGCTGGACTACCCTCAGCAGAAGTGAAAAATCTGCAAAATTTAACCAAGCGCTTCTTCATCATCCACTGCATCAGACTGGAAGATTAAATCATCATCACCATCACAGATTTCTGTGTGCAAACCTACATTCTCTCATTCTTCTTCAACATTAATTGCTGGCCTCCCTTGCTGTTTTCTTCCACTGGTACCCAATATAAATTGGTACCCAATACTATGCATAGTATCCTTGTGAAAAGCCATTGGGATGGCAGTCTGCACAACAGCTCTGCTGCACCTCCCTCAGGTTCCTCTGCACTCAAGGCACAAAACCCCACATTTGTGTGGGTTTCAACACTCATTTGGAGGCTGTGAGGGACAGTGAGACCTGCCTCCCCAGTGTTCATTGTTATCATCATTATTCTACTAATCTGGCAGTCTCATCAGTCCTGGTGTTGTTGCCTCCTTTAGTCTTCCATTATCATCAGGCACAGATTTGGGGGTGAGGAGAGGTGGTGATGGTAGCTATTTCTTCCTCACTAAGAAGCAATAGCTTTTCAAAAATCAGCATCTGCTGAGATTCATTTGGTTTCTGGAATTTCTGTTTTCTCAGTTTAGGTGGTCCAGGTGCCCTATGACTGACACCAGAAAGCTTCAGCCTGCACACTGCCAGCTAAGTCAGGTTCTGAAAAACAAAGTTGCAAGCTGAACACACCTCCAGTGTTCAGCCAATCCTACACAGAAAAGAACTTTAAGTCCCAAGGGTCGAGTGCTGCTAGGCATCATGCTATCTCTTCCCATGTGTTTCCCACAGGTTTCCAAAGAAATAAAAATAAAATGCCATTTCTGGCAGAAGCATGAGTTACAGCTTGTCCCTCTGTGCCCCCGTTCAAGGCATCACTCCCACTCATGCTGCACCCACTGCCCGCACCAGTGTGCTGCTGCATGGCTGCATTTGAATTGGGTCACTCAAACAATTCAGGTTAAAAATACACCACCACAATCACCAAGAACAGCTAATTTTAACTCAGATCATTGCAGGGATCCCGTTGGGTTTTTGTTCTGACTGTATCTAGGGAAACATGACCTCAATTCTGGTCACCACAACTGCTAATTGAACTCCACCCATCCTTTGCTCATAAAGGACTCCACATATTTGGATGTCAACTCTGGAGTACAATGCTGTTCTCAGAGTAATGGTAGCCTTTCCATTGACTATTTTAACAGACATCTCCTGGACCAAATACAGAATTTGGAAAATTGTATTTTAAATTTCAGTTTGACTCCCAACACAAAAGACAGGGAAGACACAATATCCCACACACATCGATAATGACCAGCTGCAGCCTTTGGAACTGTGTGTTACATCTTCTGCACACAAAGAAAGCTCTCACACTTCCATACAGACACCCTGGGAACTCAGACAGGAGAATGGGTCAAGTGCCAGCAGCAGGGCGATCACTCAATCTTCAAGGATCACATCTCTGGTCCCAGTCACCGTGGTAATGCCTAATTGGCAAAATGACTCAGAAATATGCATGTACAATTTTTTTTTTTCTTTTCTTTTTTCCTTTTCTTTTCTCTTTTCTTTTCTTTTCTTTTCTTTTCTTTTCTTTTCTTTTCTTTTCTTTTCTTTTCTTTTCTTTTCTTTTCTTCTCTTTTCTTCTCTTTTCTTTTCCTTTTTTCTTGTCTTATCTTTTCTTGTCTTTTTTTTCTTTTTCTTTTTTCTTTTCTCTTTTCCTTTTTTCTTGTCTTTTCTTGTCTTTTTTTTTCTCTTTTCTTTTCTTTTTTCTTTTCTTTTCTTATTATAAAATGTTATTAAATCAAAGTTTGTAGACCACAGCATCCCAGAACAAGACTCTGCTTCTGTCACACTGGAGGTGGATGTAATGTCAAAAAAAATGAGGCATTTTTTTCACAGAAAGAAGAAAACCAGTGAAGTCTGTGTCATTTTTACTGGAAGCATTACTCTGAGATTGAACTTCTCCTTCTGTAAAAGATCACAATGACCTTGTGCATGCAGAATAGCAGCTGACAACCCACCCAGGACTTCCACATCTTTAGTTTATTATGTTTGCTGTTATCTATTTCTACTTCTCTGTAACACACATAACAATAAAGATTCTTAATGAAACACAGCTTAAGCCACAGTTACTAGTGAATTGACATATACCATACTGACATCCTACTTATGTATTAATGTAACATATCAAATGATGCAGGTGTTTTGTTGCAGGCCTGCAGAGCTGTAGTAAGACATTTTAGTGGTGTAAGCTTGGCAATACCACAGCTGCAGGAGCACTGCGGCTCTGCTACTCCAGAGAGGACCTGGGTTTTTTGCTGCACCCTGGAGAATCCCACAAATAGCAGTGGATAGCAGGGGGAGAGACAGAATGCAGATACCAGGTGGTGGTGGTGCACCTGGAACTCCTGGAAATTTTGTGTTATGGTCTCTGCTGTTGGGACCCTGTGTCTCACACTAATGAATGATCTTTCTGCCTCATATTGCTGCTTGTAAAATGTGGGTAGTGAATGTGGTTGTGAATTGAGTGCAAGTAACATTTATTGCTCAGTAAGACTAATTGCTTTCATCTAATTTGTCATTAAAAATTATAATCACGTAATATCTTACATTGGAAGGGAACTTTAGAGATCACCTTCCCCTCCTAAGGGAAGCAGGACCAATTTTGAAGCTACATCAGGTTGCTCAGGTCCTGGCAGTTTTGAGTATTTTCAAGGACAGAGACTGCATGTCTCTGGATACATGTTCCCATATTTGATTTTTCTTCACAGTGAATTTCTTTCTTTCTATCTAATCCTCCTTGGTGCAGCCCATGTCCTTGGCCTCTCTCCTTGCCATTATGCATCACTATCCTCTCTATAGCCTCCCATCATCAGTTTAAGATTCCATCTGAGCCTTTTCCAGGCTGGAAAAAAAACACCCCTTGAGATGACATGGGACATTCTCATTTCATAACAAGAGAACCCACGTACATGTTTAACTGCAGCAGTGCATTCCCTGTCTAGTTTGCACTGCTGCTCTCCTGGTAAAGCAGCCACCACTCCCAGTCATCCACCAGTCTTCCCAATACCTCACCATTAACTCCATCACACTGGAAACCCTCACACCTATTTTTCCAGCATGGCAGCTGACATGATAATTTTCTAACCTGACCTGGTGAAAATGCCTCAGGCAGTTTTAGATGCAAATGCTCAAGCAAACCAAATAATTTTGAATTGGCTTTGCTCAGGGCATGACTTTGTAGGCAGCTGTGCCAGATGAGCAGAGAAAAAACTGTTGGCCAACAGGTGGATTCATCCAGGTCCATTGGGAATGCAAAATCCTCATTCCTCTGGGGCTGCAGCTCCCACAGGATGTTTGGCACAGCAACAGCTGCTTGAGTACTAACTCCCATAGGCTTGGGTTCCTGTGCTTGACAGTTTTTCTCCCGAGGTTTTGCCAAACTTTCTGAGTCCTCAGCAGAGCAGTAATTGTTAACAATAACATTTACACAGGTGTGTGAACTTTCCACACGTACTGTTCCTGCTTGCCAAACAAAATGTTACAAGGATTAAGGAGAAAAATGCAGCAGCACAAGAACTTGGTTGAAGCACGCCCATGCGTGCTATGTTCAAACAGAGAAAGCAAAACAAGCAGAAGTATTTTCTAATCCTTAAAGGTTAAGAAGCTTAAGTCAATCTTGTAAAGACATTTTGTCTTGTTGCACCAGCCTGTTACTGAGGAGCCACACTAGAGCAGAATGGCATAGAACAGAACAGTTCAGTTGGAAGTGACCTACAAGGATCATCTTGTCCAACTGTCTGACCGCCTCAGGAATGACCAAAAATTTAAGCACTTTGTTAATGCCACTGTCCAAATGCCTCTTAGACATTGAGTCTTGTGCCACCAACCACCCCTCTAGGAAGCCTGTTCCAGTGTTTGACCACCCTCTTGCTAAAAAACAAAGCTTTCTAATGCTCAGTCTGAACCTCCTCTGTTGCATCTTTGAACAATTCCCATGTGTCCTACCACTGGATTCCAGTGAGAAGAGATCAGCACCTCCCTCTCCATGTCCCCTCCTCAGGCAGAGAGCAACAAGGTCAAAATTCAGCCCCTTTTTCTCCAAACTAGCCAAGCCCAAAGCCCTCAGCCTCTTCTCACAGGACATGCCTTCCAGCTCTCCCACCAGCTTTGTTGCCCTCTTCTGGATGCACTCCAGGACCTTCACATCCTCCTTACATCGTGGGCTCCAGAACAGCTCACAGTGCTCAAGATGAGGCTGGTGCTGCTGTGTCTGATGCACCCCAGGACACAGTTTGCCTCCTGGCTGTCTGGGCACACTCTGCTGGCCCACACTGAGCTGCTGCCCACAACACTGCCAGATCACTCTCAGCACAGCTGTTCCGCAGACTCTCCTCTCCCAGTTTATACTCGTACCTGTACTCTGTCCCAGGTGCAGAATCCAGCATTTGGACTTGTTGAATTTCATCCCATGAATCACTGCCCAGGACTCCAATCTATCCAGATCCCTCTGCAAGGTTTCTCCTCCCTCCAGAGTCATTAACACCTCCCAGCTGAGCACTGTCAGCAAACCTGCCAACGGGGCATTCAACTCCTGCATCCAGATCATTGTAAGTACATGAAACAGAAACATATCCTACAGGGCATCTCCCAGAGCTTCTCCAACCACCAAAGTCTGAACAATGTATGCGTGATAACACTTACCAAGTCTGTTGGATATGTATTTTTATTTTGAAAACTGCTGGAACAACTTAGCTAACAGTCATGGCTGATAAATTACATAACTGTTAAGACTTGTGAGGCATCAGCTTGGTCCCAAAAGACAGGGGCAAGGTTAAGTCAATATGATGAAGCTTTCAGATGGTCTGTGCCCTAGCGCTACTGACTCCAGCATTCAAAAAAGCCTGTCTGATATATCTTCCCCCATGCTGCTGCAGTGTGCACCTGCAGCAGTCAGAGGGAGCAACAGTACTGCAGAGGAAAGTCAGACTTATTCTGGGGTCCTCACTGCCATACTACAGGTTTCCAAAAGTGCAATACTGACCTTTCTGGGTCCTGTACAATTTCAAATTGACACGGTCAAACTAGCGTAAGTTCCCACATGCACGTTTTATCGTGCCTTGGGATCCACCAAAATAATCAGAAGAAAATGAGAGTTCACAGTCACACAGTATTTTTTCTGAAGATTATACACACCTAGCTTAAAACTTGGCTTACCCCCTCTGGCTTACCTCACAAAACTACATCTCCACTACTCGGCAGCTGAGCACAGAGGGAAGAGAGGATTCAGCAGCAATCTGAACTAGAAAGTCCAGCTGCTTTATGTGTAGGTGTGTGTGCAGAGGTGGCAGCTGAGCGGTCATGGGACAGCAGGGCAGCCTTGCTCTCAACCCAGGAGCAGAGCAGGGCTGGGGCCACCAGTGCTTCTCTCCTGCCAGCACATTTTCATCAGAGGCCAGGCGTGAAGCACGTCCAAATCTACACAAACAACAGAACTCCAGTAAGGCCATGACAACACTGCAGAGGAGAGTGCCAGCGTGCAGACACCACCCTCAGAAAACCTGACTGCAACCCACAAACTCCCCTTCCACAGTGCCCTTGAACTGGGCTGTGACCACTGCCATGAGCAGTAACTCCCACCAGCTCTAGTGACCTTAATGACAAGACAGAGACCAGAGGAAGCCCTTTGTATTTGACAATGGTTTCTCACCAGCTAAACTTTATATTGCAAATAAACGAAATGAGTCATCAAACAGCTTGAGTGAAGCTCTCTTAGTCTTCCCCAAAGTGCTAATTCCACCTCTCCCCCAGTCTGTTGAGTCAGAAGCCCTTCTCCCTCCAGCCCTGCTCTGCTGTACACAATCCAGAGAGGAACTGCAGTGTTAATTCTCCCATCACCTCTTCCATGCCTCCAGCCAAATGTCCTCACCTTACCGTTTGAGTCAGATTTCTGATTCTTTTCTTCCCGTGAAAGGGATTTAGTGGATAAACCCTCATTAATATTATAATTCTTATTAAGAATTCCTTGCTAATGAGAGATCTGCCAAACACATGACTAGACTAATTTGTACAGTTCTTGTTCTCAGCAATACCTGCACTCTGAAGTTCTGATGTCCATCCATTATCCAAAGCACTAGTACAAATCTTCTGGCATAAACAGGCACAACCCCATTTCCATAGACTTCAGGAGACAGGCAATTTCAGGCAACTACATTGCCAAAATGCTGTCTTGACTTCCTAGATCTGCTGCAAGCTGCTAATTTCTCACTTTTTCTAGCTACAGGCAGGTGCTGAAATCTACTTCTATTAGGATCTTCCCACAGGGCAGAAAGATGGGTGGGCAGTCCTACTCCACCTGCAGCAGAGCTGGGCTGCTCCCTCTCCATGAGCACTAAGCAGTCACACACACATGGTAGTGACAGTGTGCTCCCACCAATCTTCCAGTGCATGACTAACAAAACAAGGACCCTCTCCAGATATCCCTGCATGGTGCAGGGAACTCGAGCAGGCTCATGATGCTTTAGGTTCCCTGAGCAACAGGTCTCACATCATAGACACGCAGCAACAGCAGCAGCTAAGTGCTGCTGCTTTTTGCCTTGCTTTCCATGACAGCCTTTCAAATAAATAGTTCTCAGAAGAAGGTCACAAGCATTATCAGAGATGATGGAGGCAGGATGCAGAAGCAAAACAATTCAGCTCAGTCATATCCATGCTGGCCCTCTCCAAGGCTTCCAACTCTCCACACTGCATCTTGTACCTGCAGCACTAAGGTGCACAGAGCCAGGTCAGTGGGTCTGCAAGGAGCCTGGTCCATGATCCCCCCCAGAGCCAGCCCAGGGGGTCTGCAAGGAGCCAGGTCCATGATCCCCCAAGAGCCAGGCCAGTGGGTCTGCAAGGAGCCAGGTCCATGATCCCCCCAGCTATGAGCATCCTTCAACTCCAGCATGGGTGGGACAGCCGAGGTAAAAAGTGGAACAGGGACCCTTCCAGTCAGAGGAAGTTAAATTCAACAAGGTACAAGCATTGCCAATTTTTAAGTGAGGAACTGCTTACAAAATCAACAGGAAGAGTTGCTGTAAAACTTCTGACTGGAAATAGCCCTTACTCTGCACTTCTGACTCTAACCAACCTGGCTGCTACACTGCCCGAATCAGTGGATTACACTTTGTGTGTTATTGTGCTCCCAACCATTTGGTTTCCATGTTCCACCCAGCTGCATGCTGAGGTCTGCAGCCTGATCCCCTTTTGCCATCAACCCGGCAGCCAATCTAGCCATGACTGCACCAAATGGAGAAGCTGCCCAATGGCAAGGAAAGACTTCCACACAGTTCAATATATTCTTTGGCAGAAAACAGATTTAAAAGCAGGCTAAATTCAATTATTTGTATAACTGGAATAGCCTTGTTACAGGGCTTGTAACCAGAGCAATTACTTAAACAAAGCTTTGAAGAAAATATTCCCTCATTATTAAAATATTGATTCTAGATTCTGATTCAGTTTGTCAATCTTTCTCATTTCTGATCTCAGAGGTGCTGTCTGCCTGGCTCCAGCTCTTATAAAATAAGAAAAGGAAGAACTCAGCTCACAGACACCACGTATCTTCAGCTAGTACTTGTGTCTTGTGCCAATAGAATGTTACTTCCTAAATACACAAATACAAAAGGATCAGGTTGTCATGTGGGGATTGGGAGGTTTGCAAACATTATACAAGTAATCAGTGAGCCAGGATGTTTCTCAGAACAAGTCTCAGGCAATTAAACTGAGCCTACATTAATCACATTGCAAACACAAAGTATTACTTCAGTTGGAGCCAGACTCATTTAAAAGCTCAGGCACTGAAAAAAAAGAAAAGAAAATTAGGAGGAAAAGGCTGAAATATTTGGCAATTGGCAAATATACATTAAGTTCCCTTGATATTATGGCTGGATTATCTTCTATCTCCATAGACTCCATTCCACAGTTATGACATTCATATTAGTAAGAGTCATACAGGCATCAAACAAAGGCAGCATTGATTTATTATTCTGTAACTATATCTGGATAACCAAGGAGGATTTATTTTAAAAAGGTTCAGCCAGACCCTTTTACTTTTTTCAGTTGCCTATTAAATGAATATGTAGCCAGGAAAATGGGACACAGAAACCATAAGATGGATGTGATCTGCACACGTTTTTCTCACAAGAAAACAAGTACAGTGCATGTTTTACAAAAGGGAGTAGCTTCAGGGTTACATTATACAATGGAGCTGAATGCAAACTCTTGAATATAGAGCACCTCAGGGAGCTACATTAGGAAAGGTATCTACATTAGGAAAGTATTTTCTCCATGCGAGGAAGGAGAAAATTTCTTCTTGAAACATAACTTGAGAGTCCCTCCTGGATGTCACCAGAGTTTGCCTGGCTCTGCAAAGTAGCCCATATGAGTTTTGGATCAGGTGGTTTGTGGATTAAGGAGTTATACCAGCTGCTTTAGCTTCTCTCCACATCCCACTGACATTGGTTGGACATTACTGAATGAAAAGCAAACGTGAAGGAAGCTCAGTGACTAACGTATTTAAGGCCAAAAAATATTAATGTACCAAGTCAATGACAAAATACTGCAGCAGCAGCTGTTTTGGAAAGCAGGCTTTGTTTCATACAGTCGGGTTCAGAATGAACAGAAATTGTTTCACAGAATACCGTCAGAATAGAAATCAAATACAAATGTATCTGTGTGAAACCTGGGCATGTATTTTTAGGTGCACACACCCACACACATATGCAGCCTGAATAGTTCATTCCCCTCCTCTGACACAATCAGGGATGCCTTCAAGAGAAAAATAAGCCCAGGCATGCTCCTAACCCAATCGGCCTGTGCCACCCTATTTTAACTACATACTGTATCATGTAATAGCTTGAAAAGTTTTTTATTTCTGTGACTTTTCCCTTCCTCTACATTCTCACAATGCTCCTCAGTTTCTTTTAGCAACAAAGTAACACAGCAGATCAAATCTGAAATTCTGCAGTTTAGTACTCAGTACTAAAGACTGCAGTAATTATGCTAGGGGAAGAGTATCTCCAAAATATTAGCTCTCATTTAGTTTTCCCACATTGGCTTTAGGCTTGAACCACGACCTCAGATCCTTTCAGCAAAATATCAATATGATTCCATATTGAATCATATTCAGTCACTTGCCATTAGCTGATGGCAGCTTATTTACATTCCCATCCATGAGCAGATACTCATATTTTAAGCAGCAGTTATCCAGAAGGCTTTTCACAATTAACATACAGGTTGTCAGTTTCAAGGTTATTCAAACAGCCACAGTATCTGCTTCCAAAATTAAACCTGCACAGCTACAGTGGGCTCTTTTAAGAGAGTTTCCAGATCTCCAAATCCCACCTCATGCCTCCTGAACTGTGACACTCTCCTCCCGGCAGTACTGGCTTTACCTTTTGTATGTCCAGATGGCCTTGATCACTCACATCCTTCCTGAACTTCTCTGTGGTAATACATAAAGGCTGAAGAATCATGCTATAAACGTATGGAGGAAGGCTTGCTAGAATGGATGATTTCATTATCAGTTAGACTGCTGAAAAACCTCAGAGAGGAAGCAAAGATTTGCAGCCGCGTTTGAGAGATGAAGTGCTCTGTCATAATGTGGGAAACCCTTTTGCCCTAAGTGCTACCCTGCTGTGTTCTTCCCTCCAGAAGCACTTCTGATTTTCACAGGCACCAGAGGGTACAATTCCACTAGCAGACTCCACCAGAAGTGAAGGATTCAGCACTCTGTCCTCCACCCAGCCCCACAGGCAGCAGCTGGCACAGCAGACTGACATTCCTAAAACTGCTCCTGCAGGACTGACTGCACTACCAAAGGAGCATTTCTGACATCAACAAAGTGAGCAGGACTTCTGTTTGGCAAGGTGACACAACACACACACCCCACCACTACCCCTGTAGTACTACAGTCTTCAAAATGACAACAACAAAGTTTCATTTTAACTGACACCAAAAACCTGGATTTACTGTGCCCTTTAAGCTTAAGGCAACTGGAGTAATTCTATAAAAGAGCAGGTGTAAGAAGCTACTCCAGAGAATGGGAAAAGAAGAACCCACACCATTAGCTGTCTGGTATTTATTACTTTTTAATACAGAGAACTCACAACAAAATATTCTCTAACAACACACATAAATGATGTCATAACCAATTATTTTAATTTCATCAACATTCATTTGCTATGTACATATTCTTCCATCTGCAAAAGTGCAATCCAAGAATGTCTCAACAAGAAACCTTTATGGACAAGTATATTTTTGAGGGGTTTTCTCACTGGTGGCCTTACAACATGTTTGTCCTTGGTTACTTGGTACAGCAAAATGAGGAATATATGGGAGAGGGAGAAAAAACGGAAAAAAGAAAAATGTTGGGCTAGATGCCTCCCTTGTAGGAATATTCCTTATTTTTCCAATTAAACTCATTATGAATACAATGCTCATTACTGGAGATGCTAATGTAAATAGACTATAGGATAGTCTATGGTCTGGCTATAAAACACTGTAGTTTTAATGACTCTGCAGCATTAGACATAACAACAATTTCAGGCTGTTCACGTTGGTAGATGTCAAATTACACATCAGCATGTAAAAATGTCCATTTTGTTAGTTATGGTTATCAAAATTTATTTGTAGGCATCTTACTGATGGATGAAATCAGTTTTACACATCCAAAATATGAAGTCTACCTAAACGCAAGCCTCTCCTATGCAAAAGGAGAGTTAATCACTGGAAAGAAAAGCATTTGCACATGCAACTCCTATTGCTATCACAAGGAGTATCGTGCACTTAAGAGTAGAATGAACCTCCAAATTCAGAGGACTGCATTCTCATTTACAAAACATATTTCAGGCAAACTTAATCTGACCATGGGCCAGCTTAAAAAGAACACACAGCATCAGAAAAAAAAATGAAAGGTAATGAAGAATAAACTAGCCAAATAAGCAAAGCAAGCAGCTCCCCAGCGAGGGAGGTAATTTCCCTTATGATGCATTTGTAAGCTCATGACTACTTCCAGTGCTTCTCAAGACAGAAAGCAGAGCAACTGGGGTCCAGTTTAACCTCCAAAGTAGCCATTAGGTCCCAAAGAAGTTGCATTTGCACTTCTACTTTTGCAAAGCTCAGGAAACTCGCATGGCCAAAGGTGAGGGCTGACTGCTGGACTGCAATCTGCATGTTACAGAAAATTGAGTACTTTGCAGTAACCCAAGAGCAGCTTTCAGTACCAACAAGAAGCAGTGAAAGCCTCTACAAATTAGGGGTAATTTACTTTGGAGTGGAAGTACAGAAGAATCTTTCTGTAGCTCAGCTGGTTTTGACTGAGGATAATTTTTACAGTGCTATGTGTGCTGCTAGCCTCCAGTTGAGAGATGTATTTTACAAGAAAATAGGCATTTCCTCAAGCAGTAGGTAAGACTCACTTAACAGCAGAATTAAAAGGAAAAGCTGGCAAAGAACTAAACTGTTTTCTTAGAGAGATTTGTATGTAATTCCTGGTCAGTGTTAAGACTTTAAATGTGCTTTTCCTTTCCCATTTTCTCAGTCTGCTCCACTCCTGGTTTTGACTTGAATGTATTATACAATCTCTCATACACTTGTTTTTAAAGCTGACCATATTTCCTTTATTCCATGTCTACTCATTTTTGATTGTCACACATACAGGTGTAGAGAGGCACCCAAGAACTTAAAGGGCAAAATTATAAATTAAGCTACGCTAAGGGTAGCAAAAAACAAGTATCTAGGACAACTCGAGATCCCACTTCTCCTCTACCATATGCATTGTACTGTGACACCTCCTCTCACCACTGCACAAAAAAGTGAGCACACAATGCCATGTATCCTATGTGTACTGACACCCCAGGTTCATGACGTGTGACTGGCACTCAAGACTGAACCTGCAGTAAGAGATGTATGCTTTAATTGCTCTCTTTAATTGTTTAATTGCAGGACTTTTCTCTCTGCTGTGTGACTTCAGGCCGCTGCAACAGCTGCTGTTTTCTGTCTGGTCTGGCTCTCAGGGTACTGCCAGACAACACAACTCCAACCCTGTCAGCCACTCTAACTCCAGCAGGCTGCTAACACACCACCAGAGCTGAAGGGCTCATCCTTCTGGAGGAGTTAATCCACACTACAATTTGATTGCTCTTCACAAGGGAAGTCTACATTGCACAGCTAATTAGGTTTTATCTGCTAGAAACCTTCTTCCTGTCCAGGTATGCCCAGGTCCTGCTCCTAAGGACAGGAGGTGCAGTGCTGGTCCCACAGCAGCTGGGCTTGGTGTGGTAGCCATGAAAGGACAGCATTACAAGTCTCTCAAAGTCTTTCCCATAATTCTCCCAGAAGAAGAAACAGGTTTTCCCAAAACTGTTGCAAATGGGACAACTGCACAAAACCCCAAGAATGTGCTCCAGACCCAAAACCAAGCCCAGGAACTCTCACAGGGGAGGAGCACCAGTGAAGGTGACCACAGCCTGCCAACACAGCTGTTCAGACCAGCACTGCCCCACCTGAGCTGGGTGGCACCCAGGGACACAGCCACTCAAACTGTGCCAGCATAAACACCCTGTGCAGCTTGGGCACTACTTGGAGGGTAGCTAATGCTAAAAGGAGCTAATTCTGCAGTGAAGACAGCCAGGAAATAAAACTCTGAACTCGGCATTTTTACACTAAGAAACATGGATATTCAGCTTGAGTTTTATGTGCACAATAATATCTTAATTCAGCAGAAAGTGTAATTCTCAGTGCAACATAGGAAAAAAACTATTTTGGCTTATGACTTTTTTGTTTTCTTTCCCAGGGTGGCAGACTATCAGGGCCATTTTCAAGACTGTGGTTTCAACAGATACACTCTAAAAAGACTCTAATTTGGGAAAACAAAATAATTCAGAAGAAAGAAAAAATAATCCCACCATGTAAACAGAAACAAAACCCACACTGCTCCAGTGGACAAATACTTCATAAATACACAATTGAGAAAAGCAAAAAAATCAAACGTCCCTTAAATCTCAACTGATTTGAGAAACCAAGCAAAAGATTAATGACCTATTTAAAAAAAATTTATTTAAGGAAGGGAGAAATGGGAGTCAAGAAACAACAATTGCAGAGTCTACAGGCCCAAGCTCTCTGATACAAATTCACTGCTTAATGCAGTCTATTATGTACAGCACAGAGGCATGTAGAAAGTAAATATGCTAAGTTTGTTTTCTTAACACATCTTGTTTTTAGGTCCTAGACTGAACACAATTTTGAAAGACGGAGGTGCAGCAATTAATTGTTTTAAAAAGTGATGCATGTTTTGTACTTAGTACCTCTCAGCTCATACAGGTCTGAGGGCCCAGATCCCACTTCATGGCTCTCCTTCCACACCAGCCACACAAGCCTGCAGGCAGCAAAAGCCTCAGTCCCAGCAGGCACATACAATAGCATCCCCATTCAGCTCAGCCAGTTCCTTTCCTAAAATGTCTGTGAAGAAACACCTTTAAGTAAAGCATTTCAAGATCTCCAGCTTGTTTTGGTATGAGCAGATGACCAGCTGGGCACATGACAGCCCTGTTGGAAGCAGCACTACTGCCTGCACTGTAACTCAGTGAGGGCAATGCACATCAAACACTCATGGCAGGAAGACGTGATGCCAAAATAATTCATTCAAGATTGCATTTTCTGGCATACATTTACATTCACTTGTCATGATACCTTAGTTTACCCTGGTTGTGGGAAATCTGAAAGAAAGCCTGCTGAGGGGACTGGCAACACAGGGCCAGTTCCTGAACCCCTGGGAACCAAAGCAAAAGGCTGAATGAATTTAACAGTATCAGAACCATTTCTTTCCAGGATTCCCTGGATTTCCCACTTCCACCAAGCTGGAGGAACAACCCTATGCAATTACCCATTTTCCAACTGGACATATTTCTCTGTCCTTTATGTCTCCCCACACCCTTCCTATAAACTGTATTACAACTATACAAAAAATAAACCCAAATCATTTTTAGCTGAACTTTACCCCATACATGGGATATATTGAAAGGCCATTAAATTGGCTTGCCTCCAACCTTCACAGAGATCTTGTCAGGAGGATTCTGGTTTTAATAACATGTATATATACATATTAATATGTACACTGACAAAGAAGCTGCTCTTTCAGTTAGAAAAGAAATTAGATTTCATCACAGAATGAATCCTATAAAAAGATATGTAATAAAGTTGAAATACCCATAAAATAGCTATTACTAAAGCAAAGCTTTCGTCAATAAGCCTCCAAAACTTTAAATGAAGAAAATGGCTTCACGAAGTGGTAGTCTAGATTTCCACAGTGAGGACACTGCTGGACGTTGCTGTATTCAGAGAAATACTGCATGCCAATCCGCACGTCTATGACTGGCTTCCCACAGTGCTTACAGTTCAGTCGAGCCTGGAAAAAACAAACAAAAAACAAAAAAAAACCTTTTTGAAATAACCACACTCCCCTCAGCTTCTCATCTCTGGAAAAGTAGGTGCCAGAGGCAATCCCTGTTCTCCCCAGCAGGAGAAGGGGTCAGTCAGGAAACTTGGGATGTGCTGGTAAGGACATTCCTCACCTGGACTGGGAACTCACAGGCATACCCCATGTCTTTCAGATTAAAGGCCACCAGCAAATTCTGGGGAGTGGGTCACCTCCCACTCTGTCTGATAGAAGGTAGACAATATCAAGGTTTGTTTTGTGCTGCTTAGTCTCTTAGTCAATTCCTCATCTCCCAGCACAATAAATCATTAATGAAGCATCGAAGCAAAGAGAGAAATTTCATATTTGTGACATGCAATTCAACTGTTTAGGCTGACGTTCGAACATCGTCGGTCTGTGGAATATATCAGGATTTTAATCTTTTGGCTTAACAAATGTATAACTTGATCTACTTTATCAGCACAACATGGTATTGTGTCAGTTTAAGTGTCTGTTTAAACATTTATAGTACATATCAGGTTATACAAACCAAACATCACTTCAACACACAAACTATTCTACAAAATCCAACTGAGAAAGAAGCAAAATTAACTGGGTGGATATGAGAAATAATTCAAGGTCGTAGGTGAGGACAGACAGAGCTATTAATATTCAGCTGTTACAAAAAAATTGAGACTTCAGAAGAAATCTAGCTGAGAAACACAGCCCATCTGATACAAAGAAAGCAACAGGCAGCATGAAAGCTCAGCAAGCCCTCTGGAATACCCAAAAGAAGCAGAAAGGATTTGAAGAAGTTAAAGAGTAAAGGTGGCAAATGAGGCATAGTTTAACCTCACAGCCCAGTACACTAATGAAAGCTTCAGCTCTCCACTGAAAAGAACAAAAAGCATTGTCTAGGCCATCTTGATTTAAGGGATTTTCCTGGATGAAGAGAGGAGGAAATTATTAAAGTACTATCCCTGTTGAGATTAGACTCAAAAAGAAACAAATCCAACACCTTCACTGCTACCTGCTCTGCTTGAAAAGCAGAAATTTTAAGAAATACAATCTACTAGGTTATGAATTTTTATGGAATTCTTAACCGAAGTGTTTTCTCCTTTACTGTCCAGCACATCAGCCAAGAATTAGCAATTTGAAAATGGCTGCAGTTCATTATTCTACATGCAAATTTGTGATGCAGAATTAAATATTTTGAAGTAAGGCATTAAATTATTCAAAATAAATCCAGAAAGGCAATTTGGAATTATAGTATATACCATATTTAAATGTCATTCTTCTGCATGCATAGAATCATCTCCAACAATCATGGTGAAACAATAATGCTTATTATCTGGCAATCACAAGTCATTGCAGCTAATGCTTTTACAGTCAGTTCTTATACCATGTAGTGTCACACTGTCCATTAATCATGTAATTAAGGCTCTTGTATAATGAGCTCTTAAATCTTTTCTTGTATATTCAATAGAAGCTACTCATATTTAAAGCTGCTGACTTTTACAAAGGTAGCAAGTCAGTATCAGTGCTTTCTTTACCTTTAAAAGTTCCTATTTAAAAAAAAAAAAGTTACAGCCTCAAGAGACACTCAATTTGGAGGTAATATATGAGTCCGTAGTTATAATTGCTACCAATGTCACCTTAACCAGCAGCAGCAATATCACTTGTCTTTTGAGCAACACATTTTGGTAAATACATTTAATTTAAAATAAACTCTCATTTTGCATATTGACAAAATGGAATTTCAGATGGCTTTAAAGTACGCACACTACCATGAAGAGACCCCAGTTTGAATGCCTGCATCTCTGCAAGGCTCCTGTCCTGACCTACTACCACCACCTGTGTGTCTGAGCATCTGGAGAGGAGCACTGAGTCATTCCCAGACAGATGGTTTCTTCACAGCTGCCTACCCCTACCTGCACAGCACAAATGCTCTGTCCATCACATGGACAATTATTCTCTGGCATGCAAACAACCTGCTGTCTCAGGCACAAGTCTACTCTGGAGTAGCCCCAGGCCTTGGATCTTCCTCTCTTAGGTGAGTGTTTAATGAACACAAAGTTGCTTCAGGCTCTGGAGGGTGAGTACCATCACCAGGGTCAGCAACAGCAAAGTTTAAGGAGAGCCTAGTCATCTCATCTTTGGACTTTTCTGTTCCCTTGGTGCCTTTTTGCTACAATTGTGATAAAATACAGCTTATGAACAAAAAACCCTGGAAACATGAAACATTTGCTCAAAATGTGGAACTACACCTGACACTAGTGATGCTAGTGATGAAGCACCAGATTTAATGAGCAATGCATTTAAAGGGAGCTTTATTCAAAAACGTTAACTGTATTAACCACTGACCCTTAACGAAAAGACTTTAGCCTAGCTAAAGTCCTCTTAAGGATTGTACCTCTTAAGACAAAGGGACGGAGACCCATCAGTCCTCTTGTACTGCACTCATAGGTACAGGCTGGAAAAGAAGGATAGAAGGAGGAAAGGGAGAAGAGCTACACAGCCTTGACTTTATCTAACCAGTTGGAATTTCACCTTGTGTGGAGTCTTACTTATGTTTGGTACTAACCTGACAACAGGGAGATGCTGCCAGAATATCATAGGTATACATGGTTCCCAGCTGATGCCAGCTTCCATCCCATCGGGACTTGCACTTAATGCAGATAATTTTGTGAACCCCTTCTAAGCAGTCTACACAAACAGCATAGAGGTGCATAAGCCTTCCTGTGGACAGAAAAGACACATCTTAAGGAGACAAAAAGAGAAGATTAAAACAGACACTTTCTGCAATGTAGTATCTGACCTTTAGTAATACAAATCACATTTTTTTTTTCTTTATGAAGAGTGAATGACAAAGTAAAAAGTACCTCTCTACAGGAAATACATAGGGCTTGACTGAAGCTATGCAGAACTCAGGAATTAGTCATCACCCTGCCCACTCTCCCTTACATCATTTGCTGGTAGGTCTTAGCAAAATATTTTATAAAAGGAATTGCTAAACCTCCAAGAAGAGATGCCAGGTTAAGCTGTAAGATCAGCTGCTGTGTTTCCAAAACCAGAATACTGCCCTAGCATCATCCCCACCTGACACAAGAAGTGGAGAAGTGCTGAAGCTTATTTAGCAAACTTGGTACAGATTCATTTAACAACTCGCCAGTATCTTCCAGCAAAGTGGGAATCAAAGACCTAATAGTCCCCACAGAAAAAAAGCAACAGTCAGAAGAGCAAATTTTTTTCATGCACTTTCTTCTGACTGCTCATTGACAAGAAGTATATTTACATGTGTATTGCACATACAAAGATTTTAATATGCCATTCAGAGGTATGAATATATTGAGCTCTATCATGACCTTCAGCTCTGCATGCACAATAACTTTCCTGAGTTAACCTGAGTTATACTTATTTCCATAAAAAACAAGTGGCTCAGACTTGGAAATCAAGTATTTTCACTACAGACATGTGATTAAACTAACCAATGCAAAATCTGAGACTGACTTTCACAGAAAACCAAAATTCCTACATAAAGATCTGGAACCTAGATTATGCCTGACTAGTAGTGACTAAATTGCTTTGCAATTTAATAGCTGGCTATTAGAGGTGGCTTGACACCAAGTACTAATCCTGTAACATACCAGATTTTGCACTGCTATGTGAGACAGAGCTAAGCAGTAGTGAAGTTACAGATCAGCAACAAAACAGGACTGTGTTTAACATGTGTTCACCTTGGATTGCAATTTGTGCCCTTCTGCATCAAAGCACTGAACACATCACAAAGTGTAATTCAACAGACACACATCTTGTCACTCTTCTACAAAAATGGGAATGAAATATTAACAATTTATGATTAGTCTATATCAGACACTTCCGAAATTAACAGTCTGTGTTTTCACTTGTTTTGGTTTTTAAGCCAAATATTTCAGAAAAAGAAGAAAAAGTAGACTCTTCTTAAAATATACATACAAAATACACTTACTAGTGTGAGCTGGCAAAAACTGAGTTATTCTACACTGGCATGTTCAGCTCTAGAAAACATGATGGGATGAAATTAAAGTGTATATAATATACATATAATATATATAATTAGCTCTATTCATTATGATACAAGAAATTCTCTTCCTAAAGTGAACACTTGAGATAGGTGATGTTCAAACAACTCCAGGCACAGAAGTTGTGTTGAGCAGGAAGATAAATAACTTTCCCCATCTGAAGTTCTGCACTGTTTGTGCACTTTAAAATACTACATTCCCCCACCACTTAATTTCCAGGATACTTTTTGTACAGGAATTGAGGCACCTAGTATCTTAAACATGCCTGAGGTAAATTATTTCCTGTACTGAAAAGAAAACACCCTGGAACAGCACCTTACAGCTTAATTTCATTTCAAAGAGTACTTCTGGTAATAAACCATTTTACCCAGGACAAGGAAGCAAAAATTTCAACAATTAATTATTCACAGCAACTTGTCTGAACAAGTTTTTCAGATATATCATCCAACAGTTAAGAAATAATTAAGTTAAAAAAAAGTAATTTCACAGTTTCATTCTTAGTGGCAAATGTTAAAAATGTTAAAACTATGATGAGTTTCACTATTACTAAATCAGCTTTTTGTACTGATAAAATCACAAGCACATTGTGTAACTCCCCACCAAAGCAAATAAGCATAGTTATCTCACTATATGTATGTATATTTTGTTTATCCTGGAACTCTTCTGGCTTGTACATTTGCCTATTGCTTTTTCTCCTTAAAGTACATTAGGCAAGACAGAACAATAATGTTAGCATGAATACAGTTTAGTGACTTAGTGCACAGTGATTTAAGGAAAGGAAAAAAATAAAATTCAAAGTTTACTGAGCAACGGTATGTTACATAACACATTATAACCATGCATGGGATACAATGTACTTTACTGAAAGGTGAGAATCTTTAATGTTAAAATACCTCTGGTTAATCCCCTACCCACACATTTTTCAACACACAATTCTATGCTTTTTTACCACCAGACCAGGAACACTTTCCCTGACTTATTTTAGCCATGCTGGCTGCCAGCAGGCTGCAGGACAGGCATGTTTAGCCATGCACCACCCTGATCACTTAAGTTTGGGCCACAGCCTTCAGGAAGAGCTAAAGCTCATGCTGGCCCACATTCATCCATCTCTCTGACAGGAAAAAAGAACCACATGCTATGGTCTCAACTCATCTGAGAGCTAGGACATAATCAAGACATAGCTCAAGCACATGCACATTTGGAAATAAGTCTAAAACCTTCACTGGTGCTTGAACACATCATATTAAAAGCTTACTCTTAACAGATCCAACCTCTCCGGGCCTGTGGTAACACAGGCCAGACTACAGCCTTTTCAATGTTTAAGAAATAATACTTCACTATAAAACAAAACTGATACTCTCTAGTCTGAAAGCAGATGAGAGGTTCAGAGGTACCTCATTCTCATCAGTGGGTGGTACAAATACAACTTTCACCCAGGCTGCAGCAGGCTTAAATTGAAAAGGTTGTTTAAAAGGTTGATGTGCATCTTGGAGTAAAGTTCCCAAGAGATAAATGAGCATGCATATGCTCCAGAACAGACTGGCTGGAAAACCTTCCCATGGTCTACCTAGAAATCGGATCAGAACTTGCTTAGTTGTAAGCCCAAGCACAAGGCATGGATCTTTCTATAGGGCATCTTTTTGTAACTCTTTCTAAATGTTTCAATCTGATCCACGTGAGTATTTCGGACATTACTTCAAGCTTTACAAAACTGCTTAAAAACGCAGAATCAGGATGAAAATCTCTAATGGCAGGGACAGGGCACAGAAGGCAGTTCCATCATTTAATGAAACCTAGCATGACTGACAGACAACCTGTACCTTGAAGGTGACAGGGAACATCATATTCAATCTCATCATGTCTCGATGGGCTAAGGAACAGGGTCCCGTCCACCAGCGGAAACTGTTCAAACACTGGCAGCGCCCTGTGGCACAGAGCACAGTTTACAACGTTCCTGTGGCTGGCACTGAGAGCGGCAAGGATGAACTTCCGCAGGTCCTCCCCTTGGCCCACCTGGGCGTCGTCTTCCATCCGCACGTGGAAAGTATTCAACTTATGCCTGGGGATGTGGGTGAGCAGCTCAGACAGATCGAGCCTTCTCAGGAACTGCACGGGGGTATCGAAGTGTCCTGATCTGTGTGCCTGCAAGCCAGCTGTCCCGTAATCAAAGTGTGCATTCCTGAACATGCCCCCACCGGCCATGCTCTTCTTGTGGGGCTCCAGGTGGATGGCGTTCTTCAGGAACTCTCCCAAGTACCGCGAGGAACGAGGGCCACTGAAATGCGTGGGGGCCAGGATAGAGTAGCCGGTGGGCGGAGACTGGCCAGGAGAGACACAAGGGGAGCGAACGGCATAGCTGCCACCCATGACACCCTTCTCCTGGGAGTTCTGCCTGTCCATGGAGTGCCTTCGCTGCAGGTCATTACTCAAGCCCTTCTGCGGCTTGTTGGCCGGCCTGCCTTTTTTGGCCTCCTCTGCTGACTCTGTCACAGACCTGCCTGTACTCTTCTCCAACACGGATTTCTTCTTCTTGTCATCCTGCATCCGCTTCACCTGGTACCAGTCCGTGTCCTTCTTTAAATGACCCTGCCCACACCGACAGGAGCAAAACCGGAAAGCCAGGTCGTATCCCTTCTTGGTCCACATGTTTTGGCGACACTGCTTCTCGTTCCAGCTCCTGGCTCTGCCAATGCAATTGAACTGGACGAGGATGCTGCTCTCCCACTCGTAGAAGCACTGAAGGTGCATCCAAGTGCTGTAGGGACAATGCTCGTTGTTGCATATAACCTTCTGGTAGTCATCCTTCTCCAGGTCCACCGGCCTTCCAAAGCTACAGATCAGCGGAGTAGCACAAGGGGCTTCTGTGGAAGGTAAAACAGATACATTAATAACTTAATGGCCCATTTATTTCACTGCTTTCTTTAAACACTGTGACAAACACATGCAAGCTCTTACTAACAACCTGTATTACTAAAGGGCCACAAGCACTAGCTCTGGGTCAGTGCAAAAAGCAGTATTTGCCAAAAAGAGATAAGCATGTGAAAGGAGATGAGAAAACGCACGAATAAAGAAACAAAACGACACCACAGTCTGTTTAATACTCAAAACCAAAGCACCTCAGAAGCATTAGCTCTCCTCAAGCATTTGTGGATACCACTGCAAAGCCTTAAGAAGCAAGGAGAAAGCATTGTGAATGTTTCTGGAGGGCTCTGAAGCCTGAGAGGCAACATAGGGAGAACCAAAGACATTTTCCAGCTCCTCACCAAAGTACCACAGACCATGACTCTCATTGCTGGCTGTTCTGCTGCAGCTGGGAAGCTCAAAAGGGACTGGAAATTTTCTACTGGAGTTCCTACAAAAATTTTTTAGATGCTGTAGCAGGTTGACCCCCACCACAGATGCTTACTCACGTATTACAAATATTTATTCTCTGTATTTCTGTCTTCCTAATTCTTCCACCTCATCCGAAAGTACTGATCCAACAGTGCTGTCAGAGGCCTTGCAACCTCTGTATGGCTGCTTTCAAATATTAGCAACCTTCTCCAGGGTCTTCCATGGTCAAGTGCTGCCTCACCCTATCTAAACCACAGCAGCCAGCTTCCTCAAGTTCCCTTGGAAGTCTCAGCCAGAGTCCCAGGACTTATGGCAGAGGTTCACAGAGCCTTGAGGAGAGAGACTGCCATGACTGGCTTTTTTTCCCTTAGGACTTTAAATTTCTATCAGATGAGCAGGTAGGAAAAAAACCCTCTGTTGCATTGTTTTTAATCCCATTCTTATCACTGCTTGCACAAATAACACAACATAATTTGCAGCAGAATGAGAGGTTTTGTGCTTCTAGATGTACTTTGACTGTCAGTAAGAGACATAGTATCCATCATCACCTGTCCTACAGCAGTAATACACAAATCAGATGCTCTACAACAACAGTTGTCCTTGCCATGCTTAGTGGTCCCTTTCCCAGCAAGTTTTTGGAAAAGGCTATAAATAATAAAAATGTTCAAGGCTACCTTCAGTAAATTCAAGATTATTGTAGTTCTTAAAATTTACACCAGAGAAAGAGGCACAAATAGCACAGAAAAGCTTTCATGAGCCATTTCCTGGAAGATGCCACATCCTTCACTTAACTCTCTCCCTTTCTTTCTAATGCCAGAAGTGGCACACCTGCAAGAAGAGTTCTTCTGCAATACCTTTCCTTCAGGGAGTGGTCTATAAATTGCAAGCAAAACACATTCTCTTCTTTCCTTTAAAGAAGAAAAAGCCTATTTCATTTCAAAATATGGAATTTTCAGTCATTAAGAACAAATTACCAAACTGGAGAGAACAGAGACAAGAGGCTTTCTTCTAGAGACTCTTTGGAAGTTCCTTCTATACATGTGACAAATATTTTGTTATTGGTTGTCTCGTGTCTTTGAAAAGCCCTCTTAAGAACGTGTAAGTTTAGAGATGTCTTTGAGAAGCAACCATTTTACTGGCTACCAGCAACTAATCTTTTTTTCACTCTTTTACTGTGTGTTATTAGGTATAATGTTGCTATTATTTACTATAATGTTGCTGGTCAAGAGCAGGAGTGATAACTTACCTGCACTGAAACAAAATCTGTCATTTTGCCAGTTCAGAGAGTTTTCCCACCCATTCTCCCAGACTTCAATTCAAGTCACACGACCACAGCAAGCATCTCTGCAAAGCTTTTCTTTGTTGTCAGTCTTTCTTTCACCATATTTAAGGTGTGAAAGTATAGTTCACAATTACAGCACCTTTATGCAACTGACCTCAGAGAAGGCAGTTAAACTGAACCCATGAAAGGCAAATTATCAGAAGTCATATGTGACTGGATGCACCAATATGAACAATTCTCACTTATGCATTTCCTTTATTCATCAATTTTTGTATATATTCCTTTCCATCATTGCAAGAAGGCAGCAAAAAAAAGAACATGGCAAAAATCCACTTATGCTCTCCCTGTGTTTCGGAGAGTAAAATGTTCTAGCAGTTGCAGGTATAATTATAGCTGACAGCTGAGAAAGTACTACACAGACAAGTCTAGAATTGAATATAGACACTATACTTGATCATCCACAGTTAACTGACTAAAAAGGGAGTTTCCTTGATTAGCCTTTGAACACATTTTTGAGTTTGTATGCAAAAATACATGATCGCTAGCCCCCTGAGAAGTTTACAGACTCTTCTGTAAACGAAATTAATAAAGTAAGTGATTGAAATACAAAAACCATCACCACAGCCCATGTATTCCACAGAATATGCCTGCAATTACTTAATTATGATCATGTAGTCGGATGCTAAAATAAAGGCAACTTTAAACAGCCTTTTTCCCTTTTCCTAGTCAATCAGTGGAAGTACTGTGGAATGAGATCATCTTCAGTTTCTCCTTAAGAGCTTACAGATGCCAGATAACCTGAGGAACTTCCCACACAGTGGAACTACGGGCAAGAAAAGGCAAAGCTGCAGTCCCAGACAGCGATGCCTTCTCCAACACTTAAGTTGAAGGTGATTACAAAGTTTTTACACATTCCCTCATCTGATCTGCCATCTACACTGTGTGAATTGGCTGGTTACATAATCACCATAGCAAAAGCAGGTCTAGAGCAGCTTGGAAGACAGCAACAGAATTATCAAAAGCCTTCCACCATGCAAAAGACTCCAATGAACTCTTAAATGGGAGCACTGAGATTGCTTTGGAAAATATCATTGCTAAAAGGAGAAGCTGATCTCTACTCACCTCTTCTGAGGTCTCACCTGGCATTTCACTACTGTCACTGTAGCTGCACAGGAAATACTCCCAAAAACGAACAGGTCTCTCTGCCTGTCTCTCCAAAGCACAGGTTATGCCATGCTAGTCAAAGCACCTGCCTTCACTGATATAGATTTATTTTATCAAATCTGCTGGTGTGGAGAAGGCCTTGATTAAACTGTTGTAGTATATTTCCACAACAGAAACTGGGAAGTCCAGCATGGCTAATTTAAGTTGTCTCAGTAAAAAGTTCTGCTTTCTGTGTTTCCCTATATTTTAGAAAGCAGAAAATTCCACTACCTGAAAAGCATACAAAAACCTCAAGCCAACATTTGGTTTTGTCACACATTTCAAATTATCTGTGCAAAACAGACTGTGAAGGACCCAACATCCCTTGCAGACTTCTCTGTACCCATGTCTCCTGCCAAACATAACTATGCCACATGCTCCTCCATAAAGAATAAATGAGAAACAGAAAACAGCTAGCTTTGTGCAATTTTTCCAGTTCGTGGCAACAGATATGCCTTAGAAGGAAAAAGGAATATTCAGATCAGTATGGGAGCCACATTTTAGGTAATGTGAAGAGCTCTTCCCATCAATTCACACCCTTGAAAGTGGTCTGGGTTACTGTGCATTTAATCACCATTTTATAAATGAGACAGAGCACTTTTTTCAGCATTACAAAACTTTAAAAATTCTTGTTATCAAGCCCTTGTACTTCCCATAATTAGAAATAAATTTTGAGATGTTCTTCAAGAAGTCAGAGCTAGAATCATTGTCCTAATGTTTTATGATGATGGTGTTAACAATTACTGTCAAGAGAGAGTATGATGGGAAGTATGATGGGAAATAGAACTTACATGGCCAAACTGCCCATCCACATCTATAGCCCCAGGCTGGTTTGTCACTCAGATATAATCTGCTTCCAAGTAGCTAACAGCTGAACAAGTTTCTGGTTTCCAAAACTATGAAACTGAACTTCAGGGAGAATGAAAGATTACATGGTACTAGAGCAACATACTCTCCCAGCAGCCCCTTTCAAAAGGATCCCAAAGTAATGATAAAAGAATTTCTATTTAACTCTCAGTTTCAAGATGTGTTTCACAGCCCAAGAGAACAAAACAAGACAATGTGCAGTTTTGTGTAGCAGAACAGCTTCAACGTAGGCTTTCAAGTTGCAACTACAAGTGTGTGCTGCTTCTTTCAAGATGTTAAGTTTCCACATTAAAAAAATGTTCTCTCATATTCCTCTGTAGTGATTTGGAACAGTGATTTTGAAAATAGTTGGAAGGAGCAGTAAATAAATGTCTTCTAAAACAGAAATAACATACAATATTCCAAACACACATACATTAGTGCAAAAATAGCTCACTGTTTAAACAAGGTTGTGTTTTATGTTTGACAGAACCACCAAAAAATTAACTTTTAGTTCAAAACTGAGAATATGACAGAAGACTGCAAGGAAGCTGGATTGGTTTGTTTGGCTTTTTCTCATTTTTTCTGTTCATGTTTATAAACATCCATAAAAGCCAGGAATACGAATAGAAACAGAACATCTGAGAAACACCTCTTCCAACAAAGAAAATCCTCCCACATGAACTGATTCCACCTTTTAATAAAAAGAAAAGGCAGTATATGAAGACCATCCTTCCCATTTTATGACCCAAATGAAAGCAGCAGAACAACAGCTGCCCGAGGAACTTCCCTCTGGTCAAGTATACCAAGGAGAATGTTGTTTACTTCTGTTTACACACCCATCATAAAACCAAAGATGCACCCAGCAAGCCAAATGCAATGATTCCATGGCTTCAGTTTCGTGACTGCTCCCATTTGTTCCAAGTCCTCAATGTAGATGCCTAAAGCAAAATTCGCTCTTCCCCTGCTATGCTCCCACATTATCCATTGTGTTAAGCACCAGAGTCTTTCAGTCAGTGGACAGAAACAGATAATTACTTCCCTCACTCGTCGGCACAGGTTTCAGCTCACTGCACAGATTTGCCATCCCTGGTAAAACACAAGGGAGGTGTTAAACATGTGATGCTGGGGGCAGAGGGAGAGGGAAGCGCGGTGGCGGCTGGATAAGACAGCCCTACTGTCACCTTAAACAACTGTCAGGCAACAGCAGTGCTGTGTATCTGGAAAAAGAAATTATCCCAAAAAAAAGGAAAAGGTCTTGGCACCAGACTGGTTGCAAAACACTTGCTATGGCTTGCTCTGGGTCTACTGTTACTCTAGCATCTCTTCATCTATGCCAAGGACATGCTAGCTGCCAGCACATTACCCAGTGAGAAGGGTTCCTGTGGGACACATATCTTTCAAACCAAACACTTTAACCTCTACCCTGCTTTCCTGTGAACACTGCTCTCTTCACAACCTTACACAGCTAGGAATTGTTCACTGTGCCAGCCTGAACCAGAGCTGAGTCACTCCTGGGGAAGGCCACTCCCTACCAACCATCTGCATGAATCTTCTGAATTTCCTCTGCCATCAGCATAGCTTTATTTTAATTGAAGTCATACAATATTACTGCACTAATACTGTAATGCAGCTGTAGAAAATAAACCACCATCATCACAACAAAACAGACAGAAAGAGAAAACTTGAATTAAGTGTCTGATGTATTTGCTTTGTTGAACCTTGTAATACAATCTAATATTCCAAAGATTACCAAGATGTGACCAAATGGTATTGTTATACTCATAACTGGTAAAATAGTACAAATAACATGGCAATACAGAAATGACTGGCCACTTTCCTAAGAGCCTAAGTGCAGCACAAGAATGCAATGAGAAAAAACATTCCATAAGTTGATCCAAAAGGCAGGCTTGGTCTTCAGTGCAGCAACAAGAACAAATAACAGCTGACAAACAGTAAGAGAAGTCTTTCAAAGCACTCACTGATGATTGATATCTCTTCAAAACTTCTTAGGCAATCTTTGGCAAATGATCAAGACAAAAGCTACCAGGAGGATTCTCCAGGAGGGAAGGGAAAAAAACAAGACAGCAGTACCTGGTAAGCCACTCGTAACACAGGGTTTCTTCTGTGTGAGTAGTAACATGAAGTGATCACCTTCCTCTAGAAAAGATTTAAGGTAATTTGGAGCCCCTAAACCCTGGTTCAGATAAGAATTTAGGTGATGGGACTCCCAGATGGCTCAGCAGCTGCTAGAAGCATCTCCATGAACTTCACTTATGCTAACTTCACACTTGACCTCCAAGGCAATTTCTTAACAATAAAAATATATATATATTAAAAAAACCACCTAGCAACTTTACAGGAGCAGGAAAATACAATGGAAATAATGAAGGCTTAACTCATACCTGCCACATTAACATCTTCTTACTAACAGCACAGTCTGAGCTAATGCCTGTTTATGAAATCAGCAACTAGCATGTGATACAGTTATCTGCAGCTCTCATTCAACCACCCACTCCCAGCTCAACCATCACCTCACCGAAGTAAGGCAGAAAATAAAGATTGAAACTGTACAAACTAAGGAAGATAGGCACTTACATGTGCATAATAATTTTGAAGCTTGTTTACACAGCCATCTGTGCTCCAAACTGAACCTACTGCCTACACTGCTAAAACCCAACATAAGAATTCATGTGGTCTTGAAGAAATCACCATAATCTGTACAATTA
Source organism: Muscicapa striata striata (assembly GCA_030060385.1). NCBI lineage: Eukaryota > Metazoa > Chordata > Aves > Passeriformes > Muscicapidae > Muscicapa > Muscicapa striata. Next base: position 2,286,451 of record JAREIS010000010.1, on the reverse strand, counting down.
TCATCTAGCCAACTCAGCCAGTTTCTTTCCATTTAATATTGTGTTGTCCAGATACAGAAAACAATCACAAACAAAAGCTTTGGCTTTTGCTTGGGATGCATTGACCCTCTCTGTATAGGAGAAATCTTGCCCTAGCTTGTGTTGTAACACCTGAATCCAACTAGAAATATCCCCAGAGAACAGACCTAAGCCTCTACCTGTATCAGTACCAGGAAAACTATGCACCCCCAATACTCCCACGTGAACTCTGAATTCATTTAACCAGGTCAGAAGACAATTGGTTCTCTGTGCCATGAGCAATCCTGTCCCAGCTAGGAAGACTCCTCAGCACTGTGGATTTTTCTGAAGACTGCTATCACGGTGAGTGCAGAGAATAATGACTATCTCAAGACTGGTGGGTCTTTATATGTTTTGAACATGAATTGTCCGCACAGAAAAGCACTTGCACCATTAAATCCTCTCATTTTAGCCTTCCAAGTGCTTTTAAAAACTTCAACTGCTAGAGAGAACTAACCTTGGTGCTTCAAGAAACAGTCATTCTAATTGTAACTAAAGCAGATTCTACTGCACCTGTCCTGGCAAGTTTTCAGTGGCAAACTCCAACTCACACTGGAAATAGAGATAACTGTGGCATGCAGTAGATGCCCTAATGCCAAGCACAGATGTAAATACTTGCTCAGACTGAGAGCCAGCTAGCCACTGCACCCAGCCCAAAAGCACTAGAAGGCAAGAGAGAAAGGAAAGCAGGCAGAATCAAGTGGAATCAGCACCACTTATATTCTCAAATCTAGGGATATTTGTGTGATATCTATCCTTCCCAAGTTTCAGTGTGACAAACTGGGTTTCATTTTCCATGTGAAAGGCTAAAGAAACTGAGTGGGAAAGAGGAGATGCAGTACCCAGCATCTCTCCAACACAGCAGCTCCTGATGTGGAGCTGTTGGCTCCCAGAGGCATCTCCCTTGTGATGCCATGCTGCACCCAGCCCTGTAATGGACCATCTCTGGCACCTACGGCACACAGAGCCCTCAGCTGACGCTGCTCCCGCAGTGGGTATGGGCAGCACACCCAACAGCCGGGCTCCAACAGAGCTACCTCCTCTCCCAGCAGGCATCCGAGACAGGAACAGCAGCTACATCCCTCTCAAGCCCAGGAAGGAGGACTGACGGACTGCGCAAGACGGACAGAAAGACACCAGGGTTGAAGTGAATGCTCCCAAGATAAATGTCACTAAAGTCTACCAGGAAATGCCAGTACTCCACTCGAAATCCCACAGGCTTTCAAAATGGAATTACCCACTCCAGTGACTAGATTGCTACTTCAAGGGGCCTCTTTGAAATCATTTGAATTTCTAGCAAAACAGTTTAAAGAAAACTCATGCCCTATTAATCCTGTTATAATTTAGACACCTTGAAGATTAGCTGTAGTACTTTACTCTGAGCTGAATGGAAGGTTTTCCTGGGTTTTTTTTTTCCCCCTCACACATGCTGCAGGGAGAAAAGCAGAGAAGGATGGATGTCTGCCAGCCATGACAGTACTTTAATATCAAAGAATGTGCAAGAATATGCAAGGCTGCAAGCAGGGCTGCAAGCAGGGCTGAATGTCTCCAAGGGCTAGAAATCATTTTGTCACTACTTGTTAGATCACTGGGAGTAAGATATGTGATGAGTACAGACAAAGCAAAGCAATCAGTTCAAAAACTGTATTTCCTTGTATGAAACAGAGCAAACATCACACCTAAACCTTACTCATGAAAGCACAACACTTGAGCAATAACTAATCACATGAACACAGCATGCTGTCAGGGCACTGATAGCCATTTTGATAGCAAATAACTTAAAAACCCCAAAATTAAATGGGTGTAGGCTCACTTGCATGAAAGGATTTTTTTTTTTCCTCAGTAACACCATGAACATGATTCCATTTGCAAAGATTTGCACTACATGAACTGCATTTGCTACCAAAGCATGTAATTGCATAGTTTTAAAAATCCTAAAACTAACATAAAAGTCCTTTCGAACCTGATTTGCATTGATAGAGACAGCTAAATTTGCATTCAATTGATTTCTGCAGTTAGAAGAACACAATGGTATTATGAGGCAAAATTATTTCCCCTCAGTAAATTACTAGGTATTAAATTTTGTAGTCACTGCAACAGAACAGAAACTTAATTTTCCAGGTGGTCTCACCGATACCAATGGGACTCTCTTAGGCCAAATAATCAGAAGGTGCCAATACTGAACATCACTAGAGTGCCAAACTGGAACTGGATGTTATATGCAGCAGGGAACATTTGACAGAAAGTATTAATCCAGGCTTAAATACTACAACAATTCATTCTCTGAAAGTACATTTTTAAATTAAACATTGCATTGATGAATTTTCTCTCCCTCTTTAACTATCCTACATCCAGGATATAATTATATTTTTTTGGTAAATCATAATTGTTGGCTAGTCACAGTGTTCAACACATTAGTCACTGTTGTGCTGATTTCCCTCTCCATACACTTTTCCTACATTAGCATTTTTATTTGAAAGTAGATCAGTCTTACAAATTTGTTAAACGTAAATGAAGTGTTCAAAAGCACACAAATCTGCCAGCAGCTCCACCTGCCAACCCACCAACTCACTAGCTCTGCCTCTTGTGCAGTTTAAGGGCTCACCTATGGCAAGGGGAGAAAAAAAAAATCTTGAAACAAGTGACCAGTACACTGTAGGACAGTGATTTAGAGACAGTTATGCTGTGAGGTTTCTTTTGGTTTAATTTGGCTGGCTTCAATGAATTCCATGCTAAAGAGAAAAAAGCACAGCTAAGGAGACACAGCTTTTTCTTTTCTCTTAGTCCTCTCACAGCACCAGTGCTGGACAGAACAGAGTGACAATCACATGGGGATGAAGCAAGATCTTAAGATAGGGACAATCAAGCCAAAGAAGAGGACTTGGCTCTATCCCTACCCTAACAAGATGAAGAATGGAAACAAGGCAAAGAAAATTGATAGAATAAGGAATATTAGGGTCAGAAACAACTGTATGTCAAGACTAGAGCAAGACATTTAGAGGATAAAGGGATAAAACAGCTGAAGCAGAGTCTGAAAGTGTCCATCCTCAGCAAGGCAGAGACAGAAGAGGAATTTGTTCCTCAGAGCCTCAGATCTAAAAGTAAACCCTGTGGATTTTCCTCTTCTGATGATTGGGGCAAAGTATCCACAAAATGTTACACTCATTTATGTCTGCAGAGGAAGACTTCTGCCATCAATGGAGTAAGTGTAAAATCCCATGCAGTTACTGGTAAAATTTTACATGATGACAGCTCAGATTTTATGAAAAGTAACCCAGAAAACTAGCTAGAAAATTAGAAAATTAAAATTTTTTTAGAAACATCATTTAATCACTCTGAAGACAGGTAATCTAAGAAATGAAGCTTTCTGTGACATCACATCTCAGTTTCCCTGTGCACTGTGATATTGTTAAACTAGTCCATCCACATCGCATAACCCCCTCTCCATGACCTGTGCATCACTTATACAGAAAATGGATGCACTTTGGTCAAGAAAGATTAATCTACCATGTGGTCTGATGGAAGAGATAGGAACGGAGGACACAGCTAGAGAATGTGAATTCCCCTTGTAGGCATCATCCCAATACCTGCTGGGAAACTGAGTGTGCAAGGTGAAAAAAGCCATCACATCTGGTCAGTGGTTATGCTCTCTGCCTTCCCAATTCCTCTGGGAGTCTAGAACCCTTCAAGCACAATCTGAGTTCTGAACACACAAAAATTGAAACACCACCAAAAAAAACATAAACAAATGCCCTCTTGGGGCAGAAGAAAAGTCTGCTCACATTTCTCAGTCATCATGCCCAAAGCTGACTGATTATTTAAAGGGAAAATTGTGCAGGGATTGAGACAAAATTTATCAAAATGTAAAAGTGAACAAGAACTTTCCACAATAAAGGCATGCTGTAATGGCAGTTCCCAATCACATGGCACAGCTAGTTAGGGCTGCACAGAGAAGCCCAGAGGATATTAAAAATTCTATTTCATTATGCCACATGGATGAGGTGCAGAAACAATATATGGACCACATAACCAACTGTGAAGACTTAAAAAAACCCATACCTGAATCACTATCTCTTCATGAGTGAAGCAGGGTCCTGATGTGACTGCGTAATTAGACCATCACACTGACATCACAGTGCAAAGCCAAGGTCTGCACAGACATTTGCAACTGTTAAATCTGCTGCTTTCATCTCTGCACACTTCTGTCTTGTGACATTAATGAAAGAAAGCAGGTTATGTCATTATGATCAAGCACTGCTTTTCCAGGGTACAGTGCAGTAGGAGAGCAGTGGTACCAGACACACACAGATGACAGTAGAGGAATTGGTGGTGACATGCAGAAATACTATGGTGACAATGCAGAAGAGAAGAGTGAGCCCGGGCAGCACGAGTCACAGCGTGCAGCTGCACGGTCCAAAAGCAGCACAGCAGGAGCTTCCCTGCAACCCAGCAGACTTAATCCAAAACCCAGATAGTCTCCCACGAACAGTCAAGAGTTGACTGTGCACAGCAGAACTCTATTAACCCCACCACTCACCACAGCAGACCACATACTCCATAAACTGCCTAGTGACCAAGCAACCCCCAATTGCAGAGCCTCTTACAAATGTCTGGAGTCTAGTAATGGGCTAGCTGCCTCCAGGGCCGTGCCTACACTACAGAGCTTCATTTCAGATTCATTGGGTTTGAAGTCTTGAGGGAATCAGTTATCATTGTCTAATCTTTTCCCTGCACATGAGCCAGATTCCCAATTCTGCAGCACAACCTGAACCAGCACTTACCAGTGAGAATACAATTTACAAAACTTGCAGCTCGGGATTATCTGATGGGCATTAGCCAGTCTAAAATAAAGCCAGCAACCACATCTACCCCTCCAGCCTCTATGATTATCTGAAAAGAAAGGTATGACAAGATGCAATGATCCTATAAAGGCAAAAATCAGGTGTGCTGACCAGGCACCATACAGCAAATGTTCAAGCCAAGGTTGCAGTTCTGAGGTGAGGGTAAAAAAAGAGGAAGTGAAGGATTTGGTGAAAGAGTCAAGGGATGGTTCTAACCACTGAAGTCATATGGAAGGAGAGAGAGAATAAAGGAGCACCTCAGGGTTAGATGTAAGAAAGGCAGCCTCAACTTCTGAGGAAGCCAGCACAGGGGAAGGGTATGTCAATGAGCATGTGGGGGACACAGCCTTGTAGCTGAAGAAACCTGATAACCTGTCTGGCTAGTAAGCTGTACCACTACCAGCATTCACTGGCATCACCTCCTGTGGCATCTGCAGATGGAGCACCACCTCACCATCCACAGGCAATGCTGCCACACCAGAAACACACCACTGCTGCCACTTGTGCACAAACAAAACAAAAATTCCAAGCATTGCTTCTCCCCATCCAAAGAAAGGCCAGTGTGTAAGACACCACCTGAAATCTGCATGTCGGATGTATTACGTTACCATACTGAAACCATTATAAAAATACTCTAGCAATATTCTAACTCCTGTTCACCTCTCTCTTTTTTCCCCTCTGTTCACTCACTTAAAGCAAATAGTAAAAAAAAAAAAAAAAAAAAAAATCCAAAACAAAAAGGAAATTCTAATCATTCTCCATGATTCTCTGGAGTAATATTCTTACAATAGCAGTCTGGCAAAGACCTTGTGAGAGAAAGTGATTTGTAATTAATTTATAATATTTCCAAGGAAAAGTTTCCATTAAATAATACATGGGAATCAGACATCTTGGAAACCAAACTAAGAAACCTGGAATTGCCTTTTTAACAGCAGTAGGCAAAACTACCGCCACGAAGCCTAACACCAGTTGCAGCCACCCTCCCACTTTTTGAAAAGCATGGAGAGTAAAAAGCTGAAATCCAGCTTGGGAGAGGAAAAAAGTGAAGAGTAGGGACTTCGCACCACAGTTTGTAAACCTAGCAGCAGACCTAAGAGGTGGGGTTTCTTGACTTAGCAAAACTGTAATAAAACCTTTGCCTGCCTTTACTTTTAGCCTGACACATCCCTTTGCAGCAAAACAAACGTGCATAGCAATGCAAGTTTCTGCAAGACACACCACCTTACCAAAACCGCTCCTAACCAAAATCCAACCCACCGACCAAAGGAATCATAAAATGGTTGATGCGAAGTGAACACGTTAACCTGCCAAACCCAACTGCTGTACAACGGCAAACAAAACTGACCGAAAGGCAAGACTCCATTTTTAATCGTGACGGAATAAAGCGGGGGTTTTTCAACGGAGCTCGAACCAGCCGCTGGCGGCGAGCGCCGCGCTTCCCGCCCGCCGGGGATGCGCTCAGCCCCGGACCGCGCTCCCGGGCCGCCCGCAGCACCGCGGGCTCCCGCCGCCCTCAGCACCGCCGCCGCGCGGCCCCGACCTCCGGCGGGTCACCGGGCGGGGACACCCCGGTGCTCGGCCCGCGCCCCCCGGGCGTCTCGGGGAGCTGCTGCCACCGGCGGCCGCGCAGGGCCCAGGCGAGACTGCCCCGGCGCCCCGGGCACCGCCCGCGCGCCCCGTCCGTCCGGGCGCGCCCCCGCCCCGCGGGTCCCCCGCGCCGCCCCTCCGCTCTCCGCCGCCGCCTGCGCCACCGCGGGAGGCCGCGGGGCCCGGCCCGCCGCTCACCGCTCTTGACGTCTCCGGGCGCCGAGCCGCCCGCGGCCGCCGCGCCGCCCGCTCCTCCGCCCGCTCCACCGCCACCGCCCGCGGCCGCCGCTCCGGCTCCGCCGCCCCCGCGGCGCCGCCGCCCGCCGCAGCCGCGGCTCCGCCGCCCGCCGCCGCCCCGTTCTCCTGCTCGTCGCCGCTGCTGTTGGCGCGCTTGTTCTTCTTGCCCTTGCCGCCCTTCTGGTTCGGCATCGCGGGCCCGGCCGCCGCCGCGGAGGGGCGGGCGGGCGGCGGCGGCTGCGGAAGGCGCCGCCGCCGCTACCTCCGGCTCATGGCGGGGCGGCGGCGGCCGCGCTGCGCCGCGCCCGCGGTGGGCGGCGGGGCCCGGGGCCGGGCCGGGGAGCTGAAAGGCGTGTCCTTCTCAGCCGCCCGCCGCCGCCGCCGCCCCTCTTCCTCCCGGAGCAGGCGCGGGCGGCAGCGGGAAGCGGCGTGCGCGGCGGGGGGCTGGGGCCGGGCCGGGCGCGGGCGGCGGGAGGGGCTTATCGGGAGAGGGAAAGCCCCGCTCCCTCCCTCCATTCCTCCCTCCCGCACGGCTCGGCTCGGCACGGCACGGCACGGGCGGGGGCGGTCGCGGCTGCCGGGAGGGCGGGTCGCGCTCCGCCGCCGGGAGCCGGAGCGGCCGTCGGAGCTGTCGCCGGTGCCCCCGGGGTGTAGCCGGGCGGGGAACGGGCCAGCGGCGACAGGGCTCTCTCTCCGTGCGCCGGGGGCCGTGCTCCGCCGCGACCTCCTGGGCGCTGTGAATGTCCAAACAGCGGTGAACACTTGGAGAATGTCACCTGAACGTGCGGGCATAAAAAGGGGCTGGAAGGAAACCAAAACAATGCAGACTCGTGGGGGAGGCGGGGGCGGGCTAGGGAGCACAGCCTTGACTCTGGGTTTCTCAGCAAATGCGGTTCTGGTGGAGGCAGCTCCGTGGGTGCCGGCAGCGGGGGCGAGCCTTTAGGATGTGAGTTACGGGAAGACTGGAGCTGCTGCGCTCCTCTGGAGCGGAGCTGCAAGCACCGTGCCTCGACAGAGCCGTCGTCGAGGGGCAGCAGCCTCGTCTTCTCCAGGAGCCCGGGCTCGGTGGGAGGCACTGCAGAAAATTGGTAGCTAATAATAGCGGGATTCCTGCACCCAGGGACGCCAGGTGATGCCCCTCAGCTGCAAAACAGCAGCACTCATGACATGCGTTTTCCTGGGTGACAAGGATGCTCGTAGGTGTCACCTGCCCGTGTGCTCACATACCACCTTATCCAGTTTGGGAATAAAAAACTGCAGCCTATCACAGAACATTACACCAGCTCCCAGGATGAGCCGTTACTCTGAGTTTGGCAAGCTTTTCCTTGCATATAAATTAACTTTTTTTTTCCTTCTCATGCAAATCCTGGAGATTAGATTTCCATGACTTCCTTATGGAGGAAGTACACAGTTATGCAAGAAATTGTGCAGTTATGTGACTGGTCTGTGTCTGGGAGGACAAGACCATGCCTGAGCTGTTTGGGCTCTAGGGATCAAGTCAAAGTGGATAGGTCAAAATAAGTGAAATCTCTCTGATAGGAATGTGCCACATTTTGTAAGTCATAATTTTATCTGAAGTAATTGAGCAAACTGTTTGACTGGAACAGTTCCCAAATCTTTTCCTTTTAAAAATGGCATACATTCTGAATCATCTGTAGCCAGGGCCTTAGTTTCCCAAGAAAATTCACGACTGTATTTTCAAATACTCCTGAAGCAGCTATCACAATAAGTTTTGAGTCAATTAGCCTAGTTTGTTTGCCTGCAGACATCAGCATTTCAGCAATATTTTAGAAGTTCCTTGTGTTGGTGGGAATATTCTGAAATTATGTGGTTTTCAGTGCCTTGCATTCCTACAGCTAAACGTTCTGCCTACCTTAGTTCACAGTTTTGAAGCTTCTAAATTGCATTTCTATACAACAGAAACCAGAGGAATGGAGAAATTGTGGCCTGTTTCTGAGGCCACAAGTCTGGGCAAATCCTGATTCCAGCCACCCCAGTTGCAGGACTTCAATCTGTTTGCACAAGAACAAATTTTATCCCTAGTCCTGTAGGTTTGCAAAGGAAAAAAATAAAAGGATCCTTTCCACTATTTCACAGGCATACAGCTTGCCTGCTGTAACAGGGAGTCAAACCTCCAAGAAAAACTTTTCAAGTCTTCATGTTCCTATAAAATGGTGAAAATTCCATGGATGTGAAATAGGAGCCTGATTCACATGTCCAGAGTAGGTGTGGTGTGTCAGACTAAATGGTTCTGTTTGAGCCAAGGCAGCAGCTCCTTACTGTGAATCAGAAAAGCTGGAGGAGTAACTTCCATGGCTGGGTAGAGGAGTGTAATATCTCAAGCATCAGTTTTGCAAAATTTAAGCTTCCCGGTTTGGAAACTCAAATCTTGGTGCTGTCCAGTCAGCCTTTACGCCCTTGCAAGGGTCATGCTGTGTATAGGGAAGACCTTCTCAAAGTGAGATCACAGACATCAAGTGCAGAGATCAAGTAATTCATGGGAGTTCCAGTAGTCACAGAGACCTGCTGTCATGTCCTGGGGCTGAACAAATTCTTCCACAAGTTAGCAAATACTGATGCTACCAGGTATGCTGCCTGATTTCCCTCGCCTGGTCTGGCAGGGGAATGAGATTGGCACAGGCCCCCTGGCACATGTCCTGCTTAGACCCATGGCTGGTTGTGGGGTAATGAGGATCTCTCTACACATAAGGGGTCTCCACCAGCCTCTCCCAGAGGCCTTCCCCTTCTCTGTCCCATGGAAGTGAGGTGGCTTTGCTTGGGTCTGCAAGTCCTTACTGCACATCATCAGCCAAGACTTGTCCTGGTGATGGATCTTTCTGACAAGTGCAGCAAGTCTACACTAACCTGCAAATTATCAGCAAATTATATCTCCACAATCCAATCCTTTGCAGAAACCTTGTTTTTCATGACTCAAAAATAAGTATCTCTTTTTCTTTCTTTATATAGTACACAGAATAATTCTTACCAGTTTACTCTGAAATTAGTTATTTTAATAATCAGGTAATTTATATCATTCACACAAATTTTGGAAAACTTAACCAAATTTCTGTTTACACTTAGATCTTTTCCATTTACCATACTTCCTCAGAATTTCCTTTATCAGAACAGATTTGATCTTCTTTTATAAGTAAACAAGGAAGATGTTAGCAAAACATGCCACCTTTCACTGCATTTTATTCTTGTTTTTAATTTTTAATATTTTATTTCTTTCTCTATACAAAGACCTAGCAACACTCCCAGAAACCTGACCTTAGCATGCATACTTGATTTGCAGCCATTCACAAATTGTTAAATCTCACCAAATTTTGATTTAGAACATAAAAGATACCTTATGACATGGCTGCAGTAAACAGCATCACATTTGTTTACTTCAAAAGAACTGCACATAGAAAGACTCAAGAGGCTGAGAAAATGTACAAAGTCTGTTTTCTACAGAGAAGAAAACTTCCCTGAAGCAATATATTTTAGGTTTACAGGTATTGGCCAGTATTTCATTCTTAGTGTAATCTCCTTTGAGGTTAAAAATGAGCTTGAAAGCATCAATAACAGAAATAAATTACTGCACCTAATCAGAATGATGGTATAGGAGCAAACAAGACTTTCTTAATAGATACAGACTAGACACTTGTAATCCGGGTCAATTGACAAGAAATGGGAGAAGATAAAATAGTGCCATTCTACTTAAATTGCTGACAGAGAGAGAGATGTATTCCACTCCATGGCTGTCAAAAAGTGTGAGAGAGAGCTAATGGGAAGATGTTGTGAATCATTCTGGAATCTTCCTCTTGGAAATATTTAATACCAAAAAAATCTGCATTCTAAACTTTTTAGTAAGTGTATTTATGTAAGCAAAAATTTAAAAATAAATAATTAGATTAAAATAGTGAAAACTCAGATGTCTGCAGTTCTCCAAACAATGTTCACAACAAATGTTCATTCATGTCCAGGTTCAAGCTGATCAAATAGAAGTACTCATAATGAAGAAATAAAAGTAAAACATCCTTTATGGGAGATAAAATTGAGTACTTTTGTTGATTTATTGCTAGCTATTACTGTCACCTCTCCAGATAGTGGATTATTGCTCACCCAGCTGCTTAAGATGACTAAAAACTCACATCTGAGCTCCAGTTAGTTGCCATTCACAAATACCCACTCTGAAGAGAAATGAGTCCCTCATCCTCTCACTCTGCCACCCCCATCTGTGACTTCCACTGGTGCCTCTTTCACCTCCCCTGCCCTGTTAGTAAAGCCCCTTGCTGAGTGCCTGGACATACCTGTGCTGCAGCCCTCCTCTTCTCAATGGCTTTGGCCCAAACACTAAAAGCAAGAGATGAAATGACTTTGGCTCTTCAACTCAATCTCTGTAAGCAGTTTTGGTCCTAGAAGTCACTCACCATTTTTTCCTAAGTAGTGTTATGTGAAGCCTCCCAACTTTCAAGACATTAAAAGCTGGTTTTCCTGAAGCATCTTTCTCTGTTCCAAGTCTGGAAGATCAACAGGCAGGCTCATTACAGTTGGCCAGTGAAGTTTGTCAGGGAAAATGTGAGCTTCTCAGCTCAGTAGTAATTTGTGGCAACTCACCAAATACAGACTCTTGTGAAGCCCCAAGTTTTTTTCAAGTTTTAGGAGCTTTGCTTCCAGAGCAGCACATTCGTAGCTTTCGCAACTACTGAGGGAAAATTGCTGGAATTTCTCACATTCACTGCTGTTGTTCAGGAGTTGGTAAGTGATGAAGCTGAAGAAAAATATATTGATTTCACATAGTTATTGCTGAGATTATAGGCAGGGTACAGATTTTCCATGGGAATATCTGCTGATTTTTGGGAAGCTGCAAAACACAAAATTATCCATAACCTGGAAATTTTTCCATTCCTCTGTGACTGTTTACTACAAAGAAGTTGTTAGTTACATTTCTTTCTGCCGTTTCTTAAGGAGAAAAAAAAAAAAAAAACACAGCACATAATATGTCAGCTGTTACTCATTCTTTGAATAATGGATGCTATTTTCTGCAAAGGCTCCAAGCCACGCATGGGCCAGTTTTCTCTGCAACTGTAGGAAGGTGATATAGCAACAGTTGTTGAAGGAGAAGGGATGGGAAAGTCTTTATTCCAATTTTGTGATGTTTACTTTTGAAAAACTCAATTGAGTTTCCAAAAATCCAGTGGGGAAACATTTGCCATCCCTGGGATGAGCAACAGGCAGGGGATTAGTCTCTCCTGCTATCACTAATTATGTGCAAACGCACGTGTTTGGGGATTTATAATGAGATCTCAGGAGATGGGTTCTGCTGTTACTAATTGCTACTACTCAATTGAATGGGACAATTGGTTTAGATATCTGTGATAGGGATGCTGCCAAGCACTGCAGAGCTATACATGAAGTTAGGGAAAGTGGTGCTGTATGCAGTCCCTTGAACTCAAGGGAGTTTGAGCACTTGTGACCAAAGGTGAAGGTCCTAACTCCAAGCAAAGCATGAAACTCAGCCCCACTGACCCAGACCTTATTTCCTGGTGATGGGACAAGGGCAGCTACAGCACAGGGACAAGGTTTCTTTCTCCAGCCTCCTAACACAGCCAGTGTAGCAGGCTTACCTGTCTCTTCCCAGTCACCAGGCAAATCCCTCTGTGGTGATAACAGTCAGCTATTCCGCATTCCATGTCTGAAAACATCCCCAAGGTTTGTAGCAGCTGTGTGTGCCCGCCACTGCAAGCAGCAGGGCAGGCTGAGCTCGGTGCTTGCCATTCTCCCCCCATCCTCCACCATTCTTATAAACAGATGGGGCTCCTGTACAAGTCATGTCTCAATTGCATTTAGCTAACAAAGGCAGCAATCGAAATCTCCACTGCACCCACAAAGAATAATGAGGATTAGAGTCTCGTCCAGTGCCCTGGAAGGTTCATTTGCATTCCTGGTCTGGCGATTCCCGTCTTTTCCATTTTGTGAAAGGACCCTCTCCCCAAGGTCTTTCTGTTCCTAAGGCAAGAGAGCTGGAAAGCTTTCATTGATGGGGAAAAGTGGAAGATCTTGTTCATCACAACTCATTTATACATAATTCCTACACATCATATACTTCTGCCACAATTATCATTTAAATCATTTCTCTCCAGAAAAATACACCAATCGTCTCCGTGTCTGCCCTGTTTATCGTCTCCGGCTGTGGGAGCTGGTACTGGCCAGGTGCAGGGACAATGGCTGGCTATTCATTTCTCTGCACCAGCTGTTACCCTCAGCAGGCACCCAGTCTGGGTCCTGCTGGTAACAACCCTGTTATGGCTGCTGCTGCTACTTTAATTTTATTTCAAGAGCTAATCCCAAATGATTGTTCTGAGAGCATGCCTAAGTATAGTGAGGGGGAAGTATATTTTATGGAAAGACATGTTCCAGGCTTTAAATCTGTCACAGAATAGCTAATTGGTCTGTGTGAACTTTTAGGGTTTTTTCGCCCCAGACTCATGGGAGATGCTGATGGTACAGTCAAATAATGCCAGGTAGTGAATCACTCCCCTGCTATCAGCATCCCCCAAAATCTGTGTTCCAGCATGGGCCAAATTGTGACTGAATGCACCAGCTATAGCTAGTGCCCAATAAAAAAATGTATGGATGCCAAAGAGGAGCTCACAGTATATTTCAGCCCTACAAAGATCCTGCAGCCAGCAGGGAGCCTATTCCATTTGGTCTTCTTGTGACCACAGGAATTGTCTGCACCAGGGAGAGGAGAGGAGAGGAGAGGAGGAGAGGAGAGGAGAGGAGAGGAGGAGAGGAGAGGAGAGGAGAGGAGAGGAGGAGGGAGAGGAGAGGAGAGGGAGAGGAGAGGAGAGAGGAGAGGAGAGGGAGAGGAGAGGAGAGGAGAGGAGAGGAGAGGAGAGGAGAGGAGAGGAGAGGAGAGGAGAGAGGAGAGGAGAGGGAGGAGAGGAGAGGAGAGGAGAGGAGAGGAGAGGAGAGGGAGAGGAGAGGAGAGGAGAGGAGGAGGGAGAGGAGAGGAGAGGAGAGGAGAGGAGAGAGGAGAGGAGAGGAGAGGAGAGGAGAGGAGAGGAATTCTGGTTCTGGTTTCAAGTCCTACTGTTCACCAAAACATTAAGTGTGAGGTTTTTAAAAATTACTTTGAACAAGATGTGTCGTAGCAAAGGAAGAGATATAATTTACAACTGTATGAAAACAATGTAAAAAAAAAAGAAAAATTAAACTCAGAAAATATTTTCCTAGCCTTGGTGATGTCATTCACAGATCTCTTCCAGCTAATTGTCTTTAAATTATTAATTGTCAACTAATTGCTATACTTTCAAACCTTTTTCATTATTATTAAATAGAGACAAAACCTACTCATAGCTGCATCTGTTACATTTTGCTTAAATTGATTGGATTTTTCCTCCCCCACACTCTCAGCTCAGTCTGTTATATTACCAGGCAAAATTCCACATTGAAGAATGTACTTTCTGCCTCTGAGATTTCTGCTCACTTCCTTCCAGATGAGAGAAGGGATTTGCCAGTACTTTGACCTTATACTTTCTACTAAACCAACTTAAATTGGTAGGTGCCAAAGGCAGCTTAGTTATTTCATATTTCCCCAGTTTTATATGCTGATAGGGCATCATTCTTTGTATAGACTCAGGTCTGAAGAATAGTTCATTTTGTTCTTTTACAAGCCAACAAAATGAGACAAATGAGATGCTGTAAACACAGAACTAAAATTCATTATTAAATGAAACTGCAAGCTTTGAGAGAGGTCATTCAGAAATAGCTTCAATTCCAACAGACTCTGTATTAGTGACTCAAATCGTGTGCATAGCCAATTAAACCATCAGTTCATGCTGAGATACAGGAATGGAGACTGCTGGATATGTTTTGTGAATTATTGACTTTCATTAAAGGAGACCTGCCTTCTCTTCCCAGCAATTCCACACATTTATGGTATGATGTTGAGCAAATCATCCTCTCTAGTTTAAAATCTCATGTTCATTAGAATAAGGGCCATGATATGGATTTTTTTTGTAAAATTCCTTGAAATCCGTGGCTAAAATCAAGCACTTACACTGAAAAATCAATGGCATTATGCATTTACAGAGGAACTTCTCAGAATGCTATCCTGAAATTACACAAAATATGTACAGTAATTCAGAAGTGTTCTAGTTAGATGCAGCTGTCTGAAAAGGTCCTATTCCCAGTTCAAAGACAATTTTTTTTTCCTCTTTTTCATTTTCAGCTTTGGCCCAAATTATATCAAACTCAGAAATCATTAGTATTTCCCACAAATGGCAAGTTCCAGGGGAAAAAAATTATCAGAAATAACAAGGAAGGATGGCTTCCAAGAGAAATTACATTCCCAAGTGAATCCTGAATTATAGACAATGGGTGCCTCAGGCAGGGGGTAAGGAGGAAAAGAAAATTAGTTTTGCAGGATGCCTGAAGAGAACCAAGAAAACCTTGTGTATTTAAATTAGGACTTCTTTTTGTGCTTTAACCTCAATGCCTAGCCAAAATTCAAGGCTCTGTAGTAATTTTCTGGTAAGAGGAGTAATGATAAGAGAAGCGTGTGTTTTTGACAGAGCTCCACTAGTTTACAAACAACATACAAAACTTTATTTCCTTTACAAGGCAAAACCAGCAAGCTGGAGACAGCTTCTCAGAAGGGGGTCTGGCATGGCCACCTGCCAGCACTCAGAACAGCGAGATCCCAGGAGATTTTCCCAGCACCATCTTCCCTGTCCTTTTCCATACCATAACTTATTCTTGGCTGGATCTCCTCCCTCTTGGGTCGCCTCTGCTGCTTGCATGGAGACACAATCTCCATCTCTGCAAACTGAGTCCTCTCTCAAAGCCCCTGCTGCTGGGCACAGCATTAGACTAAAAGAGGCCACTGCAGATAATTTTGGTGAAAAGTTGAAAAAAAAGCTGGCATGGCAACCTGAAAACTCAAAAAGGAGAAGATAAGAGAACACCCACTATACTTACTTTGCCACAGAAACATACCCTTAATATCAGGGTATTCATTACTCTGGGCTTGGTGGCTGTTTTGAACATCTGAGGTTTGTGATTTTCAGGAGCAGACTCCATTAGGTAACAATTCAGTGCCCTTCTGCCACAAGAAGTGTTTGGGATGACTTGGGCAGGAAGAGGAAAGGTAAAAGTCATAAATAACACAAAGGTGGTACGCAAATGCCATCAGCATCTCCACTTGGCACAGCCATTGCCATTCCTATCACAGGCTGAAAGGTCTCTTTTTCTGTAAGAAGTCTTTTTCAACTTCCAAAAGAAAAGTGTGTTGAGTATCAGAGTTTCACACCAGGGAACATGCATGAACTCACTGTAAATTATAATAATGAATTTGTAGTATATATGTAATTTCTAGCAGAAAAAATATGCTTCCAACCAGAAAGGAGAAACTAGAAAAAAAAAAAATTTTTTTCATTCTCTAATTTGCCATCATTCCTTGATATCTGAGTAAGACTAGGGGCTCTGGAGCAGACAGATCATTTAGTCTCCTTCAGGCTCCTTCTCTCTTTTCTGTAATATAGGCCTCTGCATTACAGAAAGGAAAAGCTGGTGTTGGAAACCACAAGCTCTAGCAATTCTAGTGAATCCATATGAAATTTCTGGAGTTTAGCTCCAAGCACATGATGAAAAGGGTGGAAAGTGTGAAGGTGATATTTAGTCTTTGGACCCCAACAGCAACACTGAGAAGAGATGAAGAGGCTTGGAAGAGCTGAGCATCTTTTTCCACCAAAATTCCCTTATCTCTAATCTAGAGAGTAAGTCTCTCAGGTATTGAGTTTAAATTTAGATTGCAGTGTTGTTTACTACTCTGTTAGGAAAGTCAGACAGATTTAATGTCCAGACCTGTAAATCTTTTGCAGTAAAGCAGGGAAAAATAATGAAGTCACAGAATGAACAGCAGTTAATGGAAGTGTATGGATGAATGGCCTGTGGGGTGTTCCCATTGACTGCTGTGCTGATTTATATTGCTGTCATCACAAACTTCTTGTATCATTTCTCATTGTACTCAAAGAATATTGTTACAATTAGAGTGAAATTTGTCTTCATGGGAGGTATTGCCCTGACAGAAGGATGAGGATGATGTTCCTGGGCAATGTGTAGTACAACTGGCCCCTTAAGAGTGCCAGCTGACATCCACTGGATCTTCATCACCATGTACAGGGCTAGCCCAGAAGTTGGGGAATGGTTAACCACGGGATTTCAAAACACCCATACTTGCACTAAGCCTTCAGATAAAAGACAAACAGCCACCTTTGTGTGAAACCAAGGAAGGGAAAATCCAGGCACTGCCCTCCATGGTTGAGCAGGAGTTGAAAGCAGCTCCTCCTGCTGAGGGTTATGCTTGTGCTGCTGGGGGGTGATGTGTGCACACATTGCAACTTACCACACTCTGTACATCAGGCTGCAAAAACCAAGATAATTTAATCATCATTTCACCTTGCCAAGTAAGTAAATACTAAAACATTCATCTTGCATACAGGAAAAATGAGTCATCAAGCCGTCACAGAAAGAGCTGGGGCTGGTGCCAGGACTGGGAAACATCTATCCAAGATCTCCAGTGCACTAGCTTTCCTCCTGCTCCCCTCAGGCAAAACAACTGATCTCCATCAGAGCTAAAATCAAGCTCGCTCCTCTGGAACAGAGGAAGGTGGCAGCCCACCTGTAATGGTATCCCTTGGACCCTCTCTGTGAGTAGCACATGGCACTTCCTAACTTTTGGATACTTTTAACTTGCTCTTTGCTGAGACGAAAGGAGGAATCCCATAAAATAGTTCTAGGGGTTTCTGACTGCTTCTGTAGTGGCAAAATAGCAAGCACAAAAAATAACAGTGACAAGCTTTGAAGACCGGCTAATGTTTTATTTTCTATCTAATTTTCAAAGTTTCCTATGTGTGCATCCAAAACACAGAAGAAGATTAAAATCTTCCCATTAAAAAATAAAACCAAATAAGTCCAAATAAGGACTTTCCTTAATCTCAGAGGTATCACACTGAAATCTTCACAGATCCCATAGCTGATTATTTGTTTCAAAGGCAGGCCAACACAGACTTCTTGCTCCAGTTTTTACAGCTCAGTTCATCCTACAGGCTCTCTGCTTGTAGGACCATGAGATTGCCTGTCTTGATATATGCATGCAGGTATGGTTCAGTTTGCACACTTTTCCTCTCCCTACAGGACAAAGAAAGACAATATAATAAATAAATAAATAAATAAATAAATAAATAAATAAATTTTGAATCCTTCAAACTTAGCAGGGAAAATAAGATGCTTGGACAAACATAGTGCTCTGAGGGAGCTGACATTTGATTTTCCCTACTAACACATGAGTAATTCTCTGTGCAACAAAAAAACTATATGGTTCAGCTTGTTTGCTCTCAGGGTTGTTGCTGAAATCCCCTCACCACATGCTCAGGAAGGAATCCTTTTATCAAGAAGCTTTGCACTTTGCACTACAAGTACTGCATGTGGCTGATACTGCCCTTCATTATAGCCTTGAGTGGGACTGGCTGTAGTGATGTGGCAGCAATGTGCTGACAATTGAATTTAGCTCCAGTCTCATGAGATAAGGCAAACACACAGATTTCAGCACTTCCATTCAGGTGGGCTAACACAAAAAAGTATGGTAAAGCAAAAGGAATAAGGAAGCATAAGGAAGAGAAAATAATTCGAACCAACTGAAGGAGTCAGTCTCCAAGGCAGAACCAGCATGAGTGAAGGTTGTATATATGTGCACAAGGACAGAGGGGACAGATTTTGTGTCTGCTCAAAGCTAGTTAGGAAAGGCAATAAGCTCTGCCCTTCCCTTTCCAGAAAGTGAAAGGATAACTTGTTCTTCATTAAAAAACAACAACAACAACAACAAAAAACCACAAGAAGAGTTGCCACAGTGGACTCTTCTTACTCCACCTGTGCAAATACTTTTGTATCCATTGGCAACAAATCTGTAAGGTCCATCTGCTTCTAGCCAACACATCAACACCCACTGATCCCACCTCACGTGCACTTATTCTGTGTCCCCTCATTTTACCTGATCATAGAAAGGGAGGAGGAGGGAGAAATCCAATGGATTTACTTTAGTCCTTGAATGCATCTTTGGATCTGCTTTGTATGGTCTCAGAGCCACCTCCTTGTCTATATAAAAAATGTCCCATGCTGAACAGGAGATTCTCTACAGCCTGTGGAGAAGAAAAAGGAGAGAAGAAAGGATAGTGAGAAACAGTATTTAGCTTGGGGAAATATAATAGTGTCAGAGTTTGCATTTTATGCCAAAAAAAATCCCACCAGTTTTTTTTCACCAGTCTTTTTTTAAGTGAACTTGCTGAAGTTGAGAGGCAGAGTGTAATTTTACAGACTCTGACACATTTAGCTGACTAGCAGAGCAAAAAAGCTTAGGAAATACCTTTCACATTCAAAGGTACAAAATAATACATCTTCTGGTTAGTTATCAACTTGGCTTTCTACATGCCTAGGATTTAAATGTAAATCTCTGCCAAACATAAGGAGTTTTTAAGGGTGTTAATCACCTAGCCCTTTTTATAGTGTGTGAAGTGATTTGAAATCATTGGGGAACGTTAATACTTTGTGGAGAGAGTTCCAGGATAGAAGACTGCAGTTTGCAGCACTGCTTAGACATATAAATCACTTCAGCTGTAGTGGAATGTGATGATTTGGAGCCACTGGGTTTGGAAATGGAAAAAAGACATGATCTTGAAAGATTCAAACTGCTTTGAATATATTGAGCCCAGTCTTACAGCTCTGATTGAGACATTTTCAATAAACATCAAAGTACAAGCTGCAAAATCAAGTACTTTCTTCTGGAAAACTTCCAATAAAACTTATCCTTTCTAGCTCAGCATATGTTTAGAAATACTGGGTTTAATCATAAAGCAGTTTGCACTTGATGTAATCACCTGCTGTTGTGCAAACTGAGCACAAACACCTTTTCTGATCTAGTAATATTGTACATCATTTTGCCATCTGTGTGAAATGCAAAGCCACAATGGAGGAACGCTTTGTTCTGCAAGGGGAAAGAAGCTGGAGAGACAACATTCTTGCTTCCACAAGACTGCCCTGCTGCAATAAGCAGAAAAAAAGATGAAAATATGAAGGACACTTACAAAATTGTGTAACTTACATAAAATGGAAGTGGGAAAAGTGGGAGCACAGCAGCTTCATTCCTATAAGCAACATCAGCCAGAGTGTAGCAAAACTATCATCTTTACCATCTTGACCTCTAACCGTGCTCATAGGCAGACTTGAGGACTGGAAGGAAAACATATTTTGCATCCAGTTTATGTATTATTTATACAAGTCTTGCACTGTCTGAGATCTTGTACTGTGCTAATAGGAAATGCTGAGAAAGGAAATCTCTAAAAAAGGATTTAGGACAAAAAGCTGTCAATTGGTGATGCTCAGTAGGATGTCATTAGTAACATGGGAACAGACAGTGTGTGTTTAAAGATTACACTTGCTTCTAAAATCCATTGTGTATCCACAGAAGAAAGGGAGTAAAACACCTTTCTAAGTTTACCAAATTTTAAGCACATCAAAATCATTCTTCTGAGGAATTTTCTCTGCCTTTTGCCATGACTTAATTTAATAGTAAGAATGGCATGACAGAGCAAACTGGATTTGTATGTGCAGGTTGTGAAGACTTACATATTTAGCTTGACTAGCTTTTGCTATTGCAAAAGATATCTGGCCTTTTCTGGAGGAGCTCAGTTGCTACCTCTGCCTCGTGGCAGGCCTTTGCAAGTCTGGAGTGGGGAGTGGTGGCTTGGGTGCTGCTTTGCCTCTCATGGAGCTCCATTCAAGCTTGGATGACAAGCATTTTTCAGGTTGCCACAGTCCTTTGGCCATCTGCATTTGCCCCAGCAATATCCTGCCAAAATAACAGAGCAAAAGCCTTGGTGAAGGAGTGGAACAGTGTGCTACCAACAACTCATACACAGATCCAGAGTAACACCCTGCTTTCCATCTTCCTCATGAAGGATTTGTATGTAGAAATGCTTATCAACATGGAGATAATGCTTATCAATGAGTATATAGGTTCATCATACAGGCTTTAGAATGAGGTTAAACACTCTAGAATTATAAAAGGCATCTCCTATAGAGCCTTAATTTGGATCCTAGTGTCTGTACAATGGAGGGTAACCCATAATTAAATGTTTGGGTTGTTTTTTTTTTCCTACAGGGATCTTGTCATATTGGGAGAGCAGAGATAAGAAAAAGAAGCAAGACTGGGAATTAATGAGGCTCCTTGTTCCACTTGTTCCACCACGTAGGAAATGAAATTTCTGTGAAAAATAAAGGCAGGAGACCAAAGGAGAGAGCATGTCTTTTCGAATAAAGCAAGTAAATATTACAAAATGAAGCCCTGCCACTGCTTCACACTTCCTCCCTGACTGTAACCACAGCTCCCTCAGTCTGGTCCCATTTAGACACAACAGGGTAGAGAAGAAGTGTTGGGTCAGTATAAAATGGGCCAGCATTAGAGAACCTGGCAGCTCTGTAAATCAGAAAAGACCAAAATTTTGCAAGAGGAAGGTCCAGAAACAGCACATGACACCAAGTAAGATTTGGTAAATTTTGATACCCATACTCTATGTGATACAAATGATAGAAAATGTGTATTTGGTGAAATTCCCATTGGGACAATTTTTAAAGTACACTCCAACACATGAAACACTCAAGTTCTCATAAAGACCAGTACTCTACTTGAAAACAACATCAGAACATACTTCCCCAATTTTTCTTCCCATTTTCTCTGGTGCATTAAATGACTTCATTTCAGAAGTGAGACAAGGAGGAGTGTCAGAAGGAATCAGCTAAAATTCATCTGCGTAGCGATGCTGACCAGGAGGCTGCTGTGCATCAAGGAGTCAATCACCCTTCACAGAGAGCCTGAGCAGTCCCAGGCCTGTGCTGTGCCATGCTGCACATCCAGCATGGCCCTCAGCCTCAGCTGTGCTGCACAGATTGACCCCTTCAGCACGGGACAAACTCGGCCACCTTGTTATTCAGAGAGGAGCCTGTGGGCAGCTCGCCCTTGGTAGCAGCAATTAAACCATCCCATTTGGCCTTGGCCTCATCTGAAAGTGCTGTGAGAAGCTCTCATGAAAACATCCTTCAAGAAAAGAGTTGGTTTTTTATAAGTAAAGTATTTACTAACTCAAAGGACCATGAAGGAAGAACCTTTCCTTAGAAGGTTCTGCCCTGAGAAAATACATATGGGGCCTATCTGATGCTGTGGGGACATAAGAATTCCTTACTATGTTTCTCTTTAATCTCTTATTAAAATTATTTATTAAAATTAAAATTATTTTATCAATATTCTTGCTGTCAGTCATTCTTCCTGAAATCCAGGAAGTGCCCTGCACTGTATTTCCCTCCATCTCTCTTTCGCACCTTACCACCAACTTAGTGCAAAACCATGTCTTACATGGATTTTTCAAAGCTTTTTGCTGTAATAGTGGAAAAAGAGTTTGACAAGAAAAATATTTGGAAAGCAACTAAATGAAAGTCTAGATGATACTGTCATTTGCACCATTACATCAGTAAAACAGATGTTCCAGTCAGGACTGGCTTTGTGGTACATAATTGGACAAATTGAAAGAAACAATACTTACTCTGGACATTTTCCACCAAAAGGCCCTGATGCCACCAGGAAAGCCATAGAGATAGGATCTGTGATCAGATGCCTTAATAAAAACATCTTTGGTATTTATGGGCTAAGAATTCAGAAGGTTGTTTTGTCCACCCATTATGCAAAGATGGAGATATTTTGTGGTATAACAGGTGTGGTTATGTTGCTTGGGCATACCCTAGAGATACAAAACAAACCAAAGGAGAATAGATACCTGTAAAATACTCTGCTGGTATAATAGAGGCACAAATTCACACTTTGCCTTCTCCCACAAGGGCAGAGATAGTCACTCTGTTGGATAGTCACCCCAAAAGGCACAGCTCAGGGGTGGGAGGTGGAGGCATCATGCCCACTCCTTGGACTATGGACCTGCAGGTGAGGAGGAGCTGCATGGCTGTATCCATGGTAGAGACAGTGGTGTCTCTGGAGCAGAGCTTCTTCTCATAACCATGGCCCAGTGGAACCACAAGTTTTCTCAGAAGTTTCCCCCCAGGTTTCTCCCCCCAGGCTTGCTGCCTTCCAGCAGCCAGGTGACCAGACCACCCAGCAGCCTTCACAGCTGTACCACCCCAGTGAACCTTTAAACTTGAAACACATCTCATGCCAGGTATGTTTTTTTTAAAAAGCAATGATAATGGGTTAAACTGGTAATATAAACCATTCTCATGAGACAGATGTGTCTAGAGTATGATTTTATGTCCAAGCTGTGGCCTTGTTGCCATCTGTTTTAATGGTGTGGTAGCCCCTACTACTGTGGTTGTGAAGCCACGGGTTCATGATGTAACACGAGTGGCTCACACACTGCCTGTGCTGAGGATGGGAACGTGCACAGATAGTGAGTGCAGTAATAAAACTGCTGATTTTCATGCTGATTGCTTCTTTGCTTCTACAGCCACATGGCTTGATTTCATGTGAACTGCCCTACTAGATGTTTGCAAAAATAAAGATTATACAAAATACAGAAGCATTCTTAGGAATTTGATGCAAAAAATGTGTTTCTTTTTGTGGCCTCACCTTAGCCATACAATACCCTCAAGATTTTAGATTCAATGAAAACATTACTCTTGTACTGCAGACAGCAGCTTTGAAATATGACCAGAAAAATAAGGAAGGCAAAGAAAAAGCACCTCAAGCATTCTTTAAAAAGAGCCTTCCAAAATCTAATTTTTGCATCAGCCTCTTGATATTCTTGCAGCCTGACTCATAAAATGCTGAGTGTGTGTGGGAGAGGCAGAGAGGGAGAGAAGGGATGATGCTGCCATTTAAAAAATTATTATAAATTGATAAAATGCCAACTGTCTGCATTTTACCCTCAAGACGTCATTAACTGGACAAAATTATTGCCATCATCTGTAACTAACAATGCAAAGATGATTAGTTTTGTTTCATAAACTTAAGAGAGAGTGTCATGAGACTTGACAGCAACACATTCTACTTGCAAGGAACAGCTCAAGTGAGGAGTTTTCTAGACAGTTTTAGTGATGTTTCTTTTTTTGTTCAAAACAGCAGTTTACTATATGTTCTTGCATGATCACAAGTAGTCTGGATTGCCATAAAGCACAAAATTCACAGTATCATTTACTTTGCTGTGTTTATGCCGTTTACTCCCTCTTGCTTCTGCTGACATGAACTGGTTTTGTTTTCTTTTCTGCAGAAGGGTTTCACCCCTGGCTGTCACCCACCACAACATCCTGTTGGTACACGGGCTGCAGACCGCAGAGAGGAAGGTTTGACTTTTACATCCAAATGCAAACCCTGCTGTCTTTGGCAGCTTTCAAAATGTAGGGGAAGCACGTTGTGTACAGGCCTAAACTTAGTAAAGGCAGTGGGACTGTGGTATTGGCATGTTTTAACCCTTCATTCTCTGGGCCGCATATTGTTATACTTTTAAGACAAGATGTGTTCAGTAATGTCAGCAAAGCTGTCAAGACCTGTACTAGGGTGCACATCTATGAATGGGGTCCCAAGCATGATTGGAGCTCTTTTTCTCACTATGCAGGTGTCTGAGAGGGAACCAAGTGATGTGTGCTACAAGCTTATGGGTGCCTTCCAACTTGAAATATGCTATGACTTTATAAACTGCCAGAAGTGTTCATAGAGAAGAAAACAATTCTGAGAAGTCCCACTGCATCAGTTCCCTGCCATCAGGCCAGCTGGCTGGATGTGCTTGAGTGGAGCACAATGGAAATGTAAGCACACAGAAATACCTTGTTTTCCAGACACAAAGACACAGGTTAGGGAATCCCACTCTTGGCTCTGAGCAAAACGTTCAACCTCAGTGTTGCTTGACACAGAAGCACACACTAGCTTCCCAAGGAGCCTGAGGCACAGCCTTTCACACAGCAATTTCTCTTTGCCTGCTGACATTTTTTGGCACACCACGTGCCACGCAGGGGCAATGCTCCCACCCCCTTTGGGCCAGAACCAATTCATCAGCATAATGAAAGGTGTCTGAGTGAGTGCTTAAGGAGAAAATTACAGACATTTTTGTACAAAGCTAACTGTCCCTGCTTCCCAGCACACATCCTTGGTTGACTTTAGGCATGTGTGTGTCTTGATTCCCAGTGGTCATGTCTGAGACAGGCACTTTCGTGTTCAGTGGAGACAAGGTGGCAATGCCTCTAGTTATAGGAAGGTTTGCATGATTTTAGCTTCCCAGTAAAGTTTTCCTGTGAAACCTTAGGTGTCTATGGACTTGGAGGTACAAGAGTACCTTGCAGATGTCACATACTTGAGTTTAAGTATTCCAATGCCACTGAAGTTACCTGCAGCACAGTTATTTCCATGTTTGTATCTTGAATTCTGTGTGACCTACTTCATGGTGCTGAAGTCCTGAGGAATGGTGGTGAGTGTCTTCACCTCCTATTGACTTTCTTTTTTTCCCTAAGAAAACTAAAACCAGATTTCCAAGAAAATAAACTGTGCTCCAAAATAGAATTTTATGAAGGAAGCTTTTTAGAACATCAGCTGCAGAGATGGACCAAGGCCTCTTGACTAATAAAGACCTAGCAGGAATATGTCTTCTATTACCAAAACTTTGCAAAAGACCTAATTCTGCAAGACACAGACAATCAATTTTACTGACATGATCTTCTGTGGCATTTAGCAGACTTAGCAAAGACCAGGAAATGCAGATCACTATATTCCCATTCAAATATAATTCTCATTTTACTGCATGTTTCCCCACTGGGAAAAAAATAGTCAGGTTTTGAGTCCAGTTGTACCAATAAGTATGCATAGTATGCATATACAATTACATGGTGCATACCATTGTCCTCTCTGGAGAAGAGCTTTGAGCATGGCAAGGCAGCAGCAAAACCCTCAGCGTCACTCAGCTTTCAGTGGTTGTGCAGGAAGAAGCTCCAAAAAGGAACAAGGTCATGGACATAATGCTGCTATATTTGTGAAAATGCTGTACTAGAAAATGCTCAGGTCTGACTCTAAGCATTTCTCTGAAAGGAGTTTTGATCTGGATCTGATCTGACAAGACTCAGGAGAGCATTTGTAGGTCGAATTACTCCCTCTCTAGGTTACCAGGCTGATATTTGAGTCACTTAGGTGCTCTGGCAGAGATAAGTATAATCTGCAATGACATCTAGGCTACACCAGAAGATAATGCTGCTTCTGGTGTATTATTCAAAATATGTGCCAGCAGACTGGCTTTGGCTGCTTAAATACACACTGCAGTGCATTTGTGGCTAAAGTTGTACTCAGAGTGGCAGAGCTAAACTGAACTGCCACCCTCAGGAAAACTTTGTTAGAGTAATTTTACATTAGGCAGTTTATGTAACTAGATGTTAAAAACACTGCTTTCTAGAAACACTGTCAAGTACCTCAAATAACCCATTCAACTTATTTTTAAACCAGAGGTACCTGGAAATACTGACCATACAGATTCCTGGAAATCATTGCACTGGAACAGCTCTTCAGCTTGCTCTTGACTTACTTTGAGAATGCCATTTCAGATCAAAATGCTGAAAATATCTGACATTGAAAATCAAATACTTAGGAGATATAAACTGATATGGGTTTTGATGCAGAGAGAAAAGGAAGATCACATGAATTTTGCAAAATTACTGACTTAGCCAGTTTCCAAGAGAAACTTGTTGTGCTTTTTCTAAGTCCTTGAAAGCATGATTCCCATCATACAGTTATCAGACAAAGGATTTTCAAGTAATGCTGCACATAACTTATGCTGCAGACTGTGGAACAAATTTCAAGGAGTGTTTTTTATACTAGGTGGAGATGATACAAAGATATCATTAAAGGTTAATATTTTGGTATGGAGCCATAAGGCCAGTCCTGTGACAATCAATGTGGTATCATCTCAGCAGAGGCTCTGAAATTGTTTAAACATACTAAATGTTTTGTGCTGCCAGAGTAGGGGAGAAACTCAGCCTATTTCTAACACATCCAATTAATTTAAAATCAAACCACTAAGTGCCAGTAGCAATATAATAAGTTTTCAGTATGTAAGAACTTCCTGCCTCTTTTCCTCTTGTTCTTTCTTCAAGTGGTTTTTTTTTTTTTTTTGTGGCAAAGCTTTATGCAGGAATGAATGGCAAAAGTGACATTGCTGTCATCAAGAGAAATGCCTTGGAGCAGAAATAATACCTCCAGCAAAGCTTTGGAGGGAACATGAGAAACGAGCAAAACACAGCATGCATTTTCAAAATTCATTCCAACATGACAGGCACATAAAATATAGTGTTGCATATATTTCAATCCTTGCTTTGCTCATGCTCCCAGAAAAAAAACCAAACAAAACCAAGAACTAAAAAAACTATGTTCACAAGAGAAATAGCTGCAAAGTTTAAGATGTCACCACCCCCCAAAAGAGGTTATGCAGACCTGCACCTCAACACCTTAACAGCTTAATTAAAATTCCTTTGAAAAGCACATTTGTCTCCAATCACTGGATTTTGTACAGAAACGGCTGAGATGAATAAGTGCAAGTTCACACACTCCATTCCATCAGCTACTCTAACAGTCCCAGCTGAAGACATGCACTGGTGAATCTTAAATTGTATCAGTTAGATTTGCCTGGAGCTCATCCAAACTTTCTTCAAGTTTCCACCATGCTCTCAGATCTTATGGAGACTGAATTGGCCAAGCTACACTTTCACTAATTTCCCAGCATTATTGCAGGCAGGTAACAGCTACCGATAGCTCTTATGCTGTTGTCAAAAACCTCTGATTCTTCCTACTTCCCCACAGTCAGAATTACTTTCTATTTGAATTCTAAGTCTATATTACTTTCTATTCTATACCTGGCTGACCTGCAAACTTCCTTCATAGCTGGCAAGATCACGAACCCATCACAGAGGAGTGCTAATTGTACTACTGTTTATAGAAGTAGGTAATTTCCCCCCGCCCTTCCAGCTTTCTATTATTTTGTCAAGTGCTACATCTCATGTCCAGACCATTTGCTGTGGAAATTATTTCCTCAACAGAAATGTTGTCCCATACTTGGGAAGAAATTTTAGTATTTGATTTTCTCTGTGAAAAAAAAAAATTAGAAAATCAATAGTGCTTGTATATATCCTGAAGTGAAAACCCTATACAATTTTGAGGCCAGTAGATACTGGATTAAACTTTGCACTGGAGGCAAATTCTTGGATATACATTCTTGTTCCTGTTGTTCCTTTCCTGCTTTCAGAAGCAGAGAGAAAATGAAACTCAACTGCCCCAGGCAGTACACAAGTCACATTCTCCTCTGATTGTTACAGATTTATTTTCATTCCAAGTTTCTCTGTCTCTTTCTACATGGTGTTCCCAGAAGCACTGAGCACCTTTAATAATATTGTTAAGATAAATCTAAAATAAGAGATATAAAGGTCTCTTCATAGTCCTGTCTCATCTCCAACACAGTACTGTGCCTTACTGGTTTGGTTTTTACTAAATTTTCAAGGCTGAGCTCTTCAGTGCTTAAAGAGCTGTCGCGAGCTTGCACAGAGAACCACTTGCTGGCTGAGATAGATTGGTACTCTCTGTACCAACACTGGCATCTCAGACAATCACAAAGCCCTTGGTATCTGTCAGCACACTCAGGCTATTCTGTGAATCCAGACAATCCAGACTCAGGCTTGCAGCAAAATAGAAGCAGAAGAAAAACCAGCTACAGTTATCTGGCAACACACAGCTGTCTGGTCTCACCCCTCTGGCAGAAGGCTTGGATCTCTGTCCCCCTTCTTTCTGCCTGGGGAGCACAGGGGTGCAGGCACTTGCCAGCTCAGGTCTGGAAGCAGAAGAGCTGCACCAGAGTGACAGAGCCCTGGAGCCAGTAAGCTGTGCTGAGCTCCTGCTCTGCTCCTCCACTCCAGCTGGCTTGGACCCAGACAGCTCAAGTTTCTCTGCGTATCACTTCCCTGCTCTCCAGATTCTGGGGCCAGCACAAGCAGAGGCAGCCCAGATCTGTTTGCACACAGGATCTAAGTTGTTTACCTGTTGCACAAAGCAGAGCAAAACAAGATGACAGGGGTAGCAGCTGGAACTACAAAGCTTTGTAGAGATACCATAACGAAGCACCCATTTGCTGGATCTGTAAATGAGTAGACACTTTTCAAACATTTTACACTTGTAAAAGGCTGCAAAGGGAAATTCACCCATCCTGCAACTTTAAGAGTTGCAGCTGTGGAGTGTAAGCACAGAGCAGTAAGCAGTTTGATTACACACGGCTGCTTTCTTCATGCAGCATCTTTTTCTCCCTACTGGAGGGTGCACTTCTGATAAAAAGAATTGGCAGTAAGCTAGAAAACAATCAAAAGGGTTTTTTTCTTCCCCTTCCCTGCCACCTTCTTCCTGGAGAGATTTAGAGAAAGTAGGACTTCTATGAGGAAAAGAATCACAGCCTGAAGCTGCTGTACTAACTTCCGGTTAACACTGCATGAAAGCATTCAGGGAGCTCCTCATCTACTTCCTTCACAAGTCCAGAGGACAAGAAAACGAAAGCATATGACCCTGCCACAGATGAATGAGGAACATTTAACATTCATGCCTTTTTGTGCACAATCTGGTCAATCTGACAGGCAGTCATTCTTCTTCTGAATCGCACTGCA
The DNA here is from genome assembly GCA_030060385.1 of Muscicapa striata striata. Taxonomy (NCBI): domain Eukaryota; kingdom Metazoa; phylum Chordata; class Aves; order Passeriformes; family Muscicapidae; genus Muscicapa; species Muscicapa striata. Next base: position 2,257,013 of record JAREIS010000010.1, on the reverse strand, counting down.
AAATTACTTCTATCTCACTGTCATGCTTTCTGAACAGTTGCCTAAACATGCTCCTTGCAGGAATTCAGTTTGCTTTCATTTCAGATCACAAATAAAAAGGGACACAAAGCAGTAAGAGTAACACAAATTTAAGTATGTGCTTTTATTTTATACTTTCATGGCACATTTTCATTTGTAAACATTAAATTACCAGACCTCTTCTTCATATGTTGAAAATAACCACCAGACATTTGAGAGAATTACCTGAGATTAAAAAAATAAAAAAAGGAACAGAAAAAAAAAAGAGAGAAAAAAATCTGGCATCTTTTACATTACTTACATACAGTACCATTTTAGAAAGACTTACAAAAGGGAATGTTTTCCAAAATAGGACAGTTTTCTTTTGACTATAAAGATATACAAAATACATCAAAACGCCTTGGAATGATCAACCTTATTAAGAGTGTGTGGCAAATCAAACAATTGCTTGATTGATCAAACTGTTTCAAACAATTCCACTATTGCATAGCTGAAACACTGCATCAGTCCTGCAGCAGCATGATGTCCACATTGTCATGAACACCTTGTAAAAGCAGCTCTCCCTGGTAAGTGATGATCTTCCGTCGTTTTGCCGCCTTAAGCGTTCCCACCAGGGCTTCAAAGAGGTTGGCACACTTCTCATCAGCAAACAGCACACCAAATTTCACACTCACTTGTCCATCAGCATCTAAATAAAAGACATAATGTAGATTTCCTTCAAGTTAGGAGATTACTGGGGAGATAAGGTGACACAGAGAACACTGAAAGAAAACCCTGCTGTGTTTCCCAATTTATTTAGGATCCTATTATAAATGCTGATGATAAACAGCTGGCATTAGTCCTGCCTAATCTAACTTTGCCTTTGCTTCCAGAGAATTGTATCAAGGACCATATATCTGCTCTGTTTACTTTTACTGATGACTTTCTGAAACCTATGACAAGCACAGGCTATTGAACCTGTTCACAGTGTTTGGAGGAAACTAGTTTTAAATAATTAAAATCCTAGAATATCTCAAACCCATAAGGATCAAGTCCAACACCCTGCTCCTCCAATCTAAATCATACATTAAAATATCTTTTTCACAATTTTTTCACTCATTAATATTTGAGGGTCACATTGAAAAGGCTGCAATGTGGATTTCCACATAAAGCAAAAATTTAAAAACAAACGTTAAAGTTATGTTATTCCTAAAAAGTAGATGCAGTCATACAAAATGCCAGATGTACATATGCGTTTAGGTCTTGAAAAAACAAGTGGCGCCATAACTGACACGTATAGGAGCAGGTAGCACACCCACAAACTGCACAAATATTTGTAAAGAAAGAGGAGTTTTAGCAATGAAAAACAATCTTAAGAGGAAATGGTACCTTCTAAGCAAGTTTAAGAACGTTTGGAACTACACATGTAACTCCTGGATTAGTTTTAGGCGTACAGACCAATTTCTTCCAAATAAAACGGTCATGAACAGAATTAAAATGCATACATTCTGAGGTAAAGAAGTTACCAAGGAAGGAGGTGGAAGGAGAAGGTGCAACTTTCTTCTGTGGTGACTGTAGCAAGTATTGAAAGCCTAAAGAAAAGGTGACTCTTGCAGCCAATTCAGGATTCATGGAGCAGGATTTCAAGCCTATATCCTCTCTGCTGCAGAGGCTTAAACATTCAGTTATAACAGAACTACTTTAAAGGATGGAACACAGGCAGTACCGTAGAGTCCAACATTAAGTGCATATGCAGGTTTTCAGGTTACCTGCTTATTTGAATTTGTCAAGTTCTTAGTTTGATATAACACAACTACATCTGTACAACATGCATGCACGTACGTACACACATTTATAACATGACTACATCCATACAGAGATACTATAATACTTACTTTTGGTTCCCAGACGCCGAATCTCCTCAACTAGGAGGCTAATTTCATGTTCCACGTTCATTGTGGTCTAAAAGGAAAAAAAAAAAAAAAAAAGTACAAAGTTATTAGGAGTCCTGTAAATCCTTTGCATCATTCTGGCATGTTCTCAGTTCTTTAGCAATGTCACAACACTTCATAAATCCTACTAGCTGGAGATGCGTAACTACAGGATAATCTAGGATTTTAGTCTTGAACAGATAAAGAGCCTCTGCACCTCCACATTTGAAGGCAAGGGAACAGAAGTTACAGTCTTGTTACATTCTATATGCAAATATAAGGAGCCAATCTCAAAATATGACAGATGTGGGAAGGTCAAAGAAGAGGAGGGTTGTTTGTTTTAAAAAATGAGCTTAAGCTGCCACAGAATCAGAGGTCTTCAGGGGCTTTGCAACTTTCTATCGATGGCCTCAATTAAAATGAAACATCTGCCTTTAAATTTCTCTAAGGGATATGTGGTAGATTTGATTTCTTAAACCACACCACAGTTTTCTATATTTGCTGGGAAGATATTGCAGACACATATTGCTGGTTACAGACACACATGATGTCTGAAAGGACAGCAGCTCCTGCATACCCACTACTGAGAGCAGAACTGATCCAAACTACGCAAGTGACCTAAGCCAGTCAACATTTTTGCCATTCGAAGTGATCCCGAGAATCTGCTACACTGCCAAACATCCTGGGCACCTCTTGGTGCAAGGCAGCAATTTGCACCAATGCCTACTGATGCCTTGCAACAGTTTGGCCATATGTGGCACAGCAAATGGCAACACTACAGTCACACACAGCAAAGCTATATGGCTACAAAGCATCCAAGGTTAACACTGCAGACATCCGAATGGAGTTTTATGGCCTATGCTGGGCAAAGCAGCTTCAACACAATGAAACCTTGAGATGTTGAACTCCTTAAGCAAAAACTGGCATTGAGGCAAGCACAAGAAACTGGGCATCACAGACAAAGCAAAGCATCAAATGCAGCTTCCACAGATGCCAACAATGCAGCCTGGAACAAAAGCCACTGAGAGCTTCTGGAGCTGAGCACTAGCACTAGCTAGCACTCTGATGTTCAAGAAACCAGGATTTCTGCACTAGTATGAAAGTGAAGATAAAAAAACAGACACCTGAATGCATCACAAACTCTTGCTAGGAGAAAAGCTTCCTCTCCTTTCTTTTTTTATTGAGTTAAAATATGTAAGAGTGACATAGTTCCGTTTCCTGACCCCCAAGCAGCAAAAAAATCTTTGCAGCAGAGTCTGATTTTTTGATCCAAAATTCACATGCAAAAAAAAAAAAGTTTCATTTTAACATGCAAAACTGAGCAAGCTTAATTATCAGCACAGGTTTCGGGCAAGACCCCAGCCAAACCACAGGTTCATTAGCAGTGCAGTGGATATCAGCAGAGCGACAGGTGACATTGAAACTGGACGTGCTGCATGGGACTACGCTGCAAAGGGAGGGCAGTAAGGCTGCACTGCTGCAGCTGCCTTAGTTTGAAAGAAACTTTTTTTATAGAAACAAACATATGGATTTTGTTTGACTCGGCACTAAATAAACCAAGTCAGCAATGAAAATATGACCCATGTTTTAAAAAGCTTACACTCCCATTATTTGTCAGACTGCCAGTTTTGATATTGGTCATCACAACGGCATAATCATCTCTTTAAAGACGGTCTTCTCACTTTAAAGGCTCTTTTTTACTTTCAGCTCTTTAAATTCACGTTGATAATTATTTTCATAATGTACACCATCGAAATAAAGAGCAATATTTAGAACAAAAAAAGTTAAATTCTACATTATTAGGCAAGGTTTTAGAGATCAGAGAAGTATGGTGAGCAAGGAGTAAAGATGCTCGGTATTTCAAAACTTAAATATTTGCTTTATACTTTAGATGCTCAACACATCAACTACCAAAAGCGCACGCCAACTATTAGACTCTAATATTCCTGATGCCAATACACCGCTGCAAGGCAGTACGTGGTACGGAAGTTAAACTTCTCCTTATTTGGTAGAAACGCGCCGAACACACACACGCACACACACGCACACACACATCTGTCGCCCACCGAGTTGTGCCCTTGCAGGCACCGCTGGCCCTCGGCAGGACCGCGCTGGGAGGCAGAGCGCGGTCCCTTCCCACACCCCGGCGGGATCCCAGTCCCGCCGCCGCCTGCAGGGAGCGCCGGGAAGCGGGCCCCGCCCGGGCGAGCGGCAGCCGCACCCGCTGCCCGGGCAGCGCCTCTGCCCCGGCGGGGAGGGAAGGAGGGAAGGACGGCACCCGGGCCGGAGGGAGGGAGAGAATGACACATGGCTGTCCCCGACCCGCTCCCGCCCGCCGCCACTCACCCCTGCTGCCGCCGCCGCCGCCGCGCTGTGGCCGCTCAGAGCCGGCGGAGCCGCGGAGCAGCGCCGGGCGGGGCCGGGCCGGCGAGAGGCGGGCGGAGGTGGATCTGTCCCCGGCGAGGGGCGGGTGGAGGTGGGGGCTGCGTCCCCTCAGGGCCGGCGGAGGTGGCTCTGCCCCTCTGTCCGCGGCGAAGGGCGGGCGGAGGTGGTAGCTCTGCCCCTCAGGGCAAGCGAAGGTGGTGGCTGCGTCCCCTCAGGGCCGGCGCAGGTGGCTCTGCCCTCAGGGCCGCGCCGCCCCCCCGCGCTGAGCTCCCGCCGCCCCGGGGCGGCGCTCCCGGCCATCTTGGCGCTGCGGTGGGTGCTGTGGGAGCGGGGTGCTGCTGCCCTGCCATGCCGGCATCCCTCTGCCCGTGCCGTGCCAGGGTTACGTTCTGCCCGCGGCACGGGCGTTAGTGAGTTTGTCAGGTGGAACGCTTTCCAAGGGCAGCCCTTCAGCAACTCCCCTCTTCCAGTGGGTCAGCTTTCTGACATTCACCGTGTTGCTTCTGTCACTCTCCGTCGCCGTCCCACGCCCCGTATGCCCCATCCCCGCTGGCTTCCCCGGGTGACATCATGCCACGTTCCTTAGGACCCCCCACACTTATTTTTTCCTAGAAAACCAGCTCTCCTTCCAAAGAAAGTGAAGGAGCTAGGTTAACACCATTTCCTCTCGATAAAGTTGTGTTGCAGTGTATCCGTGTTTCCATTCAGCACCCGTATCCTCGCACCCTACGCTGCAGAAAGAATGCAATTTAATTATTTCTGTCTTGTGTCATGGCATTCACTGCTAATTCTTTCTCTTCACCTCGCAGAGACGTTTATGTCCTCTCTCAAGGACTCGGGCGTTTAAGCTGAGAGCTGCATTAACTCCTACAAAGCAATGAAGCTGCCAACCCCCAGTCAGAGTCAAGGCTGTCCCAAAAAATCTCACTGCCACAGCTGAAGGCACTGCCGTTCCCGGCTGTCTCTCCCACCTCCTCATCAGGCATGACTGCCCCTAAAGCAGAGTTGATAAAATAAACTGTTTCCAGCCCTTGCAATTTTCATGCACTAGTTTCTGAAGGTTGGGCTAAGATTCTTTCTCAGACTGAGCTGTGCCGGTTGGGGCTGGTCCCTTACTACATTGTCCCATCCCAGATGTCAGGAGGAATAAATAGGTGATGGCACATCAAACCACTGCAGCAAGCTCTGCTAGGGCTCAAACCTGCAGCTAGATAAGTTGATTTGCACTGTGGAAATGATGCCAAGAAAATCACATTTTTATCACTCAAGAGATTATAGGCCAAGCCTACTGCTTTTCCAAGAGATTTTTTGCACAGTGTTTTCATTGAAAGTTTAACTTTTCCATTGAATAATGACTATTTATCAATCAGTTGCAGAATCTTTGATAGTTAAAAAAACAAAAACACAAAAACATACTGCTTTCTGGTTTTGATATGTATCAAAATATTTTCCAGAACACATTAGATGTATTTTACATCAATAAGGGATGCTTTTTGCCAAAAACAAACTTTGATAGTTAGGAAAACAAGATTAAAAGGGCTACATTCCTAGGATGCTAATGAAATAAATGAAATTTAAATGTCTCTGAATAGAATCAAAAGACAGTGAAAATTCCGAGGAGAATGTAGTATCTGAAGAGCACTGATGCTCTGTGCATATGATGTCATATGTGAGTACTGCTTTCCTAAGGTCTTTGTTATATTAGCTGGCAAAATGCTAAATACTACAGTTTAAAAAGGTCGTTTTTAAAGGTAGATCTGAGATAAAGCTTTTAAAAATGAATCTGATTAGTGTGTTAGCAAATGCATCAGAGATTCCAGTTACTTAGCAGTATAGAATAAAAGTGCTTGCCTTCTGGTTTTATTGTTAACAACATGCTTTCAGTTGCAATCTAGGTTTCCTAATCATCAGAAAAATCTCATTACATTTGCACAAATAATGTAGGCCTTTGCCTAATGTGATTGTTATTATGGATAATTTATATTTGATCAAGTAATAGTTTGTGACTTTTCAGACTAAAGGTATTATTATTATGCTGATGATGGAATTTATGTTAAAAATTCTTTCCTGTTTTGATTCATAGACCCTAATTTATAAGAAGGATCAACTATATATCTGAGAAAGATGAACAAAACTCTGTAATTCCTCATTTTATTTTCTTTTAACACTTTTTTTTTTTTTTTTTAGTAAGCCTAATATATTTTTTTTATTATTCTGTCTTTTGAAAAGGAATTGCTATACCCAAGTATTTGTCTCCAGGCATCAGGAGATTATTGAAACACTTTTGTTGCTATTTCTTTCATGGCCCTTCCTAGTCATGTAATGTTAAAATAGGTTAATAAGAAATCCAAACCATCCGTTACCATGACAATTAAGTAACAGATACTGCCAAAGTACAAAAATTAGCTGGGCAACATCAGAACTGAATGACTGATTATGTCCTTACAGGGGCAGCAGCAGTGAGCAGGAAACATGATAATTATGGAGATGATTATTTCCTATCGTTCTGTTTCTACAAATTGATGCTGTTTTAAAAATTAAGGAAGTGCAAAATTGTCCTTTACAAGCTCACAGGACAGACATGGAAATGTTGCTCATACATATTTCATATAACTGGTGAAGGTCATCATCAGACTCATAATTCATTATGCAGTTTAGGTGCATAAGAGTGCTCCCTAAAACTCATGAGATTCTGCCTTAAAACAGACTATTCTGATTTGACCTTCCTTGGCATCTCACTTTATTGTTACTGTCCCCCCAGATGCCCGTGAAAGTAGCCAAACAGAGGGATTATGTAAAAACATTGCTTGAGAACAACATAGTAGGCATACTGCATCTGATCAAACCATCAATTTAACTGGACATTTTGCCTAGAGCAGGCATTTGGAAAACAGTGCAATCAATGAAAACTATCGGTTTTTCTCTTGGCTCCTGGCACTGGAGCAAGCAATTATTCTATCTTCTCCTTTCTCCATCACATTCCCTAATTTAATCTCATATAAGATGAATGTGTCTCCATGTTGCTGATCCTTCTTGTTTTCTCATTATAATTTTTCAAACAATTCTGTGTTAGTTTCTGGGATTGAAGTAGCAGAACTGTCAGTATTACTCAGCATGTGTATATACAAAAGATGTAAGGATGTTTTCTGTTTTGTTCTCATTCCCAGTAATAAAATTTCCCAATATTTTACTTGACTTTTTGAGAAATTCTAAGTGCTATGCACAATGGTTTCAAAAACTATTTCCAAAGCTTTAGTAATTAATTGTCCTGTTATAGATAATTAGGATTATTCTCCCCTCTGATCACTACATTGCATTTTTCAGTACCATCAGGTATTTTACTGCGTAATTTAAACTATGATCACACAAACTTCATCACCACTTTTCCCATGTCTTCAATGACATATTTGAACAGCACAGGAGGTCCAAACAGAAATGGTACTAAGAGTGCACTAGTAATAAGTAATCTCTCTTGGTCACGACTATCAGTTGAGTAACAGCTTTACCTCTTTGTCTCCTCCTACCTTTCAGCTGTTCATTGATTCTGAATGGAATCTGAATATCTTCTCACCCCACGAAAAATTAGCTTTATAAAAGTACTTAATGTTTACAGTAAACACATGGTAAACATATTTGTTGTTACAGGTTTCTCCAGAGACAGGTGTGTAACACCATTAGGGCCAAGCCTGAAAAATTTTGGGGTAAGTTACAAGGTCATTTGCTAGGTAATGGCCATTTATATTGTTTTCCATCACATATTAACTAGACATTCTTATTTTACTAGTATATGTTGATAACCTCTGATGTTCTTATTTTGTATAATACTGTTCTTTAAAATTTTGTCATATTATATGTGCTTATGCATAGGCAGGCATTTGCATCACATGTGCATGCACAGAGTTTTCTGTTGAAATCCTCCACAGATAAAAACCATTAGAACTGACACCATGATTTGCAGATTTCACTGTTAGATGAGATAATCTTAACAGCCTTCTTAAATAATCCAGGTCTTGCTTTTGTCTTATTGCACATTTTTGTTCGACATGTTGACTTACTAGAGACATAAGTTCCTGCTGCATGTGCCTGTGTCCCATCCCTTGCTTTAACACAGTAATTTGTACCTGTTCAAAGTGTCAGATTCTCCTTACTGTCGCCAATGCTGTGTGGAAACTGTGGTGCTGTGATTCAAACAGGAGTGTGTGGATGTGTCTGGTCTAAGCCCAGCCCCATCAGGTGTCTGTGCCATCAGCCTGCCCTGAGTCACTTCTCACCATGGGTGTATTGCACCCATTGTGCAGGTGTGCTCTAGGGTTATGATTCAACGTGACTCAACATTAACTTGTAAAGCCACGTCAGCCCAGGCTAAAACAGGTCTTAAAAGTCTTCATACGATTTAAAGATTTCAGGTGGTAGAGGATCTACTATGTTCCTTTGTGGGGTTCTTTGGGCCCCCGGTGCTCTGACACCTAACTCCGGAGCTCTTAGGCTCCTACTTTGTCGGGTAATCTTCTAAATAAGCAAAGCAGCTAATAGTTAGAAAGGCTATTTATTACAAAGCACATCTTATTACAAAGCACATCAGTCTCAACAGGCAAGCAGACAAGCAATGGCAAAAAGCAATGGCAAAGCAGCTAGCAATAAGCAAATGGCTAGAAACCAGAATGGCTAAAAAGCAAGTGGCTGAAAGCCACAATGGCTAAAAGCAACAACTCACCCGAATACATAGTCTTATATAGGATTTTTCTAGCAAGCTAAGACACAAACTCGGACCACCACTCCTTAACCTATTAGAATTCTAGTTTCTCAGCACACCAGGTTACATATGACACTACGCATACACTCTATTTTGTTCTAAGAAATGTAAGCAATATTCTTACTCTAACTCTATTATGTCTAAGCACTGTCTACAGCTGTGGTCCTGGAGCCTCCACTGAAAATATCAGTATGTTTCAACCTTCACTAGAACACTCACTGCTACTGTGGCATTTGAAACGTTTCACTTACTAAAAGCATTAGAACTCACTCTAAAACTTATTCAATTCCTGTACTCTGATTTCTCTCTGAAGAATTCAGAGAGACCCCTGACTCCCTGACTCCAACATTCCTTATTCCTGTGGACTTTGTAACACCACAGAAAATGTAAGATATCTTTTTCTAGAACACAACGTGATCCTTGGGTACAATGAGATTAAAATTCAAGTCGATGCTATTAGAGAAAGCAATAAGTGATATTCAGAGGCAATATTGTGATATTGTGACTAATATCTAAGTGATATTAGAGGGCAATAAGTGATATTCAGAGTGTGTGGACATTAGAGGCAGTCAGAAGAATAGCTGTATTTTTTGAGGCAGGCCAATCAATGAGGAAAACAGCACTCCATATCCAAAGTATCTTCATAGTTTTAGGTCCAATCATTGTCTTCCTTGGCCACTGTCTCTATCTTAAGTCAGCAGTTGTTTCAAGGGAGAAATCCCAACACTTTCTCTTTTTTACTCTCTCAGTGAGCTGAAAAAGTAACTTAGCAAAACATAAACATTTCTTTTAATGTAAAAGCAAATATGCCAGACCAGCTTCAGAACAAGAGAGACTACAAATAGAAGAACAGTGACTGCTGGCAGTGTTGGTTCTTGAATGAGCACTTCAATTGAGGTGGATGGAATGATTCACTTAAGCTCACTGATGTCTGTCCAGGAGAGAGGATTTATATCAGGAATAGGCTCAGCGCCTCACAGCCTTCTTATTATTCACTAGGTGCCCCAAAAAATATAATGATGCTGCTTCCTAAATTTAGCATGTAAACCTTCACTACAGTGAAATAGAAAAGAGAAGGAGAATTAAAATCTCAAAATGAATCACTGAAATTACTTGCTCCACCCCTAAGCCAAGAGTAAACCTCTGCATGAAATGACAGAAAGATGCTGTACCAATACAAGCTAAAAGACAGGGCCCATAACATTAGTTATACCGCACACCATTTGTCTTAGAGCAGTTACTTGAAAACGCTAAGATTTCTTTTCTCAACAGCCACAAAGTCAAAATTAAGCAGGGGTGATGTTTTTCTGCACAAAAAGATGTGAAGTAAAGAGGATGTGCATGAATGTTTTGATAGAGCAGAGCATCAAACAGTGTTTGGAGATAGTTTACAAAGAGAAAAAATGTATAAATAGCTGACTGTATGTAATGTGTTTTAGATTGTTCTTTGTTGTGAGAGCTGAATATTTGAGAGAGAGAGAGCAACATGAAGACTAAATACTTTCTCATATTCCTGGTGTCAAAAAATCTCGTGTAGCAAGGAAACAGCAGTACATCTCCTGATCTCCAGAGAGCATAGGATCAGCTGAATCATCCAGTCCCTCTGTCTTCTTGTTTGGTATCATGAAAAAAAAATCACCTCTCTTTCTCCTTTCCCTCTACACATATATATACACAGACACATTTTGGGGAATTTTTCAGAAAACCAAAAATGCAGACTTTGCATAAAATATGTCAAATAATAGTAGCAGAGATGACAGTTACATTAATATGGAATCACTATTCACATTCATATCAAATACAGTTGTAGGTGTAATATCTTTATTTATTGGTTTCATATAAATTTTCTTCCTAAAGCTCAGGCATTTATCGTTCGTGAGTCATGACAGAAGTACATCAAATCTTCTCCTGAAGGAAATCTTATTGAAATGGAACTGTGTATTTGCATTTGTCAGAATGCATTTACTTAGCATATGAAATTGTGTCATGGCAAAAGTCATCACAGTGTTTTTTTTAATTGGTGAAATGTCAAGACCTGCTAACTATGCAATCATGGTTCACGGAAGTTTACAGTTGGCTAAAAATAGGGAAGAAAACTTTCTTTATCACTGGATTCCTCACAGTTAAATATCACTTAATTCAAGATTCATAAGCACTTTTAAGGATCAATTTTGTCTGTAATTTTGCTTTTCTGCATTCCAGGTTCTTAGCTGAAAAACAGTGCTTATGGTGCACATCACACCATTTGAATCTGATAATATTTGCAATTGCACTGAATTTATATAGTATTTTTAAGTCACAAACAGAAACACCTTATTGTTTCCTTCATGTGGGAAAGTGTATTTTTAGGGTAAGATCTGTATACCAGCTGCCTTTTAGGAACTCTTTTCTGGCTTCAAGATACAATGCCAGCACTGAAATCCAAATGAGGTTCAAATTCACGTGTCATCAAATTTTATTAATTTCACTGGCACTGCAGCCACAAGTCATTTGATCCTAAATAATTTGATTTCATGCTGTGTGAAACTGCAAGAGAAAACAACGATCAGACTCCCAGCGTAGCTTCCGTTTCCCATGGAGTGCTGGCAGTGGTCTCACATATTGACCTAATCCTAGGAGGATTTCTGTCATGGTGAAGGAAGTCAAACTGTGTGTTGATTTCAGAGAGAAGACAAATATCTACCAGGGAAGTACTATGAGAATATCAAAATAATTTGTGCTTTTAACTATGCCACATGCTTTGATTACAAATGGGACAATTTTCTCCTGCATCTAACACCTAAATTTTATTAATTTTTCGAAGTGAATTACAATTGTGTATCCCAAGCTTCTAGGATAAGTCTTATCCTTTCTTATTTTTCCTTGAAGAAATAATGTCCAAGGATCTCTGACATCCTGGAGAACCTTAGATTTGGAAACATAGTTTAAAAAAATCTATGACCATCCTTTTGTTTGGTTTATAGTTATCTTATGTGATTGTGTTACATGTATATAATATTTTGCCTCTGAAGGTGTTGTGATGTCATATTTTGAAGCCAATATTATTTGTTCTCTGTCACACAAATAACACATATCGATCCCACTTCCTTTATGTTTACTGAAAGAAGCACAAAAGCTGCCTTGCACACAGGCAAGTGTTTTCTCTGTGAACAGTTACATAAACTTCCCAATGCACTTCCTCTGAATCCAAGTCTTCCTTAAGTAGGTTTACACCAACTTGTTTGTATAGTTTCCTGCCTCCTTTTTTCACAATGCATCACTCAAAAAAGCAGGAGTTTACTACTTTGAGTGCATCACCACTATGTAGTATATTAACCAGCATATTACTCCACTGAAAGCAGTTAATCTCCATTTCAATTTTAATGGAATCTTGTAAAACAATATTAGATGACATGAAAGTAGGCTTCTGCTGATCTGCAAATTTGGCAGAAATTATGAGAGTGAGGAGGGGGCTGATGATTTTAGAATTGGTGTATCTCTTTCTGCTCTAAAATCCAGAAATAACTGTAATTACAGAGCTAACCAGAAACTGAAATTGGAGGGGTAGTTTGTTTGGGTTTTTTTCCAAACAATTAAATGTATCACAGACCAAGCAAAGTAAGTCAGTGTTACCTAATAATTAGTTGACAGTGTTAACAAATTCAAAGGCTTAGTATTAACCACTTCTCATATAGCAAATAGTCATCAATAAAAACCTGGTACATCACAGACGCAAGCAGAAGGCTTGAGACTAGTATCTCACACCAGCAGAAATGATGGCATTGTTTTGTTTACTCACTTTCTAAGGAATACATATCCTTTATTTCATTACTGGGAAATAGAGCTTGTATGTGTTCCCAAGCTAAAACTGACTGCACAGGCTATTTTTCTCACAGGTCAGATGTGAAGAAACAGAACTATTTCACTTCCTTCATAGTCTCTATATAAAGAGAAGAGGAAAATGGGACCAGACCTATTGTTCTTACAGTTTCCTGCATCCTTTTCCACTATGCCTCATTCAAAAAAAGCAATGGTTTGCCACTTTGAGTGCATCATTTCAATTTAGTGTATTTGGATATCTAATAATATATATATGGCTTTTCCAGTTCATTGACAATATCAGAAAAGCCCTTATTGGTAAAAAAAGGTTGTATGTGAAAGGTAGCTTCTGAGTTTGTGGGAGGGAGTTGCTTGTAAAGTATTGTAGCTCTGCATTAAAAGTGTTCTCTTTCTTTCAAGTTAGTAAGGTCAAACTACACAAATAAATAATCTGACCAAAAATCTCAATAAACTGTTTTCAGGTTTCCTTTTCTCAGCTCTTTTCCCTAAGTCTTCAGCCAATTGAGTGGCTAGTGTACTATGATCAAAGATAAACAAGAGAAAGGTTTAAGTTATAGAATGATAGAATCGTTTAAGTTGAAAAAGACCTCTAAGTTCATCAAGTCCATCATTACAAAACACATTTGGTGCACTCTTGGCCACCCTAGTCTCAGACTTTTTACCAGGGCTGCAACAACTCCTATTGAAGTGGAACAAGAAATTTCTGTTCTCACTTATCAATGAGCCGTAGATGGAGATGTGTAGGAGCAAGCATGAGCCCACTGTGTGCTCCTGACAAGCTCTGCTTTCCTCTTCAGTGCTATTCCTTCTATCCCTACTACATCCTCTACAAGTGAATTGCAGGGATCATGCCTGAGGCTTGCCCTCACTGTCTCTCAGCCATTTGTAAGACACCTATAAAAAGAAGCACTACCCAGACATTTCCCACAAAGAAACCTCCTAGTACATCAGTTCATGGGTCAGGAGAAGATGAAGAGGCTGAGATAATCTGCAACCATTTGGTTCCTGTTCAGGTTAAGAGATCTAGGTTGCTACCTTAGCCAGGTAGCAGCAGTGCTTAGGTTCTTGCGAAGAATCAGCATTGCCTTTTATCACAACTGGTTTTTCATCTACTGGGGAGTACAGAAGAGGTAAGACTTCAGGACAGAATTCAGTCAGAGAGGTAACTGTACATTCTAATAGCTTCCTGATTAAGTTATTTTCTACAAGAGAGTCAAACTGCTCTTAGCCTGAAAGAAAAGGCATATGGGAAGAGTAATGATGCATAGTGCTGCTTTTCTTCACCTTTTATTTCATATTCCAGTATAAGAGAGATGTGTGCTTCATGCACTCTCTCTCCTCTATCACAGACACTAATACTGGAAAATTACTTTGGTGGAAAGCACACATAAGTTGACAGTTCCATGAAAAAATGTGTGGATAGCGAAAGATGCAATCATCTCTCTGTACATATGCACATATATCCATTCCATCCTGCCAGTCTATAACACACTCATTTTATGATTAATTTAAAGAACTGTGAGATCTGAACTTTTTTTTCCTAAAGGAACAGGAGCAAGAAAGTACTTGGCAATGATTCCACTTAAATTGAGAAAGTTGTAGCACTATGTAGGCTTAGCCCAAATTTTACCAAATATAGCCCTGCTAAAATGACTGGAACAGAACATGATGTTTCAAAAATAAAGAAATTACATTTATTTAGAACACTTGAATGTGCATTAATTAAGAGTATTTCCACTCTGCTCAAATCATGGGTTTAGTTCAAATAAGTTTTATTGATTTTACATTACAGGACTGTCATTAGCATTTGCTAACTGAGTCAAGTTCCGATGGTAATAGCTTTTCTTCAGGAATTATTTATACACTGACAGGAAAATTACATCCTTCTTCTCTGACATCTCGAGACTCTCTATGCAAACATAAGTTTCAGTTCTGCGTATATTTTATATATCTTACTGTCAAATTCAAAAAATGGGGTCTGTGAATGGTTTCTGTGAGTAGAAATGAGTAAAATGAAAATGCTACTGTATATTGAAATCAAGTTCTGCTGTCAAGTGTACTGATGTAAGTACTAAGTTATGCTCCTCAATGTGATGGAATTATCCTAGCTTTTGTAAGGTAGGATACATGTGAGCTGGGGATGTGTAGGTGAGGTCAATGATCAAAGGAGACAGGGATTTGGCTGTGGGGGTCTGGGTCAGCTGCAAAGCAGCTGCTGGAGGGGCAGCCACACCAGGGCCAACCTTGTCCCAAGGGAGCTGCCTTCATCCCAGGTTCTGCTGCAGGACCTGGCCAGAACTGCAGCCCCACTGCATTGCTGCCCTGTGTGTTCCTGGCTGTGAGCTACTGGCCCAGACCACACAGTTCTGCCCACTGCCCGGGCTGGGGGCAGGAGCATGGGGCTTTTGCCAGCAAAGACGATCACTGGTCTTGTGATCATGCATGGATCCCAGCTTGCCTCGCTAATCCCTCACAATAAATGTGGATAAAGAGATGCAGTTGGAAATAGATCTTCAAACCAAGTCAAGATGGTCAAAAGCGAAAAGAGAAAAACATAAGACAGGGGACATAAAAAAATAACATGAAAATTAGAAAGTGTGAAGATATGAGAGTCTGTAAAACATACTAAAGCAAAGCTATATATAGAGAGGAAGACCTTTAATTATCAGACTCCTTCCTAGAGCCACCACAGATGGAGCACACAGCATCTCAATATTCCTCCTATACCTGACTGAAACATCAGAGAAATGTCACAAGAGTGTTGTTTTTAACAAATGAAGCATATTTGAAAGCACATGGGGGTGTTTTTGCTCTAGAGGAATTTAAGAGAAAGAAATAAACTAGATTATTGCTATCTTAAAAACATGTAAGACACAGAGGGGGTTTTATATTTTATTTATCTTAGTATATGAAGAACATCACTGTGGAAAAAAAAAAAGAATTAATTAAATTCCTTGTGAAACTGCTATTAATGGAAAATGGCTAAAAGAATAGGATGGGCCAAATTCTGAGCAAGAGGGAGAATCGCTCAGTGAAATCACAAACTCATGAATCCAGAGTAGAGAAGGTACCAAAGTAAAAGGCAAGCTGGAATACAAAACCCATGGCTATCAATATTGTGCAGGACTGTATTGCTGTCTGTGAGAAAAAAAGTATACAGAAAGAAAGGTTAAAGATGGAAATTAAAAATCTTGCATAACTGACTATAACCGAAAACCCTTTAGGTAAAAAATAGTAAGATGGAAACTAAAATGTAAGTGGAGTAATGTAACTGTAAGGAAAAAGACAGATGCATTTATATACACAGCTAAAAGCAGGGAATAAAAAAAGAAAGGAGGGTTGAGTATGTGTGTAATATGGGAGAGATATGAAATTTTGCTTTCAGCACTTCTTCCCACCTCGTAACCAATTTCTGACAAATTCAGTAATGTGCCAGAAGTTTCCTGAAGTAGCTATTAACAACCCTCCCAGGTGGAGATCATTATTCAGTGGAATAATAAGGAATAATCAGGAAGGAATAATGAGGAATAATCCCATCAGGAAGGAATAACATCCTATTTCATCATCGAGTTACACTGTACTTCCACATTTAGGGAGCAAGAGGAAAGAGTGAAAGGTAGGAGAACAATGAGAACTGCTCAAGTATTCAGGGTAACGGAAGCTGAGTAAATAAAGGTAATGAAGGTTAAGACTGTTTTCAGACTAGCTGGGACTTCAGTAATGAAAATTCTAGAGCTTCAAAAGAAAAAAAATGTGTTGAAGGGCTACAAAGGTAAAAAAAAGTAATTTGAATATAGCCTTAAAATATTTCAAGACAGTTGTTATCAATATATAAATAATTTCATGAATAAATATGTATGCTAGTGTCAAAAAGTACAAAGAAAAGTTAATCTTGTCCTTCCTGACTCTACAAAATTATAGAGCATGCATTTATAAAAGAGGATATAAACATTGTTATGAATAAACTGTAAATAAATAGGGGAGCAAGACCAGATGTATTTACAGTTAAATATTGTAAAGACTAAAAGGAGTTTTAATTTCAGTAAGAGACTGATAGTATCATGCAAGCAAGTGATATTCTTTTCTTTTGGAAGAAACAAAGATAGTTTTAAAATCTAAAGAGAGGTGGTATTCAGT
Organism: Muscicapa striata striata; assembly: GCA_030060385.1. NCBI lineage: Eukaryota > Metazoa > Chordata > Aves > Passeriformes > Muscicapidae > Muscicapa > Muscicapa striata. The sequence goes on along the minus strand of JAREIS010000010.1, from coordinate 2,239,991 downwards.
CAGCTGCTCAGGCAGGTAAATATAAAAAAATTACTCTGTCTTCAATATATTCTGCAAAGGAATGTCTCTCTGAAAAGTACCGAACACATGTAGTTCTGGCAGGGTAAGGGTAGGCCCCCCACACTTTTTGAGATGCAGAGATGAAATCTCCTGTAGAAATCTGCTAGAATCATAAGGAGTAAAGGTCACACTCTTCCAGTATCTTCCATTTGATTGCTTTAACTGAAACCCTTTCCTTCAAAGGCTTTCATGTGACTGCTTGCTCGTTTCAATCAGTTCAAGTATTTGGGTGAAAGAGAAAAGGATTCCGTTTTTTTAAATATGGGCAACTTTTACAAGGACCCTGATAGACGTATACAAATTAAATGTTTAAAGGAGAGACTGGGGAAAACTGGTGCAATAGTGAACGATATGGAAAGGACACTATTCATCCTGCACTGAGGAGGTTTAGAGACAGTAGAAGTCTTCAGCCAGGATCCCATACATATTTCAGTGCTGACACAACACGCTAGGGAGGCTGCTGAGAAAGAAGCTATTATTTTCCCTTCTAGGATGTTCCTGCACAGATGTGAGTAACCATATTTTGGTGAGTAACCACATTGCTTTAGATCTACTCTTCACATGACGAATGCTCCTTGCAAAGGTGCTCTGCTTGTATAGAAGGAAAATAACAAAATCCCCATTGTTGTTACAGTCTGCTACCTGGAAAAGGTGTGGAAAGGATTTTTACATCCAGCATGGAAAATCTCATAGCCTTAAATGTAGGATGCCCTTTTGATGGAGAAACAATCCCAATAGGACTGGTAGAACTGGTAGGTTCTTTGAAATATGGATGCCATTTCATAGAAGGTAAAAAACAGCACATGACAAAATGGATGTTTTTCAAAATTGCAGAAATGGAAGGTTGGAAAGAGGCTGTAAACTGTAACACAGAACATACATGCAGAAATTTACAAAAGTATGGCTACAATGTCTGTAAAATGGCTGTATTCATACTAAAATATTGCTTCTACACAAAGAAAATACATATGCTTTTAGAAAAGCAGAAAAGGAACTTCTTGCATTTGTAATTGTTGACATTATTCTCAAAATCTTCTTCTGTCTGGAATAAAGTACATTATGCCAAAGGTATCTTCTTTTTTGAAAAAAATCAGGCAGTAACAACAAACCAGTTCTAAAGCCTGAGACAGCAAATATTTTCAAACATTTCCCATTCATTTCTAGACCTAATCTACTTGTCTTTACACTAAAGAATCAGGATAGAACAAGTTCCCAGAACTCCGGATGAGCTGCAAGTAAAGAAGTACATTGACAGAGACTGTAAAACCTGCTCCACAGCATTAGGTATGCGGAAGAATTTTAAAAAGCAATGACAAATAACCCCAGGGCCATTTTTCTAAATTTGGAGAACCAGATGCAAAATGGAAACTGGACCTGAATACATACTTTATAAGGCTGAAAGTTATTTGAAAGTGTTTTAATTTAAAAAAATAATCTGAGCATATATCTCACTTTAGTGCAAATAAGGTGGTGTACGTGAAATCCACTAACTGTAATAACAACATCAAAAGCAGGTAGACTGTAGACATGGCACACCCCCATCACCTAGTGAATACCAGACCCTACACCTGTGTATGAGTTGTGTTTGTTTTTAGAAATTAGTTTCAACATGTGTAACAGCTAGTTTTCAGAAAATAATAGTAAGTTCACAGCTGATAAAAGACACTGAAACCAGTATTAAGTGGTATTGCCCTAAACAAATAAATTTCTTTTTGTTTTTTAGTATTAATGAACAACTTCTGGTCACATATAAAATTTTAAAAGCATATTTTTTCTAATAATAATGTATTATTGATGTATAATTTAATATAATAATTTTATTATTATTTTATATATTATTATATATTATTATATATTATTATATATTATTATATATTATTATATATTAATTATATATTAATTATATAATTTAATAATGGGTCTGATTCTAAGAGTTATGGGCAGCAAAATAACTTTGCATTTCAATCCCTTTGGATCACTGGACTTGACCTACCTGTGACAATGATGATTTTCTCTAACTCTTATCTCCTAAAAGGACAAACCCTTTGATATCAATATGTGTAATCTAACAGTTTCTTCACAGACAATATAATACCTTAAAATTAGGCACCACGTGGAAATAGTTTAACTCAGCTATTCAGTACTCTGAATTCTAGGAAGGTACATTAAAAAGAGAAAAATAGGTACAATTCCTAAAAATCCAGGACAAAAAGGTCCTTTTCTTGTTCTGTTTAAAACAAAATCAAGTTACTTGAATCAAGTGTTTCATGTACTGAGGGCTGAATCTACTGTATCAAAAGTGTATCACTAATGATACATTTTGGTGGGTATTTCACCATAAACCGTCTTTGTGTATCTAATATGAGCTCTGGGAAATGCTGTGATACAAATCTTTCCAAAACAAAAGATCTAAAAGTCTAAATTGTTTGGGTCAGTTGCACTGGCAAATGCAAGTACAGCGAAGTTACTTGATTTCTTACTAACATGCATGAATACCGTTTTCCTCACTTCATCCTGTAGCAAATGGCATATTCTCCAGACAAACAATATTATTTGCCATTGAGAAGCCACTGAAAAGATATAATTATTTATCTCAATAGATGCTAAGTCCACCATGATGGGCACCAGTAAAGTTCTGAACAGAAAATCCCTCCTCAGGCTGGAGGTTTTCAGGGGCTGATCAGGGGAGGGAAGGAAGATCCCTTTCAAACACAGAAACCTTGTACTGGGACTCTCTGAGGCAAAGATGCTGTGTCCACATGAAGATCTTTGGAAGTAGAAATTAATTTGCTACATGTCATGTCATTTTTATTATTTCTGCTCAGTCTTTGAACTGGCACAAAGCAAGAGTACGTGAGTTTATGGTACAGGAGTTGGAAATGAGACCTAACAACCTGATTCCCAAACTATCTACCTGAACAGCTTCAGAGAGAAACTGTACCACAGGGAAAAGCATTCATCTCTCCAGTAAGCAATGATGTGACATTTTCACGTGACATATAATGGCTTTAGTGAAATGTACCATTATTGAACATACTTCAGAACTGTTTGACACTTGGATATGTAGGACTAGTCCATGCTAGAGAACTTCCTCCTTGTATTAGTCTTTGTGTCTTGTACAAACACACTTGGCTGCAGCCAAGTGATCCCCAGTAGTGCAAAAGGAGAGCTCTTGCTGCAAAGATGCAAATAATAAAATAGCAACTCAATTAAAACAATAAAATATCCAGATTACTCACTCAATTAAAATAATGAGATGTCTAGATTACTCTTACACATAAACCTCAAAATTATTTTGACAATAGAAGTATTTGGGGGTCCTTACACTTAACTCATAGCTTAAAATACGTACATATATTAATGTTTCAAACTCAGGGACTGAACTAGCACACAATCACTGTAACATGCAAAGGCACTTGGAACCCAAACACTTACTGATAAGTGATTTAAAAATCTCTTCTACAAATGTCTCTGTATAACTAACAGAATCACAATATGCAATTTAGCTGTGGAAGGGGGGTCACAATCATTTTACTTGCAGAGATACTGATGTGACAATAGCTTGAAGTAAATGACCAATTATGCTAAATTGGCCTTATCTAAGTCTATAAAATCATAATAATTAGATATAATTTTTTTAAGTTATTTCTTTAATATAGGCTATGTTGAGGAATTTTAGCTGAGAATGTGATTGATCTGTTTGGTTTCATCATTAGTGTCATTGGAATTGCAAAAGTTTGATAATGGTGCATTTCTGGGAAGAACCTTTTGTCTGTTATTTTAACTATAAGCTGACGTATCTGTGATTTTCAGAAACCTGGGTTAGCAGAAAACTTTAGTTAACTGTGAAATTCAAATAGGAAGAAAGATGAATGTCTAAGTTCAAAATGTAACTATCTTAAGAGGCAGAAAGGATGAGGTGCTTAAGGGAAGTAGAGCAGGCAGCAACAGCAATCTGGAAAGAGAAACATTGAAAGAGTTGTGAAGCAAGGTGAATGAAAAAAGAAAATAAACATAAATTAAGAATGTTAGAAATATATGAAGTAGTGGACTGACAACTCAGCAGGATTTAAATCAGATCAGGTAGTCAAAAGGTCAGACAGGAGACCATGGCATTCGTTACGCATCCTCCAGAAGCTGAAGAAGCTTGGAGGCAATTTTGTTAGTGTACTGTAGGAAAAGTAGATCTACCAGGGGGATTGTATCCTTCCAATATCTGAAGGGAGCCTACAAGAAAGATGGAGAGTGACTATTTACAAGGGTGTATAGTGACAGGGCAAGGGGGGATGGCTTCAAGCTGAGAGAGAGTAGGTTTAGATAAAAGGAAGAAATTCTTTACTATGGGGGTGATGAGGCTCTGGAACAGATTGCCTAGAAAAGCTGTGGATGCTCCATCCATGGAAATGGTCAAGGCCAGGTTGGATGGGGCTTTGAGCAACCTGGTTTAGTGGAGAATGTCTTTGTTCACAGCAGGAAGGGTAGAACTAGATGATCTTTAATATTCCTTCCAACTCAAACCACTCTATGATTCTACCCATGGAAATACACAGAAGCTTGGAAAACAGCCAAGAGAGAGCAAGAGCTCTTGATGTGGAGATAGACAAGCTCTTGGCTTTTCTTGCTTGCAAGGCTGATGTATGGAGCTATTCTCCAGGCCATTATTGTGTGCTATGTGGTGTTGATGCATATAGTAGTGATGGTGGAAAGAGGAAGCATGCAAAGGAGGGCAACCACTTATGGCTGGGCCTGTATGGCATAATAGGCCATCCTTCACCAGTTATCAGCAGAACCTGCACTAGGGATGATGTCAAGTCCCCCAAGCTCCACAGAAGTGATTATTCTCCTGTACTCAGCACTGGTGATGCCACACCTCGAGTCCTGTGTCCAAGTTCTGGGTCCTTCAATTCAGGACAGACATGGAGGTGCTGGAGCAAGTCAGAGATGAGCATGAGGAGCAGCTGAGGGAGCTGGGGGTATTTAGCCTGGAGGATGCTCAGGGGAGACCTTATCACTCCCTACAACTCCCTGAAAGAACAGGGTGGGCAGCTGCGGGTGGTTTCTTCTCCCAGGCAGCCAGCTATAGGACAGAAGGACATTGTTTCAAGCTGCACCAGTGAAGGTACAGGACGGAAATTAGGAGGAATTTCTTTACAGAAAGGGTGATCAGACATTGGAATGGGCTGCCTGTGTAGGAGGTGGCATCACTGTCCCTGGAGGCATATAAGGAAAGCCTGCACTTGGCAAAGAGTGCCATGGTCTAGCTGACATGGTGATATTCAGTCATAGGTTGGACTCGATGATCGCAGAGGTCTTTTCCAACCTCATCGTTTCTGTGATTCTGCGAAGGCAGGCTCGGGAAGCCGCTCGGCACTGCCTCAGCCTCTCATGCGACCCACTAAGCCGGGACGGCCGGGCAGCTGAGCATCCCCTGATTAATCGGGCAGCTTCCCGGGGTCCTGTGCAGTGTCGGCCGGACCAGAGAGCGAGCCGCCCCGCACCGGGGTCCGAGCACCCGCGCCCCGCGGAGCTCCGGCCTGCGGGGCCGCTCCTCTCCGCGCCGCCACACCCACAGGGGGCGCTGCGGAGCGCGGCCAGGCCGCGCGTACTGCCGCTGCCCCAGCCCCCAGGGCGCCGCAGATGGCGCCGGCACCGCGGGGCGGGGCGGGGTGGGAGGCCGGGGAGAGCCGCTGGGCCTTCTCCCCGCTAGCCCCGCCCCGGGCCCGGCACGGCTTCAGCCGCCGCCGCCAGCGCGGAGGGGGCGGGCCGCCCGCGGCGCTGGGCGCTCCCCCACGCCTCCCTTTCCGGGCGGCGGCGCGCGCAGGCGCGGGGAGGCGCGCAGGCGCGCGGCCGCGTGGGCGGGCGGCGGGGAAGGTGCGAGCAGCCGCCCGCGCGCGGTCGCCGGCGGCGCGTGTGTCCCGTGTGCGCCCCCAGCGCCGCCGCGCCGCCGCCTCCCCGGCCCCGGCGCCGCATGCGGATGGTCCGCGGCGCTGGAAGATGGAGGGGGTGACGCTGAGCGAGGCGGAGCAGCGCTACTACTGCGACCTCTTCTCCTACTGCGACACCGAGAGCACCAAGAAGGTGGCGTCCAACGGGCGCGTCCTGGAGCTCTTCCGCGCCGCGCAGCTGCCCAACGACGTGGTCATGCAGGTACGGCCGCCGCCGCGGGGCCCCGGGGTCGGCGGGCCCGGCACCGCCCCGCCGTGCCGAGATGGCCCCGGCTCGGCCCTTCCCCTCCGCCCGGCCCGCGCCCCCGGCCCGCCCCGCAGCCCTTGGGCGGGGGTCGTCCCGCCGGCGGGGACCCGGGGATCACGGATCTTTGGGGCTGGAAGGCACCTGTGGAGATCGTCTCGTACAATCCCTGCCGAGGCAGGGTCACCTGGAGCAGGTGGCACAGGAACACGTCCAGGTGGGGTTTGAGGGTCTCCAGAGAGAGAGAGACTCCACGACCTCCCTGGGCAGCCTCTGCTGTCCGCAGTGTGAGAAAGCTCTTGCTCTTGTAGAGGTGAAACTTACTGTGATTTAGTTTATGGCCGTTGCTCCTTATCCTGTCTGAAAAAGAGTCTGGCACCATCCCCTTTGACATATTTATGTGCATTAATGAGATCCTCTCTCAGTCTTCTCTAGCATCAACAGGCCCAGCTCCATCAATCTGATCAGAGATCTCCAGACCCCTGATCACCTTTGTGTCCCTCTGCTGGACCCTCTCTGTTAGCTCCTTGTCATCCCTGAGCTGAGGAGCCCAGGACTGGACACGGTAGGATGGAGCTGTTGTCTGACCGGCCACCTGAGCCCCTCCAGCTGCAAGGGAAGGGCACAGGGTCTGTGCCAGCCCCCCCTCCCCTTATATACCTCCGACTGCAGGGCTGGGAAGGAGCTGGTGGTGTCTCTGCTGGCAGCGTCCAGCAACTGGTAGGTAGGAAAATATTGTGTACTGGCAGAGGCCATCTACAGTGAGAGACCCCCGGCATGTTTTGGGGGGACGAGTGAGATTGTCCCCACGATCTGCTGGTGAAAAGCGGCACAGAAGGAAATCTGGTTTTGTTTCATTGGGAGCTACTGACACTGGTCCACTTCACCTAAGCCGTGCAGTCTTTTTTGGACATCACTTGCCGGCAAGAATTAACTTACCTGTAGTCAGGCAGATGTTTCTAACAATGAAAAATGTGGTGTTAAGACTGACGCAGGTCCATACTTGCAAGATGTATGTGCACAGTTTTAGCACTTCCTTGGCCAGGTTATGTCTAAAACGTGTAGCAGTATTGCAGAGCTACCTGCATAGGAAAGGGAAAGTCTGCTTTAGTGTACATATTTGATTAATGTAGTGATTATTTGAGGAACGTATTCCCAGTGAACCATTCTTATGAACAGCTATTTGTAATGATTTGCTGCTTCTGCAGTTCCCTCTGTCATTGTTCAGTGCTTTAAAGTTTACGTAGTCTTTTAAGCTGCTGTGGGTAAAGCTGTATTTAGAAAGCTGTGCCGCCTTTTATGCGGTTTCATCCTCAGCCTGGTGAGATAAGCAGCCCTTTTAACCAAGTATTAAACTTACTGTTGCTAGAAACACAAATTGCAGGATGCTGAAATTCAGTGCCAGGAGAGCACTTACTGACTAGGCTGACTGTTGGTGTGTTTTGGGCCTCCCAGCTTGGTTAGTTGAAATGAGTTTAAGACACAACAAAGTGGAAGAGGGCTGAATAAGAAATGGTTCTTCCTGGTAAAACCAGTAATCTCTTATTTGATGACTTGTTAGACTGGACTTAATGGTAGGAGAGTCTGCATGCTCAGTGTTATGAGTAAGGTTTCTCAAGGGCCACCCACAGCTGCTTTTAGTGTGTGGCCAACCAGTTTCAGAAAAATCATCCCAGGGAAAGTGAATGTTTACTTCTTTGCTGTATTTAAAAACTTCTTTTACATAAAACTTCTCTGAATCAGTGTATATAAGCTAATGCTAGAGATTTTATTTCATGCAGGAATTTAGTTCAAGAACTTGGAAAGACCTGGGATTTTAAAAACAAGTGTCCACAGATTATATCCTTATCTTTTGCAGAGGAGGTCAGATATTTTCCTACAAAGTAAACTGCATCTGAAGAAGAGAGACTACTTGGGCATCATTCCGTGGGTCCTAAATAAATTAACTCAAGAAGCAGACCCGGCTTATCGCTGTAGTGATCTCAAGGAGAACCTTGCAGTTAAAATGGCAAACAAGATATTAGATTGCCTGAGGAATGAGACTGTAAATAGTACAAAGAAAGTTGAAATGCCCTTAGCCGTTTGACCCATTATGAGTATCATGTGCAATCACAGTTGATCACCTGTGAAGTACTTGTACTTTGAAAAGAATTCAGTTGTCTAGTTATTTTGTGTTCTTCTTAAGGTATGGCTTTACCCCAGATGAACACATTCATGAATATATTGTATTGGAGTTCTTCAAAGGGAAATTGCATTTGATGGTTTGGAAGCTGAGACTGTGTGACTTAAACCTCAAGATGGAATAGTTTAAGAAGTAAAGAAACTCCTGTGAAGGAGATGGAATTTTCTTTTGACCACATGGGTGCTGTGTCATTTGAAGCACCTGATGCTTGTGGGGAAATGAAGTTAATTCAGTTACCCAATCCTTACGTAATCCTGGAATGCAAGTGTAGTACTGGTCACATGAATGCTAAGTACATTTGTAGGTGTGCAAAACATAGCGTAAAATTGTTGCTCTTCAAGCTCAAGGGGACCAAGTAGTCCTGAGGAACTACTTCAGAGTTTTTCCTTTTCAGTGGTTAGTAGGTACCTTTGGATAGTTCAGAACTGATTCCATTGGAAATGAGAATGTCTGACAGTTGCGTTTTTAGACTCATAACTTGTTTTACTTGCAAGTCTGTTGTCTAAAGGCTGGATATATGTGCAGCCTGTTTTGCAAAGAGTTGCATCCTTGTGAGAGATCTGTCACAGGAGCAGAAGTTAATATGTGTGTCTCATTGTTCCTAGTCAATTTAATTTCTCCCTCCGAGGGACACAGTCAGCTGTCTGTTTAGTGGTGATAAATGAACATATAGAAGACTGAAACTGTTATGGATGTTGTATACCAAGCTACAGCATCCTGGAAAAGAAAAGCTGGATGTTTATTTTGTACACATCTACAAAAAGGGCAACTTTATTATCAGAATAAAAATACCCTGCTAAAAATGCGTGTGTCAGAACACTAGTCTCTATTAACCCACTTTTCTTCTTTTTTATGCACATATCTGAAATGAACATTCAGGTAGAAGACTTGCATAAAAGAGAGAATGAAAGTGCGTGTGTTGGGGTAAGAAGTCCAGCTACTTCACAACAGTTATGAGTCTTCAGATCACTCTCAGGGTGTGGTTTCTCATTGCAGCTGACAGAAATCTAATGGTGAGTTGGCACTGAAGAAGGTGCTCCTGTCTTCTGTCAGCTGTGTTCGTTCTTGCAAAGACACTCGTGCCTGACCAGTGCTGTTGTACACTGGCATCAGGGGCTATGTAGGCAGAAAATTAATTGCAGTTTTTGTTGGTTATAACTCTGTATCAGGTGACGGTGGGGTTGAATGAATGTCAGCACTAGCACAAGAAAGGAGACTGGAAAACTCTTTGACAGAGGGGAAGCAGAGAACTTTCTTTGTTCTAGAGCAATTAGATATTTTAGTTGTGACCATGCATGGGGTTTGTGTTAGCTTACTGGAAGATGGAGCTCACTCTGACTTTCCTTTGAACAGACAGTGAGTTGGTCCAGGGAACTTGTTCAGCCAAAAGTTAGGAAGTTTTGTCAAATGTAGTTCTCACTTGCCTCAGCTTGTGGCTCAGTTGCATGTGCATTGGTGTTTGTGTGTGTAAGCGGTGTGACACAACACGGTTGGTCCATGTTTGTGTACTTCAGGAGCTTCCCTTCGCTAGAGTTCCAGCCTGGTCCTGTGCGCTGAATGTTAGCTGGCATTCAGTGTGTGCTGTCCTGGGGTGTATCTTCTAGGCTAGCTTGATACAAAAGAAACATAGTTGCCTGTTCTGGAGTGGCTGGATGGAGGAGTGTGCTCAGGGAAATGGGCTTCAAAGGCATGTTTCACATCTGACCTAAAACGCTCAAGTGTATGTGCTAGTAAAGCCGGTTTTTGGTGTCTCTGTTTTTGGTGTCAGTGGCGGGGAAATTGCTTTCAAAAGCTACAATTAGCCAAAAAATGTATTGTGTAACTCATTACTTGTGCATGGAATTAATATAGTGGCTGTTCCATTTGTTGGGTTTGTAGAATTCTTACTTAGGTGAGTTAATAGTAGAATGTTTTCTGAATTTGTACTCTTGATTATGAATCATAGAAACTTCATCAGACAAGAAGCAAGTCAGTGGTTCATATGATACTCATCTGAAATTAATGAGTGAAAGCATCTTGCTTTAAAATACAGCATTACTATAAAACTACAAATATGTGAATATTGGCATGTATTTTCTCTAAAATGAGTGAACTGTCATATTCAGTGCTGGCATTGTACAGCAATGTTACCCGACTTCTAATTTAGTGTTAGAAAGTCTTTGACATATGAATCGAACATGCCCAGTTACTTCAATTACAGTAGGCTTCTATTAGTCCAGTAAAAGCCTCATATAAAGTTATTTTTGGCTCTTGTTAGCCACTTTCAAACTCTTTGTTTATTTTTAAGGAGTCTTTACAGACAGATTGGTTTTGCTTGTTCTTGTTTCATTGATGGCAAAAATTACACTCTGGTTGTCTACTTCAACTCGCTGTCAGAGTTTGCTGCCCTCACATCAGAAGTGGTAAGAAAGTGTGTATCCATGATGGAGCTGCGTTGTTGAGAAGTCCAGACTCTGAGATGCAGGCACATGCTGCCTTCTGTTGTTCTTGGGGTGGTAGTTTTTAGCAACTAGAGGGAACAGAAGATGCACTGGTGGTTTTCTCAAATGCCAGAGCTCATCTGCTGTCAGGCAGCATGATTATAAATGGAATTGCAACCTATAGGCAGAACATGGCAAAACAAAATTGCAGGTTCTTGATTTAAAAATATTGGCTTCTTTGTTGGAAAATGGATGTAGAGAGAAAGGGATCTAAGAAAATAACAGCTTGTTTGCAATTATCGTGTTGTTGCAGTGAATTTCCTACAGAAAGACTACTTGTTTGTCAAATCAGTAGAGTCTACTAAATGCCAACTTTGAATGGAAGCTGAGCCAGGGCATGCTTAGGATTGCCTGTGAGGTAGAGACATGCAGAAGACTATCTCATTCTGGTTCATTTGCTGAATTTATTATTCTTTCAGAACTGATGGGGTAAAAAAATATCACCTTCAGATCTTTAAAAAATGTGTGCTGTATAAGAAGCTTTCTTCTGTAATACTGACCTATAAGTAGTCTGTAACAAGCTCAAATGAAAAAATATCACTTTATTTAATCCAACTCATACCTTTTGGGTTTTTTTAAATTAATTTGAATCTTACATTAAAATGTCACATAGAAAGGATTTAAAACTAGTTTAGATTTCTTCTAAGGCAATATTTGCAAGAGGTCATTATCATGGTGTTCTTCCAGTGTAGATATCTCTAACTATAGCAATTTTCTTACTAATCTGTAGTGTATTTTTAGCCTGAGCACTGTAAAATTGATGAATCTATAGACTTATTATTATAATTACCTAATTTACATATAATTTGTACATGTTTATGTATTTTCATATAAAATATGTTTGCACACATATATTATTCTGTATTCCAGTCCTCATTTAGTAAACAAAAGTTGTTAAAAACCTGTTGTATGTGCCTGGATCTGCAGTTAAAAATATCTGATTTGCGAATCACCTATTTTTTTCCTTCAAATGTCACTGTAATAGAGTATTCTCCTTGCAGATGAGCAGTAGGTTAGCTCTGATTCCCTGTATTGATGAAGTACATAAGAGTGTACTTTCTGTTCGCAATGGCTTTTAATCTGCTCTTTATCCTGTGAATTATGCTTTGACATTCTGCAGAATTCTGGTAAAATCCTTTATTTAAGCAATGTTGCTTTCACAGAGACTATAGTGGGCTGAAAATTAATATCTTTTTATAGTTAATTAGTTGGAGTGGTCTCATATCCCAGCAGCATTTACGAAGAAGAGTCATTGTTTTTTGAAACAAAAATGGCAAAACTTTAGGACTTTAGATTGAGTCTATTAGAATTAGAATCATATTTCTTTATAGTGGTTTTCTTGATGTAATTGCTTTTGAGCCTTTGAAATTGGTATTCATACTGTACAGTCACTTACATAGTAAATAATTCCTTCATAATTCTGTGTGCCAACACAGCACTCAGATAATTTCAAGTATCACAGCTCAGCTTAGTTTGAAAGCAGTTTATTCTTTTCTTTTTAAACATGCTGTCAGATGACAGCAGGGGTGATTAATATCCTTTCTGACATAACTGGATAGAATTCTAGAACCAGAAATATCAAGGCCTTTGGCAAATGCAGCTGTCTTACAATCAAGTTGGCTGTACAAAATTATGGATTGTAAATTTGATCTTTTACCGGTAAAGCGATTCTTTTGTGTTAGAAGTTTTAAGTACTTCACTGACTGAAAGATGGCAAACATGCCTTCATCTTAGTCTAATCTTCTGTAAATGTTACTGCAGATACTGTGAAATTACAGGACTTTGCTGGCAGTCTCTATGACTTTCCAATTGTATTTACTAGCTTTCAAAGTAATAGTCCTTGCAGTCAAGTTTCTTACCTATTTGGTCATAAATATTTGCTGTTTTAGGTTAGTCCTTCTTGTAGAGTTCCTAGATGTCAGATTGGAGTTCTCCTATTCATTTAAAGGAGTTTGAAGTAGTAAGTAAGTGTGGGAGAAATATGTTGACTATCAGATTTTTCTCAATGGAGTACCAATAATGGTTAATATAGTCATATATTTCCCTATTATTCTTTTTCCTTTAGCATTTCTGTTGATCATAAAAATATTCTTAAGCCAGCAATGTCATTCTTTCTAAATTAAAATACCAAGTTGATGATCATGTTCATGACTTGCTTGTTTTTCCACCTGGGGTTAGCATCTGAAGAGTTAAATTATCCCTACACTTGTTATACAAAAAATCCAACATAATTTAGGCAGGTCTGACTGTGTATAGGAGCTGTGTTTTGAGAGGTTGAAAGACTTGGAAAAGATGATAGTCTGACCTGAATTTCTGGAATGATTGACTTCTGACATCTAAAATACTTCTGAAGTATGGTAACAGAGCAATGAGTAGGCTCAGTTTTGAATATATCTTTCAGCTTCAATAATCCCAGACATGGATGACCAGCTGTGTAAAATTTAGCATTAGGTGCTGACATACTCCTGCTGCAGACTATAGTTGGGAATTTTGTAGAAAAGTCTGTTATTATTAAGATAGTGTGAATGACTTGTTTTTTCTGATTTGAAGCATCTTAAATAATTTAAGACCTAATGTTAACAATGGAGTGTCAAATGTAGCTCTGTATATGTGCAGGTTTTAGAACTTTAACCAAGGTTTGTTTAAATTTTGATAGACACTTTATTAAGGCTTCTTGGCCTCAGTGGGAGGAGGAGAGCAGTGCAAAGCTAAGTAACTAATTAACAGTGCTCAGATTGATGCTTAGAGGAAAAAAGACTGGGATGGGAAAGGACTGTAAAGTAGTGGACAAAGTAGCTTCATGTAAACTTACATGGATGTGCTCAGGAATAACAGGAATCACATTTGTCCAGGCCACAGCATGACCACTAAATCTGGGATCAGAGAATGCCTTAATCTTCATTTTGCATTAGCAAAACAACCCAGAAGCTTGTGCTCGTTCTTTGAGGTTTTTTTTCTGTTAGTATTGTTTGGCATAATAACAGAAGGTGATGTATGGGGGAAATGTTAAAAATCAAATGAAAGAGAAAGAAAATAATTATTAGCAAAGAATATCAATCACTGGAGTGCTTCAATTATAGAGAAGGTCAGAAAGGAATGAAAATGTCTGTATAAATGCTCCTCTCTTCAGCTTTTAGTATTATGGGGAAAATATTCCACCTAATGCATGATAGGAGTATCCACAATTAGAATATCTGTGAAGTATCTCTTCAGTGCCTGCTGAAGCTAGATGCTTTCTTGATAATTATATGCAAGTAATTCCATTCATTTGTTTATGCTAAGGGAGATAAATTACATTTTGAAGAGCTCTACATTGGTAGAGATTCAGAAGTTATTTACTCACATAAACTTAAGAACACACATAAGAACAAGCAAATAACACATGAAGTTAGGGCTTGGTTAGTCTTCACAAGTATTCAGTTGGACTTCTAATGGTTGCAAGAGTAAGACCAAGTGCTGCAGAAGATTACAGGTGAAGAATGCCATTCTGTGTGTGCCAGCTGGGGCTTGTTTGCAGTTTCTGCTTCAGGCTTTGCTTGTCAAAAACATAAACTGCAAACCTAAAAACAAGTTCTAACTATCTGATGTTGACCAGTGAGATGTGTATGCTATAAGATTCATTGCAGTTCATAAAAAGCTTGTACGTTTTCTATTGTAAATGAAGCCTGTGAGTAAATAACTTCTGAAGTTCTGCTGAGGTGTTTGTTGGTTGTACAGTAGACAGATTCAGTTTAGTAAAAGAGAAAATAACTAACACAGTAACTTTTTGTTGGCTTGCTGAGTGGAGTGATCACATTGTGTGGCTGGACAGATAAGCAGCAGTTACTGCTCAGGAATGGGGAACTGCAGCTGAGAGCAGAGGAAGGAGGAGCTATTTAGGTTAAGCAGTAATGTAAAATTACATACTAAGAGAATGCAGGTATGTGGAATATCTCACTTTCAAAGAGCTTCTCTTTATTCATCAAAAATGAGAAATGGTTCTTGTAGTTCCCCAGCCTGTCTTTTCTTTTGCTGTTGCAGATTTTTTTTTTTTTTTATTTCCAGTTCTTCTGGCTGCTTTATTACCATTTCTGCTTGTAAAGTATCTTTCTCATGAACATCTACTCTGAAAAAAAAAAAAAAAAAAAAAAAAAAAAAACCAAAAAAACCCCAGCAGTAGAGAAAGTCTTAATACAAGCAAACAGCAATTCTGCCTTGAGGTCTTCCAGGTGTGACTTTTTACTTGGGAGGATGGTGGTTGCTTTCTAAGTGACTATTCATCTGGCTATCTGTATTTTCCTTGGTTAGTGCTACTGAACATATTAGAAGGGTGTATAATTCTTTATTCTGCCCTGGTTTTGAGGGTATATGGCAATATTTTCTTTGAGTTGTAGTCAAGTAGGGCAGTCTGTTACTCTAGACATTTGGAAAAGTGGCTCTTCTAAGTCAGGGTCTTGTTGTTGCATGTAGGGTGCACCTGCCTCCTCTTTGTGGATTGATGGGGTTGTGGTTGCCATGTACTACCAAATCAGAAGGGAATTGCTGACCTCTGGAGAGCCGTGGAGCTCTGCATGAGAGGCTCTGCAGATCAGATGTGTAGAGCTTGTAACAGCTTTTGCAGAAGCTTTTAGTAGGACCACAAACTTGGATGCAAATGGAAAAATCAAAAAAGCTGTTACTGCATTAGGAAGTGTTTTTAATAAATGAGGCTAATCCATTGTGAATCTATGTGCTACCAGGAACAACAAGAGGTGTTGCAGGCCACTTTTGGAATGGGTTAAGTTCAGGAATTACCTAAAGTATGGCTGCACCACCAGTAATAAAAGTTCTATGAGGTTTGTGTGTGTGGTATTCAGCATATTCACCTGTTAAGAATTTATTACTTGTCATAAATCAGAGTTTTTAAATTTCCAGTGCTTTTCGCTGCTTTTCTATTGACAAAGTGAAAGCATGGCTCCAAATCTGGCAACTCTGTACTTAGGGAGTGGGCATGCTTGTAAAACAGATCCCAAAGTACAAGGGCAGAATAATTCCTCTGAGCCTTAAAATACTGGGTCATTTTTTGAACAGCTAATTATTTCTGATGTGATTAATTCTGAAATTTCATTTAACTGAAACAGATGTATGTTTGACCCTGAAATGACCTGTGGAATGGGAAATCTTAGTTCTAAGTATCTGTAGAGAATTAATTGTCCAAGCTGACGAGTAGCTTTTTCTTCCCGATGGCATTTTAGCAGTCTGCTTCCACTGTGGATCTGTGCAGTGTGAAAATCAAGGGCGAAGAAGTATTAGGAGAAGCTCAGACAGTAAGAGACTCTAAATAGTTCACTGCCAGAGAGTGTGTGTTGTCTTGGAAGTCCTCCAGCACTGTTGGTTTTATTTCTTTCAAAGCCTGTGTTCTGAAGCTGAAGACTGAGATGCATCTTCATGGAACAATCAGTAAAACCTTACTATTTGTTATGCAACAGAGAACAGCAATGTCCTAAATATATTCTGTGCCTTGGAATTCTTTGTATCAACTGATTAGCTATATTTACTACAGTGCCTAAGTACCTAATAAGATAAATATATATATTAGAGGTAATTTTACACTTGCTGTTCAGCAGCACATGAACATTTTCTGCTTCGTACTGACTAAATATTAAATATAGCAGTATTCATTATCATTCATAGATGCATTTTGCAGATGATCTTTGGATAGGTGTAATACTGTTTAAATGTTTGCATTGAGCTGAAACGTAGAATTCAGAGCAATGCTTGGACTGTTTCTTTTTGTGGCATTCTTTTTTTATCTGTCTACAATTGTTTTTGTTTTTTTTATTTGTGTTCCACCTTGTGCCAAGCTTTGTGGAGCCATGTGAAGAACTGGGTCAGAGACTTGACTTGGTTAAAAATAACTCATCAAAAGAAAGATCTTTGTCAGTTCTCTGTGTTGTTCCTGTTGCACAGTGCAACAACTGTTGCCTCTGTGAAGCTACCTGTCAAGCGAGATTTTTGAAGAGAAGTTAAAAATTCTAACTAATATTAGCAGACTAATCAGTATTGCTTTGTCCAGTTGACAATAGGTGAGAGGCTGTTGTTGGAAAACTGTGCCAGGCTGTGGTCAGCAATTAGTGAGGTAGACTGAGATAAATGAAGTGACAGGAATTGATCTAACAGCAGTTGCAGAATAATGTGATTAGAAGATAATGAATTGGGAGGAAAGAAATGTATTCAAGCTAGGAAGAAACGAGTGAAGGCAATTTTCATTGTTCTTCAGTGTGTAGGGATGGTCAGGGTTTGTTTTTTTTTCTGCTACAATAGCAGTGATTAGGAAACATTTTTTCAATTTATATTGCACATCCCTGAATTACATTGGAGATATGGCTAGTTTTTGTTGTAGCTGGGGTGAGTGGGGAACAGTGTGTTCTAGAACCCAATTTGAGGTTGTACTCTAATAAACTTTTAAATTGGACAGCATTCTGTCATATATGTTAGTTTGCAGAGAGCTTTAGAATTCTCATCAATAAACTACTGCATATGAGATACAGAAATAACATTGTTGATATGTTACATTTTTTAAAATTTTCACTAAATTAAAATAATTCCATAATCAGTTACAATTTTATTAACTAACAAAACTGAAGGAAGTTATTAAACTTAATTTTTTGTATCTTAAGTAAACAACTGTTTAATGTAATGCTTGTTTTTCATTTGAAGGTTATTGTTAATATGTGCAGTAAAACTTAAAATAATTTTCTAAATATTGAAGCACAAATATATTCGTATGGTTTGGTTTAACTCAAGTTTGTGTCAAATATATGTTGTATAATGAATGTGAAAACTTGTTTTGTGTTTCTGGTGCATGGTTTACATGGTATTGTTCATGGTATTTGTTACATTTAAACATAAGAGAAACCTTTGTTACTGTAAAGGTGATCACTCAAAGACGTTGTCTAGAGAGGTTGTAGAGTTTCCCTGCTTGGATATATATACTCAAAATCCCAACTGGACACAGTCCAAAGCAACATGCTAAGCCTACTTTGAGCAGGGGGAGTGGAGCAAATGATCTCCAGAGTACCTTTCCAAGTTCAACTATTCTGTGATTCTGTGTAGGGTTTCTTTGTGTTTAACAATTTTCATGTTTATATTCTTGGTGTAAGACTTCTTTTTTAATTAACAATGCCCTAGTTTGGATGAGAAGATAGAAAATGTCCTCCTCTAAGTTTGTTCACTCCTGTTAGCAAACAGCATGTGTTGTAACTTCCAGCCTGCTAAAGTTGTCTTCTGGTTTTGCCTCTTGCCACCCTCTCGTATGGAACAGTAGGTACTTAAGTAACTCTCTTCAAGCAGATGAAATATTTTTATCTTTACTGTGTAGGTGGCATGCATGTTGCTTCATTTATTGTTTTAGCATTGAAGTCATCCCTGTTTAAATACTGTTGTACTTTTGCATGAATAATATTTACAGATAATAGGCTTCATTTGCCTTGTAGAAGAACCTGGGGGCAGGGAGACTGTGATATTCTGGGAGACTCTCCCAGAGAGATTTCCTGAGTTCTGGGAAGTGTGTTTTGCTGCATTTGATAGAGAAATGATTTGTTCCACTTCACCTGGAATTTGTAAAGGTTCACAAACCTCTCCAAGTTCAAGGGCCTCTTATTTGAAACCTGTAAGGGTTCCAGAAGGTATCTGCATGAAACAGTGCCCTTTGACAACATGCTGCTTTCCCAGCCATGTCTGGTTTCTGCCAGCTTCTGGTATTTCTGATGATGTTGTTAGATCTTTGCAGTATGGTGACTGAGCATGCAATTTAATAATTCACAGCTACTGTACAGAGGTGTGGTTTTGTGGGTCTTTGTTTGTTTGTTTGGAGGGGAATTGGGTTGGTGTTTTTTGTATCAAGGGCTTTCAACAATTTGGGAGCTTCACAGAGTTGTTTGCCTTATTCTAGTAAATTGTAGTGGTGTGACCTTTGATATGAATCTTCATATCTAAGGAGATTAAGACAATTGTGAAGCATTTTGTCTTGAAGATGGCTCTGCATTCCTTGAAGAGTTTAGGGGAATTCCTTATCCTCTCTCTTAAGCTGATGAAAGCCCTAAACCTAAATCTCAGAGAAGTAATCCTTTGATAATTTTTTATTATTATTCCCCCATTCAATATAGCTTATTACCTGTTTCATGTTTAAATCCTGCTTCAGGGATTTTCCAGGTACACTGTTTTGATTATGTTTGGGTATGATGTCACTCAGTAGAGGAGTTTCTACTAAATGTTTGCATCTAATGGTTTTACTCAACCTTCATTCGTGTTTCTAATTTGGTTATATTCTGTATTTGAAACAGGACTCCTTTAGCTAGCTATGAGTGGGTTTGACACCTCCTGTTCAGCAGCAGAAAAGCATTTTTCAGGGGGGTGGATGGGGAGGATTAGGTGGTTTTTGTTTTGGTTTTTTTGTATCCTTAGCTTTTTCGTTTTCTTGATACTTATATCTGGTGTACTTAATATATATTTACTTTGAATCCATGCTTGCCTTTCCTTTCTCGTACTTGTCACAGTAGCATAGTCATTAACTCAGTTTATAACTGAAGTTTTTTTTCTATCTGGCAATACTGACAAACTCCAACAACAAGTAATTTGTAGTTCAGCAGTGGCTTTAAAATTGTACAAACCCATTACTGCCTAATGATTCCATAAGCTCAAAATGCCTCTATCATTGCTTCTTTTCATAACACTCTTGAGAGTCTGGTTAATTCATTTGTTGGTGCTAGGCCACAAGCTTTTTCTGTTCTGCTTGTTGTCAAGTATATGGATGTTCCATCAGTCTTCCAGCATACAGTACTTTAAAAAATAATTGCTTTTGCTGTCACACTGGTTTCGATTCCTAGCTGTCTCTTGAATCTCCACTGCTTTAGCTCTGCTAGTTATTTAAACTCAGTGTAATTATTTTTGGCATTAGTTTGAGTAAAGGTTTAGATGTTGATGCCTCTGTTTTTATTTGAATTGTCATCTGTCAGTTTACACTGTCACTGGTGTAAAGTTTACACTGTCACCTGGTGACACTTTTTGTAGTCCAACCAACCTGTTGAAATTAGTGTGTTGTGTTCAACTGTATTGAATTATTTTTTTATTCAGCGGATTTTGGAAAACTCCCTGTAATCCCCTGACTTCTGTCCAGACATCATGCTGCAGAAATACTACAGTGGGAAAATACAAATAACAGAGGAGCTGTGGGGCAATGTGTGAAGTGTGGTGCAGGTGCAGACAACTGTTTTAATGCAATAGGTTTTGTCCAGCACGATTTGAGCTGCATGTACAATCCTAAACCTGCTAATCCTGACTTTTCTGGACCTAAGAGTTTGTCAATTTCCCACACCTTCCTGTGACAGATTTTACAGCAGCTTATTTTCATGAGGTTCCAGAATCCTGGTGCATGGCAAAGAAATAACCAAGTAGTTTTTTGTTGAACTGTATCTGGCTCAGTTGTAGTTGATAAACTCACCTGATCCATTGGATGGATTTACTGAATTCTGTTTTCTGATCCGGTGTTGCTAAAACACACAGGCTAACAGCTTGTGCATCGGGTGGCTTGGTTATTGCTATGTGAAAATGTAATTCGCTTTTTCAGCTGGAGCTTGCCGCAAGTAGGGCTCCTCTGCACTCAGAACTGTGTCCTCTGAAAGCTGGGAAGCCTTTCAGGGCAGCTTTCTCTAAGTCCAGTATTAGTACATCCCAGTAGTTAGGAAAATGAGCAGATGTGACAAGAGACCAGGTTTGCCAACAAGGAAACATGACTGAGCTCAGGTGGGAAGGGTGAGGACAGAAATTAATGCCCATGCATGTAAGTTAGTTTGAGATTCTCTGCACTGATGGTCACAGGTCAGGTCTGGTGGACTTCTGTGCCTGAGATGAGATTGAAAGAGAGAAACTAGGAGTATTTCAAAAAGATGATGGGTCTCTAGAGAAATATCCAATCCATGGGATTAGATGGGATCCTTCTGAGCATGTTGAGAGAGGTAGCTAATGTTGCAAGCCATCTTTCTCTTTGAATAGTTGTGGAGATTAGGGTTGTGTCTCAATGACTGGAGAAAGATGTTACAGTCATCTTCAGGAAGATTTATTTGAGGAACTGCATGCTGGTCAGGTGCAGTTTGGTCCCTGAGGAATTGTGGAGCCATTTCTAGGCATATGAGGGTGAAAACAGTAATTAAGATTACCAAGAGTACTTGTCCAGCAGATTGTCTGGAGCTGTGGTTGAGGAGGGAGAAGCAGTGATGTCATCTACATTGACTTCAACAAGTGTTTCACTGTGGAATTCCAAGAGCATCCTTGTGTCTCATTTGCAGTCTAGGTGATACTGCTCAGTAGATAAAAAGGCAGTCTGGATCATTTAGCTCTGAGAGTCTGATTTGGAATTTTTCATGCTTAGTATCTTATCAGTGACCTGGCACAAGCTGGAATGCCCTTCAGTAAGATTGCAAGTCATCATTGTGGAGCGGGACGCAGTCAGTATGTTTGAAAACATAGCATGCTGCTCTGAAATGTATGAAATCTGTATAGCAGTTGTGTTTAAAATTTATTTCTATAAGTAACTGTGTTTCCTTTCAGATTATGGAGCTGTGTGGTGCAACAAGACTTGGCTATTTTGGAAGAAGTCAATTTTACATTGCTTTGAAGCTTGTTGCTGTGGCCCAATCTGGTCTCCCTCTAAGAGTGGAAAGCTTAAATACAGGTAAATCACAGGACTGGGGGAGTGGAGATTGAGTTGCTGAGTACAATTATTGGTAGTTGGCTCACATATTCTTACAGAATAACCTTGTAAATTAGTGTGATATGTCTTTATACATGTTGCTAGTTTAAAAATGTGGAGAGACTGAGAGAGTGTTTTCTTAGTGTGCAGTAAATACGAGTTGAAATACCTTATTCATTGAATAAGTATTGCATTCACAGTGGGACGAATTAATAACTTGTACCTACTACACAGGAGCAAGTTAATTCTGTAGATTGATTACTGATGTGAGAAACTGTGTGCTGTGTCCTCTGAGTAAAGTACTAAGAGGAGTAATGTGAACTGGAAGGAGAAGAAGAATGCAGCATTTGAAGGCATTTGTAGCTGCTGGGTTTCTGAAGCCTTGATTGTGACAAACGGAAGGTTATATTTTCTAACATTACATTCCTGTGCACTTGGTTTGACTTTTTTTTCCCTTCTAAGAGAAGATATGAATATCAGTTGAAGATTTTTTATTGGTGAAAACCTTGACCTGTAAAAGATCTTTGAAGTCTGTTATTGGCCAAATCACCTGTTACCCTGCTTTTTCAAATGTCAGCTGTGGTATGGATGGTGAAATAGGTGAAACAGGAGGAAGACTTATTCTAGGAAGATGGTTTTGAGCTGCAGGAAGGACTTTGATGTGAGGCTCTCTTGTAGCCTTCTGAATGAGATAAGTTAATCCATGTCCTTGTTGTTCTGTAAGATGAAAAGAGACATAGGAAGATGAAGTAATGAGTTTTAAGGCATATAGCCCTTGTACAAAACTCATAAGTTAAAAATACCTTTGGAGCACAGTTTTGCCTTAGAGTGACTTTACTAGTAGATTTCATATCTATAGAATAGTGTTATGATTTTTATATGCTCGTAAATAAAAGAAATCTTAGGAGGTTTTTGTGTCTGAATGATATAGATTAAACAGCAGTTAAGGAGATTTAAAAACAGTCTGGTATGACTGAAGTATTTGACAAAGCTCTAAAAAATAAAGGAATCACTGTCTATACTTTCACAGTTATGTTTATGCTAGGCTCATACAAGCTGTTTATACTTCTTTCATGGGGTTTTGTAGCTTTTTGAAAAGTGCATTGTTTTACTCAGTGTTTTGCTAGTATTCAAGTTCCATTCTGTTTATAAGCCACTGTGTGTTTATAAACTATTTCCCTAGTTTTCGTGATGTGTTTCACTAATCTAAAGCTTTAGCAAGTTGTAGCAGAATGCCCTAAAATCAGAAAGCTGGAAAAAGAACCTTCAACTCTTAAAACTGATAAAACTGGAACTAGATCAAACAACTATGGAATTTCTCATCAAATGCCTGTTAGAGAAAGGAAAGACAAATCTGTATGAAGGCTTTTTACAGGGATTTTATAAGCTTGGTTTTATTTTAATGCGAGGTACCTTAACCAGAAGAAGTGTTTCTCTTTAAAAAAAAGAGAAATCACAAGAATTTTGAAGGAAATAATTAAATGAAGGTACGGAGTTCATTTCAAAATATAAAATATGTTGCTATAAAGTTAACAGCGATTGGAACTTTTAAGTTCACATTAATAATTTCCTTGATTCATGACAATATTAGAAATACTTGTAATGATTTCTGAACTTCTAGGAATAGTTTTCTATAACTGGTTCCAAGCCTACAGAATGCACCAAGTACAATAGAGAGAACATTTATTTTTACCCTAACTGTTTTTAGCTATGGTCTGTTGCCTTGGTTGCAGTGGTTCCAGTCCTATCTATGAATTTCCTGCTTCTAGAATGATTCAAGTGTTGTTGTAACAGCTAACTCCACAACTAAAATGCAGCAGGCTGATAAAATGATTCTGAGCTTTGCAAATTTAGTTCTGCCCGCATTCCATCTCCAAGATGTCTTGAAGATGAACTGTTAGAGCCATCCCAAACTGTATACTCTTTCTCTTTTCAGATATTTTAAATTAGTTAAAATTTATATTTTTGACATCTACTTTTTAGTTCTCCATTTTATATATGTTTCATAGATTTTCTTAATTTTCTTCTTTCTTTTATCGTGGGAACTTCTTTCACCTTCCTTCTTGTTCCTTTTGCTTTTTGGTGTGTGTCTTGCCAGTAGACAAGAAATTTGCTTTATCTGAGTTGCTGAGTGGAAACTCAGTCAAATTTTTAGTAATAAGTCTAGCATAAGTGTGGTCCAACTGATTCTCAAGTGCTCTTTCGATTACTCCGATGGGCAGTAGCGTAAGAATACTGGCAGTAGTTGTTATACTACAAACCTCCAAAGCTGTTGTTCCTTTGTCCCAGAAAATTTTCCTTCCAGGAAGCTAAAAATTAAGACATGAATGGGCGGTGTCTATTTCAAAGCAATATTTATTTTTTAAGTAAGGAATGCAGCTTTTGGGGGAAGAAAATTATTAGGAAGGATGTGGGCATAAAAAGTACAGAGAACTCTTTTAATATATTCAATATCAAGGTTAGTTCCATTCATGACAGCTCTCATATTCATAATTGAGGGATTTCTGAATGGTAACAAATATTTGTGTTGAAATGAGATTTTTCTGCTGTTACTGGAAAAAGTCAGAGAGGAGAGAGGTAAAAATAGCAGTTAGTCACGTAGGAACTCAGTAGAGCTAAACAAACCTATATTTATCTAGTCTTGCTTTTAAAGAAGACAGCAGAATATTTTGTGCTTCTTTTGAGTCCTCTATTATTTTGTGACTTGTGCTGGCACAGCCCATTGCGCAGACCTGCCCTGTGTCAGTTGGATCATCTGGTGTCTGTATTTTCCTGGTTTTGCAGACATACACGTTTTCACTTGTATGCAATGGCTTTTTCACTTTTTGGCTGACCGTGGTTTGCTGTTTAGTTGTTATTTTCCTGCAGCAGCATGGGGTACAATGCTCATGTAATAAACAGTATGCAATTTCATGTCATATTTTAATATAATTGTAGTACCACTGACTCATTCTCAGTACCAGAAGCAATTTACACAAGCAGTTAGCAAGCGAAATTGAATTTGTGACATGCTTGTAATTTTGTTTTGTGTTGGAGACATAATTTCCAAGTAAGCTGTACAGCAAATTCACAATTTGTGTTTATTCAAAGTGGAGCACTAAGAAGATTGCAGTTTGGATAAAAATGGTAGAAATCTTGCAGTGGGAAATTGAAGGTTTTCGTCAGTCTCATTTCTGTGTTGTGCTACTCTGAACCATGGTACATAAAGCTAATGGGCTTCCTAGCATTTTTTGAAAACTTTGCATTTTAGTTGTTTATATCACAGTGAGGTGACATTGGAATATTTCCAGTTGTATTTCCAATATCCCCAATTAATTAATTTAGCTTTTGTTGTAGAAAAGTGTACATAGATGTGTTTAAGCAATAATCACACATTTCCATATGACTACATTATATTATCTGTTGTAAGTATGAGAGCATGACATTGGCTCATCAAAAGATGATGCTGAATATACTGCAGTATTTTAGCACTTGTTTTGCTGATGAACCATTCTATGCGAAGACTCTACTTCTTTGTATGCACTAGAAATGGTAGATAAATTTTGAAAATCATTCTTCAGTAATGAAATGTGGACAAAACTAACAAAAAATTATATAAATCCAGATTATCTGGTTCCTGCTGCATTTAATAATGCACAGTTGTGGTGCAAAGCTGTAATGGAGCAGTGTGAAGTCATCTTTGTGTCCCAAAGTCAGAACCTGGGTAGCAGAATCATGAAGTCTAATGCAGAATAGGTATTTGCTTTTTCCAGCTGCCAGATGTTGGTTTGACTGTAGCAGCAGTCGCAGTGTGTAAAGAATTGAACATGTGAAATTTGAACTTCAAAATAGAGCAGTGTTTCTATTTTTAATCATCATACTTATGTATAGTAAATGTCCTGCTTTATTTTTTTAACAGTAAAGGACCTCCCTCTTCCCAGATTTGTTGTGTCAAAGAATGAACAAGAGTCAAGACATACAGCCTTGTATTCTTCAGATGCTGATAACCCAGCTTCATATTCAGGTGTGATTCCTCCTCCTCCACCTGGCAGGGTACAAGTCAAAAAAGGCTCTGTGAGCCATGATGCAGTTCAGCAGCGTACATCAACTGATCAACAGGTAAATTAACTTAAAAGATTAAATGGGATTCTTAATCACTACTTTGATGTGTAGGCATCAATTTGATAGGGCTTCTAAGCTGGGTTACTTTCAATATTGTTTCTTTAAAATCTATATACTGATACATATTGTGCACAAAGACCATATCTGCTTCTGAAATACTTGCATGTAGGAGACATTTTTTATGAAGTCTTAAAATCTGTGCTTAAAATATTGTCAGTAACGGACAAAGAATTGAGACAGAAAAGAAATTCAGTGTGTAAGTTAGGATGGCAAATATATAGTTTTAGTTATTATGGTATTAAAAGATCATTTATTAAATAGTTCCCATCAGTTTCCTGGTCATTGGAACAGTTGTACTGAGTGCCATGGAACACTGAATTTCTAGTCCTTCAACATGCTCCAATATGTGCAGATCTGAAATACTGTATTTAGAAAAAAATTCTGTAAATTTTCACAGTTGCTTTTCTCTGCCTCACATTTTATTGGTCAGTGGTTTAAGTGTTAAGGAGAGACAATGAGAACCAGAAAAACAGACCAAAGTTTTCAAATAGCTTTTTCTTATGTTTTAATAATGAGAAAACTGATTACTTTTTGTTCACTAGTTCTTTCATCTTAAGTGACAAGATGTCTGAATTAATGAAACCTGTAAAGACTTAAAACTCTGTGCTTTCTCATACATAGTTCCTTGGGTTTACAGTCTTGATGCTCTTTTCCATGGGGATGTCTTTTCTGATTCTTTTCTACAAACAAGAGCTGAGTACAAATGCTAAATTTTGCAGGGTGTGTATATTGAATGACCTGTTCTCTTCCCTGCAGTGTGCTTTTCTTCTGGGCTGATTTTGTAAAAAATTGAGGAACTTGCAAATGTCCCATAGTCACTGTGGGAATCAAGGAATCACTCATAAGCATTTATTAGTCTCTATGGAAATAGCCCAGACTGATCCAATACAAAGAAAGAGTAAATTAGCAGAGGAAATCCATAATCAGTGTTTGGCTGCCACTTCCTTTCTTTCAAAGGGAGGATGGGGAATATAATGAAAAAGACTTAGCAGTAGGTCGCAAGATGGCTTTTTGCTGTCTAGTTTTGGGTTGGTGTGTTTGAGAGAGCTACCAAGCACTTTGCACATTGCAGATTTCCTAAATCTGATTGTGAGGTTTTAGTTGGGTTGAAACTGTGTTTTATATGCTTCCATCATGATGTTGAGTTTATTTAGTGAACAGTTGTAATTTGATACAGAAGTCTGTAGTGGCATAATGTTAAAATAACATAAAGAAAAGTAAATCTGGTGTTTGAAGTCTTCAAGTTCAGAATAAAGAAGCCATGTATTCATGAAAGTGTGTGTCCATCCCAATTTCATTTCTCTGTCTTGGCTGATAAAAGCAACTTGGTATCTCTTTTTTACACAAGTCTGTCTGAGATCATCAGAATAAAAAAACCCCCTCTGTATCTAAGTCTTTGAGGGTTCTGGCCCAGAAAACAGACTTAGAACAAATGAAACAGACAACACAGCATTGAGTCCAGCAGTTTTAAGTTGTATTCATGGTCTATAGCATCAGGGAAGTATTGTCTAATTTTGCACCCTGTTATAAAACTGAACGTTCCATGGATGATGCTACATATCTGACTGTACAATGACCCCATTCAAGTAGACTTCTTTTCCCAATCTAATACTTAGTGATTCAGATACCA
The DNA here is from genome assembly GCA_030060385.1 of Muscicapa striata striata. Classification (NCBI taxonomy): domain Eukaryota; kingdom Metazoa; phylum Chordata; class Aves; order Passeriformes; family Muscicapidae; genus Muscicapa; species Muscicapa striata. The sequence goes on along the minus strand of JAREIS010000010.1, from coordinate 2,212,581 downwards.
GGTTAGAAATAAACTGAGAAAGGCACTTGAGCCCACATTTCTCACTTAACCATGTAAATACTCTAATTGGGTTATTTTATAAAATATGGGTACAGCTTTTATGTTTTCATGGAAATTGCTGATTTAGTTGTCTTTACCTGGAGATACCATTCAGATTTATAAAATCTAGAAAGGGTTTCAGATTCTGAATTCTCATGCCACCTTTTTGACCGATGAGCATTCAAAGAGATGAAGTCTGACAAGTAAAGCAACAATGTGTGTTGTCTTTGTGGGGATCACACTTCTTTCTGGAGGAATGTCAGTTAAACTTGGATATTTCATTCATGCAGCTTATCTTGTACTTGTTAGATATTCCATTAGCAAATTCGGGGTTTTGTTTTTCTTAAACTGTTTGTGCCTTTGAGAATGTGATGAGCACTTGAAAATACAACATTTCTTAAAATGCTATGGCTGAAATATATGGATGAAATCATAAGGTATATTAATTTTCATCTATAGAAACTGGTTCATTTATAGGCAGCCTTCATATTGGTGAGATTTGTCATGCATTGTAGAATGTCTCCTAATCACAAATAATTTATGCAGAAAAATTTACTCAGTATATTGTCTACTGAAATGTCCTAGCTAAAACTATTCCTTTGTCAATGCATTATTTCAACAGTTCCCTCAATGAACTTTACTTGGAGGCAGGGAATCAGGAAATAGCAGTCAGGTTGTGTTTCCAAAGAGTAGCTATAAATTATTTTGTGGTAGCTTTTGTAGTTTATAAATACAGCACTGGGCAGAAGTTTATATCTTTTTAATATTGTTAGAAGATGACTGAAGTCATGCCTAGCTGTCATGGAAGCTGCAGAACTGATTTTAGGAGTCTAGCTGAGTAATGAAAGATGCCATCACTCACTGGATAACATGTTAACTGCACATTCTAGTGGAGATAAAACACTGGGTGTAATTTTTTTCTTTCTTCAGACAGAATTTCTTATTCCTATAAATTAGAGGATAAGTAGATGTGAGCACTTCTGCTGACAATGTGACAACTATAGGAGCATTTTGGTGACATAGTGCTACCAGTGTATATATACATATCTATACTTTGATAGTAGCAACTATGTTACTAAAAACGTTAGTGCACGGAAAATTTTCTTAGAAGAAGCAACAATGTTGAGATTAGGAGGAACTTTGTGTCTTCTGAAAGTAGCTCAGGAGTGACTAAATGTTTGTGGTGTCAGAGACAGGTTTGTGTTTTGCTGTTGAAGCCGAAAAACAAATATTTTTTTCAGTTTTGTTAAGTATGATCCAATGTTGATCAGGTACTGCTTTAGGATACTTTCACCTCTTTTTTGGAAAAGGGGGGATCTAGCTTCAATAGATTTTGAGACTTTAACATCTGAAAAACATGTATCTGACAAATGCTTACAGGCTGAACCTTGCTATGTCCAAGTGAAAATAGAAGGTAAAGATGGCCGTACTCCTCTGCCTGTGGGTGCATTAAGCATATTACTGGCACTCCAGATCATATTGGTTTAGTGCTGTCACTGCAGCCTTAGGAGGAGAAGCTCAAATTTGGTACCTGTAGCAGACAGAATTTGATAGTTTCAATTCTTTCAACTGTATGAAAACTAGTCTAACTTTATTTTAAAGTTTTGGCAGTAGTTCATTTCTGTGCACTTCTGTTTGTAGATTGAACAGGTAATTTCAGATAAAGTATACCTGATATTAAATTGTTTACAAGCACAGAGCTGGAAAAGATCTCATATGTAATTTGCATGTAGTGTTTTATTATTATAAGAAATTTAATTGGATGAGTTTTTAAAAGATCAGGGATCTCTCTTGAAACTGTGAAGCCTTTCATTCCACACTGGCTTTGTAGGGGAAAACTATTCCAGGGCCTTAGTAGGAATATTCATGGGAATATGGTGGGAATTCCCACTTAGCTCAGCCTGTTCATTTAACAACTTTGTCATTAGTACTTGCTGCAGGGCACTACCAGTATTTACTGGAAAACTATTGCATTCCACTTTAGCTCTGTTTTGCTTGACAAAACAATCCATAGTCTCAGTTTCAGTTCATAAAGCACTTACCAGTAATCCTTAATCCTTCTCTGCCTGTGATCCAATTTGAATTTGTGTTTATTGAAAATATTTTGCTACATTTGTATTTCTTGTTCCAAGTGATATTTCAGCAGTATTAATAATATTTTCTAGGGTTCTTTCCTGATTTTGCTTGTTATATTTCACCTTGTATGCCTTGGCTGCTGTGAATGAAGCAAATCTGTCATACTTGACATGCTGTAGGGGTCTGATAGTTGACCTGTGCATCCAGTCTTCTCTTTATGGCCTTTGGTACTACCATTCATTATGCAAGAAAAACTGTATTTTAAGTTTTAAAAGTTGATTGCTGACTGTTCCTTATGTCCTGAAAGGGGTCCGTCTGCTGCATTACATTTGTTGTCACCATTCGTAAGCACGCTATGGAGTGTGCATAATCAGTTACCTGGAGTATCAAATTAGGTTATTGTCCAAGTCAGTCATTCAAGAGCATTATTAGAAACTTCCCTTCAATCTTGTAATTCCCACTCTAATACAATCCAGCTTTGCCCCTTCTATAGCCAGTTCTTTTGCACCTTAGATCTTTGTATTAATCTCCACGTTGTTGAACTATCTTTTTTGACACCCCACTGCAGTATGCTCAGCTTCAGGTTAAATGTGGTGCAGTTCCTTTGTTGAAGAAATCACAGAAATACCAGTATAATTTCTCATGCTGTAATTGATCGCTTTTTCATTTGTCTCTAGTTTAATTATTATTTTCTTCAATTGGCTGAACCACACATCCCACCTCGAAAATGCCTGGTTCTGCAATGTAATTGCTATCTACATAAATCTTTTTTCAGGATAGATCTGTTGACTAACTCCTAAGCAGGCGGGGTAGTGTCAGGGCCTGGATCACAACACCTTTAAAGCTACTCTTTAGATATCATGTTTGCCTTCATTGCCTCTGGAATTCTCATTAGGAAGTTTTCTTCTGACCAGATGTGTGAGACCCAGGAAAAGGCTTATAATCTCATTTGTCTCATGTATGCTTATAATGCCCTTGTGAGGCTGAGATCCTTCTGGACAGTGTTGTGCCTTTAGCTCGTGATTGTGTTGCCTTATGCCAGTTTGTTTGTCTTCACTAAGGCTCTTCCTTTAGTGTCATATATTATATCACCTTTTTTTATTAACATGCTATTTTTAGTAACTTCTTGTCAGTTCAAAAATAACCAAGTACTTCAAGTCTCAGTTTTGTAATTCCAGTCTGACAAAAATAATGCTTTTGTTACAGTGTTTTTAAATGTGAAATGTTTTTTCTTAATTAAGATGCACTACTTAATTTTTGACTGGTAGCTATAACCTTGGTTTTTTTTGATTAGTTATTGACAAGGATGTCCTCATTAGTTTGATTTAACATGAAAATGTTAAGCATTTATGTCAGTGTGCTTTCATTTAAATATTTTCCGTAATCATTTAAAGAGATAAAACATGTGGCTTAACATGGTAAAATACAGAATGTTGTAATTGCTTTGATTTTTGAGATTTGTCTGGAGGGAAAATGAAAGGTAGTGGTTTAAATATAATTACATTGAAAATACTAAAAAAAATTTATGAAAGTAAAGTTTTAATAGTAGCTGATCTATTAAACATCTACTAGAGTGTGCAGATGCTGAGTAAAATTTTCAAAGTTCCCAAAGAGATTAGGTGGGTAACTTCAAATGACTGAGCTACCAGTAAGCAAACTGTTCTTACATGCTACAATTTGTAAGAGCAGATCAGTTAGATTCTGTATCCTAATTATCTTTTAAAAATCAGATTCTGGCTATTTCAGGCTTTGAAAATTAATTTTTTCTATTAATAGATCAGACAGATGGAACCCTACTTGCTCAGTTGTAAGAAACATGTTCATAAACTCTCAAAACGCTCTTAGTTTGTACAAATGTGTTTTACAGCTGAGGATCAGGGTTGCTACTGATAAAACTACTCTGCCTCTGTTTACTGAAGTGTGAAGCTCAAGACAAAACTGAAGTGGAAACTATACAACAAGCCATGTTTTCTAGGTGAAAGTGATAACTTTTTATCCAGTTTAAAGGCAGATACATAGTTAATAACATATATACAAGGGGTATATAATTGCAGTTTCAGTAAATCTCTACTCATTGTGTTTTCCCATGACTGCTTTTGAATGGGAGTCAGTGTTTCTACTCTCCTGCCTCCTCCCCAGCCTTTTTTGGCTTTCATCTTCATTCTTTACACTTGCATCACGCCATCAGTATTTTGGCCAAAACATTTGCTATATACGCACATATTTGTGTGTGTATATATAAATATGTTTAAAAAAAACAGCTAAGGGTTGTAGCTCTTGTAAGATTCTAGTAAGCTAGGTAAAGGAATGCCATGAGTTGTATTTCTGAGTGACTAGGATTGCGCAAGGGAAAGAAGGTGCCACAGTAATGCTGTCTAAATTGGGTTTAAACTGATTTGGGAATGTGTGCCTTATAGTGACACTAAAGCTAAAAATGTGGATTGTGCCTCTTCCAGAAGTTTTTTGACATCAGGGCTGGTGACATGCTTTTGCTGTTTAATAATTTGGGGAGTCTGTGAGCTCCAAATCAATTGTGGGAAATCTGTAAATGTTCAGAATTCTGATATAATGCTGTTTTATACACTGAGAACAAAGTTAATTATTTCCTATGTTTGTGCTTCTGATGATCTGATTACTGTTGCTACATGCTTTACAGAATCACATGAACCACATGTAAAATAAAGATTTAGAAGAATTGAAGTTGGGGATCATATTTACAATTTCTTCCTCTGCCAGCAGTGTAAGACCAGCTGTTAGTCAGAGGCTTACTAAAGAGTCACTGTTCTCAGCCTAGGGCAGGGCTGCTTCATGATGACTGTGTTGTTTTAATGTTCATAAAGTTTTAATGTTCACATGCAGTTACTAGAAATAGTGAGTAGTTTCCTCTAGGTAGACTAGCATACATTTGTCTGCCTTAGGTTTTCTTCTGTGTCTTTCTGAACCATCTGATCTGTAAGGATACTGGATTAAATTAATAACATCTGTGTCCAAGCATAGCTTTCTCTATGTTTACTCCGTGATGTTTTGTCTAAAAAATTCAAACATCCTTCAAATCTTCTTTGATAAAAGATGGCTTTGGAAAAAAGCCAATGGAAGAGGAAGCTTTTAATTGATTTAAGTGATGCAGTGTCATGGTTTTCCTATCACCTGTTGCACAGTGCTTAACACAGTAGCCATTCAACCTCAGTTCCATTTTCCAGCCTGCAAGTGGTACTCTGACTCCTTCCCCTCTTGCCCCCATGTACCAGTGAGGATAAGAACGTCCTGCCATTGAAAATTAATATTAGGCAAAATAAATCAGTTTGGTTAATTTTGGGGAAGCCTACATTCAGTCTGCCTGTTGGTACTTGATAGTATGTTAACACATGTTTACATAGAGTACCAAACTTTCTGTGTACTGTTGAAACAGATTTTGAGGTCTTTGGCTTTATTAATACTTTTCAGGATATCTGGAGTTCAAGATTTGCTTTCTTTTACTTGTTTTCACTAATACAGTTCAAATTGGGAGAACTGGCAAACAAGAATTTCAAAAGATAAAGGTATAGGGAATATATAGGGAGTATATACTACGTGAATACTTTGTGCAATATAAATTATTTTTCCTTTGTATTTTATTTGAAATGAAATAAAATGGTGATCTGGATGTCTTATGAGAACTGATTCCATGTAGAAATTGCACTTGTGATTCTCTTTTTTCCCACCTGTTCAGAAAGAATATAGTACAGTATGGGATTAAAGAGAAGTGTGAGCCTTAGTATCATGGCAACATTACCTTGTACAGCAGAGAAGTATATCCCAGCTGGCATCATTCTTTTTTAAAAATTGCATCTATGTTTTTTGCATATTAAAAAACCAAATGTCCTATTTGGTGATTTTTTTTTTTTTTCACCAATCCTTAATTCTGGCTTGTTTTAAATGAAAGTAAATAACTGTGAATCATTTGGTTAATATTTGGTATTATAATAAATTGCACTGTAAGTATTTCTTTTGAGACCTGGTATCAAATGTAACTTTCATCACAAGTAAAAGTGAGTTTAATAATCTAGTTTCCTTTGTAGCTAAGTCACTTAACCCAGCATTGCTGTTGATTTAGGAATGTTGATTAAGAATGAAAGTTAAAAATGTATTAGATTACATTGTTTGATGTAAATGTGTTCAGTGCTAGTTATACTGTACTTGACTACTACTGTTCTCTCATTTTAATAAGTACTAAAATTTTCACTCTCTAAAATGGGAGTTTAACTGCAGTGATGATTGTTTCTAGAAATAATGGTTTGAGAATGGTTTTATGTATTTAATTATGTAGAAAAAAAACTTAAAAGATTCCTTTGTTTTATTAGGAGTCCACATCTCCAGTTGTTTCACCACAGCAATCCCCACCAACCTCTCCACATGCATGGAGGAAGCACAACCGCCATCCCAGCGGAGGGAATAATGAGCGACCTGTTGCTGGACCTGGGCCTTTTTGGGCTCCATTTGGTGAAGTACAACCAGGTATAAATGTCTTGTTACACTTCAGTGGTAACCCAGAGTTGTGAAATTCTTAAATAAGTATAATAAATGAGCTTAGGACACTTTATCTTTGTGTTTCCAGTCCTGGAAATTTCCTTGCAGATTCGAGTGTCTGTGTTGATAGCAGCACTGTGGAATCTGTGGTCTTGCGTATGGCACATCCATTTATTAGTGTCACATGGAAACGCGAAGGATTTGGAAGGAGGGAAAGAGAGTGTTTAAGTTTTCCAGTGGAAAGTTTTTAAAAAACAAAACTGATAATCCTGTTGAAATTGTGCAGAAGCTGTCAGTACACCTGAAAATGCGGGGGCCTCAAAGGAAGGCAGCAGATAATATATTGTTTGCTTGAATTATGTTTCTGGTAGATTAGCTGAATTGCTAGAACAATTAATTTGATTTCTTTAAAGTTTATGTAAACAACTGAAGCTTCTGTATTTCCAATCTGTCAAGGTAGAACCACTTGTTTCAGTGATGCTTTTCATCCTTTAATGTTCTTCATTTAACATGAAGACTCTCCCTGTTATTGTATCACTGTATTCAGATTTAAAAGCTTTTCCCCTTAATAGGTCTTATTTTTAAAAGCTATGTTTTCTGATATCTGGTAATCTTAATAAATTTAGGAACAGTTGTAATTCAAGTTTTGGTTTTGATGGTACTGCTAAATAGTTTTGCATTTTGTAGGCTGTAGTTGGAGATTGAACTGTGATTGCTTGGTTTTTTTAGTTATGATACTCCAAAATTGGTCTGTTACCTTTCAGTTATTGTCATTCTGTAATTCTAAGCATCCATGGAGTAACAGAGATTCTATTAGAATTGGTTGGGTAAGAAAATAAAACTTCAGAAGTGAAGTGGGTTGTACGCAGAGGTTTATGCCAGTGTACTGCATGTTGTTTGTTAGTAAGTCCCAGTCAATTTACTACTAAAAAGAAACAAATTAGTCTGTTCATTGCTTATATAACCCCTTCTAAGTGTTCAGTTCTAGCACTGTCAGCATTCCATTTCTCAACCTTTTTTCCCCTATAGTTCAGTTGGCTTGTGTTTCTCTAAAGCTGAAATACAAGTATGTCTGATTTCTAACTTGTGAAGGTTTCCTTACTTAGAAAGTCACCGAGTCCAGGATAGTATGCAAACTCTTCCTAGTGTTGAAGAATTCAGTGTTGTTATCTTAAAAATAAAGTTGTGATGCCATGTTAATATTTCAGTTTGGTAATGATTTCCCTATGATGCTTAATGGGTAAATTTTTAAGAAGTTGTCTGAGCTTATTTGTGAACTAGCTCAGTATTCCCTGATTTTATATTCCATACGGGAGAACACTTATAGTTTATTTAAAGTAATTAATTCTAAGATGCTATTATAGAAGGATTGTGTGTTCTGGCAATGCTAAAGTGATTTTTCATATATTACTTTAAGAAAAATTGTCAGTGTAATTTACTGTGGATGATCCTTTTGCACTGCAGATGATTAATTATTGCTTTGAATTTCAGCCGTTTGAGGCAGTTCATAGTTTCCCCTCTCTCTTGATCCCACATTTTAAGAACAGTGTTTATAGAAAAATTATTTTCTCATGATATTTAGGCAGAATCAGATAGAACCAGATAGACTGTTAATTAGTTTTCTTAAGATCAGCACTACAAGCTTATCTTGATTCCAGTGCCAGATGTTTTTGAGAAACCACGTGAAGTGTTGTAGTTTCAGTAGTGCTGTGCCATTTCACTTGTGATCCAAGCAAAGTGAGAACCCGGATCTCTCTGCTTGTATTTTACTTTATTCTCAAACATTATTTCATGTAATGAGGTTTTCAACTGTAATCATGGAACCTCAAGTGTGAAGATATTTCTGGTGGGTCAGAAAATAAACAGCGTGTTGCTTAAACCAGAAGGGCAAAAATAAAATAACTCCCACCATGAACAAAGTTAAACAGTGCTTTCTCTGTTGAATTGGGCTGTAGAATAATTATTAGATAATAACTCAGTTGTTGGTTTTAAAAATCTTACATGTTGTCTTGCGTTAGAAATCTAAAGCATAACTTAGGGCTGTAGTTATCAGTTTCTTGAAAAAAGGAAGAAAACCTGTTCTCATCTCAACAGAGCAAAATAATTTGGATTTTACAATTTTTTGTCACTGTGTTGTCCAGTAATTCAGTTAGGATTGTGTTAATACTTCATATGTATATTACTGGTTTTGGAGGCACCGTGACACTAGCTGAGTGTGTTTACAAATATGAAATGAGAAGCTAAAGCTTGTTACCATCTCTCTTCAAGAATTTCTGTAAGGAGAGGCCCAAAGGATGTATTTATTTTACTTTAATATTAGGAATTAAAATTCAGTGACAGACATTGATTTACATTATAAATAGTGTAGACTATTTATAGTTTGCTCAGGTCTCATCCTGAAATGTCACAGTGAGGTCTGTTAAAACCTGAATCTCTCAAGTCTTTCAGGTGCCTTTGATTTAGCAGTTTAAGATAAAATCATGATTTTTTAACAGCTTTTATGTCCTTGCTCTGGATCTTCTTGCTTACATCTCCAACCTGGAAAAGTCTTCACAGAATAATCCAGTGGATGACTGAACACCTTATAGGAAAGAGAATTGTATATGAGATGTGAGCTTCCTGTTCCTATAGTTACAAGAGAGCAAAAACTAATGGTTCATACTTTTACCTTTTAATCTCATTTTGCAATACAGCTCCAGCTGCTAGAATGTTGCTAACATTGACAAACTTGAGAAAGACCCCTTCCCTACTTCAAATGCTAGTTGAGTGGCATGTAGAATGTGAAAATTATTTTTATTACCTTGTAGTCTGTTGGGACTGGAAGCAAAGCAGAATATTTATGTTGGTAGTATCCAAATAATGATCTAAACCAAATTTTAAAAATCTGAGCTCTTCTGTTTTCTAGGATATTTGTTAGCTTTCTTTGGTATGGCATCAGAGTTTTGTGTTGATATCTGAATATGTATAAGAAATTGCAGCCCTAAGCCATGCTTCTTTTCTCTTTGGGAGGGATTTTGTGAACACTTCAGGGACAGAAGTCTACTGTGCTAATAGTTAGTTCCCTTGCATCTTCAGGGCTCTAAGATACTTACTGGGCTTAAGGGGACTGAATAGTCTTTTGTCCCCTGGTTAATGCTTCAGTAACTGATCATAATTGGCCTCCTTACGAGCTCTGGCATACTCTTACCTGGGCATAAGAGCTCTCCAGTATTTTATCTTATTGTCAGAATTGTATTCAGCTTCTGGTTTTGTTTCACCCCAGATTGATAAGGAAAACTCTTCTTAGTTTACAGAGTTAGTTGAAAATTTAGTTCAAGTAAACCCCTATTTGTCTAGTTACTGAAAAATATATGTAAACTAGATAGAACATTTCTTATATTTCCATTTAAATCTCATAGTAAATGGGTTAGCTTTTATTGCACAGGAAATAATTTTCCATAAGTTATCAAGGTGTTGGTAAGATGTTCAAGCTAGAGGAAGAATAGAGCAGCGACAGGAATTTAAGTCTTCATACTAAACATAGAGCATTAGGCTTCACCAGCTTGTTCAAATCTGATAATTGGTCTTAGGCCTGTTCTCCATTTAAAGTCGTGTTGCAGGTGTTTTCACTGATGAAGATGCACAGAGACCACTGAAAGTTTTCTTCATTGGGTTACAATGAAGACAGATCATAAAATAAAAGTAGACTGGTGGCTTTGAGTCTTCTCTGTGACCCAGTTTTCTTCCAATTTCTCTTCCACCTCTCTGTTTCCAATTTGGTTTTGTCAAATTGAGTTATTGGCTGATGGCAGTCCATGAGTATGTGTGTAGATCCAGGTCTTCATGGTTGCTACTAACCTTTCTCCAGTGCGCTCCAGCTATCCCATCCTGTGTCCTAAAACATTGCACTGGAGAGTAAATAACAAGAACAGTAAAGCAAGAATGTTTTTGTTGGTATTATTTGAACAGTGGAGAAAGGAAGCAGTTCTTGCAGCACCTGTAAAGTTCTCTGAAGGAATCACAGTTTGGTGCTACTGGTCCTGCTTTGTCAAAGTCCTGCTTTGGAACAGATACTAAGTAGGATATGAATTGAATTGCACCAAGATAAATTGTTGAGAGAAGTGAAGGAGGAGTAAACATGTATAAGGTTAATGGTTAAAATGGTTAAAAATAAAATTTGAGTGTTGCATATGAAAAGAACTGATGGGAGGATCTTGTCTGCCTCTGACTGTCTGTAAGTCCTGAAAGAGACAAGGTGGAAAGAGACTGAGCTTTTCTCTTGAGTTTCTTTCTAGTGTTTGAGAGTTAGGTGAGCTACTGAAGAAGAGCCTCAAAGCAAATAAAGCATTGTCAGACACCTTACCTTTATTCCCAGCAGTTCTGGATAAAGTGCAGGCCACATAAGCTGCTTCCACAAATGGAGGATGAATTTCAGACAAAATTATTATAATAGTACTTTTTTATCATATTAAAGCTAACTTAGAAAGAAAAAAATCCTCCACAAAAAAAAAAAAATTATATTAATTTCTCCTCCTGCAAATACTACTTTTACTCAATGTAATACAGGATTAAATGTGTTCTGCACTACTATGACTACTGTATGTAGGAAAAGAGCAAAGATAAACTGGCTCTATGCTTGTTTCTTATTACTTTTTGCTTATACAATGAAAGAGGAATTGTGTGTTGCTAGGTATTAGATAGCAGTATTGTGTACTAACAATTATACTGTCACTTAAGATGTTAGTCCTCAATGTGCTTCATAAATTCTCATATTTCCTTAATTCTATTTACTGTAGTGTAATGTCATAAAGTCTTCAAAAACCTGAAACTGTTGGTGTTTGTCAGCTTCATAAATTGATTACCTGTACATGAATGCACTTGTCATAGCAGGTTTTTTTTAGTCAGCATCATGACAAGAAATTCTTGGTGTTCATTGCTTGAAATTAAATATTACTAGCAGGATTAAATTTATGGCATCAGTGTCCTATTTCTTGTTGTGTGGAGGGCTTACAGAAACAAGAAACTGACCTGTCTTAAAAGGAAGTCTGTTTCTGCATACAAGGCAAAAATTCTTATGTAAGTTTGACTTTATCTGGCATATTTGAAGAGAAAGCATTTACTTGTGCAAAGTGTTTATATTTAAGGAGTTCAGCATTTCTTTCAGGAATCGAGGAGTAGAATGGAGTCCTGGGATTCTTCTAGATTTGTTCTAAATGTCTTATTTTCTCTCTGATCTGAGTTTCTTAAATTTTTAATTTGCAACTGCAATTTCACAGAATTCTGATGTTTTTGTGTGTAGAACAGTGGATAGCCATATCTTTTTGTAGTTGCTTCATTGTTATTTTAATATTAAGATATTGAACATTGACAATTGTTCAGAAGTAGATTATAGCAGGACATTGGGTGAATCTCACCTATGCCAGATATTTATTAGATAGCTGATACCTGCATTCTATATGGATGCTTTTTATTATTCTTGTCCTCTTTTTAAGCAGCTGAGTTAAGTTAGTGTAGAAATTATGTAGAGGAAAAGGATTGTCTATGCCAAAACCCGATTCGTAAAAGGAATTTCCAAGACTTTGTTGTTTGAATGGCAAATTAAAACGTAAAAAGGAAAAAAGTTTAGTATTGATAATGAAGTCGAATTATAATATTGTATGCCACTTTTTAATAGTATTTGTCCATACAGGTGTTGCTTATTTCAATGTGGAGTGTTTATTAACTCATTCAAAACCCATTAAATGGGTAAAATCCAATTTACATTTTACATGTATTGCAATAAGTTCATTCCTCACTTCTGTCTTTTTAGTGCAAATTGAAGCTAACATAATGTAAAAATCTACAGGAGTGAAATGTCAGGAGGTAAACTTTGTCACCTTGGTGCACTTTGGTTTTCATTTTTCTCATCATTCTATAGTATATCTCCCTGACAGGAGATATTTCCATATCCACAGTTCTTTCTCACTTTTCAAGGTTATCTTTTGAAAAGGAAATATTTCTTCTAATTTCAGGCTCATCTACTTCTAGTGATCCCATATGGTCTGGCCATTCACCACCACCCCATCAAGAAAATTGGGTCAGTTTTGCAGATACCCCACCAACCAGTGCTCTTTTAGCCATGCATCCTGCTTCTGTCCAGGTGTGACACTTTATTGGTATTTGATTTGCCTCATTCAGATTGATGTTGCAATCCTTGCGGTTGTTTTTTTCCCCTTCATAATTTTCATTGCAGATGTTTACTGTGTATCTGTGCTGTGTGTTTAGTGCTATTTGCCCAACAGATACTTGTTCTTTGAGTTGCCTTAATTTGGAATGATTAAAGCTACTAATTTTAAAAATGTCAACAATTATGACTTTTAAACATTTGTATTTAGCTTTTTATGCATATGTGCCATATTTGGTTCTTTTTTTTTTCTGCTTACATACCTGCGGTCATTCCATATTGTATCAGTGTGCAAAAATACCCTGTCATTATCCTGGAGATGCCATCTGCTGATGGTTTCCTGCAGTTTTTAAACTACTATGAGTTTTAACTATGCTTTATATTTTGAAGGCAAGAAGTTGAGGATTCGTAGAAGCATTTTAGGTAGATAATACTGAGGAAAAATATTTCATTTCAGGACCAGACAACAGTACGAACTGTAGCATCAGCTACAACAGCAAATGAAATTCGTAGGCAATCAAGTAGTTATGATGATCCCTGGAAAATAACTGATGAACAAAGGCAGTATTATGTTAATCAGTTTAAAACCATTCAACCTGATCTAAATGGATTTATACCAGGTAAGTTATTCTTTACAAAATATAATTGTGAGTGCATCAGTTCTGTTACGAAGACTTTGTTTTGTATTTAAGCTTGCATCCTATTTTCAAGGAAATTCTGCATTTTGCTAATAAATTCTACTATAGTTCAGTGTAATTCAAGAAAGAGTAGAAACTAATTTGCCTTTTCCCTTAATTTAACCCTAGTAATTAGTGCCATTTTTCCCAGAACTGTTGCTAAATAACTCATCATCTTTGCAGTAGGTCTGAGTCTTCTAATGATTTCACTTGCCTTAAATATTAAAAATTATTGTTGCAATTTTTTAGGATCTGCAGCTAAAGAATTTTTCACTAAGTCAAAACTACCTATTCTTGAACTTTCTCATATTTGGTAAGTGTGATGATTATTTAAAATAATTACTAATAATAAATGTTTAGAAAGATGACAGCTATCTGGTAGACATCTAATAATTACTTACTAGAAAGTGTTAAGTAAAATTTCAGTACTAGACTAGTATGTTCAGTCCTGCTCATATTTATGCCAGTATTACTTTATTGGGTTTTAATGGGTCTGGGCTGGTACTATTTACAAGGCACTTTGAGACAATTTCAAACTCTTCAGAGTTAAAAGCAATTTATTTGAGGTTTTTATTGTTAAAAATGCATTTAAGTTTAAATCATTAATTCTTTATCTGTATTTATTTATTCATTTATGTCTAAGTAAATTTAAATGAAATGTATACGTTTGCATTTTCAAATACAATTTATGGTACATGATGACAAATCCAGCTTTGACTTTGTTCAAATCTTCAATTTTGTTGTATTATGAAATTTGTAATGCATCATATCATGCTATCATTAAATGACTTATCTTAGCATGTGCTTTCTTTCAGTGTAATGGTTTCTATTTCAAGTATTTTCACATTTAAAATAAATCATGTTGCATCAGTACTCTAATTTCAGTAGTATATCTTGCCAAAAATCTGAGACCAATAATATTGTGTAGTACTGTCTTAAATGGGCTAAAAACTGGGATAAAAGCAACTTTAAATTATCTGTAAGCTGTTCTAAATGAAGGCTCATCATCTTGAAGAGTAAAGCACGTGTAATGCTAATATGAAGTGTTTAGTAGGATAAAGTGAACGATTAACTTTACTCATCTAAGTAGCTAAATGGAAGCTTGTCTTTTGGAAATAAAATAGCCTTTAGAAATTGTATTTATACTAAGTTTTCCTTCTTAGGGAGCTGTCAGATTTTGATAAAGATGGTGCACTGACACTGGACGAGTTCTGTGCTGCATTTCATCTGGTAGTTGCTAGGAAGAATGGGTATGATTTGCCAGAAAAGTTACCTGAAAGTTTAATGCCCAAACTGATTGATTTGGAAGACTCAACAGGTAAGATACGGGTTCAACACAAATGTCAGTATTCTAAAGTTATGGTCTAATTATTACAGCAGATATTTGTTTGTATGAGCAGCAAGCATTTGTCAATATGAACTTAAACCTTGTGCAATTTTTAGAAGTCTTATTACTCGAAGCAATAATCTTTTTTGGGCATGTACATATTTCTGTAGAGGGCAGTTATTTAGGAACATTCACTATTACATTTGGAAATTCTGTACTTTAAAGGTTAAGGAAAACAAAATTGTCACACTGGATTTTATTCATGACCAGCTATTCTATTTCAATTTCCCAATCCAGCTATACTTTAGACTCACTTTTAAATGAGTATACTTTGTTTGCCCTCATTTGTAAAAATATGGCATGAGTTTCTAAGTATCAAAGGTACTTGAAAAATATTCCCAGATTCAATGCAGGATCAGTACCACAGACTTAATTAATTCACCTCCTGACTTCAAAGCAGTTTTATCCTTCATTGTGTTGGCACCTAGTTGTTCTGTGCATTGCCCTTTACCTTTTGGTAGTCCCAGAAAAACCACTGATGTATGGGTTGTGCTTGTTAATATGTGCCAAAAACTCAGTCCCATAACTGAAAAACAAACTCCTGTTCCATGTTAAAGTGGTGTTTAAAAACAGGATGTCTGTGGCCATGTTTTCTTTTCTATTTTAAAATAGATAAAGGAAACTGAGTATTTTAAAGCTGCTTTAGATTACTTTTTAATAAGCAGTCTTTGCTTGGAAAGTCAGGTTATATTCTGAGTGCACAGATACTAGAACTTGCTGGAATTTTATTTATTTTCACTAAATACTTCAGGGGGCTCTCTTGTTACTATGTTTGTAGGTTGTCACAGACAACAATCTCAAATAATTTATATGTATCTCAAAATTATTGATGAGTTCTTAAACTAGATACAGTGTTTCTTGTCTCTGCCTTATTAATGAACCAATTTTCTGTGGGAGTAGGTTGGCTCTTCAACGAGCTGTTGCTGAAGTGCTTTCAGTATGAGTAAGCATTTTGCTATGATGAAGACATTGGTAAGAAATAGCTGCCAATATCTTAATTGGGCTAATACCTAGCAATTGTCAAAACAGTCCCATTCTCTCAATTTTTGTGTTAAAGTGGTGATCAGGAAAAAATCTTGAAAGTGAAGTGAAAGGAAGTGAAATAATATTTATTTGTATAAACCATTGTTAATTTAAAAAAAAAAAACAAACCAAAAAAACCCAAAAAAGCAAAAAAACGCACACACCAAAAAACCCCACACCCAACATCTATATTTCTCTTGATCTTCTATTGCTATTATTGGTAGTAGGTTTCAGCTAAAGTTGTCTGGCAACTTTATACATTAGACACTAAACCAAAAAGTATTATGTGTATGTTTATTGTTTTTATTTTACAGGCAACTTTGTTAACATAAAATTTCTGATTTACTTCCATGAGGTATGAAGTGGTCTTTAAATTTGTGGCAAAACTGCTTTTATTAAGCAGTTTTTAAAGTAATTTGAGACAAAACTACTTCCTCTGATATTAAAGGGAAGTTATCCAGTTCTGGTGAATGTTAAAACGTTACCTTGTTTTATAAGCCATGCCTGAAAATAGGAAAATCTGATTGATACTTTATTCTGCAGTTATTAAGAGTTACAATGAAAAATTAAAGTTCTTGCAAGCTTGTGGGTTTTTATCCAATCAGCTTTATTTTATTTATGTATTTATTTATTTATTTAATTGGGTCAGCAACGTTGGAAATACCTTATCTAGCACATAACATGAGTTATTGCCAAAACTTCTATGGTGAATAAAATACTTTAGACAAAGTTATTGATGTGGCTATAGTTTTATGTTCAGTTACAACAGTCCACATCTCCAGCATACATTCACTAATTTAAAAGTTGTTGATAGGTTTGTCTACTGGACATGATGAATTACAGTTGTTTGTTCATCGTAACTGTAAATCAGCCTAGAAAGATAAATCAGTTAAATTTTGGTAATAATTTTTCATTTCAATTCCTGTAGAAGTTGTATTTCAATAAAGCTTTCTTCCAAAATTGTCTTCGAGATAGAAACTATAAAGTATTTAGAAACTAAAAGACACCAGAGTGTCTTTTTGCATGCACTTTTTGCGTGGGATAAAACTTGCTCAGAGAAAGAAATGGTTGATGATCTTCTGCTGACATGCCTCAGTATCAATGATGTACAGTCAAACTGTTGAAGAGGATGAGTTGCTTGAATGTCTTTTAAACCAATGTGCAAGGTGGCAAACTTTATTTCAAAAGCATTAAAAGCATCATTATTAATCCTATTCTTTTGTTAGAAAGTTTCCCATTAATCTTCTGCACTTCTCCTCTGCACTTGAAAAGTGCTGCTTTTTTCCATTTTGACTTCTGAACTAGTGGCCATCAGAAGGAGGAGTAACAGAGGGCTCCTTGCACCCTCTGCCTGTGTTCAGACAGGAAAGGAAGAATTCTCATGAGCTTCTGTCAGCCTTTCCCTCATCAGCCCCTGTGAATCCACTGTGTGACCAGCTGCAGGTGTTCCAAACCTGTTTGAGATATGGTCTTGCTTTACATCTGGTTTCATAACTAGGGATATGTATTTCTCTCACATGGCACAGACTTATTGTATAATTAAGCAGTTGTATAGTTGGTCATTTTTCTAGTCCAGCAGTACATCTCCGCAGAATTGTAATTTCTTCAAATTCAATTTTATCTCTGTTAGTAAAAGCTACCAACCTTTACAAAAGTTGAAAAGCAAGTTTTGCTTTTCTGTGAATTTTTATTTGGGTTGGTGCAGCAATGCCATTTCTTTGTAAGAAAAAGAATCTGCTGTGCTTTATGTCTTACATAATTACTTTAACCCTTAAAATTTCCCATAGAATGTCGTATGCATGTAGGTATTTGCAGAATTCTTTGAATTACAGGTAGCTATGTCTATCCATAATAATTTTCAGTCTTATCTTTTGATTTTGTGTTTAACACTGGAAGTTAGTTCAGTTATCTAGAGTACTATCAGTGAAATGAGAATTTTGAGTTTTTTAACGTAATAGAAATTTTTTATTCTTAATACACTTCAGAGCAGTTAACATGCAATATGTATTTCCAAAATATTGCCACTGGCATATTTAGGACTTAGTATTATTTTTGTTTACAATTACCACAGCATGTCAGCTTGACTACTTGGTAATATTGACAACTTGATCTAACCTATTTTTGTGCTTTCCCTAAAAAAACAATCCAAGATGCTAGGTTCTGGGCATAATTTTGGAAACGTTATGGAAACAGCCTCATGTCTGGCTATTTAAAGAAAGTTTACATGACCTTTGAAACTCATCAGTTTCTGTTTGTAGTTTTTACATGTTAGTAGCACCTCAGTTGCCCCTAACCTCAAGGTGGCACAATTAATTTCTTCTTGGGCTTCAATGTTTTGGCTGTGCCTTTTGCTGTCCCTTGCAGCTCTTTGGAGACAATAATGGGTTGTTACTTTTCATAGGTACAGGTGGTTCACCACAGACTGTTTAAGTATTCAGATGTTTTCAGTTCAGTTTGACACTGGATTTATTATTAGCTTCTTCCAAATGAGAAGTAGCAGGCAGAATATTGACTTGTCTTAGTAGAAGAGAAGGCTGCAGAGTTCAACTCTTTAGGAACCTGAAGCCAGTCCGTTTTGCAAATTTCGATCAAGTTTTGGTGCAACATACACTTGTGGCAGTCATCTTCAATCACATACCCATGAAGCAGTCCTTTTTAAGGGTAATTTAATTAAACCTTTTGTTTGTTTGTTTTGTGTAGTATTTTGTCTTGTTCAGAGTTTTAATTCTGTGGACTGCTGACATGATGTTAGTGTGTCTAGCTACTTATCAGTCTCTTTTTCAACTGTTCCTCTTACTTATACACTGTACAGTTGTAATCTGAACTTTCAGGTTTTTTGAGGCTCTTAATGCCTGGCTTTAGCTTGCATTGTGATAGAATAGGAGACATTGTAAGCAGGATTTTACTGTGTTAGACAGAGTGTTTGATCTGCTGTTCAGATTTACTTCAAAAGAAAACTAAGCAGTGCCAAAGGACAATTGCAATGTGGCAGCTACTAGACTTAGTTGATTTGCAAAATGTGAATGGAAACACCTCTGTTTTAGTAAGAAGGCTTGAAACTAGTGTTCCTTGGGGACTAATCTAAGGGAATGGTTTTCTTAACCTGTTGTCATATTTTTTGGTGTTTGCTTTGAGATACTGGTTTTGCTCTGACCTTTCATACATGAATGTATTTTATTCTGGAAGATGAAATGCTAAGTGCAGGATATGATGTAATAAATGCTAGTGTGAAATTATTTTCTCATACTGTAAGAAAAACTGCTTAATTCTATATGTTATCTGAAAAAGCTACTTAAAGGCTAAGCACTGGGAAGATAGGATAGTACAGAGTAATCTTCAAACTCTGGTTTTCAGAAACATCCTTAAAATAAGAATAGTACCTGATAAACAGTATATTTAACTTATGAGAATTCTTGGGTTTTTTTGGGTTTTTGTCTGCTGCTTAGTATTTACTTGAAAAAGATGAAAAGAAAGGGTACTTTGCACTTTCCATGAGATGTGAGCAAGTCTTCTAAAAATAAACTGAAAGCAATTTATGGTTTTTGTTCATAGTGATTCCTGTCGTTTCAGAAGTTGGGGAACAGACTGGTGAGGTAGGTTACTCCGGCTCTCCAGCAGAAGCACCTCCAAGCAAGTCTCCATCAATGCCATCCCTAAACCAGACCTGGCCAGAATTGAATCAGAGCAGTGAGGTTAGCACTTTTATCTAAGAGTTATTTCACTGCCAGTCAATAAGTAAATTTTGTATGCATCCATAATTTGTTGTAAGTGAATTGCTGATCACAAATCATGAAACACTTAACAGGACAATAGACAAAAGAAGGTTCTGTGTTAAAACAAACAAAAAAAAGTTTTCATTCTGGTTTTTCTACCTCATTGTGAGATAATTTAATATGTCATTAATGGTAATTAAGCTTTATATGAATCACAAAAATGTATCTCATAGTGTGTTTTGGAAGAGTTGAATTAATTTCTGATTTTTTAGGGCATGCTTTTGATTGGAGTTTTTTGTTACCTCAGAAGTATTTTTTTAGCAGACACTTTTGCTAAACTGCAGAATAAGTTTCTGGACAGATCTGGACATTGAAACTTATTTCTGGAGGTTATTTTAGCCTGAAATATCACCAGTAACATGGAGAAGTCATGACCCTGTTTCAGAAGCAGACTCAGAGTTGAATCTGAAGCCAGCCATTGGCTAAATTTATTTAAATCTTAAATTTTTACTGTTATGTGGTTCTGCCTCATCATCCTTCAGCATATATATTTGCTATATAAGCAGTCTTCTGCAGTAGAGGTATATTTTGTGAGAATGTGAAAGTGAAGTTAGCAAGCAGTACTTTTAATGTTTTTCCCCACAAATGTCCTTTGCTTAAAAGGCCTGTAAGGGATTGATTCTGTATTTTTCTTGTTGCGATGTTTTAACATTTTTGCCTCTGACTTAGAATAAACCAATGCTTTAAGAGCTACTTCAGATCCCCAAGTTAGTTTGCGACTGCAGCCATATACAAAGCTGATGTAGGCTTACTTTTCATTATGAGTGGGGCAAAAAGGGAAAAAATAATGAAATTATTTTTTGAAAACCATTTTTGATTATCTGGGACTCAATAACAATTGAAAACTTTCTTTAACATGCAAGGTAGTTCTGTCAGTAGCTGAGTATTGCCTTCTATTAAAATAACTTTTTGTGGTTATTTTTATTTCTTTGTTAGACTTCAAGTGAATAGAAAATTGATAGTAAAAGATTTAAACAAACTGAAGGAAAGTCAGCATGAAGCAGAAAATAAGCACAATAATGGATTAAAGTTAGGAGCAAAGGAAATTTCCTTCATTTCTCAGGAGGAGAGGACTTTTTAAAGTCTGCTGTTCCTTGTAAGGGCAAACACTAGCCTTATAGCCACATCCTTACCAAATTAAAAAATGTTGGAAATTATTTAGTGATTCTTAGTTGTTCTGTTTGGCAATGACTCAGACTGCTGGTAGGAAGCTATGTTTTAAGGGGGAGGTGGAACAGATATTCATTCAGTAGTTGCTAAAAAGCTGTAAATGTCTGCATCTGTATTAAAATTTGGTCAGACACATTCACTTGTGTTTTCAATAAAGATTTAATAAGCTAATCATTTGGTAACCTGCATCATAATTGAACACATTCCTTCAGTGTCTAATTGAATAGGGTAATTCCACTAGTGGAACAAAGTGAATTACAATTCTGTCAGCCAGAATCTTGACTTATGAAACTTACTGTCCATTCACATAAGGTAGCATTTGCTTTTTGAAAGTCTACTAAAACTTAAGGGGTTTGGAAAAGTTCTCACAGTAGCTATACTACTGGATACTAACTATACTAAAATAAGAGTTGAACTAAATGTTTAGTTTTTGTTCTAACACAGTGGAGTTTCTGATTTTTCAGATGTGTTG
Organism: Muscicapa striata striata; assembly: GCA_030060385.1. Classification (NCBI taxonomy): domain Eukaryota; kingdom Metazoa; phylum Chordata; class Aves; order Passeriformes; family Muscicapidae; genus Muscicapa; species Muscicapa striata. The sequence continues at coordinate 2,191,316 of JAREIS010000010.1, read as the reverse complement.
CTGTGCATGTTTCTATCTTCTCAGCATTTTCTTTTCAGCATGAGTCAGGTCAAAGTCCTCAAGGTTTTAATTCCATGAAAAAATTTCTGGTATTGCTGCAGGCACCAGTCTAATTGTTTTCTCTTTCAACCTCTTATACGTGTCATCAACAAATGAATTGCTTGTAAAAGCTCTGCATCTTTGTATTCTCTGTCATTCCAGGCAGTCTCATCCTGTTAGTCTCAAAGCTGTTGGTTACTCCATTCTTTCTAGCCCATAGTTGATTTATAGAATGTAGCTGCCAGGCCCAGTTACTGGAGGCTCCCAAATATAGACCAAGGCACCAGTTTAAAACTTCAGAATAAAGAGCACCATGAAAATCTACCTAACTTTGGATATACTACATGCTTCACATTCTCATCTCTTCACTCATTACTTCTTCCTCACTTCAGATGTCTTTTCCATCCAAGTCTCAAGGCTGAGCACTTATTTTTTGAAGCTTAAAATAATAGAAAAGCCTACTACAGATTTTTTTGTTAAACTGTCTGGTGTCATGCATTTGTCATACAAGCTTTAACACAGATATGAAGATTTACAATTAAGTAGACAACTGTTGCACCTTGTTTCAAGTGTCTTGATGTTCTATTCATAATGGTTGAAGTTGCTGTGAGTTTTAGTTTCTAGTGGTTAACCTTTTGAAAATAATTTTAAAACATTTTTTCAAATCTACCCGACAAATACTTCAGCTTTAGCTAGCGTGAGTTGTACCTGATCAGTGCTTTTAAATTTTGCAGAGTTTGAGATGCAGTCCAGTAGATTCTTAATATATTTAACTTTCTGTTAAATGGAGAATTAGCAGTAGCTGGCTTCTGGTAGTATTTCAGGATGGAGCACAGTAGTATATTTCCTAGAGGAGTCAGGAGGTGTTGGCGTTTGTCTGTGTCTAGCTGGGACCACAAGGTCAAGTAGTGAAGGTACCTGCAGTTTGGCTTCAGAGCAGGGCAGTAAGATAGGTTAAGCATCCATCTGTAACAAATAATATTTTACCATTTATCTTAACTATAACGTAAGTGTGGTGTGCCCTATGGAATTTGTGGAAAAATTAACAATATTTCTGTAGTTAAATGGTCTGTTTGCCATTCTCAGTAGTAACTGGGAAGCCACTGGCCAAATCAAGTTAAAATAATACTAATATGTTTCATAAAAAGGAGCAGCTCTGCAAATGTAAGAGGCCAAATCAGGAGAAAGGCTGGCAGAACTTGGCATTTAAATTTCTGACTTAGTAAAGACTGGCTCACTACTAACAGTAGTCCAAACTATTTGCAATGCTGCCTCTTCATGATGGAGTGGAGTGACACAGAGATGATCTGTTTAATACAAGGAGTGTTAACACAGGGACAGAGCACTTGGGAATCCTTATTAAAAGGGTTTTGTTTGAGTCTGTCCATGAAGAGGGTAGTTTTCTGTGTTAAAAAGAAATACAAACAAACAAAACCCTCAAACCAACAGAAAACCACAGCAAAGAAACAAGAAAATATACCCACCCCCATATGAGTAGAGTTCCATAATGCTTGCCCTCATTTAAAGTTTGAAATGAGGAGATAAGACTCTTTCTCTACAAGAAGTTTTACCACACATGGCAGCAATTACAAATTTAGTTAATATTTTTCTGAAGTTCATTTCATCAACTGTAAACAATTATTTAGGAATTTCCTTAAGAATTTGTTTCTGAAATAACTGGTTTAGATTTGGTTCACACACAGGCTGTTCACTGAATATAGTTTGGTGTAGAAGAGAACACGAGATTAGGTTGACTAACACCATATAGTTTGTCCTATGTCTTCTGGGATCATTAGATTGATTTATGTATAGAGATAGGACAAGAATATCACACACAGAATATTCTGAGTTGGAAAGGACCTAAAGGGTCATAGAGTCCAACACCCAAGTTGTTTCCACAACTTTAACAAACATAATTTTTGTCCAATTTTCTGAGGACTAAAAATGTTGTATTTTTGAGACTTATATTTGTAGTGTTTGAAACTTGCTTAATATTTACTTGCTGTTTTACCAAAATATAACAAGTTTAGCATTCTTCTTGTGATTTTTTTTTTTAATCTGGTTTCCAGATCACAGACTAATTTTATGTACTTCGATGCTTTGTTGATCCAGTTGTGGCTGTAACTTGACTCAGTTTGCATGAGGATTCTTGACAGCCGTGTGTTGATACAGCATGCCCATATCTTATAAAATTGTTCAGAGATTGACTTATTTGCTTTTAGCAATCAACAGTATGTTTGAATTTAATTCTTTGCCTTGTTAGTGATTTAGACTTGTGAAAATGCTCTTTTACAGCGTAGAATCACTTCTCGGGGGTTGCACTGGCAAGCTAAAGTGGTGTGATTGGAGTACTCTGCACAGTGTTTGTTTGTCTGGGATTTTATAAGAAAATCAGCATTTGCTTAAACAGGTTTGAAACTTGCCAGCTACAAAGCTGAGGAACCTTTCTGTGCATTTTATGACTACAAATGCACACAACGTGTCTCTGATTTTTATCTTTACATTATATGAATGGCTTAACCAGTTCTTTTACTTGTATGATGTTCATTGGCAAGCCTGAACTCTGAAGGTACTTCTGGGTTACTTGTGCACCTGTATCTTCATTATAAAATGGGAATATAAAGATTAATATTGACAGATAGCAGACTTGGTTCCGCAACAATCTCAGACTGAAATAGAAATACTTAATATATGTTAGTGTGCTTCCCAAGTGCAATACTCTCCTGTGCAAATAGAGTTCTTTCCAGTGCAACCTCTGAACTACTATGCTAAATCTCCTCAGTGATCTTTTACTCCCATCTTCCTCATCATGCTGACTTCTCTCCTCTGTCTGTTCAGCAGTGGGAGACATTTAGCGAACGCTCTTCAAGCTCACAAACTCTGACCCAATTTGATTCTAACATTGCACCAGCTGATCCTGTAAGTCAATCACTTAGCTTGCTTGTTTGAAATTAATTTTATTAACACTGAATTTCCATTCATTGTATTTAGCTATTATGCATGATTCCATGATCTGCTTTTTGGGGAATGGTGGCAAATAGCTTGTTTGCTTATTTTCGGAATATAAATTTTCTAGTACTGCTCATGTTTAATCTCTGATTGCAAAGAATTCCTTTCTCTGTTGATTTTGACCTAATACAACACTTCTGTCAAAATCTGTCATACACAAAGCATTTAAATATAATGTTGCTTTGAAAAAAATGTGTAAGTTGAGGCAAGGGCCACTCCCTATGATAAACAAGTTCTGTTGAAAATTTTGTCTTCAGTGTTGCTTTGGTTTTTTTCAGTTGCAGAGCCTGATTTGCACAAAAACAGTGCCAGCTTCTGTGAAAAAAAGCTACTGGGCTTTAATGGGTGTTTCATATTCCAAATGTTTTTACCAACTTACTTATTAATAAGGCTTTTAATATCTCTCCAGCTAAACCTGTGGTGTTCTAAGGCTTTACTCAGTGAGGAGTGCTCTGAAGGATTATGTAGTTAAATACCTTGCCAAGTTTGGGAGCCAGAAATACACTACAGTGTTTCAAGTTCTGCTGGTTTTAAGCTTTACAGCATGTGACATTAAAGCAGTTCTGAAATGTATTAGAAATGCAGTATTTAGCTGCTGCTTTTATCCTGCTTTTTTTACAGACTTAATTAGCACCAAGTGTCCATTTTAATTTAATTAATTATGGTGTTGGTGTCCATTTGATTGTGTAACAAAATATAATAGGTGCACATAATACATATTTAACTGATTTTAGTATTAAAACTGTCACATCTGAAAATATATAATACATAAATATATAGAGATTTTCAATACAAAAACTCTCCAGTCTCAAAGTTAACACTGATGTTCATGTAGAAATAGCATTTTTATATGCTGAGAGCTAGAATTCAAACTGCACTGTTCCCCATGCAAAGAATTAACCTTTAATAGACATTCAAAACAAGTAAAAATGTCCTACTTAAAGCAAAAACCAGTCCTCTTTCATCTGAGATTGTTTTTGTTTTAAATATATACTGTATTTTTGTTCTAATGAGGTAAACATGGTGTAAATTAGTTTATCATTGTTACTTGCTGTGTGTAATTGCTTGACAGTAAAGAGCTATCACTGTCATGTTTCTGCAATAAGACAGTAATTTATTTTCACACATAATTAGCAGATGACAGAAATCTGAGGTTTGAATTTTTTCATATGTTGATAGTCTAAAGAGTAGAGCAGTGATGGTATATGAAAAACTCTATTGCATAAAGTATATGTTTGTGTCTATGTATAAAGAGAAATTCACTGGGAATGCAAAATTTTTTTTATGGCTGATCACATTCTTGAGTCCTTTTCTTGAAGTGCTTATGGTTTAGAAAAGAATGGTGAGCATCTTTGATACTTGCTAAGATAACAGACTTTGGGGTTGGAGTTTTGTTTTCCATATTAAAATAAGAACAAATGATGATGAGTTTTCAGTTAGCTGAAGGCAGACTTTTTGTTTTAGCAGTTTCAGTAGTGATGCATATGAATGATTTATGGAACAACTGGTTCCCCAGAGGAAGGAAAATTAGCTTTCTTGAGCAGTTGTTAATAACTATCTAAAGAGTAAATTCACAAACCAGTTCTTTTTTAGTTAGAAAAGCAGCTGCTTTGGAGGTAAAATGTAAGTGGAAAGAGTAAAACAGTACATCTATTCCTTAGTATGGGAGCATAATATGTTTTTGTAAGCTAAAGTTGGTAACATGTTTTATGTAAAATTAGGTTAATGATGTAAATTAATGCGTTATATAAAATCCATTTAACTGTTTAAGGCATGACTTCTGAACAACTGCACATTAGAGTACAGCAGAGGTCTGAAGCAGCTATAGTAAAAGTGATCTTTGCATGATAGTCTCATTACAGCAGGAAGAAAAAGCAGTATATTTTCAAGTGGTAACTATTCCTAAAAGCTTCCTGCAACTAGAATGTTTAAGCTGTGACTAGAAAATGGTTGTGCTTGCAGCAAAGGTAGTGAAAGTCATTGAAATAATTTTGGAAAATACCAATGTAGATGTATTACACCTAGTGCAATTGATCTACTCGAATAGTCAGAACAGATTAAATTCCTAATACAAAGGTATTTTTGAAACTTCTTGTTATTTCTAGGATAGAATGTAATATAATCTAGGGGTGTTCTTGTGCTATCATTGGCCCACCCATTTGTATATTCTGAATATGGATGGCAGTAAAAAACCTCAGGCAGCCATGTCCATATTTTTAGGTTGCTTCTGAGTTTTGAGATTATTTTTTTAAACTGTGTGCAGTCAGTCTCCAAACCAAATGGAAAGGATTGTCTATAAGGTGCTTTACATGGAGCCCCTCGTTGGAGCAACTAATGCCTGAGTAAGGCCAATGCCTGCCTAGAGGTATATTTCATAGGGCTTATTGTACTGAAGTTTAGAAGATTTTTGCTATTTCATAGACTCCAGAAAATATCTAAAGTTACTACAAAGCTCCTATTTAATTGAGCATTACTCATACTATTTAGAGAGGCCATTATTTTCTGAGGCATTATAAGTAAAGCTGAGGAGTCAGGGTTTAAATTGCAATTTATATTTTTTTTGGAAGATGTGCTCAAAGTACCAGATGTCTGATGTACCAGAAATGGTGGAAAGCTGGTAAAATTCAGGTCCTACTTGCAGTTATCTATAGAAATATATTCTAGTGCCCTTTTAGCTAAGTTAACATGACAAAGACTACAGCTTAGAGAGCTTTGGTTTTCTGGGTATATTCAGTTCTCTGGAACTGTGCAAATAAACTATATCTATGAAATTTTGTTTGAAATTGACATTGCATGTGGTGTCAGAGACTCTTTTAAGAGTGATTTAACTAGGTTAACATAACTGTGATCTCTTCCACAGGACACGGCAATTGTGCACCCAGTTCCTATAAGAATGACTCCAAGCAAAATTCACATGCAGGAAATGGAGCTTAAAAGAACTGGAAGTGGTAGGATATTCTATCTTGCTAATTTGGGAAGTTTCATAGTTAGATTTGGCCTTACTTCCTTGAGCATACTTATTTCGTTTCTTCACCAAGGATGAATAAATCTGGAGTTGTAATGAACATCATTACTGAGTTAAGAATTGCTGTTGAGATAAGTGCAGAGCTTGAATTGGTCATTTGCTACAGTGAGGATTTTACTATCTCTAGCACAGTGTTTCTTGGAGAGTAGTTCAGAAGCATCATGATGAAGATTGGATTTGGACCTGCAGGTGGATGTCTGGGTTTCCTCATTAAATACTGAAGGAAACTGAACATGGAGATCACAACCTGCATTCATAAAGCTTGTTCTTCTGTGGTCAGAAATACTGCATTTATAATTTTGAAACTTGAAAGCATTTGCGAATATTGGCAGGCCTTTTTTTAACACTATGGTCAATAATAAGCAAAGTGGTTTGATAAATTTTCTTAAAAGAATAGAGATGTCTTATTTTTCAGTCATGTCCACTATTTCCTTAAGTCACAGAACTCATGCAGAGTCTTCAGCACAGGAGAATAATAGTATTGACAACACATTCCTTTTAAAACTTCTTTGGCCTTGTAAATAGCTGAAAATTCACAGCTCTTAATGCTGAGAAATTGGTGTTTCACATTGTAATAGTGTTATTTCTGAGTTAAAATACACCAATTTTATTCTTGAGTGCAGCACTTAGATAAGGGCAGAAAACCAATGTAAAGCTTTGGTGCCAGAAATAAAGACTAGTTGGAATAAGTTAATTAATCTAGATTTGTTTTTCCATCTAGATCATGCTAACCCTACTAGTCCACTTCTTGTGAAACCGTCAGATCTCCCAGAAGAAAATAAAATTAGTTCATCTGTAAAATTTACAGCTGGAAATACAGTTAGTAAGTATCAAAGTGCTTTTTGGTCTCATTTCTTATATTACACAAAATGTAGATCTGATATATCCCTCAGTGAATGAAAACTGGCTGGATAGTAGCAGCTCTAAAATGAGATGGAACTTATCCTGAGAACAGAAATGTTTCTGGTATAAAGTATATGTTAGAAGCAGTAATTAAGAAAGTTCTACTGATATCACCATTTTCCTACCCTATGTGCTCAAGAAAGCTCATTTTTGTCAACTGTTTTCCATCTTTTTTTCACTTTTTTTCCCATCTTTCCTGTTTTCTCTTTTAATCCTAGAATGAAAAATTCAATGTACATAAAGTGGAATTCACTAAGTAGCATTTGATTGTTCTTCCTCAGAACTCTGTAACATGTTTTCTAAGGAGAGAAAATGTATTGACAACACAATTTCCAGGCAATTCTCATCTGGGTTAGCTACTAAGAAAGTGCAATGGACTTCTCCATTCTGCTTTTAGTACAACTTTTCAACTGTTTATTTCCTTCTAATAGCCTTTTCAATTTCCACTATCTCCTATGTTCAAAGCATGTTGCATTATTTTGATTTGATTTGTCCACTTGTTGAATATTGAGAGAGGTCCATGATTATATGTAACCTGAATGAATCTCCAGAGTCTTTCTGAGATTTTTTTTTGTTTGTTTGTTTTCTTCATGTTGGGAACTTTTCTTAGTAGAAATTAAAGTTTAAGGAACTCGTTATTTCAAAACCTTTGCATTATTAAGACCAGAAGTATTTTGATTGGTTTGTAATACAGGAGGAATTCAGAAAGTACCATCTTGCAATGTGTTTTGCTTTTGTCGTGAACTCTGTCAAATGAGAGTGGCACTCTTGATTCTGACCAGTGTCCTGACCATGTCTGAGTTTTACTTTTTAAGCAGCATTATGTTTTTACCAAGAAGTTTTCTGATGCAAAAGAATGAGCAAACATCATCTTTTCATGTGGAACTACTACTCTACGCTAGGTCTAAGTTCAAGAGCCTTTTGGTGCTCCCTTTTCCTTATTCGAGTGTAGCTTAATCTTTTGATGAAGTGTTTTGCTCTCAGAGGAAGGACATAGAGAAACAAAACAAACCACAATGCAGTGTAGATATAAGCACTGTGTAGTACCTGCAGCGTTAAGGAGAAAAGAGATAAAAAATGTAATAGATGAGAATGTGCCTCATTTCTGAGGCCTGGTTGATGAGTCTTACTACTGTTGAAGACTTCAGTGTTCTAGGTTAAAGTAATCCTTTGAGAGCAGGTAATTCAGAAAAATTTTAATGTTTTTGAGTAGGGTTTTCCTCTTCACTGGTAACAAATCAACTGAGTCCTTTTGCTCCACTGACTTCCACTTTGAACTTTTACCTGGTGCTCTAGAATAATCATTTGTGATAAATTATCCTGAGGTCAGTTTTTCTATCTACATTCATTCCATATAAATCTTGTTATTTTTTGTGAGGTCCCTCATTTCTGGGGGAAAAAGCCCTCAAGCTTTGCAGAGCTTCTACGGGTAAGGGTGTCCTTAAGAATCTGACTATGATGCTTTAATAGCATCTTACACTTCTGTAGCTTTCCTTAATCAAAAGCTGAAAGTTTTTAAAAAAGATTTAGATCAAAACAAGCTTGACCACCAGCCTTGGAGGTACAGAAGTTACAGTAGTAGCAAAGCGACTGCATTGATCTGTGTACTGTGGATACCCTTTCCTTTTTCTGGTTTTTAAGGTTGGTGACAATCCTTCAGCACTTCTAAAATCAGGCATGTCCTACTCCTTGCTTTTTTCCTTGGATGTCTCTTACTCTTGTTCACTAGATTGTTGAAGTGATGGAATGTCAAGTGTTTAAAAATTAACTGTTTATAATACTTAGGTTTTGTATTTTAAATACAGCATTACTGTCATTGTTTATTCTTCAGTACATGCCACTAGTAACCAACATCTTATAGTGTTGGGTGAGTGGAGTTGGTTTGTATTGTGTCCTTTGGTTATTCAGACTTGAGGATTCTGAATCCTGACCAGATGATACCTTACAGGGAAGCAATACAAAGGCATAGACCTTTTTTTAACAAAAGAAATTGGATATTTGAAATTATTTGTGACTTCTGTGTGTTAGGGTATGCTGATGATGCAAAGCAAATATGAAACTGTACTTTCTTTTCCCAGCAGATGGTTACAGCAGTTCGGACTCTTACACTTCAGATCCAGAGCAAATTGGAAATGCTGTAACACGGCAACGGTCAGTAGAGTAGTAACTGAAAAAAACAAGTAAAAGGTGTTTAAAGAAGCCTGCTCTCAGCTCCTGGTTATTTGACAACTAGCTTATAAAATGGTGAAATAGGTGTCTAACTTTAACACTCAGGAATCTGGAAACAGAAGTTTTCTAATGCATTAAAAATGTATGTTGCTTTTGTTAGTGTGTAAAGTGAAAATTAAAAAAAAAGGAAGCTGTCTAAAAATTTGAGATTGGCCAGCCAAGTGCTCCGTGTGAAACTCCATGTGCAGTTGGAATCTTAATACTTTCCCTTTAAACACAAGGGAATGTAAGCACATGAGACCATGCTGTTACTTGAAACCAATTTTTTGTATTTTTAAAAATACCTATTAGACATTATTGGAAAAAAAACTTATGACACTGTAGCCTAAAAGAATTAAACACAAATTAGGAATACCATGGCAGTAACTTAATTTATTTTAATAATGGACTTATATAAAACAAAGGGCAGTCATAGGCCGAGTGTAAATTAAGGGATTGGAGAAAGCTAGGCAAGCACAAAACCAAAAACTGCATCATTTCACATAAGAGAATGTGCTCTACTAGCTGGTGTTAATTGTTCCCATTAAATCTGCTTGAATGGGATTAAAACCAGCTATGCCATTAACCATCTTACAATCAGTTTCAGAGGTAAGTTTCAAAACAAATATAATTAGGGTGACTTCAATAGCAAAGAAAGATTTCCATTTGCCTGTCAGTGCAGATTCTTTCCTCCATTGTCACTTAATGGAAAATGTGATTCTGTCATGCTTTTATGTATGTTTTTGCACTATCAGCATGATGATTTCAACATGTTCTTTTACTCTCTGACTTTGGGTTAGATTCTCTTGCTGAACTTGTGTAGATGAGTGAAGCTTTCTCATGAGTTCCCACATTATGGCACAGGGATCTTCTGTCCATGCCTGGTAGTTGTGGCAGTATGCACACAGGAAATTTCTTGTCCCACTTACTCTTTTACTTCCTTACACTGGCATCTCTTTTACCAATTACAATTTTGTATAGAGATGTCATTGTCCTTAATCCTACTGTTAGTCAAGACTACATTTTTGTATTTTCAAAAAGCAAAAACTGACAAGGCTGTGTCAGATAATGATACTTTGGAATTCTCCTTAAACCACTTTCTCCCATTTTTAATTCTGCTTGTGTTTTTTTTTACTGTACTAGCTAGAGGGATGACCCAAGGAGTTAGCATAGTTAGATTTTAATTTAATCAGCTGGAGAGTTACACACTGTTGCAGAAGCATTGCCATAGAGAATATATTAACTGTAACTGACTTATAAACTTTTCTAGTTTGATAACTCAGTTTTCTGTCTGGACTTAAACATTTAGGAATTCCAGGTTTTGTGTGAAACTTGGGTACCCTTTACCTCTCCTAGTTTACATCTTATGATAATTACAGAAGGATGTTGCAGAGATCAGTCATAGAAAAGATTTTATCATGAGTTGAATAAAAAAGCAGCTGTATTCATGTCAGTGATTCAGTAAATCTGTCTTGTTCAGATTAGACTAGTTAGGAAGCTTCTGCAAACTGATTTTAAAAGGAAGTTGTACGAAAATTCTATATACAATAAATCCCACTTAAATGGCACTTAGGGCAGTAATTTATCCTTCTGTCCTTTCTGCATGTATTTCTCCATGAATTTGCAACAGGTATCCACTAGATGGTGATCCTATCTAAGAATGAGTCAAAATTTCTGAAGATTCTGCCAATTGTATAGATTTGGAAACTTTCAGGCAGAGAATTAAATTGCTGTCTCATACACTGAGATACTTCTTGAGCTTGATAAACACGGAGGCAGGTCCAATAGAAACCAAATATTCTTCTTTAATGAAATCGAACTTACCCCACTTAACCTGAACAGGTTGTTGACTATGTCTTAAAAATTATAATGACTACCACCTGGATGGAATTACCATATCTAGCATTCTCTATTCCTGAAAACAGCATCAAGCTGTTGATTTCCCAAAGATAAATTGCATGTGATAGTATAAGAATAATTTGAATAAGGGATATTTAAGTACATGGAAATATAAAAACAATTGTAAAATCAAAGAATACTGGAAGGTTAAAACTAATTTGGCAGTCTTGAAAATCAATGGCAATCAGGGGTTTTTGCCTCTATCGAACTTGGTTTTTTAACTGCATGCTTTGAAGAACTTTTGATTTTTATTTCTGTTGTAGCCACCTAAAATCACTACAGAAGCTTATGTATTTTGCAGATCACATTCAGGAACATCTCCAGATAACACTGCACCACCACCACCCCCTCCAAGGCCTCATGCTTCTCATTCTCGGTCGTCATCTTTAGATATGAACAGATCCTTTTCAGTTACCCCAGGTAGATATGCTTCGTTCTGACCATATATTACTTTTCAGCACATGTATTCCTGAAGCAGACTGTGTTGGTTTTTAAAGCACCACTTCTGAATAAAAAAGCTACAAATGTTGTCTTTCTTTCTGTATTGTTTGTATTAAAATTTATATTGCACTTAAGTAGCTAATAGAAAAATAAATTTTTAATTCTGGCTTTGTAGGTTTTTGGATGAATGTGGGAAGCAAAGTCAGGAAAGAATATTTTGGTTGTATACAATGGATTGCATCTGCCAGTAAATTTTCAAGGGGAGTCTTTTTGGAGTCACGTGTATTAAAGATGGATATTTAGTATTTGACTTCAGAGGAAATGATTAAAGGTCACTTCTGCTGCTCTACTTGAGGAGTTTTACTGGACTTCTGGCTTGTCAGTACTTTTAAATTCAGGATCACAAAGTATGAGAAAATACTAAGAACTTATAATGAGCGTAAAAAAACCCCAAAGACTAAGATACTAAAACCAGATGAGTATGGCCATGTCTGTACGAGATCCATGATCTGATTAATCCTGGTTTTGTCTGTTTACCAGTTTGAAAAGAGGTGACATTACTATTATGAGCCCAAATATAACAGGTCCATGTGTGGCAAAATGCAGCATTTCTTCATGTTGACACTGAAGAAAATTTGATAGCATCGTAATGTACAAAGTAACAATCTTGGCCAAATGTGGTGCATCTTTTACAGGACAGCAACAGGCTGGAGTTGTTGCCTATCCCCCTGCAGTGCCTCCAAGACCACAGCCTTCACAGGTGATGTCACTTCTGAAAAATCATATTCTAACTCGGTGCATTATTTTTATATAACTGAATTTTAAAATATTGAAAATTAGTATCATTGCTTGATATATTTTTGAAAGCGCCAGGATGTAAATAATGGCAAAACCTATACTATAGCCAATTGTTAGTATTTCCTGAATAAAAAAGTGCTTCTAGTGGAACCATGAGTAGGGATTAAGGTAGATATTGAGAAGGAATGAGTGGCTCTGGAGCTCTGAATTGTGGGAAAGAGAGAAAAGTTATCCTTTCGCATTTCATTATTTATTCCTGTATAGTGCATAGTCCATAATAAAGACTGTGAGAGCCATTTTCCAAAGTTCTGCAGAAGAAGGGTTTGTCTTCCATTTGTCTGGCAGACGTAAAGCTTTACATAATATGCCTGCCCTCAAAAGGAGTGATTCCACTTCACTTGTCACAAACTTGGTGGTCTTTGCAGTTGCAGTCTGAGTGATACCAGTTAGGTGCTTTGGTAGAAAGCACATCTTGAAAAAGTTTTTTCTTTGTCTCAGCCAGCTGAATCCTTCAACTGCCGTGCAGATCTGACATGGGACAGATAAAATTGCTTTTCAGTTGTTAGAATCTGAGTTACCAGCAGTTGAAGTCAGTCAGTAATTCAGAAATCATGTACAAGGATTCAGAAATTATCTGAAGGGATGAAGGGAGCATACAGGGACAGGCACATTCCACACAGTCATTACATAAGCATGTTTGCCTATGAAACTAGACTAAAAGACTGTATCAAGCACCCAGAGCCCAAATGGCTCTGTCACAGCAGAAATATCTATTGTTCAATGAGTCTAGCTAGTGCTAACATTACATCCCTGGAGGGTCTTATTCCCTGGATAATAGCATATCTGAACTTCCTTTCTGCTAAACATTTCTGCATGCATGTCTTGCACAAGACATTGTCCTACCTAAAAAGGTAAATAATCCTTAACATTCTGTCTCTAAATATTTTTGTTATTTTATTGCAGGGCACAGGTCCTCATGTGCATCGCTCAGTGGATGCTGATGGCCTAATAGCTCATACCAGTACCTCACCTCAACAAATACCAGAACAGCCAAATTTTGCAGACTTCAGCCAGTTTGAGGCATTTGCTGTTTCAGGTGTAAACAAAGAGGAAGACGATGAAATTGAAACACACTCGGAAGCCTTGCAGGTAAGTAGAAAGTAAGATCTTGTCAATTGTTTTAATACCACCAACACTTAGGAGGCTTTTTTAAAACCTATTTCTGATGTTCTCTGTCAGTGGTGTGTTGTTTGTTGGGTTTTTTGTTCTGTTTTGGGTTTTTTATGATTTCTCAATCCATTGCTAGAAAGCAATTAATTGCACACTGCTGCACTTATTTAGTAATTGCCAAACACCTAGGCAGAAGGAATTATTTTCATCTCAGCCCATGATTGTAATTTAAGATTTTTGTGCTAATTAGCATACGTGGGCACAAACGTAATTGTGTTGGTGCATTGAGACTTGGCACAGGCAAAACCTTTCTTTGCTCATTCTTGCCAGCATTCCAAATGACTTGCTGGTAATTTTTAAATCATGTAGTAAAAAAGATATGCCTTAATAAAGGAGATGACTGTCATCTATTGTAAACATCTGCTAAAAATCCATTAATTTGCTTTTCTTCAAAGTCATTGGACAAACAGCTGAAGTGAATAAAGCTCAGGCAACCTTCTGTCATTAAAGATGTTTACAAAAACTTGTTTCCTACTACAGACCTAGGACTTGAAAGTTTGGAAGCTTTAGTGTTAATGTCATAGCTAGTTGCTATTGCAGGAACTACTTCATGTTCTCCTTTGATAATTTGTAGCTTTTATCCAGATTTTAAATTCTCTGGAATACTTCTGCATCCTCTGCAGAAGTCCCTGTGGTGCTTTAAAATTCTAGCTGTCAGCAGCATGGTCTTGCTTCGCTTGTTCAGGAAGGTCAGTGACATAGACCCGTTGAGGACTCTCCATGTATCTCATTGCAAAACCAGCTATGGTAGCTTAAGCTGCCGCTGAAAACTGCTTAAATTAAGCTCGCTGATTGTTTTGCATTGAGGTGGATGGGGAACAGTCACATTGTGCTCCACTGGAGGGATTAACCTTTGGCAGTGACAGATAAATAATGGTGGTACTGTAATAGCAGAAACAACTATAGCAGTTTATGATCAGGCCACAGCCTCTTTTGTGCTATACAGTGCCTCATGACATTGGACTTGTTTCTAAATGAGAATTGAACTAGAATTTTAGGTGTTAACTGCATTCATGTAACAGAACACAGCATACTTGTTTTTATTCCAGTCGTTGCCAAATGAAGTATATGTTAAAAAGTAGATTTCTAAATACAGTTTATATTCCTTTAGGTGGAAAAGCCCTCTGATTCTGCAAGTTCTCTTAGAGTTGCCAAAGCAGATGGAAGAGTTGAAGACAAAGCACCCGCAAATGTCCCCAGTAGTGCGGTATGCAAAATACCCTTGGAACAAAGCGCAGTTGTCTGATGGATAGGAAATTAAATGTTTGTTTTGATTTTCAACAGCAGCTTTATACGTGCCTGCTTGAACCCAGTTTTCTTAGGCCCAAATAGGTGTTTCAAATAGGCATGTGTGTGGTGAATCTTTGCAGCAGATGATGATTTGATTTCTTCTTGAGACAACAGAAAAGATACTTTTAAAGTTTTCAAATTTTTGAAACATATCAAAATGTTTAGTGCAGAACTTTATTAACAGTAGCTTTTTATTTGGTTACAAATGTTTAATTACTGGGGGGGAATGTGCTCTGCATTGCTGTGTGTTTACAGTACTCAGTTGTGGCATTTCTGCTTGCACAGTTCTTTGTCAGTGTATAGCAACTTACTAACCTTTCACCATGTGGTAGGATTTAGTACTTCAGGTTTTTCCCAGATGAGAATGCAGCTAGATGTCCATTAGGAAATACCTGATGGGTTGTAAATTCAGTTGTCTCAGTAACTGAATATGAAACACAAGCTTCCAGGTTATCATTCAAATAAAATGTCGTTTCAGAGAATTAATAGGCTGTTTCCCTCTTCAGGGTAAAGGCACTACCCCACTTGCTCCACCACCGAAGCCTATTCGTAGAAGATTAAAATCAGAAGATGAGCTAAGACCTGAAGCTGAGGAACATACACAGAAAACAGGTGTCATAGCTGCTGTTCTTGCTTCACAGCCATCTATTCCTAGGTAACCCAAGAAGTATATAAATACATCTGTTACTGGAAAGTTTACATTTAAACAGCATACACACTTTCTGTTCCAGGAGTTGCAAACAATTTCAGTGTGTTTAATTTAGATTAATTCCACAATTTAAGAAGTTTTTGGTTTTTGAAGAAGGTCACCCCAAAGCCTTTACTACTGGGAGACTTTTAAGAGACTTTGAATTTTTGAGTGTGAACTCTTTTTAACTTCTGCAAGTATGTTGGACAAGGTGGTGGAAGTATTGAGATGTAGTAGTTAATTTTAAGTGGTTGCTATGAACAGTCCAAAATGTGCAGTCTGTGTGTCATAGCATGAAAGTAGTTATTGCAGTAGTCACTTTGAGGTGAATGAATGTGGTTCGCTGTGTTGGGCCTTTAGAAAGTTGATGATGACAGGTTTTTAAAATGTGCTGCATGCTCTTTGATTGAAACCAACTATGTATGCATATATGAAAGTATATATCTGTGTTTCCATGCAAACAAATGAGGTTAATCAAGCTAGAATTGGGAAAAATTAACAATGTAACAAGTAAAAAAATTTGAAAAGAGGATTCTGCTCACTTAAAAGAAGGGGGACTATAAGCGAGATGTTCAGCTAAGTGGCCAAATTACTTATTACAGTACTTCTAATATATTCTCAGATCAGTGGGGAAAGACAAGAAGGCAATTCAGGCATCAATCAGACGTAACAAGGAAACCAACACTGTTTTGGCCAGATTGAACAGTGAACTACAGCAGCAACTAAAGGTAATTCCTTAGCGTTTGTGTAAGAGAAGAGCTTCAGAGAGCAATATGTTAGTGATGCACAGTAACAGGCATCTCTGCAATTCAATGATAAATGTAGTAGAGGATATTGATATGGAATATTTAGCTGTTTTTGTAGATCATAGAATATACCTATTTATGGCAAGCTTTGTGAAATTACAAATCAAACTTTTGCTAATACAATGCATATTTTTCAATGTATTGATTTGCTTTTAGCTACACTAAAATTTTACCTCACATTGTTAATGCTAAGTTACCTGTTATGGTCATCGCATACTTCAAAAGCAGTAGGGAGAAGAGCAGCTGAAGTGGTTTGTGTTCTTCTGAAGGAAAAAGCAAGCGTTAAAATCTTAATAAAATTATCAATTTTAAATATTTTTAAACAATGCAATAATATGAAATACAAAATTTGCAGTTTGATAATTAGTGCAACAATAGTAATTTGTTTATCTAGGTCAGCTGTCATTGTTTTGGAGCAATCTGTAGGCATCAGCTGAATGTCTTTCACCTGCCATCTTTCTTACCTAAGATATCTAATATTAACTCTCAAGATAATTTTTTTAAAAATCTTAAATGAAAACATGAATTAATAAGATATTGTCTAGAATGGAAGTTAGGTAATTTTCAAAACTCAAGCCTGAATTTCACTTGTTACTGTTTATGAGAGTCAAGGTGCATAAAATTCACATAAGAGGAAAAACTGGGGGAAAAAATTGTGAGTTTCCAATACTCTTAATTGAGGTGAGAGCTTATTCCCTTAACGTTTCAGACTTCATTTGAAAATATTATAGTTGGGTTTGCATCTGGTTACAAATTTGGGTTTGGGTGATTTGAAAGAAAGGAAAAAACACTAAATGGCATCACCTTGAAGCAAAGTACTGATTTTCAATGATAAGTAATTACCAGCCAGCCAATCTTCTATTCAGTTTCTGGGAGGAGTTACCAAGATTCTAGAATATAAGTTAGTTTTCAAACTGAAGCAGATTTTGATTGCATGAAGAAGTTTTCAGTACTCATTCTCTGTGGACTGTCAGTAGAAAATCTTTCTTTTGTAGGATGTTCTTGAAGAGAGAATCTCCCTGGAAGTCCAACTGGAACAACTTCGACCCTTCTCTCACCTCTAAGCCTACTGCCGTTAACTGTGAATTTACTAATTTTGAAAGGGGTATTGGTTTCAAGGCCTATTTAAATATCCATGCATCTAGCTCAGTGCACTCTATTCTACATTAAATGTTGTGGTTCTGTTTTGTCAATTTGTTCACTTTTGTATTTTAAGTATTTTAATTTCAGTACAGAGAGAAAAACAAAACTACTTTTTCCTTGAATGTGACACTGCCTCTCACATCTTTTTCTGTGGGCATCTGTGATCTTTGTTAGACTTGAGTTTGCAGAGTTTGTCGCCGAAATTTCCAACTGGATTTTTTTGTGATTTTTGTTTTCCTGTTGAAACATCTTTGCAGAAGAGGGTTGCTAATCAGTCAATTTTAACCTTTAAGCACATAAATTCTTCACTCACTATGGCATTTATTTTTTTGTGCCAGAAAAGAGACAAACTACTAATCTGTCATCAGCCAATGTTACTTCCCAAGCTGCCTTTCACAATTGGAAAGTTGTTCACAATTCTGGAAAGCCTGCCTCTTTGCAATTGCCCAGCTTACTCAGGTTGGGAGAGTTCTTGCAGGCTGTTTGCCATATCAGCTGGATTGGATTTTGTGATTTTTGTGGCATACATTATAGAGTATGTAACCACAGATTGCCAGGTGTTCACATTTTGTCCTTTCATGGTCCTGATTCAGCCGCATGCATAGAAACATTTATGGCACAATTGGTAGTCTATCAAACAGGTCTTCTTTAGTTCTCCCTTTTGTGAAAAGAGTTGGGTGTAGGTCCCAAACATTAATTCCACATTATCTAAGCACCACCTGTAATTGCATGTCTCACACGTTACCTTTTAATAGCAGATCACATCCACCAGTCTTCACTATAACAAGTTGTATTGTCAAATAATGTGTCAATACCTCTATAAACTTCTAATTCCCAGCAAAAAAAAAAAAAAAAAATTAAACAAAAAATGAACAGTTTTACTTCTTAGGAATTCTGGGGTACCTTCTGTCATCTTGTTTCCAGGCCTTACTTCTCTGGCATTTAGACAGGCTTCACTATTAACAGAGTTCCTTGAGTGTATCTTGCTCTTCAGGTTGATGTACTGTATTAGGATTTGTTGTATATTGTACGATACACACATTTTGATCTCATATGTAAATTTGCATTAATTGCTGACTAACAGCAGATATTCTATTTAATGGCTTCTTCTGGCTGTGGGATCATAGATGTTTAACTGCATGGATGTATCTCTGCAGAATCAGAACTAGCAATTGTGTGATTTTTACACCAATAAAACAGCACAATATTTTAATTTTGTTGATTCATCTTTGCCTGGGAATTGAAACTCATTCAAATAAGGGGGAGGGTTTTATTACAGGTTTGCAGGTAATTTTTTGTAATTTTGTGGCATGTACAAGAAGTGACTGATCGTGATCTTTTGGCTGTTTTCTTCCCTCGTTTTTAGCTGTTGATCAGAAGTGATTCTCTTGGTAATCTGTGGCTATACTCCTTTTGTATCTTCCTATAAGCAAATTTAATACAAATGTAATTTCTAAAAAGTAAATGTTAGTATTGACTTGGGTCAAATATATTTATAGTTCTTTAGTCTTAATGCCTAGTTTGATTTCCTCAAAAATTCCTTTAAAAACTAAAGATAAATCATCTTCTGTTAGCAGTCCTTAACATCACTGTCTCACTTCTGTGCATAAATGAAATTCTCTGAACATCTGCTTCCATTCCAAAAGGATAGGTCAAATCAGATTTACCACTGGTTTTGCTGTTACAGTGAAAAACAAGTATTTCTCTTTTTGGTTATCATAGACAGACTGGATAATTGTGGTGAATTGTTACTGCTATAACTACTCCAACATTTTTTCAGATGTCATGGAAGTGTTGCAGATGGTTTATGTACATAATCCAAAGCAAAATTCTCTTGTATGAAAGGATGTCATAGTTGCATGAAAGATGGTAGTTTCTATTTGCATGTAAAGGGATTAAGAAATTATAGCTAAATGGGCACAAAGGTGACATATAAATTATATATAAAGTGCAAGGCTTTGACTTGAGAAAACTATATATGAATAGGGCAATGTGAAGAAAAACCCAGCAAAACAAATTACCCTCTCAAAGCAAAGTAAAAAACTTTAAAGTTGATGGACCGATCACTTCTATTATAACTGACAAGTACCAGGAACAGAGTGGGAAAAAGTTTTTCCCTTTTTTAAAAAGTGGGAAAAGTGAGTCACTGCAGTTAAAGAATGTTGATCTTTTGAACCAACTGTATCTTGTCCATAGTTTATTTTAAAGTTTAAAATACATTTTTAAATAGTACTATTTTCATATTAATATTTAAGTATTGAGCCTGTGTTTATAGCAAGAGGATTCTTAAATCAGAATTTAACATTTTAAGATTAAATGTAAAAAGCCTTTTACATTCAAATGTTACATGTACATACGAATTTCTCTAACATCCATATCTTCCTGGTAGAATGACAAGTTAGTGTCTCAAGTGAAGAACTTCAGCAGTCTGAACATTTTTGTGTCTTGCCAACAAGCCTATTTTTAAGAATTTTTGTGGATTACTTTTAATGCATCATTCAGTACATTTTAAACGAGTTTTTTGTGATCAGAAGACCTTCTAACTGAAAAACTACTTAATGTCTTAAGAACATCACTGCCAATGATGTTCAGAAGTTACCTCAGTTAGTAATGTAACCCAACTTTAATCCCTTATAAAATTATCTCCCT
Source organism: Muscicapa striata striata (assembly GCA_030060385.1). Lineage (NCBI taxonomy): Eukaryota > Metazoa > Chordata > Aves > Passeriformes > Muscicapidae > Muscicapa > Muscicapa striata. The sequence goes on along the minus strand of JAREIS010000010.1, from coordinate 2,171,188 downwards.
GTCTTCTCCATTTCTTTGATCTTGGGATCAAAGCTACTTGATGCATTCTTTTTTATGAATTTAGATTGTAAGCTCTTTGGGGCAAGGAATTATGTACAGTACAAAAGAGGTGCTCTCTCTATTGCAAATGTAAATGTAGACTACTAAATAGTATGGAGTGTGATTCATGGACCCAGATGGGATGGATGGACAGCAGCAGGCATTTCTGAAACACCTGGAAAATGTTTTTCTTTGGACTTGGTCATTGGAAGAGTCTCTCTTCTTGTTTGATTCATGTTTCTTTTGTCTCCTAATAATGTGCCTCTTTCTTCATTCCACCTGCTTTGGAGTTGTTTTTTTCTCCATTCATTGCCTATCTTTGGACTGCAGAGAAGATTTCCAAAATGCAAAGGTAAAAAGCTGAAAAGCCGCTTTGTTTTGAGCAGTATTCTAAGTCTATCCAATGTAAGCAAGTATTTTCAATTTTTTTGTACTTCACATGCACCTCATTTTCCTTGCAATTGTGATGAACTAGATGATCTCATATTACTGAAAATGTCTTATGTGGGATAAACAAAGTTGAGGTTATAAAAACTTAAAACTAAAGAAAATAAATTTGCAGTATTGTTTCTTGTGTGACATGTCTCTGTCCCTTATGGATGGGGTGTGCTGTGTTTCTCTACATTTAGGGCAGAGTTGAGAATTACTCTTCTGGTTTCAGCTGTGCAGTTTGTCTCTAAATGTCACTTTATGGGTGGCCTTGCCTTAATCACTTTTTCCTAAAACAGTAAAAAATAGTAAATCATTATCTCCTGACTCCCAGCTCATTCTAGTCTTAGTTTCTAGTGGAATGTAGTTTCATGAAATTGTAAGGTGTTGCAAAAGCACATTACTTCCCAGTGAGTAATAACAATGCAGTTCCTACTCTGTGGGGAAGGTGAAAAAATAATTTGTGTATTTAGAATATTTGCATGCTTGTCTTGCCATGTATATTGATGTCCTACTCATTTAGCTGCCTAGAGGAAAACACATGAAAACCAAGGACTTTATTATCTAATAATAAAAAAAAATAAATGCTATGTTCTCTTAATATTCTTAACAATGAGCTAGGAATTGTATAGGAAAGATGTTAATGTCTGTATGCCAGTAACCAAATGAGACAATACAGGGTTGTCCTGATAGTACACAAGCAAAATATAACCTTCACAGGAGTCTTTGAATTAATTGCTTTTGTTTGGGGATGTGGAGGAGGGAAGTTGATTTCCTGTGTAATTTCCCTTTCAGTACTATTTCTTTTAATTGGCAAAATGGGCTTTAAAGATGCAACTTCTGCTTTAAAGGTAGATTGTACATTATGTGTACCTCATGTGTATACTGATTGTACACTAGTTGTACCTGGTTGTACACTCTTAGTGTGTTAAAGTGATTTCACAGTACTTTTTTCCAGCCTACTGGTATATAGGTATTCAACGTCTTGCATTTAAATTATTGTCCAAAACAGCCTTTGTTTAGTTATAATACTAAAAAAACTGGAATTGTGACTATGAAATATGAAGTTTGTGATCTTACAGTTTAAATCCAAAGCTTTAAGAAGACTCTTAGTATTGTTTATCACACTTCATCAGCATACTGGGCTACAGAAAGCTACATGGATTCTATTTTATCTCTGGTAGAGTATATTCTTGACACTTTCACTCTTACAGATATTGATGCATTTAATCTGGAAGCAGCTGAAATTACTCTGTTGTTTTGACTGGTCTTGTTTATGAGAGGCCTACAAAATTAACGAAACATCATGAAGAGTAAAAGCAATTTAAGCTGCTTTTCAGTGGTATGTTGATGGAAACCCAAATTTTGGCAATAGTGCCTTTGAACCATATGTGGCTGTATTTTTTCCCAATCTGTGGAGGAGCTCACGGAGCTGAGAGATACATCATACTCTGCAGTGCACCTACACCTCCTTGGTGTATCCCTTAGAGCTGCAGTGGTGCCTTTTGTGTCCTGTCACTTCACCTCAGAGGTCTCACTGCTTTTCTTTCTTTGGCTCAAGTAAGGCTGCATTTGAACTAGCAGAGGAGGGCATGGTCCATGGGGTGGAACACGTTCATTTCAAGAAACTGCACCCTGGATCAGGGCTGTCTTCTGCAAGGAGCCTGTGGTTTTTTGCATCCAACCAAAAGGCAAGTAAGGAACACTAGCATTTGAAAGACTGGTTGCATATTGAGAAAATAAATTGATTTCATATTGAAAATCAATTGTTTTCCTGACAGCTGGGGAGCAGAAAGTGGAATAAGCATTATAACAGCTGCTGTGAACACACCTAAGGACTTCTGAAGACCTAGCATCCCTACTGGCTGTGTCACACTTAGCAAGAAATTTATGTATAGTAAGGGGCTTCAGCAATACATGATTCCTCTGCAAAAGTCAAAGGAAGTACTTTGGCAATCTTTGCTTTAACTTCAGTGTGTTTCATTAAAATGCTGTGAAATTCAGCACTCTACTAAGCACTTTTGTGCCTTACTTTGCATAGCTTGAGCTGATAGAAAGCTTGAGTTAGTCAAGGTATGGAAATAGCATATTTCAAGAAAAAGATGAAAGGAATTTTGTAGGAAGTTGTAATTCATTGTATTCTATCAGAAAATGCAGAAGTGTGATGCCTTGAGCATGTCACCTGTTTTTTCTGTTTCATATCCTGTCTTTGGAAGAAGAGTGGTTCAGTTAATAACCAACTTTTCTTCTAGAGCTTCAATCTATTGTCTTTCACTGCTCTCCTGAAGGAACTTGGTTACCTGCCTTCTCATCAGAAAGAACCAAGAGATTATATAGAAGAATCCAGAGGTCCTTTTCCTGTAGAAGAGTACCTAAAAGGAACATATTCCCTGGTTTACTCTACACTTTGTCTTTCAGGATAAAGTATAGCACTAAAGCAAGAACATTTCTGTGGAAAAGCAGTAATTATTCACATGATTTTTTTCAAAATTAAGAGGCTGGCAATTTTAACAGATTCTATGGTTTTTACCACATTGCTTCCATAGTGAACTTGCTAACCAAAAAACATGTTAAAACTGATAATGTCTCAGAACTTTTCATATCAAAATTACCAATTTTGTCAGTGTTTTTTATCCTTTTTCCTGTAGCTTTTTAGAATATTGATTTCCTTTTAGGTGTTAAAACTTCCTTTTTGCAAATACCTCTTCATGTAGATTTTTTTTTCTCTTGTGAGGTTCTCTTTTCTCTTGAAAAGAATTTTACATATTGATTTAAGGGGAGTTGTATTTCAACTATACCAGCTCAAAACTGTCCTGATCTGAATTAAGCCAAAGTGAGTACTGTCTAAAATTGAAAGTAGATGCAATTTGGATTGTTAGGTAGAATTTTTCATGAAAATTTTCATAAAGAAGCATAGATTTTTTTTTTCTAACACACTCCTATTTTCTTCCACATATGCACTGCAATTTTTAGAGTTTTGTATAAGTATTTCTTGTATTAGTACTTGCTTAACTGTTAAACAGCATCTGTTCTAGTACTTTGGCTTGATGCTGCAATATTGCATTCATCAGGGTGATCAGGTAATTTGCAAACTACTCATTCATTCACTCTGGTCCCAGCCTTTCCGTTTGGGGGGAATAGTTCTTGGTTATTTCATGTTCTGTTTTTGTTGGTTTAATATGAATAAAGAGCTAGAAGTCGGAGGTCTCATATTAATCATATTAGTATTTCTAAATAGTGGGGAAATATGGTCTATTACAGTGACTAATTTTTAAGATTCAAAATTTATATCTAATATCAACTAATAAAAACATATGGATTTCTTTTTTTATTTAACTTATGAGAAAGAAATGTACAGCTCTTTTGGATGTGTGCCACAAGTCTCTTTGTAAGCTTTATTTCAGCAAAGTTCACTGAGTCAGAAATCTGCAGTGTCTAGTCTCATTGCAGAATCAATCCTTCCCAAAGGAGTACTCCTTAATTTCTTTGACATGTTTCCTCCTTGATGTTTTCCTGTTGGTTTCTGCTACCAGACGAGTCCCTGGGACTGCAGGTGTGCTCCAGTGTGGCCAGCACAGCTGAGAGTAGCAGAGGACCTTTGCCACCATCCTTTCCCTCTGACGTTTGCATCTCATCCCACATCTTGCCAGGGACAAGGTGTGCCCATCACAGCTATAGTAAAGCTCTGCCAGTGAGCCCTGCTGCTTCCTGCACTGAGAAGGATGAATCCCATCTGATGCCAGCAGGCCTGGCGCTGCATAGGCCACTGCCAAAATTTGGGGGTTTTCACAATGCAGTAACGACAGCCATGAAGCTGTGTATTAATAGACTCAGCCCATGTGCTTTTAAACACATCTGTTTTTAAACCACAACACTGGCCTAAACTCACACTGGTAAATATATTAGTGTTAATACACTTTAATCTCCATAAACAACTCTTCAGGAAACAACAGAAAAGGAGCTAATTTTCTGCAGCCATTTACCTACTTTTCTAATTCCTAAAGACTTAAAAATACTTTCCACAAATGTTACAGTAGATTTTATTTCTTTTCCTGCAGGGGCCCAGAAGTGTGATTAGGTCATTACCACATAAAAAGAGTTCAGTATTTCAAAAGTCTTGCTACATGATTTTCTTGTATGAATCCAGAAGTTAATAAGTACCCACCATTAATGGACTGTGTCAAAGACACAACCTTATATCCAGGAGGAGGTAAGGGAAAAAGAATTTCTTAATTTCTCAGTTATTTGTAATGAATGCATTTTTTGTGACTTGTAATTGCCCATGGGCTTAAAGCAATTGAAGAAAAAGGGGCTAATTCTTGTATAATTCTAAATAAATTTTTATTTATCTATATATATATATATTTATATATAAATATATATTTATAAAAACATACTTTTATAAATATATAAAGATATATAAAAATATATGTTCTAAACAGCTGCCTGAGAAAGGTATTTATGTCTGTATCTCAAATTATACACTCTGTCCTTGCATAAATTGCTACAGAAACAAGATCAAGACATCCAACACATTTGTAAGTGATTTGAAATGTGTTTGAAATAGTAAGCCTAAGCAGTTTGATGTCAGAGCCCAAAAATGGAAAAGAGCTGCCTCTAACATAGACTATTTAAACTCTGAGATGAGAAGTGTGGTTTGGGACAAGTGTGCATTACAATGCTTCAATACACTGCACTTGCTAGCAATAAGCTGCTAGTGAGCAAAGAGTTCTGCTCCTGCATCCAAGTGAGCTGCAAGAACACAATCTTGTTTGTATAACTGCAGCTCTGTTAGAGACTTTTGCCACATTTGGTATGAGGCTAAGAGATGCTACTTTTTTGCTTGTTGTTCAGAAGTCAGCCCAGAAACAAGGGCATAGTGCTGATGTGAGAAGGTGCTGTGCAGAAATTATAATTGCACAATTACTGGTCAGAGATGTGTGTGCGGAGAACAAACATCAACCTTGGCTTCACTTTGTGAGAAGCTTGTCATATTCCAGTTCTCTTAAGCTGACTTTGGATTTCACAACATCACAGGTACGTACCCAGCTGCATGCAGGGACTCCTAGGTACATTTACCAGCATGCAAACTCCTAGAGAATCTCGGCAACTAAGGAGATGAGTTGCACAAACCACAAGAACAACCTTAGGAGACAACCACTGGGATCCCTACTGGTTTGTAAATCATGGAGATTTGTGTGATAGGTGAGGCAGGGAATTTGAGGCTGAATCTTAGCCAGAGCACTCACTGGTGGTTAAATGACCCTTCTGTCCCCAGCGTGCTGCAGACTTGGTGCAGCACAATCCAAAACTACACCTTGCAGCTGAAGGAGCCTCTTCTCCAAAGATCCTGAACAAAAGGAATATTCTACCCCTGGCCACGTGCCCACTCTGAGTTGACGAACTTTGTGCTCAGGTAGAAGGATAAAAATTCCATTCCTTGCTCAGTAAGTGTAAAATCAGTGTGGAATCTGAATGTATTACCTAAAAACTGAACATAAAATAAATCTAGAACCAAAGGCATGGTTTGATGGACCAAGACAGACATTTTCATCTAAAACCAGCCTGACTTTACACTAATACAGATTTTTTTTCCCCCTCTGGCTCTGCACAGAAAGATGATACCAATTAATAGCAGCCTATTTACAATATCAGAGTAACTACAAGACTGAATATCCTAGATTTATTTAACAGTAACTATTTACCCAATTTTGGAATTTCACAATACTTAATTTATGTAGACTGCTAGCATGCATGCTAGTGTTAATTTGGTGACATTTTATAATTATTCATAGTAATGTAAAAACATAAACTCTGTGAACAGTCAATGCTAAAACTCATCTTCCTAACAGCCAAACCAAGAGCACCTTCTGCAAATGAAACATTATATATTTAAAACGTTTCACTTTATTAACAATAAATTAATCTGTGGCATCACCAATCAGCAAAACACTAAAGATACAGTGAGCAGATTGTCCATGTCATAATCAGAAAGGCAACATTATCACTACCTTCATAAAAACTGGAGAAACACCAATGAACTTATATACAGGTACCATTTGCAACCATATGAACACTAAGCAGAAGAAATATATTTCCAAGTTTCTCCAAGTTTTCTGTTAAGTAAGGCAATAATAAAAAGCACAGCATCACAATTAACTACAACTCTAGGTACTGAGCCCTGATATAATGCAGTGCTCAAAGGAATGTGCAAAATAAACACCTGGATTTGCACTCTGATTCTTTGTTGTGTACAATTAAAAAACAAACAACACAAAGTCGTAACTCTTCTTGATTCCATTGTCCAGAAAAACAACAGCAAAGCTGGGAGAATCCAGATTGACAAAGATGTTCTTTCTCAGCCTGTAGTACCATTTGGAATATCTTGAGCATCTGCTAAATGTAGTTTTTGGCTGAAGCAAATCATTAAGGAATAACACTTTCATAGACAGATAAGGCATAACAAGACAGCAGTGTTACATGAAACTCTGCTTACTCTGGGGTATGTACCAGTCCAGACAAACTCTGTTCTGGTGAGTCCTACGCTAGTTCCCCACCAGTAGATTCATATTTCTCAATGAGACTTGAGCATTACATACCTCCAAGCATTAGCCTGTGGATCAAGGGTGATGGCAGATTATTTTTATCATTATTGCATATTATTATCACATTCCACTTGTCCTCTTTACGAAGTCTGCTTTAAACAGTTTCCTACGGATATGCAGGCAATGTAGATACCAGTGAAGGATCTTAAGCCCCAAAATCTAGAGCCTCGCCTCCTCAATGCATACAAACTGTGTAACAAGAAATAACCAGACTGCAGAGTAAAATGAGTGCTACACTCCTCCACTGTCATACTGGCTTATCAAAAGCACGGTATAAAAGACAAATCAGCTGAGACATTCAGCTTTATCTTCTCTGTGGGCTAAGAGCACACATTTGTTCAGTTACCTAACCTCTGCTAAAGTATCTGACCCTAGAAATAAAAAATTAGGTCAGTTCACTCTCCACAGTCAATCAGTGATAAATGACACCACACGTTTCTAGGAAAAAACCTCAAATGTAATCGAATTCACTTATCAGTGAGACAGATGCCTCTGAATATCGTTGAAGGAATATTACTAATGGATGTTCGTTCCACAATGTCTCAATAACATCCATGTAAAAAGACCCCCACTGCTTATGGGCTTTGTCACTGACAACACAGTGTGCTACACAAGTGGTACATCGTAGCTGAATAAATCACCAGATCAAAAAAACAACCTGTAGTTAGATGAGTTAAGATACAGTCACTTATGTATTGGAAGACCCTAAAAATCGATGCTGTATTATAACACTGATTTAAAACCACAGCATTGCAATTAACTATAACTCTAGGTACTGAGCTCAGAGGAATGTGCAAAATAAACACCTGGATTTGCACTTTGATTCTTTGTTGTGTCACAACAACACAAAGGCATCATTGAAGCTATTTGACACTTGTAAGACATCAGTTACTAGGGAAACACACTGCAATTTGACTATGGTTAGTAATTATAATGCAAAAAAACATTTAGGGAAAGGATACATAGATGAATTTAGTTCTTCTAGCTGCAATATAAATAAAGAAATTATAAGAAATGGCACTTCTGTTAGTCAAAGAAATGCAACAATTACGCTGGTATGCTGAAATAAATACATTAAACCAATGAAGGAAATAACTAATAGTTAGGGCTGAAATTTATGATTACAAAAATCAAATCAAACCTACACTGATTCTATACAATGAGCTATATTTGGATCTTCTAATCTCAAGAAATTTAAAGAAATTTTAACAGTTCTGGTTTTTATGGAAATACACTAGGCAAAGTATAGAATATACAGCTCTCTATTCCTTTTTATGTGTCATCTTCCCCAGATGTAGGAGGATGGACCGCAGGGAAAGTGGTTGTAGTTCCCTTGTACATGGGCTGCCCCTAAGTAGGCTGACATGCTCAGGCAGCTTGCAGCCAGCCTGTTCTCCTCCCCAAAGCAACCAGCAGCTGTAACAAATGAAAACAACTCCTGTGTTTCCTCAAAACCAAGAGGAAGGCAGGGCACATCTTGGTTCCTTGAAGAGCTACGTTCTCCTCAACTGTATATCACTGCGCACACAGGAGCAGTGTTCTCCTGAACTAAGCTTTGCTGTGGGCTAAGTTCCATGATTTCTGCCTTCCCAGTACTTACATCTGACAGCAGCCTATCCAGGTTGGAATCACTGGCTAGTTTTCTTTTATCTTCAGGGAGTTCTTCCATCTCCCCATAGAGCTCCAGATTGAGGCGAGCAAGTTTCTCCTGCATACTCCGCACATGCTCCATCTGCTCTATGGAACACTCATTTCCTAAAAGGACAAGCAAAAACTTTATATAAAGAAACCCAAGAGAGAAAATTACGGTATGAAGATGCAGCTTTTTACATCAGAGAATTTAAACATCAAATTTACAAGTACATTTGCTTTCTCAGTGATTTTTCACTGTTTCATTATTGAAGTTTCTGTCATCCCATTTGATGTTGTGTTGTGCTGAATTTACAATGGCTATTCAATGTCCTAAGAGTTTTTTAGAATGTGGGTGTTTTTCTATAGTCTTGAATTTTTCTCTGATTCAGAAAGGCCCTGGTTTTTAACTTAAAACACAATCAAAAGAAACCTTTTCCAATTCTCATTCATCTGAGGATTGCTTTCTTGGAACAGATGGTTTATATAATATAAACTTTTCAGGTTCTTTTGTAAAATCATTGTAGAATTGAGATGCTGACCTAACACTAAACTTGCAAAAGTACACATGCATTTTTCTGCTTAGTACAGAGGAGAAAAGAAAGCAAAAATGTGTAATGTTTCTTCTAAAACCTCCATCAGCTCTGAGGCTGTAAAAATACTAAGCAGTTAAGACAGAAGAGTAACCTAGGTAAAATGCAGCTTGCATTGAATTTCATAAAAGTTGTTACCAAGAGTCTTAAATGTTCATAGCAACAAAACTGGATGCTAAATACAGTTACTTCTTCCTAACTATCATAAATAAGTTGTTTTAAACTTAACTGGTATCTTAAGGAAAGATGCTTCCATGCTGGAAGGAATAATGGAATAGCATATTAATAATCTCACAACACAGACAACCTTATAATAGGACTGTAACTTAAAAATGCAGTATTAATTATGTTGATTTAATGTGGCATTGTCCAACTGACAGCTGGCAGTCTGTCCATGCAGCACACTTGTTTGTAAATGTTACTACTTTACAGCTATAAAAAACAACTATTGTATACACATAATTCATGCACTTACCAAATGCTTGAAGTTTGCCAGAGTGGAAGTCATTCAAGAGACTCAAAAGTCCCCTTTCCATTTCCTGGACATCTGACACATCTGTGAGAAAAGAATGCTGGATTGGTGCTGCCTGTGCCCCTTTCGCTTCACCTCCTGGAGGTTTGGCTTTCTCTTTGATTACACTAAAAAAAAAAAAAAAAAAAAGTTTTTGAACAAAACAAATATTACTTCCTGCTTTCAATTTCACTGTAAATTTGAAACGTAAGGAAGTGTACATCTGAGCTTTGAAAATTAAATGGGAAATATATAGAGCATATTTCAGTAACTGCTTTTAAAATAAACACTGGACCACCAGCTTGCCTTAAAAATAACATTGCTATCTCAACATTTTGATACTGCAAAATGAAGGGTTCCAACAGTCTGCTTTCCTGCTCATAGTAGGAGTCATCAGTGGACCACACATCTGTGATGGCCATCTCAGTAATCTAAAGTGGGCCAACATTACCCAGCAATGACACATAGGGCATTAGCACAGAAAAGACCTCTAAGATCATCAAGTCCAACCATTAACCCAGCACAGCCATGTTCACCACTAACCCATGTTCCCTGGTGCCACACTCACATTTTTTTAACATTTCCAGAGATGGTGATTCCACCACTTCCCCAGGCAGACATCATCTACATAAAATCACCCAAAAAGCATCTCCAAGCCAGAGAGAAATCCCCTCAAAAATCATACTCTCCTCTTGTCACAAACATCTATAGACTGCAACCCACGTGGAAAACAGCTGGTTATAAGCTATGGAAGATAACCTTCCGTAAGACCTAGAACTCTTTCTTTCAACCTGCAGATAATATCCCTATTTTGTAAATCTCACCATCAAAGCCACTCTCCCACTACTCTAATGTACCAAATTAAACTAGTCCATGCCCAAACATCAAATTGCTAAAAATTCTCTACAGCCCTTCCTGGAAGAAAACCATCAAAATTTCTGGAGCCCATGTACTTCTCTCTGGACATAGCATTTATTCAGAGCACCATATGCCCATAGAAAACTACATGGATCAAAATTAATAACCATTATAAATCCCCATGAACACACAACCAATATGGAAACTAAACACACAGCTACCAGGGAGAAGCAGCATGTTCCATGTCTGACTCAGAGACAGACAGACAGGCTGCATCCCAATGCAGTTTAAGTAGGAGGCTGTCCTGCAGCCTTATGATGAATCTGTTCAGAACTCGATCCAGAGAAAAAATCTGAGCCTAAAAATTTTAATTTAGAATACTGTGGGATATTTAAAAAAATCACAGACTTAAAAAAGAGGCTTTATTTCATTAGTGAAGATAATGGGGTTTAAAGCATAGTAAGCCCTACCCTTCCTACACTCTGCAAGGAATAAATTCTCTCTTTCTTAATAATTCTTTGTCCAGCCTAAGAGTTTCTGTAGTCTATAAACATCATATAGACTATATGCTATAGAAACAAGCAGCAGTCCAACAATCACCATATCCAGTTCAACTCAGAGCAGACATCTCAATTTAGGTTCTGCTTCAATTTCAGAGTTAATGGTTTGCACAACAGACAGATCATCAATTTTTTCTACGTGATTCTGATGTTTAATAAAATGCACTACTGGTCTTGGAAAACTTCCTTCATTGGATTCTTGCAGATGAAGTGAAAATTAATTAAATACTCTTACTCCACTATTGCAATAGCAGTTCATGCTCACATTATTATGTCAATTACCTCTCCTGCTTGGAAAGTTCATACATTTGTCTGTATTAGCACTGCTTGGTAAGTTTAACAATTGTGCAAAAATTGCCAGAACTTAAAGCAAAAAAGACATTTTCTTCTCTAGACAATCCTGTGGTCTGCAAGAAATTAATTTCTAGTGAATCCCAGGAGAATGTTGAGACTTAAGTTCAGTCAGCAGTTTATAGCACCAATTTATAGCACATTAGTATTTACTAATATTTCCCTCTAAGTATTAACACAGTTTTCCTGAAAAATGTATAGACTTTACATGGCAGGAATTTATTATTCATCAGGCCAATACTGCATCATTCAGAGTCTCTGTACTGATGCTGACAGTTCTGTATTTAATTTTCAGCTAAAACTCAGAGGTCAGTAAATTCTGCTGCCTCTCTCCAGCTAACATTTCACTTCAAAATTCCTCTTCAACTGTATCTGCCACAGCCAAGAAACACATTTTCTAACATGCAGGTAAATCAATGTTCTCAAACTGAAACAGATATCAACAAAACACAAACTGTTCTGACATGGTACATTCTGAAGAACTGAATGTCTCTCTTTACACAAGACGCTGCCCCAACTGAGAGGTCCCCACTCACAAAACAACTGGAAATTCAGTTCTAGCTCATCCTGTTCAATATATGTCCTTCATTTCCTGCTGTACTTGTCAGTTCCAACCTTGCAGTCATGTAATATTTTATTTGTTCCTCACAGCTGTACATATGAGGCTCTACTATTTCCCATATGATGCCCAAATCTGATCACCCAACTCGTGTCTTTCACCAGTCACATCAGGCTATACCCTGTTTCAGCTAAATTATTGTCAGTATGAGTCTACAGCCTTGTGTAACATTATTAAGCTTACAAGAAGGGTGTAAAACACCTTCCTTAGCTGTAAAATAACTATTATATTGCATTAAACACAAATCACGCTGCTAAAAGACATGTCATCAAAACTTTTCACAAGTCTGAAACTCCTGTCACAGACAGTCTAAACAATCGTTAGACTGTCTTAGCATTGCCAAGTTTCTGGTCTCACTTCCTCTAAGTCTGCAAATGCCCTAGGCTTACCGTTTTAACTTTGGTTTTTGTACAGCAGGCTGTGGGGCAGGGTTGGAAAAGGCTGTACTTTTACTGACTGGCACTGAGCTTTTCTTGGAGTTAGCAACCTGAGCAGAATGACTGGAAGATGATTTGGGGCTCCGCCTCTTGATCTTCCTTTCTTCCATTTCTTCCAATTTACTGCATCTAGACTAATGTCTTGTCCTTCACAGGGAAGAAAAGAAAGTGATAAACATCCATTAAAACTGGCATTCACAACAAAAGCAAGTGCAAAGACAGCTCGTGGAAATGAAACTTGTATTTCCTTCAGAGATGAGCAGGCACTAATTTCTGAGAAAAGTAAACCCAGTTTTTAGGAGAAGCTGCCTGGCCTGCTTGATCAGCGGAAAGGGCAGGAATTAAAACCTCCATCAGCCAACAGGTACCCTCAAATGATCTCAAGCACAGTTTCCCGTGGATTACGCCTAGGAAACACCACGACTGCTCGGGCCCACGGCCGGCAAAACACCGGCGAGCGCTGTGGCACGGGGAGGTTGGGCCCATCCGTGCCCAAGAACCTCCTCTGCCGTGGGGAGCCCCAGCCCATGCCGAGCTGTTGGTGCTGCTGTGCCACGCTTATTACTGTTACAGCTCTTGGTGCTACACACTTGTCACCGCCGTGACACCCTTGTCATTACTCCTACAGCTACCGAGGGGCCCTGCCCAGCTCTGCACGCACAGCCCGCGCCGTGCGCGGTCACCGGCGCTGACTCGCCCCCTCCTCGCCGGGGAAACAAACGCCTCTGACACCGTCACACCGAGGGCACGGGGGCGTGACCCACCCGCCGCCGCCTGCCGGCCTGAGGAGACCCCTGCGCGCAGCACGGGCAGCCCCAGCCGTGCGCCGCCGCTTTATTCCCGCGGAGGGCCGGGAGCAGAAGGAAAAGAACGGACCCGCCACCCCGACCCCGACCCCGACCCCAGCCCCGAACCCGCACCCCCCCCGCGCGGCCGCCGCGCGCAGGCCCCGCCCCCTACCTGGGCGAGCCCCGCCCCGGAGCGCGCGGACCCTCGCGGAAGCGGCCGCCTCGTCCCGGCGCGGGGGCCACGTGACCGGCGGAGCGGCCCGGCTGCGCCGCGAGGTGCATTGTGGGAGTCCCGCCCCAGGCCACTGCCTCCCGGCGGGTGGACTACAACTCCCAGAACCCCCCGCGGCGGGGGCGGGGCTCTATGATGTGCCCTGCCGACTGGAATGCGCCTGAAATATCTGATCCAAGTCCTCACGTGATAAAACACGCAGGAAAAAGCACCGCGCTGCCGACCTGCTGCTTTTCCTTTTCCGTGCGGTAGCGCTCTGCCTTCTCCCCTGCTCGCTCCATCTGCTGCCTGTAATTACATGCCAGCCACAACTGAATAGGCCGCAGCTGCTTTTGATTTTTAGCACTTCACTGAGCACCGGGTACCTCAGTTCATGTTTTACACTGTATGGAAAATCACAGAGTCGTTAGGGTTGGAAAGGACTTCTGGAGATCACCCAGTCGCACCGCTGTGTCGAGGCAGGGTCACCTGGAGCAGGTGGCGCAGGAACACGTCCGGGTGGGGTTTGAGGGTCCCCGGAGACTCCACGGCCTCCCTGGGCAGCCTCTGCTGTCCTCAGTGTGAGAGGGCTCTGCCTCGTGTCGAGGTGAAACTTCTCGTTTGTCTTCGTGGAGCCCTAATCAGGGACCTGACTCATTTGTAGCCTTTGTTACTTGTGTTTATTAAACTGTGCTTATAGAGGCGGGAGCTCAGCCCGCCGGGAAATTATCCTCAGATGTTGCAAGGCATCGCTATCTCTAGATAGGTCAGCAATAGGAATTCTCTCCAAGAGGACATGCTGGAAGAACCTAGTGTATTCACATGGAGCTATATGGGCTAGGAATGCTGGAACAGCAAGTTCCAGACGGGAGGTGAGCCAGGGCAAGTTTAGGTTGGACAGTAGGAGGAATTTCTTTACAGGAAGGTTTGACTAGACATTGGAATGGGCTGCCCTGGAAGGCGGTGGAGTCGCTGTCCCTGGAGGTTGTTAAGGCGAGACTGGAGAGGGCACTGAGTGCCAGGGTCTAGCTGACAAGGCGGTGGTCGGGCACAGGTTGACCTCGATGATCTCCGAGGTGTTTCCCAAGCTGTTGCTGTGATGCCAGAGCCCAGGAGGGTGACGGCTGTGAGGCGAGAGGAGCGGTCGGCCCCGGGGCCGGGCGCTCGGGGCCGTGTCGGTGCCGGTGCCGGTGCCCGCCCGCAGGGGGCAGCGCCTCCCCGCGCTCGCGCCGCTCCTCCCCGGCTCTCCCTGCCCGGCACCGCGGGTCGGGATCGGGGCTGACGGACAAGGACGGCTCATCCTCATCCCCGTGACACGAGTGCCCGGAACGGCCATCGTCCCAGCTAAACGAGGAAACTGCTGCCACGCGGAGCTGGATGCAGCTCTCAGTGTCATTTCCGACCTGGATTTCAGTCCTGAGTCGTTGGCTTGCAGGAACTTAATTTTCAGGGCAGGCAGTATAATTAGCAGGGTGTGCCTACCTAGCCTGAGTAATTAACGAATTCAGCCCCACCAAGTCTATTTCCTGGTGCTGTCGCTATTGCATTTCTGGTCATCACATCTCACCCCAGTGCTCCCTGCCAGTCATGGCTTTGTGGACTTGAACGGTCTGCACACCTTTCCTATCTATGGCTGGTAGCCTGAGCTGTTTCCCCCCCCCTCTGTGTGACAGTAGTTTGTAGCCTAGAGAAATGAACTTATCGACTATCTCTACAATTTGTCAGCTTGAATTTCTTAAACCTGCAACCAGATCTTATTTTTTACCTGAGAAGCTGTTGTTCATTACAGTATGTTTTGTGATGAAGGCTCTCAGACATTATTCACACACCAGCTGTGAGGGGTGGTATAATCCACATCACCCACAATGAAAACATTGACCAGAAGTGTTACTGGTATTTGCAAGTGCGTGTCTCAGTATGAAGCTACCTCGTGACTTAACAGGTGTGCAGCACCTAGAATGCATCCCTACCTCTGTCTAAACTGTCCATGATACCAAGAGAAAGATTCTCCAGTCATACCCTGATACTGAACCTTTTTACGGACCTTGAATTAGACCTGAGAGGCTATTAAATAGCAGTGTCTCGTTGAGACTGGATGGGACCTTAGAGTTGTGAGACTCAGTGGCCACTTTGACACCCAAAAGGGGAGATTATCTGTCAAAGGGAGATTGATTGGAAGTGATTCTCAGATGAATGGCAAGGACCAAATGTCCACTGAAGGTCATCCTACAGCCAAAGTAATTCTTTGCAGCAGTACACAGTTTGGGTCTGAGGAGCTGGATCGTATCTGATACATTATGGCCAGTGTTGTTGCAAGAGGTGTATGAGAGACGAGAGATACACTAACAGCTCTCTTGTGGGAATTAACCGCCTAAGGGTGTTTGCCTGTAAACTGCTGAGAAGAAAGGAATTCATCTCTGTGACGCTGGAGATTACACAAAAAGGCAGTGGTACAAGACTTAAGGGACAGGTAGAGAATCTGAAACAGTTGATTCTGTAATACAAAGGGCTTCTGATATCTGGTTTGGCACGCGTTACAGGGAAACCAGAGCTAGCAAAAGTCACATAGGCTGTAAGCCAGACACAAATACAAGGCTGCCCAAGTAGAATCCTCATTTGCACACATACATATATGTGTATGCATAAATATATAGGGGACTACAAGCAGTAGACAAATTGAGACTTACAGGCAGATTTCTGCAGCCATTTGGGAAATTTGTGTGAGATACCATGCTTCTCCATGGTAACTTTGGAAATGTTTGTGTTCATTCAGCTCATTTCTCACATGCTATATGAGTAAGTAAATGTACCTGCCTTGCAGTTGGTATATAGAGGTGTGGTTTGTTTTGCCCATGTGATTAAAGGTGTTCTGTTTGACAGCTTGGATGGAAGGTGACTGAGTGTCCTTTGTTTCTACCAAAGCAGTTGAAATAGAATGACTGATGGTCTGTTTTTAAATAAAGGGAAATGTTTCCCCCACAAAGCAATTTTAAAATAAAATTACTTTCATACTCAGGAAGCAGTTGGATTCCACAGTTAACCCTGCTTCAGTTTCGTGCCTCAGTAGGAAGGATCAAATACCACAGAAAAGACAATCAATTTCTGCATGCAGGTAATATTTTGCTCCAAGTGAATTTCTTATCCCTGCACACGACACTACATTAGAATTATTATTAAGGTGCCTCTGTTATTTTTATATCTGATTTAGCAGAGCCTACAGGAGCAGATAATTGGAAAGTATCAGACTTTATGTTTTCATAGAGAAAGGAATTTTATAGTGAATAATTAATTTCTTTTAAAGGATAATGGTAAGAGCAAAGAATCAAAGGTAGTATGGTCTTGATTTGATACTAGAAATCCTATTGCAAATAACACTGTTGCCTAGAACCAAATAAAGTTTGAGTGAGAAAAAAAAGCATGTTTTTTACTATCTCTATCTGAACTTTTGCATAATTTTGTATTGTGATAATGATTCATGGTCCAGAGAAGGCTTTTTTCTTCCTTTAAAAGGCTTCTTTCCCTGACAACTCCACCATGCATTACAGTGGTAGCATTTGTATAGGTACTTGTTGACTGAAATGCTCCAAGGATAACAGTGTTTTTAATGGCAACAATGTTATTGTTAAAACAGTAAATTAAAAAGTTAATTGAATATGATTTTATTTACATGTATATCTCCTTACAAACTAGCGGCCCACCTTTGAAGATGCTTTGAAGAAGAACTTCAAAGAACTTAAGTCTGTACTTTGTATTGAGATATGCATGCAAATAAAATCAGATTCTTCTTTCTGAAAACCCTGTTCAGTTAACATGAGATGGCAAGTCGGTTCCAAAGGCTTCCAAGACAGTGATGAAAGCACTGGGTTCTTTAGCTTCTATAGTTAATTTCAGATGTATTTCACAGGTTGGCACCTTGTGCTCAGGGAATCCTGACATTGCTGTAGCATCACCTTCCAAAAAAAAGCATGATCTGGGACTTATCTCCTCATAGGAAGGAAAGTACTTATTGCTGGTTTATGAGGAGCAGAAAGGTGTGTAAAACAAAGTGTGTATGTATCTATCAGCCAGATAAATGTGCAGAACAAAGCAGCAAAGTTTAAATGACACATATAACTAATTACCACAAGATTAATGTGCATGTAGAATTGTGTGGATTAGACACATGTATTCTTTACAGATTGGTGACAGATATGTCCTCAAGAAATGTGATTGAAAATGTGTCACCATGTGTCTTTCTCTCCACACACTATCATTATGCTAAGTGAAACAATATGATTGTATATAAGTATTTAGACTTATGTGTTACTACTGATCAGTTTCTACATCTCTAATATGAATAGTCCATTGAAATCAGTGCTGTTACGCAAGAACAAGCAGTTTAAAACCTCCACCAGTATTGTGTGCTTCAAAAGTGTTCTGATTGAAAAAAAAAAAAATCAATTCTTAATTAGCTACCAAGACAATAAATACATGACCTGCTTAAGAACTGAACAAATCTTTTACCTGAATGTGTATGAAGAATAAAACACCTTCTTGGGCCAGCAGTATGGTGTTTCAGGCACTCAGGACATAGTGACAAGGGAGGAAGGAGGGAGAACGGAAGGGAGTTGCTGAATCCCTTGGAAAGCAGCAGCCACGCCAAGAACTGGCCCTCTAGTGCCCAAATGTCCCTGGACAGCTCCACCTGTCCCCCACCCCACTGCCCAGGAGTACAGGAGTCCCACTTCAGCTCAGCCTAGCTACTTCTATTCCTGCCTAAGCTAAGCATCTCCAACTCTCTCTTCAGCTCCTGGATGGACACCTGGAAAATCATTTTTAAGGATGTTAATATATCCACTAGTTGGTCTGGATTTCCCATTCACAGTGTCATGGAAGTAATAGTGGCTGGAAAGCACTTCTCCAGGTCGTAGCATCATGGGTTAACTCAGTTTGTAAAAAGACATCATGAAGTCCAAGTAAAAGCAGATTAACTGTGTGCATAGACCGGGTTCCTAGGTTTTATCCAGCCTCTCTTGAAAAACTTCCAGGATGAAATCTGCACCAATGCTCTCTAGCACAGCTTCCTCCTCTGAGCAGGGCTACTGCCACATCAGGTCAGCTGTATCTTTGTCTGACCAGGCCTTGAAACCTTCAAGGATGGAGACTCTGCAACCCTTTCAGAGAGTTTGTTCCAGTAGAGCATTACTGTCCTAGTGAAGAAGTTTTTCATTAAACAATTTTTAGTTGTTTAAAAACATGCTAATATTTTGTATGTCTTCAGTAGATATAAAAGCTATTGTACAGTTACATTTATCTTCCTCTAAATATTTAAATATTTGTAATATGCCTTAAGATCCCCAATGAAAGAGCACTTTAGAACTGTACTTTCATTGTTTCAGCAATCCCAATACTCCAGCTGGAAATGGAAGAAGTCTGTCATTGCCTCTGCAGCACAACCAGTATTTCAGGTACAGTCCCAAACCTTATACAATTTTTCAGACTCTGTCAGGGATGTGAAACTAAGATTGTTCATAAAAGCAATGGTGGTTCCCCAGTGCCTAATGTGTTCTCCTTTAGAATTATTTCAAATTAGTTTCCATGGTTTTAGGTGCTGGCAGGTTATAAAAAGAGTAGGGTTTTCTGAAAGATACGGATGATAGCTGATTTCCACCTTACAGAACTGTCTTGCTAGGACAATGCTTGTTTACATATTAAAATGCATTATAATAAAATAATTCCTTCTACATTATATTCAAATAATTCAATTTCACTAATTTCATCCTAAAAAACCCCATTTCTTACAGAACTCAACCCATTGATAGACATGAAAAAAGGCTGGAATAATATGGCACCACTCCTGCATGCATTTTCAGTAGTTGACAACAATGAATTTCATATGAGATTTTAAAATAAATGGAAATAAATTTCCAGCAAATTCTTACCCCTTGGGCAGCCTGCTGAATTATTTTTGCAGGTACTCACTGGGCAACTCACTGTATGTTTACAATGTTTACAATCACTCTAAGATTAGCATAATGGTGTTTACAGAATTCTATGAAAATCAGCAAAACTGAACTCCTGTAAACCAAAATAGGGAGTAAATTCTAAAAACAAGACCAGATCAGAAAACATGTGTCAAATGGCTCTTCTTCTCTACAGCTGGGGTTGTATTAGTGCAAAGTATGGTTTCTGATGTATATTATAGAAGTAATATGCGGAAAGGATTGTTGGATTTTATTTAAGCTAAAATTGGTAACACCTGTTCTCAGCAGGCACCTGCTCTTTTCCCCTTTTAAATATTGAATAATGTTTATGATTAATTTAGTACAACAAGATAGAACATGCAGCTCATATCACAAGGAACCAATGCGAATCCTTTGTTTTCTGTAGCCTGTTTTTAAGCTGTTCAGTAATTTATCACAACAGGATCATAATGGAGTAAGACCTTGCAAGAAAAAAACTCCAATAGTCTTAAGGTCACAATTGAAATAAAATACTTGCACAGTTGTTTTCATAGTTTGGCTAAGTGCCTACAAAAATGGGTTTATTTTCTTTGCCGGTGTTTACACTTCATGTCAGTAAGGAGAAACTCCTATTCATTTTGTCTCTATGAGATGCCACTGGACAGTATTACTAGTACAGAGTCACCCAGGCATGCCAGGGAATGTTGAGTAAATAAAGTTTAACTTTTCAAAGCAACTTCAGCCTCACCTCCACTGTGCACAAACATAGGATTGAGGACATAATCACCTGTACACGCCTCTGAATGTCATGGGCAAGAATCCCAATGGTGTGAGACTCTGTACAAACTCAGGGAGCAAATAAACAATTCCTATGACACAAACCATAAACTAGATGGATACAACACAAAAGAGGAAAAAGGAAAAAATTAGATAACCTGTATCTACATGATCCTGTGTCAAAGGTTCTGCTGGCATCAAGGGCAATGAAGAATTCACAGCATACAAAAAAGAATTTGTAGGTGATTTTTTTTGATGGATCATTTGGTTGAAATGGAAATTGGTCAAACATATGATTTTTTTTTTTTTACGACACATGATACAAAACTATCTCTTTTTTTTTTTTTTTTTTTTTTTTCTTTTTACTTTCCCCTTATGCTAAATTCCATATTCAAAATGATAGGCCTCATTTGAAAACTTAAGCTCAGGAAAACCCAGTAATATTTTGAAGTGAGGTCTATGAAGATTATGCCTGCACGAACTAAGGCAAGCAGCTAGGTTTCCTTTATTGAATGTGCTAAGAGTATCAAACCTAGCTCTCATAGTTACAGTTACAGAAATAAACTTGTATTCTAGAACTATAACTCAAATTATTATCTTAATATCAAAGTAGAACTGTGAGTTATTTGCAGTCTGCAAGTTTTCCTGGTCAGATTTGTAGTTGGCCTCAAGTCATTTGTCTGTGTTGTTTGGAAAATTGAATTCCCTTCCCCCTCTATAGCTTGGTGGCTTAGTACAAATACAACTGCTTTGATGTTTTAAGAGCATCAAGTGACTATTTGTTTCCAGGCTAGAAGATATATTGCTGAGAAGTTCCACTGACTAAATGTCTGTTCTCTGAAAACAGACATTGAAAGCATGTTTGTAATTTCAGACTCCGTTTTGTTAGACATATACAAATGCAGAACTAAAACAAAACACAAATCCATTCCCTAAAGAGAATAAGTGTACACAGAAGTATCTTTACAGAAAACTGTTTCCAAACAATACACTAAACAGTATTCTAAAATTTTCTTTTTAAAATATGATTTTACTCCAGTAACTCTAATTAGCAAATGAAAAATTAAGCATCTGAAATGTTTTTCTTTGCATTGCAAATACTAAAGAGCAGCAAGAGTTCTCAGCTCCAAACAGGACAACTGTGACAGTGGGCACTATATTGATGTATCATAAAGAGAGCCTTTGGAGAAAATTGTTTAAGGCTTAAATATGAGCTTTTAAAATAAATTGATGTTGGAATACAGCGGGCATGTTAGCAGCACTGTTTGTTTCACTGAAGGCCATTGTATACAGACTAATAGTTAATTATAGTATGGTACAGTAGATATTTGTCAGAAGAATTCTATTTTAAGGTTTCCTTAAATTAATAATAATAGAATAATGGGTTTAAATGACACCTCCTTTTAAAGATGTATTAATGAGCCCCCCAACTATTTGGAAAGCATGGTAAAGAGTTATAGACTTCAGTGCAAAATGACTGACTACATGACTTCAATGTTTTGGTTGTGGGTCACAATGATTGTGTTAGTATCCAAAATTGCAGTTGCAGCTGTCATTAAATGCAAAGCACAGAAAAACTGACACAGCAAAGAGACAAATCGGAATCATTGTAACACTGTTTATTTGGTTTTATTTGGGTTTTATTTCTTTTTTTCTGTGTATGTACAACCAGGGATTAAATATTCAAACTTCTAGAAAGAGACCACAAGGGTGAGTCCTGAAAGGAAGCTAAATACAATCAACATGGTTTTTTTTCTTTCTAAAGAAGCTGTTCCTGAAACACAATGAAATTCTTCACACTTTCTTTTACCTTAATTCTAAGAAAAACTAAACAGAACTTCTTTGTTTGAATTTCACTGTATTTAAAAATTGATTCCTATGCTATTAAGCAAAGCATTAATATGTTTTTTTTCTTGAACCAAAATTTTATTTTGCTAGAGACTATTAAAACTGGGCATGTTCATAGTCCTCTAAGGAATGTGTACTCTGCTGAATCTGAAAACACTTGGAAGAGAAAGAAGGTCTATTTTGCATACTGTGCTATATTTTTTTACTAATTTATGAACAAGACACTGATCCTTAGCTTGTACAGTTTGTTGGGTCCATGCAGTGAAATAAACACAGCTGCATTTATTACAGTGATTGCATGATCACATATTTGGTACTCCCAAACTTCTGGGAATATTCAAAGAACAGTATGTGGTAAAAATCCAAATTTCCTTTACCCTCTCTGTTACTCTCAATTTATTTTTTATTTAATTTAAGGCTTTTTTAAAATAAGTTACATATTTTAGTAGTAACGATTCTGCAACAACAGTAATTTAGATCATTTGCACCAGTTGTAACAAGTGGTACTGCCATTGCACAGCTCATAGAAAATACAAAGGTACCAGTTGTCACAGGTATTGCTTGAGTGATCCTCAGCTCAGTTTTTCCATGTAGCATAGACTTAACTACTCAGTGTAATTTCTAGATAGCCATGATACCATCCATCTTTCAAATTATTATTTTGGAATATTAATATATTTTATTCTATTTTATTAGTGATATGCCAATCTTTGAGACTGACTTTATATAAAAACAAAACCACTGAGCTACGCAGCACGAGCACATTGTATCTCATCACAAGCAGTCAACAGGTAGAGGAAATTACGCAAAGGAAAATAAACAAGGCAGCCAGAGACCTTGCCACAGTGACAAAGTCTTCCCAAATGCATATTTAGGAAGAAAAACAAAAAGATTTTTTTTTTTTTCTGGTCTCCTGTAAATACCTGGAACAGGGATAGTATGCTAAATATATGTAGGAAATATTTTGTCTTTTTTTAAATCTGAA
Source organism: Muscicapa striata striata (assembly GCA_030060385.1). Taxonomy (NCBI): domain Eukaryota; kingdom Metazoa; phylum Chordata; class Aves; order Passeriformes; family Muscicapidae; genus Muscicapa; species Muscicapa striata. The sequence continues at coordinate 2,148,006 of JAREIS010000010.1, read as the reverse complement.
AATGGAGAGGGGAGTTTAGACAGTGGTGGAGTCACAGATTTCTGCACACACACCCACTCTAATTTCACCAGTAACTGTTTCATCCACGGTGGAGGTCCCAGGGACAAGCCATGCTCACTCACAAGGAAGAGAATGGGGAAATCTGTGCTGGTTGATAGAGGGTTTATCATGCCCTGCATTTTTTTTCAGTGACCGAACTGTGCATTTTATTTATGAGGCAGAAGCTGCTGCAAATATCAAAATTCATTCGTGACTGTCTGGCATACCATACTTTCCTATTCACAACTGAAATGAAACAGAGTAGCACTTTTTTAAAAAAATGTTATATGTATAGTTTAAAGAAGTACTTTGCTGTAGCTGTAGTCCCTGTTGGTGGGAAGCTAACATCTAAGGAGAAAAGAAGTTCTGCTTTGGTGACCAGCACAGTCTGCATGTTTGGGATGCAATTAAGAGGCTTTTGTCCGTTGGATGTATTGTTTACCCTGAGCCCTGAGGCGTTCATTTGAGAAGATAATCAGCTTTGTTAAAAGAATACAATTTTGTCTTGTTTGATGGAATGTTTTTTTAAATTGTTTTAGATTTTTTTGTTACATTATTTAGTTAGTGAATCAAAATGTAAACTGTGTAATTGCTTCAAAGGAGAACAAATATAATACAATTAGAGAAGACATAAATGTGGTCCATGTCCTAGATAAATAAAAATTATGCACAGGACTAACACAAGCTATTGACATGATCTGTTTTCATTAAAGCTAAGGACAGCAGCAAAAAACTTTGGTCAGCATTTGTGAAATCTCCATATGTTTATTCTGATTTTCAGCTGATAATTTCTGCAGCCTTTGTTTTTCCAGATGAAGGTTTTCTTGCACAAATAATGACATCCATATTCCTGTTGTACAGTAGCTATGTAACTCAGTAATAATGAATAGCTATACATGACTTAGATTAGATATAAGGAAGACTTTTTTCATGGTAAGGGTGCTAGGGAAACAGAACAGGTAACTCAGAGAAGCTATGCACGCCCCATCCCTTGAAGTGGTGAAGGTTAGGGTGGATGGGGCTTTGAGAAGCCAGGTCTAGTGGAAAGTGTTTCCACTTTATCAGTGAAAAGAATATGTCAGAAGTTTTTCTGCTATGGAGGAAACAAAGAATGCACTTTGTTAGGAGACACAGAAATGCCTCAACCAAATGAAGAAAATTAGTATGGCAACTCCAGGAGTACTGTTATTGACCCATTGAGATAATTTCTCAGCAACTTGGTTTCTCTTTGGGGAGAAATAGGTTGGGATTACTTCAATTTTCCAAGAATTGGAGTGTTAAAGGCAAGCTGTCTCTGAATTCCACACAACCATGGTGACTTGCAGCCTTTTTTTTGCACTCTACTCAATTGAACTCCAGGACCAAAAACCTCTGATGATCATTTGAGTTCTGAAGGGGCTGTTATGCTACAGTTGTATTTTCTTAGGCTCTATGATCTCTTGCATGTGTTTCTATTCACAGACTCGATTGCCTCCACTGTTCATCTCCCTGAGAATGATACAATATACTGCTGTGTCTCAAAGTGCAAAGAGTACATTTTCCTGCAATTTTTTCACCTCATGTCAGCTGCCTCTTTTTATGCAGCAGAGCTGCAGCTGTTCTACACTGATGACTACAGATGCTTGCAGAGCAAGCTTCAGATTATGCATCTGTGAGCAGGAATGGAAGGAAGGAAGCAGGGGTGGGAGAGCACCTCTTTTAGAGGCAAAGAGCTGTTACACATCGTTGGTGTGCAGTTGAATCATATCCTTAGGCCATCACAACTACCACTTCCTCCGTGCTGTCATTCCCACTGCAGTTAGCTTTGATTGTTCCATTGCACCACTAGTAGCATGGCTTTTATCCAAAGTCAGCTCTGTATAGATAGAAAAATGAGAAAGGGTTTGAGAGGTTATAGGCTGGCTGAACACAGCATGCTGACTCTCACACTTGTGTAGATAGGCAGAGCGCTGTAGCTCAGAACAGCTCAGGCCAGCTAGGCAGAACAACCCAAGGTCTAAACCACAAGCTGGGCAAACTTGAAGAATATGTTCCAGCTTAATGTTAGGACTGAGAAAAGATCACTGGCACAACAAACTACTAGCCATTAAGAGAGTGCTCAAGAAAATACTGAACTCATCTACCTTGAAAGTGTGAATACATCTACTCAGTTCTTTGAACAACAGGGATGAAGATTTTGGAATTACACTACTGCCTTTGTTTAATGTTGACAATAACACAGTGAAAAAAATCAGAAAAAAGTGCTGCAGAATGAAACAGATAATGCAGCTCAGTTCCAGGCTTCATGTAGGTACATGATCCAGGGATATGCCAGACAAGAAGAGCTTGGAGTTCACAAAATTTGGAAATTATTAATGTTGAGGGAAACAGGACCTTGTAAGTAACCTGCATCAGAGAGAAACCTGCAATCATCAAAGAAGTTCCACTATTAGTTTTAAAGGAATATTCACAAGATTCCTTTTCTCCACAAAGAAGGTCTTTTGGGCCATGCTGGGTATGAACTCAAGCATACAAAAATACCAGTTCCTGATATTGGTGAGCTGGAAGGAAACTAAGGATTGAAAGTTCTGCTGCATAGTCAGGCAAATGTGATCTGTGGCCTAATGTAGTTGTGTAGAAGTTCAGAGAAACTCAGCAAAGCACCTATAATTTTTTAAGCGGTAATTAATTTTATATGTTTTTTATTTATATAATGCACAAAAAGTATGTGGTCATAAGGGACAGAACAACTCTGGTGCCATTTGACTTTCTCGGGTGTTGTACCTACTCCCATTTGTTGCCTGCCTTATGCAGGTTTCCTTGAAAAAGGTTTTCTACTAGGACAAATGACTACATGATGATTAAAAGAGCCAGTGACTCAGTAAGACTGAAAGCATCCACATACTTTTGGTTAACCAAGAAAGAATAAAATGTCAGAACTTTTCTTGCAGAATTGTCTCTGTTTCAAGCTTACACCAAACTTCTACAGCTCAACAGCTAAAGTAAGTCAAAAAAACATCAGCTGGCTCTGTGTCCAGGACATTGAACTTGCTTTCTCCACTGCAAACAAGAGCTCACTAGAGCTGTTCTTAAGAGTGACTGTGAAATGACCTCCTCCATCTCTACAAGTTACACTGTTGTTATTTCTGCATATATGTTTTGGTTGGTTTTCCTAGCCTACACAGGCAAATAGCTTCAATCTGTGGGCTAAAATACAATGGATGAGCTTGGTGATCCCAGCTGACTACATCAAAAACCCTCTTGGCATGAAAGTACAGTTTCAGTAAAAGCTGCTTGATGTTACATGGTTGGCCATGTGGCTTTTGTACTACTGCTCACCACTTGCTCCTGAGATCCCAAAAGGATTGCAGAAGCAAGGCAAGGGAAGAGCAGAGTTCGTTGTGCAGTAGGTGATGAATAAATCCCACAAGACTTTTCTTCTGTTTGTTGAAGTAGAACATGAAAGCTATTAGGTCTTTAATTTGGTGATTTAACTTGAGGCTTAAAATGCCAAAGGATGAAAGCTACAACTCAAACATAATGAACTTTCCAGTGAACTTGAACTTTGATTAAAAATGCAATAAATATTGGCTTGAAATATTTAGTGGAGTCTCTGCTGTCCTTTTGTCTACCTTTCTCCTTTGTCTCTCATTTTCCTATGCTCTATTCCTCTTCTGACAGGATCTCCCACAACTGACTGAGGGTATTAGGAGGTGTGAGACCCAGAACACCAGGTCACAGCTCTGCCAGGCCTAGCTCTGCAAGTGGAAGTGGCTGCTGCCCACTGAGCTCACAGACCTCCTTCTCCAGTGGATGAAGCTACATGGAAAGCAGCCTTTTGCTCCCACTAGTTACACATCACAACTGCCAAAAAACTGCAGTGTGTGAGTACACAGGGTGCTGGTGGGCTCACCCAAGGGCAGGGGTGGCTCACCCGAGGGCAGCATCCTGCCAGACAGCAGGGACAGCACTGGAGCGGTCACCTTGCAGCCAGTGGTGCCTGCCATGACTCGGTGTCCCCCCCGAGCCTGCACGAGTATTTAAAAGGGCCAGGAGCATCCTCACAGCTCTGCCAGAAAAGGAAACACTTCCCAGTTATAACCTCTGGAAACATGTGCAGGGCTACCTGAGGGAGATGGGGTGTCCCTAAGAAAGTCTGTACTTCTGCTGAATGTAGAAATGTTAAATGCTTCCTTTTCAGCATGAGGAATACTTTAAACTTCCAGCTCTGTAAGTATTTAAGCTTCATTTTCTTTACTATATCCTTTCCTTTAACACAGAAAGAAACAAGCTTTGAGACCACCCTTTACTGGTTTCAGTTAACCAATCTTCACATTTCAGTCATTCAATATTTACATTTTTTTACACTTGTTTTCTTTTCTGAGCATTTCATGTGGTAACAACCCATCCCAGAAAAACAGACCATATAAATTAATGAGAAAAAAAAAGTATTGTTCTGGAATAAAAGCAGAGACTCTGAATATTTCAACATCATATTTTCAACATCAGTGCATTTAAAATTCAGATTTATTTATTAACTTGGTTTAACAGGCAGTCCTAAAAACACCTTATTTTTTATGATACATTGTTCCCACCAGAAATATTCAAGCTGTCACAGTAGTTTATTTTACAGTTTGCAAACATACAAACCAGTGAAATAGGCAGACTCTACCAGCAGTGAAATCCCATTCACTCACAGTAGCTAAGGCTCTTTACTGCATTTAGGTGTTGTCTAAAGCTTTGATTTCTAGCTATTTTTCTCCCTGTGCTCAGATCTGTTCTAAGTACCTTTTCCTGCTTACAGATAAGAACATGCAAAAATATTTGCAGTATCAGGATGTGATTTGCATTTTCAGAAAAAAAAAATTAGACTGGTAAACATACCTTTTTGAAAGTAGTACCTATTACTGTACTTAAAAATTAGTAATTTCCAATCAAACACACAGACATATGATATCTACCCTAGCAGATGTGTTACTGTGGATTCTTTTCAGCTGACACCCTAACTGACCTCTTTGATCACTTTCTTCCTACTGTGTTTTATATTGAAATCCACCTCGTTCAGGGTACTCCTGTAGTTTAAACAAAACATACAAAGAATCACTCCTCTCCTTTCAAACATGCCAGTGAACAGGATGAATTTTTTATCAAATGACTACCCCAAACAAACATGTCTAGAAATTCCTGAATACATTACGTCTCAAAATAAAATCAGGAGAGTTCAACATGACAAAATGACTGCTTCCCATCCTCTGATAATCAATCCTGACAGCTTCCCCATTGCAAAACTATTTCTTTGGATTCCTTATGTGCTTAAACCCCTGATCAAACACCATTTTGCCTGTTTGCATCATGGTCTCCTCATCAGTTTCTATAAATATTGCACATGTGCACTCAGTGGTACTGTCTGTAACACAAAACCAGTGGGAGCATTCCAAATTGCAAAGTTATCCATTGGTAACCTGTTTGGACAGAGGTGTTAAGAAAGGAGGCTTTGTTCTGTATTTTTTTAACACTAGATGGCATTGCTTCCTCCCCCTGCCCCCCAGGGAAAACTTGAAGATGAAACTTGCTGTGATTAGTGTAAGAGAAGAATTAGTGACTTGCAAGTTTTGCTCTAACTATCATCCTTACAAGCCTTTCCTGTAAATCTTAACTCTCGAGTGCGCCACCAAGCCTTTGGTTTGTATTCCTCCGTCTGTAGCCCCTATACTTCTCCATGCACCAAGGAATTTCTGACACGCTACTGGTGAAATGGATTTCTTCAAGTTTCTTTTAAGTAACAAACGCTAAAGCTACAGATGATACATACTATGATGCGGAATATTTTGTTGCATAAACCGTGTGTCCTTAAGATGCTAATGAACGTGGATACGTCCCTGGAACTTTCCCTCTCCAGCTGATTCTCTTTCTTTCATCACATATATTCATCAGCTGCAGCAGGAGCCAGAACAAGCTATGAGGCAGGAAGGAACTATACAACCACTTTTCCCCAGGGCCCTTTCCCACAAGAAGAGGGGGATTGGGTTCCTCTCTTTATCATATAGCAGGAGCCAGAGCCAGTAGGGCATTGTCCAATTAAAATTAAATAGCAGCTGTTGACAGTTGCTTGTGGGCTAAATTGGTTCTGTGGGGAATAGCTCATTAGAGCCGTCCTCTCCATGAAGAGCTGATTGTGTCCTACGCGGGCAGAGCGCGGGGGCTTCTAAGGCTGGAACCTGCCTTCGGTCATCACCAGCATTATGTGCAATGTTTAGTGCTGCCACACTCGATGTTACGGGTCAGACTTTTCTTCTCCTACCTTAGTGTCAATCTTACTAAAAATTAACCACAGAGAACGCGGCGTTCCCACACAGGCTGCTCTTCTTCCCCCACCTTGGAGCAGCACCTCTGGCCTGACCCGCAGTAGGGCAGGGGAAGGGCTGAGGCGAGACGCGCTCCCTCTCTCGCTTGGCCCCTTTCTCCGAGCAGAGGAGGGGACGGGCGGGATTCTCCCTGGGGAGTCCCGCTGGACCGAGCGCCGCGGGGCGGGGCCGGGAGCAGCTACCTCGGCTGGCCGGGCAGGGTGAGGCTCCAGTTCGGGGAGCCACAGGTAGGCGGCGGCCTCCTGCTTTTCCCAGGTTCGTGGAGGTTTTTTCTCCCCCCTCCCTTCCCTCCTCCTCTTTTTCCAGCTCTCGCTTTCCGGGTTGGGAGTTTGGTGCGTTCAGAAAAGTGCCTGCAACGGCGCGGGGCTCCCCAGGTGGAGCTGGTCCGGGCTCTCTCTCCCCTCCTCCTCTGGCTGGCTTTCCTCCTTTGTGGCCGCATCCAGGGCGCTTCAGTCCCCCTCCCACGCTTCCTCTTTCCCTCCCTCCCCGCCTCATCCTCACTTCGCGGAGGGAAAGCCGGGCTCTTTCCTGCTCCCGGCCGGCCCGGGCTCTCCCCGCGCCCGCCGTGCGGCGGTGCTGCGCCCCGCTCCGCCGCGCTCCCTCTCCTCTCCTCTCCCCCCTCCCCGCCCGTGCCTCGCTCCTCCCGGGCCGCTCCCGCCTCCGGGGGCCACTCCCGCACATGGGCGCCGCGCGGGGCTCCCCCTGCGCCGAGGCGGCCGCGGCTCGCCCCCAGCCCCGCAGCGCCTAGCCGGGCCGCCCGCCTCCCGCCCCGATTCGTCTGTTGTTGTGCTGCTCGCTCTCTCCCTCTCCTCTCTCTGAACTTTTGTCACCGCGGCCGCTGCGCGGATGAAGACTTTTCGCGCCGGGGACGCCTAGCTCTCCCCGCCACCCCAGCCGCTGCCGTGCCCCGCGCTGTCCCCGTCCCCGGCCGCGATGCCGTTCCCCTGCGGACCCTGGAGCCGCTGAAGCTGTGCAGGTTGGAGGAGGCCGGCGGGGATGGCGCGGAGCGGGGCGGCGCGGCGCCGGGGAGCACGCCGGGCCGGCGGAGGGGGCGGCGGGCGCCGCCGCGGCGCGGTGCCGCTCTTCGGGACCCTGGAGCAGGTCAGCTCGTACGCGCTGGTGTCGCTGCTGATGCAGCTCTCCGACCTCTCCCGCTGCGCCGGCGACATCTTCGGCGGGATCCTCAGCGAGGCAGACTCCCTGTGCCACCGCAACGCTCGGCTCCAGCGCCGCCTGGGCGCCCTGGAGGAGCTCCTCGCCCGCCTCGACCACCGCAAAGTCAAGATCCGTGAGTAGCACCCTTCCCCGGCGCTGCGGGCTATTCCGGGCGGCGGCGGGGCGGCTCGGCAGCGGGCGGACCGGCAGGAGGGCGGCCGCCGGTGGAGGGGCTGCCGGCGGGGCAGGCTGGGCTCTACTTTGATTTATTTGAAAACAGAAAGGAAAGAGGGAGACTTAAGCATCCCTGTCTCTCTTTCCCAGTGCTCAAGGGCGGCGGCCGCCCCCGGTCCCGCCGCTTCTCCCGGTGCCCAGGGGCTGGCGCTGCTCATCCCCCTCCGGGACACCCGGGTTCCATCCCCGCGGCTCCAGCCCTGGATGTCCCGGCCGTGCGGGACGGGCGGTGTCAGCGTGCGGGGCTGGGCGGTGCCGGTGTCTCCCTCGCTCGCCGGGAGAACGTGTCCGCACGGCGGGCCGGGGGCGGGGGCCGCCAGCACCGGCAGCCGAGAGCGCTGTGGTCCCGGGGGAGTTTGTTTGTATGTTTATGCCGGGTTTGCGCTAGACTTGGGATCAGCCGGGCTTCTGACAGCTCAACCTACATGCCTGATTAATTCTTTTGTATGTGCATGGGAAGACCTCAGTAAATAGAAACCTGGGTGTATTTTGCAGCTGGTTTTGTGTCTCTCGGTTCTCTCGAGCTTCTGTTCTTTGTGCAGAGCTGATCTCAAACTTGAAATTTCAACTTCATACGGAGCCCAGGCAAGATGCAGATTTTGCCTCAGATTCCTAAGTAGTGGCAGCATGGGGTGGCTGTTCTTAAGTTTCTTTCAGAGCCTATAAAGTGGCCCTTGGGAGTGACTAATTGTACACCTACACAGAGCTATAGGAAAAGGTGTTTTTTTCCTGAGCTTTGTCCAGCTTTGGAGAAAGGATCCAGTAAAACTTGCATCTGGCACACGAAGTTTTGTTTATGCGTGACCAAGCTCCCCACAGACAATGTGGGAGATGGCTTGCAACATCAGCTTAGCTTTCTCAATGTGCTGGAAACATTCAGGAGCCCAAAGAATTGTGTTGCAACTTCTGTGGCAGCTGTATAAGGTATTAGCCCAGCCTAAAAAGGGTTATCGCTCAGAGACTACTGACAGTTTTCTTTTTCAATGGAAGTAGAAAGCTTACTTTCCATATGGCGCACTTATGAGCAAAATTGATAAGGAAGGCCTTTCAGAAATAAGATTTAAAGAATATGAACCCTGTATAGATGACTTAGCTGTTTCATTGCAGAATTATTCCTTATGGTGTACTTGAGTATGTGATTTCTCTAAAGGACACCTTTGTCATCCATACCAAACCTTGTGTTTTTTAAGTGTGAGGCTAAAGTTTTCTGCTAACTGGTTTTACCTTTTTTAGGTGCTTTATAAGCTGAAGGACGATTTCTTCCTCACCAAGACAAGTATAACCTTTTCTGCCAAGATAGTTATGTTAATTTGCTATGGCATGGTGCTGTCACACTTGAAATGTGAGTGTGCTATTACTGGGGATACTTGCAGTATAGTGGTATATTAAATTGATTGCCTGAGAGGAAGCACTATTTATTAATCTCAGTTTAAATAGGACACTAATGATTACCATACACTCATGCAATGTATATAAAGGCATGGGTGAAATAAGGCTGCTGCACTGTGCAAACCCTGACATTTCATGTGTCAGTCTCTTAGTGATTGTATTCTTTCTTAGTCGTCCTTCTGCACAAGTTATATATTCATGTATTTTTGTTGTTGTTATAACTCAGCTCTTTGGGTTAAGCCTGTAATTACTTTTAATTTGATGGTCTTTGCTCTTGACATTGTGATATCCAAAACCGGATGCAATTCTTGTGTTTCGCTTTCTCAGTTTGGTTTTAAATTTTTTGCAAAGTGGCATCTTTGCTGTTCATTCAGTTTTGCTACTTGAAATGTCATTGCTGCTGCTGCTATATTTACTTTTCAAAGATCTCATTCATATAAGTCTGACAGAATTAATGATTATTCATTCTAATTTTTTGTTTTGTTTTGTTTTCCAGTTTGGTTGTTTGGTTTTGATTGTTTGTTGGTTTGGGGTTTTTTCTTTTGTTTGTAAAAGAAGGTTATTTTATTTACCTATTCAGCCACTAGGAATTGATGTGTAGGCTGAGGATATTGACACAAAGTTGCACACAAAGCCATGACAATTCTTATAGGCTTTCTAGATACTGTAGTCTGGTCAAGGAGGTCAGGTAGGATGCTCAGTTGCATTTAGTCATGAACATCTCTGTAATACAAGCCGTCAAGGCTTGTCTGTAAATTTAATCCTGTTCCTGACAAAGAAAGTTTAAAGGGAAGTATGTGGAAAACAAAGAGAATGGTTTAATAATACTGTCCTGATTTGGGAACAACAGCAAAGGGCATTTTTCCTTCCAATTTTTGAAGCCTCATAGAGAAGGCTGTTTACTGGTGCAGGACAGGTGAGAACAACAAGGATTGTATAGTTGCTTTCCCATTTATTAGATTTTTACTAATCATAAACCTTTTCTTGTGAGGCAGATATTGTAAACTGCTGCACCCTTTGTGGTGCACAAGTATACACACAGGTGCAGCGTGATATTGTGTCAGATGACTTAAGTAATTCTTGCATTCAGGATGAAGGGATAGGACACTGTACACCTGCTTTTCAAATCATGGATAATTTCTACTTGAATAAATGTCTTTTGTTCTCTTTGTGGGGCCCAGACAATAACTTCCCTTTGCAACTGAAGGTCCCAGAACAAATTTTCAGATCCCAGCATGATGTTGTATGGGAAGGACCAGAAGAGGACTAGAAAACTTAAAATCTGGGTTACAATTACTTTTTGTGAAGTAGCTGTAGACTGGCAGCTGGTAGAAGATACGCTGCGTGTGTCTGTGGTGCTTGGGAAAGTATGTACTTTGAAATTGTGTGGGTTTTCTTTGTTTTGTTTTTGTTTGGTTGGTTTTTTTACTATCACTGTTTTGTTTCAAAGTGAAGTTTACATGCAGTACCCTTCAGATAGCAGGAGTCCCTCTGTGTTTGTTCCTTGCTGAGCATGGGCAGGGGTGTGAGGGAGGGAAAGCAGGCAGAACAAAGCTCTTTGTCTTCAGTCACTCTGCAGTCATCGTGCTTGCTGGTCTGTCTGTACAGTGTGTCCTTGTCTGTGTAGGATCCATATGCTCATGGATCTGGATATTAGAGTATGAATAGGTAAATGTGTCTCAGATGATCTCTGTTTCTCTTCTGTTACGTACTCCCCAATATTCTGTAGTGAATCCTTTAGTTCAAGGGCATCCATTCACTGCTCCACACAGGAGATGTGGCAAACTGGTTAAGGATGTGCTGTAGTGCAGTAGGTGCTATGTCTTGGCAGCCCTTACTAGGGGTAAACTTCCCCATCTCTGGAATTCTGCCATGCCCTTCAGCTGCAAGGCTTCCTTTCTGAAGGTTTTGTACTGGTGTGCCACGCATATTTGCAGAGTTTAATTTCGTGTCTGCTTCAGGACTTTGAAGGTAGCTTTCAGATGTATGTAGTCTTGGTGATGGTTGAATTTTCAAGGGTTCACTAGAATGACTCTGCTTTCTCTGGTTTGGTTTAGCTCTCTAACTTTTTGTTTAGAGTGGTAGAGAAGTTTCTTGTTTTATCCCCCCTACTGAGAAACTTGTGCTTGACTCAATTTCAATACAAGGCTATTTTTAAGGCCAATTAGTAAAATGTTTTCCTGACATGTATGTGAACTTTTTGCATAATGAGCAAGGTGTTGTGCCACAGGAAGGGACATCATGGCCCTATGGGCTGATGACTGGTTTATAACTCATGGTGATGGAAGGCACTAATGGCTCAAGGTAGTTCATAAAATTCAAGTGTAATATGCAGTACTTGTGACCTTAGTTCAGCTGCACTAGCCACGTCTAGAGAATTAATTAGATTCAGTACTTTTAAAAAAGTCTTTCATCAGGTTTTCATTAAGCTTATGTGTGTTGCTGTTTTACATGATGTTTTGTCATATGTTTCCAGCATCTAGCTGCCATAATGTGTTGTACACCACGAGACTTGCCTAACAGCTCTTTATTTTCTAGCCGTGTGCATCTGTAGCTGTGACCTAGCATCAGGTGATGCAGTTTTTCATCACTTTTGGCACTTAAACGTCAGGGTGGGTGAGGACAAGTGTCTCTGAGGTGATCAGAGCTCATCAAAAGGCATATGATGGCTGCAGAGAAATCTTGCATAAATTACAAGGCCAGCTCTTGGGAAATGCTGGGGGGCCTTAAACAGTCATTGTTTTTGTAGGGCATGAAGAAGAACATTTTTTTCCATTAATATTTGTCTTCTGCCATCTGCTGTTACTTATGCAAAAAGGATAATTGTTGTTATTTTCTGTAAATCCTAATGGTTTGACAGACTGGAAGGCTGTTCCTTCCATCTTCTCTACTGTTTATTCTAAAGTCTTTCTGAAGAGATGATTTGAGAGAGATGCTGGGAGGTTAACATAATGACAACTCGTTCAGTGTCTGCTTTAGCAGGATGGGGTTTGGCCAGTTGCACCTCCTGTTTTAACAAGAAGAAACCAATCCAACGGGAGGGAGGAAGTACTACCTCCTAATTAGTGTTGCTTAAAGTCCTTCAGTGTTTGATTTTAAAGGCACAGCATAATAATTTTATTTTGATGCACAATATCTATACATATGTATGGGGTTTTTTGGTTTTTTTTTGGTTTTTTCCCCTCCAAGTTTAAGCACATTAATGCAAGAGAACTGAGGGCATGGGGAGTATGGCTTTCTATTTGTCTGCATGATGGAAGGACAATCCAGTTTACACTTCATCTCCTGCTATTTTGTTTAGTAAGTATTTTCCACTCTTTGTGTGCAAGGCAGTACTGGAGCACATTTCCTGCTTTAGCTGAACAGGAAGCTTTATTCAGCTTATTCCTAGGGAAACCCCTCCTCCATCCCAAGCCACCAAAAGTGAGCATTATTTGAGACAATATCAGCAGTAGGCAGGAGATGAAGAGGCTGGCTGGTTTTCTGTAGTTCCTGGTGTAAGGACAGAGAATACAAGATATTCATCATCCTGTAGCAACAAGAAGAAATCTTCTTTAGAAAAAGGTTTAGGGATAAAGTCAAACAGCACACACCCCCACAAAAGAAAACAAAACACACCACAACCAAAGTCCCCAAACTAACCACCAAAACCACAGTGTGCTCGTGAGAAAGCTTCAGTGAGAAAGGACAGGCTTTTAGGTGAGGAACTCTGTTCTAGCACTATTTGGGAACTACAGTTCATCCATCATTGCAGATGCTTGAGGTGACTGCGCTGTGCTGTGGTGCTTCTCTCTGTTGCTGTGCAATATGAAGATTCCACAGAAAAGTTCAACCATGTTAAACAGTTAATTCCTAAGTTCCCTCTGGGAAAGAAAAGAAGAAATTTTCTCTTTAACCCTCGTGTAATTATTCAGTTTGCTGCTCAGAAGCAATATAACTCTTGTTTTATTTAGCTAGTGCAAGACTAATTATCTGTGGAAATTCAACCTGATCCAAAGGAGATTTCATTTGAAATAAGCAGGAAGAAAGTCTGAGTTAGAAAAAGATTTCCCATGGGGATGGTGGGCCAAGTCGTTGTCCTGCTGAGTGGCAAAGCTCCAGCTGAATTCAGTTTGATGAGGGTTTGGCTTGCTCTTCTGAAAACAGTTGACACTCTTTGGCTGAAATGTGGAGCTCTTTGTACATTGCTCAGAACCTATTATACACCACCTATGAACATTTATTTCCGTAGAACTTATGATTGGCTTGATCATTCAGGAAAACAGTGTTTAGAGAGGCAGTTAATGAATTAAACATACTTGTATTTAGTTGTTTTCAATTAGGCTCTATTTTGAAGGTTGCTAGATATTTTAGGATGCACTAAAATGTCCTCAGAAGTTTCTCTTCCTATTAGTACTGGCACAGTCCCATCTTGGTTGAGTGCAAGCTAGTAATCTTGGTCTTGTGGGCTTCTCTCTAAGCTAATATGAATCTCCTGCAGAAGAATGATTTTTTTTTTTTTTTTTAATGAACTTATTAACAAACATAAAACAACACAGTGGAAAGCCACTGAAAATCCTCAAACCCTCTGTCCTGGAATTTAAACCAGCCTCTAATCAACAGAAAGTGGGATCAGGCTTTCAGGGGGGCTTGGAAGGGGCTTATCCCACATATGCTTAGTGCTTCCTGCATGTTCTACTGAAGTGTTTGGTGCTGGCTGCCCTCAGCCATGGGGTACTTCATTTGATGTTGCCCAGGCCAGATTCACTGTGGTAATTCTGGCCTTTGTTTCTGGGTGAAGGAGCAGCAATTTCCCTTTCCTCATCTTCCTTTTTTTTTTTTTTTTTTTTTGCCTGCATGCTCAAATAAATGGTAAAATAAATGATGGTATGTTTTTTGCTGCCTGTTATCCGGAGCACTAGTGCAGCAGAAACAGAATGGGGGATTGGGAAATAGAAGGAATTAAAAGACACACACTGAAGGCTTGGCAATTATGCAAAGCCCCAGTTTCTTTTGTAGTCCTAAACTAGCTATCAGCAGGCGAGATCAAAGCTGTCCACCCTAACAGTTAACAAGATCAATTAAACATGCTAATTAAATGTTGTTCTTGGCTGTAGGTTGGATAGGAAACCTGCTGGTTGGATGGCAGTCTCCAGAAAGCCTGGATGTCATGCCACTTAAGAGACTAGAAAAAAATATTTTGCTACCTGTGGGTTTAACACAGATTAATGTGGGTGGACTTTGCAAGTTGTTTGTACTTATATCCTACCATATTTTAGTGGGGCAGGGCTGCTTCAGGCTGTCATGGGTTTTTTCTCTTTGTCATTTGTAAATTATGGTGGTTTAAGTTAGGTTGTTATTTATTTTTTTTTATTGGCCTCTTGTCCTTTAATCAGCATTGTGCATATGATATTTCATTTCCCTTTTAGAACTAGGAGTAGTTTGAATATAAATGTTTAAGGTCCAATGAATGTGACTGAGCTTAGGGCACTGTGCAATCTGTAGGCAGGGTAGTTACTCCTGCAGAGAGAGGCAAAACTAAGTAATTGCTTTGCTGTCACTCTTCTGGGTAGTTACCCTGTTGAAGCCAGTGGACTAAGCAGTTTTTAGGTTAAGACCTGATTTTTTTTTTTTTTTTTAATTTCCTTCTTCTTATTTTCTCCTTCTAATTTTCTTTAGAAGTTTAGACTTCTCACTCAGCCCAGTTGTGCTCTGAGCTGCCTCTCCCTGTTCTGAGGTGTGACAGTTTGTGCCTGCTCTGCACCTCACCACCCCTGGCACTTGTTAAAACTCAGCATTTCGCCTTCCTCACATGCAACACTCTCTGCAGGCCTGATAGTTGGTTGGATTAGTGAGGAAGGAGGTGAGGAGATGGGAGGCAGAGACAGGGAAGGGTGAAATTTGATGGAGCTTCTGGCTTTCTCCTGACAGCCCCCTCTCACCCCTCTATTTCATAACACCTCAGTGTTAGCCCCAGTGTAAAGCCTTCCTGCCTGGGATTGTGGCACAGTGGATAGCCCCATAATAACTGAGTATGCCTCTTTCTTCATTTCTATTGCTTCCCTTCCAAACATGTCCATTGCTCTGCTATAGGAGTGTAAAGCAAAACCATTTACACCTTTACAGTGATGGAAGTGAGAATATCAAATTATGACTTGAAATAAAAAAAAACCTCAAAGGAACTGACTTCAGTGTCTGTCTGTGGCTGAGTCCTTATAACTTTCAAACTTAGAGGACATTTTAATGTTTCAGCAAGTTTAATTTCCCATATGTGAGCAGCAGTTCTATTTTAATTTGAAATTTGACATCTTGATAACAAGTAGATCTGTTAAGGTTAAGTCAGTTGATTGGACATTCCTTTTACTGTAATCAGGCTGTAGCCTAGCTAACCAAATTTTGATTAACCTAAGATTGTAATTTTTTAATTAACTTAGGTCCTACTTTTCAGAGATTAGGACTAGAACAGCTGCCTCCTGAAGTATATTGGAACTATGAATGCTATCTGAAGAACTGAACCACTTTGTTTTTTCTACTAGAGCTAAATGCAAATGTTAATCATAATGGAAAAATGATAATGATTTCAACCATATTGAATAACAGTGACAATAGTGGTTTTTTTTTTTTTTTTTCCTGGTTGAGCAACCAATTGGAAGACAAAAGCAGTACTCTTCTACAGTATGTTTGAAATATAAACGTGTTGTACTTGAATGCTCTTCTTTCTTCTTGGCCTCCCAAAAGTTTTTTTTTTTGGTAGTGTTAAAATGCTGGCTACAGAAGAGCTCTTGTCAGCTTTTAAGTGGTGGGATAAATCCTGCCACTCACTGGCTTATATACATTCTGTGTCTGGCTGTTCTATTTGTAAAGTTTCTCAAAATCTTGGGTTTGAGCAAGAAAGCAAACTCAGTCTTTCTCCTTGTAAATGGGTATCTGTCTTTTGTTTTCTACTTTAGCAAGTTTTAGCTTTTGGCAGCAGATGGAGTTTGCTTACAGGAAGCTCAGCAGGACCCAAGATGAGTGCTTTGTGGGTTATCTCTAGTGGCACCTTTTGTTCCTGCTGTATGGAAGGGAAGAGCTCCAAAGCAAGTGGTGTTGGCTTTCCCTTCCTGCTCAGTATCTAGTTCATGGTGAGTAACTGAATCTGCTTGGAATGACTGAGAAACCAAGTGAGGCTTGGCTAATGTAGTATCATTAAAAGTTAAAAAGAAAATATCAAAATGTTGTTAGCCACATTGTCCTTAGAGATGCTTAAAACATTTTGAAGTAGAAAAAAGAACCCAAGTACCAGGAAGTGGGAACAAGCTCATACAAAACTTTTCATTAACTGTGGTATTTGATCTTCAATTTAGAAGAAAGATAGCACAAGCAAAGCTTGATTGATAGCACAGCAAAATACATCACCCATTATTCTGGACATGATGCAAATAAAATCCTTTCTACTCAAATTTTGAATTATTTTTCCTCCTTCCAATATATGTCGAAGACATGGAAAAATATTTCTTTGCAGAAGTCCAAGAACCCAAGAATTTCTGAAAATGACCACACTGTAAGATTGAAGATCTATGTTCACATGTATAAGAAGAGTAATGCAATTAAGTACATGGTTATAGCATCCTTTATACTATTTTGATTTGTAGTGTTGGAAACATGGAGGCCTTCTTATGTGAACTTTACTGTTGTTAAATATGAGAAAGAAATAAGTTTGTTCTAAATTTGTAGTGAGGATGAAAGAATGAAAATGCAGTAATGTTCATAAATATCTCGGTGTGTTTGTTTAGATGCAGTTTTCTGAAAGTTGTTCATTGAGCTATTTCCTTGTTCTATTAAAATATAGGTAGGTAGTCACTATGTGGTTCCTCTTGCTAATTTTATTTTAATGATGTGTACATGATAGAAGATTGAGTGTTTTAATTCATAACTATAATTACCATAAACTCATTGTGCATGGCTGAATGCCGTAGGGAATGGCTATGGTAGGAGACAGAAGGGTGATAATGGGGTTAGAACTGAAAGGTTTGTACCAGCTGCATTCGCCACCGTGTTGGAAACCCAGATGTGAGAAACTGGTATGGCAACTGATCTCCGTGGGGCCAACACCCTTCCTGCTGTCTCTGGCTGCTGCCCTGGCAGTGGGAGCATGTGCAGTCCTGTTGGGCAGGCTGGGGCAGCCTGAGCCCTGCAGGGAGCAGGGGAGGGGGCCCTGACCCCATTGGAATGCAGCTGGGCTCAGCCCTGGTGGTGCAAGGTGAGCTGTAGTGGCTCTGCCTCTGTGCTCCTGGAATCCCAGGTGACATGGCACAGGGTTTGCCTCGTCCTGGGGAGGCAAGTATGATCACAGCAAGGGTGGTTTCAATGTAAATACATTATTGCAGTTGATTTTGAAATTACTCTTCCACTTATAATTATATAATAATTACGACATACGTAGAATTTTAATCTATAATCGTGATCTTTACCTTCAGGAAAGAGAGGAAAGCTGGAGAAAATGAGACAAGTGTGAGTCAGTTCTCTTGCCCTGCCTTGTCTTGATGGTCAGTGGTAGGACAAGGCTCCCCTCCTCCAAATCTGTGTGGAGAGGAGGGAGGCTGTGCTTGCTTATCCTGAAGGAAGGTTAAACTGCAGTGTTGACCTGTTCAGGATAACAAATTTCCTTAAAACATTAGGAAGCACACAGCACAGCCACAGATTTAAGTGTGAGTTAGAAGGCTTTTTGCCCTGAGACAGTCTAGTCATAACACATATGAGTGAATCCAGAAGATGGTAATTTAGTTAAGTGTGGCTTAAAAAGATCTGTTTTGAAGAACCCAAAGTTTCACAACAGTTATGGACCTTTTTTGAGGTCCAGAGGAAGAGCAGGTAATTAGAAATCCACAGTGTTTGCCTGAGGTGAAGAATACCACAAAAACATAGAGCTTGGTGCTTTTTAGTTTGTCATGTTACAAAAGCCTCTGTTTGTCCATATCTGTTACAGAGACATTGTGTCTACTGGATGGTAATGAAGACTAAAACCATCTGCAGTGCTTATTATCTTGCCTGCTCCCACTCACTGCTGAGTTTGGCTTGAATTCTGTAATTTGTGATGTCCCCTCTGAAAAGTGTGGTATGTAACATGGGAGGGGAGTGCTCTTCAAGGCGTGTTGTTTTGACCCTGTTGCTCTAACTGAGCATGTTTTCCTCTCCCACCCCTTTTTCCAGCTCATAAAATACAGTAGCTTTTTCTTTACAAAACATTTTTTTTACTGTTAGTAACTTTGCTGACAAATTGTGAAACTTGCTGCAGTCTGGAAATAGCTGCAGCTTGTAAAAGGTAGGATGAGGAGTAGGTAATTTAGCATTGTACATAGAGATAATGTGCTGCAGGTTAATGCATCAAATATTTAAATGATTTAAATGCATTGTGTAGTGCAACTGGTAGAAAAATGAATTAGGTCATGATAGACAAAAGCTTGTCTTCATTTGAGCTCCTGTCAGCTTGGCATGTTTGTGCTCCACTGGTTTTATCACTAGTTATGTCTATGTACATATGGGATTTCTAATTTAGATTATTGTTATTAGTGGCTTATAAAAATATGAATAAAGTTAATCCTGAAGACAAATGAAAGCACAGGTGTATCTCTAGTGGAACTTCCAACTTATTAAGGAGAATCCCAGAATATATAAGTTTTTAACAGAAACAGCCAACTGGAAAAATGACTGACTGCCAAAAGGCAGATAGCCCCAAATAGCAAGCATGGGTGTGAACTCTGTGTGTGAACACTGAAGTGAACAGAGTCTTTCTCATTGTCAGCCTGGAAGTCCTGCATGGTCACGGTTAGCACAAGAGCACAGCCTCCACTTACAGGGTGTTATAAAAGATACTTTAATGTGTGCCATGTGCTGTGTTACCTTTCTCCCCCTACATAGGTGGCTGTTGTTGAAGCTGAGACAGTGAGTTTGAATGTGAGTTTGAATGGAATGAAACTTTTTAAGGAAAAGTTCTTGAGGCTGCTTGAGTAGTCACCCAAAGTCCTGTCTTGAGAGTGTTGCAATTGAATGGGTAAACCAATAGTGTTCCTATGGGCCCATGTGTTGAGCTTATCCAGATCCCTCTGGATGGCATCCCACTCCTCAGCCATGTCAACCACACCACTCAGCTTGGTGTCATCTGCAAACTGTCTGAGGGTGCACTAGACACCTTCATCTGTCACTGATGGCATTAAACAGAGCTGGTCCCGTATGGACCCTGAGGGGCCCCTCTTCACACTGATCTCCATCTGGACACTGAGTTATTGGTCACTTCCTTCTGGCTGTGGCCACCTAATCCAGTCCCCTACTCAGGACAGGCTGAGTGGGAGCCAGGTGCTGAGGGCTCTGTGCATTTGGGTTTTGGATATCTCCAAGGATGGAGCAATCACAGCCCTCATAGTAAAGCTGCTTTTCCATATGCTTAAATGGAGTTTCATGCTTCACAATTTGTTCTCATTGCCTCTTGTCTCAAAGCATTATAACCAAGAGCACAAATACACTCTCCTTACTGAAAGGCTGTCAAGGACAGATACTAATGGGACACAAGATGAACAACTTGATCAAGAGAGCTGGGGTACCCTGTGGCCTTCGGTAAATGTCTGTCCTGGGTTTGGCCAGGACAGGGTAATTTTTAGATGGGAGAGTGTGTGGCCAGGACCCAGATGTTATTCTGTACTACCTCAGGCCATTGCTGCAGGCAGTGGGGAAAGGGATTCACTCTTACTTTCTTTCTCCTGGGGAGAAGGGGCTCTCCCAATTAAGAAAAGGCGGCAAGGGAAGCTGTCTGGTATTTGCTTATTGTCATGGGCTTTCCATGTAAGTAGTTTGTCTTATATCTTTGATTATTAATATTGCTGCTGTTAATTTTCTTATCTCATTGGTGTTTCCAGTAGTTTTTTTTATCTCCACCTGTGCCTCCAGTTGGAGAGAAAGGGGAGCACGCAGTGGTGTGGTTTTAGCAGGAGTACTAAACTGGAAAGCACTATTCCTGAACTGTGTCTATGTCTTAGCACATTTATTAGAAAAAGGATGGACAAGGGAAGATATCAGTTGTTGATCAAGTTATACAGCTGGGAGCAAAAAATCACATTCTAAAAATTGAAAATAATATTTTTTATTTTTACTTATAATTATTTACTTGAGGACTTCTGGCCTTACAGTGCTTCTTGGGAAGAGCTTTAATACTCTTCATAAAAATACTCATTGTTTCTGTTGAAAGGAAATGTAATAAACTTGATCTCAGAAAGATGGAAACTGTCTTCAGTGGAGAAAGTGGAAACTGTTTCCAGTGTCTCACCTTGCAGATCCTGCTGGCAATAATCTCTTAGGGAGTGAAAAACAGTCACTGTTTGCAGGAGGAGTCCTGAACAACCCTTCCGCATGCTTAAGAATTTCAGCAGCGGCTTCTCTTTGAAATTCTGACAAAGATCCTTGGCTGGGTTTTTGGAAACTGTCTAGGATCTAGGTTACATTACTACAGTACCCTATTTTTTGCTGGTTGATGGGAGCTTTATTAAGCAGGATGGAAAACATACTATATAGTTCTGTTCTTCATCTTGCTTGGGCAAGCGAGCAAGCTCCAATGAGAATTATGGGAAACACCTTTTTGATCATCCACAGCAGCAGTTGATCAAATAAAGGAGTTCCTCAGTAGCCTGAGTTGCTGCTAATTAAACACATTTTCCTATCCTTCCCCTAAGTAAGCAACCCTTTAGGCTGACATAATTGCCAGGACTGTGTAAGTGTGATGATGCTTTAGAAGAAAGTTGTGATTTAAGGGCCAAATCAAAGCTATTGGAGAGAAATAGTTTTGTTTTATAATGTTTTTGCTAGGCTGCAGAATTATCTGGTATTTTACATAACTTACAGCTTACATGGGTGGATGGCAAGCTATCATTATCATTATACATTTTTTCCCAATGCAAGTTCATAAACTCTTGTTAAAATTGTCCAAACTCACATGGAGGAAGCCAAACTGGCATTCAATACAGCTATATTTAAAGCTCTTGGCAGGACTTTTCCCATATGAAAGATGTTATATGTAAGCTCTTGGAATAAAACTCTAAGAAAGTTTTGTGATGACAATTCTAAAGACTGCCAGATCTTCTAAAATTAAGAGATTTTTAAATGCTAGATCAGAATTCCATGTCAGAGTTCTCTTGTCTTACACTGTCTTTCTGTTGTCCATATAAATTGATTTTTGTTACAGCACCTCTGGGAAATATCCGCTGGATAAGCTTGTAATCTCAGGTATTTGGCACCTCTGTTGCTTTCTGCCATGGAATCCTGCAAAAATGGGGTTCACTGAAAAGTCTGCTCTTAAGTATTTCAGTGTAATGAATGATTTTTTTTTTTTCCTCCCTGTATTGTGTTTCTAAGGAGAATAGTTATAGCCTGTGGAATACATCCTGTTTTCTTGGCTGCAATGAAGCCCTTGCTTTTTATTGGTAATACCTACTATTTTTCTTCTTTGTGAAGGCTGCCAACATCTGACCCAGGATTTCTTAAAGACAAAGGCTAATAGAGATGTGTTCCTTTGTTTGTACCAGAGAGGAAAAGGCTGGGGTTTTTTCAACCAGTTTTCCCTGTGGTGCTTTCAATCAAACTTTGTGTGTGTCTCCCTCAAAGACAAAAAAAACAAAAAAAAAAAACAACTGAAAACTAAAAAATCAAATCCCAATACACAATAAAGAAAAAACAATCAGAAAATTCCCTACCAGGTAATATTGACTTTGCCCAAAGTGTAAGAAAAAAAAAAAAGTAAGGGCCTTTTATCCTAAATGCACATATTCTGATTTTTTTTCTCTAATCTGTGTCAGTAGTAGTGTACATTAACCCCCAGTAATTTTTGGTTTGTTGGTATTCCCCAATACACATTTTTGTATAAATAGATCACATAGCTGAAACTTCTTTTTGCCTGTTTCTTGTTTGTGTTTAAGGTCAGGAAGACACATGGGGTGAAAGTCTGGGTTGACTTAGGATTTGCATTTTCCAACATCAGTTTTGACCTTGAGTTGCTAAGTATGAACTTGGAACAAAAGAGCTTTATAGAAGTGGTTGATGGATGGGTTGTAATATTGAAGCTTCCCTCCCCCATGCTCACATCCTCAGAGCTCAGTCCATCCTTACACTGAAGCTCTGCCTTCAGGAGGCAAAAATGCTGAGGCTGGCACTCTGGGAGTCTGTTTATAACAGTGAAGATGTAGCGGAGAGAGAGAAGTCAAAAGTGTGTAGGTAAGTTTTGGGGGTTTTTTCTGGTTTTTTTCTTTCACTGGGAGGAGGTCTCCCAATGTTGCCTAATGAAGTAATGTTTTAGAGAAACATCTTGCCTATCTATTGCATAGGAAATGCTCTTGTATTCCTTTTGTCTTCTCTCTCCAAACAGCTTGCTTTGTGTGGATTGTGGCACGTTTTTTAAAAATTACTTTTTTATTAAAAACCCTGTTTTGATCCCTATCCCCCTTCCAGCTTCCCATTTATTTCAATACCTCTAGCTATCACAAGTTTGCTTTTTGTCAAATTTGCAGAGCTCCTTCTTCACTGAAATGCTGTAAAAACAGAGAGGTTGTTTTGGGAGGAGAGGGATTTAGCAGCAGTGGAAGTAGCAACCTGAGCAGTGATATATCCAGGAGCACTCTGGAGACCATATTTTGCAATACTGAAATCTGAAGGCAGAGTTCCCCCTAACTAGGGATTGCCCTTGTGTTTTTGATCAAGCTTCATTATTATTCAGAACTGAGTGTAAGAGTAGGACTCCTGTAGAGCTGTAGCCCTGCCGTGTTGGGCTGGCACTGTGGCTCCCAGCTTGGCTTCTCCAGTGGCCTGGGGGGTCCTGAGACCAGAATTTGGGGGAATGTGGCTACCTGTCCTGTTATATCATAAGCTAGTCTATGTTGGAAGAGTGCTTTGGAGCTCATCTAGCTGCCTCCTTTGTGCTTAATTAACTAATGTGTTTTGCTGTGGATGGAAAAGGTAAATTGGTTACAAGAACAGATGGCACAAATGGAAAGGGAGGACTGAAATGAAACAAAATTAGCATGAGGCAGGCATCAGTCCTGTTGAACTAAAGAAGTTCTGTCTTCTGCAGTCATCTCAAAATCAAGTTAGACTCGTGTGTTGTCCTAGTGCTGCCAGTGGGGGGTTGGTTTGTTTCTGAAAGAAAAAATAAACACAGAAGGGGAGGGGTGTGTCACTTATTTTGCTAGAGGGGATTTTAAGGAAAAACCAAAATGAATGTGAAGAATCAACAGATGTTAAAGTGCTGTGGAGTAAATCTTATGGGTACTACAGATGCTGAGAGTGCTCATGGTTGCCAGCATCCCTATGAGATCTCTAATAATTACAGCACTCTTGAATTGTAACCTTGCAAGATCTCCTTCAGGATGATTGAGGCTCGCTTGAAGATCAGAGATCTTACTCTGCAAGACTTGGTAGAGACAGATCTTGATTATGGAAACTGGAAGTACTGAATTTGTGGGTGCAGAATAGTGGACTGGTGCACAAAGCAGTGAGAAACCTCTGTATGAAAGTACCACTGCCATCCTTAAATGGAAGAGCAACACCCCTTCCTTGAAGGCTGGTGCTTCAAAGTGAGCCACAGCAGAGATGGGGCTGTTGTGATGTGGCCATAGCTACAGCTGAAGGTGCTCTCAGTTGTAATTTTCAAAAGGACTTTCAGAATGGCAGAATTCCCATTTTACAGTTAAACAAAGAAAACTCAAAGGTCAACTGACATGTCCATACAAATTAATATCAGAGCCTTCATCTCAATACTGGTGAAACAGGAGATCCCAATGGACTAAGCTGCCTTCCAGTTCGTAGGTTGCACAAGATGTTGCTGAAGTTGGCTTGCCTTCTGTTGAACTGTACTTTGATCTGTTTGGCTTTGATGCATAGGGCACCAGTGGCCAAATCTATCCACCAGATCTGAAGAGGAAGGGAGTAGGAGTGCCTGGTATTTTGCAGACTTGGGATAATTGTGATGATTAAGATGACTTTAGTGAATAAAGGAAAATAATTGTATTATTTCCTGTAACATTCCATAGGCTTTTAAATGCAAGGCATTGATTTTTACTCCAGCATTGTGTGAAATTAGTGTTTCTATTATTTTTGTGCTGTAGGAAATTGCCATGAAAGTACCTTCTCTAATGATCAGTATTGCAGTGGCCCCAAGATGTCTTGGATTTCCTGTTCCTCTGCATGGCTGTGTGTGTGCCCAGAGACATGCTTGCCCCTTCAAATCCAGCTTGCCTTCTTGTTACGCTGCTGGTTAATGCCTGGGCTGGAATCTTTCTGCTTTAACAGTCCTGAAAAGCCTTCCTCAAAAATCCCTGTTTTGATTAATTATAGCAACCTCTTCCAAACAAGTAGAAGAATAGATTTTCCACATAAAATTGGTAAAGGATGGTGATGTACATACTAAAATTACTTCAAGGTACATCTGGGGATTTCTGTGGAAAGGCACAAATGCAGTTTTTTTTTACTTTGGTTAAGTAAATTTCACTGAAGATGTGTATGTGATATCCCTAGTGATTAATTGCTCTCAAATACTTACCCCAGCTGAGTTATGTAATATGAATCTCAGAAAGATCCCCAATAAACAGTCTGTGAATGGTAGATGTAAATGTCTGCAGTGGCTTTTGAAATTTTAGATGTTAAAACTGCTAATGGGAAAAATATTTTACATAGCTTCTGAGATAGGGTCTAGAATTTTTTAAGGCTTTGTGTTTAACTCCCACTGACTTAAAATTTTGAGGCTTTGCTATAAATTATTCCTTATGCTTCTGCAGAACAATAGTTGAGTGTCTTCAAAGAAATTAGATTAAGGCTGCAAAGTGAAAAATACCAAATGGAAAGGTATGTACTTAATTCCAACTGCTGCCTGTGAAAATCTGCTATAATACACTTCAGATGGTATGATAGTGTTCCATTTCTGAGTACCTCAATAAAGATGGTTTTTTTGGCAGCAGGATGATTAACAGTTTTTCTTTGTTACATGAAGTCCTAAATTTTTCAGAGTGGTTTTTGCTGGCCACTGAAAAATGAGATATGACAAACACTGAGCTGAACATGTAGAAGTTTTCTGTATATTTATAAAATTGTATTTCAGGGTTCATAACACCTGTACTAATACTTGAAGATCATGAGTTTTCTTTGCCAGGGCATAGCCTTTCTAAGGAGGTTGGAGGCAGGACAGGGACACCTCTCATGCTGGAGCGCTGAGATCAGTGTTGTCATGGGAGTCCTGCACCTGCTGCACACAGGGGATGGGGAAAACAAAGTTTCTCTACTTAGGTGTAAAGGAAATATCATGAAACATCTGTTGTGGTAAAGGAAAGCATACTTGAACACATGAAAGTGTGAGATCTCCAATCCAGATAGGCAGGCAGCCTGTGCTTATCTTGCCTGCGCCTCCTGCCCCAAAAACAGGTTTCAGTAAAGAGGCTGCTGACCTGCTCGCCTTTTCACCTATGATGTGCACTACCCAGTTGTGTTTCCTGATGCTGGGCTTTGTCTAGCACTCCTCAGTCAACTTTTTGAGTGGTATCATGCCATCTGTGTTCTCAGACCTGTGCACATGGCAGCAGTGGCTTTCAGGTCATTTTTTGCATCTTAATTTCCTGTGCCGATCTGTGACAGGAGACATTTGAACCTGTCCATGCTGTGCCAGTGGCAGCTCTGTGATGGCAGCTTACAGCACCCCCCTCACTCTCCCCCCAAGAAGTGGCAGTCCAGGCTTATCCAGCAGGCTCCTGGTGTGACCACTCTCCCTTTGGTTACAGACTGGTTCCTTCTTGGCTGCTGGGAAGATCTTGGTGTTGGAGTAAACATAAACAAAATCAGCCCTAATCTGTTTGTGTTGAGCTGACTAATATGACCAGTGTTAAGCACAGCTGATTGATTTCCCGGTGTTTGGTTTTCCTTAGAGGGCCATAGCACAGACCTTGAGATACTAGAGTGATGTAGCAATGGGACTTGAATAGTTATTAAAAATAAAAGAGAATTTTTGCTAATGCCAGAAAGTAATGCAGCATTGTCTGTTTGGTGCAGTTTCTGTAGGGATGCCCACATGTGTGCTTCACCATGCAGGCCAGCACTGCCCTTTCTGTTGTAGGAGACTGATCTTTTCAAATGGTTCAGCAGTAGCTTCCTGCTGTAATATTTTGCTTGGTCCATATCTGAACCTGATGATCAGATGTGCAGGGGAGTACTGAGAGGCATGGATGGAGGCACCATTGTTGAAGAGGTGAAGCAGCAGTAGTAGTTCCACCAGCCTCCAGCTTTAAGTCAGGACATTACTACAGGTTTGGATTTCAAGAAAGCAAATGCTATACAGAGCTGGAGTTTATGAAACTCTGAAAATCACACGTGGTTTTGTTTTTAATGTTGAGGAAAGAGTTATTAGTCCACACTTGCATTCATTTGAAAAGCCATTGACTTTGCATTCTTCTGTACTGGTATGCATTTAACAGCAAGAAGATGAAAAAGCAGCAGTGATCCCAAGGTGCTCCCATAACTCCACAGAAGGATGGACAAAATGACTGGCTGGCATGGAGGCAGCATGGGGCATCTTGCAACTTGTGATGAACAAATGGGGAAAATGATTTGAGCAAGCATGGCTAAATACTGTCCATAAATAGGAGCTAGAGCAGCCCTTGGTTTTGGTGGTACTCAAGACAGTAACATCAAACAGGAGCCAGCTGTGGTGCTTTGCTGGCTAGCCCTCCATCGCTTCATAACCACTTGGTGCTGGCAGTGCCTCTTTCCACCTCTTCAATGCCAGTGGCAACATTTTGGAAAAGTGTCTGATTCCAAAATAAATGTGCACATGCAGATTTCCTGAAAATTAGCACAAAGTGTGAAATGAAAACAGATTTAGTTATTTTGCTGTAAGCTGGTATGTAGTTCAGTTCTCTTTAACCACTTCCAGAGGATATAATAAATACTGAACTATTTAAATATAAGGCTTCATATTTTCTTTAGTAAATGGTTTTGAGTAAATTGTCCTGAGCTATTTTTAACTCTGTAGAGCAGTTAATGGTATAAGTGTGTTTTTTCAGGGTTTTTGATCATCTTGTGTGTTGGTATTTTTTTGTTTAGAGGAGAAAATTAATTGCTATCTGTTTATATATGTATTAATCTAAAATACAGGTTTTTTAGTTAAATACCACTAGGTAGTAATTTATTGTCTTTGGCATTAGAGGTATACCAGTGATAGCTTTTGGGTTTCTTTTCTTTTTAGATTGTTGTTTTTGGGGATTTTTTGGTTTCTTTTTTTAAAGTTTTCCTCACAGTCCTTAAAATAAAACATGCTGCACTCTCTCCCAAGTCCTGCCTTCCCCAAAAGAAAACATTGTAAATTGCTATTTTTTGTCTCAAAAGTAATTCAGCAATTACAGGTTTTTTATTAATCTCTTTCCCATGCTATCTATAAGCATGTATGGCCTGATTGCCTATACGGAGTCATTAATGTTACTGCCAGGTGAAATTTGTTCTGAGTAATGCAATTCCCCAAAGTAATGCTATTTTATTTCTGAAACACTGAATGCCTCATCACCAGGGGTTTGACAATAGTGGTACTTTCAACTGTAGTTTATACTTGTGGAATGACTCTTCATTTGTAATCTTTTGAGGCACTTGGTTTTACTCTTACAGGATTTAAAGTTCAGCTGAGTAATTATGAGGACTAACCAAGCTTGTCCTTATTTTATGTCTTGTTTGCTTGTTTTTATGGCTGCAGTTTAAGTATTTGGCAACCAAACCCTGAAGCAGAAATGACAAACAAGCCCAAACTGACATATTTCTAAGGTTAGCTAAGTGGCAGTGAAAACTGTGACAGCCATCTAGCAAGTCAGATCACAGAATATTCTAAGTTGGAAGGGACCCCCAGGGATCATCTAGTCCAGCTGTAGAGTGAATGGCCCATATGGGGATTGGATTCACAGCCCTGGTGTTATCAGCACTGTGCTCTGAGCAGCTGAGTTAATCGAGTAGCAGCTACATTGGGCTAGAGTTATTTGAAGCCATACATTGCATTCATTCATTCATTCATGTGTTGCAGTTCCTCCACATTTGTCAAGCAGTTCCGTTCATTTGTTTACATTTTGGAGATCAGCAGAGCTCCAGGAGTTATTTCCTTGTAAACTTTATTTACAACAGGAAAAGCTCAGGTTTTTATTAATAAACAGTGATGAATCTGTGCAATACACTCTTCTCACTGGTCAACATAGATGTCTAGTACTGATTTTTTTCATCAGCGTTACTATATTCAGTGAATATTCTTAAAATTTTGGTAAAACCAGTATTGTAAGTTTTGACAATTATTAAATTCTGGAGACAAAACCTGAAACAAACCTGGACTGCTCAGGTTCATGATGTCCATACCTCTAGGTCCCACTCAATATGTGCTGCTTTGTACCGTGTGACAGTAGGGGATGGAGGCAGAAGTTGGGTTGCTCATCTCTGCCCTTCACTTAGGGGATGGGGAGTGTACAGCTCATCTGATTGTAACTAGAAACAACTGCTGAACTTTCATCTGCTAATTACCCTTTCATAGAGGACTGCACTGCTGTAGCATCTGTTAGTCATTATATCTTGTTTAAAAAGAAGCCAGTAAGAAAAAAAAGCACGGGAGGGATAAAAACAATGAGGTATCAGTTTAGAGCACAGAATTGATAACAAATGTTCTATTTCTGGTTTCTTTGCTGCCATAGAAGCCTTGTACCTTCACACAAATAATATAAGTGTCTTTCATCACCTGTTAAATGAAGTCTGTGCCTGCTGCTTGCAGGTGCTTTGATTATTTTTAGTTTATGCACTTATCACTAGAAAGCTTTGAAAATTCTTGGTTTTGCTGTTCTTTCCTCTGCCTGTGTTGTCATATTTTTGTTGTGTTATTTTACAGCCATGGTTGTTGCCAACCTCATCAAGCTTTTCCCTAGATGGCTTTTCACTTTCATGGGGAGCCCAGGGAGGCTCCAGTGCTGTGGCAGCAGCACTGCAAGGCTGCAGGAGGTAGCACCAGCTGCTCCCAGGCACCAGGATAAGAGCTGTCACTACACCAGTGTCAGCAGTGGCTCCTGGGCTGCCTGCAAGGTTCTAACAAACTCATAAGATTGAGTTGGGGCTTTTAGAGCAGTAATAAGGAGGGTTTGTGTAGTGACTGGGAGAGGGATTTATATTCTCATTCTTACTGTTTTGGCTTAAAGTATGAGGGGTATGACTGCTGCCTGTTCCTGTACAGAATGCTGATTTTACACTGTAATTCATGAACATGTCTTCCCTGGCACATGCAGTGCTTAGCTGTTGGAATGATGCTCTGTATAAGGCTACAGTGCACTTCAGTCTGTGCTGATTTTTGCTTCAGATTGATTTTGTGTCCTTTTGGTAAATTTTGTCTATTGGAATATCTACACTATGTCTTGGTATAACCTGCCCAGTCATACCTAATACCGCAGAAGAACTTGGTGCTGGGCATGTATGTGTGATACTAGTAATAAAGCACCAGTGAAATGTTTCAGACCTCTTTCAGATGCATTATGACCCCAAGAATATGCAGAAGAATTGTAATGCCCCTTTGGTGGTGGTAGCAAGCTGTTGGGAGGGCTTAGCCCACCACACCTGATCTTCATAGCTGCAGGTTGTTGCCACTCTTAGTCCTCTCTCCTGCTCTTGCTGCAGGCTCCTTGGGCCAGATCCAGTGAAGGTGCAGTGCTGATTCAGCCTACTAACCCAAGGGCAAGCTTTCTGGCAGAAGGGACAACAGTTTCACTATATTAGGAGTAATGTCCATACTGGAGGTGTCATGGTTCAGTCACTCCAGCAGCACCCACCTGAACACCTTCCATCCTCTCTCCAGTGTGCTAGATCAGCACCAAAGTGATCACAGACATAAGCCAAGCTGAGATAACTCTGAAGTCATGAAAGACTCTGGAAGGAGCTCTTTATCTGGTATTTTCTTATTATACAATCATACATGAGTAAAGCTTTTTCTTGGGAGGTTGCTGGGCTCGGGAGCCTGAACTTGCTGTCCAGTAACTTACTTTGCAGGGTAACCCTGAATGCCTAAACTCAGTTGATATCCCTCTCCTTGATTTGTTAGTTTGGGTTTCTTTGTTTGTTTTTTAACTTATTTAAGGACAGTGATGGGTACTTTTCCTTAAGTGATCTCTTCAGGCTGAAGGCAGTCAGAGTGCATGAGCTTCAGTTGCTAGTCAGGAATGAAAATGAAATAGGAGTCCTTTCTATACCTCCTGCTGAAGTGAAGGTCATAGGACCTGAAAGGAAAAAAATTGGGAAAGAAGCCTTGAAGGCTTTATAGTCTGGGAGTTAGGGCTGTTGGCTGGTTTGGATTGATGTGGGTTTTGGTCTGCGCTCTGTGAGTTTTTTCTGCTTTAGTACGGTTTGGTTTTTGGTGGTTTTTTTTGTTTGTTTGTTTTTGTTTTTGTTTTTTTTTAATTAATGTCTCTGATTAATAATAAGGCAATTATTAATAATTAAAAGTTCTGTGTATCCAGATCTGTGTTCTTGATTCTATGTAATTTATTAATCAAACTCCTTTACGTTGATGACCAAGTATTTTTGGCATGTCAAAATGAAAAACTTTGCTTCCTGTATTTCTTTTGCATACCTCCCTGCTCTCTTGCCATCTCTAGTCTTTGTCTGTAGGGACTGGAATTTTCACTTAGCTGAAATTCCTGTTTCTCTTGCACACCTTGAGTATTCATTAGTTTCCTCTATTGAAATTGATGCCAGACCAGTGTTGCTTGATCTACTGCAGCAATTAAATGCAAATTAAACCAGTTTTGCTCAATGTTAGTCTGCATTACATCTCACTAATTAAAAATGCCTAAGTCTTGAAAAAACTGAATCACTGGACTTCCCAGCCTGGTACTACTGTCTGTGACTTGTGTTGCAGTGGAACAAGTTAATTGTTTTGGAGTTCAGGGCACAGCAGATGCCTCTTAGATACTAAATAAGCAGAAGACAGGGTATTACCCCTTCTTGTTTGCAGCTGCTTTAATGGGAATTGTAAGAGGTTTTTTTTAAATATGGGTATTCACAATTAATGGGTTTAGTTCAGCCAGAAGCTAGTGTTAGTGACCAAACGGGCTGGTCTGTGCTTGTCATGTTTTTGATTTGTTCTGTTTTGCTGGAAATTCAGGGCTTCTAGTTTACCCCCATAATCCTGCTTTTCTGAGAGCTGGGGTGGGAGGACTGCTCCTTCTCATGGAATTCAACCCTGTCTGCCTCCTTCAGTGGTGTCTCATCTCCTTTTGCATTAAAATCAAGTTTCCTCTTCCTGCTTGTTTTCTCCACCCCTCTTCCTTTGTACATCTCTACCCTGTTTTCATTTGCTCTGTGCATTTTCCTTTGGTGTTGATGCTTCCCAAAAACCTGTCCTGTTGGGACAAATTAGTGTTATAACAAGCATGCCCTTTAATATTACCTCTCTTCTATGTAGGATGCACATGGGGCCTGATTTTGAAATTGCCCTTGGGATGGGGAGATTATTACTCAGCACACCTTCCCCTGACTGTGTTTGGAGGCATGGCTATATAGAGAATTTAGCTGGGAACACACTATAGGGTGATTAGTAGACATGCTGCTGGGAGTAGGCATATTGGTGGGTAGCTATTTACTGCTCTGTGTAAATTACAGCTCAACTGCTTTTCATTAGAGTTTTGGGTTTTTTGTTTTGTTTTTTTTTAAACTGATTTCACCTCTATGCATGTCTTCATTTCTTAGGATAGTCTTAAACAGCTTGGGAAACTGTCTGACAGTTGGGAAGCTGGTGACACTCCACAGGCTGTGTATCTGGGATGTTTCGGGTTGTGGTCACTTCGTGGAACTTTGTCTCCTCAGAAGAAGACTGCCAGTCTTCCCAAACTACAATCAAACACTGAAGTTTTATTTCATTTTTAGTGACACTAATAGAAAATTGTTTATTCAAAGGAAGTGTTTAGTATTCAGATTGTAGATTTCTCAGCAATTTTGTTTGAGTTCTTGGAGTTTAGCATGATGTGGACTTCTGGTTTTGATACGAGTGTTGTCAAAGGACAGTAGATCTTTTTGCATCGATTGAGCTAGTGTGAATTTACTATGCTTGCCCAGTCTGTCATTGCAGTCCCAATACCAGTTGATCAAATACTGCCTCCACAGAAGAAGCTAGCTGCTGTGTTACAGTGGTTTGACCACTAGTGACCTGTATTGGCCACGAACCAGTGCTCCAGTACTGACCAGCACGAGGGTCAGGTTTCTCATGCTCCTTGGCTTCTGGGAAATGCATTTGTTGGTTGCCATGAGTACTGTGTGGAAGGAGGGCTGTTGGGGGTTTCACAGTGGTGGTAATATTTAGTCTCTACTCTGTAAGTTGAAGTTTTACCTATGTGAGTGCAGAACCAAAAATGCAGAGAACTCTGGTTTTGGGACTCGAGTTTTTCTTTTAACCTTGCCTTCTGTTGCTGCAGTTTTTATCCCTCTCCGTGGCTTTTTCTGAATAGAAAAAGTAAGAATTGCACATTTTGTAAGCAGCAGAGCAGCCATTGAAAGCTGTTTTATGTTTGCATATATAAGATTGTCCAATTGGCTGAGCACTGGAGTAGACTCACAAGTCTTGGTCTCCTAATTCCTGCTCTCTCAGTAATCATAACATAAACAGGGATAAATTCTTCCCATGCCCTCATATTTACTAGGAAGTCTAATTCAAGTGAGCTAATAGGAAGCACTGAACAATCCAGTGAAGAGTGCATTTCTTCAGCTCTTCCTGTTGAAATCAAGGCCTCTCTTCAGTTCCTGTTTTAGTCCTGTTACCATTAATAATCCCTCCTAAGCTGGTGCTGCAACTCACATTCCTGTGCTGTGGCTGAAGGCAGATGTGGCGTGAGGAGGAGGTTGGTGCATCCTCTACTGGGGCAGCTTCCTGCCCAGCACTTCCCTTTGCCTGTCCAAGAACAAGAGTTAAATCCTGGCAAGCAGGGCAGTGGGGAAGGATAGGGGCCACAATTTTATTCAGGAGTGTTGGATTCAGCTGAGCTTGGGGCATCAGCTGCTTCTCTTGCTGTTACCTATTTCATCATGCCCCAAACTGGAGTTGTAGGTGTGGTACTGCAGAGGAAATAGTAAGGCAAAAGCCCATGTCTTACATAAACACCTGTAGGCAGCACTCTCCTGTGATCCTACACCATGCAGGCAGGGAGGCTTGGCAGGAGGGTGTGATGGAGCAGAGTGGAGTTTGAAGGGAAGGAGACCTCAAGTGACACAAAAATATGAGAGGGCAGGCCAGCACTGGGGGTGCAGGAAGGGTACCTGAGGGGAAATGATAAAAGTAGAGATCTGATTTAAGTACCAAGAGTAAGAGAAGGAAAATGAGAGTATTCTTGTCTGTTTATTCTGTAACAGCCAGGTGGGACACCTGCCATGGGGATGGCCTTTGTGGAGAGACAGAAACTGAACCTTGGAGCCTGGTTAAAACTGTGTAGGTGCAGCAGCTACTGTGGGAACTAGTGCCTGTATTCCTCTGTACAAAACCTGATTCAGCAAACACTGCAGGGATTCCGGGTTTAGGCTTGGAATGTGGCATTTCAAAGAAAGCAGATGTGCATGGGTATGTCTCTCCTGCAACCAGAGGGTTTCTCTTTTGCCCTTCTTGCTCCTTGTCATGCCTGAGGTTGGTTAAGATCTTGCAGAAGAAAGTAAAACTAATGTATAATTCATTCATGATTAAATGTTTGATTCCTGACCCTTCTGAAGGACTGTTTAACTTCCAAAGATTGAAATATAATTATGTTTATTTTAGCATGCTAACCTTGCTCATTGTCCTTTCCCAATAATGGGATGCTTTGAGATAAAAATAAATTTTTTTATTTTTAAGATTTGCATATTCATACTGAAATATAGGTTTCCTTCTTTTCCATGAAATAATGAATGGGATTAGGGGGGAAAAAAAGAAAAGGCAATCCCTCTGTTCTCCAGCACAGTGTCTGTGGAAATATCCTCTGGCTTGTTTTTGCTCAAGAGTTTGCTTTTCTCCACTTTCTCCATTTTTTAACTGCTATGTGAGATGTATGCTAACTTCATAAACTCATAATAGGCCATCTCAGGGGAGGTCAAATATAGAAATTATGCTTAACTGAGTCCACTTAAAAGCTAACAGAAATAGAACTCAGCCACAAATAATATAATGCTGCAGGAATAATAATACACTATATTCTGGTTTGTATTTTTTTTTTTTTTTTTCGTATTCTTCCCTGTGTATCGTCCCTGGTAGTTTGGTTTTGGGCATTGATCCCATATAGCTCCAGATGGAGCGTGTTCAGAGGAACAGTGGTTTTTACCATGAGATTTCAATGGGGCATGCTTAAGAGAGCTCAAGGATTCATCTTGTCTCAGGTTGAAAGCTCTAGTTGGGCAAAACTGATTTGAGGTAGTTCTTACCAAGGAAACCCAAAAAGAATAAGTTTTAATTTCTAGAATGCATTTTCATTAACTGCAGTCAATGGAAACTTTTCCAATAAAAAGGAAGCTCCGGACTGGGTAGTTTTGCAATCGTTGGACTAATACCAGATGTATTAAGAAAATAAAGCAAACTCACGGATAAAGATCTAACAAGTGAAATTAGGTATTGTAATGATGTCTGCTGTCATCATGTGAACACTGTATGGCACAGAGGGGCACGTCTGACCGCAGGGTTATTAAGGGCAGGAGATTCAGGTTTGGATAATACAGAAAGTGAATGGATGAGGGAAACACAGAATCCTAAGCAATGAGTCCTGGTTTTGTATTTTATTCATGATCTATTGGCTTTCTACCATGGATCTCTAGCCCTGGTGTCTGTTCTTAAAGGAGCTTTGCATAATGTATGATTCCTTTTGAAATGGCTTGAAATACTTCTTCGGGGTGCTCTTCTCTGTCCTGGGGGATGGACTGTAAAGAATTACAAGCACCAGCTGAAGAGCTGCAGAGTATCTGGTTTCAGGGTCTTTCCTCCTGTACAGAAAACAATGTTTGTGTACAGCAACAGTGTAAGCAGAGTATTGGAGGAGATCTGTTGTGTCTACAGCAGGTTAGCGACTGGGTGACAGCAAGGGCTTCCCTGGTTATTGTCAAGTTATCTCTATTTATTTATTTATTTGCTCCCATCCTCACAGTAAGGAATTTTGGTAATTCACAGTGAATTGGGGTCTGTGCATGATGGGGTTTGAACCCTGCCTATGACATTGGGTTTAACAAGAGTTTGCTCACTGTAAGTATTCTTGTGTGCTCCTCCTGTTGGGAGCAGAAAGTGGAATTGCAGCTCTGCCAGGCAGGGGGAGAAGGAGGGAGAGGCAGGAACTCCAGGAAATGGTAAGCTCTTGCCCAAATGTAGATGCTGGTCTCTGCTGTGAACTTTTGTACCTGTAGCTCTCTTGGATTCAGTTTTACCAGTGGGAAAAATTAGCTGCTGGTCAAGAAGCATGTTCATGAGAACCAGGAGGAGATTTCTGGGGGAAGAGCTGCAAAGGCAATGGAAACAAATACACATTAGAAACAGATTAAATCTCTGAATCTTAGCAAAATGAAGAATAATGGGATAACTTAGACTTTAGAAAACCTACTGGAAATGAGCCAGGACTTTTTGCAAACTGGAATGACCTTAGCCTTTCTTAAATTGCTGCTCAGTGTGAGACCACAGTTAAAACAGGGATTAAAAATAATCAGAGTTCATACTCCTGCCTGCAGATCAGTGGACACTTTCCATGCCTGGTGGGAAAACAGCCCAAGAACAGTATTGAGAAGACCACAGAACAAATCCAGCATGTATGAGACAAAGAATCAGAATAATAATCTTAACTTTAGAATTGTGATGGTAAGCAGCATGGGCATGGCATGAGAAGTACTTGGGTTTTTTCAATCAAAGCTTTAATTTGTGGCACAGCACTTTTTGAAATGCTGATATTATCAAGGATTGACACTTTAAGTCAGTCAGATTTATAGTCTGGATTGGAAAATGTTGGACACGGCAGACAACAACTGTATTTTTTTTGAAAAGTGTCTCTAAATTCATCCCCTTGGAGAAATTCTGTATCTCTTTCAGTTCACATTTCAGGTTTACTGGCTGAAAATCTCTGTGGTTTGACTGGTTACAAATGTTTTCATGCAAGCACATTAGCTTTTAAGTTGCTACATAAGCTGCTTTTTTTAAAAGAGAGTGAATAAGCTTGTAAAATAGTGTGTTGGAAACAAAAAAAGTCTTTTTTTCATATAGACAGATCTGATTCATCAGAGAGCATCAAGATAATTGTCACGATTTTCATTTTAAAAGGAAACCAAGAAATCTTGGCACAAGTGTAAAACTTTCTGTTGCTATACTGGCCTGTTGCCTGGAGCTAAATATTTGCCTCATGAATTTTCCTTTCCCTATCAGGAACAGGAAGCAATGTTACAGATGAAATGCATTAAGGTTTGTAAGTGATGCCTGTTATTCAAAAAAGGAAAGATGCTTACATTTTGCATAATTTATCAACAAGATAAAACAATTTTTTATTCTGGCTGAAATCTGGATGGTCACTTTTTGGGAGTACTCATAAGGTGGAGATTTGTACGAACTTGCTGCAAATCTCCTTCTAAAGAACACACATATTAGAGTCAGGTTTAGTTAAACAATTCCAAATGCTGTTAATATGTATGACTAGGCACATTTCCCTCTATTTTTCCCTTAACTTTTCTTTTAATGTGCTCAGCCACCAGCGATTCAGGCTCTTGCCATTGCTTCTCAGCCCTTTGTGCTTCATGCTCTTATGGTGTCTCTTCATCTTCCCTTTGGACCCTGAAGAGGGGCAGCCATGGTTGGCAGCAAGAGGCTGCATTTTCTGTCCTGTATCACTCTCTCTGTGCCAGGCTGCTACCTGGAGTAAGGAAAAAGAAACCAACCCTGTCAAGAGGCTGCAAAACCTCAGAGGCCATGGAAATACAGAAAAGGTGTTTTAAGATGCTGCTCCTTTCAGGGGCTTCTGAAAATGCTCCTACTTGTTGGGAAGACCTCACTCTGCAGCAGGAAATCCCAGCATCCCTGTCAGTATACCTGCTGGCATCCCAGGTCAGGTACCACCATGATCTGGGGTGCCTTGTGTATTTTATCAAATACAGTAAGCATGACAATTGGTTCACTTTTCCTATTGCTTGGGACGAGGTAGAGGGTGAGCAATTGATTCATTTCAAAGCCATCACACTACATTTATGCAGCTGTTAATATGGTGAAGGGCTCTCTGAAACTACAGTAGCAAGGTTTTTCTCCAGCTTGGGTTGTTTTGAGACAATAAAGATGATAGTGCTAACTTTCATTGTCATGAAAGACTGATGAAGGGCTTTTTGCTATAACTGTGTATCCTACAAAATCTACTCTATGTGTGGAAGATAATAGTGACATTTAACAATAATAATTCAATTTGCATCTTTATTGAATCTGGGCCTCACTTTGTGCTATATTTTTCTGCTCTTTAAATAACAGTTGCCGTCTTTGTGGTGTTAAAGGTAAATTTTAAATGGTGAAATAAACTAGCTGAAATGCAGAGGTTCAATTTTTTTGCTGCTTTCTTTTTCTGTATTTCTGAAGTTAAGCAAATTATTTTTTCCCAGTGTTTTCCCAGGGATATCATGTTATCTGCTGTTTAATTATTTTCCTCTCGTTGCATATTGTAGAGTAAGATTTCTGATCTCCAGCCACAGACTTGCATATTTTATTCTTTTTATAGGTAATTCTCATAAGTTTTTTTTTCTTTTTGCCTTTTTTTATGCAGCTGTTAAAGGGCTTCCTTCTTAGCTAAGCATACCTGACATTAAATATTCACTGTGTATATTATTGCTACACATTTATAGTTTGTGAGTTAAGCTGATTGAATGAGAGTTTGGCACACAGTGGAGTTTTTCCATCTATTCTGGGAAAGCTTTGCATGGTTAATAAGCCTTGCAGTTAACTGAAGCACTCTTGTTTCCTAATGGAATGTTTCTTTAGATTCTCGAGGAATTGAGTGAGAGCACTGTGGTAGCTGTGGTTTGTATCTACCTGTGCATTATCATATACCCTTGTAGAAGAATTCTAGAAAATATCTGTACTGTCTTTGATAGTTTTTTTTTTTTAATTTTATGGCCTTTCAAGAATTTCAGATACTAATGAAAACTCCAGTCCTAGATGAGACCTATCTACTGGTCTTGCAATCTATTGATTTTGCTGGGCAGGCATTTGTCTTTGTAAAATGTATCAAGTTATATGCTTCCACTTCCTGATGCATGTCAGAAACAATTTCTTACATTGATGGTTTTCTATTTAATTTATTCAGTTTTATTGTGTAAATGCATTGAGGTATAAAATAGTTTTTGTCAGTCAATTACAGTTGTTAGTGTTAAAAAATTGTATACTTGTACAGTGTCACTACTCTGGATAAATCTTTAGTATGTGAAGATTTAAAGCACCCTACCCTTCATTCAGATAACTTACAAAAAAATGCAGAGAGAGAAATTAAAGCCGAACTGATACATCTCAACCCCAAAAAACCCTATTGATTGCCAGAATTGGAATGACCCACATTAGCTGCTGCAAATGGAGAGCTGGAAAAGAGGGAGAAGAAAAGGCAGGGTGTTTGTGCAAGAGAAAGATGATGAATAACTTAAAACACTGAAGGAAAGGTCAGGAAGTTTGGAGCTCAGCCTGGACAAAGCTCAAGGTGTGTGGCATTGGGATTGTGCCCTGTGTCACTGGTTTTGAGCAGCCAGCAAAGGGAGCGTCCGTCTCCTTTCTAATCCCTCATGCACACAGGGACACTGGGGGTTGCTATGAAAACTTTCAAGCTCTCATTGCAAATTCTCTCTAGCTACAGCAAATTATCACACACAGAGATTTTGTCTGGCCGTTCTAATGCAAATGGGCAACATTGAGTCTTCTGTCACAAGAAAGCAATATTGAGCCTGGTACAATTGCTGGGAATGGGAATATAGCTGTTTCACTCTACCATGCTTTCATTTAGAGTCGATTTAAAACTACTGTTTTTATCTATGCCTTTCAAACTGTGAAAACTTTGACTACTGTTTTGTCTCTAAAAATATTTATTAATGAGGAGCTGATGTAATTTGTTTTGGAGGACTGACTCTTTTATACACAGAGTTGTATGAATTGAGATAGAACCTGTGATAAACGTGGACAAAATTAATGGGCCTTTGAGAGTGGCCAGAATGATATTTATTGTTTGCAAGTTGTGTTAACTCGTAGCAATCCCTTGACAAACCAGGGGCATGGCCTGTTGTGATTTGCAGCTGCCTGTGCCACAGAATGCGCTTACTAGAGCTTTCCACCCGCTATTCAGCTTGCTGTTGCCTGCTTGTTTTCTGTTTTAAAAAGTGTTTTCGTTGTCAAACTGCATCCAAACTATTCAGTGGTGAATATATTTGCTGGTGCTCCGAGACTCTTCGCTTTGTCCCTGCTGACACCTGATGATGGACGCGGAATATTCTGAGCCAAATGGTAAATATGAGTCTTCTACTTATGCCACTGTTTTTAGAGATATTGATTTTATTCAGGTCCAGCACATGTTTTATGACTCTGATTGTATGTGGATGAGGTCACAGCTCTGTCCAGAGCTCTGGATACCAGCAAAATCTCATGGATGTAAATACATAATGAGACAAACTGCATAGGGAAAAAACAAAATTTGTTTGCAGACTAGTGCTGTGATAACAAAGGAAGATTTTTGGTTTCTGTTATTTCTGAAAACATTAAATTCCTACATAAATGTGTAGGATAATAACAACACCTGATAAGTGTAAAAGGGTCTTCTGTGAAATCTGACTTTATGGGCACTACAAAGCTAAATAGCATAAACTGAGGAGGAGCTACCAAAAAGAAAAGGGTATTTGGAATGCTTGCCTTGATGAAATAGGAAAAAAAAGTAGGAAAGCCTGAAATTATGGGTACAAACTGAGTGCTGAGTTTTGGGAGAAGATTGCACAAAAATCTGTCGATACCGATGAAAAAAATGTATAAAACTCTGTGCACTGTATCTTGTGTTCTTTGCACTTGTAATTTATTAAAGGTTTTTCTGCTCAGTTAGTACCATATCAAATACTGAAATTGGATGAGAGCGCTCCAGAGGAACTTTTCTGATTTGTTTCTAGAATCCTTGTTTGTATTTTTTGTTTGTATTTAGGAATTAACGCAGTTCTTTGGGAACAATTGCACAGATATGTACATTTTGTTTCCTTGTACCACCGAAAGGGAGCTACTCATGTGGTCAATCAAATGCATATGCCTTTGCAGAATATATATTTTCATGCATTTAAATGTTTTTAAGATAAATTGGAAGCAGATGTTTTCATGTTTTGTCGCAGGTTTGTGTCTGCTTAATTTCTAAGGTGGAAAACCCCAGCATTTCTTTCTTTTTGTTTCTCTGTCTTTTATACGTTCGCTTTCTGTTTTTGTTTTATAACTCAACAAACCAAAGGATACTTTTAAAAATTACTGCCTTCTGAAAATCTGGAGGTGCTACAATGATATCATACTTTAAAAAAAGGAAAAAAAAAAGTTTTCATTTTGATGTTGGAGCTTTTGTTCCTTGTCCTACTGTGCAAGTGTTTATATTTTATGTTTTTAAGGAAATTAATTTCAAATGGTTTCTGATTAGTGGCTTGGCCCTACTTCATTGTCATGCTGATTTTCATATGGTTTCCTTAAAAATAAAATATCAGCAAGGCAGATGTGGTAACAAGGGAGAATCAGCAGTCCTGGATATTTCTGGACAGCTTAATGTGGGAAAAGCCTGTAAGGGAAGAGGTGAAACTGGGCAGCCAGGTCCTGAGCTGGGTGTCCCAGGCAGAGAGTGAGGGAATGTGAGGTGAGGAGGGATGCAGAAGTTAGAGCAGCATAGAGAGGGACAGCTGGAGAGGGCAATAAGGATGCAGAGTTTTTTTCTCCCAAATTAGGGAAATTTAATGTGTGACTTATGGCATCACATAGTGGGCTAGAACAAAGGAAGTGTGATCAGGAGCAGAGATGCAGAATGTCAGAAGAGTGAGATGCTGGAGTGGTGGCCTGGTACCCAGCTGGGATGGTCTGTGCTGGACAAATCACTGCTGATCAAGATGGGACTGTCACCACTGGGACCTAACCTTTAAATCCTTGCCCTTGTACTGGGAGGTGCCTGGTTTCCCCACAGAATGTTGCTAATTCAGGTTATTCCCTACCAGAGCTGGAATGTCCACATCTCTGAGATGTGTTATTGCTGCAGTTCTACCAATCATTGCTTTCATTTGTCAGCCTGAGATATTTGAATGCCTGGTATACAGAAATGCTCTGTAAATTGCTGGAGACGTGTAAAGGATTGGAGGGAAAAGCACAAATAAAGTAATTTTGACAGCACATTTAATTTTTTGTTTGCTTACATGTGGAAGATGTAGTTAAATTAATAAAACTTCAGTTACTAAAGAGTTACTGAGAGTTTCTTCATGGCTACACAGTCAGTAGCTCTAAATTTACCCTTTTACTGCTGACCGGGTAAATTTAATACTTGCTTAAGCTGTTGAAATTGGGCTGCTGCTTTGTCACAATGAAAAATGTGTTCCCTTAATCCTTCTAGGAAACCGTAAATTGGAGGGTCATAGTTTACAGGTATTCTCTTCCATTTTTTGCTTTTTTTCCCTTGGCACCACTAGATGGTCAGCAGCCTTGTGCTGTGGCATGTGTCCACCACAGCAGCACATTGATTAAGCCAATCATCCCATGTTGGTGTCTCTCTTCCTCTTAGGTTTTATAAAAACTGCTGTTTTATTATTATCTGGTAAAGAACTGTGTGTGCTATGTTCCATCCTGTGTGTTTGCTTCTTTGTGTCAGTTTTTTAATCTTTCTGGGATAAATGAGACTGTGGAAAACCACAGTGAAGAGTTTAGTATAAGGGAAGGCTTCAATGCTAACTCGCTTTCATTTATGTCCTGAGATATGTAAATCCACTCTGGCTCTGTGTGCCATATTTTAAGACTTAGGTGCTGGTTGCATCCTTGTCTCTAGTGTTAATGGTGTGAAGAGCAGGACTGCAGCCTTAGCACAGAGGAGGCAGTCAGGGCTGAAATGAAAACTACTCTTCATTTCCACATTAGTCCTCCACCTAATTATTTTTTCTTCCTGACAGTGACTGTACCTGTTTTTCAGCTGGCAGAAATCTGTCAGCCTGGCACTTTGATCCTAAACTCAGAAACACATTGTGACTGGATCATGATGCTGGCCTTTCCATTTGCTGAAGCTTGCAGTAGCTGCTCAGGAGGAACACAATGCCCTGCTAACTCCGCTGTGTCAGTGTTGGCTTCGTCACGACACCAGAAACATCTTTTGTTCGCTGCTAGTTTATAAAGCTTTTCCTGATTGTTTTTGAATTGATGCTGCCCACTGGGAGAAGTTATAGGTGGTTATTTTTTTTGGAAAAGCGTAAATGCACAAATGTGCCTCTACTTACTGTGTGTCAGCTAAAGTCTGAAAACTTTTGAGGAAAAGAACACCATTATCTGATGTTAGTAGATTTGATAGTAAGAGGGGTTTTTTTTCTCTATTTTATTATCTTTTTTTTTTTTAGCTGAAGACCATAAATTTGTATAATGTCCAGAGATGCTGAATTCCCAGGCAAGAGATGATAGAGGAACTGAAGTCACTGAGAAATTACATTTAAAGATGCCACTCATAGGGTTGTAGAACTCAAAAGTAAACTGCAGTCAAGTTTATGTAATTGTTTATAGACATTTTAATTCAATAGTTAAATAATCTTTACATGTTCTTGTCTCTTTCCTCCAAAAAATGTAGGCAAAGCAAAAGCACTGTAAACTAAAAATATTACAAGGTTAAACTGAACTACAAAGTTGTATTTCAATTTTTTATCAACCGTGTTCTTTCCATCTGTTTGTGTTTGGGATAGGACAGGCCAGAGCTGAAACTTAGACTTGTCTATTTCAGATGCTCTTAATCTGGCTGTCAGTAATTCAGAAGCAGCATCCCTTGAGGGCCTTGTGCCTTCTATGTGCATAGAGATACTTCTGACCCTCTCTGTGAATTATGTAAAAAACCATGCTGACCTGTTGGCCAAAATGAAGTTCTGTTTTTTGTTAATTACTGGCAAATTACTGCTGTGGTTTTATTTCTTCAGAAGAGTTAAAAAACTTGTGGGAAGCCCAAATGAAATTGCCTTTTTTGTTGTCTGAACTTGATTTTGTTACTCTTACAGTGTCACCGTTTTGCAAGCTCTTGATCTTCTAGGCTAGACAGGATCTGCATTTCTAATACAAAAATTCAGGCTTTTTACAGATCTAACTGGAACAAAAATAGACAAGTTTCTCCAGAGTTATTAACCTGGCGCCTTCTCATGAGCACTAATTTTACTCAAAACTGACACGTCAATTGCAGCAATTTTCCTTAAAATGTGAAACACTGTAGTATACACAAATTTTAGGGGTTATTAAAAAATGCATCTACAGTGACACTTGAGAATTAAATTCTTGTAGCTTTAATATAAAATTTGCCTTTGTAGAGTAGATGTTTGCCAAATAGAAAATACATGTTCAAAATACAAAGGCTGTTCAGGACACAGGGTCATAATACTAGCAGGTGGAACATGAAGTGAAATTCATTTGCTGATTTTTTTTTCAATATTTCACCGTATGAAAAAAAATCCAAGTGTGCTAATAACTTGTCAGTATTTTCTTTTCCACTGTTTCCAACTAAATTGAAGCCCAGGTCCAATAATGATTTTTCTTTCCCAACCTATCCTCTTTACTCCTAGTCTGTGAGAGTATAATTTGAGAAACACACCTATTCCCTGGGGAAGAACTAACAAAGTATGACTTGTTCTCCTAGATGAGTTCTTTGACCAAAATAAAATGCTCCCAAATTAGAACTGGGGTTGGGTTGATGAAAACAATAAATTGAAGATTGAGAGCTTGCCAATATCCAGGTTTCCCCATACCAGACTTATTATTTGTCAGGTGTGTCGTCATGTGTCTTGCCATCATCCACCAAAATAAATGCCATTGGAATAAGTGCCAGTCTGATGTAAATCTTAAGTATAAGTAACAGTGAACATTGGGAAATTGTGGTGATGCTTTTGGCAAATGCTAAATTTTGGCGTGATGTCTAGTTTGTGGTAAGAGTTCTGGAAGACCATCACTGAAGTGGACATCCTTTGGCAGTCATAGTCCATACAGACAGGTTGGCTTGGGAAAACAATGGAAGTTGCTTTCATGGTAACAAATAATTTGGAAGTTGGTTTTTGGCTATAGGGTTTTACTTATAACTGGTTGGTATAATTGTGGTGTTCACAGTTCTTGTCTAGTTACACGTTTCCTTCACATTTTTCCTACTAGGGTAATTTTGACTGTATGTCTTTAGAGCCAAAATAAAACATTAATGTTAATCCATAACATTATTTGAATGTTACACAAACACAAGCTATT
Source organism: Muscicapa striata striata (assembly GCA_030060385.1). NCBI lineage: Eukaryota > Metazoa > Chordata > Aves > Passeriformes > Muscicapidae > Muscicapa > Muscicapa striata. Next base: position 2,103,408 of record JAREIS010000010.1, on the reverse strand, counting down.
ATGTGAGTAGATTCAAAGTGTGAATTAACTGGAATAAAAGAAAATTTAATAGGAGGTGTCATGTTGAAAGCAGAGCAACAGGACATTGGAGCTGTAGTAGAATATATTTTAAAAGTTAAGGTAACAATTTTAGCAGGTTATTATTCAAGTCTAAAGATGGTCCTTTGGTTGGACACATCCTTATGCTGAGTTGTGGGACACAGTAACAAGGAGCAATTGGCCATAGTCTATGCAGCCAGAACTTGGTTTGGTGAATACATTCATATCCTGTTCATTCTGGGCTTGTTGGAGCCATTTCCCAGTGGGGTTGTCTGGCTCTTGTGATGGGAAATGATATGGAAGCTGAAAACAGTGTTTGAGGGAGAGGCTACAACTGGCAAGCAATTTCATTTGCTCCTATGTGGAAATCTGCACACTTTACCTGGGCATATACCAAGGTAAACAAACAGACTCTGGTTCCTGGGAGGAAAACTGCACTTGTTCCCAAGCTGCTCCATGTGCAGACTGGGAACCTTTTCCTTGGGACAGGGTGTGTGGGTGGAGACAGCAGCTACTTGTCTGACTTCTACCAACTGCTGCAAATCTGTCAGAGACCTGATGTGAGTTCTGGTGTCTGAGGAAGGAACTACCACAGAGTTTAGAGAGTTCCTGCCTTGAGCTCTCAGCTGCAGGTTAATGCCCCCACAGCAAGATTTTTTCCAAAGCTTATCTATCAAGTGCTGCTTTATCATGAAACTTCTTTAAAAGTACCCTCGATCTATTTTGAGGTTTTACTATGATAGAGATGTAAATAAGTCAGAATATTTTTATGCTCATTTTATACATTCAGAAATAGCTTACTTCTCTGTAACCTGCTCTAATTTTTACACAAATTCTTAACCACAATTTATTATACTAAATGGCAAGACAGTAAAAATTCAGATACCATGTGACTCTTGGAATTTGCCCTCTCCACAGGGTATCTGATTTCCTTAAAAGCATTAAACCTGTCCATATTGCTATATTTCTGTTTCATAATTAGTGTGTGCTTAAACTTCTGCAGTTTTGACTGCTTTACTACATTGTGCCTTTAATGTTTTTGCACTCTTGGATTTCATAGGATGGGTTAGGCTGGGAGTGACCTTAAGGGCACCATCTAGTTCTAACCCTCCTGCCATGGCCAAGGACACCTTCCACTAGACCAGGTTGCTCGAAGCCCCATCCAGCCTGGCCTTGAACACCTCCAGGGAAGGGACATCCACAGCTTCTCTGGACAACCTGTTCCAGTGCCTCACCACCCTCACAGTAAAGAATTTCTTCCCAAGGCCTGGAATCTAAAGCTGCCCTCTTTCAGTTTAAAGCAGCTTGCCCCTTGTCCTATCACTGCATGCTCTGGTAAAAATATCCCATTCCATCAAGATGAATGTCTAGAAGCTTTTTGGTAATATTAGAGAGACAAGTGTTCTAAAAAGAGTGAGCTTTGGCTAGGTAACCATGTTTTCTGGTACACTGTCTGCTGTGCTTTTGCCTTATATTCCCTTTTGTCTGTGCTGTTTCCTTGCAGCCCCTGCTGTGGAGCTGGCAGGCCAGGGGAGGGGAAGCAGCCAACCACAGCTCCTTGCACAGCAGTGCTCTTGCCACCACTGCTCTTCAGCAGGAAGCAGTAGGCATGTCAGTCTTCACAATTATTTGCTATTGTCTTGTTCTTCCAGGCTTTGCTGCCTTCTGAGGCACAAGAAGTTTGGCCCACCTTGTGAGTATTGTGTATTAAATCTGCTTCTCAGTGCAGGGATTGCTTCACTGTTGTCCTTGCCAGGTGTGATACTTAGTCATTCAATGTCTTTCCCTGACTTGCTTGTTACTTCATTTTTTTTCATGTCATATAGAATGCATGAGCTTTTGTTGAATGATATATGCAGAATTATTCATCATTTTAATATATAAAGGCATACCTTGATGCATACCTGAGTCTGATGAGTAAGGAAATAGTTGTTTGAGTTGCAGTATTTAATTTATATTTTGTAGCTCAAAATAAACAGTACAAATCCATGGGTTTCTTTCCAATTAATCATGCTTATAATACTACTGTGAAGCTGTATGTCTTCTTTTCTCTATTTCTGTTCCTTCTGTCCATCAACCTCACCATTTGTTTACCCCCATTTGTTTTACTTTCTCTCAAGGCTTTAAATGACTTTGAGAAAAGGTCTTTTTTTGGGTGTACAGCTCAGGTTGGAATCTCCTAGTGTAGGCAATGGGAGTTTTCCATGGGAGTGACACAGGTGAGAGACAGCAGTTCTGGCACCAACATTAAAGTAAAGAGGTAGGGCCAGTTTTAAGATGAGCATAAACTCCAAATTATTATCTGGGTGCAAAATTGGAGTAGCCTGTTTCTCTGTTCTGCTCAAGTTTCTAGCTTCATACCAAGCTTTTACAGAGTAATGCTTAGTCAGACCTGCAGAGCTCATGCAATTTTAGCCAATAATCTCTCTACAAGGCTCAGTAATGCGTGTCTGAGCTGATCATCTCTCTTTGAAATATGTTTGACAACTAAAAATTATAAAAAACAAAAATATTTTTCATCCTAAAAGAGAAATATCCAGAAGGTATACTTTGAAGTCTGTTTCCTTCCCTAAGAATTTGTATTCTGCAACATATGTGAGAATTACAAGTTAAAGTTTTCAGTAGAGAAAAATAACTACAAAATATTTGAACATGAGTAATATTTTTTTAGCAAGTCTGGGTTGTCCTGGCATTCCTTATATAATCCCATGTGTATGGAAATGTTGAGTTTGCAATTTATTTGCATCATTTCAAGGGACAGCACTGGAAGGACTTACAGAGGCCACATACTCAGCCAAAACTTAATGTAGGAAGAAAACTGAATGTCTTTAGCTCTAAAGCTGGAAATAGTGGCTTTATCAATGTGCATATGTCATACAACTCTTCACAAAACTTCTGGAGTTTGCATCCTCACAACACGGAATTTTCTATTGCTAACACTTTTTACCAGATAGGCAGGACTTCCTTAGAGGTGGCACTTTGTCAGCCCATAGTGTCTAAGAAGCAGAAGAAAAATAACCTTATTGTTACATTCCTTTTGTTTTCCAACTGCTACAATCAGTTAGTTTTGTTAGATGTACATCAAATGCTACTTTCTAGGAAAGGACAGTAACTGCTCTGAATATGGTATGTGCTGTACACTCTGAGAACATTTCATGAGCAGCAGAAGTTTCTTACAGCATCTGCAATGTATTTTTGTGCTGGTGTGATTTCAGGGAGCCAACAGTTCTCTCATCATTGTCAGAGCTGAAAAAAAATGCAGTATTAGAAACCTGTTATCTTCTTTTGAGGGATTTTAATGATATATTCAAGTAAGAGAATAGCTGTTAAACAGAAGTAAATGTAAACCTGGGGAGGGTAGCTGGGGAGAATTGATAAAATATATTTTGTGCAAGTTTGACTACTTGCACCAGTTTTCACATAAATAAACATCATTAGGATGTGCTTTCAAATCTTGATGATTTTTTTTCAGCTGTGTACCATGCTGTAGTGCCAGATACTTGAGGAGCTACAAATCAGAGCTTTGAAATTTAATTTCTCAGTGAGCTGAAAACTTCTGTGTGCTAGTACTAGCTATGGTTAAGACACTTCTTGGAGTTCCTCTTTGGTTAAATTTCCATGTCTGTGTACATTAATTTTCCAAATTAGTAACTTATAAAAGTAAATGGAACATGGATTACATGGATGCTGGGATTATGCATGGAATATGGATTATACGGATTGCATAGATCTGGGAACCTGTGTTAATACAAGGCATAAAATACTTTTTCTTGTCTAAGTAATTGTGAGGCTTGCTGGGATGGAGTGGGGGCAAAAAAATGAGCCCTGCTACCTTTTTCAAACTGTTTGTTTTTCAGTGTATATGAGTTTTCTACATGATTATTTTATTCTCCAAAATTTATTTGTGTGAGAATTAGTCAAACCAACAACTCTTGCTACTTTTCTCCCTGCACTGTTTCACATGTGATTTTTACTGCACATAAGGCTTCTTTTACATTCCTCAGAAGCCTGCTAGGATTTTCTATTCTGTTTCAAAGCAAGGGTTCACATCTAAGTGTTTTCTCACTCTACTGGTGGAAAACGTCTGTTGGAGTGTGCTGTGATAACTCTGCAGAGAGTTAAAACTCAGGGGAACAGGAATCAAGCATTTGGAAAGGTGGAAAGGTATTTTTATTTTAATAAAAGTGATAAGCATTTTCTTTTCCTTGGCTATGAATGCCGTTTGCCTTGCAAATGAGAATTCAGCTTCTCAAATCAAAGATCATTTCAGCAGCTGTGAATGTATGAATGAACCAAAACTTAGAGATTGCAAAAGTAATGCAAATGAATGAGGAATTTTATCTTTTTAAAGGTTGAAGTAAATTGAGTTGAGGGGACTTGAAACTGATATGTAATAAAAGAAACAGGTATTTAACTGCACTCAGAACCCTGCTTGTAATCCAGACGTTTTAGCACATGCATTTCCCCTTGGATTCAGAGCTCTGTTTGAGTGTCAGTGTTACATTCACAGAAACACAAGAGCTTTGGGGTTTGCTAGTAAACTTTTCTATGTGCATTTTCTTGCACATGCCTGTTCAGGAGCACAGGTGACAAGCCTTGGACAATTGCCTCTCTTGGATGACATGTCACAGTTTTTTTTCCTTTTGTAACCTAAAACTGGGGCTGCAGCCTGGGTGTGCCAGGCATGGACAATCCCTTCAGCAGGTGGCTCATGTCCTACACTCTATAGGGGACTCCCTTCTGCAGTCAGTGACAGTGACAGGGAGCCAGCATCTTTGGAACATGGTGTTATTTATTCATCCCCTGAAAATGTCTCTTGGATACACCATAGGGTAATGCACGAGATGTAGCTTTGTCTCCAAAAAGACTTATGTGGGTAGGTTTTACTTGCTCATTTATAAATTCCTCCTAGCCTAGATAAGTCTGTCCCTGGCAGGGAGTGCTGGCTTTGACTGCTCTTATGAGATGCATTCACATCCCCTGTTTCAGCCCCGTGCACACATGCACACAGCTTGTTCTGGCACAGCCATACAGCTCTCATGTGACCCAGAACAGGGACTGGGTCTGGCTTAAAAATGCAGAAAAATCAGACATGATTTGTGGCTTTTGTTTTGCACAGGGAAGCCAGATCTGACTCTCAGCGTGGCTGTGTGAACAGGTGTGCAGGCACCTCTGTAGGGTGTGCAGGCACCTCTGTAGGGTGTGCAGGCACCTCTGTAGGGTGCAGGCACCTCTGTAGGGTGCAAGCACCTCTGTAGGGTGCAGGCAGCAGCGTTTCAGTCAGGCACTGCCGTGGGAGGCTCTCGTGGATGAAATCATATCGTGAGCTTACAGCACGTCTCAGTGGGGGTCAGCCTGTGCTCTTCTCACTGGCACAGTCGTGCTGAGTTTTGGTTTTCTTTCCCTGCTTCATTCAGACCCTTTCTCTTTTCTTGAAGCATGAAGTAGCCTTTGATTCAGTTGTAAGCTTTGGGAAAATTAACACATTCAAATATGGATGGATTTATGCAGGCAGTCTCCTCAGTTAATGGTGTTGGCACTGTCAGTTCCTTTTGAAGCTGTGTCTTTGAGACATTTACCTGCTTGCTTATTTTCCTTTTTTTTTTTCTTCTGCTTAGAAGCTTGGCACCCCCTTTACAACTCATTTCTTCTTCACCAAGGAAGCAGAGTTAAAAGTTGAAGAGCGCATCTGACAGCACTGATCAAAAAGAAGCATTTTTCTACTTCTTCCCTTTTCTGCTTCTACCCTAACCTCTACCTTCCCTCAAGTTAATCTAAAACTTCTGGTGTAGTAGTTGACCAAAATAGTTAAATTTAAATATTTGGGAGACGCCTCCATCTTCCCTCTTCCTGACTTCCATTTTCTCCTGTGGGCTGATTATACTGGCTTGTTATCTCTCTTCGCTCCTGGGGTTGGTTGCAGATACATCTCTAATGTGAGAAGATGGCAGAAGCTGCCACTGTTATTATTGGGTTTTGAATATGTTGTAGTCTGGTATTTTCCTGCTTCTAGAGCCCTTTGAAGAGCCTGAGAACCAGTTGTGTGTGCTTTTTGAAGTTCTTCCTCTTGAGTGAGGCAGGAATCCCAACTGGCTGTTCCTGCTGATATGTGAACCCAAGAGCTTTTCCTTAGGACTGCATCCTGAAAAATGGATGTGGTGACATAATGGCCACTCTGGTTTTTTATGCTTTTCCTTCATTCCTTCTCCTCCTCCCAGCCCACTGAGAAGCACATAGAAACCGTGTGGATATACCTGCAGCATTGCTAGGATTGGCATGCAAAATAAATTGCAGGTTGTCAGTGTTTGTGTTTGCTAGGGAGGCAGTCTGATTGTTACTGCATTTAGGTTTCAGTGCTTGAAACTGTGAAATTGTGTGAAGTTGTATGTAGTAATTTGAATGAAACAAGATAAAATCAAGAGGAAAGGAAGCGACTGAAGGGCCTTTAGCATGCCATTATTAAGACTGTAACCAAAATACATGTAGAATTTGGAATTAAAGACCACATCTGCTTTTACACTTCTCATCTGATTATTACAGTTTCAAAGGGGAGAGATTATTTTGGCTTGTCAGCTAACAGAGGAAAGACATGAGAGGTGGAAAAATGTCTGATTCACCAGTCAGTACACATCCAAAATTGTTGTGTTAGGCTTTGGCTTATTTTGTATATGCATGACTGCAATTTCCCCTGTGTTTAATGCACGGAGATCAAGCATTTCAGGACACCTGGCAGTAAGTTTGGGAAGTGTGGTGTGTGCTGTCAGCCCTTGCCTGCACCGTGGATGTCTGCACTGGTTCATAGTTTCCTTCTGGCCACAGCTGGCTGGTGAGCTCTGGGACAAGCTTCAGTGTGGGAGGAACCAGTGTGGGCATGGCCTGCTGGGCTGCTTGCTTTGATGCACTGCTTCCAAGGCATTTCAAAAATTGTGTGTTTGTGATAGATGAACTGTGTGTCATTGATGTAGTTGGTTGGAATGTTTTAATGGAGAAATACAGGCTGTAATTTTTTTTCAGTGGAGCAATGTGCCATGCTCTGTTCTCACCTCTATCTTTTCCTCCTTCCACGATGTTGTTATTTTTCAGAAACACAGGTTTGGCCCCTGAGATGTTTTGAGACTGCTAGTGCTGTGATAGGTCAGGAACACAACTGCTGTGGATATTCACTTTACCTAGGCCATTGTTCTACAGTTGCATCAAATTATACACAGCTTGCTATGAACAGAGCAAAGACTTTCCCTTATGCATTGCCAGCCCTTAAGTGCAGTCAGGTTCATCTCCACACCCGAGTCTGCACAGCTTAAGAAAGCCTGTTTCTTTGTAGATATAAATAGAGAGCATAAAAGTGATATATGAAAGAATCCACATTTATTCAGTTTGATGCAGTTTCCCCACAATGTGTGCACAGTCTTGCTGTTCCTGCATTACCAGTAGCATTGCTTTTCAGGATGGTCTCCACAGGACAGTTCTGCAGTGATCAGTGGTCCCAGCTGTGACACCTTGTAACAGAGGCCCCTCACAGCCACATCGTTTGTGGCCACTTTGTCTGGCCTGATTGAATGAAAATTCTTTGAGCAGGGACTATGATCAGGAGTAGTCTACAGGCAGTGTGGAGTGTAGTCTGAAGAGCAAAGCAGGGAGCTCAACTCAAAACCAAGAGATAGCTCTTGGAGTGCAATTGCTGTCTAGATTGATACTGCTGGCATTGAATATTCAGTGTTTTGAAGGAGAGATACCAGTTGGATGGGTGTGTATTTTGTGTGTTGTGGTATGCCAAGCTGATATGCAGAATTTATTTACTATTTGATGTTTGCCTCATGATGAGAGGTGGAGCTCGAAACCAACAGTCATTTAGTCCTCAGTTTCTTCCCGGTTGTTTTCCTTTATTGTCTTTCTGCATTTTATTATAACTGCCCAAGAGTACGTTCCTCCAACAGAATAGAAGATGGTGACATACATACATATAACTGAGATCCCAATGAAATTACCAGGGTAATAAAATAGGTGATCTGGTAACTTTCTTTCAAAGCTGTAAACAAACGATGGAAGGAAGGATCTGCTGGAGGTGGTCATTTTCCATGAGGAGATTGGATGGTCTAGTGCACACACAAGGAAGCTGCAGAGCTCCCAAGCCCAGCTTCTGGCCCTGGCAGCCACTGCTCTGGTGGTGAGCGAGTTGCATCACTTCTCCCCGGCTTCCGTGTTAAATAGTTTCCTCTATTAACTGGCCAAATGGTTTGTTTCCTCTGGAGCACTTCATCAGGGAGCTGCCAAACCTGACATACACTGGATCCTGTCTTGTTCTCTGCCGAGTCTTGCAGAAGCCAGTGGGTGTGCTTGTTAGGCCATAATTAGACTTTGTTATGAGTAAGCATCAGGCTGTAAACTTAATACTCTTCTGAGGTGAGTGCTGCTTAAATAATAAGTAGCCTTCTGTTTTGTCTGTCCAGTCTAGTTTAAGTCCAGTAAGCTTTCAAAATGAAACACTATATTGTATGGCTCTAATAATGTCCTGTAAATAGCACCTATTTCATACTGCATTTAGAGCTGCCTTCTATTTGATGAAAATGCATACACTGATGTGACCCTTACTTACTAATATACACTTTCTAATTCAAATATCTTTCTTTTGCAAATGAGCTCATCCTGAACTCTCTTGGCTGCAGCGCTAATACTCACCTTGCATACTGCTCCTTCTAAAGCAATTATTGCTTACATGCTGTGCTGTACTGCTGTAACAAACATTTTCATATGGGATATAAAATAAAATAGACCTAAATATTTCAAACTTTGCATTCACTAGAACTGCTTAGGAAGTTCTAAGGAAGCAGAACAAACTGCTTTAGAAGAAACAGTTTGTTTCTTCTTCAATTCTGTCTTCCTTTTGCTTCCCATGTTTTGCCTATGAAAGCCACAGAGCCTGAGTACTTTTGGAATGACATGACAGGGTTAGGAGGTGGGCGATGGTGCTCAGTGAGACTTGGGAATGAGCTTACAGAGAACATGATCCTGTTGATAGAAATGCAGCCTGCATTATTTTTAATTAGTAAGTCAGCTACAGAAATTCCACTTGTCAATGCACGACCCTTGAACTCTGTGCTATGTAGAGCCATGGGAAAGCACATGTGAAGCTGCATATATTGCCAAAAAATCATGTAATTGTGGTAGTTTCAAATGTTTTGGCTGTCCTTCCCTCGCCACCTGCTGTCCCTTCATCTGGCACATCCTTTTCTCTCATGGCCATGTGGCCTCACACCGTGGATTGGCCACGCCATTGCAGCTCTGTAAGCTGTGCAGCTCTCCTGTGAGCTGAAGCCAGCATGGAAAAGGATACGGCTTTTTTCATCAGCATCACATCCTTGCTGGGGGCAGCTGGCAGGGAAAGGGAGGAGAGGGATGGAGTGGTGAGGAATGGCAATTGTTTGGCCCAGGTGCTGCTCTCACTCTGAGCGGTGAGGCTGTGGTGTCAGAGCACTTCTCACAGCCAGCCTAATGCTGGCTCGGACCTTCCTGTGCAGAGATGCTTTTTCTGCTTGTGCATGCTTTTAACAAAGTGAATGTGGTTGATTTAATGTCTGCTCATTCTGTAGTTGGGACTGCTTAGGACCACATGAGGTTGGTCACCAGTTCTCTGCTATAACAAGTTCCAACTTTTGAAGAGGCACAAGACAGAAATCGCTTACCATGTGCATCTCCTGAGGAGCCACCACCTCCTGGGATGGGCTCTTCCTGGCCCTGGTGGGTTTCTTTAGGGATGAAAATAGGAAGAAGTATGCGAGGGCACATCTTGGTGGAATGGTTACAAGAGGGGTGAATAAAGCATAAGAGGGGTAGGGGCTCCCCTTGAGGCATTCAGGCTGTGCTTGTGGTGTATCCAACCCACCAGTGCTCTTCAGCACTGGGGGAGGCTGATGGCAGCTCCAGGAGGTGCCACCAGAAGGGATGGGCAAGGGAGGTATATTTTGTGTGGATTTTGATTTTCCCCTCAAGCTCTTTCAAAACAGAACAAGAGGAACAAAATCTTTTCCCCAAAGTGTTTCTTCATAGAAGGTGTAAAAACAACCTCAAGCCCCTTTGTGTTATGCAGATAATTCAGAGGGCACCTTAAACACCAAATTCAGTTATTTGAAGTTATTTTTTTGTTGAAGTTGTATGTGTGCCTCTAAAATTTCTAGGTGATTAGATGTTTGTTTAACAAAAGAGCTTGTTTTCTTTGAGCTAAACTAAATACCCAAGATTTGAAAGGCCTTCTTAGGCAAAAGAGCCACCTTCTCATCCCAAGGACTAATTACTGAGGCCTTCTGTTTTCTCAGGAGTCTCATCCTCTTAGAATACATATTGCATTTCCAGAGCACATTTCCTTGCTCAGAGTTTCTCTTGTTGGGATTAGCTATTGTAGTGCTGTCACCTACCCTGCAGGGTTGCTCCTGCTTGGCTGCACGGGGGAGAAAAGGGGGAAATTACTGCAGCTCACAAAGATGCTTTGCCCTAATTATGATTCTTACATAGAGGAGCAATGGTCCACCCCAGTGCTTACCATGGGAAAGCATGCATTTGCCAAGTGTGCTTTCCTGGAGATCCAGGACAAGCAATGTCATCTATTCAGGTACAAAAACAATTTCTGATTCAGCTACTCCAGGTGTGAGTTTGATCGATTTGTTTCTCCTTTTTTCTTTCTCTTGCAAGTGTACCTGTTTTTTAAGGGAGGCAGATGTTATTCCTTACAGCAGAAAAGGACTTAAGTTTCTGTTTGTTAGGTTAAGTAAAAATAGGATGTCAGTACATGTACAGGCTACTTTGGGGGCAGTCAGAATGGCACCCACTACATGGTCTTGATTACCCTAGGGGAACAGAAGGACTCTGGTTTTTAATTTTCACAATTTAAACACAGTAAAATGCTGTCAGAAAAGGTCCATCAAGATCCTGTAGGTTTGATCAGGCCCTTTTCTTCTGTTATTTGTCCTTGCTAAGCTGCTTGGTCTTCCAGTGGCCTCCAAACTTTTGCATGCTGTGAAGTAACGAAGCAGAACATTAAATCTTTTACATCCTAAGAGCGTCAGCAATCTACTGAACATTTCACAGTGCTGTTGTCCGTGGAGAATGCTTGTGTGTATTCTTTACATTGTAATCCTCTGAGTGTGAAATTAGATCTGGTACCAGTTTATTTTTCTGTTCTTTAGTTCTTTTTCTTATCAAATATTAAATGTACTGTAATCGCCCTCTGTTTCTGGGTATATAAAGCAAAGGACTACCCTTTTGGTAAGCAGGTTTCCAACTTATTTTTTTAGCAGCTTAATAGTGCAATTTAAATGGAATAAAAGATTGTGTGAAGAATTATAGACTTTTTTCTCCCCTTTATTTTTCCATGTAGGTTCCTTTTGAGTGTTATTAATGTCGGTCCTATGCATCTCTTTTTATATTTTAAAAATCTCCTTTAGTAGCATATGTTTTTTTTGCAGTCAAAGTTGGGGTTAGTGAGTGCTTTCAAAACATTACTTTGCTAAACATAATGATAGTATTGTATTAATTTCAAGTTTCAGTGGTACAGTACTAACAGTGTCTTAAACAGTTCTCATCCTTTACTCTGTTTCTGTTGATCACAAGTGTTAACTCACAAGTCTTTTTTTTTTTTTTTTTTTTTTCCCCTCAGTTTAATCAAGTCAGTACATTTTTTTTTATATCTGCGTCTTCAGCTGTGAAATGAGACTAACGCTTACCTGGCACATTGTGGAGTAATGTGAAACTAGCCAGTGTCTGAGATTTAGAGATGAGCCAGGGGAGCAGGGAATGTGTGAGTGTGACTGATTAATAGTAGCTGGAGTGCATATACAGTTATCAGCAAGGATGAAAATATATAGATGACTGAAAAGACATGAATGAGATTGAATTGGATTAGTTCGAACAAAGAAATCCAGTGGTACAGATAGCTTAAAGAGATGAAATTGTGCTGTGCTCACCAGCATGATGAAATCCTTTCTTGTGATATGGAAGCCCCTGTGTTGTGAAGAATGGAGAAAGTTCAGATTCCTTTACGGAAAATTGAGCTGCCTGGGAGATGTTCCTCCAAGGAGATAGCAGGTAGTGCTTTTTGTAAATTGAGTTTGCAAATCTCTTGTGAGTTAATCTGGAGAGAGAGTGGATAGTCAAAGGGAAGCAAGTAGGGTCATTTCTGGATGCATGCACTAGTTGGGGAAATAAATAATTTTATTTCTATGTAAAACAGATTTCTAGTCCCTCCTTACTGCAAGTAAATTTAAATAAGGGATTGTGTTTTTGGCATTTAGTTGACCAAAGAGAAGAAAGGACTTGCTTTCATGCTTGTTCATTCCCTTGCTGTAGAGAATACTGTTGCTCTTCATCTGAAAATAAAGCTAGATTAAAAAATTGTCTGACCATACACAATGCAGAAGATCTACTGCTGTAGAGAAATGTGTATTCTTTGCTTTAAGTCAGTAAATTTATTCACTGATTTATCTTCAGTCAGGACTAATGTGGTGAAGTTGTGAGGGACTTTGTTGTAATGAACCCTGGGACAGGATTCATTGCCCTACTTAAAACAGTCGGGTAAGACTGTGGAAAACTTAAACTTCCTTATTCTGATAAGCTTACAGGAGGTGCAGACTAAGACCAGCAAAGAATGAAGATTCTTTTTTCTTTAAAGCTGATTTGCAAAAATATTTTCGTGCATTTTAAAACACTAAGAGCTTTGAGTATTCACACTTGTTATACTGTCCTTGTCTGAGACCAATCTATGCTGCCTGCTTTTGTGCTTGAAGTCTTCTGTAACTCTGTCCTGTCATTGTGAGTAGGTCAGAAGCAGCATTTGTTGAAGTTGCATACTTTGCCTTCCCCTGGCCTTACATATTTTTAGTGAAAATTATGAACACTTGAAATGTTGGAATTTCCCTTTACCTTCAGCACTCTAGGTTTCACTTCCATTTTTTTTAATCAGGATGAGTATGTATGAAAAACGATGCTGACATGGCAGTCATTGTCCATGTGAAAAATGGACATTGTGCTGCAAAATCAAGGAAAGTTCATGCAAAAATGTCATTGCTTGAGATTTATTTGACATACAGGTGTGTGTGGCTTCAGGATGCTGTTGCATCCCTTGTTTCCTAGAGAATCCTCTGATATGGCATTTTTCTCCTGTGTGAAACTTGCAGCTGTTAGCTATGCTTTTCTGACTTCTAGAGGTGTTTTACAAAGCCTTCTCTTTAAAATCCTGTGAGAGGTATAGCCAGATCAGAGTGGAGCAGACCCTCCTGGTAATCACTCTCCTTGCAGGGAGAGTAATTCGACTGCTGTGCTGAATCCTTCCCCACTGCCTGGTGTGGCTCACAGCAGCTCATTTGCCTGTGACCTTCCCTGTGAGAGCTGTTGTACTCTCACATTGGTCAGTGTAGCTCTTGCTCACACTTAATAAAGGCAGCTCCTTTTGATGCTGTTGGCACAATTCTGTCTGCAGGGCCCTTGGCTGCAATGATTTGGTCACAGTTAAAGCATAACGAAGTCGTGCATGTTTGCTCATTTTCTGCCCAAAAGGCTTGGTGAGAGCTGTGTATGCCTTTGTGTTAGGAATATCCATACCCAGGATAGAACTTTTGTTTTAAAATTGAGCAAGGAAGTGTAGTGGAACCCATCTTTCATGACCTTTAGGATGTGTCTGTTTCAGTGGGACACTATCTATGTAGAGAAAAATTCATTACTCAAAAAAAACCCCTGGGTCAGCCAAGTGAAAAAAACCCTTTTTCTGCCATGGCTTATAATCTAAGCAATTCCATATTAAGAAGACAGTTTTTCTTAAAGACTCTGAAAAGCTTTCCTTCCTCCATTTTGAGGTATTTAATGATTATTTTTTTTTTTCAGAATACAGCAATAAGCTTGTTGACTGGATCAATCTTCTAAATCTCGTTACAGTACTATTTTAATTGGAAAATGAAGGCAAATCTGTTATAACCAGGGGCAAAAGCAAATATGAAAGAAGTGAGAATCCTCAGAGGGACTCCATCCCTTGCTGGGGTGGCCTTAGGTTTTCGTTTTAGCAACACATTTAAATTATTCATACAAAAAATTTCAATGTAAGTAATAACCATTCAGTGCTTTTTCAATAATGTTTTTCTGAAGAACAAGAGCTTTTAAAAACCTGGTAGGTTTTGAGACCAGGTTTCGACTATTTTAAAAGAAATACTGGTCTCAGATAGATATAGTCTCGTAGTTAATAATATAGAGAACTCAGTGGTGCCTTCCAGTGATCACAACTGCTTCATAAATGCTTAGTCTAGTCTTGCTTCTGTTAAAAATAATGAGAGTTTTGCCACAGGCTTCAGTGGGAGCAGGCTATGTCTCTAATTATTTGAGCTTTGCTTCACTGAAGTTTGGTAGTAATTGTGAAGTTAAAGCACAGACACGGAGTCAGATTAGAGGAAAACCCTGACCCTGTGGAAATGCACTGTCTTCCATTGTGGGTTTCCTCACAGGGCTTTATAATAACTTGTTCATCTGAGATAACTGCTGTGTAGTTTTTTCTGTTTGTAAAGTGAGGAAATAATATCACAAATCATAAGGTAGTCATGGGGCTTCATGTATTAATAATCTCTAATGGAGTGTTGATTGTCTTGGTTGAAGCATGATGTGAGTGTGTAGACAGATTGAATCTCTTGTAAGTAATAAAGTTGTCTCCTCCCTCTATACTAATTCACTAGTGGAAATGCAGCAGAAAGAAATCTCATTTATTAAACAAAGGCATATTTATGCAGGTACCAATTAATTCATTTAAGGTATCTGGATGGTGATTTTAGACAAGAGTGTGTTCTCCTTGACAATCCTAATGGTGTTTTTATTTTATATTTTTTTCCAGCTATGCAGGAAATTAAAGAATTGTGGCCCTGCCTTCATAGCATGTTCACATAGTAGCACATGCTGTGTTTCTTTGTGGAAAATGCCACACAAAATGTCACGTGCAAACGATGCCAGGTTGTGCTGGCTGTGTTGCGTCGGGTCTCTCCTGTTGAAGATGATCCACCAGGATGCTGAGGCATAGCCGTGGTTATCCCAGCAGGGATGCACTGTGGGGAACCTGAGGCTCACAGGTGCGTGTGCAAGCTGCCCCTTGCTCTGTGCCTGGCCTGGCAGATCCACTGAGCTTCTGTGTCAGTCGTGGGACTTTGAGTGAGCCTGCAAATGTTGAGCTTCAGACAGGACTTCCCTCAACCTGTGGGGAGACGCCACTCCACCCCATGTCTCACCACAGCCCTTCTCCATGGCTTTGAAGAGGGCAGTTTGGAGGAAGTCCTGATTGACTTTTGCTTTACAGAGCTGGGATTTAGTATGCAAGTTATGAGACCCGTAGGAGTCATCAGCCAGCCCTTGCATCCCTTTGATGACTTGCTGTGGCAGCATTGTGGAGCAGTGCTGTGGTGAGACTTGTATATTCCACAGTCCTGGAAGACATGAGAAGTACTTTCAACAGCTCTTTAATGTACAGCCTATGAGCAAAGGCAAAGCGAAATTAGAAGTATAGGTGATGCAAAGGTTTGTGCAATGCTGAGTTATATCTAAAAGAAGGCAGTAGGAATTACTGTGAAGTGATTTAATGTAAGCTGTAGGTCAGCAGCAGCCTAAGAAAACCCATCTGTGAACTGAATGGTGTCTCCTCCACTACTGGGTCCCACTCTCCATTCTTTGCTGAGCCATTTCAGTAAGCAGACAGAAACAAAACCCATGGGATAATAAAACAGAAAAAAAAAAAAAAAAAAAAAAAAAAAAAAGATAATTTTCTGGTGGGTAATGGGCTCAGGAGTGGAGGGTTGGGATGCCGGCAGACAGCAATTAGATCGGCTTAAGCTGCACGAAATTGGGGCCTCGGGGCTTCCTTCTGCTCCGTGTCTCAGCTGTCGCTGGCTGGTCCCTGCTGCCAGCGCAGCGAGGTTTGCAGCGGGCGCTGCCGGGCTGGGGAGGGGGTCCGTGCCAGCGCAGCCCCGGACTGCTGCAGCTCCGTCTCTGCGTTCGCTCAGCCGTGCTCTCCCCTTGACGGGCTCGTTGGGAAATGACGGGAATCTGGGCGCTCTGAGCAAAGCCTTGGCCCCGTGCCTGCGCTGCCCTCCTTGCGCTGGCGCACGTGTGTCTGTGACCGCACGGGGGACCGGAGAGGATGGAAACGCGCCCACAGAAGGTTTGATTTGCTTGCCTTGGCTTTGCCGGGTTATTTCTCAGCCGGATCAGCTGCTGGGGCCGGGTGTGTGCGGGGGCAGGCTGTCCTTTCCCGGCTGGAGCAGGGAGAGCTGCAGCGCTCGGACCGCAGCTCCGGTGCGTCTGTCCTGCGCTGCTCTCATCATCGGCGTGACTTGTTTTGGCTTCCCTAGAGAAAGCCATTTGCTATGAAAACTTAAATGTAATAAGGAGGCTTGACTAATTCCTCCCTCATTAACCATGCGGTGTGCCACAGGGAGCTGCGCGATTCTTTTCCCCCAAGAATGCTGAATTTCAGTAACCTCTGCTAACACTGTGTCTCTATTCTAGTAGCCTGACTGATGCATTTATTGAAATTGTAAAGATATGTTCATTTCCAGTAAAAATTTCAGCTTTGCACTTTAATAAGAATACTTAAATATTTTAATTACTTTGAACTGATCTTGATGGAACTGTTTTATTCTTTTGTTAAAGCTCAGTGTCACTCATAAAATGCAAGTTGCTTTACTAAGTTAACATCTCCTGTTATTTTTAAAGCAAATGTCTTCACTTAGTTGTAGATAAATGGTAGATTTATTATTTTTAAAAATGTATGTATGAAGCAGAAAAAAAGAGGGAAGAAATACATAAATATGTTGAGTTGCTGTCCTTGCTTACTACAAACACATTTATGCCTTAGACATTTTTAAGTGAAATACCTTCCTTTTACAAGTGCACTTGTTATTATCCCTTCATGTTGACATAGATGAGTCACACTGAAGTTCAGTGGTAACTATATTCATTGGAAAAATGGAACAATATTAGTCTTAATGTTTCCCCTTATAATTATGGGAAATACATGATCTTCTTTGTGGTACTGGTTGGCTACCCATACACCTAATAATGTAATTATTACTTAGAAGTAAAACAGAAACATGGGAATGATGCTACATAAATTTCTTTGGAGCTTGGTAACGATTGCAATGAACATTCATTTTAGAAGTAGATTAAGTAAACAAACAGAAAAATAAAAAGGTCAGTTGGCAGGCTGACAACTTGCTAGAGTTTCTGCTGACTCCTCTGAGTTTCCACTGTGATCGCCTTTCTTTGAAAACAGGACGAACGGGTTCAAATTTATCTGGCTGTGCTGTCTAAATTGGCCGCTTTTCACTGTCACAGTAAATGAATTTTGATTAAAGAGATGCTTTGAGCAAAGGTGGTGACAGATTTATGCTGTGCAAAGCTTTACCTGGTGACCTGAGTGTCTAGGCCTGGCATTATTCTATATTTGGAAGAGGACAATTGACTACAGCAGGAGGAGCTGAACGTTTTTATTAAAACAGTGAAGCATTTATAATTATGCAGCTAAAGGCCACATTGTGGTTTATGGATGAAAACTTTACAATTTATTTTGGTGTATATAAAAGGTCAGAGTACAAGTGCACAGATTCTAACATAAGTATTTGTCATTTTGAGTGCACAATATATTTTAAACCAAGCATAAATAACACCAGAGTATGCTGCTGACTAAAGCTAAATCACTGAACAGTTTTAACAAAGTAAATAATAAGAAAAGGCAAAGACTCTCAACTCATGGCTTTTTAAGGAATACAAGTGAACTGAACCTTTACCTGGAAGATGTCAAAATTCAGATTTACAATACGATCAAGTGTCAGTGTTCTCATACTGCCTCACTCCAGGTGGGGGAGATTTATAAATTGAAGAGTATAACTAAGAATGCCTTTTAAAATGGGATTTAATATTTCACATGTTCCAGGAGCAGGATCTCTTTTTGGATGGCCTTTTTGTTATCTTCTTTGTATTTGGGACTTCAGCTATTGGATAGATTTAAATAGTCTGCAATATTTAAAAGGAATGGAAAGTATATATATCTGTGGATAAATAGATATAAGCAGATGTCTGATGAGAGTAATTTCCTGCAGAGGGAAGATGCTGATGGAATGCACCCCATTCTTGCACCTGGATTTTTTAAAATTTTTTTTGTGTGTGTGTGTGCTTGTATGTGTTTTATAGAACATCAAAAGCCTTTAATGAACTCATCTGTCTATTGATAGCTTTCATATAAATTTAGAATGTTAAAGAACTTACCATCAAATAGGAATGGTAAGCTGCCCGTAGTATTTTCTTTTTCAGTGGCAGTTAAAGCAGTTTAATTTATATTAGTAAAATCGTTCAATTTTAAGTTCCTTATCTGTTGCTAGTAACTGTTTCACTTGATGTTTTCGTTTGGAGTAAATCTGAGTTTTGGGGTTTACTTTAGGGTCTCAAGATGAAATACTTCTCTCAGTTCTCCAGCCAGGAGGTTTTCAGGCACTAGACTGTAGATTTCAGCTGGCTTAGGTCGCCTTATATGCAAAGACTATTTTAAAGCAGGAAATTGATACGTTTGGGAATTTTAAAATGTTGTGTTCCTTTCAGGACTAGTACAACACTCATGAAAGTTTGGATGAATGTGTGGGTAGAGAGAATTGTTGTGCAGTTTGGGCAGGTAGTATGTGCATTTGCTGCCTTGGTAACCCTGATATCAGCCCAGGTAAGGGCCAGAAGAGATGTCAGGGATGGAAAGAAGGCAGTGTGCCTGCAGTGACTGGCTGGAGAGGCAGCCAAGTGGACCATCCTATGGGGAAGCTGGCCTCCACAGCCCTAGGAGAGGTACTTGCTTCCCATTCAGAGTTCACAAGCAGATCCTGTGTTTCTATTACAGTCTGTCCAGATTTAAAATCCCTGGAGTTCCTCAAGCCTGTTATTTGGTAAGAGGACAGACTATTTTTACATGCAATGTGTAAGGCCAATATTACACAGTCCAAGAGTATTACAAGAAAGTGTTGGTATGTGTAAAAAAACCCCAAAACATATGATCGAGTTTATATTATGCCTTTATGTGAAAAGTTGTTTTTGAAAAAGCATTTGCATTGCATCAAATCCAGGTTTAAATCATGAAGTCCAAGATTCTCCAGTTACTGATGAGTTTTGTACATGGTGCTATTGTAATTTTTGGAAGAGACACAGGAGTGACTTCATTTGCATCAAGGGGTATGGCTTTTTTCCACCATCTCCTGGAACTGGTCTGAGAGAAACACATGTACTCTGTATCCTTCCACAGAACTACCAAGGGTCCACATTTACAAAGCCCTCATTAAAATGTGCTAGTCCTTCTCAAATCAGTAAAAACAAGAAACAAATTGCCAAGTTTATAAAACTATATGCTCTGCTCAACAGCACTTTCTCTTTAGCATGGTGTATTTAAAAAAAAAAAGGCAGCCAGTCTGCTTGACAGTTTCTAGGAATATTCCAGGCCCTAGTACCAGAAATCTGTTCATTTTATTTACATTAGCTTCCCCCAAAGGGGAAGAAACATGCAGCACACTGCTGTGTCAGCCTAGCCATGCTTTCTAGTGCTTCTGCAGGTTGCAGCAGTAATTCTCTGCTTATGGTCTCCGTAGAAAACGTGTTGACAACATGAGTGATGATCTTCAGGAGAACTAACAGGTGACAGGGAACAGCAGTGGGAGAATGGAGGGAATGGCTGGTTTCAAGAAACAACTGGCAGGTGGTAAAATGGACACTTGTTTGGGAGAACTTTCGAACCAGTGGTGAGGAGGCTGATGCAAGTGAAGTTTCTGAGTGGGACAGGTTGAAGGATGAAGGCTGATGGACAGAGTGCAGTTGGCTTGGAAAAGCAATGATATGTTTGGCCTCTGATGTGTTCTCTTGCAGTTTTTCCCTCCTTGCTGCAGCAAGTGGGCTCAAGGCATGTCAGCCTCAGGGGCAGTAGATGTCTGGGAATTTCAGCTTTGATTGAAATGGCTCTCTGCAGAAAATCAAGTTTTCTGCCAGGAAAACTTGATTTTAGCTTCATGTTTGTGTTGCTTTGTGTGGACTTGAACATTTTGCTGGAGGCCAGCTGTGTTTGGGGAGCAGGCTGCTGGCTGCACTGGTTGCACAAGAGGAATGCTGACAAAATCTGTATCACTTCGGGTTCATTTATAGGCAAGGATTTCTTGGTGGCTGGGGCAGGGAAATTAAACTGTGCTGTGCAGCATCTTCCTTAGCTCATGACAGGGAGCCCTTGGACCGCGGGGCACTGCAAGTGTCTTCCACTGTAAATGTTCCCTGAGTGCTGGCAAAGCAACATTGGGCTGTTTCTGAGAGAAGAGGTAGGGCCATACTGCTGAGAACTTAGCAAATGGAATATAATAAAAACCAGGCTGCAATGACATCACTCTTCTCCGTTTCATAAGCACGCGCTGCATGTGTGGACAGTGTGCAGATGTTTCACTTTGATGCCTGGCTGGGCTGGTTTGCAGCCTCGCAATGCCAGCAACTAAAGAGGAGGGGTTTATTTTCAACTACATTAAATTATGTGGAAGCATGTATTGGATTTTAAGTTACATCTCTGCAATTTTTAGGATGTTTTAATCATAAAAATTAAATACTTTACTACTTAGAGTTTTAAGGGTTTTTAAAAAATTTCTATTACTCTTCCTCTTCCATTTTCGGTTGCTAATTGTTTCCAGACATTTTTTCACTATTTTGAAGACCTCTGTCAATGTTTTCCTTTTATTTAATTTCTTTCTTTCTTTTTTCCCGTTTTTTAAAGTGCAGAGTGAAGGGAGGTGTTTTGATTCCATCCTCTTGCTAAAAAGTCAGAGCTTTGAACTCATGATGTTTCTTGCCATCAGGATTTCCTGCCACTGGTATCTGAAAAAAAAATAAAAAAAAGAAAAAGAAGAAATCTCTGGAGAATTTTCTAATGGTTTGTCTTAGTTTATGCTAGTATTTCAGACTAGACTCTATTGTGTCTAAGAGCAGGATTGATATAGGCTGCCTGAAACTGCTGATTGCTAGGGAGCAGCTTTGCTAGATGAACATAACACATTCCAAAGGTTTCTCCCTTTTATGGTCTCTGTTACGAATCTTTTTTTTTTTTTAGCTTCAGTGTATTTTACTGAAGTATTCTGCTTTTAAATAGACATTCAACATATGTGTGTCTGCTTTAACAAAGGACCAGCAAGCTATACATCAGATCAAAAAATAATTTTTCAATTTGACTATATAATCCTACTAAATGGAGTTTATTTTTCCTTGTATGTCTTTTCTCTTGTTTGCCAAAGTTCCTGTTCCTTAATGTTACCCCCACGTTTCCTGAGAACTTCCCAATTCCCAAGACCAGGACCCTATTTTGGTCTTTTGTGTTGATGATTCAGAAATGCCATAAATTGAGAAGAGGAAATTAAGCAGTAATATAGATGGAGATGGTAGCTGTGGACCATCAGATTGACAGTAGAGCATAGCTGGTGTTTCTTTAGCCATGATTTGTGTTTTAGAGCACTGAAGGGATCAATAAAATGGAAGAAGAAATTTTTCATTTTATGTTATATGAAGGCTTTGCTGTGTTCTCAAAAACCCCTCATCAACAACAAAACAAAAAACCTCTCTACCCAAAACAGAAAAAAAAAAAGTTTAAAAAAATCATGAAACAAAACCAACCCATGTTCAAATGCCCCACACTTGTAAAATCTTTGAAGGCAATGAAGCTTTGGGTCAGATACCTGACAAGGGTGAGGGAAATAGTTCTCTCTTCTGTCTCCAAATTGTGTCATTTTTCCTATTGGCAGGGAATCCTCTTCATCCCTCTGATGGAAACACCAGCTCTTGTTCTGCTGATTATTTTTTCTCTTCCAAATCTTTATTAGCAAACTTCTATGTTGTCCAGCACTCTCATCATCCTCTTCCTTTGCATGGCATAAGCATGGGATTTTTTTGAGTAAATGTTCTAAACTTTGTTGAGCTCTACTTCCAAGGTATTACTTTGCTTTAAAGGAATCATGATTTGTTTTGAGTAACTGATGCTTCTGCACTACTTATCTCTTGCCAGCTGCCTGTTCATTTGATCACAACAGAAATGTTATCTGGGCTACACCTCTTGTTTTCAAGGCAAACCGATCAATTAATGGCTTAGTTTAATAAATGTAAATTAAAATCTTTTCAGTATAGCCTGATTTATATAGTCAGTCATTAATGCTGCTTCCTTCTGACCACTCAATTTATTGGCTTAATTTTCTCTAAAAAGGACAAAAGAAAATATTGGTGTATAGCAAACAAAGGTCACTTGGCTATATTTGTAGGTATGTTTCATCTTTAGATATGAAGTGTTAAATGTTGAATTCAGTCCCTTGCTTTTTCTGAGAACAAAGTAGCTTTTCCTGGAAGCTGATCTATGAACTCAGTGGTAACCCATCTCTTAGAAGAAAATAAGGAAATATAAATAGGAAATTTTTCTATAGAACATTACAATTTTTTCTTTCACATCATGCAATATAAAAATTGTTAAACTCATTTACTGGTGAATTGGCTTGAGTGAGCGTCAGTGATTGGATTTTTAGTCTTGTGTTTTTGTCCTAAATTCACTGCTGATGCAGGAAAAATAAAATGGGAGAGGCAGAAAATAGATTAAGTACAAATCTTGTGACAGTAATTGATAGCTAGGTGGAGGCATCCAGCCAGAGCTTTCGCTCACCTTTTACACACCCAGTTTAGTGTGATTGAGAAAGAGATTTTATACAGAGCTGGTAAAGAAAGGCAGGGATGTGGACTTGCTAGTGACAGTCCCACTCTGGTCATCTCAGATGTTGCTTACTTTGTGCTTAAAAAAAACAACTGTGGAATTGCTCTTCTCAGAATTAGAGCTTTTTAAAGTTTAGGGTTTTTTTAAATTTGAGTGTACTCGATGGTGAAACTTTTAAAAAATGGAGATCAGATTTTCAGTAAACTCTGAGTAAAATAAGCACTGTAGGATAAGATTTTAAGTTTCATTAATTACTGAGCAAAATTATTTTAGCCACTTGTGCTAATTTTTGGCTGTGTTTTTTTTGGGAAGAGGGTGTGTTACTGGTTTGTACTGGCTAAAGCCTTTACCGCCATATGGAAAGATTTGTTACTTTCATAGAGCTGCTGCTTCAGCTCTTGATTCACTTCTAACCCTTGGGATCTTGCAGAATTTTTGTTAGTGTGTTTGTTTTCACTGCTTGGAGATGAGTTAACTACTTAACAAACTACTTTCACTACTAAAGATGCACATCCAATTATCCAATAATGAAAACCTGTATTTTTTCTTGCTTCCACCCTGATGGGACATTACCATCATTTAAGTCATTAACCATGAGTTAAAATAATTGTATGCAGGCATTCAGCACCCTCCCCAGAAAAGCATCCCTTATCCTTCTCTAGCTGCATTCCTACAGTCTAACTCCTTCCATTGCAGAGAATCTGGATAAGATTTTCCCACCTGTGGAAAGAAGTGGGTTTAAGCAAAGCACTCAGGATCTTGAGCTTACCCGCCAAAAAATCATTAAATATGGAAACAACAAGCATTTTTAACACCTCTTGGGATTTGAACTTTTATGATGTTTGTGTTGTGTGAATTTCTGCATCCCCAAAATTAAATTTTGAAATTTTCAATTTTCTTGGAGGATAAAAGACATGGCTCTTGCCCAGACACGTGACTCCCAAGAACTGGGATGTGGGAAGAAGCAGTGCAAATATGATTCACCCTGGATTTTGCAGGAATTGGCAGTGCTGTGAAAGGCGTTGGGGGAATGCTGCACATGGATGCTGCTTCCCCCCACACCCTGCACGCAGAGCAGCTCTGTGGTTGCTCTGTGCTATCTTGCCTTCCTTGGCTTGGTTTCCCACTTGCACTATCCTGGGAAGCTGCGTAAGGAGAGGGAGTGATATTGGAGAGAACGTTTGATGAAGTGCAAGATATTTTCTCATGTGTCAGTTTGTGGCTCTGACTAACAGTGTCCATGACTGGAGAAGAAAGCAGTCATTACAGAGAAACTGTGGGATGGGGAGGGAAGGTAGGAGGCCAGCCTCCCTGCAAGGAGACGGCAGACCCAGTTTTACAGGCAGAACCTGTAGGACAACTGCAGATGAACCTCTAGTGAAGACATGCAAAGGCAACAGCCCTCTCTGAGCTTCAGACCAGCTGGGAGTGCCTAAAGGATGAGTGTCTGCCCAGTGGACCTGCTGCTGAAGGCAGGGATGGTATTTTAGGAGGCATCTTGAGCTGTTTTTCTGAGAAGAGGTGTGTGCATGCTCGGTGCTTTGGTTGAGGAGTGAGTTTGTGTGTGCACACCTCAGCTGCAAGGCGGTGACATCTCTTTTCAATCAGGGCTGGAATGCCAGGGATGCCTGTCCTACCCTCACTCACGTGACTGACTTGTCCTGTTGGTTTTTTCTCTCCGTGCTTACCACTCTAGCACAGAAATGTATTTCTGCCCTGTCTTGTGCTGGCTTTCTGCAGTATGGTCTGAAGCCGAGGGGTTCCGTGAAAAATCAAAAGTGTTGAAAGCCAAGTAGCAGGCAACAGCATTGTCAAGGAAGCCTGGAGGTAAAAAATTTGTAAGGGAAACAAGTTTCTCTGGAATTAAGGTGGAAATACACTTCCACTTAATTTCAACGGGTGAACAAATTGTAATGTTTACAGTTGGCTGACAATGTAGAAGTAACTCATGAACCAGAAGAAAAGTTTACTTCAGAAGATGGCTCTCAAATTATTTACTTTGGCTTCATCCTTCCCTGAACTGGGGAGAACATAATAATGTTTCCCTCTCTTCATCTCTGTCTTGGCTGGTTGCTGAGATGCTTTTGGATATAATTCTTAGCATAGGAGGGAACTTCCAACATAGCAAAACTGATGGCCAAACTTAAAAAAAAAGAAAGTCTGCATCCAGTAATAACATTGTGGAGATCCTGGACGCCATATTCCTTTTCTGCCATCTCAATGAATTTTCCACACATTTTTATGAAGTGTTTTGAGTCTGTTTTGGTGATATGATTCACATTAATGTTTTGAGTGCTTCTTTGCTCGACCCTGACCTCCACTCCTATGGAGATTTTTAAAAATTTTTTCCTGTGCTGAAAACTGCCAAAAACTTCAGCCATCATTTTCCCACACACTGTGGAAATAAAGCATTTTAAAAAAACCAACCCATACCCAAGAAACAGCACTCCAAACAGATTTTCCCCCAAAAGAATAGTTCTGTTTGAAAATCAAAGTGGTTATTAGGTTTGGTTTTTTGGTTTTTTTTTTTTACTTTGAAGTACAAGCTGAATAGATATCTAGGGAAGTACAATGCTTGGGCCTTCCTTTTCTTATCAATACCCAGAATTTGTTCACCAGAGAACTGGAGAGTTTGCAGAACTCCTGGACAGTTGTAGCCTTGGGGCTACAGCAGCTTAACCTGTTGCACCCTGCTCTAGAAGGAGTTGCTGTTCCTTCAGTGCTCATGTCCACCCTTCTCCTTCAGGTTACAGTGTCCTGGGTTGTGCTGACACAGCTGTTTTTGGGCCATGAGCTGGCTGGCTGCAGTGATTTAGGTTCAGAAATCCCGGGATTTGTGGGGGTTGCAATCACAGTGTGGGGGCAGTGCCTGGAGCAGCAGTGCCTGCACAGAATGAGCCCAGCTGAGGTGCACCCAGAGGGCTGGGAAGGACAGGAGCTTGCTCTCCTGGTTTTACTTGAGAGCAAGAGGAAAGCTGCTTCGTAATGCCCTCACCTCA
Organism: Muscicapa striata striata; assembly: GCA_030060385.1. Classification (NCBI taxonomy): domain Eukaryota; kingdom Metazoa; phylum Chordata; class Aves; order Passeriformes; family Muscicapidae; genus Muscicapa; species Muscicapa striata. Next base: position 2,077,614 of record JAREIS010000010.1, on the reverse strand, counting down.
GGGCAGATCCCATTGACTACCCTACCTGCAGGAGGGTGGGCTGCAAGAACTCTCCTGATGAATGTTGTAAGGGGATGTTGTTTGAGATGCTCACAGTGACCCCTAGAGCACCCAGAATTTGGGAGCCATAAAGGAGGTGCATTGTCATTTAGTTTCTTTATTAAGTGCCTAAAAAGTGGCACACTTTTTCTTTTTTCTTTTAAGACAAACCTCATAGGATACTAAGTTGGCAATCAAACTGGATATTAAGATGTATTTAAGCATTGCTGAAGGATGCTGGCAGGTACCAAATATTTTAGCCAGTATGTGCTATTATTTATTTATTCATTCCCTTCCTGAGTGATGTTTAGAGCTGTCAATCTATTGTATTTTGCTGGCCCTAAACTAAACAGAATAACTCAGGATCCTGTAACCAGAGCAGCCCTTCATAAATTAAGGTCAGTTGGGTGCAGCACTGTAACAACAGCCTGTAGAAACAGCCTCAGACCAAGGCATCTTTTGTTAACCAGAGGAATATTAACTACACTGGGAGTTCCTGAAAGTGGGTGGTTTCTACTGCCAAGCTCAGCAACGCTTTGTCATAATGAAAAAAACAATACTGTCTGCAAGTAGGGATTGAAAGTGTCTCCTCACATCTGTTTGTCTAAGCCTGGGAAAAGGTGCCATTGGATGAGAGTAGCAAATCCTGCTGTGACTGTGCTTGTGCTTGAAGGAAAAGCCTTAAATGCCAGCACATAGCCAGGCATCTTCCATGAAGCTAGTTTTAATTTATTTTTAGACTTGATTGATAGTTACTGCAATATTTGCCTTGCACATTTTTAAATGGAACACTTTAAAAAAACTTTGTTTAATATGTGATCCCTTCTGTGTAATTGAGCTCTCATACAATGTCTTTGGTGAGAATGAACTAGCAGAGTTTTACCCAGAATTGTTTGGAAGATACCAGTGTGGAAAGCAGAGATGACTCACAGTGCCTTGGAGGAAGAAGAGCTAGCAGTTAACCACAGAGCATGGCATTATCTCTATGCCAAAGCTGGCTAGGAGAGCCAGCATATTTTCCTCTTCACTATGTCGGGGGGGAAAAAGTACTCCAGAGAAATATTGGCTCTCTAAGCAATCTTGATAATCTTGTTAGCTTGATGAGTTTAGAACAGCTGTAACACGGGAGGCATGTAAATCAAAAGAAGGTGGCAGTTCCCATCTAGAAACCATCGTTATTTTTCTTTGATGAATAAATACCTATGAAGCACTCTCATTTTTGGTGGATTCCCCTGGGTGAATAAACTTGGTTGCACAACAAGAATGTGGTATGTAATGGATAGAGCACATGATTAGATAATAAGTATTTCTGCATAAATTTATTTTGTATCTAATCCCATGTGTCTGTATTCTTATTTCTTTAGGAATATCTACATGGCATCTCTTTCTACTGCAGGCAATTTGCCAGATGCCTGTAAATAAGGAATGTCTACTGCAAGTGAAATAATAAGTATCTCTTACTTCTCGGTGTAATTTGTTTGCCATTTGCGTTTAGGGACATACTGTTCTTGTTGGGGAAGATGGCTTGACTTTACAGGCAGAATTACATTAAAAACACAGCAGTTAATCTTCATTTTGATTTCATTACAGTAAAAATCTATCTTTTACTGTATAGAGTTGAATATTTTCTTTTCGGGGAGGTGTTTTGTTTAAATTAATTTGACGTATCTGGTTATGTCTAGTGGCCCTTACTTACACAGACAATACAGTAAGAAAGGGGTTGGCTTCCATTTTGCATCCTTCTTTTTCCCACCAATCACCTTCTGAAAGATGTAAAGACATATTATTGCTGTGGTGCTGTGCTGCCCTGGGACCTGGGCATATTCCCCTGCAGATCTAATGTTCCACTTATTTTTGTGTTAAGTGTGGAAGTTTGGGTATCCATCTCTAGCCATGTTCCTTGTTTCTGCCAGATAAGGTAAAATACCTCATGAAGTACTGGGTTTAGCATGTGGGCTGCCAGTTGTGCCAAAAGAAAAACAAACAAACAAACAAACAAACAGTGGTGTGGATGAGAGCAATATTTTGGCATTGGCCATAGGAGCAGTCCAGCTGAAGGATACATCAGGAGTGATACTTGGTTTCCAAGCAGCTGAAAAGGAAGGCATTGAAGAACCGAGTTATGAGTACCTTTGAGTTGCTTTCAGGCTGGCAGTGTAATCCAAGCAGATTGTTTTGTGGGCAGGCAAAAGCTCTAGGTGAAGACTAAGGCTGTAATTTAGTCCACTGGTTAATAGTGAAATGTCTGGATGACTTCATTTAACGATGATTATCAAGGTGTGAATCTTTTTGGCCCTGATGAAACCACCTGAAATAGTGATTGGTGGTTGGCATTGGCTGTGAAAAGGCAGTGAGTCTACTTTCTAAATTCTCCTGCTTGGGAGAAGTGGGTTTGGGGTGTTGCTATTGTGGGAGACATCCACTGGGCTCCCAACAGATTAGTATCTGATGAACAAACGTTTTTTACACCTGTAATTTCAACAGTATGTGACTTCTCTTTCACTTTCTACCCCTCCCACCCTGTATAGCAGTGAGTGCCAGAAGATGAGCTTTCTTTAGATACATAAACAAGATGATGTGGTGCAAATTACAGAAGACTGCAAAACCTTGATTTAGTTTCTCTCTGCTGTGATTTAAAAATTTATACTCTTGGGTTTTTAACTGTGACTAAGCAACTGTTTTGTTGAGGCTGATTATTTCACATGCCAGTGGTTGAGAGGTAGCATCAGATTATTCCTGCTGCTAGTGTGAATGTCCTTATTTATCCCTTCTCTTCTGCTGAGGATAACTCGGACTTTAATTTTACCTCTTGTTCTCACCTTATTTTTGCAGCTGATGAATGTGAACACTTCCTGTGTCTCAAATGTTTTATTTATGGGGGAACACAGCTCTGCAGGATCGACCCTGCACACTATTCTTCTGTATTCTTAGGTTTTTTCCACCTAGAAACTTCTGTTGGTAAGGGAAAATATTTAAGTGTTTCAGATTGAAAAAAATAATAAAAATCAAAGTTTATCTCAGACCTGCATATGGCAGAAGGGAAAATTGCAGGGAGGGAGAAAATTTTTCTTGTTGGTCATGGTGCTCCTGCTGAAAATGTGGATGTGTACATATGGAGTGAGCACATGCACAGGCACTTCATACAGAGAGAGGACATAAATAGGCCATATGTTCAGTATTTTAGAATTTTCTTTTGCATTTTCATCAAGGTTTTAACAGAGCAATTTTAACTGGAATTAAATATGGCTATGTCGGACAGTAACTAAGACACAAATTCAGTGTTTTCCTCCTCACCCTCTGTGTGTCAGCAACATTCCTTGTGCTCATCCTCTGCCTAGAAATGAGTTTCTTTTAACCTAGGGCCTGTTGTCAGGAAGAGAGGAGATTGCAGCATTCTTCCAGGCGTGGTGGGGCTGTCTCATTACAAATTTTGTCCAGAGTTGCAACACACGCCTCTGTACTTACCATGTGCCAGGCTTAGCTGGCATGTAAACATAGCAATAAACTGAAAAAAAAACTGGGAAAACTGCTGCAGTCCTATACCTGTGCACACACATGCAAATGTGAGCCCTTTGTCTGTCTTCTGAAGCTCAGTATTTATTATGGTTTACGAAAACAGCACATGCTTAGATTGGTTCCTAGAAGAGGCTTTCATACAGTTTCAGTAAGGTAAATAATTTTGCTGATTTGGCTGTGAAGTAATTTTGAAATGTCTTTTAAAGATAGGGACTCAAGACAAAAAGATGTGCACAAACAACATTCGTATCTATAGGAAGAAATGCTTTCCTGTGGTTCATATGTCAAACATATGACTCTTTATATGACTCATATGAACTGTGTTTTCAGAATGGTCAGGTCTGCCTAAGTGTCTCACAGGGTCTAAAGTTCCTTTTTAACATTTTATTACTGTCAAGACTTAGTAAGGTTTATTAAATTGTGTATTTTGTAATTCAAAGGGTATATAAGTACAAACAGGAAAAAAGTAAAGAAAATTAAGAATAAGGATTTCTGAGATGCTGCTGGTTCTTCCCTGCTTTTTCTTTAGCCGCTGCCTCCTTTCTTGTTCTTTGTGGTTCTCTTATCTACAAAAACATTTAGATTAGTGCGCTAATTAGTTTATGTTAACCAGCAGAGGGCTTCCACCTCAAAGCAAACAGCCTTATCCCTTCTGCAGTTTCCCTGGTATCCTCTTAATCAGAGAAGTGGGAAATAGACATTTATTTAGTTGTCTTAGGGTACTTCCCTGCTGGCAGGACGATCTTCAATTGCACGTTAACTAATTTTTTAATACAGTTTGCTTTTAACTGACTTCTACTTACTTTCAACACAGCCATCAGCATTTCCACAGGAAACTTGGATGATCCTGTAGAAGTTTCTTGTGCTTCACCAAAGTCTTCTATTTCTAAATTCCTAATGTAACTGGTGTGTTGCAAAGTTTCTGAGCAGTCAGGTATTAAAAGTGTTTTAAGCCCCTTCTCAGTATGAGTACAGCATTAAAAAAAAAAAAAAAAAAAAAAAAAATAAAAAAAGGAAAAAAAAAGAAAAAAAAAGAAAAAGTAGTAGGAGAGACTAAACTAATCTTACAATTTAGATTAAAGCAGTGCAAGTTGAGTTTCTAAACTGGTGTTCATTGCAGTGCTCCAAAGCAAGGAGGAGTACCTGTGGATACAGGATACCACACAAGCACACAGCTTTCCTGGGAGGCAGGAGTCGCGCTGTGAGACACGGGGTGGTTTCATTTAGAGCATCCTTCTGCCAGCTGTGCCAGCAGTTCAGAGCAGGTGGGTGCTGCTGGAGCAAGGGTCAGTGCAGTGTAGCAGAGGGGTGCTGAGCTGCTGAGTGCTGCTGGAGAGCCTCTCCAGTTTCCCTCCCAGACTCTGTGAGTGACTTCCCATGTTGATCAGAACTGCTGTTGATAACTTCTGGTGATTCAGCAAACAGATGAGTGCCTGGGGGAAAAAACCCATAATCTTCAGACAGAAAACTTACTCTCTCCGCAAAAGTTCTATACTTAGATAGTTAATCTTCCCCGTCTATCAACACTTGGGTTGTGTTGGCTAACACTTGTGAGCAGTGTGTTTTTCCAGTTTTTCCCTGGCCAAAGCCTCAGCTGTGGAAAGGAGGTGACCCTGTGGTTAGGGGATTTTAAAAACCATTCTGTGCTATGAAAGCAAGAGCCCCACAACCTAGGAGAAAGCGTGTAGGAATCGAGGCGGTGACTACAGTTAGTGGGAGCTGTTAGCAGAGCTGCCTTAATTAATGAGTTGTCATGCCCGAATGAAAAACCACTAAAATTGTTAATTACGTTTCAATCAAAGATAATAACAGCTTTCTACAGGCAAACTGCGAAGAGATAAGTCACTGCCGTGTGTCACCGTAACTGTGTCTCTGCTGAGGCCGCCCGGCTGGATCCCGGCTGGATCCCGGCTGGATCCCTGCTGCCACCTGCCGGTTTCCCGGCCGCTCCCGGTCCCGCCCGGCGCTGCCCCGGGCTGCGCTGCTGCTCGGGAGGGCTGCCCGTGAACTCCAAAATTCGGGCACCAACGCCCTCTTCTCGTCCCCTTACCTAGTACGACGGCATCAAACCTCACGCAGGAAAAGCTCGTCCGTGCGTAGGCAAGGCTGAAACTTCACGCAGTTCAAGCCCTTTCCTCCTGCACCCCTCAGAATATCATGGGATCATTTCACTTGGAAAGGAGCTCTAAGATCACTGAGTTCAACTGCTAGCCCAGCACTGCCACGTCCACCACTGAACCATGTCCCCAGGGGTCACACCTACAGGTCTTTAAAGTGCCTTAAGGGAATCAATCACAATCTTACCCAGCAATGCTCAGTACTTGAAACTGCTCCTGCCATCAGTAATTGCCCTACTCCTTGCAAACTTGCCAGCCCATTTTCTATGAAATTTGAGATTTGCATCAGTTCTGGAATTATGCTGATGAAGAGAGCCAAAAGCTTGTGAATGCATTTGTACACGGTTGAAGCATGTGGGTGTCTCTATGTGTAGTTAACTTGCCTCTTCTTTTGGCATCAAAGGATTTTAGAGAAAAATAGTATTTTTTTCTGGGCAATCCTGGCATTGGTTCTGCCCCTCTTACAAATATCTTTTTGGCAAACAACCAGCTTGTACTGCTCGTGTTCCTTGCTCAATTTCTCTCTCTCAGTAAGAACCATCATTATCCCTACATACAGCTGCTGCTGAGGGGAGAACCAGCTCCAGATTAGCCTAGCACTATATAGAATCTGTACCCCTGTTTTTACAGAATTTCCCTATCAAAGCAAGTGCAGCTGTTGAATCAGAGAAAACATTGCCCTGATGCAGTGAATCCTTCTGGGACACAGAAGCTGAAAGGAAGAAGAGAGGCTGGTGACAGGTGCATCATACAGATCTGTCCAAAAGCTGGTTTATGCTCTATAGGATAAAATAATTGTCTGCAGTCTGATTTTTTTTTTTTTTTTTTTCCTTGTGGACCTACTGAAGTTGAAAATGCAGACGGGCTGCTTGGAAGCAGTCCTACAGTATAAAAGTTCTTCCTCCTTTAGTTTTGGTGTGGTGTATTATTAAATTTAAAAAAAAAAAACAAAACAAAACAAAAAAAAAAAAAAAAAAAACCAAAAAAACCAAAACCCAAAAGGGTAAAAACAGAAAGGAAGTTTTTCTTTGTAATTAGGGCATTCAAAGGCTCTGTAAGGGTTGCGATAGAAACAATTAATAGGCATTGCTTTTGTGTGAGACAGGGCCTACTTAAGTAGGTCGCAAGGCTGGTAGCCAGGAGACCTACTTTCTTTTCTTAGCTTTGCTGCTTATCCTTTCTGTGATTTTGGGCAAGTAACTTCATTTTTGTTCCTTTATTTTTTTACTATTGTTTTCCCCTCGCAGGTCCATTCACACTGGGAGGGAAGGAGTTTCTCACTTATGTGCCCTGCTCATAAAAAGGGACACAACCTTAACTGGAAGCTTGAGGCCCTCTTTCACCAAAATGCTCTCTGTGGCTGCTTTGCTGTAAATAATCACGCAGGAATATGGATTACTCTGCGGGTTTGCTATGCCAGCATTTCATAGGGTACCTGTAAAAGAACAGGCACGGTGTAGATAAAGACCTCTGATATAAGTCAGGTTGATAAGGTTTCAAAACTGACTGAAATTCCCACACATCTGCCTGGAGATGATGAGTGCACTGGGGAGGTGACCATAGGTAGCTGATGTGATGGTGTTGGGGCAGTTTCTGGGATTCTTTCTCAGGGCTGTTGGAGCAGCCCTCTCCTTTTGCTGGTTGCAGCAAGAGCTTTGCCAGGATGGGATGAGACTGCAGGGAAGGTGTTCTCAATGGGCTTTTGCCAGTGCTTAATCCAAATGGCTTTATGACTGGCTGATGGTGAGTTGTTACCACCTGAAGGAAAACACCCAGGAAGCCTGAGAGAGGTGTCCTCTCAGCTGCTGGAGCATGAGCCATCCCACCAAGCTGTAATTGTGAATCACCCATGTTACGGTCTCCTTGAGTCATGAGAAAGGATAGACTAGGAAACATAGGAGTTAAATTCACATGCGGATTGTGCTGAAAGCCAAAAATTGAGCATGTCTGTGGCACTTTGAGATTTTTGTCTTTCTGCTTTGTTGATTTTTTTTACACTGACCCAAGACCTTTTGTGTGAAACTTTTTTTGGCTGTTTTTTCTGGCGTTGGGAGAACACAGTGGCTGTGAACCTTGAACGTGTGTCTGCTTAACAACTTCTAGAGAATTCTTAAACCAGGTTGTGATACATGGTAAAAATCCTGATGGTGCGTGTGACTATGCTTATTTGGTCTCGTTCACCTCTAAAAATGAATAAATAAGGGCAGGGGATGGAACCAATTTAGCTTTCTACTTCAAGCCCTGTGTTTCTTCTTCTGTGATTCCTTCGTATTTTTTTTACTGAGATGGGTCTGTATTTAAAAAAGTAAAAATAATGCCTTAATCTTTACATACATAACCTGGAAAATATGAAGCCTATGTACTTGTCTTGATAAGGAGAAAACAGCTTGGAAAATTAGTGTAGCATATTACAAGTGTATCCTTTTCTTCTATATGGCTTTGCAGAGTGTTTTACATAATTAAATTTAAGCCTCCACAGTGTTTCAGATTCTAAAATTTCCAACTCCGTGGCCTTGTATTTGGTCAGTGAATAAAGAATGGCTTAACTTGAAACAGTTACTCAACATATATTGTTTTTCAAATGGCAATTGCTGTTTTCTCTTGATCTTGCGAAATTTATTTTTGATCCACATGTATAAGGATGTATGCTGATACTAAGCTTGTCACCTAGAAATAAGAAGCATACTGCGTTGGTGACAGTGTTGAAGTGTATAGCAGTGAATATTTTCCTGCAGTGAAATCGAATGATAGCAAACTGAGGAAAGCATTGCACTACTCTGTTTATGGTAACAATGGAAATGTTATGGTCAGTCACGGTCATGGTCATGCCCTTGCAGCACCAAGTTGTGACTCAGCACCGTGTTAAAAAGGCAGAGGTACAGACAGGTCAGGAAAATTCCTGAAATTAAATTGCTGCCTAGACTCTGGGCAGGCCTCTGGGATTTACCCTGGCATTTTGGGTTAACCTGAAAGGGTTTCCTTCGTGTTGGTTCCTCTGATCTTCTGTTTCTAAGTAGTACAGTGGAGAGGAGATGACTTTGATTCTGCAGTTCCTACCAGGGTTTTTATACATCTGGCTCTGTATAATTTAGCCAGTAATAGCTGTGGTAGTTTACAGTTCCCTGTACTTTTCAGTACTGGCAATTCCAAATGTTTGCTCTTCTTCAAAAGAAATAAGTTGACTTTAAGCATGGTCTTTGATTCTTTGATTTTCATATTAAATCCTGCCTATTGTACTCGAGCTGCTCCAAAACGGAAATTTCAGTGCTTGGGTCTTTAGGGGTATCTCACTCGGCATTCTCAAGTCTTCTTTTAAGCAAAAGGAAGAAAAACAAAGGAAACTTCCCAACCCTACACAGGTCTCTTGTCTCATCAGGGATGGGGAGTGGTGTCTGTTAACTAAGATAAAACCCCCAAACTAGAAGGAGATGATGACACAGTGAGAAAAGCAGGTGTTAGCAGTGTGTTAGCTCCCACTCACACTCACTTAGCACACACTCAGCGTGCAGCCCCCTCCCTCCACAACCCCGCTACAGCACCACTGACTTGGGGAAGTGGTGGGAGACCTGTGTATGTACATATGCATTACCTCGTTGGAGTAAGGTCAGTTTAAAAGCAGCCTATTAAATTATTTACAGAAGACAGTTGGCCAACCCATTGTGCTGTGTTAGGGGGAGCCAAAGGTCACTCTGGTGTGCCTGGTTGATTCATAGGGTAATCTGATACAGTACTTAGCTTTTTGCCTCCCAGTCAGTGGGTTAAACCTTATCCTCTTATTATGAGTCAGAGAGCGGTAAGTTTCAGAAAAAGCCAGAGCCTTTGTTTTTAATGGTTTTGAAGAGGCTGCGCAGCAGAATCCAGAGGGTTGCGGTAGCATACGCCAAGGGGTTGGGGTGTGTTCTGCAATAGTGTAAATCTGAGCGGCAGCTTGGGAGCTGGAACACTGCACCCTTGTTTTCTTACGATCCTTGTCCTTTTGATAACATCATCTGCAGCCGTTAGGATGTTAAGACATTAATGTTTGTTCTTCAGATAAAGAGTATCCTTTTTGTGGTTTTTTTCTCCCCTCTCCAACCCCCAATTCCTTGCTACCACCATGTCCTTGAGGATTCACCGAGCTGATCTTACTGGCTATCTCCCACATACAAGTCTATTTTTTTGCTGTGGGTTTTTTTGGTCAACTTGTATTTTGGTGACCAATTCCAGCAAAACTCATGGGTATTGGGGTGCCTTGGTATAACCAACCCCTGTCTGCTTTAAAATGCTCCCTTTGCCTCTCCATCTTGCAGGCTTATTCCCTTCTGGGAGCAGCACTGGCATTGGCATGCAGGGCAAGCCCTGCAGCTTTCAGTAGTGCCTGACTTTGAAAAACTTTCACACCGTGGAGTGCTCTTCCTAGCTGCTAGTTCAAAGAGAAGGCAGCAGAATGTAACAGCTGGGAGTGAAACCTGTTTTATGAGCTGTAGTCACTCCCGTGAGAGCCTGATCACTAAATATCTGCTCAGATTTTGTTTATTTCTGTGCACTTTTATTTCGTTCCTTCTGATATGTACCGCCAGTTACGGGGGCACCAATGTTTTCAGCACACTGCTCAGGACGCTTTTGGTATGGAAAAGCTCCAGGATTTAATTTTCCCCCTCTCCAAGTCCACAGAGGTGCGCAAGTGCTTTCCTATTTTTGCACACAGAGTTCAGAAGTTTTGTGCTGCCACTAAGCTGGCTGAGGAAAGGAGGAGTTTTGCTTTTAGGAGAGCGAGCCTATCATATTTCACTCTAATCCTAAGCGATAGCCACGCAGTCGGTTTTATTGTTAGAAGAGCCTTCCTGGAGCTCCTTCACCAGGCTTTCCTCTAAGGGAGAGCAGGGAAGCCAGAATGTGGCGGCAGAAGTGTTGTCGCTTCATTGTCCCTCATGAGCTGTGCCATGCCAGAACATGATCCCTGCCCGCCCTTCCCTCCTCCTGGGCTGTTTGTGAGGAGCCAGAAGAGAGGGCTGGATTGCCTGCACGCTCCTGGGCAGCGATGCCAGGGACAAGAGTGGAGCTACAGTTGAGTGGAGAATGGGGAAAACACTTGTCTCAGTGCTATCCTCTGCTCAGCCCTTACATGCTCCGCTGAGCTGCTGCAAGGTGCCACTTTCTGCTGCTTTTCTCCCCATTGTTTTCTTTGGCAGCTCCCTAAGTGCTGTAACAAAACAGCTTCAGGGGAGCTGCGCTGGCACAGCCACCTTTCTCCATACTGGTGCTGGTTTAAAGGCAGCGAGAAGAAACCTGGACTGAAGTCGGATTGAGTCTGTTCAGCCTTCCGAGAAAACCGCTGGGAAAGGGGACAGGAACAATTTCAGAGAGGTCTCTTTGGAACCGACGCCAGTGGCTGGCTTGAAAGAAAATGAAAAAGGAGTCTGTTTCGAGATCTTTCAAACTCAAACAAAACCCAGGCTCCCTCTCGCGTGCTGTCAGCTGGATAAATTTCTCGTCCTTGTCGAGGCAGACAAAGAGATTGTTTCGCAGCGATGGGGAGCTCTCCTCCATGTGCGTGCAGCAGGTAGACGAGGATGACGAGAACTGGACCTACCGGAGCCGGCAGAGGAAAGGTGACTTGCTTTCTCTTTAACCCTTGCCATTGCTGCTGAAGTGTCAGCCCTGATCCATATGCTCTGCCCAGCTGCTCGGCTCCCACCGGGGGCCAGCAGCCGCAGGTGGGGGAGGAGGAGGAGGAGGAAGGCAGCACAAAAGCCGAGGTGCAGCACTGCCTTGCCAAGTTTTTTGGGGGGTTAAAACTGTGAAAGCTTACAGTAATTAACAGGAAAAACTTTTAATTTCTCATCTGGGTGCTGATTGTGTGGGATATAGGTAAGTTTTGTTTATCTTTCTTGTAATCAGAGTCTTTGGGCAGGTGCTGCAAGAATCTCTCTTCAAAATGTGGAGCCAAGAGCCATTTAAGACTTCATTCTGAATGACTGGGTGGCTTTTCTTGGATGACTGCCTCATGGTCCTGCTGGGAAAAATTTAAGTGTATTTTATTTTATGAGGGCAGACTGAGAAGAGGTCCCAGATGCAAAATAAAAGAGATAATGAGAAAGTGATGGGAACTGCTCCACAGAGAGGAGGGACATCTAGGATATGAGATAAGCAACTCTGACTGAACCCTTGAAATGTTCAGACCTGCAGTATATTTTATACGAGACTTCTAAAAAGTACTTTTTGTGTTGTTTTTGGATGAAGTTTGTCAGGTTACTAAATAACCAATTACCTCATATTTGCCATAAATCAAAACAAATTTCAGAAGTTTGCTCATGTGAGTTGGTGAGCTATGGTTACCAGTAGCTGGCTGAAGAGCAGTGGGGTGTGTGTGCATGCAAGGTTGAGAATACTTAGTAAAGGGAGTGATTTGGTTGTAATTTCTCTAGTGCTGCCAGAGCAGTAGTTTGTTAATAAAAGTGTAAGGTTGACTCAGTTGTGCTGTAAGGTCATTTTTGTAAGAGCAGCCAGGCTCTCCAAGGGCATTTGATCTTCAAAGGGCCTTTTATTTCTTTTCATTTCTGGGAGCAGTTAATAGCTATTTGATCAGAATTTCACTTCCGTGTTCGAACAGATTGTGGCTTTAGTAAATGGTTTGTATGCAGGAGCACTAACACAGGATGTATATGCTTTGTGCTTTGCTCCCTGCACGCTAGGACACAACTTTAATCTGTGCTTTGAAGATTGTTTTGTAACCTACTCTGCTGCTGAAAAACTTCTAAAAAGGGAGTATGTATTTGCAACCAGTAATTTTTACTTTCGACTGTTGGTATATTAATATTTTACAGTGATGCCAGATTAGCTTCTAAGGCCTGTGGGATGGGATCTTGGACAGATTAGAAAAGCCACTGAGCCCTGTTGCTGGATTCTGTTTAACTTCCGTAAAGCTTCTTGTGCTGCCTTCCTTAGCCTGCACTCACGCCACAGGGCAGAGATGGGAAAGGAAGCTTTACTGATGGATTAATGGTGTATTAATTTTTCTGAGTGATTTACATAAAGAGCCCATTGTACAGGCTGGAGGGGGAGGGCAGAATTCTTCCTGTAATTGGGCAGCAGGCTATAAAAGCCTCCCTGCTTCCCTATAGAGGAGATGACAGTATGTAATTTTTGAAGGGAAGGTGTGGGGAGGTGTAGATTATGCAGGACTTATTTCTTTTTTGAAGGAAACAATTTGACTCAACTTGTAAAATCTGCCTGGATCATAAATCTAACTGCTCATTTCTGTCTGACCAGGATGCTCTGCCAGACTGACAGGGATTGCCAGGGCTGAAGGGAGTGTGGAGTTATATATTTGGGCAGGAAAAACTTGTCACAGCTGCAAGTCTCTTACTCTGGGCTGCGATTCAGGCTGGCACGGTGTTGGAAGAGTTTGAGAATCCATACCTGGCAGAGTGGTTGTCTTAGGTTTGTGTGTTCAGAGGCAAAACCTCTGTGTGTGATAAATGGCCACTTGTGTTCTCGAATTAATTTGCTCCACTGCTCTGTCGCATTACTGCTTGCCAGACTTTGTAAAACTGAGGGCTCAAAACAGTATTGTCTTTGGTGCTCAAATTAACCACATCACTAAATTAACACAAACTAGAAAGAAATAAGAGGCACAGCAGACATAGCAAGTGTTATATAGAAAACCAGACTATTTTAAGCTAGATGAAATTTTAATAGTTTTTCAGGTATCAGGATAGTTTTCCCTCTACTTCTTGCACAGGTAAATTGGTAAAAAAAGTGTGACAAATCACAGGCTCTCCTTCTCCTAACTGTACATGTACAGGCAGGAGTATTAATAACAGAAGCTGGAAATGAAGGAATTGCTGTTCTTTCTGAGCTGTTTCTCTTCCTGTCTTTTTAAACCTCTTCTTTTGCCGCTCCAGTGCCCCTCCAGGCTCAGATTGCATTCCCACGAGGCTGCTGGGTGACAGGCACAAGGCAGCATGTGTTGCGTGGTATTTCACCAGCAAAGTGGCTAATCTGCCTTGGCTGCAAACCGGAGCTTGCACACAGTAGCGAGCGCAGAGATTGGCTGGATTTGCCAGTTTGAAATGAGCAAGAAGAACAAAAGTAAACATTCGGTAACTGCGAACCTGGGGCACGCCCCGATGTCCTGCCTGGCTGATCCCCGCCTATATGGAAGACAGGGGCTGCTGCTTCTTTCTCCTTTTTAAAATGAAGAGTAATGCGGAGTGTTTTGGAGCTGCTAGCACCAATCAGACTTCACATTTGATAAAGCTCTTAGTAGAAGAGATGGTAAAAATTGACAGTAAAATAAAGGTTTGTTTTTGGAAGCATTTCTTGCTCAGCCCTCTTCATTCTCAGTCAGCTGGAGGCTGACTTTGAAATGAGGACACACTGTGACTCTCAACTTTCTTCTTTAATCAGACTTTTCAGTTCAGATGTTTTACTTTCTGGGGTAGCACGTATTTTCAGGCTGAAGTTCAGTGCATTTTTTTCCTTTAAAAACTACTTCATTGGCAAAAGATTGAGAGGAGTATTCTTTGAAACGAAAGTGCTTGGGTGTGTTGCAAAAGGTTTCTGACAGGCGGAAAAATGGGACAGTGGTTCATGTGTGCCTGTGCCGTTTATCACAAGTATGACATAGCAAGTAATAGAGAATAGAGATAACACATGGGTTAGTTCATGGCACAGGTTTCACCATATTTGCTTCATTTTTTTCGAAAAGGAAATGAGTCACATGGCAGCATCAGAACATCTGAACTGAGTTTTTCTGGCCAGGTGCTGGAGAAGCACAACTAGCAGTCAGGTCTGGCCAGAGGTGGCAGTGCATCAGAAGCAGCTCTTATACAATGAGGTTTTCCAAGCTCTCCCCCAGCTCCTGTCCCTGTTTATTGCTCTGATGTTTTATTCACTCCCTCCATTTCACTTGGTTGCTTTCCAATCTTTCTGCATCATGGAAGTTAAAAGTCTTGGCTGCTTTTTACTGCAGGTTATATTACCTGGAAAACTTATTTAGAGTCATTAGAGAAACCTGTCCTCAGGTAACTGTGTGTTTTAATGACTGATCAAACCCAGTTTAGAAGGTGGCAGCCACTGGCTCTCTGCTGTTTGTTGGCCAAGTCTTAGTCTTTAATACCCAAGCATGTGAAATGCCCGTTTTTTTTCCTTGCAAAACCAGCCTAAATGTGAGAATTTGTTTTAATGCTAAAAGTAATTTAAATTCATAAATAACTCCTTTTGGGCTGAGCTCTCTGTGTCCTTGCAGTGTGTCTGATGGAAGCATTTCTAACATCCTGATGACACCTCTGACCAAAGCTGTCAGTTAACTTCCTAATGACTTACCATGGTCAGAGAACATCCCACTTAACAAGGGACCAGATTTCCATAAACTGAACAATTACTGAGTTGTCACAGTAGCAGTATTGATGCTGCCTTATTATGTCAGCAAAAATGATGCCTTTTAGTTATGCCTATGCTCCCTATGGTTGGTTAAATATGCATCATATAAATTTAATACTGTCATATGAGTTTTTATTCATCTTCCAGTGGCAGACTTGAGACTCAAGACCTTTTTGGTTTTGGAGCTTGTATTTTCAGTGTTTCCTGTAGAAACTCAGGGTAGAGACAGGCAATTCTGATGTCAAATGCAGCACCAGAGCATCACCCCAGTCTTTAGTCCAAATAATTTTTAAATTCTAGGATTTTAAGTCAGAATATAGTTCACAAGAGGGTTTTGGGAATAGACAAGTAATCACATTTTTTTAGTAATGAGATGTAAGAGTGCCAATAACTATTAAGTTTCCATAAGCAGGATTACCAAATGCAGACTTCTTGTTGCTATTCCAATGTAAAATCATTTTATTGAGCTTTTTTTCCCTGTATATTTGTGCACAAGATCTTGTGTTCAAAGTGGAAAAAAGTCATGCCTACATAGATAAAGATCCATAAACCCAAAGGGAGCTGTTAACATTTGTAGAAGCCATAACATGTGATGGATTGTAGTATTGGGGCATGTGTGTCTGTGAAAAGGATTCTTGAAGCTTTGGGCAAGTCCATAAATAGTCATTTATGGAAACCTCAAAAAGCATTTGTGCAAGAGGCTGGAATAAGTCCAAAACAAATATTATATGCTTTATATACCTTTTTGTGAAAGTTGTTGGGTGTTTTTTTGTTGGTTTTTTTTTTTTTTTTTTTTTTTTTTTTTTTTTTGGGGGGTGGTGTGAGTTTTGTTTGTTTTGGTTTTGTATGCTTTCTGGGGGGATTTTTTAAAAATAAATTAACATTTCTTTAATAAGTATAAGCATAAGCATACATATGCAAATCTGTATGTTTGAAAAGAAAAAATAATGAGAGATTTGATACAAAAGCCTGTTTTCTGTCTTCTACTACCTTTTATATGTTATAGGTTCTGTGTGCAAAGATAAAATTGGATATAATTCTATGCATCTGTAACAGTTTGTCAAGTTTATATCATATTTTTGTGTTTGGACTGTTGGTGTTGTGCTTTTATGGAAGCACAGCTGGGAGCAGAGGTACTACTTCACTTACTGATGTATGTACTATTTGTCTTAGCATATTTTTATCATGGCACAGCAGAGGATTCTGTAAAACTTTAATGATACACAGTGGCAAACAAAAGTTTTCATGCTGGTAAAACAGCTGGGGACAGCCACAAGTCCTGCATTTAACTGTAACTTGAAGTACTAACTTTTGGTGTTTGTACAGAAAGACAAATTTAATAAAAACTTTGCTTTGTCTTTCCTATGTCTTCTGGCAAATATTGCCACAGATGGGAATACGAAAATGGGTTTGCTAAGCAAAAATTGTAACCTACAGAAACAAGTTTAAGTAAGAAATGTTGGTCTTACAGAGTATCTGCATTGGTATCACAGAACCACTTGTTTAAACCCACACAGTGACTTCTGCTTTATCAAAAAAGCATGGATCCAGACATCATAGTTATTTATTCTATAAAAACATTGGCAAATTCCAGTTCTTTGCTATTTCAAAAGTGCAAATATATTTTATGAAAAAAATGATGACTTTTTTATCTGATGGAAAGTGTTCCAGGTAAAAGTAGAAATGGAAAAAAAAAAAACCCAAAAACTTACAAACTTGCTGCAGTCCTTCCTTTTTTCCCAGCTGCTATGGCAGGATGTCTGTGCCTCTCCAGCAAGTAGTGAGAGGAGAACAGCACTCTGTGCTAAAGGGTATTTCCCAGTAGATTTTATTTATGAAGAGTTGTGGCTGGTTTCAGTGCTTGCTCCAAGGGCCATAACTAATGTAAGCTAGCTGTCTTGAAGAATCAGGGGATTGTGGAATGTTTTTTGTTAGGATGGAGGAGCTGAAGGGAAGAACAGGCTTGTGTGGTGTTGCTGAACCCATGTGTTAGAGCCTCTGTGTCAGAGGTGTGCTGTTCTTAGGCAGAGGGGAAGTTAACCCCTGGTGTTTGAGAACTCCTGGGGCAGATCCCACTTCCTTCTGGGCAGCTCTGTGCTGCTGTCAGGTGAGACCCTGACTGTCCTTGCCTTCAGCTGGACACCTTGAATTTCAGGTGCAGAGCAGCTCCTGCCAGAGTTCTCTTGGCTGGTTGCACTGCAGAAGACCACAGTGGTGGGAAACACAAATGAATTGAGCAGCACCTGACTAAACCTTCTGTTTCCATTCCAAATTTGTCTTGCAGTTTCAGTGCTGTTTGGATTAGCAGGGTTGCTGGTGCAGGCTCCTTTGCTTGTTTCTTTGCAGCCATGAAGAAGCACACGAGGTGCTGTGGTTTTCCTTCTGAGAGTTTGAATGGTTTCCAGTTTTACTTAATGATATATAAACCTCGCTGTACTTTCATACACTCTATACACTTTTCCTTGTTCGCAGGGTACCCTCTAATGTCCAGTTTATCCTTAAGCTGAAAACTTGGTAAATGTTTGCCCCTCACTAGGGGTCAAAACTGATGCCTCCTGACCTTCATATTTTACTCTTAATTAGCTATATTCTATAAAGCAGGCCGGATGCTTCCCAGTGATTGGATGCACTGTTTGAGCTGAAACAACGTGCTGTATGTGCTTTCCCATGCACTGTTCATCGAGTAATAGAGTACATGAAAAATTCTGTTTCTGTGCAGTTGCTAGCCAACTGTTTAATTGTCCTCTAAAACTGAGGGGACCTTTTTCTTCAGCATGGTCATAGCTCACCAGTCTGGCAGAACACTGCAGATATAACAACTTCTTGTTTTTCCTCCAATCTGTTACAAATGAAAAGAAAGTGAAGCTGAGGTTAAGAATGTGGCTAAATAACTAAAGTTGATGGATTCTGAAAGAGCGTATTTAGCTTCTATTATAATATTTGGAACAATTAAATAGGGTGGATTTGACAGTTTGTGATTTAAACTGTGAAAAAAAAATTCTTGTCTCTTAGCTGCAGAACTTCAACAAAATAAAGAAATTAAATTCTAGGTTTGCCATCCACCTCGTTTGTTGGGGGTTGGATTTGGGTGTTTGGTTTTGCTTATATTTGTCTATCAATACAATTTATCTACCAGCCTCTCCCATTTGTAAGTGGAAACTTCTGTGGGTTTTGTTTTGTTTTGTTTGTGGGTTTGTTTTGTTTTGGGCTTTGTTTTGTTTGTTTGCTTTGTTTTTTCCCCTGGAGAATTGAAGTGTAAATGCTGTTACAACTTGAATCTGTAGCTTGTTGTTCCAAAGCCTAAGCTGAAGTGGGTAAAATTAAGGCCTAGGTGCTTTTGATACCTAAGCAAGGTGTATTTTCAGCATGTGAGCATGTATGTTGGAGAATGGCATATTTTCCATCCCAAGAAGGTAATTAATATGTACACCCTCTGCTCCTTCTAGAGCTTCCCTTACATATAGAACGGTAGCTTCTGCCTGGCACTTTATCTCCCTGAAGCAGATGGGTTCCCTGGCCATTGAGTCATGGTGAACTTGTAGTGTTTGGAAGGCAGTTATGGGCTGTGAATTAGGTGCTTTGCAACTGGTCAATCACTTACTTACCTATTCACTCCATAATAATAGATCTGAGAAGCACCGTAGAAGTTTTCATATAAAGCTGCTCAGAAGTTGTCAGATCAAACACCTAAGCAGAGGGAGTGACAGGGCTGCATTTTGCTTGAGAATAGCACGTGGGGATGTTAAATAGAAGTTATCCCTGGTCACACTTTCTCCAGGATAACACAGGTCCATAGTAACACTGCAGCAGTGTATATTGTGGATATTGGAGGGGACAGGGGAGGGTTCTGCCCACCCCTCCTCTCACTTCTTGCTTGAAATGGGGGCCATGTCCCTGAGTCATGGTACAGGAAGCTGTGCTTACCAGTTAGCAGGTCAGGTTTGAATGGAGCAGGTCTTGGAGTGAGGCACAGCTTCCCCTCCTGACTGCTTTGGAGAGGTGTCTGCCCTACACGCACTCTGTGCCTGCAGCACGTCCCATCAGACCTGCTCCTGTCACCTGCTGCCTCTCTTTCCTTTTGCTTGTTTGCATGTCCGAATTTATTTGTTTTTCTTCCCTATGGCTTTGCTTTGCATATGCAGGTGTTTGCTCCCTAATGCAGTGGAGATGCTCACAGTTTATGTACTAGGCTTAATACTCTGAATCACACTCTTGCAGGCACCTTGCTAATGACTACATTAATTAAAAAGGGACTTTTGGGAGAAACAGGCTCTTAATTTTGATTCTGTTATTCATGTCGAATTTTAATGTCCCTAATGAAACAGGGACAGAAATTAATGAATAGTGGAGGCTGTTGCCTTTTAGAAACTGACATTTGTTTGTACTTGCTTGTAATTTCCATGGAGTCTTTTGTATCTTTTTCTCCCTTGTAATCCGGACTGCCAAAGAGGTGATGAGTAAGGGTGACTGATTACAGCCTACTGTACACTTACATGGAAACTCTCATCCAGGAGTTACTAAATCAATTTTATTAACCTCGAGTAATGCATGTAATGCCGTATATGGTAAACACGGCATTTTCATTTCAGAATGAAATGAGGTATTGTGACATGCAGTGCCAGAATCAGTTATTAAATTCTGTGTTCGACTTGTAACCAGCTTGACCTGGATTTGCACAGGGAGAAGATGCCCTGCGCTCAGCACCACAACTCCTTTCCCACCGGGATTCTGGCTGGCTCTGACAGTGGAGCTGTCAATAGCAAGGAGGCTGCAGTTCTTCCACCAGAATGTCATTCAGCTGGGATGTGAGCGAGGCAGCAAATGTATTAAATTAATCAGGTCAAATAAGGAATAACCCATTTTGCACTGGCTGCTCTGCTGACGCTTCTCACATGCTGGGATCTCCGGGAAGAATCAGTTGTGTTCCTGCCCCAGGGACAATGGCAGAGAACACCTCGGGGCTGTCTCCGGTTTGTAGCAAGGAAGGAATGAGAACAGGTGGGAATGCAGAAAGAGTTCCCATTGCACTACTTGTGTGAAGCTGTAACAACCTACAAATGGCTCTCTCACCCTGCCCTAGCACGCTTACTGATAAGAATAATGGCTCAATTTGCTGCCCAAGGACAGCTCAGGTTAAAGTGCCAATTCTTGTAATTCTTTGTTAAGGACTTCAGTGTATTTAAGCCCATAGCTTTTAATGAGAAGAGAACTGCTTAGGTGCTTCTTGTTTTACCTCCATTTTTCAGTGAACTGTTTCTTGTTAGGTAAGCATTGTGATGGTGGGAATGAAGACAGCTCCCCAGGTAGTACGGGTGGTGTGTCTGTACACTAGCACACCTTAGGGCAGAAGAGAAGCTGATTTTTTTCTTTGCTGCTTTGTGTTTGTCTGGCATTTGTTTCAGCCTTGGAGAGTGTTTTTGGTTTTTTTAAATAATAAAGAACCACTGCTCTGTTTGGTTACAACGTGCTGTAATTGTGCATATTTCAGGAAACAACCTGTTCTTTTCTTCTCATCCTTGTAGGATGGTGCAGCTGTCTTTGGATGCCAGGATGATAGTGGGGGAATTCATGTGTTCCTCCTGCTGCCTGTGGTTTTGGTATTCCTGATTACCCAAAGGGGCCTCAGAGCATTCCCCAGTGGCTTGTTGTTAGCAGGGTTAGTGAAACACTGGCAACATCAATATATGAGGGAGCAAGCCCTTGCCAACCTGTGGCAATTTTCTGGAGCAATGCACAGCTGACTGGGTAAATAAAAATGCCCGCGAGGGGCATTTTTGTTTTGTTTTAATAGTAAACAATATCAATAAAGTGCTGTTGCATCCATTAATCAAAGCTAATTTGGCACACAACCCTTGCAAAACAATGAATTTTTTTTTTTTAATTGAGAAGCAGGTCTTCTAGCAGCAGATTGAAATTACAGGATTGCCTGTTGTTTTCCCAGGCTTTTTCTTCAGAGTTTCTGCTCTACCCCCCTCTTTAAATTTAGATCCATCAGCCACTGTTTCCATATAATTAGTGGTGTTCTTCTGGCCATGTGTTAAGGCTCTGTACATTCTGGTCCTACCCGCACAACCAGGAATGCCCTCTGTTCAAATTCTGTGGTAAAGAAATTCCTGAATGAATTTGGAGAAGTTGGTTACAGATTCCTTTCTTGACCTACAGCAGCTCTTTGAAAGATTTTGCCCTTTCTGTGCCCTTTGTCTGAAGAGTAAGACAAACAAAAGATAAGGCGAACTAATTCATGACTTCATTGTGTTTGTCTTCTTCCTCACTTAAGGCAGAAGACAGCCCATTCCTAAAACAATTTATTTTATTAATTTTAAGGCCAAGCACTTTGTGTCTGCACCTGCAAACACTGCTGGGTTTATTACAGAAGAACTTTTTGTTTGCAATAATCAGAAACCACAACAGGATTTCACAAATGCTGTCTGCAGTATCTAATTGAAAACTCCACCAAGTATAGCTGTAAATAGGGTAGGAATAAAAATAAAGGTTTTTCAGTGAAAGTCATCTTTTGATGAAAAAAAGACACATAGTTTAAGGAATTTACTTTGGCTCCTGAGTTTACACAGGATCAAAGTGGAACTGTGTCCGTCCTTCAAGTAAAAAGTAATTGGTTTTGATTTAACTCTCACGTAGTGTCAGAGGTTTTATTGGAAGAAAATTTTCTAATTATGGGCATACATTTTTTTCCACAAAATGTTTATATTGGTTCTGTTCATTCCTGCTACTTAAAGGTATGAAAAACTCCATTTTTTCTTCTATGTTGGACAGTTTGGAAAATTGTGTTTCTTATGCCAGTCTTGAAGGGTGGGACAAGGCCCTGTAGCTGCAAATCTGGAGTGTGAGAGTAGCACTATACTAGCTGTTTCACTGATAATTTAGAAAGATTCATTCATCACAAGTCACCTGCCTGCATGACATTTTGCAGGACAGGATACATCTTTTTAGCTCCTGCTGTGATGAAGACTTAGCAATTTGAGTTACTTTGAGTTACTGCTTTAAAGGACAGACTTTCTGCCTGATTGTTTGAGTAAGTTACTTGTTTCATTATGTTTGCAGTGACTTTCCTCAAATTACTTTCTTAATCTTAAACAATTTTTTGAAATACTTCTTTCCTTCCTCATTGGATGAGGAAACTCCACCCTCACTCCTCAAGCAGAATAGGTAATATAATATGTGGTATCAACTGCAAGAGATAACAGCAAAATATTTTTCTCTTGCTTCAGAGTTGTAAGAATATTTGGTTTTACTTATCAAAATAATGGTTAATTTTTTTTTCCACTGCTTGGTTTCCGAGTCAGTGCTGACTCTATAAAGATATGCTGGGGCTGACCTAACCTCTCTTTATCTCCTGTCTCTTATCACCAGTGGGAGCACAGGCCCTGGTAGGTTCTGGGTCTGGCTTTCCTTAGTGCTTGAGCTGCCTGCACACTAGATAGTGTGGCTTGTGTCAACCCTCAAATTGAAAATTTTATTTTTACACCAGCTGTTTTCTTTGGATAGCTTTTCAGTTTGGTGTTTTGTTTGGTTGGTTGGGTTTTTTTGTTTTGTTCTGTTGCTTTTGATTTTATGTTATGCACAGCTTGAAGGCAAACATGTAAGAAGAATTCAGGCTTTAGAAAAATGATATTTGGCACCCATCCCGGATATCAGAAATGGATGTCTCCAAGGATTGCTCTGGTTCCAAAAGCAAACAGGGCTTAAGTAGATATCCCAACAGCCCTGCTAGCTGACAGTCAAACTGGGATGCACCTTGGTCTGCAGCAACATGTGAAGCAGGACAGAAAAAACCTAAACCCTGATAATTTTTCTCTGTGAGTTGGGCAGAACTGAGCTGGATTTTCTTTCATGTTCATTTTAATGGTACAATCTTCAGCATCCAAAAAATGGTGCAAGTATGTACGTATTTTTCTCGAGTTTATTTCCCTCCCATCCTGTTTCATTTTCAGATTAGGGAAGCTAAGAGAAAGGCCTCTAGCAATGTTATGTTTCAACAAGGGAAAAATGACACTGCAGCTTTTGTTCTAGTTGTGCTCAGAGAGATGATAGACATTTCAGTGAGTTGAGAGTAACAGAGAGGATGAAGATGTGATTTGGTGTTTTGAAACTCCCGACTTCATGTGGTTAAAACATTTCTGTTTAAAAGATCATGACCATTCCGTATTTAACATGGATATATATGCACAATTCTCCCTGTCAGTTGTTGTCTTCTCTATGGAGCCAGTCTATTTAGCATCCATTTGGTGGGAGCAGTGTCCCCCTGAGAGGTGGCAATGGCAGATGGCATTACGGCAGCTGGGGGAGAGGTGGTTCTCCTGTCAGGGGATAGATGTGATGGGTTATGTTCTTTTATTTTGTAGCTGTTTCTTGGTATCTAACACAATATGTAATGCTTTGCAGATTCAGCATACTTTGTAATAGAGATGTTGGAAGATATTTCCATGTTATTTCCACAGAATTCACCCAGGTATGATAGGGAAATTTGGTTCCCTAGAGTCACAGACTGCAAAATGAGATGCAGGGTGTAGGAGAATTGGTTCCCTGATGGGAATTTGATTTCACACTGCAAATGGCCAGGCAAGAGAAGAGCTGGGGCAAGGAGCTGCCAGCTTCCTAGATGGCAAGGTCCACTACCTTTTAGGCAGTCAGGGGGATATCAGGCCTCCTTGGTTTTGCTGCTGTAAAGCTGCATGTGTCCTTGGATCACTCAGAGTCCTGACACACTAAAAAAAATAAAACAGATGCTGAATTGCGTTAGGCTGTCTGGGGGTTGATAATTCTGTCCTCTTCCAAAATACGTGAATTTTTTTCATTTTTTTTTGTTTTAAACATTCTCTTTTTCCTAGTGGACATCAGGACAGTGAGGATGGACTCCTGGTGAGATTGGGAGGGGAAGTTGGTGAGCAGGAGAGAGTGTGTCCCCTGAGGAAGATACACTTCCCCAAGAGCCCAAACCTTCCCAGAGGAGTATGTAGCACTGGTGTTATGGCCCAGAGCAAATCAGACTTTTCAGCAACTGTCTCTAAGCTGTGTCTAATTTCTCTCTAAGCTGTGTCTAATTTCTCAGACACTATTATTTTTCCGCAGCTGGCTTCCTCTTCCTTGTTTTATTGACACAGTTTTCCCCATTGCCCATGTGCTGAACAAACTGCTGGAGTTTTTTGTGTGTTTGTGTTTTTTTTTTTTTTTTTTTTTTTACTAAATTTATTTATTTTTGTGTTTTTGGTAGTTTCTACTTGATTCCCCTAGAATCTGCTGTGTCCTTTCTTAGTCGCCAGTGGAGTGCTGGCAGCTGCTCTCAGTCCCTGGTGATTATCACTGATGCGCTTCTTACTTCCCCTTCCAGGTAATTAATGAGTAGATTTAACAAGATTGGACCTTAAAATCCCTCTGGTATCCAAGTAACCTTCCTCTAGTTACAATATGTTTTTGTTTATTTTGCCTCCATAAACTGCTTATTCCCAGAGCCCTCTGAAAAGGTAAGACAGGAAAGAGCACATGCACACACCTGGAGTCCCAGAAAATGGAATTAAGGGGAAAGGGCCTCTTTGCTTCTCAGAGCATAAGGAAATCTTGACATTAGTCTGTACCCTTTCTAGCAGGATTTAAAAGAGAAAAGGCAGGCTACGCTATACAAATATTCTTTTTTGATTTTGAGTTATTCCAATGTAATGTCTCCATTTTCTGCCATCACAGCCTGCTCATAGTCCACTCTAAATCAAAGTAACTTTTCACACATGAGGACAGATACTTGAAATGTTATTCTTTAATATTGAAGCCCAGCTAATGGTAGCCAGCATCACATTAACACGGCTTCATCTGGGGTCTGAATTGCTGTTTTCAAGGTGTCTGAGCCAAGGTTTTTTCTGGAGCTCCAACTAAAGATAACATGCGTTTGTATGTGTTCTTTATTTTCATTTGGCTTTACATGGAGGATTTTAGGACTTGTGCTTTTGGAGACAGTTGCAATTCTTGTTTGTTCAGCAAGACAGGCTGCCCTGACCCTTACCTTGTTCCCTGGTTCTTGTATTTCTTTGCTATACAAGGCCAAACCCTATAAAAGTTAGTCAACACAACACAGCTTCATTGAGACCCAAATACCATGGCTAAGCACAGTGCTGGGGGCAGCTCTTTGTTTACAAACTTGTGTCCTTCTATTACTGAAGGTCCCCTCTGCAGAAACAAAGAATAATGTAACAAATCTTTTTAGCCACAACATCTCTGGTGCTGAGCAGAGGAATCATAGAATGGCTTGGGCCAGAAGGAGCCTTAGACACCAAGTAGCTCCAAGCCCCTTGCCCTGGCCAGGAATATTTTCCAGTAGACCAGGGTGCTCAAAGCCCCATCCAGCCTTGCCTTTGAACAGTTCCAGAGATGGAACTCCATCCACCAGCAGTCTTAAAGCACACAGGCGTATACAGTATTACAAAAATAAACATTAACTCTAGCTTGACTGTTGAGATGCACTAAGAAGACTTTGGGTTATGAACAAACCCTATATTTATAGAAGAAGTAAAAAACTGCTCAAAGGGTTTACTCACGTCAAAAGCACTTTCTGGAGAGAGACCAGACGCGGGGGGGAGGACCACAAAAGAGCAGAGTCAGTGATTTGTAAGGAGCAGGCGAGCTGGGTTACAGTGACTTCCTTCCCTAGCGCTGATCCCTGGCAGCCCCGGAGCTGCAGGAGGGCAGTGACAAATGCTGACAGGCGATCCGGACTGACCCTCCCCGGGAGCTGTCCCGGGAGCGGCCGCGCTCGCTCGCCCGCGGGCCGGGCGGAGGGAGGGAAGGAGGGAGGCCGGGCCCCGCCTCGCCGCTGCCCGCCGGCCCCAGGATGTTCTGCCTGAAAGGTGAGGGTGCTGCGCGGGTGGGCACGCTCGGCCTGGGGCACAGCGCGTGGGTTCCCGGCTCTCTTTGTGGCAGCCATCCCGAGGGAAGGTGCGGGCAGGCCGGCAGACAAAAGGCTGGCGCGGGGCGAGGGCCGGAGCGCGGGGGCCGCCGGCAGGCTTCGTGTGCGGAGCTCGCTCCTGGTGACACGGAGAGCTCCGGAGGCGGATTCGCCTTCGTTTGGCTTTTCCCCCGTACGGCTGAGGTGTCGTGGAGCACCCCGAGAAGAGCAGAGGGGTAGCTGGTCGTGCTGTGTTATTGCAGGTGCTTGATAGAAACTCTGCTGCTCTGCCGGGTGATGCTTCCTCTCGTTCAGAGGAACAGCAGGAGTTTTTACGTCCAATGAGATAGTCTTATTTTATCTTTTTAATTGAACTTCTTCAGCACGTGGTTCTGAAACGTAAAGACTAGGAAAAGCTCGCTGGTTTTGTTTCACGCCCGTATTTCTGTTTGTATTGAAAATTGACATTACTGCTACTTTTCTTACTGAAGTAAGGTGAAAGCTGACACCGGAGAGCCGTTGTAAGGAAGGGTTTAGGAGTTTTTATAAAAAGCCAATTTCCCTGGGAAAGAATAACAATTACATTAATTACTTAAGTGCTTATCAGTGCTTGCTCAGAGTGTTTTTCTAAGCTAGTTAAGGGACATGGTTTAGTGGTGGACTTGGCAGTGCTGAGTTAATAGCTGTTTTCCATGGTCTGAGAAGTCTTTTCCAAACTAAATGGTTCTATGATTCTATAAAACATTGACTACTTTTATTCTACTAAGAGCTTCTATTTATGCAAAGTTCCCTCTAAAGGATCTTGGTACAACCATCAATTTAAAAAGACAATAAAAATAATTCCTTTTCTGCAAATTTCAGAGTAGTGATACAGCGTTCCTAGAGAAAAGCGTAACAAATTGCACAACACAAATTGCTGTGCAGTTGTTTATCTTAAATAAAGTCGTTCTTGTGTACAAAAAACCCACCATTTAAATTTTTTAACTCTCCAACAAGAGGATTTCACTTCACAACAATTCAGCAGATCACTGGAATTACAAAACGATAAAAGATGAAACTTCTGCTGCAGCATTAATGTTACAGGACAGAAATTGTTTAAATGAAGAGTATAATAGGTAAAAGGTTTTCAAGCCTGTTGAGGCAGCTAAAAAGACTGAGACTAGATCACCTGGCTGAAAATGAACCAAGGAGTGAAGTTTTCAGAGATGTGCAGCAAATGAGCTTGTTCAGAAGCAAAGTGTTTTGGCCTTGTGTAATTAAATTTAATTGTGCTAGCTTTTTTCTTTTAAATCCTAAGTTGAATGCATAGGAAAAGACTTTTCGCTATTTTCAGGTTTTGTGGATAAGTTGCTAGTTCCAAGACATGAAAGCCCGTATAAGGGCTTCTCTTAAAAGCAGTGAAGGTACTGGATAGTTGTGCTGCATAGCAGTCTGTTTTGGCGTGTGTTGATTCTTGCCTCTTTGCAGGTACTCTGTCACTGTGCTTTGCTCTATTTTGATAGCTTGGAGTAGACTTCTCCTTACCTTCAGGAGCAGCAGCTGCTGTGTATTGCACTGTTATGCACTGAAAATCATGATCCTGAAATAATCAACTGGAGCGTCGCTACTGATAACCTCAGCATGCAAAGGAGAAATGTTGTGACACACTCGTCCCTTTTTGCTGGCTCCACGGTAGCCTGCGTAGGGAGAAGGTCTGTTGGAGCAGTGGGGCACATCTGCCTTTCAGGAGCTGCTGGCTTGTTTGGGCTCTCAGGGCTCAGGGAGAAGCAGTGTAGGTGTCCAGGTGCCATCCTGGCTGCCAGCCCCAGTGTTTGCTCAGTTTGATTTGTCAAGTACGCTCAATCTGACAAATAAATCCCATGTCTGAGTCTGTGAAGTCTGTGGGTGTGGGTCTGTGTGGGCTGATGAAATCCCCCCGCTCTAAACCTCGGTCCCCTGAACTCTAGAGGCTCTGCTCCCTCTAATTCTTTCCTTTTTGCAGAGGAAAATAGCTCCGAGCTGGGTGACTGCCTGCACATGGCAGGTGACCCAGGCTGGCCCTTGTATGGCACCAGTCTGCGTGCAGCTCTCAGCTCTTCAGCACAGCCTTCAGGTGCCCCCATCTCCTAAAACCTGTGTTGGAGTCTGAGCTAAGCTGGGCACCTGCAGCAGAGGCAATCTAGGTGCTAGTTACTGATCTTTGGGACTGAGGGAGTAGAGATGGAATATTTAAATAAATTTCCGTGGTAAAGAATTAATTCCTAGAAACGTCATGAGCTGTTCATTGGCATGTGGTGAAAAATGAGCTCACTTTTCCGTGATACTTGCCTGGAGCTTCTCTTTCCTTCATACCTGTTATAAAGGGAGAAAGAATAGTGCCAAGAATGCTGTAAAGTAGGCATGTGTGCTTACTGCTTTGCCTGCACTTGGGCAGTATTTTCCATCCTTGCTTGTCTTACAGCTGTGCATTTGAGAAGGAAGTCTTTTATACTAATAATAGCAAGAAGTTGCAATAGAAGCTATCCATGAAAAATCCTAGGCATGTGCTGCTTGCTCTCTGGAGAAGAGTTCCATGGTGGAAATGCAATTTTTTTGTAAAAGATCACAGGGCTGCTCACCAGTTGTCTCATGTGTTGTGTGTATGTAAGGACATTCCTTGGATTCCTTTCTTGGCAATTTTCTCGTGAAATATCCAATGTTTGAAATTAGAAACAGATTTTCTCTGTCTTTAAATAAATGTGTTTTCCAAGTTGAACTAGACAAGAAAAAAAGTTTGTAATAGTTGCTTTCTTTTTTCTTTCTATTAAAAGTTTTACTTTTTTGTATGTATAACACCAGGCCAAAATGAGGACGGGGACTTAAAATAATATAAATGAAGGAATCTTAGCAAAGTGAAGATTTGATCCTGGCAGAATTAAACGTGTTTAGGTTAAACCTAGATTGATCTTGTGGCATTTCTTCCTCTGTATTCATTTCAGTTTTTTTATTCCTGTTTCAGTTATGCATGATCACAATGGGATCTATTCTTTTTGTAGTTTTTTTTATATCATATGCATAATTTTTTTAGGGTGAGTAACTGTGAGGACACTTACTATCTACAGTTCTTTGACGGATAAAAGCAGTTTGAACTAACACAGAATAAGTACAACTGACATTTAAGTATCAGGCATATGACTATAAGTTAAAAACCTCCTACTTCTCAGTTCTCAGTTACACCTGTCTGACCCCTGGACATGCCAGGATGGCCCTGTCAGCAGCACCAAGAGCTCTGTCAGACAATGTTGCGTTCTCATGCCGTGGGGGAAAAAAGTCAGTTTCTACTTAGCTGCTAGTGAGATTTTACTGTTTAAGGCTGCATAAAGTTTGAAGGTTTTGTTCATTAAATGACAGCTTTATTAATTGGCACTGAAGGAAGGAGGAGATGGGGGTGGGGAAGGATATGTCCATGGCCGAGTGTGGATAACAGCATCTTGTGCAGACCAGGCTTTCTCTGTCAGGTGGCAGTGAATGGGAGTGGCTTCCAACTGTGCCTGGAAGTATGGAATGATATTGAAAATAAAATAAGGAAGATTACAGGTCTGGATAATAACATTCTTGCTGAGAAATACTGAATGCTCAGAAATACTGAATATATACTTCCACTTTTAAGTACCATTTAAGTCCTTCACCTATGGCTGCAGTCCTATTGTTTAATGTACTTGTACACCAACAAAACACTGTTTCTGCTTGGATTCATTTACAGTCTAAATGCACTGGAAGAGGGCAGCATATATAAAACCAAAGTGAATTTTCAGAGGTAGTGGAGTGCCTGTGTGGCAGAGCTGCAGCGTGCCTGTGGTGCCTGCCCTGCTTGTTTCTGGGCTCTGGTTGTATCAGAGATGGAAACCCCAGGGTGTATTTGTGCCATGCTGATCCACTGGGGGAGAGTGGAGTACCTCTGCTCTTGCTTCTGCAATTCAGAGGTTGCCTGTAAATACATTTAATCACCACATTGTGGAAATGTGTTGTTCCACTCTTGGAGCTGTTTCATCTGACCGCCTCTGAGGAGACCACCAAATGGCATGGGTACAGAACCTGCAAGAATGAATGCCTATTGTTTGCTGTGGTTTTGCTTTGCTTTTTTTTTGGTCATAGAACAGGGTGTGGGTGCCTATTTTTTCCGTTAAATTTTTAAGAAGGTCAGCGGCAGTGGGTGAAGCAGGGTGAACATATTCAGGCATTAGATAAAAATCTCTTCCAGCAGGTACAGCAGCCTTTCCCAAGGCACATGGGCTTTCACCCTGGAGTGGTGTGGTGACAGTGCAAGTCAGATAGATTCAGCTGTGAAATCAGTTAGTAAATTGCTCTCCATTAGTAAATCTGTAGGTGGTGATTGGAAAAGTGGAGTCAGGGCAGACTGCTGTATGTGCCTGGGCCTCAGTACTTGAATTCAGCTTGTGCTTTTGAAACACTGCACACAGAAAAAAATATTTGATGTTTGTAGTCCATTTGTTGATTCAGGTGGTACTATTCTTAAGACTGGAAATTGACTCCTCTACTGTCACAACTGTGTAATTAAGACTCAGCTTTTCCTTCACGTGTGCATTTAATGCACACTCTGCCTTTCTGCTCCACATCTGGATCTTTATTGCAGGCTGCAACAGGAGTCATTTGCACAATTCACACAGCATGGCAGTCCTGAGGAGAGCCTGTTGGTAAATGAATCATAGGCAGAAGGATCATCTGCTGTTTTCCTTGACCTGCTAATGTTTGCTTTTAAGCAATATCTGTTAACCCCCTCCATTGTCTGGAGGGCTGCAGTACACTGAATTTGGCCATCGCTGTGCAAGGCAATAGTAGAGGGCAGTGAATTTCTGTCAAATTGCAGCAAGAAGCCAGCACTTAAAATTAAGCAGTAAAACCCGTGCAGGCTAGAGAACATTAAACTAGATGTAAAAGTAGCATGCACAGCTGATTGGATTCATAAGCGCTGAAAGAATTCCATGTTGAAGTGGTCTTTGAGACAGCATACACATACTTGAGATCTATTAATATCTTCATGAATTTTTCAGTGCTTTAAGCATAGTAATGATGGCACGTTGTGTTAAGTATTGTGTTACCAGATTTGTATTCTCTATGCTTGTCATTCTACATTGGCTTTCTCCCCTAACCCCATCCCCCCCATTAGGATTTTTGCAGAAGGCTGCTGTTACTTCCAGAGAAATGCCATAAACCTTTGTCAAATGGGAGATCTGTTCCCTGTGAAAGCACTTTGCCTGGTATTAAGATATGGAAATTTTGTTAATTCTTTTATTCAGAGTCCTGTCACAGCTGTGATCTTGCCTGTGGTTAATGGCTGGCAAAACAGTCTATAATTACCTCAGGCATCTCCTCCTAATACTATCCCAGCCATCTAGAGCATCCCACTTTTTTCTAGCTATGTTAAAAAAATTCAGAAAATGTTTTTGGCATTTGAAGTTCTTGTATAATTTATCTGGACTTTTAGACTTTGGAATATTTTAGACTTAATTGCTGGTCATATGCAGAGGGATTACAAAAGCATAGCTTATTTAGTCTAGCTGGTAGCTTTGGGAGGTAAATACCACAAGGAGGGAGGAAACCTGTTGAAGTCCAAGGAGACTATTGGCACAAGATAAATGGTTATGACTGTGTTCTGAATTAATTGAAGTCAGACATTAAAAGGTTCCAAACCATCTGAGGAGGGAAATTGTGAAACAGACATCCAAACAGGATAATGAGGACAAAGAATGTTTTTAAGATGCTTCTTGATAATGTTGTGGTGAGTTTTAAATCAGAGTTTCTGGAGCTGGTAAGGGAAGTTTGTGACAGAGGGCTGCATGGAAACTTGAGGACAGAGTTGCATTTGCACTTTGCATACATTGTAGGTGTCCCATGTTTAAGTGCTTCTGTTGGTCCTCCTGTGAAGACTAGGAATAATTATCCCTTTAAATATATAATTGCATCTTCTGAAGTTTCTCTATGTTCTGCTTCACTGGAGGCTGGCTACAGGAAAAGGCTGGGTGAGGAGCAGAGTGTGCTGCAGGTTCTCATGGCATCAGACCATCTCACAGATGTGCCCTGCTCACCCCATTCTTTCCTTTAGACTCACCAACGGGTACTGCTGAGGCAGAAATTGCCCCAAAAGCTCAGCCTGGTTGGGATTGCTGGACTTTTCCTGCTCTTTTCTAGTGCCAGGTGTGCTGCACTCTTCTTTGAAGTTTTATCTTACAGATCTCCTACTTTCAAAGTCTCCAAACCTTTCAGTTTTGCATTGCTCTTTTCCTGTGATGCACTTTTACATATGTAGTGAGACACTGCCGTGCCTTATCCAGACTGCTTATAAGATCTTTCTTGGCCTGTGAAACCTTAAAATCCAGAGATGCGTTGAAAATCTGCTCTTTGCAGCATAGCATCCTGCCCCCTTTATCTTTCTGACTTTTAATCCATCTCCACTTCAATTGAAACCTGTCAGTAGTGCTGGAACAGAAATACAGGTCAGGAATTCTAGCCACATCCCATAGTTAAGGACTAATACCTGTGGTGCTCAAGCAGAGACATATGCAGCATCGGCAGATCTTGCTTTTCAGGAGAAAAATGTGCTTTCTGTCTGCATCTCTGCATCTCTGTATCTCAGCCATGAAGTCTTGGATTATTTTGTGTGACTTTTAGCCTTACAAGAATTGCTGCATCTTTAACATGCTTATGTGGGATAAAGAAGCATGATGTTTAAGTAATGAGGAAAACCCAGCGTTTTCCTTCCTTCATTATTAAGGCTAGCAAGTTGCCAACTCTTGCCTGAAGGCTCAGTTTGCAGGGAAGCTTGTGTTAAAATAAGATAAAATCTTTCTACCATCTAAATGCACAAGTGGATGCTTCTTCAGTCATTGAGGTTTTGTTGTCCTAGTTTCACACCTCAGATGAATCTGAGATCATAAGGAGGTTTTTGTAGTTGTGAGGAACCAGGAGCCATCCTTTGTGCAGCACCTCCTGGAGAGATGCCCTTCCTCATGCAAACCATGCTGGAAAACAGAAGATGGGAACAAAGGTTAATGTTAACTTCTGTCCTTACAGGCAGAGTGCTGGAATAAATGTCATGGACAAATTAGGAGAACAGAAGGAAATGCAAAGCTGTGTTTCCTGCTTAATGGATATTTGGAAGACAATTTTTGATTCTTTTCAAAGCCTTTTTTTCCTAAATCTTCAGTGCGTCCATGTGTATTGTCATGAGTTATTTCATGCTTTGGAGCAGTATTGCTGGTTGGACCAGTGGTCCAGGGAAATCGCTGTGGTGAGAGACATGCCATTGTCAGGTCACACATCTTGTACCTCCACTCTGAAGATCTTGAAGGGTGTCTAATGTTGTTCTCCCATGCAGAGATTGCTCTCATTTTACTGCTTCTCATCTTAAAGGATCGTTTTCAAGTCAGTTTAAAATAATCTTACTGTTTTGCTAAAATTTTTAAACTTTTCTTGAATTATCATGCTGAGTTGTGTGGCTTTACTCTCACTTAAAAAAAAATGTCTAATGCATAATACATTTAAAGTCTGAGTGACTTTTTTTAAGAACAAAAAGTTTTATAATCTGTTCAGCTTGAAATTTATCTTAATTCAGTGGCTTGTAGTCTGTCAAAATACAGAATTTTAGGAATATATAATTCTGAAATTAACTGAAGCATAGACTTGAAGAATTATGTAAATTTTTCATAGTCTTAATGTCTTAGTTTGTGACTTTGATATGGGCCTTGTTGTAACCAAGGCATATAGCATTGCTCAGAGTTGTTGCAGAGAAGATCCCTCTCTAACAGAAAGTTGGCATATAGGGAGGATAATCAGAAAAGAGACCTATTTTAAAGAATATTCCTTGGAAATTCAGGATTAATTTAATTTTTTTTTTTGCCAGTAAACAGACTGAAAATGAAGCCCATAGACAAGTGGGTCTATTAATTTGTGGTCTTGTATACAGATGGCTGTTCTTTCCAGTTTGTTTTGGGAAGCTCAGCCACTTGACTTTTTTTTTTTTAACAGAGCAGCAACTCCAGATACAAGAAAGAACAGCCTGATGGGCTGTGTAGCAGTCATTTCATTGTGTGCATTCAGTCATTTCATTGGAAAATCAGTTGTTTCAAGAACAGTTGACTATTGGCTTAGTAACTTCATATTCTGCATGAAAAAGCAGTCCAGCAAGTTTGTTGTTAAAGACACAAAAATGATAGGTCAATATGAATTTTCTGTAAAAAACATCAAGACTGTAATTAATGGTAAAGAGTTCACACATCATACAGATATATTATTGACTGGGACTTGACAAGAATGCTCTTCCTAGGGTGTGACTTGGTTTTGGATTGAAATACTGCTAATTTGTACTGCTCCTCATTAGCTTAATCTTTTCTTTGGCAAGGGGTGTATATTTTTGCCATTATTCTTTCTAGTGGAATTTGGTGCATTCTTGTAGCCTGATCTGTAAACCCAAGAGTTTACTTACACTTTTTAGAAGGCCTTTATGTGACCTGTTGGAAAATAGGTGGGCTGTATTTAGTCATAGTTCATAAGAAGCTAGTGCTAACTGGCTTATCTTGCATAGATATGATGTTCAAGTAAATGTGACACTTCAGATTAAAAATTTACTACTGAACCATTCCAGGTTAATGGGATTATATTTGCTACAAAGTTTTGGTTTAGTTCTTTAAATGTAATAATTATCTTTGCTGAGTTATGACCATTCCTTAGGCTACTGACAGAAGCATGTGAAAAGGTTATTTTTTTTGTTGATTGTGCTTTTAAAAATAATAGAACTATTTTATCTTGAGCATATGCAATGATTGTGAGAAGCTGTGTCTACATTGGTAAGTTACCATGACAGGAGAGGGATCTGTAGTGTGGAATAGGTGTGATACCCGTGTGCCTGCAGTGCATGCAGTGGCATGGGATGTGAAAGAGCATCTCTGTATGGAACCAACATGTGGCTGAAATGGGCACCAATAGGCAGGAAAACCCCTTCAGGCTGAAAATTGAAAAACATGCCTATTTAATTTCTAACTTTTAGGCAATTAGGTTCACCATTCTTACTCCTTCACTGAGGTTTTAATATTGTTGCATTCTATTGTAGTATGCCTAATGTATTAGCTGCTGCTCTTTTGTCTGAAAAACAGTGAATGAATGCTGTGCCCAGCAGAGCTGAATGATGTTCTTCAGTGTTGAATGTTATGCCCTGCAGAATGGAAAATCCTGTCCTTGTGGGGCTGAGCATTACCTGCCAGTTTCTATTTAAAACGGATGAGCAAAAGATCAGCTTATCTTTTGACATCCTGAGATTTTCTTTTTTACTATATACTGAAGCACCACTCTATTAACAAAAATGAGTTTCGCTTTTTTTTTTTGCCTTGCCTGGATTGATAGAATCATTTAGGTTGGGAAAGACCACTCAAATAATTCAGTCCAATATTAACCCAGCACTGCCAGGTGCCAAGTCCATCACTGAACCATGTCCCCAAATGCCACAGGTCTTTTAAATATTTTCAGTGATGAGGACTCAACCACTTACCTGGACAGCATGTTCCAATGTGTCACAACCTTTTCAGTGAAGAAATTTTTCCTAATATCCAAGCTTAATCTCCCTGGTGTGACTTGAGGGTATTTCCTCCTGTCCTGTCACTTGTTGCCTGGGAGAAGAGGCCGACCCCCACCTGGCTGCACCCTGCTTTCAGGGAGCTCTAGAGACCAGTAAGGTCTCCCCTGAGCCTCCTTTTCTCCAGGCCAAACACCCCCAGCTCCCTCAGCCATTCCTCATGACTCGTGCTCCAGCCAGTTCACCAGCTTTGTTGTCCTTCTCTGGGCTTGCTCCAGGACCTCAGTGACTTTATTGTAGTGAGGATTCAAGGTGTGACCTCATCAGTGCTGAGTACAGGGGGACAGTCACTGCCCTGGATCTGCTGGCCACACCATTGCTTATACAGGTGAGGATGCCACTGGCTGCCTTGGCCACCCGGGCACACGCTGGATCGTGTTCAGATACTGTTGACCAGCACTTCCAGGTCCTTCTTTGTCAGGTGGCTTTCCAGCAGGTCTTTCTCCTGCTGCCTGGGGCTGTTGTGACCCAGTGACAAGACCTGGCACTTGGCTTTGTTGAACCTCACAGTTGTCCTTGTACCACTGATCCAGCCTGGCCAGATCCTTCTGCAAGAACCTTCCTTCTCTCCAGCAGATCAACAGTCCTGCCCAGCTTGGTCTCTGCAAACTTACTGAGGGTGCTCTTGGTCCCCTGGGTCACTGATAAAGATACTAAACAGAATTGGCCCCAACATTGATCCCTGGGGAGCGCCACTAGCAGCCAGCTGCCAGCTGGATGTAACTCCATTCACCACCACTCTGGGCTCAGCCATCCAGCCAAGTTATGGGCTGCCCATTTCTCCAGGAGAATGCTGTGGAAAAATCTCAAAAGCTTTACTAAAGTCCAAGTAGACAACATCCACAGCCTTTCCCTCATTTTACGCAAAGCTTAAAGCAGTTCTTTATGGGGTACTTACTGAAACACTGACCATCTAAACACAAAATGTTTTAGAAATACTCACTGAAAAAAATGAATTACCCCAATAAAGATTTGCATTTGTTTTACCATTTTTGTTGTTTTAACCTTGAAAGCCTTCCTGGCTCTCCATGGGACACCTAGCCAAAGCAGACCTTCCTGGGAGCATGCGTGTCCAGGAGGTGGCACTGCGTTTTTGACAGCAGTGATATGTGATGGTGTATGTGAACAGAAAGCAGTGTCATCAGACCATTTCCTCCAGAAGGAGGAGGGCGAGGAGGCTGCAGCCTTCTGACTGAAGGCTGCTTTCTAACAGTGGCTTTTATCAAGTCGTGTAGGTTGCTGTGGTTTTTGATTTGAAAACCCCACTGTGTGTGAACTCTTCCAGTGAGCTGTGCGGGTGCAGAGAGGTCACTGGTGCTCTGTATCAGGAAGGTGCTTTCCTCTTTGGGCTTTTAAATCTGTTAAAAAGAATTGTGCGAGATAATAGGAGTGGGGAGATGACTTCTTTCTCTTCCTGTTGCCATGGTAATAAGTTTAATAAGCAGACCTGAACCGGCTAATCCTACCCAACCCTGTCTGCATTGCCGTTTAATATGAACTGTAAAACAAGCTGTTAGAATGTGACTCCTTTGCTCACAGAGTGTGTGGGTGTACCAGCATTGCCAGCACTGCCATCCATTGTGGCCCCAGACTGGGAACCACCTTCTCCCCCCGCTTCTGGCAGCATCATCTTTTGCTCTATGTTTTCCACATGGATCAGAGATTTTTGGGACTCAACTGCTAGAACAAGGCAGCAAAGAATAGCTTGTTTCAACTATCAGTAGTAGTATCTAATTGTTTCTGTTTCACTAAAAGCCCCATCTTCTGTCCCAAACATTTGTCACCCCTTTCCCGAAGGTAGTCCAGTTCACAGAATGCACTGACCAAAGTACTTTATCTTTCTTTTTGTATGGCAGCAGAACTCAACCAGAAAGGCATAGGAAGGCTTTTCTGAGTTACCTGCTGCTTATACAGCTGGCTTTAATTGCTTTCTCATTTAAATATTGCCAAGCAGTGATCAAGAGTTAATATCAAACATACAATATTACTTGTTGCTCTTAAGAAGGCTTTCTAATTGAAAGTATAGATGAATAATTAGAACACAGAAGCGTATTTTAAAATATTTTAGGACTGCCAATAATGCAATGCAAAGTATGTTTTTCTTTTCTTGTGTCTCATGTGCTGCATATCAAAATGCTTATTGAATTAAAAGTAATTGCAGAGGGCTATTACATAACAGCAAAGGAAAAATTAAATTAAGATATGAATGAGAGGGTAATGGGTATGTTCAGAGTTGGTGCAGCAGAGGAAATAGAGGCACACAGATTCCAATGATCATTGAACACTATATTTGGTTTTATTGTTGGTGGTTTTTGTTGAGTTTTACAGATGTCTGCTATACAGTGATTTGCAGATTCCATGTCCTTGCAGAGGGCTGAGGTTGCCTAGGGATGACACCTTGAATCTGGCTGTGTGGGTACCAGGAATTAAGCTAGCCAAATGCCCCATCCTTTAGGGATTTGCCTCCAGTTTGTTTGGTACGCAGTTTCCAGTGACGCTTGCCATAGCTTTTTACAAAGCATATTTGCTTGTTAGGGCTGCTTTTAGCTGCCATGCCAGTCAAGCTCTTTAAGCTGCACATGACTTGCTACTTACATCCTTAAAAAAAAGCTAAAAGCTTGTGTGATCACAAGTATATGATAAAAATACATCCATGAAAGTAGTAGGGGGCAGAGCTAATGCTGGAGAATGTGAATATGGCCAAATGAGAGAGCTTTTTGGAACATCACAAAGCTTTGTGTGCACCTCTGCCACCCTGGGTCCCTTTAATTTCCCTTGCACTCTGATGTCTGTTGGTATTGTACAAGTTCCTCAAATGCTGGGCTTGCTTTAAGCACTGTAAAGCTGATACCTTCTGCTTGCTTCCTGTTTGACAGATCCATATTCAGTTAAAAAGCAGATTTACAATACCTCAAGTGGGGTTTTTTTCCTCTTTGTTTTGAAATTCTTTAGCTTTTGTCTGCTGTATTTGTATTAAAGGAATAAGAGTTAAGACTCCACACACACTGTGTGTACAGGAAAGAGGAAAGTACATGCACAGGCCAGGAGAGCAGGACATCCCACATCCAGTCTGGCCATTTCCAGTTCCAAAGGATGCTGAGGTGCTCCACCATGACAGACGTGTCCTGATTCTTACTGTGTCTTGAATTGTCCATCTGTAAAAGGAGGATGCTTCTCTCTGAGAGTTTTATTTTAAGGCTTAGTTAATGCTATATGGTCCAATGAAATATGTTTAATATGTAATTTTTTCCCTGTTTTAAAAATAACTATTTAAGTATAATTTAAAAGATCCAGCTGCTCATCCAGAAAGCCCAGAACACATCAATTCATCACTGCTAAAAATAGAATCCATGTCTAATTAGGGCAAAGTTTATCCCTGTGGATTTCTATGGGCTGTCTTTAATTTCCACTTTGGCTGATGGGAATTGCTTAATTTGATGGTTTTGTTGTGCAAGGTGTCCATAAAAGTGCTGTTACTTCATGACACGGTGCAATATTACCTTCTATCCAGAGGATCTGTGAATCATACATAAAGACTGCTGATACAATTCCTTATGTAGCATATTTATAAAGATTATCTTAATGCCAAAGTAGGGCTGACATGACAATGTCCTTTGTGATTTCATATCCCGAGTTCCCAATAGATGTATCCTATATATTTTTAAAACTGTGTAATATTCATCAGTATCATTGCTGTTCTCAGAGCTCCAGACCATATATGCTTGTCTAATACAAGGGATAATATTTTCTTTGGTTTCTTTTTCTTTATAATTTTGTTTCTTGTAATCGCTGAGTTAGTCACAGTTTTGTGAGTCTGTCAAACGCTTAATGATCTTTTTTGTTTAACCAAACATTTCCAATATAATGCAATATTGATTGCATTTTCTGTAATTATTCCTAATTATTCGAGCTCTCTCTAATAGAGCTTGCATGTAAGGAGTTGGTTTAGCAAAAATGAAATATGCTGATAAAGATTAATATGCATGTAGCAGCCTGCTCAGAGCATTCATACTAGCTTTACTAATAATTCAATGAAAAAGGCATGAAAAAGAATAATAAAGGAAATAAAATGCTACTTTTGGGAAGATCTTTATATAAATGATAGCTCAAGGCTGAGAAAAGTGAACAGCCTCACTTTTGTGTATTTGAAAAAATAAAGCTGTGCTACAGCTGCAGTAGAATAAATGAAGATTAATCAAAAGTTTTGTGATAAAATTTTGACTTTATCAGACGTAGGGAGGTGCTTGCTTCATATACACATAATATAAAGAAACTGAGGTTTTTAATAGGATTTTTGAGGGGAGATGAAGCAACAATGTAGCAGTGTCTTTCTCACATTATAATGGTGCATCTTGGCAGCTCTTTACGGTTTTACATTTGCTAATAGCCAAGACCATAACTATCACCAACTCTTTTATCATTTATGTTACCAAGGTCTTCTTCTTTACTTGAAGATTTATTCTTCAAGTTAAAAACTTGTGGGGACATTGATGCCTACCATATGGTAAATATACTTGTTAAACTGGATTTCGGCCATGATCCCATTATTGAGCATCAGCCTTACTTCGTGAGCATGCATTGGATACATAGATAATTGAGTATGTCTGTACTCTAGAGAAGTGCATGGTAAATGTCATGGGGACTCCAGGGCAATATGTTATCCTGTGTCATTTTGATAAGTGTTTGGGAGCATGGGATTTTGCTGAATTGTTGGTGTCCCCTGTCTTCTTGCTCCTGTGTTTGTACTGGATATTACCTAATAATACTGGCTTTGTGTGTAGATTGACACTGAACTTCTGTGTCAGATAACATTATTGTGTAGAGATAGAAAGATTGCATGCAAATATCAGCCAGTATCCTTTAGAAAATGTAATTTGATAGTGTGATTTTGAGTTGTTAAAATAAAAAAAAGCCAAATAACTGAAATCCACCTGCATTCTTATGTAATAAAAGATACTGTTCCTGTCTGCAGGACAAATAAATGCAAGTTACAGTATACACTTATATCAATAGCTTGGTGATGCTCTGAAGTTTTGTGCATCACATCTCTGGCAGTGAGTCTTCCCAGGATCCTGATAATCACAGGGAAATGGAAGGATGAGACAGCAGGCATGGTGGCTAGACAAGCTGGTTGCAGAAGTACTGTCCCATTAGGGAGGTAGTGACAGGGCCTCCTTATGAGCTGGTTCACACAGCACTCTTGGGGTTTCATTCCACTCAGGAGGACTGTCTAGACATTCATTTATTCTGGCAGACATAGGAGTATCAGCGTGGTTGATGAGTGAATTGAGCTCTGCTAATGTTAATCACAGTTTGTCTTTCTCATAGTCTGATGAGTAAATGTACTTGGCTTTGTAAATTTGTATTTCCCTCAAAGGCCTGTTTGCCAGCGTTCAGTGTTTGCCAGTGAGTTCTGTACAGACAAGCCAGTGGTACCAACTATTGCCCTTGCTGTTGGCACATTTTCCCCTTTCCATCCATATTTTTGCAGATACTTGAAATTGTTGTAAAAAAAAGTAAAATTATATTTTACAAGGCAGGGCTTGTTTCATCCTTATGTATTAAATGCATCTGGCACAGCTTGTTGTACGATCTATTTGCAAGTTTGCTGAGATTCAGTCGCATGAGATCTGTATGAAAGGCTTTACAGTGAAAATTATTTGCTCAGGCTGCTGTGCGAAGTAACAGGACGTTAAACCAAAAAACCCAAACAAACAACATCTCCCCACCAAACTAGGCAGTTTTTCATAACCTTCCTACACGTTGCCAGCAGTGTTGGGTCGGTGTTGCAGGCAGTTGATGCTGGGTGCTGGTGCTGTGTGTTCTGTGTGTGTCTGGAGGCTGATGCTATGCTGGTGCAGTGCCTGTGGGCAGCTGGTGTGTGCACCCTGCTCCCAGGCTGTGGCTGCCAGCGCAGCAGGAGATGTGTGCTGGTGTCAGGAAAGAGGAGATGTGCATCTGTGGTGGTGGTGTTAAACAGGGGGCTTGGTTTGTTTTTTCTTCCTGACCTAAAGTTTATTGTAGCTCTCAACCAAACAGCTCACAAAGCTTTTTAAAATATGTGTAGATATTTACATTTTGCTGTTGTGCTCCTATATGTAGAGCAGCCGCTTCCATGAAGGGTATGGGCTGCAACCAAAGCATTTAGAAAGAACAGTTAAGAAAGCAGACTGAGAATTGTTCTTTGTTGTACTTTATTGAGGGTTTTGATATCTTCCTATTTTTAAGAAAGTGTAATCTTTTAAAAAACATAAAACTTTAAACATTGCTCAGGATAGCAGTTCATGCAGAGTGCTCTCTTCATGTGACATTTTCCTTGCTGTCCCAATCTCACTTGCTG
Organism: Muscicapa striata striata; assembly: GCA_030060385.1. Taxonomy (NCBI): domain Eukaryota; kingdom Metazoa; phylum Chordata; class Aves; order Passeriformes; family Muscicapidae; genus Muscicapa; species Muscicapa striata. Next base: position 2,035,741 of record JAREIS010000010.1, on the reverse strand, counting down.
TCACAGCCAATTCAAAAGCGTAGGAGGGGCATGCTTCCTGAATCCCAGAGAACGGTATGGGAGATTAGGGTTCACACTGTTAGCAGCATGGAAACTGCTTAGTAGTGCAGTATTTGGGAGAGGTGCCATGGACTAGTGACTTGTGAATGAGGCTAAAGAACTGAGAATACCTCGACTTTAATCCTAGCTTTTCCACTGTGTGGGCAGGTTACTAAATCCCTTTGAGACTATGTCTTCATCTTTAAGTAGGAATAATAGCTACCCTCTAGAGGCATTGTGAGGATGTATGTATTTATGCAGTACTGCAGGCAAGCTGACATAACTGCTTATGCTTTGTGTTCAGCACCAATCCAGTTGTAGTCTAACCTGGAAGATACTGTCTTCTTTTGAAATCAATCGTTATCGTTCTAACTTTGAAAAAGAGCTGCTTTAGTAAAATCCAAATATTAAAATAATGACACTTTGCTCTTTTTTCTTTAGCCTGTATGTTTTCTGCTGCTTTTGCATTCTAGAAGAAGGTGTATGTTCTTGTTCTTGTTCTCGCCCAGTTATGGTTCTGTAGCTGCCATTGTCACGGCAATTATAGTAACTTAGCTTTAAATAAGCTTCTTGGATACGGCCATCTGTGTGTGGCTGTAGTACCTGTTGTTCGGAGAGTGGTGAGTAATCGGGGATAAGGCTTAGGAGAAGCCACAGACTGGAGATGAAGCAGGCAGGGAGTAGGCCAAGGTCTGTGGCAGGTGACTGGGTTTCCCAGCCTCCTTTTTCCATCTCGTGGCTGGGAGCTGCGGGCGGGAGGAGGGCAGGAATAGGACAGCCAGTACCTACAGTGGGCTGCTTAACCAGCTGCTTGATTTTTCTCGTCGTTGTTTTCCTTCTTTTTCAAGGACTTACAGAATGCTATTCCCAACAGTTTTTTGGATATCCAAGTAGCTTAGCTTGCCTAGGTGCAAAGGAGAAAATCTTTTCCCCTAGAGCCTTTTGAATGTGTCCACTCAAGGGTTATAAGCAGGCCACTCCCTTCAGCTCGGAGCTGGCCATTGGGGACAGCAGGGACATCCTTGGGAGCAGCATCTCACAATGATCGCCTATGTGCACTGCCTGCCCGCCGAGCCCATGGTCGGGTGCCTCGGCAGGAGCAAGTGGCAGCCCAGCTGCAGCGATGAGGAGGAGGAGGAACTCATCCCGCTCTACTCCAGCAAAATGGGCAACGCTCACGCCAAGCTGCCCGGGCGCCTCAAGAAAAAGTTTCTGAGCAAAGACGACAGCTCCTTCTGGCCAAGTAAGACCAGCTCCTGTTCCTTAGCTATTTTGGTCATTTAGTATTGCATTGTCGTTATTGAGGAAATAAATTTAAAAAAAACATAAACAAGGAAAATACTCTTATTTCTCTTATAGAGGATGAAGGCATTGGGAACAATTTTCTTACAAAAATGATGTATTTCCCCTTCAGGACGGTGTGTGTAAATACTGTATCCGATGAGGCTGCTAAGTTGATACAGGATGGTACTGTTTTGTGCATGTGATATGCCTGTGTTTGAGAGGTCTTGAGCACTCGCTTTCAGTTCAATAATGCTCCTTTTCAGCAAAATGATTGTTTTAGATGAGTGGAGCTGTTGACGTAGCACTCTAATTGAAAGCCATAGGAACAATCATTGGATGAAAAGGCCAGGAAAAATAAGAAAAAGGTCTAACATACTCAAAAGGTGCTTAATGCAGTTGATGAGTACTTATTTAAAAAACAGTCTGCTTTTGAATAACCTTTGGTCTAAGGTTATTTTCCCTCTGAATGTGAGAAGAAAGAATTCCTGAATTGTGATGACTCTCCTTTTTTTAATCTGAATAGTTTCAAGTTTCACTGGCAAATACAGATGGGAAATAAGGAGAGAAGAGGACAGACAATGGTAATGTTCAGCTGTTTTGTTTTTAGCCTTAATTCTTGCCTTCCCTTCTTTTCTGACCACCTAAGCAAAGGCACCCAGCTGTTTGTGGAATGGTTGCTCAGAAAAGCCTATTTAAGGGTGATGGGGGAGAAATTTCACAAGACAAAGACAGCTTTTCCTGCAAAAGCCAGCTGGCTGGCTATCTTGTGCCAGGTCTTTTGGAAGGAAAAAAAAAAAGGTACATGAGTATATTTACAACTGTATTGATTTTTTCTTTTCCTCATTAGTCTCACACTGACTATCTGACAACGGCTCGTTATTACTGTGAATTGAAAAATCCCCATCTTGCCACATGATGATGCTAACACTGATTGGCAAAACCACCTGTATTTTGTTTTCTGAATTACCATGTTGTCCATTCATTACTAAGCAAGCTTCATTTGATGTCCCCTCCTGTAGGAGTGTGATTTACTACATGATTGTTTCAGCCCTTTTACAGGAAGAAATAATATTTTATACTGCATGGAGAGAAAAATCCATATCTTCTGCTGAATTTTTGTATTTTGAACACAGGGTCAGTTCTGGTTCATTCAGAGGGAAAATTAAAAAACTTCCTTTATATAAAACTATATAGTCACTGTCAGACCTCAGGAAGCCCTGAAGAGCTTAGGGACTAGGAGGAAGCAGCTTCCAGGGATGCTCTTAGGGAGAAGGATATGCCCCTTCCTGCTCTAGACGGCCAGGAGTGTGTATATGTGTATTTTGGGATTTGTCTCTCTTGCTGGATGACAGGTTAGCTCATTCCTGCAGAGTTGTGACACTGAATTTCAGAGCTGGTTCTCATGGTGCCCTCGGAGGTGTTGCTCAGAGCATTGTGAGCAGCTGCTGTTTGAACCTGCTCCTCCAGAGCGTGGAAATAGCATTGAGGAGCATGGGTAAACTACTAAAAAATCTGTGCTCCCTCACTGCACCCTGCCTCCTTTTTCTCTCTGTGCTGTCCATAGGGAAACCATCCCTTTCTCTCTTAAAATGAATTGAAATTATTAAGCTTTTCAGAAGATAATTAAAAATCGTGTGCATGTGTGTAATTTCATTGATTTATAGTACAGCACTTACATAAGCGCTTGAATTCTTTGACTTGTGATCTAGCAAAGTTATTTAATGCAATTTTTGGTCCTTAGCAATGAACTTTCATGTTTCAGAATACAGTTTATTGCTGTATTCCTTATAAGTTTCCCTGGTATGACCCAATGCATTTTATTAGTTCTTTCTGAATTCCAAATCATCAGAATTCAAATGAAATTTTTTCACTGTAACAGTGAATGACAAAAATCAGTCACCCTGCTTCCTGGCCTGACTTTTCCCAGGAGAACCTTTAGTGCTTCAGTGGTGGTGTCCCACCACAGCACAAGTGTGTACATGTGGGACATCAGCTTTGCCTCACTGGCTCCTTTCTTACTCTCCTGGTCCATAGAAACAAAAGAATAGCAGAGGAATTAAGCCATCAGTTAAAAGTGTTATGGGTGGGATAGGTACTATTTGTCTCTTTGATATAGGGAGACTCTGTCACTTTAAACTCTGTTAATGTTTATTTTAAGGAACAAAAGTGTTTAAGAGTGGAAGTGCTTTCTGGGACCAGGTCAAGTGATAACTGCAGAGCACAGCAGGGGATTATTGGCTGGGCTTTATCTCTGTTGATAAAGGCCTCCCTTTGGGGTCCTTATCCAGCATCATGAGAACTGCACTTGGAGAGGTTTCACAGTTCTGATGCACTCCACAGAAAATGCTCCCAGTAGTGTTAGGGTTGTTTGAAAACATAATACAGTCAAATTATTTGAACTTCCTCATGGGCTGGGGGGGGGCATCCTCACTAAGGGGATGGATATCAGTAGTTTGCAGCAGTAGTCCTTGCACTTCTGCTACCAAATAATCAATAATCAAAATACTTGTGATGTGATGTAGCAGCCATAATAATCAGGTTACCATTTTAGGGTTTGAGGGTTTTTTAAGCTGTAGCTCTGATAAAACTGCTAAATTAGTAATATTGTGAAAGTTCTGCATTACCAGCTCAGCCTTGTTCTGGCATCTGTGATGCTGTTCTTCTGCTGTTCTTTGCTGCCATATTGAGTGTGAATAGACAACGTAGGGTTAAATTCAGCCAGAGTGCAGCAGTACATCCTTTAACAGCCTGTCTGCCTGCCAGAAGAGCAGTGTTATAGTGGTGTCAGGGCTGTCACTGTCACATGTTCATTCACAATTACAGACAAACTCCATTGGAGCTGAATGTTTGGTAACTGGTTTCCCTGCAGCAAAGTTAAACTGAGATACTCCACTGACCAGGTTTGACAGAAGTGTCAGAGGCTTGGTTTACTTTGGTTTAAATGCCTGCTGGAGGCAGTGAGACACTGCTGGCAGTGACTGCTGCTGTGGGTGGCTGTCACCTCCTCCTGGCTAGAGCATCACCTGCCTCTTGTAGTTCCCATTGCCACTTGATATTTTATCAAATTTGCAAAGTTTAAAGGTATGCTCTTGCCAGCTTTTTGTGATGAAAAGGTTTTGATAAGGATTTTGGGAGTTTTTTCTTTCTTTTACAGATGCAAGGAGCAAGCCAGTGGCAATATCAGATTACTTTGAATATTTGTTAAACAGTAGCTTCAGTTATTGGGATTTTTTCCTCACTGTTTTTTTGCTTCCTAGCTCATGAAAGAATGCATTCTTCTTCTTTATTCATATCTGTAAAGCTGAGACCTGTCTGTGTGTGATGTGTTTTCTGAAAAACATAAAGCTTGAAATAATAACTAAATCTATTTATACATTAATAGGATGTTGTGAACCAAGTTGGGTATTTTATTATCCACTGTTTGCTATGGCTTTTTTCCAGGTTTCTCTTCCAATAGCTGTGAGATTTAAATTTCCCAATATAAGCATGATATACTAAAAAAAAAAAAAAAAAAAGAGATGCCAGAATCTTTGCAAACTGGGAGGATTCATTCTTTGCTTTCTCATTTAGCAGTGTGAAACAAAGGCTGAATTGCTTTCCATCTCTGCAAATTCTGGGCCATGCAGAGCACTGAGCAAGCCTTTGTGGCCTTTCGTGCCCTAAGTGACACAAGGACTCAGTCTATGTGGTGAATGGCTGGGACAGCTACTTACAGAGCCTTGTGCAAGTGACTGGCCACCCTCACCCCCAGTTTCATCTGCTGCGTCCAGCTCATACCATAACAGATAAAGCCAGGAACTGGTTTGTTTTGAAAAGAAAAAGTAAATTGGATATCATTTTTATTGCATGTCTAAAAAATAGGGGAATTCCCCTCTCCCTCCTCCCTTTTCTCTATGTGTTTATAATGTCTTGTTTTATGGCTGAGTTTTTTGGAGATTTTGTTCATTTGGCTAAAACGAGCCATGGTAACATTGCAAGGCAGGGGAACTTCTCCCTTTGGACAAAATTACTTCTGCAAAATTACAGGTCTTGGATAAATAACAGCTCTTATGGTGTATGTTTCTATATGTTATTGTATTTCTTATTCCCTTTGCTGCACATTCTCCATAGAAAACAAGCCTCCTTGCCTGTCCTTTTCTGGATGGGCCATGGAGGTCCTGCGCTTGGTCTTCTATGCCTTTTCATGCATCAAATGCAAGAGTGATGTGGATGAAGGAGGGAGGGAGGGAGGGAGGGAGGGATGAAGAAGAACTTGGAATATGATGAGTCAAAAGATGTTAATATTGGGTAGTTGTAAAACAATTAAGTGAATCACTAACATGAGTATGAAGGTCTTCCTGAGTTTCCTTGCTGAAAGAAAACACTTGGCTGGCCTGAGTGCTCACTCTTAGGTGTGAACCTGAGCTTGCTGTTGCAAGGAGATGCTGGTGATGGACATTTCATTCCTCTCTACCTGTGATCAGACAAGAAGCCATGTGTGGTGCTCAGGAGCACAAGGAAGAGATGGTGAGGTTTTGGTATGATACTCAACACCACTCAAGTGCATCTGGAGGAATGTGAAGAAATAAAGAGTTCAGAGACATATTTTTTTGTGTGTGTGGCATTTTCTGCAATAGGGGCAAGGGAGCATCTGCTGTAGTTAAGGAGGTAATGTAAATGCAAATCCACATGTGAAACAAGTAAAATTGGAAAGCCTGTGGCTGAAGTTAGTAGTTAATGGCACACTGAGTAGTTCTTCAGTGCTGAATTTGATGAAAGCTTCTGGGACTTATGCTAGGTACAGTATGTTTGCAGGTCTTAACTACAAGTTGCTTGTGAAGTAAAGAAATGGTTTTGAGTGCTGTAAGAAAATCCCATCAAATTATAGTGGATACATATTAAGGAGAATGTGAAACTCCACAGAAAGGGCACCCCTTAAAGGAAATTGTTATTAAAAGCCTTATAGATTACAACAGATTTTAGCCTTTTATTGTTTCCCTACCCTAATCCAATGACCCATCATTGACAAATGCTGTGTTGCTTGATTTTCAAGATTTTCAAACCTCTACTTGCACACAGTTGTAAATCAGCTCTGCTTTTTCCACCCATCCTGAGCCACATGCTCCATCCTATGGGCTGTGATACTTCAAATACTTACTTTCATTCTCTGAAATACATCACTTCTCCACTCTCAGTAGCTTGTGCAAACATCTCAGAGGTAAAGCAAACTTGCACTTTCCTGGCATTGGAGCTGGTAGCATATAAATCTGGTTGATTCATACGTACCTTGTAATGTTAATGAAAAAAGACACATTTAAAATAATCCCAAATGCCAATAGGCTTAGTGACATTTAAGCATGAGCGATGCTGTCAGTCCATCCGCAAACAAAAGCGGTATGTCTTAATTTGTCTAATTATACTCTAACATGCAAGCCAGCTGCTGCTGTGAACAAAAGCAGTTGATCACACCATTTTATTAATTGCATATTAATTGCCACATTCATGTTAACCATATGGGAGACAGTGGAGTAGAGTGAAGGCTACTTAGTGATGGGAAAGAGAGAATGAACTGGCGGAGTGGTGTCTGCAGAGGACAAATCTTAGAATGATAGGGTGCCTGCATCTGATATTTACAATAAATCTGGGGGTTTTTCACCCATCTAAATGACTGTATTTAAAAGTGAGAGGGATTTGAGTAGAAAGGATTGTGTTTTGCATGGTGACTGCATATTTGTGAAAATACTACTGTGCAAGTTGGTATTGAATTTGTTTGGTAATTTGCAGAAGGCAGCCCTGCTGGCACGTGGCCATCTGCCTTTGTCTGCCTGCTGTGCCGATGGATGCACCTGTGCTGCCTGGAATCACTTCTCATAGAAGCAAGGCTGGAAGATCCAAGAGGAGTACAAAACTTGATGGGTTTTATATTTTATGCAGTTTTGCTCCAAGTATGTAGTCTTTTTAGATAATGGTAGTAAGTCTTGAATAGAACTGGATATCTTAGAGTGAAAAATAAAAACCTTGACGTAAGTGGATTAACTGGTGTAAAATAGCCTACAGCAAAAAGCAAAAAGTAATGAACTGTCCCACTGCGTTTATCTGGCATAAAATACATAGTAGAATATTTAATGATATTTAATTTATCTTCTTGAAAGAGACACTTGAGAAAAATACCCTCAACTTCCTTTTTTTTTTCTCTTACTTTTTGCTGTGGAGACAGCAGCCACTCTCAGCAGATGCACAGCAGTTCTGTTGGGCAGCAGGTGCAGCTGGAGTAGACATGAAGTGATTTCTGTCCTGTCACCCCCAGACTGACATTATCACGGTCTGTAGAGCATCTCCTTTAGCAGGGCTGTGGGGTGGCTGTCTCCTGCCTCGGAGCAGCACTGTCCCACTGGTGGGTATGTGCAGTAGGGACAAATTATATGATACCTGCAAAGAAAACTTGCTGGACTGAGACTTAAAAAGTCCTCAAGGTCTACCTTGAGTTTATTTTCTTTGCCTTTTCCCTAATTTCTCTTTAGAAAGGAGAGCAAAGAGCCATGTTACAATCTGTATGCCAGAGGGGCAGCAGGTTTGGTAGGAGGAAAACCCAAGGGCAGCTCTTTGTCTCCTTAGAAAAGAAGTAATGAGTTAATGGCAGATCAAATAGAGATATGTCTGCTGTGAAAGAAAGTGCAGGACTGGACCTGGCATCTACAGTGATTTAGAGAACTCAGTCTTGTCAGTTGATTAAATATTTTTGCTTGGCTTTTCTAAAATGAATATTTCAATGTTAAAGGCTTAGTCCCACCTCATTGCCAACAGATGGCATTTTGCTTGCATTTCCTATATCTCTCAGAAGAGCTGGGATTGAGAAAGATTGGCTAGTTAATAAGAAAGGGAGAAGGTCAGAGCCTTTGTTTCAATTAACATATTGTGCCAAAAAACCTCCCTAAAAAGCATATATTAAACTGTATTGGAAGGCACAAAAAGACATACAAAGAGTCACACAGTTAAGAAATTGCTAATAAGCAAGAGGTAGATTGGATCTGATATATTCTAAGAGCATGCGGTGCAAACCGAACAATAATGGTGACATTTTTATGCCTAAGCAGAAATTGGGCTAGAGGGGTTTTTAAAGAAAAATGCTTTAGGTGGCTCATCACAATGATGTCTCAATTGGTGCTGTAATACACGGCAATGTGGAGTCTGGATTATAGAGATAAAGCATGATTGGGAAGGCACAGCTTGAATTTTGGATTGCAAGCAGTGCCTGCCATTACAGCAGTTACAGAAACAGCATCTGCCTGACGTGTGAGCTGACCAGTTTTGACTTGGAGTCATTGGAAGAGAATAAATGTGAAACCCCATGATGCCACCTCTCCAGCCCCAGCAATTGGTACTTAATCAGCCTCCCCATGTCTTCTCTAGTTAGCAGCCAGGCTGGGGCCTGACAGTTACTAATTCAAAGGCCGAATTCCCCCAATACACTGCTTGTGGCTGTTAGGCAGGAGCTCCTGGCATTTGCTTGGAAACTTGTATCTCTGTACTGGGGCCTGACAGGATGACCAGTGAGGGCTGATCCCACCAGCTAAGCATGAGATGGTATTGCTGGAGAAAATACAAAAAACTTGTAAATGCAGTGGTTCAGACAAGTTGTCTGTCTGTGATGCCTTTTCCATGGCAGTGCTCAGCTGGCCGCTCTGTGTGGCATCAGTGGCCATGTGCTGCTCATCCCAAAGGACTCCCCCTGTCTGGCTGATTTCTGATTTGAGCTGCAATGACTATGAGGCAATTTTTCCTCCTCTGGTTTAGTGCTGTCGTTTGTTCATTGTCCTTTATGTGGTTTGACAAGAACTTAAGAACAGTGAAGTTTCATGCACGAGGGTTTGTGAGCACATTTGTCTTTGCCCAAAGGCATCAGCAGAAGTTTTTAAAACCATTTCCGTGCAGTTTCATGAAGTGTTAGGATTAAACTTGGAGCTGGGTAGAATCTCCAAAGCAGGTTTGGCACACCTCCTAACTGAATGATCCCTCATAGTTGTCCTCAGTGTCTTTTAACCTGGCCCTCCTTCTGTTTGTCAGACATTTGCCACAAACACGATGCTGTGGCTAGACCGGGAACAGTGGGCTGCTGTTTGGGGGAAGCAAGCAGGTCCCCAGGCAGATGCTAGTGGCAATGTTAGGGTAAATAATTAATAACATCAAAGGAGAAGACACTCCTTTATGTCTAATAGCTGAAGGTGAGCACAGTTTTTTTTTCCTGAGCGTGATGCTAACCTGTTCCTGATAGGTTTAATTAATCCAAAGAGAAGAAAGATGCTAATTACCCTGATTTAAAACGGATTATTTTCAAAGCCTTATAAGAAGGCTGTGTTTTAATTTATTTGTTCCTGTAGCTGGGTATGTGCTCTGTACAGAATATTAGACATTGTGGATGTGTGAGGTACTTCTAATGGCTGTAGTTCCAAGTATGATCTGCAAGCCAGCTATAGTTGAAAAACAAAGATGTAAATTGAGTTTTGGTGTGCATCAGCTTGGACAATTCCTTGTGTGATGTCAAAGCAGGGATCCTATTAAGTGGTGCTTGTGTCTAACTCAGGTGAATTGGGATTGAAGTTTTTTAATGTTGCATCAAAGCATTCTAAATGGGTGCCAAAGTCAGGATTACTTGTGTCTTTATCCATCTGGATGGGAAAAAGGAAGAGTGTTTTCATGCACATTGCATACCAATTTTGGGAAAATGCTGCTGTGGGTTTATTGACTGTTTTTTCTGAAGGTTTAGTCACATTGACCATGATCTCCTACCTCCTTTATTTTTAAATGGAATCTTCTGCTCCAGGGGTCAGCCCTGACCTGGAGCTGGTGTAAAATTTCACACCTGATTTTTCCAGACTTCTAATACCATGCTTCTTCTCTTTTCTGACTAACTAATGATGAAAAATGCTCTTCTGTTTCAATTCTGTAATAGCACATATATCAGTAATTAACAGTCTTCTGAACCAATCTGTACCCCAAGGTTGAATTTGAAATGTTGTGCACAGTGTTAAAATGCAGCTGCTGGAATACACAGTAGTTTTATCAATTATCTTGGGGTGGCAGGGTTGTTTTCTTAGTAGTAGTTAACTACTGATATTTCTTTGCCTTGGTCTTGCTGTTGTCTTAACAGCTACTGAAAAGTTTCAGGAATGAAACTTACTCATTTTCTGTGTGGGAAAACCCATGATATTTCTACACAGATTTTTTTTCAGATCTGTGTAGTTGTCTCTGTATTTATTTGTGTATTGTCTCCAATTAAGTGTTGGAAATGTGATTTGTAGTGTACCTCCTATTAGTAGGATGATACATTCAGAAGCTCTTCCAAAAATAACTTGGTACATTTAGTTTAAGTGGTGCTGATCTGAATTGTGGATGCATGCTTGCATTTCAGTTGTCTTCAAGTGAGAGTTCACCACTGAGAGCAAGTAACTCTGAAGACATGATGTCAGGTTACACAGCCTGTGCTTTGTTCAGAGCTGAAGTGATGGTGCTAAAGCTGCCCACTTTCAAAGGTTTCCAGATACAAATAGTGAAAGAATTACTCAGAGAAATAATTTTAAAACTAGCCTCAGCTGTCTCAAGTTTTATATTTACACTTCCTCGTCTACTTCAGCACTGCCAACAAAATGCATTCTTTTCTGCAGTTTATATTTTGTGCTTAGTGGGGAAACCAAAGATACCAAAAGAAACATTTTTGCCATTAAGAATGGTATCTTTCATTTTAAATAGTGTGTGTTAAACCCCTTGCTGTGTTACAGGTTTTCTGTTTGATTGGTTTTATGAAGCACATAAGGATTACCACAATGAGGAATAACTAGTTTTTCTCAAACAATAAAAAATGTAGGTATCTGCAGTGGGAATCCTGAAGGAAAAGCAAGGAATCTACTTCAATTTCTGTCTGGCAGGAAATAGAGGCAGAAATTGAAGACTGAAAGTGGGAAGGGGGAGAATCTGCACTTTTAAATATTTTGTGGATTACATTTTGATGAAGAAGATTGAAGAAGATTCCTGTTGTTTGCCAATTGGCCACACATACTTATTTATAGAAACCATTGCCACAATACTAAAACGCACAATAGACAGTATGCTCAGTAGTGCTTTCTGAACATGTTTGGTGGTAAGGCACCTTCATCACTTTAGCATCACTTAAACTGTTAGATGCATTTTGCTAGCTACCCAAAGAAACACAACTATTATTCAGTAGTTAGTGCTGATCCACCATGGCATATTGTGAGGTTTGGGCCTCTAGATTGATTAATAACAGATCTCTGAAACTTTTAATCAAACCAGTGCTAATAAAATTTTAGGTTGGCATTCACATTATAAATTTTGAAAGTTCAACCAATTAACAGTATTAGTTATTTCATTTTATTGAGGATTTCTGATAAGAAGATGCTAAACACACAAATATAATCTTAAAAATTGCTTTCAAAATCAGTTGGTATTTGATCATGTCTGAGATCCATATGCCCATGGCCAGCCAAAGACTTTCTCTGGAGATTCTGTGGTACAGACGTTTGTTGCAGTTGTTTCCCTACTTCCCTGCAGTAACATAATTATTAGGTCACTGTTACAGGAACTTGGTGCCTTACTTTAGTATGGAGATTTTTATTTCAGGGCAGATTGTGTCTTTAATTGGAACACACAGGTTTTTAGATTTGGCATGAACAGTTGTATGATTGGAAAACACCCGTTGCAGGCTGGTATTTTCCAAGGAGCTTAACTTCTTTCATTTATAGTTGTAAAAGTTCCTAGGAAACTAGAGAATGTACTTGCCTAATTTTAAGAGAGTGTGCCTCCAAGCTTAAATGAGACCCACCCAGAATTTACTGAGAGTCAGCAAAAAGACAAAAAAAAAAAAAGAATTTGTAACCCCTCATACCAGGGTAATCTGTATATAAATAAAAGTATGCCAAAGAGCAGTGTTGGGCAGGGAGGCCAAGATAGCTACAAAAATTCTTTCTGTGACCTTTAAATAAGTGAAATGAGTAGGGAGCATGTCCCCTTCAGGACATCCACAAGGAGAATGCAGACTGAGATTAGTTGAAGATGTCTGTTGGATATTAGTGTGGATGCCCAAGAGCACAGCTGCCAAAGATGGAATTACAGGGAAATTGTTTGGGACAGAAGTTCAGAAATGGAATTTTTGCAGTCTGGTTTTGTTGGTTTTGCTCCTCATCCTACAGGATGATTCTAATAAGAAGACTTGCAGACTTGTCTGCCTGGTATTTGTTCCATCACTCATTCAGAAGAGAAGGATTTTCTCTGTTGTGCATTATTAGGGCAAGTAAGAGACAAGATTTTGTAGACTAATTTACTTGCCCCAGCCAGTTTTGATCAGTTCTTTAGGATAAGCCATAGCACAGGAACATTCAGGCAGATTAGGAATTTAAATTGAGAATATTTCCTGGTGACATCCTAAAAGGATATTATTCCCTAGGGAATGAGAAAAGTTCTTCTCTGGGAGCTGAAGTTGCCTTAACTGCGGTTCAGAAATGGGCAAAGGTAAAAGGATTGTGCCCTGCTATTTAAAATAAAACAAAATTGCACATTCACAAAACGTTTTCTGTTCTCTTGACTGCCATGACTGTGTGGGGAGATGCTCTAACCAAAAGAAACTGCTGCTTTGTCTGCCGGCAGCCCTGCCCAAATGCTGCCTTTTCTCTCTGCCGACGTGTTTGCATGATAGAGGATCCTGCGGAAAGATGTTTTGAATTGTTAAAAGAATGAATTAGCTTTATTGTGCTGTGACCTAAATAGGATCATCAGATCAATCAGTCTGCTGCTTTTCTGTCCTGGCTGGCTTAGGTTGTGTTGCTTCTCCTTCTCATCTTGCTCCCTGTTCCCTCTGCCCCCACCGGGCAGCCCTTTCCCAGAGCCTGCAGCATTATCCTCGATGATCCTGGATAAAGGAGGGCACAGCCGGGTACCCTCTTTTCAAGCAATACCTGCCCGTAATAGCCTGCACAGCCCAGGCTCGGCCCTGCCCTGCTCTGGGGCACGGGCCCTTCTTGGTGTGTTGGTCTGGTGGCTTTAGGATAAAATACTTTTCTTCTTTGTTCCCTCTCCCCTGTGCATTCTCCTCCTCCTGTTCCTCCCGATCCCAGGTTTGATGAATTGTAATTTCTCAGCAGCCGGGGCAGTATCGCGCTTCCCAAGGCCGAGGTTGCCTTGAAAGAGGCCATTGTGAGCGAGGGGAGCTGGGGCTGCAGGGCGGCTGAATGCGGAGCCGCCTGGGACGGCCTTTGTGCAGGGAGCACTTTTGTTCTCCCGAAACATGCCGGGAGAGGGCCAGCCGGGATGGGATTCAGAGAGGGAGAAACCCATTCTGACCATAAGTTATTGACTCCTGTGCTCTGTACCATCTAGGCACCAGCAAATGGTTAACAGCTTGGGTGAAGGTGGCCAGAACAGGCACAAAGCTTGGGCGTGAGTTTTGAAAATGCTTGAGGCATTTGGCCTTTCTGATGTTTCTTCATTATAGAAGTCTCACCTAGAAGTAAAAGTGCTGCTTTCGCAGCTGGGTGCTCTTGGTCTGAGGCAGGCAGGAGCCTTGTGACCTGCAGGAAGGAGTTCAGTAGTCCTCCTCAGTTCCAGGCTTGCCCTGCTGATGCCTGGGTGCTCTGTGCAGCCCGGGGAGGGGGTGCCTAGGGGTCACTGCCACAGCTGCACCCCTCTGGACTCACAGCTGCTCAGAGAGGGTGTTTGGGGGTGGCAGGGAGCAATCCCGAGCATGTCCTGCACAGCCACATTCCTGCAGACCCACTGGAAACAGCTGCCCTTCAACAGCCTCTTCCCTGCGAGCTGCTGTAGGATGGCACAGTGGAAACTTACTTAGAGCGACCGAGTGCCGTGTCTGTAAAAGCAAAGGCATCGATCTAATTGTTTTGAGTATGTCTGCTTGCCAGCATTTCCACTTTTGTGCACTGAACAGAGACTCACTCGAAGAGCTCTCACAATGCAGTTAGTTCCCAGATCAGTTGCATGGATTTACTTTTTCTTTCCTCTTAATGCCATAAGTTTTTTTAATGGAGGATTTTCAAAATAAAGTTGCTAAGGCCTGCTACTTGAAGTTTAGGTTTTGAGATGATGGTACATTTTAGTAGATTGATTCATCATTGCCTTAATGAACTTGATATATCATCTGTTGGGCTTACCTCTCCTTCATGAAAATAAAGTGGTAAAATTTGTTTTCATGTGTGGGAAGGAGCTGGAAGACATTGCTTTAGCTATTTTTGTGTTTTGTTTGGTTTTTTTAAACTTAAATAATTCCTAAATTTTGTACTGCATATATGCATGGGCTGGTGATTAGGAAGAGAGTGCTGATTCTCACTGATTCCAGTATCCCTGTGGACAGCTGCCCCTGAGGCTGCTGCTGGGCAGCCTCTCTGGCTGTGGTTAAAAACGACCCAAGAACATCACTTTTCAACATTGCCTTTTTATAAAGCTTCAGCTTTTTCAGTGAATTTTGTGCGTTGGTGCTAAGGTTCAGGGCACTGGGCTGTGAATAGGGGCTAGACACAAGAGCCCCTCTCCCCCAGGGGCTGGCTGGAAATATTTCTGTGGAAGCTGAATATTTCCAGATTGTTTCACAGGCTGATGTTTTATGCTGCTCTGAATGTGGAGGGGTGGCTGTCCCAGATGGCTGTCGTGGAGCAGGTCAGCTGGAAAGCCCCTCTGAAGAGGGGATAGAGCAGGGAGGGGAGTGAAGGAATGGCTACAGCATTTCAGGCATGCCATATGCACACATGTGCACTCTTTTCTTCTCTTCTGCATGTATGTGGCCTCTACTAGAAAATTAGAATCAGTTTAACCACTCAGGGATTAAAAACTATTATAGTTGAACTAAAAAAAGCGTCTTGCTATTGAGTTCATTACACAGTTGTGATTCTGAGGATGCTGTTTGACACTGCAACTTGTGTCTGTGTCTTTGCTCCAGTCCCTGAGTTTTTAGGAAGAAGATTCTTCTGAGCCCAACTTTGTGACCAGTCCCATCCAGTATGAAGTGAAAATTAGTATTCACTGAATGTCTTCTCCAGTTTTCTGTATTCCTTGTGATATTTATGATTCCTCTGTATTTCTGTGATCCTTGGGTGGCAGAGAGTGTGATCCCTGCTTGTAAGGATGTGGTGTGACTCAGGCTGTGGGTTAATATTAACTTATCCCAGGTGGAGTAGTAGTGTGTCACAGAGCAAGGTCCCCCCAGTCTGCTACTTGTCTCTGAGTTATTTGCATATGAAGAACTGATACCACAGTGTGCACACCTACTGTTCATGCTGGGTTTATCTAGCTTTAACAAGCTTTTAAATTTTATTCTATCAAGGTAATTTTAGGTGGGGTCTTTTGTTCTCGTTGTTTGGTGGGGATTTTTGTGAATTTGTCTGCTGGATTGGCAATGTTTGAGGCTGAAGTCCTTTATCTGTTTGCGAAGTGGCTGCAATATAAATTTTCTCAAACTTCCCCATCTTTTTGTTCTATTCTCAACGTAGGGAGGCTAAGTGCAGAGGAGTGCAGGCATTTCATGCTTTAAGCTCTCAGAGAATTGCTATTTAGATAACAGTTTCTTGAGACAGGAAAAGCATTTACAGAAAGCTGGGTTGAGACAACATGATGAATTTTATGGAAGTCAGTGGGTTTTCTCAGGTGGGGAAGAGGTTTTGTTTGTTGTTGGACTAGTGCAGACCATCAGAGGTGCAGATAGGAGTAGTCAGAAGGTGTTTCCTTTGGAGTAGTCTCTTATGATAGCCATTTTTGATGTCTGACCTCTTTAACAGCATGACCTGAGGGTAGGTGGAAGCAAGGTCGGGGTGGGGAGGGGGATGAAAGGCAGACATCAATTTAGGTATTGTTTGTTGCTGGATTTGAATGTCTACCTCCGTGCTGAGATCAGGGGTAGAGGACAGTGGTCGAGTGCTTGTTTTCAGGCAGGAGAAATGCCCCAGGGTGGGTTGAGGAGCCAATAACAAAAACCACACTGCACTCTGCGCAGGTTGTAGCCCGGGGTGAAATGAAAAGGATTCCAAGATGCCCTAAGTAACCAGGATCATGTTGATTCACAGTGGCTTGACCATGAAAAGGTAACAAAGTCTTCTTTCCCAGGGCTTGCAAGGCTCTTTTGAGGTTCTGTGAAGATCTTTGGAAGAGACTGTTTCACTTCCAGCAGTACAGACTCCATTATTTTATAGCTTAAAATTGTCTCCTTTCCCTGTGCTCCCCTTCCTACATGTGCAGGCAGAGGCACTGCTTACATCCCAAAAAAGATCGACACCACACTAGAAAAGGAGTCACCATCTCCTTGGTTTGCTTTCAGATGGCAATGCAGCTGGAGTTAGAAATGGGGTCTCTAAACTCACTTCCAGTGTGTGTCCAGCAAGCATTTTGTGGTTTGTGGATGTATAGGTAATGGCAAATGTCTGACAGGGGTATTACTGTGTATTTAATTCAGAACCAGCACTAAATAGTTACCTTATTATCAGAGTTTGATGCCAGAGTCACGTTTTGTGTAAGGTACTTGATGGAAATCCATGCAAACAGCAGCCGTGGCACCATGGTCTTCTGTCCCTTTGGCAGAGCTGAGCCAGTCAAAATGCCTCTTGGACTAGCAGCTGCTGGACTTGCCTGCTGCTCATGGTAGTTTTGATGTCAAGCCCATGATGCAATTGCAAAATCTCTGGATTTGGAAAATACTGTTAAAATGTTGATGATGCTGTGTTCAGACAATGATGAACAGATCTTGTTTACAGTCTGTTCTTTGCAGGGCTGAGTCTCAACTGTTTGGTGAAACTTAGACGTTCCTGTGGCGCATCTGCTTTTTACATGTTGTGCTCCAGAGGCTGGATCCTGCTGCAGCTTTGGGGTCAGCCTGAGCCCCCCGCTGTTGGCATTTTTCTTTTTCCTGAAGAAAAAAATCCTTTTCATTGTTAACCCGAGGGGGTTTCCTAAGCTTGCTTTGTGATGGAGGGCTTGCTTCTTGAGCCTGAACATTGTGCGCAGGGCATGCCCTGCTGAGCACATTCATTTGCTGCTTAGAATTTTCTCTTTAACTTCTGCAAAATTGCAGTTCATTCCTAGGAAGGATGGCTGTGGACCTCTGTGCAGACACAGTTTTTTAAGACATGAGGATATAATGCACATCACATAAAGCTGGGCTATTTCATCTCCATGCACAAGTTTCGTTTGATGAATAACAGAATCTCTATTAGCCAGAAATAACTCGATTTTGTTTTCCATGTATCTGGTCTGAGATGACGCTAATAAGAATAAATTAGGAGTGTAACTGAATAAAATTCAATATGTAAAATTAGTGCTCTGATGTCTCAGGCAACGGCAGTGACTGCGGGGGGAGCGGTGGGACTGGAAGGGGATGCAATGCACAGCCGAGACTGCGTGTTGCAGCCAGCTAAGGCGCAGCTCTGGATCCTTAAAAAAGTTGGGAGCAAGAGGGTGAAAAAAAAAAAAGTGGATGGTGGGGGGAGATGGGGGAAAGATGGGAGCGGTGGGAAAGTGAAGCATCCTGATTAGCACGAAAATGCAGCACTCATTTGCAACTGGAAGGAGGCCGGGGCTGCCCGGCCCCCGCGGCGGCGGCGGCACCGGGAGGTGCGGCGGCAGGGGCGGGGGCAGGGGCAGGGAAGGTGCCGGGATATCCCGCCGCCCCGGCGGCACAGCCGGCTGGAGACATGGCAAGGACAGCCAGCACCTGCCAGCTCGGGACCTGCTGGGGCAGCCAAACTCGGACAGCGAAGGAAGGGAGGAAGACAAGAGCGGAGTAGCTGCTGTGGACAGCGAGAAAGCTTTTTTCGTCCTGGGCAAAGCAGAATAACAGCTGGGGCGCTTTTTTCTCCTGTTTTGCTTGTTGGAAGTGGCTGTTTCCAACCCACAGGGTTACATGCGAGGAGGAGAAATTCAGGCTAAAGAATTGTAAATTATTTAGCCTGTCAGAAAGATCTAGACATATTTAAAGTGATTTCAGGAAAAGGCAGAGGAGAGAAACGTGGAGAAGAGAAATTTGGTGTGCAGAGTTTGAACAGGTTCAGTCTGGCAGTCACCTTTCTGCAACTCCTCCTTTCTATGGGATTTCAGCTCCAGGATCGCAGTTCAGCGCCCTGAAAATGGTGGTTTTCATCAACACAAAGCTTAAATCTCTGATGAAACTTTTCAAGAGAAAGAGTAAGTACAGCTCTGTGTGCTCACTGTCCTTTCAGGAGGCAGCCTAGTTCTGAAGGAAAGCGTAGGTCCCTTCGGCTTCACTTCTGCTTCCTGCAACCCCTTTTTAAGCTTATCTCTTTAAATTGTTTATCATTGTGGAGTGTGTGGAGGCAGCCTTGTGAGGGTCTTTGGGACCTCTCCTTTGGGACACCGTGCCTTTGGAAGTGCTTTGTCACGGTGATTTTGAAGGAGCCAAAGTTCTTGCTGTGGAATGGGCAACTCGGTGACAAGGCAGGGTGTGCCGGTGTGTCCTAGTGCCCTCCGTGGTTTGTCAGACATCTGTCTCTGCTTATGCAGCTTGTGTCGCTGAAGTATCTACATAAAGCTCGTTCTGAGCAAAGATTTGTTTCTAAAGATGTTTCAGAGTGACTTTCAAAATCATCTTGATCTTCCTTTAAGTCATGAAGGACGGACAAATTGCACTAGAGAGAGTAGTTGGCAAATGTGCACACCACTTCTCTTGACTAGTTTTGATTTACATTAGTAAAAATAATAATTTTTCAGGAAAAATAATAAACCTTAGTTTTGGTATGGCAGGACTGCAGGCAGACAGTGGCAGGTGTTTCACTCCTCCTCTTCCTCCTCCAGCCTTACCCCACTCCCCATCCTCCGGTTCAGCCAGGGAATGGTGTGGGTGCCTTTCATTGTCACATTTTCTGTTAGATGGGGGTGATTGGTGCTGTAACTAGGTCGGTGATGACTTCTCCTTTTTTTGTCATTTAGGTTTGACTGCTGGTTAGCAAGAATGGGGAGAGTGGGCACAGGTTGAATTGGTATCTGCCTTGTTGCTACCAATATGTCTTGGGAGAGGGGGTGGGGTGCAAGACTAAGACACAGACATGAGGACACCCCTTGAAAGTCTTTAAAAACCTTTCTCACGGTCTGAAACTAATTTAAAATACGTGAGGGGAGATAAGAACCTCCCCCTCTACCTCAAGTCCTTTTAGGAAAGAACAGGCATTGAGTATTAGTCTGTAGCTGTATTTTGAAGTGAGAGGCATAGTTTGTATTTCTTAGGAATACCAGTTGTTTCCATCTGAAATGGTCCCAGCAGATGCACAGTAGTGTTAAGGAAAGGGTGATTTTTCAGATGACAGGAGGCTGTTGCATCCTTTTTGCTTCTCAGTTTTACATACCTTCTCTGCTACCACCAGGGCATCAGACAAACCACAAAGTGATGCCACAGGCAGTGCAGGAGCAAAGGTGGCAAAGGGAAGATGCAGGGCTGACAGTGAGGCTGGGGGCAATGGAGCTGTGTAGCAGGGCAGGTGCTTGGGAAGCAGCACAGCTGTAGTGGCTTTTTCTGATTTGGAGAGCAAAAAAGCAAGGATGTGCAGCATGCAGGCTGAAGGACCAAAGGGTGACTGGGGGATCATAAAACATGACCCCCAACTGCCCTTCTTCTGTTTACAGCAGGGTAGAGGGAGGGATAAGGCTATTCAACTGTAGAAGTTTTTATTGATGATAAACTTGAAACAAAGGGTAGTGGCCGTCTCTTGGGAAGCATAAATGATAAACAAATCTTGGCAATATGTGCTTTGGCTGTTTCATTGCTAGACTGTCTGAACTTGAACAAGGTTTGTGTTTTATTTTCACGTTTGTGTTGACTGCAAAGATGTGGCCAGAGATAGCCCTCTTGAGTGCTGTTGTGCTCTCAGCAGTATTTGTCCACGGAGGTGCTTTTGTTAATACCTGCTTTCCACTCACGACAGAGGAAAGTACATAATTTTTTTGCTTCATTGGAATCTTGTTTCTGGTGTGAAGAAGCAGGAGGTCAGACAAGGTTGTTTCCCAATACAAATGAACCTGTTGTTGTCATCTCTTATGAAGGCTGTTATATTCCCAGGGGCACCTTTCAGCCAAGCTGTTCTGCACTGCACAGCACCTGCCATGATCAGGGAATGGGAAACTGATTCCTTTGTGAAGAGTGGGAGCTAGAGGGGGGGAAACAGAGTTTTGAGTTGAGGGTAAATAAAACAGCAAGTGTAAAAATGGGAAGAGCAAAAGATGTTTCCTACAGAACATAATTTTAGAGTAGAAATGAAAGTTTTTAACTGTCATGGAAGTGAGGTTCTAAGGAGTATTCTCATGGGTCTACAATGGCGAACAAAATTCTTATTTTGTTTTTAGATCATGTGTGGCAAACTTACACGGGGGATTTCGTGATAGAGCTATCTGCAGTAACATCTAATTTTCTTATTATTGTATCTCTCTGCAGCTGTTTCCAATCTAGATGAAGAGAGTAGATGGACTGTGCACTACACTGCTCCGTGGCACCAGCAGGAAAATGTCTTCCTACCCTCCTCAAGACCACCTTGTGTGGAGGACCTGCACCGACAAGCCAAGCTGAACCTCAAGTCAGTGCTGAGAGGTAAGATGCTGCTACTGACACAAACGTGTCCTAAAATGACAGTACTTTTTCCAGTCTTTGCCAACATATCCAAATTGCAGGCTTTGGAATAAGTTTACTTGTTTTTCTGTACCATGTGTAGAACATTAGTGGGATTTTTCCACTGAAATGAAGGGACAGGGAAAATTACTTTGCTATGAAGAGACAAGTAAATGTGTTATCTGATAGAGCACTCTAAAATAGAAAAGTGTCTCTTGGCCATTTCTTTTTAGTCTTTGGAGTGTTCCCAGAATGGTACCTTCAATTTTACTTAGTCCTGAATTAGTCCATTTGTGGAGTAAAAAACACATCAGAAGTGTTTCATTTGGTGATTTCTTCTGTTGTTGTACAGTATCATTTCCAGGGTTGTGGCTGCTTGTGAGAAGCTGGAAAAGGTACTGAGGGCAAAAGAAGGGGAATGAGGAACAGGGCACTCACAAGGACTCTTCCATAATAAATAGTAATAGCAATAAAATAATAATAATAATAATAATAATAATAATAATAATAATAATAATAATAATAATATTGGCTCTTCCATAATAAATAGTAATAGCAATTAAAAAAATAATAATAGTAGTAGTAGTAGTAATAACATAGCAACAAAAAGTAATAAAAGTGCTTTCTTGCAGAAGTGTTCAATATATTTTTGCAGCCCAGTTTTTACCCACAGTACCTTCACTGGGGCTATACCTGTGCAGTCTGTCATGGGAGGCATTGTGTTGTGTCAGTGCAGCCATGAGAACAAAGACATGTAGCCAGCAAGGAGGCCTGCAGAATGTCTGTCCCTGTGCCAGACATAAAGTTTAAAATAACAGCATAATGTTCATGTTCTGGAAACAGTTAACCTAGATTTTTCTTTACTCTGGCTGTTTAACAAAGGGGCTTACCCTACAAAGAGCCAACTTGTTCAAGTCCCTTTTTGTTTCAGCAGGAACTGCAGGTACTTGATACCTTGCAAAGATAGCCTGATTTAAAATAATATTTTATTTTTTATTTGATTAACATGACATTTCTGCATTTTAGACTTGAAGAAAGCTTGATTTTGTATGTCTGAATAGAGAAGTGTTTGGCCACCATATTTTAGTTCTCTTGCCATTTCCTCAGTTAATTGATTTTCACTGTCTCTCACTAGGTGCTTTTTGTAATCATTTAATAGGGAACTCTTGACAGCCAGTGTTATTGTCTCCTGCATGGCTCAGCAGATACCCTGTGTGCCCTCTATACTTGTTACTGGATTAATACATTTGTGCAGTTCCTTAGCCTTCAAACATTCATTGTTTTCTTAATGGCACTCTTACCAGTCCTTTACAAAATAAAAATATTTGTCTGCTTTAGGTTAAAAAAACACAGTGCTGCTGCCTTTTTGTGAACATTAAACACTTATTCTAATATTTTTTGCTGTTCTCTATTTTGGACTGTTATTTAAAAAAAAAAAAAACAAAAACAAACCCAAACTTGCACAGACAGACTGAAATGCACTGATTTTCTTGAGTTTTATCAGAAATGTATCTACTGCAGTTTCATGTTCTATTTAAACAAATTTATATGTAATATATTTGTGTGAAACCAAGTAATACATGCTGCTTCCCCCTCCTACACACCTGAAGTTTGGTCTGGTGGGATTTTTCTCTGGAGGTGCAGCTCATTATGAAAAAGAAGCTATTTATTACTACTACAATTTGCTAGTTAGACATTTGTCTAAATGAACTGGCTTGAGTACATGATGTAGGACTGCTTGGTAATGAAGTGACTTTCAGTTTCATGTTTTCAGGGTAGTAACTGAGAGGAGAAGCTGTGATGATACCTTCATCAGACCTCATTCTGCTGACTTAGTGAACACAACTCTGTCATTTATTTATTTACTTATTTGTTTAACCTCAAGCTCTTTCCTTGAGCCATGGTTTTTTTTTTTCCCCTAAGTGCAGTAACTCCTTGCAGTTGCCTGGAACTGTCCTGAGAAGCTACAGCATGAGTAGTAGTAAGAGAGGTACTGACTAAAATGTTCTATCAGATTTACTGTGCTACTGCTTCAACCAGCAGTGTGAAATCAGGAAAGCACTTGTGCTTGTGATCATACTTGGAGATTTGAGTTAAAAGTTCTGTATCCAGAGCAAAGTTTCATTCAGTGCAAAAGCATTGTTGGCATTGTGACATAATTTTGACAACTGCTGAACTGCTTTTCCACCTGTTTCTTTAGAAAAGACAAAGTTTTCTAAAGCTTCTTAATAGGTAGAAATTAATTATGTGACTGTAACACAGAAGAGCTTGAAGTAGTCTTATGGGAAGCACCATTGGGCTAGCATGGGGACTTCAGTTCTGCATGTCTTGGCCTCATGACAAAGCTTGCAGTTTACCATCCTTCTGGTGTTTCAGATTCTTTGGTTGAGGTAAACCATGGAGCAGTAGGACAGCTGTATATGAGCTGACATGCTGTATGGATGGTGGGAAAAGAATAACAGTGAGTGAGAAAATGTGATGTATTCTGTGCAGAAAGTGGGATGAATCACTTTTGTCTCTGAAAAATGATGACAACAAAGGAGAACTGGAAGGAAGTGGAACTAAAGCAAGTATAATTTTTGTGTTATGGTAAGTCAGAAATGAAGCAGTAGACATGTAGAGCAGTGGAGAAATATGAGGGCAAATATATTTAAATGCCCCCCGTAAATTTTGGGGACTATGAAATAACTTAAAGTTTTTAAGAATAGGTCAGACAAGCACTACTCAAAAATCATTTGTGTGTATTTAGTCCTATCTTTAGAGAAAGTTGGGAAGGAAGAAAGAACCTCTAATGGTCCCCTTGAACCTGATAATGAGGTCTTGAGGACTAAGTTAACAGCTATTGTTCAGATCATCAAAAGACATGTTTGAAAGTTTTCCAGTCCTGTTCTTGTTCACATTATGAGACCTGATGTTATTTGTACATAGCAGCTATAGCAGCTTGATTGAAGACTATTAATTTGTTTCTACAGAAGTGGCTCCCCTGTGAATGGAAAAGGAAGTATAAAACTTAGCTAACAAATAGTAATTCACATGTAGAGCACATCTAAATCACCTATCAAAGTATCAAATGTATAAAATCTTTCAAAATAATTTAAGCAAAGTATTTCTGTCAAGGTATTTTCACCCATCTAATAGTAACCAGATGGGAATCCTGGCTAGCTTTTAAGATAGTGAAAGGGCAAACTGTTTGTTCTGGTATGATTTTAGCAGCAAATTCTTTACAGTGTGGGTCTAATAAAAAAAAATCTAGTGAAATAAATAAGAAGCTGTCTGTTATTTAGAATAAATTTTTAAGTACCACTTAAGAAGCAGAAGCTAATATTGCTACTTAAATTGGTTTAAGAATAAAAAGTTGGAGATATTAAAATAAGGAGTATCTAATATGTCTTGAGAGAAATAAGTACACCATATGCTGATCTCTGCATACTTTTTCAGGAAGCAGTGTTGTGTTTAGAGGAGGAAAAGATCTTCAATATTTTTTGTGCAGTTGCTTATTTCACTTTGTGTATTATATATTGGTATGTTCACTGCTTATCAGCACTATGGAAGTGGATGCAGTATGTGATAGTAGATGTTGCATAGGGAGATATTTTAGGTTTTTGCCTGTGAACTAGGCTTTTATCCTTTTGAAATTAAGGGGAAATACTGTGCTTTTCCTTTATGAAGCTACTTTCAAGTATAAGTGGTGACATCTTGCATTCAAATGTGTTCATAACTGAGGTAAAGCTATTTATCCTTTAAGCATGCAGGTGCTCTGCTGCCCTCTGAAGTTTTAAAAAGCAGTATTGTCCAGTAATCTGAATTAGAAAATGAAGCACCTGGAAAGTTTCCAGCATCACTGGAAAGTTTGTGATGCAGTGTCTGTCTGTTCTTGAGAACTGAAGTTTCTTTATGTAACCTATATTAAAATTTAAAGTTATTATTGACTAAAACCAGTGACTTGATATATTAAACACAGGCTGTGTTACTTCATTTTAAATGAAAGGTCTCAGTGGCTTAATATGATGGCTAGGGAAGAAGAGTAACTTCAACTGCACTTCAGGGTCATGTTACCATTGCAGTTTGATCTAAGTGTTTAGAAAATTTTGCAGTTGTGATGTGGTGATAGATACAGTATTTCTTCTTAGTGTTTTGTTTGCACTGGGTAAAGTAGACCTTCCTTTTCTTTGGGGAAGAAGGAGTGCCTGCTGAAGCAGATGGAGTGACATGTGCCATGCGAGGTGCGTGTTTGTGCCATGCACGATGCATGTTTGTGCCATGCGAGATGCATGTTTTCTTACCCTCAAGGCCAAGCTGCTCTGGCTGGCCTTTCCTGAAAGCCTGTCCTATATGGCCTCTTCCTAATGTTTTCATGGTCACTTCATGAAAGGTGTTTCCCAAAATGCAGATGTTCAGCTAAAAACAAACCAGTATTAACCACCGAGGAGTCGTGACGTGACTCTGTGCTTTGTGTCACTGTTGTGTCCTAGGGAGTCATGCGAACAGGAGAGGAAGACAACAGATGGGAAGGAAGAGCTGAGGCTCTGCATGGGGCCATGATCCTCAAATCAGTCCTGCTCCCTTGCTTTGTGCCTCTGTTCCAAGGCTGAAGGACTACCAGACTTGGCTAGTCTCATGTTGCTAATGTCTGCTGGGTGTCTGGACTAGCACTGAGTCTGGTCTGGGCAGTAGCAGAGCTGTGAGTTTGATGCTGCTCAGAGTGGCATTGTTTCTTAAGGCAGGCTGTCATCTGTGCTGGAGGGCCAGTGCCACATACTGCAATGTTTCCTATGGTGTTCTTGGTCCAGGAGGCCAAGAGGTTCAGTGGGTGTTCAGCCAGAATCAAGAGGGTAGCACTGTAGAACAGCACCCATCCCTGACAGTACATTGACAGACCTGGCTCATTGCATAGTCCTATTTGAAGAAAAGTATCTGAGGAAGTCTCTGAGGTATAGTTGTCTTCAGCTGGGAGCACAGATAGAACAGCTGTAGTACATAGCAGTGACACAAATATTTAGCAGTGAAAGTAAATCAAGAATAATCCTCATTTTGTGAAGTGTGTTATGCTCTAAAATTGAGAAGTAATAAGGCATGAAGCATGAAGATGGGGAGGAGACACAGCACTGTTCTAAGTGTTGCTTCGCTTAACTGCTTGGGGTGTATCCTAGGTGTGCCTGTTTACCTTCTGAGCAGGTTTGAAACATTAACAGTGTGTTACAGGTGGAGGTCCAATGTCCTGAAAGGAAAGCCTAAAGTTTGGTCTGGAATGCATTGGCTTCAGATAATCTTGCAAGCTATGATGAAGTGAAGGAAGAGAAAAAAAGATTTCTTGCCATGTGCCTGAACTCTGTTTTGAATTATTCTAAATTCTCCCCCAAATGTGGATATATGTTAGTTGCAGTGATGGGTACCAGAGCAGGGCATGTATAGTGGAATTTCCAAGGGGCACTTGTCTTCTAGTTCCTGCAATTAGCAATGTAGAGCACTTTAGATTTAAAAAAAAAAAAAAAAAAAAAAAGTGGGGGAGTGCAATCTCCACCATTGTGTGTTGTCATTTTTTTATGAGTTGGGAGATGACAGGCATAAAGCACAGGGATTGAATAACTGTGTTAATGTTAAAGGTGAAACACAGCCAGACTGAAATGATACCAGGCTGTTAGGAGATATCCAGCTCCTGAAGAGTGTTGTGGACACTCTCTGCACTGCTGAAGTTGCAGATGAGGAGCATTGTCTTGTCACACACTGCTGGTCACTGCCCAGACTGGTTGCCCTTTCCAGCAGATAACAATGTGTCGGGTATGTACCGAGGAAGGTGGTGCTGTAAATAGTGAGAACAGTCCACGTGCTGACTTTCATACCCCTTTTCAGTCTAGAACTGCTAAAAGTTCCTGCACAACTGCCTGTACTTTGTGCCCTCCCCCCAGGGTAATTGTGTTGATTCAAGCTACGTACATAATGTAGGGCTCGTTGTTCAATGTCTGCGATGATTCATTTATTATCTCATCTTCAGAAGAGCTGGATTTGGCTGACTCCAGCTTCTGTTTAGCTTTGTTGGCTAAATTCAAGGAATGTATTTAAGCAGCAGTGATTGAAACACTTGATTTGTTTTCCAGAAGACATCTGGTTAACATTGTCAAATAAAACAGGATTTAAGTAGTTAGTCATAAAGCCTCTATTATGTCTTGCTACAAGACCCTCCAGACAGGTATGTGTTTAGCCTTTGTTTTTTCAGTGCATCTGCCAGATCACTGTTCAGATGAGCAATATTAGGGTCAGACCTACTAGTTGATAATCCTGCTGAGAAGATTATGGACTTAAAATAATCTTATGTTTCATTAAAGAGCTGCAAAATAGGGAGAAACGACTTCATATTGATAATAGCTCTGGTTCATGTTCAGAGAGATGTCAAAATGTGAACTCCCTACCAACTGGAAACCATAATGAAGTAAAAGGCTGTTAAGAGCTAGGAATAGACCATATGTTCCTGAAAGGCATTGGAGCTATAAAATCAAAAAATAGAAATCAACTTATTTTTCATTATTTTAGTTTCAATTGTCAAGCAACTTTCAGAGCTTCTACTCAAGTATCCTGCTTTTTTTACTGTTACTGAATTATTATTTCACTGTACATCTGTTGATGGTTTTGGCCAAGTTCCATACTCCAACTGCCCTTTCTCTAATAAGGAATTTCAAAAAGCAAATACTCAAATGAAACAAAGCAGAATTTGACCAAGAGGCTATGCTGCATGTGTTTGAAAGCTGGTCTTGTGCTGCAAAATTGAGCGACTTGTATGCATCTAGGTTGCCTATTTTTAGGTTTAGTTTATGTAGTGCAGTACTGTGTGTAAAAACATAGAGTGGTTATATGTAGATTGATTGCATGATACACATGAGCAGTGAAAGCAATTCCAGTAAAAGCATTTAAAGAAGATAAAATTAGTTTCAAAATAATACTAGATTTTTTTCTTAAATTAGATGAAAGTGTTTTTTTAGAAACCTGTACCTGAAGGATTATTGAACCCATTTCAGATCCATGCCTTCAGTAGAAAGAATACACTGAAACTATTAACTGTCTGTAGCATTGTTATTTAAGTGCTAGGTAAAGCAACTTCCATCACAAGGAACATGAACTTTCAGTTTATTTCCTTTTTGCCTTTCTTCCCCCTTACTTTCTTAGATTTAGGATGTTATGTGCTTGTTGGCAGCATTTGAGAAAGCTTTACATTTAAAATATCCTAGGAGAAAAAAACAAGGAAAAATCCCTTAGTATTTTTACATTGTGTTCAGTTGTCTAAGAAACAACAAATATCCATAAAACGTGCTAGAGAAAAAGCAGGGAGTGTTATTGTAATGCAAGCATTGAAAAGGAAGCAAGTGCACTGGTACACTTAAGACATCTTGTCACCACTAAATGCATGTATGAGGCACTTGCAGAAATTTAAATTAACTTGAGACAAACAGTGATAATTATTTTGAGCACTCCCTGGTGACAGCTTGTTAACAAATATAATTTTTCATGGCTGTTGCATTTTGATGCCATTAGAAAGGTTTTTTGTATCACGAAATCATGCAGATCACCTGGGGAATTAAAAGTTGGTATTACATTTATTTGTTTTTTAAAAGCTCCAAGAAAAATAGGGAATGATCAGCATGTTTGCATTTACTTGACCCTGTTAACAGCGTTTTGACATTTAAGAGTTCCTTTTAATTTGGATCTTTCTTATACACTTGCATCTGATATAGACCCTTGAAAATAAATCTGTGGGATTGCTTTCCTTTAGTGTTGCACTTCCATGCCCCATGCTTGTGCTGCTATATGTATCTGCACAGCTGAGCCCTGAAGTTGCTTGGAAGGGTGGGCTTTCCAGCCTGATTGGCCTCCAGTTACCACGGCAGAACAACATTTGTGTGTGTGGGGAAATAGACCTGACATAAATACATTTATTAATTTTCAGTAAGGCTTTTTTGAAGTACCCATGCAACATACTTCTGTGTCATGGTCCAGCGCCCTGTGTTAGGTTTACCTTGATCTCCTTGGAGCCCAAGACATCTTTGTTTCTGGGTAACTCTGGACAGCATCTGTCCTTAAAAGCTACCTGTGTGGCTGGGCGTGGCTACTTATTCATGAGAGAGAATAGCCAAATAGCCTTTTTCAAAGTCTACCTTCAAGTAGACTTTTGGACCTTTCAAGTACTTACTCATCAAGTGAGACAGCTTTGAAGCAAACAACTGTGTTTTGCTGGTTTTTTGGGGTTTTTTTGGTTTTTTTTTTGTTTGTTTGTTTGTTTTTTGGGTTTTTTGTTTTTTTTTGTTTGGTTGGTTGTTTGGTTTTTTTTGTTTTTTGTTTCTTTTTGTTTTGTCACTTGCCACTTTAAATTGTGCTTATGGAAGGAATACATTGGTACCTGTGTTCACTGTCTCTGGGCTTGTCTTGGGTTTTTCTGTATGTACTGATAAAAGATCAGTATAAAACTCCATTTTGGGGCAAGGGATGGGAATAATAAGGAAGATGGCTGGATTGACAAAGGCTGGTACTAGCCAAAGCACCTAGATTGAGCTGTTGAGCAAAAGTTTTTTCAGCTGGGTGGCAACAGTACTCCATCTGTTGAAATTCCTGACCCTTTTAACTGGGAGTCTGAACAAAATGGTGCGCTGAGTATATCACAGCTGAAGTTCATGAACTTGCTTTGCAGTCAGCATTGGTTACAGTTCAGTTGTTAAACAAGTGCATCATTGCTATGGCTTTACAACATATTTTAAAGCTTTGATATAGAAGAAGTGTCTGTGGTAGTCAAGTTCTACAGATGATATGGGGATTTATATGTTTAAAGAAAATGGGATATGATCCAAGCTGAGTGAATTTTTGGGAGGAATGTAAAGTGGTAGAGGCAAGCTGTCTGCTGCGTATTTAGATCCAGGGACAAAAATAGGTGCTGTGTTGGAGTTAAATTGAGCTGTGTTTTTTTGAAGTCAAATTTGACTTGAGATATTTGTGAGAAACAAGATTGCCTTTGTACAGCTGAGCTTTTATATAGCCTGTCTCATCTACACACAGAGAATTTGCGTTCTTAACCCCAGTTTACAAATGAGGGAACCATAAAAGGGCACAGAGTGAAAGGTAGCAATTTCAGTTAGATTTACTGACCAAAGAAACCTTTGAACTAGGGTGTCTGTTTTAATTATGGTCCCAGCCATAATCATTCTCAACAAGCTCTTTATCTTGAAAAGTTAACTCCCTCCTGAAATTCCCCAGTTAACTGCATAGTCGAGTGTTACCTTGGTTTTATCCACAGTGCTGTGAGCAACCAGAGAGACAGCTATACCCTTTGAAGAGGTCCTGGTTCGGTGCTCAGAGTGTGTTTTGGTACTTAGCACCAGACTATATGACAGTCCCAAACTAAGCACAGCTCTGGCTGTTACAGCTGACAACCTATTGCTTAGCGTTCTGAATACCCCATTAGGAAGCCTGTGCTCACCTCATCTGTAAAGAACTTAAATTTGTATCTAAATTAAAAATACTTTTAACTTGTTAAAAAAGCACATCAGCTGTAGAAGCAAAGATGTTGATATCCCTGTTAGGGTCTCTTGCCCCTCATGAGAAGGACCTGCAGCACTGGACTGAGGGCCAACCATTCTGGTGTGGTGATAATGAGAGTTAAGGCATCTCAAGTTCTCCCTTAGTTGGATCTATGCTGAGATGCCTTTCTGTATGTTCATATGCTGCAGGTAGTGTGTACATACCTGTTTGGACTGAATTTAGGAGGTACATATGTGAAATTTAGATCATGTCCTGCCTGTCTGCAGAATATAAGTCCTTGATGGGCTCTAACACAACATGATTTGCTTGGATGCGGTAATGCCGGCTCAGAAATCCAGGTCTTCGACACCCACGCCTGTCTGTCACAAGCCCACAAGATCTTAGTTGTCTCAGCTCAAACTGGAAAAACAAATTCAAAGTCTCTATCAAGTGAATTAAAATTATTTGCAGTCACTTAGTAGTGGTGAAAGTAATTTCTTCTAAAACCAAAAGCAGTGATACTTTGATTATTAAAGAGCAGTGTCACCTCTAAAGTAAGAGGTAATTTTAAACAATTTGCATTTACAAGACAAATATATATATGTATATATGTACTATACTACAGTCTGTCTGGTTTTAAGTGAAATTTTGAAAAGCTACTTGTAAGACAGTGTTTGTAGTTGTGACTTAGGGGAGGAACATGGTTTGGGGATATTTACAGAAGAAGTTAACTACAATGTTTGAAGACTGAAAATAAAAAAATTTCTGACCCTGGGGAGTAGAGTGGTTTTCCAGTGATATATGCAGTGAATGGATAAATGTGTATTAATATACTAGTCAGCAGATTTATTTCTGCAGTTGACAGTTTAGCTGACTTGAGCAGTTAATAGCCTCTCTGTAGTAAGAAAAATAAAAAAAATAATAAAAATAGAAAAATACAAGTTACGACATGAAAGGCTCTGCCAAGAAGTCATCCAGACTGCAGCTGAGATAGTTTTTCAAGGATACAGATGAAGCTGTCAGCTTGTCTCATGTCCCTTCTTGCTGACAAGGAGACAGCAAGAGGGGGTATAAAGTATGTGATGTGTGTGCTGGTCTTTCCCCTTTCTACCTCTGTACCTGGGAGTTTTTGTTTCAGCCGCTCTGGGCAGCTCTGCCAAGTGGGCAGTGAATCTGCCCCTGGTCCAACATACATTTTCTCTTTGGATTTTAGCAATCAGTTCCAAGTCCTGCTCTTGCATAAAATCTTGGGGCAAATTTAGATGTTTCCAGGATATGACTTTTCTGTCTTTTCATTGTTTGACCCATGCAGTGGGATGAGTAATTATTCCAAGCTAATGGGAGCTATTTAGATGTCTAAATAACTTTGATGCCAAATTTCTAAGTTTATAGTCAATATCATGGTAGTTTAATTCTTTAACCAGTGCCCTTGCTGGTTTCTAATAAATATTTAGAAAAGTGGATTTTAATTTTGTAATTCTGGACTCTTCAATATATGCCTGTGAGAGTGTGCCTGAGTGTGTACACGTGGATGTAGACAGCTACAGAGCTTAAGGCCTGATCCTGCAACAGTCTTGTGAGCAGTGTTTGCTTACAGGAGTAATCTGAGTAATCTCATTAGGGCTAATTTAGTGAGTGATGGGTGCACTTTCAGGCCTGAGACCTGAAGGACTGGTCCAGGGTGTTTGCATAAAGCTGTGTCTGGCTCTGTGTTCTTGCTGGGGCTTTGCCTTAGGGAGAGGTCTCAGGCTCAGATGGGCTCTAGCCCTGGAAACCAGCACCTGGAGGCTTTCTCCCTTGCAGAGAGGTGTATATGGGGCACTCTAATACTCTAATACAGGCAAAATAATTGTTTTATGAAGAAGCTGCTTAAAAATAACACTCTTGCACAGTTCATTTACAGTAAGAAAAAATTAAAGCATAGCTTCTGAAAATAACTGAATCCACATCCCTCTGACTGGTTCTGCTTCTAACAGGGTAATGCGTTTTCCTTCATATAAACTTCAAGATACAGCAACAGGTTTCAAGGGTAGGAGGCTCAGCAGGTACAAACATTACCAAAGTCAGTTAAGGAGGGGAAAAGAGCCGGTGCATCCGGTCCCCTCCCAGCAAACCCAGCCTTCCATCTGTCGTGGCACGGTGCGGCGTGCAGGTCTGACAAGGTAAACCTTAATCCTGCTTTACCATGGTAATTCCATGTCAGACGAATTACTGAGGTATCAGTGCTGTGCCTTCTGTTCACTCCCGTGATCCATGGCCCAAATTACCATGAGAGAATATGGTTTCAGTTGTTGGAAAAACAGCAAATTGCCTCTGTATTTGAGACTTGTTACTGTGTGTTACTGACTTGGGCATATACAGCTTCCGTGTATGAAACAGAGGTCTGGGCTGAGAGGCCTCGGAGGTATTTTCATATACTTGGCCTGACAGTCTGTGACAAAGGCCACAAGCTTTTATATGGAGAGGTTGAGTTATTCACAACAGTGCTGAATTCAGTGCCTGTAGTTCAGAACTCTGGTGCAGAATTGCACATGATTGGTTGAGTATTTGCTCTAAGTTTGCTGCTGCACATACCTGCCTGTTCACCAGCTTCCGTAGCAGAAGGGGAGAGAGCAGGGATGGGTGATGCACAAGACATGTCCCCAGCACACTTCTGTCTGATGCCAAGGTTTAGCAAAGGCTGCAATGTTGCAATCCTGAGCAAATATATGAATGTGTGGTCATATAGCAGAGACTTGGGCATGATTGTATTGGGCACTGACAGCTTTAACACATTTGCTTTGGTTGTGTCTCCCGAAGCCTGTTCTAATAACTGTGGAAATGATGAGGGGGCCTTAAAAGGGCTTTGACTGCATTTTCCACACACTTTCTTCACGCTTAACTAAAACCACCCTGTGAATAGGAAAACACAAGGGAAAATTTCAGGAAAGATTTCATTTTTTAGGAAAGGTTTCACTTGTACCATGGAAATAAATTATAATCTAATGACAGTCATTTTTAAGCAGTGCTTCTAATACAGAGGAAGTTCTGAAATTTAATGTATCACCATTATAGAAGGAAAACAAGAACTAATCTGTGGTTTTACCGAGCCAGAAAAGCACTTGCACAATGGCAGAAGGTGGCAGGCAATGTCCCTGTGCACTTAGCCCCAGAAGCAGTCAGGAGATGAAGGAGAGGTAGCTTCAGGCTTTTGAGTTGTGGCATTACCCCATGCAGCCACCAATTGCAATTGCCAAGGCAGTAACACTTTTCTGATTTTCCTGGAATTAATGTTTGTGTGAGCAAAATTGGTTCATCTGGGGCATAATCATACTGTTGAACATTTCAGATCAGATTCACATGAAAATTATGACTTCAAGCTTGTCTGTAGCATGTGCTGCAGATTTGACTGGCAAGTGCATCCTCAGGAGCGGGTGTTTGTGTCCTGGGGTTCGACCTGGCAGTTCTTTGGCAGAAATACAAAAATGCTGTGCACAGTTTTGTAGGTTGTATAATGTGGAAATGGCAGCCAAGAGTGTGTATGTCCCTAATTCAGCTGGTGCTAATGTATTGTCATTCTGTAAAATGAAGATTTTTAATAACTGGAACTGGATGAATCCTTCTGTTACCTTGTCAGCTTCAGCACAGACATCTCTGAAATAACATGCATAACTGTAAGAACTTTTTCATTTTGTGTTTAGTGCTCTCCTCTGTTTGGGATTGTCAGACTAGGACAAAGTCCCTAGTGTAAGGGAGTCGTTTCAAAAGTAAGTATCTGGAGTATTTCCTAGAGTAAGTATCTCTAGCTTCTTCATTGTTATTTTTTTACAAAAGTAGTAACCCTATATCCGAAAAATATGAATCTGATTGCTTACAGAAAGCTGCGTGCACCTCTAATAGGAGTAAGGAGATGGAGAGAAGGAGCCTCCAGCTAGAGCAGTTTTTAAACAGCAGTTGCCACCCTTGGTTTGGCAGCAAAGCACCTTCAGTCAGTGCAGTGTTTGACCTTGTGTTGTGCCTGTAGGCAACATGAAGTAAAAGATACCTGCCTAAGGCCTCTGGGGAGGTTTGTTGGCCTTGGGTGCCATCCACAGTGTGTTTCCTGCTGTGCTGCAATATGTACAGTTACAATACATATATAGAACAGCTGTTCATGGGGACAAACCACCTTTTTCTTGGTTTCACCTAGCAGTTTTTGGCAATTTTGGCTTCATCAGCAACATTGCTGCAATAGCTTCTGAAGTTACATGGATTTTGTGTTGTGAACAGTGGGAGGTTGTGAGCTTGATAAGCTGACAGGTTGGTATTGACTGTCCACTTGAACTTCTGGTGGATTTGAGACCTTCAGCATTGATTTCCTTAAGTTTTTGGAGCTTTTCTGGACTTCATGAGGTGCACTTTTCATCATCTTCACATTCTTGGGTAGGAAAATAAATAAGGTCAAACAGTTAATATCAGAGCATTCATCTATCACACTCCAGAAGAGCCTGTTGCCTCTGGAAGAGTCCTATGACAACGCTGACTCCATGGGAAGCCCACACTGGAGCAGGCTCCTGGGAATCCATGGATAGAGAAGCACAAGCAAGAGCAGATTTGTTGGCAGGACTTCTGACCCTCTGGGGAACCCACACTGAAGCAGACTGTTCCTGAGGGACTGCACCTATGGGAGAATCACTTCTGGAGCAGTTTGTGAAGAATTATAGCATGTGGGAAGGACTCACATTGGAGAGTTTTTAGAGGAGCATCTGCCATGGAAGGAACTCCATGCTGAAGCAGGGGAATGATCTCCCTGAGGAGAAAGTAGCAGCAGGAACATGAACTGACTATAACCCCCCATTCCCCATCTCCTTGCACTGCTGAGTGGGGAAGAGTTAGAGAATTGGGAATAAAGTTAAGCCTGGGAATGAGGGGAGGAGTGGGTGGAGTATGTTTTTTAGGATTTGCTTTACTTCTCATTATCATGCTCTTATTTTGATCGGTAATAAATTCATCTAAGTCCCCTAAATCAAGACTGTTCTGCTTGTGGTTTTAGCTGGTGAGTGATCTCACCCTGTCCTTTTCTTAGCTCATGAGCCTTTTGTTGTATTTTCTTTCTCCTGCCCAGCTCTCTTCAGAGGATGAGAGTGATAGAGCAGCTTTGGTGGGCATCTGGCATCTAGCCCAGGTCAAACCACCACAGTTTTTTTTTGGGGGTGTGCCATGATGTCTGGTTGGAGAGTCACAGGAGTGGCCAGCAAAGACCCTAACCCTTCATCCAAAAATGGGAGGAAAAATAACTGCGTTCTTATGCACCCCTTGGGTTGTATTCATGTTTGTTGGCAGTGATTAATGATTCCTCTGAAGGTAAAAGTTGAAGTGTCTAAGTTGACAACTTAGCATGTTAACCCATGCTACAGGTTGATGCAAGTCTTTGGGCTGTTTTGTTCTGCCACAGTCTGCTTACCCTGTTCATTTGTAGCTCAAACCAATAAATAACCCATCAGAGTGCTCCCATCTGTGAGTGTTATGTGCTGGATCTGGCTGGATACAGTTCCCAAATTTGGAACGGTGGTGGAGGAATTTGCTTTGCTGTGGTTGCTGACAGTCATTTTTCACCCCCCTCCTGAAATACAACAACAGTTTGCCAGATGTGCACAATGTCAGCATGCTCACACATGTGGAATGCTTAAACAGGGTTACCAGCCCCCTGTTCCTGAGACACAGCCATTGATTTGGATCTCAAAACACACACTGCCGCTGTTGGTCCTTGAATTGAGAGAGAAGGAAAGGTTCCTGCCATACTGCTCTTTGTGATGCCGTAGGGATACATAGGCAAGGACGTGTGTCTGGCACTGATGGAAATGGCTACTTGTCAGAGTGTGCGCTTGCCTCCTCAGTGTTCATGTGCAAATACAGGGGAGTCCTTGCTGATTAAATCCTCACAGATCTGTGGTTGCTGTAGGTCAGTTAACCTGCCAGCACAAGTCCTCCACACCTCGGTCTCAGAAGCATCTTGGCATAATAGAGGACATATATGCTGGAGTTGCACATTGTAACTCCACCTAATCATTTGCTAGGCAAAACCTTGCCCTTGGTATAAGCATTGCATCTTTTCTATTTTAAGGAGTTTTTAGAAGATAGGGAGACAGATGATACAATCACAGAAAGGCATTCTCCAGTGAGTGATAATAAAAGCACTTTGTGTTGTGATAATGCCTGTGTACTGTGTAGAAATTTCAGTTCCTTAAATGGAAATACACCAAATACTTAATTTTCTTCTTGCTTTCATCATCTTTCAACAGATTCAGATATCTGTCTTTGGAAATGTAAGGCTAACTGGTCTGATGAGTTTGGTTGCTGCATCTTGAACATTTAATTTTTCCTTATGCTCTGGCGCCTGTTATTCTTTAGCACAATCACACTGAATATCAATTAGGAGGCAGGAAGATGATTGTGGAAAACTTGGTGAGGGGGATGCAATGCTTACTGGAATTTTGGCTATTGTGAGTGGGGATGCATGTCTGCTCTGAGTTCTTTCTGAACTTTAGAAATTCTGTAGTATTAAACTACATGTGCTGTGCAGCAACACAAGGTTTTGAAATCCCTATGGTTTCCATTCCTCTTTCCAAAATCACAGTAAATGGTCTCTTCCACAGACAGGAAGACAAGACAAGTGGTCAGTGCCAAAGTTATTTAGCAGATGGTGCTTGAGTAGTGAGCAACATCATCATCATTTCAAGTGTAAGGCATATAATAGATGTCTACCGGCCTGGCAGATGAGACCCCTGGAGTTACTCACATGCATCCGTCTCCCATCCTGCAAGATGCTGCCATCTGTCAAGCACTGAGCCAGGCTCACTTAAATAAATAAAGAAATCTATTTCCCCCTTCTTTCCAAAGCACTTGCCATTGCCTGGGTTAATACGCTATGTGTGGGCTTACGTATGTCACACATGTGAGGGAGGAGGAATTACAGATACAAAAATGAGGAACGCGGCCTTGGGTTCCGTCACTTGGGGCAGCAGACAATGTTAATGCACGGTAAACATTTTCAGAAGGACCTTCAGTGCCATTGAACATCAAGCATAAACAGTGATGGCTCTTGCCATGGTTTCACCTCCTGTTTCTCTTTCTCTCGGCAGAGTGTGACAAGCTGCGGCGGGATGGCTACCGGAGCTCGCAGTATTACTCTCAGGGCCCCACCTTCTCCTCGTCCTCCAGTGCAATCTGTGGAAGTTACCAGGATGATTATGAAGAAATTGAACAAAAGGTAATGGTGGGGGGCAAAGTACTGGAAAAAATACTTGCCTGTTGCAGTTTAATTGTCTGGCATAACACTGTTCAAATAAGGCAGGATTTTTAAAGGGTCACAAAGATGGTTATTTCTTTGAATTGCATTAGCAGTAGTTCGTCTGACTTTCATGGTCTCTTAAAACTCCCAGTTCTGCCCGTGCAGTGATATAAAGTTCCCACTGGTATGTTCAGAGTGTGAAAGCAAGAAAGGGTTTAGTAATGTTCTGGAGGGAAGACCCCAGCAAGGGTAGCTGCTAAGTGTTTACCTTCAGGTAGCAGGAAGAGCTATTCAGCAGCCATCAGCTTCCTTGAATTGTAACTTGGATAGGTGCACACTTTGAATTGCTAATACAGGCAGTTACTCAGTTAGATAGGAGCTTTGTTCTAATGCATCAGAACTGTTTGGTAAAGGCATCCAGAAAATTAAGATTGTCCACTAAGTTTGGTTTATTGCCTTTATTTCAGTTTACTTCATGATTTTTGTGCTTGTATTCCCACATTTCAGCTCCCAATGTGCTTAGCTTAGAGTCTAGAAATAAATTAAGAGAAGTAACAGTTGATCACAAGTTTTAAGAAAGTTATGAAGTCATATTGCTTTGTACATCAATTTATATAGATTCAATTACAGAACTGGTAAGTTGCGTTACTGTACTGAAGAAAAAATCTTATCTTTATCCTATTGTGCCTGTGGACTCTGAAGGAAAAGCTGACTGTAGTGTAGTGGTTTAGGATGTTACTGCTGGGGTGGATGGCAAGATCCACTGGAGCGTGCCTGTCTAAAGCTGAAATACCAGAGTTCCTGGCATTTTCAAGATAGATATTCTGGAATATTTTGCCAAAAACAGTTCTTGCTTCCAGTGTGGGAGGATGCCCTTGATAGTAAGAAGTTTAATTTCTTTGAACTGTTACTAAACCATATGTCCCTCTGTAGTATGGATCAAATAACTCTTATCAGCAAAATGTGCAGACCCTGAGAATGCATTTTAAAGAGTACAGTGTTTTCAGTTTTATCCTCCATGGGTTTTAGTCACATAATAGAAGGCGTTG
This sequence comes from Muscicapa striata striata, assembly GCA_030060385.1. Lineage (NCBI taxonomy): Eukaryota > Metazoa > Chordata > Aves > Passeriformes > Muscicapidae > Muscicapa > Muscicapa striata. The sequence continues at coordinate 1,997,028 of JAREIS010000010.1, read as the reverse complement.
TGGAATATGTAGTCTCTTGTCCAGGTGGTGATTGCATTTTATCTGTGTATTGGCAGGGAATGTTAGAGCATCTTGTTTAGCTGTGTGTGGTATGTACTGGCAGTGAGCCGAGAATGTAAAGCACATTCATACTGTGGAATGCATTATAATGGTAATTTGCAAAACCTTGCTGAAACCAATGGAATTAGGATTTCCACTGGGGAAAGTATTAACACCTTGTTTGTTGCTATTAATGTACTGCATATAAATGCATACATACATGTCATCGACTTGCCCTGGCCAGTGCTGTGCAGCATATAACCATCTGCACATGTAAAACTAACGTGACATTTAAAAAATAAAAATACACTTTTCTTTTAACAATTTGTATGAAAGTATATAAGCATGGGTGAGGATTCTTGGAGAGCTGTCATCCTTTCTTGGTTAGGGGTTTTTTGAGTGTTAACATAATGTGTTACTAACAATTTCTGTGCATTCTAGAGAAAATTAATGCAACTGAGTATGCTTTAAATACAAAACAGCACTTCCATTCAAATTGGAATAGGTTTCTTGAAATATTATAGCTGAAAGAATGATTCAGAGCTGTGGAGAAAGATAGCTGCCAAATTGTCAGTCTTGGCTGTTACTGATTATCTCAGAACCTTAGCCTTCCATGCCACTCTTATTTCCAGCTCACAAAGGCATAAATTTCTTGTAAACTGTATAGCATGATTCTCCATTCATATTGTATAACTTTCTTTTGTGGAGTTTTTTGACCAGTATCTCTGTTTAATTAATGCTTTTAAAAAAATGCTATGAATGTTTAATCTTTCTTTAAATTAATGTTTACCACAACAGATTTCTGAACTTGAACTATTATCCTACTGGTAAAGAGCCAAGTAATTCTAATAAGTCTTATGCCTTGAGGGAATCATATTTCAGCTGTCAGGAGAGTTCTTCAGTAACAGTGTGGAACTGGGGTCACCAAAAATCCTATGATTGAAAATGTGAACTCCTTACCACTAAATGAAAGCCTTATAGCTTTGTTGTCCATTCAAAGCAAAAAAGCCAGCATTTAAATTCTGTGCATGCAGTATTTGATTATTAAAATTAGAGAACAGCAAAATAATGATGGGTGGATTAATACCTATTTATTATTCATAAACTTCTTAGTTGATATGATTGCCAACTTGCAGCAAAAAAGAGTGGGTGATATCACAAAAGAAACCAGCTTTCCCTGTTATTTTTAATCTGCTTCTAAAAATAAAAACTATAGCCAGATATTTGGTTTGTCTGTCTACAATGGAGACAATATGAAACCATGGCTAGGTGTAGATTCTCAAGCATTTTCAGGTTTTGTGGAGGTGGGTGTCCCTCAGCAGACAGTAGTAGTCACACCACCAAGCACGTTGGTTCAGTGTCTTAGGAAATGTCTTAAGATAAACAGAACATGTGCTGTTCCAAAGGAAAACCACTAAGGAGAAGCAGGCCCAACCAAAAATGAATAATCAAAGTTAGAAAACATAAAAAGCTGGAGTCTCTTGAGTGGAAGTTGATACAAAATTAAGTGTTTGGATCTGCCCTTTTACTTTAATGTTGATTCTTACAAGTTAGATTAATGGAGCACCGGCCAAGCTCCAGGGTAGTACTGATCCTAATTGAGTTTGTTGGTGATTAAATTGGTTTACCTGGATTTTACATCTCAGTACTGTGACCAGTCTTCTCCTTTCTTGTATCTTACATGCTGCTATTGGTGACACAACTTGGGAGCTCTTCTTGTCCTTCAGTATTACGCTGTTTTACCAGTGTAAAAGATGTTTTAAAATGTCACGTTCTAACTCCAGTTCTCCTTATGTTCTGAAATGTATGCATGTGTATATTAACTGTATTTGTCTTTTGTGTGTTTTTTTTTTTCTTACTCCTTTTTTTTCCCTTTTTACTATTCATTTTCTTTTTTCTTTTTGTCTCACTCAACAGTCTAGTCTGTTAGACTGCATCTCTCAGTCTTGCATTAGCACCTGCTGTAACTTGGTTCCCTGGAACAACAAGGTACTTTGCCCATAAGTGGGACCATCCAGCTGCCATATCTGCAGCTTGATGTTACATGTAGCATTTAGCATATGTGCAGTCTTATTCTGCTCTTAGCCTTCAGTAGTTACCTGCTGCTTTTTTCTGCTTAGGGAAAAAAAAAAAAACAATTAAAGAAAGAAGAGTCCCATGCCAGGTTCATTTCTTTTATGTTCCTCTGTTCTCCTCTTTGTCTGCAGTACAGTATCCTGTATTTACATGGTTCACAGAATTTTGTATTCCCTATTTTGCCTATTAACATTTGCCTCCTTTGAAATCCCTCCCTCAATGGACACTGTGTTTTATTTAATTGGCTGTTTCATTGGTTTTTATTAGCCAAGGAAAAATTCTACTAGTTTGGAGGAATGTGTCTGTCTTGAATGATAAATGTGAACTACAGAGAGTACCTGCTCCCAAGCGTGTAGTATTGCATATATTATTTCTTTATTCCATTTATTAAAATGTTTGTGCACCCAAAACTCATGGTGTTTTTCCCTATGTCATGTCATTTGGCTTATGAACTTTGCTTTAATAGTTTTGCTTTGGGTAAAAAACACTTAACTTCCCTTATTTGGGGGAGTGGCATGGGAGGAGAGTATATTTTTGCCACTGTGATCATCTGAACTGTTAGTTATCTCTCCAATATCTGCACAAAACTGTTTAGTATCTTAAGTGAAAACAAGTGCACTAACTGTATTGATCTGGGGAAGTCTAGTGCAAAACTTTACTTGGTGTTGAGGAGGTAAGGTTGGGCACTTCTGTTTTGGAGGTAGGCATGCCTAAAAAGCCCTGAGGCATGAGGTCTGGCAGAGCTGAAGATACCTCTGGGTGATGGTGTCCTCAGGTGGCCTCCCTACCCTTCTGCTGCAGTTCCATGGCACTGCTCTTTTATTTTATACCATTTACAGGGATTTGGTTTTTTTAAATACTGTACCATTTTCTGAGCTGAAACAGCAGCTCATAATACATGAAATGCCAAAGCATAAGGAAGTGAGCACAGAAAACCTTTGAACAAAGAAAAGAGGGTAATTCTTCATTCATTGTCTACTCAGACTGTGCAGCTGCTGTGGGAATTGTGGATGCTGAAAGTTTACTCGGGTTTAGAAAGCAACTGGGTACATTCTTGAAGGGTGAGGACTCCATCCCATGCTGAGGGAATATTCAGGGAAAAGTATCTGCTCTATGCATCATCAGATTTAAATTTTACCTTGATACAATTCATTGGCCTTTATCTTAAGGGAGATGCTAGATAGGCTTTTAGAGCTCCGAACAGTACAGATCTTCTTGTGTTTTTTATGCTGTTACAACAGAGTAGAGGAAGAAGAAAAGAACATTTCTGCAGTGTTTGTTAAGGTGATAATTTGCTTGATAGTCAGTAATTTCACTGACAAAATGTTCTTACTTTGCTGAGACACAATGAAGGTTATGAAGTGAAGAATTTAGTAGGATAGCAGTGCTGGCTAGTGCAAATGGAGATCTGTGTGTAGAAGTAATAAAATGGAATATTCTGTGGAAACTGTGGGAACTAGACTGGTGACCTTGGTCTAGAGGACACCAAAGAGTCTAATGACTAATTCATCTAAAATGTAAATTCATGTAAATTTATAATGTGGCAGTGTTCCATGAGACAGTGTGAAAACCCATGGGTTGAATTAGGCATGTGAAGTGCCAGTCTCAGTTGGCTAGGTTTGGATCTTGGCTTTCTTTTCCCTGTTACTGATTGTCTTGATCCCTTGGTGTTGGGAAAATGGCTCTTGAACCCAGCAAACCTAGAAAAACATAGGAGACGGAAATAGGATTTTGGCAAATGTAATAGACAGCTGAACTCTATGGCTGCTGTCTGCAACTCTTGGGGTTTTTTTCATCTTTTTGTTTTTCTGGTAAATTATGATTTTAGAAGTGATTTTAGTTGACAGAAGGGTAAATGACTAGAAGTTTGAAGTCTGCTGAAAAGTAAAACTTGTATGGATTGAGTTCTCTTCCTGGAGGTTCTGTCTTCTTTAAAATACTGTAGTATGAACCCCTGTTATATAAAAAGGATTTAGAATAAACAGATTATTTAGGCAGAGAGTGCTGCTAGATACATAGCATAAACTCATTTGTCATCTGGGACCTCTCAAATGGCATGAAAGTGCTGAGATAGTGAAATTCTTTTGTTGTATCTCAGCAGCTGAGTTGGCTGGGGGACAATATGTCAACAAGGCATCAGAGAGGCTCCAGCTTACTGAGCCATATAGCTTGTCTATAGGATATTTATAGGCCATTTTTCTCCTGGATTCTTATTTTAACTCCCATTTTAAAGTTTATGCTTTTTCCCCCCTAGTGCATGTTTGTGGAAAACACTGCAACGTCCAAGGCTGCTCTTTCCCATTCCACATTTACCCCCCTTACCATGTCCATGAAAACGAACAAATTGCAACAAATTTTCCTGTGGAGATGAGTGTAACAACCCATTCCAGAGATTTGTGCATTTGACTAGCAGTAAAGTTATTACGGCTCAGAGGTGCTTTAAAAATGGGACGAGTACTTCTGTTGTGAACATAGAGTTTATGATCAGCTGTCCCTCATTGTACTTCAGGTGTAACAGACCTGACTGGAGAAGACGTTCCTGTCACACAGCAGCAACTCACTGCATCTTCCAGTGAGCTTGCATGCTGTAAATCTGGGAATGTTTGCTAAAAATACGTAAATCTCATTTTCATCCTAATTATATAGGTGAATAATTTCTGTCTGAAGAAGGCTGAAAGATGAGTTGCTGCATTATGTGTAGTAAAGCTGTGCACAGCTTTGTCATGCCTATACCATTATCACTGAGAGTACTTTGGAAGTAAGGATATAAGTAGAGACAGCCACGTTTCTTCAGGATCCATGGAAAATGTCCATTTCACAGTTGAAATGTGAACACTTACTCTTATACCCAAACACCTCCAACTCTTCTGCAGAACTATTTTGTAGAAGTACATATGTAGTGTCCTATGGCAGGAAGTCATTCTCACTAACGTTGCTTTGAACTCAACTGCACCATTGGGTTTTCAGTTGCTTCTCATTGATTATATGTTCATATAACCTGGCTCATTTCTGTCTGTCTTACTCCATCTGTCCCCAATTTTCTCAGCTTCTAATTCTGCAAAATTTCTGGTTGATGTTTCACATTCTTTGATTAATTAGGATTCCCTTGTAGCAGATGCTCCACTTCTTCCGTTTTTCTGTTCGTATACTATAACAAAAAACCTGTTCTGCTTGGCTTGAGTAATTTCTCTGAAAAGGAAGGATGGCTTTATAACCAGTATCTCTATCACTTGACGTACTGGAGTAGCCCTTAGAGTCTGCTGTGTGACAGCTGAGACCTGGCACTGCAGTGCAGTCTGAAGGTGACACATACTGAAGCTGACAGTATCAAGCGAGCAGCGTATTTGACGGTCAGTCACTGGTGCTCATCCTCACCCCAGACAAACTGCAGAGCTATGCTTGAGGTGTCTCCCTTCGTCTCCCTGATTCCAAAGAGGAGAGAGAGGGGAGTAAAGCTCATTATAGAACAGGGGAAGCAATATTTCTTTGCCTCAGCCCTTGCTTACTCCTTTAAGTGTGTATACACATGCTTGCTGTGACAGGTGGGCTATCACCCCCTGCCATGTTCCTTACAAACTCTTTCTCTCTCTCAATCAGTTTTTAAACCTAACTTGGGGGAAGCATGACATGGAGGCAGCTTTCCTTCTTCAATGGCGTTCCTGTCCCAAATTGCTTAAGTTAGTTAAGGTGCTTATGAATTTGGGTAATTTGAGGTGGGAAAGTCCTTGTGTTTGAAAATACATATATATATATGCCCACACTGTATATGTTTATAAACAGTGTATGGACACACTCTCAAAAAAAGATAAGCACTCACATCATATTATTACTTGGGTTTAGAGCCTTTTAGAAACAGCAGAGTCCTGAAAAAATACTGGTGTCCTCCAAGGTTGTATTGATAGAACTGCTGGGGCTTTCACTCGGCTGAGCCCTTACCTACAGGGCAGCATCTATCCCTTCCACAGCCCTCTAGGAAAGAAATTAAAGGCTGTCAGAAATTGATTATTTCCTTGAAGAAAAGCCCCCATGTTTTGAAGTGTGGTTCCAAACCACAGAATGATATTAGTAATAGTTCCATTGCCTGTAATGTTTTTTTAGTGTTGCTTGAAGAGGTTTTACTTTTCTTTTACTTTTTGCCTGGAAGTTGCTTTTATTTTTATTTTCTATTTAATAAAATGTTGGACTCTGTCCAAAAGGATGTAGAGTCAATGCATAACAGAATAAATAAATGGGTATTTATTTATAAACAGTGGGAACTCCTCATAGTAACAGGAAGAAAATTAAAATCAGAAATGATAAACAGCGGTTGCAGTACAGTGTTTGGGCATGTCTTTTGTATAGCACTCAACTTCGAGAGAAAACAGATCACTTAGACTGAACACTCACAATAATAAGAAGCACATCTGTTATAAAAAGATATGATGTTTCCTTCCATGCATGTGTGCAGCAATGAGGGGTAAGAGATAGTGGTGCAGTACTGACAACCCTTATCTAAGTAGTATTTGGCTTTCCAAAGGGAGAGAATAATAGAGAAAAGACAGGGGTAATTCTGGTTGGGTGGGAGGGAGGAAGGTCCAAAGCAAGCTCCTCTGAATCACAGGAGTTGGCAGGTTGCAGAGAAATCTCTGCAAGTGCTGCAAACGCTATGCAACTCCTCTTCCATATTCTCTTCTCTTTTTTGTTTTGTCTGGGGGGCTGAAGGAGACTGTGGTTGATTTCCCTCCAGGTCTTCTTCCTCTCTTGCTTCTGGGATTCCCTGGTGGAGTGCCTTGCTGGCAGGAGTAGGGAGGAGGAAAGGCTGCTTCTCTCAGGTTCATTTGGGTGTCCACCTTCTGGAATCCCCAGTGATGGACAAGTACTGTCCTGTCACTAAAAAGCTGCTCTATGGCTTTCTCTGCCATTACTGGCATGAAAGCAAAGACCTTGTAATGAAAACAGATTTGCTCCCCAAAAGGAAGTGTCTTTTTTTGGCTTATAACTGTGGTGGAGGGATTTGCACAAGCTGTTGCAGCCGTCTTTCTCTCGTGCAGAAAGATTTTTGTTTTATTGGATGGATTTTTTGTGGTTTTTTTCAAGTAAAACACTTCATGAAATTGAGTGCTGCTCAAAGTGCCACTTCGAGAAGAACTGACTTTAATTACTCTCTGGCTACTAATAATATTAAGTGCTTTACCTCTGAAAAATTAGTAACCCCTTGGATTGTGGCATGGGTTTCTCTAAGACCAAAGCAAAGTTACTTGCTTACCTCACTGATCCATGGCTGATGATTCTGTGGAGTGTGCTAATTGGTTTTTTACTGAGCTCTACTAAAATCTATCTTTTGATAATAGGATCCTTGCTGAGACCTTGCGCATTCATACAGCCTAGTGCAGCTGGAGCAAAGCAGTGCTTGAATCTCACCTTCTCATAGGGCATGGGGAGGTGAGAGGGGAAGGGAAGGCAAACCTTTGTGCTGGGGTTCATTGCTGCAGGAACTATGTCAGTGTGTAAGGTGTGATTAGTTACTGTGCTTTGCCAAGTGCAACACCACTCTTTTCTCTTTCATTGGTATATATTCCTTAGACTAATCCAATGTCTTGGAAAAAAATACAAACTAGATGTTTTGTTGTGCATCTTTTTGTGTATTTTAAAAGCTGCTCTTTATGTAGATCAAGGTGTGGTATTTGTGAGGATGTGTTTTGCTCCACAAGCAGTCAATGCTGACTACAGCAGCAGCACCTTAGTAATACCGTAGTCCTACCTCTATGTTTTTTTAGTAGTAAACTCACATTGTTGTATGTATTTCTGCTTGTAGTGTCCTGTCTCTTCCCCTGAAGAAGAAAAGCTTATTACCATCAAAAGGCCTAAAAGCCCAGCTACAAATGATTTATCAGATATCAACACCCAAACCAACTGGACTAAGTCTCTCCCACTGCCAACACCAGAAGAGAAAATGCGACAACAAGCACAAGCCGTCCAAACAGATGTGGTTCCTATTAATGTGACTGGTAGGCTTTTAATTTCAGTAATTGCATTACACTGAGGAGGGAGGGCAGAGATGAAAGGGGATCCGTACAGTTGGCCAGTATTCGGATACTCATATATTCAATGCATGAATTTTAAATTACTTACCACACCTTTCTGTGAAAACCGTTTTGTGTTTAATAGTCTAAAACTGAACTTAATTAAAAAAAATCAGACCCTTAAAATTATCATTAATGGAGATAGTGGTTAAAATATGTGGGCTTGAAACAGCATTAGATAATCATGAAGTGCAAGAAGAGGGCAGATAAATAGCAGTGTTTTACTGTGGACTGCACTGAGGATATGTAATTGAAAATTATGTTTTATCCAATGTTGATGATATTTTAAAATTTTCTTCTAGGAATTTTATTTAAGGAAAGTTGTCAGGAACTTCTGTGTTCCAAAGACTAAATGTTACAAAAATCAAGAAAAAAAGCTCTAGGGTCCAATTTTTATCAGCAAAAAAAGCTTTAGGTGTCAAAGAGAATAGGGTTAGAACAGCAAAAGTTAATGAGGTTACACCTCTGAGCAATACTCTAGGTAAGACACTTCACTTACATGGCCATAGTCTAAATCTTCTTGTTAGGAATAGTGTATTAACTTTTCATTTTGAAAATGCTCTTTGATTTTACAGTTGCATAACTCTCACTCTGTGGAAGTTAAATTATGTTAAAACGTAAAGTTGAATAGATACTTTGTTGTGCGTAAAATAGAGTTTCTGTCAAAAATGGAATTATCACTTCAATTTAATAACCTCTTTTTTTTCTGCACAGTATCAAGATTGTCTCTTATTAGTTAATTCAAATAACTGACTGCTTGCCTGCCAAAGCCAGGATGATATTCAATATCCAATTTATTTCAAATGCCATATGGCGTGCTCTGACTCCATGCTTACTCTGACAATCAATAGCTTGCAATGTTTGGTTTTGTTTTGAAAGTAAATTAGGTTCTCTTTCCCTGCATGACTATCAATGCTTTTTTCACCTGTATTTTTATAAACTAGTATTTTAATTAGTATTATTTAATAGTATTTAAATATTCTAGTAGTATAGGAGCCGGACAGCTGTAACAAACATCAGCAAGCACTGAGAAATCAACAAGAAATTTTTCCTTAAGTAGCAGAAAATACTTGAAGTAAACAGATGAAGACAACATGAAATCATGAACACCCCACTTCTGGAAAACTAATAAAAGGAAAATATATGCAATGCTGAAGTGTTACTAGGCCAGTGAGCATTATCTAGGGAATTTAGGGTACAGATACAGGAGGCCAAGTTATGGGAACAATGGATAATCTGACACAATCAATAAGCTTGAGTAGGGCTTAGATATTGTGACAGCAGGAACACAGTATACTTAGAGAAACAGTAATCTGTTGTTTGATTTAATGACCTTGCATACTTCAAAAGATAGGGGGAGAAGTAAACAGATGGAAAGAAAAATGAGGTAAAGGGATCAAATAACTCATAGAATTAATTCAGCATCATGTGGAACATTACCTTGTTTGGATAAATTATGCTTGTGACTTCAACCTGAATAATTTGGTTGGTGTAGCAAATGTAGCAAAGCTTGTGTCCCCTGAATTGTTAGGAAGGACTCAGAAAACTCAGCAGTTCTCACCTTTTGTGATTGAAATGGCACATATGCATATTATATCTTGCTTTTTTGGAGTGTGTGGTTGAGCACTTACTCCCTTATAAACATGGTAAACAGGAAGAGGTAGAAAGGGAAAGCATTAAAGGAAGGCAGCTGTTGCACCATGTGATCTTGTCTCTGGGATTCACCATTCCCTTTCCCTTGAAATAATTGTATTGCGACTATAAAACAAGGCATGTGAGCCACACAGAACATACAGAAAAAGCTGCTGTCCTTGTTCCTTTTAAAAAGTCACAATCTGCTCCCCTCCTCTGCTCTCCCACACACCGAGTAATTTTATTTTGTGAAGTTCCTTATGTTACTGCACGAGGCAGGAAAAAAACTGACAAGAAATCCGGTGCCGTTTGTTCAACATAACACAGAACAAACCATTGAGGATTTTTGGTTTGGCGTTTTCCTTCACACACTCTTTTTCTTACTCTCCCTAAAGAGAGGTCAAAAAACTTACATTTTATTACTCCTGGCATGAAATGAAAGGTTAACCTCTTAAGAGGCTGCTGGCAATTGATAACATTTTCAGCAGTGCATTAGTGGTGATTCTGCTACAAAGGCCTTTCACGTGGCTGTGCAATAAATGCTCCATGAGTTCAGCTTTCAGGGCTTTTTGGTGAACAGATTGCAACTAATACAGTAGTCATAAAAATCTGTTGGATAGCCTGAAGGTGCAGGGGCATTGCATTAGGCTGGCAAGCTGCTGACTAGACATCCACATTTGGAAGCAGTTTTGGTCTCAGAGTGCCTGGGCTGGGCTTTATTCTGGAAGGGGTTGGCTGAATTTTCCAGTGGTGGCCAGTCTTTGCATTTACATATCTTTTGGGTTAAAACATTTATATATAATGGTGTCTGTTCTCATGGGTTTTCTGGAACTAACTTTCTTTCCAGATGGAGGAGTCTGGTAATGGTGGAGGTGATCAGTGCCAGGCTGGATCCTGCAAAATATTTAAGCATTTGCTTGAGTCTGGCTTGACTGACTTCAGTGAGATTTAAGTGCATACTTAAGTATTTTCTGTGAATCCAAGGAAACTGAGTATACTGCATGAGGGACAACTGAGTAAAGTATATAAGGAATACCTAGATGATTTATTACAAACCTGTAAGAGAATGCAAAAAGTTCTCTTAAATCTGTAAAATATACTTACCATTGACATCAATAGTTTCTAAAATTAAAAAGATGACAGTGAAGAAAGAAAAAAAGACTGAGACATTCTGACTTTGCTTGTTGGATTTCACTGAAGTTACTATTTTGAAATTCTACAGATTTGTATAGTGGCCTTTGTGTATCAAAAGCCATTAAAGATGGATTGTTGAGTTAGCTTTTAGGTAGCTCATTTGGAACAAGTTACTGTGGATCAGTTGACACAGTAATATTTCCCCATGGCCATCCTGTTTGTGCTGTCTGAGGCTTCATGTAAAAGACTCTCTCTTTGTTTGCACCCTCTGCTTACCACTTATGTTTTATTCCAGAGCTTTATTCAAAGCTACATTACAATTTTCTTGCAACTCACCATCTCAGACGTGATTGTTGGCCTTTGAATGGATAAAGATATGTTCAGAGATGCAAAACTTTCTCCTTCAAATCTGTTGGATTTGTCTAATATGGCTAGAATTATTTTTATCATCCTGCAGGACAGGATAACCGAATGTCCTGACTTTTACCATGTATGGGTCCTAACGTCCTAATACTGGTGCTGCCTGGGACAGTGGATAGTCTGTCTCAATATTTCAGGACTTCTACTAAGCCAGTGGGATCCATAGCTCTCAATTTTATAGTTCACATGGGCTTCCCCTCCTCCCTTAATCTGACTTCAGTCAATCCAAAAGTTGGATGAAACTGGCATTTTGTAACTGCAAGGATTCCACTTAGCAAAAGTGTGGTTTGTGGTCAAGGCTTCAGTCAAACAAAGTCAGAGTCTTTATATTTACAACATGGTGAATGAAAATGCTACATTTTTTCCTTGCATTTTCACAAGTCCACATGCTATACTTTAATATATGACTGTATCTTTAACTGTTATAGAGGTAATGAGGTTGTCTATGCTACTCGCACGACACACATCATACTGATGTGCAGTCAGCCGGGGTAATTTTTATGATGTATCGTTACCATGCATTAATCACTTTGTAGAGGTAAATAATTTGGTCATCAATTTTAAGTTTTAAATGGGTCATCTAAAGGACATTGAGCAGTGCTTTAAAATGCTTTAACTTCTACAAAGGGAACTTACATGTAAGCTACGGGGGGTAGCTGTTAAATTTCTAGAAGTGGCAGAGAATTAGCTCATAATCTATAGGGCAGTCTTTATCTTACTACCAGTGAAATGGCCAAATTATAAACCTCTAAACAAAAGTGAATTCCTAAATAAAAGCTGCTTTATGATAGTGGTGCTTCTGGGTCCCATTATGATACAGCACATGGTCATCATAAGGCTTTGTCTGGCAAAGTGCACTTGCAGACTTTTTTTAGCTCTTGCCATTGTATATTTTCATAATCATCTGTAAAGTTTCAATTTTAAGCAGCTTTCACTCTGAAATATTTATGAGTCCATGCGATCAGTTTGATCTCTGCGTGCTCCGTAGTTCTTATTTGTATTCGCGTTAAAAGATCAACACCAGAAATGTGGTGCACTTGACAGGTTCAGAGCAACTTGGAATGAAAAAGAAGGGCCTCATGCGACTTAATGATGGAGCTGTGCAAAGGCATCGTAATAGCTGTTGCCAATAGCAATGTCTGTTCCTGCATAAACTGTTGTGATCTTTCATTTTCATGAGGAGATTTGCTTTTTCTGCGGCTTGTTACTTAAAAATAAATTAACAAAACCATAGAAAAACCTATTAAGGGCCAAATTAAAGCAAGGATTCTCTTTGCTTGTGGAATATTTTGCTCTCACCAAATACGAGCTGGGCTCAAGAAGTCAGAATTCCTTTTAAGAGATGCAGTACTGTGTAATGGATATTTGTGTCTAAAGCCTTACTGTGACGATGTGCTGTATCTTCCTTCAGTGTAAACCTTCATTGTAGGACCAAGCTAACACCATTTATTAATGTCTTTTTTTCCATTTCTCCAACAAAACTAGTGGAAGAAAGTGCATGATGTCAGTGTGCTTGGAAGTAATGTTGCTTTGCTTGTTCTACCATGTATTAGGGGAGAATTTCGACCGCCAAGCCAGCATTCGGCGGTCTCTAATTTACACAGACACGGTGGTAAGACGGCCGAAGAAAGTCAAAAGGAGAAAGACTATTACAGGAATCCCTGACAACATACAAAAGGAGCTAGGTATGGCTCATCAGAACTGTATTCCATCCACTGTTCATTGTCACTGCTTATCATTACTAGACTAATAACATTACCAGTGCTCATGAAACCAAATACAGTCTGATAGCCAGTTCCAAATATGTGTGTGCCTCCTTGCCACCTCTTGCATTGGGAAGTTGGGACCTTTAATCTGTTGACTTCCATCTGTTAAAGGGAGCAGGGTGTTTGGAAGATGGTGTACTGGTACAATGAAAATCTGCGGGGATTTAAGGTTTCTGGACTTCAATGCTTTCCTTCAGATTTGGTTGTCTTCTCCAGGATGTTCACCAAAGCAAAACTGAAGTGGGCAGATGTATTGGCTTGTGAGTGATTACTTAGTGAAGTACATCAATTCACGGATGCCTTCCTGAATCTGCCAAGGATTGCATCAAGAATGAAAAACCTATTTTCAGTTCAGTTTTGGCAACCCCTTAAGTATCAGTGTTATTTGATTGGCAGTAACTTACCTGGATTTATTAGCTATTCCATATATTCTAAAGGACATGTACCTATTTGGTCACATTTACACTACCTCGGGCAGTCCTCCTTCACACTTTGTAGTAGATGTGAATTCATTGAACTGCAATGAAACAGTCTGAATTTTACCAGACCTTTCAGACACTTTTTGCAGAATTCTTTGATTAAAATTGTGTTATTTTAGTTTATTTAAAAAAAATTTCAATTTTTCCCAGATTATAACTTCACAGATAAAAGTATGCCGCCCCCCACACACACTTTTTTCTTCAGTAGAGGAAGAATATGTTTTAAAATAGTCTGGCAGAACTTAATTTTGGTGCTTTATATGTGAAATCATCTCATATATTGATGATTCCAGTAAGTTTTACTACCTTGCATGTTGCATTTTTTTCATTTTCAGTTATATTTTCAGTTCTTGGTTATTTTTCTGGATTTTTCAGAAACAGAGGCAAAAATCTGTAGCTTTTCCAGATGGTTTTGAAATGAGGTAGAGGGTCAGGCACAGAGAAAGCCAAGAAACAGACAATTACGTGCAGAGAAGTTTGCGAGTGGAACTGTGCTCCTTCAGCATCTGTAATGAAACAATGCCCTGCCATGGGAATCCTCTGCCTCAAGAAAGCATTTACAAAATGTAGAGGTTACATTTGTGGCCACTTCAAGAAGATATTTCATGCTTGAAAACATCAACTGTAGTTTTATTTGGTGGAGTAAGCTGAGAATGCAGTTGGCATCTATCCTAAAAAGAATTCTTCTTTAATACCTTAAAAGAAGTTTGACTTTTGCCAATCTGTTCACTAAGGGTGACAAGTTTTTACCTTGATTTCCATCTTTCATCTCTGTGCTGAGCACAATTCATGTTGCACTGCTTGAAGGTTTTCCTTGGCTTCTATTTTAAGTTGTGAACTGGCAGTATCCCACTGTAGGAGCTCTCTCTGGATGGTTCCTGGCCCACAACCTGCAGGCACATGGGGCTTCAGCCATCTGCCCTATGGCAGAAGTTGTCCGAGGAGCTCCATGTTGCTTCTGTGGTGGTTGTATATCTTCCAGGGAACAAATTGTATGCCAGGAGAACTCTGTGACAGCAGTACCCATCCTCCTGACGTATTGATTTCTGTCACAATATAAAAGGTGCACTTGGAAAGAGTGATGGTGTCTTCATCTTATGCCTGGGGAAAACAGACATGCTGCAGTGAAGTGACTTGGCCAGGCTGCTGGCAAGGCTGGGAATAACTGCAAGTCTCCCTCATCCCCGTTCAGTGCTCTTTCTGCCTTTTCTCCCCTGTCACTCCCCAAATATTTCTGTAGCAGTCCATTCCTATTTCTCTTACACTGTCCCAAAACAAACAACGAGTTGTTTTAAAACATTCCACAGTTCATTTGATCGGAAAAGTATCCGGACTAAACTCCAAATCAAGCAATTGCATTATGCCTATTGACATTCTCCCTGTGGTTTCAGCTGAATAAATCTCTTTGTTTCTCCCCTAAAGCATTGCTGTGAATGGCTATAATATTTACACAGAGATTAAAATCCCTTGGTACACTAGAGTTGCTGCATGCAGGCTAAATAACCAACATATACAGCAGATTCTTGTAACCTTGTTTATCCTTCAGAAGGAAGCAGAAACTTGAGAGAACCTCAAAGCTTCAATCAGACTTGGACTATTTTCATTTCTTCTGAGAGAGCCTGGAAGAACTTTTGTTAGGCCACGCTGCTGGGGTTCTCCCCTGGCTGCTTTGGGTCCTTTGGAACAGAAGAGACCAAGCAGAAGAGAAAGCCTGCCCTGGCTGCTGGCCTGAGCTCAGCAGATGTGGTACCCTCATCGACCTTAGCCAGACATACTGCAAGGAAATATTAACTGCATCCATGTGCTCAAAGTATCTTTAAACATTCCTGCTTTTTAGCATTGAAATGCTGTTGTGTTTTCACAGGTGTCTTCCAGTGATGAACCAGTCTCTCTGTGTAGACTGGAAAATTCTGCATAAAAAATTCTGCTTAAGTAAAATGCAGCGTGGTAGATGGGATTCTGAGACACAGTAAGAATGTGAGGTGTCTACCAGTTTAGAGATGGCAGTTACTTTTTGGAGTTGTTTTTTAACTGCAGCACCCTCTCAGTACTACCTAGAAGAGTGACACCAAAGTAACAGGAGAAGGCAAAGCATTCTTCTCTCTGCCAAACATAGCAATGAAAAAAAAATTAGTTCTGCATACTTCTGAATTATCTTCCTTGTCTGACCGAACATAAATATTACATACATATTTAATGTAAGTCAGTGTTGGGTCAAAACTACAGAAAGAGGAAGAAACTTTGAGATGTTTTACTTCAAGTGCTCTTGGTTTCTGTGCTCTCTGTTGCCATTGTCCATTGTCTCTAGATGTCTTCTTCAGATGGTACCTTATATACAAACTGTATTCCCCCCTCAGACAAGAAGATGATTCCCAAGCAGAAGTTTGGTGGAGATGAGCACCTCTCAGGAAGAACCTGTCACTGGCCTTGCTCATTTCTTGGCTCTTGGTTATCATCAGCTCCCTTCACACATTCCAACTCTCCAGATGGAGTAAAGGCAGCAAAATGCTTTCCACCTTTCCATGCTCCCTTCTTTGTGTCAGTGCTCTAGGGTCTGACTCAGACTAAACTTTTTGTGGAGGTTCCAAGTTACCTGGTTGTGAATGTTTCTCCAGAGCTCTGCACCAGTGCAATCCCAGACACCAGTGGGCAGCTTCTGGTGTCCCAGACTCCCTCTCTGTCTTGCAGGAGGAGCAGGTCCCAGACATGACTGTCAGTTCCACCACAGTTCCTAATAAACATACCCCACCAAAACAGGGAGAGGAAAACATCTTCAGCTTTTCTACCTTTTGATTCCTCCTTCTTCTGACAGGCATTTTGATGGTTTTTTCCTATTCCAACAGAAAGTTTCTGTCCTCTTAAACTCCAAAAGTGTCTTCCAATTTTATACTTTATGTGTACTTCCTTTGGATTATTTAAATCCTTTTTTTTTTCCATTTTACAGATGCAGTTCATAGTCTTTTTGGTTGTGTGATTTTTTTTTTTTGCCCATGTATTTTTCCCCTTCTTGACCTAAGGGTTCAGAGGGTCAGAATGACCTCATACAATTTTTTCAGCTTATTTTCCTACCTCACTTTTTCAGTAGCTCACTGTCACGGTAGGATCTCGTGTCAGTCATCAGGATGGGAATGACTGACGCCTCAACAGTCAGTCCTTCGTTTGCTTTCTTGCAGTGCAAGCAACCTGGTGGTTTCTCAAACCCCTGGTGGTACCAGTTGGTGTATCAAGTATCACTTGGGACTATTGAAGCTCTCCTGAGAGGAGAGAGAAGCAATTCCATCTCAGCAGCATGGGGGAAAATGAGTTCTTCTGATCTGTGGAAACTCAGCTGTTCTATTAAAACCCCCGCTTAATTGATACTCTTTTCCAATTAGTTCCTTCTAGGACTCACAGTCACTCAAGTTACAGGTCCCATGGGTAAGAAGAGTGCCAGATACCCATTGGTCCTACAGAAATACCACACAAATACCCAGCTGTTCCAGCCAAGTAATTCTGCACCTGCTTCTATTTGCAACTTAAGCAGTCTTTGGAGAGAGTAGCTCTATTTCAGAGTTGCTGTGCATTTTGGCTAGTACTGGGTTTATATCTGTAGCTTTTCACCATTGAATGTTTCCAGCACTACCCATTTATAGATCAGGTGTTAGAAAGCAGGTGTAATCTGCCTTTTGGTACTGGGAGGATGAAAAACACAGATGCCAAGAATATAAACCTCACCAGAGGCTGTTAGGTTAGAGAAATGAACAGAATCAAGAGAACTTGAATTCCCAATATTTACGTCAGAATTCTTCCTCTCAGGGTGGCAGTGATACGTGCAAGTATTCAGGATATTTTTAGGTGGTAGTACTGAAAAGTTTCACAGGATTCAATATTTTTCTTCCCCTCTGAGAAATTACAGATGCTTCATAGAGCACAGTGAAAATTCCTTAAAATTGCCGTAAGCCCAATGTACTTGTCTGTTTCTTGTTGAGTGTCTATTAAAGTCACTCAGTTTATAAGTGCTGGGGTAAAACAGATTAAGAATCTCTAGGGGCTTTTTGTAACACTAGCATGTGGTGCCTGCACAGTGACTTAGCCAGTTTACCAGGTTTGCAGGAGGATTGCTAGGTGGGGTATGAGGAGGCAGTGAGAGCAACACACCTTAGGAATGTGCCTGTGGCATGAGACAAGTGCTTGCATTAGAAATGGTTAGTCAGAAGGTAAGAGAGACTACTTCTTTGTTCTCGTTGAAACAAGCATGTACATTGTGACACCAACACACACACACTGTTTATCTTTTCAAACCCTCTGTTTTCCGTGCTCATTTCAATGCAGAGGACTTTCCATGTGATTCTCTGCAACCAGCTGCTGGTGCCACCACCTCAGCTGGAGTCACTGTAGGACTGCTAGTAGCTAGTACCTGGCTCCAGGGATTATATACAGACAGGCTTTCTTCCTCATCAGATTTGCCATTCTCAATCCCTGTCATCTCTAATGAGCAACACCAGTGGCTACCAGAGTAACAGAGTGGGTGTTCTTTACTTGCTGCTGGAGCCTGCACTAAACATGCATGTTAGTGAAGAGCATTTGCCCAAAAAGATTTTCAGCATAGTGAGGTAATAAAGAAGAAAAGAGCATAAATACAGGTCTCCTGGTGGACATAGCGCTGACTGCAGTGCTGCTGGACACAGGGTAATACAAAAGGCAGACAGGACAACTGTTACTTTCAGCCACATTTATCATGCACCCAGTTTGCAGCTACTTCTGACTTCGTAATGTTCAGCATCTGTAACCTGATGTCTGGTTCTGCAACATTTTTTGCTGCTGTCTGCTCACACACTGTCCCTGCAATTAGGCAGACTTATGGATGGTATTCTTTAAAAGATCTGATTCTGTTCAAGAATTTTGGTGTTGCAGATACCTTCTGAGTGCTATTTAAGTAGGTGTTTTCTGACAAAACCAGCATTATCAGTGTAGTAGTCAAAGATTTGAGCTGTCTCTTAGGATGGGATTGTCTTCTAGCTGCAGTACCAACAAAGATTTTAAGGGGGGTTTGAAAATCCTTACTTTCCAGTGTTACTCTGGAAATGAGTGAAGGGTTACAGGGCATTTGTAAATTGCAAGTAAAATACTCCTCACTGCCCTTCTCTGAATTTCACCAAAATCGTAAACACCCTAGCATTTTACCAGTATACCTGAGTCTTAAATGTTCCTCTGATTGGTTTTCTGAACCATTTTCCCTGCAGATTTCTGTTGTCCCTCTTCAGAAAACAGAACTATAAAAAGAGTAAATCCTCACAGCTTTACATGAGATTGTGCATACATGTAAAGCCAAAGCTGAAAGAGTTTCAGAATATGCTGCATTTCTTAAAAAAAAAAAAAAAAACCAACAAAATTAAACCTCAAAGTTATGTTCCTGTAATAGTAACACCAATGCAAAGTTCATTCCCTGACCATATTCCATAGAATGATTGAAGGATGTAGCCCTGTAGTTTATATTTCTGAAGCTGGGCTGTCTTGCCCTCCATAATCCTGTGTTTATTTGGCCTCTGAGCCGTTCTAACTAGAAGAGGCCTCACACCAGTGCAAAGACTTGCCCTGATGGGCTTCCCTGCAGTATTGAGGTTGTGAACATTTACTGCTATTGAGTCAGTTTATGCAGTTTTCCAGAGCACATTAGGCTGGGCTGTTAATGACATCTATTCTGGTAACAAACCCAGGATAAGCACTGGTTCTCAGCAGTGTCCTGCAGCTGGTTGTTGGTGCTGCCCTCTTGTTAGTGTGCTGCTCTGGCACTGCTCTGGCTGGGGCAGCCAGCAGTTCCTTGGCTCTGTGTGCCAAGGGAAGGGGCAGGAGCTGCTGTTCCAGGAATTTTGATATAGCCATCACTGGCCTCCTTTATTCATGGCCTCTTTTATCCACTGCTATTAATTTTCTTTTTCAGACATCACTGTACAGTTACCATAAACGGTGTGTCCCAATAAATGCATTCTAGCACTCCTTGTTTTGGAAAGAGAAGATGAGGTTAGCAAGTCCAGCATTGGTCCTCTTCACCATTTACCTTCTCTAGCAGTAACATTTTGAACAGACATAAAACACCCATCTGCATTATACTACTTGTGAAAGAGGGTGCATTTAGCTTCCTCTCTATTGTGAATACAATACAAACATACCACATACTGAAATGAAGTGCTCTCAGCCACAGGTCACTGTGTGACAAATACTTGCTGTAGGGCTGACAGCTTCCTTCTCCACTAGCACCATCCTTTTGTCTCATCTGTGTGTGTGTTTGTGTGCATGTGTGTTTTTCACAGTGGCAGAAGAAGAAAAATACCCCATCTCTTTGGTTATTTACGTATCTTGGCATGCAGATTTTTGTTACCAGATATTTTTAATTGACCAGCAGTTAAAATTGGTGATGTCACAGTTCCAGAAACATTCTTCGATGTTTTTCTCTGTCTTAACTGAAGGGGTGCACTGATTCCATAGAAAAAATACACCTGGAAAGGAAGGTTATTTTTCTTACTGTACTGTTCTTAATAACTGTATACGGAATATGCAAATCCCTCTCTTGGTTGGCTGCAGTAGTCCATCTGTTCTGACAGTATCTCGTATTAGATTATCCAAGACATTTGCCAGCATCTGAGTATTTAGCTTTGCAGCAAACCTCTACCAGAAGCAGAAGGAGGCTGCATTTTTATGAGAGCTAGAGAATTTGCACAAAGCAAGCTAACTAGGCTTCAAGCTACTGAAAGACTACTTACATGCCTGAGGAAAAGAAGTAAACAATCTTTTTTGTGTGTGCTGCTTTAACTGTAGCCTTTTCAGAGCCCTCTTTTCCTTAGCCTAAATGCCTCTTTTGCCTGCCAAGAATCAGGATGATTAAATGTCCTTTGAGTGGTGTTTAAAGCTGCATGGTAAGAATACCTATCTTCCCAATGCAGTTTCATATAGTAAATATGAAAGGAGAACATTCCTTTCAGGCGTGCTACCTCATTGCTCCTGAGACTCGCTAAGGCAGAGACTTGAAATAACCCCTTTTCTCCCACAGTGACATATGTGTAGCATCCTTACTAGCATCTCCAGCAGCATGCCTGCCTCTCTCGTGCTATTTATACAGCAGTGCAACTGAATTCAAAAGCAACAGCTTTACACAGACTAATTTAAAGCAGTTCTCTGGTTTGTGATTTTAAAAGGCGTCTAGCAATAAAATCGTACATTTAGAAGAGCCCTAGAATCCTTTCTATTGACCCAGTGATAACTGTATTTTGAGCTAAAACTGATTTTCCATTGTCTTCAAACTTGGGGGTGGGGGAGTTATGCCAATATGTGATTATTCCTTCTTTTAGAAAAAGTGTTTATTTTTTTATTTCCTGATGATGCTGAGGATGACACAACCATCAATACCAGCTGTTTCTTTTCCCCAGTTCTTAGAGTTTTTCCTTTATGATAAATAGAAAGTGGTTATGGAGAAATGTTATCTAATGGTTTTCTTTGCAGTGTTGGATAATGCTTATATGAGAGCTGTTATAGCACATGTATTATTTGTGGTAAAACAATGCTTGTTTCTGCGTGTTAGCATGCTTTCAGACAAACTGCAGGACTTGGAGAGCTATCTGTGTCTCCTGAAATTTTTTTTTCTGAGGTGTATTGCTTGTAAAAAGCAGATCCTTTTATTCATATTAGTCTCCAGATTTCCTTCCCCTTTTCTTTATTGCACGAGGCATTAGCATGGGAACACACTTCACGTTTCTCAGGCTTTTGTCTGTTCCTGCTGCGTTGCCTACTGGAAGTCAAACAGTACTACTTGGTTTCTGACACAACTGATTACTATGGAAATTATTACCATGTCATAAACAGAGGATTTCATGTGTCGAATGTGCGGCAGGAATGCAGACGATTCTGTAAGCAGAGGTTCCTGGTAATAAGGAAAAAGGGAAGAGAAATGCAGAAAACAGACGATGCCTCTGCAAAATCCATTGTTGCAGATTCTTCTTCAGAAGGCATAACCTGCCAGGAGCATGGGGATCAAGCAGTTTGCTGGGTTGGTGTTTTTTTTTTTTAAATGAGTGAGAAGATAAATGTGAATTTTTGCTTCAAGAAATAATTATTTTATTTTGACTCCAGCAGTTGGTACTGGCCAAAGCGATTTCCGAGGGCATTCGATGTATGTCCCAGATCACTGTTCCACGCTAGGGAGACTAGACAGCTATCGCTCTGCTATGCAGCGCTCTGAAACCAAGGACACCAGCTGCCAGACGGAGGAAGTTAAAGTTGTGCCCCCTTCAATGAGAAGAATACGAGCACAGAAAGGACAAGGCATTGCAGCCCAGATGTCTCAGTTCTCCAGCTCATCTGGAAACATGTCAGTGATGAGTGATTCTGCTGCAGTTATATTTGCTTCTCGCCAAAATAACGACATAGGTTTTCACAGCTTGCCTCGGGTTGGTGCGAGAGTGTCTCTGCAGTCTCTAGATCAGACACAGAGCATGATGTCGAGGCAGACAGAAGACATTGCTGGCACTTTACCCCACCAGATAAGTAAATTGCAAGTGGATGATAGTGTTGTGCATCTGAGGAATAATCCCACAATGGGGACCCTGTCGAGGCCAAAGTCCCAAGAGGTGAGAAGCTGTGATAGCGAGAAGTCCTCAAGCCCAGCATGTGTGGTCTCTCCTCATGCCACTTACTCAACAAGCATCATACCCAATGCAACACTCTCATCCTCCTCGGAAGTTATCCTTATTCACGCTGCCCAGAGTGTTGGATCATTGGATAGTAAAATTTCCAGCTCCACTGCCTTTCCAAATCCAAGAGACAATCCTGCTGCCAGCAGTGCAATAAGTGGGAAAGAAGATCACCATTCTTCAAGTGGTAACTGGAGTGAGAGTAGCTCCACACGTCACTCACAGACTTCAGATACCATCCCATCTAACACTGTCATGATGCTTTCTCTTGGTGACTCTGCTGTCTCTCTGAGCACTTCTGGGAATGCAGAGGCTGGGTCTCAGAGCATGAGCTACAGCTCTAGGAGCACTGCTGCTTTAGCAAGCCCTTCCCAGGACAGCGATGGTCGGAGTGAATCCAGCTACTCTGGGGAGCGAGCACAGGCAGCAGTGAGCAGCACGGAGCATTGGCTGTACAAGTCTTCAGAAAACAGTGAGACCCCTTCACGCAAGGTGGTTTGTACCACACCAGGCTGTGCCACGCCCGGTAGCAACCTGAGCAGCAGCAGCCTGGAGAGGACGTCGGTCAGGGATGATTCTACTTCCCTGTATTCTGTGGACCATGATGGCTTTTATGGCTCCATGCATACAGACTCTGGACTGAAGTCAGACGTGCCATGCAACAGTACTAATGGTTTTGAGAACGCCAGAGACAGTGTGATAAATGTCTTTGAAGTAAAGGAGAAAAAACATCAGGATGACCATTCAGGCCAAGGTGACAAATCCCTTGTAAGAAACATCTCGCTGAAAAAGGCAAAGAAGCCACCTTTGCCACCATCCAGAACTGACTCACTCAGAAGGATGCCTAAGAAAAAAACTCAATCCAATGGACAGGTACTTGATGAAACCCTCATTGCCACCCTCCAGCATTCTCTGCAGCTGAATCTCAAGTGCAAAAATGGCAGTTCTCCTTCCCAGAGCCCCTGCAGTGATTATGAGGATCCCTGGGTGCTGCGCTCCCGCAGCCAAAGCTCGGTCAGTGCAAGCAGCAGCATGATGTCCACCACTGCTCCAAACCTGTACTCCATCTGCACAGTCACCCCTTCCCAGAGTGAAACAAGTAGCATAAAGTCGGAGTATGCTGACCAGTGGGGTTACTACAGCGACTATGCCGCAGTGGCAGATGATCAGGTAAAATCTCCAGTGACCCATTCTGCCAGTACATCATCTGCTCTCAGCGATTACAGCATCAGCCACTTCAGTGATGGCTCAAGGGCTTCTGTGACACAAGTGCCCAGTGGACTGGCCAAACCAAAGAATGCTTCTCCGGAGAAATCCCATCGAGTCACATCGCCATCGAGTGGGTACTCCAGCCAGTCCAATACACCCACTGCGCTTACTCCAGTGCCTGTACTTGTAAAGTCTGCATCATCAGGAAATGGCAAATCCAAGCTGAAGCCTAAAGTGCCTGAAAGGAAATCCTCTCTTCTGTCTTCAGTCTCCATGTCTTCGTCATCCACTTCTCTTTCTTCAAATACATCTACTGAAGGGAGTATGAGTGTGAAGAAACTGGACCCTGCCCTTAGCCCTCCGGTGGATTCTGGTGCATCTCCTCCAGCACATCCTCTTCCAACACCTCCACATTGCTCTGAACTTTCTCCTCCTCCTCCTCCTCCAGCAGAAGTCATGGATCTGTCACCATTGTCAGCCTCTCCCACGTTCCCCCCTCCTCCGCCAGAAGCCAATGTAAATTCTACCTTTGCTCAGACTGTCCCATGGTTTCCGCAAGAAGCCTCCATCAGTTCATTCTCTTCCCCTGTTCCTCCTCCTCCTTCTTGCCCCTTAGCTATCCCACCACCAGCACCACCACTTGATCCCAAAATCACAAAAGGTGCAACAATATACCCACAGTGTTCTTTTAAGAAACACAACCAGGAGGATTCTTGCTACAGTCCGGTGAAACAGCCACTCAACAAGCAAGATTCATCAAGACCTGTGATGCCATTAGTAACCACCAAAGCACTGCAAATGGTGCAGTTGAGGTCTGTGAAAAAATCAATAGAAGGTGAACCATCAACTGAATCTGCTTCTGAAACCACCTCTCAGGAAAAGAGTACTGCTAATTCCTCATCACAGTCTTTGCTAAAGCCATCTCTCTCACTGAAACTCAGTTCCAGCTCAGGCGATGAGGAAACGAAAACTCAAGGCACTTCATTTAAAAATGCAGTTCAAACACTGTCTCGGGGTTCTCCTCTCATTCTCTCTGATAACACACGTGTACTTGACAGTGATCAAAAGCCTGTGAGTGCAGTAGGTCTGAAGAAATCTTCTGAAGCCAATGTTTTGGGGTCAGCCCCTGATGACACACCTGAGTCCTCTGTGCAGAGTGAAGACCTCCTTTCTGGCATGTCACCTCAGGGGTCACCAGCATCTCCCGACAAGACTCAGGTTGTGTTGCCAAGCAAGAAACCACCTCCTATTTCAAAGAAACCCAAACTGTTCCTTCTGGTACCACCTCCACAGTTAGACCTTACAGTGGAGAAAGCAGCTGAAGTGAGTGATACTGCCAGAAGCACAACTAAGAGAGACGCTGTGCTTGCACACTCAGAGGAGGCGAGAAATTGTCTTACAGATGGACTCGGTTCTAGCGAGATGGACTCTGGCAGCCTGGTTCCTGAGGGAGGAGCTGCTGGATTCACCTTCTCTGAGACAGTGGGAGCGGATGCCTTTGCAGTACAGCCTGCTGCATCACCAGTTCAAGAAGAACCCAGGCAGGAGGAGCAGTCTGCTTTTGACGAAGGAAGCAGTTCAGGCAGCAGCCAGGACAGTGGCAGTAACACTGACGGGCACCTATCTCAAGAGAACGAAAGTGGTGAGTCTCTTTTCTCTAATTCAGATGCAGCAGTAGCTGTTTTGAAGAAGGTGGGGAGTGAGAACACCTATCCTGGCATTGAGGTGGCATTCTGTAGAGGGCAGAGCCTCTAGTGATCGTTACAACTAAAACAAAAAAGGAAAGTTTCAGGGATCTGATTAGTGCTTTATGACATTTCATGCAATTGCTTTCTCATTGTTGCAGACAAGGAAAGAAAATTATGTTTTGCTTAACCATGCTAGTGTTAAAGCATGCTATGGAAGCAGTTAATTTTTTAATACTAGTTTTGCATTTTAGTGGAAACCTTACAAATTTTCTTTTGTTACTGGTCTCCGCCTGTTATGTGTGAGCAAGCACAGGCATTTATTTCATGCACTGCAGTTCCCATAGCAGGCGTTGATCTGAAATCACAATAATGACAGCGCTGCACTCACTCAGTCCATTGGATGCTTCTCCATGGAGGCAGCAAGGGCTGTTTTCAGGACTATATGCCCGTGGGGTTTGCACAACAGACAGACTGACTGTGTTGTTCGTTCTCTTTGCATAGTGGAGGTGTTTGAATCAGACACAGCCAATAGTTCATTCCTGCCAAGCAGTAGTTATGGGGAAGAGACAGACGGAGTGGCAACGCCAGCAAGACCAAGGACTACTGAGGATCTTTTTGCAGCCATTCACAGGTACTGCAGAAACTGCCCTTCCTGTACTGTCAGGTCCGGTAGGTCTCTCAGAAATAAATTTAACGTTGTTTTATAAAACACCTAATTATGACAGTCATGGCTTTAACAGAAAGCATGTATTTATCAACTTTCTACTAAGGCTATAAGTGGAAAAGATGAGGAAAAGAGCTTGCATTTTATTATTTTATAAATGTATTTAATCCATTCTGAACTAAAACCTACCAGATTAAATGGATGTAGATTATATTACAGATACCTTGTCCTTTAAAAAATCAAGTTACGTCTAGTATTTATTGTACTGTTCTCAATCTGCCATATTAACTCTACTGTTGCTTTTTCTGTGTATCTTTTTGTTTTCATTCTTGTTCTTCTCCATCTCTTTTTACTCTCTTCGCTGCTTATATGGTGCAGTTTGGGACAGAGGCTCAACGCTAATGCTTCATGGCAAGCGTGGCTGAAACTGGCAAGTAACACAACATGTCAGTCATATGGCAAAACATATGGCAAACGCTGGATTATAGTTTGCCATAATCCAGCCTGAGGTCGGGTGTTTTGTGTCAAACTGGTTCATGAATGAAATGTGCAATACTGGCTCTATTATTAGTGACATTATTCATTTCCCTTGAAAACAAAATCATCCCGAATGGCAGCTAGATTTGCGTGCTGATCAGGTTGGGTGCCCGGGAAGAGGAAAACCCGAGAAGGAAGGCCCAAGGGCAGAGCAGGGAAGGCGGGCGCTCCCTCCCTTGGAGCGGCGCTCCCGGCCCGGCTGGGCGTGCCGCCAGCGCCATCGCGTGGCTGCGCCGCGCACTGCAGGCCCTGCCGGCAAGGGGGGCTTATCCAGATGTTCAGTCAGTTCGCACATCTGTGCAGCCGCAGTGGGGGACGGGGAGAGAGTGGCTGGGAGGCTGCAGCATTTTGGATGCAAATGCTGCTTTTTATTCATTTTTGAAACAAATCCTTTCCAGACATTACAAAAACTGCATACATATGATACTGACCTTTTATAGTTTGCTGTTACCCCTTAGGACTTGGCCTCTATGAGCCATTCTGAAAATGGTCTATTGCATTCATGTTGCATGGTGCCCTTTAGAACTGTGACAAATCTGGCTTTAGAATGAGATATTCTGGCCAGTAGCCATTCTTCTTTATGTGTGCAGATAGAGAGTGGATTTCTGTGTGTATGCACATACCTGTAATTCATGAGTTTGTGGGGAAATGGACAATGGAACAGGATGTGACATACTTAGAACTGCTTGACACCTATTTTATTAAGACCTTGCTTTTGCTGGCTTTGGATTTGAACCACTTTCTTCTTGGTTGCTAATTAATTAAAAAGGTTTAGGTTTTCCCCCACTGTTTCTGAGAGGTATTATTTCCATAATTGGCACTCATGAATATATTCTTTGGAGCAAGACAAGAAATTTAGTGGTATGTGCATTAATGACAGGAAGAATAGTCTGAAGTTTTAAGTCATAGTTTTGTTTGAACATATACCCTATCAGTGTCTGAAAAGCCACCAAAACCAAATTCGGTTCTTAATTCCAAGTTTCTTCCGTGATTCATACATAGTGAGAAAAGCTGGCTAGGTGCTGACGGCAAACTGACTGCTCTGCACTGCTTTCACAGCCTTACCAGATCACTCCAAGCTAGGGTAACAAAGTCTTTCTCTGCAGATCTTTGTAACTGAGGATTTTTTGGTTTTTTTTCAATTTAATTTGGGGTTTGGTAACAGTACAACCCCAGCATTGCAGTGTTTAAAGATATCCATAGGCAGCCAAAACCCTAATGAAGGAAAGTATTTTCTCTGTAACAGATGCACACACGTGTTCACATACAGACTCACAGAGTATCCAAGCACTGAAATCATCTGTTGCCTACAGCACTAAAGCACAGTTAAATCTAGATGAGGTTCCTACACTGGCTGCTCCTGAAGTCATCATTATATCTCTTTGCTGTCTTCTGTGTCCATTCATCCTCAGGCAGAATGGACATTGGTATTACATTCTTATTCCAGAAGGACAGGTGGAGGCAGCAGCAGCTGCTGAAAATAACAGCTGGTACAGCTGCCTTTGGGGTTATCACAAGTGAGCTATGCATAAACTCCACCACTTAGGAGAGACAGGACTGCTCCAAAGTCTTGGCACAGCCTATAGTAATGTCTGTTGCTGCTACCTACTCAGCTGATGGATCCTGCCTCTTTGTTTTCAGGGTTTTTAAAATTATTAATAGGCTGCAATGCATGAACACACCTGAGCTTCTTTGGCAAAATTTCAAGGCTTTTAAGAAAGTAAAGCTAAAGATTACATTAAGTAGAAATCTGTTTTACAAGGGGAATGGTCTGGATTGAACACATGCTTGATAAAAATAATTATCGAGTTTTATAGCATGATCATTTATATCTGAGAAGTCTGTTGACTTGTTTTAAACTTCTGCCAAAATACCATATTTTAAATTAGGCTTTATACAATCTTTTTTAATTTATTCTTCCTCAGTCAGCAAAGAAACAAAGCAGCTGTGCTAAAGATACCAGGCATGTACATTTCTTTAGGAT
Source organism: Muscicapa striata striata (assembly GCA_030060385.1). Classification (NCBI taxonomy): domain Eukaryota; kingdom Metazoa; phylum Chordata; class Aves; order Passeriformes; family Muscicapidae; genus Muscicapa; species Muscicapa striata. The sequence continues at coordinate 1,968,675 of JAREIS010000010.1, read as the reverse complement.
TTCTAGTAATGTGAAAGTGAGGCAATGAAAGTCCAGTTTCCACATATTCCCAGTTCCATGGTTACGTCTTAATTTTTTTTTGTGTGTTGTCCCTGCACTTCACATTTAAATAGACAAACACTCCACTCTTTCATTTGGAAAGATAGCTTTCTTGTCAGCAAGTTGGTCTCTCCTTCATTTAGTTGAAAGTTGCAATGACAGAGCACCAGCATAACTGTGAATTTTGTCTTTGCATCTTGAGAGGAGCTGGAAAAGTTTTTTCTCTATTTAATATTTGGATTAGGGAGAGGGTTTTCTTTAATCTTTTAATCGAGAATGATTACATGTGGCTCCCTTTACTCCATTTTCAGCAGCAGAGCATTGCTGTGTACTTTTTTCTGAAGGAAAATGCACTAAACTACACCTCCAATTCGCCAGAGAGTGTCAAATGAAATCATAAAATGGAACAAAACAACCCATATACGCTAGATGACATATTTTGAATCAAGTCCCCAAATTAACAGAGAAACGGCATGGAGTGTAATTCTTTATAACACGTTAATCTGAGAACACTGACTCCAGAAAACCCAAGTCACTAAATTTGCTCGAGTGTTTTGAACATCAGTGTTGCCAGTTTTAGTAGTTTCATTGTTCCGGATTTGCATAAAAAGAGTAATAGTCTTATCACGTACTTCCAATACCTGCATTTGTGCCTGTACAGTTCTGGTGGTGTTCTTACTCATGCTTTAGATTTAGATCACTTCTCCCTTTTCCCTGTCTCTGCTTCAGCTTAATTCATTGTCATGCCTCTAAACTCTAAACTGAGCTTAATTAGAGGAGGTAAAAAGTTTCATTTTTGTGTCATCCTCTTCTCTTTTGTGTGTGTTTCAAACTCAGATCCAAAAGGAAAGTCCTTGGCCGTAAAGATTCTGAAGACGACCGTACCCGCAACCATTCTCCGTCGCCCCCCGTAACTCCCACTGGTGCTTCCCCAAACCTCGCTACCCTCAAGCAAGCTGGATCTATTCAGAGAAGCGTTCGCAAGAGCAGCACCAGCAATGACAACTTCAAAGCCCTGCTGCTGAAGAAGGGGAGTCGCTGTGACACCAGTTCCCGTATGTCCGCAGCAGAGATGTTGAAGAACACGGACCCGCGGTTCCAGCGGACAAGGACAGATGCCGCCCCTGACCTTTCCGACAGCCCTGCCAGCTGCTCCCCCAGCAAGAGCAAACGGGCCCAGGAGGAGTGGGCCAAGAGTGAGGGCCTGATGCCGAGGAGCATGTCCTTCTCTGGCACGAGGTACGGCCGCTCACGGACACCCCCGTCTGCTGCCAGCAGCAAGTACAACGTCCGCAACCGCATCCAGAGCAGCCCCATGACTGTCATTAGTGAAGGAGATGGGGAAGTGGTGGAACAGGCCGAGGGCAGGGTCCGGAGGACTTTGGAGGAGCAGCAAGAGGGGCAGCTTGATCTGTTCAACAGTGATGAAATGGACATGAATGACTTTCCGTATGCTGAGGAGGCAGGCTGCAAGGAGACCTTGGATCCAGCCCATGTAGACTTAATGACTCAACCAGGTGCTTCAAGGAAGTTTCTAAACTCTTCAGGTGAAGAAAGTTAAAAGGCAGTGTGACAAAAGGCTTTGGGATGTTAGTCTAGAGAATCACAGAGACTAGATTCCAGAGGAAAGCCCAGACCAGGACAAGGTTACTTTGCTGAGCATTTATTCCACGAACTGCATGTGTATGTTTAAATGCTAAAGCGATGATGGTTCTGCATGGTTGGGTTGGGGTGGGCAGCACTTGCTTTGAATGAGTGGTCTGTGGCTTGAAGAAAGTTAACAGTTGAATTTTTGTGTAAAGCCTTAGAAGTCCTCTTGTGGGGTGGGATGGGGAAGTTTTCTTGGAGTCTGTAGGGGTGTGAAGTTTTTCTTTTTCTTGAGACTGCAATTGTGCAAGCAAAATTTAGAAGTAAGCCTGAAATGGGAAGGCTCTTGTGGTACACGCTGGACATTTGGTTCAAAAGCATTGTAGTGGTGCAGCATAGTGCATTCATTAGGCAGAGGGAGGCACAATGAGGCACATTCACCTCTGAGAGAAGGTAGCAGGGTTGGTGCTGGGGTTACATGGCTCCTTAGTGGGTATGGCCCAGCGTTCGATGAAGTGTGTCCTGCTCAAGCAGTGAGCTCACCAGGTTATGGATTGGTCCAGGGTACTGTACTTTTAATTCTTTTTCCTGAGGGAAAATGAACTGTGTAGTTAAAATGGAAAAGGGAGCCGATTCTATAACACACTACTAGCTGCTATGCAGCCACACATGTTCACTTGGTGGAACACACTTTTCCAGCTGAATTGCTTCCTTGACTGGAGTATTCCCTTAGAGAGCAAGAACAGTTGGATGTATGCAGAGGGTGCAAGCAGACATCAGGAAAATGGGAGATGAATGAAGCAGTGTACTGCCAGAATTTGGAAGGGTTACTGTCATGGTTTAGGAACGGTATTCCCCAATTTATTGTTCCCACACAAACACGCCAAACCATGTACCCCTCACTCACTCCCCTCCCCTCTTACCTCTGTGGGTGGTTGGAGAGGAGAATTGGAGGCACAAAAGGTGAAAGTTGGGGGCTGATGAAAGAAAAATCTACTGGGAACAGCAATGAAGTAAGAAAATGGACAGTAACAGCAACAATACTTAGAGTGCACACGGAAGAGGTGAATGACTCACAGGTGACTGCTCACCATGCAGAGCCCAGCAATGTGTGACCTGCTGCCCCACTTCCTTGTCCCCAGCAGTGTGGTGAGGTAGTGTAGAACAACCTCTGTGTCCTGGCCACAGCCCCTCCTGGCTATTGCAAAGAAATGAACACTGTCCTGGCCGGAACCAGGACAGCTGTGTTTCTGAGTTAGAAAGAGAAATTTGACTTGCACTACAAAGCTGTAGGTGGAGCCCGTCTTTCAAAACTGAAACTTGGGAGTTGTGTTTTGCCAGAAATCTGTCTTTCATTTGTCAAAATGGGGAGACTTACCTTTCATCACTTGAAATACAGATACTTGCTAACTTTTGGTTACCAAAGAATAAGTTACAGTTACTTTCCTTTTTGATTTGCCTGCAGTATTGCTCTTCTTTTTTAACCTTAATAATTTAGTGAGGTTCATTTTTATTGTATATTTTACAGATAATAAGAACATTTAACGGTTTTCCAATTGTAAAGAAGACCATTAATTAAAACTGAAATATTGGCTGGAGTTTTTGGTTCTTGGTAGGAATGAAGCTTTTAATTTTTAATAAGGATTTTGCATCATTTGATGGCATGCGCAGTTTTTGTATTGTTTGTAAATATTGAAAGTTGTTAAAATATCTTTTGATCTCCTTACCGTAGAATTTTTACATTTTTAGATTGCTTTTAAGAAGAAAAAGCACTCTTTGTAGATTATTTATTTTAGAGAAATATGCTTGTAATCTCTTTCTTCAATCCTTTACTTGTTAGTTATGTAAATTTCAGGGGCCTTCTTTTAACTCTTCCCTTCACAAGAGGGGAATAGTGCTGAAAATGCTGTGATTTTGCTTCAATAAAGAAAAAGCCTGCCAGTTGCCATATTGTCTTTTGAGTCGATTAAAATCTCCTTCAAAAGATGTGTCCCACAGTGTATGGCAACCCACTGAATGCCATAATCCATGCATCCAGCTACTAATCTCCAGTCTTCATTGCAAAATTTACTAATTCACGTTAGAGATGACTAAAGTGTAACTCACACATCCATCCCACTTCCGTATCTCAATTCTGAGACTAAAAAAATCTAAATAATCCTAAGCTTTTTACAGTGTCGTGTGAGTGTTTCTACTACTTCTCTCCTACTTGCAACCTGTCCCAGAAAACTAAAATTCTTGGAGAACCAGATTATAAGCAGAGTGAGTGAGAAGTGAAATGGACAAGTTGAACCCAGCTGCACTCAGTGGAAAAAGGGTGGTATTAACTGGTGTGCAGCAAACTTTCTACCATTTTTACATGCTAACTATATTGAAAGAACCATTGGATTTTTAAAATTAAAACAAAACCTAATTGGATAAAGTAGATTGTTTCAGATATTATTAATACTGATCTGAACTTTGTAACATTCTGTTACAAAGAGGTAGCAGTGGCAGAGTGTTTTGCTCTAAACATATTGCAAATGTTGCTTTGGTCTATCTCCCACTGCTGATATCACATGGAGCATGAAAGGACCAAGTCCTTTGCACAGCAGGTACTGTCCCTTTGAAAGCCATGCTAAATGTTGGCCAGTCCTCATGCCACCATTCTGACTGGATAATGTGTAATAAATAATACTCAGGCTTTGTTTTATTGCTTACAGATGGGAAAATCGTCTAAGTGAAAAATGGATGCACTGGGCAAAATTGTAGCTCTGGAGCCTGCAGCTTCTGCAGCCCTTTGCAGCCTTTTGCATCAAGTGCCTGCAGGAGGGAGCAGAGCCAGCTTGTTCCCTGGTGATGGCCAGCTGATGCTGCTAGTTTTTATGGGCTATGTGGGGAGCTCTCTGGAAAGGCCTGGCTTAAATGCACACCATCTTGTCAGTGCAGGTAGATGAGATTAAGCTTGAATGTAGCAGAGGCTGAATTTTCTGTCTGACCACAGGTAGCCTTCGTTCTCCTCTAAAACCCACATCTGGTGAACTTGGGCTGAAGCTCAGGCTTTGGCTAACTTGCAGAAGGCAGTGTTGATGCAGCCCTGCTGGTGTTGCTGCATGACTACATTTTACACAGTACAAGGTATAGTGAAATACCTTAAGTGTGCTGAAATGTGTTTAATGGTGCTTATACCATTTACTTAGGTAGCTGATGTAACTTTCTTACAGGGGTGTCACCACGTCATCTCCCTGCAGACAGAGCTGGTCAATTATTTTGTCACGTTTACAACTTCAAAGTTACTTTCTTAGACGATAAGGTTCCTCCATAGGGAGGTTTTGCAGTTGAGGTTTTATTGGTCTACAACTGTAGATTAGCAAGTTTAGCAAACCTTTGCTAAAGACATCCAGAGTAGGAAGAGAGGAGGGCACAACTGCAAACTTGCCTGTGCTGAAATAAAAAAGCAGACTTGTCATTCTGATGCTTAATGCATCATATTGTCACGGGGCTTGTTTGGAGTTTACAGCTAACAGTCTACAGTTTGCCTCTAAACCAAGAATCTTTATTGAAGCTAGATGTGAAATTAATTTCTGGGTTCTCTTTTACTGGGAATGGTGTTCAGCTTCAGTCTTTTTCTAAATTCTGCCCTATATTAACTCATTTCATGTTCTGTTCCTTTGTTTTCAGAGTTCTGGTGTCAGATGTAGGCAGTCCCAATAACCCTGTGAATCAGAGCCCTCCACTTACTCTGTTAATACATTCACAAGGCTCAAAGGGACATTTACAAGCCTTTACTACGTTGGTATGCTAGAAAGGAGAACTTACTACCTTAATTGAAATGATGGAGGTTATGCAAGGAGCAATAGCTTGGTGAGAGGAGGTTTGGAAGGCTATTGGATATCAGTTACAAAAATTGGGAAAGAAGTGGGTTTGATGAAGACAGGATTTTGAGAAACCAAGATTGGCATGCTGGTTCCTGCATAAGGCTCAGCCTGAAAGAAGGCACTGGCAGAAAAGTTGAAGCAAGGAGATTACTGAGAAGTACAGTGGATGCACAGATTAAGGTGTGGGGTGGGCAGGCTATTGCAGATTCTGGATGATAAAGAAGTTACAGCAAGTACAGAAGAGAGAAAGAGATGAAGGAACAATGGAATAGTCACAGCAAGGAGGAAGAAAAATTTTAGCCCATGTGTTTTGTCTTGATTCAAAGTGTGTAGAAGGCCAAAGTCAGTCAAACATGGGAGAAAAAATAAAACCGAAAGCCCTAACAATTTTGAAGAGAAGATGAGCAAAACTGGCTTAGAAAAGCAGCAATAGGCTGAAGTGAGAACTGCTCTAGGAGGGAGACCTCCTGTAGGCAACACTGGGTAAGGGACTCAAACACAACTCTTGGGAGGGTTCTATAGAACCACCATGCCTGAAGTCTGGAAAGAATGAAGAGGATTGGGAAGGTGAAAGCTCAGATTGATCTTGTCTGATTTCTACCAACAGCTATGCATCCAGTGGTTCCAATGGACTGGGTACAGGTCTCCAGACACTTGTATTGGGATAACTTGCTAAACCTTCAGTCATTTTCTGAAGCAAAGAGAGGCCACTCATGCATGAGGCACAGGGATGAATGTGTTAATACTACTGCAAGCAAATAGGTCTGATTTGGTATTCTTTGGATACCACAAACAAAGCCATTGCCACAGAACATTTGAGTGATTCAAAATGATGCATTGTTTGCTTTTATAGGAGAGAATTAAAAGGATGGACTTCAGCAGTAAAACAATGTTGCATAACTTACAGTGGCAATGAGGAATTATTTTATCAGTTTTATTTAAAATAACTTCAGTACTCACAAAAGGGAACACAATAGCTTTATAATGCCCTTGGTAGCTTTCTGAGTTGCCCACTTACCCTTAATTTTGTGAATAACTTTCAGAAGTGATTTCTTGCACAGTTGAGACTGGAAAAGTCTTCTGGTAAAATCAATAACTTTGTTGGCTCTAAAGGGGTGTTATCAACTTAAATCAGAGTGTGGCATTAAAATCTTGCAACTACTCAGTGCTGGATTGTAACCCTGGCTAAACTGGTGTGAATTAATAAATACTCAATAGAGTAAAATACAGAAATGCTTGATAAAGATGTGCTGTGTCATATTATCCTGAAAAACTGGGTAAAAGCCTTCCTCAGCAGAATGTTGGGTACATTTTATGTTGCAAATTTAGCTCTTAGCAGAAGGGTTCTTTCACATAATGTGCAGCCAACCTTTTAAGGGCCAATCAATGCTTTTCCCAACATTGCTAATGGAAAATGTCATTGATTTTTAGTAGGAAATTGTTTGTTAATAGTGAATCCAAATGTATGTGCATAAGCATGTGGGGAGGTATATAGAGAAGAAGTACCCAATGTATCTGAGTTGATTCTGTCTGTATGCTGGTGTATTTGTGCACCAACCTTCAGTATAAAACCAGAATTGTTAGCTACTGAAGGAAAAAAAGAAAGAAAATCTGTCAGGACACATAAGGTAGCAGAAGTTTCTGCATTTTCACTGCCTCTAGAAAAAAAACAGTAACAAAAACAAAAACCCTCCAAAATATCACAAGATTAAATCCTGTAAACAAGAAATACGAGAAACTAGATGAACTATCTGCTATCTGAAGAGGAATGTTGTTCATGTGCATCTTGGTAGTACACTAATGTCTTCTTTAAAAATTAAATATCTGTTCAGTTTCCTTTTTCCAGAAGAAATTACAGGCTGTTTCTAACAGTCTTTTTGACACTGGGTTGCAGAAAATGGACACAGAAATTCCTGCCTTTAGGAGTTAGATTTGGGAAAAACCCCTGATTTCTAGGTCAGTTTAAAACAGGTGAAAGAGTATCGCAATGACACAAGAATTCAGTGCCCAGTGCAGCATCACCAGTTGGGAAGCTGCCTTAGTAAAAGATGGTCCCATGCTTTTTGCCTTAATCAGGGTGTTGTAGTGTGCTGCCTGGAAATGGTGATTTTGCAAATTGCTGTGCCAACTGGGAGCTGCAGTGCAGTCCAAAGGGCTTAAAAAGCAAAGCCCAGGTTTACATAGTCAGTACAGCAGTCACAGACCAGGGAATGATAATGGATTTAATGTATTTACTTTTTTATAGAGTCCTGATACAAAAGGAAAGTACATTTCAGAAAGGAGGTCCTGGGAAAATGGGTGCACAGGGAGCATATGGCTGTGAGCAGAGGTTATGCAGTTGCACAGAAGTCCAAGTTTGGGTCTAAGGTAGCTTAAAGTCCATTTGCAAACCATGGATAGACAGTATCAAACCACTGGTGATCCCAAATGAGGTTGGCATATTCCCATACACAACACACTTGAATCTTTTAGGACAAAGATTAAACAAACCTAAATTCTGCAGAAAGGTCTCTTGTGATGTGATACACAGGGGAAAAAAATTGTACCTCAATGCAATATTCAAGAGACAGCCCTTTATTTATTCCAATATGGAACATTAAACCTGATTTCTCCATGTACTGGTGCATTTTCTTGCAGAAATTTAGATTCTTTAGAATTTAAGATTGTGGCATGTGGAAACATGGAAGGTTGTTGATAGGTTATTTCTGAGTTTAAAAAAAACCCACAAGCACTACTCTGGTTTTAGACCGTTAAGCACAACCCAAGGCAAACAAGCTGTGTAGCATAAAAGCTTTTTTTGAAGTATGAAGCTTTGAAGTCCAGGACTGACTGCAACAAATTAGTCATCAAATTCATGGGATGAGTTTCTTGCATGATGTGACAACCTCATGTGGAGCCATGTTGGATTTTAGGAACAAAGAAACTAAAAAATTACATTCTGTGCCACAAACTTGCTCTCTCAAATGATCACCAGTGTCTGGGAAATTGTGACCTCTTTGAACTGAAAGTCCATATGAGAAATTAAGTAAAATACTTGCTGAGAAAAGAGGGAAGAAAGTGTCTTGACAATAAACTGAAATGCCTTTCTCTAAAGTCATTCTGGTTGTTACTCTTGTTTGTTGGACTTTTCCTTCCTTGATAAACCAGATCTCATGTCATCTGTTAATTCTTGTAGAGTGCTTCAGCAGTTCTCTTTCAACAGGTATTTCCTTATCCTGCTTGAAACATCTTGCTAGCATCAAGAGTCTTCATTTGTGATACTGGTATGTCCTTTGGAAGGCCTGGCAAGAATTATAAATATGAAGGGAGTCTAAGCTTAATTGTCCTTTATGCCCCATTATGTAGACCATGGACTTCCCAAAGTTCATCTGTCTGGGAAAATGCCATCAGAAGCAGCAGCTCCTGCTTCTGTGCCAGTCCACATGCATACCTGACAGCACAGGAACCTGCAGCCTTGTTGGCTCTGCAGTCGGTGCAGCCAGCCAAAACCTCTTTGCTACACTCTGGATCCAGAGAAGAGTTTCCTACTCTCGCCTTTTCTTTGACCTGCCAAACCTTTGACATGTCTCTTGGCATGCCTGCTGCCCTCAATCCCAGCTGCAAATGCCACCTCTTCAGTCTGCTCCAGCAGAGCTCCAGAAACTGGTGCTGACCTCCAAGCTCTCAGTGTGCTGTTCCACACCCCGCTCCCACAAGCAAGAAGCTCAGCTCTGTGTCCTCAGCCATTCCAGCTGCTCCTTGCAGCCATGAAAGGCTGCAGACAGCCACAGCACCACTCCAGCAGCACCAGGACAGGCAGCACAGGCAGTACAGGGCCTAATTGGGAACACTGGATATTAATCTTCAGTTTTACCTGGTAGTCTTCAATTCCACTTTTTAGCAGTCTGTAACTCTGAGAAAAAACTGGAATGTGGAATTCAGTTTGTTTCTTTCCCATTTGAAAACTGTTCAAGTTTCTCCCTCCCCTCCTTAGCTCCTGCTGGCACAATGTTTTTATTGTGATATGAACAACCAAGGTGGGATAATAGCAGAAGACTGGTGAGGAGGGTTATAAACACGCTGAAGTGACTTGCAGCTGGGGTGTAGAAAAACACATACATCATGGTAATTGTTGTTTAGCCTTGTGTGTTTGACAAGTAGAACATCTGTGTTTGGATAACATAAGCCTGTGAGAGACTTAGAGGCACCCTATCACACATGCTTGAGATTCCTGCTCTGCTTCAGGAAAGATCAAAGCACAGGGGTAAAATACCTGTGTAAATCCCTGATAAACAGGCAAAGACAGCAGGTTTGGTGATCCTCTGGCATGGAGCAAGCTCTGTGGTGCCTGTGTCCCACTTGTGTGCCTCTGCCTGGGTGCTGCTTTGGGGATCCTCAGGTCGGTGAGGTAAGGGAAATAAATGTCACCCTTGTGCTTTTGTGGTTGTTCCTGTGTCCTGCCTGTGCTGACTCACACAATCAAGCAGGGAAAATGTGTGAATATAGAAAGTAATACGTAATCTGATGAGACAGAATCTACATAAATTGTGACCTTGGTCAGATTTTAAAAAAGAAAAATGTGAGATTTTTGTGTGAGAATTACCCCAGTAAATGCCTATCGTAGGAGCGTAATGACTATTGCTGTACTACAGGCTAATTCAGATCAGATTTTATCTCTAGGCAGCACATGATTTAGTTGATGAAAATGAAAGATTAGTTCCCTAATGCAGGAAAATAGGTACTTTATTCAAGTTTATTATTCTGGAGATTGCCTTTGGATTATAGGGACACAAATCATTTGACAGCATCACACAAATTAATCCACACCTGGCGGATCCACACGTTTCTTCTCTTTCTTCAGCAAAGATATATAATTCCAAGTGATTCATTCCATTATTCTGGTGTTTGAGTGGCATTAAGAGAAGACTGCAAGGGTGGATGCAGATTGGATGTGCACCAGCTCACTGGGGCACCATCAATATTGTCAATCCTTCAGAAGATCAGGTGAGTAAAAACAGCTCAATGACACATAGAAACTCGGGCAGGTCAGCTAAAGAGCATGGAGTTCAAGAAAGCATCTGTCTCAGTGGCTTGTTCAAAGTCTGCATTTGCTCCTTTAATTCTGCAAATAAATCTAATATAACTTCATTGTTCTGCTGTAGTTCTGAGGGCAACAAAGTACAAGCACCAGTTTTTCTGTAGCTGTTTGACTTGCTGGATTCTCTGCTGCATCACAGAGGGCCCACTACAATATCATTGTCACTGTATTTATGGAGCCTTTCTTCTGCCTGGGTTTTCTCAGTGTCTTACAGGAGAGGAATACTAGAGTTGTCCCCATAGTGAGGTCGCTGTTGTAGTCATTTTCACTGACATTTGATTTTCCACAAAACTGAAAGAAACTTCCTACTTTTGAAATTACCTGATTTTGTACAATTTCACAGAGAGGCCATAACAGGGTGGAAAACCCAGCAAGAAAACAAAATCGGATCATATTACATTAGATCAGTGTTCTGAGAAAACCCTTTTTCCCACATAGTAGGCTCCTTGTGACCCAAGGAAATACATCTGAAGGATCACTACTCATCCTGAACACAGTTTTGTAGCAAGCCTGTTGTTAGGAATGGGGGCAGCTCTCTTTGCAGTTTGAAAGACCTGACAAAACTCTGTGCACTTTGCAGACCTGACAAAACAAATATTCCTATCCCTGAGTGGTCTTTATTCAACCCAATTGTTTTTTCCTCACTGAGAACTGGAAAGTATTAATTTTACTCACAGATGGGCACAAGAAAAGACCGCAGCTCCCTGTGGGATTGGGAAGACTAGGTTGTAGCAGCCAAGTCAAAATCTGGAGCAGCACCAGCATCTAATTGAAACTAGCCAGACTAACCAAGAAAGTTAAATTTTAGTTGCATAATGATTGTTTAAGGTTTCCTTTAAGTCCTGAGAACCCCTTGATTGCTCTGCAGGAAACAAGCCACAGGTGAAATCTGATTACAAGTTAAAGTTAGTTTGCAAGGGAGCTTGGAAAAACAGGATAAAGAAGACATCTGTAATGCTGCATCTTCTTTTCTCATGGATTAGCAATGCTGTTTGCTACAGGTACTTTTAAACACTTTAAAATTTGCTGAGTTACAAGATTTATTGATGTTTTATTGACTGTGGCCTAGAACAGAAATAATTCCCTCTGTTGGAAGTATCCTTCCATATCAGGAAAAACTTGTTGTTCAGGGAGCTGTATCAAAGCTGAGGAAAGCCTGTGTACAGAACAGAAAGCAGCTATTTAAATCCTCTCAAACTGGATGTAATCAAGTATGTAGGTCAGATGTTCAAGTTGCCTTAAACAGTATAGAAATTGCCCTATCGTTTTTTATTCTTTGATACAAATTGCATTTAATCTGAAATTATAACTTTCCAAGTGGTATAAACACTGGAACCAGAGGACACAAAACTTCCAGGCCTCTTCAAGAGCAAGAAATTAGAAAGTGGAAGGAGCCGTGTAAAACAATTCAGGCGAGCAGGGTGTGACTTTAAAGCCTTTGCTTTTCATTCTTGTCCTTAAGCTGACTGCTGTAAGGACTGCTACTACCCATTAGCTTCTGTGCCCTTGATTGAACCAGCAACTTGATTAAGGGTGGCCTGACTGGCAGATGTATGGAAGCTGTGGGTTAAAACTGGGCAGCAGTAGATGTTACGTTTGCCAGTTACCTCTCTCTGCAAGGCTCTAAAGCCAGAACTGTGAATCTCCTTCTGGTTTTCTGCAGTTTTTTGTTTAGTGAATTAAGGTAATCTGTGCTGATGGATCCTTGTACCTTCATAATTCAGCAGGTACTTGGTGACCCTTTCTAGGAAACTGTTGGGATGTCCAGGCTCTTCCCTTGGTGTTGGGAAAAGCTCTCCTGATCCTCCTATGTACACTTTACTCACCTTTTGCCATCTCTAAGGCCTTGTACCCGCTCAGGCTATTTCCTTGTCAGGGTGCCTGCCAGTGACAGACACGCCTGAGGAAGGTGCAGGGAGGGGACACTGGAGCAAACACTGATGGGGCTTGGAGGCCACCTGTCCCCTCTGTGCAGAGTGTCTGTGGAAGGAAACTGAGACAAAAATGAGTAAGTGCTGGTCTACTGCGAGCAGACTATCTGGTATTAAATATTTACAACTGTGCTGTTTGCCAGACACTTAATGGTTCAATACAGAGCTGTTGAACTGTCACTGGGGTCTCTGCATGAAGCTGCCACTTGGTCCAGCACTACTGTGTTGTCCCCCTGATGCTCCTGGATGGCTTTGGCAGTTCCAGAAACTTGGAGGATGCAGGAAAACTCCTGAGAGCCTCCATTGGAAGCCCTGGTGCCATCCTGGGCAGTTGATCCCATACCAGCCCAAGGAACCAGTCATTATTTAGCCACTGGCAGCTGTTTTGCTGCTTTGGGCAGGCACGAGCAGAAAGGGACCTTGGCTGTTGGGTGTCACAAACTGGGAGCAAGGCTATTGGGAGCTAATGACTAGGGTTAAGAATAATTTTGTCAAACATTCAAAGGAGTGTTAGCTGGGAAAATGCTGGTTGGAGTAGTCTGTGTTGTTGGGTACTATTGTGGTAATTTTTGAGAAGTAATAAATACAGGCATATAACTTTTAAAGGAGCTGGTACAGCACTGGGGACAAGGGATTGAGTGCACAGGAGTCACTGGAAACTCTCTAAGGCCCATTAGCAGTGAAATCCAACCTCCCTCAGAATAGCTGTTGGATGTGGTGGTGTCCAGTTTCACCAAACAAGCTGAGTCCTGGAAAAATTGGGAATTTAATCTTGTTGTCTGTTAAATGTGATGGCAAGCTATCTAATGGAGAGAAGGCCTTGCCAAGCTCCTCTCTTCTGGTAGCTGGGAGTGGTGCCCAGCATAACTTGGGTCAGGGAAGCAGGTTGTCATTATAATGAAAATTTCTTTTCAGCTCTTTAAAAATTAGTATAATTGCTGGAAATGCAAGCCATTCTGAAAATGTTCTTTGTCTTCTAACAAAAGTAGAAAATGGTATTTAATAGAAATTAATGTATGTAGTATAAATATTTCCTGGCACTCAGTCCCTGCTAAAACAGAAAATCTGTTCATAAATAAAACTGGACAAACCAAAGTCATAAATGCCTCCAACAGCTGTGTGGTTTGTTGGTAGCTGGAGTGGGCATTTGGAAGGAGTCTAGATGACTATGAAAATATACAAGGGCTGATAATTTTTTGAAGTGATGTTAGTTAGAGAGCCGTCCATGTGGAGCTCTCAGATATGGTATCCAGGCAGGCTTCATGCTTTTGGTTTATCTTGCCTGTCATCCCTACAATATCTATTTACCTTATCTAAAATAAGATGTGCATAAGCCAGATAAAGAATAATAGATTAGAAAATAAGCCCTCTGACTTACAAGATGACCTGCAAAGCATAAAATGCAATATCAAACTGTGTTTTTTTCCCCTGTGCTCTAGTTTATGTTAGGTCGGGTTTTTAGAAAAAGAAAGTAGAATTTACTTTGTGTTTGTTTTATAGAGTCTGCCATAATAGCTGGCACACAGGTTTAGGTATTACCAGTGTATTACCTTTCTAGTTTTGTGATAAAAACATTCTCTAAGGGTCTAAAACTTGATTTATTTTGTTTCCAGAAGAGATCTCACTGGGCAGGTTGAGGCCACTCAGCCTTTCCCTCCTGTGGGTGGGAGTGGCAGGGCTGGGGCTGCTGGAGAGGGGCACAGAAGCTCAGGAGAGCTGTAGGACCTCAGGGTGGAAAAGAGCCACTGTGAAAGTCTGGGAATTCTGCTAGGCAGGGCTGTACTTACATGGCATCTTCTGTCTCTGAACTAATGTCCTCTGTTTGCTTTGATCTTCCTGATGCAGCCAAACACTGAAGGGTTGTGCTAATGGATCTGCTTTTGCTTTTTTTTTCCTTCCCCTTCATTGCATGGCAGCTGCATTTTTTAGTTCCTGATGACCACAATGTTTTGCTGCTAGAAACCACTAGAAATCAGTCTTTTATAGAAATGTTTAGGTTCTGCATAATTAGCAGAAGTGAAAGAGGGGTGAGTGTTAGTTGAAGATAGGGTTTATTACCAAGCTAATTCCCATTAAGTTTATTTTTTTTCTAAAACACAGGTGCATAATCTTTCTGAAGAGCTTTAGGCCATACTAACATATGAGGGTGTTGTCAACTGTGAGTTTTCCAGACTGGAAGAAAGAAAGAAAGTGTCACAGAACTGAAACACATACTGAGTTTTTAATGGTGCTGTTTAAATAATTTTGTGTGTTGTTGGTACACAAGCATGGAAATGTATTTATAGAAATATATTTGAATTTGTCTGATTTACCTGTTGTGGAAACTGACTTGGTGCAAAGCATTTCATAATCACAAACATATATTTGTGATTATAAACAAACAGATATTTCAGATTACTAGTAGAACATAATACATGAAACTTAGTTTTGCTCTCTACAGCCATGGGTCAGTCTATGGAGGTAGTTTTCCTTTCTGTGTTGTCTTTTATAAAGTTGGCAGAGAATTAAAATTAAGCCAAAGGAGAGAGAAGTGAAAAATAGGAAGTCAGGGAGGAGAAAGCAATTTTGTGAGAGGCTTATTTCTGGATGGGCTCTTACCTTTTTTTATCCTGATTTGTGATCTTTTTCACATTCTCTTTAGGATGCTTGATGGGGTAGGGCAGGAAGAGTAGTATGGCTTTGCTTCCTGTCCTTTGTGCTCAGAAGGCCACTAAAGGAATTAAGTTTATTAGTATTCAAAGAACCAAAAAAACACATGCATTCAGTTCTCTCAGTTTGAACCTGGAAAAAAAAACAAGAAGCCAAAACACTATAAAATAAAAGATAGACCCATTAAGGTGTTTGACATGACTGGAGAGGATTTCTTGTCCATGCTCTCTTGCTTTGAAATACATTTTTTGTCACAAATGGAAATGTCTGAAAAGTTCTAAGGTAAGCAGACAAGAAAAAAATATAACAAAAATAAGCATTCAAGAATAAAATAATGCTACTACTGTAGGGAAAAAAGAATATAGAAGGGGCTGGATGAGATAACATATTAATAGCACAACTTGTTTGAAAGGATATTTGTAGTGAGGAGGGGTTAGCCTCTTCTCCCAGGTAAAAAGTGATAAGAAGAGAAGAAAAATTGCACCAGGGAAGGTTTAAATTGGATATTAAGAAAAATTTCTTCACTAAAATGTTATCAAACATTGAAAAACGCTGTCCAGGAAAGTGGTGATGTCACCATGCCTGGAAGTGTTAAAAAAATATGTAGATGTGTCACTTACATGGTTTAGCAGTGAATATGGCAATGCTGGGCTAAAACTTGCACTTGATCTTACAGGCCTTTTCCAATCTCAATGATTTAAGATTTGTTTCTATGAAATTCTAAGTACTACAGTTTTGATTTCTGCTTCTTTCTTAATTTCTGACAGTAAGCTGTCGTAGACATGATATTCCTGTGAATAATCATAGGCAGAATTACAGATGGAGCCAAACTCACAAACAAGTTTGATTCTTCC
This sequence comes from Muscicapa striata striata, assembly GCA_030060385.1. Taxonomy (NCBI): domain Eukaryota; kingdom Metazoa; phylum Chordata; class Aves; order Passeriformes; family Muscicapidae; genus Muscicapa; species Muscicapa striata. Next base: position 1,952,681 of record JAREIS010000010.1, on the reverse strand, counting down.
ACACCCTCGACAAACATGAAAGGCATTGGCATATTTTACCTATTTAATGAAAAGCTTGTGAAAGTGCAAACATACATTTACACTGCTGTCAGCCTAGTCATGTACCCAAGAGTCTTCAATGAGGTTTTGCTGTCTTCACTAACACCCATGCACCTGCAGCACTGATTTGTTAACTGTGCCCAGCCCTGCTACCCATACCACTAGAATGGCAGGCTGTCTCTGTTACAGAGGACACCTTCCTCTCCACACTCACATGCCTTTCTTGTTCTGCAGAAGACCTCATTATCCAAGTGATTAGTACAACTGCTTTGTAATGAAAGTCATGACATGACATGATTATTTACTAACAGACTGAAATTAAGAAATTTCTTTATTAAAAATTCATAGCTATTTCACTTATGGCAGTTTTTGAGAGGGGAGCCAGTGAATAATTTATTTGCCATAAACATTCAGCTCATCCTTATCTGATGTTTTTGTACTATGTTTGTTCTTGAAAATTTGTAAAAAAAAGAACCCAACAAAGAACAGCAACAACAAAAAACCTGCACCCAAATAAAATTACTCTCCTAACCAAAATATGACTGCCCCCTCACTTTCTCCTATTGATAAAATTTGTATTTATAAGTGTTTTCATTACTGACACATATATAGTTCATGCCAGCAGAGTCTGTACTAGCAAAAGTAGTTGAGTGTCTGTATTTGGAGGCTTTGCTGCCAAAAGAACCCAAGTAAAATCCTTTGAAATGTGGATTAAGCAGAGTTTTATTTTGGGAGCAGTTCTTTCTTGACCACTGTGATATTATTGAACTATCATAAAGATATTCTGTCAGGGTTTGTTTGTTTTTTTGGTTTTTTTACCAAAATGTTTTCCACCTCAGTTGGATTCCTAAGTTTCTAGTAAAGATACTTGTTAGAGGTGAGGATCTCTGTGAAGTGAAATATATGCTCTGAAATTCTTATTCTGCCTTTCCTAGATCAAGAGTTACTTCATAAGGCCAAGCAATGACTGTTCTCTTTTGAAAAGCACATTTTATCATTGGGAAGTACAAACCAATAAGTCATGAGTTAGTTTAAAGCTCAGCAAAGATCAGATGCCAGATGCTCAATCTATGCAGAAGAACACATCAATTTTATCCAAGATGTTGGTTTCTGAGATCCCATTGTGGTTGCAAAGAGCTGTGTCATCTTTTCTTCCTTTGGCTAAAATGAGACAGGCAAGGTATTTTGTTAATATGAAGTTTCTGCGGCATTACTGGATGTGGGTGCTGAACACTTTCTGTGGATATCTAGAAGAACTATTTTGTATAAATTACCTGTGGTTTTTTTTCGTTAAATGCCTTTAGATCAAGAATCTGCCATGTGGGCAAGATGTGTATTCATCTTGGTCTGTAGAACAACAGACCCATGTCAGGGAGGGACTCTGGCAGCTCCAAAGGGAAGACAAGAACAGAGATTGCCCTCTAAGCTTGTGGAGCCCCCTTAATGAAAGGGCTTGTATTGTTCCATAGTTTCCTACTAAATATAAACGAGGGGTTTAATCTCATAATAATTAATCTCATCATGGTTCCTTAGTGTTTTCATAATAGAAAAATGAATTACAATTGCCTTCACATCAAGATGAGTTCATAATTTGTATGTGTACTAGCAGATATAAGATTTAAACAAAAAAAAAAAAAAGAACCTTGTGGCTATAAAGTACAATGCCAATTTTACAGTGATTTCTGGATGCACATGAAATCTCATAGTATGAAATTTTCAAAGAAACAGCCCTCTGATTTCATACACTTTGGAAACAAGGAACAAAACTTACTTTGATGCAACTTTAGGGCATAGGAACTGGAAAGGACACAGAGAAGACATCTAATTCTCTGCTCCAACCAGGAACCTTCATCATTCTGGACAGATGTCTGTCTACCTTCTCACTCTGTCAAGAGATGGTGCTGCCACTGCTTCATGCCACTTTCAGACTACACTTCACTTTTAGAGATTTCTTTTCTAATTTAATCTTGCTTCAGTTTAAAATCACAAGTACCAGTTCAGATGGGTGCAGGCATGAGGGGCCCTGATTTTACTTTGCAGTTACCTTTTATGTAATTGAAAACTTAATGTCTCTCCTTAGTTTTTTTTTTTTTTTTATGGTCCCAATTCCAACATCTTTCTTTTAGACAGGGTGCTCTAAACCTTCACCTTTCACATTACTGCAACTAAAACAATGGAAGATATTCCCATTGCATTTATGGCTGCTCCTATTGCCAGGCATGAGCTCCTTTCAGGTCATGAGCTGTCTGCTTTGATGCACAAGGTGTTTGCCCAGAGGACCTGACAGCTGCTCCACAGGCAGCAGCACTAACATCAGTGACATGGTGGCTGCTGGGATGTGTGTCACCACTGCCAGATGGGTCAGGGGCAGCTTCTAGGCAATGGAGATTTAATTTCAGTATGTCTGCACAAGAAACACTGTCTTTCTTTTTGGTGGGTTGATATTTAGGAGTAGAGATGCCGGCTATGTTGAAACCTACTAGACACAATTAACATACAAGACTAGATAAATCTATGTTGGAATGAGATAAGATACCAGTTCCAGATGGAATAAAAAGCAGTTTACTAGAAAGAAGAATTTAAGTCATGGCAATGTTTCTGTTAACATGAATTTGAGCAAGAGTCTGTTTTTAATTGTCTTTAGCAATGCTAACAGTCAGAAGCTATTTGTCTAAAGCAGGATTTGAGAGTTGTCCAATAAATACTTCGTGAAACACAATCACTCTCTGTATTCTTGCAGAGAATAGCAATTCTCAACTAGTTATAGAAGTATATCAATCTTGGTCACAAGAAATACCAATCAAAATTTTTCTTAAATTTTCTTAACTGTAACCTAACTTAAGTTTTCTTAACTGTAACTAAGGTAACTGGAGAGCAGTTTAGAAGGATGAGCCCAGAGGCTGAATATCAAGGCTCCTCCTAAGTTAAGGGTAAACAAGAGATGGTGCTGAAGAACAGCATAATTCATTTCAGAACACAGCAGATCTCTTAAGGCAAAATACATTCCACTTGATATGGCAATGTCTGAGTTTTCAAGCACATCCATACAATTCCGCTGAAGTTACCAGAATATGCAAACACCATAGGTAGGAGTGGTTTATCTTTGAACCTCAAACCTTTGCACCTTTCCAAATTGTTGTTCGGGGCTCTTGTATTTTTTCAGCTTTCCTTAGAAATGACTGCATGTACAAAATATTAAGGAAATAAAGAAAATGTGAGGAGGCAGTAGAATATGATACTTTCAAACACGTCAGGAATACTGGGAACTGTTCCCAGATACGGTCTGAAAACAAAAATGGTTGATTGAATTTGGAGTTTTCCAAGATATCTGCTGCTTCAGTTTGATGGCCCAAATGGAACATTAAAATTGAGATCATGCTTTTTCTATAGTTCAAGAAAATAACCCTTTTTTCTAAATAAAAAAGGCATATTTTTTTCCTTGTTTTAAGAGAAATGTATGAGTGGGAACATCAGTTTTGATAATGGACTCTTTGGTTACGGTGATTGTCACCATTGACATAACCCGGAATTCCTTGTAACTCTAAAGTGGCCTTTCTTCTGCTGTACAGTGAGGATTTTTTCTTCTGCTATTGTGTTGTTTTTGTTGGGTTTTTTTAAGGAATGTGCTAAGTTTGTAAAGCAGGACTGGCTGTTATTGACACCCCCTAATAGCTGCTGAAATCACCAAGGGCAAGCCTTTTGTTTTGTAAGTTACACCAAGACTGTATGAGCTGCTAAGACAGTTTCTTCCTTGCAGGTGTCAGCTGTTCCACACACTGCATTTGTCTGTGGCTTGCCAACATAACTTTTGAGGCTGTCAGGTTCTGTAGTAACCACCTTCTGTAACAAGAGCATCTACCCGCTTAGTGAAAATGCTATGCTGTAAGAAAGTATTAATGATAACATGCATCATTTTCTGAAGGCATATACATATGCAAACCCTCTGAACCACTGCCACCAACACATTTGAATTAGCCTCACCCTGCCCTAGTGATGAAGGGGAAGGGATTATAGTGCTCTTTTGAAATACAGACTAAGGCTTTTTTGGTGCACTTGATTTTATTAGTTTTTTCCTCAACTCCTTTACACGCTGCACCCAAGTAAGTCACATGGTTTATTATTTTAGACTTGGAAAAGAAGTCAGCTGAGTAGTCTGGAATGTTGGGACCTTGCAGACCTTGGCAAGCAGCTTGCAGCAACAGAGTGAGTGTGCTCTTGAATGGAGTCTCCCTCACCCAGAACAATCTGGGCTTCTCTGGTTGTCCTCATTGTTCAACTCTGAGAAAAGACAGCCTATATTCACAGTGCACATTTGAACCTTTGGGGACAGTTACTGGAAATTTTGTAGAGGTTATATATTTATTTTCTTTCCTGAGAGCTTTTGTGATCGTTCCAGAGCACTGCAGAATGATGTGATGTAAACACACACAGACCAACTCAGCTTGTCAAAAACTCATTTAAATAGAAATGCATAAAATAGAAAAAAAGCCCCCAAACTGGAATATATATGTGCTAAAAGCCCTTTTTGTGACTTCTGAATCTATAGCGTTATTGACATTTCGTTGTAGCTGAGGGATTACAGAGGAAGTGCTTCCCAGCTTTCCTTAAGTTTAATCCCTGCATGACATGTTTATTAACTAGAATCCCCATGTTACCAGTCTGGGTTGGATTTGGTGCCACATCATGTGTGCACTCGTCACAAATGGAAGGTAGAGAATCCTAGGATGAGATGAAGAGATGCATTTCCTGTTACTTCAAGTTTCTTCCTTCATAAATTCATTGGTTTTGCGCCTCATTTGGAATATTTTCACAAATTTTCAAGGCCATAGCAGTTCTACCTTTGTGCTGCATGCTTGGGATAAGGTGCTTCCGTAGGAAGTTTATTTGGCGCCGCCGGTCTGGCGGCATGCTCTCTTCATAAGGAGGCACTGGGTCTGGAGAGGGCTCAATGTGAGCCTCTCCCATGGGAATCTTCATGGTGGCCTCCTCGTAGGACGGAGGCAGGCACACCGAGAGGAGCGTGGTGTCCGGGAGCAGCGTCGAGTAGTGGAAGCTCTGCTCGCCGCTCCAGGGCAGCGCGGAAAGGAAATGGGAGACGTCGTGCTCGGGCAGCGCCTCGGGAAGGTCGATGCTGAAGATCTGCCCCTGCGGAGCGGGGCGCTGGCAGCGGCGGTACAGGAAGAGCAGCAGGAATGCCAGGAAGAGCATCATGGTGGCAGGCAGGATGATACACAGAAATGGCTCTATGTCGTCTTTGGTTGAGCTCGTCTGTTGTCTGCTCTGTAACCAAAGCAAATAGGAAGGGTGTTGGATTCCTGCAGATCTCTTAATCAGAGAGCAAAGCCACATTCCTCATCTCCACCTTGTGACATAGCAGTTGCTTTTCCAAATTTCTTTCTCTCTGAACTAGTATGATTCAAGCAGTATGTTTTGCAGACTCATGCATTTTATTTACTGGACAATTGCAGCAAATCGCAACCACAGACAAAAAACCCCAGAGAAGTTGCAAGGAGTACTGAGATTTTAGAAAACCTGTCTCCAAAAGGGGATAAAACCCCAAGAGCCTGGAAGTCTATGCAATTTGGTATGACATTTTATTACTCTTGGATTATAGCAGGACCAGTCAACTTTTCAAGAGAACCAGTTGAGCTTTTAAAATTTGAGCACTGAATTGCAGATCAATAAGGCAATGAATGGATAGTGATCCTCTATCTGCTGTTGTTTCTTTGTCTTTGGAAAACTGTTTAAAGAACAACTATTATGACAACTAGCCCTTTCAAACAGGGCCCATTGCCTACAATACCTCTGCTCTTTGGGTTGTTCTAACCTCACAGGCCAGTTCTAAATAAAACACTGTTTTTATTGGTCAGGACAGCTTGGACTGGACTTCTTGAGCTTGTTCTGCCAGCTATCCAAGAATCATTTTTCTCATTTAGAACTATGGAAAAAGAACTTCTGGTGTAAGAGAAATAACAGTTGTGACTGCTGTGTCAGTTTTGTTTCCTGCGAAATGTAGCACGAAAGACCCCTGTCCCACAGCTTTTGAATTGTGGGGCAATGTTAACTAGAGTTGTAAGCTGGAAGAAAAACAAAGCCATTTGTGTTCTTGTGTTGTATCAGCTTTAGTTTTAAAATTTAGTATATCTTGTTTCCAGTCTAACTCCATCTTCTAATAATTTGGTCTCATTGAGTCTAGAGCAGAAAGAAAACCCTAACCTATAATGGTGTTTATCAAGTCATTACCTTTGCAAGCTCTTGATGAATGCTATGAGGTGGCTTTTTCACATTTGCATAGTGAAACTAAACAGGTCAATGGACCAGATTTCCTTTATTTTGAGTGAAGGTGCCCATTCAATCCAGGAGAACTTGAGTGATTCTTTCCTCAAAGGGTTTGGGAGCAGGGATGCAAACTGGCCATTTGCAGCAATGGCTTTGTGAAAAGGACAGTAACTCCAGTGCCTCCTTCTTTGTCTACAAAAAGTTTCAGGAATCACAGTCATTCTTCAAGCTAAAAAGATCACACTCTAATCTATGTTCAATTGATTATCTACCAGGCATTTGTAACATCTTTGCTTTGTTGTTATTTTATGAAATTATTATTATGTGGTCATGCCTAAGGAAAAAAAAGTAAATAGGCATTGACTCCTAATGAGTAATGTAGGGGAGATCACTGCTTTTCTATTTTTTCCCTAAGGTATTGTGGGTATGAAGCTAAATGCATTTAAGTAATTTTAAAATACACTGAAACCTTTGCAGATTAGCTATAAAGCTATTTTCCCCCAATGGTCTTTTACCCCAAAAATGCATTTTAAAGAACTATTTTGTATTTATTGATAATTTTTATTTAAGAATTTCTGGCTGTACAAACTGTTGTCTTACCTGACCAGTCAATGACTGACAGGAAAGAGCAGAATTGGAAGAACTTGTTCCAGCCATTCTTCCAATGCAGATATTAAATAACTTCTTAAAAAAGAGGAGATTTTTTTTAAGTTTGTTAATGCTTTTTTAGTGTGTCTTGTGAGGTGCATAAAACATTTCAAGAGAAAATGAGAAAAAAAGTATTCAGTATTATGTTAGTGCACTATATATGTGGAGACTCACTGATACTGATATGTTACCACTACTCTTACAGTGTATATTGAGAAGAGCTGAGCTTACAATGGACAGCATTATTGATCAGTGAAGAGCTTGTTTTTAAAATCCATGTCTAAGTTTTGGGTTTAATTTGTAGGGAGCAGGCTTTCATCCAGGTCAAGTGTTGGATCTGTGGGTTGTACAGTATTCTGGTGGTTTGTGAGGACAGAGAGTGTGATTGCCAGAGTTTCCTGCATGGGATTAGTAAAAGGTATATAAAGCCCCAATTATCATTTGAACTCAGTGCAGCTTCCCTATAAATTTCACTGAAACTATATTTGTGTGTTAAATAGTGGCCAAGGACAGTGACTCCTTCATGTGCTGGTGGAAGCACAGACAAGAGTTAGAGCTGTAAGACATGGCCTTGTACAAATACTGGACTTTAGAAGGGAAGGGAAGGTTAAGCTTGATGGAAGGAATTTAAAAATGGTCTTGGGTCTCAGAGAAATTAAGGCTCCAAAGCCTTGATTGGAACCCAGAAGTCTTGGGCCTTGCAATGAAGTACCCGTTAAGAGAAATGTACAAGATATATTATTGTTGGAGAGGAAAGTTTGCATCTAATGGTAAAACAAAAGGAAGGAGTGCAACCTTTTGTAGTATGAGCTAGCTCAGATGGCCACAGTCTGAAGTAGCTACAAAAGGACACCTTAGGGTATCAGTGGCCTGAAAACCCTTCTTGTTTAAAGGCCCTCCAAGAGTAACCTATAGCACTGCTTCTAAAATTGCATAATCAAGCTCTCAAGCCTGAATAAATGCCAGCATTTTTGAAATCTATGAAATCTTTAATTTGCTCTGCAGCACATACAATTTTTAATTACATTATTGTTCACAAAGTGCCTCCTCAGGGTTGTGATAGATTGCTTAGGGAAGGAGATGAACACCACAATACCACAGGGTAGGGTACTGTGTTGCAGGGTGTGTAGAGTATGCAGTGACTGAGCCAGAAGGATGAAAAGACAGAGGGCTGCCTGCTTGTGTGATAAAGCAAATGTTCTTCTGGGGAGCTCTACTCCTGTCTCTGCTGCCAAATGCTCTAGGGAAGGGTCAAGACAGATCAGTAGGAGTGTTTCTTATGGGTTACTCATTAGTTATGCCTCATTTTCAGTGCCTAGGTTGAGACCCTTGGGTATGGTCTGCAGAAATTCTGCATCTGTATTGCTGTCTCTGAAAGTGAAAAGGCAGTGCCCTGAACCTGCAAGTACTTTATTGCACTCTGGAACCTGGACAAAAATTTCATACATTATTACAGAGCAGCCCATATTCTCTTGTACTCCCTAAAGTTGTTGGGTGGTTGGACCACCTGATTTTCATTGCAAGCCCCTTCCAACTGAACTACTCCTATTTTATCCTATTCTATTTCAAAATAACCGCAATAACCAGTGCTGGTGGCTATCTGTCCAGTAATGTGTGCAAAAGAAGACATAATAAATTTGTTTAGTTTCTTCTTTTGTTTCATGATGACTGTATAGTTGTGAAAGAACAGTAAGTGTGTTTTATTATGATCTGCAAATTAATGACAAGTGAAGCAGATAGGATTAAGAATTAGGCAATATTACAGAATTATGAAATATGTTGAGTTAGAGGGGACTCATCAGGATCATTGAGCCCAACTCCTGGCCCTGTGCAGGAGACCCAAAAGTCACACCATTTGCCTTTGAGCATTGTCCAAATGATTTTTTGACTCTGTTAGTCTTGGTGCTGTGGCCACTGTCCTGGGGAGCTTGTTCCAGTGACCAACCATCCTCTGAGTACAAAATTTTTTCCTCATATCTAACTTAAACTTCCCCTAACTCAGCTTCATGCTTCTTCTGTATGCTAACAGGTGGCAATAAAGTCCAGGTTTCCTCAATGTGTGTTTCAGAGTGCTCATAGCTGTTTAAACACAGCTAATGTTAAAACTTTCCTATCTGGGTGAAGTAATTTGTAGGCTACTTAGTGTATTATTTGAGCTGAAATAGTTTTTTCATAAGTTAATACTGCCCCACAGATGCCCTGAACAGGGAGTTATATATCCATTTTGATGCTGCCTCTTGCCAAACATTACGTGGGCTTATTATACTTCGAGGTATATTTCCAAAAGCTGATGGACTTCTTGTGTGTATATCCATATAAATGTATCAAATCTTTTAGGAGACAATTGATCAATATTAGCCCCTCTTTTTCTGTTGTGGTTTTGGGCCCATTTCTGCAATGACTGCCTAAAGGGCTACTGAAGAATGTTGCAAAGATCTTGACATAAAGACTTGGAAAATCTAACAGGCATTTCAAAACCTACACTAAAAATATGAATAATTTTAATACCAGGAATCTCAAGTCACTTAAAAATAATTCTGAAATTCTAAACTAAAACTAGTTCTAAACTGACCTAAAACTAACTTCTGCAGCTGAAGCTCTAAAACTAGAAAAGTAACCACTGTGTACAGGTACCAGGAATAGCTGATTTCCAGAACTGGAAAATGAAGTTTTCTAGAAATCAAACTGAATCTTAATTAATTGAAAGTAATACAATAGCAGAACGTACTTAACGTAAAACCCTCGACTGTTTTTTATCTGAAAGTTTCCACACCAGGCATAGGAAGTGACTGAGTGAATTATTAATTGACTGGATTTGTTTGATGCTGCTTCATTGGAGATCATGCTCTGCCTGTGTCATCACAAGCATCTATTGTCAGGTTTGTAAGTGACAAAAATAAAGATCTGACTTCCAGCATGAAATAAGTTACAGACACATAAATATGGGAAAATATTCTTTTTAAAATAGAGAAAGGCAGAAAAGAGCATGGAAATAAAGGGGATCATATTTCTAAAAATCCTGTTTTCCCAGAACTGATTCTTAGTAGGATAGTTTGGACATTGTTTATTCTTCTCCTTTTGTTTTTACATTTGTAGGGACTGGAGCAGTTTCCCCAAAGCACATACCAGAAGTAGTAAAGCCCTTCATTAGTAATCTGTCTGCCTATGTTTTTTTTAACATGCTGAGCATGTACAGTTTCCAGCTTACAGATTATGTGACCCACATCAGTTAAGATGATGCCTGTTGGTAAAGGAATGGAATTCAGAGTGTGGCTGAGTTGTGTGGTATATCCATGATGAGTAATGCAATGGGTTTAGAGCTGAACTATGTATCTGGACAAAGGAGAGGCAGAACCTGCCTTGCAAAGGAATGAGCTCATAAGGCAAAACATGAGGTTAAGGAGAGCTTTTGTGTGAGGATAGAAAAATGAGAGTTTATTTTACTTACTGAAATTCGCATTGAAGTGATTGAGTTGTGCTAAGATTTATTATGTTGTTAATGATTTGCTAGCATGCTTAGAACTCCATTAAAATTATTTTTGCTAATATAGCCCATATTTATACTAATAAATTTTGATGTTGAATCAGGAAACCGATACTTCTGAAATGTTTTAAGTAGATTTGGAACAAAGTCTGCTTTGAAGTCATTAGGGTGTGGTTCCCCCTTAAGTTCTTCTCCAAGCTCTATCCTGCTTCTTGAAGCGGATCCATTATTGCTTGTAAAAAGCAAAAACATGCAACTCTGGCACACAGAAAAACATTTTTATATGGTTTTGTATCCATTAGTAATGACACGTAATTTAGAAGTGAGCCTGGATTTACACAGAATTTTCAAATATTTGTTGGAATGTGACTCCAGTGATGCTGTTTGTTTCTCACTGTCAGATTAAAGCAGTGTGAAGACATTGCCATTGTTATTCTAACTCTGGCAGTGCTACCGATGAGGCAGACTTTGTTAAAATTGTGCTGACATTTAAATACTACTTTTTGTCCTGTTTTGACACCCACATCCACTCCTACCCCCATTTATTTTGCAACAGTACACTTCATACCTATCAGCTGAGTAGTGTGGCCAGTTCACTTGCTAATGCAACATGCTTCGGACATTTACTGAGGATGTACGAGCACCTTAAATTATGATTTTTGATCAGAAAAGGCCTCCTGCTGTATCCCAGACAAAGGCAGAAAGCAGGCTGTGTTTTCATCTCTGGGGGCTATTCCCTCCCCCCACATGTGATCCTCTCTCGCAGAAGTAATCAGCGCACAGCTTAGGGAACAAGAGTTCATTGCTGCCTGCTCCTGACTCACAACATCTGCAGAAAGGCTCCACGGGACCACATCCAAAGCGTAAACATGCATTTAACAGCAAGGAAATCAAGGATTGCTTTGCTTAGAAGAAGTAATTAAACTTCCTTACCTGCCACCCCAGCAAAATTTTTCCACCTAATGTTTTTCTCTTCAACAAATGTGTTTAAAAAGACTTAGCAATAAAGAAGTGCTCTGACTCTATGTAATTGAGCAGAACAGCTTTGATAGGTCCCAGTACCCAGGGATTTACTCTGCACTGTACACTGAGGCATTACACAGACACACACACATGCAAAGCCAAAGGACGTGCCACAGAGATGAGCAGCGGGTACAGACCTGAAGCTCTGTTTCCAGAAGTGGCCTGCCTGGTTCACTGTTTAGCCAGTCATAGCTTCCCCTGTCAGCATGTCCAAAATTTTTCAAGCTGCTGCCCAAGAGCCACCTCATGCTTTCATTAACCTGGTCTTCTGTCTTGGTGCCTCCACCTTGCTTGGCTGCTGGCAGCTGCGTCTCCGCCTCCAGCCTTGTCCCAGCCGGGCTGCTGCAGATAATGATCCCTCCTGAACGATATCCCCTTCACAGCAGGAAAGAAAAAAAGGAGTTAGACACCCCCTCGCCGTCAGGAGCCAAGCAAATAGATCTCAGAGCCTCTCTCCACTTCCAACTCAATCTCTCTGGATTTGCTTCAGTGGCCTACATTACCAGCAAAGCTGGCATCAGGTGTCTGGGAGCTGGGGCTGATAGCGCTCTGATTGGAGCACTCCCTGCATTAGGATTATTAAAAGGGGAATTTGCATGTGAATCTGAGCCCACATGGCCATGACTCCGTGTGGATAAATAACACTCTATATTTAGTTATCTAATAAACACTATTTCCAACAAAATAAAAGAAACCCCCTGCTTTTGGGTTGAGAGTGAAAGGGTAAGTGAGGTTCCCCCTGCAGTTACACAGCACAAGGCAGAACCACAATCCAGGCAGGGTTTTGTTCCCTGTTGCTGAAACATACAGAAAAGAGAGTGGTTTCTGAGTAGAGAGGCAAGGACACAAGGCTAAATGCTGTACTGAATTATTTAGCAGTGTTAGGATGTAGATGTTAATGATAAATCCAGAGAGAGAGCTCTGCCAGGAAAGCTTTGGTCACTGTGGGAGTGTATGATTGCTTCTGGTAAGAACGAGTTGTCAGTTCAGTTAAATCAGGTTAACAGCTTTCCAGGATACTAGTTAAATGGCAATTGTTTCCAGTGAGAAGACTCTGCTTATCCACAAAAAGCAACGCTAACTTATTTCACTCATTTGTGGTAATTTCTGAAGGGAGGACTCTTTAACCTGAGTTAAACCTTGATTCAACTTGCAGCTTGTGCTGAAAAGCTGGAAGTGTCTTTTGCTTCGTTGCTGTGAGCAGAGGGAAAAGCTACTGCTAAATGTCCCTTTCAGCTGTGGTGCACTTTTTATGATTTCTCAAGGCTTATCTGGTCAGAGCAAAAGTTGTGTTTAGGACTGATGATGGAAACTTGGGGTTAGAATCTTAACCTCTTATTTCTTGTGTGGACTTTTTTTATCAATTCTTCTTTTAGCTCACGGCTCTCAGAAAACTGCAGGTGTAGTTGGCAGCAGGCTCTACCCCTGCAGCTCCAACAGTGGCAGCCAGCAGTGCCAGCACTCACTTCTTCTAATGGGAGGACCCTGGAAAAATCTGCTCCCAAAGTGGCTGTGATCCCTGTGTCTGCAGCTTGCAGGAAGGATTCACCCTGCAGGTGAACCACAGCTATGGGAAAGAGAGGTGGTAGCTTGATAAATCTATCCCATTTTGTTACTGAATTTGCCAGGTGAGCAGTGGACTGGGAACAGCAATATTGCATGAAGGGCTGGTTTTGATGCTGAAGAAACCACATTGTTTTTTTGGAAACTGAACTCTTGCTTCTGCTGAGGCAGTCCTGTGTGAAGCCAGAAATCTCACCTCAGCAAAGCCTTTGCATGCTTGTGAGAAGGCTCCTCCTCTCCCCAGTGCCTCCCTTGTTGGAAAGCACTCCCAGAAGTGGTGTGTCCAGCCACCAGGCACTTACACTCTGACTTACCATGGATTAACAGGTCACAACAGTAAAATATTTCTCTTGATGTCTCAATACCTTGTAAAAAAGCAAGAATAATGATCATCTTTCCAAAACTGGTGTTAAGAAACTAAATTCCTTAAGGAGCCTTGCAACTGTGTAGCTTAAATCTATAATCTCACATGCAAGTAGGAAACATTCATATACCATCTTAATTAGGGTCTTAGTGCAGCCCCTAAGATTATTAATGCTATTTTTAAAAGCTTACCATAAATTTGCCTTGGGATTGTGCATGACTAATGAGAAGAAGTAAAAAAATACATCTCCTTACAGTATAAACACCTGTTTGGCATCCTTAGATTCTAGTTGATGAATTTTAGCCAAGAAAAATAAGGTGTGCACTTTTAAGACTCACTGACCTGATTTGTCAAGTGCTGCTTTGAATATTTGACCTCTGGAAAATGTATAAGAATGATTTAACTTTGTAGAGCTGAGGCCGAATGGGAATTTGGGAAATGCAGTGCCTTTTGTCAGGCAGGTAATTAGAATATAGAATAATGATTATCCCTCTGGCTTTTTATATCATCAGTGGGCCCAGCAGCAAGATTAGTGAGTGTGATTGGGATACCCTCTTTCTGCTGCCAGGGGTCAGGTGCCCATTTGCTGCGCTGCCTTTGTAGAGCAGATCTGCTCTTGTGCAAAACTGAAACAGGGCCACTCAAGACTGGGTTTGTGATGGTAAATCTGCTGCAGATTTCTGCCAGCCCTGTGGGGCTCACAGACACTTATTTTCCCTACACAGAATTCATAAATACCATTGTAGCTTGGGGCATGCTGTAATGTGAAAGCTGAGGCAAAGAGGCACATCCTTAATTCCAAGCCCTTGGCCGCATGTCAGGCTTGACACTTTGAAGTGTGGGTTGGGTTCAGAGATCATCAGATCTTTACATGGACAAAATGATCTATTCTCCCCCTCCACTTTGTTCTTTGCAGTAGCTTGATCTAGAAGTTTCCTGGTCAAACAATCACATGGAAAGGTACCACTGACTTTGATTAGAGTTTGGTAAAGTTTTGTGGAACAATGCCAACATGATGTTTTTAACTGAGGCAGTGTTGGTACTATCACTTCCAGTGCCCTAGCAGAGAAGCAGGGAGAGATTTTCTGAGGAAGCCACTGTAGAAAACAGGTGCCTCCACTGTCCTGTTTGAGGCTCAAACTGCCTGTCATAAATTATTCATCTCTCTGATTTGCTGAGATGTTCGAGACTTGCAGGGTAATTCTAGGCTATGTTGCTGCTAATATTGGTAGGAACACAATATCCACAGTGCCTTAGACAACCTTTCAAGTTTCTTGATACTTCTTCTTTTGCTGCTGCCCACAGGTGGTGGTAAAACTTCCCTGATGGAATGACTGTGATGCTGTGAGGGATGGTATGAGAATTAATCTGAATAATGCAAAGCTGGAATTTTAGTAGGTGAGGTGTTCCACTGCTAGCAGTCCTGTGCTGGCAGATGTAGATTCACCAGGAGAAATGGAGGGACACAATGACTTTTGCCTACAACCTGTTGGCAGGTGCTTCTGTGTCCTTCAGGTGGGAGAGGTGCTGGCTTCTGTCATTCTGGGCTTTTAGAAATGTTGCCATAAGCTTACTGAGAAATTAGGCATTTTATAAGGATGCTTATCCTTAGTAGGATAAGTAAGCTTAAAGCTACTTTATAAGGATGGTATTCTAAAAAGAAACAATTCTGAGCGGCGTGGCTGCAGTTGGGTTGAGCTCCACACTATCTTGTACACTTTCATCATCAATATTGTTCATTTTCTTACCTCATCACTGTTTCTAGTAAATAGTTCTTATCTCAACCCATGATCTTTGCCTTTTGTGACTCCAGTTCTTCTCTCAAATCCGCTGAGAGGGAAGAAAGGGAAAAGGGGGTGGGTGAGCAAGTGGTGTGTAGTTTGGAGTTTCAGTGGGAAACACTAAACTCTAGGGAGTACCATTTCTTGACTGAGACACCAATACAGGGAAATAAATTTCTAAGGAGGAATGCCAAGGTGTGGTTAACCTTCAGGTGAGCTTTTAAAAGTAAACTTTGAAGATTTACCTTATTGTTCATTGTATTTGATGTTGCTTACCCTGGTAGTTGACCTTGTGTAGTGCTGGGCAGGCCTTAGATACAGAACTCTCAACATATCTGCAGTCATGTGTTCAATTTCTTGTTCAAACTGATGCAATATTCTGCTAGAATATTGTGAATGCCCAAATGAAATCTCTTGAGACTGTATCCAAGTATAGCAGTCTCTGTGTCACTACCTGTTGCTAACACAGTAGATTTTATACAAAAGAATGATCATATATCTATATACCCTGATTTGGTTGGTATCATCTGCTGCCAAAAATCTGTTATCTCCAATTTCCAAAGGAATTATTGTTTCTGACATGGTTGCTTAGAACCATGCTCACCCTAGCGTCAGGAGAGCACTGTTGGAGAAGCAATAGCTCTTCTAGCTTCTAAAACTAGCTCAGTTCTTCATCAGAGTGGAAAAAATGCAAATTTACTTATAAGTCCTTTGTCATCCATTTAAAGCTGGGTGCAGCTCCACAGCAGAACTGTAGTTATTAAGATACCCTCTTACAGGTTATTGTCTCTGATTACAGACTTAGAGAGGCCCTGATACTGTCCATCATTAACAACAAATCTGTAACTCTTCATTTGCCATTATTTCAATGCTTGAAATATTTGAAAAATCAGGACACACTAGTTCAGTGTTGTACTCAGTTGTTAAGGAAACCTTTGGCCTTCTGGACAGGAGGCAAACTGTCTGTGTACTTCTGATTCCATATGAACTGTATTATTTAACAAAACATCAACTGAGAGGCTTTGAGTAATTTTGTACTGTTTTGCTTGAAATAAAACACATTTTGTGTACAGTTCCAATTCAGGCCTCGCATCCTGAAGTTTAATCTCCTAATTTGAATCTAAAGATTTCTACTTCAAATTTATAGAGAAGATGCACAGCCTCCTGCAACATGTAAAGTTTGCAATGGAAATGAAATGTATTAGGAAAACCTTGTATATAAAAAAGGCTTTAAATCTGCAGATGTGACAACTATTTTCTCAAGTGCACTTGTTAATGGTTCAAGTGGCCAGCAGAATTGCAGCCAAGCCTAGGTTTTAGGTATGAACTTAGTTACACGAAGGCAGGTCAGTTAGCCTTAAATGCATGGCAACAAATGTCAATAAAGCAGAGCTGATGGCATGCATCGACTGCAGTGGTACCTGAAGGGGAAGAGAAAAGGGAAAACATCTCCCCAACACTCAGGTGAGAAGTGAGGGACTCCCAGGCAGGTGCCCTCCTCCTTGGGGTGTCCTGTTGGTGCAGCAGGTGACTCTGCTGAGTTGGACTCTGTGGGAGCTGCTCAAACTCCCCTCTGGCTGTTCCTGCTTTATGATGCTGTTTGAGTCAATTCTGTCACACCCCATGGGGGTGATCCAGTTGTCCTGACTGGCTGTCGTGCCCTGTGCTTGTGTGTTAGGGAGCAGTGTCTGCTGGATAGGTAAAAAGCCATTACCCTTGTGGGTGCTGAAGTTACTTGCTAAAAACACGAGGGGAAGGCTGAAGAGCTCTGACAATGGAGCTGGAGACTGGAAAATAAAATGTCAGGAGGCAGGGGGGGAAAGGGATGAGTTAAACACAACAGGCAGATATTTCCAATGTAAAAACATTTCAGAATTGACCAGTGCAAGGCGATAAGGATAAGAACACTTGAGACAGTGGGCTAAAGGCACTGCCACACTTTCATAGGGCTGGGGACATTAGAGCTCACATAGAGGCAAGTGGAAAGTATGCCATGGGATTTGAAATGTAAGGGTCTTGGTAGTAGAAAAGGCAAGATGCCATGCAATACCCTCCACAGAAAACCATGTGTTCAAAGGCAAAGGCTTTAATTGTGGTTTCTTAAAAGAAGAGGCTTAGCCTGGCAGCAGGGAGTGGTATGGCAAACCCATCATGAAAGAAATGTGTTGTCTGAGGGATGTGTGAGTATTTAGAGGGGAATAATTGTGCATTAGAAATACCTGGACAGTTGAGCTGCTGAGAAGTACTGGTCAGCACAGGCAACTTTATAACTAACAGGCCAGGTTTTCAGCTAGGAAATGCAAACTGCAGCCCAAGAATTATGTGCTGATGTTAAGGTGTATAGAGGTATATGATCATGCCTTCTGCAGTAAACTGATGTTGAGGTGAGGGATTGTATGAGAAGGGTCAAAACAGTAGCAAAATGTAAAGAAGATTCTGCTCTGATTCTTGATCTGGTTGAATGGATGATTTGAACAGTTCTTCCATATGTGCTATCCTTGATTCAGGAGACTATATTGTCATTTGAGAGAATATTGAGAAAATATCCACTGCAGTGACCCACTTCTGGATGGGGAATGGGAAGAGGGCGTTTGTCCCATGATGCTTTCCAGTTCAGCCTGCATGGGCTGCATTGATGCAGCTGTGCAAAATTTTATTCCTGTGTGAAGCTTCAGGGTCACTCAGAGTTGTACAGAGGGAAAAGCCTGAGGCCAGGCAGATAAAACATGGATTTTCTCTATGAGGAAAAAGTTGATTTTACTTGGGGCAGGGTGGACAAAGGGAATCAATTGTGAAAAGAGCACCTGAGGCACTTATTTAATTCTGGTCAAATGGGGATCCTCTCACCCCTTTTCCAGGCATATCCTCCTCACACTCTGTGACAAGTGACTTGGTGTGTTAACAGCAGGAGGAACCAGGTGGCTGCTGAGGGGCAATGGGGCCTGCAGGGATGAGCATTTACAGTGTGCCCAGGTTGTAGGGGCAGCTCTAGGCCTGACTGGTTAGAGGCCTTTACATTCTAATATTGCTCTGCAGGGTTTAGGGGGATTTTTAAACTTCACTTGACTCCAACCATTACTTTTTACCATGTGCAGAGTGTAGCCTTCTTGAGAGGGATGCTTGTCCAGCCAGACTGGCTTGGTTTGATGGCTCAGGCTCTAAAAGAGACACTCAAAGTAATGTAGTTTGGCACTTGTGCCCTGCCCCAAGCTCCTCCTTCTCACAATGTTGTTCTTCTGCACTCACTCCAGATCTGTGATGTCTAGAATAACACAGCATACCCTATCTACTCCACAATCCCAACAGACCCTCAGTAGTGGTCATCCTTCTTGCCCTACTCTCAGCACAGCTCTACCTAAAAAATTGAAAATATGTGAGAAAAAATCAGCAAACTAGATTAAAATATTTTATTTATTTATTTATTTATTTATTTATTTATTTATTTATTTATTTATTTATTTTAACCTTCATGCCTGGCTTTGCAAACGAATAATCTTTATTCTCTTGGGTCTGGGGCTGGTCGCAAGAGCCTGCATTGAGATATTCAATTATTTATTGTCCTTTTAAAAGAAAAGGTAATGTATGCAAGAGAGATGTTAAGATCTGCTCTGGTGACCATCCCTGCAGCTGGGATTTTAAAAAAACATTTTTGTCAGGGGCCTTGTACTTGTGGTGCCACTATTGAAATTCTACCCAGAAACCGACTCCCCAGTTTCTCAAGGGACAATGAATTGTTTTTGCAAACAACAAATTGTTTAAGCAGACCAACCAAGAGCCTTGTCACCTTCCTCTCCTCGCATGAGTTACTGCAATACCTTTACAAAACCATTTTTCAATTTCTCATTATGTTTGACATTATTGTTTCTCAAGTTTGAAGATTTGTCTTTTTTGACCTCCTAGACAAAATCACTTGCAGGGATAGATTTCAGTATAGCATCTTACCCAGTTTTATTTTGGTCTCTTCCTCTCCCTGTAATCTCTGGCACAAAGAACCTGATTTGAAGTACAAAGCAGTCTGCTGGGAATATAATGTAACATTAAAAACAGTAAATAATTTATAAATCCTGTGTAGAAAAGTATTCCACATTATTTTAAGTAATTTTGTTTGACCGTGGTAGGGGGTGAAAATGATAAGAGAGCAGAAGTGGTCACACTAACCACAGTGAATAAAAATATTTCAGGTTGGGCATATTTTCTCAGAGCTGCAAATCAGAAGTATTGTCTCTCTTTATGGATACAAACTTCCTAGCAATTATGGTGTAGATAAAGGTACAAATCTCTTGTAAAAACAAAATGAAAAATCAAACAAATTTATTACTATGGATTTCTATCAGGAGTCAGAAAATCACAAATGCAGCCTGGCTAATATGTTCGGATTTTGGTTTTTGGGGTTTTTTGTTCCTTTTTTTCTTTCTATTTTTTTTTTTCTTTTTCCTTCAGTATAAGAGTAGGACCTAGCTGACCTGTGCTTACATCCAAATTGTTCTGATTTCTCTTGGATTCTGTTGAGTTTTGAAATCTGGATACTGACTGCAGTCTTCTAGGACACTGTGTCACGCATTTGGATAAAGACTTCAATTTGTGTTTGTTTACAGTGATATTAGAGGCTAAGAGGTTTATCCTGATGCTAGCTTCTTTGCCAAAAGCTCCAAAATCAGAGATGACCTTGCATTTCACATAGCTCCATGGACAGAATCCTGGCCTCGTTCTACTTCTTCTTTTAACTTCTGCCACAGGTTTGCTCAGTGAACCAAAAAGTTTTCCATCTGGAAAACATCAATAGGAAGTATCTGTCCTGGAGAGAGCATGCTTCCAGCAGGCTTACTGAAAATACTGACCAGTTTTTACCTGAGTGCTTGGGGCTATGGATGTGATAGTGGTCTCTTATGCAGCCCTACTGTGCATTAACTGTTACACCCAAAGGGTGTTTCCTTTTTGTCATGCACCTGAAGTATCTCCAGTTTGCCTTTCTGTATTCCTCCTATCTACTGTCTTTGCTGTTGGTTTTTTTTGGTTTGGGTTTTTTTTTTTCCCTCTCTTGCCAGATTATCTCACAGATCTACCATGTTGGGATAAGCAAGAGGCCAGAGCAATGTTTAGATACTTTGGGCCATTCTGAGGTCAAGGACAAAGTTTTTACTTGCTCAGTTGTTCATCTCACCTGTAAAATGGTAGTAGTGACACTGGGCACTCCTTTGGTGCCCTGTCAAAAATAACAATTAGGAAACAATTAGTCTGTCTTGGAATGAGGGAGCTTTTAACATTTATTTTAACACAGATTAACACAATGTAGCCAGTGATAAACCTATATTGTGAAAAAATGAATGAGTTTAGTGAATCCACTGAAGTGAAGCTGATGTCTGAGATTCAGTGGTGCGCCTGCATAATGCCTTTTAAAATATTCTTTACTGTTTTTTAAAGTATTTGTTGACAGCTGTTTTCTTTGGCACTCTGCTCCTAAATAGAAGAAGACCAAGTGTCTTCTAGGTAAATCTAGTGGCAGGAGAAGCCATGCTAGTCTGACCCCAGCATTAGTGGGAAGGCAACTGGGAATCTGTACATGTAAGGAGTGAGTGGAATAGTGGAGCATTGCTTTCTGTATTTACTCTGTTGCTGTTTCACATTACTGAATGCTGTTTAGGAGGAAATGAAAATCTTTCTAATGGGATCTAGATGAGCGGTGTGGAGCAGCAGAAGGTAGTTCCCTGGAATGAAATTAGATCTGGTGGTTGGGATTTAACACATTCTCTTTTGCCAGAAATGTGTAAGATTATTAAAGCATCACAACCTCATTTGGTCGCTCTGTAATCTGTTCTTAACCTCCATGCTGATGAGGCTGTTATGTAACAACCAGTGAAGGCCAGACCTTATGTTGCTTCAGTGTATGGGGGCCCATGCCCAGAGACCCCAGTACAGCCAGGTGGAAAGCTGGCTGCATTTTCCCTCTTGAGATTATGTGGAAAACTTGCTTTAGGGTTGTGTGTAGCATCCCAGGTGTATCTTAAAGTTTACTGTATGATGCTATGTCTTGTCACTGAGACATTCTTGCTTTCAGGAAGCCCATGGCAATTCTCTTGACAGGGACACTGGCAAACCCTTTGTCCTTCAGTACCTAAATTTTAACTTCATACAGAAGCAGGGGTGACTACTGTAAAAAAGGTGTTTTTATTTTCATTAAATTAAAGGTTTTTCTTCAACATGAGCAATCTTTGGTTCAACTTTAATCAAAAGAGAGATGTAGGTGAGGGGGAGCCCTTGCTCAGAGCCCTTGCTGAGCTCTCATTTTAGCAGAATGAAACATTGCAGCATCCGTGCACCTGTTTACTGGGAACACCTGATGAGTACTATCTAAACTGTCTGCTATCTAAACTGTCTAGGCAGGGAATGCCTAGCTTAAAAACCCAACAAAAGTCTGGCTTTGAATGAGTGGTCTGAGCAACCCATCTCTAATGAAATCAGAGCCAGTAGTATTCTCCTCATTTAAATGGAGGGAGAAATGTTTCACCTGTCTAGATGCATCAAAATTCTGCACGTCACCTACTTGAACCTGTAACTATCTCAGTAGCTTCATCCTTCTCCACCCCACAAACACAAACTCAGGCTAGAAGTGCTGTAGAAGTCAGTGTTTAGATCTCAGTTCCCATGAGAAAGACACAGCAGTTCAGAGTGACTAAATTCCCAAGGTCATCCATGAAAACTGCAGTTCCTGCTAGTACATACCAAGTATTTCAGGCCCTTTCCCTGCTCTGTTCCTCTGCTTCATCAGGAACTGTACAATAATTTCATTAGACAAAACCAAAGCATAATTTGTTTTGCATTTGCATCTTTATTCTACAACACAAGCAACATAAATAGTTTATACTTTTTGTTTTAAAATATTTCCATTTCAGAATTCAATCAGAATAAAATATACACAAAATACAATTTGCAAGCCAGCTGACAGTGACTGCCCAACCACTGGACACCCAAGGACCATACAAAGCTAGCGGCACAACAGGACATGGTGGACATGGGGAAGTGTTCTTCTAAAGGAGAACAGAAAGGTAGAGGGAGGAAACACGGATGAGACCAAGGAATTGCAGATAGGTTTGAACTCAGCAGAAGGTAAACCCAATGTAAGCACTTGTTTGACAAGGTAATTTATAGTCTCTCTTAAGAAGTACTATTGGCTCCTCCTGAATATACAGCTAGAGAGATCAAGTCCTGGGAATCATGTTTTGTGGTAAAATGCTTCCTCTGGCAGCCATAATCTTGGAAATAAAATTTGATTTTTAATATTTTTTTAAATTTTCAAACAGACAAGACTTAGATCTTTGGTGAAATGGAGTGTCCACTCCCTTTGGCTTGCTTTCAGTTCTGGTTGAAGGGCCCATAGAAGTATGTTTGCAGTCTCACAAAAATGACAAAAGGGGTGGGGGAGGGGAAAAGAGGCAGAGAAGAGAAAGTGGGGGGAACTGAAAGAAGGTTCTTGCTGTTGTCATTGCACACCTTCAACCTCTTGCTCCCATCTGCTCTAGCAAACAGCGTGTGCTACAGGGCTCTGTCACCACCATGCTCTGCCCTTCCTGGCTCTTCTCCCTTCAATATCAAGCCCTGTCTTCCTCTGCAGAGTGGGGGGGCTCAGGAGTCACAGTCTGATTGTGGAGGAGATATTTGTCCCTTGTTTGAGCCTGTGTGCCTGTGCCTGTCTGCCAGCTCAGCTCTAACTTCAGCTTGCTGCTTGTGGAATGTGACACTTCATCACAGCCCACATGGACCAAATGCATGGACAGGGAACAGGGCCCTGATGCTCCATGGGAGTCAGACAAAATTTATCCAAGTATATAAGCTATCTTTGAAAAGTGGGATGTTGGGGTAAAAAGATTTATTAGATCCTGTTGCCACGTTTCTTAACCAAAAATGTGTTCCATAAACTCAGCTTCCTGATTCAATGTGGCAGTGTAGATTATGCAAACCTCAACTTGTGATTTTGCCAAAAATTGGAATTTGAGGGATCTGGTTCCACAGACAAGCTCATTATTGCATGAATCCAGGATCATACAGCGTAGCTTCACTAATATCCACAGAATTAGGGCATTTCTTCTTCCCTCTGCTTTTAGTTTTCAGCTTGGAGATTTCTGAGTACTAAGTGAAAAAACTAATGCACACTTAGGCCACCCATGTGTGTTTTTTATTTTCTTTTAAAAAAGCCAGCACTGCATGTTTGGCAAGAACTGTTTGTTTAGTATCATGTTAATTAGTGTCACATATAAAATATGTGTTCTGAGGGGAATTAGTGGAAATGATTTCTTCTTTGCAGTTGTACAACTTCTGGAGTCCCAGGCATGTTGCTGGTGAGGGCTGCTGAGACCCTTTGGTGATTTCCCTATAGAAGCTCCACTCAAATTAGAGAGGCTCAGTGAAGAGGGATCACTAGCTGCCACATGCTTTTATCTACATTGCATAAAATCCAACATTTGTGCTTCTGTGCAATGGTAAATTGGTCCTTCACACTAATAGAAGAGAAACTTCTTTTGGTAAATTTATGGTATCATCTCACTTTTTTAACACTTGTGGGATGATCAGCAACTGAAAAAGCCCTGTTTCATGTCATATACCACAATGAGCCCTATACACAGGTCTTCCCATAAATTACTATGACTGGAGTACTGAGTAAATAGCCTGCTTAGATATCTTAGACATATCTTAGTATAAAAGGGGAGTGGGGAAGAAGCACTTCACTTTTTTTTGTGAATTAAAAACAATTTAGCACTGAGAAATGGCATTTCTAGAATGAATTGCTGACGGTGACAATAGCCAAAATGCATGCATAATTTCTCAACAGGCTTCTATACAGATAAGCTAGGTAAGAAATAAATCACTTTGGCTTGCTGGATCTGTGCAAAAGTGAGGGTTCTAGTTTTGCAGTACGGGGTTGCGTGGGAGTGTGTGCTGGTTCCTGTGGATTTTTCAAGCAGGAGGTGTATAAAGGGCAGCAGCAGAGAGGGTGACACAAAGAACTTCACAGGACTCCCCCTTTCCTGAGAACTTGTGAACCCATATGTAGGGATTGAAGGATTCGAGGACTGAGTCCTGAGTATTAAAGATCCCTAGCTACTTAACTTCCATTGATTTCAACAGCTTCAGTACTTTGCGTGTGGGCCCAAGCTGTGAAGAAAGGTACAAAGTGCAGGCAGCAAATGGAGCTGGACTCAGTTTCATGCCAGTGCTGGGCTGGGCTCTGCAGTGTTGATACCAACACTGAAATGCTGCTATATAAAGTACAGGTGAAGATTGCACCTGGTACTTAGAGGTGGGGCTTTTATCTTTGGTGAGTGAGGATTTGTCAGTGAATTTTACATAAAGGTTCAAGTGTTAAACAAAACTTGAAGCTCAAAGTGAAAGGGAAAGAACCTTACAAGTCACAGGTGTAAACTGTGCTTGCCCTTGACATAAGCAAGCCACAGTGCAGAGGCCATAAATTTTTTATCTGTGATGAGGCAAAAGTTGTGTTGCCTGTGCTGGGAGTTGTACAAGGAAAGTATTGCCCAGGTCTGTGTAAATATTTTTCTAATAATTATTTCTATATAGTAAATTAAGCCAGTTATTCTCAAATGAGTGTTTATCCCTAGGAAAGCATTAAATCTGTGTTTTAACATCATAGAGACATGAGGGCATGTTAACCAAGAGATAGTGGTAGTAATTCAGTGGCTGCTGAATGCTCAGAAAGGGTACCAGAACAACTGTGCTAACCATTGCTGGTGTAACACAAATACATAACACAGCAGACAAGCATATTACTAATGAGGATAGATTTTTGAAAATATGCTGAATGCCCAGAATATGACAGTGATTGGAGCTACAGGTGTCTGTACATATACACATCAATCATCTCATATGACTGCATATGTTCACAGTGCAGAATGAAGTGCAAACATATGCAATGACCTGAGACCATGTAAGCTGGGGTCAAATCCTGCTCCCATTCTGTAGGAAAAGGATTGCTTTCCTGATGAGTGGTCTGCTTTTTTCAGCTTTAAGTATTTGCACAGTGATGAGCTGTTTCATGTGCTTAAAGATAGTTGATGCTGGGCAGCAGCAACTTTCTTTGTTAGCAACTGCTTACAAGACTTTAGAATGAGATATCCTTGTCTCTGCTGACTACAGTGGCCCTGAGGAGGGCAGTGTGAATTAGGCAAAGGCAGCAGAGGTGCAGCTCTGGTACCTGAGGAGGATGTCAAGATACCATCTCTTCTTTTTTAAAGCATTTTAGTTGAGTAAAGTTTACTGGGCAATTATTTTAAAAACAACTGGCCAGTTTAAAAAAAAAAAAAAAATCAAACCCAACTCCTATAGAAATTTATGTGACAAAAAAAGTAAAGGCAAGGAAAGAGAAGAATATGGTCATTAACCAAGGCAAAGAACAAGCTCGGGCTGCAAATGCAGAGACTGGTTTTCTCAAGGTTCAGATGTTTGGTTCAACAGTAAAGCAGCCAATATGCTGCCATGCATGAGGCTGTAGAGCTAACAGCAAGGATTTGAACAGGATACATGTGTGAATACACATGTGGACACAAGGACTACTACTGCTACTGACTGAGGTGCTTCCCCACTCACAAGTAGAAAGCAGAAAAGCCACTGTAGCATGGACATGTACCTGGACATGACTAAGTGTGCAGTGCTGGGAATTTCCCTTCTGAAGCTTAGGACAGGCTGATGCCAGTCCCCTGTTCCTGGGACTGTTCTAGCAGACTTCTCCTTTGGGCTACAAGCTTGTTTTATGAGGTCTGAAGGTATTGTGCTGGCAGCCATGAGCCATGAAACAAGCCACACAGGACCTATGAAATGGTGACTTCACACATTCATTATTCTACTTCTTCGGGGCTTACTGATGTCTATAGCTAAACTAGAAGAAAAATTGCTGAGAATCTGATGAACCAACTAATTTAAAAAAAAATTGTTTATGTTTTGAAGGTGCATCAGAATGCTTCAGCTTCTACATCTCATGGTTGTGGTTACTGAAGTGGCCATGGGCCACTCCTCTCACCTGGTTAGCATTTTGTACACACAAGGAAAGGAAGAGCAGCACATGCTGAACTTTGCTCTGGAAAGTCTGCTGCTTCAAATATTCCTTCTTCCCTCCTTCTAAATTACATTCTGGAATTACTCAAAGTTACTTATGATCTTTTAGGGAGGGGTATTAATGAGCGGAGGCACTGAGGGTGACAATGGGCACTTAGTGCATAATTTGAAGGACAAAGTTCAAAACAGGCCAACAGCAACATAGCAAATGTACTTGTCCTTGTTTTCCAATGTGGTATTTGTAGTGTAAATAGTTGGAATGAAATTACATTTTAGGTCAAGATGGCTAACCAGGTAACACTAGGTTATACTGTGTTCATGGGCTTGAGGGAGGTGGTGGTAATGATATTGTCACTCCTTAAGCTTTTTTTTTCTGATTTACAGAAGGATTTTGTATTACAGCCACAATGCAACCATGGTGTTCTCTAGATTCTAGGACCTCTTCTGTAGTCCTGAGTGTTTTCACTAGTACTGCTATCAATTTTCTTTCCCCTACATAATTTAGGGATTTGCTTTAGTTTTAGATCAGTACAGCAAGGATCTGCGTCCATTCAATACATTTATAATGAAAGCCATCAGAGTTGGCTGCTTTGAATGTGTTTTATTATTCTGATTTCTGTTGCTGCCTAATTATTGTACTGCTTTAAAAGCAATTCTGTATAGATAGATGCCAAGTAAAACTTTAATGAAAAATGTAGCTATACTTTTACTCTACCTAAAGATATATAAGAAAGACATGGCAACAGAAAACAAACTATGCTACTACTCTCCCACATACCAAAGCCTAATCTAACCTGTCCCTGAGGAAATATTAAAACAGTTGGGGAAAAACTTACAACTGAAAACATTGTTAAATTAGTAACTCATTAAGTCAGTTGAGGTGGTAGAAAAGAGTTGTTTTTACAAAATTTTTATGTCCTTTAAACAATTTAGCAAAGGGAACTTTTTAAAGAAAAGAAAACAGCATGACTGGCACTACAGAAAGTTATGGGACAAATACTCCCTGCACAAGACCAGCAGGTGACAAATGGGAAGAAGGCAATGGAGGGAAAAGGCAGGAAGATAGTGTCAAACTCTGTAGACAAAGCAGCTTGGGAGATGGCTGTTCAGTGGAGTTTCTTGGCTCCCTCTGTTTTTTCCAGGTTTAAGATGCTAAAGCACTTAGTTGTGCAAAATCCAGGCCCATATAAAGAGATGACATTTTTAGGATGCTTTGGAGCAGGGACTGAAGCTGTATATTTAGTTGGCATGCACATTTTAAAAGCCTTGGGAGAACATCATTAAGGGGTCACCCAAAATTAAAATCAACTAATTTTCAACAAGTTGTCAACAAATCAACAAATGATATAGCATGGGAGTACAAGATGAAATGTCCCAAGGGCTGTGACATAACTTGTGCAGCAAGGTAACCCTTCACTTTGTATAGTGTGAAAAGCATCACATATGCATTTGACAACACAATAGTCAATCCTCTCCCTTCTCCTCCCTCTTACTAATAACAGCAAATTGCAATAGTCCCAATAGAAGTGCTGCATGGAGGGGGGAGATCCATGAGGATCTGTCTCTTTCTATTTACAGCAGCAGACAAGAAATGAGAGAGAAACAGGAAATATACCTCCCTTTCATACCATCATACCAATTTTCCATCTTGCTTCAGCTCCAAGTGGAATAGGCTACATTTAACCAAGATGATAAGGGTGTTCCTGGCTACAGCAGCTCTGCATAAGCAAACATAAATTTCCAGTAGAATAATAGCTGCAGTGGTGCTTAAACCAGAACACTTTATCTCTACTCTGCTTCGTTGAATGCTGGATACTGGCACATGCTGGTACTTGCTGTGGTGTGTCTTCCCCACAGCTTCACAGGAAAGAGGAAAACAACTTCCCTTTTGCCCTTAGAGGGAATTAAACATGTGGCAAAATGCTGAGCTGTAGGCAGAGGTGAAGAGGCAGCCAGGATGGTGCTGCAGAGAGGGCAGGTTGACACTGCCATTTCTCTGAGCAATACTCCACAAGAGCAATGAAAAGATCAATAGTCTGTGCTTGATTTTAGACCTGGGATTCTTTAGCTACTCCAAATGTGACTTCAAAGGCTCTTCTTGGAGCAAAATAAATTTCCACTTTCTCTAGTGAGTGACACATTTAGTTACTACAGTAATCTTTAGTTGGCTATCCTCTCACCAGTTTTTGAAGGGAAGATGTTACCCTAAAAAATGTTACCTTCTCACTTGTCCTATAGCTCCACCTTTTCAATAACTTGTATATATTTATTTATTTTCTAAGTTAAATAGGTTTACTGACCTGGTTTGACATTCACAGCTAATTTCAAGCGTGGAAGTCCTGCTGCAGTTTCTCGTGGCTCCCACTGCTGTAAATTTGAATTAGAATGAAGGCTATGAATTGTATCACCTCTTCTGGTAGAAGCCTGACTTACAGACAGGTTCTGGGTTTGGGGCCATGCTAGATCCTCTGAACAGACTCATGCTTTGCCTCCTTTGCTAGTGTGAGTGAGGGACACACAGGTGAATAGACAATATAAATTGACATGCTCGTTGTTTCTTAATTTATCACTAACAAATAGGCAATTAATGAACCCCAAGTACTTCTTTGCTGTATACCTTGAATGTCTTCTGCCCTTTGCAACAGAGCAGAGCTTGGTTTAAATGATGATATCATAAACTCGGCCCACTCTTCCCAGCCATTCCCGCACTGCCTGGCGGACACGGATATCTGTCACGTGGCAAGTCAGCTGGCTGATACAGGGAAACACTGCTGGCTGCAGGGCTGTGAAAGTTTGGTCTGGCAGAGCCTGAATCTGGTTGAGAACTGTCAGCACCATGTTGGTCCATGCCTACAAAGAAATTAGATTTAAAAAAAACTCTTTAGAAGACCTTCCTAAATAGGTGAGCCCAGTGGTTGAGGCAGAAAATAAGGTATCCAGTGGTTGCAGCTCATGAAGCAGACTGATTAATGCCAGCATATTCATTTAAATGTTCACTGTGTCTTCCTAAATCACATTCAGTACTAATTCATTATTTGACTTTGTATTGCAGGTATCATGCTTACGCTTTCCTTTTTTTTTCCTCCTACAGTGAGCAAAATCTGTCAAGTCTGATGCTTTCACTGATTTGCTCACTTGGACTTGCAAACAGCAAGCTTCTCTTTAGCAAAAGAACACATTATTTTGAAATTAACAAAAAACCCCATTCTTAAGTACTAAAGCAACGTGACAAGTAGCATGGCATTTTCAAAAGCCTTTAGTGGGCTACAGCCTATAGCAATAAGCAATGAGTTTGCTGTAGGTCATCAGTTCTCAGGATTAAGAGCATCTTTGGCCCCAGCCATAGAAGCACTATTGAAAGCTGAACTAGTATATGCCTGATGACACTTCCCTGAAGACTTTGTTTTAATAGGTTTTAATCAGGTTTTTATTAATTCCAGCTCCTGAAAGATTCAGTCATCATCATGAGGACTTAATTATACAATACAATATTTAACAAAAAGATTATAATAATGTAAAAAAATGTATAGGTATCTTTTTATTTATTGCTATTATTATTAGTCTTCTACAATAATGTCCTACCTGTATCTGGGCCTCTGCATCTCTAATAGATATATTCAGGGAGCTGACTGTGGACCCTGAACGGGGTCTCTTCTCTTGTCTCAGGATCTCTGGACCAGCACTGAATGAATGCCTCATTTGACCTTGATCTAGAAGATGTTGTGGCCGCTGGAGTACAGGTGAGTCTGGCCCTCTTGAACCCAGGAGTTCACCTTTTTTTTCCACTTTGACCTCTTTGGTGAAGGATGTCATGGCCTGTTGCTGCTTTCTCTTCTTATATTCTGTCATTAACTTGGAGATGGTTTTGTCAGTGGCTATGGTGTAGATTTTGTTGCCAGCACTTTCCCACCATTCTTTTTTCTTGGTTTGCTCTTTTTTCTCTGGTTTAGGACTCAGGGGTGGGGGTAGCAGCAGTATTTCTCCACTCCCTCCTCGAGGTGTCAAGCTGTCTCCTAGTTGGTCCCTGATTTGACTTCGGTCATCTTCTGATGGTGTGTCCTTTCCAGATAGCCCTCCAGTTGATGGGGTGGAGGTTTCTGAGTGAAAAGATGGTAAAATGAAGAAAGAGTCACCTTTGAACACTGGAGGCTCCTCCACATTATTCTCCAGGTCCAGGTGCATTTGGATGTAGTTGTTGCACAGTTCCATGCAGAGCTTGTGAAGGCGCTTGATCAGCCATCCCCAGTCTGCATTGCTGACAGGCTGGACACTCAAAGATGGGATTCGAGCCCTCCACTGCCTCTTCTCCTTCCCTCGTGGGGGACTGACCTGGGCAGTTTCTTCAAAAATGTCTTCATCTTCCGAAGAACACTGCTGGGATGAGTCTGTGCTTCTCTCATCATCTTCAAAGAGGATCTTTTTCACTTGCTCTGCAGTGATGTTTTCCTGGTTTGTCAGGATTGCACAAACCAAGGCATGGAAGTAGATGTTGAAGCTCATTGCTGACTGGCGATATAAGTTGGCAGCTCCACTAATGCCAGACACTTTTTTCAACAAACACTTCAGCCCAGGTCTGGTGTCAAACTCTCTGGCTGTTCTGTAGGAGTCCAGGAGTAAGTCAAAGATGACAGCCAGGTTTTGCATGGAGATGTACCTGAGAAAACCAGCCAACTTGTTTTCTGGTACTTGTATTGCCATTTTCTCCTCCAAATTAGAAGGGCCTTTCACAAATTCTTCCAGTAAGATGTCATATAAATTCTGGAGTAGTACTTGGTGGGACAGCAAGCTCACTACTATCGTCCTGAAAGGAATGCTTGGTAAACCAAGCATGGGAAGAAAAAAATCATAGAATATTAATATGGTGCATTGTGCTTGCACTAGGAATCAAAGCACACTCAGATATTTCAGCCTGCTATAACTGAGGAATTTATTGACACACAAATTATTCCTCCACCCAATGTTCAGACAACCTTTATCTTGTCATGACAAATTGAGATCAAAACTAGTTTACTACTCAGTTTCCATTTCCACTAATGCTCAGGAGTTCTTCTTAAAAATAAGCCATGAAGAGGTATCCAACCAATAAAGAAACATGTACAGAAACATTAGCAGTGCAATGCAGCATGCAAAGAAGCTGATGTCTGGCTGAAGGCACATTTCACTGCTTGCTCTTAAGACTTCAACTTGAACACTGAGAGCCTAGCATGGAAGTATCTATTCCTAACCCTGGTCCTCACATATGGTACTGGATGATTCTTAGCTGTGCTCCTGTTAGAAAGATGCTGGGGGATGCTTGTTTAGCCCTCACTGATTTTTGATTTGCACGGAGGACACAGGAATGGCAAATGCCTCCGACCAAAGTTTTCAGGTCTTTCACCAGTAAATAACACTGAGAAGCTTACAGGCAAGCAAGGCTTGGAGGAAAGACAGGATTGTTGCTTGGTATCTCATGGATTTCAAATTATAAACTGTTAAAACTATCTTAAGGTCTTTTAAAAAGGTCTTTATGTAAGATTACAGAGCAGCATTTTAAATGGAGCTTATGAACATAATAATACTTGATTTGATGTGACGGATCAAGTTTTAATTAGCACAGCTATCAAGTAAGGAAGAAATTTTTCAGTTTGCTTGCAATATAAGTTTTAGGTCTAAATCAAAGCAAATCTTCCTTTAACATAAGAAGTTCAGTTGTAGACCTTTGACATTTTTTGTTGCAAAAATTATTCCGCTTTCATTAAACAACTTTCAAAAGTGTTTGGGAATACCAAGACAAAAAGCCAAATATTAATATTTTTTTAAGAAATCCTATCAAAACCAAATTTTGCAAATACAACATTTAAAAAAAAAGTTCAGGCAAAACTATTCTTTGGTTACATTCCCCATGTCAGTTTGCCTACCATGACACAGTTATCAGTACTGATACATCAGTAAAATTTAGTACTTTTATTATTTGACAGTGATAAAATGTTGATGATTAACACATACAGTTGAGCTCTTTACGGGCAAGTAGTTTTTTGCTGTAAAAATCGTTAGAGCCTCTGACTCAGAAAAGCTCTTAAGAGCATGTAGGAAGTTAAATGACAGCTTGCAGTGATAAGCAACTAATCCTGTTCCAAAAGCAGGGTCAGGAATAAAGGAGATCTGCTTTCCTTGTAATTGCCAAAAAAGCAATTTACAAGGACTGTGTAAAGTACTGCTCAATCCCAAAAGAAACTGGTAGAGAACTACAGGTGAAAACACAATGGCAAAGCTGGTTAAGGATAGTATTTTCTTATTCTGCCCAAAGTTTCAAACTGAAATATATGATTACTTTTTAGGAAGAAGAAAAGCTCCCTTACCCCAGCTTCCTGTGAAACGATGCAGCATTAAGGAAACAAAACCAAAAGGGAGAAGTGAAACCCTGCTAAGGTTAAAGTAAAACTTTGGAAAGGCCATATTTACTATCATGCATGATTGCCATATTACTGCACTGCTGTAGCAAATAATATG
Source organism: Muscicapa striata striata (assembly GCA_030060385.1). NCBI lineage: Eukaryota > Metazoa > Chordata > Aves > Passeriformes > Muscicapidae > Muscicapa > Muscicapa striata. Next base: position 1,919,950 of record JAREIS010000010.1, on the reverse strand, counting down.
AAAACAGTGGCACAGTCAACTTGTGAGCTGTATTTTGATGAAAAAATGAGCATTGCTGGGATAACACTTGGCTATGGGTATATACACCTTTAGCAGTTGGTTGGAAAAAGCACAGTGTGAGAGCATTCAGAGTTTGTATTAATTGCAAGTTTATTTATTTGTTTAAAGACAAGCAAGACCCTTTACTACCCTAACAAATGCAGTGTGTTAGTTTGCTTGGCCTTATGTGCTGTGAGAGGTAAATATTCCAGTCTTTTGCTTTGCATTCATAGCAACAAGAAGAATGACCTGCTAGCCTTTGGAAAAAGTAGATATTTTCCCCTAAAAAGTAATGGTTTAACCTGTGATCTCAAGCTTGCTTTGTTTCTGTGCAGGGCCCTGTCCTCTGATGGTGAGGCAACCAAGCACCTGCTCTTGGGGGAAAACTTCTCTACAGCAGTGCAAGAATAGAGACATCTTGCATGGTCTTTCTTCCTGTCCATCCAAAGAAGGACCATCACATTCTGGCTCCTTATTGCAAGCAGCAGTTTAGATTTGAATGGCATAAAATCCTGTTTATCATCTTGTAAATGACGATTTCATGCCCTTACACACTTTGCAATACAAATACAAACCCTGAATGCAGAATTCTGATTCTTGGCCCAAATGATGGTACAGCAGTTGTTTAAACAACCAAGTGCAAGCAAAAGGAAATATTTTTTCACAGGATCAGACTGTAGTGCAAATAGATGAGTTTCTCAGGTGGCAATGTAACAAAAAGACTTCCACAAAAATAATGTGCCAAGCAAAACCAATGTTCCCTAGCTCAGTGCTGACAGCTTTGCAGTTTTGGATGGGGTCTCTTCAGTTTATAATGCCCCACTTTATCCATTACCTTTTTCTACCTTATTAACCAAGTAATAGTGAATTTAAAAGACTCTGAGTGAAGCAGACATTACATATGGTAGGTATCACTAAAAACACAACAGTGTCACAAAACCTAATTTGATCAGTGTATTCATTTTTGTTGATGAGCCCTATGGAGAGGTATGATTTACCAGGCTCAGTTCACATCTCTTCCTGTCCAGCAGTATTTTTATCTTACTTTTAGTGACACAGTGTCTTCCTTGGAAGATATGTTACCTTCTCTGGTTATGCCCATTTGGTTTCTTATCTGGTGGCAGGTCAATGATGAGCACACATGACTGGGCATGTTCAAACCCTTCCTTGTTGCTAGGAGTTTTTGGGGAGCACTGAGTCTCCAGCATAAAGACCTAGAAAACAGTGAGTTACATAAAACAATCAGTTTAGCACTTGCAGTGGGTCTGGGGGGGAAGGGGTTGGGAATAGGATTCCCTGCAGTGTGAAATACCTGTCATACTGAATTATTTTACAGTGATAGAGAGAATGCAAGGTATCCCCCCAGGCAGACCTTTCCTGGAGTATGCTACTTTGGTAAAACAGCAATGGGCTACCTCCAGACATCCAGCAGGGTGCAGGGCAAAGGACAGACATACTTTTCTTTAAACCTGTATAAGGCATAACACCAAATGCCAAACCAAGCTTTCTGCTGTCTGTATGCTTCTATCTGAAAAGATCACATACAGTGGAGACAAGGACCTGTCAGCACAGTTAGACAGTTTAACCTAGAAAGGTTGGCTGTTGAAAGAATTATTTTTAGCCATGAAGATACAACAGACACCTGATACACAATCCTTTGGGGGTGTGTTGTGGTTTAAGCACAGACAACAACTAAGTACCTAACAGCCACAAATTTACCACACTCCATGCCCCATCCTCTCAAGGATGGGGAGGGGAGGGGAATAAGGGAAAAAAGATAAACCCACCCCATGGGTTGATATAAGAATGGTTTAATAATTTACACAAAATATAGCAATATCAACCACTACCACAAAAAGGGAGACAAAAAAAAAAAAAAAAGAGAAATAAAACTTGCACAGTACAGCTGCTCATCACTCAATGACTGATGCCCAGCCCATTCCGAAGCAGCCCTTGCCAGACAACTCCTCTCATTTACATACTGAGCATGACACTCTATGGTATGGGATATCCCTCTGGATATCCCATCAGCTGTCTCCATCAGCTGTCCTGGCCATGCTCCCCACCAGGCTTCTCATGCACCTCTTTATTGGCAGAGGGTGGAGAACTGAATGGTCCTTAATGCGAGCACTATTCAGCAACAACTAGAACATCAGTGTGTTATCAACATTATTCTCATACTAAATTCAAACCACAGCACTGTACCAACTACTAGGAAGAAAGTTAATTCCATCCCAACCAAAATCAGTTCAGTGGGAAACAACTCTCAATTGCTGCCGCTTTGTTTTGTAGCCTCATAGTTGTGGCAAATCCTCACTGAGGAGGACTCAGGGAGTGCCACTGATAGTGTGTACAAGAAAAGTGTTAATCTTACATTCCTGCTTTCTTGAGTTCTGCATGTTTAAAACTTAATTTAAAACACATTTTCTATTTGAACAATGTCTGCCACTACCACATGATTTGTGATCATCAATCCTGGTCTGTATGTCTCAGATTTTCAAGCAGGATCAGAGTATGATTTATCAAGTCAGAAATTGACACCAAACATCTGCTGTCTGTTTTAATCTATCTGCTTTCCCATGCTGAAACTGTCATATGGTATTTACAGTTTTGTGGTACCCTGCAGGTCATTAAGTTCAGTCTGCTGTATTTCAAAGAACCTTTTCATAGACCCACTTTCATAGAACAAATAACCTTCACTGTAGCCAAAACGACCCTAAGAAGGTTTTTCCAAGTTTGCTCTGCTGATTCTGATTAGGAGTTAGTGAATCATTTGTTAAATGTCAGCATTATCCTCTAGTTTCCAGTAACCTTTTTTCTCTTCTTTGCAATCTATACCTAGGTATTTATAGAGAGAAATGCTTTGATAGGTTAATCAAATTTTGTTTTCGTATTTTCATATCACCATCTCTGTTCTAGTGCAATTTTTGTCCATTGAATTTATCATTCTCTGTAACAGAGTATTCAGAAATCTACATAACATTCTCAATGAGGATTCACAGTGACACTACTATTTCCCTTTCTCTATCAGAAATATCTCCACTGATGTATGCTAGCCTGGCAATTTTTAAAATTACATTACACAGAGTCCTTTTTAGATACCTATGCACTTTTCCCACCCTAGGCATTCCAAATTTCTATTTTAGGAATATTGAGGGTTTGGGTTTTTTGATTTGTTTGTTTTGTTTTTTGTTTGGGTTTTTTGGTTTTGTTTTGTTTTTCTTTAGTTTTTGTCAATTTTTCTGAAGACTACTGTTAGACAATTGATGTTAGGCTGGTGATGAGTAAGTCTTTGCCTGCAGAGTTTGTGAGGAATATGGTGGAAAAATACACCTTCATAAAGAAAAGCTCCAAGTTTAAAGGGTTTCTGATTTTCCCTGAAATATCTGTCAGTACCTGCTGTGCCATGGCTCTGATTCTCCAGTACTCAGCTTCTGCACTTGGCGAGAGGGAGGGGGCTGCCACCTTCACTTCACAGGCATCTCCACTAAAGCTTTCAGCACCACTGTGGAAATAGCCCAACAGGTTCTATAGAGAGACACAACATCAGAATTTCACTGTGTGTTAAGCAAATGACTGCAGCCATATCCAGTCTGTCTGCGTGAAATACAAGATTCAGTGACCTTTCCCATTCCCTGCAAATTGACAAATTAATGACTTGTCAAAAGTTAGTGCATCCACTGTGTGATTACATTTTGGCTGACAGCAAAACAGCAGCTTTACCTTTACTGGCTCCAGAGTGGCAGAGAATGCATCCTGCAAGGCACAACATGCAAGTCTCCACATCTCTTCAGTAAAAACAGGTCCTGCTGTCACCAACACATACCTGCAAGGACACAGGAAAATGTTACCATGCTCAAGAAGGAACTAGACAATTCTTACTTATAAAGGGAATAGGTCAAAAATCCCCATCTCTGAAAGTGTCCAAGGCCAAGTTGGATGGGGCTTTGAGCAATTTGGTCTAGTGAAAAGTGTCTCCGCCCATGGCAGGGGAGTTGAAAACAAGTGATCCTTTAAAGTCCCTTCCAACCCAAACCATTCTATGATTCTATGAAAACAGTATAAAAGGCTTACTCAGTAGCTAACTAATGTTATCTAGTCTCCTCAGTTGTTACTCTGACCTATTTTTGTAATTACACTATAGTTTTGACTTCTTTTTCTCCTTTGCTTTTCCTCTTTAAGTAGACATCTTTCCACAAGAACCACACACTGTGTAACTGTATAATGCAGTGATTCTTTTGATTATGACTCTACTAACCTGAAGACTGTGAAAGACTGCTAAAGACCTGTCAATGCCAGGAGAAAACCCTTCTTCTTAAGGATCAATTATTGACTAAATATATACAAGTAATGTGCAAGTGCTTTTTCAGAGAAACATACACATAGTAATGACTCAAATCACAAGTTCTGAAGCACATTGAAAACAGCAAGAAAAGGTTAATAAGTCAAAAATTCATTATTCCATCAAAAAGGGCTAAGATGTTTTGTAGACTTCTTTTGAGATGTTAACTAACTTATCAGTCCACAAGTTCTTCAAAGACATAGACATCTTTTTTGAATATGCTAAGAGTGAACAGATTGGGTTACCTGATGCAGGAGCAGCCAACTCTGGAAATAATTTCTGTTGGTTCTGCTACACAGGCTACCAGCAACTTGAAAAGATCTTTCAACATAGTATTGATCATATTTTCATAACCAATATCTATAAGGAAAAAACACAGACTAGCTTTAACATCATTGCCTTTTCATTATAATTAGAGATAAACAGTCTTGCTACACTTATTGCTATATAGAGAATTTGCAAAAAAAAAGCTTTTTATGCAGCTATTGAAACATGCATAGCATCAAGCTGAAATAAGAACAATCCTTTTAAAGTTAATATAAAATTTCTGGACTGAAGTGGTAGAGGAGAAATTATCTTAGATCCTGTTTCTGATATTCTAATTCCTTATGATCAAAGTCTTTATATCTTCTTTTTGGAAGTATAGTAAAGATGATGATCTTTAATTTTAAAGATAGTCCTGCTCTGAGAAGGAGTCTGGTCTAAATAACTTCCCTAAGTGTCTCACAATTTTACCCCCATAATTTTAAACCCTATAAAGAAAAAAAAAAAGCCAATCAGAATTTTTTAAAATCTCCTCTGATTTCATGCCTGAGCAACCAAAAAAGCAATGAAACCACCTTCCCAAGGAGCTATTCAGTAACATGTCACTGATGACAGTAGATGTGACACTACAATGACATACCTGAGTGTATGAAATTCTGAATGTGCTCCACTACAAGTTCACTGGAAAGGCCAATGGCATGCTTGAAATTAGAAGATGCCACATCCCAGTAAGAATGGTCACCATGGCTGCGATGGAGCCAAAGAGACATCGTGGGAAGAAGAAGATGTACAACTGCATAAATGCCAAATCCTGGTCCTTAAAATAAACACAATAATGGTTGTATATAGTTGCTTACAAAGCCTACATGCTCAGTAAATTTCCTAACTTATTCCAAGCTGAAGCCTGAAGGAAAGAGGTTTTCCAACTTTTTTGTGGGATGAGAGTGGTAAAACCTTTTGGATGTAGTTATGAGGTAGGTACATTTAGCAACTGTTTACCTGCAGTCTTTCCCAGCAGTTTTGCAGGATTATGTAATTTTATTTTTCCATTTCCTAGATATGAAGCAAACATTTTCTGTGGCTAGGTCATTAATAGAATACCACACCTCCTTATTGTGCAATGAATTTATGCATATGTACAATATACTCTTACAAGATGCCTTTTGTCAACAGAATGATGGATTAACTGGGATAACTTATCAGCTCTGAGAAAATCCCTTTCTAGGGCAGAATGTCTCTGTGCAGCTTTAACACAAGTAACATACTTTACAGAAATGGCTTAGGAGTCTAAAAGGTTCGGTTAGGATCCCACTAGCTCACATTTTATCAAGCCCTTTCATTACCAGGTGTCTTGGCAACGTCCCTCAGCAACTCAAAGAGCAGATCCAAAGTAGGAGGCTGGTGCTGACGGGGACAGTTGGATATGGCAGTTGTTAATTCTTCCAGCAGAATAATCCAGACATTGATAAGGCCTATAGATAAAGAAAGAAAGGTTAAAAACCGTAAGATACTGCTTGACACAGGCGAAACTTGCCCTCAGAAATGATAGAAATTAATAAATTAAGTAACTTAAAGATCATGGTTCTTGCATGTTTACTGTTGTCATGTAATGATTGTGGGCAATAGCTATTTTTGAAATGATGGTTTCCTTTTCCCTCCCTTTTTATCAAGTTTGTATTTTGTCCCATCCTTCCTCATCAATATACACCTTGGTCTGGTCATACTTTACTACTCCTACTAGCTCAGTCTCTTTAACCTTGTGTAAAACATCCCGCAAAAATATATATAAATAAAACCTCATCTCATTACCATTGCAAATGCTGCCCAGAATAGATGGTACTCCCTTAGGTTATGCTTTAAAGTAAGGTTCCTAAGGAGACTAGCCATAATTTAACTGGCTCTATCTGGTATTCACAACTGAACAGTAAAAATGTCTCATGAGGTACGATCAGACTGCCTCACACGTCATGTTTAGATGTTGAAGAGGTCACAGAGCTGGAAAACTGCCAGAACAGCAGATAAGATACAGGTGAGCTCTTGTCTACACTGGCAAACAGGTATCCCCTAAAAGATTATGGGATACAACTAGTATTCAATAAAATTTTGAAGATGGTTAGGAATTACTGCCCTTTAATTTTTCACAGATCCCTTAAGTATTTGCTAGTTCCTCATGATAACATGAACAACTAGAAGGATCTTGCACATTCCACTCCTGAGTTAAGTTAAAAGGCTATGGGTTTATTAGGCTAAAATGGATTTTACTTTGGTTCACTAATAAGTTCATGTCCTCTGCCAGTTGTAGCTACGCTGATGTAGTCTGTATCTTAATGATACTTGCTGGCTAATTATGTTCTAAAAGCAATACAAGAGGGAACTTTGTTTAAGATTCACTGAGCTTGCTGACTGCAGGAATCTTCCTGAGGAAAAATCAGCGAAATCTTTGTAACTAGGTAGAAGACTGATTTATTCCCACCACTTTCAGAGGGCAGGATGTATGGTGACACTGTTTCCAGTCAGACTTTAATGATACTTCTGGATAAGGAAACAGCACAAATGACTCAGAACAAAATATGGACATTTTCTCATCTGCGAGAACTGAGTATCTCTAAAACACCCTCTTGAAGAGTCCAGCATGAAATCAAATACAGTAAGAAAATATACTGCAAATATGGCAAAGTAGGTTAAAACATTTTGCCTCATGCTGCTACTGACTTTGAGCACTAGAGTGCCAGGTGAAGACTGCCTTATGTCTTTGTAAAATCAGTTTGCCTAGCAATGTTTTAACACCATTGCCACGTAAATAACTAGCTGGGTGACAGCCTCGGGGCTTAGCTCTGACAAGAACCAAAAGAAGGTTTATTTGCTGCAGGGTGATACTTCTGTTTACAGGAAGAGATTGACAGCAGAGTCACTTCAGAACAGCAAGCAACTGAGGTGGGGAGACCCTAGATCAAGTTCCAAGTCTGATTCAAAGCAGAGGCTTCAATGACTTGGGTCTCCTACATCCCAGGTGAATATCCTAAAATACCCTGAGAGAGAAAAACCAAACCAAGCCAAATTCAGCACAGAAAGAAGTAGAATGTTGTTTTGTGAAAAACTAGGACTTGTGACTTTCGGTTTCAGAGAGCAGCTTTTCTCTCCCTTTATCCAGGGTAGCAGGAACAGGACAATCCATGTGGTGGAAGAGTCTAGATAAATGTAGGTACCAAGGGCCAGTCTGGTGAGGCACATGAATGAAATGCATTGGAGTCAGCCTGCTTTCTGCCAGGTTGCAGCTGACTCTTCACAGAGGCTGTCTTGTTGGAACAGCTCAGTAGTTCACATATTCAAAAGTGACTGTACTGCTGGGAAGGTCTCCTGAGCCCAGAAACCATTCCTCTACTGCTTGGCTCTGCACACTCTAGCTCATCCAACACCTGATTAATCCACAACCCATATAAACCACACAAATAATCAGGAGACAAATGCTGCTTGTTTTTTCTGGAGGTAATAGTGCTTTTTATGGACTTCAGAAATTCACTGTTTATTTCAACAGACCACAGGACCTAAGTTTGGAAACGTTTAAACAAGTATTCTTTATCTTTCTAGACTGTAACTCAATACTGGTATTTTTTTTTCTGTTAAAGAAGGCTTGCCGATACCAGTTTTAAAAGACTTTCACTCCTTTACTTCAGCTGTGGTCTAGAAAGTATTTTTGTGTTAGCTCTCAGAAAAACACAATGATTGCATTATGAATATCAGGATAATCAAAATAATTGTTAATCAAAATACTATGAGAGGGGTTGTATTTTTCTTATAGATGAACTGCATCTTTTACATAAAGAAGGTGACAGGACCTGAACTTCCAAGCTCTGTGTGCGCACGTGGGTGTGTGCAGACAATAAGGAAACAATAAACTACGAGGTTTTCCCTCCTTTTTGCTTTCAGCAATTGGCAAAATTTGCAGCAACACATAGAAGAAGCAATTGATTAGTTCTGCATTTTCTACTTTCAGTGCACTTACCAGTGTCATCATCAAAGTCAGAAAGGATGCACTCAATCCCATCCTCACTGCTGGCTGACTGTTCCTGTGCTCTTCGGGGCAAGTTAACCAGCCGGCCACTGAGGAAGATGGGTTTCAGGGGCATTTTATAGATTTTGGCTAACAACTTGGGAGGGTGGAGAAGAGGAGAGAGAGAAAAAAAGACACAGAACACACATCAGATATATACACAGATATTCACTATTTTTTTTAGTTTTTTGTTTTTTATGAACAAGATAGCTAGTTGAGTTTGGTACGTCTGCTGTTTATTATTCTGAGTTGCCCTATTCTTCACTTCTTTTCTCAGACTGCATACTAAATCCACCCATTATCTCTGATTTTAGATATTAAGTACTTTCAGCAATGATTGTATCCTTTGTTATGCTTTTGTATTGTACCCAGAAAAACATGGCCTGGGTGCAACAAAAAGACCAGGTGCTACAGAAATACAAACAACATTATAAAATCAGACAAAAATTGTCCAAATAACCCTGGATAATAATATATGATGTGTGCAAGGAGATTACAGGAAACATGCCAGCATTCTAATTATTAGAGATTTGTCCTGAGCTTCAGATATGTTTGCATGGTACTAATAAGCTGCTTTTGCATTTCAGAGGATGTAATAAAATATAAGAATTCTCAACTTCTTGTTTTGTTTTTTTTTTTCTTTCATTCCAACACTGTTTATAGTAACTGCTTAAATAAGAATGGATTTAGCTTTGAATTATGTTACTATGAGGTTTTGAACATTCACATTTTCTCATATGCTCCCTGGGGGTGAGTGTTTTAATCTCCTCAGTTTTCCCTCTGCTAACTGGCCTGGAAGGTATGACATTCCCTCAGACTACCACTGTCCATTTGGCAGAGCAGGGTATTACCATCAGAGTGTCACCACAGACTCTGTTGAGCTCATGCAAATCATCCAATGACTGATGCAAAGCCTGCAGGTTAGAATTGTTTCCCAGGCCAGGTTAGTGCCTGGATAAGATTGTTCATCCTACCTGAGAACATCTCCTGAGGTAATCAAGTGCAGGAAGGCACAAGTCTGTAGATGCAGATCCTGATCCTGGCACACAGTCACCCATCTCCTTACAATCTACTTCCCCTGGGGACAGGAAAGGCAGCATGGGGAAGGATGAAAAGAAGAAAATAAATAAATAGAGCATTAGTTTTCTTTTCTCATTCAGTTGCACCTTGATCTCTGAACAGAATCCAGAAAATATCCTTTGTTTGATCTTAGATGACAATCAGCTGACCCCCACACAAATAATACAGTAATACTGGTCATAGTTTGTATACAATTTTTTATATTAATAAATGCTTTAATAAACATATGCCTATTTAATATCTCTTTAGTAGAGTTTTTGGGAGTTCTAATAATAATATATTATATTATCTGTCATATTTATGAGTCCATTTCACTTTCTTCCATGGGTGTAGAAATTTCTTGCTCATATTCATTCTTTGCTCAATTACTATATTATTTTTTTCTATTCATTTGCACCCCACTGCCCTGGAAAATTCTTTTACCACAAATTCCTCCTATTAGTTTATTTACTGCTTAAATACATAATTTTATATTTTGTATAATGCACTTCCTTCTGCCGTCTAATGCAGGTATCAAGGTCTCACAGTTTCAACTGTATGACACATCCTTAGGTTCTAGTGCCTCTCTATTGCTGATATTCCCAATTTCCATTGGTAGACTGCTCCTTTCAGGCCAGTTTCCCTTCACTAAGGGAATTCAATAAGCAGAGCAGTTCCAAGGCATCCTGCTGCACAGCTCTTCTCTAGATGACTCCATTCATGCCATCATTTTCCCAGTCTGCCTGCCTCCTCTCAGCTAATGTTCTGTCCACCTTAGAATACTTGGCTCAAAACCATTTATCCATTTTAGCCAAATACTTCCCATTCAGTGCCAAATCTAAACTGTGACTAAATGCCTATCAACATTAACATTTTCTTGCCTTAAGAAATTATTCTTCTCATAAAAAGCACAAGATAAATATTAAATTCTTTTATTAGATCCTACTTTTTTCTCCTTTCACTATATTTATTTGCTTTTTCTATGCTCCTAACTCTTCCCTCCATAATGTATTTTAAAGTTTTGTCTGCTACTGAGAGTGTCCAAGTCAGCCAGTGAAGTTTGAATCTTTTAGTTGTACAATAAAATGCACATACTATGGCATTGTATTTGCTGATGTTTCCAATAGTCCTATTTCCTTTAATATGAAAAAAGACCTTGCTTTTTTTATATGTGACCACAATGGGGTGAAAATTACCTCAAGAAAGCAAGAAATGTAAAGAAATATCAGACAGGCTTTTAAGGTCTCTAGAAGAAACATGAGGTCCCTCTAATGGTACTGGACACACAAGTTTATTTCTCTTTTGTAGTAATAATTACAATTACAATAACATCATAAGGTGAATTCTTCCCCCATTGAAATCAGTGTTGAAGTAGCTCAATGAGACAAGAGTAACATTAAAGAGTAGATTTGCTGCAGCTAGGTGCTTCATTTAAATCAAAAGGAGTTGCTTACAGACCTAGAAACCTCTGGGAATTAATATTAATATAGAAACCAAAAGCCCCATTTTATCCCTACTTAAAAGTTCTATAATTTATATCCACAAAACCCCCCCAACATTGTCACAGTTCAAAGACAAGTGTTAAATCTAATGATCAAGGCAAGCCATGGATCACCAGCATGGGGGCAGAACGCCCCAGCAGCATTCGCCTTTGTTCTGAAGGCTGGTGAAGCATGACAGTGACTCTGCAGGGTCACCCTGACATGCTATGCCTGCTCTCTGCTGTCCACAGTGTAAAACATGCCCTGCTCTGTTGTAAACAATCCATGCTGTCTTTGCACAATGCCAGGCCATTTCTACAATATTCTAGCTTTGGAGGTTTTTTTGTTTTATTATTTACATGATTAGAAGCAAGTCCTGATCTAAACTAAAATCAAATTAAGAAGTAGACACTTAATAGTGAGATGCATCTTTGCTGCTATAAAAACTTGAAGAACTGATAGTATTAAATATGTTACAGAAATAATCCCTTGGTCTTGATTTAATTTTATTTTTTTAAAGCCTTCTGGACTCAACATCTTCACTGCCCCTCTCTTTTCTACCATGCAATGTATTACAGAATTGAATTACCCTCTTCTGTAGGATCAAGCTTGACATATCATGACTTAATAGGAAAATATTTACCCAGTCCTTTGACAAACTTCATAAGGCACATAATATAACTGGTGGCAGCGTTGGCAAAGACCTGGATGTTGTCTGTGTTTAGAAATGCTTCAAAGACATCAAAGACTGGAGCCTGGCGTTTCCCTGTAGAGATAACAAGATGAGAACCTTTCCTCACACCCCCTGAAAATAATTTTCCAACCATTTTTCAACAATTTAACTGATTCTGTAGAATCTTTTATATTCTGGGCAGAGACAGAAATGATCTTAAAAGTAAAACCTCCTCTTGCTCCTGGGGCAACTTGTGTAGCCTTTCATAGGAAGTGACAGAGTTTCCCTTCTTTGCTCAGTCTATGACAAATACCAGTTTATGCCTGCTCAAATGGTAAGAGCAGGTTTGAGCTCTTGAACTCAGGAGCTATTACTTCTGTTTGGTTCAGGTTTCTGTTTAGTTTCTGGTTTAGTTTTTGGTAACTGCCAAGATGACATCAATCATGCAGAAAGCTATTCAGACTATAGAATAACAAAACAGCCTTGCTTTCCCAAAGTAGATGATCAGTCTTCAAAAGCTGTGTGCACCAGCATTCAGCCATCAACCATAACAGATCTCAATTACGAAGTTTAGGAGGAAAACCACATCCCTTACACATGACTTGTCACATTTAAACATATCTTCTAATGGGGCAAAAGAACAGAAAAAAAGCTTTTTCCCCTATTAACACATCTCCATACAAGCCAGCATCTCTGGGGGTGATGCACATTCTTACAGAAATGTGGTCTGTAGTACCACTAGGAATCTGAAAGCCTTGTGATCAAACCTGGACAAGCACCTGCCTAGATTATCACATTAAGTTACCCTGATGTATAAGAGCAATAGGTTTCATACAATAGGGAAGACAGTCCACAAGAGACATGCTGCTTGGACTTTCTTCAGCAGGACAGTGGCAAATGCTCAGCCAAGCTCAGTACACTTGCACTAACGTCTTGCTCAGAATTATTCAAGTAGGTTTGAAGCATTTCTTCTCATTCTAATAATTTGGTAGAATGTAGAGGACGAAAGGTCAGAACAGTATGTCTGCTTTCCTTCCTATCCCAACTAATAAGTCAGATACTTTGGTACAGTTCTGGAGTGCTGTAGTTCTACTGTTCAGTTTGAGCATTTAAACATATTGAGTTAGTTACTGTGTCCCCCAGGAAATCAAAAGCACACATGAAACAGTGCAGGAAGTCCTTACCCATAGAATATTCTCCTACAAGGTACTCTTTGACCTCTGACTTGCTGCTGCTGTGCACTGTCTCCAGGGCACTGAACAGAGGTCTCCATCCTGACTGGATCTGGGTAGAACACATTTCCACCAACTCTCCTATAGAGGTGATCACCTACAGCCAGTGTAGAAGGGGTTAAAAGAAAAAGAACCAAAAAATCAGAACAGATATACAGATGGATCTTCAGAAAGAATGTGCTTTAACACATTCCTAGGCCTCACCATGACAGTCTAGATTAATTGATTCTTCAATTTTTCTTAGATAGTAGAAAATCTTTATTTAATTTCTTTAAAGTCAGGTCTACTGCCTCTGTGCTCTGCCACAATGCTGGATTGGGTAGGCAGAGCACTCCCAATTCCTTGAAGATGATTAAGGGACAGCATTCAACGGGAATTTGGGAAACACCCTCGGGTGGACCAAGTGCACTCTGGAAACCATTCTTATGGGCGTGGAGACCAGATACAGACAGGTTGGTCAGAGCTGACTTGCCTGGTCTTGGACATCCTCATCACACAGCTCCAGTTGCATGATGCGCTCGAAGGGGCGGAAAAGTGCCTCGTTGAAGTGAAAGTGAGAAGGCTCATTCCAGTCCATCAGCACTTCGGTGAGGATGTCATGGATGAAGGAGACAGCCTTCTGAGACACGTGTCTCTCCTTGTGACAGGCAGCCTGCAGGGAAAGGAGAAGTATTAGACTGCGTCCAAGCAAAAATTTTGCTTTTAGCCAGACACCTTCAAGGGAGGTAAGCACTACTTGTTCCGAAACCTTCAAAACCGCTTCACCACTGATGGGACCAAGGACCTCACTGTAATGAAAACAGGAGACTACTGCCATGGGATGACTGGGACTCTCAGCTGCCTGGAGGTCCACAGATGTATGAAAGTTGTCTGACAATTAAAAACACATAGAGATAAAAATAAATAAATTAAATACTAAAACCCACAGAACACAACTTGTGTGAAATGTTGTCTTTAGTTTGGACTGTGTGACCATTTTTCCCTTCAAAAGGTAGCAGCTGAGCTGGCTTTATGTGGGAAAAGAAAACCCACATCCTTTTATGGGAAGAACTGCAAGGATGCAGACCTTGACTGAGAATATAGGCAGATGGAGGAATCACTCAGAGCCCCTTGGGGTGGTTCCAATTTTTTCACCAGATACAATTTGCATCATATTGCAGAAGTCCAACACCCTGTCCCTGCCCACTTCAGTCACTTAAAGCACACTCCTTGGCGGCACTATCACAATATATGACACAGTGAATACAACACAGAGCAGATTTGACAATGTTGAAGGTTTTTATACATTTAAGAGCTATCAAGCCTTCTCCATCTTTTCCAGCTTTGTTGCTTCATGCACACATTCCCATTTTTGTCCCCATTCCTACCTCTACAAGGTGAGGTGCCACCAGGCTCCAGCAGCGCATGAGGTGGAGCAATGGGCGGGATTTACTCCTTACAATTCTGAGCATGGCATCACCAAGTCGGAATAAGTGAAGTGCACTTCTCCTGTCCTGTGTAGATTTTACTTCACCTACAAGAAAGTATAAGAATAAATGGAAGCTAAGCATCAGCTACTTCGCCACTCCTAACTGGAATTAGAAATTATTTTAAGTGATTAAGTGATTGATTATAGATAAGCTTTAGTGGGGGCAAGAAAAAGGAAAAAAAAAACCCCAAAGCTTATGTAAAACACAGCCTATGCCTGTGTAGGTTAAAGGACAGGAGATGGACCCAAGTTTAAAGGTTACTAAACATATTGTAAGTGATCATTTTTTTTTGCGAACGTATGAAAGACAAAGGCTTGGAAAAGTTGTGCAGAAAAGTTAAGCAAGGAGTTAAATAATTGATATTAAGATCCAAAATGGTAGTTATGAAAGGTTTTGGTGACATCTACAGGAAAGATTATTAACTACAAGTTATTCAGCTTGGGTATTTAATTTTGTATTTCTTATTAAGCAAAGGATACAAAGAACAGAATCTGAGGAAATGCTCTTCTGTTTCCACAGTCACTAATACTTGTTATTTCCTGTTGAAAGGGATTCATCTTCCATTGCTCTTACAACATTTGGAAAGACAGTTCACCCTCTCATTTCAAATACATTTTTTTTCTCTAACAAAAGACGTAATCAAGGGACATATCACTTTTAAAATAAGAAATAGAACTTAATTCCTCTATCCTAATTTTAATTTCAGTATTAAAACTACTGTTGATTGACCACTACATAACATGAAAAGAGGAAGTCTATTTATTAAAACCAGAGTTATGAACGTCGAGGTCTGGAGACAAGTAAGAACAAAAAAAGCAAAACTTAAGTCATACTGAGAAAATAGCAAGTAGCACTTTAGGGAGAGAGGAAACCAATTCTAAAAGATATAAACTGTGTCTGCCACAGGACAGAACAAAACCTGTATGACTAATGTAGTTTCTACAGGCACAGTATAAATTTAAGTTATCTTCCTTTGTGTCCAATTATTTTACTCTATTTGAGACAGTGATGGAAACAACAATTTACAAGCTTTGTACTGTGAGCTACATGCTCTACTCTGTTGGGGAAAATCAAGTAGGGCAAATCCCACTGCTTTGTTCAACATTCTTTATTTGTGTGCTTTGTTCTCTACTGCCCATTTCCTGAACACTTCTGAGGTTATCCCACTGTCAAATGTCAAACCTAAATCCACTGTCTTAAGTCTAGATTGACCCAAGTTTCCATACTGGCCTGGGTTAAAAAATAGAGCTGTGATTATATATTGGCAGGCAACTAACACCTCCAAAGTCCAAGAACCAAATGAATGTCCTGTGATGTGTTTCAAAGCAGGAGTGAATATGTTCCCTGTCCAAAAAAAGTGCTCAATCATTTCTAAAGACAAAAAATTGCTCCCACAATTCTAATAAGACAGATTTTATTCCACTACATACTTTGCTTTATTTACACCTTGACAGTTCAATTGGAAAAAAAAATTGTAGAAATACGAAGTAAGTCCTGTAAGCAGTACAATTGTATATAAAACATTCTGTACAGGGTCTTCCAATGATTTACCTGGCATTGCTAGTGAGTAATCAACTGTATCTGTGACTGAATGGAAAAGCTGGGCCTGAGAAGCCTTCTTGAGCTGGTAAAGGAAGCCTGCCAATGCCGTCAAGTTTAACTTGTCAGCAGCATCTTCAAAAAGCCTGTAGGTAAAGAACAGAATCTAACTGAAAAATTCATGAGATGCAGACTTAAATGTGTATGTAAGAGGAAAACTCCTATCTGTCTGTGGATTCTATGCATTGCCTTTCATGAACACATTGGGTTATTGAGGGCTTTTTCATTTACACAGTCCTGCAGCAGGACTTTGATCCAGAAGCTTTATTAATTGGAGGGTAGAAAGTAGGTTGCCATGGGATCAACCAAAACCCTTTCAAGATTCAACTATAGTGCTAAAACAGAAAGTCACTTTTTCAAGTTACCTTAATGCTATAAGCCATTCATGTACCAGTAATGAAAAAAACAGTTGAAACATGCCCAGTCCTCACAACACAGATCATCATAGCTTCACTTACTTTAGAGTTACACCAGTTTGCTCCATCTGAAGTTACCGACTCTAACTTGAAAAATAAATTCATTCAAGTCTTAATCCTAAGGTTACAGTACCTGAATTGCTGTTTTGGAATATTTTGCTGGTTTTGGCTGGGGTAGAGTTAAATTTTTTAACAGTGGGTGGTATGGGGCTATGTTTTGGTTAAACAATGACAAATACAAGCAAGAGCTGTTATTTTCAGCTGCAATGAGCTCCTAGGATTTAACAGTTAAAATCTGTACACACAAACCAGTAAGTATGGAGTGGAGAGGAGTTTCACAGAGGTTACAGTGAAACTTCACATGGTAAAGCCAGAAATTGACAAAAATATGATTTTCTGTACTTACTTTTCATGCAAAACTTTCTATAGTCCTAAGAAACAATGGATTAAGTCCTAACAAACATTTGCACTTAAATAAAAGGGTAGAAATGAAACCAGAGTCATTAAAATTACAGTACTGCTATTCTCTAATCCTCAGAATCAAGCTTCCTAAATAAAGGGTATTTTTATGCCCAGAGTAAAATTTCTACAAGCAGTTTATGCATTATTTTTGTCTCTGAATCTACACATAACACCTTCCTATGGGCAGAGATCAAGATGAGGAATGTCAGTTGGACCAAAAAAATATTTGCAAGGATGCAAACACAGGAGTTTTTCAACTGTAGCCTGGGCTGCTAAAAAAATAGCAGAAATAATATCAGTTGGCAGACCATGATGAAAGGACATTTAAGACAGCCATTCTGTGACCATACTTGGTTCCCTTCCTCCTCTGGACACACTGGAGGAGCCTGATGAACTGTCCACACAGCCCTGAGAGAAGCAGCTGCTTTCTGAGTGACACTGGTCTTGTCAATCAATCCCTTCCTGTCAGGACAAGACACTCCTTTACTTTTCTTAACTGAATACAACATATCAATTTACATGCAAGAAATAAATCCACCACTCTCAGGATGCATTTGATTTGCTTGGCATATTCACTGCTGTGCACAGACATATTTAGCTCAGTACTTGCAGAGATGAAAAAAACCCAGTCTTTTAGAAACTGCTGGTTGTGACAAACACGCAGCTCTCCTGTGAAATTCAACTGAAGCAAGTGGCTGCAACGAACAAAGATTAGACCCACTGCAGCACAAAAAGGGCCATTTTGGTACTGCCTTGGGAACAAGGATTCTGGCTCCTGACAGCAGTGCTTTTACCTGTCAGCCTGCGTGGAGAGCGTGAGAACAGCCTTGGCAGCACTGGTACCACACAGCAGACTGCCTCCACGGAAGTCAAAAGCTCTGCCCTTACTGCTGTCCTTGATGAGATCCTGGATAGAGACAGGCTGAATGACAGGCTGGCTGCTGAGGGTGGTCTCTTGCTCAGGGGTCAGTGCCTGAGGAGCCTCCCCAGGCTCGGAGTCCGGGTACAGCCCTGCGGGTGCCTGCTGTGACTGGGTGATGGTGAGGGAGGGCTGGGCAGCACCATCACTGAAGTGCGTGTGCTCCAGCGTGCTGATGTACTCACACACCCTGAGAACACACAGGAGCAGTGAAATATTAATAAACACCCCAAAGCAACAACTCCTGCACTAATCACAGGACATTGTCCTCAAAACACAAACAGATTGTTTCCAACTCTCAAGCTAAGCATAGATAACCTTTCTTCTTACACCCTTTGGCCTCCCATGTGCCTAGACAGCAAATAGTTTGGTGGAGGTACCTGAAAAGCCCATTTAGGTTCCTGGGTCTGCCACAGTCTTTTGGCAACTTTGAAGCTTCTAAGCATTGATTTTGTCCCTGAGCAGTGGTGGAAAACAGCACCATTTTCTCTTTTAGAGATACTGGCAGTTAATTCACTCTGACACTGTTTATACAGAACATTCACAGAGTCTGCAAAGCCCTTTTTCTCAGTCCCTCAACTTCAGGCAACATGGCACGAATTCTGGATATTTTGGGAAAGCTGGTGAGTACCTGAATACATGGGGCCAACAGTCCTGATTATGGCTTCCCATCTCCAGACCCACATTAAGGACTGCATCCATACACAAAACATGAGCAGTGTGCAGGCAGACTCCCTGCACTTTCCCCATCTGCTCCAGTTTCTGCTCCACTTTCTGTTTCACTGCAGCACAAAAAAGTTAAATAAAATTAACAACTTCAGCTTTTAAACAAACACTACTTTGTATACAGGTGATGGCAAAGGATTACAGTCTAAAATCTATAAAAGAGCATGAATATTAGACAAAAATACCCCAAAAAATCAGAGAAACCCATTTCTTCCTAATAACCATAAGGTAGCTTTAAAACTAAAATCCTTTTATAATGATCCTATATACATGAAAAAAATCACTGCTAGATTGACATTCTCCACCCCCAAATTCACATCCTGCTGCCCACAGAACAGTTGCAGATTGCCAGTGATATCTCTCTTCAGAGATGGTCGACTGGATATCTTTTTTTACCAAAATCTCCTTTGTTATGGAAAAAAAATAGCATTTGTGGATTTCACATGTATTTCCACAGAAAAAGTTTCACCAAAGAGCTCTTGCCAAAACAAAACTAATCTTGATCTGAGCTACAACCATTTGGATCTATTTATTTTTTCTGAGAATCCCTGAAAAGCTTCGTTGTCATGCTGCATTGGAATGGAAACAAGTTTTAAAGCTTTGCAAGCTTTCACAGAACAGATCTGTTGGCCTCTGGCCACTGCTGCTGCCTTCTCTTTGCTTCAGCATAGTCTGGCTAATTCATTTCAGTCATATACAGCAGAGTAGCCAAAAGCTTGTGTAAGCTCAGGCTTTTTCAGTTTTGTTTTCTCTACCAAGACACCAAATTTAAGTACCAAACAGGGTCATTTGTGCAACACTGTGTTTTGTTTTTGACTTCTTCCCATTAGAAATCAGACATAACCAGAGAATTTTGTGTACTTCTTCAAATCGTCACTGAAGGCAACAATTGACTTTGACTTCCACTGAGTTTGAAATGGTGGTATAGAGATGCAGAACATTTTATATGCTAAAAAGGCACAATTTTTCATTCCATTTTAATTTAGCATGATTCAGAAACAGTTTTAAATATGTGATGATGATGAGGACAAAAGATAATCAAGGATATATAAACCAGACAGAGAGAGTGATGCAAACTCAGCTTACATTACCACCCAACACACAAAAATCCCCAAATAAGCTACTTCTCTGATGCTGTCTGGTTGTACTACTACCTCAAGGTTTAAAAAGCACAGGTTGAATGTGCATAGCTTATGTGTTGGTTAATGCATTGTTCCACTGATTTCAGTTTCATATAGAATATAATTAGTGGGACATAATGTTAAGAACCCAGGACAGCAGGACATGTACTGAAGACAAACATCACATGTGCCTAAAAGCAAGTGGTGCACAGCAGAACAACAGAGTGAAATGCCACTATGTGTGGCAAAGTGCTTTCTGGTTGCAGCTTTGCAGGCAATATAAGATAAGGTAGATAACTAAATCACGTAGTTACCTTGCGCTATAGCATCACTGGGTTCTTGGATTTCTTTTTCCTCTTTCTCTTCTTGGACACAGGAGGCCGCAGACATTTGGGCAAGAGCAGATGCACAGTTAGCAGCAACTCCTGTAAAGCAACAACAGGAGTTACTGTATGACCAACATTTCCTCCCCAATCCCACACAACCTCAACAAAGGCAGGGTCAAGGAAAGTCGGCAAGATATGCCGTAGGGCACTTTATGTGTATTCCCACCATTCATATCCCTATGCAGAACCAGGGCAGGATGCTGCACTTCCTTCTCCCAAACTCCTTCATCCTATTTTATGAGTCTGCCATGACATGCCCCATGCAGCATTACCCAGAGCACAGCTCAGCCGGGCTGCCCTCCTTAGTCCATCCAGGCTCACACAGATGGAGTCCTTCTCCTTCTGGTTCTGCTCTTTGGCTCCTTCTGCTCCCAAGATGAAGGCCAGCCCCTTGGAGCTGCCTGCCATGCGGCCAGTTAGTGGGGTGGACAAAGTGTCAATCAAGTTCTTCCAACAGCCAATTAAAATGTATCGGGCAAAAGCAATTCCTAGAGTGGAAAAAACATTAATACTATTACTATTAATACTATTACTACTAGAAAATGACACAACAGAAGCTTTATCATTAGTGGTAAAAAGCCAAGTCACATTTGTCCTCTGCACACTGAACTACCAATTCACATGTGTGATGCATAGATATACTTTCTTTTTAAATTGTTATTCTACACAATTTATCTCCATGTGCTTTTGGTACATAACAACCCACTGCTAGACACACTTGTACTTATAATACAGTCTTAGTACCTGCAACAACAGAATCATCTGTCTTCTGGTTTTGGGAAAGAGGAGATTGAGCTGAAGCAGATGCCATCAATTGGCCACCAATTGCACTGCTGCCCAAGCCATCGATGTCTGCCAGAACATTAAAAAAACACCAGATTACTACTCAACACACAGATGGTATAAGGAAAGCATGTCTTACTGGTTCTGTGTTCAGCTAAGTACTTGCACTCCTGACTTCTCAGGTGTGCTTTTTTCATACTCCTTCTGGCAACCTTCTAAAGCCTTGGTATAAACGTGAGCTGTGGCATCTTAGGCTTTACCCAGTATAACCAATGTTTTGTTGAACATGCGAGATATCCCACTCTCAAAAGCTGCTCTCCCACTCTTCAAGTTACACAGTGAACAGAACTTCCAGTAGAGATTTCAAGGTAGTCAGAACTTACCACACACTTAAATCTCTGAATTTCTTAGTATAATATTTCAAATCTTGCTAAATCCTGTATTTACGTGTTTTCAGACCTCAGTCTGAGTCGTCAAGATGTACTGGGATCCTATGCCCTAAGTATGATTTTTAGTAGACCTATGAATGCTCAACCTCAACAAAAGAAATATAACCCTTTCTCCAACACAACAAAAGACCAGTTTCTCACAGAGAGTTTTATGTTAGGGACACCACATTGATTTTCTTTCTAACAAGCCCCATCTTCACATCCAGTACAATTTTTCCAAGCATTTCTTTCATCTTCCCAGCTCAGCAGCTGAAACTAACAATGAGCACAATACAATCAGCAAAAAACTCTTAAAGCAGTGCCCTTTGATCACCACTTAATGGCTCAGCTGAAGCCAGTGTTGTCCCTGCATACACTATTTTAATTACATACACATTAAAGCAGACAGTGCTTTTTATATCAATGCAGTATCATAGCCATCCTGCTGTCTTTCAGCTGAAACAATTTGATTTTCTTTCCTCTCAAATGAAGTTAAGGATTGCTTTTAAGCACTTGTGCTCCAGCTTTTCAGCATCTCTCTAGTGCCATTTGGCATATCCCTGGCATAGCTCAAGTCTGAACCAAGGGGAGTCCAATCTGTGGAAAGCTTCCAGGATCAGATGCCACTCTTTATATTTGTACTGCACTGCAGGCACACTGAAATGGCTTTGCTATGGCATCAAGGAAACAGCAGCCTTACTGTTTATCATTAACAAGTATCAACTCTACCAGAACTGAAGCTGACAGAATTAAGGAATGTTTTGGCTCAGTGAACAAAACTACTCTCCTGTCTCCCAGGGACAGTTCTGATTTTTTTTTTTTTTAAATCCTATGCTTCAAAACCACTTTGATGACCCAAAACAAACACTTAAGTACCTGCCACAGCTAGGTCTGGCTCCTTCTCTACTGATAACTCCTCGAGACACCACATATTGCATGATGACATGCTGTTCTGTATGTAACACAATAAAGCAGCATGTCATTGCAGCTTGTTTTAGACACATTTGGAAGTTAGCCTTGCCACCATAATATTGTACTGACCTGTCAGCATGCTGATGAGTGGAAGGCTGTGTTCCTCAGGGCTTCCCCAGTATCCAGCTTCCCCTAGCATATTCCTTTCTAGTACCTGGTGATACAGTTCTTCAACCCATGCCTGGGAAAATACCATCAACACTCCACTGGACTGGACCTGCTTCATGAACTCCTTCTGCAGAGAACCATAAAAGCCAAACATAAGACAATAGTGTAAGCCCTACAGCATCAGCCCCCAGACCTACTTCTGTGTAAGGGATTGCAGAAGTAGAAATTAAGTTAGGAAAAGAATTAAAGGAGGATTGCAATCTTAGAACTGTTAAGGTTGGAAAATATCTTTAAGATCAAGTCCAACTGTCAGCACAACACCATCACCACGTTCACCATTAAACAATGTCCTGAAGTGCCATATCCACATGTTTTTCTGAATGCTTCCATAGGTAGTCTGTTCCTCTTCCTTACAACCCTTTCCATGAAAAGAAATTTCCTAATATCTAATCTAAACCTCCCCTAGCACAACTTGGGATTGTTTCCTCTAGTTTTGTCACTTATTACCTGGGAGAAAAAGCCTACCCTCACCCTCCTTTCAGGGAGTTGTAGACAATGAGAAGTTTTCCCCCAAACCTCCTTTCCTCCAGCCTAAACAATGCCAGGTCCCTCAGCCACTCCTCATAGGACTTGGGTCTAGACTCTTGGCCAGCTTTGTTGCCCTCCTCTGGACTCTCTCCAGGACCTCAGTGTCCTTCTTGTACTGGGAGTCCAAGACTGAACAAAGGATTTAAGGCGCAGCCTCACCAGTAGAGGGACAATCCCCGCCCTGGTCCTGCTGGCCACACAATTACTGATACAGGCCCAGGATGCCATTGGCCTTCTTGGCCACCTGAGCACACATTGTTCAGTTGGCTCATGAGCACTCCCAGGTCTTTTTCCCCCAGGCAGCTCTCCAGCTACTCTCTCCCAGCTTGCATTGCCACACTTGAGTTCTTGTCACCCAAGAGCAGGATCTGACACTTTACCTCTTCGAACCGCATACAACTGGCCATGCCCCATCAACCCAGCCTGTCCAGATCCTTCTGTGTCTGTTCTGCAGTAGAGAATGACATGAACATGAACAGCTCACCCTTCTCCTACTGCAGTTAATGCAAGATGCAAATCAGAATGACAGTTCTTGCACAGTGACAATGGGACACATTGATCTCTCGCTATTTTCACAAGGTAGGAGGTAGGATCTCAAATCCAATTAAAAGAAGTTGTGGCACCTAGTGTGGCGTGCTGAACAATTGGGCCTTTCTGCCTTGAACAGCCATCACAGAAGAACTGGTCTCCAATTATTTACCAGAATGATCTCTAAGAGTGACTTTGAGCTTGACTTTGGTCATGCTCAGACCTGTCGCGCACACTGAATCCTCTAGACAATATCCTGAGTCACAGATCTGCATTTGACCTGCCGCAGAACACACCAGAACTAAGGATGATGTTAAACTCCATTTGTTTTTAGATGATCTAGACTATAAATTCTCTTACACTGGAAGTTCAGCAATAATTATACATTTTGACACCTGTTTTATTTTTTCCATATATCACTTTTTTTTTTTTTTTTCAGAAAACTCTGAAACAACGTCTCTTGAGCAACTAAATTGAAAAACATGGATCCATGTTTTATAGCTCACAATTTTCAAAACTATTCTTAAAAAGCCCAAGAAGCTGAGGAATTCCAGGTGTAACAAAAATCATAATTTCACATTACTAAGATCTACTTATTTTTCACTTTAACTTCTCATGTCTTCTTCTACAGAAATTCAAATTGAGTATTAGGCAAAAAAAAAAACCAGTTGCAAGATGAAACAAAGTATGTTCATGCACATTATCAAGAGACAATGCTTGCTATATCACATGATGCTAATCTATTCTGGTTTAGCCATCAAAAAGACTGTGACCTTAATGACAATCAGTAAGCAGCACTCCTTTCCACCAAATCACAGTGTAATTCAGATGCACGACACTTATCATGCAAGATTCATAAGCAGCTTGAAGAACACTTCATTTGCAATTACTATTTCTCCACTTAGCAAGCAGTCTGAAGGATTTATGTGTGGGCTGGTTTATGTGAAAGGAAGCAAAATAAATTTTCATTTTTTAAAAACAATTATCCCATATTCCCCAACTCACCAACAACACAGGGGCTTGGGCAGGCTTCTTCCTGTAGTAATCTGAGTTTGCCAATTTTAGGTTGAGCAGCAAAGTGTAATGCGATACCACGTAGAGACTGTCTGCATTCATCAGAGTCTGGAAGTTGAAATTTAAGTTTCCCTCAAATCCTGGTGAGTGCATCATACCTAACAAAAACAGCATGTGAGCTCTCATATTTTACACAGATTTTTCCTGGAAAAAATATCAGAAAATATCCCTAGCATTTTGGCAGCAACAGATTGCTAGAATAGTTAATGAACCATCAGTAGAAATTACTCTACTAAACATACTAGAATAGGGAATAGAAAAATAAGTAGTTCATCTAGAATGCAAGGCAAATCGAACACTCCAGGCACAGTCCAGCAAAGCAACGTGCTAATTTGAAATAAACTAGGAACACCAGCATTCATTGGGATGACTGTCCCAATTTTAAATAAATGCCCCAAAGCAAAGGGCAGGATACGTCTGCAATGCTAACTGGAAAAGTGAGGTGGAAAGGAGCAGACCCAAAGCCTGTGTACTTAACTGAGAACACACTGCACCAAATGATGCTAATGAGGCTAACAGTCCTTTTAATTCCCCAGTAAACCTGTTCTGGCAAAGTCAGTTGCTGGATGGGGACTGGAGTGCTCCACACCTTGCAAGATCAGTCTGCAATCATCATTCTATCCATGGCGTAGAGGTATGTGGACAAATATCTGGGGACAAGCTGGCTGGAACTAGTTACAACTCCAAGCCCTATTTATTTCACACAAGGCCTACTTTCTAAATAGCTGAGCACTTGCATTTCTGTCAGACCCAGAAACCACCTGTAAAGTACTCACTAGTCCTGAAAACACTATTTGTATGAAGCCTATGACCATGCTCAGAAGCACAATCCCTTCTTTCCATGGATGACAAATAGCTGACCTAATGGTAGAAAAATATCAATCATGAGCATGAATCCCCACATTCTGCAGTTTGAACCGTGAAAAAAAAACCCAGAAATACCAGATCCACCCACACGACTCACAACATTTCATGGTTTTCACATCAACTGTGAAATCCTTTCATATAATGTCAATTAGGGAAGATTAAGAAGTCAGTTTTATCCTAAAGGAATGTCTGAAATGGAACAAAAACCAGCTTCCAAGTTAGTTATGTGACGAAGCAAAGCTGTGTCATTTGTTAACTGCTGCAGTGGTTTAGTGTCAATATATTCCTCCCACCATAAAGCTCATACCTCTTCTTAGACAAAATACAACAAACCATTAACATTAAAAAAAAAATCCACACACAGAAAAGAAGCAAATGTTTTTCTTGCCTCGTGAGGGTTTGAAAGCTCTGTGCTGCTGCCTTCTCGGACTTTCCACTGTCGTCACTTTGGGGGCGTGGATAAGGTGAGTAACTGTTTGAGGGTGGATTTAGAAAGAGAGTAACTGTTCCAGGGTGGGTCGAAAAAATGAGTATCTGTTCAAGGGAGCAACCTTTGTAGAAGAAGGGTGATAGGGTTGGCCACAAACCACACCCACAACGGCTGGCATTGCTTAGGGTAGATTTCTCATGGTGAATGTTAACAGAGAACCTTTACCTAATACCAAAACTGCAACCATGTGCAGAAACAATGTGCTTGAAAGTAGCCTGTGAGTAGTTCTAGTGATTTCATCACTGAAAACAAAGATGCATCTTTACACTGTCGGATGGAGGATCATGATATTGATGTAGATATCTCATCTACCACTGTTTTTTTGTCTTATCTCTCTTAAATATGTACCTCAGGGACTAGAGCCCGCTATAATAATAAAAACCTCAAGACAGAAATGTATGCAAAGGTGAAAAAAAAAAACCAATAAAAACAATCAAACAAAAAACTTTATTTTGCATTAAAATGTTTTTTAAATGTACAACCTCCTATACAAGATTACAATTAAAAAGGAAAGTGCAGAAGTGCACAGAAAAGTGGATACTCCATTGACGGCATGTATTTGAGCATCAAAAAGTGTTGGGAAAAAACATGGTCCTTAACTTCTTCTAAAATATGGGAAAACAAACAACTGCATTTGCGAGATGCTGAGATCACAGAAACAGATTATACTTACCAGCTCTAAAAAGTGGAATCAAAACTGAAGATGGGCTAAATTTACTCCTAACTTCAGAGTTAACCAACTTACTTGTAAATTTTAATTTCATTATAACTGTTTAGTTGACTTCACCTTTTCCATGCTTATCTCAGCACTGTCTTAAATTCCTACCTCCATTCATTGCCTTTCAATGCTATAAAACATCCTAATTTTGCAATGCTATCTATAGAAGGATCTGGCTTGTAGGAAAGAGTACTAAATTGTATTATTCTTCAAACGTGTAGGAAAAATTGAAAAATTAAAACAGTTAAATAAGGTCTCCCAGAAACACAAAAATACTTCTGTACTCACTGGTCTCAGAACTGCATCTATGTCTTTTCTCAACTCGAATCTCTAACCGACTATCAAATTTCCCAATGTATTCTTCAACAATTATACATTAATAAATGTTGTATATACAATGAATGGGATCAATCCCTCTAACTTCATCACCCAATTTGTGCCTTGAGCAGCTGGTGCTAATGAAGGACTCCTGAAGTAAGGACCTACACGCTGCTTATACAGGCAGATCAAACTGCTGTTGAACCTCCCCAGGGGGAGTTCTTACCATTGACATTTGCTTCAACTTTCATAAGTCTCTCTCTCTAAAGGTCTTCAAACTCATGGCTCTCTCACCTACACAGGAGCACAAGTTCTCACCGGAGGACTGATGGACATTTGCTTAAGATTTGAGGTATAAGTTAAAGGACTGTTTTAGTTGGGCTGAGTCTCATTCCAGGTGTCTAACTGAAACAGGAACCCAGATCTTATAGAAGTGTAAAAGTACAACCCTGCAACAGCCACATCTCCATGAAAACTCCAGGATACCTCTTCCAGGCTCTCTTAATACAGTGACTTGCTACTCCACTTTTCCATGATTCCTTACTGAATGGGTGTCTTTTACAAGTACTTCACCAAATCCATCTGGAAACATGGTATACATTTTTAAAGTACAGATTTAGCCACAGGGGTGGCTTTCTTAGAAAAGTGAAAGATCTCTCTCAACAATCTAAGTCCAAGACTAGGTATCCCATAGGTATCCCATATCTTTTTAAGATATGCAAACCACAAATAATGGATTTAATGCAGAAATTGAGTTATATTCTTCCATTTTTCTCACTGTGTTACTCATACTGAATGCCAAGAAAAGCTATGTTTACCTTAAAATCTAGGATTCTCCTAGTCCACACCTTCCAAAGCTTTAAAGCACTTTATAAAGATTACAGACAAAAGGGAAAAGAAGTGGCATACTCATTCTTGCACAAGGGAACAGGTGCACAAAGGTTTGAGCTAGAGGTCTGGTCTAGCACTGGTCTTTCAGCATAACCTCATGATGATCCTTTTTCAGGAAAAAAGCTACAGAGCTTTTTTTCTGTCAGAGAAAAAAGCTTCTGTGACAAAAAGGGTGCTCTTGAGCCCCTCAATCAGAAAAGTAGTTAACATTAATTAATGTCTATTTTAAGTATTTCTTATCTGTGATATAAAATGGCCAATGTTCCTTAAGAATACCATTTATCATCTTCCTGAGTTAGGGTTTATTTGGGTAGCACTTAAACAGGATACCAGGAATATAATCTTATTCACCCAGCTTCATATCTAAATTATGCTGTATGATGATGGAAAGAGTCCCCCCTTCTGACTCTGTATGAGTTTAATGTGTGTGAGAGCGCACAAATGAATGAAGCAATGATTAGGAGATGAACAATAGGAAAGGCAATTGCAATAAAGTAACTTAAAGAAACAGAGACACATTTTAGAAAACACTTTCATTTTGGTCACTGTCAGGAAAGCAAAACCCTTCTAAAATATATATTTAAACACATTTTAAATATGCTATCAACAGAACAAACTAGCCTTTGCATGCCTCTTTTTGTTCTAATCATGAAAGAACTGAAGGTATTTAATATCTTAGAAGGTAAGATCTTAATTTTCACTTGGTCTGGGCTTTGAGCTTTTTATTTCCTGTCATATTAGGCAGTAGCATTAAGAAAAACAAAAGATTGAAGACAAACTCTCCTCATTCCCTATCCTTTCTAGAGCTTACTGCTGTGGAATTGTTACCTCCCTCTTTCTGAGGCTGGCATTACTAATAACAGTGCAGTGATGTACTAAGCTACTTATATATCATTACAAATAGGTGATGGTACTTCCCACACCCCTCTCATGCTAAGGGGAAATCCCAACCTCTCTTTAATGACACAACGTGCAAACTTCTCAACAGATCTTCACAAACCTGCAAAGAGGTATCTTGCTACAGTAAATTCCATTTCTTTATTGATTCAGGATATAATCCAGAGCCTGTTAAGAGTTAATGGATTTACCTCCATTTGAATCAGAGCCTATATATTCAATTTGCTTTGCCCTAAGTGAAGTGTGTTCCTGTGGAGAAATGTATGGTGTAAAGCCCAAACCTCCTCATGCTGAGTATGTTCTCTGAAGATGAAATCCTACAAGGGAATCTGTGCACAGTGCTGTCAGTGTGTGCATGCTGTTAAGACAGTAAATATTTGCTTGCAAACCTGAGCAGAATGTTGAAGAGAAGCTCTGCAGTGCTCCATCCACTTCTTCTATGCTGGGAAGAGAGATAAGCCTGGGAAGAAGTGCTTCAAGTGACTGGATAAAGAGCCGTGCACTGTGCTGGTCTGCTTCTTGGCTCTTCAGCAATTTCAGAGAGAGAGCAGCAGTGCGTAAGGACCTGTGGCCTGGGCAATCCCGTGGTGTCTGCTCCTCATCAGCCAGGGAACAATTGTCAGAGCCTATGTCTGAGACATCAGACCTGCCCGAATCCTTTTCTGCTGCCATGGAATACTGATCACATGAATCAAACTCAGTCCTAGAAAGGTCCTGGTCATCTACACTGAAGTTACTCTCACTGTACCTGGATCCATAGGATCGGGTCTTGCAATCAACTGATAAAAAGTTAGTTATATCTGGATAGACTATGGTGTGACTTCTTTGAACAACATCTGGCTGGTCAATGGTTTCTGACTCTGGTTCTCTGTAATGAATCTCTTTGCTTTCACGTCCAGCTGGAGATGGCAGGGAGTTTTTTTGATTTTCTGGATTATCCTCTGGAGTTGTTTGTCCCATATCCCCTTCCAAAGTAGTCTGACCAGTGTCTGTGGTAACGCTGATGCTAATATCAGGACTCTTTTCATTTCCTGATTCCCAGGCAGGGTTTTCCGAGGACAGGATGCGTCTCTGCCACCTGAAGTCAGCATCATTGATCTCCATGGAGTCCCTGCTTGTCTCGGTCCCATCCTTCAACTCTTCTAAGCGCTGGAGCAGCAGCTGGATCTGCTCTTCGCTAAGACCCCTCCCTTGGCTCAGCTCATCTAGCGCTCCAAGCAGGGCAAAGACGCAGGACACTGAAGCATAACACGCTTCAATACCACCTTTGATGCATGCTTCCGTCATCCCATCCATGATACTACAAGCAACACAGAGTTTATTTAAGTGATGCAACATATGTATGGTGAGCACGTCACTGTCATTCAACACCATCTTTACAAACCAGGAAAAAAAGAA
Organism: Muscicapa striata striata; assembly: GCA_030060385.1. Taxonomy (NCBI): domain Eukaryota; kingdom Metazoa; phylum Chordata; class Aves; order Passeriformes; family Muscicapidae; genus Muscicapa; species Muscicapa striata. The sequence goes on along the minus strand of JAREIS010000010.1, from coordinate 1,889,651 downwards.
ATGAGCTTATCCTGTAAGACTATTCCTGAGAAAGACAATTAGTGTAAGAACAAATTATAAAATCTCCCATGCAAACATGGTCATTCTGTAAAGGGAGTGCTAACAAGGGGAAGTTGCCATGCATTTATACCAGCATGTTCTCTCATACAGACAAGAACTTACACTGAAAAAAAATCTCAACACCCAGCTGAACTAAATTTTAAGGCCATTTGTGTCCTGAAAATGATCTTATCTACAAGATAAGATCTTTATAAGAACTGAGAACCCTTCTTGCTGAATATGACAATGCTTAAGTTTTCTATGACCTCTTTTGACTACATCTTGAAAATACACCTCTAAAGAAACACATGTTTATTTTACTGCAAGTTTAGGGACCCATACCCAAAAATTTTAATCTGTAAACCAACATTTTGGTGTATTTGGGAATTTGGGCAAACTCAACAAGGTAGTTATGTAGGTCTTTACAAACAGGCCAGACTGAGGGCAAACCAAGCAAGAGCTTATTTATCCAGTCAGATACCCTGGCTCATACTGGGTATGCTCCTGAACTGTTTAAGTGTTCTGTGTGCACAGATTTAAGAAAGAAGAAGCTAAAGGAGGAAACAAAGCGTACAGCTTGAGAAGATCCAGATGGGACTTTCTTTTAGAAATAGACCTCTTCTTCAATTCCGACTCAGAAAAGCAGGGCCCTGCCAAATCACAAAGCTGCCGAGGACTGCCAAGTATCTGAAAGGAAAGGAAACAGAAGTAAGTAGAATATTATCTAAGCATTATTTAAATACAATAAATAATTCATAATTCTATCAAGCCCTGTAACCCAAGGTAGCACTACTGTAATTTCTCACAGCAAAGGAAAACAGTAGAGTGATGTTCAACTTATTAAAGCTACCTTTCCTCTTTTTAGAGGCAGAAAAGCAAGTAAAGGAGAATATTTAGCAAGAATCACATATAGAATGTAGTCCAGTGCTTTACATTTCTGACTGATTTTTTTCAACTGATATTGCACATAAGACAATTTTCATGCCTATATAAGTATTTTTTTATTATAGTTTACATCGAAGGAAGTCTCTGTCCTCAATCATCTTGTTACAAAATTATGGAGTCATGCAAAGATAGGCAAAGTGATTCAGATTCAACGTGCTAGGTGGCACCTTGTTAATGCCCACCAGGAAATACAAACAAACATGTATTAATCAGCCCAAAGAAGCAACAGGTATGTCCTGCACAAAACAACATTAGACTAAGCTTTTCCTAAAATTTCAGTTACCTTCTTTCTATTGTTTAAAATTAGATAAAGAAAATGACAGTGTGACTCCTAGTTTAGACAGAAACCAAATGGGTGGCTGTGTGGTGTTGATATTTTTCAGAAATAGAACAGCCTAGATATGCACAAGCTAGATAAGAAATTCTCTATGAGATACCACTGTTCCTACAAATTATATATTTCCTAGTGTTCCATAACATGAGAAGAAAGGTGCCCATGTGGAATGGAAAAGTCCATGATTTCAGCTAATGCTCAACCAAGTGTCCTAGTGCTCTCAGAGGCACTGGGCAAGAGGCCAGAATGGACTAGTCTTGAAACAGCTTCTTAAGCCATTGGCAGTTTTCTTGCATCTATCAAAAAAAACCAAACAAGGCTCCAAGAAACTGGATTTCAAAAACCTGGCATGTAATCAAAGCATATATTCACCTTAATGCCTGGAAACCACACTGTGAGGATGTGTCTGGGGAAAGATGCCAAAGAAGTTGCAAACTGGATCATTATGCTCTATCTCACCCAAAAGAGCAGTCATGACTCAGTGATAGAATCTGCTCCATGCAGCACCACAGCATGAGCACCAACAGAGTTGCCACAGTAGCTTGCATTGTGGAGACAAATACAGCTATTACAACTGTATCAAATTATTTGTCAGAGTGGTGCTGATGAGCTGTGCTCAGAAAGGACAATTTCAACATTGCTAGGTGGGAAGGTCTGAAATGCATTGGTATGCACATATCAGCAACGCTCACTGATAAATAAACATTTTGTTTTATATGCCTGGATTCGCACATGTGATTACCCTACCTCTTTCATAATTTTGATGGCTTCTACTCGATGTTGAGGTGGTGGGTAAAGCAATATCCGGTGATACAGAGACTGTAGCACAGGTTTCATGGATTCCACCGACCCCACCAGCCGAACCAGTTCTGCTGCAATATAATATATGGTCCGTGCAACGGGCCCACTAAGGGCAGGGGCTGTGGAGGAACAACCTGAACCCCGGCCATGGTCAGAGATCCCTGAGGAAGGTGAATCAGTCTCAAGGCAGATGCTGCTGTGGGCAGAGGTGATAGTTTTGTCATGGATTGGATTTCCCAGGATTACTATTAGGGCTGGACACAGTTGCTTCCTGGAAACGAGAAAAGCAGCAGATGGTAACTGGAAAAAAAAATACTCTTACAAGAACAGATTGAAAATAGGCCATGGTTAAATGAGATACACACTCTTGTTTTAATGATCAAAGAGCAGTGGTTAGATAGAAAAACAAATTATGCCAGGCTTTTTTCATCTCCCAAGCACCAGCATGGTAGTCCATATGGAAATACCTCTGTGTGCTGTAGAAACATGGTACTGATTTTGCAAGTTCATGTTGCTGCACAGTACTGTCCCTTTGCAGGATAGCATGCCTGCCTCTTTCACTGGCTGCAGCCTAGCACAAGGTAGACATTCTAGGCTTCCACTGCTCAGTGTCTCTTTTTCACTTCACCTTGGGAGCTTTAAAAAAAACCCTGAACAAGAACTGGTCTATGTTAACTAGAAGGTTAAATATTCCATCACTGGATGGCACATGCATTATTTTAGTAAGTACCTTTAGTTGTGAGCCTCTGTTTGTCTTTTGAGAACATAATGAAATCCCTCCACAATAACTCAAAGTGTGCACTATACTACTCATATGCCACTATACAGTAAATACCCATCCTTCCTTCAACTGTCTAACACTCAGTTTTAAGTGATTCAACACCAGCTGATCACTCTTCTGAGGAACCAGAGCCAGCTCAGCACTTTGCTCCATTAGCTGCTATTTCAGCTTTGCTCTCACGCACTTGACATTTTACTTCAGTCTGCAAGACCTTAATTTAAGAAGCCAAGTGCTGCATGGATTGAGTCCCAAATCTGGTTTTCACCCACATCTCAGAGGTTCAAGCAAGTACCTAGAGCAAGCCCCAATTACAAGTAACAATTCATAAAATACATCTTTGTAGGTAACTACATTTTATTTTCTCAAGGTTTTATGCAGTCCAGAATTTTAACAAGATTTCTGAAACAGCTCAGCTTCCCCAAGTCACAGAAAGAAAACTAGCTTCTAATAGGACTTCAGATAATGACTCTGAATCTGCTTATTCCACTTATTCCTCCAATCAAGTACATTTCAAAACATAACAATTCACTGCTTAAGAAACATGCCTGTCTCAAAGCATGCATAATCACAGGTTGCAACAACAATATATTTCCCACACATCTTAGTCCTATCAAAGTGTTTCTATATCAAACTATGGAGAATGCTGTCAGCACATAAAACGAAATCTCTGTCTGCTCCCTTCTTTATCTTCTTTGGGAACTGACAACAAAGTGCCTGTCAGAGTGAAAGCTATGTGTATATGTAGGCAACAGCTCCTTAAAGAATAATGACAGCTTCCAGTTTGGATCACAACCTCACCAGACAGGTAATGTATTAGTGTGCACAAAATGTTCAAATTTATGTTTGCAGTTTAAACTGTTTCATATCATCCTAGTGTTTTGGGGTATTTTCCCCCACTTAAGCAGGTAGCTGAAGCATGCATATTCATTCCTTGGCAGGAGAGCAGGTTAAGGAGACCCACCCCTGATGGCTTGCCTTCATGGTACACAGTTACACATGCAAACACCTGTAGACTTGCAGCATAAACTGGATTGTCAAAAGGATGTAAATTGAAAATAAAACAAGAAGCGTTTTCATTTAACTGAGATCATTTCAGTGACCTTGTATATAGGATGGCCCCACAGTCTGTCACACAGGCATAAACAAAGAGTTGTGTGAAACTCAAAGGCAGAAACTTCTGAAGTGAATCTGCCATGAGAGAAGGAGTTCTGCTCTTATGTTAGACCTCCAAGCACTGTTGGCCTCCCTGTCTTGCAGCCACAGCTGTTCCTGGGACAGCAGGGGGAGTTATGGGTGCCTCTACATGTTCCATCCTTAGAACTGGGCCCAAGTCAAACACTTCCAATTACAGGGTAAAAGCACAAGAAACATATTTGCCATTTACAGTCACGTATATCTTTCCTTAATACAATGAACCGACAAGGTCAAAAGATGGGCACAGGCTGCAAGGAACTGCATATAAGTTACATTCTTGCTTTATTACTATGACTCAATTATCCACAGGCTATAAAAACCCCATTATTTCAATCACAAGGAAAGAAGGATTATTTCAGGTACTGGTGATGGTATATCAAATAGTTTAGAGGTAGATATGAACACCAAAGATATCAAGCCTTCCTGGTGAAGTGTTTTAAAAAGGAGAAATTCTTGATAGAATAGAAGCACCATTAAGACCATTTAGCCTTAGACAACAATGCAGGTCACAGTAAGCATTTCTGGTGACCAGCACACATTTGACATTAATTTTGCTTATCTTCCTGTATTATTGTATCAGAACATTAAGAATCTCAACAGTACCCTCCTACAACAAGCAGATCATCTCTGTGTTTAATGCTACACACAAATCCAAACTATTGCAGAAAGCATAAGAGATTTTCTGTTCTGGCTAAATCCATTAGACCTCATTACAGTGATAATTAATTACTGGGATTTAATGTGCTAGCTGAGCAGGCAGTCCTAACCAATCTTATACCAGGCACAAGGAAGAACTGATAGTAGGTTAACAGCAAGTTCTGCTCACACCTGGAGATTTTACAGGTTTTTTTTTTTGCAAGGCTGGGGGGAGCAGTTCCTTTAATTTTTACAAACTGAGTATTTGCATTAGTCTTCAAATGTACTCACCATATGAGATCAGTGAATCCTTTGTGCTGGTGCATGCTGGGGGAGGAGCTGTTTAGCATTGAGAGGATACACTCCAAGTAAAGAAGCTGTAGCTGACGATTGTCACTGGCAAAGAAAAGATGCCATTCACATAATATTAAAACAAAGATTACTCAATTTTCTAAAATAACCACATTAGTTCACTTTAAAATAATACCATAATTTGCAGTAGTGATTTATTTTGCTTCTTTCTATTAATTTACAATGGTGTGATCACCTGCATCACCCCATTTATTTTGTACTGACCACATGTAGAGATCTATTATTTAAAAAAATATATGTGAAGAAAGAGTAAGAATAAAACCCAAATAGTTACTCAATGCAGATGATCATCACCTTGCAGTTGACACTTGCATGGGCATGCACAGGGCATCCCTGCACTCTTGATTTTATTTTCCCAGACGCTGACACTGATTAAGTAAAGCTAAGTAAGGCACTCCTCTGAAATCCTGCTGTTATTAGAGGCACTCATGGGAAGAAAGTCTGCAGAAGAACTGCACATAGATGTCTATGCTATCTTTGCCTCTGGTAGTTCCTGAAAATTGCACAGCACATAACACACTTACTGTCCATAACAACCCATTTTAAAAGGTAAGATAGTGCATTTTCAAGGAGGTAGAGAGTATGATATTCCTAAATTGGAGGAATTCTTTGATAGTTCAATTGGATAATGTTCTTCAATTGGATAAATGCTTCCTAAGAAAGACAGATTTATTCATTCTGATTATGGTATCCATTAGGTCTTTCCATGGCTCTTGTAATTGTTATTCTCTCTATGATGGTTCTTCCAGGCAGAAAAGAGAACTTCTCTTTGGATTAGTATTTTGATGTGTGGAAGTTATCTACAGCTTAGATTTACCGGAAGCTCTGAACAGTGCACAAAGAAGGCAAATTAGCTCCTCATTTCAAGCAAGGATTAAATTAATGCATCATGAACAATACTCTAGTAAACACTTAATTTTGCTCCATAATTCCAGAACTACAACAGTACAATCACAGGCATTAGTGAAACTCTCAATCATCAGGTAATAAATTGAAATTATAAACTTAAATAACTCACTTTATGACAGCTTGGAGCTTCTCACAGAGCACAGTGAGGACAGATACAACATCATCACAAAGAGACTCAGCTGAAGTACCTCCAAAAAGGACAAAGATCAGAGGCATTACACATGAGCAGCTGGATTACAATGTCATTTAACTGCATGGGCTTTCAGAGCTGGTCAGAGCTTCTAAACAAGGAGCAGGACTACCAAAATTCATGGGGAAGATGCAGTAGGAAAAGTCCTAGATTGAAAAGTGATTGCCATAAAATGCAAAAGCAGCAGTATTAAATCCAGAGGGAGCACTAATTGCTTGCATGCATTTACAGAAGGTTAGCTGAAATCAAATTCAGATAATAAAATAAGTATACAATTAAATAATGAAAAAGACTGGTCCCAGTATTTCTACATGGCAGCTGATTTCTGTATCTTTCCCTGCAGTTTCTCTCTCTTACACATTTTCTGATGTCTGACCAAGTTCTGATCTTATAAAAGAATGCTTGTGCTTTTCAAAGATTTTAGTGTCTATTCACACAAGTTCTCCTAAAGTAGTCATTATATAAACAATGTCTTTGGCCTGAAATACAGTAACAATAGTTTTCAGATTCCACATCCTACTCTGTGAATCTATTTCATTTCAGGAACTAAAGACTTACTACATTTTTTTCCAGACCAGTGAAACTCCTTAATTACAGAAGTTAGCACCTTGAAACAATAATTTATTGCTATGTTGAGTGCAATGCTGTTATCATGGTCCAAATGAAGACAAAACTGGAAATATCAGGAGCTAACAGGGCTGTCTCAGCTTTTACCACAGGCAACCAAGAGAGCACCAAACTACAGAGAAGTTATGAAATCCTGTGGGTACAACTCCCATGACATCAAACAGCACTGTGGTGATAAAAAGGAAAGCTAAGAATAAAAAAAGATGGATTGGAAGGAGTCACTAAAGAAGTATTACAAATACCTTGACTCTTGAATTTCTGCAAGGTGTCAGGGTTTTCAACTATCTGTTGAGGAAAGACAAAGTGGTGTAATTGGTGCAATGGGCAAGGAACATTATAGAAGCAATACTTTAACAGCAGAAGCTCCTTAAATTCATGTCTTCTATCTGTTTTGGGTTTCATATTAGGGTTTTTAAGTGAACCTTTTGCAAAATATTTTTTTAAAAATTCCTTAAGATTTGTTTTAACAGTCATTTAAATTTAAGAAACCTGCATCTCATTCAGGTGGAAGCTTTTTAAATCCTTAAGGGATTTCCTACACCTAAAAAAACTCAGTAATAATTAGGCATGTAAATTGTATTGAAAATAACTGAGAGAAAGCATAGTTGAGACTTCATAAACTACTTAGAAGCCAAAATAAATTGAGTATTAGAGAGTTTAGAACATTGACAATGTTAATATTACAGTACCAACAGAATTAATGGCAGTCAGGAAATGGAAATGACCTCTTACATCGTTTGGTTCAGCTGTGGTATAGAATTCTTCCTATTGTGCACAACATGGTTCAGGTCAAATTCTCTCAAGCATCGATAACAAACTGCCAAGAACTAAATGCAGCTCTCATATGCTTTTACCTACTCCTCAGTTAAGAAAAGAACTAACAAAATTGAATTTGCAGACTCAAAATGTTTCTGTTTGTTTGTGGGGTTTTTTTTGGTTTTTTTTGGTAAATGCTTCGGCTAGTAAAATGAACCTACTTAGCACCAACAGAAGACAAGTTTACTTAAACCGATTAATTCTTTTTGCAGTTGCTCAGCAGGATAAAAGAAATTTAGTCTACTTATCCGAAACAGAAATGATCATCTTAACCCAAAACAGATGTAATGAAAACAATCTGTACAACTACAGTCCTTGAAATTTCCTAATAAATAGAAACTGACTTTTACAAATAGTACTTCTTTGACAATATGATTTTATATAAAACAGTACAAGCAAATGCAAGAAGCCAATGGAATTCCACATGTACTCAGAACATTTACAGTTGAAAATGTGCTGGAACTTTATTCAAACAGCTCTCATGGATTTTAATAATAAAATAAATAAAATTATATTTATTTTTTGCTAACAAAGAAAAAAATTCATTAACTTAAAATTATCTTCTATAAAAAAGTAGGAGAAAAACCTCAATTATACTTTCCTTAGTTGAGAATCTGTTTTTGTTACATAAATATTTGTCATGCAAAAAGTTTTGGCAGAAAGATTTCAATAAACCTTAAATAAACAAGCAAACAAAATAAAAGAATGGAAAAGGCTGAGGCAGCCTGACATCGGAACAAAGTCTCTTTTGTTTAATGGAAGGAAAAAAAAAAAACAAAAACCAGCCAACCAGAGTTGACAATGTGAGAGCTCTGAGGCAGGCATAGTCAGAGCCCAAAAAAGCTTTCTAACAGGATTAATTGAGGAAGTGTCAAATAAAAGCCACAAGGCATTCAGATGAACAAAACGGTATGCAGCCACGGACATGGAACCATTTGTTGACGCCAGAAGGCTCACCATGTTTTCTTGCTTTTGTCGTAACTGTAAAGTCAAGTCACTCAACATTTGGCTGAGGGTAGCCCGCACAGCGGTGTTAATGCTCCGCTGGTGACAGCTAGATACATATGTCTCAATGCAAACCTGATGAGGAAACAAGACAGCAGCACAAAGAGATCAACTCCCACTTACCAGGAACACATTTCAGGAGGATACCAAGGTCTCTCGCATGCAGATAGTCAGCCTTCCTTACTATTTCTTATTGCTTTATTAGCACATTAGAAGTTTTTAGCAGTCTTGGCTGGAAAACCAAGTAAGTAGCATCTAGAAGCAGCCTGCAATTCATCAGTCTCACAGCTGCAGGAATCGTAGGGCTAAACTGGCACAGTCTCCTGTCAAACCCAAGTGATTTTGGCACATCTCACTTTGTACAGAACTCACTGAATGCTGCTTTGATTGTTCATCTCTTGATACTTATTTGTAACTGCCTCTCTGCAAGTCTATGTCAGCAATGTAAATGTCCTCCAATTCTCCAAGCTGGTTGCTTCTGATGCACAAGTATTTTCCACTTATTCTATGATAATTATTACATACTGTAACACATCTGAAAGCCTTAAAGGGCTTTCTTAACACAGAAAATACAATAGCACTTTACGATAAATAACACAAATAATTGCCTTTTAAAACTGGCAATCCAGCAGAGAGCTCTGCTCAGAGATCCCATGGGAGTCAAGGTAGCAACAGAAGAACATTGATGGATGATCCAGCTCCTAATTCCATGCCCAGCTGCTGGCAGTTTTCTGACAATATGCTGTGCCCAGGGTCGTGCTTGACTTTTGCCCCAGGTGGTGCTGCACAAAAGGCTGCCAAAATGTTACACAGCTGGGATCCTGGGGACAGCACACTGCAAAGTGCAGTTTCCATCCTTCATCAGGTATTCTGTGGGAGGTTGTGGGTCTCTGTAAGACCTGCTGTAACTGGAGTAAGCAGTGTAAGCACATTGCACAGTAACTACTAAGTAGACAGAAGTCTTGATGGAGCTGAGCAGGTTTGTGACAGAACTGTACAACATGGTCTTCTTAAAGAAGCAGTCTTGGTCCTTTGTCCTATACTAAGCTTTGTCATTCACAATGACCATAAGAATCCCCCAAATCCAAGCAACCAAATAAAAAAAAAAGTAAATGGCTGTTCATATACTTTTATGATTTTCAGTTTTAGTGGTTTTATTCTGCCATTGTTTAGATACATAGCAAGTAAGAACTGTAAATATAAATTGAACTAGCTGTGAAAAATTATTAAAAATATCAATTATTAAAAATATAAATATGTAGTATAAATTATGTGCATAAGTAGTATACATAAATGCACCTGTGTACATTTTTAAATGAGAAGGATATTTTATGATGTAAAATCATTTTTATAGCTCCCTAATGAGGATGACTTTTTAAGAGGGGAAAAATTAAAGTGATCTGATTACATAGTCTGATCAGTATTGACATAGGCACACAAACAAGACTCTTGATTATTTCTAATGCCTGTTGAAATGAAACCAAGCTGTCAATAGGTCAGCGATGAAGATGTTCTTACAAGTTGGCCTGGACCAATTCTGCCCATCATTCAGCTATCACTTGAACCCCAGTGGACAAAATAACCTTAAATGCCTGTTAACCACATACAGCCCTTCACAGAGGCCAAACCATTCCAGTGCTGCTGAGATCATTCTTTTTGAGCTGTAAGCCTTTTTCTAGAGTACCTGAATTAATTAATGAAATACCATTCTTAGAGGTAGGCTGACTTTCTGGAAAGAGCATGGTTGATATCTCCTGCTTCTCTCCCCTCCCCATGCGAGCCAATAAGCAAACAATACTGTGCACTTGAGTTGCAATCTTACAGAAGGCCTGTGCTCTAAATGGCTGGGCAAGGTACCTTTTGAAAAGCCACTGATGAAGAAGCAGCAGTAAAAATGCGAGAGCTCAGGGCTCCAAAGAGGTGTGCAATGGACATTTTGATCATTTCATGCACTCGGGGACTTCCAGGTCTATGGCATGCAAAACACAACTAAGAGCAAAACACAGAAGGGTTAGCTAATGAAATACAACAGAGTTACACAAAATAAACCTCCAGAAGGCACACAGGAACAACAAAAACACACATAAAAACAAGCAACAGCATCAACTAAATTTTCCTGCAGGTGTCTAGGCAAGCATGGGAAGGTGCACAGGGCAAGATTTAATCTATTTTTAATACTATTAATCTATTTTCAATGCTGTTAATACTTAGGGCACAAATTATAGTACTCTTCATGTTGGATGCTTCCTTAATTTGAAACTGATAAGGTTCAGAAAGATTTCGAGTGTCATTGTTTTGTACATATGAATTGCAAACGATCAGGCAAAATGACCAGACTGGAGCTTTGTTTGTTAGAGACAGTCCTCAGGGAGTTGCACCAGTAATGAAAGCAACACCTTTCAAATCCTGCAGTGGCTCTACTTGCTACAGAGTGCAGGCTAGGAAAACTAAGGGACTGACTTGGAAAGAAATAAATAGCATGGGCACTGGAACAGAAAGCTCCTCTTTGCCACCTTTCTCTTAGAGCAAGTCAGAAGGTTAACCAAATGCTGAACTGAGAAATCATTTTCTGTTTCCTACTGCTTATACACTGGATAATTCAGATACAAAGGCATAGTGATGCCACCTGTTAAAGTCTTTGCCTTACCTAAAGCCTGGGCAGGAGGAACCTGGGGAAGCATGTATGCGCCTGGTAACATTTGCTATTTAGAAAGATCTAGGCTATTTAGAAAAACCTGAGGCAGTATTTTCTCAAGAAGTGTGAGGAAAATATCTGTACCCCCCAATAGAAGCAAGCACATGCTGCATTACTGTTTGTTCCAATTCATGGAAGGAAATGACTTTTGCTTGCTTTGCTGACACATCTCATCATGCATTAGAGTCTTGTTCACCATAAAAGAAAAGAATTTGCATTGTCCTCATTTGTATCAGTATACTAGCAAAACATTTTAAAAACCAGGTTGGCCTTCTCAGAATAAAAGTGAAGTGCAACTACCAAAACCATGTGTTTCACAGATTGATGTGAAACTTAACTACCAATTTTCAGAATGCTTTTGATGAATAAGAACCCTGCTGTTTAAAGAGAAGGTACAGAAAAAATATTATTTCTAATTATTTCTACAGTTTATAGCACACAGACCATGACTGATTGACCATTTCCCCCCAGTCTCAGATAGTGCTTTTAAAGACTGAAAGTTGAATGGTTCAGAGTCATTAAATGCTTTGCAAGCAAGCACTTTGTTTAATCTCAAGCTCTTTACTGACAGCAAAGAGATGCACTAAGCTGAATTCATCAGCTTTTGCCTCGAGTATTACGGAGTCTGTGAGAAATGTGAGAAAAACTGCAGTAGGGGAAATAATCTGTATTCTTTTTCAGTGTGTGACACTGACATAAAGAGGGTTTAGTAGAAATTTTAAAAGTGTGGCTTGCTTTAAGTAGCAATTCAGTCCATCCCTGCTGCAGCATCTACAGATGGGGCTTACAAAGACCTCCAAAAATAGCCACACCTTATGGTCTCACCTAGCACAAGAGAAATGAAAATCTAAACTGTGCTAATCTAGAATGATTACTATCTTTTTATAAAATTTGGTATATGTTATATACATGAACTGTTTATGTTGTATCCTTGCCTCTTAAAACTCTTTTTTCTTTTACAAAATGGAAGTAATTTTCTTTGGTTCCCTGTTATCCCTACAACTCCTTTCTCAACTTCCAATAAGATAAGGCAAGGTCAGTTTTATTCCTAAACTCAGAAAATACTGTGACTTCCAGCTAAAATAAGCTATTTTCACATGAGATTTCTCTTTTTTTTACAAAAAACTCCACCCCAAATACCAAAAACTGAGAAGGAACATGTCTCTAAATGTCTACAGACACTCGAGAGTGTAGGACTCATAAGTAACATTTACATTCCTCCATGGACACTAGCTCTGGCCATACCATGTTAATAATATAATTTTATAATAAATTCTGCACACAGTAGTGTGTGTTGCACAGGAGGATTAAGTGTTCCTCTGCATCTTCTCTAAGCTGAACAAACAGCCCATGGCTTGCAACACATTGTAGTAAAAATGTCACCCACCTACAAAGGCTCACCTAATATGCCTTCAGGTATGTTTTTCTACAACCAAAGTTCTTTTACAATTTAATTCAGACTAAAATCTAATGCAATAAAGGGAGTAGAGTGACTAACAATGGATCTAGAGGCATTATAGTGTTTTACTTGGATATGTCAGGAAAGAGATACACACAAGGAACACTGAGGCAGTTGTGCTAACGTGGCACACTATGGCTTATACACTTCTCTTGAGGAAACTTCATTAGTGTCAGAGTTGCAGCCAGTAAGAAATCAGCACCGTGCTGTTTTATGAAGATCTCAAGAAAATTTTTCTATTGCAAAAAGCAAAATACAGTAAATTTGAGAAGTAGTAAATGTGCAAGACTGCCTTCCCATGCAAGCCCAAACCTGCCCTAACTTGCAACTATTTCTTCACACTAGACATAAGGCAATACCAGTCCTAAAGATGGCAGACGTGTTTTAGACTGGTTCAGTTTCAGGTTACATATGGAAGACACACTCTAGGTAGTAGGGAAAGGTTAAGTGGCACAAGCTGTGGTATAACAGAGGCACTTACCTCAGCAATCTTCAACACTGAACTCCCATTCAGCTCAAAGGTGGAGGTATACGTTATACAGAGCAAGACCTTGCATCAAAAGAGAGGAAATGAAAAAAATTAGGTTTCAGCAATTATTGACTCACTTTTTCACCCATGTGCTTCTATCCACAACTCCTTCCAATTTTGGGAACAGCACCAGAAGCTTCTTAGCACCGGGTGTTACTGGGAGAGAGGAGAGCCTCATGAGAAGCTGCATCTGTTGGCCCCAGAGACACCACAGAGGATTATTTATTGCTGTCTCCTACATATGACCACCAAAAGGAAGACAATCCACTGATCAATTCTGGCCTTGGACCACTATTCATATTTTAACCACAAGCTTTGCATGATTTATAATCCACCCTTCCATTCATTTCTATCAATATAACAAAAGAGGAAGGAAAAATGCATACAATGCCTGTTATTACTTAAGTGGCACAGATATATAAGTATTATGTGAAACAAGCCATTAATTACTGCCTGAGAATTTCTCAGCACAGTATATTTCCCGTAAGTGTATTATAGTCACTTGATAATGAGTAGCTAAAAAAAATCCATAAGCCCCAGTTCATGAAGGAAGGCTTGTCCTGTCCTGAATTCAGCAGCAGGAATAATTCAACATCTTACTTTGAAGAGAAGGGGAGTGAGAATGTGATGTGAACCACTGGGGTAAATGGGTGAGTGAGGCAATGTGGTGTGATGCTTTTTGTTTCTGGAGATGTCCTCCCTCCATCCTGTCTTCCTTTCCAATCTCTTCTGCCTCACAGAAGACAGAGTCTCAGCTACTGTTCTCTCTCCTTCAAAGCATGAAACTCCTCCAGTACCAGAATTTATTTTTGGCTTGGTCTGAAATAGTATGAGTTTCTTGGGATAAGTGTACCAGCAAATATCAATCACATTACCATATACTGGTCCCTACAACTTCTCAGCCCTACTCAGAACTACTGTTTTCTGCTTCACAAAGAGGTTTGGGGAATCAGATAAGTCAACATTACTGGCTGTTAACTAGAAGCAAAGTACAGAAGAGTCTGTCCACAGGTGAGTGTGACATTTTCCTGAAGGACAAAATAAATAAACTATTTTGCATTTTGAGAGTCATACTGAAAAGTTTCCATACACTGAAATGCACTGCACCTTTACAAGTGTTTTTCTTAGCAGAAAATCTGTATTTTACTACAGGATGTCACACCTTACTCCAAGGTTGTAGAGTTTTCTGTTTGTTTGTTTACACTTTTGTTTTGTAAATAAAACACCAATAAGGAGCTTGATCCTGTTCTTACAGAAGATGATTTTACTGCAAAAAGTGCTCCAAGTAAACCATTGTGTAATGGCAATTTTACAGTTTTCTGTATATGTTATCTTGACTTGACTCTCAGTCCTTCATAAACAGAAGCTGAATAATGTGGATAAATACTAGAGGTAGTGACCACAAAAAAGGGCATGGTACTCTTATGAATTACAGTATTCCTACACTAGAAACCCTTTTTTAGCTATTTAGCATTTATCTTCGGAGCAAAGCAAAGTTTCTGAGCCAAATTCCTTCTTCATGGTTTCTCTTCTCTTTGAAATGGACAAAATGGATTTTCCTAAGAGTGTTATACAGCCTACCTCAATATTACAGGGATAGGTACAAGCTACAGAGAACTTGGCAGAGAAAGCAATCTAATTCTAATCACAAAAAATTAAGAATGCTGTACTTTGTATTTCTTGATAGGAACTCCACAAATTTCTCTGCAATCCATAACATTTACTGTTACATGCACAAGTGCCAGTGAAAAGGAACTGTAGTACCTCTTTTCCTGTCCCTAGAGCAAATTCCATAGAACAACAAAAAAGTAAATGGTCAATTATAAAAACTGTCAATAATCTCATTTGGCTAATAAATACATAAGTTATAAGGGCTATTATTTCCATCTGCTGCTCAGTTCATATGTGCAAAATTTTAAACTTTGAAGCCAAACAATTTTGTTTAGCACTAACTGGATTCTTAACTACTGGCCAGCCTCACAGTCAGCTGTCGGGCCTCACTTTCTCAACCATCAATTACCCTGAAATTTTATTGACATTTCTAACAGTTATGAGAAGTCAGCATCTGGCTAAAAATATATATTCAGTACTTAAGGAAAAACTGATTTGTACCCTCCAGACACTGCTGTGTAAAACACAGGTGTAGAACACAGTTCCTAAGTCCAGAGACAGACAACTGTTACCTCCCACTGACAAATCTCTTCTTATCACACTAAGAACTG
Source organism: Muscicapa striata striata (assembly GCA_030060385.1). Lineage (NCBI taxonomy): Eukaryota > Metazoa > Chordata > Aves > Passeriformes > Muscicapidae > Muscicapa > Muscicapa striata. The sequence continues at coordinate 1,874,097 of JAREIS010000010.1, read as the reverse complement.
CGATGGACATCCATGACTAATCCTATTCAGTGGTTTGTGTGTCCTTATTTTCCCTGCTTGTAAAACCTTATTTACTTCATGTGATTTTCTGCTCTCTTGTCCCATCTTGACTTCGTAGGATGTGTTACTATCTAATGCTTTCCACAGATCAAAACCTGGATGCCAATACACTACAACTCATGGATGGACATGCCAGTTCAGACATTCTTTTAAGCCTTTGCTCTTCAAAATCTTTCTTCCCTCCTTTTTTTTTTTTTTTTAAAATCTCCATCTTTTATACAGCTGAACTGTGAAAAGTTAGTGCATATATATACACACACATATATATTCCTTTCTGTCACAAATGCCAAAAACTTATATGTAACATGAATGACAGAAACATCAGAGATCAAGCTCAGTAAGGAAGTGATGATCAAAACTTTGCTATGAAGCAAAAGAGAATTTCAGCAAAAAGACTGCTTAGTTTTGACTGCTACTCTTTATAACAAATTAGATCTGGGAACTCACCAGCTAGAGAAAGGGCATACAATCTGATACAATCAAATGACAGAAGCACAAGTTACCAGCCAGTATATTCTTGGCTTGCTCCACTGCTACCACTTTCCCTCACAAATAATTTGTAAGTTCTGAACCACCATCTCTGACCAATACACAGGACTGCTCTCAGCTATGATTTCCATCAGTCCTGCTGCAGGGCTCATTTACAGTCTTGGCAATGATCCAAACATTTAACTTGCATGTTTTCCCATTTATGTGGAACAAACAGGAAGACAGCAGGCTCCTCTTTTAAATTACTGGATGAAAAATGGGACTAAAACCAACCAAACAAAACCAAAGTTAATAATTCAGATCCACCGAAAACACTGAGTCTCCAGAAAGGATATCCCCATAGACTGCCTAACTACTCATGACACTAATTCTAACAATCTGTATTTTCAAAAATTAAAGAAAAGAAATATAGAGCCTTTCTTGGGCAATGACATGTTGTTTTTGCAACCAGTGGTACAGAAAGCAAAAACAAAACTACAAAGCAGCTCCTAATAACTAGAAAGCAATTCCAGTAAAAGACAAAATTGAAAATCAGTTCTTACTGATTGGTATGGACTCCAAAACACATTTTGTTTCCTTTTTTTCTTTTTTTTAAAATAAGGAACTTATATGACTGTAGAGATAGTTTAAGTCACACAGCTTCCATTGGCTTGCATTATCTTGCAAATGCCCAATGAAATCACATTTCCATGAATTGTTTATTCATAATGAAAGTATTTATTTAAATTACTGTTGAAGCTCTGACTGTCATGGAACAAGAAATATAATTCCTAGTCCCTGGAGTCCCAGGATACAGTCCCAAATGTAGTATAAAAGCATGCACATGGGTAGTTTTCACAATAAGTAGAAACAAAACCAAAAAACCTTGCTTCTGATGGCACAATGAAGGACAATTGAAACGAAATGTGCAGGAATGTACATGTGTAATGTAATTAAAGTGACATCACGATGTCTATCCATCCTGTGCCGTGTGCTCTAGGGTGACCCTGCTTGAGGAGGGAGATTGGACCTGATGACCACTGTGGTCCCTTACAACCTTACTCATTCTTCGATTCTGTGCGATTCCATACTTTAAGAGAGAGTACTCCAGGCCAGGCTGGATGGGGCTTTGAACAACCTGGTCTAATGGAAGGTGTCCCTGTCCATGGCAGGGGCATTGGAACTATTGGAACTATTGGAACATTGGAACTTTAAGGTCCTTTTCAACCATTCTGTGACCTCTTGAAGAGGAAAAAAGAGGGAATGTTTTTAGATTGTAAGGCTGCCTAGCATTGCTAGCCAAGTTCCTTAAGTGCTTAGTATGTGTCTGTAGAACAAAACAAATCTCATATTGAAGAGTTCATAGTGGAGGCACATGAAATAGACAGTGTGTAAGAAAGCAAGCAGTATCTCCACGAGAGAGAGAAAAGGTTCAAAACTTAACAATTTACAAACGAAACTATTTTGCAACCACCTCTAATTCTTTTGTGGGATTTGTAAAAGAAGCTTTTCCTGACTTACTTTACTTGCAGGCTTGTAAACTTGGATGCAACGTGTGTCAGATGATTCTCATATCCTGCCCCTTGGAGGAAAACCCTAACAGGAAGGACAGCCCTTTACCTCATTCAGTAGCTTGACATTTAAAGTCATCCAGTATTTCTGCAAAATAGTTTGGACAGGAGGTGTACTCCTGCTTGTCAGAATTACTGGTAACCTGCTCATGTTGCACTCTTTGGCCTTGAAGGAAACAAGGGCAAGAGGAACAAAGTGCATTAATGAAGTCATGTACACTGTGTCACATGTGCCACTGAACCAAACAACAGATTTTAATTATGGAGAGAGAGGAGAGTATGTCTGCTATGAATTAGTAAACACATAAATGCTGCTCAGCATTATGAATGCACCAGGGCTTCAGACGTAAGGACTGTATCTGGTACAGGAGAACCTCACACACCATCAGTAATGACATGCTGAGTGCTCTGAGAAGACAATGCCCATTTAGTTCACTGGATGAAAACAGAACTGCTGCTGAATACTATTTATGGTGTATGAAACCAAGTGAAACTTCTGCTTATGTAGTACAGTTGTAGAAAGGAAAGAAATTATTCAAAGCTTAATAGATATTTAACAGTTTTTGTCAACACTCTGACAGGGGGTTTTATTTTTAAAACTTTTACAATTAAAGGCAGGGAAAAATAAAGGAAAAGACTGAATAGCAGTATTAGGATGACATTTCTCCCTTTAGAGGTTACATACTATTTAGGTTTACTACATTACTTAACAAATTATAATATATAAATCTGAATAAAACAAAAGTGAAAAAGGGCAAATACCAAACTGGAAAACACCAACAAAGAGTTTAAAGAGTTTTCAAATCAAAATGAAGTTCCATGCATCAATTTCCAAAATTATTCAAAAGGATGTCAACACATCTACTTATATGGATGTAAGTAGAACCAGAGCTGTCAAGGAAAAGAAGATTTGGTGTCTCTCCTGGGCAGAAAATTCTAAAATTTATTCTTCACAACAAGAGATTTTTTTGGGCAGGGAAGATAACTCCCTTGCGCTCAGATAACACAAAACTGTAACAGGGAAATATTCTGCGTGTGTGGTAATGTACTTTACAACAGCTGATTTAAAATTACTGTTTCAAGTCATTAATAATTGATAAGAAGTTTGTCTGAAGACAACCTAAGAAGTGGTGGCCCACAGGCTGTCTGGCCTGCCAGAGGATTTTACCCTATCCCAGACCATAACCTGACCCGCATCCAGAAAAATGATATTAAAAAGCCAGATAAGCTGGTTTTGTGGTTGCATCACCAACCACTATGTCACATATAGTTTCTGTATCTTTTTCCTCTCTTACAAGAGACGTGAGGAGCTTCAGGGTAGAGGATCCAAAGAGCTGCTTGGCAGTGTCAGAACAGCTTATTGGGACACAAATTCTCTCCTCAACTGCCCCCAGGACCAGATGGTGCTAACAGCTATGGTAGCAGTAGCCCTAATCATGGGATGCTCACAAGCACAGAAGATCTAAGATGGGTGCATCTAAGCTGTGGCACAGCTGCAGGATGGGTACAATTGCATGCAAAAGCTATGACAAGTGACCCTTTCATCCCACTGTTGTGTGGCCACTTCAAATGACAAACTTGACACTGTCACCACCAGTGAGCATTAATGCCTGGCAGGAGGCAAAAGACTAAAAGGCCATATATGAAAGTCAAAGGTTTTCTATATTTGGGGTTCTGATCATATAATGTCTGCAATTCATTTTCTTAATGGTTACGTGAACTCCAGGTTCTTGGTATGCATGTCAGACAAAAAAAGTCTGTACCTGTACTTCCACATTGGATGGGTGTGAAATTGCACTTTACAGAGCTAGGGACTTGCTATTTTTGGCTGATGCAAATGATTTTGATTATGCCACACCAAGTGTGACAGTTCCAGTGTGACAGAATGAACATGTTCTCTATCTGAAAACACCTTCATAACCACACAGCTCTAAGACAGCTATAATTTTTGCACTAGAATTTTCTCAAGCAAGAAGCTAAGCTATTTTTCTATCCTGTAGATCTTTTAAGCTGACCAGCCCTTTGCTTAGATTTTTGAAATTACACATCTGACCAAACCCAGTGAAGTTGTTCAGGGATAGAATTCAAGCACAGACAGGTAGTGAGGAATAGACATGGATCCTGGAAACACATTTCATTATTGAGATACTGCATTCACTACTGACTGGTTTAGGCAGTTATCATCCAGCATCCATTTGGCCACACTCAGACCATTACCATTGTCATTCTTTTGGATTTATTAAGGAGAAAGCTCTGCTATCTAATTCAAGACTGGTTTTGGCTACAATCACAAGGCACTTAAGAACCAGGGGAATTCTTTAATCACAGTACTAGGCATTTACTATAGTTCTAATTAACTCAGGAAATGATAAGCTTATCTTGAAGCACACAAGGTAGGTCATTCAATCCATTGGAATTAACCTGGTTACTAATAACTAAGCACATGAATAAAATGACTTTTAAAAATAACCAGAAAGAGGCAAAATGAGACAAGCAAACCCAAGAGGCTCTGGATTTTTTGGTTGGCCTACATTACAAAAATTTAACTTATGAAAAGGCTAAGCACTAAGAACTCTATATAGCATTTCTCAGCAGGACTGATCTTAGAAAAAAAAATCTTATTTTCATGATACTGCAAATAGACTGTGCAAGTCTGTAAAGACTGCAAGTATTTACAGAATCCTCTCTTTAACAGAGCAGATGCTAACACACCTCTGAATTATGGATTGGACAAAAGTGAATTATTGTTTATGAGAGCTCATATCAGGCACCACTATTACAAGAACTAATGCTCATTCAGGCAAAACTTTCTTCTATGAATTTTCAGCATTTAAACTTTTTTTCCTTCTTAACATACATTTTAAGCCAGTTCTGATTTCAAGCATGCAACTGAAGTTGAATAATTGTTTTTATTTTTACTTTATTCAAAGCATAGTCTGTCCCTGCTCAGAAGATGACTGGACTGCAATTTATATTGAAAATGTTTGCCACAATACAATGCATAAAATATTCTCAGAGGAAAAAAACAGTCTCTTGTTCCCAAATTCTGTATTAATTAAAATGGATAAAAACAGCAAGTATCACCAAGTGGGTTGCTATTTCCCATCCTGATAACAACAGTCTCTTCTCTCCATCACCACTGAGAAGTTGTATTTTTACTGCTGTACCAATGAATTCTTCTTTTTAATAGGCACTGAAATCACAGTCTTTATTTCTATTTAAAACAATTACATATGCTGTGCTTCAAAGAGGCAGGGAATAACATAGTTTACATATACCTTTAAATTCAAGTTCTTTTAGTCCTCCATTTGATTTTACAGTTTAAGACAAAACAGAACAGTTGTAAATTATATTCTACTAAGCATAACCCCAGCTTAATTATGGAGAGAGAGGAGAGTGTGTCTGCTATGAATCAGTAAACCCATAAATGCTGCTCAGCATTATGAATGACCAGGGCTTGTACATGGTACTTTGTACATGGAAAAATAATCATCCACAGAGACAGGGATTACACAGTTGTGTTAAGCCAACATTTTGGATCAAACACTTTGGAGCCACTTTTCAAATACATAAGCTGTCTTGGAGGACCAAAGACCTGCTCAGCAGCAATAAAGTTCCTCACAAGTTTTCTGAAATAATTAACCATAAGTTTTGCTTGGTTGGTCAAGCACAGTCCAGCTTCATTCAATACTTGCACCAGATCAGGACTACGTCCCTGAACCTCTAACAACATGGTTGTACAGACCCTAAAACAGGTCAACTATAATTGTTATAAAAACTAAGGCAAAAAAAAAAATTATCACTAAACTTTCTCTGACTCCCTGGGGACTTTCAAGAGTGACCTTCTCATGTGACTAATTTGACACTAGAACTATCAATTTAATTAGTTACTATAGAATATAAATTAATAAAAACTAGGAGATAACTCTTAGCACTCAAAGAATCACTTCGCACCTTTAAAGCATTATGGTAGCAATCTTGGAAAGAACAGTTTCTATTACCCAATCTAAAGACAGTCTGTCCTTACACAAACTAAGTTTGACCACAGAACTCTTAAGTCAGATTTCAGTTCCAAATATATCCAAAAGGAAAACTGAAATCACAAAAAGATCTGTCTACTATTATTACTGGAAAGCTCCCAAATGCTGTATTAATGGATCAGTGAAAAGATAAAGAGAAAAGATTGCCTTGACACAGCAGATTTAGCAAGAGTTCATTAAACCTCATTCACAGATGACAAAGATTTCTGGCTGACTCCTCACTGAAAGCCGACAGAAGAAAAATCATAAAAAATTTCCCCATCACCAAGAAATACACCTAATCCACAAACAAATGCAAGTTGGAGTCACTGGGAATAAACTAATCTTTCCTAAATGAAATTGCTGTTTGCCATAGATAACAGGCAAATAATGGGAACTAGAAGAGTCTTCCCTCTAAAGCCACTTTGGAAAATTATTTTTTGGTTTCAAAGCAGTCCTCAAGTCTATTCAAAAACCACCAGAAGTAAGGCATCTGCAACTCAACTGTGCAGAGTCTTCTCAGATGTAATAAGAAACAAAGCTTGGAATTTTCGCTGACAGAAACACAGTATATATTTATTACATATCCAGCATATCACCATTGATTAGAACAGTGAAATAAAGAACAAGTATTTGGAAAAAGATCAAATCCAAAAACTGAGTTTCTTTCACAAGGGGGGAAAATTTCTGTCCTACAAGCTCTAAATCTCCTGGGAAATCTGGACACAGACTGAACTGAAATTGAAATGCACTGAATTTTATGACAAGGCTGTCTGCCTAGCCTTTAAGTCTGAATGCTATCAGAGTGCTGATTTTGTGATCCTCCAATCTGGCAATCTGCAGAGCAATCGATGATGTTCACCCTTAAAAATCAGGAGGATTTGATGCATAGCTACCTAGCCAAAAATCAATCAATGCCCTTCCATTTTTACAACAGAAGCTTTTTTCTGCTTTTTTCCAGAAGAGATCCAGCTAGCACTCTTCTCCATTTATTTACAGCAACCACTACAGCTACTCATACCAGTCCTAAGGATGGCCCTTCACAATATTTGACATGCTCCAAAAGTGTGTGAAACAAGGCAACTAACTTGTACTTCTTTCCTGTGTTCTTCCTTTCACTGCCAACTCCAAGGTGCAGTCATCTGAATGTAAAAAGCATCTTTATAGAATGCTCTCCTCAGCTAATCAGATCCCTTCACACTTCCATCTATAATACAGGTGGGTCACAACAAAACATTAACATAAATATCCAAGACTTTTTTTTTTTTTTTTTTTTTTTTTTTTGTAGTATGTGAAGTATGAATTTCTAGTATACTCTTATTGGGAACAGCAGGATATTTTGGATTTTAAAAAAAGAAAACAAACCCAAACACATTTAAGTGATTTAAGACCTTACACACCAGCAACTTACAGTAAATTCTGTACTCCTGCATGTCTACTTTCACACTGATTTTGCATGACTAAAAGCTTTTGTGTAATCTTTAATGGTTGCATTCTTAATACCTGAAAGACTGGTGTAACTGTGCAGCAAGTCACAAAGAACCAGGCTGGCACCACACCTGACACAGTTTCACAAAAGCCTGCTCACACTCAGGAGTGTCTAGTATCTATCTGCACTAGATAAAGACATATTTTATCTCCTCCAGATGGAATAACAGCCTAATGTACAACCATAAGCTGTCTTGAGGACACATTTTAGCAGCTCCAGGGACATAAACACATTGCTGACACCAGCTGCTAGAAATCTCCCTCCTTCCCCCCAAAGGCTCTAGCCACTCATCAGGCCTGGGTTAGCTAACAACATTTTCAAGAGTCGCAATGGCATCTGTAACCTTCAGGTTATAATCTGAAGAGATGTCTGCTTGATTACAGTATGTTTTGGCCCTCTAGTCTCTTGAAATATTTAAATCAAAATAGAATTTTGCTTTGTTCTCAGCATGTAAAGTTGAAGTTGTAGCCTGATTTTTACCATATACACATTTTGCTCAGAAAAGGATTTGCACATCAAAATTTCACTCAGTGAAATTAAGACATTTTCTTCTCTCTTTGGCACTTAAACTGGAACTGAACTTGTTTTTCTAATTAAAAAAAAAAAAAGCAGCATACATAAATACAAGGTTTTGGTTTCAGTTTTCTGTGGTTTGATGTTTTGAAATTATTTTTGCTTCTCACATGTCAAGACAACTTGAGAAGATATTTACTCAGAACTGTAGCAAAATACAGTGTTCACATTCTTCTTAGTGTGGGGGCTTTGCCTTGCAAATGTACATTAACGCTTTCAAAGAAACTGTGCATGCCAATTCTGAATCTGTAACACTCAAGAATGTAAAAAAAGCAACTTGTAAAAAATGACTGCATTCCAAGAGGGACCTGTTGGTTCAGTACTGCAAGTACTGAAATACAGAAAATCTCTTTCCCTCTGTGGGGACAAAATAGGCAGGAAGGAGATGTGCTGGGTTAGGAATGCAGATCAGGGCTAAGCCTGGGGCAGGAGCCTGCGGCCATAAAACAGGTAACAGTCCACACAAATACTACTGCCTTCTTTTGTTGCTAGGTTCACCCCTCTGCATGTTCTGACATTGTGCACATATTCCACCTCCAGTGCTAAACAGTACAGCTCCTACAGAGCAGCTTCAGTGTGAGTAACATATTCACTAAACCCAAGATGTCACATAGAAGAAACAAAATAACTAATCTATGCACTTAGAAATAAAGGACAGTCAAGGAATAGAGCCAAATATATCAATCGCTTCCAGGTATAATGAACATGCAAAAAGGACCACCAGGTTTGTTCCAAAATGGTTTCAGCCAATGATGAGTTCTAGCACAACAAACCCTGCAGAGGGAAGTTTACACCCAGACATCTGAAAACTGTCCTCCACCATCTTGCTTTGTACAAATAATGCAGGCATTGCCAATACTGATATAGAAAAGTGACTTCTAAGTCATACAATCAACATGATCACAGGGCAAGGAATTTTGGTATTGCCTCCCTGCCAAAACAGTATCTCCTGGCAGCTGAGCTTCCTAGCATGCAGACAGGAGAATGCTAGACTATTCCTAGAAATGCAAGTTCTGACAGAGAATACAAAACAATTTCCCTTATGCCTGGTCCAGGGACATTTTGATGCCTAAACAAATCATGCCTCATTATTAGGTATTTTACAAAGAAAAAATACAGCTACCAAATTACACAGCACCTACGCACACATGATACAAAATTACAAGCGTGCACAGTCTACCTCATGAGCACTAAAGCCCAAAAACAAACTTCAAGATCTACAAGTTGTTTAGCTGTGCCCTCCCATGGAGGAAATTGATTGTCCTGGTTAAATTTTCTAAAACTGGAACCACCACTATTCTGAAGCTTAATGTTAACTATCTCCTATTTAATCCAAGGAAACACAAAATAGAAGTGAAAACAACTGACATCTGCCAGCAGGAAAACGGAATTAAATATTGTCCTAAAATGAAGATTTTCAAGGCAACAGCTAATTTATTTGCTAACTCCAGCATTCAGTCATGCAGCCTCTGTTGCAAGCACCTACATGTGTGAAACACTAACCTTCATCACTTCAACTTGCAGGTCTTCATTGAGCGAAGGAGTCACTTTGACAGCATTCAGCATCTGATTAAGCAACTGTTTCTCATCTGAGTCTGTTTCCACGGATACAAACCTCTCATCAGACAGCAGCTTCTGCAGAGAGAAAATGGCAATGCACATGTTGAGACAAAAACCGCCTCTGCAAAATACTGCACCTAAACCTACCAGCACTTGGCACTAGGGTGGTTGGTTAGGCTTTCTGTGTAAAATTTTAATCCAATAATATAAAATATAAGAGAAACAGCAAAACTGGGAGATCTGTGTCATATCAACTGCCATTCCAGTATCACCTTTGCCCATCCCACTTCCCCAGTGCCTAGAAGAAAGCAGACATCAGTAACTGATAAATCACTTCAAATAATGTCCTCAGCAAAATCTCTCAGTATTTTAGAAGCTGAGAGACTGGAACCTTTGCAGCCCCCTCAGACAGTCAAAACAACAACAAAAAAACCCAAAAAACCAACAACAACAACAAAAAACCCCACTCAGGCTAATACCCCGGCATTAAACTAGTGCTATCAAATCTCCTGCCCAACAGGAGACAGTCATCTACTGTCCCAATTACTCCAATAGTGTACAAAGCACAAATGCTGTGGAGGTGGCACTTCTGATCCCTGGCAAGATGTATTTTGTGCCATACAGAAGTTGTCCATTAATGGATACAATCAAGTCCTCAGATGAAGAGTGCAGTTAACAAGTGACTAACATAAGCACACATAGAAACCAACCCAAGCTGAGGTGATACCAAAATTCCTTGTCCTGCCATTGGGTTGGTCGAACTGAATTCAATACAGACTGACTGAATTTCAGACTGAATACTTTAGACTGCACAGGTTTACTTTGCCCAGTATCTCAGATACTATCTCCTGACACTGTCAATGACACTATTTCCCTGGAGTTCTACTAGAAATGCCTCTTCCACATAGTCCATAATCATCTTCATGTGTCTCTTATTAGTGGCAGGCATCCTGCAAGAGATGTATCCACAGAAGCCTTTTCCCAGCTCCTATCTTCTCAGAAGATCCCACAACAGAACAAAACTAGCTTGTCTTAGATCCTAGAGGCACAACCATGCTCTGTCCTAGCAGAGACTTTGAGCAGCCCACTTCCCTGTCTACATTCTGCCTCTCTTTTGTACTGATGCTCACCCTCAGCTTCAACCTTGCAGCACATTTCATAGGTTCACTCCTACTTCTTATTTTCTATGCTTGTACTGGTTTTGGCTGGGACAGTGGTAATTTTCTTCATAAGACCTCAAAGAGTGCTGTGTTTTGGATATGTAACCAAAACAGCACTAATAACACACCCCCACGTTTTGCTATTGCTGATCACAGCTTAGGCAGCATCAAGGCTGCCTGTTTCTCAGACTGGTTCTCCAGCAGCCTGGGGGTGCAGAAGAGTTTGGCAGGGGACACAGCTGGGACAGCAGACCCTAATGTGACCAACGGGATATCCCAAACTATATGACACTGTGCTCAGCAACAATAGCTGGGCAAAGAAGGAGGAAGTGGAGGGGACAAAGACATTCAGAGTTAAGCCATTTGTCTTCCAACATAACTGTTACACATGATGGAGCCCTGTTTTCCTAGAGATGGCTGAACACTTGCTGCTCCATGGGAAGTGGTGAATGAATTCCAGATACTCTTTTATTTGCATACGCAGCTTTGTTTTTGCTATTAAACTTTGTCTTAGCCCACAGTTTTCCCCACTTTTACCCTTTTGATTCTCTCTCCCATACCTCTGAGAAGGAAGGAGTGAGTGGGCAAAGCTGAACTGCCAGCCACAGCTTAACTCACAATGTTTTAAAGCATTTCCCACATACCAGAATATCAAGTGTTTTAGCACCATACAGCCTAATGTGATTTAACTCAATCTGCAATGAGAATAATGGGGTTTTCTATATAAAGAAGAATGTTTAGTTCAGGATGGGAGAAATGGAGCTGTTGGAGACAGTCCAGGGAAGGTCTGCTAAGATGACAAAGGGACTGGAGCATCTCTCTTATGAGGAATGGCTGAGAGCTGGGACTGTTTAGATTGGAGAAGAGAAGGCTCAGGGAAGATTTCACCACCATATATAAATATCTGAAGAGTGTTTGCAAAAAGAACAGACAGGAACTTTCAGTGGTGCCCACTGACAGGACAAGAAGCTCTGGGCACAAGCTGAAACACAGAAGGTTTCCTCTGAAAACCAGGAAAAAAATTAACTGTAAGGTTCATCAAGCACAGGTTGTCCAGAGAGGCTGTGGTATCTCCAGCCCTGGAGGCACCTCTTTTCCAGTCTAAACAGTCCCATCTGTCAGCTTTCCTCATAAGAGAGATGTTCCACGCCCTTCGTTATCTTAGCAGCCCTTCCCTTCTAGAACCACACTGTATCCCAATATGGGGAACTCTAACCAAGTGTCTGACACCTCATATGCTGGATTAAGTCAATTTGAATGATCCACTTACATCCTTATATTCCCAGAACAACTTCATTCTGGCCCTTCAAGGGAAAAAAGTTTTTTGGAAAATGGATTTTACAACCCAGCAGTGTGCCAACCTTTTCCACAACTAGCATTCCCCTAGTGGTAAGTATTTATCAACTTGTACTCATTTATCCAATTAAAAGAACAGTAAACTACTTTAGTTTTCATACTGTCAAATCCAGGAAAGTCTTTCTGTTGCTTGTGCTGCACTGTTGTTTTCTCTTGCAATTTCACAGACTTCCAAATCAGATGCTGCTTCTACTGTTTTCAGTGTACAAAAATCCCAGAAAAGTGCTCACACATAAAGAACACACCTCCCAGAACCTCTATTAACCTCTCCATCTTCCATCCTTTCTAATCAAAGAAAACAGCAAGTTTCAGCCTAATTTCTAAGATGCTTAGCAGTGGCAAACTTTTCTGGGAGTAGCACAGGCCCCACAAGGAAGAATACATCTACATTTCCATGTTAAAATCCAGGACCTCCCACCTATCTGCAAAACATTTTTAGCTTCTACAAAATCACCAGTCTTTACTTGCATCCTAGATTCTGAACAGAAACATGACCATTATAGTTAGGTTCACCCAAGGACAGATCCTTTTTCTGTGAAAAGCCTGGATTTTTTTGATATCCAGTGCCTGCCAAAATGCTCCTACTCTAAAGCCATACCTGCATCCCTGCTAGAGCCTGTTGGGCCAGCTTCATACTCTTCGATTCCAGAGCCAGTTGAAGAGGAAGGAGACACTTCTCCCTAGGAAAAATGTTTTAAAAAGTGAGAGGGGAAAAATGCAATTAAAATTGGTATTAAAGCAACATTTCAGAGGGCCTGTATCACTTTCAGAAAGATCATGCTTGCATACAGCAGCCAAAGAGAATTTCACTATTCTGTGAAGCACTTTTACCCTCTAAAGAAAGCTGACGTATTTCTTCACACACTTCACACACCTCTAATCCAGAAAGCACCTTTAAATGTTTTTATACTGTGACTTTGTTATACTCCTCTGTTAAAGTGAGGTGAACTCGAATTTGGAATCAGCAGATCAACAGGTGCCAAAACAACGAACCTGTGCATTAACTGGTACTCCATCAGCAAGAACAGAGAGGAAAAAAAGAAGGAAAAAAGATTATTACAGTATATAGTACTAACTGAAGGATGCTAGAAACTGATGGTTATTTGGACCTGCATCTCTTCAGGGCAGAACACCACAGTTTTTTAGACTTTCTACAGATTTTTGCAACAGCGTGTAAACATTTTGGGCATTATTAATACAGAATGAATTTATTCTCACATTAAAGTGGATGAAGACTGGGAGGAGAGGGGAAAATGAAGAAAGTCATAAGCCACTGGAGTTGATCCAGTTCAGTTTCATGATAATGAAGACAGGTGGGAGCTCCTATGGCTTATGTGTAGCTACCCCCCACATCAGCATGTTGCCTGCCATCTGTCATCACATACTGCAATGAGCACAGAACAATAAGAGCTTTGATACATGTCCCAAAAAGAAGAGCAAAAAATGACAAACAGGAGGATGGAAATTAGAACAGATTCAATTAGCTGAACTTCCCATCCTTGTTAAAAATGTTTAACTGAAAATTTAATTAAGGTTGCTGCAGACTGTATTCCCACTGTATTCTTGGAGAAAATGAATTGCCATTGTGTCATTTCCTGTTCTTGTTACACACTCAGTCAATTAAGCCTTTAGCATTTCCATGCTACAGCTAAGAAACACCTGCAGAGTTATCTTACAATGTTTGATTAGCTTGAGCACCTTTCACACTTCAGTTCAACCTGCTATTTAAATGCATCATCTGAAAGCATGAGAACATGAAGGACAACAGATAATCCTCAGGCAGAACAGGAGAGAATGATGTAAATTAACACAGTCCCTTTTAATTCCTTAAGAATTCGGTTCAATAAGGCTGCAAAATAAGGAATGCAGGTCTGTATTACCTCAACGGATTTCAATGCAGTTAAGTAAGGGAATGATGTTTCCTCTCATACCTTGCAGCCCTTTCATAATTCCACTCTGTTTGGAGCAGTCCCCCACCACAGGATTTCATTGCTTACTGCACCGTCTGCAGTTCTGTATGATTCAGTGACAATTCATGCAGGTTTTGTAGTACTACACATGTAAGACATTTCACACAAGTGAAGTTTTCAGAATAAGCTGATGCACAACAATATACTTCAAAACATGTTTAAGAATATTCTCCCTTTACATAATGTACAGAAAGTAGTTTCACAGTGTAACTCTTAAGCCTCCATACAGTTACATGCTGTTGCGGCCATACATACACATGAAATTTGAGGTCCAAATACCAACTTAACCCTGATTGAAACACATAAATTACAAGACAGAGGGAGAATGAAAGGAAGGGAACACCTTTGACTTGGAAGAGAGGAAGTTACCTGCTAGGGCAAGTGACAGAACCGAGTGCATAATGCAGGACCACTACCTCCCAGAACACAGGTTGTTGAGCTACCCCACTCCATGGCTGTCAACTTTGCAACATCAGAATGAGTGATGAGAACACACACAGCCTTTATATTCAGCACACTAGGTTACAATGACCTTTCCGCTTGTCCAAGCTTGCTGTGGCTCATCAGCCTATCAACCTACCTCTCTCCCTGCAGGTCTGGAATAGGGGATGCTAAGGCAGGTCAGTCAAAACAGACTGCCAGAAAGGTCAGACAAAGACAAATTACTATTGCAAGTAGAGAGATCATAAAAATGTTTCTATTCTTATTGTAATGACAAAAAAAGCCTTTAGTGAGAAATGAATAATGGCTCATTAATTCACTCTCATGATAAAAACTGTAATGAAGGTAGGAAATTGCCTAATCTTAACTCCTCGTTGTTAATGCCTGAAACACAGTCTCACAGTCCACCTTCCCCTCCCTGACTTAGGGAAAGGGACATGATAAATGAAGAATTTTTCCCTTCATGGAAATGGTGATAATCATATTATTTTTAATCCCATTTCTGAAAACTAAAGATTAAAAATGAGACAGGTCTCTACGTTATCTTCCTGCTGAAAATCACATAGGAGAAGCAAAATTCAGAAACATCAAGGCCTTATCAGCATGCAGTTTGTATTCCACAGAATAATTCACAGGCCAGACAGAGAACAGATAAGAATTTGATTCACCACTGTTGCCATTTTCTGATACACTGTTTATTAGACAGGATAACAGTCATGGCCAAAGTCTGACATTTTTTAGTCAGAGAAACAAATGATTGAAAATATTTTCTCTGTTTTGGCTGCCTAAAAAGAACAGAGTAGCACACTGTAGTATTATTAGCATCACTTATCCAAGCAGAAGAGTTGGCCCACGATGAGAAAATAATTGGTAGAGATGAATCCTCAGAATTCTGCAAGTACCCACAGCTGCTACCCTTAAGTAAACCAAACAGAAGCAAACACTTCTTGCACAAAAAGAAATGATTTAATTTACATAAAAGAAATTCTAGTATTGTATATATGAATGCATGTACATATAAAAGTAGAAACATAAATCTTTTTTCCTGTACTAGTTTAGAGAACGTTGATAAAAGATTCCACCAACAAGTTTAGGTGTAATGGAAGAATTTCAAACCTGGACAAGGAACACGAAAAAAATGCATCATTTTTCATGCAACAGCTCCTCAAGAAGAAGGAAGATTTAAGTCCTTGCTCACATTCTAGAGAAATATGATCATCCCATTTACAAAGAGAAGCCAAGCTCAGGTTGGAGAGAGGTTTGGAATCCATGGTATATAAATACAGGGCACGTTCTCCCACCTCCACAATGCAGGAAGTCAAACCAGATGATTACAACAGACCCGTCCAGCACTAAAATTTGTACCTCTATGCAAGTACAAGTTTGTCAATATTACTTAGAGACATAGTAGAGCAATAGGATAAAAGATAAAATCTGAAGACTTCCAGCTAGAACCCTCCTTTTCAAGAAAAAACAAACCAACAAATTATGGCACTGTGTCATAAAATAGGCAAGATGATTAGACAACTTTGGTCCTACTGTGCTACATAAGAATGAACAAGCACTCAGTGTTGCAATTTACAGGTCCTGGAAAAAAACAGTTGGGAGACTGTTGCCAAACTATGCAGATCTAAATCCTGGCTTGCAACAAAAGGGACAGGATTTTACTCCAGCTGCTCACAAGAATAGACACACTTGTGGGCATGTTTCCCATATCACGAGATTTGGCTCATACTTGCACATATCAGGTGAGTTTCCACCTTCACTAATAACTAAAGAAACTGCAGTTTCTGGCTGAAAGCCTTTTCACTTTTTTGTCTCACCACTTGCATCTTATTTTTTTAAAAAATCCGATTCTTCTACTTCCTATAGAGCACAAAACTCTTTGCTTTTATCCAGTTACAATGGAAAGGCTTGTTCTCCTCTGACTTAAGGTTAACGTTCCTTTTCTTTCCATATCCAATTTTCTCACCTCAGCTGCTGACATCAGCTCTCTCTCAGAGTCCCATCCAACTCAGTATTTAATTTTTCTTTTCTCTTTTTTTCATGTATTCCCTCTTCCCTTCAATCCTTTTGCTTTTCAAACCCAGACACAAAGTCTCCATCCAACAGTTAAATAAGACTGCCTTTGCAGGGAAATATGAGTTGCTTATCAGAGGATGTTTAATGACACAGGGGAAAAAAAATTGCAGAACAATGCTTAAATGTAATTTCACACAGTTTCCTAGCTAGAACTTTAATAACTATTTTTTCAACCTGGAATCTTGAAAGATATTGCAATTTTAAACTGTTTGGTATTAAAGAAGTGACATAACGGTATTTATAATCTTTTTTATTTATATCCTTTCCCAGATAAATGAATTTGCCACTACAGAAGCAGCATAGCTCTACTCATGGGAAAGGCAAACGTGAGCAATTTAATCTTCCAGCCAACCCAGTGCAGCCAAGACCACAGAATTCATACAATCATAATTAAGTTGCTCAGCACAGTCACTCAGCTGGAGAGCACTTCTGAGGTCATTTGCCTCCTTGCTACACTAGCTAATAACATCTTGATTTTAACAGAAACACAAAGTTCCTAGATAGGAACTTGTTGTCAAGATGAAAACAAAACAGAACAAAAAAACCCAAAAGCACAAGGCGTACCTTTACTTGAGAGGAGAGGAAGAGAGACAGCAAAAGATTCTACACAATATTAACGTAAGGCGGACAAGGCCAAAATAATAATCAGATGCTTCCAGTCTCCAAAGCTCTAGTGTAATCTCTCTCTGATATGTTATCATTGCTCTCCTTAGAACACCTACCCCCACAGATATTTGCCCTTTGTGCACAAGGTATCATAGTCACTTATAAGCTCTGCTCTTAAGGAACTTGATGACACATGTAAACCTTAGGTCTTAATCATAAAGCAATCTGTAGCCTTTAGGTGATTTTGTTGATTATTATTTGAATTAGAGTAGGAAGATGAGGTCACAAGCTGGACTTGCTCAGCCTACAATTTTGAAAGCTATTCCATGAAATCTCTCTTCCCTGTATTTGGTACATCTGGAAGTGAAGCTAAAGATTTGTCTAGTGAAAGCATTCTTGTTTCAAATTTTAAGTACAAAATAACAAATCAAGTGTTTTATGAGAGTTAAACTTCCATGAGGAGAAGTTTTACAGTGCTGGGAGAAGGTAGGGCTGAGGGAATGGAAAAAGAGACACAGAGGGACTATCACACAGACATCCTACAAATTACCTTATTTTCTCCACTGCAGCAGTGAGTTACAGAAATCAGATGAAGAAATGGGAGAATGAAGTATATTTCTGGTCATTACTATTTACACTTTGAAGGTCAGTGCTGTAATCTGCAATGCCATTCAACTTTCACAGCAGTCCAGTGCTAAATCTCCATAGACCTAAGGGATGGTTGCTAAAAATATCCCCATGTTTGCAATGCATTACGTAATTTTATACTCACTACACTTCAGCATATTCAGTTTCTTAAGCAAACAAACAATCAAGGAAATGAAAGGTAGTGAATTTCCTGCAGCTTTGTTATTTTTCACGGAATGTAAATAAAGGAAATGTGAGAAAAGACTGTCATTATTCCCACTCACCCCTTCATTTTCAAAACAAAGAAAAGTCATGACTTGCACAGCATCACACAGAGACCAGAGCAGAGTAAAGCACCATTTAGCAGGAAAACAGCCCTCTCGGTTTCAGTGCCACCCCTCTTCCCACCCCCAACCATATTTCATTCTCTTAATTGAAAATTATCAAAAGCCTCATGATGTTCTCATTTTCTTTTCTTCTGCAACCACTGAAAGTGATCAAATGTTTAAAACAAACACACACACTGCTATCCCATTATCATCCTTAGACCCTTAGGTCAGTATTTCAGTTGCATTTATTGTTAGAAGTCAAACAGTCAAAGCCTGGGCTGCTCTCATCCTCAGCCCCACCCAGCTGCTCCCTACTCCCATTCTACCAGCTCCCATGAAGAAAATTAACTTCAGCCCAGCCAAGACTAGTTCACTGTGGGCTTTTGTCACAAAACTAGAATGAATTTTTAGAAGAGGCTATAAAAGGAACAAAGACCCAAGGCAGTGGTGATTATTATGGCTCACTAATACAAAGAACATCAGGAAAGACAGAAAGTTATCCTCAGAAAGAGCAAGCACTGCTCTTTAAAAAAAAAACACACTACTAAAACCAAAGGAAAAAGCCTCACTCTAACTCACAAGTAAGAGTAACAGAAACCATGTATCTTTTATTCATGACAATGCTAAACTTTGCTCCATACATTCAAGAGTCACAACTCCAGCTAACAGGTTTTCAAGGAGTCCTGAGGCTGACCCTACATATTCTTTTCCCTTTCCTCCCTAACACTTCTGTCTCTTGGGGTCCTAGAACAGATGCAAAGTTTTGCTGAGATAAAAATACCTTCCCATTAGACAAGAAACAGGGCCACTTACATATCCCAGATTAAACATGCAGATTAATCCAAATACTATATTAGTGGCACATTGCCTTTCTAAACACTAATTTCCTTCCCTCATCTACTCCCCAACACTAGAAATGAGAATGTAAAATTTTAAATCAAGACCAGTGCATATACATCGTCCAAAATACCAAATGGACTACATAAGTGCCCCCAAAAGTCTGGATCCAGGCTGTAAACTGCCAACATGGGAGATGCAGGTCAGTAATCCGCACTGGCACTCGAATCTCTTCTTGCCAGCTGCCTGCCAGGGAACTCATAATTCACTCGCTGAATGGCAGAGAGTGACCATGTAATGGTTGAGCAGCATGAGTCACATCCAGCTGTCACATCCAGGAAGAAAGCACAGGAGCACCTAATGCCAGGTGGTTGTGGCAGCAAGAGCAGGAAAAAAATTGTGTTTTAAAAAAGAGAAAGAGTAAATAAAACCATCTCCCAGAAAAAAACCCTCAGAGGCAACCATTCCTCCCTCCCCGCTCCTTACTTCTGTTCAGGGGATCTGCTACGTATGTTATCAGCTTTCCTAGCCACTCTCTCCCAGTAGAAAGAAACCAACAGAAAACATGAACAAAATTAAGAGATGGGAGAAAACAAAAATGATGAAATCACAAACATTTCTTCACAATAAAGAAGGTAAAATGCATCCCAAGACTCAAGACTCTGTAAATGGATGAACTACCTGCAAAGCTAAGAGAATTGAAAGTCTCTATAGCATCTTTTGTTTGTGATGGTCACACCACAATTACTGCTTTTATTATTTGTTAATCACATGTAAGATAAAATGAGTAAGATCACTTTCATCCCCAAATGTCCTGCTCCCCAGATGTCCACAACTACAGAAGAAGTTCACAACCTGCCCTCAAAAGCTAGCACCAACATGATTAGTACTGGGACACAAGGAGGAAGAGACAGAACTGGACATGAACTGGTTATTACACAGGACCCTGCTCCTCACTGACTTCTGACTTTCCAGCTGTAATCTCCAGAAATACTGATCACTTTTAAAAGGCCAAACATAAGAGGGAATTTAGTGGGTTGACCCTGACTGGATGCCAGGCTCCCACCAAAGCCACTCTGTCACTCCCCTCCACAACCGGACAGGGGAGAGAAAATATAATGAAGGGTTCATGGTTTGAGATATGGACAGAGAGAGATCACTCTCCAGATATAGCCACAGGCAAAACTGACTCAAATTACAGACACTAATTCAATTTATTATTACCAAAACCAGAGCAGGATAATGAGAAATAAAATAAGACCTAAACACCTTCCCCCTTCACTCCTCCCTCCTCCTGCCCAGCGACACAGGGAGGCAGGGAATGTGGGTTATGGTCAGTTCATCATACGTTCCTGCCACTGCTTAGGGAAAGGAGTCATAGCCTTCTTCAACATGAGTCCTCCACAAGCATGCAAGTCCTATCAGGAAACCTGCTCCAGCACAGGCCTCCCACAGGTTCACAGCCTCTTCTCAGACATCCACCTGCTCCAGTGTGAGTCTCCTTCATGGGCTGCAGGTGGGTCTCTGCTCCACCATGGAGCTGGATGAGCTGCAGGGGCACAGCTGCTTCTCCATGGGCTGCACCATGTGCTGAAGGGGAATCTCAGCTCAGGCACCTGCAGCACCTCCTCCTTCTCCCTCTGGCCTTGGTGTCTACAGAGTTGTTCCTCTCACATATTCTCACCACACTCTTCTCTGGAAGCAACCACATCTGCCAAACAACCTTTTTTCTTCTTCCTAAATTTTTTTATCCCAGAGGGGTTGCCACCATTTCTGACTGGCTCAGAGCTGGCCAGCAGCACTTCTGTCTTGAAGCCAGCTGGCATTGGCTTTGCTGGACGTGGGGGAAGCTTCTGGCAGCTTCTCACAGAAGACACTCCTGTAGCCCCCCTGCCACCAAAACTTGGCCAAATGCAAACCAAATTGACACTTCTTCTAAAAAGAAAGCCCCTTCAGAAGTCCCACCCAACCTCTTCTTTCCAGCAAAGTCTGTGCTGATAGCAAGCCACTAAGTTTTACATAGCCTATAAGGCATGACTTAATGACATAATGCATTCCAAGAAACTCTGGCAATCCCAAGCTTTTTCTATGCAGTATGTGACTGGCAACTGCTGTCTAGCCTCTTTTTTTATTCTCTGATATGTAGATAATCCTCTTGAGTATTAAACTGCTCCAATCAAACATTCTTTTTCAAAGCTCATTTTCTTGTGTCTGTTCAGTTACCTTTTATAACTCATATTTCAGCCTCTAAAATCACAGCAAACCAAGAAGAGAGCCTTATTCAGTGTATAGTGCTGGCCTTATGGGAGAATTTGCCATCCTGAAAATACTGAAGTGAATATAGCTCAGCTGAGTAGCAAACAACTGTTTGCTGGTGGACAACATTAAGGTCTCTTAAGCTATTTTCCATGTGATCAATTCACCAATTAAAACACAAGCACATCAATTTCTCTTATCTAATTCATTATTTATAATGCCACCAGCCACCTTAAGCACTTAGTATAAATCCAACCTTCACAACTCATGTTCAGAGACAAATATCATCCTACTAGACAGATAACAAGAGGCCAGTTACCAACAGGTTATGTGACTATCCCTTCTCAAGAATTCATGGAACATCTACACCAAAGCCTTGAACTGACTTAAGGCCACTTCCACCTGACCCACTTTCATCTTTGTTACTATCTCACACCCTTGCCCATTACTCTAATTCAGTTAAAAGCATTGAATAATCACACATATATTTCTATCTCAAGGCAGAGCTGACAAGACTCTGTGGGAAACTCTGCATTTGTTGGAGATTTGTATTTCTTTAGGAGGTGAGACATTAAAATAATGCCCCTCACTAGAATCAATATGCAAGGTCATTAATGGGGATTTGGATTCATGAGTCCAATTAACATCAAAAGAAGTTGAACAGCAAAATAGTCTTGTCCAGCTCCCTGAAGATATACCCAACTGATCTCTATCAAACTAATTAAAGAATTACATTCCAGCCTGGATGGTCAGTCACTGGGACTCCCTTGGGGCAAAAGGTGCTCCCAAACATAGCAGGCATGTGCTATCTAAACTGTTACCAGACAACTGCTGCAAACAGCTCCCATGCAAATGCTACAGCTGAAGCCTCCAATTAATTGCACAGACATCAGGGAACTGTATTGTGGTTTGCCTCATGTTCAGTAACACAAGTCCAACATAAGATGAAACTATGGATGGGTCAGGAACAAGAGAGAACACAGAAGTCATCTACCCCAATACTACAGTGGAGGTAAGTATGTAGGTGATATAATACACATCAAAAACTCCTTGAACTCAAATTTCATAGTCTGAGGAAAAGCAGAGATACCTTCTCCTCCCCATTCTCACACTAGGACCACAGTTTTACAAAAGACAACTTTACAAAGAACCTCTACTCATCTAGCACTGGGGTGCAGAAGAAGAAAATGGCTTTTTGTTTTACAAGTAAAAAAGAAGTGAGTACACAGTTTACACATTGTCATTCTTGTGAGCAGCCTTCATTCTTCAGTTCTAGAAAGAAAAGAACCTAAGTGTGAAGTATAGATTAAGTTCCAACTGGATGAGCAGCCAGAGGCTGATCTGTGTTACAGCAGCTGATACAACCTGCACCTGATGTAAGATGAAAGCAGAAAAGAGGCATGGCCAGGACATCTCCACCCTGTATCTTGGTTGTGTGACTGGTCACAGCAGCTGCTCTACTTTCAAGGCTCTTCTTTTCCAGTGCTAGGAACTGAGCCATCACAGTGCTGCTTTTTAACAAATACCAAGCAAAGAACTTTTATCTAATTTGCATGTCATGCAGGCAAACTCAAGCCCAAAATGTGGCCCAATGTGCTGATCTGAAGCCTGGTAAGTAGCTTGTTATCAGAGAGTGAAGTGTAAGTTTAGCAACAACTTCCACACCATCTAAGGCTATGTGGCTGAGCTTACCAAGGACCCCACAACAAAAGCTTTTGTCCAAATCCTCTTGTGTACCTTTCATTTTCCAAAACATCCAGTAATAATGAGTTCATTGCTACTGACAAGTCTAACATTAAGAGCTTATTTAATCATAGCTACACCTGCAAAGGTATTAGCTTTATTTTAAAAGATTGGGATTTACAGTGGAAAAAACACCCCAACTAAACAAATACATCATTAAGAACACTGGGGAAAAAAGAGAAAAAGGCCTCTCTGTAAAGAGGTAGTAGGCAAGGGAAAAAGGAAGAAATGTGGTACAGCTAGCTAACTAATTCATAGGAAATGACAATAGCACTTAAAGGCAGAGACCACACACCATATTAGAGACTGATAAATGGGAAGGTGAAGAGCCAAGTTTTCTCCAGCCACAGTGTCAAAGAAATATAATTCTAATGGACCTATTGAGAATTAG
The DNA here is from genome assembly GCA_030060385.1 of Muscicapa striata striata. Lineage (NCBI taxonomy): Eukaryota > Metazoa > Chordata > Aves > Passeriformes > Muscicapidae > Muscicapa > Muscicapa striata. The sequence continues at coordinate 1,850,559 of JAREIS010000010.1, read as the reverse complement.
TCATCCAGCTGTTTCCATCCTGTGCTCGAAATGCATTGTATCTGGCACTGGTCATGTCAGACCTGTGCTACATCCATCCCCCATTTGATGTGAGGCCTCTTGTGGACTGCAGCTGACAGGATTTTAGAGTGGCAAAGAACTGTTCTTTCCTTGTTTGGTGACTGCCCTGGAATAACAAGCTCTTCAATCCCTAACTTTCCTTGCAAAGAATATATGAAAGGAGCGGCAAGGAATAATGAGATGATAAGAACACTCCCAGGAGAGTAATATTGCAGCAAAAAAAATGTCCCCTCTGTCAGCAGCTCACAGTGGATATCTAAGAGGACCACAGGACAGGCCAAACATACAGCAACATTCCTACATACTCCTTTATAAATTTGATCACCTCTGATTAAAGTACTTCTGAAAAAGAATGGTGCATCTGATAGATTTCAATCAATTTCTTCCATGGATTTGCTGAGGTAGTTTTTGCATGCATGCAACCTTTCAGCATCCATTACATTCTCTAATAAGGCAAGCCTAAGCATTTCACATCTTAATAGTTAAGCTGTGTGAAAGAACATGCTTCTGTTTAAACAGTGCACTTGCTAGTTTCTTTTGATGATTCCTAATGGTTCTGTCAGAAAGGACAGTGAATAATTTTGCCTATTTACCTACTCCATAACAATGATAATTTCCAAAACGAAATTTTAAATAGCTAGACAAATGAGGGCCATGCCACCTCTCCCATTTTATATGTGTAACAAATGGAGGTGGGAAGAAGGCTCATTCAAGATAATCTAGCAGGCTAAAAGAAGAAGTAGACATAGAATTTTAGTTTCTAGTCAGTGTTCTAGCTGTATGATGATATAACTTTTCAGTTTCTAGAATATTTACTTTCAGTAACAAATCCTGATTTAGATTTAAATGAACACAAGCACACTTAGAAGAACTAAGAAGCATCATTGTTTATACAGAAAGATGGAATTTAGCAAGGAAACTCTTTAGACCATGAGACAATCCTCCTTTCTAACCAATGTCACCTCTATACATACTCATGCCCATTTTAACACATTTCCTTACATTTCACTAAGGGCCAAAGGCCAAGGGCTCATCAGAAATTTATCTACTACTACCAGCCTAGATATTGTATATCTACAAACTCCAAAAATCGCATAGATGCAGCCCACTCCTCTATCTCATAATTAATTCAAAATTTTTGTTTCAATTTTACAAATACTCACAAGCTCTATAGAACTCAAGTTCAGTGTTCTTACCTCAGCTGATATGGAGGTATCTTGACAGCAGCATCAGGAGAATCCAAGGTTTCTGTATAATCAAAGGAAACAACAGGGCTTTTAAAAGAAACTTCTGAGTTCAACCACAGTTAATACACCTGGCTACAGTCTCCAAGCCTCCTAAAACTTACACCTGACAGAACAACAACCACTGCTGCTGAGCTGCCAAAGCTTTGCATAAATGTACCAGGATATTGCATGCCCAATGAGAAGGCATCGACTTCCATCTTTCATTTATCATCACTTCGGCAGCACATCCACTAAAACTGGAACAGTGTAGAGGACACTTGCATGGCTGCTGTGCAAGACTAATACCCAATAAATGAAGTAACTGATGAAATAGCAACATGAAAGGCCAGTAATGAGACAGCAACAGGTCTGATCTACCACATAATGCTGTAGCTATGTATGACTGAAAAACAAAAATTTAAAGCATTTTCAGAAGTATCCCAGTTATGCTGATTTAAGTTAAAGGTCTTGATGATCAGTGCTCTAGGTTGTTAGTGTCAAAAAACATTTCAAGCCACAAACAATCTCTGAAAATGGGTGGATACTGAAATGCACCTAAGCTTGTACTCCCTTGAAAGATTAACTAGTTATACTGATCATTATACTGCAAGGATACAAGAGCTCATGTAATCCAATAAAACAAAACTTCTAGTCTTAAAATAGATTCCCTAACCAAGCCAGCGTAAAAACTGTACTGCATGATTTTTTACGATGATTTAAGAGAGGGAGGGGGCCTTTAAGGAAAAGACGGCACCTCCAAAACATACACGGAAACTGACAGCTACTGATATCCGTGTATCTACCTCGCAAGAGCCACGCAGCAGATGCAGGCGGCGGGGAAGGCGGGGGACGCGGATGCTCTCCGTGACGGGCAGCAGGTGCCACGGCCCCTTCCAGCAGCGCGGAGCTCCCGGGCATTTTAAATGGCTCGGGTGCTCCGCTCCCCTCCCAGCCGCTGGCGCTCAGCGGCGGGCGCAGAACAAGTTTGTTGAGGTATCCCTGCCCCCTCCGTTCCAAAACCTCTCCATCATCGGCGGCTCCTGCCCCGCTCCGCTCCCCGCGGGCGGCCCGGCGCCCCTTACCGATGGCCCAGGTGCAGCTCTCCTTGATGGCCCTGTGCTTGCTCCCCGACGCCTCCTTCTGCAGCTTTCGCAGGATTTCTTCCATCTTGCCTCCCCCGGGATCCTCGCCTAGCCGCGGGGGAAGCGGAGAGGCGGCGAGGAAGAGGAGGAGGAGGCGGGCAGAGCGGTGCCGGGGCTGTCCCCGCCGCGGCAGTGCCTACGCGGGAGCGGAGCGCGGCACCCCGCTGCCGCCCCGCTGCCGCTGATGAATCACGCCGAGCTCCATGGCGGGGACACGTCAGTTGTTGCCGCTGCGGAGTCCCTCCTCCTCCTCCTCCTTCTCCGCTCCCACCCCGGGCAGGCCCCGCTGGCGCAGCGGGGCTGGGGCGGGCTTGGCCCTGCCCGCGGCAGCGCAGGGACCCCTTCCCGGCGCTGGGGTTGGCGGAGCAGAGCGGGGCCGGCGCCGCCGGAGCCGGAGCCTGCGGCGGCAGCAGCCCCGCGGGAGGCGGGCGGGCGGGTCGCCATGGCGACCGGCGGGCGGGGGCGCCGGCAGCCCCGGCCTGCCCGCCCCGGGTGGCGGGAGGCGGCGCTGGGTGTGCGCTCGGGCCCCGCGGCTCCGGCCGGGGCCGCTGGTGCTGCCACTAAGGGCAGCCCGGTCTGTCCGCCCCGGGCAGCGAAAGGCGGATGCTGGCTGTTCGCTCGGGCCCCGCCGCTCTGGCCCGGGCCGCTGGTACTGCCGCTGACGGCAGCCCGGTGTGTCCGCCCCGGGCGGCGGGAGGCGGCGCTGGGTGTGCGCTCGGGCCCCGCGGCTGCGGCGGGGCCGCTGGTGCTGCCGCTGGGCGCAGCCCGGGCCTGCGGGCTGGCTCCCGTGCCCGGCGCTCCGCTCCGCTCCGCTCCCGGCGGCGCTGCCGCAGCGCAGCCCCGCTGTCCCGCAGCGCCGGCGGAGCCGCGGGCGCTCCCGCACCGGGCCGCACGCTGGGGGCCAGGCCAGGCACCGGAGTGAGCGCCGGCGCTGAGCATACCTAAACCAGGGGGGCCCAATAAGGGGCTGTGAGATCTGTGCCTTTCTCCTTAGCTGGAAAGTGCAGAAGGTCACGACTTCAGCTACCTGTCTGTGCCTTCACAGGAACGCACACCTTAATGTCCCCAACAAGCCAGCCTCCAGGAGAAAGAGCAGCCGCTCCACTAGCTCAGCCCTTCCTCCTTACACTCGAAACGCTTCCTACCCACCAAACCTCCTACCTTCTTCTGTTTTCCTGTTTGCTGTTTCCCTGCCTTATCTTAGTAGTTTATAGCTACTTGCCCTTTTTGTGACTGCATCGCTTAATTGAGTGTTACAACATCCTCGTCTTCTTGCAGAATCTCTCATAAAAGAGACAAGAAGACAAGCAGACAATGGAAAGAAAAAGACAGCAGATAAGAAAGGCATTTCAGGTAGCAGCTGGCAGTATTAGTGGTTATGTCTCCTACTGCTAATTGGAAGAGTACCAATAGTGAATTACCAGGCAGGATATTGGCACCTGGTGAATCAGCCATAGCATTTCCCATAGGATACTGGGCTTTCAAAGGCTGTCCCTTGTCCAAATACTTACAAGGGCTCATCCTGTGTTCAGCGTATAATGAATGCATAATCCATAGTTGTCTTTTAAGGCCAGAATGTAAAAGTCTTGTCAGAAAAGAAAAGGATTTAGAATAATGCCAGAAAGGTCTAGAGGTGCATAGATTGTTGCTGGAGGTGAAGAGGTGTAGCCTATTGCTACAATACTAAGAATTTAAAAAAACCAACCAACCAACCAAAAAGCCCAAAACAACAACAAAAAATCCTAACTAAAACCCCACCCTTTAACAGAAATATTATTTATTTTCCAATTTCAGGCCATAAACCAACATCTAAGAAACTGAAAATAGTTTCCCAAAGTTTCTTATCTCTGACTGTGCTCTGCCACCTTCCTTGGAATGAAAAATCTGGTGATAGTTAGTGGCTGGGATTGTCAGGGCACTTTCATGCTATTAGTTAAGGCTCAAGTTGAAGTGATGATGAATTGTTTCCCATCCATGTGCATCCTCTTGTGTTCTATGTTGTGCTTAGGGGAAACGAGCATGAGGGTCAGTTTCTGGCTTTCCAAGACTTTGTTTTTGTTTTTCCTGGGGGAGAAACAACGAAAAGAACTATGATGGTGATTTAGGTATTTTTAATGTAGAAATTACATACCGGAGTTCATTTAAACCTCTGGAACACTAAAAAAATAAATATGTATCTATAAGTAGTAAATAATTAATTGCTTATTTTCATGAAACCACTGATGAAACTGAATTAATTTTTAATTTCAGATTATTTCTAGCTATATGCATCATGAACTTACTGGTTAATTTCTCTGTAGTCTCTACGGGAAGGCCTTTGCAGCTGGCATCTTCACCAGAGCTACACTGTTTTCCTAGATGCTCGATGTCACAGAACATCGTCTGTTTCACTTGCTGTCCAACGTGTTCAAGCAAAATGTATTCTGTACTGCTTTACTTACTTTATCTCAGTAGTAATGTCATCGGCTTGTGATAAACAAAGGTCATGTTCAGGCTCCTTAGAGCATCTTAAGGCCTGCCAGTAAGATTATGCAGAAGGAGGAACAAGTAAGCCATGATGACTCTTCCCAAGCGTGTATGTCAGAACACCATGAGTCAGCTTGCTGAAACTTTTCATTTGAGGCCCTCCATTTCCATATGGACAGGAGTCTATCAGTTCTTGAGTCTGTTATCTGTATACTCACATAAATACATGGTAGTCCTGTCCTGCTGGAAGTCACTCCACGAATAAGCTTTGCTTAAGAGAGGAGGTCATATTTAATCATGTACTCTGGATGCCATTTCAAGACAAGTGTCCTAAAATGTCACAGTATCTGGAAGTCCAGCTACAGAGTAGGGATGAATGTGATGAAGGCTCCTCTTTTCTGCTTGAAGAGAAAATTGAGCTTTCTGTGTTCATCCTTACAGCTCATAAATGCTCCTTGCTCCTTCAAAACAGCCTTCTACAGCAGTAGAGGCTACCTAGGAGTTTGTGCTCTTGATCCCCTGCACAGCTAAAGCCTGGTCCAACTGGAAGTCAGAAGGCTCCTATGCAGATCTGGTATCGGCATGATGCAGTGGTCATACATCACTGAGATGCAGTGGCAGATGCAGTGTGCTTTTGTAGCTCTCACCTGGCAGTGCCAGTACTGATCTTTTACATTAAGTGAATACTGATTATATCCCAGGATATATTCACAGCTCTGAGCACAGCCAAGGAGTGTGTAAGCAAACCCAAACTACTCAAGATACCTGGAGTAATAGGGCTGTGTTAGTTCAATTCTCTGTCCAGGCTAGTAAGCATTTGCTTGATTTCAAAGGTCTCCATGCTACTATGTCTCTGTGCCTTCTAGTAGCCAAGGAGGGCAATGTGATCCTATTCTTAATCTTTTCTGGTAGCATATGCCATACTGTTCAGGCACACACCTGCCCTGTAATTCTAATCTTTGGGAACATAAGAAAGAATTAAGAAGTACAGTGAAAAAGTGTGAGACAAAGGCATGTTAGACTGCAAGATAATCACATCTCTTTTCACATATTAGTCATTATCATTCGTATTACTTGTGCTTTGGCCATTTTAGCAATATTCTTGATCTCATTGTATGCTGCAGATGCTGGAAAGTGTGGACCAAAGAAATGGGCTATGTCCCTGAGAACTTGTTACAAATTTAATTACAAAATGCTAAGAAATTCCTTCAGGAAAACCACTTGGTTCCATGGTTCAAAAATTATGCCTAGCCAGATTTTTCAAAGTTAGTCTTCCCAGAAGCACCCATATAACTGGACTGACCAACAGTCAGAAGCTTGGGCTCTATTTTGCTCAGGAAGCTCTGTACATGTGACTTCCTTATGAAGGATAAACTGCTAAAAAAATTTGAAGTGAAGGGAGCTACAGCTGGACCATGGGCTCATCATCACCTTTGTGACACCTCATAGCAGATGGAGGTACTCTTTCTTCTCTCTCCCAGGGGGCATTAAGACTCAGACAAGCAAGACCCTTGTCAGGATTTCGGTTTTGGTTGTCTAGACTGTAAGCACACCACTGATGGTGGGGTGGCATCTGTCATTGTTTGCCTGATTACACAGCAAGTTACCAGAGGCTAGAGCTAAGGGCTCAATGAAGTCCTTCCTGAGCTGCTGCTGCTTTCTGCACCTTCCAAATATGACCTTTCTGAGCATGGCAAAGCACATTAAGCACCAATGCTGTTCAGTGCAGGATTACAGAGTTAGGGAGAAAAAGCCCCGGGAGTGGCAGCTGTAAATAAAGCCAGCATATATTCAGAATTGTCTTTTCAGTTCAGCCTCACAGCATTTATTCTGTGAAGAACAGTTGAAACAGATGTAAAATCTTCAGATCCATGCCAGGGTAGAAACATAAGACAACACTTTCTGGCTTCATTGAAGATATATTTTCTGCAAAGACAGACAAAAAACCAAAAATCACTATAACTGTCTTCAATTTACCATAATCTTTTCATCCCTGCAGAGCTGCCAAGGCAATTGAAGAAGGCATCAGGAACACAGAACAGTTATTCTGGGCCACATCAAGGTCGTTTTTACCTAGTGGTTGTATTTGTGACAGAAGTTAGTCGGGCATTCTTAAAGAAAGGGCAGAAAAAATACAATGCCCTTCACTATGCTAAACTCTCCCAGTTTCTGTTAAATTGCAGACTGGGCACTTCCTGAGACAGTGGTTTTATCTTCATAAATAATGCCTGACAGATTTTTCTTTTGGGAATGTACCAAATTCCTTTTGAAACATTTTTATGCTTTTGACCTGCACAACCACCTTCTGGCAGTGAGTTCCACAACCAAGTTGTGTGCAAACAAATAAAATTATTTTTGACCAGTTTTATCTTCTTTTTGCTTAGGTTTTTGAAGCTACCTACCTTTTGTGCTTTGAGAAGCACTGCATAAGCATCCCGTATTTTCTCCTTATCATTCACGATTCTTTATGCATTGAACAGATTCTCCCTCAGCTGTTTTTTTTCCAGTCGACTGTGGACTATTCTATTTAATTTTTCTCCTTAAATGATCTCTGGCCGTTCTGACTGCACTTCTCTGTACTAATTCTAGTTCTTTTCTACCCTGAAATACAAGAGTTTTGTGAAGAAGAGTTAGTACATGGGAAAAGGCGGTGTGAAGATTTGAACTATAAAAGCTCTCTTGTTTCCATCAGATTCCACTGAAAAGGCTTCAAGGGGCAAGAAAATTACAAGTAACTGTGGAGTTAACCTTAATATCTCAAGACTTTCAAGTCAGCCGGAAAACTAATCTTAGAGGACTCCTTGTGTCCCACTTTTCTCCCCTAATCCAGAGGATTGCCCTAGTATTAATCTGTGAATAGAAATCTTGAAAGTGCAGAACATTTAAAAGCTGAATACAAAAGGATTATATCATCTGGCCATCATATATTTCGAATATGCAAAATGGATAAACCAAAACTTTCTGAAGCTGTCTCTGAAAAGTGACTGAGCTGGTAACTTGTCACATAGCTGTATGAAATGTAGGTCACTGAAAGTTACAAATGCATTATACATATTTGTGTCCATAACTTGCTTTGAAATCTGTTGTGGCCTCTTCTCATAACGAGCAAACAAGGACATCATCGCATCTGCAGCTGTCAGAAGCTTGTGTTACAAAGTCAAGAAAGGTCAGCAAGGTCTAACTGAATACATCTCTATTGGCCAGCAAATGGATTGTGATTTGCACTGCCTGTTTAGTGTCAAGCATATAGATACATGAGTTGAAGTACTCTCCTAGAAAAGCAAGATATTATAAAAGTTTTCAACCTACTGTGCTCTTTTTGAAATAGATAAATAGATTTTCTCATCACTATTACAAACTTTAAGGTAGGACCATTCCCTGACAAATCCCTGAATTTGTTAATTATGGTGCAAAGTAAAGAGAAACACAAAGTGACAGGTCAAATAGACGTTCAATAGTGTTAATATGTAGATTCTGTTCTGCCACAGGTAGATCAATCTGAAATTAATTTCCTGGTTTCAGGGCAATGCTCTCCGATTTACAATGCACTAGTGGCAAAATTCAATTCAGACCTTTCTTTTTATGCAGTCATATAATACTCAATATAAACACATGAAAAAATCTCCTTCTCTGTGCTGCTCCCAAAAGCTCTGAGATATAATTTGACTCTGTTAGTCAATGGTTCTTATTTTTCCCAGGTTTAAAGACCAACTTAAAAAATTTTAAAATAAAATGTTCTGAATTAAGAGATAGTTAACTTCAGATCATAGTTTAGTTTCTATTTATTGTGCCTTTTCTTCATGATAATAAGTGGGAACTTCTTTCAAGGGAAGCAAGTCCCAGTCTCCAACAGCTCTTCCAAAGGGTTTGCTCTTATCCCTGCAGACACTAATTTTCATCTCTAAGGTATCACAGAATCATGGAATCAATTAGGTTGGAAAAGACTAACAATTACTTATACATCTCCCTCTGTCATCTGACTGGGCACAAGGCTGGTTTTCTGAATTCAGTACTTAAATTGCACATTAGCAGTAAAGTTGGCCTGTAAGTAGACCTGTGGTATAGTCACACACTGGGAAGGTTTCTTGGAATGTTCTTCAAGAGACCAGTTTTCTATGAACTGACTGATGAACTTGTAGGTTGAGTGATGTCCTTTTATATTTCACTATTAGTATTAATCAACATGAAATCAATGCTCAGATTGTTATTGGCATGTACTTTCTAGAGACCTAATCAGAGGGAATAGAGCATTCAGCTTCCACCTTGCTGGGAGTAGACAGTAATTGCCTCTAAGTCATGATCTGAAAATCCAATGCTAAGTGATATTGAACCACACAAAAGCTCTTATTACAGCAATAATCACAAGCACCCAGCTTTGTGGACCTGAGGGAGAGCACAACTACCCACATGTATAATTTTTGAAAACTTCTCTTACATTAAATGAAAAATACAGTGTTTCCAAACATGTATTTTGAAAAAGATATTTCAAGGAATGGCATTCTAGAGTTCTGTGTTTACATTTCAGTAGCTTCCAGACAAAATATATTCAGTCTATAAATTAAAGACCTTGGAGGAGAACAGATGTAGTAACCAAGGCTACAGGTTCTTCTGGTTTCTAGTAGTCAAACTGGACTGCTTGCTATCTTCAGTGTACTATAGGGCAAGCAGAAAGAAAAAAATGAAAGATTAATATTTTTTTTTGAGATTATTAAAATTATGGTCATTTAAAGAACAAAGACTATTTTTAGGGATAAAACACAAAAGGATTTTGATGGTTTGAGCTTAAATATGCCTACCAGTACTCTTGCATTCTGTACACTGTAAGTCTCACTGATTTCATTAGTACATGATTGGTCCTGTTCAAGTCTTTTCCCTCATGTTTTTTTGAAATAATTGCCACCAGCAGAACTGTGTGATTTTGGGTCTTGCTGATATGAAAAGAGAGCAGCTTTTCTACCATAGCCCTTTACTTTTGCAATGTGCTCTCTCATATTTCATCTGTAAGAACTGATAAAAACTAGTCACCTTACTGAACATGTGTAAGCTGATCCGCTGAAATTTGTACACATTTGGACAAGTCTTTGACGTGCAGAAAAATGCATAACCCAGATATATATGCCAATCTTACATTTTGTTTTAATTCTTCATGACAACAAACAGGGACATCTTCTCAAATAAAGGTTTTCAGATTGTATTAAAATTGGCAAAACATTATCTGCTCTCTTTTGTCTCTTTTGTAGAAATGGTGAAACTAACCTGATTGAAATGCAAAGCAATCACCCCTGCCCCTATCCAGATGGAAGATTTCAGCCCTAGTAAGTATTTTATAAAGTGGGTGAGAATGAGATTGTGCTGTGGCAGTTGCCAGGTAACCTTGAAGTATGCCACCTATAATGCCAGCCAACTTTATAAATGACATATGTATTACAGATACAATATTGATTTTATGTAGTTACATGTAATTAGTAATGAGAAAATTGTTCATTTCATTTACTGTGCCTTTTTTGATCTTTGTGGAAGTTGAAAACATTATTTTCTTAAATACCAAGGGTCTCCTTTGAATAATTTCTTCATTTGGGAACAAATTAACCCAATTGTTTCCCAGGCCAAGGGTAAGCTGATCTTTATGGAAGAACAGAGCACCATTGACACATTAATGAGTGCTGATGTAAATACCTGAATAAGAGGATTTAGTCATGTTGCTTTAACCATGATTTATAAGTACAAAGTATATGAAATGTAAATAATTTTTAAAAAATTAAATGCTGAAGTTCCATTTGTTTCCATTCAGCCTTGTGCAAGATATTTAAGCTAATTTACTGTTATTGGCTATGGAATGAAGACACATCTTCCTATCAGCACTATAGTGGGTAGTTCTGAAGGGAAAACCTTCAGAAATGGAAGCAAATCTTGGAGCTACCATAACCCTCCCCAATACATAAGTTAACATACCTCATATATTCCATGCAGTTGTTGGATGCTTCAGTGTTTGTACATACACTCAACTCTATGAAGAGGGCAGCAGCAATTCCTGTATTCTTTTCCTTCCTTCCTTGCTTCTTAAAGGCTGTTCCTGTAAATTGCAGTTAGCCACTGTAGTATTTGCAAGGCTGTGAGCACACCTCATTATATCTTACTGCCTGAGATACCAACAATATAAAAAGTTATTAAGGACGCTATATAAAGCTCACATAATTTCATACATTTATATATAAATACATTATAATATAATATAAATACATTTATATATATAGTATAAATAAATTTGAAAAATCTAGTGGAATCAGGTCTGGTTCAAGAGAATTCCAGCTCAGCAGAAAACTTACTGTGTTGCGTGTGAACAGTTTTTCTTGTGATTTGTGTTGGAATCACGAGAAAGAACATCTTTCAGTGCAAGCTGCATTGTTGGTGGAGCATATACAGGCAGTTAAATCACTTTTATCTCCTTGATGTCCTTATGATTTGTTCTTTTTGTTTGGGTGTGGGGATTTTTCCATTTGCAATTGGTGGCAGAGCAGATGGCAAAGGTTTGGTGTAATATGTCCATAAAATAAGCAAAGCTGTCAGTGAGCTTTGTCTCCAGCAGGCCTATTCCACTCTGAGAAGGATTTTTCTTGCACTGAAATCAACCTCAAAAATATGATATTAAGAAGAAACAAGTAGCTCTACTAGGAGCAAAAATTAACAGTTCTGAGGTTCTCTCTAAGTTCACTGTAAAACTTCTCCTTTGGGGGAGGAAGGCAATTACTTTGGGATTCTCTCCTCCACAAGCAGTGGTTCTCAGTTTGAAACTCGCTTTGCCTTGCCTTGCATGTCCACTCATAGTGAAACTCATAGAAATTCTTCAGTTTTGCTGGTTTTGCTCTTCTGTCATTAAAAGGTGTTTTGGGGAAGTAGGGAGTGGCAGGAAACTGGCAAAATCATAGAGACATCAGTCCTGCATGAATTCATGACATGATTAAGCAAGTCACATGATTAAGTGCAGTCTCATTAAGTTCTCCTCAAGTTAAAAAAAAAATACCATCTTAGATTTTTGCACCCATTGGATTTGAGATAATTCCTAAATATCTTCTGAAGCAGTCACTTCAGAAGATATTTCTGCTGTTATTTCTGCTTCCAGGTATGCCCAATGTATGCCAACCCAAACAACCTTGCACAGATAGACAGCAAAGACAGGATTTCCCCAAAACAATATTTGAATGGGAAACACAGGTAAAACAAACTTTAATGTTGCTTATTTCTTAGCTAAATAAATTATGAAATGGACTGCTTAAAACATTTGCCAAAGGCCACACACTATGTTGGAGGAAGAACTATGTCTGAGGCAGAGCTCTGAGCAGCAAACTTCTGAGCCACCACGCTCAGTGCATTCACCACGCTCAGTGCATTCATCACAGTTCATCCTTCCTTTTCAGAGGACTACCATATAGGAGCATATTATTCAAAGCTGCTGACAAGTCCAACTAGCTGTTTTTTTCTAACAAATGAAGGAGTGGCAGTTGGCAAAAGGTGATAATAGCACTGGGCAGCAAAGATTGTAACTGCCTGTGCCATACACGGTATTGTACATTTTATCTTTAAATGCTCCCTTAGAGAAGCACAAACAAGAATACAAAGGAAGTGGAAATCTGACACCTGCTTATAATTTATAATACTCATTATATTTTTGGGACAGCCATCCTTGGCAAGGTACGTTATTTTATTTATAGGCAGGAGCTGCTCATGATTTGCATGGTAATGCATTCACATCTGCAAAGCCTATAAATTAGCCTCCAGCTCATTACAGCAATGCCATTGTCCTACTTGCCAGTAGGTAATCTGATCCCAAATGTTTCTGATATCCACAAAATAAAACCAGCCTGAGGGAAGAGCTTCACTGTTGCAGTATTAGCACACCAAAAAAAAAACTTCCTCCCCACAAAAAAAAAAAAGAAAACAACACAAAATGACTGGATGGGAGGAAACTGCTAAGTCTTTCAAAAAGATGAGCCCCAAAGCCTAACACTCAAGAAAATAGAAAGCTGTTGCCATGTTTTAAGGTGCTTATGCCAGTTCAGCCAAAAGAATGAATTTATTGCATCTTTTTAAAGGGTTCCAAACAAAAGCAGCTTCATAGAAGATTAAGTCACTTACTTGGCTGTGCATCCTGATTTTATCCAAATGTGTCATACTTGAGCACTTGTATTATTATTACTAGTTCAAGTCTGGTTGTGCACAGCTATCTGAAACAAATGCTGATGTCCTTTATTTTGGTGAACCTTATAAAGACAGTTCCTACTCCAAGTAGTCAAGAGTTTACAATTATGTCAAGATTTTGTCCCTTCATTAATCCAACAAAAAGATGAAATGCAACATACACAAAGCAGGCTCATAGAGCACATATTCCCTCTCATCCATCTCATCATGCAGATGCTTCCTATTAATTTAATTATTATTTAATTAATTCCTATTAAGTTAATTCACTTTGTCAAAGGTCACTGGATGGTAAAAGATTGCTGGTACCCCAAGTTCAGCTTCTGAAACATCTCAGGCTCAACTTTACTGTGGTAGGTATGAAGAAGAAGGCTCTCCACCAAACTTGGATAAATGCTGGTTCACTCTTGTAACTTCCATCTGGCACAGGAACATAACTATCCTTAAAAAAAGAGAAAACTGAAACCCTTATAATCACAGTCCCTACCTACATCATTGGAAAGGTCTTTAACAGGGTGATAAAGCTGCTGTCAGCAAGCTCTCACCCATTGCCCAGACTTGCTCCTACATTACCCTACTGCTTACCTCCTCTGGCTTTTTCATCTCTTTCTTCCACCCTCTCCACCTACTCTTCCTTCGCTGTAGAGTCTTCAAAAACCTCTCTTCTTTGCTGGCCTACTCTTACAAGTAAATTACTGCAAATGTGAAAAAAGCCTGAAATAAGAGAGCTTCAACTGAAGCTTCAGAGTGGGAGAGAGCAAGGTACAGGTCATTGCACAAGTGCGATGTTGGATTCCGGATCCTGGTGTGCCTGCATGCAGGATGTGCACCAGTATATTACATTTCTTTATTGAATTCTGGTTGATAATAATACCTGGTTATTTATTTATTTATTTATTTATTTATTTATTTATTTATTTATTTTGTTTGTGTCAGTAGGTAGGTGAGCAGCAAAAAACCAGGGCTCTGCATGAGTCATAACCCAGAAAAAGCTCTGCTGAGAATACAGCTCATACTCCTCTGCAGTGTAGCCCAGGTGATAAGCATCAGTGTTGCTGTTCTCTCCATGTTGTCAGTCTCATATTACCATGAATGATAATATTCACTGTAATGTAGTCTAATATTCACTGTGATGTATTCAAACAGAGCTGTAGGGACAGATAGTTTTAGTCTCCACTTAAGTCTCCATTTCATTTTCTTCTTTTCCATACTAACATGAGGAAAAGGAAATGCAGCATAAGGAAAAACAAATCTGTGTTTACAACAAACATAGAAACATAAAAATAAAAGCCAGGATTTTTGACCTCACTTCTGTTCTGCTGTACTTTTGATCTTGCAGAAAACTGCACAAGACTATGGGTCCAGAGAGGATTTATACATCTCTGCTGCATATGCCACTGTGTGAGTGGGCAGTGCCCATGTATGAGCCACAGCCTTGTCACCCCTGCAACTGGCAGCTAGCTGGCAGGTCTTTCTTTTAGATATAGGACCATCCTAGTGAGCTCTGTGGGACCTTCCCAGCAAAGAGCTGGGCACAGGCTGAAGGAACAAGAAGGCCTGGTGTTCTTCCTGAAATCTGCAGTTTCAGCACATGCTTAAAGGCAGCCTTCCTGCTGACAGTGGGAGTCAGGCTGCTCAGTGATGAGTCTGGAATGAACTTCTCACAGAGGGTCCCTGGACTGGTCGCTGCTGGATGTGGATGACTGCACACATCCAGGGTGCTCTGAATGTACCAAGCTGGGGATGGCAGCAAGCACTGATGTGGGTTCCTCTCCTCCTCACATCTATCTCACCCAGAAACTGAAGACCATTTGGGGCTGCTGAAGTGCCAACCACATGCAGCCCCTGCATGTCCCACAGAGAGCGAGAAAGCTCTGGCTGTCCTTGGAGCTGCCCTCTGAGGTTGAATTTCTGCACTGGTCCTACATTTCACATGCTGGCCTCCTCCTGGCATTCATCAGACTGTACAAACAGACTGAGTAGTTGAAAGAGATTCCAGTATTTGAGTAGTTTATCAATGCTTCCCATGTTTAATGTGCTTCTATTCCCAGGAGAATGGAGTATGGAATACATTGGGTATTGCTGTTTAGATACTACACTAAAAAGTAGTGTCTGTGGCTACACAGAGCTGATTTCTGTCCCATTTCTAATGGCATTCACTCTTTAAACATAGCATAATCTCCTTTACAATAATATGTGTGGGGAAAAAATCTTAGTAGCATTTTTGTTCACCTGTGATAAAGACTCATTTTCTTTTTCCTCTGCCTATTGTGCTTTAAACTTTTACTGAACCTATATTTTGTACATAGTTTCTTCATGCTTTGTACTACTGATATCCAAGGAATTATTTCTTCACAAATGGTAGCAAAAAAAAAAAAAAAAAAAAAAGCATGCTGTAAAGAGAGTTTAGAAACATAGATTTTCCTCTGTGTGTATTTAGCAGTTTCCATCTTTGCCATATGTTCTTTTTGTCATCATTTTGGCTTTTAGATTGTTCTTTAACACTTGCCTGTTTTCTTGCTTCTACAACAGAAGGGGAATTGATCTTTCATTTGTTCCGCAAATATTCTTTATTGTCCCAGGTTTTATTACCCCATCTGTTATCGAGTGATCAATTAAAGTCTCTTGTGGTCTCACTTTTCCAACTGATCACACTATACCACCGACTATATTTCAATGTAATTGCTGTCTATTGTATGATGTGTAAACGAGAGAGAAAGGAGCAAAAAGACGAGGGTATTTTTCCCCTGCCTACCATTCCTCTCTTTCTGTGTAAGCACATTATCTTCAGTGCTTACTTTTATCAATGACAACATTTAAACTAAATCCCTCATCTCCACTCTTTTCTACATGGGTCCAGTGCTTGTACTCAGTGTTTGCTCCTACAAAGCACAAAAGTATATACAAAATAAGCTCACCAACACTTGAGAGAAACAGGTAGATACTGTCACATTTTATGAGCTAAAATATTTCCCTGCAGCCCTCCCCAAAAAAGAAACTTCTTCCCCCAAGCAGTATTTCCCTGTTCTCTCTCTTCTGTCTCCCATCTCTTTCTTACTGCTCTCAATACTTACTCTTGGTCATGTATGTGTTAACTCTGTGTGTAGTTTTAAAATTATTTCTTCTCCCATATTTTTAGGCATTTACAACATCATGTTCTGCACAATCCTGCGCAATTTCATCTTCCTGTACTCAACTCGGTCTGTCACAGCAAGGAGCTCAAGAAAGAGATGCTTTTAAAATTAGAGGTACAGCATGGTTTCTGCAAGGGGAAGCTAAACCCCACAAATGTGATCAAACTGGTATGAAGAAGGTGAGTTTTCTGCAGCAGGATAAATAGAAATCCCTGTCCAGCACAATGAGAGAGAAAACTATGAATTGTAACTATTTAAACTATCGTTTTTCTTAATGATAGAACAAAGTGGGTCATTGCCAGGGAGAAACACTGAAGCAGCTCTTGGTGGAACAAGGCTTGGGAGAAATTGCGTCAGAAGCAGCACCCCTGAAAATAATGACTCAAAGCATTGACGTTCATGCATGCTGTGTTAATCCAGCATCATGTCCGCATGTCCTGCTAATTTAGAGCTGTGATCCCTCATCTGAGTGTGCACTTAAAGACCAGACTGTCTCTCAGAAATCAGGCCTCAGTGAACTGAGCTGTTGAGTGAGTCATTTATAAAAGCTAAACAGAGATTTTTATGCGGAGCTGTGCAATCAAAAGTACTCTGTCTTCTTCTGGATGTGCAGGTGATGATTACGTTAATCCCAAAATTTCTGATGTCACTCCTGGGAACCAAGATGCTGTTTCATAAGAGCTAACTGTGCTGAGGCTGGAAAGCACAAAACCAGTGATTCTACAATGCTGTGTGGGCAGCTCTGAGATGCATGTGGCTTTTACAGGGAAGGAAGAATGGAGAAAAGAAATACAGATTGATGCAAGCCAATGCACATATTGGTGGAAAAAAAACTGTATATCCATCATACCAGTTTTTCCATGAGATTTCAGAATAAAAACTCCTGGAAATATTGAGTTAAATACACACACACACACACACATATATATGTATATGTAAAATCTCAGTGCTAAGAATGGACAGCAGAACAGTGGCTTCTGTCTCCCGAAATGAACTCAAACCCATGGATGGAAGGCAGTGCTACACTCCCACTGGAAGGCATACAGGGGCTAGGCTCTGCCTTGCACATACCTGTGGTGCAGGTGTCTGGGTGGAAATTAACTCCATGGCCTGGGTGACCCTTCATCATCAGTGGTGAGACAATCAGACACTTCTCTCCTCTTCAGTCTAAAACATCTGAGTGAGGGGAATTCCGCTTTAGGTCCTTGGCCTGCAGTTTCAGGGGAGATAAGCACCTAAATGCCAGAGAGTCATAGAATCATTTAGGTTGGAAAAGAAGTGTATGAACACTAAGCCCAGCCGTTAACCCAGCACTGCCAAATCCACCAATAAACCATTTTCCCAAGTGCCATATCTACATTTATTTTAAATACCTCCAGGGTTGGTGACTCAACCATTTTCCTGGGCATTGTGTTCTAATGACTGACAACCCTTTCCATGAAGAATTTTTTCCTAATATCCAATCTAAACCTTCCTTGATGCAACTTGAGGGCTTTTCCACTTCTCTGGTCACTTGATGCCTGGGAGAAGAGGCTGACCCCCACCTGGCTACACTCTTCTTTCAGGAACTTCTGAAGAGCAATAAGGTCATCCCTGAGCCTCCTTTTCTCAGGACTAAACAATCCCAGCTCCCTCAGATGCTCCTCATGGGACTTGTGCTCCAGACTCTCCACCAACCTCACTGCCCTTCTCTGAAGTCACTCCAGCACCTCAGTGTCCTTCTTGTAATGAGGGGCCCAGAACTGGACACAGGATTTGAGGTGTGGCCTCACCAGTGCCAAGGGCAAGGGGACAATCCCTGCCCTGGTCCTACTGGCCACATTATTCCTGATGCAGGCCAGGATGCCATTTGCCTTCTTGCCCACCTGTCTTGTTGCCACAGAAGCAGAAATAAGGATGGCTGAAAGGCCCTGCTGAGCATGGCCAAACTGCTCAGGAGGCTCCGGGGTGCTGGGCAGAGAGTCCCAGAACATGATAAGCCCATCTGTGGGCAAGGGATTTTGGCAGGAGGCTGTCCCCTGGATCCCATTCCCTATCCCAGCTTTCCCCAGGTGTCTCCTATCCCAGGATCCCATTCCCTATCCCAGCTTTCCCCAGGTGTCTCTGCCCCAGGATCCCATTCCCTATCCCAGCTTTCCCCAGTGTCTCTGCCCCAGGATCCCATTCCCTATCCCAGCTTTCCCCAGGGGTCTCCTACCCCAAGATCCCATTCCCTATCCCAGCTTTCCCCAGGTGTCTCTGCCCCAGGATCCCATTCCCTATCCCAGCTTTCCCCAGTGTCTCTGCCCCAGGATCCCATTCCCTATCCCAGCTTTCCCCAGGGGTCTCCTACCCCAGGATCCCATTCCCTATCCCAGCTTTCCCCAGTGTCTCTGCCCCAGGATCCCATTCCCTATCCCAGCTTTCCCCAGGTGTCTCTGCCC
Source organism: Muscicapa striata striata (assembly GCA_030060385.1). Lineage (NCBI taxonomy): Eukaryota > Metazoa > Chordata > Aves > Passeriformes > Muscicapidae > Muscicapa > Muscicapa striata. The sequence continues at coordinate 1,831,915 of JAREIS010000010.1, read as the reverse complement.
CAGGATCCCATTCCCTATCCCAGCTTTCCCCAGTGTCTCTGCCCCAGGATCCCATTCCCTATCCCAGCTTTCCCCAGTGTCTCTGCCCCAGGATCCCATTCCCTATCCCAGCTTTCCCCAGGTGTCTCCTGCCCCCTGGTGGCAGAGGCGCCGGCCCCGCCCCGCTGTCCCCCGACTCCCGGGGCGCTGCATTTAAATAAAACAGTGCCAGTGCAGGAGGGATCTCAGGTCTCAAGGGGAGTTTAGGTGAAAAAAGGCTTCCAGCTTTGCATCTGATATTGCACAACTGCGGTATTTTCCAAGACACATCTTCTCTTGATTGATCAGATGTGAGTACAAAAGTCAGAATAAATACAAGCATACTGCTCTGCTAGAATGAATGTTTCCTGTTCTTGAATAAACCTAACTTTATCTTAAAAGAAAACAAAGTTAAAAGCCAGTGAAACTTTCTGGCCCCTAAAGCATAAGTACACACTGTACCTTGGATTTTCTTGGAGGGATTGTTCAAGTAATAACAACTTTAGGAGAAATTGTTCACATATTGCACCAAGGTCCTATTCCTACAGGAACAGTTCCAGTGTTAGCTAGACAATCACTAGGGTTTTGTAACATCACACATGAAGATGGCCAGTTTGCATTCTTGGAAAAGGGCTTATGAACAAAATCTAAATCAATAAGGAGGTCAAGGATGACACAGTTCTTTATTTGATGCTTTCTTTTTTTGCATTTTGGAAATGCAGATGAGAGAATGAGGCAAAGGAGGAAAAGTTGCAGCAATAAGTCATAGAAGTTACTTGTCTAAATGCCCTCATTATTCTGTGGGTATGATCTAAGTGAGCCTGAGGCCTTTAGAGAGCTTTGGGGTAAAATCCTGCCACCTGGGATTCTGCCATTTCCTTTGCTACAAGCGGAATTTCACCCAGCGCAACTTCAGGACAATAGAGAAACCTTTTCACAACCTAAGTGTAGAAAACTGGGGTTAGCAAGCACATATGCACCTTTATGAGTGTATGGCAACCATAGGCAAGGCATGCACAGAAGCAGAATTATTTGTTACCCTTTTATTTCTAAGATTTTAGGTCATCTCAGGCTGATGGAGTCACACAAGTTGTCCCTTGCAGGAATGAGAAAGGGTTAGTCACACCCCTGCAGGCCCAACTGTTGCCCTAGTATTTCCACAAGGCTTTTGAAGTAGGCTCCACAGCACACCAATTGCAGAGAGCCAGCCCCAGGAGTCTGCGATGTAAACTGAGTTCAATCAAGGGCTACTGACAAGAACTGGTCAGAAAAATTGATTTCTTATGAATTCACATAATGGCAGCCTTTGAGCACCCATGAGGAAATTGAAGTTAAAGCTGGAAACACTGATGGCGTGTTGTTGCGGGTTATACAAAGTACATGCCATGCCTACCCTATATTATGGTTTGAATGACTGCCCTGTTTAGGTGATGTTAATTAGGTGGCTGTGATGCCTGAAGAGAGATTAAGTAGAATTGGGGCACTTGAACATGGAGGAAAGTGAGCATAAGACGCTGCTGAAGGACAACACCCATGAATTACAAAAGAATTGTATTTACAACAGACAGTCTCTGTGGACATTTTTTTTTTGTTCAATTTTTTTTTATTATCTTCTTTTTTTTTTTTTTTTTTCTTTTAAATCTGAGAGGTAAACATGCTGGAAAAACCAGCCAGGTAAAATGGATAAAGGAAAGGTACCTCATCCCTGAGGTGACTCTGCGGGGCAGAGGGATGCCCTTGGTTTGGTGCTACCCACTATGCATCCCATTTCCCTCCCCTCACCCCAAATGCTGTATTGGCAACCAGCCTGCAGATTCCTGCTGGTGTATTTCAAAGCCCATGAGAGCCCAGCCATACCTGTCTGGGCTGGAGCTGATCCCTGACCTTCTCTCAGTGCTGCTTGATTTTCTCTGATAGCTGGGTGAATGATTGCCAGCACCAGTAAATGATTTACTCAATGTAATGCACTGCCTGCGAGAGAGGCATATCCCTTGTTACACTCCAGAGAAAAAAATATTTCTATAGGGCCACAGAGATTATGAAATTAATATATTATTTGCATAATAGACACATAAAGGTAAGGGTAGTGGTGGTGAAAGAAGCTTATGATTCTTTTTAACATGGCCAAAGATAAAACTGGGGAAAGTGTTCTTATTTTCATAACTACAGAACACGCAGCTGTGTTCACACCTGAAGATAATGTATGTTTGGCAAAGCAGCTTGATCCAGAATGCTTCATTCAGGCAGGTTTGGTGTTTAGGAAAGCAAACCTCCTGTTTGTTTTGTTATGTATTAGGGCATCTTTTCCTCATAATCAAAGCACCACTTGTTTTTCATGCGTGTACCATTGCAGCCCCACAGAGCTGACTCCTACCATCTGGTCTCTGGAAGATGTGGGTTATAGAGCCCAGAGGTGAGAAAAGCTGCATATGTTGCTGGAGCTGGCTGTTTTGCTGCAGGAGACACTGGTTTATTAGTTAGCTAGATCTCTTTGCTAATAAATCCAAGTATCATTGGGTCTAAAGGCAGACAACTTCATAGACCATGTTATAGGCCCCCACTCATACAGAACAAAATCTTTAGTGTATTACTTTTTAAATTCAGCTGGATTTCCTAGTCGTTAAAAAGCACAGTATTTAAAAAGGAAAGAGAAGATGCATTTCTGTCTTCATGGGACAAGGAGGACTGGGAGGAGGAGGATAGGCCATAGGCAACACAGGCCACTAATGCCAGAGATGGGCTTGGAGGCTGCCCTCAGAACTGCTCACCACTGCAGCATCAGGGCACTGAGGCACTCCAGGTGTAGGACAGCCTTGGGTAACCAAATAATGCAGTTACTAAAAATTGGAGCCAGCTCTGTACTCCTGTCTGAACTGGAGGAACTCTCTTACTTTTGACCTTATAAAGAAAACAGCACTTTCCTGAGTGGTGCATTTCTACTCTTTTTCTTGAAAGATGGGTGAAATTTACTCTTGCTTCTCTTCCAATATCTCTCAATCTCTGTGCTGAAGAAAATACTTTCTGCATCTGAGGTGACTTGAGTGCTGATAGTGAGACTGCTGGAAAATCACTGCTCAGCACTGCACAATTGAAGTTCTGTTATAGTGACAAAAAGAGAGGCTCATAGTGCCCAGTTCTGCCATTACTTCTCTGCTATGAAAAACCTGTGTACTGATGACATAGGCTTGCAAGTAGTTCTGGCAAATTTTATTTACAGCTCTACTTTATTATAAATTTGGAACGAAATCTGAACAGTGGGAATGAACATCAAAAGGATGTTGACAGAGCTGGTGAAACTCCACATGATTTGAAGTATCCTGCCTGAGCTTTTTGCAAGTTAAGTATTGTTCTGATTTTAGTATCACATCCATTCCCTAATATTTGCCAGCAATCAGTACTCAGATGAAGCTGCCCATCCCTCCTCACAGAACACATCCCATGAATATCTTTTGAGGAATTTGCACTGGGCACAGTTTGATTATATGTGACATAGCTGTGACAAAATTCCATTTGATGCAGTCCAGTAAGAACTCATATGCTCCCATTCTCTATGAGGCACATGTAATCTCCCTCACCCTCTATTATTTTCAGTCCTTCAGATCTCAGAGATTTGTCTTCCTAATATCCTCTTTGGTGAGGCCTAGAAGCTGCTCCAAGACAGTCAGAGGCGTGTGAGTCGTGTGCCCAAAACACATGCACCTCTAGTCCTGTCATGGGCGCGTGTCTGCTCAGACAATGAGTTTGCTTTGGTGCTGGCCAATGGGGTGACACAACGGGATATGAAGAGATCTTATTGTGGAGAAGAGCTTGTCCCATTACCAAAATTTTGGGTGTCCATTCATGCCATGTGATGGGGAAGAATTCGTTTTGGTCATCTGGCATCTTGGGTTGCATTTCCAGACATGGAAAAGGAAAGGTTCAGGGCAGATGGGTCCTGAGTACCACTGCTGGGCTTTGTCAGTGCCCAGAACAGCCTGCTTGGAAGCCAGAGCACAATTGCAATGAAACACTTATTAGATGGTCATTAGGAAACATGCATTTGTTCAATGCTGAGTGTGACGTGAAACAAATGATGGCTCCTTGTTAATAATGTATTCCCACCCTCATATGACACCTTTTTTTAATGTCTTTCTGTCAACTGCAAAAGCAACTTCATGCAAGCTATTAGTGCCTGAAATGGCTAACACCATCAGTATTGTCAGCGTTGGGCAACGCTAGTCGGTCTATCCAGTGATCAGAGAGGAGGATGATGATGTCCAGCCCCCACGAGGAAGGCAGGACTCGTGGAACCCCGAGAGCCTCAAGCTTTTCCGCCGCGGTTGCGTTTTTGCGGTGTCTGGGCCACGACGGCGGAGTGGGAGGGGAGCGGGAGCAGGTGCGGGTGCGGGAGGGTGGCGGACAGCGAGGGGAGAAGTGCGAGGGTGAGCCCGGGCCGGGCCGGGCCGAGCGGGGCCAGGCCGAGCCAGGCGGGCTGGGCCAGGCCGGGCCCCGCTCCCTCGCCGCTCTCCGCCGGCCCCACCGGTCGGGGCCGCCGGCGGCGGCAGGCTTAGTCAGAGGAATGTGGGTGGGACTCCCTCCTCCCCGGCGCCTTAAAACCCCGCTCGGCCCGGCACACGCAGTCTCCCGTCCCGCCGAGCGTCCCCGCCGCACCGCAGCCGCGACGCCGGGCTCGCTGGGCGCGCCGCCGGCCGGGCACGATGGTGGTGTGCGGCCTCGCCTGCTGGAGGTGCCGGTGGCTCCTGCCCCTGCTGCTGGGCCTGGCCATCATCATGGGCATCATCGCCCTGGCGGGCCGCGGCTGGCTGGAGTCCGAGTCGGAGCCCTACGTGCAGCAAGCGTCGCTGTGGGAGAGCTGCACGCGGGGCGAGGAGGATCTCAACTGGAGCTGCGAATCCCTCATGGACTACGGTGAGTGAGAAGTGAGAAGCCCTCCGAGGGACCGGGGCAGTGGGTGCCAAGGTACTGACCTGCCCTAACTGTTGTGGAGCAGCTGCTCTCGGAATGGAGTTCCCCTCCAGAACCAGTATCCATGCTGTTTTGGGGCTTAAACCAGCACCGAAACGCAGGACTGGACTGCTCCAGAGGGATCTTTTTCTATCAGTACAGCACTGAGAAGCCGGGGTGTTGATATTTTGAGTTTTTCTGAGGTTATTTTACAACCCAAGTAAGATAGCAGCTGGCTCCGGGCGTGTCTGTCTGCTTCCCCCGGACTCTCCCGAGCTGCAGTGCCGCAGCCTTACCTGGCAGCGGGCAGCTCCCTCCCTGTGCCGCTGGCTTCCCCGCTCGGGCGGCGAGTGGGAACCTTCACAGAGGGTGTCCTCGGCAGAACCATGCCTGGACAGAAGTAAAATGGTATTTCCCCGATCCTTCGGGGGAAGAGAGCACCTTAATTTAACCCTCCTGGCCAAGGGAGTGCAGCTATTAAAATGCCTCCTGATCTGCAGCTTAAAATGATTTGATGTGGGTTCGCAGCCAGAAAAAAAGTGCTCTTTCCTTTATACCTCTCTGTTGCACTGGGGCCTAAAATCAGGGATAAGCGCGTCTCTGTTTTAACTTGCTTAGCTGCTTCTGTATCTGGCATAGCCACTGTAACATTCTTACTGCACACTCTCAGTTTCTAGGTCTTCTGGGGGACTTTTCATTTTATTGCTAGAACACGTGGGTCTGATTACATCTGCTTTTCCCTCAAACAAAATATTTTTGGACAAATAAGCAGACCCGCCTTAAGATCCTGGATGCGGGCTCTTTAGGGCCCGGGGGGCTGGAAGGGTGTGTTTCAGCCGGGAGAGCTGGGACTGTTTCCCTGCGCAGATCCCTTGCCGCCCGAGCACGGCAGACTCACTTCCAGAAGCTTTTCATTGCAACACTCGTGCACAAGCTAAATCCTGAATATACTGTAGGAGAAGTGGCTTTGTTTCTCAGCCGGGTGATCGCTTCGGGCTTTACTGCAGGTGGAAGAAATCTGGCTAGGGAGATGAAAATATCCATCTCCCCCATTAGACAGAGAAGAAAAGCTAGTGCAGAGTTGCTGAAGTTTGCATTGCACAGGGGAAAAGTGTTAATACAGTACAGCTGCTGGAATTTGTTTTCTTCTATAGTGACACTGCTTCACACGTCCCTGAGTACTGATGGGTGTGTGCTTTGCGTCAGCCCTCAGCCTTGTCGGACAAAAGTAATTTTCTGCGGTTTTTCTCTAGTTAACAGGCTCAAACAGAAGAACAGTATCCTTGACTACACTTGTTGAAGCTTTGGCTTACTTAAACCAAAACTTATTTAAATCCTTGGCTTATTTATATGAATTTGTCTGTTCTCAAATTTTCGTAACATCAATGTCACTGTCTACTCAAATAGTATTTACATCTAGAGACAGGATGTAATACATGAGTTCAGGTTTGATTTGTTTTGTTTTGTTTTCTTTTCTTCTATGCTAATGTAATTACTGTCAAAATAGGTGAGGGCATTTGCAAAGGAAAAAATGCCTAGCAGGCATTTACAACACTGCTGCAGGAAAATAAAGGTCAACTAATTGAGATGCATAACTTGTGTTTTGCATACAATAATTGCTGTGCACCTCTCCTGACGAAATGAAGACTTTGGAGTGGATCTCCATTAACAGAATATTCCATTAGACAAATTCTTAATTGAGCTGTGGCATGTGTAGGAGGAAGAGGAAGAAAAAAACAGGCGAGTCACTTATTTTAAATGCGGGGAAAGGGGCAGGAAAAGACAAACAAAGTTTTGCAAATAGGAGCATCTCCTAAACTGCATAGCTCCTTAATGCACATTTGCAAATACCACATGAGAGAGAAGAAGTGAAAGGGAAAAAGAAGAGTAGGATGTCATGTGGTAGAGAGACAGGGAAGGGATTTTGTTTAGAGTTCTGTACTGGTTTGTGTCTGGGAAGTGCCCTGGCTGGCAGCGTCTGTGTATTATCAAAATGTTGCAATGCAAAAGTGCTGTACTGCACTAGAATGTGACTCAAGATGACTAAGTCTAGACCATTGCAGGATTTAACTGTTGACTGTGTGTTTAAAACGTATCAGCAAGCCATCAGCTATGACAAAGATTATTTGCACTGTGTAACTTGGAAAGGATGATTGTCTTTATAGTGATGAGATTGTGAGTTTAGCAGCAATATTTATGGGTGGCTGTGCCCTCCTGGTTCTGAATGATTGATCCCAATGACTTTGCTTTGAATTAACACTGTAAAAGATGGGTGTGTACATGTGCAGTAAAGGTAACCCCATTAGGTTAACTCTTTCTTATATTCCTAACGGCCAGTTGGTATTCACTTAAGTACATACCAGCCAACAAAGAAAACGGGAAGCATTCTTCTGAGTCCTTAGTAAGTGCCAAAAAAGAAAAAAAAAGGAGGGGGAAAGGAATCAAAAAAGGTGGAACCTTGAAGTAGGAGCCCAGCCTTTGTGGATCATGTTTCACTGCAGCTAGGCCACTGTACCTATGTCCCTAGAGGCATAGACTTTGATAACACAGATTACTGGTGAAACTGAGTGCATGTGGAGGCTTCACTGAGGGGCCAGGTAAATAAAGGAGGAATGCTAGGTGTATGCTTACCTTTTCACTGCACCTCTTTTCAGGCTCGCTTTTGTCTGAGTTAAACATGCCAGGGTGCATTCAGGACAAACTAACATCGTTTATGGCGTCAGGCAAGTGCAAGCACTCGGGAAATGCTAATGGGAAAGGTGTAGCAGTTGGTGTCCCTGCCTACACCCAGAAAACACTCACTGCAACTTCCTGGTAAAAGATCCCAGTGAAATGTAAGGCTGGTGTCTGCGAATGCACTTCGCTGGCTCCTGAGCAGGCACACTTTTGCTGCTGACAATCCAGAAACTAAAAGTTGGAGATGTGTAGGATTGTGCCTCTCCTCAGCTCTCAACTGAAGCCAAGTTTGTACTAGAAGGCTCGTATTTAATATTTTAGTAGTTTAGCAAATTGCTTTTCCTGCACTCCTAAAGCTAAAACAGATTGTGATTCCCAGTATTTATTTCCAATCTGTCCTCCCAGCAAACCTTCAATTTTGAGCTCCTCTATGCTTGTGGTGGGTATGCACATAGCTTCCTCTCACCAGTCATGCTACCATGGAAGTTTCCACATTATCTGAGCAAGAAAGTGGTGCTGACACTGCTCTTTTGCTCGCAGTCCACTACTCCTTTAGTACATCAAAATAGGGAGATATTTTGGATGTTCTGTGTAATGGGCTCTTAAGGCCAAACAAGGATTGCTACTGCCATTTATATACACAAGAATATTACAGCTACTTTGAGAAAATGTGCCCAGTCTCTGCAGGTCGTGATAAAAACTTCCATTTATTCATGAGCTAACAAACTAGCATCAGCTAGTAGTGAATGAACAATGAGAATGAACCAAAGTCTTGCTACTTCAAATCCTGTAGCAGTTCATCTTCCTACTAGACTATTTTCACAGCTCTTTTATTGATTTCTAAAGGGAAATCTAGATTTAAATATCTTAGCCTATGGAAATTCCACCTCTTCCCTGTGAGGTTGAGGCATGGCCAAATGAAATCAGGAAATGCACTTAACACTAAGGCATTGTTGCTTGGCTTTCTTTTAATTTCATCATATTACTGGTGCTCATCATTAAACTTAAGTAATCGTGACCCCTCCTAGTTATTTGCATGATAACATTTGCAGCTTAGTTCCTTTCCATAGTAATCATTAATGTAATGTAATGCTACGTAATAAAACTCTTAATCCTTCCTAATAATTACAGACCTTCAGCTTCTGAACATTGTTTTTTAAATGTTCTTTCAACACCACCATAATTGATAAATACTTTTCTGCTGATTAGATGAAAAGAACTTGACTATTCTTTGAGAACAAGCTGATCTGGAAACACTAATACCCCTAAATATTTCTCTGTTTTTCTGCTCTCCTATTAGTCTGCCATCTTATTTGTGCAGGTTCAAATGACTGTGGTGTTCTTGGCTGATTTCATAAACAGACATCATACTTATATTTATTTTGCACAAGAAATACTCTCTGCCAAATGAATGGATTTGAGAATTTACTATTTTTATGGAAAAGCTTAAATTCTGGCTAAATATCTTATGATTACAAGGTACTTTTGAGCATAAACCAACTAATCTGTCACTTTCTGACTGTGAGCAGGTCTCTCCAGCTCTTACAGCAAACAGTGAGAGGGTAAACCTGCCCCTCTCCCCTCCTGGAAGCTGAGAGCTGTGGAGGGAGGATCTTTCAGAAAGACAGGAGAGCTGGGTGCTCTGGGAGCTTGATCAGCTCTCAGAAGCCTTTAGGAGAAAAGTAGCTGTGAAAGCCTGACTTAATATGTGTGGGGATGAGGGAGATCCTTCATGGAGAAACAGCAATTTCAGTTTTAGCTCTGCAGCAGCCCCTCTGCTGAAAACTCTCCCTGTCGGTGGGTGTGGCAACAGGTCGTGTGGATAAGGAACATCCCAGGGCTGCACCCTATGCTCAGGAAAGGTGCACCCTCCGACCCCAATCTCTCCCATCAGTCACTTATGAAAAGACTTTATATATACACACAACATAAGAGAAATTTAAAAAATTAACTGTAAATCCAGACGTTTTTGCTGGTCTTCCTGTGATTCCCACAGGGGATCAAATGTCTGGCTGACAGTTCTGTGGCTGACTACACCTGTCCAGCCCAGAGCACACCCATCTAGTGCTGTGGACAGCACCTGTGACTCAGTCTTATAAAGTCTTGTCAGCATTAACCTGCTGCTAAATGCTATTGTAAAAGATAATCCATCTGAAGAAAGAGTGGAAGGTACTGGGTCACCAGCACTGAGCTTTGTCACACAGGAGCACAAAACCCAGAGTTTCATAATGATGGTACCTGCTACTGCCTTGTTTCTGAAGACCTGAAGCAAAGCTGAGCTTGATGTTAATCTTTCTGACAAGATATCTCTTGCAGCTATAAGTGCTGTTGTTTTCTTATTGCCAGAGACAAGAAAATAAATCACTGTGAGCAGAGCCAGGGCTGACCTGCATCCAAAAGCTCATTATGCATGTAAAGACAGTACAGATGATATGAAAATGGCAAAGAGAGCACTGTGAGCATTCTGTCTTGTACTCCTGCAGTTGTGTTTGTGTTGCACTAAACCTCAAGGTGTCTAATGTGCAGATGTGTTTGAGTTTACAACTTAAATTTTATCAAACAGATGCCAGATTTGTCTTCCTACACCTTGTCAGCATAAATAATGCATCTGAAAGGGAATATGTTATGGTAACTAAGTGTTCCTTCTTGTATTTTTTTTTCTTAATAGGGCAAATATTGATTAAAAACTTTTCCTAGATCATCTAGTCTGAATGTGTTTTCCTGGGTTGGATATGTGTAATGGTTACATATCCCTTCATATTAGTTATCACTAAATAAATCCTATTGTGGAGACAATACTCAATACCTGCCTTAGGTATGACAGAGAATATTTTATATGAAAAGATTTTATCAAACCACTGACGTAGCTGTAATCTCCAGACACTCATCCATCTCCTCCCCACTTCTTCCCCTCAGCATTCCCTCAGGGAAGGGGTATGAGACATGCATAGCCAGCTGAAGAAGAAGAAATTTGAGAAGGCTTTACTGTCTTGAGTAGCTCCAGGTAGGGAGAGGGGAAAGAAAAACTTTTCCTTATCTTTTCTGTGTCAGTTTTATTGTCTTAAAGTGGCAGTGGTGGTGGTTGGGAGTTTGGGCAGAGATTTGCCTGATGGGTACCTGCTGTATTTTATTTTTGCTGTTGGATTAGAGAAGAAAGAAACTAGTTCAAACAGAGCTAATTAAAATAGCTGTAAAACAATGTGTTGCTTTCAGATAGAAAATTACAGAGAAAGAATGGAGACTACATCGAAAGCAGGATATCTCCAAAGTCACTTCAACTGTGTTGGAATGGACAGCTATGATGAAAGAGATTTTTTTTTTTTTTTTTTAATGTTCTGACCTAGATCTCACTGGCCTCTTTATTCCTACATTAGAGGGAACTCAGGATCCAGCCCTACCTCTGTCTGAGTGTGTGAAAGTAGAAACCCACAAGATGTAGATGTGGGAATTGAACGGTGATGACAGCTGGCTGGAAAACAAAGCACTAGCCAGTATGGTTTAGCCCTTGTGGGCAGGTATCCTGCCTCCAGGGCAGGAACACCTTTGCTTGTAGTTGTTTGCACCGGGCTCACCTAAATTATTTGGTTTCTGTGGAGGACAAGGTGTGTGAGGGCCTTTTTACACGGCGGTGTTGCTGCCAAATGGAATGGCTGGCTGTTTTTCTAGGAGGTTTTCCTGCCATTGTTGCCGTGTCCCTGGCCTGTGGCGGGTGAGCTCTGGATGCTGGTGCTGCTCTGTTGGAATACAGCCTCTTGCTTCATGCCTGAGCCTCTCCAGCATGCAGTAGCTCGATGTTAAGTAGCTTGATACACCCTGTTCCAGCAAATGTCAAAGTAATGATTCAAAGAGGACTCATCAACTTGTACCTCAGATTCTGTTGTTTCTTCCTCACCTGCTACATTTTAGCTGTGAATAGATACTTATTTTCAAGAACTTTCTTTTTGTCATCTTTTCAGCTATGGAAGGTTTATTTCTTTTTGATTGTGCTTATTTTGTTCCACATGCTCCATTCTTGTCATAAACAAGTAGAAGTTTTATGCAGACAGCACTGTTATTTCTAAGAAATTATCCCCTGTGGTGGTACCCTCTTGTCTGCTTTCACGCTTCCCTTTGCATGGAAGTGGTTTTGTAAACTTGCATATTGAACAGGAGCTGTAATGATAGAGGGCACTATCAGCAGTTGTGTGCCCTATCTGCTCAGATGTCTGTGGGTGTCTTACAGACACGGAGTTTGAAGGTATTATCTCTCTTCTATGCTGCACTCTACCCCCTTTTTCAGCAAGATGAGTTAGCAGGCAGGGAGTCCTGCCCCCCTGCTCTGCAGCTGTGTGTTTTGCAGGCATTCAGCATTGCTTAGACATAAGGACATGCTTCTTACAGTGAAGGGTTTCAATAAAAAAATTATTAAAGAAAACCAAGGAGCTGCCGTGACCTGCAGGAGAGTACTTCTGTGTGTAATACCTTTCTTAATTCTTTTTCAAGGGTGGGGGAGAGCAGCAGCTGCCACATACCTCGTTGGCTTTGTGATCCTGGTCATCTGTTTCGCCCTTGCAGTCATCGCGTTCTCGATCGAGATCCTCCGCTTCAACTTTGTGCGAGGAATTGGAGGCCTGCTCTTTGTTGTTGGTAAGGCGGGGCACAAAGACAAGGTTATTTTAGATGTGAAACAGGCATCAGCAGAAAAACATGATAGATGGAGCCTCCCTGACAAAATTAGCTGTCTCTGGTTTATGACTCATTTTCATGGGGAACAAGGGAAGGTTGAGTTGCACTCTGAAAGCATAATGGGTTGGGAGGCTCCAGTGGCTTTTGTCAGTTCTCACTTTCCCAAAAGCACTGTATGGGGACACCCAACACCTTTGACCCTGCATGTCACATGCTACGACTTAAGAGCTGAGAGGGCTGGGTGCTTCCCACCTTTCCGATGGGAGGAGGAGGAGCAGGGCTCTGGGAGGTAACTGGCTCAGCAGGGTTCCTGGTGCTGGCTGTGGGACAGGGCTGGTCACAGCATGCAGGTGTGTGCCTTAGCAGCCTGGCAGTGGCAGCTGACATGCCACAGCCACATAGGCCTGGGGATCTGCCTGGAACAGAAGTCACATACCTCTGTAACAATGCAGATTTGATTGCAGGTCTGAAGCTAATCCTTACATATCTAAAGTATGCACTTATCTCCACTAATGGGAACTGTAATATGTTCACTGTAACTTAATCCTGGTTTTCTTTCTTTTCTCTCTCTAGCTGCATTCCAGATCATTGGCTTGGTCATTTACCCAGTGAAATTCACAGAAGACATTCCACTGACTGGAGATAACATGTTCAGCTGGGCCTATGGCTTTGGCTGGGCCAGCACTGTTGTTGTAATAGGTTGTGCTTTCTTCTTCTGCTGCCTCCCCAATTGGGAAGATGAAGTCCTGGGAAACATCAAGCCTACCTATTACTACTCCTCCCCAGAGAGAGCACCATACTTAAACTGAAAGATTAAGTCCAAGTACAGTCAGTGGCCAAAAGAGAGGAACACCTCTGATGTACATTTGGTGTCATTATGGGAGGCTGAAAAACTCATCTTACTTTGCCAGTGTGCATGACAATAAATTAGGAAAAACATTGGCATCTTAAACCAAATAACTTTTACCTAAAGTATTATTTACATATTCTCATGTCAATTCAGTTTGGGTGGTTTACTTGCTCCTTCCCCTCCCGATTGAGTCATCCTTATTTTATTCAAATATTTTCTTATGAATATAGATGATAGTGTTTCAAGTGTAGAAAAGAAAAAGATAGATTTTAAACAACCTATTAGTGGGTCTTGTGAGATGGGTTGGTTTTTTTCACCTCTGACAAAATTGCTTTAAATGGAGCTAGGAAAAAACACAGTCTTCCAAGGAATGCTTTTTCTTCTGTCAAAGTCAGTTCCAAAGAAGAAACTTCTGTGATTCTATCACAGACACCTGCTGCCTAAAAATCTTTTTTCATTCCTGTTACTGGAATGTCGTTGACTTTTAGCTATTTGAATTAAGGGGAAAATAAAGTTAAAATTTATTTTCCACCAATTGGTGCTGTTGGACAAGGTCTCTTCCAAAGCATGGAGCTGGTGTGTATAACATTAACAGTGGCTAATGTAACATTGGTACATTTGTGGCCACAGCAGACTTGTGATGGAATCGCATATATATGTTGTCATGGATTCAGATGTTAAACTACAGACATTTTTACATGGTACATGAGGGATGCTGATTTAGAAAGTATCTTTGAGCAGAAACATAAACTATTCTATTTCTCTACCTTTGTAAAGTTGCAGTGTCTTAATAATCAGTGTGCTTTGGAGGGGAACAGCATAAGGTGTTTAAAAACCTCCAGAAGTTTCTAACACTGAGTATGTAGGTACCTCAGAGTTTAGTGAACTTGGGGCTGCTTTGTGAGTGAGTAGGGGTAACAGGTAGAAATAGAAAGGCAGTTCTGTGAGCAATTTACATATGTAAACATCATACAGACATCCACCTCGGAGTAATCTGGCTGGTTCCTCATTTGTGTTTCTGCAGCCAACAATTGCAAGTAAGTATTCCAGCAAGGCATAGCCATGTCTGTGTTGGTCATGGACCTGCAGCACCTTACAGCAGATTTAATTATGGTCTATAATCTTTGTCAGGGCTTTGTTCAGCTGGGAAAGTAGGAAGAAGTTCATTCTTCGAACTCCTCTTCCAGCTATGGGCGAAGTAGCTTTAGCAAAGACAGACTGAGGAGGATACAGGTGGGGTGGAAAGCAAATGCTGCATGTTTCTCTGTGTTATTTCTTACTCTCATGAACCTGGTACTTAGGAGAGGGTGAGTGTGTGGGTATGTGTATTCATGCACATGTACAAAACAGAACTCAGAAAGCATTAACAAACAGACTGTAAAGCTAAAGTAATTTACAACTGATCTTTTGCAATGCCCTGTATTTCTTGTATTATATATTGTATAGCTTTCCATTTTGTAACACCTTTTTAAATTTGATAATGCTATGTATTACATGTTTTAGAGAGGCCAGGTGATTCCTGAAGGTCCCTTCTAGGCCTGTATTTTATAACTTTACAAAGCATAAATGTCTGCAGACTTCAGAATTGTGTTACAAACTCAGTTGTGGCATATACAATCTACTGTATTTATGATTCTTGCTGGATAAGAGAATTCTGTGACAAACATGTCCTTTTAAATATTTTTCCCCTTTTCTGTACTGTACTGGCTGGTGGGGAATACTGTGTAGTCTTACTTTATCATAAGTAATGATGGTACCTACTTCTAGTGAATTCAAAACATAGCAAAGAATCTCAAGTCATGAAAATCCTTGCACAACTGAAGCTGAAAAGGAGAAAAAAGTGTAAGAAAATGGACACCTTTATAATGATAGGGAAGATGGTATGGTAATATGGTAATCAGGTTTAGCATAATTTAAGTCTTTTGTATGCTTTTTTATGAGCATTGGCATAACTTGTCAAAAGAGCACTAATGTAAAATAAACTTGGCTCTGAATGTACTGGGAGGGGTAGAAGCATAACCTGCATGTTACACAACTAGGATATTCCAGAGAAAGCTATTGCAAAAAGTTATTAATGACTTTCAAGTGATATTAATGTATGTGACACTCGTTTCAAACGTGGCGGCTTAATTAAAGAATGTTTTAACTGACGGTTGTAGAAACTTGGTGATGTTTGTGGTTCGTGAATTAATTTTGTAAAATCAAACGAATAAGCCATTCTTTTCTTCTCTTAACTTGAATATCAATATCCATAAAGTGTCAGGTTAATAAAATGAAGTTAAAGGCATCATGTCCAGGAGGCAGCAACTTTATTTTGCAGTCAAATAAGCTTCAGTATACACTGCAAAACATGTCTGTGCACTTTCATTGAAGTGTCAGGCATCGAATGTTCTTTCCTAAGCCAAAACCTCTTAAGTGCATCACAGCTTAAGGGGGAACTCTAAACATTTTAAATACACAACAGTCTACAGGAGGTCTTGCATGTGGGAAGTCTGTTCTTCATCAAAACTGTTGCAAGTGCCTTTCCTCCAATGCCCAAGACATTTAAATAGTGAAAAAAAGAGGGTATACTTGCCTGCTGTTTTCAGTGGAAGGCTGCACTTCTTCCATGGTTAGAAAGCTTCCCCCTTCTAACCTCAGTATATGCATGGCCCATATTATAGCCCTGTCCTAGTGGTCTTTTTAACGACAGCAAATCAGTCACTGCTGTCTTACACCAGCCTGTGTCTTCTGATTTCTGGAAAGGCAGGTTCATAATTCTCCTGTTCTTTTTTTTTTTTAATCTGTCCTCTTCCCTAAGTCTTAAATTTAAAATTTGTTTACTGCCCTGGATTCTGGTGCCTTGCATGTGTTTCTTTTTGGGTTTTGGTTCCACGTCTCCCCCTTTTTAATTACTTCTAATTTTAAATAAACAAATAGAAAATTATTTTAGTTCCTTTTAGATTTTCCTAAGTGCTTTCAAGATAATTGCAGGATTTCTATAATGCCCTTCTTTCGACAGGAAGAAAATTTGTACTACCAGTCTGTATTAAGATGCAACCTAAATCTGTGCTCACTAAGATCACCTGAATATCTCCAGTGAGCTTCAGGCTGCAGGGTTGCTCCTCCTAATCTAGTGAGAAGACAGAGCACACTTGGCCCTTGTCTCAGGAGGAGTTATGAGCAATCAAAAATGTGCATGACTGAATGCTTGGGAAGACTAATTGACCTGAATGGGATGATTAATGCTTAAATCTCAGGGATATGGGAAACAGCTGCCACACCCCACTGGGTTTTTGTATTTTCAGTTGACATAACAAGTGACTAATTTTTTAGACAGTTCATTGACAAGATAGAACTCTAAAAGATTATTCACCTGACCTTTACATCTTGCATACAAGGGCTTTTGGATGTAGAATACATACATAAATCAAGGGTGCATAGTAACAGATCATTCGGGAGGGGGGAGGATTGTTATGGTGATAAGTACTCCAGAAACAAACACAACCGTGTGCTAAGAGAAAATGTTGCACACACACACAAAGAGAGTTGCTGAGATCATTGAGCACTTAATAACTAATGATGAACCAAGCACACATATCTATGGAAACCAAAATGCTTCAGGACATGCACAACATTTGAGAGTTGAGGTACTGGTTCCACAACTCAGAGCAATGGGGGTTACTGGCAATATGGAGCAGCACCCTGACAAAACAGGTTAATCTGTGCCAGTAGGTGAAGTTGCACAGTTTTTAAATGGATTTGGGAGGTGATACTCACAACTGGAATGAAGTTTAATCAAATCTAGAGAATGTCTTTGTCAAAAATAGGGATGCTGAGTTTCTAAATTTGATTCCTGTAATGGGCATTAGTACAGGAGTAGTGAAATCCATGTGCAGTGGGTTCACAGAACCTGGTAAATGCCAGTGTTACTGCACAGGTGCAGCAGTTTGTATGTGTAGATCCCATCTCCTGCATGTGTGATATGTATTTATGAGATAATTCCAATGACTCCATGATGCAGGTCTGCACTGGTAGAGTAAGCAGCCTTTTGTCTAGGATTTCCTGGTGTCCTAAGGTGTGGGCAAGGCTGCACCAGCTATGAAGCTTGACATCTAGAAATTACAGGCAAAAATCCAATGTTCTCAAGTTTTGCCTGTGTAAAATTACATTTAAATTACTTGAGAATTGTTAGAGTAATCCAAAGGATTTTTTCATTAGGATTTTTGAATGCATACATTTAATAAGGCTGTTTTTATAATAAAACCTGTAGAATAACACATACAGACATGCCTGGAGCTTTATAATATAAATATTACAGCTATAAACAAGATAAACAATAATTTGTGATAAGAGCTATGCATTATATAATATAATTAATAAATAGAAATTAATTATATTTTTCATGGGTTCATCTTTGCAGGATTGAATAACACAAGATGAGTTGATATGGCTGCTGCTTTTTATTTATTCATGAGAATAGAGACAACACATGCTAATTTTCACCGAGCTCTTTGTGAATATAGAATATTTTATAAGCATCAAAGTTTGCTAAGACTCAAGGTTATACATTAGAAATCAGTGTTCACTGAGTTTGAGAGGGCCCAGAAAGGCTTAGAGTGAGCACTCAGATGAAACTGAACATAAAAGCTAGGCAAGTCTGTCCTACAATGTGCTGCCCTGGGAAATGATCACGGGTTGAAGTAGGCTGGTTTGATGGTCACAGTCCTGAACAAGCATGGAGGCATATGATTGTGGCAGGAGCTGACCTGTGGCCCTTACAGTCCCTTTTCAAGAAATAGCCTATTTTTAAGCTCTCTTTGTATTAGCAATCCCCTACAACAGGAAATAAGCCAAATTTATAATGAAAAAATATTTTAATTGTTATACACAAAAATTAACTTCTGACTTGAAATAGAAGGACAAAACAACTCGCAAAACAAAACTTGGGAAAATCATAATTGGCATTTGGTAATAAGACAATAAGTTAAAAATGTTGCTAGGAGACTTGTTTTAATTTTAGCCCTCTTGTCAAATCAGTTTCACATCAAACATTTGAAACTGAAGCCATCATTTCCAGGTAACACATTAGTTTCAGCAAAATCCTTCTTTTGGCTGGACAATCTCAAAGTGAAAATCTCTGGCTGAAACCCCATAAGACATGCTTAGTGTGCATGTCATATCTTAAATATCGGAGTGTTTAAACAAGTAGAAATTCCCAACCCACCCATCAGGCAGAGCAGATAAAAGCCATTTCTTTGACAGAGGACTGTAAGTAGCGCTGCTGTGGCACCTGGGAATTACCTAAGTCAAGCTGATTTTATTACTCTCCTAAGGCAACTGAGCTTTATGCTTTACAAGGAGTTACTGTTATGATCCACTACAACAGGACAAGTATTTTGTTAGCTCACCTATGCCACAGAGAAGTTCTGGAGCCCAAAGCAAGTAGCTTAAGCAAAATTATCCCATATGTAGAATAGGACTGTGCTGTACTACTCTAACTGCTTACCCACAGGTTCGTAAAATCCCTGTACACAACATGCTATGATTCTTTTGTTTTATGATTTCTGCATGCTCACCAGAGAGCTTGTGTTCCTGAGTGCCACTCAAAGAAAATGCAGACACTCAAAATTGTTACAAGTGTCCAGAGGCCATCTCAGCACCTGAGTAGTTGGTTTACAGGACATCCTTGATTTCAGCCTTTTGCCTGGAGAAGTAGGAGTTGGCTGAACTGATTAAACTTCTACAGAGCCTCTGTAGGAAACCTTGTTCCAATATAGAGCTTATAAATTCCTTAAGCAAAAACTAGCTGATAATTAAATCCATGCTCAGGCACACAGAGTTTTTGTACTTCCCTAATCTTGTGTTTTCCTTATTTCTGTTTTCCCAATAAAGTCTTGAATTGCTTTACATAACTGACAATCATGGATGCTGCCCCATGTTTGCATCTCAGGTGTTGAAACTTAATGGTTTGCACATGTAGCCTTGCTAAGGAGAGGAAGCCTTTTAAGCCTAAGCCTTGTCAAGGCAAGCCAGCTTTACTGACAAGAGCCAGACAGTGCTGCATGTGGGGCAGGTTTTGGAGGCCCTGCAGCAAGCTGGTCCTGGATGACTCTTCCTAGAACTCTTAACAAAACCCTGTGGGAATTTTCCTCCAAGACCAGCAGCCAGCAAACAGAGGAAGTATCCAACATCTGCAGAACTTTCCTGTACTGTATGGGACAGACAGAGGAAAGCTTTCCAAAATGCACAGTGGCAGGACTGAGCACCCACCATCATAAGCACCCCAGCTCATCATAAGTGTTGTGGAGAAATCACAGTGCCTGGCCACCACAGGAGAGTTCCTCAGAAAGGGTTGGTGTAGGCAAAACTAAAAGATCTCAACTGTGTGCATTTTCGTAGGAGGGTGTTTTTATTTTGCAAAGAGGTAAAGTCAGGTCTTGTTCAGAATGAGAGGAGATGATTTCTACAAAGATGTCTGAAGGTCTTTTTCTACGTGTGCTTGCTGTAGATGAAATATCAGTCACGTGAGAACAGTATTGCCTTACTGTCCAGGGGATGTGGATGCATGGTACAGGGAGTGACCACAAGGTACAATTTGGCTGATAGAGTTGCATCACTGTTTGGGCTGTGGTTGTAACAATAACTGCTGTGCTGCCCTTTGCAAAGGGAAACAGTGGATTGGCATTACTAGCAAAAGAAAAGGACCTATGGCTGTAAATAGATCAATAAAGAGAGCAGTAACAATTACTAAATTTATGCTCAGAGTGACTTGTTAGATGTAAGGTAGCATACAAGAGAACAGATCATAAAATAATCTTAGCAAGACTTCTAAAATCCACACTCTGGGGACTTCTTATTTATAAGCACTGTGAATATCAGAGAATGATGTTCCTGCTGCAAAAGTCATGAACATGCACCATAGCTGGTCAGCTTATGCCAATCCAGTCAGTTATACAGCATAGCTGACCAGTCAGAGACTAAAGGTGAATGAAAATACCCCGCCAGTGATTTGTTAGCTTCTTCTTCCACTAAGAAAACCATTTGTGTCTTGGCTGAAAAGGGAATATTTTTATTTCTAACTCTAATGCTGTAGAGTTATTTGTTTTATCAATATCCTCCTGCATACTTGGTCACCTCAAGTAATAACGAAGATTCATTAGCAATATTTTTAGGTGCAGAAAGTGCACTACAGTCTAATGGTTTTAACATTGATAATACATCTTCATTTTAGACAGATGATGCTGGTGTTAGCCAGGAGGGTCTACAAATATTGGAGAAGGAGAACAAGCATTTGCTTTCATGTAAACACCCAGCTTATACATTGTATAAGATGAAGCATGGTGAAGGTAAGTCATCACTTCACTTAAACTTCCCAATCATTTTTCCCTGTTTGCCATAGGAGTTTCAGAATTCCATCAGAGAGATACATCATTTTGTTACCTTTGGATGTATCTCCCTCTCTACTGTTCAACGTATCTCAAATTACCCTTTTTCTGAATGTGAAGACTGCTTATAATTCTAAGTTACTTCAGGATGACAAAGGTGGGAAAGACACAGAAACATTTGTGATGACTGAATACTACTCACCTTTCTTTCACAACATGATAATGTTCTCTGTGGTATCACCTTGCAAATGCTAACATTTGTGACAGTATGCATTCATCCACAAGTGAGCTGCAGTAGAAACCAATGACAAATCCTTCAGTAAGCGCCTACCTGAAACACGGCTGAGCATTCTAAATTCAGAGGACCATTTTAGTCATCAACAGACACTGGCTCTCAAATGGATGATGGTACCTGTCTTCCTACTAGATTTCAGGCGCAAAATTGCTTTAATTAGATTTGCCTACATCCCTATAAAGCCGTAGTTTTGTGAAAGGTTGAAACTTGGCAAGAGGACTAGATACAGACAGCTGAGTGAAGGCTTGTCTGCACTCTACTGCCACGCTCATGAGTATCTCTGAAGCCATCTTTTAAAAAACATTTAATATCCAAACCTGTGTTCTCTTAAACTTTTGGATTCCATTGTGTCCACTTCTACCTCAGCTGTGGCAAGAGAGAGAACATGCATATACAGACTCAGACAACTTGCAGCTAACAGCATAACATGCTAAGGTTGGGCTTCAAATGATACTGGCTTTTATGTAAATATTTCTTTAAATCATGCATTAAAAAAAATCACACATTGCAGTGTTGTAGAACAGGTAAATGATATTTTAAACATTAGGTTAATGATAACTGAATTTGTGGATAACACAAATGTGGACTACAATGGAAGGAAACTCACCTTACCAAAAAAAAAAAAAAAAAAAAAAAAGTGAGATTGTCCCTTATTTCCAACTCAAAACAGCAGCTGAGGTGTCTTCATAGGTGGCTGTACCTTTCAGCAACATTCAAATTCAATGGCCAAAACAGTAAAAATGTCTCCTGCTCTCACAGAGGCCTGTTGGATATTCCCGATGGACCTCTCACAGCCACAGGGATATTGGACTGTCTGTGCCACAGGGCAGCTGCTGGCAGGGTGCTTCAGCTGGCCAGAATGAGAGATAACACAGCCACACCACTGCTAATCTACCAGCAGGCAAATAAGGTATCTGATTAGAGATAAGGCATGGTGTCAACTTCTTCAAATTGAATTTTTTGTGGAGTTACAACCTATTCACTGTGCTGCAGCTCATTGCTGTGGATGCTCCTGTTTGGTTCTCTGTGAGCTCAATGCCTCTTCAGGCACAGTTTATCAGTGCAATGTAAATTACTAATTTCTTTGATTTAGGCCATTATTGATTTATCAATATCAATTCAGAAAAATGCTGTGCAGTTTGCAGTTCACAAACACATTGCACCATGACAGCTGCAATACAATAACAAATTTCTTTGAGTAACTGAGGTCAGTACTTGGATGCAGCCCCACCTGACAAAATCCACCATTGGAGCAAAGGATACTTTGCATCCTCTGGACTTAACTGTGTTTCACACATCCAGCTTTGATCAAGGGCTACAGCTGCTTCCAGATGTAAATGCAATTGGGCCCTACCGAAATACCAGGTTGTAGCACGTGTTAGCTCAAAGGGAGAGTGCAGGGAGCACAGCAACATCTCCTGTGAGCCCACAGAGAGCAAACTCTGCCTGCGCTGGGCTGGGTGTCCTCCGGGGCATGGAGAGGTGATGGCTCATCTCTGCCTCGCTCTCTTTACAGACAGGCTCTGACAGGCCCCAGGCAGTGCCTGTTCAGCCAGATCCACACTCAGGAGCTGCTTGTGAGGCTCAGTCAAAGCAGAACTTGGGTTTTGTTCTCCCAACAAGGCTGCATCCAGATCACGCTGTATTTTTCTTTTCCTCTGTACCTAAACTCCAGAAGGGGAAGAGTGGACAGTGACATTCTTTATTGCCTTAG
Source organism: Muscicapa striata striata (assembly GCA_030060385.1). Classification (NCBI taxonomy): domain Eukaryota; kingdom Metazoa; phylum Chordata; class Aves; order Passeriformes; family Muscicapidae; genus Muscicapa; species Muscicapa striata. Next base: position 1,809,386 of record JAREIS010000010.1, on the reverse strand, counting down.
CTTTATAACAGCTATGGGAGTTTCTTTAATTGTAAAAATAAAGTATGATTTTGTTTTTAAGTGGAGTCCTAGAAAGGCAGCTTACAGCCTCCAGATGGCAAGTTTCAGAAGCATCCAGCATGTCATGCACACAGTTCCCTCTCGTCTCTGCTTTCTCCTGCCATAATGCAAATCCCTTGGAGGATAGGAAGGTGTAAGCACAGCTGCTGGTGGGGATGCCAGGAAGGAAAGTGTTAAATACTGAGGGTAAACATCTCCCGATTTGTTACCTAGTCAGCAGGGCAGAGAAGATCTCACAGATAAACCCAGTCTCGAAGCTTCTTCCCAGCTCAACTGGTTATTGCTCAGCGCAGCTCTTACTCATCCCAATCTAGGTGGAGCTCCTTCCCTCCCTCCATCCCTCCCTCCCTCTCCGCTGTGCTCTCCCGGCTGAAAAGCTTTTCTCCAACACCTGCCCAGGTGCCGGCACGGCCTTCCGGGGATCTCTGCAGAGGCTCCATCGCTCTGTCCGAGCCTGGCACAGAGGCTGTCCTGCCCTGAGCCATGGTGAAGTACGGCCTCGACTACACCCGCTGCAGGTGGATCCTGCCCCTGCTCCTGGGCATCGGAGTCATCTTCGGCATCATCGCCCTGGCGGGCTGGGGCTGGCTGGAGTCGCAGACCCTGCCCTACGTGCAGCAAGCGTCGCTGTGGCAGAACTGCCGGAGGCCTGCCCAGGGCGGGGAATGGAGCTGCGAGTCCCTCATGGGCTACGGTAAGCGCCTCGGGGCTGGGGGGAGCAGGCTCGGGAGCGGGGGGTCACATCCCCCAGGACACCTTCCCGAGGGTCACATCCCCCAGGACACCTTCCTGCAGGTCACATCCCCCAGGACACCTTCCCGAGGGTCACATCCCCCAGGACACCTTCCCGCAGGTCCCCTGACTGTGTCACCCAACACCTGGCACCGCTGTACGAGGCCACAGGCAATAGCGACTGTCACTAAATGCACCAAGGCTTTTGACTAACCAGGTGAAGAAATAAAATGCTGCACATCCCTGTGCAGAAAAGAGCCTAGAGGATTACATGATACATAAAAACCCATGCATGCTATTGTACTGGTGCAGAAAATAACACAGGATTTTCTTCCTCTCTCAGAAGAAGCTGGTAACCTCTTCTCACTAATCACTACTTTTCAAAACTTAGCGGCTACCCGTGACCAAACATCCAAATGCTGTGTGGGTAAGCCTGTCATCAGTGTGACAAGCAGGTCTGAGTGCCAGAAAAAGGGAGGTAAAAATGTAAGATGGTAGCAAGATATTCCCAGGGAGTGTCAGGCTACAGAATGCTGCCCTGAAACCGCTCCGGTAGGTGGGTCGTGTGAAAGAGTCTCCTTGTGATTATGAAAGAAAGCTTTAAAAGATGAAAGGATTTCTTGTTCCTACTAAGTTTTGGTGAAGTATGCTATTAAAAGTGTTGACCCAGGTGCAATCTTCAGCTTGAAAAGACATAAGCCACAAGTGTGGAAGAATGGCCCAAGAGAAGGGTCACTCTGCATGTGCTCTGTTTATTTCCTATTTTTCTGTTTATTTATATTTCTGTTTTCTTTTTTATTTTATGTGTATTTGCTATTAGCCATGTTTGAAACAAGTAACTGTGAATGAAGGGCTGTTAGCTTGAGCTGGAAAGGAAATTTAAGTGTTCTTACAATTTATGCTCATTCAAATTACGAGGAAGAACCTTTAATCTACGGCTCAGAATCTCAGATCTTCTTATTAAAAATAAAGAGTAAAAGCACTTGCTAAAACAATCTCAGGGATCATTTATAGTGTTTCAAGATCGTTCCTGAAGGTTTATTGTATGTCATGAAACTCTACCTTCTATGCACAAAATTCAGCTGTAATGAGTTAATTGCAGCAGGCTCTGTGAGTGTAGGGCTCCAGGCATGACCAACTCCACTGAGCATCACCATCCAGCCCTGCTCTTAGGGCTCCAGCATCAGCTCTGTGGCTGGCTGTAAGTCAAGCCAGCAGATTTGCCTCTGCTACATAGCACTTGAGAGAAGGAGAAAGAACATGATGCTTGGTAGAGGGGTTCTCAGTCCTGAGTTTCCTCCTAAGTTTCCTGAAAAGCGAGCCCTCCTCTCGATCTCCGCGTTAGGCCCTGGAGAATGCCATGAATGCTAGCTTTAACTGGACCGAAAACACTGAGATTTTCACCTTGCTTCTCTTGATAATTCAAGAGAAATTTTTCCTTACTTCTAGGACCTAGATAGGTGTTCGACATTTTACTTCCTTCCTTATCCTGCCTCACTCTGTTAGCTTTAAATTCTGTATGCACAGTTTCCCTGGAAACTAGACAGCATCTGCAGACAAACTAGAGAGGCCATCCTCTGTGTGGACTGTCCTGCAACGTCTGAGGTTACCATGAATCACATCCACAATAAGTCCAGCACTTTTAACACAAACACTGTGGACTTGGTACTCACATGGAGAGCATTATCCAGCAGGTACATTGGGGAGTCCACTGAAAGCATTAGAAACGCTGTTCATGAGCTGCATGACTGCATTATGCCCTCAATAGGTGTGCATTTATCATCTGAACTCTTCAAGGGGATTAAATAACCAAGAAGCCTAAGCAAATCCTCAAAATCCTCCTGGACAAAATTTCCTGGGTATGTCTGGCACAATGGAGTCACCTAGCCAGTGGGAGAATATATGAAGGCTGTATATAAACAAGGTGTGCAAAGGCCAGGTAAGAGTGGGCTATGCTGCCAGGCTTCTGCCTTTGCCAGGTTATGCCATTAAAATGCAGATCTTGCCCTTCATGGAGGGGGGTGAGTTATCCCAGGAGACCCAGGAGAGGACTGTAGACCTGACTGTTGTGGCTGCAAACTCATGTCACCGCCCTGATCCTTTCCAGACCTTTCTTTCCCTCAGACCCCTTCTCTCCAGAGGTGGGATGCACTCAGATCCATTCCTGTTCTCCATTTTTCCTTGCTCAGTGATGTGGGGCTGGGATTTTTCTTTTGTGACTTCCACCTTTTCTCATGCAAGGCAGAGGTGGCTGATGCTAGTCTTGGATTCCACCCAAAAGACCAGCCCATGAGAGTATCTCACTTGTGAGTATCCAGGTCTTGTGTTGAGCCTGATTGTACCTGCCTTAGTGATGAAACAGAGTTTTAGTAATTCTGGGATTACATTTACCTACTGTGCTCCAGAAAGGTCATGGAAAACAAGCATTCAGCATCATGTTCTGTGGGATGTTTAACTTTGTGCCAAGCTAAACACAGTGCTGGTTAAACAAAGTGTAATTACACGCCTTCCTGAGCACTGAGACAAAGATGTGATGTAAACGTTAAGGGGAGAAATATTTTACAGCCTTCCTAAGATGAGATCTCTTCTCCCCCCTCTGTTCCACAGTTTCCATCTTGTTTCTTTTGACCTTTACTCTCAGCTTCCCTGCCTAATCTGCTGCTGGCTGGGAAGGTTCTGAAATTTGGCCCTCCTGCAGGGGTGGTTTCACTGATAGACATGATACATATGTGTATTCCAGCAGCTGCCAGCAAAGATTGTCAACATGACTTGGACAGTGTAGTTATCTTAATCCACTACAGTCATCTTTGTCCTATCATAATTAGATATAATTGCAACATCCTTGCAAGTTGTTAATTATAATGTGCAAATTCAAATCAAATTCTGCACGTGCAATGTTTATAATTCCCCTTGAATCTCAGCTGTTTGACTCAAGATATGTTTATACAGTTGGAAAGCAGATACCCGACTCGCTGAGGTTGATTATATTGGAAGGGAAGAAGATTGAATACTTAATTGACTGCATCAGTGGAGTTTGGAGGTTTTTTGTTTTTGTTTTTTTTTTTTTTTTTTTGGAAAACACAGTGGAGTACCTCCACTGGTGCACTTATCCTCTGTGAAAGCATCTGCTCACCTGTGGTCTTTTGCAAAGTTTATAAGCTCTGTGGAAAGTGAGAATATGAAGAGTTTATACACTCTTTTATCTTCTCCAAGGCTTCAGATCATCTACTTTAAACATATGACACTCATGTAGACTTTGTCAAAGACTGTTGCTTTTCAAGCATATTTAGTCCAAATAAATAGAACTTTCTAGGAAAAAGTATCCAGTGCATTAGGATACTGGATCAAAATGCATGGAATTTAGGATGAGGGACTGCGAGATTCACTGTTCTTGCTCCTCATTGTTCTTGCACTTGAAAAAACAAAGGGCTCAATCTTATGACATGTTTGAACACATACAAAGAGAGATTAAGACTTTTTTGATAGATAATGAGCAATATGGAATGTATCTCTGTGAGACATGGCTGAGCTTACAAAGAAAATACACAGGTTAAACCCCATCATGACATTGGCACAGCACTCCTTTGTTTTTCCTGTTCTTTGGCTGTATTACTTGTCTTGAACAAGGTGTGTCTTACAGACCTGAGACGCTTCTTCAGCACGTAATTTGTTCCACTGCAGGCTTTGAAGATGTTTAAACGTGTAGGTAAATACATAATAAACATAAGTAATGTGAGGGGAAATAACTGATTTTATTAGTCTGAATGTGATGCACAAAGGGTGAAAAACTTGTGACTACACTTGTCCTGTTTTATCTTCCACCTAGATTTGCAGTTCTTCCATTTGCAGCTGCTGCAATTGAAATTTTAAAGCTCTAAATATATGTTGAAGAGATCATCTCATTTACATAGTGCAAACAGAGATCTTGGGGAAAAAATCAGGAAAAGGCATTTCCATATGGCAAGTGGAATTCACATCTTCAGTTATTTTCACATTGTAATATTCTATCATAGCTTTTTCCTGGGCTGTGTGGAGAGTTTTGTGGCTGTGGAGATTAGTGGAGGGATGAATGATTTTGCCATCTGGACAGGACACCTTTGTGCAGCTTGTCTTCCAGGCTAATAATGGGCAACTACGTTCTAGGTATCCAGTTTTATTTTGGTCTATGAATATAAATGCAACACTACAAGATAAGAAGGCTAGTATAGTACGGTTATAATGCACAAAACTACTTCAAATATGACAGCAGATAGGTATGGCTACAGGATAAGTGAAAGAAGGAAATGTTGCTTTTGTTGTGGCTTTTCTTTTTGTGTTTCTGGGGAATCTTTTGCTACAGTGAAACACTGTTTATTATCCTGGAGGAAAAACAAAATGGAAAACACTTACTGAAAATCCCCAAATAAGGATACAACATCAAGGTTACAAGGTATGGTTGGGACCAGTTTCCAAATTCTCTCTCTTGGTACTACACCTAGCACTGGCCTTGCACTGCTGGCCACACAGCTCCCCCTCTAGAAAATTACCTTCTCCATCAGAGCAGTGACTCATCACACCCGGGTCACAGGACAGACCAGGCACCAAATTTTGCCACTGCCACACTCCCTACATAAAACTCTTTCCTTTCCCCACATTCCCATCACATCTGACAGCCAGTGCCTAATTCCAGCATGGGGAAACCTTTACTTGCCCCAAGATAAAGCAAGCACCCTGAGCAGAGTGACACAAGGATGTTTCCAGAGGGACAAAATGGGATACAGCAGATGGAGGACAAACAAGATGTCCCAGTGGCTCTCTGGCAACTGAGTCTGTACATCAAAATAGAAATGAAGTGAACAAGTAACTGTGCTTTTGAAGTAGGGACCAGCTCAAGTCACTGGGACTTTACCACAGATTTTTCCTGAAGTCAAGGTTCTGCACTTAACAGCTTTCATAATTTGGAAAAATCCAAGAAGATTTGCAGAAGTGTCTTTGCAGCTGGGGAAGAGGCTGGGGAGGTTTCTGACCAGTTCAAGGAAGCCAGTGGGAGAGCCCAATGTGGAGCCCAGCTCTGCTCTGTGCATGGCCTGGATTAAAGGGCAGACCTCTGACACAGGGTGAACTGAAAATGAAAGGCTGCTGTTGCTCCTGCTGTACTGTAGCATAAAATGGTTATGTTTATATTAAGTGATTGTCTGTAGTTTTAATGACAGTGTGTAGAGAAGCATATAATTTCCTAAGACATCATTCTCCTCAAAGTGAAATGTTACCTGGGACTAACCACTGAGAAATGAGATTACAAGATTAGTTGCTGAATAATGTAGAATACTCAATAATTATTCAAAGCTAAGAATGAGAAAAAATACATCTCAAACGTATAGCTAATGAAAAAATCACAACAGTGTTTGTAAGGAATGATGCAAGAAAGAAAGAAAAAATTTGTTTTTTCCCCAGCTTGTAGGAGACACTCCATTGTTTCTAAACAGGTATAAGGGAAAGGAATCAAGGCCAGAGCATTTAATTACCATAGCAATTTTTATTCGTTATCTGGAATTGCTAGTGTGCTTTCCCTTTTAGTTTAAGAGTTTGTACATTTATAGTTTCAGTGGCAGATGAATTTAATCAGATTCTTTTCTGAATAATAGTCATGCTCTTGAGCAATTAAATCTCCAGAGAGCAATTGCACATATAATCCCACTGTTTATTATCCAGCCTTCCCTTAATAATTACAGTTAGATTATGTGGAAAAATAGCAGTCATGTGGAACATTCTCATCTGCTCAGCAGGAGACATAAACTGCTGGTGCTGAGGATTTTGAGAAGATCCTCAACACTTTGCATTTTCAGGTCCTGAAGTGCTGGAGAGAGGATTCCTTTCACTTACACAGGAGGCATCTCTGCTGACAATGTGGAAACTTATGGCCAAACTCTCAATCCTCTTCACCTCATCTGTTCCTCTAGTTTATTGAGCTAATCTGATTTAGCATGGCTATAACATCTCCATAATGCATATATACACATAACATATAATAACATCTCCATAGTCTGAACAGTGATAAGGGCTGCAAGCTGCATTTCAAATTCCACTGTAGGTTTAGACAGATTATTTAAGTGGGAAGGTGTTACACAGCAAAAGAAACAAAACTCTCAGAACATTCTTTCATATTTCTGTATTGCTTCTCACTGACAGCTTGTGCTGTTCTGAGACACCTCAAACACACTGACTCAGCAGGCACTATAATGCCATATTTCTTCTTTGTTAAGTACCAGGAGCTCAAAGTAGCTTGTGGAGTGCTGACACTAGCCTGTGTTCCAGAGGTATCTGGCTTCCTTCTACTAGTACTACATTACACTTCACTTCAGTCCTGCTGAATTACTAATCTGAAATTGAATACATCTAATGTCACCTACTGTGCTGACATATGCATGCTGTGCCCAAATCAGGCCCCAAAAAACAGGAAGTCTCTGTGCAGTTCATTTAACAACCTCATCAGCAGAAAGCAGCAAGGGACAATTTCTTGATTTCAGAATTCAAGATGCATTGTAAAAGCTGTTTCATTAACAAGAAGAGTAAATAAATTCAATATATTTTTATGAGCACAAAGCATGACTTCTGCTTATATGCTGGTCGTTTTATTTTGCAAATAGTAAAATTTTGCTTCTACCAGAAAATCAGATGCAGGTTCACAGCTGCTGTCTGTTAGTGGGAAATTCCCTTGTGCAAAAGGTGATTTTCATCAAGGTTTAAGAACAAAGTTTGCTCACAGCATGAAAACTGCAGATCAAGAGTGACAACAATTCTTGGTGCACATGAAAATAAGATGTAAATTCAGTGTTCATCAATCCCAAAAGGCTCTGGGAATATAAAACTTGAAAAGAACTTTTTTTTAAAAGGTTCCACTCTACTGTTTTGATTAAAAGTCTTAGTTCATAGCCTGTGTTATCATGGAAATTGATGCTGTTTAATTCACATCAAGTATTTCAACCCACTCAGGGGTAATTAGGGAACTAGTACATCTTGCTATTCTTATTAACTGAGCTTATGTAAATGAACTGATTAATCAATACCTTACCTGTTTTATTTACCTGATCCTCCCAAACCCCATGTACACATCCAAGTATAAGTAATCCTCCTTTAATTTAAAATAAATAGGAAAAAAATAGAAGGAAAAACTGTTATAGCATTAAAGTGTATGAGGCTGAGCTTTAATCCTGATATTTTCTCAGTGTGTGCAACTGCTTCTGAAGATAATGTGAGATAGGGGTACTCCCTGACTCTCTCATGAGCAAACCTTTAATTTTGAGGCACTGTCTGTGCATTATATTTAATAGCTAACTTACTCCCTTGGTGCTCCCTTTGATGATGGCTCTACACCCTCTGCCCCTTCTGCCTTCCCAGCACTAAGTAAGCATCAGGGAGCAGCCCTCATTAATCCAAAATTTGCAGAAGCCAGCTTCTAAATCAAGCTTGTACATGCCTGAGCTTATGATGAGATGAATTTGAACCACTCCCTCAAGACGTCACTGCTCCTCCCCTCAAATTCAAGTCAGAATAGCTTCTAAGTTTAATTGCTTGCCTCAGTAAGAAAGGAGGGTTGCAGATTACATAAAGGTTTTGCCTGTGTTTGTTTGTGGGTGAAGTCAGTGGTGAGGAATTAATAGGCTTTTCTTTAAAGGAGTTGAAGCCCACCAAGCCACACTGAGCTATCACTTTAGCATGCAGCTATGGACAAAACACTGCCTTCTGCTAATATACGCTGAGTTTTATTGATAGAAAACTACTCATAGAGCCTATTTTACTTAAAGTTGTAATTTAAAATCATTATTATGGGGTAATTGTCCTTAAATCCTAATCCTTTCTCATTTATATGGGATCTGTTACTAATCATTGAAAAACTTTGGCAATGACATTATTCTAGTGTGAACCCAAATAGGTCATTCTCCATTTCCAAGCTTGTCTTTTAAATAGTGGCAAGCTAAAAGCTGTCTCTGGCTCACACAAAAATTATTTTTATGAGATAATACTCTGTTATTAAACAAGAAATCAATATTAACAGCCAATGAACTCTAAAAAAGTAATGCTAGGGGTAAAAGAACAGAGTTACCAAAGAAGATGTCATATAGAAAGACTAAAAATTCTGTATTCTGCTGCAAAAGATATAAAGTCACACAAAAAAATCCAAAGAAAAACCTCCAGTATTGACTATCCCTATGAAAGATATACAGAGAATGAGGTTCTTTTAAGAATGATCCAGATGCAATGAAGAGAGAAACTCAGAAAACAGTACATATCCAACCATACCTTTGATATTATTTTCCTTGTTTTATTATTTTCATAAATTATCCATGACTAATATGTGATTTTTTTCTCATATCCAATCATACCTTTGATATTATTTTCCTGGTTTTATTCTGTTCATAAATTATCCATGACTAATATGTGATTTTTTTTCTCATTTGTACAAACTTCCTTTGAAATATTTTCAATCAATGGCTTTCAGTCTGCACATGCAGTTTATTCATAAGAAGCTGCTTTTGGTAGTTTCTGATTTATCTTGGCTGTATACAAACACATGCACACTGGTATTTCAATGCCAGCTCATGTGGTCAGCAAACAATTGCAAAGATTACAGTGTGCATTTGTTTCCAGAAAGAGCACAGAAATTCCCGTGGTTGGCATGTTGCAGAGTCAGTATTTCCAGAAGACAGGTTTTTGCACTGTGTTGCAGAGGTAACATAGGAAATCCAGAGTCCTGGTGACAGTGGTGTGCATGACCAGCAGTTTGTAACCCCTTGGCTGGTAGAGATGTGGGCTAATGGTGTTGATGGACCACCTTAACAGTCATGCTAAGAGAACAGGAGTTCTGCTGCAAACGTGTGCACTTTCACACAGAAACTCTCTTTAGGAGAGCAAACCAAAGGGAAATGGGTAAAACCTGGCCAAAGCAGTTTCTTTTCAAAGTGGAGCATGTGCTCTGCAGTGTTTGCCACACCCTGACAAAGAACGCCAGGTTGAGAAACTCCAGTGAGTTCAGCTTTGTTTCCAAAATAATACTCTTTCCCTTTAATCAGAGAGATGTTAAACAGGTTGAGCTCTGCAAACTCAGCCTAGGAACATTCTCATTACTTACAACACAGAGATGAATTGCTACCACTGCAGATTTTAGTTCTCCTAAGAATCTCTTTCTGCAGCTAGAACTGCAGGGTTTGTGTTCCTTTCCCTAGGTGGTATGGAGGATAGCAGAGCAAAATATTAGTCTGTTACATTCTCTTTCACCCCTCCCTTGTTCTTGTGAATTAAAGCTACCCTTCCTCAAATTGCTGCACACTTCACTGCAGTGTGAAAATTATCAGTCAGCAAGAGCTTCTAGATAATTGTTGTGTCTTTGAACTGGCAATAAATATTTTTGTTTTTCTTTCCAATGATAGTTGTGTATTTAGCTTCAAGCCAAGAGGAAATTTTGGAGAAGCATGTTCTTATTGATTATACAAGAAGCAGAACTTCTGGGATAGCTTTCAGAAAATGTCACCCAAGGAAAGACTAAGCAGTTCATGTGGTGTGGGAGTACCAGATCAAGAAAAACATGAGAGTCTTTTAGTGAATGTTTTCCCATGTTTTGAAACACATACACCAGGAACCTGGGCATTTGTATTTGTCATGGAGGAAGTAGAGATCATATACTATTTCAAGACACAACAGCCCTTTTTTTGAAGGCACCATTTGAAACATGAAAGATGGCAGGCTGAGGAAATACTAGGTTTGGTGGTTCAAAGTTTTGGCTGAACTTCCGAGAAAGAAAGTTTGTTCCTTTTGTGTGAAGCACAGACAGTGTTTACAGTGTTTACACTTTCATAAACTGTAAAATGTGTGAGGGAGTAAAATCAAGAAGGCAGGAAACTGGAGATATTCTCAGTCCTGGATGTCTAATTAAGTCCATCAGCTTCCCTATGGCTGCAGACAGATATAGGATACTCAGAATGTGTTTATATGGTGCAATACAAGAAGTAGTCATGCTGCCTCCAAACTGAGTTAATTTTAATAGCAGAGTAATAAAACTGTGTTATTATTGAATTCTGTCTCAGCTAAGAGTGTAGCTCATAAGATATGAGCTCTGTCCTAGCATGGAGGGCTCTTTCTGGTCTCTAAATTAGTCAGGGGTCTTCTCACACAGTAGGGAGTTACAGAAGTCAGGCACTGATTTCCATTTTTGAGTAGTCACATATTGCTGTATTCTGTATTACAGACTCTCACAAATCATTGCTGATGGACTTGCAAAACTGTTATCAGAAGCACTGTCCTCACTCTGCTTGAGACAGGTGTGAAAACATGGGATCTTCTTGCCTGTTTGGGATAGCAATGTTTTGTTTAAGATAAAATTGCTCAGAAAATTGCCAGTTAGAAGGAGTTTTGAAGAGTGGCTGGTGTGTAGCTGCCCACAAACCCTTCCATAGTGTTCACTGGTGTTCTTTCAGCTGATGGAGGAACTGAAAAAGGGACAAATGGGACTGGCACCAAAGCATTACAGGATGCTGCTGGTATTCAAGGACACTTTTGTATAAACATATGCTTCTTTTCTCACAAGCATTTTAACTCTTAAAAAGCCAAAATATCACCACCATTTTTGGGGCTGAGAAAACAGATCTCAAAAATTGCTGAATATTTTTAAAAAATCAGTTTGATATCCTTTAATCTGCTGCTCCATCTATTTCAAATTTTGGTTTGGTGACAGGTGGACTGGGCTCTTTCAGTTTTTAACTGCCCTCATTTTACAGTCAATAATACAAAGTATTGGTGTTGTACCTGTGAGGACTCTTTGGCCTGGAGTTCAAACCTTTGCAGATAGAAAAATTTATTCATATTTTTACTCAATGTAAACCCCCACAACATTGAAAGATAAGAAAATATTTGGGACCAAATTAGCCACTTGCTTGTCAGTGTTTTTTGACCAATTAAATTCCTCTAATTCTGACATTATCAGGAATCTTAAGTCTTAGCTGTATTTGTAAAGAACTAAGCTACTCTAGTACTCCTAGCTGGCACAAGATAAAATAAGCATCTCAAATATAGAAACAGTTGCAATTACTATTGCACAAAGCCTTTGTTATCTTTTACTCTAGAAAGGTGTTTACACACTGTGGTCTTGGACTACTGATAGCTGCTGATTTTTGTAAAGGACAGATGAACTCAGAATACTTTTCTCCAAAAAAAACCCTGTGAAGACTTACTCTTCCATATGGCTCTACTGCCTTGGAGCTGTGTATTGTTTTTCTTCCAACGCTGAGGGGTTTTTTTTTCTCTTTTGTAGAACTGAGAGACACAAAATTGGCTGTTAGGTGATTGAGCAATGCCTCCAAATGGTGCAAGCATCCTGCGACAAGCATGTCTCTTCTTGCCGCACAGCCAGAGCCCCGCGGGCTGGGCGTGCGCCCAACCTGCCTCCATGCAGTCCCAGCCTTTGGAACACTACTTCAGGAAAAACACCTGCCTGAGCCTGGCGCAGGAGGGAGGTGCTGGCACGGGCAAGGTGCCAGGCACAGCTCCTGAGCCCCCAGCCCATGTGCTGCTCCCAACCCAGGGCTTGGTGCTCCACCATCAGCTGCTCTTGGGAAGCAAGGCTGAGATTTGGCAGCGGAGGAGGTGGAATCCCCAGGACTCCTGGTGTCTCTGAACTTGCTGGGCAGGCAGCTGTGCTCTGAGTCTGCTCCTTTGCCTGGGAATTTTGTATCTAACCAAATGCAATTGTGCATGTAAGAAAAAACATCACCTCTAGATGTTCTCGTCAATCTTTCACCAGATGTATCCAGAACTCTTTTATCCAAGAGCAGTGAGGTCACCATGGCTGACAAACTTCTCTTATGGCCAGGTGCCCCTTTTCTTGCTGTTCTAAACAGATAACAGGGAGACTGGGAATAGGAACTTCTTCAGTGGGGTATATTGGGCAGTATAAGAAATTCTTCTTCTTGACTTTCCTCTGATACTCTGTCTGAGGTGCTGTTCCTCCCTGCTGTGCCTCCACACTGCAAACTCTACCTCTGAGCCCCCTGTAAACTCCTAGAGAGAAGAGTTTGAGCTAAAACACTAGGCTAGAAAATGAGATGCAAGAACACTTTTGCTGTCCCTTTCAGTCTTGTCAAGCAGCTGCCTGTTTGCTGGGAAAACAATCCGGTTGAAAAGCCCTATGAGCAGACAGCAACTTTGGAATAAAAAAAGAGAATGGACATAGATTAAAACTGAAGATACAGTGTGATAGCTAGAACGGAGCAGGAATCATAAAGCAGGGAGAATGTTGAGAAGCAAACAAAAGGGAAATTGGTTATAATGGACTGAGGGGTAGAAAAGGATAGCTGGAAAATCCTGATCCATTTTTCTTGCCTAATAGTAGTGATGGTGTGGGCCCTGGGGAGAGACAGATCCAGGGAAAGGCAGGACACTTTGCATTTTATTACTTCCATGCTTAACGCAAACAAATTGATAGGTTACTTACTCAATTTTAGAGGGAACTTTTACTAACAGCATGCACTGCATTTAAGTTGAATTGTAATTATTGTCAGGGTTGTTTGGGCTGCGATAGTTTTTTGGCACTGCTGTTGCATATATTTGGTTAGAAGCCAGCCCTTGACAAAGGCATAGTGGCTGGATGGGGGGATGAAGCCTGTAGATGCCTAGCAGACTTCAACTGCTTACTTAATTTAATACACAATTGAAAATATGTCAAAGTGGCTTTTTTACATCCAGAAGAAAAGACACTTTGATGTCTTTGAGCAGCAGTTGCTCCTCAAGTCTTGAAATATTAAATAAATATTATTTTTCCAGTTGTTATGCCCATACAATATTCTTTGCATTAACATGTTATAATATAAAAGTTCGTAATTTGAAAATGAAAGAATTAATATCTGGAATAAGCTTTCTGAATTGAAATGGTTCTAAATTTGGACCAAAATCAGAGATCCAATTTCCCTACAAAGCAGATTCCAAATCGTTATCTCCATTTAGGACACAGAGCTAAACTAAGGCTGAATGACAGAAATCACTGAATTTTAATATTTATGGCTATTTCCATACCTTTATGTAAAGCAGTAGTGCTTTTATAAACACTTTGCTTCAAAGGAAGGTTTGTGTTAATTCCAGGGACAGTTTAATTCTTCTTGCCTGTGCAAAAAGGAAGCTGGTTTTATGGCATCTGCTGAGGTAATATTTGCTATTGAAGGACAGTGCCCGTTTTTACATCATTAAAGACACTTCTATCTTAATTCTTAACTGTTAAAACTAAACAGTAAGCTCACACCCAAACCCCTATTTCATTCTGCATGAGAAGACAAAGCTGGAATTTTTAGGCATTTTGTACTTAGTGCATGATTTCTTGTGGAACTGAAATGTTCACCTATAAGAGGAGAGAAAGGTCCCATGCTTTCTTTCTTGGAAGATGATTCTCTTTTCACAGGTTTTAAAATTAACCTTTAACTACTAGACAGAGAAAACCAGCCTTTGTTTTTGTTTTTGTTCCTTTCTAATGTATCTCCTTCTGCTTTCAGCCTGGGGAAGAGCAGCTGCTGCCACATACCTGGTTGGCTTTCTGCTTCTAGTCATCTGCTTTGCACTGGCCATCATTGCATTTGCCATTGACACCCTTCGGTTCAACTTCATCCGTGGCATCGGAGGCTTGCTCTTCGTGGCTGGTAAGGCAGCATGTGGAGTCAAGCTTAGCTTGTGCAGGCTTATCCATACTAGAACTGATATCCTCCTCAGCTGATTCTATACCCAAGTCTCTGCCTGTGTGCAGTTGAGCTCTCTGAAAAATCAGAGTTTATCATGGCACTGGATCAATTTTCAGATCCTCCAAAACTTGGATGGGTTTAGCTACAGGGATTATGGAGGAAGGCAGTGGTGCTGGGTGTTAAACTTTTTTTGTTTTCTTCTGTTTCTTCAGCTGTGTTCTCCATCATGGGCCTGGTCATTTATCCAGTAAAGTTCTCATCTGAAATTGAAATGACAGGAATCAATATGTTCAGCTGGGCCTATGGCTTTGGATGGACCACTGCCATTATGGAAATATGCTTGGGATTCTTCTTCTGCTGCCTTCCTCTCTATGAAGATCAGATCTTGGGTAATGTCAAGCCCACATATTTTTACTCTTCCCCATAAGCACCAGGAAAAATGTGTTCATATTCCAGAGATACCTGATAGACTAGCTATGTTTTCCAGAATATTGTCATCAGATGTTAGTGGAAAAGGCTGGAAACTTTGGCACTGGCATCTGCAATAAATCTACTCTATTTTGGACCTTCATATCTGATGTGGGTTGATTAGATAAAGCACAAATGTTAAAACCCCTTGGTTTTCCTCATTGATTCCCATGAAAGGGGTTGATGAGGATTCCATTGCATTTTAAATACATTCACAATTGTAATTAAATACAGAAAAGCTTACTAAACTAACAATACACAGAACAAAGTGTATCATCTTCCTGAAGGAAAGCAACCAAAAAAAGGCCATTTTGCATGTATCATCTTTAACCTGAAGATTTTGCACAATTTTCAAAAAGTCAAATACATTTACCTACTGACCGCCTAAGTAGTAAGTTAGTCAGCCAGCACTTCATAGCTTTGCTTCTATTTTTCATTCATTCACTTAAGCCATAAGGACAGAGTAAAGAAGGGATTAAAGCTCCCTACCAGAGCCAGCATCTTGACTTTTCCTCATTCATGTGGAATGTATTTATTTCTAAATATTTGCAAGAGCAAGCAAGGAACACCAGTAAAGCCTTAAGAATCCTGGTATGCTGTTGCTGGTTCCAGTACAGACTGGGCAGAGGCAGAGCAGATTTCAAGCACTCCTGCAACCTGCAGACCTGGTTTGATAAAGCTCCTGGTGTGGCTTTCTTCTCAGGTGTCCTGAGATTTTTTTTTCTGCTGGATCAAAAGCTGAGACTTTAAAATGCTGTTATACTGGTCCAGCTTTTTTATTCAGTGTAGAAAGGTCAGGTATGATTTCCCTACACCTCAGGAGTTGAGCTGGAGCAGTGTGAGTATAAGTATCATACAGTTGCTAAAGGCCCCTTTTTGTTCTAAAGTATTTTAAAAGTGGACAGTGAATACTGTCATATGTAACTGTAAAATGCATAAATACCCATTACCATCTCATACTAAAGCTCTCATAGAGAAAATCACATCATAAAACATCTTCCAGATTCCTATACTCCACAGTGCCTCAAGCCTCAATAAACTGCAAGCAACAAAGTATGCTCAAGACTCTGCTGGTTTCTGCCTTGTTAAACCTGACTTTATAACATTCCATTTATTCTTTTAAGTGAAAAAAAATTGGATAATATGTGATGTGGAAACGGAGTCTCATCGAAATCCGTAACTACTGTGGTTCATTAGTTTGTAACACATCTGAAATTTTGTAACTATGTGTACTATGAAAAGCTCTGCCAAGTGTTTTTTGTTTCAACCAATTAGAGGTGGAAAATTTTGTAGTTAAAACTTCTTGGTAGCTAGAATTAATAAAGGCACAGGGCTTCACCTGTGTTGTTTGAAGTTTTTTTGGTTGGTTGGTTGGTTGTGTTTTTTTAAGCAGTTAACTCCATTCACTTTTATGGCATGTCTCCTAACTTTGATCAGTAAGAGTGAGAGATGGGGAGAGTATAAACAATGGGGAGAGTATATGCAACAAGCAATAATTAGACAAGAACGTGTAAATACTTTAAAAAAATATTTCCTAGCTGGAAGAAAATCAAAGTGAAATGCAGTTGAGAACACAGTTTGTATAAAATGACTTGCAATTATTTGTGTAATACTATCCATTCAGGAGAAAAAACTTATCATAAATATTTTCATTATGCTTATTACACCTAATAAAAGATGGTATCTATGTATTGTTTCAAAAATGAGTCTTAACTTTTTTTCTCTGTTGAGAGTGGGGAATTGTGGAAGCCCCCAAAGCCTTCTCTTCTCAGGCACCACCTCGGAGTACCTGAGTAAGCTGGATGAAATTTGACATCCAGCATCACAACTACAGCTTGTGTTATTCTTCAGTCCTATGCTGACTGTCTCCCAAGGCCTTGTTCACAAGCACATGAGAACAATGGACACTCATGGATGGCTCTGTTTGCTTATGGACTTATGGTGTTGAGTGCCCACACACGTGATTCTGTGCCACCATGTGCTGCAGCTCATTTTGGCACAGACAGTAACACACTCGTGTTCACCAAATAGGAAACCAGCACGGTCCTGCTCAGTGCTCTTGTTCCAACAGGTGTGGCAATCCCCTGAGGATGCTAAGGAAAACTTAAGCAACCACTGTTCGTATCTACAGTTTCTTTTGCAATAGTTGGACACCAACAAAATACCTGGAGCTGGGGAAAGGTGCACAAAGCAAGGTAAGGAGTGTGACTCCAACCTTGATGAGATGGCAGAGCATAATTAAAAAGCAAAGAAAATCACCAGTGATCATCCCCCTTCCTCTTTCCTCTCCTTTGCAGATTTTGGCAGCTTCACCACCTCCTCTCTTCCCTTTTCCTCTTCCTCCTCCTCCCTAAAGGTGTCTCAGCAGTGACAGGGCTGGTGACTCTGCAGGACCAGTCCCCTTTTCCTGCCGCCACTTTTCATTCCTGGGAGAGAGGAAGAATGAAGAAACTTGCTGACCCCATCATAACATCAGGGATTGTAGCCTGGCTCCCTGCCCCAGGCCCTCACTGGAAAGGCTTTCCCTTAAAGAACAAGGTGGGTGGGTGGGTATCCAACAAGCAGAAGTATCACAGGTATTAGTACTCAAGTGAAATCCTGCCTTTAAGGAAGTTTGCTTCCAGTCATGCCAGGCCAGTTCAACACAGATTCCTAGAAAAACACATCCTAAATCCTGCAGCAGAAAAACAGCAAGAGGAAGGATAAAACTGTTTTACAGATGCCAGTGTTGTTTCCTGTGACTTCTGCAACAGGGGTGCATGGCAAAAACAGCATGCCAAATGTAATCAGTTCTGACAGAAAAGGAAGCTGAATCCAGGGGCTAAGGACGTGCCTCAATTTATTAGATTATTAACTAACCATCAGTTGCTAGATTTTGAACTAAATTGTTAAATTAGTCTACAATTTAAGGTCAAGTACAGTGTTAACTAAGCAAATTGTTAGATTGATTTGAGCTAAGTCACAATCAGAAAGTTTGGATTTTCAAGCAAAGGAGAAGTTAGAGGAAGAGAAGACATCTCTGTTAGCCAGGGCTCTCGATCCAAGTCTTGTCTATAAGAGAAAAGGACACTGAAACACTAAGAGCTGCACAAAAAGGACTTAGAGCTTCATTGTGCCCAACGGTAATGCTAAGAAAGAGCAGGCAAGAACAGATGTCTGAAGCTCTTGGGAACATTAGGTCTGTTACAACAACAGAAATAAAGATGACTGCCAAAGGCATTGCTATTCCTGTCAAATTAAGAACTAGGAAAACATCCTCCAACAACATGTTTTATCTAATTCAGCTGAAAAGCAATGAAGAAATTGTGTTGAAAACAAGTGGAATGTCAAGCAGCCCTACAGGTAGAAACTGAAACAAAAGAAATAATGAGAATATCCTGCTGGTAAGTTAATATGTTCAATTTAATTTCTGGTGTTTCTGCCAGAGCTTGAACATCTTGGTCTTTTCAAATTTCTCTGCAAATATGCCCACATTTCACTTTACATTTCTCATGCACCTGCCACTTGGTCTTAAAATACACTCTACTTAATCAATAATTCAAATGCAATCTAGCTTGCAATTGTATTTGCTGTGCATATTTTGTTATATGAACTACTGACAAGACTGACATTTTTACCCCATTGACATCACATGCAAAACATTAATTTATTTTCTTGAGTGTGACATTTCATTATTGAAGTGCAAACCCTTTATTTTATATGCATTCAGAATCAATAATACCTCTAATGCATGCTCCACTCAGCAGCTCTGTTTACGTCTGGAATAGGACACTTGTATGTGTAAGGTAAGAAACAAGAGTTACAGATGACATATCATTTGCAAAATAAAGGACAATTCAATGTGTGTAAGATTGGCAGAATTTGGGTTATAACTAATCAAATTTTATTAGATGCACAACATGATCACATGGAAAAGATTCATCTTTCCTTTTGACATATCTCAGTTGTGTGACAGTTACTACTTCTTATAATTCAATTTCTTGGAACACTTCCTCACACATTTCTATATCCAGTGGATTTCTTGGTGTTCTGAAGGTAAACAAATTTAAGGAAAGAATGGAACAATCAAGCTCATGATAAGGGAAAAAGGGATTGGCCCATTTGCACACTCTGATTCAAACCATCTTGTTAGAAGGATAGTGATCTGAAAAAAGAGTTCCTTCTGAATCGTTGGAATTGGAAATTCCAACCTGAGATTTAGAAGACTAATAATGATGGGGAAAGGGAGATTAAATCAGTTGGGTCTTCCTTTATCTTTTTTGACGCTGTCAAAATATTGCTTTTACTAGAAATTTTGTTTTCAAGAAAAACATTGTTGCTTTGGCGCAGATGCATAGGAATGTCTGGGCCTCAATTTTATCTGAAAAATTCTTCAGTGCTAAGTGCCAAAATGCAAACAAGCACCTGAATAACCTTAAGGCTGCAGATGTTCTGATGGGACCATCAGAGCTGTTTTCATAGATGGTTCCTTAAATGACTTGACATATTAGGGCTCCTATGCCCATCTGCACACAGTGGTTAGTTCCACAGATTTCCTGATGTGAAATGATGCACTAATTATTTTTTTTCAATTTTGCTTTTCATTTTTTTCATGATCAAAGTTAAAATGTGGATGTATCATAGGTTTTGCTTGTGACTTTCGGGAGAGAGGAAAATTTACAGGAACAACTTTCAAAATTTCAAACTTGCAAAGTTTTCCTGTTTAAGATGGATGTGGTGAGGTTAGATCAAACTGTCCTCTCTTGGGTAGCTTTTATGATACATGCTTTTACTTGTGCCCTAGTTTGCCCAAGCCATCTGTTTTTTTGTAAAAACAGGTTTGTGAAAACCTACTCTAGTATTATAATGAAAGGAAATTATATTAGGTATCCACGGAGAATCCATCATAAAGCACTTTAAATTGCCCTTGATTGTTCAAATGTAGATCAAACAGAGAGGCAGATGTTGTCTGTAGGATTTTTCCACAGATAGTGTAAACCCAGAAGATTTAATTATTGGCTATAAACCTGGCTTACATGTCCAGCTCCCTATTTCTGACAAAGTAATTGGTGCCCTAAAACCCTGCCCTCAGGAAAACATCATACAGGAAAATACAAACATGAAAAATGAAGGAAAAATATTACATAAAATATTTATATGAGCACATCCATAGTATCACAATTTAATCCATAGTTGACCTCAGTGTGAATGAGGATGGACCAAAGCTGTATAACTCACAGCTGGGGCTGTGCTGTTATTTCCAGTTTTTCACTCTTATATTTTCCCATATGAAATCCTTCTCACCTCAATTCTGTAAAGCCTTACTGCTATAGCCATAAGTTGTCCTGATTTTACCACACCCTGTCTTGGCAAGCACACATGCTTGCCAGGCTCCTATCTGAAGCTTATACAAAATATTAATGCAACAAAGCTTTTATCCCTTAACCCTCCTTCCCTTCTTCTTAAATAAAAAGGCTTGAAGTAATAAAATCCTGCTGACATTAGAAAAATTAGAAGAACTGAGATTTTCTCAGGCTGTTTTAGAATTAACCCTCAAAAGAAGAGAGAAGCAAGAACTGAGGTTCAAGAGAAAAACCCAGTCCAGAACAAAAACAGTATCCCAAAATCTACTTGCAGTCCTGACAGCAAAATGGCATGGAGTGATTAGCAGCCAAATTGCCTTTGCAGCTCCCTCCTTCATGTGTGTACTCTGTATTGCCTTGCAGTTTTTCAGTAGCATCAAGAAATCTCCTGGGCACTGGTTTCTGAATGCAGCAGCATGCAGAAGGAGGAGCTGCCCATCATGTCTGCCTCCCAGGGAAGGGACTTTTAAGGCAGAAGCCCAAAGGACTCATTTGGCCCTTGTGTGACATGGCTGGTGTCTTCATGGCAGGATGGGATGGTGCCCACCGGGTGGAAAGTTTCCTTCTGTTTTAGCCTACAGTCCCAAGCAAGTTACTAGCAAGTTGAAATTGCCATTTTATTCATCTGAGAGGTTTCTGTGTGGGGACAAAGGAAGGTTAGAGATTTGGAGACTCACAGTGGTTAGCCCAAGAATTTTGTGAATCAAGGATACACCGTGTCAAGATTTTCAATCTTCCTTAAAATACTCTCATGTATAATCCATAGAAGAAGGGAGGGAACAGACACGCCTATTTATGTTCATAATTGTTAGGCCTGATGCTTTGTCACCAAGAAATACTCTCTGGGTTAAGTAACAGGAGGATGAGTACAAAGAGGTGAAACTTTATGCTTTGCCCTGAGTCACAGCACAGGTGAGGATCTGAGCCACAAAATGCAGTCTCTGGCTATCAGAGAAAATTGTTTATCATCTTGTTATTATCTTATCCCAGCTCTGCTTTACCGTCCATCTGTCATAGGAGGCTGATCTGAAAAACAGTCTGAGGGTTAGTCTCTGATTTCCATCCAGCATGTATCACTAGCCAGACAACAAGAGCACCTACACTTCTGGCACTGCCTATATCCATGCAATATCCATGGGCAGCATTGTCACTCAGAGGTGACAATGCAGAGTTTCCTCCAGCACAACTTCTTGTTTCAAACACAAAAACTTGCATTTTGTCTGCTC
Source organism: Muscicapa striata striata (assembly GCA_030060385.1). NCBI lineage: Eukaryota > Metazoa > Chordata > Aves > Passeriformes > Muscicapidae > Muscicapa > Muscicapa striata. The sequence continues at coordinate 1,787,864 of JAREIS010000010.1, read as the reverse complement.
CATACCTTTCAAACCATCCTTCCCCAAGTAGCAGACTGCCTTCCAACTCTGTGCTCCTGTCTCAGCTGCTGCTAATTTCCTGTGAGGTAATTACTGTCATCCCCACTGGTGTCTTGGGCATCCTTTAAGTTCCTCTTTCTCTTGCCCAGCCTAGAGCACAATTATTCTCAGCTGGCCATGAACCAGCCAGATTTGGAGTACTCCTCACCCTGGTTGTGTGAGCAGGCTGGAGCACAGCCTTGCTCATCTCTGTGGCAGTGCATGCTAAAGAGCATCAAGGCCAGTATGAGGGAGCATTGGGGGAAAAAAAAAAAAAGGAGAAGAAGAAGGTTAAAACAAGCTTCTTTGGTTCTCCATTACACAGTAAAGAAAAGTAAGGACACAAGAACTGTTTGCTAAAGCTCGTTTTGCAGCAGTGGACTTGAAATGACATGTTCTGCCTTTACCTCCCAAGGTCCTGAGGGTACTTGGGAACCATGGTGCTTGCAGGAATAAGTCCTTAAAAGGTTCAAAGAAAGTGGAAAGAATTCTTCTTCACATACATTTCCACCTCCTCCTGGTGAAGCAACTCAAAGCTTGCTCTGGAATCAGACACGAGAGTGTAATTAAAACAAACTAGAATAGTTCCGAGGAGGAAAGGTGGCTTCAGGCATTGCAGTGGACTATCACCTCCTATATATAATATTAGTTTACACAGAATATTACACTGATCATTTACAGTGTATGTTTTGGAAAATGGTTTGTTCTAATGTAGTAAACATTGCTAGAGCTGGTGTACCAGCTTGGATTAATATTGGAAATTTGGCTTGATATTCATCAACCTTGTCATCAAAACAACCTCAGGCTGAGCTGTGTTTGTTTGTAGCTTTCTGCATAAAAAACCTCAGAAGTCTGATATTAATTTTGTCTAAATGATTGATTCTTCAGGGAATTTTTAAAATTTAGCTTACCTTCATGAACATCATCCCAAAACAAAATATCTATTTCAGCTTCCTTTTCCTGGTGTATTTTTTTTTTCCTGATTTTAGAATAATAAAAATTTGAAATTAAAAATTTGAACTTTCTTCCAAAGCATGTAGGCATGACATTTCAGATAATTAATTCTTATTTTTCTAGTGCATGAAAATAGTCAAAAGTGACAAATTTGAGAGTTTAAAGAGATATGAGAAACTGAGATCTGATTTGCTTTGTAGTGAGTAATCTATTTGCCCCAGAACTGGCCTGTTTCTCTTGTAAATACAGTAGCTGCTTTGCTATTAAAAACAGTAGTACAGCTAATGTAAAGCTAATGTAATCCAAAGAGATTCTTTCAAGTCACCATCCAAACAGAGAGGCTGGCTTTGAAGGTTATCAGATGAGAGATCAGAGGACTAAACTAAGTTACAGATGACTGGGCTTGTACCAGGGCTCCTCTGAATTTATTCTCCTGGTTTTGGGAGTCCTTGCCAAGTCAAATACAAACATAAAGACTTTTTGACAGCCTGTGAAAAACATTTTGAAAGCAGAGAAATGCCAAATAACACAGTGCCTCTGCCTTATGCTCCCACGACTAAAAATGTGACCCATGCCTTGCTACAGCTCTACAGGTGTTTTAGTTTTCTAATGTAAGAGTGCTTAATTTAATCTTTATTAATATAATGAAAATGTAGGCTGGCCTCACAATAAAAAAATGAATTAACTAACATGCAGCGGGTGCTCAAAAAGAGAGTGCTTGTGTTGTCAGTCTCACAGAGCTTTATCACCGTGCTTCCTTCTTCCCCCATGGCTATGATAAGTAGGACTATTATCAACCTCTTGCAAACAAAAAATATATGAATTAATATCCCTCAAAGGGCAATTCCCATCAGGCTTTGGGACTGACAGAATACTATCTAGACGCAAATAGTAGGCATCTAGAACATCTACTCATATGAAATTAGGCTTGCGTGAAGCAGTTGATTTGGGCAATAGAAAGCCTCTCCCCGAGCTTTAGGGCAGCCAGTGTATTTCTACTGTCACAAGAGATTAAGAAATACACCGTGCTGTCCTAAGGAGCTGAATCGGCAGAAAACCCTGGGCTGAGACGCTGGTGATGAGACGTTCAGTATCAGTTCTTGGGTAGAAAATGCCCCTCGGGCTAGGGCTGGGCTGCTCCAAACCTTGGCAAGGAGACAGGAGGCTCAGTCATCCAGCACTTGGTGCAGGGGAGCAGCTCCTCTGCGATCGCTTGAGGGCAGTGAGACAGCTGGCAGAGAAGCCATCACGGCACCGAAATTAAATTTATAGGCTGCTTTCCCATGGCTGCGCTGGGACATAGCAGGGTGCTTTATAATTATGTTTTAGGAGCCTCCGCCCTCTTGCCCTAATTTCCAATTAAAGTTGTACCCTTCCCAGGAGAGATTGCAAACATCCTACAAACAGGAGGAGGAAGCCAGGAAGGACCATTCTGTGTAGATCAGTAGTAGACAGCAACCTGAAAATTTACTTTTGTGCCACAACCAGCAGCTACTCAGCCTCATCACCTAATTAATTTTCTGTTCTAGACTTACTGATGGTATATTTAAAGCCAAAAGGAAAAATGGCAACGAGTGGGATGGAAATGTGGTGGGAACAAAAGGAGAAGGCAAACAGACAAGGCAGCAAAGCAGTGGCAAAACTGCAGTGCCTCAGTCTGAATGCCACTCCTATTGTCAGCCAACGGTGACTGTCAAGAGTGAAGTTCTAGGCTGGATTTATCAGCAAGAGATATTCTTTTACTAGGTCGTTTTCCTAACCATACCTAGATGTTAGACAGAGTCTTCTCTGCAGGACTCCTCTCTTTACCCCTACCTCAGTGACCCAGATACTGTACCTAGAAACCAATGCTGTTCAGTAATCTCGATCTTTTGAAAGATAGAACATCAAAACTGTACAACTAATAGTATTATAATACATTTTATCACTTAAATTTTGTGAACAATCTCCTAGTTTCTATAAACCGCTGCAGGTTTATATATATATATTTTTTTTTTTTTTTTCAAATGTTAGCAACTTCTGATTCAGATTCAGAATGTGTAAGACCTACATTTTTATCTCCAAAAGTTTGTCAATAGAAATTTCCTGGTGGCTTTAGATGATCAGCAAACTGCTCCGAATGCCAAACAGCATAGAGGAAACTTGTGGTTAGACTTGTGATGGAGGCTGGCAGCACCTGCTTTAACAAGAAAGAAAGGTGCATGTAGCTGCTAAGAACTCTCTGTTCTATCACATCTGAATAGGTCTTCCTCCCCTCATGAGTTATGTTACTCAGTCAGTAGGTTGCAGCTGTGAAGGAAACATCTCTTGCCCAACACACAGATCTTCCTCTGACATTCTCCTCCTCCTTTCCGTCCTCATTTACTCACAGCTCTGCAGCGTCCATTCTTTTCATGTGGGTTTAAATTAAGGAAAGACCATAATGTCATGAGTGCCATTCAGAGCCACAACTTTGCCCATTGCAATAATAATAATAATTTAATATCTCCTATAGGATGTTAAAAGGATGTTTCTCTCTTCCTCTGTGCAATAGTTTCCATTTAACTTTAATAGTCCTTGTTCCATCAACTATGACTAGTAGAATGCATTATTATCAACAAATATAATTTATATAATTAGAGATTTATGAGCTTGTATTGAACCTTTCACCAGCCTGCTTCAGCTTCTGGACATTGCAGTTTTCTTGTTTGTTTTTGCGGCTGATAAGAGCCTGCATGGCCACTAAAACTGAAAATGAAAAAAAAATAATATAGAAACCTTTCCCACTGGAAAAAACAAATTGGACAAAATAAGACTGTAACACTCCACTTGCAGACTAAGGCACTTAATTATAATATTCCTTTTATTCACTCCAGTAAATCCTTAGTTTATGTTTTTAAATAATTTCCCTATATATTTTTTAGATTTATCTCACAACAGATGGAAATATAAAAACATTAAAACATAAATAGTAGAAAATAAATTTCTTCAGTGACCACTGCCAATAAATGGAATTTTTAGGGATCAATTTTATGGAAGTTTTTATTCTGGTGAATAACCACTACTTAGTTTTCATTAAGGAACTGTACTGGAAAAAGAAAAGTGATTAAAGCGGAAAAGATAAATGTTCTTGCAGTTACTTGTAATGAAATGAAAAGGTGGAAGAAATGTCCATCCTGGAGGGACAGTGAGCGTCCTGTCCATTTGAAGAGCGAGGACCAAACCTTGAGCTCTGTCACTGGGGCTGCAGCATCTTGGTGTGGGTCAGACCCTGCCTTAAAGCAAAGCTGTGCCCAGCACCATCTGCACTGCTTGCAGCTGGCACATCGGACTCCTTAGGTCTATTGAGGAAAAGTCTTGGGACAAGGCTGTAGGGGACACACAGCTGGATCCAGGGACAAAGCTGAATCTGGATCTGCCTCTTTCTTTGGAGTGGGAGGTGCTGCAGCACGACCAGGTTATGACTGATGCGGCTGCTGTTGCTGAAGATAATATGTTGTGAAGTGCTGGCTCCTTCTGCAGTCCAGGGTGGCATCCATGACATTTCCTTTGCTCCCTCTGTAGTACAAGATGGATTACAAGCAAAGGGAAGACTATTAATTGTACAATTAGCAAATTATATATGTTGAAATGTTACTGACTTAGTAGTCAGTAGTTAGCTTTTATAGCAGCACAAACAAGGAGCCATTTCTCACATAAAAGACACAAGTTTTTGCTCATAGCTCTTCAGAAACTATTAAAGTTAAAGCTTTTTCAAGCTACCCTGGACTAAAAAGTGGACTGCGTAATTATCAGCTGCTCTAATTGAAAATCTTTCAGCCATCAATCAAGAAAGATGTAGGAGCAAAGGACAAATGTACATGCTCTAAACAAGAGTCATTCCAGTTTCAACCAGTTAATATTAACCCACATTTTTATCTGCTCTTGTCTCTTTACACTAGAAGCCTTCTGAGAGCAGAAACTCAGGACAACTTGTCCTTCCAAAAAAAATTACTTTTCCAAGGTATCCTAGTGAAGAAAACCCTGAAACCACACAGAAATGATAAAAGGCATCAGGAGTTACTTTTTTTTTGCTTTTATTTTCCCCCAGAAAATGCAGAGTGACTGTGACTGGTCAGGTCAGTAAGTGAACTACAGAAGAAGTGAGTGATTCTGATAAGGAGGCCATCCTGAGAGTCTTTTGTAAGGAAAATGTGACAGTGAGGGAGCAGCTCAAGGAGAGTTTGAAATGCAGCTAATCCTGATGCGAAATGCCAAAATTCCAAATACTGCAAGGGTTTGCTCTTAATGTTATTTTCCAGTTGTATCCTGTTACTGCTGCAGCTTGTGATTCATGTGGGTGTACTGTGGGGGAAAGATTTTAGTGAGCTGAATGCGCAACCTGGGCTGTCAGTGTCACAGTTTGCTTCAGGAAAGTCCTCATCTTTCAGCAGTTTGTTTGGTGAGGATTTAGGAGGAAAGGGAAACCTACGGAGGCTTGACCTTAGCTGTTATTTTATTGAGTGGGAACCTCAATTTTGCCTACACAGGTATATGAGGGATGAACAGAAAATATCCAATAACCCAGTGAGTGCAGGAACAGTGCTGGAATCCTCCACTGTCACTTACTTCCTCCAAACATGTGTTTCTACATAAAACAGAGATAGACACCTTTTGCAGAGTTGTTAAAAGGATGCATATTTGAAAGGTACACTGAAACTGTGGATGGTTTTGAATTTAACTGATTTCTAAAGCTGGCAAACAATCTGAGTGTGTTGTTCCTCAGGATGCCAACACAGCCACACCTCAAACGCAACACCCAAGGCAACAAAACCAACACCCTGATCTGAAAAGAAAGGAAGAAGCTGCTTTCCTTCCTCTTAGTCCTCTCTGTCCTTGCATCCCAATTTGCTTATGTCAGACACCACTTGAAGCAGGTGAAGCAATAGTGCCCTTTATGTCCCTTCCCATGTTTTAGAGAGAGCAATTTTGACAGCTGAAAATAGCTTCATTAGAAGCATATTCAAATCTGCAAGAATATTTTCAATATTTCAACTTTTCTGGATGATTCTGAGCCACTTGAAAACTGTTAGGACGTCGTATATATTTCAGCAGAAACCAGCACCACTTCTTTTTGCAGACCTGGTTAAAAGTTCAAGCTCTTTATTGCTAGAGAGGTTGAAGCCTACCCCTCTGTGATCAGCAGCAGTGGTGCAGCGCCCTAAGGACACCAGAATAACAATCCTTGTGGCAGCAGTGCCAGTGTTGTCATTCTCCTCCCAGTTTATGGCACAGCAGTGATTACCCCAGCTGCCTTGGAAGTTGTGGCGTGGCAGATGTTGGTTTGTTCTGGTAACTGAGCAACATGTTGCTGCTGCATGGGGGGATGATGAATCATGAGGGTGTTGTTCAGGCTTAGCAGGGTTTGGCTCGGGGAAAGCACTGAACCAGGAAGCCTAACAAATCTTGTTACAAATCAAAGAAAACACTAGTGTTGTCATTGTCCAGTCAGGGACTAGCCTGTGCAATAAACTACAGTCTATTCACAGGAAAAATTCCCTGGCTTCACAGCCAGAGGTGCCAGGTAGCCAGGTAGTGACCAGAAAACAAATTATATTTTGTGTGTGTGTGGAGATGAACACGGAGAGATTAACAGGATCCAGCCAACAGCTTTTGGCAGAACAGTGTCCTTAATGGATTTTTGGGTTTCTGCAAGAATTAGAAGCTTTGAAATTAAGTACCAATTTGAGAAACATATGCAGATTTAAAAATTGGATTATTTTAATATTTTTTTCTTTTAACTTTAAACAGATTCATGAGAGTTTAATATTCAATAGTAAGCACTATGCAAATATTCCTATTCCCTGCTAATAAAACAGGAAATAATGAATGGTGGGGCTGCCTCAGTTACACAGCTTGGTAAGTCTGGAAGATGAACAAGCAAATTGACCCATGAAATGCAATTTTGGAGTGATTATGAGTGTAAATCTAGAATTTCACTAATGGGAAGCTGTGCAAATAGCAAAACATTTGGTTGGGTTATATGTGAGCTGCGGCAAACCCCTTCACCATGGAGCCTCCAGACAAGGACATAAAAGTAGCTGACTGAAAGCTTGTCCTTTACACCATGTATCATGGGGCTATATCTCAAACCACTAATTTTATTGTTTCTTTTTAAACATAAGTCAAGCTTGACTGAGTTTAAGCCCAGACATTTAGCAATCCCTGCTCTAAATTGAGCTTTCTTGAACCATAAGGATTTCTGTTCATATCAGAAACTCTCTGATTTGCAAATGTTGTCATTTGTCAATATTAGAAAAACACTTTTCATCATAAAAATGAGATAAGACTAGAACTCTTACTTTCCCAGAACCTGGCAGTGGCTGTGACAGTCTTTCAAACCTGCAGAGATGGATCTTCTTCCAGTTAAATTTCTTCTTACTCCTTTCTCTAGTTGTCATTGCCTCCTGCTATAGGTTATATCTCTCTGATCTGCCTGCAGAGTGACTTGGTTTAGTGTTCCCTACCTTGTTTCAAACACAGTCAGTTGAAATATTTCAAACTTTTTTCTAAGTCTTTAATTTCCTCTGATTTAATTTCCTCTGATTTAGCTTTGTTATTTATAGTGACATGAACTAGAAAATGCTTCTGCAATTGTGATGTTAACAGGAGAGCTGTGAAAAAAAAGTAGCGAGAATCACTTTTTTTACTGTCACTGGACCCAGAAGAGAACCCCTGTCATTGCATTATGACATGTATCTCTGAAAGCTTCTCTAGCTGGGCCCTACCATGCTTTCATCAAGGTCTTTGGCAAGCCCCTCTTCAGGAATATGTGAATGTCATTATATTTTTCAAACTACACTTAATTCCTTATCTGCTTCCTTCAAAATCCCACAGATTTCCTTTAGAAACACTTCTATAAAGTGACAATATAAAGCAATTCTCTGTAGCCCACACATGCAGCCCATTCTCCATTAATGCTTTCCCTGATTTCAAAGCAAAAATCCATTGCACCCTGGGGAAAAAAAGATACCAGCACATAATACATAAATGGTCAAGATATTTTCAAGTGGACATGTAAGTTATTTACAGGAGCTCGGGGTCTTCTGCTTTATCAGTATTTAAAACAGATAATCCAAACTAACAAAGCAAAACCAAGACCTTTTGTCTATATTATTATTTTAAGTCATATGTTGAGTACAACAGTTCTGTATTTGGTTTGGGCACTCTATCATTCTAAGAAAAATTCTCTTTGGATGCAGAGATCAAAAACTGTTTTCCTCTACTCCCAAAAACACAAATGCAGTCAACTGGCACTATCAGGAAGGAGAAAGGACTTGACTGAGCTGAAACAACCTTTCTACCTTTTTCCTTTCTTAAATCAGGAATTGGAGCCTACTTCCAAAGCAGTGTTGGGGAAGATTGCATCATTGCTTTTTATGCTGTACCTGCTGGTAAGCAAAAGCAGGATTGTGTCCTCCACCACCACTCTCAGCTGTGAGTGCATTTCACTTGAAATAAGTGTGAGGAAACAAGAAAATAAGGAAAGTTAGGAAGAGACCTTTGACATAGATCTGAAATAAAAACTTAGGTGCAGTGCAGTCTCCTTTGACAGTCAATAATTTTTCAGCTGTCAGAGTCTGAGGAAAATCATCTCCCCTGAGGGGGTGAGTCCTGATTGAGCAACTTTGGCATAGATACCTGAGAGAAATTAACTAATCTATGTGTCTGTCTCATTTTCTCTTAATTCATGTATCAATGTTAGTGATCTCAGATTTCAAGGCTGTAAGGGACTTACCACTACAGTCTTGCCTCCTGCGTGGCACAACAAATAATGTTATTTTTTAATGAGTAAAATGTCAGTTCTGCCAAACTCAGCCTTTTTAGTGAGATCACTTTTTCAACTTTTTAAATGCTTACTCTTTTGAAGAATTAATAGGACGAAATAAACCAAAACAAAAACAAAAAAACCCTCTTTGTTTGTTCTAATCCTGGATCATCTGATCCCTGATCACCATCCTGCTCAGACTTCATACATTTTTTTCCATACTGCTGAGTTGGGATCAGCTTGAGACTGAGTTCTCATAGAGATCTGAGCCTTACGCTCCAATGCTTTGCTAAGACCTCTCGACCCAGAGAAGACTCACATAGGCCTGGAATTTCCTCTCCTGGAACAAGCTGGGGGTGACACTCTGAGGATAAGGAATTGCCAGGAAAGAGGGATGAGTCTCCATTTATTCTGCAGCGAAGGGGCTCAGTTGTTAGCCTCCTGCAGACTTTGGGCACAGAAGGCCTGTAAAACAGAGGAAAAACTGAAAAGATTTGGTTTCAGTGCCTTCACTGGGAAAATTTTAACAAGTCACTTGTCCTCTGTTGTTTAAAGTCATAAGCCATAAGACTGGAATAAATTTTTTCTCTAAGAGATGAAAAGGCTGAGCTCAATGGGGTGTAAAGCAAAGAACTGAAACTCTCTTGCTTGAATTTCTAGGCTTGTGTCCCTGAGAGCCAGTGATATCACTGGATTCCAGCACAGTCATTTCCCCAGTGCTCCCTAGCAGCTGAGGAAGCTGACTCCAACCAGGCTGCCAGGAAGCACAGCAGTGCTAACTCCTGTGGGTTAGCATGTAAATGATTCTGCATTTGTGGCCCCTGCAGCTTCTCCCAGGCCTCTTCCCAGTGAAAGTGAATTGCAAAATCCCCTCTGACTCCATTTTATGGACAGCAGCTCAATGGTTCATTAAAATCTCCTTCTCCAGAGATGATGTGATCCTGATTTCTACAGCCAGAGCTCCATAATGTAACTGAAATTCATCCTGCAGCCACAGACACAGCTCAGGACCTTGCTTTACACCCCATTTAGCTTAATCAACCTTACACATGGAATTTTCCATTCATTCTGCAAAAAGTTCCCCCAAAACCCACTCAGACCCCCTGCCAGAGACATTGCAGTGCACATAAGAGAAAGAATGAACTGCAGCATTCAGAAAGGCTGCAAACACTTACTGGCCCTGCTACCACCCAATAGCAGTATGAGCAACCTTCAGGTGCAAACTTGTTATTAGAAAGGCCTACAAGCCAGCCATCTGCAGCTGTAACAGACTACCAACAGACCTCTTCCACTCTGTGCTGATTTTTGTTTTATGGCACAAAAGAGTCAAGAGACAGGGTTTAGAAGCACTTTTCACTAGGAAGACTCATAAGTTCAGCTCCAGCTTACCATGCTCTGGAGTTCTTTGAAATTTATCCTAAACAAATCCAGATAAACAATAATTAGTGGGTATTGGTCCTAATCAGAAGGCACAACGGATTAGTATTTATTAATACTCTTGTACCAGGAAATTTTATCTTTCTGGTAGAAAAGTTCTAGGACTTTCAATAGTTCTCCTATAAATATCTCACAAGAATCTCAAGGATTTTACCATTTTGAAACTGCTCTGGAAGAGGCAATCTGCTTTCCAGTTTGAGTACAACAGCCAAAATAGTAGCTTCTGAAGTTAACTTTGAGGTATCAATGATCTGCTTCAGGCATTTTGCTCATTTTTGTTCTGTATTGGTTTTCTTTTACATCTTTTACATCTTTGCTTGCTCAAACCATGAGAGCAGCTTGAGCCTTTCCATAGCTGTGGTGAACAGGGAGGACTTCGCCCTTGTAACAGCATTTTACAAGTAAGAAGTTAGTTGTAGTGTGGGAAAATAAAATAATTTGTTATGTAAAGCTATAACAACTTTAAAATTGATTGGTGAGTCATGCCATGTAAAACTCTGTCGAGGATCACAACTTAGTTTTTGAGGAAGTGGATGGTTGACTTCCGAATTTATATTTTCCTCAGTTTTTTGGAAAGCAACCTTAGCTTTCTCTATTATTAGTGGCTACACTGGCCCATTTCTATTTCATTTCTAGACATGTAGTTGTTGTAGTAAAGAGGCTGTAATCCCTGCCAGGGATTATCTAGCAAACTATAAGCATCTGCTCTCAGCTCATTTCCTCAGTGGACAGGGCCAATTAGACCTTGTGACTATAAAGGTGTGCTGGTTTTTGGAAAGAACGGCTGTAAACATTAGTGCAGATGGTCTGATGGTCTTAGCGAGACTTTTAAGACTCTCAGCCCCGTAATTTAAAAATTTAGTTGGAAATCTGGAAAAATTCCTAGAAGGTTCCAGTAGCCAGTTATTATTGAACTGTCTTATGTCCCTTTTGGAATTAAACTGAAGCAGTGTTGGATCAGTGTTGAAATAAGGGCACAGCATTTCACATGGATAAGGCTGAAATTCAGTCTTACAGACATTTCTATGCCTCTTGTTCATTTGTTTATTTTGGAACTGTTCATAATTTATGAGTTGACATAACAGAAGAAAGGATTTCTTTGAAAATCAGAGAGATTTTTAAACAGAGATTTGCAGTTGTATCCCATTCTTATTCATTTTTAAGACAACTAGGCTCCCTGATCCCTTCAGATACTTTGAGAAGCCTGCCTACACTGCTACAATTTTAGACGATTCCTATACAAGATTTGGGTCATTTGCATTTTAACTGTCTTGTAAGCTCTAAATAGTCCGTTCCTCTGCTCTTATAGAAAGTTTTAACTTTTTTCAATGGACATATGCCTGAAACAGCTTACACTGAGTTTTTAATAAGAAATGTAGAGGACTCAATGGTATGATGAGTTTGTAGCTTAGGAGTAAATTTGGTAAACAGTCCAGATTTAATTGTTCTATAAAATGGAATTACTTCCCTGTGTGTAAACAAAACCAATTCTTCCCCCATATAGGAAAGGATGACAGAAATGTTTTAGTGACAGGCAGAGTGGCTTCTCTGTCTCCTTTGGTGGCAGATGGTTTCTGTTGTCAGTGCCTAGGCTGCAGGTTCCATGACCTGAGTATTTTTTTTAATGTGATCAAGAAGGCTGAAAGTTCCCAGAGGCCTAAAACCTGCAAAAAAAAAAAGCTGTTGTGAGTAATATGTCTAAATTAGATCTCATGTTGTCCACACTCAAGTACACAGCAAAACCTCAGTTGATTCAAGCCAGAAGCAGACCACACAGAGTTGTGATATTATCAATCAACTGTTTAGATGGACAGAAATCTCCTTATCCTTATATTCTCTGACACATTTTCCTGTGTAGGATCCTGCTCAAAAGTGCTAGACCCTGGGGCTGAAACCAAGGCTCAGTTTCTCAGTTCTGGTCTCAAGTGGTTGATAGTGAATCATTTAATGGACTGGCCAAGTCCTGTCATCATGTGCCACTTGGTGGGCACATGTTCACATTGTTTACAAGATTCACACATTTGCAACTGGTGAGAGCATCGTTTCCCTCTTTCATGTCACATTGAAATGACACTGTTTGTTCATTTAGAGCTATTAAGCTCTTGCAGGTAAGGGAAGTTACAAAGCCATTCTGCCATCCACTTTTATTCAGTAGATTAGAGAAGGGAAGATTCAATTTTCCAACCTTGCTGATGCAGAGCATGTTGCGTGTTTCTGTGTGAGGGAGAGTGACCTGTAAGGGTACAAACACACAAAGAGTGATGTGGTCAGATTGGTGCTGCAAATGAGGAAGTTGCATTAGGTGCTGGAAGGAAGTCATGCTCAACAGGAGTGCTGTCTGCACTATTTATCAGAGAAAGAAACGTGGTTTGTGCAGTTCAGTGTTGCTAAGGTGAAATAACAGAATTAAAAAATCATATAACTATAGAGTGGTTTGACATAGATTTGTTGGAGCAGGTCTAAAGGAGGGCCATGAAGAAGATCAGAAGGCTGGAGCACCTCTCCTTGGAGGAAAGGCTGAGTGAGCTGGGGTTGTTCAGCCTGGAGAAGGCTTCAGAGACACCTCACTGGGGCTTTCCAGTAGTTAAAGGAAGCTTGTAAAAAAGAGGGAGAACTTTTTACATGGGTATGTAGTGCTAGGACAAGGTGCAGGGTGGTTTTAAAAACTGCATCTCTCTGCCAGGTGGCACTTATGCTCCCTCCAGAGGTGGGAACACTGAAGAAGAATAAAGGTAAGTAAAACAGCAAAGCAAGAGATAGAAGGTGGTCTCAGAGATTAGCATGCCTTGCCTGTCTTAGGCATTCTGTCTAAGATTCTGTCTTTTCTCTAAGTGTTGGTTATACACTGGTTATGCATTTAAGAACTGGTACATAGACGTGATTATATGCATATATTTGTGTTCATGGACAAGGGTGGTGGTAACTCAGTTTCCTGGTTCTCTCCCTTCTCTGCCACATGAGCATCTTCATCACTGCGCTGCAAAACTGTGCCATGTCTGCAGACCAGTGGGATGTTACTGAAGCTGAGAGACTCAGCACGAGAGAAAGCACTGTGGCCATGTATTTTGTGGGAGACAGCTGAATCTCAGGCTCCCTGGGCATTTTGACAACTCTACCTGCTGGAGCCTGTCAAAAAACAAGACACTTATGATATTTAGAAACAGGAACAGCTGAACAGGGGTTTGTTAATCTGAACATGTGTGCTTCATTCTCACAGTGCACCATTTATCACCTATGTCTTTTTAATATCTCCATCTTTCCGCCCAATATTGAAGAGAAAGAGGAGAATATTTATAAGTAAACTGCAGGAATAATACCAAAAGGTTGCAAAATTACAGATATCAGAATAAAATCACTTAACGTGTTGTGCTCCCTGAGTTAGGGATAAAGTAGTTACCTAAGTGATTCCTTTCCAATCAATGTAGGAACCACATTAATCATGTCTAATGATAGAATTTCAGCTTGTATAGACACATTCTGGCTCCTATCCAATTACTGAAAATCTTAACCATGTCATAACCCCATTTTGATTATCTGTTGCTCAGGGAATCAGCTTCAGGCCTCCCAAAGGCTCAAAAGAAGCATGAGCAAACACTGTCAGGCACTGCCTTTATTCTAAAAGTACTTTAAGAACCGTGGTGGAGATCTCCATCTCTATTGGACACATCTTTTCTCCTGGAGCAGGTGTCTTCTTTAGCTATTGCCTTTGACTGGAGCTCTGGGGCAAGGAGATGGTACCATTTCTGTCAAGTCCCTATGGCAACAAAAGCCATTGACTTGGGAAGAAGAGTCACTGCTTGCATGCTTGCAGGAGGGGCAGTGAGCTGTTAGAGATCCGTGCTTATGGCTGATTAACAAATTGTTTGGTAAGGCAGCATGGCATTAAGGAGTTAATCATAATTGAGGCAGAGATTAATATCTATTTGCAGCAACTCCAGGCAGCTTAATTTGCTTCCACTGGCTTTGTGACAGAGTGAACCCACCAACTGAAGCCTTGTGAAGCCTGCTCCACCCAAACTGGGGTGGTTTCAGACAGAAAGCACCTGTCAATCTGCCCGTCCTGCCTTGCTGCATGCACAGAAAGCAGAAATCATGTACAGCTCTCCAACTCTTAAGTTCCTCTGCACTGAGGCAATTACCCATGATTATATCCTTGGTGGAAGCTGATGTCTCCTCAAATTGGTTAGGCATGTTCACAGGTTGAAGAAAAGATAGTGGCTCAGTGATTTGAGATTAGTTTCTGCCTCCCTTTGTTGGAGCCATATTCACAGCACACTGCCTCACCCCTGTGCAGGAGGGAGAACAAGATCAAAGGGATTCGTACAAAGAGTTGCAACTCCACACTGAAATACTGTTTCCTCATCTCACTTTTCTGCCAGCCACACTCCACTGCTGTAACTCTGGAGTTAGGCCAGACTTGGGAAAGGAACAAGGTGGCCTGGATTTGGCACTGGGGATTAATTTTGTACCTGCACATATCTTTGGAAAATATTTACAGAAGTGTGTCCACTGTAGCAGCTCTCTTTCAAAGAGAATCCAGTTTCAACCATTTGTACAGGAATTTATTTCTCATCTCTCCACACTTCAGGTTATGATAAAGGAGCTGATTTACAGCATACCACAGCAGTGGGAGAAGTGGGAAAGTACCTCTATAGTGCATTAGAGCAACAAGGGTGGCTGAACCTGCAGGGGAACTTCAGTAAATCGGATGAAGTAACCCAGATTGGAATTTGACAAAAAAACCCCCAGATTATTTCCTTTGCTTGGAGTAATAGATGATGGTGACCCCAAGGGCTTACACTGCATGAAAAGCCTTGATCTTCCTAATATGGTTAAATCAGTCATTCACCAATATCATTTGAATCACTTTTCCCATGCAAGGCCTTGTCTGCTTTAGGACAGTGTCCTTGACAGACTTAATTCTGATTATGTTTGTTTAAAAATAATTACTTCAGGCTCCCAGCTCAGAGTCCTTGACATTAGTTCTGATGCAAAAGTGCAGAGAATATTTATGAGCAAACTGGAGGCATAAATATACTTAAGAGTTGTGAACTTATGTGGTAGTGTCAAGCCCACAGTGACTCCCAGCCATTACAGTGAGGCACTTAAAACGGTGAGTTGCCCTTTGAAGATGTCACAGGCTGCAGCAAGTGCCACTTTCAGCTTTTGTGGAAATAGTTGCTGAATTATGAGTGATACCATGGGGAGATATGCCATGCCAAATGACATGCTTTTTTTTTAAAAAGATCATAGAATGGTTTGAGTTGGAAGTGACCTTAAAGATTATCCAGTTCCAAACACCATGGGCAGGGATACTTTCCACTGGACCAGATTGCTCAAAGCCCTATCCAACCTGCCCTTGAACACTTCCAGGACTGGGCTGTCCACAACTCTGGGCAAACTGTGCCAGTGCCTCACCACCCTCAAAGTAAAGAATTTCTTCCTTATATCTAACCTAAACCTCAGAGGAGCTCCTCGGAGGAGCTGTGGGCTGTGACCCCTCTCACTGCTTTGGGCTGTAGCTTTTTTCAGGAGCTGAGCACACACACACAGACCTGTGGGGTCAGTACCCAGCCAGCCCTATAATGCTTGCACTTTCAGTTTGAAGCCACTCCCCTTTTTCCATTCCCCATACCCTTGTAAAAAGTCCCTCTCTAGCTCTATTATAGGTCCTCTTTAGGTACTGGAAGGATGCTGTAAGGTCTCTCCAGAGCCTCCTCTTTCTTCTCTTGGCCGAACAGCCCCAACTCTCTTATCCTGTCTTCACAGAAGAGATGCTCCATTCCTCTGATTCTCTTTGTGGCCCTTCTCTGAATTCACTCCAGCAGGTCCATGGCCTTCTAACGTGGGGGCTCCAGAGCTGGATGTGGTACTCCAGGTGGGGAGCTCCAGGTACTCCAGGAGTAGAGGGGAAGAATCCTCTCTCTGGCCTTGCTGGCCATGCTGCTTTTGACACAGTCCAGGGCATATTTGGCTTTCTGGGCTGCAAGTGCACGTTGCCAGGTCATACCAAGCTTTTCATCCACCAACACCTCCAAGCCCTCTCAGGGATGCCCTCAACCCATTTTTCACCCAGCCTGTGCTTAGGATTGCCCTGAGCCACAAGCAGGACCTTGCACTTGGCCTTGTTGAACGTCATGAGGTTCACATGTCAAGCGTGTAAGGTCCCTTTGGAATTACTGCTGCTTCATACCTAATTCTTTTTAGATGACAAAGTAATGTTTCCTTTGAGAGAGTCGGCAAACCTTTACAACCGGACACAAGCTGCCATGTAGAAAGGAGGGTTGGGCCGGGCTGGGAAAAGCCTGTCAGAAAACGCTTCAGTGGCCCAGGGAAGGGGAGAGGAGGAGAGGATGAGGGAGGAGGAGACGGAGAGGAGAAGGGAGAGGAGGGGAAAGGAGATGAGGCGGAGAGAGGGCAGTGCCTGCCTATCTCTGCCAGAGCACGGAGCGGTGTTTTCCTGCAGGCACCCAGTGCCGAGTGGAGCCGTTCCCGGGCCGCCGCTGCTGCTGCCGCTTCCGCCGTCCCTTCCCACAGCGCCTGCCCGCCGGCACCGGCACCGGTACCGGTACCGGTACCACGCGACACGACACGGCGCGGCAGGGCCGGGCCTCGCCAGGCGGGCCGGCCTCAGCCCCAAGGCAAAGGCGGAACAAAGGCCGGCAGATGCCTTTGCCGTGGCCGTGGGGGAGCGGGCGGAGCTTTTCCCGTCCCGGTGCAGTGTTAAGCGGCACGAAGGGCCGGGCCGGGGCAGCAGCAGCTCCCACAGCGCGGGGCGGTGCAGCCGCGCTCCTTCGTGGCGGCCGCCGCGCTCCCGAGCGGCGATCCCGGCCTCGCTGCCCGCATCTGCCCAAAATAAGGGATTAGCAGCAGCCATGCAACAGCTTGGAAACTGCCTTGTCCGGTTGATTGCCGCATATTACTCATGTGAAACTTGGGACGGGGTGCCCGAGGTGCCTTGGAGTTAAAGCTAGGCCTTCCCCAGATGGGGACAGACACGTGGGTTGGTGAGCTCTCCCCAGGATGAGGAAGGTGCACTGCAGCTGAGCCTTGTCCTCAGAGGAGCTGTGGGCTGGGACCCCTCTCACTGCTTTGGGCTGTAGCTTTTTTCAGGAGCTGAGCACACACACAAACCTGTGGGGTCAGTGCCCAGCCAGCCCTATAATGCTTGACAGCTCAGTGACACTAAGTGGCACAAAAATGAAAGAACTTTCAACAGGAAGGCCCGAGCCCTTCCTCCTCCTGGAAATATTGATGTGCAGATCACACTGTATCAGTACTATGTTCTTAGGATTGTTCTCAGCTCAGTACAATTTGTAACTGTTTATTTCCCATTGCAGGAATAATATTCACACTCATTTGCAATCAGAGAAAAGGCTGACAGTGAAACAAATGGCTCAACAATGGATTTGATACAGGAGGTTAAACCAGGGAACTGGAATGCTTCCTCTCACCCTAGATATCTGCATTATTCCCACAAACCATGTAATCCATATATATAAATCCATATATATAAATCCATATATAAAAATCCATATATATAAATTCATATATTCTCCTGTGTTGATAACATGTGCCTGAAAGGGGCTGTATGATGTGTCTATAATCTGCTAAAAAAGGATTTGGCTCATTAGTATGCATCCATATTAAAATGCTGATTTGTTTCTCTGGATAGATTGCCACACAAGGTAGAACAAACTGCTATGGCATGAGAATACACACATAGCTGCTAAAGGTTTAAGATCTAGACTGCAGTGCATCTCCCTGGTTAAAGCAAACAGCATTAAGAGATGGAGTGGTGAGTCCTGCCTCCTTTCACGTGTTGCTCTTAAGTGCTACAGCTTTGTGGGGCCCCTAAATAGCTCCTCCAGCACATAGACAGTGGAGCACCAGGGGATCACAACTGCTTTTCCTTTTGTCTGGCTGAAATACACCTATTCCTCATGCTGCCATCCTCTGCATGGTATGTGGGCATGATTTATTTGATTGTTGTCCAACATTTCTGCAGTTTCTTCCACAGCTCCTTTTTATTATTTCATGAATAGTAAGTGTGCCCACATGGCCTGTTTAGGATGTTTGAAGCAATTTATATGAATAAAGCTCTTAAATACTTGTGTTCTTTTTTATTTCAGTTTTTGTGCATTTCTTTAAGACTCTGGTGTCAGCATTTCTCTGAACCAAAGTGGAAATGCTAAAATAGCCTAGGATTTTTTTTAGAAAATAAGTAATAAAGTATTTTATTTAGGAAATGAACACGTTATGTGTAAAAGAAAAGGATCAAAAGTACACCAGGTTGCCAAGTGTTTGTGTATGGGATTTTTGTAGCTATGTATTCACATAAATAGTGAATTAACTCAAGGAGTAATAAAACTGTTGTGTTTTCTGTCAGACATTACCCATTTGGTAGTGAGCATTCAGTGACCCGACCTTACTATGGCTTTTTTTCAGAAAGTCTGGCAATAGCCACAAGCTGAGATGGCCAAGCAGCCAAGAGAGCCAAGGCTTGCAGGGTAACTCTGTGTGAGATACGAGGAAGGAAATTTTCTGGCTTGTGCCCCGTTATTCTCTTGGTCTTCTGTTAGCACAGCTCTCTTTTGAAAACTAAACAAGAGGTAGCCACTAGATGGCTGTGTTCAGCAACAAAAGGCCACACGTGCCTTCTTATTCTGCTATAGCCCGCATTAAAGATGCAGTATCATTTTAATAAAATCAATTAGTCTTTTCATGGTAAAATTAATGTGGACTGACCAAAGAAGCAGGACAACCCACCCTGACGAAGTTCTTCACAAAATCAGCTTGAGCAGGACAGCTTGGACAGCATGGAGCTTGAGCATGTAGCTCCTGAGCTGTCCCCTAGTGCTAGACCCAGCCTGATTCTAACGGAGGCCAAGGATGACATTTCCTGCCAAAACTGTGGGGAGACGCCCCGACTCAGTTTGAGATGCTCCTACAAATCCCAGATATGGAACACTGCTCTGTCAGTGGCTCTGCCAACCATACTTCTGGGTGGCAGAGGAAGGGTAATGCAAAAGTATGACTTCTCTGCCCCTTCCCACAGAGAAGTCCAAAAGAAGGCTGTGGTGGGTTAATCTTGGCTAACATCCAAATACCCACCCAGCTGCTCACTCCCTCCTCCCTCCCCTCCTTCTCCTGTGGGACACAGGGAGAAAATAGGATGAGAAAGATCATGGGCCGGGATAAAGACAGAGATAGTGCTTGCCAATTGCTGTTATGGGCAAAACAGACTACTTAAGGGAAAATCAACCTAATTTATTGCCAACTAAAACAGTGAAAACAAAAAGGAGAACATTGAAACAACACCCTTCCTCTCCACTTCTTCAGTCTCAACTTGGCTCCCTCAATTCAGACTCTTCTATCCTCTCCAAATGGTGTAGAGTGGCTGGGGTGGATATGATCAGTACAGAGTAGTTTCTCTCTGCTTGTCATTCCTCCTCACACTCCTCTGCTCCACTGAACTGCAGTTGCTGTCAGGAAAAATCTGCTCTGATGTGGGCTCTCTACAAGCTGCAGCCCTTCAGGAATATTCCTGTTCTCTAGTGTGCATCCTCCATGGGATGCTGGCCAGCTGCATGGGCTCCCATATGGATCTCCAGTATTCCACCTCTTCCCCCTTTCTCTGACCCTCGTGTTCCCTCTGCTGCTTCTCCCTCGTTTTTGCCTCCTCCTCAGTCTTTACTCCCTCTAGAAATCTGGAAAAGTAATACTTGGTCTTCTGTCAATGATCAGCTGTGAAGGACTTGCCCTTGGGAAGGTCACTGGAAAGGGCTCACGACATTTCTACAGTCATGGGAGCAGCCTGGGCATATCTGGAATTTCTTCAGTACCTCTGAGAGGATGTGCAGAAGTGGTACTCTGCCCTGTTTGAAAATGTTGATCTATTCAATAAGGGAAATATAACATGCAGAACAAGAAACATTGCATATTAATCATTGACTTGTTTCTATTATGATTTAAAAATCAAATTCTTATGTTAAAAATCTTAGAGAAAGCAAAATAAAAATCACTAAGAGGGGCTGAAGAATTTCTTTCAGAAAATATTTTTAAATTTTTGAAACCTGAATATTGAACTTGTCACCAAAGAACTCTAGATAAGTGATAAAAATTCAGCAGAAGAAATCTAGGCCTGCAATTACTCTAGCTCAGATTCACACAGAAATCTCACTTTAACAAAAATCTGTAGTTTCAGTGTTGCTTGTTTTAAGTGAGAATTTTAAGCAGATCACCTGATTATGTCATGCATTTCTCACTTCCTGTGAAATAGTATTTTGGCAGAACTGACATGATATTTCAGATATTGCTTTGATAGCATTGCTTCTTTTTAATTCTGAAGTGCCGTGCCAGGTTTTTTCCAGCCGCTTCAGATGCAGTTTACTTTTCTTATGCATTTTCTTCCCCACTACCCGCTTTTTAGAACTATTATGATGCCCAGGCTGATTTCACAAGCAGAATGTGGAAACCTGGCCTCACAGACAGACAAGAGGAAAATCTGTCATTGACTTCAATATGGCAAGTTTTTTCCATCTATGATTCCTTGACCTTTCTGATTCTTGGTCAGGCAACTAAATTACTTAAGGATTTTTTTTTCCCTTGTAAAACAGCTGTTTAATTTCTACATAGATTAGAAAAAGAAGACTTTTTTAAAATAGAAAATCTTTAACAGTTCCTTGCACATTTAAAATGTGAAAACTGTGGATTCATCTTAGGAAAGGAGCCAAAATTCAAGCCAGTTCTGTCTGTGCTGAAGCAATGCTTCATCCCAGCTGCCATGCTTTAAGATGAGTGCCCAGTGATAGGAAATTTTTTCTTCTGTATCTGTGTCTGATAAAATCTTCAAATTAGGTTCCTATTTCTTGACATAAAACAGTGAAATGTAAGCAGTCAGTACAGCACTGGGTTAATCACTGGGGATTTTGGGAAGGATAGCCCAGCAAGGCTGAGTTCCTGGATGGAACTGCCAGGGTTAAGAAGAAACAGTGATGGCAGGCAGGCCAGGCAATAGCTGCTGAAATAACTGAGCCACAGACAAGAATTTGTGTATCTTGTTGGCCATGACAGTTGTCTTCAAAATCTTGTCACGAATTCCCTGATGAAGACAATAGTGTTTCTTCTGTACCTTTTCTCTGCTCCAGCAGTGAGATTTGAATCTGCATTACTAGCTACAATATTCAAAATAAAACTACTGAGGCCAGCTGAAAGTGTCTACAGTGAGATTTATCTGAGGCTGAAGTAGTTTAATAGAAGTTTTACCTTCATCTTAGTCTTTCAGTAAAAAAAAGGCTCTTTCTCCAGGGTGTATAATGTACAAATTTATTTACAAAAGTTAATTAAAATTGTGCAAAACTCTTTCGAACATTTCTTTGTCAATGTCATGACAATATAAATCAAGAAATTTCAAGGTATGCAAATAAAATGTTGCACAAGCATACTCTAGAGACTTTTCTTACGCTAAGTGGTGATTTATTTATTAACTTTTTGTCCATTTCTGTCAATTGCCAGTAAGTGTCCCAAGTTCTGTCTGTTGTTTCTAATAACAGGAGCAAGATTCATGCAAATTTGGAGAAAACACATACTTGCAGCCTGCTAAAATGGGGAAATGATGGATTTCTTAACAGGCTGTCAAGCTAATCTTTCATCTCTGTTTAGTCAGTCCTAGATGAAACTGCCCATTGTGATGCCAAATAGAAAGTGAGTTGTGATTATGAGCCTTCCTTTAGTGCTTGTAAGCTATGACTCTAGTTCTGGCCATCTCCTTCTCTTATAGAAACATTGTACCTTCAAGAGGTAAGAGTGATTTTTGTTTGCTGCATCAACACTAGAAAATTGAATGGGGTGTGCATATATAATATACATTTATACAGAATATCTCAAACACCCGATCTAGTGAATGAAAATGCTATGCAGAGCAGTGTTGTTAGGAATGCTGTTTAAAAACCATCAACAACTGAAGTATTGACAGGTTAAATGACTTGTCTAGGTTATACAGGAAAACTGTGGGAGACTTAAGAACTGCCACACATTCTCACAAACTCACAAAATCATCTTATTCACAGACTGGCCTCTAGGTAGGATTAATCTAAATGCTATATTCCTTGGAAACTGAACTCTAGTACTTACTTCCTCTCTCCATAAAATGAATACTTTGTTCACTTGTGCCTTCTTTCTCTCTGTGACTTAAAGGGGCTGCAGCAGCTGTACTGTGCTTCTTGTGGGTACACACTGCTCGTTCTGCATTCCTTTAGCAGCTGTCATCAATATCCATCAGCAAATGTTTATATGAAGTTATTATTATTTCATTAAAAATATGACACATAACCTCAAGGATGAACACTGACGAAAAAGCAAGCTGTCAGATACTGATTCAAAAGGCTCAGGACTGCTCATCTGGAACTAAGGGTGCCATGAGGTCAAGTACTTCCCCTTATTCAACCACACACAATACCCCTGGCTGCTTTGTATTTGTAGTTTTAAGCATTTGCTATCTTTGGTATCGAATTGTTCCACCAACAATCAAGGTTTGAAGTGAAGAGGAAGCGTTTTTGGAAAGCTTGTGGTCTTAACCCAGGCACTGGCTTGCTTCTTGAAACTAGATTTTAAGGATGGCAGCATAAGACTTCAAGCTGCAAGTAAAGTCAGGTCAGTTCTGTATGGTTTTCTGTAAGTGGGTGAAGGTGACACCTTCCTAAGGAAAAGGATGTCAAGTTGTAAAACTGCAGGCAGTGAGGCAGAGTGTAGCTGTGGGGTTTTCTAGGCCCTTCTTTATGGAAGAACTGAAGTGTGTTGACAAGCAACATCTTGCCTGGCTTGTGGTGCCCCTTGGGATTGTAACAGTATTAGTGGCTCTTTGGGTCACTTCTAGTCTCAACACTGAAATTTGCATGAAATTTAAGAAGAGATTCCTCTCTGATCTTCTTCTTTTGCTGTTTTAATCAATGAATGAGGATGCTTAGGTAAATGTGCCTTCCTCTGCTATGCTGGTAATCCAACCCTCAGAGTGATGGGTTTGAACCTGAGGACTTCCAAGTGACTCTGCTCACTGGGAAAGCTGTCACTGACTGCCTCCTTCAAGTGCAGTCCATTAATTAACTGCTTGAGGAAGTATGGGTTATCTGTTTCTCAGAGAGTGCATTATCCCTCTTTTTTTTCACTTTTAGAAGGAAACATGGGTACAATTTCTCATGAAGCTCTGAAGATCAAGCTGTAGCCCCCATTGCTGTATCTTGCTCGTTGCTGTGGTATGTGAATATTTTATTGAACTCTATAATGCATGATAGCTACTGAAGCCTGTGGTATTTTCCTCTGCTATCAACAGACACTGAAAAGACATGAAGAACGTTATTGAAGAGGGAGGAAACATTTACAAATAGTAGCTATGTTACCTCTCAGGCAAAAAAAAAAAAAAAAAAAACCCAAACAAAAAACAAACAGAAAAAGGCATAGTTAAATGTCAGGAAGTGGTTCTTAAGGGAATAATTCTCCCAAGGTCTTGTGCCATTTTTAGCCTTGGCCACGTAAGCAGAGCCCAGGAGCTCTCGAAGGACACGTGTGGGCTGCTGGCTCCATGGGGCATGTGCAAGCATGCTGCACAGTCTGAGTGAAGAGGGAGAGAGGGCACCTGCCTGCCTCTGGGGATGGGGTGCCTCAGAAAAGGTAGGTATAAAAAATGTCTGTAGAGGATTACAGATAACTAGATTGTTTCTCTTAGAAGTCTAGAAAATGACTTCTTTCATTGCCTGTTATGTAACAAAGATCCCTGCTTTTGTTGTAAATAAAACTTCATCTTCTGCCAGTGCTGGTTGTTCTGGCTAGCAAGGGACAAGGTGAAGTGGTACACTCAGATCACATTCTCTGAAACACAGGTAATGCAGTGGGACAGTGCGAGATCCAACCCTGCCTTGCCCAGCTGAGATGGAGCCCCTTCTGTCTGTCCCACCTGGGGCAAAGGAATGGATGCAGCTCATCTGGGGCCAGCTGTTCCGGGGGTCTTTGCATGGCTCTTCCCAGGAGATGAGCATGCCTTCGGCCATGTGCACTTTCCCCCCCCCAGTACTTTTCAGTAGAAAGCCACTGAAAAGTACTGAGGGGGGAAAGTGCAAGTGGCTCAGCACAAAGCAAAAGATTGGGTGTGCTCCCAAGTGCATGCTGAAAAAAGATACTCACAGCTGGGTAGGCTGCTAATCACTTGGTGGAAACATTTCTTAAATATGTAACAGGCAGCCTTAAATAACCTCCTAGAACAAAGGCAAAGGCTTCTTCCCTTTTGATGCCACACCTTCTTAAAGAGGGAGAGCAGCACTGAGGTGTAGCAGAGACAGGCAGCCACTGTGGAGTGCTGCGGGCTTCCCAGAGCGGTTGTGGAGCTCGGGGTGTGCCAGCAAGGATTGATGCTGGAAAGCCGGTGTTTGGGACAGGGCTGGCGGGTGGCTCGTCACAGGGCGAAGTGCTCATTTGCAGAGGGAAAGATTAAATGAGGCAAGCAGGCAGGCCAGCTGCTGGCCAAGCAGGCATAAGAAGGCTGTGACAAGCAAGGGGAGGCATTTAAAAAAAAAAAAAAAAAAGAAGGCTAAAAGAGGAACTAGAAAGGAGAATCTGCCCACTAGGAAACTTATTTTAGCTGCCAGTGTGCCAACTCTCACTGCACGACAGCAGCTGTGCCGACCACGGGCAGTGCCCTGATGCCTGAGCCGGCTCAGCGCTCGGAGCACAGCCAGCCTCTGCCATTGGAAAGCACCGCCACAGACATGAAGGGAGACGCCGGAGCAGACAGGAGACCATGCACACAGCAAGGCTCTGGGGGTCCACCAGCCCCTGGATGACAGTGGAGCAGTGGGAACTGAAGGCATCATTTGAGGACGTCAGATGAGTGTGCAGGATGTGCTGCTCCAGTCAAGGCCTGCTTCCCATCTGACATCTTCTGGCCACAATCACTTTTGCAATGTACGAAAGTACCTGTGACATTTTGAAAAAATACGACAATATTTTCATGTTGCTTGGAGAGATGTGGCTGGAGATAAGAGTGTGTCTAAAGCAACTCATCATGGACTGAAATAAAGAATAACTGAGACTTATGTATGAGTGTTTCTACCTAAGGTACATAGAAGTATGAAAAGTACCTAGATAAAGTGTCTGAGGAATGAGAATTACTTCACATGGGAGAGGAAGAGGTTGCAGGAACCATTATATACTTCCAACTTAGATTTTCAGTAGAAAGATTTTTAAGGAGGAAAGATACCATCTAAATTTTGCAGAATTTGATTTTAAAACATCCATCTGTGGAAATCCTAAACTTTGGGGAAAAAAAAGCAAAGTGACAGAAATCAGAATAAACCACTCAGTCTAGCAAACAGCTGCATGATCTACTAAACCTTGTCTTGTGATGACAAACCGCATGAAATCTGTGCAGATAAGCCATCACCAGTGGCTAGTTTCCCGTGTGTCTTACTGAGAAGAGGTGGGGAAGAATATGCGTAATTAATACCCAGGGGAAAAGTAGGGTACATCTGGTGAAGTAATCCCCCATTACACTCAACTGAGTATTGATCAAATGAAATAAAATATGCTTTTGTAGCAATATTCCTCTGGAGAGAGTCCAAGCAAAGGAGCAGGGGGGCTGCAATGTGGCCTGGTGGAACATCATCCCACCCATTGCTTCGTGCCTGGAGGGGCAGAGGAGGTGGGACAGGGGGAGATCTGCTGAGAGGAGCCCATGCACTGCAATGCTGATGGGCATGAAGGCAGATTCATACAGTCTGGGTAAGTATTTTAGGGTAAATTTTTAAATTCAGTTTTTCACATGGTCTTTGCTTAAGCTAGAAGTAGGAGGACTAAAGTGAATGTTTGAAGGCTGGAAAAAAATCACCTGCAAGAGAAGTTTCTGGGTGTGGTGTGACTTATCTTTTCCTGTTTCTCACTGTTATTCAGTGAGAAGATGGCTTTGTAATTGCAGTTATTATCTTAACGTGATAAACTTCTTTCTGGTGACAAGATATGTAATGTTGTAAGCAGGACCTCATTTTCCTGTTACCAGTTCCTTTGGTTAAGAAACTTATGTTATTTATGGAGGAAGGCAAGTTACAATGCAAATATACCCTGTTCTCTTATCCAGCCTTTCAGTAATATGTGCCAGGTAAGGACTTAATGTTAGGGTTTTGACTTATGTGTACAATAATATTGGGAAAAGCTTATGCTTTGACAGAGATAACTTTACAATAATAATCTGCAGTCTGAAAAAAAAAAAAACCAAAAAACCCTCCAAAAAACAACACAGCAACAAAACTGTCTACTTTCTTTTTCTTCATCCTGAACAGAATTTTTCAGGAAAAATTTCTCCTGCAAAATGATGTCTCTTAAATATATAATTACAATTCCCTTGAAAATTCGAAGACTGGAAATATGTAGGGCCCAGATACTGTGGCTCATTCACTGTGAGCAAGGCTAAGAACTGCTCTACACCTTGCTCTGCCCCAAGTGACTGGTGCAGTTTAAATGTGTCCATCCACACTCATGCCACCAGCTCTATGGAGAATCTTTCTGAAAAGAGATGAATCAGACGTTAATGGCAGAAAAACTTGTCTATTTATGGGTGACTGGGGTGATGTCAGTGGCTAGAAATTAAGATCTAACTCATGCTTCACTGCTCATTTTGGATTGGGGTGAATGGCTAGGTTGGGCAAGAGAAACATTGCTGAGGTGTTCCTTCCTCCCATGCTGGAAGCACACTTGTTTGGGGACTTTCTGAGACGTAGGCTTTCAAAATTCACAGAATATGTGACAAAACCTGGAAAAAAACCCCAGCAGATTCAGCCAAGACTGTGTTTATGGAAGCAGCAAAGAGATTTCAAGAGGTTTTGCCATATACCTTGAAGACCCTGGGCTGTTATTTTGTGTGGTATGGGGTGAACTGATGGAGGCTTCATTAAGCTTGGTGTAAAAATAGGATTCAATGAGCTGACTTTCCCAGCTTTCCATACTGCTTTGAGCCCATGAGGAGTGTTCTTGCCCTTGTACTCAGGGATCACTCAGGCTATTGCTGGACAGGTATGCCTGAGTACCCTGCCAGGAAATAAATGCCTCAGCTTACAAACATGGGGACGTCAGAGTAAAGTGGCAGTGCTGGTGTTTGCTGGCATAAAAATGGGGAGATGGGGAAAAAAATGGAAGTCCTGCCAAAGGTGAGGTGCCAGGTGCCAGCATCACCACACTGCCCAAGCACCTGGACACTGGTGTGAGCCCATGGCTGAACCCAGATTCTGCCCAGCAGTCTGCCTTGAGATTCAACAGGTGCTGTTGCTGTAACTAACTCCTTTTATGCAGGCAGTATGATAATCTCATGTGGTCAAAAGTGGGAAACTCCATCTTTGCACACCACGTTGTAAAAGCACCACTGACTCTCCCCAGAGAGAGCCTCCAAAGGGAAAAATTTCTCTTCAGACCTATCAGGCATGATGAATCTGATGAAGAAAAATATTCCTGAGGTATCCTTAGTCCTTCAAGCTGCAACCTAAAGTCCTTGGAGCTGAGAGGGACAGAGAAATCCAAAAGGATGTTCCTCTTGAGTTAAAGTCTTAACAGACTTCCCTTGGATTATGTCCAAAGCCAGCTTCAGCACCAGCCCACCACTGAGTGGGGCCAGGATGTGTTTCTTTCCCAGATAAAGTAATACCTCCTGTAGAAGAAAGGTTTTTCATTTGTCCTCTGGGGACAGGCTATCCTATGCTCTGTCCAGGTGAGTTGCCACATAGCTGCTCTGTGGCAGCACCACACCTGGGATCCCATCAGGAAGGACTGCTGATGGGACTCATGACTTTTGAGCACAGCCCAAATCTGGGCTGAGCTCACAAAGAGGCTGAGGGCTGGACAAGGGAAAACTAGCAACCTGCCTCAGGATTCAGCAAGAATAGGCAAGTATAGGTATGGTCATGCTGACTTCTGGTCACCATGGAGCACCCCATAGCACAGAGGCTGATTCTATTTGGTCTACTGTAAATTTGTCATTTTTTATTTCTTTTAATTAGAAAAAGAAAAAAAAAATCATTTCTTCTTAAGCTTTTTTTTTCCCCCTCCTTCATATAAGCTAATCCAAGAACTATTTAATTCTCATTTACATGGCACTTTTGCTTCTGATAACAAATATAGTTTAGGTTCTTTTACTTGTGTTTCTATTCAATCTTAGTGCAAATATTTTAATTTTTTTTTTTAATTAATGTGCCTTCTTGAAAATTTTCGGTGACCTGATGGAGGAAACCAACATCACACTCGTATTTGTAGTTCATTTAGCCCTGGTACATCACAGCAGTTGTGTAGAATTAAAAATAAAGAGCATCACATTTTCCAGGGGCCAAAAGGTCCTTCTCTCAGCTGTGCTGGAGCAGCTCAGCAGAGGAGTTGCGTGGATGGTGCAGACATGTAGGAGTAGGGAACTTTTTGCATTGCCACATAATGCCAAAACTTGACGGTTGAACCCTAACCCAGCACCCCGTGTGTCATCCATTTGTTCTTTTGACATCTGACTTGTTTACAGCATGAACATGTCTCTCCCACATATGGGGGTTGAAACTCCCTGAAGTCTAATTTCAGATGCCAGGAGATAGGGTGGTTTACACCTTTTCCACAGAAGTAGGTAAAAATATTACCTAGTATGAAACTTTTTCAAGAGTTTCATTTTGCTTATTTTTCTTGTGGATTAGATAGGTACACTGGGGCTACTAAAGATTAATGACACTGGAGAGCCTTTATACTCTCTTTATAGGTGATGTCCCTAGGTAAATTTTTGTCTGAAGTCAAAATTTTTTGCAGCTCAGAGCTGAAGGTTGATGGACTGCGTAAAATGATTAGACCTTTTCAAAGGAATTCTGCTTTATGAGAACATGAACATTAGTACAAGGATGACTTTAGGAACATTTTGTATATCTTCCCAAATCTGAATTGTGCCCACATGGAGGGAAATCTAAAAGCAATAAAGAATTTTTATAGTCCAATTATTATCAGTCGTTATCCTTTGGAGATAATAAAATTCTAAGCAAAGCAGGAAAAAATGTTCATCAAACATCTTGGTTCTGTATCTAACATTTCTCTTAAATAATAATGTAAAGGAAATTATTTTTCATATGTGATACAAGTAAATAACATCACTTCTTGAATGCAACTTACTCCCATAAGTCCTACAAGAGTTGCCTGAAGAAGGAGGAAAACAGACAGTGTCATTCTATGTTAATTATGAGAAAACAAATTTTCTTTAATAAACCTGATTCAATGCTTTGCTGCTGTCAATTTCTAGTCTGGCTGATAAAAGCAAGTACATAGACTTTTGTGAGGTATTTGTTTTGGTATTGTAGAATGTTTGGACAGAAAAATCTAGCAACTGTTTCTGGCAAAAAAACCTATGCCCATTAAACTGAGAACTGATACCCTGGTGTAATTGCCAATACGTTGGCCATAAGAAATCTTTACCACATGACTTCTCTGGTTATTTTCTGCAGAGATCAGTGCCAGATTTGATGTCATTCTACATTTTCATCTCTGTCCAGGAAGAAAATTAAGTCATTACTTAATATTTTTGGTACAAACCAAAGATCTCAAAAAACTGGGAAAACTAAATATGAATGAGGAAGAGAAGTCAGACAGTGTAAAATAGCTCGATTGGCAAACTAGACCCACTGAAACAAATGCACTTTAATACAGGAAAGTACAAAGTGGGGTATTGCATTCTGAGAGCAGCAAAGAGAATTGAGGGCACAGTGAGCAAAAAGCACAATATGAGCTCACAGTTTTACAGGGGTAAAACTGTGTAGGCATGTCCTGATTAGCTAACAGAAAAGGTGCTTCTTACCCCCATATTTCTCATTGCTGAGATTTTTTTTTCCATTCTTGGAATTTAGTAATTCTAAAACTTTTTACAGGTTCTTCTCAGGACTCACTAAAATCACAGTTTAATCTTTATTATAAATATTTTTTCCTCTACAAAGAGGGTGTTTATCCCTTGATTATGTCAGTAAGTCAATACAGAAACAGATAAAAGCCAGCTAGATTAGCTTCTCAGTTCACTTCCTTGTTCATGCCACAGTGGTTTATTCTCATCTCCCTTGATAACCTTGAAAACCTCAGAGTAAACAAGTGGGTCATCTATTTGCCCCAATTTATAATATTAATCACCACGTAAACTGGATACAAATTCCCTGGTACATCTCAGCTATATTATGATTCAAAGAAGCTGAACACTGATCTGCAGCCAGCTGCAAGTGGTGTACAGAAAATTGTGACTCAGTACTTTTCCTTGTTGTTTGAAAAAACTTCAGATTTTTGTTTTGTCAGAAAAGAAACTGATAATGGGGCCAGGTGGATCTTCGATGCAATTCCATTGACTACAGTGAAAAACCCTATTTTCTTGAATGCATTATTAATGAACATGGAGGATATATTGGTTTTGGCAATTGCCTTGCTGTTAACACTTATTCCAAACAGCCCTGTCCTGATACATCTCCCTTTGGTCTGATTGTCTACACCGAGAACATGTTGGCCCTTAACTAAGAATTTTTTGAGAATTCAAATACATTTCTAGATCACTGTTAAAATAACCAAGGAAATGGTAATGAAGCAATGGTAATGAATGGTAATTTCTTAATATTTAGATGTTGTGCAGTGCAGAGACATGCATGTGGTTTCACATGCTCTCTTTGGGCAAGTTCATTTTGATTCCTCTATATCCCATGGAGTACCTGAAAGAAAACAAGACAAAGTGATTTCAGAAAAATGGAAGTGTCTCAAAAAAGTGAGACTCAGTTGATCCCAAAGTTATGGGATTGTTAGTGTGCAGTGAGTACATTCTCAATGCAGATAGAAATAATTACTGTTATTTACATATCAGACCTTTCACCTCAGAATGCCAATGCATCTTGTAGTCATCAATTAATTTAATCTCATAACTAATGAGGAGAGCTAAGTGAGTGCTATTTCTCCAATTTTATTCAGAATAAATATAAATGGAAAAGGTGAGAGGTTAATTACACAAAATACAAGGCATTTAAATGCCTAACACCCCTTGATTTCAGGAAGCACTTGTTCCCATAGGTTTTGAGTGGCTCTGTCATTTGCCACATTAAACTGATTAGTCAGGAATGTGTATTGCCTTGATTTTCTAACTTTCTCCAAGAGGAAACATCTCCTTAGAAAGGGGTTGTGAGATTCAGCTCATCAAACGTGTCACCTTTGCAGTGTAAACTTCTGCATCTGGACTAACCACCAGGACACTACTCCTTGTAGTCAAGGAAGGGTAAGACAACAGAGATGAATTCCCACCCTGTTGTGTCTGCACCACAAAAGCGGAATACCAAAGCACAACCTACCACAGCTGTGGTCATCCACTTACCCTTGATATACAGAGATTCACTGGAAAAAATTACAAAACATATCCAGGGGATTTCCACACAGTCCTTGATCTTATCTTTAGTGTTCTAATTCAGTTTCGGAATAAAGCACTCATTTGTACTTTTTCTTGTGTCTACTTGCCTCTGCTCCAACCACCTCAAAACAAAGAGATTTTTAACATTTACTGGCTCCATGTGCTTATAAACTTATCATTTTCTCATTTTTATGATGTCTCTGATGTCCTGCACTTATTTTCCATTTATTAAAGGCTTTTCTGGATTAACTTTATCTGCTGATGATATTTTCATCATTGCAGTATTAAAATAGTGATTTAGTCAATCTTTTATGCATTAGCAAGTATTTTTAAATAGTTGATGGCTCTTTGGCTGAGGAAAAATAAATCACAATGTGATCTAGCTAGACTTTCTCTGGAGCTGAAAATATTTGGCTACACTCTGAATTACAATAGAAAAAGCATATTGATAAAAGATTAAGGACAAACACACCTCTGGCAGCTATAATACAGATGTTATCATTACAGACAGGTTTCATTTTTTTTGTTGACAAGGAGAAAAGAGATACAACCTACCCATAACTGCTGTGTTTGCTGCTGGACTTCGTTGAGAGCTTAATTTGAAGTTATTTACAAATTGGAAGTGCTATTAACTCAAAAAGAATAAATACTGTGAAATTGGGAAGGTCAGCACTTTGCAGAGCATGGCCAGACTTCTGCATTTCTACAGATAAATCCATCTGCAAGACAAAGAAGGCAAGCATAAAGGAAGAGCCTTAGGGGCTAGAAATTTTTAGGAAGCTGCATTTGTGAGCCTCACCTTATCCAAAGCCTCAGGGAATAATGTGATGCCCAGGGAGCTAGCTGAACAGTGGGAGCAAATGAAGATGCACCTAGATCAGCAGGATGGTGGGAAACCAGTGAAGCAGAAACCTTATTGCACTGTGAAATGCAGTCACAAGAACTTTGGGAAGTTGGCTAAAGCTGGAAATGCTATGTCATCTATTTAGCAGATATGGAAAATACAACAAAGCTCTGTGCATTAAAGATCACACTGTTCCTGATCCCAGCTGATGGCAAGTTTATCTTCTGGGAGGGGACTGAGCTTGTATCAGAGGACAGACATGTGGCAGTCAGATAACTCAGCATTGTGGATGCAAGTCAACTTACAGTGTGCGGGTGAACAAACCAACCGAATCCTCAGGAAAAAATCTTACCTCTGAGGAGGACTCAGTGTATCACAGTGCTCAGAGTGGAAAGCTGGTGCAGCCCCTTTGCAGAGGTCATGAGCAAAGATAAAGGTCTGATGCAACACCAAACTATCTGAACTGAAAGTTGGTTAATTAAATCATGAAAGCCCGGTGACAAGAAATTCTGCCTTGACAGGTCCTCTCTGCTGAGTGCACAAAAGAAAAAGCGAGAGGAAGAAATTCTGGTGATGAATATGTTAAATTTGACATTCATACAGACTTAGGTTTGGCCGGGCCTGATGGGGTTGAGCTACATGTTTAGTCTGAGTAATGCATTTTGAACTTTAATGGTGCACATTTCTGATATGACTCAAATGCACAGGAGTGCCAGCAAACACTGCAGGCTTTCCTGCCTCCAAGCACCTGACCTGGCACCAGCCTTCAAAGAGAAGGGCTCTGCCAGGAGTTATCATTTATGGCTCTATCAAAACTTCCCAAACTTCCCTTTTTTAAAAAAGTCTCTGGAAATAATGACTTTTCTTTTAGGCAAATGCAGGCTGATCTAGACATACTGATGATTGTGAAAAAGCTATGCAGTATCATCCTTTTCTTTTAGGCTGCACCTTAATAATACATAAATGAACAATAATGTGATCTCTTCCCATCAGAAAAAAATGAGCTTTGTCCTCACTACAGGCAATAAATTGCAGGATAAATAATCTGTAATCTATCATGCTGAAATATCAGTTTGGCTTTTGTTGCCTTTTAAGTATCTGTGCATTCAGGTCCACAGCAAAGGCTAAAACGCCTGGTTCCCATTAAACTGTAGCAGTTCACCAAAACATTCATCTGTTTAACTGCAATGACTTTTAACAAAGAGACTTGCTCAGGTAGGTATGCCTTTGTGGCATGAGGGTACCAACAGCAGAAATTTCCCTCCAGAATGTATAAAAGGAAGTCAGAGACTATTTTTTGAACATTATCTGACCAAATTTCCATCCTATTTATTCTACAGAATGTCTCATTGCTCAGAGACTGGCTAAACATTGGTCAGTGGTAAGCAGTTGTATTGTGCATCACTTATTTTTCTTAAGTTTTATTCCCCTCTCTTTTAAATTATTATTATTATACTGTTGTTTTTAGTTATTGGTTGTAGTAGTAGTAGTAGTAGTAGTAGTAGTAGTAGTAGTAGTAGTAGTATATTTTACTTTGTTTCAGTTATTAAACTGTTCTTATCTCAACCCGTGAGTTTTAATTTTTTTTCTGATTCTCCTCCCCATTGTGAATGTGTGAGTAAGTGGGATGCATTATTTTCACTCCTGAACATAAAAAAAAAGTAACAGACTATTTTAGTATAATAGCTGGCCAAATCACCCAAAGAACATCTGGACTAAAGTTGCAGAAGCAAATGGAATTATTACAGCTTTACATGAATACAAATGTTACTGGAGTTTGCAGCACGACAAATTTTTTGCCCCCACTATCACTGCAGCTTACACTCTTCTATCACCAGAGTCAGGCAACAGGAAATTAAATGAGTCCCACAAAAAATGACATTAGCATGTGGGATCTCTGAGCAGACAATCTCATGCTACGCCATACTTCATGCCATGACCAAATTCTGCCCCACAGTGCTCAGAAGCATATCTGACAGAGGTCAGTAGGAAAAGCATTGTTTTCAAAGCAGAAAGCACCACACAGAGCTGTGCTCCTCTTAGCAGATCCCCAGCCCCACTGGCTTTGCTTTACATTGTAAATCAGAATGGGATTTTGACTCCTTCTTGTCTTGTCATGACACCCAGTAGTAGCTCTTTTAAAAAACAGTACTGCCTGGGAACTGGACTAACTCATGATGTGCATTTCTATGAGCTCATATGAATCCCTTGACATCGAGCTTCAAACAGAGAACAAAACCTAACATCCCCCTTCCCTGGTAATTTACCAGGGGAGATCTGGATTCCTGCCCAACACCATGTGTATGTACTAGAGCTTAACCAAAAAAAAAAAAAAAAAAAAAAAGTTGTGGGGAAAAAAACAGCCAAACCAGTAACAAAAATCATAATTGCTGTCAGAGATCAGGGGTGGTGGGAGGAAGGAGAGTGTGCATTCATAACATTCACTTTAGTGAAGCTGCAGGAGGGGGGCAGTCTGGATAGCATACTGTAGACTGTCTTTCAGTATTAGACAGAGGGAATTTTTTTGAAAATTAAGATTAGTACAAAAAGAAATCATCATAAAACTCCCAAGCAAAATTACCTGCTCTTATTTGTCTTTGAAGGACAGTACAATAGGTTGGGTTTTTTTAGTATAGACATAAGTATATATAGAAAGAGGATTTTTTCCAATTGACATTCATCTTGACAAATGGAGATGTAATCACATGGGGCTGACCAGGTTTCCTACAGCAGCTGTTTGGCGGAAAAGGGCTGCAAGAGCCCATGGCAAGGGTGCTGGGCTGCCTGGGAGGCAGTGGGTGGACAGCCATGGCTCAGACCACACATCAGCAGCAGGCAGCTGCTGGAACCTGGGCAGACTCATTGAGCTGGCCTAACCACAGCTTGAGAAGTGGTAACATTTGTGTAGGACTGGGATGTGAGGTACATATATGTGTCCTACTGCATTGAACAGCTAGATGAATAACCCACCTGAGAGCTAGAGGCAGTCTTCTCCAAAATAACCACGGATGGTCAAGGAAAGGGAAGGTAATGAAACAGCAGCTCAATCAAACTCCTTGTCTTTCTTACTAATCAGATAGAACTACCCTTCTGAACCAGGCAAGGGTTGATGTTAAGAGTATTTATCACTGATGTGGGAGAAAGGATCAGCATGGGAATGACTGAAAATGTTCCGTTTAGTCCATTGAATCCGTTCCCATCAGTGACAGGTTTGCTGTTCTGTGTGTTAGATGTGGGACCTGAGAAATGGAGCACTCCAGTGTCCTTTTAACTTTAGATTTTAAGGGGCCTTTGCAGTTTAATGTAATCTGAAATGATAACTTTTTTGTGTTGTGATTTTCTCTTTTGGTGATGTATGTATTACACTATAATCTCCTACTCAAGTATGAAGGATAAAATTATGCAGCCACTGCTCCCTGTGGCTCTCACCTGAACAAACCATGCTTTATATCATCAAGATTAACTCATGTGCACAAAATTATGTTCAGC
This sequence comes from Muscicapa striata striata, assembly GCA_030060385.1. Lineage (NCBI taxonomy): Eukaryota > Metazoa > Chordata > Aves > Passeriformes > Muscicapidae > Muscicapa > Muscicapa striata. The sequence continues at coordinate 1,751,900 of JAREIS010000010.1, read as the reverse complement.
ATGATTTTTGGGGAGATTTATACCCAAAATACATATTCAACATCTAAACACTTAGGGAAGTTCTCCATGAACCCTCTCAAATACTGCCTTCAGCTTCGAAAGTCTTTCATCACCTCTGTCAGTAAAATCTCCAGGTACTGAAGATATCTGTGGTGAGTCTGTGTCCCAGTTCCCACACTGCAGAAGCCTTCCTGCTGCCAGTCTCAGCAAGACTCTCAAACAAAGCATCAACCTAGACACATGGACTGCCACGTCTTGCTTGGTTCTACCAGATATCCCTGCTTGCTCATTGCCTCCTAAACACAGCAGAGATGAGCAGGGTAAGTTTATAATTTTTTTTTGGTACATTGACCATCCTCTTGACATGGCTGATCAAACGTCCCTGCCATGCCTGTTCAGAAGAGGAGCTGAGCATCCAGCATCCCAGTCCCAGGTGGGAAAGACACCTCAGCATATCCCAAGAGCTTTGGTCTCATGATGGGAGCCTATTTTTGTGTGTTTTTCCTAATCACTGAACAGCCCTGTCTCCTATGCCTATCACCGTCAGTATAAAGGCCATAGCTGCCAGGTAATAGTGGTTTAACTGACTTCAGACACCTTTGAGAAATGGGGTGGTAGAGGTTAGGACAGTCTGCAGCAAGTGCAGGGACATCAGGATGAAAGACTGCTGGCAAAATGGTAATCAGGTCAGTAGCTCAGTGTTAGGTGTTTCAATCTAACACAGTACATACTGTTTAATGACCCCAAACCTGTTAAGTGGCCTAGTACTTCAGATCATGCCAAAGACTTGCCAGGCAGAGCACCGAAATATCAAAAGATAAATCTATGTACTCTCTACACTGAAAATGTACTAAGTGCTTTCTTCTCTGTACCGTGTTATCTGTGAATTGAGTGGTTTTATCCCTGAGAAATCCAGAAACGTAGATAATATTCTGATCATCTTATATTCATCTGAAGTATCCATTCCCCAAATAAAATGAATGTGTAAGCCTGCACAGCAATCCCTTCCTGCACTATATTACAAGGAATTCCAGTATAATACAAGTTGTCATTAAGCCATTTGTTTAATATTGGGATTGTTTAGCCTGGAGAAAAAGGGGTTCAGGAGAGACCTTATAATGCTCTACAACTAAATGAAAGGAGGTTGTATCCAGGTGAGAGTCAATCTCTTCTTCCAAGTAAAAGTGACAGGACAAGAGGAAATGGCCTCAAACTGCATAAGGGGAGTTTTAGATTAGGTAATAGGAAAAATTCCCTCACTGAAATGATCATCATTTCATCAGAACAGTCTGCCCAGGAAAATGTTTGAGTCCCCTGGAAGTGTTCAAAAAAGGTGTGGGTGTGACACCTGGAGACATGGTTTAGTGGTATTAGGATAACAGCGGGATTCAGTGATCTTGGCAATTTCTTCCAATCTTAAGAATTCTATGATTCTCTACTAGTTTTGCCTTTCTGCTAAGAAAAAATCTCTGGGTATCAAAGATATGTGTCTTAGAAAAGAACCTTCTTTTCAAAGTGAAGTGGTCACAAAAAGGGAGACTCCAAATAAAAGTTCTCTCTTGCAGAACAGGAAGGAAAAATAGATGAACTTGAAGAGTTGTCTGGGCAAAGAGCAGAAAGCATCAAGAGGGTCAAAATCCCCTAGGGACATAAGGGAAATACCAGAATATAAAAAAAAAAAAAAAAAAGGCCCCACTAGCCTTAATGTTCCCACACAAGTAAATCACAAGAGACAGGCTGGGCACTCATTTACATGGGAGCTTCAGAATGAGACCAGCCTCATGTGACACAAGGCTTATGAGTAATGGGCCCAGAAAACAGCAGAGAAAAATCAGTGGGATCTGAGGCATTAGATCTGAAATCCTCCCTGCAGAAGTTGCCATTAACAGCAAGTAGAGTAAATCAGCCTCCTGACACTCAGGGCATCATGATGGAGGTTCTGTCTTTTCAGTGAGCAGGGCCAGGTGGCTGCTGAGCGTGGATGCCATGAGCTGCCTCCATATCCTGCTGCCGGTCTGCAGACATCCCTCCCAATTTTTGCCTGCTCTTTCACCACTGAGGTGTCTGCCTGGTGCAAAGTTCAATGAATTGCAGGGATGTGGGAGTTGTGTGAGTCGTAAAGAAGGGGTAAGGTGGATACTGATCAACAGAGCCAGATTTTCTAGAAGAGAAATATGCTGTAGAGATGGGGTTGGTAGGTCCAGCAGGCTCTGCTCTGGGGGGTGTAGGCTGGCTTCTAGGTTCTATGCTCTGAAAGCAAAGGTAAGCTCTGTGAGCGCAGAGGAACTGGGCTATGGATTAAAGAGTTAACCAGGACAGACAGCAACTGAGCTGAGAGGTCATCCTCTTAGGAAAGTGTCCTTGACTGCACAGGGATGTTTGCAGTCTTGACTTATGTTTTCTTTCAGGTCACGAGCAACACCTAAAAGCCATGATAGTGTACAGTACTGCCTGTCTAGGCAGAGGTCTGAAACACCTAAGTGCCAGTACAGGAGTTACAGTGCAGAAATCCCCTGGCAGGGAGGCTTGGTTAGGCTGAGCTTGGGATGAGAAGAAAACACCGCTTTCATGTAGTTTTTTAAACAGAAGTTGGCAACTTGCTTTCACAAGCTACTGAGCAACTCTGATGCCAAGGCTCCCCTGCTGTCCCTGGCAGAGGGAAGGTTCTGGACCTGGTCTGTGCCTTTGGGGCTGCACACACAGCTGTGTGGAGGCTGGGGTCATGTGCTGCCATCACATCTCCCAGGGTGGCACTCAAGCACCAAGTGTTGGGAATTCCTGAAACAACTGATGGATTAACACAGAAAGCCAAGGCAAGTCAGTGTAGCTTAGGTGTTGTTGCAGTCTGCTCCTGCACCATCCATACTCTCCCACACTCATTCTTCTGGAGACTGAAAATACTCTGCATCCACAGGAGCCAACTTCTTATACCCAGGTCCTTCAAAAGAAACAAGAGCCCTTCCTGAGAGAACACCCACTTAGAGCAAGTTATCACCTCTTCAAAGCACTTGGCTACATCATCTGCACCAAGGAGCAGTTGGTAACATGCTGAACAGTAGTGCTGATCAGGAAGGCTTCCTTCAGGGAATGTCCCATCAACTGTGATCTCTCGCATAGATATAAAAATAACAAATTCAATCCTTCAATAATTTATTTCTTTATACCAGAGAAAGTTTTTCAATTATACATTTAAGTTTGTAATTTCAACACTAGAGTAAATATATGTAAAAAAACCTAGCTGTGCAAATTTCAAATTGCATTGTTTCAAATAATATAAATATTTTAATAAAACATACGTTCACATTAAGGTTCACAAAATATATAAAATTTAACAGAAATAAGTCATGAGTTATTTTTTTTCTTTTTAGACACTTTTTTTTAGTAACTAGAAAAAGATTCTAAACTTGAGAAGCAAGTTAGAAGAGGTATCACCTCCAAAATCATAGCAGCAAAACAGATGCTGAAAACTTAAAAGGTGTAAAAGGAGAAGAGAGAAGCAGGTAACGGGTACAGTGGTAAAGCTGAGGTTGCTAAAGAAAGTGTTGCAGATTGAGAAGTGGATGCATAAACTTCAGGAGTAAAATCCCAACTCTGAAGAACTCTTGTTACTGAACTCCCAGCTGTTTGCACGGTAACAGAATCACATTAAGGATGATAGAAAGTGTGACAGAAATGGGGAGAGAGGGTATGAACAGCACACACATACTCCTGACAGTTGCAGTGCAAGAGAGACAAGAGTCAATCTCATTTCAGAAGTGAACACAAAGGGCTTTGGGGTTTTTCTCGTCTGTTGGAGGCAATTCCTTCCACACAAGTGGGAAATGGCAGGATGCATTTTCCCTATCACATGCATTTCTTCTGTAACTTCTGCCTTTCCAGCTGTCTTGAGATTTGGGGAAGGATCTAAATGCTGGTTAAGTTAAGCATGTTAAAGGAGCAGACCAGTGCTGGTCTTGTTTCTGGCTGTGGTTTGCTGAGGGCTGTGCAAACAGAACTGCTTGCTGCTGTTACCCTAAATGCCCATGGTGAGCTCTGTAAGTATAGCAAGGACACGGGCAAACCAAGCCACATTTCTTCAGATGTCAACTGGAAGTTGCATCAGTCTGTCCTGGGTAATCCCATTCAGGAAGGACTTGCCCCTGCCTGATGTATGCAAACATGAAAAGGTCCTGCACCTCTGACAGTAGACATGGCTCCTTGCCTGGGAGAAGGGAGGTATTGAGAAAGAGGCAGAACTGGGAAGTTCTCTGGATTAAAATGCTTCACACTTCCTCCTGGGAAGTCCAAGAATTAAATATGGCATTGTAGGAGCTTAGTCATGAACGAGAGCTCTGTGCAGAAGGCAACGTGACCTTCTCAGCAGTCCTTGTATGCAGTGTTTAGAGGAAGTAGAAATTTATTCCCATTCTTGGGAATAAACATGATCTGAGCAGACAGCTTATGTTTCCCCCCACCCTCCTGCTCCCAGGACTGTTAGAGTGTTTTGGACATAGCACCATTTCAGTGAAGGAAGTAGCTGGTATCGCTTTCTTGCTGCCCAAGAACCAGCCCTAGCCGTAGATCTGTTTGAACTGGTAGCACTCATTGCAGTAGCCGTTGCACTTGGCATTGCCATAGTGATCACAGGCAGGGGCTCGGCAGCGCTGCTTGGGAGGCTCCTGTGCCACCGGCTCCCTGGCACTCCCCGACGGCGGCAGCTGGCCGAGGCGCCGGCACTCCGGGCACAGGTCATCACTTCTGCCAGCCAGGTTGTTTCTACATGAAGCCACAGCACACTGTCTCCTCTGGGCACTCAATGCTGCTCGCTGCACATCTCTGTGCTGCCCTGTTCTCTTGAAAAATATTAAAACACATTGTCAGTCGCTGTGCTGGCAGCACAAATGGCTTTTCATTTCCTTTTTACTCTGCTCGTGGTTTGTATAGGTAACCACTTGGGGATTGTTCACAAGCACTTCTACAAAGTGCAATACCAAGAGCCAAGTCGAGTTTTACCAAATAAAATCACAAATTCTGAAATTTCTTAGGAAAAAATGCTGGTTTTTATTATCTTTGGCAGCCCTCGATTTTAAAACTACCAAAACAACCCAAAATTTAAAAAGCCTTATCTGGAACAAAGACAATCTGTGATGGACTCAATAAAAAATGCAACGTGAACCCCTTGACAGAGTTGCACAGTTCTAAGGATAAGAAAGAAAATCCCTCTCCAATCAACAAAACAACCTAGCTGTTGGTCTAATTGCTTCCACAGACATTGCTGGCAAGATCCCAGCTGAGGTAAAACCGAGCATGGCCATGACAAGTCTAAACTGAGAATAACTTTCTATGAGCACTGCTCAACAGCAGCAGAAAAAATTAACAATATGCTCTATGCTTGTCTTTCCATGATAGTTAAGATGCAGTCATTTGAGGATTTTCTAGTATGGATCCCAAGTTGTTCCCGCAAGAGAAAAACGTGCAGCGCTAAAGAAGAGGAAGATTTTTAAGAAGTTCACACTTACTTCAGGCTGTCTCACCAGCTGTTCTTCTGTCCTTCTGGCTTCTTGGAATCGCTGGTTCTGGGCTATAATGAAGCAGTTCTGGCAGTACCCCTCGAGCATTGTGCTGCCCAGGGTGCCGCAGTCGCGCCGCTGGCAGGACACAGTGTTACGGAAGGCGGCAGCGGAGCTCCCCGTCTGATCTGCTGCCGAAGACTTCCTCTGAGATCTCCTCTGGTGGCGCAGCAAAACACTGTCTGTAATGCAAAGCATGAACAGGAGCAGTTTGAAAGGGCTCAACAGATCTGATGGCCCAAAGCAGCTATAAGAAGCCCCCCACCTTAAAAATGAAAATGAATTAAAAAAGATCAACTAGCCTCAAACATGGGTTTTGAGACCCCTCAGTTGGTACATCTTTCTTATGTCACATAAATAAGGGTGCTAATGCAGCCTGAGTTTCATTTAAGTTGTTGAAACAGATGATTTGGGAAAAACTTGCCCTAAGTGGGAAACCTAGATCCCACTGAAGTCAAGATTAATTTCACCTTTGACTTCACTTTGACTCTATTTCAGCCTCCTCCATTTCAGTCACATCAGATAACTGAAGTACAGTGGTACAGAGCTTAAGGGGAAAAAGTGCATTACACTTTTTAGTCTCGTGAAGCAATCTTATATATTCCACAATCAGAAGGAAAAAAATTTCATTGTGAGCAATGCTGGAAAATAAGGTATTGCAAGTTTGCATAGAAGTTCCCTAAACTGAACACACGTGGAAAGCTCAGTGTTGTGAAAGATGTCTCTGCCAATAGCAGGGGGGTTGAATTAGATGATCTTTAAAGGTCCCTTCCAACCCAACCTATGCCATGTTTCTTTATTTGTAATGGCAAACTTATCAGCAATAAAATGGTCTGAAGATGTAAGTAATAATTTTCTCTTACATATGCCCTTCAGGCTCTATACCTCAGGGCTCTTTACCTGTGAAATAGGGCAGTAGCATGAAAGATGGAGATTTCATGCTGTGATTTATTCCTTTTGACTACCGCCTTTTAGAAGATCAGTCTTCAAACACATGTGCACGCACACACAGGATATTACCAAAGCAGATTTCAAGGCAGAGTATAACAACACAGACCAAAGTTACTCCAAAATACAAGCTAATTATCTACAGTCAAATTCTGCATGCCCTGCTTGTGAAGGCAACTACAGCAGTTACTCCAGAGCATTATACCTGTTACATCCAGAACAGATAGAGATCTACAGATTCTTCAAGGCTTTTTAAATACCTTGCTAATATAACTGATTTTCAGAACTTTCCATACATTTACAGCATTTCCTTCACTGATCTATACAACTTGTCTAGCTGTGAAGAAAATTCATACCAAAACCATGATTGCAGTGGATGATGGAGACCCCTCCTGAGTTGGTTCTGCTTCCATCAAAGCTGAAAGGAAGTTTTACAAGAATTTCACAGATTTCTCACACTGCTGCCATGTGCCCCTTTATGGTATGCTGGTTTTGGCTGGGGTAAAGTTAATTTTCTTAACAGTGGCTGGTGTGGGGCTGTGTTTTGGATTTGTGCTGAGCACAAGGTTGATAACACTGAGATGTTTTTGTTATTGCTAAGCAGGGCTTACACAGAGCCAAAGCCTTTTCTGCTTTTCACACTGCCCTGCTGGCAAGAGTGCATGGGAGGTTGGGAGAAGACAGCTGAACACCTGCCTGCCCATGGCAAGCAACGAATTAATTCTTTGTTTTGCTTTGCTTGCAAATGCAGTTTTTGCTTTTCCTAATAAACTCTCTTTATCCCAACCCATGAGTTCTCCAGTTTTTATGCTTCCAATTCTCTACCTGAGCCTGCTGGTGGGAGAGTGAGCGAGTGGCTGTCTGGGGCTTGGTTGCTGGCTGGGGTTAAACCATGACAATGGGATAATAACAAACGAAAAATCACCTTCTTCTCACACTGTTTTCATTACCCCTGCCCTTTTATCACCCAGTATACACAGAACTTCACAGTTCAAGAAAGCTGATCTGCAGCCAAAGTGTGTCAAAAACTTGCTCCATGTCCACTTACCGTGGTTTTCCCTGTACTCAAAGAAACACAGAGTGCAAAAGCCCTCATTTTGTGGTGTCCCAAAAAACTTGCAACCAGGTTTCCTACAGAGGTTGCCTCCCCTGTTCTCCTCGGGAGGCAGTGCTGGTGGCGGGGGCTCCTTGCCATGGCTGTTGGGAGCCTGATGGCAGGAGTGCTGGTGGAGGATCTGTGAGATCTGGGACGGGTCAGATGTTGATCTCTGGTGGCAGGTGGGCAGGAAGGCGGGACTGCCATTTGGGGACTGCTCTGTAGACCTTTTGAAGCAAGTGCTGCATATACCATTGAAGGTCCTCTTGGCCTTTTGACGGCACATTTTGCATGTGGCATAGTCTAAGTGTCTCTGGTCATCCAAGTTGTTGCAGGGACTGAGCTGTCTGGAGTTGTAGCAGCGTTCACACAGCCCATTGTGGTGCACATTCAATGTGAAGGGGCAGTCTGGGGTCCTGCACTTCATGGCTGTGGTTTCACTGTACAGGAAAAGGCTCGGAGCGGTTGGAGGCGCAGAGCGAGGCTCTGTTACAGGCCCTTCAGAGGTCCATCCCCCAGGCTCACAAATATCCCCACGGGAGGAGCCTGACCCAGCTGCCTTCAGCTTCTCAGGTGCTGCTTTGGAGGGCTGCTTTCTTCCTTTTCCTTGGGACCTCTGCTCAAAGCATTCGTGGCAGTATGGCTGGGTGTTCACAGACATGTAGAAAGGGCAATTTGGCGTTTCACATTTCATCTGCAAGAGGGAGAGCTGGGAAAGTGACAGCTCCTGTCTGTTCCTGGAACATGTCTCTCTTCTACCAGGTTCAGCATTCTCCTGCCACTTCTTGTACTCATGCTGTACCAGTTGAAAGTAATCTTCCACGAGATTTATTTCTTTGGGTAGGTTGCCTTCATCCAACCTGACAGCCAAAAAAGGAAGACTGCATCAGTGGTTGAAAAGAGCAGATGGTGGGGGTGGAAGCAAATACAAGCAATGTGGGAAGGAAATGTAGATTTAATGCACATCCATATTACTCAGACAAGAAGATCTGGGATGTTATGCTATTGCTGTAAATGGAAATAATTTTAAAAGCAGGTGTTCAGTGATGGAGACTTTCACATTTGAAATAAATGTCCTGACACAATGCTAAACATGTTTGCTAGGTGAGAGTTTGCTATCTCAGAGCTGTTTGCACAAAGAACATAGATAGTCTCTCAGAAGCAGAAACTTCCCTAAATGGTGAATTTCTCTGGGACCAGTGCCCAACTGAGCAGAGGTTAGAGTAGAAGACCTCTTTCTTCACCAATCCACACTAAGAATAAGCCCTTCCTACAGCGGGCTCAGCATTTCATGATAGAGTTTATCATGAAATGTGCTCCTGGTTCTGCCCTGTTGGATTTGCATCTACCAGCAGAATTCTAACAAACTGTGGGGCTTCAGTGTGGTGTGTGCAGTGCTAGCATCCATCACACCATCCTTACTCTGCCTCCAGCTGCAAGGAAAACCCTACACTGGAGATTCACCATGCCACAGTTGGTAGGATGAGGAGCTAACAATTTCTGGCAATTCTCCAGAACACACCTAGGAAGAGCAATAGGGAAGCCCAAGTGCTACCTTTTACATGTGCATATATCCTTCAGGTAGAATGACTTCAGTTTTCAAGGCCCTTACACCAGAACCAGCCAACAGCATAAAGACTCCTGTCCCTGAAGGTACAGGGAGTTACTTCCCTCCATCAGTTCTGAGGGGACTGGTTGGGCATCACTGCCAGTGCCCACTGAATATTAGAAGCTGATGGGTGTTGCCAGCTGCTGCCTGCATGTTACTGATGCTCAACCATCAGGGGGACGAGCAAAGACGCCGGTTCCTCCACTGGCCACAGCTTCCTGCCTACTGCCACACGGAACAGCCCAGGGTGTTGAGGCATCTGTGCTCATAATACACTGCCAAGTACTTTGCCCAGGGCAGCCAAAATTACACCAACTGCCCATTATGCAATGTGCCCTTACACAAAGCACAAGAGCTTGGGCTAACTAGTTCCTGCATTTAACTACTTTTCAGCCACCCTCCTCTGCAATCCAAAAGTCAGTGAAATGGATCAAATGCATTTTTTCTTCTAAAATGCTAGTTTCAGTTTGCTAAGCCTGAACACATTTTTGCCTTTAAATCTGAGACTAGCTCATACTACTTCAAAACATACCCACAGTAATGCAAATGTTCAGTATTTTAAGTAATTACCACACAGGACACCTAGGAAGGACGGAAAGACCAAAAGAACACACTGGCCTGCCCACCTTGTCATCTCTGTAAACAAGATAACTTTGAGGAAACAGGAATGACACTCACTTTGCAGCATTAATTAGATGAGTTGTACCATGATCCCAGCCTTGCACTGGAATTTCTATCACTATCAAGTACTCTTTTAGCAGCTGCTCTTTCTCCCTCTCTTCTGCATCTGTCAGAAAGTGCACACTCAAATCCTCAAATCGGCCTTGTTCACTGGTGACCAGAGGCACAGCCCGGATTTCTGTGGGGAAACAAGATGGATTAACCATAAAATGCAACACATGAAAATATCACCACTAAATTTTTGAGAGAGAGGAAGAGAGCTGGGCAGAGCAATCAGTTTCTATATGGAATCACTGGCGGCGGTCGTAGACACAGCTACATCGCAAACTTAGCCCCATCCCACAGTAGTTTTAATGTCCCCATAGCAACTATCTTCTCCATGTAACAGGATTATAGGTCCTTGTTTGTTATGCCTTTTGGTGGGATGATGCTGTAACCTGAACCTAGAGAACTGCTGTCCACTCAGAAGAGATGCATTAAAAATGGTAAAGCATATATTTCATTATTCCTGCCAGGCAGTGGTACCCTGCTGTGAGACTGCATTCTTCTTCTATGAAGTGGAAAGGAGGCCAGAACACAATAAAGCAGAGGCTACTCTTTGATCAATTCCAGCCTGCAAGCAGGTGACTTGCACTCTACTTTCAACCAATATCTTAAAGGAACCTTTAGTTTCTATTCAGATTCACAGACAAAACTCTTTCTGCTCACATTTTAAGAATATATTTCAAATACAATTTATTTAACTTTAAAAATGTAAACCTAAACCAGATCATATTTCAAATGCTTTATCAGCATAGTGGTTTTGAAGAAGGAACAAAAATATCAAACTAGGTACTTGAAAAAATACCTGGCCCGCTGTCCTTCAGAGTCACCAGTGGTGTAAAATGCATGTTGTCATAGCCAAGCACAATTGGGTATCTGTAGCATTCTTCAGCTGGCCACAGGAGAGGCAAGTAAACACCGCCAACATTCAGAGGAGCAAAACTGGAGCCTGACTCTAAACTTCTAACCACTTTATCTGCATAAAGAAGAAAAAGATAACACAAGTAAGTGTGTGCTATAGGCAAGAGAAAACATATGCTGGGGTTTTAGAATAATTGCTGAAAACATGGTGTTCTGAAATGCATCTACCTGAAAACAACAGTTGACTAAGATCACTAACACAGCACAACATAATACAGTGGGATGACTGGCCAGGCTACTCACCTGCAAGGACAATGACTGGCCTTCTGAGGATGTTTGCAAGGATGAAGATGTGGATTTCTTCTAGTGCATTATAGGGAAGCCTGTTTCGAGCCCCAGATATTTCTGGGGAGGTCATTTCAATGAGGTATTCCCACTCCTCCTCCCAGTTCTGAGGAAAGAAACAGCTGTCACCAATGGTTCAAAGACATGGAGGTCAGGAACCAGCTGCAGCACAGCAGTGCTCAAATAATCACATTTTCCCATTTCCTGCAAAGGAAGACTATTTCTGCTCTCCATAAATGACAGGATCCGTGAAGCCACACAGCAAACAGAATCAGCAAGGCAACGCTGGCAAGCACTCAGCAAAAGCACCATTCCCTCCAGGGCCGCCTTACCCGGGTGTCATAGTGGAGTCCCGTTTCCACAAACTCCTGGGATTTAACAGCCTCCCGCTGCCAGCGGAGCTTGAAGTTCCGTGTGTCAATCTCCCTGAGAGCACTAAACAATGTTTTCCTTAAGACAAGGTCAATGTCTTCAATACCCCACATGTACTGTGATGCAGCATGCATAAGGCAATTTCCATCACCTGCAAAAAAAAAAAAAAGGAGTGCATTATTTTCAAATGGCTACTGAAATAAAATGCTACAAGCCTGTGGGATGTAGAATTACACTTCACATATGCATATTCCCTGCACTTCACTTCTCTCTAAGCCTCAGACAGAAGGGTTGCAAAGAAGGAGACCAGAGTTATGGTCTCTGTTCAGAGACAGAAAGAAAAACTTCCCTCCCTAATGGTTTTGTCTCTGTACCAACCCAAGTTAAGCTGTCATCCAGCAATGCCTCTTACCTATCTTGCTTAACTTTGACTGATATCACAAACTAAATTTTGGGGTCAACTACAAAGGTCAAACACAGCTGAAATAGCTTTTTAAAACAATAACAAAGCCATCTTAAAATTACAAAAAAAAAAAAAAGTAAATCTCCCTCATTAGTATTTATACAAATATACACCCAATGGCATGAGATTGAAATAATGGAAACCATTAAAAAGTATTACACTAACACCAAGCCTCACATCCCCTGATGAGCACTGCTTGGCACTTGGCTGTACTTGATGGAGGAATTCTAATAAAAAAGGAGACAGAAAGGGAATGGCAGGTCATTTATGTAAAGCAATCATAGGAACACTTCTGGCCTTCCTCTCAGAAATGATAGCGTGTTGGGTTGTTACATATTACTTAGAGGACTGTTTTTTAAAATACAAAATTAAAACTAAGTCAATGAAAAACAGTGATTCGATTTTCATTTACACAATCTCCTTGCATTGAAAAATTCCTCTTTACAGGTATGAAGGATTGCAAATTTCTGCAGTTTCAGAGGGGAAACTGAGACTCAGAGGAGATAACTAACTTAATTAAAAGGTGTGACCAAAAAAAAAAATGCCTGGGTTTCAAATTCTATCTCTAGCCATCTTCTTCAAAAGGGGATGTCTCCCCTGAAAGGCAGACATCAAGAATCATTACTGTCCTGTCCTCAGATGCAAAACTAGGTCTGATGTTTACCACAATGGGAAACAGATTCACCCAATGCTGAGAAACCACAGCAATTTTCTTGGAATAGAAGACATCAACCCTGATAAAGCTACTAGATTTTTCTCACGTGAAAAAGCCCAAACAAACCCACCCAAAGAACTCCCACAAAAGAATGAAACCCAGTTAGCCACATACATTATGAGCTCAATTACACCATTTGTGAACACTTTTGCTACTTTATCTGTGAAATTGAAGAGAAAAGCCTACAACAGACTCCAGTTCCTGAATAAGATACAAATTGAAATCTACTCAATGCTTCATAAATTATTATGGGATTGGTGCATATCATGTTCCTGCAACTGCCTTCTGTTTTCTGAATGCTGTCTTGCAAAAGTTTACTTCAATTCTGCAGGCTGCTTACTTGAGCTCAAAAATCAGAGAACAACCAAGAAGATAGAAAAGCTGACTGGGTTTCCTTCTGACCAAGAAAGATGACATATTAATCCCATTAAAATTTTCCCTTTGCAAAATCTAGAGCAAAGATAAGATTAAACTTTTTCTCTCTGAGAGCTCACTTTCGGTTCTTTATTTAGAAGCACTGCCCAAAATTCCTTACACAGCACTTGGAATTCCCCCACACCGTTTGACTAGCAATTGAGCAACAGTTGTACTTTTTGTTCTGCGGGTGCAGCGTAGCCTCCCTCGGACTTTCCCAGGGGGTGTGGCTGAGCGAGCTGGAATGAATGCCAATTCATTATACAAGTGAAATCTCTACAGCCAATAGATGCTGGAATTTTTAAATTAAAAAAAAAGAAAGAAAAAAGAAAAAACCCGAACAGTTTCGATTTTTGTACCTCCTACCGATTTCCTTCTATGATCCATTCAGATGTCTGCAAAGAAATACGTGGTGATTCAAAACAGCTTTTTTAATTAAGAAAACCCCGCCACTACACAGATTGACTAACCTATTAGGTAAAATGTACATCAAAAGATCCCGTAGGAGATACTTTCTCTGTTTTCAACAACTACACCCTTAATCAGAAAAAACCCCAGAATTTTCTGAAGAAAGCCTGATTGAGAGAACTAACATATTCCTCCCACATCTATGGGTTAAACAGCTAAACTTTTAATAAATATTTTTCATGCCACATGGGAGAAAAAAAAAAATTAAAAATGTTGTTTTCTGGGATAATACAGGGATTCTCCAGACTTCTGCACTTCCTACAGTCCAATCTACCTTCCTTCTGCAAAGGTCCTTCAATGCAACTACTTTGCATAACCCACAGGTTTCCAAAGCCACTCCTACTCATGCACTTAATGACCCTGAAACACTCAACTGAAGCCAAGTTCTTTGTCTGCTCAGTGTATGGGAAGATCACAAACCTTGCTTTGCCTTCCCTCAACCTGCCCTAATATTTCAGCATCTCATATACAGATACGCCTGCTCATGGGTGGGATCCAAGTCCACACTACTCCCAGGTGTAACACTGGCCGATGGTCATGACATAGAGAAGGAGGCCAGTGTTGCTGAATGTAATGTGGTCACCAAAAAGGGTCTGTCCAGGCAGCATTAACCCCTGCAGGATTTGTACTGACTGGAGATGGGGGATTCTACAGCTGTTACTCTCTGCCCTGTGCAAAAATTGTGCACATTGTCTGTTTTCCTAGAAAATCAGTTTGAATTAAATTTTTAAGATGCAACACTTGGAGTGATGCTACCTTCCCAGTACCTGCAAAGTGCTGCCTGCCCTAGCTGCAACTCTGGTCCTTCCAAAGCTCAAGATTCTGTGACTTCTGTCCACATCTCTAACTGCAGTCATAAAATTTTACACCAAGGCAGAGGCAGCCCAAAAAGCCCACCAGAAGGCTAATGCCTCTACTACAGTTACAGACACACACATCAGCAACCAGCTTTAGGCTGGGCAGTGACATCTACTCAGTGGGTCTATTTTTATGGCTTCTGTACAACACAGCTGTGAACAGTCAGACTGAGAAATACAGAAGAATTTGGAGAGGGAAAAATGTGGGCCAGGCAGAGAAGGGCAATGTGTATACAAACAGATATGAAAAGAAGCAAACACAGAACACAACATGGACTTCAACAATGCTGCAGGTCCACCACACCCAGTATTTCTATAACTGCTGTGATCTGCTCCTTAAGCAAAGACTATGTATTTTTCATCTTCTTGAAGTCCTCACTGTCTATGCTTCCTATGCTGTAAGGAATCCTGAGTCCAAGTTTGCAGCTGCATGACCATAAGTCATAGCCATTACCAAATCTTTCCTCCACTGAGTGTGAAATGCCTGGTGACTCTGACAGTCATGTGCCAAGGTTTCCTGCTCAAGACTGTGGACAAACATAACCTGTTCAGGAAATCTTGGCACTACTGCTGTACCTTTTCATTTGTAGCACTTGATGCAATACACACACAGACTAACCCAAAAGCCAAGTCCTGAAACCAGCACTGACTGTTGAAAGAAAAGGGCACTGCAAATTTTGTGTTGCACAAAGGTGAGCATCAGTCACACACATGGGAGTTACTGGTGGGCCCTGAGGGAAGGCAAGAGCTGGCAAACCCAGGCAGGGAGCAGAGGATGAGGGAGCAGCCCCCTGTGGGGTGCTGACCCCAGGGACAGCAGTGTCAGGTTCCCGGGAGGCTCCATGTTCTGAGCGCTATTGCCGTGACTGTTTTTAAAGCTGGATCAGCAAGCAAGCATTGCCTGCCAGCTACAACAGCAGGGCTTATTGGAAGGATATTAGCTTCTGCTAAATATATGTGGGAATGCATCCCTGGTCACTCAAAGCATCTGAAGGCTCCTCTTGCCTGGCATTAAAGGATGTCTGGCACTTCCGATGAGGCAGCCGACATGTAGCAGTCAGATTCATGGGAAGGCAAATCAAGTTTCCCTGCCTTGTTCTTGACTCTGAAGTGACACAGGTTACTAACATTATGAAAATATCTGTGAAATTTCTGCAATATTCACATACTGTGGTATGGGCAGGGGTCTGCTACAGCCTCAGGACAGTACATCATCTGGGAAGAATCTTAATTTCCAAAACTAAAATTAAAAGGCAGCACATTTTTAAAGCCATGTGCTTCTGTTTCAGTAATGTGAACTCAGATGCTATTAATAAAGATGCTACATTTGTATGACCTGTTTTATACTGTGAGTGCAAAGACCCGCTTGTAACTTACCATTAGTCTTCAAAGGAACAAGTCTCCGAACTTCCCTGCACCAGTTGAGCTTCCTCTGGCGCTCCAGTGAAGTCTGGGTAGCCTGGTCAGTCAGGGACTTCTGAAGCATTTCCCGAAACTGGGGACAAAACTGGCACATTCTGAACATTTCTATGGTGTATCTGTGCATAGTCCTGAAGTGATGAATTATTCCACTGGGAGGTTTGACTAGATCCTCAGGTGTCCTCTCTCTGATCTTCATAGCCTTCAGCATATTGCTCTGATACAAAGCTTGAGGAAGGATGTGCTGGCCAGCCATGTTTCTAGAAGACATCTGAAATGAAAAAGGATCCTTTTATTGGCATGGTAGTTTCCTTCCATCACAGTGCTATCACTTCTGTGGAGACTGAGAAGGCACTTTCAGGGTGGGATTCTGATTGGAGTTTTGCCTAAAGCAAGCACAGAGTGGATACAGTCCAACAGAGCCTTTTGTAAATAATGCTTTTTAAAGCTCATATTCACTAACTTCTCTGCATTACTCAGATACAGACACTGATCATCTTATCCCATTCATTTGCTGATATAATTTACTGAGATATTAAAAGAGGATTTATGTATAACTAAGGAAACAGCACTGTCATTCAAAAAAAAGCATTTAAATCAAAATAAGGATAAGAGAATGCAAGATCAATGGAAAGGAAAATTATCCTGGAAACTTAACTAACTGATAATTGCACAGTGTAATCCCATAGACACTTGCTAAATTTCAGCACATTTCAAGCTCTTGTTTTGATAACATGCCAAAAGAAAGCAATTAATGACCATTTCAGATTTCTACAGCCCATACATTCTGAGCAGTGATGGTCAGGAGAGTACAGAAAGAACCCAAAAAATTACAAGCTGTGCTAGCATCAGTCCCATACTTACAGTGGTCAGATATGGTAGATGAGAAATTTGTCACTCTAGGACAGACTTGTTGAGCCTCTTTGTATTTTGTGAGTGGTACAGCTATGGCTCAGAAGTACTTGTGCTGTGTGTGGGGGTGCAGACTGCAGTGCCACTATTACTCAGTGGTAAGTCAACAGAGCTGAAAAAGCATTTCCATTTGGCTCAAAACCCCCAATATATTTCCACAGTAGGACATGTAATGTTTACTGCCCTCCACTCCTTTCTTCAGTAACTCTGGCCTCATGGGGTACAGCAGGAAAAACAAAAAAGAAACCCATAACCTCAAACCTGCTACACTCTATGAAATTCACAGAACACTAACTTTGTGGCTAGTTAGAGCCAAACATAGGGACCAGATCCTTCAAAACCCCTGTGCACTACAGTAAGAACAACAATAACAACAAAAACCTCTTTTTACAGGGAGAGACTCTCCATGCTGTCCACAACCATTCTTGCTTTGTTTAAAAACAAAGCAAAATTTGTATCAAGACAAAGAAAAGTGTGAATACCTAAAATGTTTAGAGTACAACTAGTAACATTAGGAAAACTCACCATTGTGATTATGAATCTAGGGACAAGTATCTAGCCACATATGTGTAACAATCTCTGGATATCAGGTACAGAGAAGCAACTTAAAATGCAACTATTAGGAAGTTTTCTCATGGAGACAGGAGTCAGGAGGCACAGAGAGAGGAAGAACTCCAGTCTGATATACTGACCAGGAAGGCATTCCCAGATCTTTGGAGGCAGAAGACCTCTCTTGCACAGAAGGGCTCCAGCACTCTTTCCCCACAGGGAAACAGCTGCTCTCTCCTCTTCACCCAGACACTTCCATGACAACATCCACCTCCAAATGCCCAGCCACAGCTTTTGAAAAGACCCTCTCAGGTTGAGAGGGGACCTCAAACTCCAGGTGCCAAGAGCTAACCTCTATAACCTCTCTGAGAACCAGCTGATGGAGAGATACAGTGGACAAGCCCTAAACAGAGGCAGATGAAACAGGTGATGCTACAAAGTCCTACTTCAGGGTGATGTCATTCACACACCCTAAAAGCATTTGAGACCGTGCTCAGAGCTGTCACATTTTGCAACATATGGAAAAGCTTTCCTTTAGGTAATTACGATGGCATATTTTTATCATTTCCCCACAAGCACACAGCCTTAAAATGAAAATAACACATTTTCTCATTCACTCTCCTTACGAATATATTTTACACATGCTATTTATGTAATGCTGTATTTAAATGTATGAATGAATGATTCTGAGGAGGTAATATAAACAACCCTTTACTAATCTGTATGGATAACCACAGCTCTACTTTG
Organism: Muscicapa striata striata; assembly: GCA_030060385.1. Taxonomy (NCBI): domain Eukaryota; kingdom Metazoa; phylum Chordata; class Aves; order Passeriformes; family Muscicapidae; genus Muscicapa; species Muscicapa striata. The sequence goes on along the minus strand of JAREIS010000010.1, from coordinate 1,733,853 downwards.
CTCTGAGATGACCAAAATACTGAATTCCTTACTTATGTTAGTAGAAACACTGAGTCAATGGGATTTTTTTACACGAATAAAGACTACTCACATGACTAAGCACTACCGGCATGGACCCTTGAAATGGTTATTTCCAGCTTTAAGTAACAAAAAGTACTGAGTTTACAGAAGCACTCACTGAAACTACAATATTCGATACTATGTTTTACCAGCATTTTTTCCCCTCCACACGTGGAAATTACTGTCTGTGCTATTTACAGTCATAAATGTCAATCAAGGCAAAAGCCAAGCAACCCTTATTTTCAAAATCGATGTGATGAAACAAACAGAACTCAATGGCCATTTAAGCCGGAGATTTAAAAGCAGAAAACTGAGCTACAGTTATATTAGTTTATAGTCCACTGTGCTTTGCTCCATGCTATACTACTTTAACCTTCTGACAAGTAATGACTAGGAATTCCCAGAAAGGAACAGCCATAAACAATCATGAGAGACAGCATCCTTTCAAACGTGTAATGCTGAGGATGCTGGTCTTGGGAAAGCTGAACACGGTTCTGAGATCTGCCAGCAGTTTCATAAAGTTATTTTCATTTTCTGTCTTCTATCTGAAAAACGGCAACCAATAAACTTCTCCATAAAGTACTAAAACTTCTAAATCAAACATGCTCAATACCTTTTAAGCCCCCCTAGACTTTTCTGACTGGATCTTTGCTCGGTACAAACCAAAACACAGCGCTACTCTTCACCGAATCAGAAGACGAGGACCGAGGCTCTTTTAAATGCCACAGGACTGCTTACACACACTAAGTGTTCCGCGTTCTGAGCTCCCTGACGACTGCTCCGCGAGGTGGAAAGGACAGAGCACGGCTCCCAGCAGGAGCCTGAAGGCGCGGGGCGGGTTCCCCCGGCACCCGCAGCAAGCCCGCTCTGCGAGCCGGGCCGGGCCGGGCCGGGGGCAGCGGGCACAGCGGGCACAGCGGGCACAGCGCCCCGCCAGGACCCGGCACACGGGCGGTACTGGAGGTGCGGGGGGTACCGGGGTTATGGGGGGTACCGGGGGTTCGGGCGGTACGGCCGGGCCCGCCGCCAGGCCCGCCTGGAGCCCGAGGCGCCCTCCTGCACAATGCGGCGGGCTCCGCCGTGCCCTGCCCAGAGCGGCGCTCACCTCAGCGCGGCCGGCTCCTCCTCCGCCGATCCTGCCGTGACTCCTGCTCAGCAGCGGGGCTGGGGCGGTGGGACGGAGCCGCGCTCGGGATCCATCAACCCCCAGTGCGCCGGGGCTCCTTCCTTCCCTTCTCTCCACCCTCCCCGCGCCGGAGCTCCTGCTGCTGCTGCTGCCGCCGCTGCGGAATGAAGGGCTGAGCCCAGCCGCCTGTTTTTTTCCCTTTCTGTTTAAGCGCCGAGGTGAAAAAAAAAAAAAAAAAGGGAGCTTGAAAACACAACACAAAAAAACCCCAGCGGGGATTTCCACCGGCAGCGCAGGGACTTTCCGGACTGTGACAAGCGCCGCGGCCGCCGCCGCCAGGGGGCGCCGCCGCCGGGCAGCCCCGCCGCCCCCCCGCCCGCCGTGACTCACCCGCGGGATTTTCGGGAGCCGGGATGTCATTTCTTCCTTCCTTATTGCTTTTCCCCCGAGCCGGGGCTTGCCCGTCCCGTCCCGCAGGCTTCGCTGCGCCCGGTGCCGCGTGGCTGGGCCGGAAGAGCCGCACGGAGCTGCCCCGGCCGTGCCCCGCAGCCCGGAACGCGCTCTGAGCGGCGGCTGCCCCGGAGCCCGCCCGGCGTCCGCATCCAGCGGAGCTGCCCTGGCACACAGCTCTCGGGCTGCAGCTGCCCACATCCCTGCCCCAGCGTCCCATGGAAAGTATTTTTTCAGACCCAAGCACATATTTACCTTTGTTTTTGTTTTTTTGTTTTTTTGTTTTTCTTTTTTTCAGTATTTTATTTTATTTTATTTTATTTTATTTTATTTTATTTTATTTTATTTTATTTTATTTTATTTTATTTTATTTTATTTTATTTTATTTTATTTTATTTTATTTTATTTATCTTGTATGTGCTTCACAGTTTAGGCTCTGTATTGTAAGCAACCACAAGTGACTTCATTTCTTCAATTAGAGGTTAGGCCGATATGTAACCCCATAATCCCAATATGCTGGCATTTTTGGCAGGAGATGTGGCTTTAATCCGGCCCTGCTCGAGGTCAGATTGTTGCAAGTAAAGGGCAGAACCTTGGGCTAAAACTATCAAGTCAGGGAGATCTTAGTGTCTGAACGTGTGTGTAAATTCTTGACTGCAACTAGCAGTTTGTAGGAATCCTTAAATTTAATTATTGCAAACAATTAATGCATGCTTTTGAACAATGTGCTAATATCTGTGCAGTAAAAAAACTCGCTGAATAAAACCTCAGTATTTAAGGTTTGTTGATATGCTTTATGGATGGGATTTATGCTGAAAAAGGGGCAGTTTCTTGTTAAACAGCCCTACAATCTGAAGGCGCCCAGAAATGAAACACAGTGCAACAAAGTTTATTGCAGTACTAAAAGACTTATCTTTCCAGATGATGGGCTCCTGCCAGTTCCTGAGTACCCACCCCTCCCACTGGCAGGGTGAGAAGCCAGGGTTTCTGCATGCCTTGAAATTAGGTCTTAAATATTGACTCCTTCAGAGAACAGGTGGATTCCTTCACCTCACCTCCAGCAGCAGCAGCTGGCTCAGATCATGCATTCGTGTCACACAGCAGGGTTATGTGGCAACATGATCTTTGCCAGGGTTTACAGGCTGTGCTGGCTCTGCACAACAGGCCATCCTTCCCCTCTGCCTTTGTTCAAAAAGAAGTCAGGGATATGGTTGGAAAAATAATATTCCCTTCCATTTTTTTTTTCTCCTCGGAGAGTTTTCTTTTAAAGATTTTTGTGGGTGTGTTTTGTTTTCTTTTTGTCCCCCTAGCCTCTCGGCTGCCTTGGAATGTATAGTTGGGTAGGAAGGCTCTGCATTTAATGGTTGGTAGCCTGCAGGGTGGCTGAAATCCAGGGACTGGATGCCTGGGGGAACTGAGCCTGAGTGATGGCTTTGGCTTGCATAACTGGGGCAGCATCAGTGCTGTGATTTACACAGTGTATGTTACTGTCAGCATCTTGCCTTTCCCTTCTCCTGCACATTTTCCCCTGTCCTCTCCTGGGGACTGAGGTAGCAGATTACTGAAGTAATCTGATTAGAGAAAAAAAATTTATCCCAAACATTTCTCTCACAGGATATGAAGCCCAACCCTGCAGAGTTTTACAGAGAGTATTTGAAGTGATGGAGGGTTTCACTGTGGAGTAGGAATGATGAGCTAAGGCAGGAAGTAGGCAAAAAAAGAGCTGCCTTGTACCCTGCTTTGTAGAGGAAACTGCCGCAAATAAATTAACAGGTAGCCTTACCCATGATGGAGGTGCTGAGACCCAGGAATACCTGAAAAGGCAACAGCTTATTTTTGTTTTCTAAATGGCAAGCATGTCTGAATATTAATAATTACTGTTTACAGCTTGATAAACTGAAGTTGATTGCACATTGCTACAGCTGATGTTTATCAAACAGGTCTGAGCAGGATGGCAGGAATTCATTTGATCTGAGTTTGCACAGCACAGAATGAAGTTCTGTCTTGTCAACCATAACTCCTCAGCAATATGGGAATACATTAAAAACATCAGCAACATCAATAGTTATAGAATGCAGGAATATACATCCCTCTTTTCTGAATGACTCCTGAGGTTTTTTGTAGTTATACCCTATAGTTTAGCTCATCATTTATGGTATAATGCTTATATTTTGTGAAATATAAACATATATACATATGTATAAAGTCAAGGAAAATTTTCTTCTTTGAGGTGTGTGTGTGTAAATACACACACATACACACACATAACTATGTACATGCACACACATATTGTTAGGTGTATATGGGTGTCAGTATCTCTTGAGGGAAGAGGGAGGTTCTTGGCATTAAGGGCAGAATAAGAAATACTTTAATTTTCAGCTCTCTATGTTCTGGTTAAGTGTAAGTGTGAAACAGTCCACCATTATAAGTGCTAATGTTTACATAACCCTGGAGAAAGCTGTCATTGGAAATTGTAGAATATCCATTTTTTGTGAAAAATTAAGCAATCAGTTTCTTGCACATCGATCAATAACAATTCTTTATTGTACTTGGGAAAAAAAGGAAATCTCTCAAGGCCCCATTCAGCTCTATATCTATAAATTATTTTAATTACTTTCCTTGTTTTTACTGTTCAGGAAGGAGAAGCTCATGCTCAGTAAGTTAAATCAGAATGTTCAGAACACTATCACCAAATGTTTCAGAGGCTGCACTAGGAAAGACTCATTCTTAAGACAGTACTCATATAATATTCAATGCTAGGATGATGACTATAGTAATATTTATGGATAGTAACATTCAGACTTTTAATAGTTCAATCATTTGCTGTGTCTTTTAATATCAGATAATTCTGTAAGACGTGTGATTCATCTAGAAGGGAGGAAAAGGATCATTAAAGGGAAATCCCTTTTAATGCAACAGCAGTGCTTGGGGTCATTCTTGAGTTCAGCACTTGTGTCTTCCAGGAGCTGTTCCGTTGCTTCTTTTTCTGGTGGAGAAGTGATAAGAGCTTGTCAGTGCAAAGGAAGGAGAGGGGAAAAAATCCCCTAAACATCTATCAGCAAAAAGATGGTGCTTATTACTGAATCAAGTAATGATTGTAAAAAAAAAAAGAAAAACAAACAAAGACAAAAAAACCCCAAATCATGTCTGCCACTTAGATAACAAGAGCTGAACTGGTTTTGTGATTTTTTTTTTTCCATTATACTCATCTGAATACGGTAAAGGAAACTAAAGATTCCCAAGAAGACTTTTATCAGGGTATACTGGCAAGTGGCTGTACTAGAAGGAGAATTCTTATGCATGCCTCTGGGCCAAGGATTCCTCTGCTTTTTTGTTTGTTTGTTTATTTGCTTGTTTGGTTTTGGGGTTTTTTTGCTTGTGTGTGTTTGCTCATTTTCTTCTTCTTTTTAATATCTGTGATAAAAGTGTCAGAAGTAACCGGCTGGAACTGCAGTGGGTTCAGAGAGGCTGAAAGTTGAAATCTTGCCTTAGCCCCTTTTGTTAACCTGAAAGTTAAAATTTAAGGATGGTATTCTCCCATTAAGTCTGGTGAAACAGTGTGAAAAATGAGCTATGGAGGCAGACAATGAACATCTTTAAGAACAGGTTTTTATTACCTGTAAGGGGATTAAGTAGGGCATTAACCACAGAGAGGATTGGCCTGAGCCATACTTAACCTCCTGGTCTGGAGGTAAGTTTCAGCACTGTTGTCTGTGAAATGCATGAAAAAGTCTGAACAATGATGATAAAATCTTTGTCACTTGTTTTTTATTCCTCTGATGTCTGTAGATACTGCAGCAAGCCTCAGGGCCCCAAAGAACTGCAGTCATAGATGTGTATAGCTACATTTGAGGCAGCAGCACAGCCCAGCATTACTGGCTCTCTTCAGTGCACAATACAGACAATTCTGACAATGCCCTAGCAAGAAGTAAGAGGAAGACCAACATTATTTCTGCTTAGGAGAGCAAAGTGATTTCAGTGGATTTTGATCGAGGCTCAGACTAGACTTGTGGCTAAACTGAGGCAAATAAGTATAGCAGTAGTAAGCCAAATCAAAGGCCCATTGACCTCACTGCCTGGTTTCTCACAGAGGTTGAAAAACTGTCCAGGAAAGAGTACAGAAACAGGCTGGATTGTTCCCAATACTTTTCCATCCTGTGCTTTGTCACAGTTTCTTGTGGGATTTGGGGCTGTGGCTTACATTCTGGTACCTCAGCTTCTCAGTTGTATGGTAAGTTTGTGAATGTTTTGTTTCCTCACAGTTTTCTGTTATCATGCTTGTTTAACTTTGACTACAGACTCTTTAGAATAGGATCTTTTCTTGTGTTGTGTTTGCTGTACTTTAACACCTAGACACATGATTATTTACCATGCAGTGTGGTCCCTGCTTCCAGAGAGGCATCCACGTGTAGCAGACTTCATTTAACCATGAACTACTACTGTCACAAAAGTCTTTGATTTAGGTTGAGCTCTGATTTTGTGAGCATAAAGCACTGCATAGATAGCACTGCATAGATAGCACTGCAGAGGGATGGATTCTGCACAGGGTTGTCTTTGCTTTCCAAAACTGCCTTAATGCACAGAGCAGTGGCTGAGTTTAGGTAGTGCAAGCCCAATCTTTGTAACTTTTAACTCGATCTTTAGTCTGGCATAACTGCTGTGCTGCCAAAATGTCAGTGCACACCACAGCAGGGGACTCTAAAGCAGAGTCTGGTTTTGGAGCTGTTTGCATCAGTCAGCATTTCAGCATCCATGAATCAGCAACTGGTTAACAAATACACAGCTAAAGATAATGCCTCACGTGAAATCAACAGGGACTACTGTTGTTTTTTACTCTGTATTCCTATCTGAGGGGATGATCAGGTATTCTAACTTTAGGTATGAAGTAAGCATTTAGCACAAAGTACTCCTCTGGGAGTGGATGGGAAGGATCAAGGAATGCAGCTAGCAAATACTTGCTCACTTAATTAAAGCTCTTAGTCCTCTCTCCTCTACTCCTCAAACGATTTCAACATGTAATGCTTCCAGTAAAACTTTCTTAGATAGAACAACCTGCTGTTCAGCAGACTTGCTGGTCTTCCAGATCTTTAGCATTCTATATTCCTTTCCCAGTGAAGTCTAATTTCACTGGAAGTTCTTTTCTTCTCCCAAAATATAAGCAATTTGTATAATCTGAATGGAAAAAAAATAATTGCAAACTGTTCTAATTTCTTTTATATATGTCCAATAATGTACTTTGTTACCTATGTTTCCATTTGTTAAGCCAGCCTTACATTCTTTAAAATCAGTAAAGCTATTTTGAATTGTGTTTCATGTCCATGTACTTGGTATATATGTGAATGAGTGACAGTGTCATTCCTTTACAAAACTTCTGATACTGTTTTCTCTCAAGATGGAAATATCTCTTCTCAGCAGCTCTTAGTGATGGACTTACAGGGAGAGGGCTAAGTGAATAAAAAGTGACAATGTGAAGGTAATCTTTAGTCATGAATCACAGAGCATAACACTTGTCAATCTTTTCCTCTGTAATTTTTGTAATTTCTCCCAAATTATCTAAATGTGTAGAAATAGACAAGAATATCACTTGGTGAATGCTTCTGGCTGGCTTTTTAGGTTCACAATTGTCTAGTCTGACAAACAACAGCACGATCTGTTGAGCATCTTGGGCTGTTTCTGTGTCAGGACCATAACTGCTGCCACATGGTCAGCATCTCCTCCAGGAACAGACTGGTTTGATTTTGTTAGAGAGAACAGAATTGTATGAGGGGTCTGGTACCAGCAGCACTGAATGTAAATCCTGTTTTAGAGTTACTAGTTTAGATGTGAGAACTAATCTCAGTTGGCACACCCTTGACCAAACTGTTCAACTGGGGTTTTACCTCAAAAGCACTAAGCATTCAATAGGTTTCAGAATCTCGTGTGTTAAGAGGTTAACTACATTCTGGGTCTGTTCAAAGCTCACAGCCTTCAGTGACAATGAGGAAGTGAATTCATTCCTGCACTTTCAAAGGCAGAGGAAAGGCATTTCCTTTGTGTAGAGCAAATTCTGTGCATGGGGAACAACCCCCATGAGAGGCTTTATGAGTGGCCAGAAATTCAAATTAGCTTTCCAAATGTAGAGAAAATCTATCTGCCCTGTATCAGCAGTGCCAGAATTTCCCCAAGAAAAATACCTCCAAAGAAGGATATTTATTTACACATGGGAATTTACCAGCATATGCTGAACTAAATAACAGAGTCCATAGATTTTTTTTCCTAAAAGCTAACAGTAATCTCCCATCAGGGAAATGGTGAGTTTGCTTTGTAAACATGGGTTAGTCAATGTTCATGACTCTGATCATGTGTTTTAGCTCAAAAAGTACATTATTTTCTTCTGGTTTCAGAGTGAAGGGACTCCCCATTTTTGCAGTGACAGCACTTATTTGTAAGACTAACATAATCATTGATTCCTAACTTCACAGACAGGATTTTTAGGGATTTCTCCTCTTTACATGGGGGGAGTATGTTTTCATGTCACATGCTCCCACTTTTGTAATTTTTGATGGTTCAGAAGCAAAAATTGTAGCTGCTTGCTACAAATTCCAATTTACTCATTCCAGTGGATAGAAGTAAAAATAATCTCAGACAGATTTGAGAATCATAAAAGAAAAGGAGGAGTACATCATGTCTAGGAGATACTATAGAAATATATGTATCTGTGGTGTATGTGGAACATCCCAAGTAATTTTCTCTGTCCACATGGTTCTAAAGCATTAAAACAAAGGGCTATCTGATCTGGATCACCTGGACCATGTAAATAAATGCATCTATCTCTCATCATATAGAGTGGGACTCCCTTTTGATGGAGTCCAGACTGTATGGGACATGCAACTTTTGAGAGGCCATAGGTTTAAGTTTTTTTGGTATGTCTGTAATAGTTCATTGTCCAAAAGCATTTCTCATGCTTTCTAACTGAACTGATGAATTTGTCTTACACTCAAGAGAAGGCATTTCTTTATTTGGTAAACCACTTTTACAGAAATTTGCTTTTTCTATTGCAAAACCTTTTTTTTTTTTTTTTTTAATGCAACAACTGCTGAAGTCCTAATCAGCTCCTCACCATTGTCATCAAAATAATTTATCTTTCAAGTTCTCTCCATACAGAAGAATAAATGTTGAAAAAAAAACCCCTAAAAACCAGATGCTTTTTGCATAATATCTAAAGGTAGAGTGAAAGAAATACTCCGCTGTGGACAAGATAAAGATTGAAAGTTCATTGCCAAAAATTTAAGTGCACTGTTTTATCCTAGCTGAGTCATGCCTGGTTTGTGGAGTAGGAGTCAAACAATTTGGGAAGTCCAGTGCACATCTTGTACTGATCTCCCGAGCCTCTTCTTTCTGCTATTTTGCCTTTTTTTCCCTTTTATGGTTGTGCACTTTGCCCAAACTAGTTCATTTTAAAAACAGATGAAAGGGAAACACTAACTTTATGACTAGTTCTCAAATAACTTGTCATGAAATTTCATAAGAACTTATGGCAGAAGGCCAGGAAGCCCACAGTCAGTAACTATTCCATGGGATTTGTTACTGCAGTAAAGGTCTGCTCTGGTGTGGTGTTTCAATGAGGTCAATTGCATCTGCCTGCACAGGTTTTCCCTGGTAATTTCAGCAGGTTTATGGCATCCTGTCATTTCCTGGACTAAATAAATAATTTAGGTACACATTGAGCACCAGCTATGATATTCCCCCAAAGAAACATCTGCATTTCAGGGATGGTACCTGTTTACAAAAAAAGGAGAGAGAGAGAATGAGAATCAAGGAGTGCCCAGGTCACATAATCACACACAACATACACAGCAGTGTATGCAGGATATGTGTGTTAACAGCAGTAATTCTATTAGGTAATGCAATTGCTGTATGCTTCAGTAAGGATATATATCCATGCACATATGAGTATACAGATGGTAGAGAAATGGAACAGGGAAGGCTTAATCATAAGCAAAATGCAAGCAACAGGAACAAAGAGGGGGCACAGTATTTACAGAGTGGGTGGTTCTCACAGCTTCCTCATGAGTTCTCTGGCACTCTCAGTAATAGCTTTTTAGCACTTCCCCACAAATCCTTTGTGCCTTTCTGTTCTTATGAGTACAGTGCCAGGATACTGCAGGCTGTACCTGTGGATGCGCCTGTCCCTGCTGCTCAGATCTGCCTGCCTTGAACACCTCATAGCTGCTGACTCTTGGGGTAGCCAGGGCAAGATCAAAACATCCTTTCTGCTCATCTCACTACCTGAGCAGGAAAGTCTCTTTTAGCATATCCAGTGGTTCTAACAGTGCTGTGATCAGTAGTTGGCATGATTCATAAACTGTATCCTGAGAGAGGCTTCATCTGGGTCACTTCAGTGTGATGGAAAATCAAATTGAGTGATAAGCTTCAGGCTTTTCTAGTGATCTTTCAAGATCATCAGTCCTAGGGACAGCATGTCAGCATCTGAGTGTCTCTCTAGGTGTGCTCTGACATGGTCACTCTGATCATGCTCCTGCAAGTACACTCAGTCTGGACATGTCTGTTTTATAAAAGTTCTTCACCTGAAACAACAGTCATTAGCTGTTCCTGGTCACCGGCCAGGACCTAAGCATGCATCATTCCAGGAGTCCCTGTGCTTCTATGACTACTTACTCCTCTGGCTGTGGGTCCATTACACTGGCTGTGGGAGCAGGTATCTATATGATCTATGTTCTCTTTCTATGCTATGTTGAATCCCTAGAGGTCCAGGAAGGAAGTAATCCCTGCACACTCTACCTTTGTGATAGATTCTTGTGGAGACTGGAGAAGAATGATCTGTTCTGCCCCCCTTGGCTGCTTGGCATTAATGAAAACAGGGTTATCTCCAACCTCATGTTCTGCAGAGATTAGTTCCTTAACAGATAGGACAGATGGCACCACAGTGGGAGTAGTTTACAACAGGCCAAAGTAGAGCTTTGCTGTTACTTCAAAGTTCAAAGTGGGAGTCTTCAAACTCTGAAGAAACTTCCTGGTACCAGAGCCATCCCAGACAGAGAGGGTGACTCTTTCCAAGGAAGTCCTGCACAATTCTGATGAAGCTCTGAAGTAGTTTGTCTGCTTCCACTGAACTGTGCATAAAACCTCCACAATGCTATTGTAGTGCAAAGCTAATTTAACATCTTGCCAAAGGTAAATCCCCTAGCTGAACATTCATCACAGCATGAGCATTTTACATGTTAGAGGCACCTACGCATGCTTACCCATTTCTTGCCTTATTTCAATACTCAATCTGTCTGCTTGATGTTAGGCCAGCACTGTTACCACTCAGAGAAAGTTGATCAGCTTCTCAAGAATGACATTAGAGCGTGTGTTTTCATCTTATACCTTAATTATAACCACAATCAGGCAAAAATAGTTACTGAAGTGTTCAGCATTGCTGGTGTTAAAACCCAGTTTCCTGTTTTTTTCCATGTTTGTCAACCCCTTTTTTTAAAAAAATAAAAGTATCAGAGTCTCCACAGTGAATTTTGTGACAGGTGAGAACAAGGGAAAGCCTGACTTAAAATTGGTAATTCTTTTCTAGGGACAAGACAAAGAAAGAAAATACATAATTTTGTCTTTTTTAAAAATGACACTAACTTTTTATTTAAATTGATCTGATGATCTTGTCTTAGGAGCAGAAACCTGATTTCTTGCAGTAATAAGACTTACTCATCAGAGATGTGCCATTTGCCACTCAAAGAAATGTCTGCCCAAACCTACTGCTAGTTGCACTTGTGAATACAGACCTTTTGCTTGCCATCCAAGAAATATGCTCTGGTTGACCTGGAACTGCCAAGAGTCAGATCAAACACTTCCACCTGTCCTCAGGGTGAAGGCAAGCAGAGATACCAATTCCCCCTGTTGCCCAGAGGTGTCACATACCCAATGTTGCTGTTCCTGCTTCTGCTATGGAAGGCTGAGTGAAGACAGGGGCAAACCTACCTTCCCTTTACCCTTCTTGGTGATGTCAGGAAACCTGCAAACTATGCTGGAGCACAGAGTATGAAGGAGTCTTTCAATCCCTCTTGTTCAAAGCGTGGCACTTAAATAATTTTCTATTTTTTGGGTAGGAGGGAAAGTGCCAAGGAATTAGGTTTCATCATAAACTAATGATGAGAAATCTTACTGAGGCTATTCCAATTAAGAGTTAAACATTTCTGAATAGAGTAGGTGAGACTCAACATGCAAGGTTGGCACACCATGTACTGTGCCAGCTGGTGATACTAGATAAAGAGCCTGTGTCTCCTCACATCCCAAAATACTAACCAAAGGCTCCTTAGTTAAAAGGTAGGGGGCTATACCACTGTGTCCTTGTTCTTTACTTTGTGACCTTTGTTTTTTATATTTCCAATGCTGCAAGTGAAAATGAAAAGTCTTCTAATGAGTAAAAGTGCAGGTGATTATAATCTTTAATTAAAGGAACAGAAAAATCTGCATTTTTTAACAGATCAAACCACTTTTTTTGCTGATTTTTTTGTTCTTACACTAAACCAGACCTACTTCATCCAAAGATGAAGTAAATTGCCATCCTGTAACTATGTGCTCCCCACAGTGTAATGGAGTACATTTCATCCTCTTATGGATACAGTATTGCCCACATGGTGCAACTGTGCAGAGTGAGCCAGAGAAGGTTTGCTCCAGCCCAGACTTGTAGGACAAGGCTGGACATCCTATAATTCCAGCTCCCCACTAGTCCAAATCAAGGTGGGAGGCAATAATTATGTAATGACTTTGTAAGGGAAAGAATGGAACTTTTCCCAGTCTCATAGTTCTAGTGCCTCTTGTCTTGCTGGCAGGCATTGTAGAAGAGGGGAATCTCTGGTGACTTAGGAAGAGCCTGATGTTACTTGAGTAGCAGCTGAGACTTGGAGATGATTGCTGGCAACTGAAGGTGGAGAACACTCAGCTTCAAAGCTGGGGAGATTGTGGATGCAGAACAGATTTTATGGGAGAAGGGAAACTGGGAGCTGAGAAACTGCATAAGGGAAGCAATTCTGTCAGTCAATTCATTTATCAACGCTACTAGAGCAGAAAAAACTGGGATTAGGAAAAACACCAGCTCCTCCTAGGAGCTAAAATATGGGGTGAGAAAAGGAAACGCTGGAGAGAAAAAAAGGTCAGGTAAAGGAAGAACCGAGTGGGAAGGGGATAGGAGGAGCTATTGGGAAAGGCTATGATGAGGAGTAGAAAATGGGAAGGTGAAGACTATCAACAAAATGTCCAATATTATGAATTTTGAAGTGATGAAGTCTCAGTCTAAAGGGTTAGAAGAAGACTGGGACTTGGTAAAGCAGGAAGAAAAGAGCTTGGTGGCAAAATGTGAGGAACGGATACTGAAAGCTGAAGACAACAAAATTAGAGGGATAGGAAGAAACCAGTGCAACCTGAACAAGGAGGAGTGAGGAATGAAAAGGGGTAAATTTGAAACAGTGGGCATAGACATGGTGTGTCCCACTCCACAGTCTGTGCTTGAGTATGGTTTGGTGTTCCAACTCACTGAGTTTTGCCATTTCTACACTAGAGATGGAATGTGCCCATCACTTTTGTCCCTCACTTCTCTTGCTCTTCCTGAGACTAAAGCGCACTAAAGTCAATAAATGTGATAAAGAAGAATGCCTGTTTCCTTCAGCTAATACATTTGTCCTGGGGAATCAGGGATATGAGGCAGAGAGAAAAGAACATTCCCCACATGCCCACCTTGCTCACTGTCTTGCTCTGCAGCTGAATGTTGAAGAGAGATTGCACCAAGAGCAGGCACAGCATGTGGTGAAGGCAGTCACATGCTGCCCTGAGAAACTGTGCTTATCCTCCTCTTTGCCACAAAATTTCTGTGTGGTCCTGGAAAAATTTTTGAAACCTACCTTGTTAGAGGTGATGACTGACTGGGTGCTCCTTGTATTACGCATATGTGGGTGGAGATTTCATGTCTGACGTGAAGGAGTGCTGAGTTCTCACAGCAGAACCTGAGGTAATACATACTGGGCTTCGGAGACAGAAAGTAGAGTATTAAACAAACTGAGAAATCAAGTCCCAGGGAGTACGAAAAAGTAATGGAAACTTTTGACCTTATTCACTTTGGGCTTCAGTTCCCTATGTGTAAAATGTGGATTGTACCACCCCCTCATGCTGCAGGGCTTACTAACAAAAATTAGCTCATATTCAAAGATACTCAGATGCTTCGGTGGTGAGGCAAGAGCAAGAGTCCCTGAGTAATTTTATTTTCAGAGCCATGTTTGAGTAGTTGGTAAAGTGTGAGACTAAGCACTGAGCAAAGAGCAGCACATGAAAGCCCAAAGATCTGCTCACTAGTTAAGTAGCTTTGCAGCCTGTGCTTGCAAAGAGATGACAGTGGGTTAGGAAAAGTCATTGTGAGATCATGAAAGAGCTCTTTCCTAAGGTAACTTAAGTTTTACAATTTCCTATCCTGAATGTTTGGTTTGTAAATGCCCAATAAACATTTTTGTGTGCAGTATAAATATGTGTTGGCAAGATGTTTGGTGAACTAGACATTTCTCTCTGCCTATAATGCATGCTGAGTGATGCTTTCCTCGTCAGAGTAGTACACTGTGTTGGTGAATAATTTTGATATTAATTCGATGATCTTAATTAATATTTTGGCATTCATAGTTGTAGGTTCTCAGAAAAGCATGCATCATGACCATTTTATAGATCTATTCCATCAATATTTGAAATGTGCATTGGAGAGTTGTAAACACACCCTGGATCCCTGGATCTTGCTCTTTTCCCCAAAGATGGAACAAGGCATGTATTTTTGTTCCAGCCACACTGAGTTAGAAACACTGCATAATTAAACAGGTCTGCAGTTTACCTTAGAGTACAGTAGTTGTCTCACCATGTGGCATAACTAGGGTCAGGTCTGGGATAAATAATTTTTTTAGGAACACTGAGCATGACAGGGGAAAAATCCAGGTCTGATATAGAAGGAAATCTAAATGAATCTTGATTTTACAAAAAGATGGATGGATCTGATTCAATGGAATCAAAAGAGCTTTTGGTATCTACAGTTGAAATCCAGGGATATGGATGAGGAGCCTGGCTTTGGAGCTAAAGGCAGTTTCCTAGAACTGACATTTACCTGTACATTAATGAGGAGAGGGGTATTCCTTTCGATTGCTCTGAGAGTGTGTGGAATCCCCTCAGACAACTGATCATGAAACTGTCACTGACAGTTTTAAAGTCACACATTTGGTGGTTTTGTTTTTTAAAAATTTCTGTGAGTCATAGGAATCTGTGAGGCCTCTTGGGAGCAGGGGAAGAAAAAAGAAACCCTCTACAATGTAGGTCACTAATTCTCAAAAAGTCAGTGGAGAAAAAATGAAAGCCCCTAATCAAGTATAACTCCTTGCACTAGTCACTATTTTGGGTACAGAAACATTTAATTTCTGAGCAAAAAAGAACCAACACCTTTGTTTTCTTCTCCATCATATTTTATTCCAAATGTCATTACAGTCTGTAGATTCAGAGAAATTAGTTTGACAGCATGCAGGACATTTATTAACATTTAGTAACATCTTAAAGCTAAATATACACAAATTTCTTGTGGGTTATCTTCACTAGTGGTTTCTCTTAGTCTCAGACTTGAGTTTTTTAACATACTCTGCATTCATAGCAGGAAGGGCAATGTCTTTTGTCTTTCTTTAAAAAAACTTTTTGCGATATTTAACAATGTGTTTTAAAACTAAGGCAAAGATTTCTTTAACTTCACTGTGGAAGGAAAGAATAAAAGGTAAACAAAGGGATTGTGATGTTTCTTACCTTTTCTGCTGCAGCTTTACCTACAGCTGAAATTGTCAGCCTGACATCAGCCAGTGGAAAATGTTTAATATTAGTTATTCTGTGAGCAGAAAATGCTGTGGGTCTTGACCTGTAATTTTTCTTCACTACAAGCTCCTTCTCTCCAGTCTCAAATATCTCCTTCAGACAACTGTTTCTCTGCTGCATTTGCTGTTCTGGCATATTAGGATTTGCTCGCAACAAGCTCTTTCAGTAAGGATTGGTACTCATGGCATGGAGGAAGCACTGAGGATCAGGAGCTCCTGAGAGGTATCTTGGGATCGGGAAGAAAGCACAGAAACACAGTTCAAGGAGGTAGCAAGTTCTAAGATTCATCTCAAGCCACTAAGGACCCTATCAATAGGTTTTACCACAGATACCCTGTTAAGGATCTACTAGTTTATCTAGTTAAACTTCTGGAAGTTTTTTGTTTGTTTGTTTATTTATTTTTTAAGAAGAATTCAGCAGCAGGACAGCTGATTTTAATTATTTATGGTGTTGTTTCTAACTCAGTACATTTGAGCATTTGGTTTATTAACTGGAAGAACATATCTATTTGTTATATTAGCATGCTGCATGCAAACACACGAACTTAGGCCCTAAACTCTAAGTTTTAAAGAACAGTGAAATAAATTAGGAGTCAGATCAGTGTGGGTAGAGTTCATATCTTATCTGAACAGCTGATATAGATGGAAAAAACAGAGGAAAAATTGAATGAACAGGCCCTTCCTCCACTTTTTAATAGAAGATTCAGTTTTCAAAAATGTATTTACATGTTGGAGAATACATCTTTCACTGAGAAATTTAAAAGGCACAGAACTTTGAGCTGAAAGAAGATCAGCTTGGTTTTTGATAGGCATCTCCTAAAGGACACAGGGCAAGGTGCTAATGGTAGAAAAAGTCAAACCCAAGTGGCTGGAAGTCAAAGCTGCACAAGTTCAAAAGAGAAGGTAACTGCTCATAACTAAATTACAGTTAATTGTTATTGGGAAAAATACAAGATGAAGTCAAGATCTCTTGAGCGTCAAATCAAAACAGGACAGCTCTCTGGATTAAACGTGTCAGCCAGACACCACTGAATACAGCTGACTGTATTCAGTACAGGGGTGACTTGGAGACTTGTAACACTGGGATCAGTGAATGATTGGATTGTGTTTACTTGCCAAAAAATCTGAGGTTATCTGAGGAGCGAAGTGACTCTTTTTGCCTCTGTTTTTTGTTTTGTTTTTTCTTTTCCCTAATTTGGACACTGACTGCAGCAAGTGAGAGGGCTGTTGAAATGTGGCTTTTTCAAACACATGCTGAA
Source organism: Muscicapa striata striata (assembly GCA_030060385.1). Classification (NCBI taxonomy): domain Eukaryota; kingdom Metazoa; phylum Chordata; class Aves; order Passeriformes; family Muscicapidae; genus Muscicapa; species Muscicapa striata. The sequence goes on along the minus strand of JAREIS010000010.1, from coordinate 1,717,090 downwards.
ATTGGATTAGCCCAGGTGAAATAGACCTGTGTGTGTAGACACTGAATAGGAAGTCTCTTTACCAACATCCACAGCCTCTTAATCAAATAGAGTGAAACATCATCCCATGAACCCACTCAAAAAAGAAGGAGATATAGCTCTTCCCTGTAGGGACTATATCCACAGAGCACTTATGGGGCATAAAGGTGCATTGACTTCCATGAAAATGAACAATGGCCAAATTGAGTAATAAACATCCTTGTACAGTTATGTTTTAACTGAATTAGGCATACACAAAAAAAGTAATAGCCTCCTTTGGAAGGTATATTAAAAATCCTTTTTAATATAAGATAACTAGTAATTATTTTTTGAAATGGTTACCTTTTCCACTCAGATCTTCAAATACTATTGTTTACTTTGGGCTGTCTTTTTTCTTATGTGCTGGACACCCAAAAGAAACTCAAGGAAGGACACTCATGCAGCCCTGTAGAAGAATTGGCTTGGTTTAAGTACCACCGTAAAAGACATCACCAGACAAAGGCAAATGAGGTGATCAGTCACTTTTAAATGGTTTGCAGCACCAAGGAGTGGGCTTCTGTGTGCACATTGGCCTGCATTACTCCTGGGCTGCTGAAACACTGATCTCTATGGTTTTCAAACACAAGTATTTAATACTGCTGCAAGCCTTTAGCATTTCCCTGCCTAGCAGTCATGATGAGGGTAGTTTTATCTTGTGAGGGTTGCCTCTGGCCAGTAGCGTGGCAAGGCTGCCATGGCAGGAGGGAGAACGTGCATGATCCTCCTGCTACTATTTTATCATTGGGGGAGAGTCTGCTGCTGATACGTGCTGCTGCTACATGCTTGGAAAATTGCACAGTAAATCAGACTGGTGATGTTGCATCATGGTAATACATGCTAGGTTGTTTTCATCATGGCTTTAAGCAACAGTGCTTTTCTCCTAGTAGATGCATGTTTAGAGAATTAAAGGAGTTAAGTGCAATATGCTGATCTAGGAAAAAAGGTCAAACTGCTTTCCTACTGTCTCCCTTTTTTTCCACAGCATTTATGACTCTCTTTTCAAATAACAGTTGTGCTGCTGCAGACTTTCAGTATCTCTTAACCTCATAGATTCTTTTCATACCTGTCAGTGGCCACAACAGACCAACTATTTCTTAGAGACAGCTGTTGACATCCAACCCATTTTATTTGCCTTAGCTACATGATCGGTGTCACCCCAAAAAGGATTTATCTGGTTCACTTGCTAGTGTAGCTGCTTCAAGAGATTACAGATTGAAATCATTGGTGTGTTGTGTTTTTGTGTTCTGTTATCTGTTCAGTGGAAAGGCCCATCCTTGCTTCTCTGGTCTGGAGTAAAACTGTGTGCTGTGTGCTAAAGATATGTGCATGTGGGAATGAAGTACCTCTGTGGAAATGAAATAACACTATATTCTTAGAAATGGATGCAAGTGCTAAGTTGAACGGTCAATCATCTCAGCCCACTTTGTGTACCAGATGTGGATGTGCCGATGCTTGTGAACATTTAAGTAGGTATAGGCAATTTAAATGTTGCTTGACTGCTTTCTTCTAAGCAATATCTTCTCTTTTCTGTCTCTTTTTTTTTTTTTTTTTTTTTTTAACAGAGGGGAATGCCAGACCTGACTAACAAAGACAAGAGCAGACTAAAAGTTTCCTTAACAGGAAGCCACTAGCTCTCCACTAAGCAAGTGGGGAGGAAAAGCCTTTAAAAATGTTTTAACTTTCTTATGCAAATTTCAGTTACACACAAGTTTTGGGAGAACTTATTCAACAGTGAATAAGTCTCTCAGCGACTATAAATGCGCAGTACACAAACTGTGTGCAGCACAGCACAGAAATCTAAAGGTGAGGGTGCTTTCAGGTCTCCCAGGGTGTTCCACTGTTTGCAAACAACCTAGTTTTGGCTGAGTGTATTATATTTTCTAAGAAAAACATTAAAAGCTTTAAAGTAAAAATAGAGCATTTGAAGGCAAAGTAATGCAATCCCTCTAGAGGAACATGACAGCTTCTCAAGGGAAGGCATTTATTATCATTGTAGTAAGATTGTTTTTGAGCGACTGAAACACCTGCACATACAATTGCCACTATTAGAAAATGTCTCAGAGCCCTGTCAGAGATCAAGGATGCTTTCTAGCTGCTCTTCTCGCATACATTATGGAGATAATCTTTATCTCCAGACTGTTCTGCCTTGGACTTGGGAGTTGTATGCATACTTTGTGGCCTCTGGTGATGCCAATCACATGACATAAGCACATGAGCAGTGACTTAAGCCTTGTTCAGTGGCAAGATACCATCACAGGGTAAAGCAGAAAGAATGGTAAAGGAGAGACAGGCCATTGTTAACAGGGTGTCTTCTTCCACCAGTCCTCATGGTAAAAAGAAGCCTTATGGATGTGAGGAAGATCTGCTGAACTAAAGAGCTACTGCAGCTGCCACAATGGCCTTCCTGAAAAGGCAGTGTTGGTACCAAGATCTCTTCCCTGAACCTCTGTCTGTCTCCTGCAGACAGCCACAGAAAATCTTTGTGTAGGTTTCCATTGGATTTTGTGGGACAGCCTGCAGAGGGCAAGGGCCTTGGCGTGTGCTAGATGTTGCCTTATAACTCCACAGTCTGGCACATACCCCAGAGCTGAAGATCTTTGTGTGCCTGGCCCAATGGCTTCACACAGACCAGCCTGTGGCTGTGCTTTTACATTTGAGTGAACTACCTCTGGCTGAGGTATCAAAGCTATGGCTCAAAGCAGGCACAAAGCCTCAGGAAAGTGTTCTGGGTGAGAAGGGCAGTCTGTCATTTTTGTTACCAGTTTCCTCAGCTCAACCCCTTCACAGATCAAAGGCACAGTGTTTAATCACGGTGACATGGCCATACATCTTCACAAGGACTGTCTGCCTATTCACCAGCTCTTGGTGTGCAAGACCTGGGCTGTATTCTTGCTTCTGCTATGGTATCCCTCTGAGTTTCCTCATCCATCAAGTGTGGATAAGGATGCTACTCTCCTTTGTGAGGGATGTTGTTGTGTGAATGAAAGCAGTGTGCAAGGGAGAAAATTGTGAGAGGGCAGAGCTCAGAGCTGGCCTGCAGCAGCTTAGGGTGTGCTGCTGTGCTCTGGGTACAGAGTGACAGCTGTAATCCTTGTCAGATAAGAGGAGAGGTGATCTCTTTGCTCACTTTGTTCATCTTCTTGAGGAAGCAACTCCTTTTATCTATGTGGCTGACATCTGAGAGAAATTACCATTCTCTAAGGAACTGAAAGTGCTTCTTGATACATTGGAGAATTTTATTCCCTAACAGACAAGCACAGAACTTTTTACCTAGAAATAACCCTGGCCAAATCAACTGTCTCTAGCTGTCCACAGCCTTAGGTTATCACACAGCCACACATGCCACACACCAGCAGATAAAGTGCTTTGGGCACTGCTGGGAAGTGGGAGATGGTTAAGGAAATTCCTGGGTACTACAGATGGCAGAAGTGGAAGGAATTACGCAGGAGGCAGCAGGTTTTTTTTTCTGACTCAATGCTGATCCTTTGCCTCTGCCTGTTGTTAGACAAACTGTGTTGTGCATAGTCACTGCCTTTCTCATGGTGTTTAAGTGACATTTTGACACTTTTCAGCATCAGCAGATGCTGCAGCGCTTTTTGAAGTATCAGGTTGAGATTGGTTTTTTATGGATCATGACAGACAAGGTAAGTAGTTTGGGCATTCAGAGGTAATCTGTCCTACCCCTGCCTGAGATCAGTCTTCAAAGACCTCAGCTGATTGTGACAGATACCTCTGTTGCCTATTCTTTTACACCTACAATGATAAAGCTTTCACACTTGCTGTTTGCAATCTGATCCAGCATCTCCTTAGTTTTACTGACTGGGGGTGTCTCCTCACTTTGACCTTGCAGCACCCTAACTTGTGCACTCTGCAGTTGGAAGCAAGCAGTATAAACATTATTTGACACTAAACTGTTCCACTTTGCAGAAAATAAGCAAATTATTCGTTTTCCTATTAAAGAAATGTGGGGAAATTAGGTATTTGTAGTGCAAATATCTGATTTCAGAATTTGCTTTCTGTCTTTATACTGAAAAGCCAACTAGGAGAATCCACCACTGCAGGCTGGATGTCTCAGGTGCCTCTGGATGTGTCTGTGCCTGACCTGCAGTTAGGACCAGTGACAGCGCCAAGCCTTAAACCCCATGTGAACAGCACATTCTGTGACTGCTAATGGTACCAGTCCTTGCAGGGGCCAGTTCAGTCAGCAGGGCTGCAAGGTCTGGCACCACTTCACTCTGGCATTTCACAAGTCTGCCGCAGAGCTGGAGGCCGTTGTGGTGGAGGTGGGGTGGATATGTGGGCAACTGAGTCAGCCTGTGAGGCCAGTGCTCACATTTGGTGACCTTGTTCTCACCCATCCATCCCCGATCGTTCTCTGACCGTGTCCTGGGCATGATTCTCTTTTTGGTTGTGTGAGGAACAAGTGGTTCCTGGCAGACTTCAGTGGTTTCACCTGTGCTGGGCAGTGGCATTCAGTGTGTGCCCCAGCACATCATCTGGGTGATGCTGGCAGGTGCTGACACCAGCTGGGGTTTGGGGCTCAGCCAAGGCAGCACAGTGAGACCATGAGTGGCAGAGGGCAGCCTGGAAAGACACATTCCTACCATGGTAACAGCATTAAAAAAATTTAAGGACTTCTGCAGAAGCAAACACAAATGAGAATAATATCTCTTTCAAAAGCCTTCAAAGAGCTTCCAGATCAGGTTGTATGCCCCCTCCTGTCCTTTTAACTTCATTGTTACTAACCAGATAGTTAAGCAAACAGCTGGAACCTGAATAAATCAGAACAGCTCCACTGAAGTCAACAGCACAGCAATAACACGCACCAGGGTGTGCTACGAACCTCAAAGTAAAAATTAATTTATTATCTGCCTGGATATAAATTCATAGTGCAAGTCCTCATTTTCCCATACTGTCCCATCCCACTAAAAATGCCAGCAGACGAGTTTGTCTTGCTTCAGCATGGATGTGTCTGCAGTTTTTGCTGCTGTGGGTCATAATCAGCAGCCACTGCCTGCATAGCAATTCCCTTAAAATTTTTCTCTTTCAAGGGTGGTCACTGTACTTTCTCCTTACCCAGCAAAATTAGGTCCTCAAGTATCAATTTCTAACATGTGCATGTATCATAAGTCCACTGATTGATTCATTACTGTGCCTCTGCTTAATTAAGCAAGAATTTTGTGTTAGCCAAACTCTTGCAATTGCGTAATAGCAGAAAAACTATAAAAGAATACCATTGCATCATTTATAATGCACATTTACCAATATTCCTTGATGCATCTATTTCTTGTGTACCAAGTATGTGGCAATTTCACACGAATTGACTGCCACTTCACTGAAAGTGACTTTTAGCTGTATAAACCAGGGGAAACCACTATTATTTTTCATTTCCCAACAACAACCAGCTTAGTTCAAAACTGATATTTTGTAATAGCTGAAATGAAGATATTTTCTACCAGAGTCTCCTGATGACTTTTTACTGTAAGATGGGCAACACTGGACAGATGGAAACAGATCATTTCCACTAAGAAAGGTCATCAGCCCTATTGCACAGGCGTCTAGTTCCAGCTGGACACATAATGACTAATTTTTAATTAAAGTTTTTTTCAAGTCTGTTGGTTTGCTCATTTTTGCTCTACACTGCCTTTCTACATTTTCAACAGTTTTGACAAAAGCTCCAGAATTTCTGAAGTGCAGCTGTTCTCTGCTCAGCTCCGTTTCTAATAGTTGCCTAAAAGCATTTTAATTTTAAGGGCATGCAAACCTGGAGATAGAAATGTCAGCTCTAAAGAAGAAAGCAATTTTTCTTCTTTTTCGGTTAACCCATTTTGACCTGGCAAACATAGCTGTGATTTAGGTGATCTCCAGCTACAGTGGAGAGCTTGTTGATCTTGCTTCAGCTGAGGCCACAGGCTGATCTCATGAACATTGTTTTTGCAGGTGTGTGATTCTGCTGACGTCCTTTGGCTTCCTGTTCAGAGAGGCTGTGCTTGGCATCCTCGGATTTAGGCACAACGTGAGTTTTCTTTGACTTCAGCCTGCAGCTCTCGTTTTGTTTCATCAGCCCTTCCCTGCCTGTGGATAATGGTTGTGCTCATCATGCGGTGGCTGCGGAGAGGGAAGGTCCCCTCTGCTGCAGCCCTTTCGGTGGCAGCAGTGTGGGTGAGGTAGGTGTCTGTGGGAAGGAGATGGAGCAGGTTTCAGGCAGTTTCTGGCAGCATGTAAGACATGCAGTGCGTGGTGATTCACCCCCTCAACACCATTAAACCTTCAGATTATGAGTGGGTTGAATCCTGTAAGGTCATAGGCACATTATGAAAATAAACACAGACCTGTGAGGTAGATAGGTTACTGGTAAGGGGGCAGTAGTCGGGATAAATCAGATCATTCCTCTTCTTTATGAACACTGAGAGCAAATTCAACTGTTCCTATTTCCAGGCTCTAAGGCTTTGCCTCCTCTTTGCATTGCTGGTGTTGGTGCTGTAGTGCATGTCTCTGACACCAAGGAGAGGTCCTGCCCATATAAAAGTTTTTGAGTGCATTTGTAGGTGCTGAGTGCTGTTTTCTGGTGCCAGACCACAATAATAACAATGGGCTAGCGAGGAACTTCTCTGAGACTTACTGAGACCAGAATTAAAGGTCATGCGTGCCCACACTTTTGTTTTGAGTTATTAGTTAGGCAGTGAAGGAGATGAAGGGGAGGGATTATCCCATTCCACTCAGGGCTCATCAGAGCACATCTAGAATACCATGTCCAGTTTCACACTCTCTCCCTCAAATCCAAGGAAGCTGGGGCATGTTCAGCAAGATGTTAAGGGTTGGAGGAGTGAGGAGAGGCTGAGGGATTTGTCTAGTCCAGTCTGACACAGATAAGTCTTTGGAAGGACCTAAGAGCAACCCCTGAGCACGTACAAAGAGACCAGAAAGAGCATATTGCCAGAATTCTCACAGCACTACACATTGGGAGGACAAGCAACAAAGGGCTGAAGTTGAAATGAGAGGCTCGAGCTGCATATAAGGATACACTTCTCCAAGGGGAGAGAGTCAAGCACTAGACCAGGTCACCCTGTGAGTTGTGCAGCCTCTGTTCTTAGAGTTTTTCAAGATTGGTCAGACAAAGTCCCAGGAGACCTGATCTGAGCTTACAGCTGTGTCTGCATCGAGCAGGAAGTTGGTGTAGGGACTTGACATCCCTTCCAGCCTGATACTTGTGTGATCCTGTGTCTAAGTATCCCATACCCTGAGGTCATGGAAAGTTTTAGGTGAAGTTTTTGGGTGAAGGGTTGAAAAGATTAGAAAGAATGTGTTTTAACTCCTTTCTCCAGCTTTGACCAGCTGATTTCACTCCAGTCCAGCAGCAGTGATATTTCCTCTGATTTCTCTAACCATGATCAGGCAGTGGGCTTGTGTAAATGATGTCCTGGCAGCTCAGAGGACAGGGGCACTGGGCAGAGGAGATAGGGTGCCCACTGCCTGAGGACATTCTAATGGTAAAACAGGATTTAATCAAGTGGGATTGGTTGAGCCTTTTGGGGTGCATTGTAGGCTCAGAGACAGGAACAGAAATCCAGCTTTGCCCGATGAGATATAACCAGCGGGGTACCTTGACAAGTAAGCTGTTAATAGAGATACAGTACATGTAATATTGGCCAATTTTGACAGTTTTAATCTCCACAGAACACAAAATCAATATCATACCAATGTGTTAAATAAACTTCCCCAGAATATAAAATCTCCTCAGAATACAAAATCAGTATCATGATAATAATTACAATTATTTGCGGTATTTCACTTTCCAACCTAAAATAGTGTGCAAATTCATCACTGAGACTAGGGCACTTGTGTTGCTTGTGGGACAATCACTGTGCTCAACCGTATAATACTTTTTCCTTCCTTCTTGCAGATCAGAAACTGAGTCTCTTCCTTGTCTGTGGATCCCAGTGCTGAGAAGACAGCAGCAGTCAAGAAAAGTTACCGTGTTTGTGTGTCGATGGTTTTTTTAAGAATGCAGGAATTACCACAACTGAATGAATAATTCATTCATGAAAATGATGTTTCAAAAAGAAAAGTACTCTTCTATTATTCTTGGAAATGGTTAACCCAGTTGCTTTTTTTTGCCTTTGCTGTGGTGGGACCTGGCTGTCACTGAGAGGCAGCAAGTTCATGTCAGTGAAAGTTAGTGAGTGGGGGCCAGGAAAGATGCAGGCCCTTCCCCACTGTCACTGCTGGCTTTTGTGGGTGTTCTCAGAAAGTCCTGCCGAGCACCCCGGGTGACTCACCGGCAGCTGACTGAAGGCAGGCAGGAGGCCAGCAGCCCCTGCACAACTGGAAAGTACACAGCCATCCCAGTGTGTGCCAGAAAAAGGAGAAGATGGCATGCAGCAATGTGTCTGTCTGCCTTGTCTGTCTGTCACAAGGCTAGAAAAAACTGAGTCCGTGTTCTTTGTAGGATATATGGGAGCTTGGTGCTGTGAAGTCACCTTGTTCTTGCAGGAGGGACTGTTGGATGGTCACATGGAAAGGTGAGGAGCTATTGCAGGCTTTTTGTAGGTTTCTTGGCAGACAAAACTTTCTAGGACATACATGGTCTTTCACAGGTACTGTGCAGTATCCCTTAGGGCCAGGGTCAAGTTTACTCAGGCAAAACTACCCACTCCCTTATGAAGCTCCTCTTGCTGCTTTCTGGCAGGGAAGTGATGGATACCCAAAGGGATAACACACGTGGTCATAAATGGACTGGGGTGTAAAATATAGTCCAGGTCTCATCTCCTTCACTGGGGGCTCTGAAGAGCACATTTGGACAGCCCATTCTGCATGCTCACCCTGGAGCTCATGAAGTCTTTTTCCTGCAGAGCTGTGCCTTTTGTGTCAGGCAATCTCTGACTGAAGGTCTTCCTGTGATCAGCTTCTTTATAAGATATCCCTTCTCTGTGGACTTGCTGGTATACAAGGAAGGTTATCCTCCTCCCTCCATCCCTTGGGTCACCCACCCAGATCTTGTAGAACTGGAAGAATTTTATTTTCTTCTAAACTCCTATCTATCATTAAGACTCATGGTTAGCTTTGGCTAACAAGCTCAGGGCTGCCTGGCAGGGTATTTTTGAGTGAGGGGACAGGAGGGAAGAAGGGTCAGGAAGAGAAACAGACACACATTCTGATTCCTGGCACTTTTAAAGAGTCAAGATGAATGGCTGCAGAGGGTGACCACAGGTGGGATCTGGGTGTCCCCAGAACCCTACCTGGACAGAGCTGCAGTTTGCAGTTCACCAGCAGCTCGTGCCTGTGGCTTAACACTAACAGACCTTACCATGGCCCTGCCTGGACATCCCAGAGCCATGTCTGACACTGGTTCCCTCACCAGACATGATCCTGACCCTCTTTCACACACGTGTATCCTGTCCCCTTTCCTGGGGAGTTTCCCAGTGCTGAATCCTTGCCAGCTCCTTCCTGACCATGGATGTCCCAGGCTCATTAACCAGGAAGGGCCAGTGGGACCTGTTCCTGCAGTCCAGCTGCAGCTGCAGCCAAACCATGGTATTTCAGAGAGCACCCTCCCCCCAGCCCTGGCTCCCACTGACACCTAAGTTATTCATCAAAGGCAGGAAAGAAGCCTTCCTGGTTTCAAGCCTCTGGGGAAATGCTGGGGCATGGATTCAGTGTGATAAAATGCAGAGCAAATGGTGATTCAATTTTGATTCAAAGTCCCTGGTGAAAGGCAGAGATAGCTTGGCTTTACCTCTTTTTACCTTGAAAGGGCAGTTCTGCACCAGTATCTCATCCTGAGAGGGACAAGAATACACATCCTTGTTCCCCAGGGCCAAAAGTGGGAGGGTTTTATGAGGGAAGTCCATTGAAATGCCCACAAAATCCACATCACTTGTCTCCAGCTAACAAGTACCATTCAGCTGTTGTACCATGACTCAAATTGCAGGGAAAATGCTACAAACTGCTTTCTGGGGGTAGGAATGTGGGTATTCCCATTTCCAGTGGGCAAGGTGAAGAGGTTTGCTGGAGCACCACAGCTGCTCTTGCTGATGCACACCTTGAGAACCCCACGAGTGATGCTCCAGGGACAAGCCTACAAGAAGTTTACATAACAGCAGCTCAGGCTAGGGGGATTGAATCACCACTTAGGTAGCTGCCCTAATATGGGCAGGATGTAAAACTGGAGTTTAAAGAGGGAACTGACACTAGTGTGTAGGGATGAAAATAGTGAAGTGTTCATTTCTTTAGTGAGAGTGCCTGATCTCCAGCTGAGAGAGGGAGTTTTTCAGAGTGCAGGCACATGCCTGTGGTTCATACCACCTGACAACCATTGAAGCTATAAAAATTGTCAAGTAAGTATTTTCTGTGGTGAATACAAGAGAAAACTGCAAAGCAGCCCCCCTAAAAACACCTGAACTCTGCAAACGTTCGGTACTGTGTAAAATCAAGGGTTCATACTGCCAGTATGGGAGCTTGCAGCAGGCACCGTGCTCCTGTGCTGCTGAGAGCCTGGTTTCCAAAGGTGAGGGTGGAGAGGAGGTGAGGTGTGTGGTAATGTTTCAGATTTTAGGAGCTCTCTGAACACAGACACAGAACCTAGTTTTAGAAGAGACTGTTTATTATGTGCAGGGTGGAGGTGGAGGTTCCCACAAATCAAGTATACCAAGTGCTAGAAAATTTTATCTTTTATTCAGTAAAATTTAGACCTACCAAATACATATTCTCTGCCTACTTAATGCATATTTATTCAAGTGTAAAGTAAGTTTAGATATAATCTTACACAACAGCTTGAAATACAGAGCTCTTTTCTTCATTAAGTAACTTCTATTGTAGAAGTTATCTGATGACATCAATTACACTTACAAAAGGTGAGAAAAGTCAGCTTGAAGACATCAATTCCTTTTGTAGAATTCAGCCTGGGGACAGATAATTCAGCTTGAAGACATCAGTAGTAGGGAAACCCCATAGGGATCAAGCAGGAACCAACTAGTTTTCATATGCTTGCAGTAACTGAAACTTCTTTCTTTTTCTGTGGGCGTTTTGTTTATTTTTTAGTATTCCTTTACCTGATAAAAAGGTGTAACAATCAATTCTTTTAGCCTAACCCAAACCCCAAGGGGATTCAGCAGCAATCAGGTCTGTGACACTGAACTCACCAATATTCAGAAGAAACCCTCAGGGACAGATCCCTTCTGGAGTTCCTGTAACAAATCTTTTAGGACATCTCTACTGCCACACAGTAGACAGGGACATCAGCAAGCAATGCCACAGCCCCGCAGGCTTGGCTACAGACATGCATGTGGCATGTGCAGGACACTTGGGATTTTTTTTGTCAGCCTGGCACTGCACCAGACTAACAAAATGATAAAAATTATAAGAATGATAAGATCTATGTTTTTACAGAGACAATCAGTTTAGGTTCAGAGCCATCCCAGGAATTACTGCTACCACATCCCAGTGGTACTACTCTACCAGCACCCAGAGCGAATCTGCTGCAGGTCATGGAATAGAATAGAATAGAATAGAATAGAATAGAATAGAATAGAATAGAATAGAATAGAATAGAATAGAATAGAATAGAATAGAATAGAATAGAATAGAATAGAATAGAATCATTTAGATTGGAAAGGACCTCTGAGATCCTTGAGTCCAACCTTTAAACCAGCACTGCCACACTAAACCTTGTCCCTGAGTGCCACATCTACATGTCTTTTAAATACCTCCAGGGATTGTGACTCCACCACTTCCCTGAACAACTTATCCCAATGCTTGACAAACCTTTCCATGAAGAAATTTTCCTGAGTCTAAACCTCATGTGTCGGCAACTTGAGGCCATTTCCTCTTGTCCTGGAAGAAGATGCTGACCCCCACCTGGCTACACTCTCCTTTCAGGGAGTTGTCAAGAGTGATAAGGTGTCCCCCTGAGCCTCCTTTTTTCTAGGGTAAACAATCCCAGCTCCCTCAGCTGCTCCTCATAAGACTTGTGCTCCAGCTCTGTTGCCTTTCTCTGGACTTGCTCCATCACCTCAATGTCTGTCTTGTAGTGAAGGACCCAGAACTGGACACAGGATTTGAGGCATGGCCTCACCAGTGCTGAGTACAGGGGGATGATCCCAGCCCTGGGCCTGCTGGTCACACAATGGTGTCATCTGCAAAGGGGTGCCCTTGATCCCCTCATCCAGATAATTAAAACAGGGCTGATCCCAAAACTGGGCCCTAGGTGCGAACTTCCAGTCACCTGGGACCTCCCAGGTTAGCCAGGACTTCTGGTAATGATGGGAAGTGGCTCAATGAGCACTTCAGCTGGCTCTCTCTGGGGTGGGTCCCATCTGGCCCCATAGACTTGTGCATGTCCAAAGGCTACAGCAGGACAACTTAGATTCCTCCTTAACAGGTATGCAGCCAATTAAGTGCTAAAACACTTCTGATATAGGATGTGGGCTGAAATTTCTCATCTTCATTGATTCCTATGGATTGCAAGGGCATGCCAGTCTGTTAATCAAAAGCAAAACCCCTAGGCAGTAAGTGGGAAAACCAAAGGCACAGAGGAAACTCCCTCATACTAATTTCACAGTTCCCCTTCAAGCAATGCCTAAACTGCAGGAGGCAGCTTAAATAATCTCCTGTATTATTGCCTCCATCCACTGCTCCATTTCCTTCTGTGTCAGTTGTAAACTTGTGCAAACCAAAAGGCTTCAATATTCTTTTTTGCTCTGTTGTAAAGACAGTACAGAGCTAGTGTCAAAGCTATGGTGAGCTGAGTACAATTTCTTCTTAAGAAGAAAAGAGATATGAAAATTTCTGTGGGCACATTAGCTGTGGAGAAGTCTTGGGGGAAGCTCAATGTTTTGCTTATGCCAGTACATCCTGCTTGTAGTAATATATTCAGAGTTTGTGAAGGATTTGAACAAACATAAAGATGTTTGTGGGTGGAAAGGGTGGAAAAATACTCTCCTGTTGAGCTGTGAGTGTGCTCCAGTTCTGGGGCAGGGAAGCCAGCTGCAGGCAGCAGGACAGTAATGTCCTCTTGTGAGGTCTGGGGTATCTTCCCTTGAGACTGCAGGACTGTTAGTGAGATGGTGATTCCCAGCAGCACGTCAGTGTGATACTGCATGGCAATACATCACCCTGAGGGGAAACCTAGCAAGCTTTCTGGTTCCCACTCCTTGAGGGAAGCTATGTTGTTGCCTTCATGTACAGTAAAGAAAACCTTTTCATCCCTTTAATTTACTTCTGTTGCATTCTGAAGAGATGCACCACAAATGACATTGCTTTGGCTGGTTTCATTAGCAGAATATGTGACTGTTCAAAATGTAGTTAATGCAAAGTTCTGTCATACACCAATACATATACCATACATATATCAAAAATTTTAAAATGGTCTTGAGTAGGGGTGTTTGCAGACACCTGAGTTTCTGTGACCAACTTACCCACTGCTAGGAATAGAGATGGTATTCCACTGGCAAAGCTCCTACTGACAAAACCAGCTACATGACATTTGACATTACTGTCACTGTAATGGCTGTTAGCAGTGCACGGGTCTCATGTGCAGTGGAATGATTGCAAGACAAACTTGTAAAGGCCATGTCTAAACCTAGGAGAAGGAAAATGAGCCAGGAGTCCATCTAAAGGGAAGTCCTTAACAGCTGAGCCTTTGTGATGCTTAGCATAACAATTGAAGATGCACTGGCAGACCTCTGCATTCCTTCTGCTTCTTCAGCTGACCCTGATCCACATCCTGCTTATGTCTTAGGCATCCTGGGCCCCAGCTGAAATTCTAGGGTACCCAGAGAGTTTCCATTTTTTATAATAAGGTACCTAAAGTGTAGAGAACAGCAGTTTTGTGTTAAGATTTTGGTACATGGGCAAATACTCCATTCAGTCTGCTCCCTCACAGCAGTGGAAACCTCTGACCTTGGTGGTCCAGAAGGGTCAGTAGCATCTGTCCTAGCTGGATTTACCAGAATGAGTCAGACTTAAAAGGAGTTACACAGCGGACTTTAGTTAAACCAGCACAACTTCCCTTTACAGAGTTTCTGATGGTACTGACCTAAGAAGAAGTAGAAAATAAAAACTTAGAGTTCCCCCAGGCCCCAGAAATCCCTGGGCTCTGTATTCTTTTTCCTGAAGGGCTGGAAAATGTGTCTGTTTTCTTCAGAAAAAGGATTAATTCCCTGGATTTCAAGCTACATTTTCCTATCTCTGAGTTTATAGAGTCACAGTTTCTGAGGATACAATCCCTTCATTCATAAGGCAGAAAGGAAGCGTGAAAAACTCAGACTATTTCAGCATTCTCACAATCAGTCCACATCAAATCCTTGTAATGAATCTGAGCTGTGCTGAGGTTTTCAGGATGCTCCCAGAGGCTGCCATGGCACAGCAATGAAGAGACTACTATTGCAAGTGTCTAATTACTTGATTCATGGAAGAGCACCACTCCTTTCCAGCCTTGTGGAAAGGCATGCTGGCCCCTGTCACTGTGCATTCCCAGCCAAGCTCCAAAGACATATGTGATAGGTGAAAAGCTAACATTCCTATCCCAGGGGTGGGGGAAGGTATCCAGGCCAGCAGCTGTTGGAGCATGAGCTGAGCATCCTTGCAATGGGTGCTGTGGGGTGGGGATGGGGTGTAGGGGACAGGGAGAGCAGGGTGGTATCAGCTGGGTGAGAGGTACACAGCCAGAGCATCAGCAGAGCTATGAGACCTCAGAAAGGATCTGGAAGGATTTTGGAGTAGAACAGTGCAGGAAAGAGGAAACAGAGGTGCAAACAGAGAACAGAGCAAGCAGAGAGATTTACAGTGTGCATGGAACAAGATCTGTGTGGAGAATTTTGAAGGAAACATGTGGCAAAGTTGATGTCTGGAAAGGCTGACCTGGAACAGAGACTAGACAGAGCAAAAGGAATAAAATAGGTATTTATTGAAAGGATACACTTTGGGCAGTGCAAGAGCCTGGCCAGGGCTACACCCAAATAAAATCTAACATGGATCCCAGTCATGAGTCCTTACACTTTTATAAGTTTTGGTTCATCTACATATTGGGGTCAGTTGTCCAACCACAGCCCCATGCTATGAAGCATCAGCACCCTGCTTGCCCCCTTTCCCTCACCATTGTTCATGCTTTTTGGGTATCAGTTGTCCTTAATTCTCTAGCTGGAAAAGGGATTGTTTTTGTCTAACTACCCTGTGAAGAGAACTTACTAACATCTAATATGAAGTTACAGAGTTAAACACTAAGCAGCAGAGAATCTGAAAAATATAAAAGCCTAAACCCAAAGCATCAAAGTCACAGTGCCAGAAGAGGAAGATGAGCCTTTTCTGGGCTGCTTATGCAACAAAGCTATACCTACAGGTGCTGATAGTAGCCACTACACCTATCAGTCTTGGTTATAGCCACTGAACAAGTGCTGAGAGTAAACAAAGCATTTAATCTATTCCAAACCAACTGAACTGGTTGTGCTTCAGAGGAAGTTTTGATGGGGTAAGCTTTTCATGGAACTGCATTTACAACACTGGCTCATCAACCTTGCCTTCTGTGCACTATCCAAAAGTATTCAGGGAAGTTTTATTACCCTCAATTGACTGTGTTCCACGAAATGTGAAGATTCCAAGATCATGATGAGAAAGGTCAAAATGCTTACATTTAAGTATTTCCTTGCTGAGAGATTATGTTTTAGCAAAATCAGTCCTTGCATTTGTGAATTTGTAATTTCCAGGAAAAGGTCTGTTTTTATGTGGGGAACATCCAAGTAAAACTTGAAATATCAGGTGAATTTCATTTACTTTCTATTTATGAAAAAAATCTTCAAAACTATCATGAATCAAGGATGTGTATTCAGGGTTTAGAAATGGAGGTAAAGGTGCTCATATTCTAAATCAGGGTAATTTAAGGGGCTATGAGGAACAATACACTGCAACAACAATCCAAGAAAAACTGTAACATAGATTGTTTTGTGCATGTTAGTCTTTAATGACTTTCCCAGACTTTGCTGACTGCATTCTGGGAGGGCACCACCAGGTCATGTTTCATTTTCTTTTTCCTATTGCAGCTTTCAAATCTCCCTCAGCTTCAGCAAAACTAGAGAACTAGTAAAAAGAAAAGACCAGGGGTAAAAAAAAGAAAAAGGCAGCAGTTTAACACTGGCCCAAGAGAAAAGTAAAAAGTTAAAGGTTAGCAGGCTTGAATAGTTAACCATTACACATATTCCCCGATTGAAGACAATATAAAAACTGGAAAAAGAAAAAAAAGTAAAGTTCTTGTTGAAGGAACCCTACATGAGAATTCTTTTCACATTTTCACTGGAAGAAAGAGGAGGCAAAGGGGTGCTACTATACTTGTGGATATCAAGTACAAATAGAGTTTCAAATATTTGAAGAATATGTGTGTAGTCTCACACATGCTCTCACACACACAAAAACAGTCTCCTGCTGTCTGCAAGACCAAGAACCAACCTGCCTTCTCAGATAGATTTCAAATTCATAATTGATTTTAATGCAGATTACTTGCTGAGGTGCAATAGTAAGAAACTTTTCACAGCAAAAATTGTTATTAATTTTTCTGTTTATTTTCAGGATTTCTTAGAAACTTTATAGAATGTAGAAACGAGTCCATATCAGCATGAGAAGGACTTGAGCTTTAGGAACCTTTAAATATCTGACTGAGGATAATGAGTGAGAGGATTTATATTAAAATGTCCTTGTTAGGGTAGCATGAAATTCTCAGGGGACTGGTTTTCTAAAACAATAGAGGGTTTCAAAATTGTTTTCAAGGACAATGTTTTCAACTGAGAAAAGAGTCTCATTATGAAAAGCAGCAAATATGCATTTTTCTTCTCTGCTGCCTCAATGTTTCCTAGCAGACTATCCCAGCAAAACCAACTTTTTTTTTTAGTCTTTTGTTTTGCCTTTAAGTTCTTTTATTTTCTACTTCCTTCCTTTTTGTTTCCTGACCTTGGCAAGAAAATTTGTGTGACTGGCTGTTAACTCTAATTCTGTTTGGGAGGGGGACAACTTCTCCACAGTCACTTTTGGGTGCATGTAAAGATTAATTCCCCTTTCTGAGTAAGAAAGTCTCAATTCTAAACTCCAGTAACTAAAGATTGTATAACTGGAATTGATTCTCAAAATAGAAAAGAGAAAGACCTGTGAAACAGAAATCACGTAGAGCGGGAATCTTTATTTTTAGAACTTCCAGGTAAAGTCCAACCCCAGAGTGTGGATGATATTCAGGATATTACCCATCTTTTTGATTTTCTTGTACAATACTTAAAACTTGGAGTCTTTATAGGAGATGTTGCAGTTGGGGAAGTCTCACTGTAGCTGCAGCTGCCTTCCCTGTCCTTCCTTGTCTGCCCGAAAGTTCCTGGCTTGCGAGATTTTGGCGTAAATGTAGAGGAGGCAGAAGTCAGTAGGAAATGAGTGAATCAGTTGTCCAATGTGCTGTGTGTCACACAGCAGGAATGCCAGTATCTTGAGCAGTTCTTTTGCTCCCTGGTGAGAGCATGGCTCTCTCTCTCTCATAATTGTCCTTTTGAGACAAGAACTGGTGCCTACTGCTGCAGTGCCAGTATTGCCAGAGCTCCCCCCTGGATCAGTGTCATTTTTTGATGACCCTGGCTTGCCAGTGTCTGGTAAGAGTGGCTGCCAGCAGGCCCACAGAGGGTTAGCATCCCCTGAGCAATGCATGTGACCTGCAGCATCAGTTTCAAAACTATTTGAGAATAAGCTCTGCACTTCTGCAGCACCACACACTGCTAGTGCCCAACATTTGTGTTGGGAGAGTGCAACTGCTTTCCTTTTTGTTCCTGTTTTGTTCCTGCCCTTCTGGTGGTGTTTTGGGGGGAGCTTGGTCAGAGGCAATGACATCAAGAACAGCAGGCTGCATGCTCCCATGTGGACACTTTATTTAATCAGAAATAAAAGGGGTTTCAAGAACTCCCCCATGTCAGTTTAACCCCACACCCAGAAGCAGGAAGTATGTTGTCCTTTAGTCAGTGACAGGGTCAGTGACGTTTCTTTCTCTGATTATGAAACAGAGAATGTTGCATTCGCCACTCATATTTCCTGATAACAGCAACACTGAGTTGTTCTCCCTGGGGAAAGAGGTGCTGTCCCATTTATCCTGCTGTCTCCCAAAGAGCGAACAGAGCAGGACCAGGATATCCATCTTGTGCTTCCTCCTGGGTCAGCATGCCCAAGCAAGCTCTGGGTTGCATTCCCAGGCACCCTCTGATGTAGGTGATCTCAGTGGATGGGTGCCAGGCACTAGGAAACCACGGAGCCTCTGTCACCCCAAAGTGTTCCTGTGAGAGCACCCACTGTCACAGGGAGCTCCAAGCTGCAGAAGATATCCTGGTGCCTTAAGGAGACAGCTACCCCTTCTCTTTGCAATGATCAAGCATGTTGATGCAGTATTACACAAGTGCATAAGGTGCTTCTGGGATGTGGGGGACCGGCTGTGGAAGTGTGATGAGAAGTGGCTAGCCAGAGTCATTTTGTCTCTACCATCAGCACTGAGTTCTCCAGCCTGTGGAGAGGAGATAGAATCAGGAATTAGCACATGGAGTGCAGAAAGCACCTGGTGTTTTTGACTGGGCTTTTTTTTTGGATGAATATCCCAAAGGATGAATATCCCCTGGGCCTCTTAGCTTCCTTTTCACCCTTCCCTTCAGGCTCACTCTGTGCACTCCTGCCCTTTCTCTCCTTCTAAACCCTTTCCACTCCTTCCCACTTTCTTCTTGTGATTGCCTTTCCTTTCCATCTCACTGACCTTTCTGTTGTGGATATGATACCCTTCCCTCTGCCCAGCACCCACCTGGTCTAGTGGTGCTCAGCCACACTTGCCTTTACAGAAGGGCAGCAAGCCTCTTCTTGTGCAGAGCTGCTCTGAATTTGGAGTTGCATCTAAGCAGTGAGACTGAATAAACAGAGGGCTGTGAAGGAACTGCTGTGAACAAATGCATTTTTTGGTTTTGATTAAGTTTCTGAGACTGATATTTATAAAGAAGAAGATAAACACTTATTCACAAAATGTACTCTCTTACTAATCAGAGAAGTGACCAAGAGGTAGTATGTGCAAAGTATGAAGAACATAAAGTAAACATACCTCCTCTGAAAATGTTTAAATGAGCTTGGAGAACTAGACTGTGATTTCTGGTTGATCTTCTGGATAAACAGAGGCCTTTGAATGGAGAGAGAATGAAAAAAAAATCCTAAGAAAATAAGAACTTTATTTTTAAGGACCTACATAAGCTCTAATCAACCACAATTTATGTGGTGTGACAGATCATCATCTCCAGCTTTTCAGTTTAACTCTGGAATAATTCACGTGGAGACTAAAGGCCTTGACATCAAGGAGAAAAAAAATCTTGAAACCTTTCTGACAAAATTTATAAAAGTCTTCTGCTAACTGAAATGAACTGGTGCCTAAGGAGACAGAAGAAATTGGCTCTGTGCAGAGCAAGAATTGAGTTTGCAATGTTGAATTGCTACAGATCAGAACTTCCTGAGGTAATGTTAGGCTGATCCTTCTCTCTGTTAAAAGTATCATTTCTGTGAATCATTCTAGGTGATTTCTCAGATACTTTTCTGGTACTTCAGCAGGAATCCTCTCATTCCTGTTGGGATTTTGCCCTGTGCACTAGCAAAGGCTGCTATGGCTTCATAGAAAAGAAATTCCTATGTCCCTCCCAGGTACACAACTGTCAAGTCTGTGCTTTGGTTTGGTAGTTATGATGTTTTGACCATATGATCCACAGCATTTCTTCTTTCACTAACTCTGAGAGCAATGACCTTCAGGGATCTGGGCTTCACCCATAGCTCATACCTCCCTCTGTGTTGGTTGCTCTATGTGTTTATATACCCTCCCCCACACACACAAGCACTGGGGGTGAGAGCTGTAATACCTTCCTCTCAGACAAGTGGGGCTCATGTTCAGGAAGGGGCCCATGGAAGCCATGGCTGAGGACTCCCTGACGTGAGGCAGCTGTCAGTTTGTCCTCTGGGTGCACCACTACCTGGCAGATGCCTCAACACAGCATGATGCCTTTGTACCAGAGAAGCCAGGCTGCAGTACTGATGTCTCCTGGGCCCCTGTGTGCTCCTGCAAGCAGGAAGCCATACCAAATGTTCACACCCTCCACATGAGTGACCTGCACCATCGAATTATAAAATCATAGAATGGTTTGGGTTGGATCTTGAAGTTCAATCTCCCTGCCATGGGCAGGGACATCTTCCACTAGACCAGGTATCTCAGAGCCCCATCCAGGCTGGCCTTTAACACCTCCAGGGATGGAGCATCCACAGCTTCCATGGGCAGCCTGTTCCAGTGCCTCACCACTCTCACTGTAAATAGTTTCTTCCTTACATCGAATCCTCTCTCTCAATTTGAACCCATTCTCCTTTGCCCTGTCACTAGGTGCTCTTGAAAATAGTCTTGCCCCAACTTTCCTGTTCGTTTCATTCAGGTATTGGAAGGTCACAATTAGGACACCCTGAAACTTTCTCTTGGCCAGGCTGAAGAATCCTAATTCTCGATGCTTTTCCTCATAGGAGAGATGCTTCATCCCTCTGATCAGCATTGGTTCTGCCACATTGCAGGAGTCAAACAAATCCCAGCTGGGAATGACATTTCACTGGGCCAGCAGTGATTTATAATTTATAATTATAACAGTAATTATAATCATTGATCATTTTTCCTACTCCATTTATATAGCATAGCTCTGTATGGGAATGTTCTGAGTCCTCTTTCCAAGGTATGGAAAAAGAGAAGGATATAGGAAGAAGCAAAGAGATAAGGATAATATGGCTGTCATATATTATCTTCTTTTTTTTTTTTCCTGCAATACATTCTCTTGAATCTCATGCATATATGGAAATACCATTTGTTCTTTGTGAAGAATTTCTGCCCACACAAAGAAAAGCTCTGTGCTGCAAGATAACCTCCTTTAAACATTTTCTCAAGGCACATCATCTACTTAAAAAGAAAGATTAAAAAAACATATTTCCATTTCTAGCTGTTCCCTTTTCCATATGATAAGCACTGAAAAAGAGAAGGTGTGCCCCTTGACAATGTTCCTTGGCACAAGTGGTGCTTTACTTTCCAGGCAGTCTTCTTGAAAGAGAAAGTTCTCCCTGTTAATGAAGGTAGCACTGTGGTTACTCAACTACAGCAAGGAAATGTCTGTGAAAGCAAACAAAGTAAAAGGACATCAGCTGCTACGTTATGCCAGTAACTGTAAGTTAATGTTCCTACAGGTAATAAACATATAATGAGCAGTTGTATTTGGAAGGCACTGTAGCTAGTGCAGTCATGAAATATTGACAACTCTTGCTCTCTCTGTCTCCGAAAGAGAAGTGAAAGGCTCTAGGGACGTCACACACTCTTATGCTCTGCTAAACATCTTTTTCCCAGTGCAGGGTGATTGCTGCCCCAGCCAGCAGAGCCAGCTGCTGTGCTTGTACTGCTTAGGGCTAGAGCACAGTGACTGCATCCAAGTTACAGGGGTCCTGTCACAGCCCTCTGTGCTCCCTGCAGTGCAGCTGGAGCTCTGGGACATGATCAGTATTTCTCCTGTGCTTCTCAGTTCAAAGGGTCTGAAGCAATGACAGGAATGTGTGGCAGCCCACTGCAAAGGTACTTTTATAGCATGAGGCCTAAGGAAACTTCCAGGCTGGGCATGCCCCACGGGTGAGGTGACATCATGGGCAAGCTGGTGCCTCTGGGGGCCCGGCAGAGCAATGTGGAGTAAAGGTAGGCAAACCTGGTGCAGGTTTCCCACACCACATCCTCAGACTGTGAATAGGTGAATTGTTTTCCCCATTGCACCCGAGTTTGGTTAACAGCTGGACTTGATGATCTCAGTGCTCTTTTCCAACCTTAATGTTTCTGTGATTCAGAGGGAAGCAGATACCCGATCCAAAAGATAGGAAATGAGGTTTCTCCAGGGTGGATGAGCAGGGGGCTGGGAGTCAGGGTGGGACTGTGTTAACTCACATGCTGGATGAGGGAATGACAGCACAGCCAGAACAGCATCCACTCCCACCCACAGAACCATAGAGTCCTTACGGCTGGAAAAGACCTCTGAGATCATTGAGTCCTACCATTAATCTGACACTGACATTTCACCATTTTGTCATACGTGCCAGTGATCTGGCACCATGACCCCAGTTCTCACTGACTTTGGGATACAAGAGAATCCTCATTTTGCTGAGGCCCAGAAGCGTTTGGACATGACTCCAAGTGCAGCATACCTGCACAGGATACCCTCGAAAGGGCATGTCTCACTCTTCCTGTTGTTGGCTGACCTTCCTGCTGCTCTCCCAGTCACTTAGTGAGCAGGTGGCCAGGCACAGAGCTGGGGCCGCCTGCAGAGCTGCCAGAGAGAGCAGAGTTACTAGAGGCTGGCAGGCTGGCACGGCCGAGCCATCCCTTTGAAGAGCACCCCCAGCGCTCAGCTGCAGGAGGATATGAGCCAGCAGGGCTGTCCTGCCACCCAGCTGCATGCCCAATCCTGCTCTCTCCCACATTACTGCTGGAATTTCCCCTCCTCTCGGTGTGTGGTAGGTGTCTCATAGCCCTCGGGAATCCTCAGCATGCAGTGGGGGGACTGGGGAGTTTCTCCGTGGCTGGCCCACCTCCCAGGGACAAGCAGGAAAACTGGGGTGACTCAATTAAAACTGCGAACTCAGCCCGCAGAAATGAAAGCTGGACCCCACCCCTACAGAAGGCACCAAGCGCGCTTTTACTTGTAGGAATGGAGTTTCACACTTTTAGCAGAGCCTTCTTAACTTTCTTGAGTCAGGCTAGCCCTGTTTAGATAAACCTTCAGTGATCTCCAGAGGAAGACAAGAAGCCTTTTTAGTGTCACTGTAAATATGGCCATCAGGCACCTCATCTGTGTGGGTAACAATCTTCATCTAACGAGCCTTGCCTTGGGCTGCTGGCTGAGAGGGGAATTTTGGTAATGTGCCCTTTGACAAAGAAACCTGAACAACCAGGTTGACAAAATCAAGTGTGAAAGCACCAAATGGCAGTCACTTGCTTGCATAGGATACTCAGAAATAAGTGTAAAAAATGAAGCTTAAGGATCCCAGTCTTGGTAAGGACAGATAGACACACGTGTGTTTCATTTTTCCTAGGGTGAGTCAGGAATAACAGTATCCATCATGATTCAGCATGCAATAAGCTTGTCAGTGAGAAAAATGTTCTACCTGAACTGTAACAACAACAACAACAACAACAACAACAACAACAACAACAACAAAAAAAAGAAAATGCAGTTAAAAGAATTAGATTTGAGAATTGGCCCAGACTCACATCTCTGGCTCCAGCTGTGCCTGGTTACTGACCGCAGCTGCTCTTTAGAGCTTTAATCTAATATCATAAGAGAAGCTCATCTAAACTGAACCCACTGCACTGTAAACTGGGGGAAAACATATTTACATAAGGATTTATACTCTGTTCATACTTTTACTTTTTATTCCTGCTAGAAAAACATTACCTTTCCACCAGCTGATGGAAAATACCTCAGGAAAACACCAATTTCAGCTTCCTCTCTGTCTGTCAGCACAGTGCCAGGGTACTGATGGCGTGACTGATGCCTGTCCCAACAGTATTGTCATCCACTTCCATCATGCAGCAGTGTTTGATTTGGTGAGAGCATTCATCTGTGCTGGACAAGATACTTCCCTATCCTCTCTATTCCCTCTTTTTAACCTAGCAACAGTTTCCAATTTCGGTAGCATCTTTCTTTCCTGTCCTGCTTCCCAAGGAAGCAAATAAATTGACATTGTCATTGGAAAAACCCAGCATGAACCATGAAGGCCACAATGAAGAGATGGAGGGCAGAGATGCTGAGATGAAAAAAACACACAAAGCTTGTGGAGAGGTGAATGTCTTTGAAATGCAGACGGCCTGGCCCTTAGGCAAATGAAAGCAAGGAGGGAGCCAGTTGCAATGCAATCCTGCCTGATTTCCTTTTAAATGTATGGAATTTTCTCCTGGTATTCTTGCAAAGTATCTTGTCCAAATATGCAAAACCCCACCTTTTGTCTGTGTCATCTTTGCATTGTTTTCTTGAAGATGCCTTTTGGTTCTTCACTTGATATCCTGAATAAAAGTCACTCTACATTTTCCATAATAGTGTTGCTTTTTATAAATGCTCTGTAGGGAACATCCTGCTCAACAGTCTCCAGATTCACAGGCAGTGCCTGCCTTCTGTAGGACTCCATAACCTTCAAGAGTAATGCAAGGGTACTTGAAATTACTTCTGTATTCCCTTTTTGAGACCACATCAAAAAGCTCCCCTTTCTTAAAATAATGGGCTTGCATGGAGGACCTGTATTAGCCATGCCTACAGCTATACCACTGTCCCAAAGCAAGCTATCCAGAAAAGAGCAGTATTTTTACTGTTTCTCTCTTTTCATATGTAAAATAAATTAGTGTAGGACAGAGCACTGATCTTGGTCCAGCACTGGCTGGCATTTTGGGACTTCCCCTGTGCCCCCAGGCTTGTGGCCTCAGTATTCAGTGCTCTGCAGTAACAGGTTTGGTCTCCTCTGAGGTTCAGCCCAGCCTTGAGGAATTTCTTCTGGCCTTTCAGAAGCCTCTTAAAGCAGTCATCCTACACCTACTTGCATAGAAATCCTATACTTCCTTGCAAAAATGGTCTACAAGGCATTGCCCCAAGGACTAGCAGAGAGGACTTAGTGTTTTCAAACCTGGGCTCGCTCAGGTTCTGGGAGTGCTCAGCCCAAATACTCAGATGTGCACACTGGCCAGTGAGAGAGCATCTTGGCATGCTGGGCACCTGACTTAGTACAGAAACACCCAGAACAAACTAAAAAACCCCAACCAGAACCATTGGTAGAAATGCCTGAGGCAAATGAATCTGTGGACTCATTACTCATTATGTGTAAAACCTTTGCAGCAGTATCAGGTCAGTTAGATGTATGGAAGGTTTTCACTAACATGGTTATTCCACTAAAGGCACTAACACAGATTCAGTTATACCAGTATAAATTGCTTTTTACTCAGGTTTGCTTTCCATAATGAAATAATCATACTAGAATACTACAAGATGAAGTTCCTCCTGTGAAGTCTTTGAGCACCTTAGGCAGTTAGAAGACATGGTAGCAAAAACTGCCTATTTTCTGGATAGAAAGCCAAGGCTTTCTCAGTCTAAGTTACTACAAGAGCCTCCTATCTGGGTAAACTGACACATTCACAGCAACCCTGTGGTGCAAAAAAAAGTTTATTCAAGTATTCACACATGTGCATCTATATTACAACTTTAATGGGAAAACACAGAGAGAGATTTCTGATGAAGAAGGCTTCCACTTTACCCATGGTGCCAGAGACTGAGGAGAGGAGGGAAGACTGGGAGACAAGTGCCAGTGATGGCTGGAGTCCTGAGCTAGGGAAATCAAGGGTTTCATGACCACTGCTGTCTGTGAGGAGAGGGGTGGGCACAACAAGAAACTTATGAATGAGTATTAGATTGTGAGTTTTAGCTAGGAAAGAGGTGAAGAGAATCTCAGCAGAGTGTCATTCGGAGACTCCAGACAGAAGATAATTTTGCCAATGATCTTAAAGGGAAAGAAACCTGAAGGAAAGAACCAGAGGAAAGTGAGGGTGGAGCTACAGCTGATGTTCTGAGCCAATCTCGCAGCTTGTGGCCACTGAAAGAGGAAGGTCCCAGCCCACCACCCACTGCCCCTTTTCTCTCCTTGGCCAGATGTTGCCTCTTCCCCTGCCCTGCTGGCTTTCAATTCACTACTGTACATTCAGCAGAAAAAAAAATCCTGGGGAAAAAAAATCCAGGCTAAAAGTCTCAGAAGGACATTGTGTGCAGTGTTAGTGAATATCCAGTGAGCTGGCATTCCTGGGGATCAGTGAGGGAATGGCAGGGAAAGATGGGGCAACAGTCCCCTCCCACAACTCTGAGAGGTGAGACTGGCTACATTTCCCTGTGTAATGCGAACCTGAGAAGCTGCAGAAGAGGTAGGGCAGGCAGATGAAGAGATAGACTGGGGTCAT
The DNA here is from genome assembly GCA_030060385.1 of Muscicapa striata striata. Classification (NCBI taxonomy): domain Eukaryota; kingdom Metazoa; phylum Chordata; class Aves; order Passeriformes; family Muscicapidae; genus Muscicapa; species Muscicapa striata. Next base: position 1,691,010 of record JAREIS010000010.1, on the reverse strand, counting down.
TGGGGGAAATGACAAGAGGGGAAAGAATTTCAGAAAAGAGCTTTCTGGCAAGAAAAAGACTATCTCTGTGCTGGTGGAGGGGCAGGAGCAAAAGCAAATTAACTCAGAGGTGCAGAAATGTTTCAATAAGATTCAGAAAGAACAAGAAAATTAATTTTGTAAGGCTGCAGGAAGTCAGCCTGGCCATAAAATCAAAGTGATCCTCAGCTAGGCCACAGAGCAGGTAATGAGGATCAGTCAGCAGTGCTGGTGAAGGGCAGTGCTCAGCAATGCTGGAGAGAGCACAGTGCTCAAGAAACTCAAGTGCCCTAAATGTCAGATGCAGTGCGTGGGAGGACAGGGCTGTGCTGGAAGGCAGTGTGACAGAGTGAGACCAAAGAAGTAAACAGCTGTGAAATTACAGCAAAGTATTGATGTTATGAGAAAGGCAGAGTTGACAGTGGCCAAAGACGGAGGGAAAGGCATTAGGAAAGGAGGAGAGATGACAGGAGAAGAAGGGAATGTGGAATAGAAGCTAAAATGGGAAGGAGGAGCAGACACAGATTCACTTAATGGTTATGTGAAGAGACTACAGCACCATAATTAATATTACTTTAGCCTTTGACATATGACAAGCAACATACACTGTATGTAATCCCAGTCTGATCCTCTAACTGACTAGACTTTTATCCCTACCCATTCCCCTACCTACTTTTGGTGCCTGGTCCATCTGCATTTTGTAGGCATCTGCCTTCTCCATATTACCATTCTATATTTCTATATTTAGGAGGAGCCAGGGCTCCCCAGGTGTATTAGCACCATTACTGTCTCAGCTTAAATCTGGTAGTGCTCTGCATCAGCTTTTAGCACAAATCTTTCTGAAGTCCTGGTTTTAGACATGCTCAGTGCAAACTGTCCCTGGGGAAGATCCAGTGAGGTTTTTCCTGAGGATGTGCAAACTGAAATTTCTCCAAAAGCTTCTATATTTTTACCAAATTTAGGCAGATTATTCCAAGAACAACAAAACTCCCTTCTCTGTCTGAAAGCCATTTGCTAACTACTAAGCCCTGCTCCAGCATGTTGGGACACTACAGCTTTGCCAAAATTAGATGTCTGCCAAAATTATGGGCTAAACAGTGTTCATTATCCAATCTCACTCTTGTGAAGGGTTTTGAAGGGTTTTTGCTGCAGGCTCCTCCATGTTCCTAAGGAAAACTCATCCCAAAGCAGCCACTTGGGCATGAACAAATTGGGTCTAAAAGCTGAAAGTCTTATGAGCAGCATCAGGAAGCACAGATCTTCTGTGGACATCTTCCCACACTGCCTCATGGCTTCATTCTGCTCCTGTGTGCAAGAAGTATCTTCCTCCCAACAGAGCTCTCTCAACATACTGCATCTCTTTCCTTCCAAAATCTGCACCCCAGAGTGCATTCTCTTCTCTGGTTCCTACACCCAGGAGCAGACGCTGCTCCCCTCAAGGCAGTGGCAGCCCTTTGCAATTTGGCAGGTGCACTGGCACAGGTCTGCAGGTTCCCTTCTGGGGGCATGCAGAGCCCCTGCATGCTCCTGGCATCAGCTCTCTAGGGTTAGGTGTGTGAGCTGCTGGGGCAGTAATGGCTTTTGCTGCCATCTCTCACCCCGAGCCCCCACAATATCAGAGAGCCACTTGCCCTCAAGGTGGGTGATGACAGCGTGGAGGCACCTGGCCATACTTGTGTGCCACTAATGGGGATGAACAGATGGAGTACAACGAAGGGAAAGACAGCCCACCTGTGGTCTGCAATAAAGAAATACAGATGGAGGGTGAAGGAAAGCAGGGGAGATGTTTTCTGTTCCCCTTCTCCAATGGGCATGGGCAGCATGCATGGACACCCCAGCAATGCACGGTGCAGGGCAGGGTACTGATGTTATCCAGTGGAGTAGGCAACCTGAAGTGAGAGAATGCCTGCCTGCTTAGTGGGAAAAAATGGAACTTACAACTTCTCCTCTGGCTGTGTAGTGGGGACACACTCAGCTGCCATCTTAGGAAAGTCAATGACATCAGCAATCCTCTGTCTTGTTTGTGGCATAAGGTGGGAGCAGGTGAGCAGTGAAGAGCATGTCTGATTGAGGATGAAATAAACATCAAATAAACACCTTTATTTATGGGCTGAGGAGGCCAAGGCACCTCAGGCTCCAGTTCATCTGTGCTAGGGCCACCTGCTGCAGTACACCCCTGACACCTGTCCAGGCCATAGGGATGCCTGGCTGAATTAGGACCTTTGGTGCTGAGTGCAACCCTTCTCTTGTAGAAGAACATTAAATTTGCAGCAAGGGGAGGGTCTGAAGCATCCATAGGAGCCCTAATATTTGTATATCAAGGCCTCAATTTTTTTCTCTGCTACTCAGGGTGCAAAAGCTATTGATGGCTGTTGCCCAACACAGCAATACCCAAAGCAGAGTCCTGCTTGTTTTCCCTACTCTGTGGTGAGGAGGGCAGAGAGGGGAGGGAGGAATGTGCAATGCCTGGCTGGGCATCAGCAGGGCTGGTAGGGAGCAGGGGGTGGGCACAGAGGAGGGAAAAGGACACCCAGGAGACAGAGAAGAACTTCCTAAAGGCCTCTATGGGGCTTGGAAAAGGCAAGGGGGATGGTGAGCTGACATGGGGTAGTGAGGAGGAGAGGAGCTCCAAGAAGCCTCCAAAGGACTGGCATGTCTGGAAAGCAGGGAGAAGGGAGGGTGGACCCCCAGCTCCTTCCATGAATGAGCAGTGGATTTGCTGGCAGAAGTAGCCAATATATGGCCATCTCCTGTGGATTTCCCTGTCTGGAGGGCAGAGTGGTCCCTTTTTCGGGTCAGGCTTGTTTACCTAGGCCTTTTTTCAGGCAAGGAACTGAGTGATAAGTGTGATAAGTGGCCATCAAGCCCTGGTAACTGCTGCTGCAGGCTTTCCCTGTTCCAGGGAATCCTTCAGCCACACAGATTTACAGGAAAATGTGAGCTTCCAGCTTTTGGGGCAGCTTGGAAACACCAGAGGATTTTGCTTTTGGACAAAGAAGGGACACAGACACCTCACTTTGCTTTTCCAATTATTTGACGCGCCAAAACAAGCTGGAAAGCCCACAGGGGTATTTTCTGCCTCCCTCTCTGCAACCTCAGTGCCCACAGACCTGCCACAGTAGGACGTGAAGAAGGAGGAGGTGAAAACAAAGAGGTGATTTCCCCCTGCTGCTGTGCCATTCCAGCTGTGCTTGTCTTCCCTTTCTGCCGGTGGGAGGGAACCATGACTTATTTCTTCTGTCAAGAACTTGCTGTTCCTCTTCCTACTTCACCTGCCTTTTGATTCCTAACTTTAAACATTGGTGGAGCAAAAGGAATGCCTTAAAGTGTGAATAAATGCTTGCTTTCTCCCTAGGAAGTAATAGATAGCTAGATGGAGTAATTTCTTTGCACCTCCCAGCTCTGTGAATCATGGTTATTCATCCCAGAAGGAGGCTTTCATCTTTCTGCATATACTTATCTAGCTGATACAGCTCTTGGATGGACCTCTTGAATGCTGATATAATATTCCTCCCTTCAGCTCCTGAAATCATGGTTCTAAGTGTCTAACAAATCACTCTCCTGTTGACTAGAAATCTTTGTTTCAGTCGCCTGTGTTTTAGGAAAGGAAATGTGTTTTGGAGCACAATGCAGAAGGATCTTTGCTTAGGAACAGCCTCCAGCCTTGGCAGTGACTCTATATTCCCAGGGCTTGGATATATCTGAGATCTGGTGATGAAATGCTGTTGTTAGATGCCAAAAGATCAGCCTGCTCTGATGCCCATAAAATTAAGATATTTTTAAGAAAGGCAAGGAGATATTTCATAACAATGAAGAGCTTTTTTTCAGGACTATGTTCAATAACTTTAAAAATATAAAGTTTTGTCAAGGCCCATCATGGCTTGCCACGTGTTTCCTGCCATGTCCCTTCATGCCTGCTTGAAAGAAAGAATTCCAAGGAATATTTGAGCACCAGCCAATGTACCTTTCAGGCAGAATTCCTGTTACCCTTACATTGATACAAGCACCCCAGCTGGCAAGGACTCTCCCTCTGTAAGCCCTGCTCCTGCTACCTGTCATCTCCAGTATGCTGTCCCATCTCTCAGGAACAGTGCCTGTGTTCACATATTCTTGGCTGTGCCTGACAGCACTGGTAGGTTTTCATGCACAGCTTTTTCCACAGCCTCCTCGTGAAGGAGGCTGGGGCAGACACCTTGGGTTGTGTCTGGGGAAATGGAAGCACAAGAGATGAAACAACTTGGTCAAGGTTATCCAGGAAGGCAGTGGCAGAATGGAGACCAGAGCCCAGAGGTTCAGAGTTCCCTTGGGTGTCCATGGGTCAAAAAGGAGCCATAGTTGCTTCTTTCAACCTCTTTAATATCTCCAGAGTGCATGCAAATGCGTATTTCAATGGGCTCATGTCTGCAGTGCCAGGAACAACTGCTTCAACATTTCCACTTAGAGCTAAAGGAAACATTCATTCCTCTGCTTTGTAAGTACATCAGCCAGACCTCTGAGCAGATACTTTAGCAATATCCAGCAAATCTTGTTTTAGGTTGACCTGCTCTGAATAACATTCTCTAGTGCCAACCGCTGTTTTCTTCCCAAACACACATCTTCTCCTGAGGCAAAAATACCCCAGCCAAACACCATTATTATTATTATTATTATTATTATTATTATTAGCATTAGCATTAGAATTATTATTATTAGCATTATTAGCATTACTAGCATTATTGTTACTACTATTACTATTTTTATTTAGTTGGAGTATGTCATGAGGACTTCCCCTTCAGCAACCTCAAGAAGCCTTGCTAGCACCTGGTGTGGGATCTGAAGGCTATTTACATTCCAGAGGAATTTGCTGGGAAAGTCCAGGACTCTCAGGGCTTTGAACACATCTGAGGAGAGACACTTGATTGCTGTAACCTGAGATGGGGTTCTTTGCTCAAGTGTCTGAAGCCCTGGTCCAGTTGCAAACCAGCTCTCTGCAAGTTTGACTGACTTGGTCTGCACCACCACCACCACCACCACCAACAACAACAACAACAAAGCAAATGTGCAGTTGCTGGCCAAGCACGTCTGGCTGAGTTTTCAAGGCTACATAGCCTGTGGTGAGAAACCTCAGGTTTGCTGTTTGTTTGCCACATACTCAACATTGCTGTTATTATTTTGCTGCCTGTAGCTGAGGTGCTTCACAGTCACAAATATCAAAGGGAAAGAAAATGTTTTATGGTTCTCCCCCACAAGCCTGTTAACAGAATGTGTTACCAAAGCAAAATGATTTTCTTACAGATATGGCCCCATAATGGGGCAGAACAGACTCAAAGGTGAGTACCTTCAACCACAGGTCCTTTCAGTCCTGAAGGATATGCAAGAGCAGCTTAATCTCACCAGAGCTGACCTTTTGGCTGCATGGGACATAGAGAAAATACCTTTTATTGTAAAAATAACAAAAGGCAGTAAAGGCCAACATCCAGGTGAATGGGTACCAGTCAATTGCCTTTGAAGCTGGCTCAGAGATTCTCAGCATTGTGTGAAAAATTGTTTTCGGTGCCATGCACGTGCCAGTGGCAACCAACCTGGATTCCTGATGGCCAGAACCATCATCACACCCAGCCCACTACAACCTACAACCCTTCTCCATGCTGAGCTCTTACCTCCATGTTCAAGAGAAAAATCAGAGTGCCTCCCAGAGTATTGGGACTCTTCCTATTCCCAGCTGATTTTTCCTCGAAAGACTAGAACTGATAGAGCATGGGTAGGTACAGCATAAACCATGGAAAAGCACTGTGTAATCAAATGTCTTAAGTATTTTTTTCACAAGCAGCAAAGCAAGCACTCATTATAGGGGCATACGTGTGCTCATCCTGGAAAAGAGGTGACTAGAATCTAATCCCAAAGACTGTTGCAAAAAAAGAAGGAGTGGACCTGGGGTGTTCTTCTCCCCAGTCTGCTACCAGTGGGTTACCTTGAAGCAGTTAACTTCTCTGTTTGCACATCCACAGAAGACTAATGCCTGATGCTTTCTGTTCTCAGCACTGCCCTTCAGCCTGCATTTGGCATTAAAACTAGAGTCCATTTTCTGTCATGAAAATGTGGATGAATGTCAAGGGCCATAGGTCTGTGACACATGCTCCCAGCTGTGTTGGTTTAAGGCATTGTCTCCATCCTCCCTCCTTCTTTCCCCATGCACTGATGTCTGTGCCCCTGCTCTTCTGGCTTAAGCTGCTGTGCCAGGTAATAAAAGCTAATGAACCAGATGGGAGCTGGGTCAACAGAGCAGTAAATACACATTTACACCTGCACACCTAGCAGGCACTGGTTCCTTGGCTTTGCTTGTCAGAGTCAAAAGGGTTTCTGTGCCTACATGTTGGCTACCCAGATTAATTCTGCCTTTCCCCAAGGGTATAATAATTTCCTCACTTTTCTTTTTTAACCATCAGGGTGAACAGTCATAGACTTAGGAATGGCTCTTATCTCCCACAGCTGTGGTTGCCCTGTGGTCATAGGTAACATAATTTCACAGGCATTTGGAGTTTTGTGTTGCCTTGCTGTGTTTCCTGGAAGTTTTGTCACCCATTTCAGCCTGGCACAGGCACAGACCCATGAGTAACACAGCTCCCATGCATCTCTGTGTGTGCCAAGAGAGTTAACATCACTGGTCTTGGCCTGGAATGGCATGACTGAATCTGCTTAGAGCTGCTGAGGTTTCAGGATACCACAATAGCTATTTGTTTGTATTATATAGCTCCAAGCATGAACAGGCCTTGGCATAATGTTTTCATTTAAAACACTCTGCTGCATAGGAGAGCAAATACTATGACTTTTTTTTTGTAGTAGAAACAAATCTGGAAAAGGGGTAGGAGGGGCCATATGTTTCTTAAAGGCTGAGCCTCCAGGAAGCAGAAGCCTGGAGAGTTCAAAGACAAATCACCTGGCACTGCAGAGCATTGCTGCAAAATCACATCAGTTTTTGTGAGTTTGCTGTGAGTCCGCTGGGGAGAGATTGTGCTTTCAGCCTTGGGTAAATCACTGGCTGTCTCTCTAAAGGCCATTTGTTATGAAGTAATGACTTTGAAGGGAGCGTAAAAAAACATCTTGGACTTCCCCTTTGATATCTCTATTCACTTTGGCAATAAGCAGTGGAAGTTTGATGCTTCCTTTTATGTCTACAGTAGAGCACAAAAGTGCACGGTAAACTCCTCTTTCTGCTGCAAACAAGTCACACAAAAATAGCAGCATGAATTTGAGGGTGATTTCTCCTGGAGATAGTTCAGAACGAAAGAGCATAACTCCCACGCATTTAACCACCCACAAGACTCAGTGTGAGCCACCAGGGACATTCTCTGTGTGGTCTGTCACACTGACAGAAGGGGCCAGGGGATGAATAATCTCATGTGAACTGGTAGAAGCCTCCTGCTTATGGTACAGCCCTCTGAACACCCCCAAACTGAGAAGTAGGTATATTTAAAGAGGTCTTTGAAGCCTCACATCTGGTAAGGTTCCCAGACTTCTTCATGAATGTTAAAAGAGGTAAAATTTAAAAGGAGAATGAATGTGTTTGGTTAAGTGAAAAACTAGATACATCATAGTTTTGTAGTAATTCAGTATAGTAGTACTGTGGTGAAGAATCAAGCTATTTCTTTTAAGACTCAGCATAGCAGATCCTTGTAATCACAAATTCCATGACCTTCAGGTGAATACATTAACATAACTTGCATACTCTCTCATTTTTTGTCAGAAACAGACCAAGAAACTGAATGATTTCTCTTGTTCCTTGTATAGAAAATAAAATAAATTAAAGAAACTAAGAAGGAGAATGTTCTTTTTTTCTTATCACCCAAAACTCTTTCAGAAAAAAAAAAAAAAAAGCCTTTGTCCTATATCCTTGTGCCCATCCTTTCAGCTTGAGCTGCAGATCTGTAATACTACCTAATGCTGAGAGCTTTTTGCCAGCTTTACAAGAAGGTGAAAACATAACATCTGTTTCAGCACTTCTTTTGGAAATGGTCAGGGTTTTCTTCATGTTGTTGAAATTTTGTAGTAAATTTCACCACTTAAGGGGGAAAAGGCATTTGCTTGTCTCATGAATTTTCCTGTTATCACTGTTTAAAGAATAATAGGAAAAAAAAGTTTTAAGGACCTGTCAAGAACCACTTTCCCTTGAAAAGAATATTTTATAAGCATGATCTGGTTATAAATTCATCTTGATAGTCTAAACACAAATATGTTTTGATATGCTGATTGTGTTTTCATGTAAGTCAAAAACTCTTGACAGCCTCTGCCTTGCAGACAAAATAAATTGAGGAAGGAATATATATATGTGTGTTTGTGTGTGTGTGTGAGCATGTTGGAGATCCACTCTCAAAAATATGTAAAATTTGTTTTGACTTAAGTTTGCCTTGCATTCCAGCCACAGACATGACCACTATTGTATTAAATAAACCACAAACCGTTTCTCCTACCACAGTGCAATTTCCATTTTTGGTGTCACCAGAAATGTGGTACTTTTCAGACAAGGGAATGATCTTAAGAATTTCCCAGAGAATTCTAAGAAGAAATGGAAGGTGCCATAATGTCCTTGTACTGTTCAGAGCTATGATTACATCTCACTTGTTTTCTGACTTCTTTGCTTACCATCAGAGAAGAAAAAGCTTTCCATGTTTCTCATTATTAAAAGAAAACATACTTTTGAGTAATTTTTGGACTAGAATGATGTTTTTCACTCAATCTTGGACCTTGTGCTTTCTACAAAAGTTTGTTGGAAATGTTCAACTGGAATTTTTCTTAGACAAAGCCAAGTTATTATTACCACATGTCTCAGGAACTCTGGAATTACCCAGCTTTGTGTATGTCTGTGTAGTGCTGTTGAGAACGTGCAGAGCATCCCAAGTGTATCTAGCTGGAACAACATGGGCATGAAACCATGTGTTTTCAAAGCAGTCCCCTCCCTTTGAAGACCAAAAGGGAAAATACGTGATCTCTTCTCATTAATGTTTGTGTTTTGTGCCCCAAATAATCATGCCAACAATGAGTACCAAAGCTTTCAACCTTCTGTGGGTGCATCACGCAGTTTTGGCTTCTCCTCTGTGCCCATGGGTGGTGTTTGTGTGAAGTGGCAGCAGAGGGAGATTTGCAGCTCTGGGCAGGTCAGTATCAGCCCGTCCCTGTTCCTGTGAGCAGGGTCAGGATGCTGGTAGGGCTCAGCTCTTGGCTTCCCACTCAGTCTGCAGGCAGTGGTGAGGCAGCTGAGCCTTGGGCACTGAGTTTGTTGCTACCTGTGGTCTCAGTTAGCAGGTGTGAGCAGAGCAGTCTTCCCCCAAAGTCACGGTTTGTTTTGAGAACTGAGGTTATGTTTAGTTATACCACAAGTTACATATGATAGCAACATCATGCAACATATTAATAAAAGGCTACGAAAGTCTATACCCAAAACTCTGCAGCTTTGGAAATAATTTTCCTAGATCTTTAAAAGTGATGAGTTGCAACACCTGTGTTATTACAGCCAGGGGATTTATTAAAACAGATACCTGTGCCTGTCAGTAGGGGTAAAGTGTAAGGTTTTTTTTCAAGACAGGAGAAATGAGTACATCCCTTTTTTTCATTTGCTAAAAATCCACATGAATGTCAAGCTAGGCAGAGGTTAAAGCTCCATGCTGAGGAACTGAAGCAGTATCTGCTCCAGAGAAGGGATGTAGACAGCTCTGACACCGGCAGCGGTTTCTGACTGCAAATTGCCAAAATAAATTATTATTTCAGTCAAAGCTGTTTGTCAGAGATAAATGTCATACGACTGGCCGTAATCAAGGAGGGCCAATCTTTCTGAAGTGATGTTCACCACAGACCTAAGAGGTCTGGTGGTGATCTGGGGCAATACTGTGTGTGCTGTGGAGGTGGAAGGAAAAAATACAAAATGTCAGGCATTACTGAGCACTTTCCATTTTGGTTACTCCCTGAACCAGGTGGGCTTTCCATGCATTTAGTCAGATTCCTGATCCTCTCTCTGTTTCCCCTGCAGCCCTGCAGAGATATTTATGCTGAACATCCTCTGGCCAAAGGGCTACCTCCTTCTCCGTGTTTGGGGATGTCAGCTGAGCAGGCAGAAGTAAACATGGAGCCCCCTGAGGTCTCCACGGAGTGAGGTCCAGTGGGTCAGAACCTGTCAGGAGCTGAGAGCAAGAAGGTGCTGTTCTTCCTGCCTTTTCCACCCGCACGCTGCCCTGGCGCTGAGTCACCTCCTGGCATGGCAGTGTGCTCCTGGCAGCCCTGAGCCCCAGCCCTGCAGTGGGATCACCTGGCTGTCACAGCCAGGGGCTGCACAGCCCCATCCCTGTGTGCTCCCCTGCTCAGGACAGGCACGGGACAAGCTTTCCCAGGGGGGACTGGGGGCACCGGGCCCGTCGCACTCCAGTTTCCGTGCGAGCCTGCACGCCCCTGCCAACGCTCGCTATGTTTTCAGGAACTAGGATCATTTTTCATCAGCGCCTGGAGGTATCCACGTAATTTTAGAAAATACATGGGATCTTCTGCCTCAACTGACCTGATTTTGATTTGTGGATTGGGATTTTTTTTTCTCGTCAAAACTCTTCTGGGGGTTGCAATGCCCAAATTAGGATGAGAAGGCAAAAGGGACAGTGTGTTCCAGTGCACTTATTTTTTTTTCTTTTCTGGTTATTAATTAGCAGAAGTGAAAAATAGAACTTAAGGAAAATGACAGACTTTAAAAAAAAAATTTGAATACCCTTTTCATTAAAAAAATCGACATCTCTCAGAAAAACTTGGAGGGATATTACAAGCTTGGTGGAAATTTTTTTATTCTGTGTAATGCTTTTTCTTAGAAAATTATTTTAAAAAATTTTCTTCTTTCTAATTTTGAGCAATTTTGCTTTGAAATGTAAGCTCTTCTAAACACAAAAAATTGCAACATTTAAGTAGTCTTCTTGTTTTTAAGTGAACAGAAATATTCCCATTTGGACTTCTCCCCTCTGTCCCAAAGAAGAAAAAATTCAAATATATTGAGAATGTTAATGAGATAAGAAAGATACATTCTGCTCTCATATATAAATACCTGTACATACCCTACCCATGATACCATTTCAGTGTGCAGCAGTGGCACTTCACAGTACCTGTCTGATTTCTTCTTATTTGCTTCAAGCTTAATTCCTCCTTATCTCAAAGGACAGAAATCCACAGACCAAGTTTGACCTTGCTGTTATTCTGAATGATGTCATTTTGTCATTGCTGAATTTGGTCCATTATGATTAGAAAGTGTGCTTAGCTGGCAAGGAAATTAGGTGAGCGTATGTAGTTAATTTTAAGCGTGCTTTTAATGCTATCCCTTTTCAACAAACCACTTAGACACATGCTTAACAGCCCATGTGCTTGAAGTTAATTAAGTGCCTAATTGCTTTTCTGTATGTGGGCCTGAATAGGGATGGACTGAAGCACATCAGATCTCTGTTAAATTGCATCCTTTTCAGCAGGGCTGTTGCAGTAGGACGAGGGGTCATGTTTTTAAGCCAAAAGAGCTCGATATCGATTACTTGTAAGGATTAAGTTTTTTACCATGAGGTTGTTAAAACACTGGAACACGTTGCCCAGAGATGTGAAGGGTGCCCCAACACTAGAAACATCCAAAGTCAGACTGGATGAGACTCTGAGCAACCTGACCTAGTCAAAGATGTCCTTGCTCACTGCAGTGGGTTTAGACTAGCGGCCTCTAAAGGTCCCTTCCAACCCAAACTGTTCTATGATTGTGAAAAACAGCTGTTTTCCTAATCCTTCAACTTTCCTCCATCCTTGCTCAAATGTATTTAATTCCTGTGATAGAAAACTCATCCCTATGTTTGCCTAACCAAAAATCCAATCAAAACAAGTTGTGGCCTCTTCTTGCTGGCTCTAACTATACTTTTGAATAGCTGTAATTAAATCCAGAAATCTAGTAATGTGGCATTAATTAGCCTAATGGAGAACTGAGAGAGAAATGTGGTTTCTGAGGGCAGTAAACTTCTGTGCCCTGGAATACAAGACATACCAAGTAAGAACTTGGCTCAGAAGGCCTCTATGAAATACTAAACCTTGTCGGGGTTTGGAGATTTGGTGAAAATGCTTGTATTGCCTATGTGGTGGGAAAAACAAAGCTCCTTCCTTTCATGCTGTACATTTTAAAAGCTGTGTTCTCACATTCTGTGACTGGTGAGTACATTGTATTTACCCTGTATTAACAGACTGAATAAGTGTTTGTGTGTGTGTGTGTGTGTATAGGACAAAATTTCACTAAGTGGAAACACTGGCAAGAGGAAGTGTGGATTGTCACATTACTGCACTGCAAGCATCCAAGTGCCCCCAGACTGTTTATCAGAGAAACTTGAATGATTCACAGATATTACATTATACAAGAGGAAAAAAAAAAAAAAAAAAAAAGAGAGAGAAGTTGCCAGAAACTGGGAGGCTGCAAAGAGCAATTAATAAACGATATCACTGCAGAAAGCTTTTGTTATGGAGAAATTTCCTGATAGCTCCCAGCCTGTCTGGAAAGCTAACTTGAGCCTGAGCCCTGGCTAGATGATGGAGTCTCCGCCTCTGGAAAAACCCTATGCTAGTTCTTCGTATCTCATTTTTTGCTACAGTGATAGCAACCATCAGCAGGTTCAGAAGGTGGAGTGTCTAACAGTGACCAGAAAGAAGCCAGCCTGTGTGCTTGCTGGCTGGCAAACTTCTGGGCTCTTCTTCACCTGCTCTGTGTGTTGAGCACACTGATGACATATTGCCTGTTCAAGTGCCTTCCTGAAGCCTGAATATCCCTGGCTTGAATAAGGGCTCAAGGGGGCATGTGTAGGAATGTGAGCGGGAAAGGAGAAAGATAGATTTGAATCACTACTTCACACATAAACATCATGAATTCAGTCCTGGCAGCTGTAGCTATTATTTCTGAGTAAGGGGGAGGTTGTGTTCTTAGTCTAGGTGACACTACCTTAAAATGATTCCTGGCCCATGTCACTCAGGGAAGGTGACAAAAAGGAGAGACTGTGCTTGCCTCCCAGTTTCTCTAGATCTGAGCTGGGCAATTGTAAAAGTACCATGACTACTGAGACCCTGCTGCCTTGGTGCCAGTGACATGGGGACTTGGGAAGGTGACAAGAAACCACTGAAAGTGAGGACTTCACCCTTCTCACCAGAGCTCTGAAAATGATCAAGAATTGCAGGGTTTCATCTTGAAAATTACGTCCTGTTAGTTAGATTATCTTGTGTTTTACCACTGTAATTCAAGCACATGCTGATGGTAATAGACCAACCATCCAGTGAAGATGGATCCTGCATCTGTGGAGCTCTGTTTCTTGCCACCTTGACAATTTCCATCCAAGGAACTTAACAGTTGTGTTATTTTTGCTCATGTGCACTCAGTACCAGAATAGCTTTGCTGGCTGGGTGCTGTAAAACACTGTTGCAGAGAGCATCCTTCAAACCAGATATTTCTGCATGACCTTGTCCAACATCTAGGAAGCAGCAGAAGGCCTTTCTAGTAAATAATGACTAAGGTCAGAGAGTTCTATTCAGGCATAATATTGCACACAGAGCTCCCTCATGTCTCTCAGCATACCTAGAGCTTGCCTCTTGGCTAGCTAGATGCCTCTCATTTGCCATGCAATTTTTAAGGACTTAATTCTTGCATCCTTAACTTTCATGTTCAGTGTGCAGAAAAGAGAGTGCTGGGGATTCCAGCAGCTAGTGGCATGCAGAATTAGTCAGAGCACTCACCAAACTCCTTTGTAGCCTCAGCCATAAAGTAACACTCAGGAGTCAGTTTTACAGTGATCACATGCAGTCTGACTGGGGAAAAGCAATAAGAGCTTGGTTCAGCTGTGGGTTTTGCTTGCAATTATGAAAGACTTCTTTTGGGAGCTAAATGGGTATGTGGTTTTAATAGCTGAACATTCTCCCAGGAGTTGGAGAGGCCTTTTTGTGTTTCTTTCTTTACTTCTTTTAATAAAGACAACAGCATCTGGAAGCATTTATTTGAAGACAGCCCTTAGCAGTTTCTCTTTTGCTGCGGATTTTCTGGGGAGTGGATGGAAAGGCTTTCCCCCAGCGCAGGAGAACAAAGCATATAAAAAGTGATATTTCTGCACAGATTTAGAGGGCTATTCTGGTTTTATACAACTTGAGAGTTTAGCAGGATATAAATATTTTAGTGTTGGATGGTTATTGCACTGCAGTGGCCTCACTCCCTCTGCCTTCGTTTAGGGAAGGGAAGCAGAGCAGCTTTTCTTTGTAAACGCATGCTCTTCTTTCCATACAGCTGTTACTCGGGGACGAGAACCGGGATGCAGCCTGGGCTGGGCAGCGGCCCCGCAGAGCCGGGCTGGCATCCCAAAAAGCCAAACCGGCTCCCGGCTGCGGTCGCCAGGGGGCGGTGCAGGATGCGGGATGAGGGATGCAGGATAAAGGATGAGGGATGCGGAATGTGGAATGCAGGATGCGGGATGAGTGATGCGGGATGTGGGATGAGTGATGTGGATTGCAGGATGAGGCATGCGGGATGCAAGATGTGGAATGTGGGATGCGGGATGCGAGATAAGTGATGCAGATTGCGGAATACGGGATGCGGGATGAGGGACGTGGGATGAGTGATTCGGGATGTGGATTGCAGGATGAGGGATGCGGGATGATGCGGGATGCGGGTGGAGAACACACGGAGCATGCGGGGCGGGAGGCAGGCTGAGGGATGCAGGGTGTAGGGTCAGGGGAATGAACCCGAGAACCCCACAGTGGGTTTCCAGTGGGCAGTGCCTGGCAGTCTGCTCCTTGGCATTGCCTTCAATTGTGGTGTTTGCCTTCTCTGCCTCTAGTAAATTCTCGCAGGTTTTTAGAGGCTGGCCAGCTAAGTGTCACCCACTGCAGGAGCAGCAGCCCTTGGGAAATTTAAGGTTCTTTGCTGAATTCAGGCTTTCTTTTCTACAGAGGAAAAAATTGCTCCAAACCGTGAACCAGCGTGTATGAAAAGGATGATAGCAGTCCCCCCAAATAATCAAGGACATTAAGAGTGACAGGTGGCAGCAAAACAAGCTAGTTGATTGTCAAGATGGGTTTTGGGAACAGTTTGAAGAGTTAAACGAATAGCTGGAAAAGTGACAAAAGACATTTGTTTCACAGGGTGTATGAGTGCTTAGCCCTGGATGGCAGCAGCTTTGCCTTCTAACACTGCTTTGGATGCAGTAACTTCCCTCAGTTTTTGGCATCAGAACCTCAAGACTGACCCTGGCTCTGCAGCAGACCTCCATGCACCAGGGATTGCCAAAGTCAGTCTCTGAAGAAAACACACTATTTGTGTGGCTGGTGCTCACTGTGGTGAATCACAGTCATACTCCTTTCAGAAAGCTCCCAGTTTCTTGCATGTACACCTTTAACTTTGGCTTGCAAAGCAGACTGGAAACCACAGCATGAAACAGGCAGTGAATCTCAGATTTGTTTTCTTCTGATGCAAATAAGAACCTTCATATAAGGAAGGGAACCAGAATCATCCTGAAAACTGGGATGCCTTTGCTTTGCTTTGCTTTGCTTTGCTTTGCTTTGCTTTGCTTTGCTTTGCTTTGCTTTGCTTTGCTTTGCTTTGCTTTGCAGACCAGTAATCAACTTTTCTTGGTACTGCCTAGTCTGGCCCTGAGCTGTGAGAGTAGACATCTGCCCCACCTGTGGTTTTTAGGAGGCTGTCTGGTGCTCAAAAGATGCTTCCATGCCAATTATATGAGTTGAGAAGTTCATATTCCGCATTGTCCAACTAGTTTTCTGAAAGCAGGCCCTGCTTCTGCCAGAATTCCTTTGGTGGGTGCCTGTAATGCCAATGGGTAGGTTTGTTACAGTCCTGTGTCCTGAAAGAGAAAGATGTTTCTGTGATGGAGCAGTGTATCAGGAGGAGATGTGTGGTGAGTGAGCAGCTTGCACAGAAGGAACCAGTGGGAGAGGAGGTTATGCTTTAAATGGGAAGGACTGAAAGTATTGGGGCTGGGGGAAAGTAGTGGGAAGAGGATGTAGGAGATATGGGAATGTTTAGTTTGTATCTAATTGGGAAAAGTGTGGTAGACAGGGTGACTGGCTGCTGTAGAAAGTGGATAGGGTGTTGGCCATGCTGGCAAGTTGAGTACTTTGCTGCCCACAGCACTCACTTAACCATGTTATCCTCGTGGAGCTTAATTGTCAGGCTTATGCAGAGCTTTTAGGTCAGTTGTTTGTTGCAGATCTGGAAGAAATACATTCCTTCACTGTTAACTCAGCATGGAAGTCTTGAGTCCTTCCTGGTTTGCAAACACCAGGATCAGGACAGGGCTTTTCTGCGTGTTGGTGGGTGAGCTGTTGACACTGGAGATCCAGCAGTGGACCTGGGGCAGAATGGTCTGGCCCCTTTGCAGTGCCAGAGCGTATTAGAGCCCACTGGTTGTGCTGACCCCTCCATTGCTCCCGAAAACCCACCTCTCCAAATCAGCTGCTCCCAGTGCTTGCATCTAACACATGAAATAAAAGGAGATAAGCAACTGGTGTCTAGTCCTCCCTTGGCCATACTGCACAAGGGGGTATGAACTGGCCTGGGATTTCAGAAGCTCTTGGTGGCAGAGCCTCAATGTGGATAAAGACACAATTTGACATTTGCTTCCAGATAAGAGAACTGTATGTTTCTTTAAGTTTACAATGGCAAAGTTCAAAGGGAAGGGAAAAAAGAGAGCTAATTCCTGATTTATTTCACTATGAAGGAGGGCTTTCTATGTCTCCCTTTTCCCTTTCTAAACTGCTTGGTTGTTTTAGTCTCTGTTCCTCTGCACTCTCTGCCCCCCTCAGGGCTGGTGGGACCTCTCAGTGGGCTGCACCCTGAACATCTCTATGGTTTTATCTTTTCCCTCTTGTGTGTTTTGACTGCATGGTCAGCAAAAGAGAGTTTCTAGTGTCCATGAACAACTCCCAGCTGCTTTCATTGCTCTACTGACTTGTCTGCATCACAAGGCCTTACCAAGGGTGCACATGATTTGGGAGAGCTGAGCAAAGCCCCAAGAGGATGTGCATATATGTTGAAGGCCTGTAGTTGATGTTACACCAATCCACTTGTAGCTAAACTCTGAACTGGTCCGATTAACGTATTCATTAATGTTGTGGTTCCATTTGAAGGAAACAGAACACTACGGAGAATACTCAACTTAGTAAAACTTTTTCTACATTTCAGAGACAGGAGAAATGTTCGTGTGTGCTTAACATCAGGACCAGAGGCTGACAGGACCTCTGTCTCTTCATCAGGAGCCAAATTGGATATACTCATGATGGGAATGTATTTTTATTGGCATTACCGCAGGTGCACCATTGCATCTCAGCAAGACAGAGGGGCTATTTTCAAACTGTTGATGCAAAACAAGCTGAAACAACAGCATCCATCACACCACCAAATTGTCATTCACAAGAAGTATGGAAGCAATTTTTGTTTAGATAAAATTTGCTGGTAAGACAGCAATGAACACAAGATATTCAACATTCTAATAAAATAGTAATGCTGCAAGCTCAGCGGCTCATGAAACATTTACAATCTGCAGCTAGTAAAGTGCAAACAAGAGATTTAAGCACCGCTGTTGCTAGATGGATGGAAACCAGCTAGAAGATTAACGGAAAGATTATTCCACACAGGTTAGAATGAGGTTCATTAAATGCCTATCAGTTCTCTCATTTGCTGTAGGAGATAGGGAGGGCTGTAGGACTGCACCTGTTGAAGCAGAGCTTGGACTCAGTGCCAGTGTTAAGCCAAATGAGCACTTCTTTTCAGCTTGTAGTTTCTTTTGCTTCTCATGTCTCCCTGCATCAGGAGTTTGCAGAAGCAGCATTACCATCACACTTGCAGATTGCTATTCTTTATATATGAAACTAATTATCAGACTTGCAGCAGGCTCTGGAGGGTGAGATGAACAAGGGGGCACAGTATACACAGAGCTCTCCCATAAGTTAAAGATAAGCAGTGTAATTAAGGAGATTTCATGTGCTTCCAACCTGGGTAAAAATGACACACCAGGCAAATTATTTTATCCACTGCTTGTTTGGTTTTTAACCTTTGATCCATTTTATCAAGGAACACAGGAAATTTCAGTTGTTACTGTCACACCTAAGTGCTTCCCTATGGATCCTTCGGAAGTTAAAGGCTAAAAGAAGGGTGTTGGATGAGATCAGACAGGGAAGCACCAGATGCCTCCCTTTGTGTTTTCTGCACTACTCTAGCTGAGTAATTTTGACTCTTTTCTAAGCAGTTCTTGTATAAAACAAGCAGCCCTTGCTTTTTGGTCTCTTAACTGTACAACAGGGCTCATTCACAAGGCTGCTCTGCCTCTTTTAAATCTGGCTCATAGTTATTAAAATTTGCATTTTAAGAAAAGCCCTGAGGCTTTCTGTACCACTGAATATGTGAGAAACAAACAAAACTTTTAAGCAGTAATTTCCTTCCTCTGCTGATGGAGAAGCATCTTTTTTTTCTGTAGAGGGTCCATGAACATTGTAGCTTTGTGCAATCTGGTGTCTTCTTAATATTATAGGCAATAGCAATCATGGTCTTGGGTGAAACTGTGGACACTGTTGCAATTAAGAAGTGCCCTTGATGCAGGTTGTACCTGTCATTAACTCTGAGATTTCACTGAGATAGATACAATATTCCCACAAATACTTTTTCCCCCAAAAATCCCACAACATAGGCTTTGACTGGCAAGAAGAGACATATCTACACCATGTGTGGCCACAGGAAAATCACAACAGTGTTTAATTTGGAAAGTTTGGGTTCATGTATTTTAGAACTATCCAGAAATGCATAGCAATGTCAATAAAACCTGAAATAAGAACCGTCCTGCCCTGGTTCCTTGAATGTGCTTCTGAGAGTAATGATTGAAGAAAAAGGCCCATGGTTTGGGGATGAAATGGTTAATTTTTGTAATAGACAACAGAGAAGGCAAAATGCTTTTTGAAACAAGTATAGAGCTACTTAAGCTCACAGGAGATCACTGTTTAAAAGGCAGATCAAATTATTTGTGACACTTCTATGAATTGCTGCAGTAGATGAGGGGAGCTGGGATTGCCAAATGTCAGGGATAGAAGTTTTCTGAAACTATTCAGTTGCCACGAGTGGTACAGATCGTGTCTGTAGCCACAGTGATGAGGCAAACTAACAGAAGTAAAGCAAACAGATGCACTGAAGCTGAAACAAAAATGTAGGGACTTTCGGGCTTTGGGAGCTTGGAAGTTAATTACTTTTAGGAACAAGAAATATGGAGGGAAGGATAAAATAATCTTATTGCTGTTGGTTGTAGACTGAGGAAGGTTTTGCATATAGAAGGTCAGGAAACTTTAAATAGCTTCTTAAGGTGAAATTACAGAGATTTTGATAGTACTGCACCTGAAGTCATCATTTTAGCACCTCAGAAACAGATCTGTTTTAGAGAAGGGAAGCCTTGGAAACAGACATGGATGCAAAGTTCAAGTACTTCTCAAAGTCAATGCAGGGATTGCAGTCGTCCTCTCAGGCTGTGTTAGTTTGCCATCTTCTTATAAAACATTGCATTAAGTAAATAAGAAGGAAACAGGCAACTGAGAAAACTGTAACATCCCTGTTATTTAAAAACAGTGGGGAGCTACACTTAAAAAATTTAATTAGAATACGAATGATGTTTTAAATAAAAAGTTGTTACTTTTAAAAGATGATTTTTACTTAATTTTAAAACGTTTTCAATGCCATTATGTTGTATTTTTTGCTGTGTTTTCAGCTTTCATTGAAAAATGAACTCTTATTTTTCTCAATTAGAAATGTGGCTGAAAGTATGCAAAATATTCAGGAAAATTTTTGTAGTATTTTGGAAAACAGGACTTCTGGCTGGGTCTAGTAACCTGATTAGATCAGAGTACTTAGAAAGGTGAAGTCAATTATTAGAGCTGCATTTTCATTAAATCTGTGTTGCCATTGCAACACAGCAGCATTTTTCCCAGCTGCAGTTGAACTTTTACTGAACACAGAGCAATTTGGATGTAAACCTGTACAGTGTGCTCCAGGAAAACCCTTCTTGAGCAGGGAGGCTGGAACAGACAACCCACTGTGGTCCCTTCCAGCCTGACCCATCCTGTGATTCTGTGTCACAGGGACAAGTCTTGTGAAGGACTGCTTCAGAATCACACAAACACCTCACAGGGGCTTCTGAGGAAAACTCTGTGCATGGACCTTAAATGCTTCACATTTCTTTGAGCTCACTTTGAAGTCTGATAGCCAAACCATAAAACTGTACCTAATGCTCTTAGCAATTATTGTTACTGCTACCTATATTATTGATACAAATAGTAGCAGAAACTTCTGGCACATGATGTGTCAAAGTAACTAGTTTCATCCTATGAGAAGCTTATACCACTTCTTTCTAAATGAATGATGTTTTGGTCAGTCACTCAAGTGAGCATGCATAAAGGCTACCTTTAAAAGCAGAATGTTGTTAGCATATGGCAGAGAGAGTTTGTTTACTCTGCTTGGGGAAAGCAGGCTACCTGTGTAATTATTTCCTTAGTGAGTCTGCATAAAACTTCTATTGCATTTAATTCAACACAAAACATTTTCTATATTTCATGTCATGGGTAGGAATGAGAATGGAGATAGTTCATCAATGCTGATATGTGATATAAAAAGAGCTGAGAAGCCAAGGGTATGAGAGTGCATAAAAATGTTTTGTGTCCTGACCAGTACATTGCTTAAAAAAAATTTTACAATCAGCCCCAATTGTTCATTCCTCCCATGCAGGAGATACTCACATATTCATTTTTAAAAGGGCAAATCAACCATAATTCAGTTTATAAACTGTGAAGCTGGTTGCGAATGTCTGGATGAATATTCATTAGAATCTCTTAATCTGCCATCGACTGTGATTCATTAGGCATATGTAAATATCACTCACTTTAATTGCCCCTAAACTGACTTAACATAATATTGTCATTAGCAAATTATTAGTTATTTGTGTAACTAATGGTACATTATGGTGTACACGTTAAATCGCCAAATATATGATTACAATTATGATGATGTTTTATGCGGGGTGCTTTGTAAACTATTTGATGAAATATAATGGAGCCAAATCAAATCTGCTATGTTAATAAGACAGTTGTGGAACTTTGTTATTATATTTCTACACCTTGGTGACTGGTCTAATATGTGAGCCTTTACCCCACCCTGTGCTTCAATGGATTATGGAGTGGCTTCATTTTCCATACACGAGGCAGGCCTGGCATTCCAATGCCTGCTTACCCTTTGTTTTACCTAATGAACTCTGTTCCAGTTAATTATTGGTGAAAGTGCCCTGGCTTGCTCTGGCAAGACCTTTTCACTGAAAGACTGGGGGAGGGAGCAGAAAATATCACCTTTGCAGTATGAAGTGTTTATAGGTTTTGCTGGGGAGTGCTGCTGTTGAGGTAGCAGTGCCTGTAACCTGCTGGTTTTTCTGCAATCTGTTAGTGTATCCTAGGATTTTGTATTTTCCTGACTTCTTAGCTTTTGACTCTTACTCACTTGTGTGATGAGAAGCCTTGCCTGGAACATTTGACCCACCCACTCTTCTGCACTTCCAATAGTTATGCATTAAACAAGCAGCTTTTAAGATGACAAAGTTATGGTGGTGAAACCTTCAATTAGTGCTGTTAAAAGGATTTTAATTGCAAGGCTAATGATAACTGGAATATGTTTTTGCAAAAGGGATGAATGGTATCCTCAAGGGCTTTTATTAAATCTTGTATCTACATGTAAATGCATTTATGAGTGTGTTAATGTTTATAGACCCAGGAAGTTAAGAAAGAGCTGTTTCCTATTGCCACATATTTTTCAAGATGCATTTACTATGGCAGTTACTTTATTTCTTTAAAAAGAGCTTATTAAGGCATATTTACTAGGAACTAATTAAAATGTAATGAACACAGATCTGTTCATTAATTATATGAATTAATACAAATTAATTTGAAGCCTCTGAAAGAATATCCTGCATCATCAAGTGGTTCTCCAGCCACTCCTGTTAGCCATGCTGCTCCACCTGGTACCTTGCACCTCAGGTGATGCAAATTGGACTGTGTCTGCAATTGGAAACGTGGAGGCAACTTCTATCAGCTATACTTCTGCTCTTCCAATCAAACAAGAGACTTCACTCTCAGGTAAATAGATGCAGATACCATGCATGTCAAAGAAACTTTTTCACAGGGTTCAAAATACTTTGGCACAGATGCAACATATCAAATGATTATTAAAATTAAAATTTTAGAAAGGCATTGGAAACAGATGCTGAGGATGCAAAATGGAACTACCACATCAGAAAACTGGTTCAAAATGCTTCTTGCAGTATTGTCTAAATGAAAGCTGCAGCTTTCCACTGATTCAGCTGAAACTGAGTGAAAATATTACTCCCTATTTCAGGGGAATTATTTTGATGTGACCTTAATTGTAGTGGTTTACCTTAATTCAGTTAGAAGCAGAGTTATGCTAAACTACAGAAAACACCTCTAACATTTGGAAAACAAAGTAAAAAAACTCAAATGGGATTGTGTACCAATTTAATGGAAATAGCCCATATTCTTATACAGACACTCCCTTAATTTTGCAGATATCTGGTCTGGCCCCACTCCCAGGTGTAAAACAGACCTTTGGAACCAATCAAGGGAGCTCAGATGCTGTTCAGAGAGTATTTGCAAGAAACTCATGGCAAATTAATTGCAGAATAATTCACATAAATTATTGTCTGGGTAATTTAAAATAATGAATCAAGCAGGAGAAAAGGACACATTATTACATAATTTGTTCCATCCTAACAGAAGCATTAATAATGCTCAATGAGGGTAAAATAAATTGCACTTAGAGACTGTTTAGTCTCATCTCAAACCTCACTGGATGCAGCAGGAATGCTCCTCCGGGTCTGGTATGAACAGAATATGTAAGAGAAAGAGAAGCAGAAGATGGACTGGGAGACGGGCTGTGTAACAAATCTATTTCCAAGGCAGATATAAATGTCAGTGGGTGATGAGATCTTCAAGGAGGGCAGCTGGCAAGCCAGCCTCCAGTTCTGCCCTTTGAAGACCCCATTTTAGTGCCCACTGAGTTCTGCAGACTGACCCTCTGATATTGGAAGGCTGCTCCTGATGGTTGGAAGCCTTTGGAAGATGAAAGAGGAGGAAGGGAAGAAATGGACCTCGGGATCATGTGTGGTGCTTGATGCAGGGCTCCAGACCTGTTTCCAGCTCTGCCACTGCAATGCTGGAAAACCTTGGATGGATCAGATTTTGCTTCTCTTTCTGTAAAGCAGAGGTAGTGGTGGGAAAGAGGGACAGGCTTGTGGATGCAAAATAAGCTGCTTAGAGAGATTCCAGGTGACCACTGTGAATTGTCCACCTGAAATAATCCGGTTTAACCTTTTTTTTAAGGATTTTCTTCCTGCATGGCTGATTTTGCAGATCTGCAGCCATGCAGTTGCAGTGATACCACAGAGGGGAGAGGGTTTTATCAGGGTGAGGGCAGGGGCTGAACTCTTTTTTAGCAAAGGTACTTGGGGTTACTTTGTAGAAGGTCTACTTAATTTTAAGAAGTCAGATAAAAGTGAAGCCACTGTGGCTGAGTTCACATGTAGGACAAGAAGTTTGCATTGATGTTAGTTGTTAATTAAAAAAAAGAAAACAAAGAGAATATGTTTTTGTTATGTTTGGGTTGTTTGTTATCTTTGACTTGCTTGTTAGAATTCCTCTGGTTAGTAAACCACCTGCCAGAATAAAATATAACAACAATAAAACTACCGTGATGTGATGATTAAATGCAATGTAAGGTTGATTTTAAATATGAATGCTTACAAAATGAGTAAGAGATACACACCTGAAAAACATATTTACTGGTAGGAAGAAAATGCTGGTGAAAAGAACATGTAAAATAGATATCATAAGATATAAATTACTCACTGAAACAGGACTGTTAGAAGAAATCCTGAGGTGATGAAATATACTGCCAGATTCCTGGAGTTGTGGATCTGGGTTACAAAGATAAGCAGGATGCCTTGAAGGAAAACAATCACTCTGATCTTGTACCTGCAGCACTTTAGCTCTGCCTCTTGCTTTCTGCTGAGGAAGGCATGTGAGCTTCTGCAGTAGATTCAGGTTTTCTGGCAACACACAGTCTTGCTCATCCACTTCTCCTGGGGCAATAATATTCATAAGATATTAATTATGTCCAGGGAATAGGGCTGCACACACTGAGGGAGGTTGAAAAGGCTGGTGAGGCTTAAGCAGGTTCTTACACTGGCCTGGACACAGGCAGGAGGTGGAAGTTCTTGTTGGCCAACTTCTCCCCTCCCTCCTATCTCTGCTTCACTTGGAAAAAGAGACCAAGTTTGAACTCTTAGAAGGTACTGGCAAGCCTTCAAAAGTGTGAAAGTGTGTGCTACCTTACCATTGTGTTTGTGGCACACCTACAGGAGCCTGCTTGCCATTGTCCCTCTCAGGTGCAAGACACATCAGCTCTAACACCACCCTTGGTGCTTCCTTCCTTCCTGGGAGAAATTTTCAGTCACTATGGAAAGTGGATGTGGCAGTCCCTTGGAGGAGGATGTATCTCACTTCCCCACATCCAAAAGCATATTCATAGGCTGCATCTGACCACAAAGGGAGGATGGGCAATGACAATGCCTCAGGCGTGCAGAGACAGGTAAGTTTGCATCCCATGTACAGGTGTTGATGATGGTGGGTAGGGAGAGAGTTGGGGGAAAGAGAAACAGAGCGAATAATTAAAGAAGACTCAGTTTGCTTTGGATCCTGACTATAAATGGGCATCTCTTGTATCTTGGACAGTTTTCAAAGCTAACTCACACTATTTCAGCACAGGCCAAGCCAAGGTACCAGGCACCAGCCCAGAATTTCTCCTCATTCTCTCCTAATTTTTCTATCAGAGCTTGCAAAGGGCTCTCCTGTTTTACCAGAATCTGAAACACAGACTTTGACCCCCAGATCCCTCTGGGACTTTTAAAATCCCTTTAGACTGCTCCACTCACCTCCTTTTTCACGTGTTTCTGGCAAGATGAGAAACCGTAGTTCCTGCTATTACACAGGAAAAAGATACAGCTTCTAGACTCTGTTTTGTGAGAAAAGTATCTGATCTGCATGGCTCCTGTTATGTAACATTTTGTAATATACTAGATGGGGGTGAAATGGTCTGGATCAAGCATACTGCTAAGTATTGAAAAAAAAAATCGAAAATTTGCTGTGTGGATTGAAAGCACATCTGCAGAACCTCTGCAGCAGTTAATGGAGAAGACATAGGGTGAAGACCTGATCACATGTTAAACTACCAGTACTTTCAGTCCTTGGCATGCAGGTGGGGGGAAGCCCTTGGCAAGCAGAGGAGAACTGCTGGGGCTGCTGAGAGCAGTGCTCACTGTTGGGGTCTGCAGGGTGCCCCTGGCTTCAAACCAGCTCTTCAAAGCCAGTTTTTAAAGGTGCAAATTCAGGACAATGATATGTTCTTGCTTTTGTAAAGAATCTTTCAGATCCATGGGTTAAAAGCTGCTTGTTACTATAATTATCCTTTCTGTTAGTACACGTACATAAACATCTAACTTCAGGCTGCTTTTAATGATGAACACTTGAAGTGGCAATGCAATGGCTGTAGTATTCTCTACTGGCTATTAATCTATGAAATCAAGACATATGCCCATCATGGAAAGTTTGCACCAAGGTTCACAGTTTGGCTTAGAAGATATCTTTTAGGAGTCAAACTTGCAAGCCTTACAGAAACAGAGACCATATTGCCACCATCACATTGCTTACCTTGTCTGGTCAGATGAGGCAAGGGCTCTCTGAGCCCGGGGAGTTTGAATCACAGAAAATCAAAATCCATTAAGTTGCAATACATTCAAGCCATAATTGCTGCAGATTAGAATTCAGCAGAGAACTTTGCATAATGCCATGAGGTGACCTTTTTCTGGGGTGCTCTCCTGTGATTGTTGGGACCTTGTAACAAATGCCTAGTGCCATTTAACGAAGGAATGACATATCTCTGATATGCAAATTTTTACAGCACAGCAATTAAGCGGTTTAGAATTTTACGACAGTGTTTGGGCTTTATACAACAAAAAAAGGGCCAATAAAGGGCTGTGATGGATGGGCTAATCCCCACTGGAAATATACCATGTAATCTCATGGAGACAATGCATTATGGATAGCATTGTGATTATTGGTGGTTAATATCTCCCCCTTCTCCTCTCACCCTCCCCTGCCCGCAGCCTCCCCCTCCCCTGCTCCCCGCCTGATGAAAACTGCATGGCTGCCACATTGTTGGGGGCACAGGCCTGGGATACAGATGGGAAAGTTGGGCCATTGCAATCTGCTGCACGCACGGACGACAGTGAAAAGGGGGCTTGCAGCGAGGCAGCTTGTCAGCAGGGGACAGGGCTGGGGTCCATATGCCTCTCTTCTTCTCCCTTCTGTCGCCGAGTCTGCTGCCGCATCCTGCTGTCAGGGACACTTTAATGATGAACATGTTTTAAACAGTTTTGCTTACCTAGCGACAGCTTTTCAGGGAAGGGGAGCTTAATTAGACACCTTCCGCAGTTTTGGTGGGTTGTATTTTTCTGCAGGTGTCTGTCTGTCTGTCTGTCTGTCTGTGGGTCCATCCACAGCCTTCCCCCTGCAGCTGGGCAGGGGGTGCAGCTGCAGCCGTTGCATCTCGCCATCCTCCACCTGCCACAAAGGGCACAGCACTTTTACCCCACGTGCCTCTGGCTGGCCATCCCTCTCCTTGCTGCTCACAGCTTTTATCTGAGCTCTGCTGTGGAGTGGCAGAGGTGTTAGTAGCGAGCATATACTTCACATGTAGAATTTTACAGTTTCAAGCAAAGTGAGAGTGCTGTGATAAAGGCAGAGCCTGAAGTGTGAGGACATTTGCTTTGGACACATGATAGTAAGATTAGCGTTGGGAATTTCAACTACGTTTTTGAAAGCAGCTTGTAAAATGAGAAGGAAAAAACATCTCTGACTGCTGTTTGGAGAGCCAAAGTGAAGTAATTCAAAGCCTGAAGTCACTGTCTTGCTATTTGTTCACTTTCTTAAAGAGTCACATAAAGCTTGTTGTTTATCTTACTTTTCCCTTGATCTTTTATACCCTTGATTAGAGCTGCTACTGAAGTACTTTTTTTTTTTTTTTTTTTTTTTTTTTTGGGGGGGGGGACACACGACATAATAGGGCACTGGGAAAAATTGATTTACTTTAATTTCTTTTAAGTATTTATTAGGTGACTAGAAATTCCATCAGTATATATTGTAGCCAAAGTTAATTAAAGATCAAGTTTACATAAACAAAAATTCTGACCTATTGACCTTCTTGTGGAAAACCCCTTGGCAGTGGGGCTATGGAGAGCAAAAGCAGCATGGGGATTCCCAGGCAGGGATCCTTAAACTGGCAGGCCTGTAGGGCAGGGGGAATGAGATTGGAAGTAGATTACCTGGGGCAAATACAATCCCTCCAACAACACAGGGA
Organism: Muscicapa striata striata; assembly: GCA_030060385.1. Lineage (NCBI taxonomy): Eukaryota > Metazoa > Chordata > Aves > Passeriformes > Muscicapidae > Muscicapa > Muscicapa striata. Next base: position 1,663,478 of record JAREIS010000010.1, on the reverse strand, counting down.
CCTTCAATCAGGTCTGATTGACTCAAAAGAACCACAAAAAGCAGAACAGCTTGTGTGGAAGAAATTGTTTCAGCACTAGCTCTGATTTCCAACAAGATCTCCTTATGGTCATTTCCCAGATAGTATCCAGCCCCCCTAGAGGGAAGTTTACCCTCACTCTTGCCTTTAGCCTAAGAAGCCCTTGAGTGGTGTGCCCCCCTTTAGGCTCTCGGAGGTACCTTGGTTACTTCATCACTAAGCTGCCCTCTCCCTGACTGTGAAGTATCACAGCATCAGTGAAGAAAGTATTGAGGGCAACAGCTGAAATAAACAGCTGGATAGACAGATGGATTGGGGGTAGATAGCTGCATAGAGGGATACACAGATAGATATTGGGAAATAAGTATGGACAAGGATTTAACCATCAAACGAGTCCTTTGCTGTGCTGGGAACAGTCAGCAAGAACTGTCCTGCTTCAAACCTCAGGTATCAAGCTAAAACACTTCTGAACCCAGCATAATGGGCTAGCTCTATTCTTGAGATACAAAATATCATGTGTACCAGTTTTGGCCAGGACAGGGTTCATTTTCACAATAGCCCAGATATTATTCTGTGCCAACTTATGCTGATCATGGGGGCCAAAGGAAGAGACTCTCCCTGGCTTCTGAGGAGAAGGGGTTCCTTCTGGTAGGGAGAAAATGTGCTGGGGAGGATCTGGTATTGATGTGACTTCCCATGTAAATTTTTTCTTTGTCTTATACCTTTGTTATTAACATTGTTGCTGTTGCTTTCTTATCTCATTGCTGTTTCCAGTAAATTGTTCTTACCTCAATCCAAGATCTTTGCCTTTAGGGCATCCATTTGGAGGAGGAATGAGTAGCAATGTGGTTCTAGCAGGAGCACTAAATTGGAGAATACCATTTCTAAACCACAACGTTGTGTCATGCAGCAACTTTATCACAGCTTCCTATACAGGATGGGCCAAAATGAAAATCCTGCATGGCTAGTGGTTTGAGAGTAACATCTTTGCAGTTGCAAGTGGGAAGCCAATGAAACTTTGGGCTTCTGTGGCATTTTTAATATTGTCTTTTTCTGCCAGCTGACAAATATATTTCCTGTAAGGGTCGATTTCTCTCAACAACACAGTGGAGATAATCAAAGGAAAGGAAACACTTCCTAGCAATGAGTCTGTCTGGCTTTGAAGGAGAGACATAGAAGAAGTGAGAAAGTTCTTGCAATCTTCATGTTTTAAAATATGGCAGAAAAGACAGGAATACAACCCCTTGTATGACAAATGAAAGTGTGCCAGAAGAGGGATGAGTGAGCCTATCTGATGCCTATTTCAACAGAGAATACATAAAAGAAAAAAAAGTTAAAAACCGATAGGCATCACATCTGTGTAGCAATTTCCACTTTGTCCCTTTCATTCCTGTGGGGAAGGATCCCTTCAGAAGGCATTGCTGTTTTTATGCATGGGGAAAAGGACACTTGTCAGGTTACTCACTTTGGGAGACCTTGACCATACTGCTTCCTTCAATCTGCTCATCTAGACAACTTGCTTGACAAATGCCTAACCTGAACTAAGATGGTCCTCTGCCTCTTTCTCCTTGCTACAGCCTGATTCCAGTTCTTCATAAGAGGGATAACTAACCACCTGTGTCACCACTCCCTGCTAGTTGTCACAGTGGCAAGTGTAAAATAATGAAGCCTGGGAGCAATTACACACCTCTAATTTCTGATCCTGAATGGAAATGGAAGAACTTGGCAGTACTGAATGTTCAATAGAAATATTTGATGGCACCTGGGTCATGCCACTGAGGGGATGCCTTCCCCTCACTGTCATCCATGTATGGGTACAAACAAAAGTTTATGTTGGCAACGTGGTACAGCTTTTTTGATTACAGCAGCAAGGGATGTGAGAAGATGGCCAGAACTTGTTTACAGTAATGGAAGTACCTAACAGTACTAACCAGGGAATTCCAGGCAGCACTAACTTGGAGATATCTTTAAGGATGACAAAATGAAGCTGTGAGGTTAATATCACCTGATGCAAAATGTCAACAGAACTGCTGAACCCCATAAGATGACAAGAGTCCTCTCCAGCTCCCGGGCTTCCTCTTCTGCTTGGTAACTTCTGTGGAACTTCTGCATTAGGATTTGAGTACCTAGAGCACAGATGGTGAGGTACCATGCATGACTCTTCAAGGAAAAATCATCTTTGACCCAAATCTAAGCAGAAGTGGAGTGACTCAACTTATACAGCATTTGGAATCAGACAGATTTCACAAATTTAACTGAAAGTTTTTCCCAAAGTGTCAAGTGTTCATAGACTAAAAAATGTCACATACAAGGTGCAACAGCTCTCAACATTCAAGCTCCAAACTCAAGGTCCCAATTGATCAGGTTTCTTGAAGATTTTGCAAGGTTAGAAGCTCTCAAAGTAGCTTTTATTTCCAAAGTTGCAATGATCCAGTCATGGATATTATCTGAAGTCACCACATGGGATAGTATTTTTTCTTTGCTTTAAACTCTCTCAAAAGACAACTACAAATTAAATTAAATAATTTCCAAATATTAAATGATTTCTAAATAATTTCCAAAGAGTACTTTGAAAATCACAGTCTCAGCAACTGCAAGTCACAGGTCACAAAATGGTGTGCAGCATTCAAAAAGGGAATACTATTCATTTTGGTAATCTCCATGTAATAAACATTAATACAAATTGCATTTCTACCAAGATATGGTACACTTGCATCTTGAGTTAATGCTGCTTTGTATTTTTCATTCTTGCATTTTGAGTAACAGATAGATGTCTTAACATCACAGTTCCACTTGCTTTTCCCAAGTGTGCATAAAGCCACTCTTCTTTTGTTGCTCAGCAAAATTTGTGGCATCAGGAAAGTTAACACCCATGAGTGTGATGGCAGAGAAACTGTTTTCACAGTCTTGAATAACAGAAAGATATATAGGTGAGATGGGTTAGACAGATCAGATTTAAGACCACCTCAGTGCCACGAGCCAAATGAAGAATTTCCTGTTTGAATTATGAGCTATGTAATTATAAGTGTCACTTTTAACTTTAGGTGTTATCACCAAACAGTATCAGTGCTGGCATTCAAATCTCTTTTGTCCCAGTGCCTGAAGCACTATGCTGGCACATGGTCATACCACATGCGTTTTTGAGGGCCACCAGTTCCTTCTGTTTCTAAGGCAGGAAGGAAGGTGGCTATTACAAAAAGAGATTGAACATAAATAAGATTGTTTTCTCAGGGTAGTTTTTGAAGAACTACTATTGTGTAACACTGTTACCCACGCTGCTACTCTAAGGATAACAAAAGTAAAAGTAAAAGAATACCTAGAACAGACATTTGTAAAATCTGGGGATTTCCAGATCCCAGAGATGATAAATATGTTTGGTTTAAGTATAATCAAGTAATAAGTATGAAGAAATCTTAAATGAGGCTGGGCTGATACCACATCTTTCTGTAATGGAAAGAGGCCAAATTTAGTACTAACCAAATAGTTCATTCTCCTAGAGTGGCGTGGGAGATGGATGACCTCACATGGATCTCATTACCTTGGGATCTGCCTAAAAACCTGTCAAAATAATGATAAAAGTAAGAACAATATCTCTGGTTAAAATGAAAACAAATTGACATAATCATAAGTTTCTAATTCAAAACAAGATAACCTGCAATACACTGCAACTGCAAAACAGTGAGTAGGTTTTTCCTCTGTGCTGCCTTTTTCCCCTGCCATTGTTTTATAAGAGGTGATAGTGGATCATAGTATTCAGCAATTTTACCCAGTTTGATACTTTATGTGGGCATCTAGATCTAAATTTGGATGTGTGCATGTTTCATATCTGTGTGCTGTTCTGAAAAAAAATCAGTATCTTTAACATCACAGTGATTTGGGGCAGACTATTACAAATATCTGATCTTGATGTTATCACTAAAAGACTCAAATGCTACTTGTATGTATTGGGGGAAGAGGAAACAGGTTGGTCATCACTTTTATTCATGCAAACTTGGAGCTTTCAGTTACAACATTGCATCAGAAACGTAATTTTCTTGTTTCCTCTTACCTACATTAGGTTTTCTTTGGTGTTATGTAATTATGTGCACCGAGTTGCTGTAGGATTTTAATTACAGACAAGAAGAATAACTTCATGGCAAGCCAACAAACTTCGTTATATTTTTAATTAATCTTTTGATGTCTCTGGAACACTGTCTGGAGTCAGTGCTGCTGGCTTCCCTCCTCCGTTGTGGAGGGTAATCAACTTATTAGGTTAGGACTGGAAGAGACAACCGAGGAGAAGAGGCACAAAAATCACAGGAAGACTGAGTTTTAGCTCAGATAATTTCCTGCTTTTCCTTCTAACATCATGTGGAAATTGGGATGAATAAGATAAAGTGAATTTTTTCTGAAAGAAAACACCGAAGCACAATGAGGTGAGTTAACCCTAGGAGGGATGAAGTCTGAGTTGGATGTCAGCATCCCTTAGGAAAGCAGGTCCAGGTCAGACAGGCTTAACTACGGCACTCAGGTTTCTTTACGTCTAAGTATGAGCAGCCGCACGACGATTTACAGCCCTCAGATTTATGCACTCTAATTTCTCGCACTTCGTTAATTTGTGCCGTGTTCCCTGAACGTCCCGGGCTTAAACGGCTCATTTTTCTGCGCCTCGGGTGACAGGCGCGGCGGGGCTGGCGGTGATGGATGGCAGCGCAGGGATGCAGGAGCGGGCCGGGAGAGGGGAGCGCTGCGGTCAATAGATGGCACTGCCTGGTCGGTGCCGCAGCTCCGCGGGGTGCCAGGCTCGGCTCTGCTTGCTCGGACTTCATGGAGTAAAGTGTGGAATAGCTTTAGCTGCTATTAAAACAAACAAACCGAGTTTTTCCCCCGTCCCCGCCGCGCCCCCAAAGCGGCTGGTTTCGTCCCCACCGCAGCGGGAGTGGGGCAGCCAGCATCCCTCCCTCCTCTCCCTCGGTAAAACCACAGATCCCGGGCTGAAAACGCCTCCTGGCCTCTTGCGAGCTGATGGGCTGGGAAGGGGGGAGCATCCCAAAGGCTACTCCAGGTTTCCAGGGATCTGGTCAGGAGCAGGGCAGCGGAGGGAGTGCAGGGACTTGGGAGCTCTGAACAGCCCGTCCGATTCCTTGCAACATCCTTAGAACGCCTCCCCCTGGCCCGAATTGACCCCACATACCCAAAATGGGTAGAGCATCTGGAAAGTGCCCGCGTTTATTCTTATTTTGAGAGAGCTTTGAAAAATACCAAGTCAAAAGAGTCTGGAAGAGCGGAATAGATATTTGGAGTTGCCAAAAAAAAAAAAAGCAAAGTATGCAAAATAATCAAGAATTTTTAACCTTTATTAGCACAGTGTACTACACCCAGTTCACACAACTGTGGACCTCTTCCCCACCTCACTACATTTGCACTCCCAATTGCTAATATTTGTTTGGCCATGTTGCCCATAGCCAAAAGTGTCCTTTTTTTAAATGGATATATTTCCTAAACCTCACTTCTCCCATCATTAATATGGGCAGACAAAGCATGATGAGGTAATTTTTACAGAATACAATCCAAACAAATTGAATTTGGAAAAAGCATCCTGCTAAGATGGTGACTGATTGAAAAAATCATATTCATAAGTAATACAGCATGGACCCAATTTCAGTCTGTATACACTCATTCATAGATGTTATTAACTGACAAATACATTAATGCCCCTCAACAAATCATTTGTGCCAGGGATTAAATCCATCCAATGCTATTAATATTGCTTACTTTGTAGCAGAACCTTGGAGACCTTGTCAGAGATGGTACATTTTGCTTGGTGCTGTATGAATGCAAATAAGAAAGGTGTCACTGCTCTACAGGAATGTAAGAAAACTTGCAGATTGTCGATCGCTTGAAGGCAGATTCAGAGAAACCCAAAGTGCTTGAAATCCCAAACGCACAGTTAGCAACTAGATTTGGCTTCTCCTTCATTAGAAAATGCTGTAGCAGCCCCAGACCTGCTCCAAATCACAGCAATAGACAGGGGGGAGTTAGAAGGGGGTCCCAGCCCTGGCTGGGGAAAGCCACCTTTGCAGGAGGATTGTTAGTGAGTTGAGTGGGAGCAGATTGCGTTTGTCATGTGCTGGGATTTAGTTTCCACACACAGTCTGGTGGGGGTTTTCAGCATTGCTCCACAATGTAATTTGTGGTTTATTCCGTGGTTTATTCCATCAGCAGTGCTGAAATCAGGTTAGACTTGATGTTGCAAAATTTAAAGGTGGTTTTTGTAGACAGAAGACTTCCTAACAACTTACACCATTCTTATCAGGACTAGCCAGCAAGGTCGTGAGGCTTTGCATGAGGACTTACTTATAACAGTTCTTCATTGCAGATCTTTTGAAATAAGCAATTAGAGATATTCCCTTGTAAGAGGGACGGAGGATTTTTTTTGGCAAAGTTTTATCATGTTGTGCTCTAGCAAACCCTCCTACATGATGGTAATAGGAAGCTCTTCTTATACAGTTACTATCCTGGGGTACAGCTGGCGTGAGTGTACAGTGGTGAGGGCTCTGGCAAGGAATTCACTGCAGTTCATTGCAGATTGGAGCAACAGCAAAATTAATGAAGTTGCAGCACAAGAGAAAGACAGATAAAGCTGGACACAAAAGCAGAGATTTTAGTAACAATATTTAAGAACTTGTTAGTACAAAAAAAACTGAAAGGTGCTAATGCTGTTTGGTTGAAGTAATCCTGAAGTTAGCAGTACTGAACAGAATGAGAACAATTGTTTTATCGAGGTGCTCCTTATGATCCAGTCTCCAGTTTTGCTGCTGCTGGCACACAGAGTTAGTTAGCAGTCAGGAGAGAGGATCTCTGTATAAAATACAGCTTTAACATTGGAGACAGCTTACAATGTAGACAAATCCGAGACATCATAAACAAAAGAAGAAAAAATAGTTAATGACAAAAGGTGAGAAAACCACCTTAACCCCCAAATGTGTAACTGCCCTCAAGCTGTCTCACAGATTTGAGCTCAGTAGGAGCCATGCAATGAGGCAGTAGTGTGCAGTTCATTGCTCCTAACTGAACACTGAAAAAATACACTTGACATTAGGTTTGTATATGATGATTTGTATATTATCAGCAGAGCATATGTGGGTATGCCCAGAATGGCAGGAGTAATTAAGTTCTTCAGTCAGGTATAACCCCAAAGCTTCTGCAAACTGGCAGAGTTTTGCTGAAGCTGCTGAAGTGCCAGCAGTCCATACCATAGAAAAGTCTGATCCAAAGCTGTTGTGTACCTGCATAGCTGTTGCTCTGTATACAGCATGCCTCTCTGTGTCACAGTGTACTGGGCTGCTTGTTCAATTGCCAGCATATAAAGAAGTACAAAATTCTGACTCACATTCCAGTCACCACTGTTAAACTTAGTAGGTAAAACCTCACAGGTATGGGGATTTTCAATTTGATTTCAAATACTATATGTGGACACTAGTTGTGTTTATTTCCAGGAGACAGCAGAGCAAGAGTGCATGCACTGAGAAAAAAAACCTAAACTTTGCCAAGAGTGGTGAAAGTTCAGGAAGCTCACCTGCTGAAGAATTACTTGATCATCTGCCACAGATATATAAAAGAATAATGAAACATTTCAATGAGAAATAAGTTAAATTAGAGACTATTGCATATATTTTAGATTTCCACAATCTGCTGGATCTTTAACTTAAAACTTTACATCTTTTAGCAGAAAAATTAATTTCTCTTTCACAAGTTCCACTTAAATTTTGTTGCTAATAAACCCAAGGATGTAAATACTATTAAGTACAAAACAGCCTGCTGCATAATTGTTTCAAAGCAATTACAGATTATATCGAGCCATTCGTTGAGCAGAAACAGTTTTTTCCAAGGCACCAGCTCCCTGTACCTTGAAATTTTATTAGTCTAAGAATTTCATGCACCATATGTTGTAATATGAGACTAGCTGCAATTGAACAAACAACTTTCTGATATATAAGTGAATGATAACCTGATTTTAAATGTGTTTATCTAATGAGATAGTAACTGTAATTTACAGCACATATAAAAACTCCCACTGTTACTCCTGGTGCACCTTTTGGCTAAAAAGGGTGATGCGCTGAGATATGCTAATGAATATCATCTTGGTTTTTACCAAGTCAGTAATAAAATTTGCATTTGATATTGTGCACAGTAAACTGGGTTATTAGCCTTGAAAATGAGTCTCATAAAATTTAAATATAGGCTTAAATCATATTAACTGTCCTGTAGATTTTCTGAGAGGCTTTAAAGCATTGTGCTCTCATTCTATAGCGTCAAGCATGCAGATGTCATTTTGCCTTCAGGGGTGCCCCAAAATACTCACTTATTGGAGCCTGCAGGATGAGCTGCAGATAGACCCCTTCTTTCACACTTGGGGAAGCAGAGATAGTTCTGGGGCTGGGAAAACTGTAGTGGGAAGTGGGGGAAGGAAAGGGGAGAAAGTACTGATGCTAAGGTGTTTCCTGTGAGCTCGGGCATGATAAAGCAGAGGGTTTAGTCCTGCATGTCCAGCCTCACTGGTCTGATTACCTGTAACCACATGTGGGTGGAAATGTTTGCATGCTGGGGTCGTGTCTGGTGCCAAAGGGCCTTCTGTTGGCTCAGAGGAATGCTGTTTCAGCTGCATGGTCACAGAAGAGACAAAAATTTGATCCCTGGCGTTTTGAGTGACTGGAAGCTACTGGAAACACAGATGGATCTAAACTGTGGACAGATAATCTGATTCTAAGTATCTTCAGAGGGTAAATTGCTGGAAAGAAAGATGGGAAAAGTTGAAGCATGATGGCCCTTCTTGAGCTGGAGGGAAGCCCTGGTACCAGAAGTGTGGAGGGACAAATTGTGTTGAGCTTGGTTCTGTCTGGCACTAGTATTCTTGTGCACATCAAGGTCAGGTATTAAATACTTCAGAACATATCTTTTAAAACTTCTGTCTGTTTTAAAAGGAAGGCTGCACACCTACAGATTGCTCACATGATATGCCAGACCTTTTGATTCATTTTGTGAGACCAAGTCTTCTAGTAAATGTTGATGTTTTCAGGGAAAGGAAACATTTCTTGCAAATGTTGTCCATCCCCAGTGAAGTGTTGTCTCTTCTTACTTGAGGGTCTGTTTAACCATTATGTTTCTCTTCTTTTACCCACCATAATGTTGTAATGTTTGCTAGAAATCAGACTCTTTTCCAACTGGTTGCTGTGATTGCTGTAGGTCAGAGGGTAGGTTTAGTTAAGCTGTTAGGATGAACCTGTTTACAGTGAATGTGGTGAGACACTGCCAGAGAAGCTGTGGATACCCCATCTCTGGAAGTGTTCAAGGCCAGATTGGATAGGACTTTGAGCAACCTTATCTAGTGGAAAGTTGCAGAAAAGTTGGAACTAGATGATGCATGGTAGAGGAGCTGGAACCAGATGATTTTTTAATCCCCCTTCAGCCCAAACCATGCTATGATTCTGTGACTGTCAGAAAAGCTTTGTCTCAGAAAGAAGCCTCAGTTTCAGTCAGTCAGGTACTGATAGCGTTGCCTAGTATCATTATGATTGTACTACTGGCTGTATGTTCATCTGGAAGATGTTGCCACTTTGAAGTGAGGCAGAATCAACATTTATTCTGTACCAAAAAATTTAGTGAACCTGTTTGCCTATCTGTGCGAGGTTGTCTACGATTATGACACAGATTAAGTGTAAGAGATAAAATGACAGTCTCATAACAAATTATGAAATCTCAACTCTTCTTATCAATGAAAGTGTCTGGACATGGTGTGGAGTATTACAAAAGCAGCTCCAAAGGACGGTACCTGCTGCCTTCAGGGTAGGGCCCACTGTGACACTGAGAAATCAGTCTTAAAGTCCGATGTATGAGGTTGGATATCCCAACCATGCTGCTGCTGGCATTTGTTACTAATAACTCCAGGAATTCTTTATAATATTATTATAATCAACTTTAAAAATAAAATTATTTTAGCACAATCAATGTTATAAACATCACTTTCATAAACAGGAGCCCAGTTATCTTCTGCTACTCACTGAACAAAACCAGTATTGTAATACCAGGACCCCATGACGCTTCACCAGGCTAGGCTGACTGCCAAGAGACCAGGCCTCAAAAAGTGGAGGGGAAAGCAAAAAAATGAAACCAGAAAAGATAAGAAAAACATTCTACCAGCCTGGAAAAGGAAGGATTCCCTGACAGTGCAGGAAAGCTTCTCATCTAGGTGCTGCACCCCTTTGCAGTTTGCACTGCACTCCCCACAGCACTCTGTCTCCGTCTGTTCCAGTGTATTACGATTTGGCAGGCGCCCGAGCTGCATTATGCAGTCTTAACAGAGAGTGACACTTCCTTTGGCTGAGACATCTTTCCCAACTGAGCCTTCCCCACTCAGCTTAAAGAAGAGGAAGTGCCAGTCTGGTTCCTCGTTTGACTGCTAATGACCCAGTTCCATAGACCACCTAGCAGGTCCTTCCTGGTATGGCTGGCTGAGGAATTAGAGGGTTGCTTTATTACTAGGTTTGTATAAAGCTAGTATAACATTTCTAGATAATGATTCTCCAGGAGAAAAATAACATCTCAAATGTTAATCACCAAATTTGGTTTCGCTTCACTTCTGTGCCACTAGGAAATTTTTCTTTGAGAAAAGGTGACAGCACAAAAGACATAAATAAGGGCTTGGATATTGGCTGAATAGTTTTGATTTTCTTTTGTCACTAAAAGCAGCTGAAAGGAGCTCTTCATGCCATGGTATCATGACTATGAGCCCTGCTTGAGGGACTGTGTCTGACTGGGACAAACACAACAGTATCAGAATGAGGTGAAAACCCTGATTTCATCCCTGATCTTCCTGAAGGCCCGGGATCCTCCTTGCTCTTTCCTGGCAGAGATGGCTTCTCCTTCTATGCAAGTGTCATTCAGGGGAAGGTGGATGGGAGACAGATGGTTTGGTGGCAGGGGGCAGGTTTGAGGCTCCATTTACTTGCTGCCAAGGTGCAGAAGGAAAATCACATCTTTAGACTGCCTTCAATCTAATCTCTACTGCAGGCATTTAATACCAGAAAATATAGATTTTTTTTCATTTACCTATGCCAGATTGATGGCTTCAGGTAACTTTTGACTGGCTACACTGACTTGTGGAAATAGCAATGGAAAGAAGTGGACACCCAGAGAAAGGAAGACAGTTCAAAGATAGGTTGCAAGTGGAAGTAGAGTACCTGTATTAGAGTAAATTTCCCTTTTGCTTGACTGGCTGGTCACCAGTAACATTAAAGTGAACCACCATGCATGTAGAGGTTTTTTCTTCTTTAGATTTCCCTTCTGTAGCTCAAAATGTGGAGGATCCTGCTCTTTTTAGCCCTCAGTGCTAGAATGCCTCTTTCTGTACCAGCGTATTCTGTCCCCATTGTCACTATGAAGGGTAACAACACCGGTGCTTACAATGGTTTATTAGCTGATTTATAGGGGTAAATCAGGGGTAAATTGAGCCCTTCTTTAGCAAGCCTTGAGTTCACAATGCCAAGATATGCTGAGCATAAAAACTCATGCAGGGAAAAAAAAAGGGCCAGAACAATAGTGACACTGTGTGGAGCCAGGTTCTATATGCAAACACACAATCTCAGGAGGTCCATGAAGAAAACACAGCATGCAGTATGGTGGATGGGTGTGTAAGCAGAGGATCACCTATTGTGTTGTCTCAGAACCATGTAAGTATTTCTGGAAAAAAAAAAAAACAACAAATGCCAGAAGTAAAATGCTATTGTTCAGTGGGAGGAAAGAGAATTTAGGGACAGCTTTTACTAAGCCCAAACTCAGATTTTCAAATTTGGCCTTGTGTTTTTCAGGTTTATGCACGTATCTAGAAAGAGTCAGACTTCACCCTGGAAACCTTTTGATGAAAAAGGCAGAACTTGAGTGGGAAACTATATCCCCTCATTTTGTCAAAGTGTTATCACTGTGATATCAACAGCCACAAAATTTAGGTGGCAAATCAAAATCCCAGTATCATAGAAAGTCTGGTAGTGCTGTCAGCTAGTTTTTAATCTGTAACTTTATGTCAGGAGCTTAAGACATCAAAGTCTAAGATTGTGCAATGTTGGAAAAAAAAAATTCTCAGAAAATTTCAGCCTGCTGGCAATAGTAGAAAACTGAAGTTGTATCCATGTTAAAGGATCCTTGTGTCTCTGGCTTTAAAGTTCTGATAACCTTCATGGCTCTGTCCAGCTTGTAGAGCAAATGGGGTCTGTGGCTGGAGACTTGTTTGAAACAACTGTGTGCTTCTTGTCTTGATCTGTTCAGCTTTCATCCCTTGGAAACTGGAACACAGAAGGTGCCACTATAGTGTGCATCAGTTCTCCATGTTCTGGTGTATCTGGAAGGTGGTAGATGCATGTGCCTGCAGACAGGAGTTCAGAAACACTCTTTTGTCCCAAACAGCCTGTGCTGCCTTTTTGCAGGTAATTTTATGCCCTTTCCTTGAGGAAGAGAATAACAGTGGCATAGGGAGAAGTTAGAAGGCTTAGAAGATAAGTTCCTCACACATACTCAGGAGATTGAGTGGGTTCTGCTCTGCTGCAGCAGGGGGAAAGGGGAGCTCACTTCCTTAGCAGCATGGCTCCAAGTGTCCACATACACACCAAAGCAAGCTAGGCATATATTTCTCACAAGAAAAGTCTGTGTGGCACTTGCAGTATCTTTTTTACAGAATAAACCTCCTGTTTCAGCCAAATGCTAACTAGCAGTCTGTACACAGACTGAAGAGGCAATCTTTGTCCCCTAGATGAGCAGGTTATAAAGTTTTAGCAACTGTAAATGTTTGGCTGATGTTTTAAGTCAGCCAATCCATATAAAACAAATAAAGAAACCTAAACACCAAAATATTTTGAAGTACTCTTCTCCACAAAACCAGCCATAGTGATAATGGAATACAGCAGCCTGAAAGGCAGCCCATTTTATGGCCAGTGCATCCTCTTTCAAGCTAATCAGCACATCTTCTCTCAAAGGATACAGGACTGCCTAGCAAGCAGGGTAACCTGACTACAGAGTATGTAAGAGAAGACAGAAAGAAAAAAGCATACATGTATTCATGGGCTTTCTATGTTGTGGGTTTTTTGTTTTGTTTTTGTGGTTTTTTTTTGTACAACAGTTTTCTACAGAATTTTTAAAAGTATTCACTTGTTAAAATTTTCTAGAATAGGTTATTTTTCGTGTGTGAATAAGTGCAGTCATCTTTCCTCCTACATACTATTTTGTTTCCACTTTATCTGAAAAGTACTGTGCCTGTGAAACTCCCTGTTTCAGTAAGAGAAGGCTTCTGGCCCACTTGATTGCTGTGAGAAACCAGGAAACTAGCAACTGGTCTCACACTCCAAAGACAAGTGAAAATAATAACCAAAGACTTTAGCAAACAGTATGTTTGTGTGGGCTTAGCTCACCATGTGTGTGGTGTAAAATGGGCCATCTCTCACCCTGCTGTTATTTAGACAGCACTGATGATACTGGGTCCATCTGCCTGAGACCTGGGATGAGTTCCTTGGTAGCCCAACGCCAAGAGTCCTTTCACTTTGGCTGAGTGCTTGCCCAGATCTTCCTGCAGAATGCTCCACGCAGAGGCTGGTTAGAGATGCCCACCCCATCTCATCCCAAGGCTGGTTAGAGATGCCCACCCCACCTCACCCAAGGGTGAGCTGGAGCAACAGCCTCTGCCAAACAGATGCTTGCAAGCCCTGCTGGAGTAACTCATATACAGAAATGGGAAATTCCTACAACTGTGTAGTTTTGCAGATGAAACAAAATTGTTTTGAGCCTGGTGGGAGCCTGATGGCAGGTACTGCTGTACCTCTGCACCTTCCCTGGGCTCTTAATCTTTGCATCAAAGATGGACTAAGCAATGAATATTCTGGCTTGTTCCATTGTGCGTGGTAGATACAGACATTTCCCTTCCTGGCCATGATGCATGCACAGTAATCCCTGTGTCACTGGCTTACACTGTTATTCAGTGCCTCATGTGTGAAGTATTTTCTTTAAAATGCTTGCAGATAGAGCGTGTAAAGGAGTAGCAACTCATTCACTGCTCACCTTTTAGCCTATGGAACATTCCTTTGCAAGCCCAGTCGTCGCACATGGCATTTCTGATTTCTGCTACAGCGATATAAAAAGCACAAAGACCAGTTTCACCTGAAGCCATCAAGAATCCAGGTATTACTTCATGAAGTGTGCCTTTAACATAAATCCCATCAGAGTTTTACAGGGGAGTTTTTCAGGCTGTAGGAAAACATGAACAAGGGTCATGGTCCCTGATCAAAAGCAAGCCTGGTAGTTCAAAAAAATCCCTTTAGTCACACAATATTCTGCATGAAAAAAGGTGGGGGAAAACAAGAGAAAGGAAAACCTTGTCCTGTTGGCTGATCAGAATAGTTTTCCATATGTTAAAATAAAATATTTATCAAATCTAGCTTTTCTGGCATTGGCTCTATCACCAAAGTGAATTTTGTCTACATCTTTCTGGGTCCCACTGCAGCCCAGCACGGCTGTGTCTGCCTCAGCTGCAGGCACGTTTCCTCTTCCTGGCTCCGATCTGCATCGCTTCCCTCATTCGAAATGTTGACAGAAGGGACAAAGGAGATGGACTTTCCACTGGTCCTCAGCACCCATGTGAGCAGCGCTGCCCACAGCGCTCGCCAGGCTTTGCTGGCGGTAGGTGCCCCATCCAACAGTGCAAAGGGAACAAAATATTCCACTGGTCGGGGAGAGCACCCATCCTGCCAGGGCAGCAGAGCCGTGCCTGCCACCCTGCCGTGCTCCAACGTGACACCCAGCGTGTCTGCAGGGCTCAGAGAGCCCCTCTGGGCTGGGGGGTTAATGCAGAGCTGGGCTGCCACAACACTGGAGGCATTCAGAGAGAGGGCTGCGCTTGCTGCATAGGCACATTTGGCCCAGGTTGCCAAAGAGGCTGTGTGTGTTACTGCAGAGGAGTACACTGCCTGCCACTGTTGGGCTATTAGTATGGAAATGAGGCATGTGTGTGACAGGTGGCCTTACAACCAACACAATTAACTTTCTCCATTAGCTGACGCACTGACAAAACAGATGCAGCATCAATAAGCACCAAAAAACCCACAAACACTGAATAGGAATGACACGTTGCACACCCCTATTATTTATAAGGAGGAACAGCATAATTTCTTTGGGATGCAGTGGCGAGCAGGAAGTGGTTGGATTTTTTTCTCCCCTGATTATGATGCTTGTTTGCTTTCCTAAAATTATCATTTTAATCTTGAACTCTATAGAGGCATTTCTGTGAACTTTAAAGATCTCTCAGCAATGCACAGCAGTCTCAGGAAGATTTGTCACAGCTGTGGTGTGGGAAGAACACAGATCCTTTGATAGGAAATAATTCCAAGTTGCAGAAGTCATTTGACCAGGTTCTGAACTATAGAGAATTACTTCTCAGACATCCAGTAAAGCATATTTTAGTTGCCTCTGACAACACTGGTAGGGACAGTTAAGATGGAGCAGCTGGTTATGTCCCTAACATGAGTTAAAGGGCTTGTGGCTCAGCTGAAAATACAGGGTTGGGAAGGAACACTTGGCATATTAGATTGCAGCAAAGGAGCATGTCATGTTGGCTTCAAAGAAAATCAGCTTAAATGTTGATTATTCATAAGAAGTAAATGGAAAGAGGAGATGGTTTATTTTGGTGTTAAATTTCCTGGTTTGTTTTTTTTTTTGTGTTTCAGACAGGCATCTCCTCCTGACAATGTGTATAAACCATACTGGGGATTTAAATAGGAGCAACAACTTGAACTATCTGAAATGCAGAACTGTAGTGTAATAATGAAAATTTGCATAACAGCCTCCTTATGTCAGCTGGTACCGCGTGAAATATTTAGAGATGCACTGAGTAGTATCCTTGGCACATCCAAATTCTCATTGGCCTTTGGCTCCACTGGTCTACACCAGAGCTGTCCCAGGTTAAAGTCACTAAAGATCTCATCCTGTATTATCCCAGTATGAAAATGTCCTGGAACACAGCATCGGCTGTCAGATTGCCCTGGCAGCATACTAATTCATGACATATGAATTAGGAGGATGTTTGAGGAGATAAAGCACTCAGTCTGTAAACCAGCCCAGTACTGCCCTGATTAAAACGCACTGGCCATCTTTCACTGGCCTACAAAGTGATGGATGGGAATCAGCACCACATCACAGACAAGGAACTGCTGTCCTGACTGTGGAGATCAGTGCTGGACTGTCTGCAAGTGCCAAGATGAGCTGCATCAAGCTGGTCAGCTTCTGTGGTGATGAGCTGCTTTCTGGCCATCCGTCTGCCTTGCGCTGTTTTCAAGTCCCAGAGAATTCTGACTACATTTTACAGATGCAGATTTGAAGCCAGGCTCTTCTCAGTGGTGCTGAGCAATAGAACAAGAGGCAATGGGCAGAAACTGATGCAGAGGAAGTTCCACCTGAACATGAGGAAGAACTACTTCACTGTGTGGGTAATTATGCACTGGGACAGATTGTCCAGAAAGATTGTTGAGTTTTCTTCACTGGAGATGATCAAGAGTTATCTGGACCTAATTCTGATCCTGCTTGAGCAAGGAGGTTGGACCAGATGATCCACTCTGTCTCTTTCAACCTTACTCTGCAACAGGAGAATTTCTTGTGATAGATCTAGTGGAAGGAATGCCTGCACTATGCTGGCCCTGGTGGAAAGCATAAAATCTTACGTAGAAAGTAGTAGCTCTCTCTCCATAATAATTACATGAGCTATTAATTTTATTATTTGTGTGATGCCTTGGGATAATTGCCATGAAAGACCCTGCTATTAAAGCATACTTTAATTGATTGAATTATGGGACATCCAAAGCACAAAACTCCTGCTAATCTAATTAGATGCCCTTAGTTATGCATTTTCTTCTCCCTACACTGTAAAGCCAGTTTCCAGCTCTGGTGTGCAGGTGTCTGCACTGTCAAGCTTTACTCTAAGGAGTTTGGTCTATAATCCAAGCCACATAAGCTGGGTGGACTTTCCCATCCCACTCATCTACTTGACCACCTAATGGCTTTCAGCATGGAGGTGTTTATGAGGTGGCTTGAATGAAGTTGTCTCCAGGGAGAAGGATGTGGAATGGTGTGATGGTGGGTTGCTCTTAATAGGAAATTCCCATTTCACTGCCTCTCTGTGACTAAGGAGTGCAGCTAAGGTGATTGACAGACAGACAGACAGCCTCTTGACTCTTCCACTTTGGTTTAGATGGAGTGATTGAGTTATGCATAGCAACACAACTGAAGTTTCCTGGTTGCCCCTGTTCCCACTTGGTGAGCACTGTCTGCAAGGTTCATGGAGCTTAGTTTAATCTCCTGGATTTTGCCAATTTTATAGCTATGATTTATTTGTTCATGATTTATTTGAGGCTATGAGCAAGCTTTTTAGAAGGAAAGGAGGATTTTAAGAAAATATGATGAAAGAAAGAAGGGGATTTTTTTTTCTGGTGTTAATTATATCAATTTAGCAATGCAAATAAATAGCCACTTGTTCTTATGCACATGTGGAAACATGCATTTCAGTTCATAGAAAAGCATAGAAGAGGAGTGACCAGGCTGCTCAGCATCCACTCAAAAATAATTGTTGCCATATTTGTTCAGCATAAATTTTCCTCAATAGTTTTTACTTGCCTTGCTTCATCTTAAAGATGCCCTCTTCTTTGATTTTGAAAATGTCAGAGACATTTATGGAAGAATTACCAAGCCAAGTCAGAAGGAAGTTTGTGGTTGTAGATGGGTTTGTACATGAATGTAGCTGTCTGCTTCCCTACTTATTTATGTGTCTAAAACTTCTTTCCCATTTTAAAGTACTAAGTCAGATTTTTTTTTTTTTTTTTTTTTTTTTTTTTTTGCATCAAAGCTAGAATGTACTAAGGTACTCTGGCTATTTATACAATTACCTAATAAGTGACAGGAGTTCTTAGCATGAACTTAGTCATTCTTATTAAACCTTCCTCTGTGTTTTTGACTAGGAAGGCAGCTGGTTATTTAAAATAATAACAGATATTTTAAAATGTCAAAATATTTTTTAAAAAACTCTTTGTTTTTTCGAGCTCTTATTTAACCAAGTGAACTGTCTGCCTGGGTATAGTGCTGAGCTTTTACCTGAATAGCATCTAAATCATAATAAAAACATTTTCAGGACATCTCTTCAGATGTGGCTTGCTAGCATGACATGATGAGGCAGAGGAACCTTGAAAGACTCTCTATATCCTAAATTGTTTGCTTTTGTTACAAACTGACTCCAAGACAGTTATTATGAGGGGGCTGAAAGATTTTTTTCCTCCTTCAACATTTCCTCAGTATTGTCTGTGTGACTTTTTCCTTCAATACTAAGAAGCAGAAGAGGCAACAGAGTCTTAGACTTCAAGAAGCAAATGCTTTCCAGATCCCTCTGAGAAATACCTTATCTTGGTAATCTCTTGAAAATACCATCAGAGAGGGGCTGCCCTAAAGGTGCACTTCATTAGATTGACAAGGGGGTGGCAGATTGACACGGGCCTAAAGGAGGCATTGGACCTTCTGGAGAAGCAGTTGGCAACCAGACAGGATGTCTAAAGCCTCTTAAATGGGTTAGATGCTTGTGTGTAGGCAATAGCACTGCATCTTTTAGTCACAGCAAGAGTCATGAGACTGTGAGAACTAGGGCTACAAATCCTGAGCTTAACCTATTAAGTGCAGACTCAGTCTTTGACAATAGACAGTAAAACAATGGGGCTGAATCACAGCCATAGTGAAGACCATCTTTAAGATAAAAGCTCTAGGCATTTTTTTTTCCAATTTAAGAAGATATGGATCAGAATTAATAACAGACAAATATTATCTCTTAATATTTGCCACATGAAAATATCTTCAAAAGAAACATCTTCAGTTGTATTTAGCTGTGAAACTCCTTGCTACAGGATGGTGTGGGTACAGGATTTTACTTGAGAAATCAGCTGGAAAAATAATGAAAGAAGAAACTATCAAAGGCTATAATATTATTATACTAGGAAACACAAGCAAGTCACTTTTGTTCAAAATCTCATGCAGCAGCACAGAACTGCACTAAAGGAAGCATTGCATTTCTGCTCTTTGATCCTTTTCTGTGCATCAGCTCTTGGTGACTCTTGAAGTTGTATTCTGACATAGATGGATTTGGGGTCTCACTCAGGATGCCCATAATTATGATTTTGGCCTGCCTTTCTCAATGCTTGAATCATGTTGGATCATATTGTGCATGCAGTGTTTGAGGGTTATTTCTAAATTCAGAGTTCCTTTGAACAAAGAAGAAAAAAATGGGTCTGTGATGCAATTAATTTACAAATGTTGTATCTCTCAAAGACCTCTGTTAAGGACATCATTATGAGCAGAGGTTTTCTTGAAGCTGCATTTATTTAAATCTCAATTAATTTAAGCTTCATTGAGCTGTAATAATTGATCATTTGCAACTCCAGAATCAGGAAGTTATTGGCTGATGCAGTCACTCCTCTTGAATTATGATTCCTTCTTTGGAAATGATTGCAGGAAGAAAAAGCCAGCATACCTGTATCTTTTCCATTATAAGCTTATATAATATTGCATATATATATGCACATATATATAATTAGATAATTATATATTAAAATATTGTAAGTATATATATTTTACATATTAGATATATACATATATATATGTATAAGTATAAGTATAAGTATAAGTATAAGTATAAGTATAAGTATATGTATATGTATATATGCACATATGACCAATTTATATATTTAATGCTTTAAACATAATACATACAATATTAAATTTCAAGTTTACAATTTCAAGATTACAAGGCTATAAAAAGAGTCCTACTGAAATTCTTTCAGGTACAGCAGTACAGAATTTGGACAGAAGAGAATGGGCAGGATCCATCTGATGGTAGGAAGGGATGGTGTTGGATGTGCTTCTTTCTTGACAGATCTTTTGCAGAAAAGTGCAAAAGCTACAGAGCTGCTGAGGCTGAGCTGGCAAACTGACTGCAAGCCCAGTGCAGAGCCTGTTGTGGCCAGCTGAAGCTTGAGGTAGCACAGCTTTGTGAGGGGTACTTGCCAGTCTGGGACAAAAACTGCTCCAAGCCATTTTCTATCATGGACATGAGGGAAGGGTTTTGTTCACTTTGCAGTCTCCACTTCCTCCCCTCTCAGTATTTACATCTGCTCTGAGACTGTGGGACAGTGTCTTGGATTTACAGTATCTATGGCTGAGCTATAAAACACGTATCTGCACACAGGGTATCCAAGGCTTTCTCTCCTGCCATGTGAAATAAAAGGCCTGCTTAAAGGCAGAAAGCCAGGGGAAGCAAATGGAACTAATGGGAAAGGTGCATCAGTGTGACCTAACTCCACTGGTTTAACAAGGCTAAAAATGCATGACTCAATTACACAAGAGTTAGCTAACGAGGAATGGGGAAGATGTTACAGTTTAAAACAAATGGCTACTAAATGAATTGGGTGCTGCCTTTCAAATCTTTGCGATTCAACAAAAACCTGGCAAGACATTTTCTTCACAGGATATGAATCATCCGAAATAAAAAAAGCAACACTAGGGCCACCTACATTCAGAGTTTGTACAGTATGACCTTAAGGCCCAACATCTACCAGAAGTTGAGTAGCAAAAGGCCAAGCTCCAAAGAATAAAAGGGCTTACATCAGTATTAAATAATTCTTTCTTAGAGATGCAAATTTCTAATTAGTTACTGTGGAAACTGTAGAGGCCTGGAAGTAAGCCCTGCACAATGAGAATGAGAGTTTACTTTTTTGATTTACTGCAGGGCTGCAGTAGTTGAGGGAGGGCTGAGAGGGGGAAATAAATTCATTGCTTTTAACATGACAACAGAATAAAGTGCAACAGAAGAAGTGACTTTGTTTTGTGCACTGCTGCTGCTGCTGTGACAGATCCCTGAGGAGCTTTATGCGACATAGGCTCACTTAAAACATCTCTCAAGGCATTGTAAAATGCTTTGTTTACAAACAAGTGACTTTCTCAACACCCTCACTTGTTACATCTCTGAAAAAGCCTTGGAAGGGTGTTTTTCAAAGCCAGCAGAATATGGGGGTGCCTTCTGTTTGTTAGGTGACCAAACTGAGGTACCCAAATTTCAAAGTCTACCACTACTGAAAACCAGAGTGCCCAACCCGACCTATGCTGAGCACCAAAAATTTATTGTTGGAAATACCTTTAGGATTCTGAATGCAGAGTAGGAATAATTAGTTACGTAGTTCTGTTCCTTCTTTATTTTTCTTTTAATTTACTTGTAATTATTTGAGGCACACGATATCTCTTTTCGGCTCCACCTGCCTGAGCCTTTCATCTGCATCAGGTGATTTGCCATCTGCCCAGGGAAATGCCACGATGAAGTTGACTGAAGCACCAGTCTGCTTTGTAGATGGACCACAGCCAAAACAAAGGATTGGTGCACTGCTGCTTGTTAGTTACTGCAGAGGGCTAGCACGGTGTGATTCAGCAAATGCAGGAATATTAGCTCAGCCAGGATAGGGAAAGCATCTTTCCTCTTTGCAGGTCACAGAATTAATGTAATCTGGACCACGCTTGTTGCAGCTCCATGGATCAGGCTTGTTTTAGCTCTATTTCCATCTTGAAAAGCCCCAGATATTTCTGAAGCAAGGAACAACTGATGCTAAAATAATAGGAAGCTGCTGGGTTTTTTCCTAAACACTTTCCTGAAAATGCAGCTAAAAGCTTATAGATAGCACAGTGAAGGAAAATCAGAAAGCTAATGATTGCAACAGTCTGTTTTTACATGGGAAACTAAGAAAAACTAGAAATACTTTGAATTGGTATATAATCCACTTTAGCATCCCTAAATTTGTAGGTAATGCAGGAGCTGATGTTACCCAAGTGTGCCTTTAGTATTTTGAGTAAGGATTGGTCTGAGCATCATCTTCTCTTGTCCCAGTATCACCTCACACCCATGTTTGATCCTGAATCAATTTTTAGCAGTGACTGTAGCTGTCTGAGCCCTTCCCTGAACTGTATATTTAGCCATTCATAGCAGGACACATTCCACTTATTCTGCACATCTGAGTTACCTGTAACTCCAGTGAAAGGCTCTGAATAGCTCTTTCTGATGCCTCCTGCAGGTCACTCCTCCCAGCAGTTTGGTTATTACCCTGCCATGCTGGCCAGCCTAATGACTTGTTTTCATCTGATTCCCACTGCCCCTCAGAGCTGCACCCAGAATTATCTGTCAATCCCTTTGGATTGCTGCCAGGGAAGAAGCATTTTTATAGCACTTGTTTTCTTTGCTGCTTCTGTACAAAGTGCTTTCTCTAGTATTTTGCTACTTTCTTTTGCAGGGGGTTGAATTTTCTCTTTAGCAAAGCCAGTCATACAGGCTCTTCTAAAGCTACCTAAACAAGCACAGATCATCATTTGAGTTCCTCCAAAAGTGAAAGTCTTTGAGAATTTTTTTACTAAATACAAAAGTTGAGAAATCTGCAAAGATGCACTTTTCCTGTACATTTTAAACTCCTCCAGAGCTTTGAAGAGCTGGCGCCATCTGAAGTGTGCTGACAACTCCTGCACCAATATTCCCAGAGAATAATCTCATCAAACCTCCTCACAGATGATGAGCCATAAAATTCTTATCCTCATATAAGACATTCCTGATGACTTTCTCCAGGCTGCTGCCCCTTACATAAGCATGTGGCTTAGATTGTATAGTAATCAAGCATCATAACAGTAGTGGGTTTGCCTTTTCTCCTTAACTAAAAATAAAATAGGATTCACAGCTGAACAGTTGGTGCACAAATAGCCTCAAGGGCACCTGAGAAATCATTATTCACGTATTTTTATCTTCGATATAAGGATTAATACATACAGTTTTAAATACATTTGCATTTCAAATGCCACAGAAACTATAAAACTCTCACCATTAGTTCTATACTAGAAATTATGTGTAAGGAAGTGGTTTAAAGTAGTCCATAAACATACTTTTCATCCCATTCTGCTGATTCAGCTTCATTGATATTTTTCCAGAATTTGCTCAGAGTTCAGCATTCAAATTTTAAAAATTGCTGATGGTTTAAAAGTCTCTGACTAGCTGATGTCCTGCTTCATCCAAAGCCAGGGCTTCCAAAGTGCTCAGATCCTCAGCAGCTCCTTTGGATGACTGGCTGGGAGCCAGAAAGCCTTGCTATCTTTAGCTTTCATCTTCTTCTGACTTCTTTCACAGTCCAGAATGTCAAGATGCATGGTACTAGGGTGTCCATCAGATGGATTACCTAGGAGGTGAGATTTGATTACATTTTGTTTCCTATTGGAAAAAAACCTAGATATGAAACTCCCCATGAAATGAGGTTACATTTCCCTGACAAGTTCTGCTCCAAAAAACCTGACAATATAGTTTTCCAAGGCTAATGGGAACGTTGGGAAATAAATCTTTTAATTCTTCCTAGACTGATGTGAGAAATAGTTTATTGAATCATTTCTACTGAGAAATTAAAGGGAAGGAGAAGAAAGGAGCAAGGAAGTGGAATAACTAAAACTCCAGGGTCGTGGCCTGACAAATTAAAATTTAGTCTTCTTTCTAAAAATGTGTTGGAGATATTTTACTTGAAACACTCTTAAAACACTACTGTCCCTGCATACTTGGGGAGGTGGGGGTGGAGTCTATCCAAGAAGAGAGGATCATTCCTCTCACAATGCTAATGGCTTTACTAGGACTGTAGAGAGTGATTATGAATAAAACAACATTTCAATCCATTTTCCTAAGGAGCCTTCACTTAAAGAACAGAAAAAAATTAAACCAAGACAGTAAAACTCTGAGAAAACAAAGGAGGGGAACTGCCAGACTGTGAAGTCCTAATGCTCATTATATCTGGTGCATGTTTAGCTTGTAGGGAGGGTTTGGGAAGGAAAGTAATTTAAGCAAACCAACCTGGGCCATCTTTTCATTCTTTGTTATGCACTGCTGTTGTTACCTTTAGAAATCTAGCAGCGGGGCTGGTTGTGTCCTGTTTTAGTGCCCTCCGTAAAGCATTCCCTTTTCACCAGCTCCGATGGCCCCATTGGAGTGGCCATGACAATGGATGTTCATTTTACCGCTATAAAAGGGTTTAATGATTAAAAGGCCGCACCATTGCACTCAGCCACAAAACTCATTCTTCCACTTCTGTGGAGCCCTTTGATTCAAAATGTTCTTTTGACAGGATCAAGAGTGGTTTTCATTCTGTCGGGCAGCAGAAACATCTGCATTTTTTATCCTCTGCCTCCTCCTCAGTGCACATAGTTAATGTGTAATTAATGAAACATCCCTTCTCGGAGTGGCACACAATCAGGGTAGGTCTCCCACCAACCTCGCTCCAGCTCCAGTAAAGCAGGTTTGCTTTTATATCCTTGTACTCTCATTCAACAGTAGTAATAAACCCAGTTCCAGGCTTATCTAGCCAGCTTACATCTTAATCTTTCTTTTTCCTCCCCCTCTCTCTCTCTCTCTCTCAGTCTCCTCAGGGAAAAGGGATGAAAAAAAAAAAAGAACTTCTCTTTCTTTTGGGTTATCCGAGCACATTGGGAGGGGGGAACCAAACACACCACAACATTCAAAGCAAAATAGAGAGAACAAGAGGTCTAGGGAAAAAGTCCCCTCCTCCCTCCTTTCCCTGGAAGAAAAAATAAAGACCTTGGTAAGTAGTCAAGCAAGCTGAAAAGGCAGTTACACAGGAAGGATTTCTAAGCCCTATAGGGTAGGGCCTTCAAGAGTAGGGAAGTCTGGCTCTCATTAGTGCAAGGCATCTGAAATCTAACACATAATGTGTCAGAAAACTGCTGCATCCTTCTACACAGGAGTAGCTTCACCATTTGCTCTTCCATTTGCAGAATTTGGAGGTCTAGCAGTGTGCTTGAGAAATATAACATTAATGCCCAAGTGCTGTCAAGTCTAAGGGTACATATTGTACACCAATTGATGAATGTTTCACAATCATATTTACTTATATAAGCTTTGCATTAATTTGCTTAATCTTTGATTAGTGTACCGTGAATGATTATGTAGAGTAATGGAGAAATGTACCTCTAGCATTTGTTTAATTCCAATAACACCTCAGCAACACTGGATGGGTTCTAAATTATCAAAATGGGCTCAGATGGATCATGGTCCACCAAGAGCTTTTAGATTTGTTCTCAGAGCCACATTTATGCAGCTGATCTAGAGAGGATTCCACTGTGAGTGAGTTGCCATAAAGAGCTTTCCTATAGAAAAACACAACAAGGCAAAGACAAGTAACAGACCAAAAGGAGAATATGTAGGCACATGTTAATCCTACCTGAAATAATTTTAAGTAGAATATCTGTGAAGTTCAGGAGATGCAAGCCATGTGGGGAAGCAAACCCATCGCTTTTAAGCTTACTTGGCTGTGGAGCTGTGACCCTTAATGTCCCATGTCTGGTCTCCTCTGGTTCTCAAAGAGGAAGTGGTCCCAAAGATTTCATTTTGAGCTAAAGGCTCAGCTGCAAATATAGCAGGGAGAGAGAAGTATCAAAGAAAATATGCTTACTGAGAAATTCACTTCTGAATGAAATCTGTATCATGCCAATCTACTTAAAAACTCAGGCCAAAATGGGAAAGTAGATATGCCTGGAAGAAAAAGTTCAGAGGAAAATTACAATATTCCCTCATATCCTGATGCTCTTGCACAGCTGGGCTTTCTCCTGTCCAAGGATTTTGCCCACCCAGAGGAGATGGAAGCCACAGATGTAAGCCACTCTTTCTATTGAAAGGAAACATACCTTTGTTTCACAGTTTTTAGAACCATGATCTAGTTGTCCAAGTCCACTCTCAACTGGGAATTGTATCTGCTATTAATATATCTGTAAGTGAACAAAGTTCACAGATTAAAATGAGAGCACACTGAAGATGTTTTGCCCCCCTTCTGAATTAGTCTGATTGGAAGCTTTCCCCTTCCTGCATGGAAGGAAGAAAGCAGATTTCTACCCAGAAGCTTGCATGTGATTCCTTTTATTGTCCTGGTTTCAAAGAGATGGAATTGAGTTCATAAAGCATGGCCACTTTTATAGAGTACACTTAATCTGAAAATTTAGTGATGTTCCAATAAAATAAAATTAATATAGGAAAGAGTTGCAAATACAGAATGCTGCAAATATTGTCTCTTTTCTTTGGAACCATAGCTAGAAGGAATTCAAGGAACTAATAAAAATTTGGTACAAAAATACCCATCCAGGGTGATACACTGCAGATGTTGTTCTTGTGACAGTCCAGCTCTGAGCAACCCCCAATAGATCAGCAAACTTACTATGTTCCATGCCTGATCTCATATACAGCAAAAATCTGTTTTCAGTCTTACATTAATACAGACACTTATATTAATACAGACTCTGTCACAGTCCAATGTTATTTATCCTGCAAATAGGAAGAAACAAGTTTTGAAGCAGGACAAGGGTAACAAGCGTCTTGCAACACAACATTTTGGGCCAAATTCCACATGCACAGCTCCCACTGAGATCCAAATATGGGCAACATTTGTTTCCAGATTGAGCACAGAATGTGCCTCTATTGTTATTGAAATGAAAAAGTGCATGAGCTTTTGAACATTTTTCCATTGGTCAGACTTGCCAGCTCCACCTATGTCCAGTGATCAGAAATAATTTTCCTAAACCACTTATTTTCTGTTTCCACAATGGTACATGCTAAAACCTAAGTTTTATCAGTCATCGGAGATAGCAGATGGACAAAATTAGACAAATTTTCTGTGGGTAAATGTTGCTCAAGAATGTTGGCTGCAACCATGCTTAAATAAATGGCTTCTTCTTGTAAAAGAAGCGTGTTCTCCTCATCCCATGCTACAGGAAGGCTGGTGCACTGGGAGGGCCTGGAACAATTGCAACAGTCACTGAGCTGTGCTGTGACATTTGAATTCTGGCCAGAATCTGGGAAGTTCACGTTAGCTTGCCAGACCATTCAGAGAAAACGGGCTTCAAAGAGAACTTTTTACTCTTGATTCCAAAGTGTAAGTGAGTATGGAAAGAGTATAATGTTTGCTGTTGGGATTAGCCCCCCACCGCGACAGCCACATATGAGCGCACTGAAAATTGGCGGCGCGTAGGGGGAAGCCTCTCAGCTCGCTGCAGCTGAGCTAAACCCTGGGTAGATTTCCAAGCACCAAAGCAGAAGGTGTGTGAACCTCATTATCATCTCCCAGCACAGAAAAGAAACAAAGCAGAAATCACACTGAAAGGGATGGAAACGAAAGGCCATGTAGGATGGAAAAGCATTCCCTATTTAAGTAGTGTAAGAAAACTTTCAGTAATATTGAGGGACTGCTTAAAAGGACTTGTTGCACAGCAACATGCAAAACAATCAGTTAGAATTTATGCTGTAAGGAAAATGATCATTCTGGTTAAAATTATTTTAGAGGACTTTTTCTGTTCCATGAAGACATAATATGATAGAGATTTGCCTTTATTAGATGTCCAGCACTCTCCTCAGTTTAGAAATGACTGGTGTCATGCTGCACCAGTTTTTGCTCATGCAGACTACTCAAATGTAACACAAATCAGAGTCACTCTATCCAGAATGATCTCAAAGTTTTTCTTTCAGTTCTAGCTTCCCTCTTATGCTCCTTCCTTGATCAAGGAGTTTCTACAGGAGCATTTTGTAGCTCCAACTCTTAAGAATGAATTTTGACTTCTCAGAGTATCTGCCACAGAGAAAACCCTATTGGCACAAGGAATAAGATGCTCACCCTTGGCATCATTACGCTGCTGGCTTGGTGATTTCCCTCACCATGCTATTCACAGCCCCACAGTGAGAGGTCTAAATTCTTCAGGCTGGGCCTGGGGAAGGGCTGTGCACCACAGACCAAGCTGAGCAACAGCCAGCATGCTAAACAAAATCGTGCCTGAGGTGGGTTTGCCACAGTGCTGAGAGAGGCTGAAGTAGGCACCTCACACCCACCTCTGTGCTCACAGGGGACCAGAGAGACACATATTTCAGATGCCAAGTTTCACACCCACAGCCATGAAATGGAAACCGATTTCCCTGAAGAAGTGAGGATGGCCAAGAGAAACACTGCCTAGACCCATCAGCAGAAATGACAGGGAGCTGAATGCTGGGCAGCAAATGGGAGCAGCAGCAAAGGAGAGAGAAGTGCTGCTGTCCTGCCTCCCTTTGCCAGTGCTGGGAAAGGAAGGTTCTAATGCAGCGCAGTAAAACTGGAGGACATAAGCTAGTTGTAAGAAAGGAAATTGCTCTGAGAATTGATTTCCACACCACAGACTGAACTTATGAATTTTTATTCTAAGCTCCCAATTGACATGAATAGCAACCTCCAAATGAAATTTGTCAGAAGGCTAGAATCTGTTGGGCCATGTCAGTTGAATACAAATAAAAGCATCTAAACATTGCCATCTCAGGTATAAGTATTCGAAAAAATTGTTTTCCAGATACTCTGTTTAAATACAGATCTAAGTAATCCTTATTTTGCAGACTAAGTTACAGCTATGTCCCCAAACCTCATGCTGGGTGCCTGGGTGATGCCACTTTGGATAAAAGCAGATGTCAAAAAGTTCATTCATATATTGAGAGCTATTAATGAATAGAATTTTGTCTGGGAAGGAAACTATGTCTTGAATCAGTAAAACAAGACTGTGATACATATTGTGGCAGTACTGTTTAAACCATTTCTTATTGTCCTCCTCACTTCCTTTATACCTCTACTTCCATTCCCATCTGTCCCCTCCTGTGTTAGCACAGAGTTTTGTAGCACTGTGGTAAATGAAGACATTAACTAATCTGATTGAAAAATAATCCAGAAAAAATATAACAATGTTTTAGTCTCACCCAGATCAGTTCCTTGATATGGTTTGCTGTAGGGGTCATGAGAACAGTTGCAGTAGCATGGAGGAGCATGTGCTGCAAGAAAAGGAAGCAAATAAAGCAGCACTGATGCCAAAAAATGGCTCACATAACACAGCCTGAAGAACTACATTGTAGAAAAACAGATTTAATGAAAAAGTAAAATTGCATATCAGGGATGTGCACCTTGAATGGGTGCTTGAATGGAGATATATCTGCCATATAAGATAAATTTGAAAAAATATATATGTTTCTAAATCAAGAGGTAGTCGTGTTACACAGCACTACTGAAGGCTTGCTGAACCTCTCATGGATTCATGGTCATTGTTAGTATTTCTGAGCCTTTATTTCATACCTCCTGCTTTTCTGTTCTGAGTCCAGAACTGTGAGCTCTAAAGTATTTACACTGTGTTGTCAGGCAATCTTTGTTTCCATATGACATGGCTTCCTCAATGTAAAGCACATGGAATCAATTGCTTCATCCAGCATAGTTGTTTGTTGGATGCGAACTCTTGCCACTGTGACAAACTCCTGCTGCTTCTACTAATACAGGTGCAGCAACCTGCTTGTCTGTGGGGCTTTTTTTTGCAATTACAGACCTTATAGACCTTTAGGAGTGTCTCTTGTGCAAGGACAGATGGAACAGCTATAACTCAGAGGTTATCAACAGTTTTAAAAGAGAAACCAGGGAAAGGAGGAAATAAATAGAAAATAAACTCTCATTACAAACAGTCCTAGAAACAATATTTTTTACCTACAAGCTTTCCTAGCAGGACTGAGAAGAATAGCTTGCTTCAACCACAGCACTGTCCTATCCCACTTTTGCCCAGTGTAAGCATGCCCTTGAAATGAATACAGCTGTAAGGTTCATTTTGCTATCTGGTTCAAAGGCCTGATTTAGTAGTACTTCTTTTTTTAAAATCTAAATGCCTGTATGCTCATTTACAATGTTGATTGCCTTTTCTTGATGGTTTGGCTTCAGAAACATGCTGTGGAATTTAAATTTGTCCCCCTCCCATGTTAATGTTGGCATTATTTGTGTATAAACACATTACATGGGATAGCAGAAATGTAAATGAGATTTCAATGTTGAGTTGATTTATAAACAGCCAGTCTCCTAATTTATTGAAGTTGTCTTTGTGTTGTTTGCACATGATTAGCAGCATATAACATACATAGGGTGCCCTTCTGTAACATGTTCAGAAAGAAGAAATGCAAACTGTATACCATTATAACACCAAATGAAGATCTTATTGAGCTTTAAGATGCTTTGAAACATGTAGTTACTAACTTAACTCTGCCTGTGAACTTGTCCTCATTAACTCCATAATTAGCAAGATCATGTTTGATCTTGGAGTTCATTAGACATTGCAGCTGGAAGATTGTTTCAGTTTTAACACATCAGAATAGACAATTAAAGTGATAATAAAGAATCAATACAACTTCCCTGTTTCTTAGATTTTTTCAAGGTTGCAGTGTGCCTAATTAAACCTAGTTTGAAACCGTGAAAAATTAAAAAGTAATGTGTTATATTTATTTTGGTTTCACAGGCTATTTAAAAGGCTGTTTGAAATGTGCCCTGGGACATATTTTCTACCCACATGATGAGTAAATAGTTGGGGCGATTTCAGATTCAGCTGCTGACTTCACTGAAGACTTGAGTAGATATTATGCTCATGTCCCTTCTATTGTCTGTGCCACATGCAAGTCCCCTTCCCTCTTTTTACTTTGTGACTGGACCCAACCTTATAGCTCACGTCAGCTGATGTTCCACTAAAAAGAGACAATTTTTCAGGTCAAGTTACTTGTATATCTCTGACTTTTGCACAACACAGGCCCAATTGATCAATAAGTTCACTTTCCAGAACAACAGCCTGATTCCCCAGTGCATCATGATATCCTTGTGCAAGACTGTAAAACTGGCCTAAAGTTGAGAGTGTCTTCAGCAGAGCCAAGTCTGAATTCACACCATTAAGGGGTTCTTTCCCCCTCTGCTGTCCCCACAGGAGACAGACTGGGATCCTCAAACACACAAGTGGTTCTCCAGTTATCACAGCCTAGAAGGCAGTATAAACTACAGGAATAAAAGAGTGGTCTGTGCTCAGAAACCCCATATTCAGAGGGACCTGATTCTGTTTTCTGCCTATCTCTGGTGTGGTAAATAAATGAATTGTAATATATTTCTGTGTTTCTCTTTTCCAATGTTAGAGTGAGGCTCTTAGACTAAACACCAGAAGAACATGTAGGAAACCTCAATGAAATTTTCTATTTAATTAAATGCAATAACATTCTAAACAAGATTAACAATATTCAACATCCTCCTCCTACTTATGCATTTTTACTTCAATTCTTCATCATTCTCATTTAATAAGCACAGTTAACTGAAGACATGAATCATGTCACTAAGGGAGAAGTGGATAATGAAGGACCACTGAAGCACTAATCCAACTAATCTTGCCTTTGGCTCTTGAATTTTTGTAGATCCCAACAGTAAATACTAAGTTCCAAATTCACCCAATTGATTTCAGCAGCCTATAGGGTGCCACATCTTTTCATTTTGTTTGCAATCATTTGAAACTAAATTCTTTTAAAAGATATTAATGCTTCATTGCTTTAAATTGAAACAGACCAATCATTAGCATTTGGGGCAGATTACAGAAATAGGGTCAGATCCCTTGTTGGTGTGAGTCCATCAAAGAGAATGACAGTGAGAATCCTAGCTTATGTACCCTGGATAAAATGCCCTTAAAATATGGCAGAATTAGGGGGAAAAACCTGCCTGTGTCCAAAAACTGATGTGCCAAGGTGACGATAGGCAACCAGATAGCAACATCTAGGCTTGATTTTCTTCACTGCAATGCTTATGCTACAGATTTTGGTTGCAAATGAGGACTAGTCCACTGGTATCAGCCCACTGCCTTGCACAGCTACACAACAGGCTGAGGCTGATCCGTCCATACCTGCACTGTCCTACCTTAGGGGTCACACCCAGGCATGACCCTTGCCAAACAGCATTTGAAGGACTTGCAGAAGGACCTTGTCTTTCAGGATGTCTTGTCCTGACATCAGTTGTGTCCCATGTGCTGTATTTCCCCTGCCCTGTTCAACACCAGGTCTCCTTGACATGGTATAGATACTGAGCTTGCTTGCAGCTTTACCAACTACCACCTCATGACAAATATGGCTTTAGTGGGAGCTGCACTGCTCCTCCAGGGCAGGTCTCAGCTAGATGGGCAGATGAAGACTGGGAGGACTGACAGCACCATAAAACTTTTGTCCAGATGCAATCCTCCAAGAATTGCCTGTGCACAAGTGTCAAGGACACCTGTTTGTTACAGACCCCACTGCCACCCCTCTGTGCAGGCTGAGGCTGTGGAGAGCACTGGGTCCTGTTCAGAATGGAGCAGAGGGCTCTCAGGGGGAGGCAATGCCATCCAGAGCAGCTGAGAGTCATCATGGCCCCACACGTGATGGATAAGGCCGAAGGCTCTCTCAGTCATGCCATGGAATGGCATCTGCATGGCTGTGGCTTCCAGCCAGCAAGAACAGTCCCTGCAGACAGCTTCCTCTTGAGAGCACATCAACACTATGGACATGGGACACTTGCTGCCTGTGGACTCAGGGCCTGGAGACAGTCTGGGATCCACCACAACTCTCAGACTGATAGAAGAAATGGCACCCCTGCTTTGCCCATAAAATTCTTGGAGGGAGACAACACCACAGGCACCCTTGGGCCACAGGGCTCTTTAATACAAATGAAGCTAGCTTCCCTACAGACAAATTGTTTTCCTTCTCCTCCCTGTCTGGGAAGTCTAAAGCAAGAAACAAGTGTGCCAGTGTGCCCTGGCTCTGTGGATTGTCTCTGCCTGGAAGGGCTGTTCTCTCCCAGGCCCCTGTCCCTGCCAGGCAGGGCAGCCCTGCTGGATTTTGGGGAGGTTGTGGGTGCAACACTACCAGTGTCCCTTGAGCACCAAGACTCGTTCTCCATGTGAGCAGTGTTTCTGTGGCCAGCAGTGGGGTTACATCCACGGAGCTGCACCAGCACCAGGCTTAGATGGAGTTTTCTTCTCACCCCACTTTATCCTGTGTTCTCTGATGCACATGGCAGAACACTTCCCTGGGTTGTTCCCTGCTAATGAAGGGATTTTAGTGCATTGTGGCTTAACATATTTCCAAGAGGCAATTTTATTGTTTTATAAATGCAAAGTTAAAGATCTAGCCTCATTTACTGTCCCTGTGGAATTCAGGAGGTTCATGTGAAAAAAAAAAAAAAAAAAATTGCAGTCCCCAGGCTGATTTTGGGATAGTTTATACTATCTCTAAACAGCAGGTTAATTTCAGTTGACACTTATTTATGAAAGCACAAAGTCTGGTGAGGTAATAAAAAAGTCAACTCCAAGAGAATATATAGCCTTAGATTTTCTTACCTAACATGGTTTTATTTAGAGATTTATTGAGAAAAATAAAGATTTGCCTGGCAAATAATGTTATCAATTGCTCCATATTTTAAAATATTTTGAAAGCGCATACAAAAACCAGATTAATTTCCTTGTACACGATCTACTGTGGGGTATAAACACGTTTTATTCAGTGACTAGCCAAGAAAATGTAAATTAGCTGTCTGACATTTGGGAAATTCGTGTGGCTGAATTATATGACTTGTATATTTGGAAAACACATAGGGTTTGTTAGTATCCAGGTGGATGTTAATTTTAAATAACAGCCTGGTCAGATGCTGAGGTTTTGGTGTTGAATCAAAGGCACAGAAGCTTCTGTCATCTCTATCCTTTTCACCTATGTAAAGTTAGGGGATTTGTGGCCTGAAATCAGTTTCCAGAGAGGCTGAACGAATAACACAGCCAGTCCCTTGCGAGCGGAGTCCGCTGCCCTGCTGCTGTTGGGCACTTGTCGCATCCGCGCAGGGTGAGGGACCCCAGCCCCAAGGCACACCCAGGGCTGGCTCCATGATCCCGGCTCCTTTCCCTGTCTTTGTGGCCAGGGAAGGACGGAGCGCTGGTGCACCGCTCCCCACACAAATCTGCCATTCAGCGGGGCGAGGTCGGGAAATAATGAAGTCAGCACATTAGTGCCTTGCCTGCTGAGCTCACACTGCTGAAAGCTGCCGGTGGGTGAATTTCCCAGAGCTTGGAAACTTTGTCTCAGTTCTGCGGGTTTGCTCAAGTGTGCGATGGCTGTTTGCAAAGGGAGCTTTCCCGCTGGGTGGGTTTGCTTTCCTCCTCGCGGCTCAGGGAAGGGGAGAGCTCCCCTTCATGTCCCCCCTGCCCCCACTGCTGCCCCTCGCTCACCCCACAGACACAAAGCTCTTCCAGCGGGTTCCCTCCACCGGGGAGCTTTTCCCTCTCCCAACTCCCACACTGGGACATTTTTCCACATTTCCAGGATTACGGCCACTTTCACTTAGATCTATGTGTGTTGCCACCAAATACAAAGAAGCACTTGGGGACGGGATTAGTAGGATTAGAAGAGATTCACATATGTCCAGTTCAAGCAATTGGTATTCAAAGCTTTACACTTCCAAATGCCACCAAGAGAGAGAAAAGGAGCTGGGAGCTTGCTTTGCATTTCAGCACCTTCCTGCGGGGGACAGGGACCTTTGTCTGGGCCGGGGGGGACACAAATCCCACCCCCACCCCTCTTAATCCAGCACTCCTTAGGCACCAGCTCCTCTCCGGTGCCACCGCTGGGGCTCTGCTATAACCCCAGTAAGGAGCTACAGCCATCGCGGCTTTGCCGCTCTCTTTTTCAGAGCAGCCCTTCTGCACGCTTTTGGCAAATTCTGCTGGTGTCTGGCAGGCAAAACAAGGTTCTGCCCCGTGCAGTTTGTTACCGTGCTTCCTGTCTGTTGATGTAAGACAAGAAAGCATCGCGGGGTTTAGAATATAAAGGCAAAAATTCCTAAAAGATTGCCTTTGTTCATACTAAGTTAAATTCTTAGTGAACTTTTCATGCTAGCAAGGCAAATCCTTAAGATGAAACAAGTGCATTAGGTATTTCTGAAAAAGCAGGGAAAAATCTACTTTTTCCCATTTCATTTTGGATAGACTGCCTTCCCTTTTGCCTTTAGGTGGTGATTTCCTGATATTACACACATCAGCAAAGGCAGCATCTATGTTGCATATCTTGCATTTTGGCAACCCCTCCAAGTGAGAACAAATCATCTTGTTCAAAAATCAAGAGGAAGGCTTTGATATTAGTCAGTGTAACAAACCTCTCTGCAGTATAGTGAGAGATTTTTGAAGCAGAGCAGGTGGAGCCTTATTTAAATACATTCATCAATTAATTAATTCATTCATTCTTTTGTTCAGTCTTTCTGCTCACTTTCTGCTCACTAGGATAAAAGCTCCTGTGGAATACTATATTGTTTGCTGTGACTTATGAGGAACAGGACCATATACAACCAGATTAAAAAATCAAGCAAACAGACAAAAAACTTTCTATACCCTGAAAAATGTCCTTTAGGTGACAAAAAAAAAAAAAAAAATCCAATAAGTATGTATTTGTTTTACAGTTTTTAGCTCAGAAACTAAATTTCAGAGTATATTAAATAGGCTGAAGAAAACTGAAATGCTAAAATAACAAAGTTATTTCCATTTACTTTTATCTCTAAAAAACATGGAGTCCTGAGTGAATATTAGCTGAAGTCAATATATTTAATATGAATTTTCTAACATCAGAATAAGGCAGTACAAAATCCAGTGAGTCTTTTTTCTCATTACTAAAATGCACCAAGTTTGAGTTGATATTTTGCTAGCTTGCTATTTTTGAAACTCCAAGTCTTATTTCAATAAAAATACATGGGAAATGTTGCCATGAATATTCTGATCAAAGGAACTAAGTGTGTGCATTCTAGTGTTTTCAGAAAGTAATAAAATTTTGCAGTGTACAAAGGATTGTACAGGACTCAGAGAGATGGAAATCCTTAAAATATTGAAAACCAGGGAGCTTATTAGGTCTGTACATGCTCCCCAAATCTTCAAGGAGTTCTGAATAGTTCACATACACTAACAATGCAAGACTGGGCCTCTGGAATTTAGGAAAAAGGTAGCGATGCCTGCAAAATCTAGAGCTGCAACATGCTGATTATCCATTATGGGTGCTGGCCAGCTGTGGAGAAGAGGCTGTCTTAGTAACAAAGTTAATGAGAAGACAACTCAAAACATATGTACATATGAATGCAATTTTAAATTGAATTTTAGTTTCAGAAGTGGTGAGAATAATTGCTTCCTACTGCATCTGTTATCATCAGTCATGCAGAGCTATAAAATAAAAGATACATGTAATTTCTTGCTTCTTTACCTTTTATAGTTCTGATTTTTGTTGCCTGGTATTATCTATCTACCTACCTACCTATCTGTGCTATTTACACAGTATTCCCCATAGTGAAGGTTTTACATATCTCAATGTATCCATATTTTTGGGGGTCAGTTGTTCTTGCCATACTACAAGTAGTTTGTTAGTAAGAGTGGATTACGTGTCATCCCACTACAGAAATATATTCTTTGTGTTTGGAAGAGCCTTAGAACTCTCACCTCCCTGAATATACAAAATACCTGAAAGAAAAAAGGGAGTAGCATAAAAGCAGTGCCAGCCGTTTGCTTTGCTGTGTACAAACTGGCTGAGAAGAAGCTGTAGCTCCCAAGATCCTGTTCCATTCCATGCTCCATGTCAGCCGTATTTCTGACAGCCAGGCAGAGTACCAGGGCACTAACTTCTACCAAGGAATCTCCCACGTCCCACGTATTTCCTCTCTAAATTAAATTTGCTGGCTTCCTACGGAACTCTGAAACCACTGAGTTCCATATGAAGGCTGTGTTTTACCAGGGACCCAGCTAAGCACCTCTGCAAGGCAGTGTCTTCCTGACAAAGAGAAGATGGCTTCAGGCTAGATATGGATACATGAAATTACTGCTACTGGGCACCCTTCTTTGGTTTGGGTGCAAAAGAGTAACAGGAAAAATTATTACAGCAGTGGTATTAGCAAACTAGAGAAGATGACCTGCATTCCATCCATGGCTCCTTCCCTGAAAACAGTTTTGCTTGGCATTGGCAGCTGGAAAGAAAATGTGAGCTCCCTCAGCTGAGCTTGGTGCCTATGGCTGGCATAAGCTCTTTTAAAATCTCATTATTAACATTTTGCTAATCAATTTCCTTCTTGGGAAACAAATATGAAAGGGTCTGCCCCCAATTAAAACATTTTTGTTTAAAAACTAAATTATCTCATTGGAGTAATTAAGCGCTTCCTCAATTCTTTATTGCAAGGAACAGCACTGGTGATTTGAATTTTAGGGGCCTGACCTCTGAGTCTATTGAAACCAGGAGACATCAGTCAGCTTCAGTAAGGTTTGGTTCTGGCCCTGACAGGCCTCATAATAAGCAAACAAACACCACATTTTGTCAGTGTTTCAACAGTTAATAATTAACCTCTGCCATAAGCTGGTGAGAAAAGATTGTGTTGGTGGACCTTGTCTTCTCTCCTTCTCTCTCTCTTTTAAGAGACAGAGGTGGGACTTTTATGATCCTCAATACTATTGTGTCTGAGCACTTCTAAGCCTTCGCCAAGCTGCCAGGAATTAGAGGCTCCCAGTGTTATATCCACAGGTTTGTAGGTTTTCCATTCAAACAAGGCTGAAGGGAGGACCAAGGAAACCACCCATCTCCTCCAGCCCAGCAGCCCTGTGCCTGGCTTTAAGCATGCCCCAGGCACCACTGCCCCTGCAGTTGCTCTGTTGCCTGGAGGCTTCCCTGAGATGGGCTGGGGCTGTCACCCCCTTATGTGGGACAGGAACATTTCTGATGTGGAGTTCTGCAGGTGCAATGGGGCAATGACCATCAGGCTGCACGCTACCAGCACTTTTCCCCTGAGCCTGCTTTCTGACCATCATTCTTCTCTTTTATACTTGTGTTTGATGTTATTTTCCTCCAGTGTATTTTATTTTCCATTTCTGGAAACACATTTACATTAACAGTGCAATTGTCACTGAAAAGGGACTGCCTTCATCTGCAACTTTAAACAAGATGAGAATGGAGAATTATTCACATTGTAAGGGTGGGAAAATTTGATTTAAATGATGCAAAAAACTTACATAGTAAAGTCTTCCTGAATATTTGAAGTTTCAACAGCTTAGCTGAAAGAAGCATAGCGAGATACTCAGCAGTGGTTTATAAAAACAGACTTATGCCTTAGCCAGGCCAGATTTTACCATCGTTTCTGGTGTTCATTAGCATCTCATTGCACATGTCGTCCCATTGATCCCAATGGAACAAGCCCACACAATAGACCTCTATTCAAGGGTGGTGAAGGCAGACCATACGCCCATCCCCAAACACTGAGACATGGCAAAGGTTTGTGAATAGACTGCAGATAATTTTTGTTGTGTCTTCTAGAA
The DNA here is from genome assembly GCA_030060385.1 of Muscicapa striata striata. NCBI lineage: Eukaryota > Metazoa > Chordata > Aves > Passeriformes > Muscicapidae > Muscicapa > Muscicapa striata. Next base: position 1,625,165 of record JAREIS010000010.1, on the reverse strand, counting down.
TTTGTACTAGCCCATTATTAACCTGTAAATATTCACTGGAAACATGCATTGTTTAAAATTGAGATACAAAATGAGACAAGGATTTTTTTTTCTTTCTCTTTAGTGAATCTTCCATGCTTTTGAATGTGTAGTGGAAAAAATTATTCAATAATTTCTATGACTTTATTTGTTTTCACAATAGCTATGAAAACTAAATTGCATTACACTTGTTTCTGAGATGGCAAAACATTTTAGAAAACTAATGCTTCCACACTGAGGTAGCTGTAAATACTTGAGAATCTTACTTAACCTCAGTGCATCTGGGGTTTCTGATGGGGAAGATTTGGGGGGAGCCTGAGGGCAGCTCTCCTGTACACTGTATCCATCTCCCACCCAGATGTTATTTAAATACCCTGTATGATTTAAAGAATAGCATAGTAATCATCAACTATCTAAAGCAGTAAGGGAAAGGGTTCTTAAAAGTCATTGTGTGAGTTTCAGTACCAAGTGTAAGAGATGGAGAAAGTTCACAGTAGTAAGAATGCAAATAACTGCAAATGATGTGGAAAGGCAGAAATAAAAAGAAAACTTGCTCATTTTAGAATGTTAGTATTTTAGGTGCGAATATGGGCCAGAACATAAAAGCAAAAGGGAAAATAAATACAGGCCTTTGAGCAGCATAATTATCTTTCAACACTGTGTCAAGCCAGATGTGACTCCAAACTGTGTGACAAGTTTTTTTGCCAGGACTGTCAGGTTTAGCCCATTCGGCATTCCTGAAGTGTGCACCACTGTCGGAGCACTACACATGGGAAATGTGTATCACAGTCTCGTCTCTGTGGCTGTATTTTGGAGATAATGCAAGTTTTGACAACCAGCTAAAATTGAACTACTCAGTGGATGCATATTCAATAATAATGACAGGTTTGTCCTGGCTTTTTTTTCCCTGGAACTCCAAAGATGGCAAAATATTTCGCTGTTGGCTATTACTAAGGCATCTCTGATAGCTGAAGAAACATTCAAACTGATTTTCTGGAGTCTTTTCTCTTTGTCGAATTCAGATTTCAGGCGCAGTTACTACAGAGAAAACAGAAAAAGTAATTACATGCAAACTGTTGATTAAGTGTTTTTTATTGTTTATGGAAACTAATTTCCTACTTTTGGTAGCAAATGTAATATATCAGAGGATTAACAATTTGCACATCTCTAATTAATTACACTTTTACTTCTTAGATTTTATTACTAAGGTTTTGTGCCATATTTTTTCCAGAAGTTTTGCAAATTAGTATTTAAATACGGAAAATAAAGTATCAGCCTTAATTAACTGCACTGGAATGTCTGTCAGTTATTTCCTTTAAGTTTAAATTATCTCCAGAAGCAGTGCCTGGTATGGACCTGATCCTGTTGCCCTCCACAGAATACTTCGAAGATACCAGTTAAGTGCTCCAGTTTCATGCTTAAAGAATAGGGAGAATTTGTTCTGACCCCTTGTTGCCAACGAATTTAAAATTATATGAATGGAGAAGAGTTTTTCTCTATCCAGGCAAAGGAATTTTATCTCTCGGTCTATCAGTTGGGAGAATTTGACTACAGCAGCCAGGACAGCCTTCTTCTCTCTTCCCAGGCAGTGCTCTCATATCGCCCTGCTACCAGAAAGCAAATTCGTGATAAACAACAAGAGCTAAAACAGTCGTTCAGCCCATTCACTTTGGCAATGTCAAAGTGTCAGATGACAAGATACTATTAATCTGAATTATACCGTCAATCTGAATAAAATCCATTAGTACATCTAGAGAAAAAGCAGCAAGCAGTTAGGGAATCTCAGCCTTCCTCTCTAAAATCAAACGCGCTCTGTTTAGAAACAACCAAATTTCAGCTTTAGCACCCAGTGCGGTGCAGCACAACCCCTTTGTAGCAGCACTTCTCTCACAGACAGCCAGCTGAGAGCTTTCTTTTAATGCAGTGGTCTTGGTTTCTTCAGTTGTATCAACGACTACTTGTAGTGATAACAGTTGTAACTATTACACTGAAAGCACAGTATTCAAATGTAAAAATTGAATTAAAAATAAGCAGAGCTAGCGAAAACTAATAGCAATAAACCAGAAAAACGAATGGGCTTCTAATAAACCCAAAAGAAAAATACATAACACTAGTGTAAGCAGTTTTCATATGACTAATTAGATTCTATGTTGCCGGCCAGATCACCAAAGTCAAGAGGAGACAAGATTTAATATTCTGTCATAGTGACATAGTGACACTGTGCAAGAGCAAAGTATATCCAATTTCCACACTAAACTCTATGATAATTCAAAATCGGACACTGCCTAAAGTGCACCCATTAACTAAAATCCAGTGTTTGAAAAACGCGCAATTTCGATTCGGAGTAGCCTCCAAACCCAAAATCCTTCCCTGAGCCGCTGCCGCCGGCCACTTAGCGGGTTGAGTCCCCCAAGCTCCGGCTCGGTGCCGGCGCTGCGCGGGACAGGATGCTCCTGCACCTGATACTCTGAGTCTCCCGGAACAGTTTGTCTTTCCAGAAAAACCACGTTTCCCTTTCTCACCAAATCTCTGTGCCTTTACGAAAATAAGAATTAAAAGGGCACCTTAATTTGATGTAGCTACAACTTAGCCGTATTTTTCATCCTCTCCGACTCCCCGAACAGTGAAACATTTGGTTTTCTGACTCCTGGGTTTTAATTTCATTGCTGTGCCGTCGGGGGCAGTTTCGCTGTGGACTGCATCGCGACTTCTCCGCGGATGTCCCTGGCCGGGGGATGGCGGGCATTTGTCCGGCGGGGAGCGGCAGCGGCGAGAGGACCCCGTCCGCCGAGAGCACCCACAGCCGGGACGGGACGGGACGGGACGGGACGGGACGGGACGGCCCCGCCGGGAAGGGTCCGGGGGGGTGTCCTTCCACGTGGCTGCGCCCAAGAGGGACAATTCCCAGGCACCGCTCTGCTGTGCCTTTCCTTTTTCCTTCCTTCTTTCCTTCCTTCTTCCCTTCGTTCTTTCCTTCCTTCCCCCTTTCTCCCTTTCCTTCCCTTTTCCCTTTTTCTCTCGTTTTTTTCTTTCCTTCTTTCCTTCATTTTTTCTTTCCTTTCTTCTTTCCTTCCTTTCCTTCTTTCCTTCCTTCTTTCTTTTCTTTCTTCTTTCCTTCTTTTCTTTCTTCTTTCCTTCTTTCTTTCCTTTCTTTCTTTCTTCTTTCCTTTTTTTCCTTCTTTTCTTTTTCTTTCTCTTTCCTTTCCCCCCCCTTTATCTCTCTCCTTGTGCTTCTTTCCTTTATTCACCTATGTTTTTCTCTTTCTTTAGAAGTGCAAAGGAAAGACAGTAAGGAAGGCTGGCGGCGCCAGGCAGTGTCACGGCCAGCAGTCGTGCTGGAGAAGGGCCGCTTATTTCCGAGACGACTTTCTCGGCGATGCTCCCTGTGCTCGGGATTTAACCTTGCTTATCTTTCCCAGCTCCTTGCTTTGCCCTAAGGCGGCCCCGAGCGGAGCCGAGTCCAGCCCCGTCCCGTGAGCGGGATGCTATGGGAGTGCAGGCGGGACTGGCCCGCACAGCCGAGACAGGGGCGTTGGGAAGCAGCGACGTTCCCGGGAAGGGGAGAGAAAATTGTTAGCGATATTCCTTCGAGTGACAAGTCCGCCTTGTCTCCCCGTCCCAGCGCCCGCCCCTCTCGCCCGCGGCGCACCGGCGGCTCCGTAGTCCGGCATCGTCCCCGGCCCCGCATCGAGGAAACCCCAAGCCCGAAGGTGAGCGGGGCTCGCAGGAGCAGCTCGCCCTGCCGGAGGTGAGGACAGGACCCCTCCTGTTGCTTCTCCCCCGACGGCATCTTTTTGCCTTCCTCTTCTCTGTCCCCGTCAGACTTGAACTTCCCCAAACCAAGACGCGCGTCTGCTCCGGAGAGGCGGACGCGGGGCCGAAGGGTGGGAGCTGCAGACCCTCGAGCAGCCTCCGAACCGGGGCCGGGTTTTTTCCCCGATCCTGCGCGGTTTTCTGCCGCTGTCGCTGTCGCCGTCACCGTATCAGTTTTTGCTCATTTGCTTCACCCCAGCTCCACGGGAGAAAAGGACTCAGGGAGCAGTCGGCAGCCCCCAGGAGCCACCGGAGAGCGGCTCTGCAGGGCGCGGAGACCGGCGGCACCCACCGCTGGGGTCTGACGGCCCTGGGGAGTTTCCTGCCTGCATGTCCGGCAAACCTGGCCGCTGAGAAAAAGTCTGGGGTGGTTTACGGCTTTCGCGGTGGAAGGGTGATAAAGCCGAGATCGCGTTCTTTTGATATATTCTTCTAAACGGTTCTTTTCTTTTCTTTTCTTTTCTTTTCTTTTCTTTTCTTTTCTTTTCTTTTCTTTTCTTTTCTTTTCTTTTCTTTTCTTTTCTTTTCTTTTCTTTTCTTTTCTTTTCTTTTTCTTTTCTTTTCTTTCTTTTCTTTTTCTTTTTCTTCTCTTCTCTTCTCTTCTTTCTCTTCTCTTCTTCTTCTCTTTCTCTTCTCTTCTCTTCTCTTCTCTTTTCTCTTCTCTTTCTTTTCTTTTTCTTTTTTTTTCTTTTTCTTTTTCTTTTCTTTTCTTTTCTTTTCTTTTTCTTTTTTCTTTTCTTTTTCTTTTTCTTTTCTTTTTCTTTTTCTTTCTTTTTCTTTTTTTTTTTTCTTTTTTTTTTCTTTTTCTTTTTCTTTTCTTTTCACTTTTCAGGATTACCTGACAGTGCTGGAATCAGAAGGCTTTAATTTCGCTCAGCAGATTAACCACAGCTAAACTCAGTCGGACGAAAATATCCCTCTTTTTCTGACTCTTCGCGCTCCTCGGGGCCTGGACACCATGGACAGAAGAGGTCCTGCCAAGATTTCTTCCGGGCCCTAAGCACCTCTTGGAAAGTGGACACTCAGCCCGTCAGTATCCCCCGAGAGAGGGGGGAACCAGGGCCGGCTCCGGGAGTTCCATGGGTGGCACGGGTGGCTCCCGTCCTGTCCTGTCGGACAGCCCAGCACTCATCGCGTACGCACCGCCGGGGCTGGGAAGATGCGCTGGAAAACCACACGCCCTTCCCCGGACATGAAGGCTGCTCCCACCGCCGTCCCCGCAAGGGAATTCATTCTCACCTCCCCATCCCGAGACACCTCGCAGGCGGCCACGCCGGTTCAATCCGCACCCGGGGCAGAGGCAGACGTGGGGCTCGGCCGAGAGCTGAGGTGGTGACACCCGCCCCGGGTGCCCCGCCCGCCTTGCCCGGCCGAGCCCCACGCACCCTCCTCCTTTCCCCGCGCCGCCGCCGCTGCGGCCGGTGCCCGGGACCCAGCTACTCACTGGCGCGAACGCCTGGGCATGTTTGCAGAGCTGCCCCCGAGCTGGCTCCCTTCCCGCCTGCCCCTGGTCCCACCGACGGCTGCTCCGGCCGCCCCCCGCCGGAGCCCGAGGCCAGCGGGGCCCCGGGGGCTGCGGCCGCCCCTCCCGCCGCCGCACCCTGGCTTTCCCCGTTTATTTAAAGGGAGTCACTGGCCCGGGGGAGGCGGGTTTCCCAGCCCGCACCTTCCCGCGGCTGATGCCCGAGTCATCATCGCTCATTTAAACAAAGCGGCTACCCAGGTACGAGGCAGTTGTGGCCAGCCCGCCCAGGCGAGGGCCAGCCGGTGCCACACCGCACGCCCCGGCCGGGGGGGACGGGGAAAGGGGGAGGGAAAGGCAAACAAAGCGTGGAGCCGCGGCTGGAGCCGGACATGCTGTAGGACGGGGGCGACCGACGTCCCCAACCCCTCCCGCAGTGGTGGAGGGACTTCCCCGGGCGGCTTCTGCCCGCTGCTGCCCGCGACCAGGCTCTGCCGGCCGGCCCCTCGCGGGCGCGCAGCCCCTCGCAGCCCCCTGCCTCCCTACTGTAGACGGGATGAGGTTTTACATTGGAAATGAGGAGGCAGGGGGAGGAGAAGGCGCGCACACGGAGCGATGAGTGTGCGGTGTCAATCAGAGGGGTTTTGTGTCTCCTTGACTCCTGATGGTCCGTGGCTGAGGTGTCCCGGGTGGCACCACAATGAATATGAATAGGGGTCCTTGCTAAATGGGACAGTCAAAGCGCACCGCCCTGAATAATGGCACGTCATCCTAACTAGACCATTATACATAGGAGGGCTCCTTTTGTCTCTGCTCTCTGCTGCAGCTCTATAAAAGCCCCTCTTTCTCAAGCTGAGGTTAGTCCAAGCATACACTAACTAGCCATCCTGTAAACAGGCTGAGTAACCGGGTGGAGAGAGAGAGAGGAGACATTGGAGAGAAAGGGGGCTGAGGGGCCTTTTTCCTCTTCCTCCAGCATTTCCAGCTCTTCGCTGGCAGACCCTGCCGTCCGTTTTTTGTCTTTTCGTTTTGTTTTTGTTGCTTTTTGAAGGAGAGTTGTCTTGTTCTGCCACCTCCAGAGCAGGGAAGAGTTTCTTGCTCAGAAGCCCGAATACAATGAATTCTGACTCCAGCTCTGTCTCCAGCAGAGCTTCCTCGCCAGACATGGATGAGATGTACCTGAGAGACCATCACCACCACCACCACCATCACCACCACCAAGACAGCCGGCTCAACTCTGTCTCCTCCACCCAGAACGATCTGGTGCAGAAGATGTCTGGGGAAGGCCTCACCAGAAACGGTTCCAAGGCCGGAGGGGAAGGCAGCAAGTACAAAATCAAGAAGCAGCTTTCGGAGCAGGACCTGCAGCAGCTGCGGCTGAAGATCAACGGGCGGGAGCGTAAGAGGATGCACGACCTCAACCTCGCCATGGACGGACTGCGGGAGGTGATGCCCTACGCTCACGGACCTTCTGTGAGAAAACTCTCCAAAATCGCCACCCTCCTGCTAGCCAGAAACTATATCCTGATGCTCACCAGCTCCCTGGAGGAGATGAAGAGGCTAGTCGGGGAAATCTACGGGGGACACCACTCGGCCTTTCACTGCGGCACGGTGGGACACTCTGCCGGGCACCCGCCCCACGCCGCCGGCACTGTGCACCAGGTGCATCCCATCCTCGGCAGCGCCTTGTCCTCGGCCAACACCTCCTCGTCCCTCTCCGCCTCCCTGCCGGCCATCGGCACCATCCGGCCCCCACACTCCCTGCTCAAGACCCCCTCGACACCCCCCGCCCTGCAGCTCGGCAGCGGCTTCCAGCACTGGGCGGGCTTGCCGTGCCCCTGCACCATCTGCCAGATGCCTCCCCCGCCCCACCTCTCGGCCCTCACCGCCACCAACATGGCCAGGATCTCGGGGGAGACCAAGGACCTCCTGAAGTGACTCGGCGGGGCTCCCCCGCCGGAGCCGGCGCTGCCCCGGACGGATAGGGGGCTGCGGCCGGGCCCCCCGGGCCGCCGACGGACCTGCCCCCGCCCGCCCAGCTCCCTGTAACACGGGATTAGTGTAGTAAGGACCTTGCAAAGGTAATGTTCTACCCGCCTCCTCGGGCCGTGTTTTCTTATTATACTAAACTGGAAAAAAAAGTCCCTGTTGTAAAAAGAATGGTGATAATAATAATGATAATAATAATGATAATAATGATAATAATAATAATGATGCCGCTGTTGGTAATCAAATGTAAATGATTCCTTAAAATGTATGTAAAGGAAAAAAAAAAAAAAGACATGGTTGTCATTGTAGTGTTCGCAGCTACCAAGAAACGATGAAATCGGTTTGGGGCTTTTTTCCATTCTTTTTTTCCCGGCTTTTCCTTCCTTCCTTTCGCACGGTGACACCTCCGAAACCTCCCGTTCCGACCCTGGCTGCGGCAGCGCAGCGGCGGCCCAAGGTAGACCAGAGAGTGCCTGCATGCTTTCCGCCCCAGCTTGTCACCCGTGGGGACCGGCCACAGGCGGCTCCCCTGGCAACAGGGACTTCGAGGGAATTCACTAAAGTTTGCGAGTCTGGTTTATGGTTTGGGGGTTTTGTAGTTTGGTGGTTTTTGTTTTGTTTTGTTTTGTTTTTACAGAATTGGTTATGATGCCATTTTGTTTGTGGTATTTTTCTTCTTCCCTCTGCGAAGAAAAAAGAAATAAAACAACAAAACAAAAAAAGAGGAAAATAGTACAAAACACAGCACAACCCTGCAGCAGATCTGTTTTGCCAAATCTCCCATCTCCTGCTCTCGGTGAAGTGTGCTGATTTAGCTGTCTGGGGTACAAATTTCTGTTGCTGGCTCTGGGTTTATTCGTGTTTGCTGTTTTTTAATTTTTTTATTATTATTTTTTTAAAATTTTTGCTATGGTTTGATTTTGCATGCGGGGTCAGCTCTTGCCAGATCAATGATTTGTATATCTATATCGGAAGCTCTGTTGCTGTTTATTTCCTTTTCGATATGTTTTCCTGGGAGTTTGCTTGAAATTATGTTATTCTTCATTTCGTTCGTTTGTTTTGTTTGTTTTCGTTTGGGGCCTCAAAGACACCACCATGTCTTTATTTTTTATATATTCTTGATAATAACTATCGATATATTTATTATTGACCAGTGTTTCTGGATGAGATTTCCAAATAAAGTAAAAAATTCATTCCAAGCTACCTGTTTCGCCTTTGTCCGGGACTGGAAGCTGAGAAAAGGCGCCGTATTTAATCGCTTTGGGTTTCGCCAGGACTTCCCGGGCCCAGCTGCAGGAGGCTGGCACAGCTCCGTGTGCCCTGCCTCGGACGGAGCCACCCCCGGTGTCCTCAGGTGTGTGCGAGCTGCCGGCAGCGGGCTGGGAGCCGCCAGGAATTGGGGTGGCCCATGGCCAGTGCCGCAGCCAGCGCCGGCCGCGGGGGACGGGCCGCGGGCAGCGCTGGGGCCTTGATGGGCAACAACTTTTTGTTTGTTTGTTTCGAAAAAATGCTTTCCGTCCTTTTAATCGGGAGGGAAATGGCAAGACGGACAGAGCTGGAAAAGGCAGCTCTGCCCCGCCGGGGGCGGCTCTCCGCGGAGAGGAGCGCGGCTGGCGGCTCCCGGCGCCCTGCGGCTCCGCACACGGAGCGCGGTCTGCAGCCCGGCCAGCCCCACGAGAAGGGGGTGTCCGGGAGGAACCCAAGGAACAGGAGAAGGCGACTCCCCCTGAGCCGTAAGTTGAGCACCGACAGAGGAAGGACGGATGGGGCACCTAAACAGAGATGCCAAACAACTTTCAGAAAGGCACCTGTGGCCATTCCGTGCTGGTGAGCGGGCTGTGCAGCACTGCAGCGCCCGACTCAGCGTTAAGATACAAGCACGCAAACACAAACATATGAAAACGAAAATAACGTGTATTTACCTCAAAAACACGAACTAACAAATCACGTTGTAAAAAAGCCACCCTTGCCTGAGGTAAATCCTTGTAGTAATTCAGCAAGATGATAGATGCTGCAGTTTCCTTCCTTCCTTCCTTCCTTCCTTCCTTCCTTCCTTCCTTCCTTCCTTCCTTCCTTCCTTCCTTCCTTCCTTCCTTCCTTCCTTCCTTCCTTCCTTCCTTCCTTCCTTCCTGCCTTCCTTCCTTCCTTCCCTTCCTTCCTTCCTTCCTTCCTTCCTTCCTTCCTTCCTTCCTTCCTTCCTTCCTTCCTTCCTTCCTTCCCTTCCTTCCTTCCTTCCTTCCTTCCTTCCTTCCTTTCCTTCCTTCCTTCCTTCCTTCCTTCCTTCCTTCCTTCCTTCCTTCCTTCCTTCCTTCCTTCCTTCCTTCCTTCCTTCCTTCCTTCCTTCCTTCCTTCCTTCCTTCCTTCCTTCCTTCCTTCCTTCCTTCCTTCCTTCCTTCCTTCCTTCCTTCCTTCCTTCCTTCCTTCCTTCCTTCCTTCCTTCCTTCCTTCCTGCCTTCCTTCCTTCCTGCCTTCCTTCCTGCCTTCCTCCCTCCCTCCCTCCCTTCCCTCCCTTCCCTCCCTCCGGCAGAGCAGCAGGGAGCGGGCAGCACAGCAGCGTCGGTCCGGACGCGGGTCTGTCGGCCCCTCCTCAGCCCACCCGACTGTGCCCCAGGCACCTTCCATGGGGGCTGACAGGGCTCAAAGCCGCGGCTCCATCGGACCCCCATCCTCCCGACTCCGCTTCTTTCCTGGCCCTGCATCCCTCCCCTCGGAGCGGGGCAAGCGGGGTAGGCTTGGACGGAGCCGAGAGGAGGAGGAATTCACCCCTTCGTGCGGGAGCCGGCAGTCGGGTACCCGGACCCGCCGTCACCCCCGGCAGCGCTGCCTCACCCTGAAGCATCTCCATCGCTCAGCCTCTTCGCTCCTGGGGTCTCAGCAAAAGGGCTCTTTGGGGACATTTGATCTTCACTCAGCCACATACAGATATTCCGGGTTCTAGTCCACCTTCCCTTCCCTTCCCTTCCCTTCCCTTCCCTTCCCTTCCCTTCCCTTCCCTTCCTTCCCTTCCCTTCCCTTCCCTTCCTTCCCTTCCTTCCCTTCCCTTCCCCTTCCTTCCTTCCCTTCCTTCCCTTCCCTTCCCTTCCCTTCCCTTCCCTTCCTTCCTTCCTTCCTTCCTTCCCTTTCCTTCCCTTCCCTTCCTTTCCTTCCTTCCCTCCCTTCCTTCCCTTCCCTTCCTTCCCTTCCTTCCTTCCTTCCCTTCCCTTCCCTTCCCTTCCTTCCCTTCCTTCCTTCCCTTCCTTCCCTTCCCCCTTCCTTCCTTCCCTTCCCTTCCTTCCCTTCCCTTCCTTCCCTTCCCTTCCTTCCCTTCCTTCCTTCCCTTCCTTTCCCCTTCCCTTCCCTTCCCTTCCTTCCCTTCCTTCCTTCCTCCCTCACAATAATGAGTAATATCTGTGTGCATAAATATAAATATAAATATAAATATAAATATAAATATAAATATAAATATAAATATAAATATAAATATAAATATAAATATAAATATAAATATAAATATAAATATAAATATAAATATATCAGAAGGGGATGGACACCATTAGTTCTCACTTGTGCATCCCCTTGCTGACCACTGGGTCCCAGCACAGCTGTGCTGTGGAGATGCTGCTCCTCATCTCAGGAGAAAGCAACAACCCCTCCCTTCCCATTGTTTGCCAGTTCCCATGGGGGAGAACCCCACTGCCTCTGCCTCCAGGGCTCTGCCACGAATTTGAAGCCAAAACACCAGGCACTGCTATTCAACTCTCTAAGTTGTGAGGTTTCTTTTCTCTCCCACTCTCCCATCCCACCCAACACCCCCAGTCCCCTCACACCTCTTCTCCAGCTACATGGGGCCAGGGAAGAGGTGGGGGTAGGCTTGTGTTTTGATTAATATGGAAATAAAATGCAGAAATAGCAGCAGTACTTAGCTTCATTGCTTCAGTTTAGAGATTTATTGGCGAGGAGATAAACACTAGGCTGGGGGCCTTGCTCAGTAATTCACAGCTCCCATCAGTTATTACCAAATGAGCAAATAGTTTTTCTTTGAAGTCACAGAGGGAAAAAAAAATGAAATGGGAAAAAAAAAAAGAGGATTTTTTTTTAATAGGTTGCTAGCCCTTGCCTCAGGTCTGGACCTTGTCTTCCTGCCCAGCTACCCTGACTGGGGCCCTATTCTCCAAGCAAAACTTGTGAGTTTAATAAGGAGTTTATTAAGGATGTGTGTCTCTTAAAATGCATGTGTCTTGCTCTGCCTCCCTCCAGCTTTCTTCCATATTTTCCTACTTCTCCTATCCAACTTTTTAAATTTTGTATTTTCTATTCTCTGAAGCCCCACTTTCCTCCTGCAGAAGCAGACAGGCGTGGATTTGAGCCGGAAAGTGCTGTCACAAGAGCACATAGTGCTGCTGCCAGGGAAAACAAAGGGGCAAGATTGAGAGGGGGAAATGGGTACTTTGGGGGCACAAAACCCCCTTCTCAGGTCTGAAAGACAAGCAGCCAACTAAGTTTTTAAGTAGAATCTAAATACTAAAATGTAAGCAGACATTTATCACTGAAGTTCTGTGAAATTGAAGGATTTGAGCTTGTTCCTTTTCTTTCAGTGCATTAGAAATACGTAGAGATATCCACGGTGTACTGCCTAAAAATGACCCACAACCTGCAGCAGGACATGTCAGTGAAACGTCCGAGAGCATCTCAGAGGCAGTAAATATCTGTTTAAGTGGCTGAATTGAGCCTTACAATCATAGAATCATGAAGGATTCAAGTAGGAAAAATTAAGTTGTAAAAGACCTTTAAGGCCACTGAATCCAATAATAATTCTAACACTACCAAGTTCACCACTAAACCATGTCCCTAAGTCCCACTAAACTATATCCTTAAGTTCCTTCTTAATGTATTTTGAATAGGGAAACAGAGTAAGAACAAAATTGTCTCAAAAAAATCCCCAACCAAACCCTGCATAATGGAGTATTTGAATAAAAAGCTACACTTCAACCAAAGAGAAAAACCAAAACAAAACCACCCCAATGTTTAGAGAAAGATCTTCCCCCAGTTGCTTAACCGCTTTTTAAACAAAGAAACTTAATTGTTGTTTAACTGTTAATAATTTTGTGTTCTCTGTTTTTCCAAATAATCAGTTTGATTAAAACTATGAAAGGTTTTTGGGTCAAAGGAACTGTCAATCTTATGACACATCAGTGGCATGATACAGCTTTTGGTGGAGTTGTATCCATATCTGTTCTCTCATTCAACAACTGCTCAGCATCCAAAAACTGCTGAGTTGGAGTCACTGAAGACACCAGAAGAGTGAATGAAAGTGTCTGTAGCCTGCTTATGCCAACAAACCTTTCTCATGCCTTTCTTTTCTCTCTTCTGAGGTTGAAAAAAACCTTTTTTGCTTGATATTACATCGAAGTAGGCACCTAGATAAGCACAAGTGCAGCTGCAGAAGAGTGAAGTTTGGCTGACAGGCAAAACTTCTTAAAAATTCGTATCATCAGTTGAGGCTATGTGACCAAAATCTATGCCTACATCCCCCAAGTCTCTGAACTTCTGGTAGGTTCAGGAGAGGGCTCTATATAGCCTTGGTAAAAAACCAGTAGATCTATATTTTAATTTAATATTTTTATGTTTGTTTGTTTATGTATGTTGAGTTGTGGCTGTTGGCACGGACATCTTGAAAGTTACCTGGCAGAGCAGTGTCAGGGGCTGTCAGATGAACAAGGGAATAACTACAAGAAATGCAGTATTATGTACAAAAAATACAGTGTAATTTAGTGTTTAAGGTGAAGAGGATTTGTGGACACGCACAACTCAAAAACTAATGGATCCCTTGAAAAACAAGATTTTTGCAGGGCCTGGTCCTGATGCCTTGTAAGTGAACAAAAGCAGGTAAGACTCAATTTTTAGGACAGAGATAACAGAGTTCCCACAAAACAGGGGAGGAATGGAGCTGTGGTCTCTGAATGCATTAACCACCTCCAGATAACCCTCTCCCATGTCAGGGATGTATATGAGGATGCAAGAGTGCCTTAGTCACACCTTCACCAGAGGAAATATTTACAAATTATTCACCAAAGGAAGTTGATGTGCATTTTATAAAAAAGGGATTGTGTTTTTGGCAATGCTAAATTACTTTTCTGAATACTTACTTTTCGTGGGCCTTTTTCTTGTATGTCTGTGTGTACTTTTTTTCTTTTTAATTTATTTTACTTTTCTTTAATTGCATTCTACCCAGTGGCTCTGACTATCACTCACCACATGCTATTTTGCTGTGTTTCAGCTATAAATTGTTAGGTATCTCTCTGAAGAAACATGATGTTTAGTTTGTATTTTTTAGAAACCAGAGAAATGTTCCACAACTAATAAAAACTTATTTTACAAAACATGACCTTCAACCTGAGAGAGTTGCAAACCCTCATCCATGGGGTCAGAGGAAGAGTAATAACGTGACATAAAACATCCTCTTTCCTGACTTTTTATTTTTGTTGATAAACAAAGATCTGTCAAGTGCCATACAGGAAGCAGACAACTAAACATTCAGTTTATTCCTTGTGCTGCCCTGCTTTGCAGAGGAATTGGCAATGGTGGATTCTGTGGCCTGTGCTGCCAGATCTTCCCACAGCAAATTAATTTTCAGTTACTAGGAGAAAGGCAGCTTGAAACATTTACTGGGAGAGCTTCTTTCCCCAGTTTCAGCATTTGGCTTTCCTCCTAAAATTGCAAGTGACAGTGGCAGAAATTAGTCACAACTGTGGTGGCCATGGGTGGCATGATGGTTTGCTTGAGCACAATGAGAATTGAGTTTGGACACCACTCCAAATTAGTGCTGGTACTTACAGTGGGCTACAAATATCTCAGACACAGACCTGCCAGGGAAGGAAGCCATGGAAGCCTTGTGCACACTTCCATGCAAAGGCCCAGATTGTTACCAATGTCTGAACATCTCCAAGTCTCATAAATTGGCAAAGGACCTAAACTAGAAGGGTCTGAAGGCTCCATTTCCATGGGAGGTGGAGGCAGCAGTTTCCAGCCCTTTGTCACAGAAGTCCTGACACATGCTGTGTTTGCAGGGAGTACAGGAGAGTGGTTACTGTGGGGCAGCCTTTCTGTACCTGTGGATGGGTCTAGCTGGGTCCCTGCTGCCCTGCAGGAGCGTCTCCTGTGAGCCTGGTGTGTGCTGCCTGCCCTGCCTCCCCTTCTCTCAGTGCATTTCTCTGAATGACTGCTGTCACCTTGGTCTCCTGAGCTGCCTGTAGCCCAGCCAACCTTCAGGCATGGCCAGCTCCAAGGGGCTCCATGTGTTTTGGAGGGTGATTCCTGAGCAGGCTCCAGCCCATACTAGCCCTCTGGGCCACCTGCTCCTTGTGGCCTTGAGACCATACCTGTTAGCAGTGCATGTACCCCTTTCCTTTCTCACTGAGCATCTTTGGGAGGTTTAGTTGTGTTCAATTTTGAAGCAGGACAAGGTATGCTCTGCAAAAGACCTAGAGCACAGTCTTTTCAAAGCTTCAGGATCTTCCTTTCTGTAGTTTGTTTTTCCCTAGTCACTTGAGCACGGTCCATTTGCCCTTTTCAGAGGTGTAGATGTACATCCTACTATTTCATACTTCCATTACTTGTGCCAGGATATGAGCTTTTTCCTCATTTAAGTGCAGCTGTGGATGCCTGCCTCCCCTCATACCATCACTCACCTGTGTCTGTTGGGTGCTCTACGGTTCTCCATTTCTCAGGGTTCTATAAGATGTCCAAGATTTCCATTCCAAGCTAGAATCATGGACTCCATCTCTCCTAGTAAATTAACCAGTGCTACATAGCATTCTCAGGCACTGTAGCTCAATTATTTATAGAGTCAAATTGTTACAATGGTTCCTGGCATGTTTTGGCTCCAGGCAGCTAACACTCTCCTGAACATTTCCCAGGCATGGTTTGGGGATAGCACAGGCCAAAGGCCAATCCCAGCAGGCAATTTGTGTTCAGCCACACTGCCTGGAAAGCAAGAATTTAATAATGTGGACACATGCCAGTCTGTGCCAGTTGGCTTCAGAGCCAGGTAATGGTCACAGGCATGTTTTGTATAGATGTAGTCTCAGTCTTTTTCCCTTCCAGAAAGCTTTTGCCCTTGTTGTCATCTCTTTCTCTCTGTCTTTCTCTTCACATTACCAGGAGAATACATTTTCTTTGTGAAGTGAGATATTTATCAGAATTATTAACTGATCAAGGTCCCCAGTATTTGATTTGCTTCCATTACTTTTTGGCTTTCTCTGCTTAGCTTTTCCCAGTTGTACATGATTGGTTTATTGAACTATGAAACTGTAAAGAATGTCTATTTATACTTTGGTGCCATGTGCAAGAAATCCTTCTTCTCTTCTGGGTTTCACATCAACATGGGGCAAAAGATGCCCATGACAGCCACTTTTTCAGTTTATAAATATGACACGTAGACATAAAATAGCCTTCAGTATCAGAATTTTTCATATACCCAGAGATAGTCTATCCTCGTCTATCATCAAATCTCTACCAAGAAAAATGAATCCACTCCCAAATTTGTAAGCAGCTGGTAAAAGCAGAGAGCTTTGGCTTTCTGCTATGTAGGAGTCACATATCTTGTGGGAGAAGTGGTTCCAGGCACAGGCTGAATGAGAAGCTCAGGCCTTTCCCTTGGGACTCATCTCCTTTCTGCCTGCTTAGACCAAAGCTTACACTAAGCTGTACTTAGTTCCCCATCCTTCACTTGTTTCAGCATATTTCAACTTATCAATACAAAGCTATAATCCAAAGAGAAAACTTTACTTTTCTCTTTTTTACTGTGTTTCCTAAAATGTTGCAGTGGGTTTTTTCTTCCCACTGGTGCATTTCATCAGTCTGGCAGCACTCCATCCATGCTTTTGAGTCACAGTACCTTTTTACAGTGTCTTGGTATCCAAGGTTTCTGCCCCAAATTCTGCCTACTGGCAAAGCTAGCACTAACTAAATACACTGATTGCTTCTTCACTCCTGCCCATGTAGATTTTACCTGAGATCTCTGGGGTTGACTCTGGTTCCAGCAATACAGCAAAAGGACATTTCTCCTGTAAATGCAGTATCAGCATTTCAGTTCCTTCTCCCTTTGTCATATTGGGTCAGGCTCCTTTACCTGGCCTGCCCCAATGAAGACCCCAGCTTGTCCCATATCTTGCAAGCCCCACAGTCAGCAGGTGACCCTTTCTTTGACACTGTCAGGTTCAGTTGCTTGAACATCTCCTGCTCATCCCCTCAGCCCACCACCAGCTCCATCCATCTCTCTCCATGGGCAGCCCTCTTCCTCCAGCTGCAGCATCTTCTATTCCAGCCTTCACTGCTGTGGCTGTCTCACCTTGCCATTGCATCTGCCTGACCATCTGTTGAATCATGTGCAATATAAATAACAGCTAGTGACAAATAATAGCTGCAGATACCCTCCTGTAATAGTCTGGTGGTCTCACTGGACACTTGCCACTTCACAACATCTTCTTATTTTACTTTGCAAGTCAGAATTACATGGTAATATTAAAGAGGGCTGTAATGTTAAAGTGATTTGGAGTCCTTGGGCTACCTTATATATAATTTTCACATTTTGCCCAAAGGTGTTTGCTATTATTTAATTTCCCTTGTTCACAACTGTGATACTCTTCCCACTGGAGAGACCACAACAGAGAGATCTATGTTTCAGCACAGCATTGAAGATACCCCCTCTGATAGTAACGGGTAAGGGAAATTCATCTTTTAAAACCAATCACATTTAATATTTTACCTCAGAAAAATGGAGAGAAGAAGTGAGACTATTGGATTTCTCTACATTCTTCTTCACAGAGAAAAAAAATGTTTTAATCTAGATGATGCAGAAAGGGAAACCTTTATTGTGTTTGGTCAATAACAGGTCTTTACTTCAGTGAGGCCTTTAACCTGCCTACAGACATGAACTTGGTTGCTGGAGTGCTGAAAACATTTTGTAGCTGATGTAGCAGAGGATGCTTCATCCAGTAAAGTCATGGACAGCTTTGCTTAGAGGCAGCCTTGCAACAAGGATTTGTCCTCCATCTCACATCTTTCTGGCTACATTTGAATGCTGAAAATGAATTGCTCTAAACATATCTCTGAAGCCAGTTGATGGCACAGACACATGCCAAAGTAATCTTTGAACAGTTGTGATGATCCTAAGGGTGAGCATAGCTGAGTGGTGTTTGGAAAGCTTTTCTTTATCCCTCTCATTCTCAAATGAGTTTAGGGATGTTCATAAAACTACTGCATTTGACAAAGTGCTTCTTTTCTCCAGCAGCTTCCTTGAACTAACAAGCTGATGACAAATTTTTGGTACAGATGGGATTGTTTGAGAAAAATGTGCCTAGGAAGCAGGTTCACTTTTTCAGCAAAGTTATTCCAGTTTGTTGTGCTCATCTCTCAAGGTATGCAAGCTTCTCCAGCAAGGGGAGCTGCTGGACACAGCTCAGGGGAAGGAGAGTGTCTCAGAGCTTTTCAGCTATATAAAGGGAGCTTTCAGCTCTTTTTTTTTTTTTTTTTTTTCCTGTTGAAGATGACCTTACACTCACTTGCTGAAGATGCTTACTTCCTGCAGGTCAGAGATGGGCAGGTGTTTCCTTAACACCAGGTTTTATTCATGATCTGCCCCTGGCTGTGGAGCTGCCTGTGAGGATGCTGTCTGCCCCTCCTCTGCTCAGCTCCCTCCTGTGGAGACCCTGCAGCCCACCAGCACTGGGTATGGCAGTGACTGCCTGTAAAGAGATGCTCGATATACTGTGCAGCCAAAGCTGCCTGGCCAGAGCTGCAAGTGAGCCTCCCAGGGGCCTGCACCCTCTGCACATCTCTGGGGGAGCTGGGGGAGCTGTGCAGCAGCCTGCAGCCAGCAGGCTGGGGGTGCAGGAGATGCCTCTAATGGCAGTGCTGACCTCAGTTCACTCCCCGGCCTCTGACAGGGCTTTGCAGATGCACACATACATAAATAAGGTTTAGAAGTTATGACTGATTGGTTGCCCAGGTTTTGTGCCCAACTGGAACTTGGAAAGGCACAAAACTTCTTGGTCTAGACCAAAATCCCAGAAGCAGCGGCTCCACAATTAGGTGGTATTGATCCAAAGATGGGGGGAAACCAACCCTGAAGATGCTCATTTTCCCTTCCTTCCACATCCTCCCAAACACACCCAGTGCACGTACAGTGAGTTCCCCTTCCCCTTTTCCCTAAACTTTTAGGCTAGCTCCATGCATTTCAGAATGACTGTGGACATGTTTATTTTTATTTTTTTTCCCATAAAACCCAAAACCAACTAGGTTGGGTTAAAACTGGTTAAATCCCCCAGGACCTCAGTAGTGTTTTAAAACATATGTGAAGGGGAGGAACCATTTTCCGCACGTCCTGAAGAATATAGCTGACATATGGACCATTGAAAGGAAATTTTTTTCAGGCCATTGGCCACGCATGAATGGCTGCGCTTATACAGTGGGGACCCAAGATATGATGGGGATCTTCTCCCAGAAACTGGGCTTTCTAAGTAGTGAGAGTAGATCCTGCAGATGCTAACCATGCTACAGGCTCTCAGAGTTGGTGGCAGACCCATCTGAGGGGCAGGGGTGGGCTGGAGCAGCACAGTTGCACTGAAGCAGGCTTTGGCTTGGAGGGGAAGTGTGTCCCCCTGTGAGCCTGCCCCAGCAAAGCCTGCCCCATGTAACCCCACTTTTGCTCCTCTCCATCACAGGCTTTCCCCTAGCTGTGTTCACTGGTGCTTCTTCAAACACGACTTTACTGTGACTGGGTGCCATTGTAGTGCCACAGGTAGATTTAGCACCTCAATCATTTTTTCCACGCAATACTTCCAAGGCCACAGAGAAGCACCTTGTAAATCTTTTTACTTCCTTTACTTTACCCCAAAACCCTAAACCACAAAACAAAACAGAACAAAACCAACAACAAACCACAAGGAAGTTCAAGGAAATAAACCCCTAAATCGAATTTCTTGCTTTAAAAGTGCTTTACATATATCACCACCAACCAGCATGTAAATTTTAGTCAGCTACTGGACTAGTCTTTTAAAGAAGTTGAAAAATGGCCCTGCATCCTCAAAGGACACACCTGTTATCTGAAACAGTTTTTAACCAGCTTGTTAAGCAGCTTTGACAGATCAAAGACCCCGGACAATGGGCACAAACTTTAACAATAGTTTAGCCTTGAGCAAAAGCTTCTGTCAAAGCAAGGCTTGTGCCAGTAGTATTATGGCCTGCAATTGAAAATAAATTTTACTTGAATAAGTACCTCAGCCCGATCAGAGGCACTGCCGCCAGGGAGACAAAAGCAGTTGGGGATAAGTTATTGACTCCACTGACAGCATGAATGAAGTTCATTATGCCAGCCCACTCTTGGTAAATGTGTCAGGTTTTAAACTGAATTAGGTGGCAGGTGCATGGACCATTTTCCTGCCCCCCTTGAGACAGTAGAGGGCCAGCCATCACCTGATTCTACAGACAAATGTTTAGATTTGGTTTTCATATCGCATGGGCACAAGTGACAGCATATTTAAATCATAAATAAGGTTTCCTGAAAGCCCTCATCTATCCCACTTTCTCTCTCTGTCCCCTGTAGCTGGCTGGCAGTGCTCCCTCCTCCTTGCCTGCTGCACCCTGGAGGTGGGTTTGCCTCCCCTGCACTGCCCTGCTGCAGCCCCCTTCTGGTCCCTGTTCCTGTCTGCCTTGGGGATGTGCAGGGTTTGGGCTTCCACAGGCCACCTTGGTCCAGAACTGAGCCAGAGAGGAGCCCAGACCCTTCTGTGCTGTCGGGGTGAACTGCACACCGCATGTTTCCAACTTCAACAGGGCTGGATCAAGCTCTCCCAGCACTGATTTTGTGTCACATATATATATGGGCCTAAAGAGGGTGAATCCAGATATCCTTTGTTAACCTTCAGAAAGAATTTCTGCAGTAAAACAGTATTTAATCCTTGCAAGACTGATGACAAACATCACTATCATTGCAATTTCACAGAAATGCAGGTCATATCAGAAAGAAGTAGTATGAAAAACATATATGTATTTATGTGTGTGTATACATACAAAAACACACATAAAAATACAAAATCATCTATATATGTACCAGTTTTAAAAATTTTTGCTAGAATTCAAACAAATAAGGTAATAATCTGCCATAATAATTTGATATTTCCCTGCTTTAAGACTGATCAGCTCTTTTAAGATGTCTCTTTTATTTATTTTTGCATCTGCATATTTTACTTGGGAATATTTTGGTTTATAGTCTGCCAGCGCCTAGAAGAAGGATAATGCAAGATCAGCTGAACTTTAGATACTTTGGATGCCAGCTCTCATTACTTAATCATGAGACATAGGAACTATTAAGACTCTTAAAAATGAAAGCCTTGTTCTCTGACCATAGAGGGAAGAGTTGGCATATGCCTTTGGCTGCATGCCTTACTTACGTTAATGAGCAAGTAAGATTCCTTCCCCCTGTGAAGGAGCTGAGCATCCCCTCTCCTGACACTTTTGGGATCTGCTGCCTGAGTTAGTTACTCAGGGAAGGAAGTCTTTTGCTTTTCAACAACATTTTGGACATGTGGGTACTTTTTTTGCACTTGAGCCACTTAAACTTTCAAGAATGTCTTTACAAGTCTGAAAATATCTTGTTTCGTTGTGCTTTTCTTCCCCTTCCATATCCTGAAGGTAAAGCCTTTGTGTTTGCTCAACAGCCTCTGAACCAGAAAACAGTCTCTGAAGTTTAATAAATTTGATTTATCTCCTTTCTTCAGGGATTTCAAAGATCAAACACTACCTTGCCCTCCAACACTTGAGAAGAAAAGTGTTATTGCTGTTCCCCAAAACTAAAAGCCAATTCCTAAAAGAAGGGATGAGGCTTGCCCAATGTCACGAGCAAGTCTGCAGCAGATTCACACTCCAGCGGGTGTTTTAGCTGTCAGATAGTGCCTCACCCCCCAACATGACATTGCTAAAGATGCATTTGGCTCAGTTCACAGTTGTATTTAGTACACCTGTTAATACAGACTTTTCAAACCCTTTCTTTTTCTGGCTCCAATACAAATAGATCCAGGAAGTCTCACCCATGGACCCTCTGAAAGAGAAAATGTTCCTTTCCCCCATACACAAATCTGGAAAAACAAAGTAGGCTTATTCTTTGGGGCTATCTAAAGACTGCTGTGTGTCAACACACAAAATCATTTCTCACAGTGGTATCACTTGCTGGATATGTTCCTTCCCTCCAACTACAGCAGATGGTGTTTCATAGTTGGTCACAAATGGCTGTCAGCGAGCGTTTGTCTGCCTGCCAGTAACCTGTAGTTTGGGGACTCCCTCGGAGAGTGTACCAGCACCGACTCTGCTGATAGCAGCATCTGAGAAAATGATCCGTCCTTTCTTGTCAGGCACAAAATTAGCTATCTCATTTTCAAACTGTTGACAAGGGGGATATGAAAGAAATAAGGGCTGTGCTGGCTCAGATGATGTTTCTTCAGCTCTGTTTTGAGGCAGCAGCGAGTGCTGCTTACAGAGCAGAAGCTGCCTTTACCACAGCAAAAACTGACCTCTGCTGAAAGGTGGGATACAAGCACACCCTCTCCCAGTGTCAGGATTTTGCATGGCGTTTGCAGCTTTCCCAAGCTCAGTTAAATTTCTCTTGGCCAGTGTTAGCAATGAGAAAAATAAGAGCTTTGGCGAAGTTGCCCCGTAGCAGGAGAAAAGCTTTTGATGGGCTAAAGGTCCCAGTGTACCAGCCAGGTTTGCTGCTGTCTTCACATGCATGAGGAGAAGGCAGCCAGGCATCTGCCATGACTGCTGTCTTGTCCCAGCAGCCAGAAATGGGAGGTGTGGGAGAAAGAGAGACAACAGTGATGGAGACCAAATACACCTGTATTTGGAAAACAGTTTTGGAAATTTTGCAGTGACTTGTAGTGGCAGTCATTACCTTACTGGTGCACATCCACATTTTAAATGTTAGTTTGCAGCTACAACTCCCAAGTATTTTATTCCAACAGAAGTCTTAGAGATGAGTCTGTGGAGCAAAGCTGAAGGCTCTCCATTGCAGCTATCTCAGGGTTCTCCTGCATGTAGAGCAATATCTGTTTAAAATTCCAGGTGGTACCTGGGCTGGTAAAGTTGACTGGCCTCACTTGCCTTAGCCAGGGCAGGGGTCCCCTCCAGCTGCATCTGGCAGAGGGGTGTGTGTTACTCCTGCACGGCCCTGCTGCCAAAGGGATCTGGTGATAGGGTATATTCCAGAGCTCCAGTTTTCACACATCTCAAGAATTGCATGTATCGATCCTATGCAGAAAAAAAGTTCCTGCATTGGTCAGTAGAAAGGCAGATTGTATTGGCACCAGTTACTGTAGACAGTAATTTTCCTGCTCTAGTTCTGACTTGCTAGAAGATTTTTAAAGGAAGTCCATTCCAGAATTTCCCTTTCATGAAGTCTAGATTGTAGAATAAGTAAAATATTGTAGAATTCCTTTTCATCCTCAATGTATCTATGCTCTGTGAGAAAGAGATAAAACAAGAATTTAACTTCTGCAAAAGAGAAATTGTCACTACTTTGGAAAACATCAGAATGATCCATCTGAAGTGAAATTTCCTAAAAATTCATGATTGCTTTGCTTCAGCCTCCATATTTTTGTCACTGAACGGATGTTAAAAATAAAAAGTACTGAATTATCCAACAGTTGAAAGTGCAAATATTGATTTCCAATGAACATTTTGATCCACAAAAATTCTGCTCAATTGGAACCAAATTTGAAATGAAATTTAAACTATTTAAACAAAAGAGATATTTAAAAGACTATTGAAGGTGGAATCTACACAGAAAGCTGAAAAGAAATTCTCCAATCATGGTCCTGTTGCTTAAAATCTTTAATGATATAGAAAATTTTTCATTTTCCCTTAGTTTCAACACTAAATTTTTATTTTGATTTCTCATATATGAATAAGTCTGTTTCTGTTCTACTTTGGCTACAAAGATTTTTCTGGGAAAATTGAAGAGGGAACTTAGACGAGGAAAGGCTACCCGCAGAATGTGGTGCAACCTTAACTCAGGTGCCCCGTGAGGATTATGGAAGTATCTGTTCCATGTCAGATCAGAATGAGTGCAAAAGGAGAATGATGACTAGGCTAAGCTTGATCCTCAGTAGGGGCCTTGTGCCCTGGCTTGCATCCAGCAATGTGTTCAAGCACAAAGTCTGAGTAAGACAACACAAATATCTAAGGTTGAGCACATGTGTGAGTATTCTTACTACATTTCAGTTGGGAAAATTTCTAGAATCTGGCTAAGAGCAGTTGTATGGTCCCTTAAAAGGTCAGCTTACACTACTACCTGCTAGGTCATTTACTCCTGACTTTGGTTTGCTCAGATATGTTGCTGTCTTTGTGCATGAACTGGACATATGAGCGTGAAGGTCATATCCTTGACCACTTACAGATAGACTATGAGCAACTTATTGACAAACATGCCCAATATCTTGAGTTTCTTTTTTTAGGGCTACAGTGAAGGGCCTTACACAACAAATTGAGTAGCCATTTCTCAGATTGAGTAGCTCTGCTTCAGGCATAGATCCCAAAATGAAAGGCTGTTGAAAATCCCAGAGAGTTCAGCATCTTCCTGATGGAGGGCATTCCCTTTTGGGAAATTCCACGGGGGCAGAATTTGTTTTGTGGATGTTTTCAGAATGTACCACTAATGTTTTCTACTTTCCCTTTGGAAAGTACAATAAGTGTCTGAAAGGCTGGAGAATATAGTCATGTGAGTTTACATCTTCCCAAACCACCACTTTCTGCTTCAATGTGAAAGGCATTCATGCTTAGGGAAAATGCTTCCCTGAATCAGTATCGTGACTTAAACAACATTGTTGACTTTGGCTAAGACCTCTGATGCTCAGAGATAACTCAGTGGCCACTTCAGTGGTCAGCCTGTGATTGATCAAACCCAGAGGTCCAATTTAGTCTAAAAAAAAAAAAAAAAAAAAAAAGAGCCACTTCTGAGCAGTGTGGTCCATTGTGTGGCCCATCACTGAGGCCACTTTCAAGAGCCAGCTGCCATGGTCAATAAAGTTGGTTCCTCTAGCTGAATGGGAGTCATGCACAGAGTTTGGGAAGTCACCAATTTGATTAAGAGAGATGGCCTGCACTGGGAAGATGACACGATGAGGCAGTCTGCAATGCTCTCATGCACTACAGGGAGCTCTGCTGCCACACACAGTGAATCATGTGCTGGTCCAGGACTCTGAAGGCAGGGATGGATTTGTGGGCTTACACGCATCAGGAAGTCCAGTAGTACAGCATCTGAGCATCTGGCTCATTTTGGGCACCTGAGCATTTGAGCATCTGCCTCAAGTTGGCAGTGGTGGATGTACAGGATGAACACGCGTAAGGCCATTTCATGGATTTGGTTGGGACAAGAAGATGAGGAAACAAGTTAATTGGGGAATATTGTAGAACATTTATGAGTTTTCCTACTGCTTCATTAGAAAACATTTAAAACAGAGTTTCTTAGGTTGCTAGTATCTACCTTGCTTAACATGATCTTTTCCCTCTGTATTTCTCTCACTACTTTTACTGAGTTTGCTGTCTTTAGTCATGCTGGAAAAAAGTTTTCTTTTGCATGCAAATTCCATTTGCTTTTTGATAAAGTTGTCAAGGAAAAATGCTGGTACTCTGCCATATGGAAGCATTTATTCACTACCAAGTATGTAAATTAGATTACATCCTTGATGGCAGCTGTGTTAATTAGCATATCTTGGGCTCCTGCTTGCTACAACTGGACCCAAAGTTTGTATTTTTCCTTTTTTTTTTCCTCTTTTTCACAAGTTACTCATGGGGCTTTCACAAACCTTGTTAACCTGACCAGATCTGTCTCAGATCCCTGCAAGAGTCCCTCTGAGGATTAAAAATTCCTTGCAGCATTTGCCTTCTGCCAGAGTTTCTCCAGCTGAAGGTCTCAGTGGGGCTGAGGAGATTAAGGGGAGCCCCTTTGGGGACTGAGGAGATCTGCTGCTCAGCATGGCTTTAAATGTTGATTTGACTTATTATGAGGCACAGAAGCTCTGCAAGGGCTCTCAAGTTAATTAGGGGAACTTGCCAAGGCCTGTCAGACACTTGGTGGTCATCTCTGGATCCTTCAGACTTTTGGCAAAGCTTCGGAGACGGCGACATGCCAGTGAAAGGCTCTGGCTGTGCTAAGTAACCACAACTGCATTCCCCCAGAGTTACCACTGTTTCTTGGAAATAGCAAAAGCAACAGAGCAGCACATGAATTTCCCAGCAAACCATGTCTGCTACTTCTTGCCCTCTCTAAAATTTGGCCCCAAACCCCTTGAAAGTCATCAAGTAGTCAAAATACTCCATTCTCCCATTTTGTCTCAGACTTGATGGAATAATTTGTGTTGGTTCTTGTACCTTGAACCTGACATGTTTGGGGAGCTTTGTGAAGCAATTGTGGTATTTGAATTTTCAATATATTGAAAAACACTGGAGTGAAAATTTGTACTCTAGAGCATAGAATAGTGATAGTTTACCTCTTCAAAATCCATTAGTCTCAATATAATGCATTTGCCAGCCAGACCCCATATGTATTTCCAGGATAGCCAATGAGTGCCATGTTTTCATAAAAAAAATTTAAGATTTTTTTCTTAACAAGACAAAATAAACTTAGAAGAGCCTAAAGGATGTGGCTGACAGCAGCACTTGACCTCCTAAAGAATGGCACTCTGCAGAGGAGACATGAATCAGAAATGCCAAATGCTTGTCATTTTTAGTCATGGCACCAGTTACAAAAATGAGGATGCTGATGTTATTGGTGCAGTTATAGTCTAACCAGCTCACACATGTTCAGCCAAGTTTTGCATTGAGTACAGCAAACAAAAGCTGATATTGTTAAACCTAAGGAACATGTCCCATTATATGCAGATGTGTTACCCTCTGTTTTCATCAGTTCAGTTATAGGATGCTGGCTAATGAAGCTCTGAGATTTAAATTTTACATCTCTTCCTTCACTGCATGCTGATATGTACGTCCAGACTCATAATGTAATTGAACATATAACCTCCTGTCCACAGATTTATTGCACCTTGCCCTGCTTTCATCTGTACAGCTGAGAGCAGCAGTAAAATAGGAACTTGAAGGAAGTTTAGAAACTCATCAGCCTCATTCTGCAAGTGTTTTTATGGGAAAAACTCCTGCAGGCAAACCATCCTCAGCAAACACAGAGCTCAACAACAGAGTTTAAGAGCACTGAGAAAGAAAAGTAGCACTCTCCTCCACAGTGTACACCCAGACAGTACAACTTGGATTAGGATGTAAGTGCTTTTCAGGAATTCTGGTTTGCAATAGTTTTCCAAATATAGACATTATTATTATCCAAATATTAGACTGGCATAAAACAAGTTCTTATGCTTCAATTAATTTTAAAGCAAACATACATTTCAGTGAGTTGCTTAAACACAGAACTCAAAATAACCCCATAGTGAACTCCTCTTCATCGGGCCAAGGTGTCACTTGATGTGTCAATGAGTTAGGAGACTCTAAGCAGATGCATTCTCCTTGATGCGTGGATTCTCCAGCAGCCCTGCATTTCTAAGGTGTTGATGCCAAAGATTTGTGGACCATGATTCAGGCTCCTCAGTACTACTCTGTAGTTGACATTACTATTGAATAATGATGGTGAAAATTATTCTTCTGCTACTGTTAATTCTTCAGGAATTCTGAAGACTTTTGAAAGTCTTGCATCAGATGTATGCAAAAATGTGTGCATGGGGCAGGCCACAGTTAGGGAATGAAGCATCCATTTTCCTCATTTCCATTCCTCCATTTTCATAGATCTCAAACTTCTGACTTTTCAAACTCAATTTTCCACCACTGTAAGAATATACATCTTCTTCCCTTTTGTGAAAATACTTTTGATTGCTTCCTCCTTGCTGCACAGATTCTTTGAACACTCCAGTCCACTCACTCTTTCCTAGCTGGTTGTAATTCTTGACTGGTACAACTGGGAGTGAAACTATGCTCTCATACACAATGCCACTTTTAATTAAAGCTCTGTCTATTTAGAGTGGCTCATTAGATTGACAAAATTTATGGTAATGCCAATGAGCATAAGGATTGATACTGACATCACAGAACAGAAATTAACGAGTATGGGGAAATGGTAACAGAATCCTAGCAGAAATTGTTACTTCCTCAATTTATTGTTGTAGATGGTGGGGACTAATTGATTTAAATATTAATTAAAATATTAACTATTACTCCTTCACCATGTAATTTCTTGAGCTTCCTGCCTTTGGGCCTGTTTATGCACTCAGCTAAATACTTGCTCATTATCATTGTAGTGCAGGACGGTATTTTTGCCTGCATTTAAATTCAAATGTATACTGCAACAGTCTTCCAAATATGGATGCTTTCTCAATTTGGTATCTAATTGACATTTCATGCCAATTTTCTCTTCAGTTATTGCTCAAAATTTGTTTTGTTTCTTTGAAGAGCTGTAGAAATAGGAATAACAAAGCCAAAGTATTTTATGAGCCTTTTCTCTTTCCAAATTAAAAAGCCAGATGTTCTTTGCTGGTTTTGAGTCCTGTGAGTTGTATCTGTTTGCTGAAGTTTAATGCAGGAAAGAGCAGTCAAGTAATTCACAAAGTTGGATCTTGGTGTTAAATTTTTGCATTAACCATAAACCAGTTTGTTCCCTTGAAAACAACAATTTGATCAATAAAGGGGAAGATTTTTTGCAAAGCATTTTGAAGAGTTTTTCAGCTGTAAACCACTCTCCCAGGGGATTTGTAAAATAAACTTATTTGATTTATACTAATGAAACTCAGTGAAATATAGTGGTAGGTGGCTTTTCCAATCTACGCTATTCTATAGATTTTCATACTGAAATCTAGTATTTAAAATTATTTTCTAATGCCAATGTCAGTACATAGAGCCTTGGATGCTCTGGGCAGCGTAACAGCAATAGCAATGTTTGTCTATCTGTATTCTGTCTAGCAGAAGATTTACCTCAGGGCAGAAGCCAGATCAGAGTTAGGAAAGGTCTTTTCCATCTACTGCCATGAGAAAACCTGACCCAAAGAAGGGTGGCACTGACTGTTGAGTACATCACCTCACTTCTTTTGCTCTTGTCAGGCATGCAATATTAGTAGCACAAGGAAAGGAATAGTTAACCTACTGAAATCCAAGTTTCATCCCACTCTTCCTTTAAAACAGAGAAATCAAAAATTGCAATTCAGAAAAGTATTAGGAGCCAAACTCTTCCAGACTGAAACACACCAAAAACATGTGGCGCAGGGTTTGTACATTGACTATTTGCAAAAATTGATTTTTGTTCACTTAAAACCTGTCACTGCAAAATTATGAAAGCTTTATTTTTATCAGAAGTGCTCAAGAATTAGACAAACATCTTCTAAGAAAATTTTTAACAGAAGCCAGCATAATAATATCTTAAATCTAGAATATTTAGAAATTTTGCTGGAAATATTTTCAATGGCATTCATGCTAATGCGCTTACAAGTGTATATATGTGTGTAGTCAGGTGTGTGCATGGGAATGCACCCAGTTTCCATGCAGATGGGCATCAAATTTTGTGGTGAAATAACCCATCCATTGAAGATGAGGCAATACTTGTTCATTCCTAATCATTGTTTGGTCTCTGCTCAAGTCTGTTTGCTTCTCCCCAGTGACTTGTGATCATGTCTTGAGCAAAACCACAAAAGTGGTTTTGAGAGTACCTTTTTGGTTCATTTTATTTTTCAGGAGAATGCTTCTGTCTCTTAAAATGGGTTGTATTCTGTCAAAGGTGTGGTTAGTTGGACACTTTCAAGCTTGCAAATGGATCATCTTTGAATACTCGTAGCTCTTCTTCTCTCTTAAATAACACTGGACTGGGCTGGTACTCCTGGTTGAAGTCCATCCCCCATTATTATGTATTATTTTACAGTGTGATAGGGACACTGGTGTTGTCTCCTGTCAAAATCAGGGACGTGCTGAAGAGTGGAGCAGGTTGCACTGCAGGCATCTGTGAGGAGTGGGAAAGGGTGTGCTGGTGCAGAACGTGCATTGCACCTCACTGGAGTCAGCTGGCTGCAGCTGGAAAGCTTCTGAGATTAAAAAAGTCACTGCAGAGGTGCCCCTCTATAGCAAGGACAATACTGGCTTTTTGTGTTTTCCCCTGAAGGCAGAAGCCCTCAGCTCCAGGGAGACAGTGCTGGTTTCATGGGCTGGGAAGAATCTTTCCCAGCAAAGGTTTTGGTGAGCAGGGAGTGTGTGGGTAGAGCGTGCCGTGGGAGACGACTGCGGGCTGATATGAGAGATGATATCAGAGATTAGTTAACCGTATGGGCTGAGTCCCTGGGGAGGTGTGTGAAATGAATCAGATTAAACAAAATTGATAATGTGAATACTTAATCAAACAGACAAAGGTAGTCTGCACAGCTAATTAGGGGCAAATAGAGCGTCCCTCTTGTACCTCATTTAACTGACAAATTGTGCAGACAGTTTTAATGGGAGTCTGTTTAGCAAAGAGAAGGCTGTACAGTTGACAGCTTGGCAAAATGTGGTTTCTGTAACACCACATGATGCTTACGGAAATTAGCCTGGTGCAGCTGAGCTCAGAGTAGGTAAGAGCTGCCCAAACTCCAGTAAAATGGTAAAACAGACCTTTTGTGGGCCTCTGTTCCTGACTTCTTAAAGGGGCCTGAATGCTTTTCTGCAAGCTGTCAAGGAACATTTCTGAAAAAGCAAAAAGGATCATTAGCAAGATCACTTCTGTAACCAAGAAGGCAGACAAAAAATTCAAACTGCATTACCTCGGTATATTATAATTTTATGGTTCGTCCTTTGGAAGAACAAATTTACTTTATCAGATTCTCAGGATTTATGTAAATATGAATTACTGTTAATATTTTACACATGAAAACAACAGTGCAAAGTGAACAGCTGAGTCCTGCAATATGGGCCAGCTCCAGGGCCAGGCTGAGAACTCTGACAAACCTGAGGCCACAGCCCATCTTCTGGGGCCAGAGGGTCTCTGCTACACTTTGGGGTGACTTTCCTAGCAAATACAGGTCTCCAGTTTCTTATACCCTGAGTAGCACAAATGCAAAACTTTTCTGCATTTTCTGGTAACTCCTTCCACTGCATCCTTCCTCTATTCTTTTCCAAACCAACCATATCTCTTCATTGTCTCTCTCTGTGTGTCCCCAATGTTCACATACTTAGCCCTTTTCCAAAGGAAGATGAAAATGTTTGGGTATGTTGTAAAGTCTCATGAGAGAATTTATAATCATTAGAGACCAAACCCTCCTGCAGAATGAGACAAGTGGCCAACACTTATTATTTCTCTAAGCCCTTCACAAGATCTTTCATGAGGAGCTGTTGTTGCACTGACATAAGAAAGTAAAGTGTCCTGTTTGTAAAGGGAGCGCAGCTAAGTATGTATTAAATTCATGAAACTATGTTCAGGCTTCTTCTACAGTTTTGTATCCCCATCTGCAGATCTGCATTCTAATCTATATAGAATTTTGAGCATGACAAATGTGAGAAACAAGAGGTTTAATGAGGGATTCTGAGCACATCCTTTTGTATTCTGCTCAAGATTGCACTGCCTCACACAGAATATCATCAGGAGCAAGGGGAAGAGACCTGATATCCCTGCAAGACGGCTCACAGAAATTTTGCTGGGAATCATTACCTGGAACATGGCATCCTCTATGGTTAAGCCTCTCTTTTCATTTCACTCTAAACATCACAAGAATTTGGTGCAGGTGTGTGATACACAGAGCTGTGTACATCCATGTACATGTGTGCACATAGGTGCTGTGTTCACTCAGACACTTTGGCCACAGAATGGAGATACTGTAATGCTTAGAGAGTGAAAAGTCTGAGGCTGTTCTACGAACAGTGACTCTCCTCTCAGTGTTGGCCATTTCACTTAACTCTTCTGTACCTCATTTCTACACCTGCAGAACAGGACTATCCTTGCCTCCTCAGTGCACTATTAGAACAAAATGCCATGTTTGCTATGACCATTGATGTCAAGCACAGGATCTGTCCTATGGTAAATCTTAGTTAATGAGAAGTGACTAGCACAGCCCAAATCATACATTGAAAGTGTCCAGGAAGACAGTGCAAATCTTAGGGAATTTGTGGCGTCTGCTTTTGTGACTCATTTGGGAAGCACATTAACTTCCTCCCCTTCCAGTTGAGTGGTGCTTATCACCTCAGGCACTGCAAGGATTTCAGCAGAAGAAAAATGAAGTGCTGCCATCTCCACAAAAGCATGGAGTGCTGTCTCATTTGACATCTGACTTATGCTTAAACATCACCCACTGTTGAAAGGCATGAGTTTATGATGGAACATAAAGATGGTAAACACATGCCCTGAACTGAACATTTCAGGAGTGAAGTGTATTATATGTGTAATAAAGCTACAAACACAAGGCACTGCCTGGAGCGAATGCTTTTGCAGAATTCACTTCTGGAGCTCACCTTGTGGAACTCTGTCCTTGCAACAAAATTCCTTAATGCAGAAATTATAGAAAAAATAAAAGCGGGAAAGAATAGGACTTATTTAATCAAACTAGTATTACATGCCCATTAACAAAATTTAAAATTTAATCCTTGTATGGTTGTGAGTTATTTAGGCCTGTTTGTGTTAGGTTTTTCTTTCATATCTTCTCATGGAACCTTCAAACCATGTAAAGCCATCTGATTCATTTATTGAATATTTTCATATATTTGGGCAAAAGTCTGTGTAAACCAGCAATTCCCTTTGTGTTCCCTAGTGACTCATTCATTTTATTTTACCTCCACTAATGTGAAATGTGTGTAATAGAAATTTCCTGTACTACGAGTGTTCTAGTGTGGCAGGTAGCATTTGGAAAACAAAAGAAAGAAGGGAAGAAGGAAAGGATAAATGAGGGAACGAACAAGCAAAGGAACAAAGAGAAAGGAATTGAAAAATTATAGGGAAGCTTCTGTCTGAAGGCTCCAATTCCCACTCCTACACCTCTGAGAAGCAGACTTTCTGTCAGGTGGGCACAATCCAGCTATCACAATGACTGAAAAAGCCGCTGGGAAGCAGGAGGAGATCTTTTTTTAACCTCTTCTCTAACTTGTTAAAGCCTGTGTAAATCCCACCAGCTCCCTCATGAAACGCTTGCCTGAGCAAAAGTTTTTCCAGCACATTTTTTGAGTCCCACATAATTGAAATAGGAGGGGATTTGAGCCTGATTCAATAGAGCAGTTTGAGTTAATTGATAAACTTTCCCTTTTTATTATCAGTGCTACCCTTCTGTCTGAAAGGCAGGGAGATTTCCTTATGGGATTTGAGCAAATATTGGAAATTGCGGTGGCAAATTAGCAGGGGCCACAAACCAGAAGTGACAGCTCAAGGAGGCTGGTGGAGGGAGTGGAGCAATCCCTTACCAGTAGCAATTGGCCAGACTTATCATATGGACTAATCACAACAGAGCTGGTGAAATAATGGGCACCAGATGTTAGCGCTTTGTAGACCTTGGCTCTCTGGAGACCAGCTCCACCAAGCGAGCTCCCCAGGAGCAGGAGCACGGCTCACTCATCCATTAATAACAGAGGGGGCTGCTGGTCAATGCTTATTCCACAAATCTATCTGTGATAGATGCTACAGCCTCAGTCTTCAGCTTAAGGAGTATTTGATTTCATGAGGAGCATTTCCATGACTCGTATGCCTTAGATTCGCAGCACTCCATTTTGCCCCGACACGAACGAGTGAGTGAAAACTAGTCATGCAATGGATCAAATCACTGGTGGCTGTCTCCACAGAGATCTTTAATGGGGATGCTGCTCTGCAAAGTACTGACTATTTCCCTGCAGAATTTTACAGCTGTAAAGGTTTTACTGGCACAGTGGGTGGAAGGGAATGGGGTGGGAATGTTTTCCCCAGGGGCTTTGCAGAGAGCAAAACTCTTAAACTGATCTCCAGATTCCAGGGGCTGCAGACAGGAGGAATTCAGAGATGGAGCAAAGCAGATCCTTCTCTTGCTCTTAAGTGTTGTGTTCTCAGAGCAGATCTGGCCGTGATCTAGCCCTATAGGATTATCTTACATCTCTCTAATTGTTTATAATAAGCTTCCTTGAAAAGACAGGGATTTGCAGCTAAGCCTCTGCTAAGAGCACTGCCACCAGCACTGCTGCCAGCTGCAGCACTCTGTGCTGTGCCATAGCTCAGAGGGATGATGTGGCTGTGGTTTAGGTTTTGTGCAGGAATCAAACCTGGCTAGGTAATCAGCCTGGTGGGTGGGCAAAGAGGACCAGGGATCTTGCCTAAAGTAAGCCAGAAGTGGAATAGAAGATGGTCACTGAATTAAATATAACTGCTGCTTAAAATAAGATTAATATATCTGTGAGCCCTGCTTGTTCTAAGGGAGTCATGTCTGCACAGTGGGCCCCATCCCTGCCAGTGCTGGCCACAGAGCACAGGGCTCCTCCTGCCCTGTTTTCAGCACTGCCAGACCAGGTCTGCTCTTCCTCTTTTCAGATGCTGACTCATGTGGTTTCAGTTTCACATAGGTGGGAGCTGTCTCTCCTATCTGAGCTCTTCATCTCCCAGCACAAGACTTGGGCCTTTTCATGGACAAAGACCCATCTCTGCAGAGGGGCCATAACATGAACGGCCTCTGAAGATATTGAGCAAATATCAATCTTCTTTTCAGATAAAGCATCTTATAGATCCTGACCAAGGTGTCCAAAAGCAGAGGTGCATGAAGTTCTGTCTCTGTTTACCCATGTCCTCCTTGTCTAAAAAGAAAGAAGGTCTGATAAGAAAGATCTATAGTGATAACTCATACACTCATAAATTGTATAATAATGACAGAAATTTAGGAATAATCTTAGATATTTTCAAAATAAATAGATACTATGTAGTTCAGTAGACATCAACACATATTTGTGCTCAGGGGGAGTGTGACCACTGTGCTTTTGGGTTTCAGTGGGCTTCTGTGTGCCTGGAGACAGTGGAGGTACCACTGCCCCACCCCTGCAGAAAGGACCTGTCATCTTTTCTCTGGGAGCTCGGGGAAGTAAGAGTGAGAGAATAAAGCTCAGAGGTTTTGAGGGTAAATGGAAAGCTGTTAATGCTCCTAGACTTCCAAGTGGGGTTTCAGAGCCTGTTTCTTTTGTCTTTGGCATTTGCCAATCCTTCAATTGTTCTGGATACCTCAATTTTACCTCGACATCTGGGTTTCAGAAAACATTAAGCACTTCATCTCTGAAAATGAAGACAACTTCCTATTTTGCTTGTGTCAGGTCAGACTGGGCACTGGAAACTACTCATGACTTTTGAAAGCCACCCCCTGGATTTTAAGAGGAATGGCAGTCCAAAAAGAGCTCTCCTGAATGGGACATTGATAATAAAAAAATACTTGTGTGGCTCATTCATAGCTGGCAAGGACCTGGAATCTCATGGAAATCAGATGTTACCAGATTTGTTATTGCAGATGAATCTGGATACACAACTCACTGCTCCCCAAGAATGTGCCTACCTTTTACTGTCACTTTTAACACTAAATTACATTGATTTTTCTTCCCTGAATGATGATTTCAGTGAGATTTCCTTTTCTGGGAACTTTTTGGGCAGTTTTTGTTTGTGTGAGAGAGCTTAGACAACTGTGACAGAACTGACAGCTCCCATTTAAATGCCAAATGTCTCTTCCTAACTCCAATCTGCATCTAAAACAACAACAACAACAACAAACTATTCAAGACACAGACATTCCTTGCAGATATTTTTGCTATTCCTGTGGTCCCCTAAGAGCTGTAGTTTTTTTTCTCTTGACACTTGAGATCCAATGATCAATCACCGAATACTTCTCCCTGTATCTGGATTAGCAATCAGTTGTGTTCTCGGCATGTGCCAGGAACATCTTCCCCTCCCCTCTACAGGATGTATTTCAACTTGAAACAGCAGCTTATCCTTTGCAATTGCAATACCAGCCTGATGATGTCTGGTGAAGAATGGCAGGAATGCCCTAATCAGAGAGGCGAGAAGGGAAAAAATCAGAGGGTTTCTGTCAACTTCTGACAGTGGCAGAAACATCCTCTTTTCCTGATGAGCTGCCTTTCAAGTCTTGGCAGAGCCATTACCAATTCTATGGCTGCATTTCCCTGCATTTGGGGCCATCTGTCTTTACTCCTTCCATTCTGAAGTCAGAAAAGAAAATTATTTTCACATTAGCAACTCATTAAATGGTTCCAAACTTGTAGCACAATCACTGCTGGAGCCAAACCCATTGTTTTTACACTTCCAAATACGTACTTGGAGGCATTGTTCAGAGATCAGGGGCTGGCTTGCAGGACCTTCTGTCATGCACATGAGCAAGTGGGTGGGGTGGGGCTCTGTCACCCTCATCCATCATACTCCATCAGTGTCACCACCACCTGCAGAGGCATTACCCCCAGTCACTCACTCACTTGGTCGTTCATTTCTGTCATCAACATGAGCAGGAGGAGAGGATGTCAGTAGTGTGGAGGATGTAGGATGTCAGTATCAGTATCAGCATGTCAGTATCAGAAATGGTAAAATTCCTGAGGCTTGTTTAAGGCAGTGGAGATACAGAAGACCATTTGATGACTTATGCAAGTTGCACTTTATGCTTAGTTTGTCAGCATAAAGAAGCCCTTAGGAGGTCAGGTACAGTGTTGATACTCACCATGCAAATGCCCAAGGTTACTGCTGATTAATCAATGCAAAAAGCAGTGCCTCTAGCTGGAGAAAGACAGGAAAGCTGAATTTCACATGAGTCTTATCATCGAAGGGAAACACAGTGGTAAAACCTGGATCAAGAAAGCATATACATTTCTGTGCTGCTTTGCTAAGCATCTGAACAGCTTCTAAAACTTCAGTCTCTGACCTGGCTGCTGAAATCCTCTTTGGGAACAGCCATGAGCTCCCTTAGCCTGCCCAGCAGCTTGAAGCAGATGGTGGATGTGGTCCCCTCTCTCCAGAGTTTTCCAAAGTGGTTGTGTTCCTGTGGCTTTCCTGAGAGCTGACGCAGGCTTTGAGAGATGCAGCTGCATTTTAGGGGCTGAGCAAAACATTTTCTGCATTGCATATGAAAAGCCTTCTGGGAATCAGGGGGTATTAATCAATTTTACGTGTACCATTTCTTGCCTTTAAAAATCAGGGCTCCCTGCACATTGTTAAAGCCTCCCGGAGCCCTTTCTGTCCCTGGAGTCGATCACTGTGAAGTGAGGACATGTCACAGCATAGCTTATTAGGGAAACCAGGGTGTTCAGATTTGTACAGAAAAAGGGTTTTTCACAGGGGCTGCGCTTTGACAGTCTCGTCCTCCCCCAGGCTGGTTCACATTTAGCAAGGGGCGGCTGACAAAGCTCCTGGGCCACGGAGATCCACAAGGTGCTTGCAGCTGGCACAGATATCTCATTAGAAATTCATTTTTTCCTGTCATAATAACAAAGTGCAGAGCAGCGGTGGTAACATAGTTTCGTATGGGAAAGCACACAAAAGGGGACAGCTGAAAGAAGCTGTGCTTTTCTCCTGTATTTCCAGCACGACAGAAGCATCTTCAAAGGGAGCAGCCTTGCCCGTCCGCCGCACCCTCCTGGCCTGAATGGCTTGAATGGCATTTTATACACCTACTGCACCCTGGGGCCAGCCAGCCTCCAGGAAACCATTCACCCGGCCCGCTCCTTCCCCGGCGTTTTGTTGTTCCCTGCCCCGCGGAAGCGCTGGGCGAATAAAAGTGACAGCCCCTGTTTGCGAGCCTCAGCTCCCGCCCAAGCATCTCTGAAACCTTGCTCCCGGGCAAGTGGAGCCGGCTCATTTCTTAAAGGGGAGGGGAAAAAACCTCCAGAAGTAGAGAATGAGTGCTGTCTAATTGCCCTCTCTGTTTATTTGTGTGGTGAAAGTGAAAAAGTGGATTCGCAGGGCAGAACTGAGAGGAGAGCAGCGCCACTGCCGTGGGTGTCACTGTGGGATAGCACAGAGAGATGAGGGCTAGGGAGGAACTGGAACTGTTAGTCGCTGTGGAGATGGAGAGTGGCAATGAAGCACCCTTCTCAGGCACAAACATATTAATCCACCTCTCCAAAGCTAAAAGAAAGAAGAGACTGGGTTTCTGAAGTCAGGAGATTTCATCTACTTGAAAGTAAAGAGCGAAAGACTGACAAAGAGTGCATTTCAAAATCTTGGATTTAGTTTTCTCCCTATTACTTCTTTTCCATATTTCCTTCCTTTTGTTTATTTTTTTTTCCTCCTTGCAACACCACATGTATTAGAAAAAAATCGGAGGATGGAGGAGAGAGACAGAAAGCAAACATCAGTGTGGGAATAGAAAAGGACTGATAGCCAAGAACCGAAAGTCCTGAAAAATGTAGTTACAACTCAGAAACTTCCCTCTCATATACAGACCAAAACCACATGCAATAATTTCCTTTTTCAGACAATGGGTTGTTTGATCTCTTAAAATAAAAACACAACCAAAACCTAAACCAAAGCAAAGTGAAACAAACAAAAGAACCTAACAACAACAACAACAAAACCCCCAATAAGTACAGATTCCTGATATAAAAATTCAGTCTGATCTGTGTAACAGATCTGTGTAACACTGGTGCCTCACTGTTAGCCCAGTCCTCCATAACACAGCACCAAGAAGCTTTGGCAGAAGTACAGCAAATGGACCCACTTTGATCCCTCAGCCTGGAAGGGAAGCTGCCAGGGAAAAGCACCAGGCTGACCACTGGTGCAAAAGCAGTACTTGCAGTTTTCTGCCAGAGAAATCTAAATCCCCACTTTGCTGTATGTGGTAGCCCAGAGACAACAGCATCAGAAATCTGGGGTAGCATGAGTGTGAGGGAGACTGCAGAGGGTGAGACAAAGACCACAAGGCAAATCTTTAACACATTCCAGGAGTACTGTCATCCATGAAAGGATAATGTATAGATGCCTTTTCCATTCAAGAAAACAACTATGGGGCATTTTAGCTATAGACATTGGCAATAAAGTTATGTTCAGGAAGTGGGGTTCAGCTTGGATAAATGTTCAGTAGTGCCCAAATGTACTGTGTCTAATTTTAGACACTCTCAGGACAACTACCTTGCCCTCCTGAGAGCTCTGGCTTTCTGTACTGCTTAAATGGATAGGGACCAGGATGCCTATCAAGTTCAGGCTATTGTAAACTTAGTTAAACTCTTCCTGCCCTCAGTGTCACATCTCAGAATTAGTTTAGTCAAGGTTACTGAGCATCCTTCTAAAAAGAGTCTGTAATGGCAAAACTTAATCAGCCAGCACAGGGGACTTTGGGATATTCTTAAAGGGAGCACCTCAGGAGGGCAGGGATGGGAGTACTGGGCTGAGCATGGTGATGCAACTTGAACAGAAACACCTCTACCATCTTGGACTACAACAGGAATTTTAGAAAGGATGTCTATCACATTGAGCAGGATGTGCCCTTAAGGGGAGATTCTGATCTTCAGTAACTGGAGCTGTGCAGATATTTGGGTTGTGCTCTCAGCTCATCATCAGGGCCTCTTTTGTTCCTTGTCTGCCAGGGGATTTCCAGAGGGTCCTTTGTTTGGTCCAGCTGGTGAGAGTCAGGGGATGGGGGTGGGTTGGAATTGCTATTGGGAGGAGTATCCATTTTACCATCCATTTGCAGTAAGAAGGTAGATTAGATGAGAGGAAACAAGACTGATCTGGTAAAGCCAAGGTAGAATAATTTACCTGAGACATTGGACATCTGGGCAATTTCTATGGCTCCTAAGGCTGAAACTGAGCTCTAGGTTCTTTAAGGCATAGGAGCTTATATGAGGACTGCAGGTGGCACACGAGGCTCATGTCCTTAGGACTAAACTCTCTTCTCCCCATGACCTAGTCCACAGCACCCTCCAGGGACAATCTGTGCTTCACACTGTGCTCTGGAGGGAGACATTGCCTAGGTAAGCACTGCCTGACTCAGAGCTTTGCTGAGGCAGGTACGAGCTGTGAACTGGAGCTGGGGGTAACCATGGGGGATGCTTGAGACACACTCTGATCACAGTTACCAGTTTAGTCACGGCCACCTAGCCTCTGATAGAGACAGCTACCACACAGAGGAGTAAAATAAAGAGATAATGATAGCTGGCTGATAAAGAGAGGACTTCTTCCATGCAAAGCAATGTATTGGATCCATAGATTAATCTGCTGCATTTGAAAGACTCCTTACAGAGACCCTCATGCCAAGAATTAGGAGATGGCAAATAATTCAGTTAAGTGGAAACACAAGTGGGCTCAGAATTAATATTGGAAACCACAGACCTAGCACAACAAATTTGTCATGAAGGGGTTAGATTGGTCACACGGGTTTCTTGGTTGGATTGCCAGAAGGACAGAGGAGTTGGAACATGAATTGGGTAATAACCCATGTGTAAGATGGTGTGGCTGATTCAGAGCAGGTATTTAAGACTCTCTTGACCCCAGCTCCTGATAGGACACTGCTTAGTGAAGGGTTGGATGTTTTAGAGGGTTGCCCACTTTTTCTAAGGAGGAATCAGAAGTGGTGCCCTGCTAGATATATGAAAAATCTCAAAAAGCATGTGTTTCCACAAAGGAAACCCAGAGGTATTGTGTCAAGCCTTAGGCACTCTACACTGATCAACATGGCACAAAATTCTGCTAGTCTCTGGTAACCTCTGGAAGCAGAGAGTCTCCTCTCATTGCTGGTCTGTGTTCCTTGACCTGAGCTGTACTCTTGCAAGCTGTCTCACTGATGAGATGGCTCCAGTGGCTCCAGATGGGCTCAGAGCATCTCTGTCTGCTCATACCTTCCAAGTACACCAGACTGAGCCTTCAGTGCACAGGTTGCACTGGTTAGCTGTCCATTTGCCTGCTAAATAACATGGTAAATTCAACAGCCTGCAGCACTCAGTGAAGGCTTAGGCATATCATGTCCCACACTCAGCACTCATCCCAGACTCAGTCCACTCACCCCATGCTTGTTTCTCTTGTAGTGTCTGGGGTGCACTGAGTAGTGTATGCCTGCCTTGTGGTGCCTGCTAACAAGGGGAGAGCAGCAGGGGGAGACTGTGGGGAGAGAGCACATGGGCACAGAAACTGTGATGTTGGAAGGCTGCAGTCCCTAATGGATGCCCAACCATTACAATCTTATTTGTTGGAAACTTGACTGATATATACTGCTCTCTATCCTAGATGACTGTGGTTAAATGCTTATACCCCTTTCTGCTGCTTCTTTCCTGCAATATATTGGACTTGAAGGGGGAAAATGGAAAAAGAAGATGTGCAGGATGTCTTGGGCAGTGCTCAAGAACATTATGTCTCATAAGGCTAGAGAAGATGTTAAAGTCTGGGGAGGTGCTTCTGACCTCAGTCCAGAGGGATGAGAATTCAAGGTATTTTCTTGGCCTCTCTGATGATCTTTGTAAAGATAGACTCTTAGAGTGGCTTTAGAGACCTGAAGATGGAAATCACTGGCCTGTGTAGCACATGCAAGGCTGAACATAAGGATTGTGAAATTCAGCCTTCATGTCTGTGGAGCCTGACATGCTCTCACATTGCTTTCCTTCTTCCCAGCCTCCACTTCCCAGCAGACTCCAGCAGCACCATATGGAATGACAAGGATGGCCCAGGAGGCGAGACTTGGAGTCCAGTCTGGGCACCCCTGATCACTGCAGCCATGATGTGTTTATGCCCCCAGGAAAAAGAGCAAAAGACCTTACGTGAACCAGCTGTGGGATCATGCAGCCCTTTGACACAGTAGGCTGTCATTTAATCCTGGGTAATTGCAAGTGGGCATCAGCCCTGAAGCAAACAAGGTTTGTGTGTTTAGTCCATAACTGATTCCCAATCTATTTAGCTCACACTGATGTGAAATGCAAAATTCCTCTTGTTAAAAACAGGGCAAGATCAGGCCCAGAGGAGGCGGGAATCTGCTGCCTGGATTGCACCATATTCCCCTTCAGCATTTTTCCAAGTCTGTTTAAGCAATGCTTTGGAAGCAGTGCTCCCTGTCCTGCTACTATCAGTCTTCTCTGTATGTGTGTGTTTGTTTTCCTCAGTATTTTATTTTTGTACATAAGTTTAATTAATTTTTTTTTTTATTTGTTGTGGCCTTTAGAGTAACTATTCTGAAAGTAGCAGACCCTGAAATTCATTAAATGTGTGAAATGACAGGAGAAAAAGTGTGAAATTGTAACAGTCTGTTTGGGCCTGATTAATAGAAATTTTTCCTGACAATCCCTGGGCCCTTCTGGGGGTCAGTGGAATGGAGCAGCTGTAAAGACAGCAGGAGCAATTTAGAAGCTGCCTGATGGGGGCCATGCAGATTTCGGAGCAAGTGGGGAGAGTCCCATGCCCCTGTTCAGACCAGTGGGAGATGATTGGTCACCACAGTGTCACGTTATCAAGCAGATTAGCCCGAGGTGTGCTCCCACCACCCCAAAAGGGTTATTTGGCTCCAAGGGAGGTTATTCTTGTCTCTGCTATTGTAAGTCCTCCAGCAATGTCACCCATAAAGGCTGATTCTGGTGCATTGCCACATCTCACTGTCTGTGCTTCTGCCAAAGAGCCAAGCACATAGTGAGGGAAAAGCCCTGCAGTGGAAAGAGTTTGCCACTGCAGTGAGGCTGGGAGGAGATTGCTTCACTCTCTGCCCTCCTTGGTGGCTGAAGAGTCACCAGCCAGGGCACTAGCTGGGGTTGGATACAGTGCTTATGCTGCTGCTGGGGTGAAGTTCTCAGTGGCAAAGGCAGTCAACACCAAGCACCAGGGAGGTCAGATGGCTGTGTTTGTGAGGAATATTTCCCTGGCTCCCACCAGGCACCCCAACCTGAACTGCTGACTTTTTCTTCTTTCTTTTCCTTTTTTTTTTTTTTTTTTTTAAACAGCTCTATATAGCCAAATGCTTTCACCCTAAGAAAGATACAAAAGAAAACATCAAAGTAAATGTCCCCACACTGACATAAGGCTAGAATAATGGTGACCTAGTAGCTAAAGACTGGGACGAATACTGAAAGTAATTCACTCCCCTCGATAACAATGGGGCAAGTGTGACAATGATATATACCAGGAGGCGAGGAGAGCCACTTTTGTTGGGTAGCGATACCCCACAAACCCAATTGTAGGGAGATCAATACTGTCATAGGACAATCATCAAAGACCATCAGCTCATCATATTTTCATACCATAAGCAGCTCAAGGCGCCGGGGCTGCCTCTCCGGCAGAAAGCCCCGCGCGGAAATTTGAAGGGTGTGAAATCGACATGATTAATAATTATAGTTATTAGCACATGTACCAGCTGCTCATGTATGGTTTAGCCTGTGATTTATGGGGCCATAAATGCCCATATCTGCTTCTGACGTGGAAAGGAGAAGGGCACGCAGTCATGGGCAGAAAGCATCGTCCCCGGTGCCAGGGGCTTTCCTCCCCCCGGCTCCTGACAAAATTAAAACAACGACAAAAATGGGCCAAAAAGTCACCTCTGCTCCACAGCAATGGAAGGAGGCCTTTTGTTCGCATGTCTGCCTTAACGGCGGCTGAAACCTGTCTGCTCAATGTCCCCAAAGCCTTTGAAGTTTGGATCGCAGCTAACAAGGGCTGGAGATTTCCCTCCCCCACACAACTTCACACTGTTGCCAGGCTGCAAACAATCACCATACATATTACAGATGAAACCACGAGGACCAACAACAGAAAGAAAAACTAATTGTCTACTTGCCAGAAGTTAAAGCTTTTGTTTCCAAATGTAATTTGATTC
The DNA here is from genome assembly GCA_030060385.1 of Muscicapa striata striata. NCBI lineage: Eukaryota > Metazoa > Chordata > Aves > Passeriformes > Muscicapidae > Muscicapa > Muscicapa striata. Next base: position 1,582,139 of record JAREIS010000010.1, on the reverse strand, counting down.
TGCTTTCTTCCAGCTCCCCCCCCCAGTCCCATCATCCACTTACAATGTGTTTCATCATAGAAAATTATTTTACATTGACACAACCTGAAAAAATGGCTTGAAATGGCCAGACAAACAATATCACCACCCTTAACAATAGGTATGAAGGTGCTTTAACTCTTTGAAGATTATTCTTGTCTTCTGAAGACTTGTAGTAATGTTTTTTCCCCCTGCCAGAATAAGAAAATATGGTTATTGCTGCAAAGAACCACAACTTGCCACAGCCCGTTAATGTACAAAATTGAAGCAAAGAGGGCTGCAGACCTATTTTTTCCATAACTTTCATAGCCATAGACTAGCCATGCCTTGTTCTCAAGCAGAGGCTGAGTTGGTGCCCTGTCCTAGGTGTGCTATTTCCAGCCTGCATTGAAGTCCATAGTAAGGCTGCACCCCTCCTCTAGGTGAGGTCACAGCATAGCGAATGGCAAACAGAGTAAATGTGTCCCCACTGCCTCTTGTGAAATCTGGTGAGCTCTGCCATTCCATGAAGCCTGCTGATCTCACACTGACCTGATGAGCTAGAAACTTCAGTCAGATGAAGGATTTCCTGCACAATGAGCATGAGTATAGCTGAGAAAATAACACAGCACAGCAGTGCATCTCAGGGGTAAAATGATGTCAATGTACTGGAACAGTCTCTGGCAAACACTGGAGTCTGGATGTCAGAAGGGAGTAAAACGGCGTTACACCACAGTATTTTCTATCTCTTCCACTGTACAAAAAGGTGATCAAAGAGTGTGTCAGAATAACAGTAAAGACAATGGGATGCTAAAAGGATTATTGAATTATTCTTCTTTTAAGTGGGCTCCTCGTGGTTCACATAGTTCAAGGTAGAGGAGAGATCAATCAAAAAAATAACATCGTATCAATAGTTTATTTATTGAATCTCACAGAATTAATTCTGACTTCTTTTCCTCTGGGAAACTGAGTTTTGAGGCATAAAAATTAGTCTGCGTTCATGCAAAAGGTTTCTAGGAAAATAAAACATTTTCACAAATGTTTAGTCAAAATCAGTGGTTTTCCATTGACAGGCTCTTTTAGTGAGAAAAATTGACCAGTCTCTAAATGAAGTTGGTTGGCAAGTTCATGGCACGCTCACCAGTTATAGCCCTTTTCTTCAGAACTGAAATACACCCTTCAAAGATCTTGTGAGTTTTTATCTGTATGTCTTTATTGGCCCTTTATTTGTGTGCTTAGGAAGGCCTGATGTTAAAGTGACAGTTACCAGTGGTAATTTGGATGCCCATTTCTCCATGTATGGCTAAATCTGTATCCCAGACAAGATTTTTGTCTCTCAAATTTTAAGTGAAGCCCCATGACATTGGATAACAAACTGAGCTGTAGCCAAACAAGACCTGTGCTCCACCCAGACACAGTCAGTTGGTTGAACAGAAGAATAACTGTGAAACATGGGGGCCTGGGAGCAGGGGTCAAACCAAACCGTCTAATGGTTCTGTTCCATCTTCCATTGCAGAACCTGGGAGCCTCCCAGGATGAGATGCACGTGGTGTGTCAGGTGGAGGTGCTCCTTGTGGGTTCAGAGTGCAGGACTGCAGAGCTCACCAGGAAACCAGCACAGGGTGGCTGTGTGCACCACCAGCAGTGCCTGCTTCCAGCACAGCCACATGCAGGAGACCGCTGGATTTTGGGGTCATTGGGAGAAACACATTTTCTCTGAGGCCTCAAAACACCCACAGTCAGTTCTGATCTGGTGTGAACTGCTGACTGATTTTCTTTACTCTTATCCCAATCCTCCTAAAATAACACTAAAAACCTCCTTTCCACAAAGCTATATTGTGTATGTTTATGTGCATGGATAAAACAGAAAGCCATGGAGACATAGGCAGACTCTGAACTCTTTCATGTGAAGTATTTCACCAGCTTTTGGCAAAGATAACAGTGCCAGGGATTCCTTATACTGTCACCTTGGACATCCAAGAAAGAAATTGCAGATTCTTCCCTGTCTCATACCATATGCATGTGTGGCAAGAAACAATCAGACTTTTTTTTGTTTAGATATGTGTATACCTACCTGTAAACATGGCTATATATCTCTGTGTAGTTTTAGCTGAATTTTAAGTATAAGAAAATTCTTAAATATTGTGTTATACTGGAATATTTCATCCCACCAGCCAGTTTTTCTCCATGACGATGACAAAAGCCATCAGCAAATATGAGTTTAATGATTTTTTCATGAAGGAGTTTATGAGTGGAAATATGTAAATATATGTGTGACCATTTGTGTGCATCTATGTCTGCACTGTATGTCTGCATATGTAACACATAATCTCTCCACTTAGAAGGTGAAAGAAGAAGTAAATGTAGTGACCAAGAAATATACAAATAAAGTAATGTAAGCTAATTTCCACATTCATACAGAAACTGTGAATTCTGAACTCTTGCTGGTTTTGTTATTTGTTATGAGCAGGATATGGCCCAAATGGAATTATTAAGAAATGGTAAAATGTTGGTTGCATTAAATCACTTTATTAAATTTAAAAAGCCTTTTTTTTTCTGTTATATTCAGTCACATATGGCTTGTTTAGATTCAACTCTCAACATATCAATATGTATTATTTCATTGAAACAACACTGGTTTTCATAGCTGAGACTGTAAGAGACTGAAAAATGTTTGTTCTTATGCAAAAGAAGTGATTTTACAACATACTAATAATCTCTTTTTTACAGCCAAGGCATGAAAAGTGGGAAGAGGATGCCATTGCAGGAAGGAAGAACAAGACCTCTCTCACTTTTTTAACAAACAAGTTAAGAAATAATGCCACGGTTTCATGACAGGTCTGTGCATGGCAAGTAATAAACAGGGAGAACCACTAATGCAGCAGGGTAACGAAGAATGGCCTGTGACATAACTGGCTTCTGGTTATTTCCCCTGATTTAGTAACAGTGCTGTATCAGACAAACTGGAGGATATTTTCTGGAGTTATGGTTTTATGTAGCACTTAGAAAAAAATGAGGAAGTATGTGACTAACTTAGCAAAAGCTAAGGAGGAACAAAGGAAGGGGGAATGAGGTGACCGAGAGGTCCAAGGAAACCCATGAGGTGGCTGTCTAGTAGAAGCTGTGTCTGTACTTATGTGCATATTTGAACATATGCTGATCTGTGTTTTTGCATGCAAAAGAGATTCAGTAACCTCTTAGGTTACCTTTAATATGAGCAAATGAAATGAGTCATCTCATCTGCATGACTTTAGTATTTCTCTCTTCTCAGCTGCCTTATCTGGAGACTTTCCTGTGCTCCATCTAGATGGCTGTGCTGTGAAAGCTGTCCCACCACACCCCTCAATTCTACCTCTCCCAAGCACAGAAGTTCTCAATTTTTTCCACGTTTTTTCTCCTGGACTCATCAGGAAATGAGGCATAGGGGGCAGACAGGATTTAGAATTTGTAGAGGAAGTAAGTGACATTAAGTAATGGCTTTTAATAAAAAATTTCATTATCAGAGATAAAGTCAATATAAGTTCAAAACTTTAGTGGTCAATGGGACCCTGGTTGACTCTGCAAAAGGATATTCCAGAAAATGTATTGCATTTAACAGCAGTGGGCACAGCTATTACTTCCAGGAAAAGAGCTGGAGAATCACAGTTGCTAGCCCAAGAGTGGGATGCAGTTTGAAGTAACTGTAGGCAGAAAAGGTCTAAACATCACTGCTGGAAAACAGAACTCTACAAGGGGCATTTATAGCAATTCAACACCAATCATAACTATTTAACTAGTTCAATAATATGTTACCCAGCTAGTCTGCAATTTTCCTAAAGAACAGTTATGCAGAATTGGGCAGCTGCTCAGATCACTCAATTCAAAACAAACCATTTGCATAATAAATATTTGCAAAGGAGCAAGTGGGTGGAGTTTAGGCGAGTGCACAGATGAACATAAAAATCAAATATGGCTGGAAAGAAATTAGGCTTAATTACAGGAGGAAAACAAAAAAAAAAACCAACAACCAAAATGCGCACACACATGCACACATATTTTTTCAATTACTTAAAAGAATTAGTGCAAATATTCTAATTAGCTCATTTGTCTCTTTCCAGGGTCATAGATTTCTTTCTGTTCCTCATTGACTGAAAAAAAAGAAGCTTGTGGGTTTGTTCCAGAGCTGTTTCATTTGCAAGCAAAGAGTTTGAGAGTATACGTGTGTGCTTCTGTGGCTATGCAGGGATCTGAGGGTGAATGGCAAAATGCCAGGGTCTACAGCACTGTTTGCAGATAACGTCTGTTCCACAATGGCACTTGGGTTAAAAGACAGCTACAGCTTCTGCAACGTCAGAGCTTTACTCAGACATTGCTCTTGCACTGAGTCCCAGCATGCATGATGGGAAATTCAGCAACAGTTTCTACTTTTCACAGTCGTCTTCAAGGCGTAACTTGTCCATCACTACTGAGACCAACAAGTTATATACTTCAAATGTAATATCAGTTTTTACTCTGTTTCCACAGAGTGGAAATAGATCAAAATGAGTTAAAAATGTTTTTTTAACTCATGTTAAAATGTGACCAGACTCACTTGTCGATTGTGAATGGCTCAGAAAAGCTGATGAAAGAGAAAGAATTGAGATAACAATGTTAAATGAGCAGAGATCAGATCTAGAAAAGGGGAAAAAACCAAATCACAAAAAAAAAAAAAGCCCCAACAAACAAACCCCCTGAAAAACATAAGACATCCTTCCTGGATCTCAAGACAAAGAAATAAAGTTGGGAGGATGCAAGAGAGAAAAGGAGGATGAGCAGTGTGGCAGCACAGACAAGAAAAACCACTGTAGTGAGACCATTGGCATGTTCCCAGCATGAGGAAACTTGATGAACATTTTATCCAACCACATTCTTCATGGGTCTTCTGCCTCTCTTAGCAGCCCAGAAGCTCATCTGTGGTGGGGAAAGTAGAAGGACAAGGTCTCCCTGTGTGACCTCTGCCTGGCAGTACGTAAGAGTGACATATTAAATATGATTAATATTTTCTTCAGAACTGAGTTTACAAAAATACATGCTCAGCTGTGGTCAGCAAACAAGACCATAATGTGGTGTCTATCACAGCACAAACAGTGTATTAATGGAGCCATTAATCACCATCAAAACTGTATTAGGAGTGAAGATAGCCAAAGAGAGCTTAACTGACAGCAAGTGGCCATAAACCTGTCCAAAAACTAATTTGATTACCATCATACCAGCATCTGTGCCACTTATGAGGGTTCATTTTTTTGATGAAATTATGTAGACAAGTCGTTCATGCGTATAATAGACATCTAAATCATGGTAAACATGTTGTTGGCATGAGAAGTAGTTAAAGAAAGTGGGACGTTGCTTTGCAGGTGAAATTTCAGGCAAAATGCACTGCTGGTGTCACAACAGTTGGTTAGAAAACCGTTGTCAAACTCATCTTGCCAAGCCGTGAGTGAGGAATGTTTTTGATCCACATTCAACAGAATAAACGCTGCTGAAAGTCAGGGGATGTTGGGAGCCTCTAGCTATTTACAAGAAGGACGGCTTTTGCCAATATAAACTCTTGCTCTTTATCAGCTATAAATATTCCCTACAAACAATCTGTTTTATTCATAGACAGTTGGACTCATTATGTTTTGGTCTTGACAGACGGGACAGTAAGATGCTGCATTTAAATGACACAGACTGTATAGGAATGTATTTCCAGATGATAACTAATCCTGGAGCTTCCACATAAATCAGGGGAGGGAAATTATTCTGTAAGAAATATGTTTAGATTTCAGCCTCATAAATACAGAGAGAAACCAAATTTTCGGGGCTTCTTCACTTTTATGTGAACATTTTAATGATCATGTTAGACAGCTACCAAGAAATTCACGTTCACTATTAGTAATGTTATGCACAAGAGAAGGAAACTCTCAGGAAAGCAAAAGATAAGGTTGTCCCATCTACATGTAACTAAGAGGCTGAAGTCTGAAAAGATCTCTGTTTTGGAGGTCAGGGATAATTGGATTTTCTGGCAGAACAAGACTGTCTAATATACAAAATGAATGTAGACTGAAAATCACTGTTTCCCCACTTGCTTTACCATGTTGCCTAGGGTAGGTAGGGGTGAAGGGGTAGCTGCATGCAGAGCCACATGGAAAGGAAGGGACAAGAGCTTGTAGCTCAAATTAGAGAAGTATTTGGAAGCTAGGTAGTCATGTGAGGCTGTGCCTGCTTTAACTTGCCATCTTTAAATAGACTTAGCATGTCTGAAGCTCTCAGGCCATTCTAAATGTATCCCAGGTATGTGCCGTACCTATATTGAATGCATAATATAATTGAATATGGAACAGAAAGGGGATCAGTCCCCAGAGAGGGAGATTGCTTCTTCAAACTAGATGTTAATGGTAGAATGAGTGACATTTATCTCCAGTCCTTTTATGAATCACTGAGATACAAACTGAGTACACCTTGCCTTTGCTGTGAGCTATGCCTCAAGCCATGGGAAGCTGCCTGCCATTCACAAGCCAGTGCCTTGTAGGCAGCTCCATCTTACCTGAGTTCGCAGATGGGCCATTCCCCAGGTGGGGCTGGCAAAACACTTCTCATTAATCATTGCTTAAAGCCCTCTCAGTGGGAAGACCTCAGGTTAGACATCATTTGGAAACAAATTGGGTGAAAAATAGCTCTGACAATAAGGAGCCCACACAGAATTCCCCTGTGAGAGCTTCAGCAGTGTGAAAACAGACTCTTCCAGGACACTAAATGATCTGTCAGTTAGCAAATGACATTATAATCCAGTTTTATGCCGCAGACAAATCAAAGCCTTTGCTGCATTTCCTCATTTTTCCCCTCTATTTTCCCCATTTACCTCCTTTAAAGTGACAGAATATCTGAGTTAGGAGAGATAGCCAAGTTGTAAATGCTTCCAGGGACAAACCTAAGTCTTTCAGGGTTGCATGGTTGTCTCTCTCCTTGTGCTATCATTAAAGCAGAGCCCCCTTACAATCTACCAGGCCCATCATAAGAGAGCATCAGGCTGCCCAAGCCCTCCAACCCCACTGGTGCTGCCCAGAGGGTGCAGTTGTGCCCAGCTCTGCCCAGCAGGGTTCCCACTTCTGTTCCAGATTAAGTGAATCTACCAATGCGCTGTTAGACTAATTTTTAAAATGAAGCTTTAAAATGAGGCATAGAATCAAGTGCTTTTGTGAATGGAAGCTACAGTACCTATTTGAAAGCAAAGCACTTGTGCAGCCTGATTTTATCTTGTTAATTTTTAGTATTTACTTTCAAGCACTGACACTTCATGCCAGTGGTAATTCTGGGTCCTCAGAGACATTAAGTGTTGACCAGCTCCAGGGAACTTAAAAACTATGTTTTTTCTCTGCCTCCATTATTACTTCTTTTCTCAAGTACACCACAGTGTTAGGTTTACTCAGGGCTTAGACAACAGAAAAAAAGAGATGGTGAATCTGCAGAGTAATTTAACCAAACTGTATAGAGGAGCAAAGTGTAATGTGGGGCAAGTCTGACATTTTTTACTGAAATACATAGAGCATAGCTCAGCTACCACACACAGATATGGACACAGGCAAAACACATTGCAACACGGGGCTTAAAAAGCCAGCAATTATTAAAACTCAGGTTTTGCTTCTTGATGATGTTCACATTGATTTATCTTCATGAACCTCTGCCTACGCATTACACTAGAAAAAGTTATGGCCTAATTTTTGATGAGTTCCATTTCTGACACCCACTGTCGTTTCATGATGTAAGAAGTTTTTGAAGTCTCTCTGTTGTCAGTCCTAACACGACCAGTTTTGGAGTTTGAATAACAGAAATTTACATCAGTCAGATTCAGACAATCCACCATCAACTGGGAGTCGTTGCCATGTGGCAGTGATATCAAATGTGCAGCAACCTGTTGGGGTTTTGCCCACTGAAATGTCCCTAAGAAATTTAAGGCTCCTTGCTCTCATGGTTTTACCCAGGAACTACTTTGGCAGCTTTCTGTCTGTCATGAATCATGAATCTTGCCTAACTGTCCTATAGGCTCAGCTTTCTTATGCAGGGATTCAACACAATTCTCAAAGATTGGTTGGCCCCAAATATTGAGTTCACTTTTCTTTCAGCAGAGTTCATGCAGACATGGTTGAGGGACTCAGTGTGGTCCATACTGGAGTTCCTCTCTGAGCCCTATCTGCCACCACCCTTTTCCCAGAACACTCCAGAGTGCTCCCCAGCAAGAATGCTTGCTAAGAAGTGAGAACAATGTCAGTTATTTAGGAAACACACAGCCCATCTGTATGGTTCCTTCTTGCTCTAGGCACTACCTTGCACCACAAACAGCTTTGCTGAAATTCAGCTTAAAATTGACAGCGTTTCCATGGCATATTGCTGTCAAATTTCCAACTGTGGCCTTGAGGTGCTGAGAAAGGGATACTGATCCAGCGCTCATCCCACCTCAATATGTTTGAGGCTCTCTGCTGGTCTCTGGAAATTATGGGGTTGCAGCCAGGCTCACTCATCACACAGAATTACTGAGCATGGTAGTGTGTTCCCGTGACAGCCCTGCATAGCAGTCAGCAAGTAAGAAGATTTATTGCTTTATTTGACACTCTGTTATTCACTAACTGAGCATGACACATCTGGGACTAGGAACTGCCAGTTTGACATCAATGAGCCTTTTTTGCATTGATTGAGTTTATCCAGTTCATGCTCAGAATACAACCTGGGTAAGGAAGAACTCCCAAAACAGGCTGGAATGGGAGCTGCTGGTTGTATTTTTTCCAGGAGAAAGAATATGATGAGCCAATGACCTATGTTGCAGAGCAAGGAGAGGTGATGTCAGCCACTTCAGCACCATCTTTTTTTGTCACAATGATGAGAAACCATTTCTTTAATGCTGACAGACCAGTGGAGAAGTACAGATCAAAATGCCATAAATAATAACTGCAAAGCATGGGGTCTGAGAGAAATTAAATTATTTTGCCCATCCCATAGATGACACCATGCAGGACATAGACTGTACTGTTCTAGACATAATTTTCCATGTGTATTTTGCAGAGCTGGGAACAACAATCTCCCATAATTACTGTTTTTCTTCTTTAACTTTTGGGACAAATCAACCTGCATGCTTGGGGCCCCAGCTTGCTCTGAACTGGACATAAAATATGGAAAACCAGGATAACTTGACTAATCTTACACAAAGCTTATATTGGGCTCTGAATGTTCTTTGGTTATCTAGCAGTTAGGGCTGTTGCTAGACTAATGAAGGAAATGATCCTTTATGTGGCAGCCCAACACTGACAATGACTTCTCCTTGTTTGGGTGTTTAATCACAACCCTTTCTAGACACTCCTGTGAAGCACAAAGGGAGGCCTCATGTTTCCTAAATGGAATATTTAAATTTTTTTCTTACTTATAATTAATCCCAAGCCTATAATTAAACTTCCCCCTATGCTGAGGAGTTCCAAGACCTTTTTGTTATTGCTGTTGTACAGATTTAGAGAGGGAATTTGCTCAGCAGGTGAATCTAACACAAAGTTGCATGAGCCACCAGATCATGAAGAGAGACATTTCCTGTACTTGATATATGAAGGTTGATATGACAACATATAATCAAATAATCCTGCAGAGAAATTATAGACAGGAAAGGGAAAAGAGAAATGAGCTGTCAATAGGAAAATATATAAGTTAACCAATCTTTTGTTTTAAATCTACCAGCGCTGCATTTTGTTTTGGAGTACACTTAACACTTATCAAAGCCATCAGCATGGCAGCACTGGCAGGCAGCTGGTCTGAGATGGTGCCAGGGACCAAGTGGGCCAAAATGCTGGGACACATGGGCGAACATCTTAGTGTCTGAACAAGTATGTAACGTGCTCTTCCATTGTCTGATTCGCTTTTCATTACTGAACCAATCTCACTTCTTCATAAATCAGTTTTTGTCTCCATCAGACCTGCCATCCCAGCAGATTGCACAATTGCACCAGGGGGTTCTAATACACAAATTCTCAAATCACAGCCATTGTTCAAAGTCGTGTCATGCTGTCTCTCTAAGGCAGGTTCTCTCTGAGGCAGGTTTCACTAGAGCTATTTATTTTGGCTCTGCTACTCTAGAATTACCTTATCAGATGACACACCAGCTCTGTCTAGTCTATTATGGGTGATTGGGACCAATTAACTTTCAAAATCAGGCAATCCAGACTTTTTAAGCTCATTGCTGTCTGTTTTGTTATAAAAATGGGACCCAACACTGGTCTTAATATTATTCCTGTCAAATTTTCATTGTACCTTAATCTTGGTTATTTGACTGTAGTAACACATTGTTATTTTTCTTCTAATGTCTAATATTTTTTCGTTTAAAAAAATTTTTCAATTCTTGCCACCACAGTTCTTTTGCCAACATGCTATATATTATCATGCATGGGCTTTCATTTTGAAATTGTCTACAAAGAAAAATTACAGAAGAATCATTTGGATTGCCTAAAACACTATATCTAAACAAACTGTGTTTCAATTTCACATTTTTTTCTAATGATAGGACATAATATAAAACAATATCACATTTGAAGAAGAATTTTATATTTTCTAAAAAAATATTTTCAAATTCAAGATGCATATTTCATTTCCAAATCATTCACATGGAATATTGACAGAATTTATCTTTCTCAGATTTTTTCCAAATTTAAGTGATCAAATCTTGTGACATATGCTACTTTGTGGGGAGCTGTTTAGTCCCAGCACACTGTTTGTCTAAGTAGCTTTGCAACACGAAACATAATGTGCATAACCTTGGGATACACCATCATTAGCTTGTGTCAGAATGACAAAATGACATTTATTCTTTGTTTCCTGTCTCACAGTATTTTTGATTCCTAATTCTCAGATTCTTTCATAGCATTTTATGCCAAGCCATATGGAAAATCTGACTATATTAGATCAAGGAACTCTCCCTTACCTTTTATGATGTTGACACATTCCATATGGTATATACTGGACTGTTTTGGTATCTTTGAATGGCTAACTCTTAAAAACTGAAGCACTTTGAAAAGTCGAATGTTTCAACAAGGTTCTTCCATAAACAGACTTCCAGTAGATCCTCTTATATGCACAACTTTGTATTTATGGCCAATAGATTTAATTTCTGAGGAACAATGCTGTCTTTTAGGCATATTGAATATCTGTGCACTGGCCCACTCTCAGGCTGGGGACTCTCTAGTTCCTGCATTTTGGAAAAGCTGTGAAGCTCTGTTTTCATTCATGAAATTGCACATCTTTCCAAAGATGATTGAAAATTTCTCATATGGCTATTTTCAGCATTTTTCATTCATCCTTCTGAAGTCCCACTTATTGACTCACCCATCTTTGCTGTAGCAGCATCTGAAACACATAGTTCACATGCCATATGATTTGGTGGTCCCCCTGTTCATCTACTGAGTCTAGTGGGTCTTCTTTTAATTATGAGATTTTAGTGATTCAGTGATCTGCCAAGTTCCAAGGTCAGTGTATGAGATTTTTTATGTTTGTCCCCAGAAAGCAGCACACCTAGGAAAGATCTTGCTGTGACAAGCTCTGCAGTGAAGCTTGTTGGAAAAACAGCTTTTCTACCAGTCTGGGTGATCAAAGCAGTCATTAGGGGCTGAATAATTTCTAAGTGTAGAAGACTTTCAGATGGTTCTTGAACCATCACAAGCTAAATCCTAAATCCATATTGGAAAGAACATAACAGAGAGTCTCTGAAGGGAAAGAAGCTGCAGCCTGAAGGACATATATATCCCAAGGCAGGGAATCTGGACAACAAATGAAGTATGGAGAACATATGGAGGCTGTTGCAGATGCTTTAGTGTGGCAGTCACAGATTTCCAGGTAACATAATAGCATTCAGTGTAGCATTCAAAATTGAGATAAGGTACACAGAGAAATAACTCCTTTCTGTTGAAACATGTTCCTAGAGGAAATTTAAATGCTAGCAAACTCTGGCACATATTACCACATACTCAGGCAAAATCACATGTACAACCATCTACCCCACCCCCTAATGCATGGAGTTTTAGAGGAGAGGGAAAGGGAAAGGAAAAGGGAAAGGGAAAGGGAAAGGGAAAGGGAAAGGGAAAGGGAAAGGGAAAGGGAAAGGGAAAGGGAAAGGGAAAATGAAAGGAAAAGGAAAATGAAAGGAAAGGGAAAGGGAGAGGCATGAGCTACAACCAAAGAGGTAACCCTCCCAAATTTTAAGATGCTTTTGAATTGTATGATCAAAGTAAAGCTCGTAAAGAAGTATTGTGTGGTCTTGACATCTAGTGCAAATCAATGCAGATAGTCCACATCATCTCTATGTAGGATCTCAACTGCAAATTAGATAAAACATATTTAATGGAGCAGAATATATCCTGCAACTTAAGGAAACCCTGAGAAGCCTAATGAAATGCTAACAAAACATCCTCATAAGTGTCTCATTCCCATACGACCAGATGCAGAGGGTTATTACTAGGAAGCACAGTATGTGAGAGCCTTACAAAAAGCAAATTTATTTAGTGGAGGAGACTGTATCTGTCTTTCTATCAATAAATGTCTGAATGTTTGAGCTTTCTGTGCTCACACCTGAGACCTCTCTCTCTCTTACCATAACCTCTGAAATCTCACCATCAATCTGTCAAAACAAAAGTAAGTGATCCATTTTTAACTACAGGGAGGAACTAAATCAAGTTGTAGTTCGCACTGAGCTAAATCCTAAAGCTTCACTGCTGCATCCTGGGGTATGGGCACCCAGATAGACCTGCCCATGAGTTTAGGGGTTACAGACAGAAAGCCCATGAAAGCAATTTAGATGGTAGAAGAGTCTCAGGAGATAAAATCTCATGAGAGGCTTTTCCTTTTTGGAAGAAAAGTAATTTCAGTTAGATTAGCTTTTCCTGTTTCTCTCCCCATCTCTTTTCTTTTTGGGTATGGAAATGTTTTTCGCAGGAGTCTTACACAAGCAGCCGAACTAGGGGTATCCTAATTCCTAATATCCTAACATTTAGCATTATGGCTGGTGTGAAGCAAATCTGCCTTTGGGAGACAAAAGACTCACAGATGTCCAAGGAACAGATCTTTAAGGTTCCTGTGCTCTAAGTACACTCTTTTAATTTCCTCTAAATTGCATGCATTTATGCTAAAAGTCTTCTACAGCCTGTTTTCACTGAGACAAACGTCTGACACTGTACAGGCTAGAAACAGTGATTTCAAGAAAGAGCTCAGTGTTAATGCTATTAGGAATTAACCTTTTTTTTTCAAGATGTTACATGATTAAAACATCAAACTAACTTCAGTGCCAGAAATGTGTTAACTGCTGCTTTGTGCCTCCAGCTGAGCCCAAATACACTACTTAGAGTGTAAATCTCTCCTTTGAGAATAATGATTAAGGGTTTTCTTAAAAGTATCTTTTTCTTTCCTATTGCAGCATGGAAAGTGACAGGCAGCAAAGAGCTAGACAGAAGGGTTAACTCAGGATGCTGTGGGCAGGGAAGGGTGGAAGCATTTGCATAGAATAGCATCTGGAATCTACACGTCCTCAAATACTTTGAGGGGGGAAGCTGTTTTTCCACATTCATTACAGCCTGGTAAGGAAGAGGAGAAAAGAAACAAGGAGGGATAGAAAAGGAACAGGGGACTCCTTTTGTATCTGTGTCCAATATGGTTTCTTTTGATTTTTCATTCTCCATAGTCAAGAGCTCCCCATGGGTTCTCATCTGTTACCCAGGCTTTGCCATACCTGCCTGCCTGTGTGAAAATGGCTCAGCTGCCGGCACTGGATGAGGCTAACAGATCACATCTATCTCTCTGGCATCTACTGAGCACACAGGGCTCCAAGGATCAAGCCCTGGACAAGAGCACAAAAGCAGGTCTGTATAGAGGCAGCCAACCTTCTGCATCGTCCGCGGCTCATTGTGCGGACACCGAAGGTCACAACTCGCCTGCATTCCTGCTTTCCCTGCACAGCTCTGTGTGTGTGTGCAGTGTGTGTGTGCTCCTGTGTGTGCCACAGGGTGAACAACAAGGCAGTACTGGACTACACCACACCGGGTGTTTTACCTCCTCATTTTGCACAGCAATTCATAATATCAAATGCATTTCAAAAGCAAAAGCGTCTATGTAGGTTTTATACAGAAACAGATGATGAGGATGGACGCAGACATTGAAATAGAGATATATCCTTGCTATCCTAAAGTACAGTGATTCTGGGAAACTGCAGATTAAATGGGATTTTACATTTCAATAGGTAGGCAATAAGAGCTGTTTGGCCTTTTGAATTTGTGTTCAGAAAGGGAAGGGGAGCAATTAATTAAAATATATAAATAAATAGAAATCTCTTCTGGGTGAATCTTCTTGCCAGTGAGGGAGATGAGATTAAACAATTTCTAAAAACCAACAGAAAAAATCCAAAGCTCAGAAACAAGATTTTAAATTATGAAGATCAGGGTATGCATATTTGAAAGGGGAAGAGAAATTTTTCACTTCTCTGGGATAGTACCAGAAAGGGGGAAAAGAACAGCAAACCATGGTTTCACCTTTTGCAGGAGGTCAAATGATTTCAGTAAAACAACACATTTGCAATGACCAGTCAACAGTCCCTCTGAGAGTTCACTCGTTGATTATCTGTAATATTTTTCAAACAGGAGTAAATCAGCTAAAGTGGAATAATTAGGAAGAATGCCTGCCTGGCAGTTCAGAGTGCAGTTCTCTCTCTGGTCAGCTCCTGCTTTCCTTCCTGGGAAAATTTCACATTTCCAGTTATATCTGATCTCCTGATCAATGTCTTTTCCTGCAGTCTCTGTTTTTGTAAGAGATTCCTCCCTAGTTATCAAGAAATGCATCAGGAAGTCCAAGGGCTTTGTTTTCTCAGTCTGGTATATTTTCTAACTATTTTCATAATACTCTATTAACAACCTCAGAGCTCATACACATATCCTTCCACTCTCCCTCCCTTCTTTCCTCCTCTTCTCTTCTCTTCTCTTCTCTTCTCTTCTCTTCTCTTCTCTTCTCTTCTCTTCTCTTCTCTTCTCTTCTCTTCTCTTCTCTTCTCTTCTCTTCTCTTCTCTTCTCTTCTCTTCTCTTCTCTTCTCTTCTCTTCTCTCTTTTCTTTCTTTCTTTCTTTCTTTCTTTCTTTCTTTCTTTCTTTCTTTCTTTCTTTCTTTCTTTCTTTCTTTCTTTTCTTTCTTTCTTTCTTTTCTTTCTTTCTTTCTTTCTTTCTTTCTTTCTTTCTTTCTTTCTTTCTTTCTTTCTTTCTTTCTTTCTTTCTTTCTTTCTTTCTCTTTCTCTCCTTCCCTCCCTCTCTACAACCCCTCCTTTTTCCTTCTTTTCCCACTGTCTCTATAGAGCTTTTCAGTCTCTGTAAAGGAGCGACCAAAGAAAGATTTGCTGTCCCATTCGTTCCGCACTGCCCCCATAAAAAGCAGATATTTTCAGGTTGACTGAAAGTTTAACTTTGTTATTTTTTTTTATTTTTAAAGAAAATCCAGCGTGACATGGCACGCGTTGGTGCCCTTGCCACTTAACAAATTACTTGTTTTTTTGACCTAAGTTAAATGCTGTGCAAATTTCCCTTGTCCATGTTTTCATTGTGTGCAGACTTCGCTGATAAAGAATAAAGAGCGAACTTGTTGGCACTTTTTAGCCAAAGCTTCCTTCATTTACAACACATTTTTTTCTACTATGTCTTTAATGACACGAAAGCCTGGATCCTCGGCTGATGTAAATCGGTCGTTGCAGGATTGCCTTCCACAAAGCCATGCTGCTTTACACCAGCTGACAGTGGCCCTGACATTCAGGCAGGGCTCCAAGGTTCAGCATGGCCTTCTTTCCTTCATTTTGGGCTAGATAATCATTTTCCATCCCAGGGATGAAATGTATTTTACCAAAGTAAATCACCACCAAATGCTTCCTTACAAGCAACCAAAAAGTCAGTTGCACAGATACTGATGAAAAGCTCAAAGCTTCCATGGTTTTGCAGACACAAAACTTGGTTCAGCCTCTTTCACAGGTGAAGCCCAAGGGCTGGTGTCCCCACAGGCAGCAAAGCTGCTCCAAGGGCCAGAGCACTGGTGGATGCCAGCTGTTATCCCTGTCCCTGTTCTACTGTGGGTAGCAGGGGACAGAAGGGTCACTGATCCAACTGGCACCCTGCTCCATAGGTGACCATGGGTCAGGACAGAAAGTTCAACAGAGACCCACAGAAATCAAGAGTGCCCTTCATGGTGTAGCTCTTCCCCTCTGCTACAGTGACTTATTGCTGTGCTTAAACCAGTGTACGATCAGCCCTGAAGGCTGAACTGGCCGTGCATGGGCTCAGCCCCTCCCATCAACATTCTTTTATTTTCTCCAACACGCCATTTAATTTTCAAAAGAGAGAAACAGTGTGTAGTTATAAATCTAACTCTCTCCCTGCGTGCTGCCCTGCCTCAGCCTGTGATTTAGGGCTCTGGGTCAACCTGCCCCAGTGCTGCTGGCGGGTGGTCTGGCCTGGGGAGGGGAGCTGGGCAGCCCAAGGTGAGCCAAAGCCTCCCTCTGCTCAGCAATGGCGTTTCATGGCCAGCCCCTTGGAGATTCCCGTGACAGTCCTTCCCATGACAGATTGCCAGCCCAACAATGAACCCTTTGTGCCTTCCCACTACTCCTGAAACCCCAGCTTCCATCAAACTTACACCCCTCTCACAATTTTCCATCCTCTGGAGAAAGCAAAAAGCAAAATAAGTAAGCACCACTCATCTTTCTTAGGAACTGGATTCCTTCAGCTGGGAAATCCTGGGACTTTTTACAGACCATTTTTTTTTTTGGCAATGTATCTACAAAGCTGTTTTGGAGTAGATAAACCATCTTACTTTGCTTTTTTTTCCTCATCCTCATATGAAGGCATGCACAAACCTTTCTGAAGAAGTGCAAAAAATTATTGCTTTTTAAGACAAACGAGTCTGATGTCCTGGTTTTGTACCAGAGCATTAGTATGGGAAATAGCATCTTATATGACAGGGCATAAGTACTTGCTTTTACAAGAAGGGGCAAGGGTTCTTCCAGGGGCACCTTCATTGCATGGCCTGTGGGCAATGCAATCAGCCATGGGATAAGTTCCTTCACCATTCTGAATTAAAATTATTCTTCTCCATGTTGGAGAATAAATAGTTTATATGTGTTTATAGCATTTATAGTCTGCACCCAGTAAATTCAGCTTGCACCTCAAGGGGTCTGCAGTCGCTGGAGGTAAAACACTGCAGGAAGGAGCACATGGCAAGAGGCTCACCCTGGCAGTAACTGCAGGGTCTCTTCTGCTGTCCTCTCCCCCAGGTGTGTGTGCTGTATCTCTCTCTCACCACTGTTTTCTTTTCCTGGGCCCTTTCTGACGTCAGTCAGGAGTGTCAGAGGTCTGTGGTGGGAGAGGGAATGGGCTGCAGAGGATGTTGTCTAAGACAGGCACTATGAGCAGGGGTTAGGACTGGCTAGAAACCAGTCCTGTGGGTCAGGGAAGGAGAAAAGGTCTTGGGGATGTTTTTGCAATTTTTTTCACTTCTTTCACTTTTCCAACCAGCAGTGGTTGCTCCAAACTCTGCTGTAGAAAGACACAGGCACTTTATTATCCCAAGAAATTGGATTATCACTTGGGGCAATAATTGGTGCCCTCTCTTCTGTAGCCAATTAATGAGGTTCAAAGGGGAGGGAGATGGAGGTAACAAAGGATGAGACAGCAGACAGAGCACATCTGTGCCCTGGCCGCTGAGAAGGCAGCACAAGGAGACTTGGTTTGCTCCTGCTTGTCTTTTTCCTCTGTTTGCAGCTGCCTTTGTCAACGCATTATCCCACACTCACACTTAGTGGGCAGTGAGAGGAGTGTCGGGGAGGAGTGTGTGTTGTACAGGTGTGTCTGCATGCATGTGATATGTGAGCAGGTCTGCTAAGATCAGACTCAAGAGTCAGCCTTCCTGGGAGTTTTGCAGAGTGCAAACTCTTAGGAAGACTGTATTTTCACCGAGATAAGACACATGGATGTTCACTTCTTCCCCTGGCTTATCCCTACCTGGTTTTCTGCTCATACAGTGAAGGTTAGGCTTGTACATGGGGGGCAGCTGGGTTTCAGGATTGACATCACCAGCTTTATGTTCATCTTTAAAATGGACAAACAAACAAACAAAAAAAATCAACCAAGTGCATTTCCTTCATCTCAGAATCAACTTTTCAGTAGTGAGGCTGACTATGAACAACTGAATAGCTACGTTGAGGCTTTGCCAGCAAGATTTCAGGGGCTCCATTATGAAATTACCTGCACTTGCCTGCTCATTTGCACACTGAGTTTCCTTGCATTGCAAAACCTCACCTTGACCAGCCTCTACTTTTCTGTATTCATATTCCATATTCCATTTCCAAGGCAAAATGTTGAACAGCTATGGCAACTTTTCTCTCCTGAAGTTTTTCAGAAGAATTTGCCTTTTTTAAAGCAAGGATTCATGATATTCAGGCAATTGCTTTTATTCTAAGAGATATTAAAACCCTTTTAAAATTTGTAATGATATGCACAGTCTCCACTTAGCTATTGCTGCTGAACACAGGAAATAAAGAATAACTACAGACAAACAAGTTAGAAATGAGTTTACTTATTTGCATTGCTGAATGCTACAATGTTGTGCTGTGACATCCTTTGTGGAATGATAACTGACCAGTCACTCTTGGGACCCACATCTTGTCTCATCCCAAATGTGACACTCCTTTTGACTAACAGTCTTTACTTTTCTATGGGATTAACACTCCCTTAATTTCAGTGACCAAATCAATCACAACACATTTTGCTACCTGGAGGGATAGCTCCCTGAAGAGGATATGCTGTGCACTAGGAGGAAGAAAGTTTTATATAATGGTAAAAGCATTAAAGTGCTGGGGGAAGGCAGAGTCTCCAAAAGATGAACTTGCCAGTCAGACAATGTTTTGATAGGAAGCACATGGTGGTTTTCTTCAATATTCTAAGAAACATTAGATATGATACTTCATACTTTCTTTCCTTCAAAGTTAACAGCAGAAAAATAAGGCACTTATTTTAAACCAGGACAACAGCAAACAAATAAAGAAACACAGCCCTTCTTCATAGGACAGACAGTCTGGGGGGTGTGTGGAACTGGAAAAAGCCCCTGGCCAAGGCTTCCCTTTGCAACTCAAGCAACCTGCAAAAGGATACCTTCCAAAACCACAAGTCTCAATTTCTGCCTGGTAAGTTTATTTTGATCCTGAATGGTGTGGAAGAGATTGACAACTTATAGCAGTGCACTCAAGCAGGGAGTGAAGCTCTTTATGTATTAAGAACAGCTTGAAGTCACTTAAACCCACTGATCTGACCTATGCCTGATGACACAGCACTGTCACATTCAGAGATGTGCCTGCAAGGCCAGCCAGCATAAGGAAAAGGCCTGACAAGAACATGACAGCAAGTGGTGACCTGACAGCATCCCCTTCCTGGGCTGTCCGGGCACAGTGCTGGTGCCAGGGTGGCCTCTCGCCTCTCTTATTGACTGATTCAGGACAGCCCTGCACTGGCATGCCAGCAGCTCCCCTCCAGAGTATGCCCCAAAAGATGGGCAATCTTTTGTTGACCCCTTCAGTTTTCAGTACTCTGGCCCACTCTTCTTAAACAAAATCACTTCAAAGACCCAAACCAGATTGATTCACATGTGAACACTACCCAAACTGTCTTCCAAGGGGGCAAATATTTGTCTTATGTTCCTTTGAACCCACCGTTGCCCGTTTACTTGTATTTACTTTGCATGGCCTATGGCTGAACCATGGAAATTAGAAAACAAACTCCTATTCAGCGAGTCATGTCAAAGGTGACCGCTATGCCAGCGAGTCGACTGTGGGACAAACACTCCCCTGATCAGAGGCCTCTTCTGCAGCGCTGCTGTCTCCACAGTTACATACCTGTCTGCAGAAGCCTTTAGTTTATCTTGTCCATGCTGGAAGTCGGAGACGATGCCATCAATCTGGGAGATGAGAGGGATGCTCCTTTGACACCCGCACAAAGGCTGCGGTGCGAGGGAAAGCGAAGGGCTCCGCCGCCAGCCGCCTCCCTGTGGGCCGCGCAAGGCGGGCCCGGCGTCGCCAGCTTCACATCCAGGTCCTGTGAGCTGAAATGCAGAGTGGGAGAGGGCACCTTGCACCTCTGTGGGGGCCCGGGGGGGCTGGGGGCACTGCAAGGTGCTGTGAAACACAGGCTGGCTCTTACTTTTCCAGCAGCGTGAGCCGGGGCTGGCCGGAGCAGAGGGTGCAAACTGCCAGGGCACAGCAATGAGATGCGGTTTGCAGTCTGTGTCTCTAAAACGGTGTTCCCAGAGGCCATTAGGGACCCACAGTCACTGTCAAGAGCAGCCTGGAAGCAATGGTGAGAGGGCACCTAAGTGACAGCTCCCAGCCCTCTGGCCCCCCATCTCCAGCCCAGCAGAAGCAGGGGTGGGTGTCTCGGCAGCTCCACAGATGGTTAAGTAGCCAGCTCTGCTCCCCAGGGGATGGAATCTGTAAAGTGCCTAACAGCCTTGGGAAACAAATGCTGTGCTTTGCTATAATGGCTCCATTAAGATCTCATTTACCAGAGCTCCAAGACAGAAAAATAACCCAAATGCATGTTATTACAGAGCTCTCTAGCCCACTTCCAGTAGATCTTCTTGGGTGTCTTTAGTGATCTAGTGATTTTTGAGACTTGCTGCCATGGCCAAAATAATACAGCAATATAGCTTGTCAGCAAAACAGGATTTTCCTGGGACCTTCTTGCTTTTTTAAGCCCCTTGGAGGGGCATTAAAAGTATTACAGGGCCATAAAAGGGAACAGGATGATACTCCAGCTAATAGCCTATTGCTGAGTCAGTGTGGGATTGTTAAAGCAGTGATGCTGCATGGTGCAATACAATCCCCAAACATAACTGAGCATCTCAGTGTACTTCAATCCAAAATACTGCATCTACAACTCCTCACTACACTGCTGATGAAGGCTCTCACCTGCTTCAGGTTACTAATCCTTCCAAATCACTGTGGCTTGGCTGCCTGTGCTCTGGAAAGCTGAAATTCAATAAACTTCACCACATCAGTCAACTATATTTCACTGGTGCAGTAACAACCAGAACTGGTGAGAAAATGATAAGTTTGGTGACCACACAGACACTGTACTTTTCTCATGGCTTATAGTACAGCATCCGGTGCCTCAATCCGGTGGAATAAAATGCTAACCAGGAATTAAAAGGCTATCACCAACTATTTTGTATTGATACAATTCAGAGAGAAATACAAAAATTAGGAGATATTTACATGTTAAAAATACACAAAGTAGATCTGGAGGCCTAGTTTGTCTGCTATAGAGGAGTATATTTGGCTCAGGATAATAATTTCCACTTCTTTGGCTATAATATGTTGGCAAATTTCCATACCAGGAAATTATATTTTGAATGCAAAAAGCTTTTAAGAGCATTTAAATACACATGAAACCAAACATTACTTACATAAAGGAAAAAAACCCTGTGACAGAGATGCTGAGGTATAAATACACTAAGCTTGCATCAAGTTCTGTAATACTGACAGCTTTTATGCCCTAAACTCTAAAGCAGACGAAATGGTAGCAGGACACAGCATCATTCCAGCTAAGAAAGAAAGGAAGAGAAGAGAGAGAGAAAGAGAGAGAAAGAGAGAGAAAGAGAGAGAAAGTGAGCTCAAACCAAATGGTAAAATATGAGGAGAGCTTTCAGAAAGAGATCTTTGCGATTCTGTTCTCATTTTCTTTTCCTTCTGGAATAGGTAAATGTTGGTGCCACAATGGCTCTGCAGGCTTCTCTCAGACAGCCTTTACACTGATGGCCTTAGCACTTAGAGGTTTGCAGTGAAAATAGCAAGAGAACAAGCACTGCTGATTTTCCAAGATTCTCATGTGCTCCCTTACTGCTGTCTTCCCTACCAGGCTGCCCAAAGTACAGGAGCCCAGCCTAGGTCCAAGGTTGCTGCATATACAGCACATATATTTGGGGACACAGCTACAAATTCCATAATTTATGTGATTCTGTGTTTTCCACACAAATGTGAGAATGTCCAAGCTTCCAGATCAATCTGCTTTATGAATTAGGAGGCAGCCCAGACAGAACCAGCCCTTCCTGCTCTGACAGTCGCAGACAGTTCAGCTATTTCTGGGTGCAGTGACACAGCCCAGTCATAATTCTAAGTTGAAACGAAATAGTGAAAAAAGGGACCGGGATGCCACTGGCAGTGGCTTGGAAAAGCAGGTCAGAGTGTCCATTCTCCAAAGTGGCCTGAGCAGTCAACTCAGAACCAAAGGATTCATTCAGCAAGGATAGCTACAGAAAGGCAAGCACAATGAGGGCTTTTGCTTGTCTGTTTACCTGCCTGACCTCAGTCAGAGAGGTGGAGGTTTTGCTTGAGACAAGAAGCCCAGAGAAGTGCCTGCAGTGGGCACTTGGCCTCTGGCTTCTGGCTTGACTCTACAGCCAATGAGACTTGATGCAATACAACTCTGCTCCCTTACGTTTTAGGGCTGAAAGGACACAAAAATCTTGTTTCCTCCCTTTCCCTGCCTACTATTTCCCTATTTCTGGCACTTAGCTTCTACTCCTCTGCTGTTCTGCCATCAGAAGAGTGAAGCTGTGGCCAAGATGAAAACCAAGCAGTAACTCTGGGGCTGGGGCTCTCCTCACTGCCTTGTGGGCACAGCCACCTTCCTGATAGCCTGTCACATGGCAACCGTGTCCCTCTTCCATAACCTTCCAAATTTCTTCAATCTGAGCCTTGCAAAGCAGCTTTTGGCCTCACACAACAAACTCTCATGTCCCCCCCGCCTCCAGGGATGCCAGGACAATGGCTCAGCACTGCCAAACCTGCGAGACTGCCTCTCAGTTGCAGGAGTGCTCAGCCCTGGTACGTGCTGCAGCATCTCAGAAACAGCCGGGTTTCATCGCTGCACTGTGCTTAGCTTAGGGAGTGCAAATAAGTTCCCTGAGACCCATCGTGTGGTTAGTGAGAGCCAATGAGCAGCCTCATGGAGGGCACCACTTGCCAAAAGAGCAGATGTGTCCGAAGCCTGTACCAGTTAATTTCGTGACCTACTGAAATCACTGAGAGATTTATACTGCTAATTACTGACTTTGTTTCTGGTTTAATCATCCTTTCGTTCACCTTTCTGTGGAGCTGAGAAGGGAAAAAAGCCCTGATAAACACCTCATCTTCAAGAGGATATAGTTTCAAATATAAGCGCATGAATTAAAATATGTTTGGTTTTTTTCTTTTTGAAGAAACAGTTACATAGAAAATATTTTAACTGAAGCTTATGAATCAGTAATGAGGCATATCCTTACTTCTTTTACAGTCAGAATCCTTCATGAAAAGAAAGAAAAATTATTTAAAAATCCTTTTCCTGTTCTGGACATGAACAAGTGAGTCACAATAGACAGACATTTTTAATAGATGCCCAGAAAATATATGACAGGGATGAGAGACTGTCAAAACATCATAGTAACACTAATGTCAAAATAACACTAAAAGCTTGATTCTGCAAAGTTTTACTCCCATTCATAAATACCTTAGGCACATGATTTCACTGAACATTCTGGCATTATGTACCTCATTTCCCCTGCACTCCTGATGCTGGGTTCCCCTATTTTCCATCGGTTCTGGTACCAAGCATACCATATAAATACACACACAAAAATGTCTGATAAAAAACTGTGGATTAACAGACTGAACAGAAAGAACATGCCTTTGTTTTTTGCATAGTAGATACAGCCCTGAAACTGATTCTTCCTAAAGCCATGAGTAAATTACTCAAACCTCTTCTACCCCTCAGGAGGGGCAGCAGTTCCTACAGAGCTGCTCAGCAGCCTGGTAAATGCCGACAAGCTGCCACAACCAACACAAAACAAAGACCCTCAGTGCTAGTGTTCTTTCCTTCAGGAGAGATTCATTTGCTGGAGAGAACATGTAGTGGGACAAAGGCTGTATTTTGATGTTCTCCCTGCACATGCTACACCTCAGAGAGCAGATGCAGAAACCAAAGGCAGTGCAGCACAATCTCTCTGTGTTTTTAACTTAAGAAGCTGCATCACTTGTTGCACTGAGTATTTTAATGTCACCAGATCCTGAGGCAGCATCACTTTTTATGGGTTGTGCTAAGGGAGGCAGGACTGGGACCTCTGATTTAATTTTCTTCCCAACAGACACCAGAAGCCTTGCTTCCCTCTCCTATCAGCTCTCTTCCCACTCGCTTGCTTGCACCTGAGATTTGGGAAAACAAAGAACTCCGTAAGAAATGTTCGTTTCAAGCACTGCAAGGCTCTGTTGCTCCTTGCTGTGTTTTCACACCCTCTCCAGCTGGCAGCCTGGATGTTAGCACACAAGTGGCACCGATATACTGTAGCAGTCAGCCTCCGCTGCCTCTCAGACCAGGAGCCATTGAGCTGTGTATGCCTCTCACGATCTCCTCCCACAGTGTCTCTGAAGTTAACAGAGGTGCAGAGCTCTCAGCCCCCCAAACCAAACCAAACCAAACCAAACCAAACCAAACCAAACCAAATCTACCGACATCAGCATGTGACATGATCGGTTGTTTCCCTGATCCGGGAAAATTTGTTGTCAGGGACTTAACTCTGTATGAAAGGAATGTTGTTTCATTTCAGAACCAGAGATTTCCGACAAGACAGAGCATGAGCTTTCTGAAAGGCAAGAGCTTTTTGTTTTTTTCCCACAAACATGCTCAGACATAGCTTTTCTTTCAGCTAATTAAGCTGTTTTAAAGCAAACTGGTCAAACAGTGACATCGTGGTGGGGAGCCTTGGAATCAATTGCATGATATAGAAGGCAGGACATTTAAAGGGTGACTTCTGCCATTGTTTCCCCTGGCTGAATCTTTTCTACTTGGTCAATGCTGCCAGAGTGACCCTATACAATTGGGAGAATTCAAAGCCACTGACCTCAAGAGATGCCATTAAGAAGGCAACTGCAGAATAAGATTTCATGGTTGGGAGCCAAATTTACCTTCTCCTTCCATGTCTTGATGCTTGCAATATTTTATATGTATGTTTTCTTCCTGTCATTAGCATATTCCTAAAGCAGCTAGACAGAAAGAGAAGGCAGATGTAAGGCAGCATTGGCAATAACTGCTTCTTGGCTCTACAGGAGAGATGGACCATTTTAGGTGAAAGCTACTGCTGCAAACGAATCATCTCACGGCATTACAGCGGTTCCTTTGGCTTGTGACACTGAGCAATCGGTGGGAGTAAGATTCACTTTGCTAGCACAGAGGATGGACTCTGCCCAGCATATATTTTGTCAAACAGACTATGGCATCCATTGTTTTTCCTAGCTGCTCAGTGTAAAATCAGTGAGTTTCAACATGTGTCAAATGACCGTACAGTTTCCCATGTGCAAATAATAGACAAATTTGAAGCATTCTATTAATAATCAGAAGCACTAGCAAAAAATGGGTTCCTCGCTGTTTTCTTTCTGCAGATGTCAGGGAGGCCATTCAGTCAGGCAGCTGACACACAAAGAAACCCTTGGAAAACCTGCAAATGGAAGAGCCACTACTGCAGCCCCTTGCAAAGCAATGCTAAATGCAACAGCCAGAGCTAGTGACAGTTTCCTGTGCCACTAAAGAGATGCTCCATCCAGGTGTTTCCAGTATGCCCAAACAAGCTGAGGATGTGTCGAGATTCACAGCATTGGGCCCTCTTTCCACAAAGACATCAGACATGGTGGTTTGCCCTGTGTGCTCAGACAAAATTGAGGTGCTACAGAACCAGGTTGTAAGGTGTGAGGAATGATCTCTACCTGCCCATTTCTGCACCGCAAAAATCTACCTGAAGCCCAGCTAGCCCTCCTGGGCATACTCTGTCATTGCCTCCTGCACATACCTTTACCACTGGATCCCTTTGAACAGAAGGTCAACTTCAGCATAAATGAGATACAACATCTTACCATGTGCATGAGAGGAGCAGTGTCCTTGCTGAGGGGCTCAGGTCAGTTATCCTGGGTCTCTCCATATAGTTACACAGGGCATCTCTGTGGATGTGAGGATGCATCATGCATGCACATTGTTTCAGAGAGAGCAAGAGGAATCTCTTTTAAGCAGGACCATGACAACTAAGTATCTAGTGACAGATTATATTACAGGGCAACATGACCCACACAGAAATGCCATGTGATCTCTTGCTCTGCAGCCTGGCTATCTCTGGGACACAGTCATCTCTGAACCGTGGCTGCTTCCAGCCCAACTGTATATCAGGGCAGTGCTCTGCCAAATCATCCTGGCCTGTCCAAATACGAGGGCTAGGGCTGCAACACCAGAAGAGTCGGAGGGAGATGGAAGCTGCAGCATCCCAAGGGGTCCGTGCCCCCTTGCATCCCACAGCCAGCAGCTCTCCTGGATGTGCCAAGGAGCCTGGCTATGGGAGTGCATCATCCTAGGCCTCCCCCTTTCCCCACAAGTACACACGTGTGTGCTGCCATGGGTGGGCACCCTCCCCTTCTGAGGGGACACTGAGCCCCTTCGGCCCCCACTCCCCTTCCTGTGATGTCGCATGTTCCACGGGATGACTTGCTCTATAGAAGCCATGTGTTGTCATAATGTAACATCATTAAACAAAGTGTTTAGAGCAGTTTTCACAGAGCCAGAACATGAACAACAAAACCCGCCAATTACAGTGTCATTTGGTGTAGTTGTTAAGGTTTCAAATGTCTCCAACTTTCTCTGGTAGGCAATATTGAGCATGTCACAGCGAACATCTGAGATAACGATTTGCTAGGCAATGTGCAATTCTCGCCTTTTTTTTTTTTTTTAATATCCAAGAAGAAAGAGTTCTTTATAATAATTTGGCTCAAATGTCTACACACATTGCTCCAGCGTCTGTAGCAGCATGTGTTTCTAGGATTGTTCTGGAAGAGAAAATGCAGAAACAGCAGGGAGCAGAAGATAAACAGGCAATTCGTGACTCATTAAAACAAGCATTGGTAGCCAACATTGTGGAGTGTGTGAAGGCCCCAGATCCAACTCGCCTATAAACTTTTTTTACCAGCTGGACTTAGCATCTGTCAGAGTTTGGAAGGAGAGATAATCTGGTACAAATGATTTCAGTGTGTCGCATTTATTAACCTGCCACCTTACATAACACTGCTGATTGGGAACCGGGGGACTGGCTTGAGCAGTGACACAGGTTATTGCCCAAACAGTACGACTTTACTATTAAAGATGCTGCCTTCCCTGCCTCTTTTTAAATTATAATGAAGACAATAGAGCAACTGCAAAAGAGATACTGAAGTGAACTTAAAAAACAGTGCAATTTTGAGAAATGTATGTGCCAAGGTAATATCCTCAGCATAACTTTTCAACATTGTTTTTTTTTCCCCCAGTCCACACTTTACTCCACATGCTCAGAAGACTTTTTAGCCTGCTTGTCACAGGAACTAGGATCCACACCTCTAAATAAAACAAATGCCCTGCTTCACTTCCTGAGCCACTGCTCAGCCAGCACAATGTTATTTACTGCCCAAACAGCTCCAGGAGAGGAAAACATTGTGGATGTCATAGCAGGCTCAACATCTCACATAAAAATGAACATTTTTTTCAAAGCATTTAGGAGAATTTTAAATACGTTCTCCATTTTTAATGCAGTTTCTTTCATTAAGGGCCTGATCCTTCTCTAATTAATGTAGATGAAAAAATTCCTTTTGGTTCCAAAAGGGAAAAGGCTGGCTTCTGATACTCTGCAGAAACTGATGGCCTGGCAAGAGGAAAAGAAATCAGTCAAAAATAATATATGTGTTTATCTTAGTTTGGGGTTTGGCTCTTTACGACTCACTGAACACTTACTAGGGACTACTTGACAAATAGAAAACCGCAGAGTGGTGTTTTGCTTCTGCTCCATATCAGATGCCATGAATTTCAAATTAATAGAGATGTTTACTCTCTAATACAAAATTTACATGTATTAGCTTATAAAATATGAATGTGTCTATTTCTTACTGCAAAATACAACACTTCCATTTAAAAAAACAAAAACTGCAGAGACTTTGGGAGGAAAAAAAACCAACACTCAGGCTTAGGAATACCTCACATTTCATTTTGGTTAGCCTATTATTTGTAGTTTTGAAACTTTATTGGTCCCTGATCTAATCTTTTCTGAGTATGAAAACATTAACATATGGTTTAACACAGCACAGGGCTGGAAAGTCCATATCCCAAATGCACATTGTATGCAGGGTGACATTCACACTAAATATCATCCCACAGGGTCTGTACTCCATTTTACCTGGGATTGGAGAGCCATGAAATCTCTGGAAAAGTTGTTCATGAGTCTGAACCAAATGGCGTGCAGTGTACTGAGATACAAGCAGCGTGTGCTGCTGCCAAAGGTTGTGGCTCAAATGTCTCTCTAAGTAACATTAAAAATCTGCTGCTTCATGCCTATGAATTTCAATATTTATAGCGTTCAATAAAATGGTCCACTGTCAGAGAGAGATGTGCCACTGTGCACTCTCTGAGCAGATGGGCTGCAATATGGCACATTTACATGGACCAGCTGTGGAGTGCAGAAATGAATGCTGGTCAGAGGCAGGCTGGAGGCACCACATCTGGAATGCAAACAGACCTGCCTCCGCAGCCGCTGGGATGTTTCCTGAGCAGGATGAGCTCTGATTTAGGGCCGCTCACCAGTGTACCTTAAACTGCATCAAGGGTCCTCATTAACACAAGAGACTATGGTAAGGTTTAGGGCCTGGAACTTCTCTGCTGGGCATCTGTTAGAGCCCAAGGATGGCACTCTGCAACCTGGCAGAGAGGTGCCCTGGGGAGACATTGTCTTCTCTACCATGTTACAGGGTAGATCTGACTTCTATTTTAAAATTCTCTCCTGTGCAGTGTTGTACACTGAATACCTACCGATGCAAGCAGCAAACAAGGTTGTCTCACGTCCTACCCTTCTCCATGTCCCCCTGGGCAACTGGAAAGCGTGCTAATACTCTGAAATTTAATTGATTTTTTTTAAAGCAGGAAACAGTGAAAATGCTCCAGTACCGCATAAAAAGAATAAAATACAAGTCTTGGGGAATTTTTGTGCTTTTAGATCACAATTTCTAGAAAAAAGACTGCTGGCCATTTCTATATAAATCATTTTATACTGCGCTTGGGCAAAATCCTGGAGTCTCTGAAATCAATGGCAGAATTCCCACTCATTCACAGTAGAGTTAGGATTTTGCTCAATTTGAATAAATAGACCTTAAAGTGGGTATAAAAAATAATTTACTCTCATATTAAGGCCCCTCTGTGCTTTCAGAGTGATCTAATGTGTCCTTAGTGTATATAAAAATCATATGTTTAAATCAAAAGGACAGAGCGAATATATATCTAATTCAGCACAGAAATAATAAAAACCAAATTAATACATCTGATAATGCAAATCAGAGCTTCCAATTTTTCTGGATCAACATATTTCATCACCATATTTTACTTTCATAGAGGTGTTAAGAGTGTTCTTGGGAGGGGAATACAGGTGTGAGAGATACAACACTTTTTGAAATAGGATATTACTTGTCATTTCAGCCTTCCCAGAGCCAATACTGGAGTCACAGTACCAGCTGAAATGCTGCCCAGTGACTGGATTGCTGCATGGCAGCTCCTCGCTTACCTGGCTTGGAGTTTAATGTGACACTGAGGCTGAATATGTGAAGCTGTGAAGAGCTGGTACTTCTATTACAGAGAGTTTCCTACCCTTCCTCTTCCCCTTCTCTTACCTCTGCCATTTATAAGTTTCAGAGAATTTTTAAAGGCTTGACTGGTTTTAATGAACAGGCACATGAAGGGGGAAATAAACCCCCCAGTGCATGTTTGCTTCTGTCTTTTTGCTGGAAGAAGGCATGACAAGAACTAACATGAATAGGGCTTTAAAAAGAGCATTGTCATGTGTATAACTTATTATTTTTCACCATTTCTGCCTATCTGTGACACTTTGAATGCCAAATGTGCTGAGGAAATCTCTAGGCAACATCTACAGAAAGGGCTCTGTAGCATACAGTGTCAATGTGCACTTAAAAATTATTGTGAGAACAGATACTTGAGCTTTGTGCTCTGTTCTGCTCTCAGGAGAAAAAAAACCCTGAGCCTCTTTTCCAGACACCCCAGCAATGGGGCAACCTGTGACTCAGCCCTGGGTCTAGCTGGTAGTGTAGGCATAGCCCTAGTCTCTTTGCCTGTGAACCAGAAAGAAAAGTCCTACACCACTGCAGGGTAGCTGCAAGTGAAAATATACATCAGGTTGTGATGTATGTGCCTCAGGATTGTGACCACGGGGAAATATTCTCTCCAAAAATACATGGAGGGCTTGATGCCCTTTTTGGACTGATGGCTGCCTACTAATCAATGAAAGCTTAGGTAGTTACTTTTTGAAGCAAGGCTCACACCATCGGTGTTCTGTAGCCTCTCAGATCTGTTAGGGCACTTTTAATCTAGATTTACAGGTATCACCTTCCTCCTCTGCCAGGCAAAACCGTGGGACCCACCTGGGTGGGAGGAGAGCGCCTGAGGCCAAGCCAGCATGGCTGAGGCAGCTCCCAGCTGACAAGAAATAAGTTACAGCACTTCAGGGCACTATCTGTCTCTTGCTGCCTGGGCTTGAAGGCAGCAGACAGAGCCGTTACCATCACAAATCACTCCAACGTTGGATGTCCATCAGGCAAGCACTGTTCCAGCACGGAGCTGTCTAGCACAACATGTGCCTGTCATGGACTGCTGCACATGCAAGTTTTCCCATCTTGTAGGAGAGATTTTGACCATATCCTTCCTGACAAGAAACAAGTCTATTTACAGCTAACTTCTTTTCATAAATAACCTAGCCCTTGCTACTGTGCACACACATGTGTATTTGGCTTCTAGTGCTATTTATTATATTTTTTTTTTCCTTTTCCTGACACTGCAGAAGTGGCACAGGGAACTTCTAAGTTTATTGTAATTGCTGTAAGAAGTTTTATAAGGACTCAGACCTCAATGCCTATTGAACCTCATCTCTTCTCTGACAATAGCAGCATTTGCATGTTTGATAGCAAACACTGCAATCCTGGGTGACTGCACAGAAAAGTGAAATTTTTGTTCTCATAGAATTACATGCAGTGCAAAAGGGCAGGTGTTAGGGAGTTACTGCCAGATCTCAGATGCTCTTGCTCATCCCCTAGACTTGCTGAGTCTCGGCTCCCAGCTAAATTTTGAGCATCCTGTGGATTAATCTAATTTACGCTGTTCTGGCAGTGGTCAGCAGAGGGGTTCTTACAGCTGATGATGGGCTGGATGAGATTAATCAAGGGCTGTATTCAGCCACAGACTGCATACTCCACATGTAACAGTAGCACAAGAGCATTAACTACCACTTTTAAACAGCAAACACTCTTGATTTTACTGAATAGAAAGATCATTCACAGGGCACAACTAGCACAGGCCAGGGAGAAGAGGTGTAATTCTGTGCATCCAAGAGAGCTGTTTAGCAAGGGAGGCTTGGAGGGACTTTTCTGTGGTACTGGTGGAAATCTGTGGGTGACTGTGAAGTCAGCCTTTCACATTCCTTCATAGATTGCAAAGGAAAATGAGCGTTTTCTTTTTCTTATAAACTGAGTACATCTCACCTGAAAATCAAAGCAAAACTAGTGTAGAACTCTTCCTTCATGCCAAGCCTTTTCCAATGTGAAGGCAAGGAGGTATTGTGGTGCACTTCAGTGTCCCCTGCACGTGGGAGGAACATTAAAAGAAATGTCTGCAGATGATTAAATCATATTTGTTGCAGTAGTGTCTGCAGTCCCATTTTTGGTGCAATCATTAGGGATCAAGTTGCTGCTTGGAGCAAAATGCTCACATTTTATAGCTTGAACTGAGATGCCAAGGAAGGTCAGTATGTGCTGGCCATCAGCAGTCCAGCATGACCAAAGAAGCAGCAGTGGAACTTGATCCATATGTTTGTCCTGCTCTCGCTGCTGAGCAAAACCCTGCCACATTGGTTTCAGAGCTTTGAAGGGCAGAAGGGACCTTTATATCACACCGTCACCAGCCCTGGCTGGGACTGCCCAGGCAACAGATGGCTGACATGCAAGTGAAGCTCATCAGGAGAAAAAAAAAATCTGCTTTATAATAATATTCCAGGAAAAAAAAAAAAAAAAAAAGGAAAGCAACTCAAACCCAGGAAACCTTAAAACTCCATACAGAGGTTTACCAGCAAGAGAAAATGAAAATCCAACCCTGCAGTATTTCCTTTGGAAGCATCAGAACATGATGTTTTTAAAACAAAACAGGGTCCCTTGGGCTCTTGGCATCTGTCACGGTGTTTCATTCCCCTTTTTAACAGTGGGAAGCTTTTCAGCCGTAGGGTAGTGCAGTGCTGTTGGTGGGGGGCACTCAAGTGGGTCGGGGCTTTGCTGTGAAGGCTCAAACCATGCTGCTTCAAAGCTGTCCATGCTCAGAGGAGCCGCGGGCTGCCACCGCTCAAGGAGCTGTGCGGCACAACGTGCCCTCTCCAGGTGGCAGGGCCGGCGTTTAAGCCACCAGGGATGCAGCTGGCAGGGGGAAATCATCCAGACTGGGAGCCAAAGCAGCTCCAGGTCATCCAGGTTACCTGTCCTTTGGCAAGGTGGAGGCATCTCAGGGCCGCCGGGAATGTGCTCAGCTAACACGGAGCTGGCAGCCCAGGCCATCGCTGCACTCCGGCCCCACTTGCCACCACGGCAGGCAGGCAGCCTCTGCAGGGCTGTGCCTCCTGCCAGCACAGACACCCGTCTGCAAGGCTTGGGAAGGTGCTGCCAAGCACCAAGTTACCACCCTCTCACCCCTCTCCTTTCTCCACAGCACCGGGATGTTGCTTTCCCTCAAATCAGGGGCCAGAGTGAGACATTGACAATAGTCTGATGCTGTTTTCATTTTGCACTTGGCTGCACGATCTGAATAGAGCTGAGAGTGCTACAGGGACAATGAGAGAAAATTCATTTATAAAAAGATTTGGCAGAATCGGGAGTGTCAGGTAGAAAACTAGCCCAGGTAGTGGCCTGCTGATGGGTGGGGACAGGTGGCACTACACCCTACCTAAGACATCATGCTTGTAATAAGCAAGGTACAGGGGTTTAAAACAATGTCTGCTTAAAGGGTTTCCAAAGAGCAGCTGAGCCCATAGGTTTCTGCCCTCTCTCTCAACTTTCAGGGCAATCCTCACACTGTTTCACAGCAGATCTGCCCCCAGTACTCAAAAATCTTCCTGCAGGTAACTTCCTCCAAAGAAGGCAAGGAGCAGAGCAGAGCCCCAGCATCATAGTGCTTCACGTGTCATCAGCAGGATGCTCTGTCTTTATAAATTTGTACCAGTCTCTGGATTTATCTTAGACTTGGAAATGACTAATATAACACAGTAAATACTCACTGGGGAAAATCCAAACAGAACATCATTCATGTGCTACATTTTATCCTAGTATCTGTCATAATACTACTTACTGTCCACAAAGACTTTGCAGAGCAGTAAAACTGTCTCCCCCAGTAAAATGAGAAAGGCTATAGAAGGCATAGAGAATATTTGCATCTAACTTCGTGTCATGGAGACAGAACATTAAAATGCTATTTGGTAATTTAATCATAGAGAAGAATAGTAGAGCCATAGGCCTTTTTTCTCCTTTTTTTTTTTTTTTTTTTTTTTTTTGAAGATGCAACTCTTTTAAGAGTCTCCTTAAGAGTGCTCAGTAGGGTGTGTCAATATTGCTCCCCATGGAAATCATATGGTTTGCCTATGCAGACAGTGAATTGTTTTGTGGCTGTGAAATATTGTGTGTTGCCCTGTGAGCAGTGGAGCCAGTGGCTCGAGGAACCGTTGTTGAGACTGACAGTTACATTGTGCCACTGAATAGTGAAACGGCAGAATCAAAAACTCAAGTGGACCCAGACAGAATGTCCTGACCTTTAAGTAAAAGGCTGATTGGATATGGTGGGAGCTCCCCTTCATCTTCCACCATAATCCATTACACCTTTCTTGGCAAACCCTCGTAATTCATGTAGCCGCATAGATACATTTCCCATAGAATTTTTTTTACATGCTTATCATTAAATTTATCTCTTATAACCTACTTGCCTTTGTATGGTCCAGTTGCAATGTGAAGTGTCAGTTCCCTATGTTGAAGCATTCATAGCGTCCTGCCTAAGTAATTCTGCATCTTGCAGCGTGAAAACCCAGCAATAATAAATTTGTGGGAACCCCGTCAGAAGGAAAGTTTCTGCAGCACAGAAATAAATATATGCAAAGATGCTATATAATGACCTGCAGTGGAAAAATAAGAGACCCCAAACACATGAAAGCTGTGAACTTTATTACACCAGGTCCATATTTTAAATTTGTCTGAGCTAAACTGTGAAGCATTTAGGGCAGACACATTTTATGTATTTGCAATGTGCCATGCACAGTACCATAGGAGTAGGAAAGAACATAATAATGGTATTATTAATGTTGGATGCAAACTCTGCATTAGAGAGGATTAAGGCTGCATAAAAGAGAAAAGCATATTCTTTAAATCCTCATTTTTAATTTCAGAATCTATTTTTACCAGTATCAATAACTCAGTGAAATAATAGCTAGGTGTGAAAATAAGGAAAAATATAGCAGTGTGGAAAGACACTGACTAGTTTCTAAAATAATATTACTAGCATGTATGAAAAGATGAGCTTCCTTCTTTAAATGCATCACCTTGATCCTGGTAGTCAAAACTAGTATGGTTTGTACGCAGCAATCTTTTTAGGGATGACAGAGTAAAATGCAAATTCTGTATCCCCATGTCTAACTGCATTTTTTTCTTAGAAACACATGAACTTCTGGACACATGGTTTGTTTTAACAAAATGCTTTAAGTACTGAATGCTCCTCTTTTCTTCTTAAAATATGTTAATGACCTTTATTTTTATGAATTTGAGAGTGAAAGTTTTCATGCACCTTGGAGGTTTGCTGTACAGCAAATTGAAGACCCACAAATAAATTTTGTATCATAGTGCATATAAAGAGATACTCTCTATGAGACTGTATTTACAGACCTGTTATTTGCCTGGATGCTATTTTCTCTGTGGATAGATTATCCTGTTGTGTGCACACATTCTTCTTGCCCGATGGTATGCGCTTCACCCACTTGCTCTGAATGAAACTGTGCGACAGCTCCCGACACTTCTGAATGTGGCACTGGCATTTCTTGCATCCCTCTTCTGCGAGAGACGAGAATCTTCAAACTCAATTAGCATTTTAAAGAATAGGTTCAGTTTTGTGGTCCATTAAAGTCAGCTAAATTGATGCACTGCATGTCTTTATTTCAAAAATAAAGCTGAACAATTAAAGCCCATGTCTCTTTGCTCAGCTTTTGATTCCTCACAAAGCTTTCCCACTTGCTGCCTTTGGATGTAATGTTAACAAAGTCAGTTAACATCAAGAGCAGCGCTAACAGGCATGGCACAATTCCTTGTTTTTGCTCAATCAGTCTGTGTTCAAACTATCAGTTTGATTTATTTGTCCACGCTGACCCTTATTCACCACTTAATTATCCTCGTATAATGTTTCAAGAGCCTCCTGACACAAGGAGAAAGACAATTGCGGATGTTCTGTGGAACAACTGTTGACCTGATGGCCAAAATGATGACTGCAGGTCGAAGGTTGGTCGCCTTTTGAAGGACCCACTCCATTCTTGAGGGCTCTGGCTGGAGCTCTCAGCCCGGTTGCCACTGGCACTGGGCAGCCTTCTGGTCCCCAGTGCTCGCAGCATGCCCGGGGTCAGCCCGGCCATCCCGGCCGAGCACGGCCAGATGACAGCCAGCGTCCCCTGGGCAGCAGCTCATTTGCCAGAAGGGCTGGGTTTTGAGCAGGCAGTCCACGGGCTCACTCTGGTCCCCTCAATCCTGATCTGCTCCAGCACCAGCACCAGACTCGACTGGAACTAATCTCAACATCAAATCGCCAAAACCAAGACCAAGACCAGAACCACATCTTCTAAGAAAAGCAGAAGCTATGATAGTCTCCATCAACACCCCTGAGCAAAGGGGCTGGCCCTTATTCTCACAGCAAAGGGTGTTAGTTTAAGGTTCCCAACGTGTATGCTCAGCCTCATGCCAGAGATTGTGCACAATGATCTCCATTCATCCAAAAAAGCACCCTTTCTGCCACTCTGGCATGGAAACACTGAATGACATTCCCACTTGTTTCCCATTCAAAAGTGAATAATCAACTAATAGGTTAATTTTGACAGGACACTGGCATCTCATGGGGACAGAGGGCAGGGTCTGCATTTTCATGGAAGCTGAAACAGTGCCCAGGAACAGGGGAAAGAAGGGGCTGTAGTGGCATATTGTGAGAGACACAGCGTTAGCTGAGCAAGTAGAGCAGATATTTCAGTTGTTGGCTGTCAGAGACTGTGCAGGGAAAAAATCTGGCCCTCCTTATAACAACAGTATTCATCTCAAGTGTAGTCAGCCAAACAACTGACCTCCCCTGAGCATGTCGGGTTTATATTTCACTGAATTAATACCATTTTAGATCACTGAATTCCACTGCTTAAGGATGCATTCAGCCATTAAGGCCTAGAATCCTCACTACCACCAGGTAATACCTGCGTAATCAGTTCCACAATCCCCAATACCAGGAGGATCTTTCAGCACCACAGAGACAGGTGGATCATCTAGTTCTCTGATGTCATTGCTGAAAGATATGTGAACACATTTATTTCTGTATCATCTTTACAGCCTCTAGGAGGACTGGCAGGCACCACAACCAGGAGCAGATTTTGGGCTTCTCTAGAAGGGATCCACATGGTGCACAGCCAGCCCTGGTGCAGGGGAGTACACAGCCCAGCTTGGCACCTCCTCACTTGCCTAGCCACAATAGTGCCCAGCCATCTGAGTCACAGTGAGAAAGAACATGGCAGCCTGGGGGACAGGCTACAGCTTGGCTGTGACAGCTCTTCTCAGACAGTCTGGGGCATAATGCTGTTGGTGTTTGGCCTTCTGCTTTCTTTAAAACCTCCTGCCTGAGCAGAAATGTTCACACATTAGTACTATTGTCATCTGAAAGGCTGCTACGCTTAGTTTTCATGAAGAATTTTATGTTTTCATTTTCAATGAAAATTCAAAAGCTGTCGAAGAAATATTTTGGCAGGCAGAGAAAAATTGTTTTCATTAGTCTTTTCTAGGGGAGAAATAAATAAAACGGTAGTCTGTCCCCAGCTGTTTTTGTTAAATCACAGACATCTAGTTGTGAAGGCAGGATGCTCTCAGCTCTTCACTGGTTCTCCTCTTGGTATCCCTGGGAAATAACCCTCTCTGGTGCTCAGAACCAGAAAAATAACCCTCTCTGGTGCTACAAGCAGGGGCTGCTCCTGTACTGACACTGCCCACAGAGTTGACCCCTGCAGACAGTAGAAGAGGGAGCAGTTAGTTGCCATATTCCCCATGTCACAGAGGTATATCAGAGCAGAGCATGAAGTGTCCAGATGCACAGAGCTCCAGCTCACTCCTTTTAGGTCTGGAGATTGCTGCTGGATCATGAAGGTCTTTAAGAGACTTGCTCAAGGCAGCATGGCAAGTCTCTGTGCCAGGACAGGTGACCTTCTCCTTGAAGCCTTGTCTTGGCTGCTTTCTGTTCCCCATGGCAGGGACCACTGACCCTCCTCCATCTGCTTTCTGCAGGCTGGGTGTAGTTCCCTGATTCCTGTCACTCCAAAAGCAACCAAATATGCAGCATGGTTGCTATCTAGGCTTCTGATCAGTGCTGCCCAAGGGGGTGGGTTGGAGAGCCAAGCTGCTGGCATGGGACAGAGGAAGTGCAAGAGCTGGGGGGCTGGCAGGGCTTAACCTGAGGACACTGTGCTCAGCACAGGGCTGTGTTCAGCATGCCCCAGGTTCTCAGTTCGACATGCCTCAGGGGAGGAGCTCAGTGTCACATGATGGGCCTTGGTCTGGAACCCGCAACTTTCATCAGTGCTAGGAAAATCAAATGATGGCTATTTTATGGCACCTAGGAGAGGGCCAAGAGTTTCCCTGAAAGCTCATCTTTCATTTTGAAAAGAGCATCTAATCACTTAGGGGCAGAATAGCAGGACATGGAAAGTCTCAAACCTTGTCTGAAAGATGGAAAATTTATGGCTGCAAAGGGCAGCGTATATCAAAGAGCTTTTGGCCAAGGCTCACCAATAAAGCAATTCACCTACTGGGTGATGTGAGGACAGAGCAAGATGAAAGTAAAGTTCGATCATTTCTTCCCATCACAACAAAAAGGTTGATAAAGAATATACTTGATATCAAACAGAGCTTCCTGCTGTCTCTAGTTACCTGGGAGTTTGGAGCCTGCAGTTTGAATAATGTTTCCTCCATAATAGGGTTGACAGCAGAAGTGTGGAGAGACTGATGGGCCTTCATGCAGGCTCAGCTTTTGTAGTTCAGGCTCATTCTTTATTCTCAGAGTGGAGCAGATAATAAATGTGTAAATAAATAGTTACCAATCTTCTGGCACGGTAAAATAACTAGTTGCTTTCTTGTGCTGCAAAAGAATTCAATCATGCTAATAGTAAAACCACATCACTCGCAATGTTTCATGCACTTTGCAAATAGCTCAGGAAAATCACTTGCATCATTTGAGATGGAATGTGGGTAGTGCTAAATGTGCCTGCCAATGGAACTGAAACAAAACAGCTACCACTGTAATTTGGGGAAGTTAAGTCCTTAAGAAAAACAAATATTCGGGACATTTTTTCTCCCTTTTGTTTATAAAAGCAAGTTCATGCTAAATTCTGACTCAGTCTAATGTTATTTTTCTTCACTTAGCGTGAGCTCTGAGAAAATGATAACAGAGATTAATTTATATTAAACTGCATGGTAATAAAAATACATAGGAAAAAAGACTGGGATTTCCACTTGTCTGCAATGGCTGTTGAGCTCTTGGGTTGTTGAGCCCAAGATGGAATTTTGTCCTTTAGTTCCACAGAAAATCAGAGTCACAGTGAAATATTTTAAATGTTTCTATCTGGGTTTGTGGGTTTTTGGGGTTTTTTGTGAGTTTAAAAAAAAAAAAAAAAAAAAAAAAAAGATTAATGAGTTTTAAAACATTGAAGTAGATTATTTTAATGGCAGACATAAGTTAAAACAATGCACAAATGCTTTGGATATGTCAAATCAAATCAAGTATTTCCACAATTATGTTCTGTTAAAATGTCAGCCAAAAGTACATAGTTCATAATTTTTTAACTGCTTCCTGCAGCCCAGCCCTGTCTTTAAACAGGCTGCCATGCACTTCTCTGGTACATTGGGGCAGGTCAGGCTGTACTAATGAAAACATGCCACCAGTGAGTATATTCAGATTTTCAGAGCACAGTTAGATGAGATAAACTGAGTAGTTTTAAGGAGAGGCCTCAGAGATGAGAGTGAATACACCCTGTGAAATTCTCCTAAATTAAAGCATAATCTCTGGGGAAGACCTTTAGAGATGACTGGAAGTGCCATTATTCCCCTCAGCTTGGTGCTTCAAAGGCACTTTTTTTTCTTCTTTTCCCTTCTGTGAGCAACTTGTTCTCAGGCAGCTTGAAATAAAAGCTGGCTGAATTTTTCCTTTTTCAAAGAGTAATTCAAATGAGAACTGATTCTTAGTCATAAAGTTTCTGCACAAAATTTTTTTCAGGTTTTTTTTTTAATGGAAGAAAATGCAAATTGTTAAATAATGTCTGTTAGATTTTCCTTTTTTTTGGTCGACTTATTTTTTTTTAATCTAGAGTAAAAATGTTAACCTGAAACTGCTTTTTTGAAAAATGAGGCATTTACTCTTTTAGTTTTAGTTCTGTAATGCCAACAGAAGCCTAAAACACTGTAAAATTTGACAGAAATTAGAAAAGAAGGGGAAAAAAAAAAAAGACAAATAGCTGACATATTCCACTCAGCTCTGCTGCAAAATATCTATCTTAACACATTTGTGAAACACAACCCAAGATATTATTTGTCAAAATTTGCACAAGTTTTTTGAAAAACTTGTTGGTTTTCAAAGGGCGGCAGTCTGTGCAGAGTAGCCTGAGAACTCACTGCAGAACAGCTTACTACAGTTTGAGGTGGCAGCTCGGCATTAGCAGCATGCTTGACATCAAATGGCTGAAGCACAAGTGCAAAGTTAAATAAAGCCTAAATGTAATGCTAAATAGCTGCATTGACACTTCATTAATTACTAAATTAATGCCTTTAGCAAATAGCCTGTCTGCACACTCAGTGTCTGTTTCCTTCGCAGATCTCTCCAGGCAATATTAACAGCTAGAGGAGTAAATACAATTACAATGGGTGCAGATTTGACTGCCCGTGGCAGTACTGATTTAGGTGATGAGGTAAAAATCTTCTAAAGGTGTCGACGAGGGCAGCATTAAGCTCCGCTTCTGTGCGGTATTGCTATAAGCTGTCATTACATCGGGCTTATGCAGGAGTGAAAAGCTTGTGTTTAAGGTACTGCTTTATTTAAATGCACGTCTCTGACACAGCAGCCACCAAATCCCTGGTTCCAAAGTGGAGGCTGACGCTAGGTCTTTGTCTCGGCAAGTGCATTCAAGTGCAGCAGCCAGTGCGTGGGGAGCCCTGCGCTGGGCAGGAACAGCTGCAGCACAGCACTGCCGTAGGATCGCTTCTTTTTGCAAGTGAGAATTTCACTGAGAGGTTTATGATGTCCATGCCAAAAAGAAAGCTTTAGAACAGAGAAGTGAAAGTGGATCAAACAAATCTGTTTTACTCTGGTGAAGATATTTTTGCGTTCTTTGGAGCAGAGAAGATGGAAGAAACTCCCAGGCTGTCATAAAAATAAAAGGGTCTCCTGCAGATCCAAAGCTGTGAACCCTAGTAGGAGCTGAAGGGAGAAAATGGGATTTACTGGAAAATCTGCTTATAAGCACACAGTGCTATCATCATTATCGAGGCAGGATCACAGCCTGTTTGCAGAGAGACTTCCTATCTCAGATAATGCATGACTACGTGCCCAGTCTGCTCCCTTTATCTTCAAACACTGCCCAAACCAAGAGCTGGGGCGTTTTGGTTGCAGCCTGAGGATTCTTCCCATCAGTATACTACACGTTCACATCCACAGAGCCTGAGGGATGCAGACAAATCCTGGGCCATTTGTAGTCCTGTCTCAGATCCAGGACTTCTCTCCATTGTCATTGGCAGGTCATTTTACCCACATCAAGATTCCTTCTAGCTAACTTTATTCTGGGCTTCAGCTGGTTTAAAGAATATATCTGTGCCCATAAAGAACAGAAGTTTCACCTCAAAAAAATCACTGTTACGGTTCCTCCAGCTTAGCAGCTAGGAACCCAAAGGCATGCAGGCACAGCATCCCTACAGCAGAGAAGTGCCATTTTAGGGACTTGTTCCAAATTCCACTTAATATAGATGTCCTGGCACAACCTTGTGCTGACAGGTGAATACTGGTGGAAAAGCCTGCAATTAGAGCAGTGAAGTTCTGCTTGCTTCCCCTGGGAGAGCTGCAGGTGCCCCTGCCACTCCAGCAGAGATATGGGTAGGATCCAGCAGACTCTTTTTTGGTCGGATGTCTCCTACAAAATCCAAGTACAAGCCACTCTCTTAGCATTTGTTTCTTTGATCTGCCAGACAGGTCACTAAAACTTTGATTCCCAAGGAAGACAGACAATCCTTCGTGGAGATACCATTTGGTTGGACAGACTCAGTTTGAGATCTAGTGATGAGAAGCACTAGACTGGATTTGTGTTTTGGTTTTTTGGGGTTTGTTTTGTTTTGTTTTGTTTTTGTTATGTTGGGGTTTTTTTGGTTGTTTTTGGTTTTGTTTTTTATTTTTATTTCTTGTTTCCTGGTCATCTGGTGATTGTAACCAGATGTAGCCTGCTTCCCCTTCAGCAGGCTGCCTCCAGGCTGCAGTCTGAAAACACCCCTGTGGAAAGGCAGGGTATTTTGGTGTCCAGGTTTGCTCACCCCCCACTGGTATCGTAGGAACCCAGGGCATTGCTGGCCTCTCCGCTGGGGCTGTGGCTGTGCTCCCATGGGAGCTCTCCTGTTCTGGGAGGTGCATGACTCTGCACAGCAGTTCAGGCTGGGTGCTGTCCCAGGAGCCAGGGTTTGAGTGTCTGGCTCCTGAGGTGTCAGCCCAGCTGCCCTGCCAGCGCTTGCCGGGTGCAGTGGGCACTCCCCACCATCCTGGGCTGCCAGCTGAATGCCATGCCATGCTGTGGTGCCAGCCTGTCTCAAAGCAAGAGCAGTGTAATTAAACACGAGATTTAGGGCCTCGCTGGACCGGAGCCTCAGTTATTACAAAGTGCCATATTTCTTGATTATTGACAATAGTGGAAGGATGTTTATACCATGCAATCATTCAGCAAGGAACAAACGCATTAAAGACACAACAGAGATAGCAAATGGTTTCTAAGCCTTTGCTAACACTTTATGTGGAAGTGACAGGATAAAAATTATTATTTAACATCCCTAAGTCCATCACATATCCTAAAACATATGCTTTAGATGTACTTTTTTACATATTACTGTCATGGTCAGTGCAGCATGAATGGTGTGTAAAAATTTTATTTTTTTAATTAGATGATACCATGACTGGTCCAGGGATGTGGAAGATGAATTGCCTACTAGAGCTTATAAAAGACATTTTTCTGCATACTGCTTTAGAGGAACTAAGCAGTTAAAACATGTGAGCTGCTGTTTGCCTTTCCAAAAGTGCACAAAATCAGTTTATTGTCAACACATGTCAGTATATTTACTTGCACTGAGGAAATGGCTTCTGTTGATTGTTTTCAACCAGGCTGATGCTTGTATGCCAGATTTGCAAATCACATGCCACCACTACTCAATTTCTGGCAGAAGAAAACGGAGTAACTGCAGTACTGAAAAATGTCTGTCTTTCACAGCCACCTGACAGCATTTGCAGACAGGGTTATAAGACTGAAACTTTTCTTCCAGGGAAGCAATGAAGAAATTCACTTAAGTGAATTGCAACGTATCGCAAATGTAGGCAGCTCACATGTGGACTGGATGAATGCTGGTTGGAAGGCACCCCTGGAGGTCATGCTGTCCAGTCCCATGCTCAAAGCAGGGCCAGGTCAGCCATGGCCATCATGCCAGTCTTCAGAGGACTAGATGGAAGTCTACATACAGCTCATCTATTAGGTCTGCAGCCCACCCATGTCTTTATGAATATTTCCATTTGCCTTGCTTTCATGACATGAAATCTACCAGTACATGGTTTGCCCATTGGCAAATCCCAAAAGAATTAGCCTTCCAGAAAAACAAAATTTCTTACCTTAAGCTGGAAGGTCAATGGAAGCTCCAAAAGAATTTTTCCCTAGAGCCACCTGATTCAGATTTTCCCAAGACTTAAAAGAAGGAGTGTTTTTTCTCCACTATCACTCTCATCTTAAATACTCTCTAACTTGTAATTATTTCATCTTAAGAAAAGGTCCAGCACAGCACAATTTAATTGCACACTCATCCATGCAAATGGCATATAAGAATCAGGAGCAGAGTGTGCAAAGCAGAATGCGGCAAATACAAATAATTTTGTGTACATTATATGAGACTCTCTACAAATACTTTACTTCTTTACATCTACAGCATTACACACGATGTTCAAAGACATTCAACTTTTTATTAT
The DNA here is from genome assembly GCA_030060385.1 of Muscicapa striata striata. Classification (NCBI taxonomy): domain Eukaryota; kingdom Metazoa; phylum Chordata; class Aves; order Passeriformes; family Muscicapidae; genus Muscicapa; species Muscicapa striata. The sequence continues at coordinate 1,538,470 of JAREIS010000010.1, read as the reverse complement.
CCCAGTTTCTATTCTTTCAAATTTAATGGGACTTTTCACTGGGAGGACGGTCCATATTCAGGACTGAAGCTTGTTACGGCAACAGAGTCTGGAAAACAGCATGTGGAATCAGTCAGTACCAGTGTCTAGAAGAAGAATAGGCTCAGCCTTGAATGTTCATGTTGGATATTGTCTGAAAAGTTGCCCGTCATGTTACTGCTTGGAGGCTCTGGCAGTCAGGGATGACACGCTCCGGCTTCCCTATTAGCCCCCCTGTGCCGCCGGGACAAAGGGAACTGCAGGCTCCCAGCCAAGCACATACATTTGCAAACTGCCGCCAGTCAGTTCCCAAGGCCAGGGGCTGGATGCCATTGACAAAGAGATGTGAACCACAGGCATAGCCTGCTCCACTCTCCCTGCAGAGCGAGCGGCGCTTCTCATGGACGTCTATAGGGCTGATCTCTCCCCCTCAGTGCTGCAAAGGGCTGGCCAGGACCTGCTTCTGCTTTTGCAGGTTTTAAACTTGTCCCTTCCACCCAGCATAGGAGCCACCAGAGCGTCATACACTCCTTGCCAGGATTCGCTTCAGCCACAGATCAGTGTAGGTACATTTATCTGCCAATGCACACAGCACTGCACTCTTTAATCCACAGCATGGGAGATCAGACCTTGATAACCCCTGCTAGAATTTCAGTCTGATCTTGTGGGTGGGTGTGAAGAGAAGCAGCACATCAATGGAGGAGCTCAGGAAAAATCACACAGCCATGCAAAAAACAGACACCTCAGTAAAAGCCTGGCTTACTTTTTCTTGACTTTCATTTTGCTGTTTTCCTCCAACAAAAGCCCATAGGGCTGAAGGGAAATGAAAGGGGAAATTCTCTGTGAATTGCAGCATCCAGCTGGAGGTGCCCAGTGTCCAGGCTCATGCTCCTGTTGTGCTGCTATCCCAAATCATCACAAAACCAAAGAGAGAGAATTTTTTTGCCAGTGTTACTAGCCATGAAACTGCCCTGAGCTGATCCAGACCAAATTTCAGCTCTCGATGAGTCAGCTGGGCCTCAGCATAGCCTGTGCGCTAAGGAAAGCCCTGCCTCTGTCAGAGTGGTGGCCCAGCCAGACAATACCTTCATTTCTGGACAGAAGTTGGTGGGTCTCCAGCACATGCACCAGCCCTATGAAAGGCAGCCATAATCCTGCCATGCCTCCTGCTCCAGGTTAATTGCCCAATACACGTGTGGAAAGTGGCCTGAAAAATGTTGCTACTGGGACATACGAGAGCAAGAGCAAGAGAAAAAAAAAATAAATCTCTAAACAGCCTGTGAGATGATATTTGCAGTTTCTGCTCATCCATAGAGGGTACCAGGGCACAGGGGAAGGGTGATGTCCTGCCTTTAGAGAGTGAACAAGTGCAAAGAAAATCCTTTTCTCCAGAACCTTCCCGACACTACATGCTCTCCCTGTGTCCTTCACCCTTTGTCCCCACCTCTTTATTTTTCCCATCTCTGTGCCTGGGCTAACTTCTTTCTGCAATGTTCCAGAGACATGATGGGGACACTTATTCTCAGTCAGTCCCTCATCAGCACTAACTCCTGGGTGACTTTTCAATAGCACCTTGCCTGTTAACTTGGACACACATGCTTGGTCTTCTTGAGTTGTGACACTGGACCTAACATTGGCTGGATCCAGAAAGCATCTTCTTATTTAGAGACTGAAAATACTAGCCCAGCTTGGAAGTTGTGGTATTCATAGCAGAATTTCATCCTTGCCCTGTGACCTTGTCCTGACAGGGTTTTACGTGTGGTTCTACAGATAGTTTTAGCCACACTCATCTGAAACCACATGAGAAACTTTCCCATACCACAGCTACTCCTGAGACAAGAGCTCTAGGCTGTGGCTCTTGCTATGAATGTCTCCACTGCACTACAGCGCTCTTGCCTTCCCCCATCTGGTTATGAAATGGTGGGCTGCAACATTCCTTCTTCCTTAATCATCCATCAGACCACTTCAGCCAAAGCAGCCCCATCTTCATGTACACAGATGACATTCAGTCTATTGCAGCAGCAGTGGAATTATCTCTTCTTCTTTTTGTTGGTTTTTTTTTTTTTTTTTTTGCTCCCTTAGTGCAGAAATGGATTGTGACAATCAAAACCTTCATACTTCCTAAGGACAAAGACTGAGGACTGTGCTGGCTTGAGGACAGTACAAGTTGAAGCAATGCCAGGAATTAAATCCCACAAGGGAAAAATCTGTTAGTTTACTATTGTATGTTTACCTAAAATAAATTTAATATAAAATACATATAAAACAGACTGGGGTTTTGTTTGTTTGTTTGGTTGGTTTTTGTTTGCTTGTTTGTTTTTTCCCAGCAGAATTTCATTCCTTCCACTATGCATCAAACTGGAGACCTGAGAATGCTTTGAAAAGTATACTTGGAGACCAGGAATCCACCAGGCTGAAGGATCACTGCATTGCTGTGACACCATCACACGTACCTGACAGATTTTGCAGAGCAGAGACACAGATCTCACACCATCACCACTCTCAGTTTACTCTCACATTCCCATCTTTAGGCTGGGGCAGGACAGTGGCAGAAACAGAGCAGCTTTCCCTTCATTTGCAAACCCCATTCCCAAGCACTCGGTGGTCAGACTGTGGACACATAGCAAAAACTGACTTTGCCCTCCTCCTTTTTTCTCCCTCAGACTCTTTCCTCTTTAGCAGCAATTTGAATTGTGCAGCCTTCTGGCTACAGTAAATATCTCAGGATCAAAAGCATTCTTGACATTTGTCTAGGTTTTAGTTCAGGTCTTCACAACCTTTTCTCCCTGTTTAAAGCTGAAACTTAACTCAAGGCAGTGGTAACCACCATACTTTTCAGCCGGACCCATCAAATGAGAGAAAGAAGCAAAAATCTTTATTCCATTGTGCACTGCATTCAGAGTCCAGAAAAATAAATAGTAGGAGAGAAATCTCACAAGGCTGAATATGCACACACACATGCGAATGCAACAAATACACAAACCCAGATTTTTATGAGCTGTGCTGTCAGCAGGGAGATTGTTTATAGTTGCCAGTAATTTATGGCTTTTAAATGTAATGTTGGAATGCAAATAACTTTCCCCATGCCCTTCCCTGAGTTATCTGCTCATGAATAGGGCTGAAGGGAACCCAAATCAGAGACATCACTACGGAGGATAAGGAGACAGGGAATGACTCAGCCTGCTCTCACTTTCTCCCTCTGGAGATGTGATCTCACCTCAATGGGATCTGCTCCTAGCTCAGTGTGAGGACTTACTCGGTGCACAGCTGTGTGGGATATGATACTTAAAAGCTATCCCAGGCAATGAAATGCTCAACCTACCCTGCAGCAAAAATATTTGAAATGGCATTAAGCAGAAAAAGCCCAAGCTTCTGGAATTTTGATGGGAAGTAGATTTTTCCTTTTCCTGCAGGATAAATATCCATCCTAATGCACCTCTCTTCTCCTTCTGCAACCTCTTCAGATCACTAGGATAAAGGAGGTATTGAAAACTGTCTTTCCATGCCTTTGATGCCATTCAACATCAGAGCTGCTGACATCAATTCTATCACTGTTTAGTGGTGGCACTACAATTTGTTACCACTATCAGAAATATGCTTTCTTTATGCAGTTACAGACTGATTAAAAAAACTTCCCAAGGGTGCTCTTCCAGGCAGATGCCTTTTCCCAGCCTGTCCAAAAGACCAGACTGAAACTAACTGCTTTACCTGCAGGTCTCTGCCAGGTTTGATTGCAAAGACTCACAGGAAGATATATAAAATAAGGAGGTCAGTGAATTACTGTTGTGTCATGCTCACAGTGCTAACAAAAAAGGTTGTCTGCAGAGCTTTTAACCTCCATTCTCTGGTGATTTCACTGTTGGGGTTTTTTGCTCCTCCCTTCCCCCACAATGTCAGACATTTCTATTCATTTATATCTATGACAAGTTACAGTTTAGGTTCCATAAAACATTTTTGGGACCTACAGGTAAAAAGGCAGGAGCTAAGCTGTCAGGTACTAATGAATAAACACAGAACTGAAAAGATCTGCCTCATCTCTCAAACTGGTAAGAAACAGAAAGCAATGAAAAGTTCATGGAATCAAGCAGATGTGAACAAAACTGTCAGACTGATCTCAAGCAAAAACAGCAATAGCTCATTAGCAAACACTTGAGTTGTCAGTATGTTAGAGAAATAATGAAGAAGAACCCTGGGTCACAAACTGTTTAAAAACAAAACCCCAAGCCACAAACAAACAAAAACAAACCATAATGAGTGTTTTTAAATGCTTAAAAAATGAACAGCATTTTGAGTTTAATTTAACTCCTATGAAAAATTTGGTGGGCTGAGCTTCGGAGTCAACATTTCCAGCTTCTCTTCACCACTTTGTGGACAAGAAAATCCTGTCTCATTTTGAATTTCACATAAGACTATCAAAATCATTACAGTAATTAAAAAAAAAAACCAAACAAACAACCTGAAAAGCAAATAAAGCAGACGCTACAAACTCCAACATCCAGCAAGTTAATTTTCATCTGGAAATTGCAAATACTTTCCTACCATTTCAAAATTTCAATTTGTCTGTCAGAGGTAATTTTAAATTTTTTCAATGTTCTCATTTTTCTTCATTTTTTTCCCCACAAGGGCCCCCAGTCTATGAGGAAATATTTTTTTAAAGTTAAGAATTTCAAAGCTAAATACACGTTTTTTTGGAGAAAGTGCAACATCAGGGAGATGATGGGAAGTGTGACTGTTCTCACCACTGTCAGGGCACTCACAGGTTATGGTGGTGACTTAGTCCCTGCGAGATCAACCTCCAAGTCTTCACTCAGTGAACTTAGTCCCTTAAAATCATGTAGCAATTTTCAGGTCAAATTAATGTCAGCAGATTAACCAGAAAGTATCACAGAAACATGAGTTAAATGTATTTACCTGGAATTTGAAGCAGTTTCTCTGCCAACTACTAAACTCCACGCTGTACACTAAAAAATCCTTCTTGGCACAATAAATAACAGCAGCACTCAGTAAAATGTACCTGCCCTCCCTTTTCACCTTCCATGTCAGAAAGAGCATATGATCTAATGAAGTTAAAAAGAAGTTTTTATGTACTTAGAGTATCCAACAATTCATTACCTTGTGTTGTATTGAACACTGAGCACTTTCTATCTAGCAAATAAAAAATTAATGCAACAATTACCTTGAAAAATTCTGCGGTGCAGTTCACTTCGAAAAATTTAAGTTGTCACCACTTGCTAAAAAGAGCCAAATGACCACGTTTATAGTATATACAATTCTAAATTGCAGCTAATATCGTTTCTGTAACGGCAATTCTTAGAAAAGAGACTGCACATTCATGGAAGTTTATTGAAGAGCTTACCTTCATTTTGAAAATGCTCACATTGAAAATGTCTGTATTTGCTTGGACCTGTATTTCTTGGGAATATTTCAGATTATTCAACTCCTCTGCTTCCAGGTTCTTTATGGAACTCTTAAAGTCACAAGTATAACCCCTCCATATACATAATATATAGAAAGAAGGTTTGCTGTAGAAATAGATTGCATGCAAACTGGGGCTGGATTGAGCATACAGAATGAAGGTAAAGAAACCGAATTAAACATGTAATTTGCCACAGTGGAAATTCTATAGTGTGCATTTGTTCATTTTTAAGTATACAGATAGTGGAAATTATGCCATACAGCAGAGACAAATTAGGCTTCAGATGGAAAGCATAATTCAGGTCAAGTAAGTAGCTGAAGGAAAAAAATGATATAATTATATCTTGCCATTTGCATTCTTAAGAGTCAGACCTACTGGAGATTGATTGAGATCCTATCCAGCCAGGAGTGAAACACAGCATTTTTCCGGAATAGTTATATGGAAGATTCTTCCAGACACTGTGAAAGTCTCCATTTTGATGTGCTGCTGCACAACACTGCAGGCTGTCCTGTCCTTGGAACACTGCAAAATACCAATGTTCTATTCTGTGGTAAGCAAGTAAATTTGTAGAAATATTCATGATAGAATCCTCTGGTTTCTTTGAGCATATTCTGCTGACAACATCAGTGTCATGACAATCATTAAAACTTTATTGTTGAAAACAATTTCAAATAAATGACTAATTCCTAAACATACTGTAATGTTCATCCAAAAAAAGTAAATACATGTGAGGATATAGTTATGTGATGATTATTGTTAAACAGCCTTTTGGCTTTTGGTGAGTGAAATTACTTTTTAACTATTATTATTTCATCATTCAGGCAGAAATAGAATATATTCTTTATTCAGAATAAAAAGGGTTGATGTGTATTTTTAAAGTTAGATTCAAATTATGTCTTGCTATTAATAGGCTAAAGGCAGTAGCTTCCTTCCTATTCAGCATTTTACACCCCGTTTTCCCTTCTGACAAATGCTGTTAAGTACCAATTGCCACAGCCTCTCTGGAACTGCCCAGAGAATTGCAGCCTGTGACTGCAGTCTGTTCAGCACCAGTTCTGCATTCGGGTTTGATCCTTTGCTAAACTAACTCAATATGTATTTGTCTGGTGGCTTAGGATATTGTTCAGAAGATACCTTTGAAATTATAATGCTAGAGACAAAGTCAGACAACTATGGCAGCAGACCTACTGTAAATGTCTCACTCGATACTTTGGCATGGTCTAAATACCTAGATTGCAAATGTTAATGTGGAGAAGGGACAGAGGATAGCAGAATATTTCATGAGAAACATGACTATGCTGTTCCTACCAGAGAAAATCATCCCATCTCTGAAATACACCCAAGATTTCTATATAAAACTGAAATGGATTTATGTCTATTCAAGTAATTTTTAGTGACTGAAAATGAAAGGCAATAATATAAGAGACTTTTAATATTGTTCCTTACAGCTATTATGCTTTTTTACCTCTCTGCAAACCAAACCATTGAAAATAATTTATTTTAATGTTCACTTGTTATATAGTAGGTTTTCTTATTACAGGGCACGCTAAAAACACATTGTATCCATTTAGACTCTTGTACAACGTACACTGCTTTGTATTGTAATCCCTTGTAACCTTTGCTGCATTTGTGAGATTTACTGTATAACAGTAGCAGAAAAAAAGATGGAAGTTTAAAATTAAAATTCTTAGGTAAAATACACTGTTCACTGTGTACAGCTCTCAACCCGGAGACAATGCTCTTCTCAGTAGCTGTGCTCTGTCAATCTCTGTATATTTTTGCAATCCTCATTTGAGAAGAGAGCTGGGATCTTTCCCATCACATCCCCTTCTCTCCCAAAACTTCCAGCTCTGCAGAAGCATATGTCTCCAGAAACAGGGTAGTGTGATCAACCACATCCCCTCCATATCAGCACGTACCTCAGCGCACAAGCAGTAGTGAAATAATCGCTTTGTCTTTCTAACAAATTAATGCTTTTTTTTTTCGTTCTTTGCGAAGCATAGAGACATCCTCAAACACCCATGAAACTTTGCCGGTATGTGCCCTCATAACCCAGCGCACGGTGTAAGGTGGATGTGCCGGCTCGGATGCTGGCCCGCGCTCGGACCCGGCGGTCGGTGCCGCTGCCGCAGGAGCGCTCCCGGGGATGCAGGGATGAGCCCGGCCGCTGTGTTACAGTGACTCCAAGTGGATCTGGGGAGATACTGCCGTGCCCGAGAAAGGAAAGGATGCTTGGGGCAGTTTGACTGGAGCCAGACTTCACTTTGCTGCCTCCTTAGCTCCTGCACAGCTTTATCCCGCAGTGGTTACACCGGTGTCACTGGCCTCACCGATGTGAAGTTTATGTTTATGTGCACACCTGCCTCCGAGTCCTTACATTCCGGTTACATGTAGAGAGAGATACAGACACAAAGAGGGCCTGAAATCTAATTTTGTAAACTCTTAAGCACATCTTTGTCTGTTGAGATTGTACACCAGGACTGGCTGTGGGAGGTGGCAGGCACAGGTATGCCCAGCTGTGAGGTACCTGATGTCCCCTAAATACTCTATGGCCTCTACAGCAACCAACTGCAAATTGTCATTAATTTCCCCCTGTAATTCATCTAGATACTTACTTCCTGAGATTTTCTGAAAGGAATCGCCCATGCAGCATCCTGGTAGACGTCAAAGTGGTATCTAAGCCATTTTCTCCTGGATAATTTTTACTCCAAGATCTTACAGAAATGACATCTTTATCAAAAACACCCACATTTTAATGCAGTAAGGAATACCTTTCACAGCCACCTCTGAAGGTAAACTCAGGTACTTCTCCATATAATTTATGAATAAGTTAGTTATGATAAACAAGCAGTGAGCAACCTACAGAACTTCAAAAGATTTGCTGGGCTTTAAAAGGCTTCTTTGGGCACTGCCAGCCAAGTATTTATAGACAGAATGAATTTTTGGAAGCATTCATCAGTGTTCATGTAGCATGCTAGAATTTTTCCATCGTCCTAGCCCCAGGTGAAAGGTATTATTCACCTAGAAAGCACAGCCTCTATCAACATTTGTAATTGAAGATGCAGGTGCTTGTGTTAGACAGCTGTAGACCTGCACCCAAATCCAGATCTGCAGACCAGAGTTTTCCAAGGGGAAGCACATCAGGCAGCAGGACATCACAGCCAGCTGTGAGCTACCTACCTCTGCCCAGCTGGGGAACCTCTGGAGGCAGAGGCAGTATGCCCCTGAGTTATCAGGATGGCAGTGCTGGCCACCAAAAGTCCCTCTGAGGGATGCTCAGGTCACGGGTTGCAAAAAAATTAAGTGGTGCATCTGCTTTCTCTGTCTTTTGCCCTTATGTGAAATAGGTATGAATAATTTCAAAGGCCTGGAAAATTCTGATATGGGAGAGCTTTAGGTGCCCTTTGCACAGGTCTAAAATACACTCCATACAACTGCTCTGTCAGTTGTACTATTCAGTACAGTTTCTGCAGGTTTTAGCTTATAAACAAGTTTCAGGAAGAATTTTAGGCGCAGTCAATATCCACCTCCCGATCTTCCAAGGTAAGAACAGGAGTGTGCCTCCAGTAAATTGTTGGCACCGAATAAAAAGGGGAAATCATTCCATGGAGCCCAGCTTGGCTCATTTCAAACAGAAAATCACTCGCAGAGCTGCTACTGCTCCATAGTGAGCAGCCATTATTAAATGAATTCTCAGGGGCAAACTTGGTTGCGGTTGGTCAGTCATTGAAATATTCCTATTCGGCTGCCTTCATGCTGTCCAGGACATGAAGCAAATGAAGCCTGGCTGTTACCCAGATGATCCACGATGTTGTGACCAGATGGAACTTCACTTACAACATGTGTAGGTGCCTGCTGGACAATAAACAGGCTTTCACTGTCTTTTGCTCTGATGAACTCAAGGGGGTTACTGGCAGATTAAAACAACCACAGCCCCCAAAAGATTTATTATTATTTTTTTAATTTATGCCAGATGAACAGAACAGCAACAACAAAAACAAAAGGTTAAATGGATGTTTATTTTTTGTATTAGTGCTGATTTCTAGTCTTTCCACTTAACCTGGAATCAGCAAAAAAAACCAAACTGCTGTATCTTTGCCCATATGTTTGTTTGGTTTGTTGTATTTTTTTTTTTTAGTCTTAGAAATGTTTTGATAGCTGCAAACACAGTTTACAGATAAAACAAAAAATGTTTATAGTCTCATTTCCATTTGAGGAAATGCATATGTGCATACAGGAGTGACAGTCCCTCCCTGCTATATGTGTTTCTGCACAAATGGTCATTCTCTCTTCCAAAAGCTTGCAAATTAATTGGCCAACTTTTATTAAATATCATGTGAATTCTTGCAGATATAATGAAAACTAAAAAAAAAAAAAAAAAAAAAAAGAGAGATAGAAGGAAGAAATAGATTCTAGCTTCTGCTGGAAGGAAAGCTGCAATAAGCTGCAATGCAAGCTCTCCTCTTGCTACTCAGCAGAAATTTGAGGAAAGGAGGAGATGTGCACATAGACACATATACACACTGGGACTCTTCCAGCTGCAGGAGAGGCCTTATTAGACACCAGAGCTTTTAAACTTCATTTCCCCACCCATAACAAAGGATGCAAAAGCTGATTCCAACATCCACACTTTAAATGAAACTTTAAAGGTCAGTTGTTTTACTGGAAATGCCTCATTTGTAATGCAATGATTAAAAAAATCACAGTTGTCAGAGCAGATGAACTTGGCAGCCTATGCCTTTAGTAATCCCATTCTGATGTTAAATGTGTTGGGAGCCTGTATCAATTTAATTTCCATATTTTCTTACTGTTGAACTTTATTCTGCTATATTAACTCTGATGTTCTTCCTCAAAAAAAAAAAATGCTAAAGAGTTATCACATCTTTGCGAGGTTGAGAAGAGCAATTTTCAAAGGTGCATTTGTATTTTTGTTTCCTTAAGCCAGAAGGAGATACGTAAGATGACAGGAAAAATTTAAGCAATAATTGTATCTAAAACACCAAGACCTATACAGGCAGACTAAATTTCTTGTTGCCATGGATAGCTGGAGCCAGAATGGAAATTTTGCCATAGAAAACAAGGTGTGCTGTCACCAGGATCTCCTAAGGAAAGCATCTGTGATGGATGCCTGATCATTGAGAAGGAGAAAAATATTTGTATTTTAAACTAGTAAATGAAAACACTTTTAGTAGGAAATTATGGAGCAGAAACTAGTTTCTAAAACCAGATAAATCTTGGCTTAAAAGTGTTTAGACACTGAATGTTTAATTCAGAGGCATAAACTACTTCAAACAAGTGGATATCCAGGAAGAATGCTCATTTGAAATGCTCTTGCCATTTGGAAGTAGAGAAGATCTTCAAGACAGCATCATGAGCCCTGAAGAGATAAAAAGACAGAGGTTGAAGATTCAAGGGGAAGAGGTATGCAGAGATGAAATCACCTGTTTCATGTGTGTGAGATGCTGCTCCCTTTCTGCAGCGGCAGACACTTGAGTCCATTAGTGTCGTTGGATACTACTGGGAACCAGGGAAAAAGCAGCCTTGAAGCCTTGCCTTTCTCAGCCTGCACAGGGACAAGAAATGATAACAATGATCATACACCTGCAGGGTGCGTGAGAGCCGTGTGAGTGTCTCGTGATGCTTTGCAGAAAGTTTGTTTTTCAAAGAGGTGTTGCCTTCTTGGACCAATCAGTCTTTTCTATTCTGTTTTGCATGTACTACACTATACATAGTGTAGTGTTTCTTTAAATAAAGCTCCTCTCTTTTGCTTCTCCATTACAGGAGGAACTATGCTGCATTATCCTTTTTGCTACTCTCCTATAGCCACAAATGCAACACATTAGAGATGTGCAGGCAGGGCAGCGAGCAGTGAAACCCTCGTGCATGGCTGCGGTGAGCATATTACACACAACCCATTCATGCCAAACCTGCTCTCTGAAGCCATTTCTAACCAGAGTCCAGCACTAGCCCATGTCTGCCTAATCCCCTCTTTCAGTTCTGTATGATAGAAGCCAAAGGTAAGGAAAGTGATGGAGGATGTCAGTCAGGCTTTCAGAAGCTGAGGGGAACCAGCTTCTGAACTTTGGAGGACTGAGCTTGTAGGCCAACACAAGACATAGAAATTTCAGTGATCTGTGGGTAAAGATATCTCCCCTGTTTCTGCAAAGCTAGCATGAGGACTAGATCCCCCAAGATACACTCCCACAGTCCTGGGCAATGAGGCACAGCTCCCAGCAGAAAAGGTACAAAAGCTACACTTACACTACATGAAAGCAAGTTGCATCAGAGCTGTAATCTAAATCCTCCAGGACTGTATAGATAGCATCATCAGCATTTTGCCATTACCACAGCATCTCTCTTGTCTCAAGAGGCAACTGCAATGGTTTTAAGAATCGGGGAAAAAAACACACACACACACACAAGACCCCAAGAACAAACAGGAAGATCTTATCCAGCTCTTTATTTATATATGATTGCAGCAGGATTCTTTGGCCTGAAATGTGGTCAAGGCACAATGCCCTATTTGCAAGGATTGAGATGAGGAATTGTGCTGCTTTTAGTGTTGAATTATGCTGAAACCAGTCTGAGCTCCCACCCCCAAATCAACATACTGGTAGTGGGGCAACTGGAGACTGTGACTGGCAATCAATCACTTTATACTATCAAAGTCCAGTCTACTCTCATACAGTTAGGTTCTTCTAACATATTCCTCCTTGGTGTGGGTGGAGATTCCTCCCTTGGGTAGGGGACACCCCCAGGGAGACTGAAAGAGACTAAGCCCTTGGTTGTTGGTATGGGTGAGTTACATTGACCTCTCCTTTAACAATTGTTTCTTTTTGCTAGCTTTAATATAATTGTTCTGTTATTATGCACTATCCTATCCTATCCTAATCCTAATCCTAATCCTAATCCTAATCCTAATCCTAATCCTAAAATTACTATGAGTAATTTTAACTTTTACTAGCAAATAATTAAAATATTTTTTTCTAATCATTTATTATAAGAAATAATTAATTTTCATAGAAATATATCTGATTTGCCATCATTAAGCCTGCAGGACAAAGTTGTACAAAGATTACACCTCTGTAATTCCTTAAATTTAAACCATTGACAAAGTCTGCAGCTAAGATTGGATGTAGCTGCACCTAGACTTTTCTCTGAGCAGGTGTTTAGAAAGCAAGGGTGTTTCTGCACCTTGTGACTCAACAGAAGAGCTTCTATAATAAACTTAATCTGAAGTCTACCACTCTCCCCACAATAACAAGTTAAAACCAAAGTAAATCAAAATAAAGAAGTTATGAGACATTATTGCAAATAAATATGTTTTTGTCAGGAAAATAACATGCTCTGTCATCACTTCTCCTTTCTACAAGAAGCCTAGAAATCTGTAAGGGTTCTCGTGTCTTCTGCATGTCCTGTGGTGTGTAATCTCAGTTTATTTAGGAACTGGGGTTCTCTTCTATATTTGCAGTTCTGCAGACAACACAGAAAAAGGATTTCAAAACTCCTTGAGGGAAGTGGTAGTTGAAATGTTCCCTATCATGTAACACTCTTGCACAACTTGACCCTTCAGTCTTCTTTAACAACTACAGTTAGTAATTTTTGCAGACTCTTACATATTCTTGTATAGTTGAATTGAAGAGACAAACATGATCACCTAGTCCACCTCTGTACAGGGTGACCACTTCTTAATTCCTGCATTACACTTCTTAATTTCTGGATTCATCCTAGAACTTCTGTTAGGCTATGGCAGATTTTCAAGAAAGTTTCTTGATCTTGATTTAATATTAAGTGCTAAAGATCCTGTCTGTTTTCTGCATAATTTGTTTTGACAGGATGTACTGTTAATAAATATGTATTCTATGCTTATCTGTTGTTCTTCCGTTTATGCATTCCAGAGTTAGGTTAGCTCTCTGATATTCAGCTTCTCATGGGGAGCTCATAAGTAGAAGCATGCTAAGTAAAACCAAAAGTCCATCAAGACTATCCTCATGGTGGCACTTAGGACAAGTTATGTAGAAGCTCAGATTAGGGAATGCACATATTTAGATACAAGACACATACAGATAGACCCTCTTCTTGATAACACAACCTAGATCTGGCCACGCACCTCCCCAGCAAATTCAAAAGTTAAGTTTTCCCCATGGATCCATTTACAGATACCATATTATGTTAAACAGGTAAAATGTGTGACATGAATGCTTTTTTTTTCCAACCACAAGCAACTTGATATTCACCTTGCCAACTGTGCTTGATTTGAAGGAAAAGCAAAAACAATTTGATATTGTTACTTTAAACAGCATTCTGGACACATTCCTCACAAACACGCTGTACTTCTGAAGTCAAGGTTGGACATAGAGGTAGAGGGTTTATGGATTTTTCTTTTTTTCCTAAGTTTGAAATTCTTTCCCTATAAAATAAAATTATAAGGACATCTGGAATTTTTATGGAAGTAGCACAAAGTCCACTTGAGTGAGTTAAACAAAACTCACAACAAACATGTGCCCCAAACAATTAGTTCAATAACAACACTTCTAGATTTTCCTAAATGCAAACTGCATCCAGCTGAGGCCTCAGCCTCCTTTTGCTCTGACTCTGGATGGAATCAGTGTAACTAAATGTAAGGAGAAGCTAGCAAGTCAAAAGGTCAGACCTGCAAAGCTCATTTTGATCTGTGAGTGCTTATTGGCAGGATGGATCTATGAATTTACCCACTGACTGTCTTCTGCTCCCCTACAGAATTATCTTTATGTATGTTAATGATATTCTAACTCAAACAAAACAGAAAGAAGTAATATGAAATTAAAACAACATAGGTTTGCTGCAATTTCAGCCAAAGACACATTTGACATCAGAAGACCATATAGATGGGATTTTATCACTTTCAGTCCCTGTTTTGAGAATAGAAACTATTTCCTCAGAATGTTTAACATCATTTAAAAAACAACACTGCAGTCAGTCAACTTAAACATGATGTAAAGCCTTTGTGTTAGATTTAGCAGTTCTTCAGTGCTTAACTTGGAGATTCTACAGTGCTAAAAATGCACATTAGTGAAGTAGCTACATCCATTTCTCTATGTGTGTTTTAATGCGAAATTCAAGCATACCCAGCTGTAGACAGAAATGTAATTTAGTCTGTGGGTTTTTTCACTGCCTCTCAAACACAGATTTGATTTCTTCCATATTTACTGTATAATACACATGTTACAATAACACCTCTTAATTCCTCTCATTAGAAAGAGAGAAAACTGAGGAAGTGCTGGAACATGTCACCTGTAAAATCATTTGACAAGATCAGCAGCAGGACCAGAAATGGAACCCTGGCTCCTAAATCACGGCTTTCATATTTCCCTTCTTCTTACTACCTCCTTTACTCCCTAAATCAGACTAATTCTTTTCTATTTAGATGCATTATAAATGCTACAACACTAGAACTCCAGCTTTTAGTACTTCCTCCATCCACATGAAGTACTGTATCATATACAAATAGTTCTCCAGTTTGATCTGACAGATGCTTCTGGGATGACAACATAGCAAAGCGATGAAAATGGGCATTTTGGCTGCAAACTGGGTCAGTCACGTGTTCAGACAGGAAAAGAAGATTAGTAACTATGTTTAAATGAATTTTCCTCTGTATTAGTCTGTATGCTGGTTTCAATCACTAAATTTTACCTGCTTGCCTTCCTTTTCCAACAACAAATGTGAAGACCACAGCTCTTGATCATCAATAGCAACTACTGATTTAAATACAGAAGCAACTGAATCATCTGCTTTATGATAGAGGATTAAATCTAATAATCTACTTTTTATGCTTTGAAACCTCAATAGCTAACACCTGCTTTTGAGCAGAAAGCTCAATACTCTAAGTGTCAGCACAAAGAACAGCATTCGGTTTCTTGACTCAATTTTTGTAAGCCAAGCCACTGATCTTTCAGAATTGCAGAAACTGGATGACCAAATGCCTGTTTATAATTCCAATCTCTTGAGGGAAAAACAGCCACTTCCTCTTTAGTGAAAATAATATAGAGAGTTGGCAATGAACACAGCCCTCTGGTGCTTCTGGCTCCCTTTTAGACCCCGTACACATTTCTGTAATCTGCAGCTTTATTTATGTGTTACCAACCTAAGACAATCCCCTTCCAGCCACAGCAGGCACAGCACAAATGCCTCATGGTCCCCCCTTCAGAACTCTGGGGCATGCAGTGCATTGCCAATATATCCAAGGTTTGGATTGCAGCACAAGATGTGGTGAAATATCTCAGCACGTGGTAGGCTGCCATAGAAAAAAAAAATCAAAAATGACAGAAGCATTTTTTGCCTTTGAGATACCAAAAACTTTAATGGAAAGTACAGGAACTGTTTTGCAGCTCAAAATTGCTGACAAACTTCAGCCTCAGCCTAACATCACTGACAAAGACAATCCAGTGAAAAGCAGTACTTTTATGTCATGGCTTAACAGCTGAGAGAGTTTAATTACATGTCTTAACACTTACTAAATTTTGCTCACAATGCATAGCATTAGGAGAAAAGGGATGAAAAAAATTTTAAAACATTTTTTTCATACCATATTATTGATGTTTTGAGCAATATGAAAATGAAGATTTTATCCTCAATCTGTAAAGTAAAAGTAAAGTTGATATTTATATTATCAAGACTCACAATGTATGAAATGCTGTCTTGGGTCTTCATTGTTTATCTCATATCTGCTATTATTTACTGAACACACTGTTACTGCTTTTGATTCTAACTTACAGAAATATCCAGTGATTTTGGTTTCTTCTATAAAAAAAAATTAAAATTGAGGCATGGTTTCTTTTCTAAAAGAACTTGAACATAGTAAGAAGCAAACAAGAAGAATAAATGCATTTTCTAATACAGTCAAGCTTTCTACAAAGCACTGCTCTTCCTAAAATGTTCCTGTTCTTTGTTTTATTACCTACTGCTTATTTCCTCCATTCATAGTTCGGTGGAGTTTTCTACTTTTCCTTCCTGTTCTCCACTTGCTCCTGAGTATTGTTTTCTGCCACGTGTCCCACACTACCGTGTTCACAAAGTTCATCTGATTCACACAGTGGCCTCTGCTCGAGCAGTAGCTCTGGCTCTTTCCACTGTAAAAGGTGTGCATGCCCTTGGTGCACGACTGCAGTCCTGTCTGCCAGCTGCAGTGAAGTTTTGCAGTCTCAGCAACTAAAATACCTTCTCTCTCAGTTCTGCCCATCTTCCCAGTGAAGTTCAGAGGCATGACATTCTGTATGGACCAAAAAAGAAATAACAACAGATTGCAAATAACAAAAATGCAACCTTCATCCTTTTACTCCCAATGCTATGCATTTTGAGCAAAATTTAGTAAGTGTTAAGACATGTAATTAAACTCTACTCAGCTGTTAAGCTATGACATAAAAGTACTGCTTTTCACTGGATTGTCTTTGTCAGTGATGTTGGGCTGAGGCTGAAGTTTGTCAGCAATTTTGAGCTGCAAAACAGTTCCTGTATTTTCCATTAACTTTTTGGTATCTGGAAGCCAAAAAATGCTTCCATCATTTTTGATTTTTTGTTTTCTATGGCAGCGTACCATGCTTTTCTTATCTAAGATATCAGAAAAGTATTTTTTTTCCTGGTTGACTTCTATAAAAACAAATGCCTTCAATAAGAACAAAGATTGGCGTATGATTTTCTGATGTGATTGTGGGCAGTTTTGTCTTATTCATTCACTGTGTAGGTTCAAATATTTGCCGAAATGTCGGAGTCCTGTTTTCCTTTGGGAATAGGGTGGTCAGGGAACCAAATTGTGAAATGGTCCATGAGTGCAGTCAGCAGCTCTTCAACATGGTTTTCAAGGCTGTTGTTTAATTTATAGAAAGTTTTTTCCCCCAAATAAAATGCACTGGAATGCAAAAGTTGCAGTTTCACCTATCACCCTGGTAGTGTTATATCTACAGTATGAACACACCCCTCTGTGATGTCTGGTTCCTATTCTCTCTCACAGAAAACTGATTATTAGCTCTGTGACTGAACATCAATAGTTTAGAGAAAAAGCAATAAAAAACTGTACCCATGTATAGTCTGGATAAAATCTGCATGGTGCTGGCAGCTTTACACATTTTAGAGGAGTGATTTTTTCTTTTTTCTTTTCAGAAATCCTCTTGTTGTCCCAAAATGGGTTCTTTCCCCTGGTGTGCAAGAGGCTGATCCCCACACAGAGCTGAGGTGTTCGATGTATTTACAGCTCTGCGCAGAAAGTGCTGCTGGGTGGCAAATCCACAAAATCAGCACATGACTTTCAAAAATTTTCACTTCTTATTACATTTTAGCAAACAAAGGCATTAATGTTCATTGGCCACAAACTACCTAGTTATCCTATTAATTAATGTTCTATCTTAATTGGTTGAATTATTTCTTTGCTTCTTATGCAAATTAGTGAGTTTGCTCAGTCTTCTCTTGAATCAGTGGGTTTCTTGGGTCGGTAGTTCATGAGTCAGTGGTCGTGATCTCTCCCTGCCAGAATTGGCTTTTACACAGTTAGAGAGGATTCAGCACAGTTGCTGAGTTGGTTCTGTTAGTTTCTTCCTTGTTTTGTGAGTTTGTAACAACCCACCCTTAGGTAAAAGGAGTTCTGCCAAATGCCCCTGTGGCTTGTAAAATTCTGTATTCTTTGCATCCACTATCAGTTGTACATCTTTCTTCCCAAGCTCTGTTTACCTCCACCTAGGACTGAGATCACTGAAGCATGTCAAGCCCTAAACTTTAACAAAACAATTCTAACAACAAGCAATTTAACTTTCTAAAACCCAGACACCGCTCCATTTCCCGACACGTGTATGATGTTTAACTCCTTGTCTTTATATGGCTCTCCTCCCAATAACAGAAAGCCACCACAAGTTTCATGCTGTTCTTCAGCAAAAACAAAAATAACTATAGGAAAGTTTACTGTCAGGAAATAATCAGGAAAACAAAATCACACAAACTACTAACTGCTTGGTTAGCTGTCTATTTTAAAGTAGTAATATGTTTTACAGTACACTAAGTAAGTTTGTTGATCAGTTCTCAGGCACAATCCCACAATCTAAACCATTCTTGACATTTTTCTTTTTAACAACTAATTTCTTAGTTGATGTAATGAGATATGCATCCCTTTATGTCAGAATTGTGCCAGTCTGTGGGCAGCTCTGCAGGGCATTTCGTTTCAGCATGCTCACAAACAAAACACATGTCCAGTAGAAATCAGAAAGACTTCTTACTAAATCAAGTGCTTTTTTCCTTCTTTTACCAGGTTTTATTTCTCTTTTGGCACTATTTCAAAGTATTATCAGAAGAATTTTTCCTCTTATGGGGATGTAGTTTGCTTTTTGTCCTACAACTTTTAAAATTAAAGGTTTGGAGGCTATCAAAAATGCACTTTACAAGAAAAAGAAGCTCAAAAATACAATACTCTTAGCAGCTTATATTTATATACATTCTTCAATTCACTAGTAATGCAGACATTACCAGAATCCTTTTCACTGCTATAACAGGTAGTCTTCTTTAATAATTATTAATAATATAAACAAAATTTATTACACCTAACTAGATTTTTATTCCCATTAATCTTAGTCTGAAATTGTTCCAATGCCTAATCTCATGAAAATGAGAAACTTTCTTGTAATTTTCAGCCTTAATTCAGGCAGGAACATTTTGTATTTCATTATTTTGTTTAAACTTCATCTTTTGGTTTAAAAACTATGAACGTATTTACAGAGAGATGTTTCTGTTTCAGCCTATTCTTTTACCAGACTAGACAAGACAAGCACTTTTAGTCCCTCCTCAGAATACCCACTTCCAACTGCTGAACAGAATAGCTCCTTTCAGCCCCTCTTCCTGGGACAGACAGGGGCAGTTCAGTGCACTGCTGCAGAAAGTATCTATCTGCTTCCTCAAGTGCTGGAGTTGCTGTTTCTCTCTCTCTTCTGGATTCAACACATTTATAATTAATTAGCCTGCTGGCTGATAAACAGCATCTGATAACATTTTTCAGTCTATTAATTATCAAACAGTTCAACTGGGGCAAGGTTCCCAACACAATAAATCATTGGATAGAATAAAGACCAGGTGTTTGTTCTGGTTTCAGCTGAAGTGATGGCTTCCTGACCCACCATTAATTTATCAAATATCCTTTTAATGTTTTCAAACAACAGAAGCATAAGACAAACAAATTATATCTAATAAATGGCCAAGGTAACAAAAAAAATGTTGATAAATTTGGAAAGGTGGGTGTCTCTGTAAGTCTCTGCCATCTGAGTTTTCTCTGAGACTATCTCTTATGTTCCTGGAAAAGCCCAGCAGTGTCCTGCTCAGAATAAGCCCTTTCCCTGTGGGATCCTGAACTGAGCCCTACTCCATCTCAACTCCACCCAAGGGTAACAGCTTAATATTGTGCTCAAATGAATAACTGCAGATCCTTACTTTCCTCTTCCGGTTCCTATTCAAATGCAGGACACCTATTGCAACAGCTGCTTAATTCTCTTTGGAAGTTTGTGAAAAAGAATGAAAGCTTGGCTGGTATCAGTACACACACTGGCATTTTAATATATTGCTTCATCTATTTGACTTCACCTGCTACTCATTGCAGTTACTGTTTATTTGGCCTCCTCCCTTTCCAGCTACTTGCTTCAGCAAACACATATTCACATAAAAAAACTTTCCATGAACAGCATAATTAATGAAGCCTGGTTTCCTAGGGGTTTACGTTACTAATTCCCAAGTTCCATGCTCACACCATGTCCCCCACGATACCTTTGCTATGCAAAACCAGCACTTTAAATAGCCAGTATGAGTCATATTGCTTGCCTCAGCACTCTACATCCACTGCACACTCAGTCAGATATCAAGACCTTATGGTTGTTGCCAAGGAGAATACATTACATTCCTTTGTCTGACTGGAAAATATTTCTTAAAATACTTCAAAATTAAAATAAAGTGGGGCGGGGTCCAATGGAGTCCTCTGTTTCTTGGAACTGTGAATTTAGAAAGAATGGGTAGCCAAGGAAAATAAAAATGGGCATGTATTTGAAATGACTGCTGGAGCCTTAGGAATTATGCTCCTGGAAGGTCAAATGTATATTTTTACTGTAAGAGAATATTGAGAACATGTAGTAATATTCTCTATATGAGAATATTACTAAACTTCCTGACAGATTAATGGGATGTATAGAAGTGAAATGATCACAAATGAGCACTTTTAAGTTTTATTTCTTTTGGGGCTGTGTATGTGTATGATTACTTTTACCTTTGGAAGGTGAGCACAGCTAGTGCCTTTAATCACTGGGGGAACTTCTGGTTAGACATAACTTCTCTGTGTCTGTGATTTCTCTTTATGACAACATTCAAAGAAAATGTAGTGCAATGACTGATATTGAATCAAAGGAGCAGGCATTTCAGTCTAAGTGAGGTGAAAATCTTCAAGGACAGCAAAACCACATTGAACACTACTTGCACACACACATGAAGAAGGCACAGCAACCCCGTGACACAACTAAATGACAGCTAAGACAACAAGCAAGCAAACAAAAAAGCAAGAAAAAGGCTGTGGAAATTTCTCCCACAATGTGTGAAGTTGTTTATCTTGTCAGGACCTTTTCTGACAAAAAGACACATGACCAGAACTTGGGCTGAGAGTGTGAAAAGCAAAGGAGGAAGTTACATGACAGTTTACATATTAGCCAATTTATTTTTTTTCCAGTGTGTAACACTTCAAGACAAGGATGAATTTGTGCAAGTTTGCAATGCTTTGGTGGTGATAGAGTACATTGACTGCACAGTGAGAACACCCCCTGCCAGGAGCTGTGTACAGGGCTCTGGTGGTACAGGCAGCAAGTACACCAGGAACAGCTCTCATGAGTGGAATTATATTTACTTTCTCTATACAGAGCTGGCTTAATTTTTATTCACTGACTTCCCCTCTCATGTTTTTTCAAGTCCCTGAAGTATTGTCACAAAGCATCCACAATCTTATCAAGCTCTGTTTATGTCCACCTTAGGTACACTGTCAGCCTTTGAAACAACTGTCAGAACACCTAAACTCTATCCAGGGCTGCTGATGCCTTGTTCTTACTTAATTTTGTGTAAAATATAATTTCAATCACAGAATCATGTAGGTTGGAAAAAACTATCACATTTTACCTATCACCGAATCCACTGTTACTGAAACATTGCTAAGTCCACCAGTAAACTCTGTCTCTAAGTGTAACATATGCACTTTTTTTATCCAGTGACTCAACCGCTTCCCAGGGAAGCCATGTTCTAATGTTTGGCAACCACACAGACGTAGAAATATTTCCTAATATTCCTCCAATGTGAGGCCGTTTCTTTTTGTCCTGTCATTATGTGCCAGAAAACGCATTATGTGTTAGAAAATACCATGCAAGCATGTCACCATTCAGGAATTTAAAATCCAGGTGAGTGCTCAATACTTCATCAAGGCAGTTAAGTGCTCGTTGGTTGTGAAAAGCTTGCTGCTGCACTGCATTAAGCACAAAAGTCGGTCTGTGAGGGTCATTTGGTACACAAAGTCAGTGTAGTTTCACAATCCATTTCCTTCAACCTTAGCACAGCTGGGAGGAGATGTTAGCTTTCTGCCCCATACTGATCCTACAGGCCACAGTACCACCTCATCACCTCTGGGAACACCATGATTTCTGAGGCTGTAACAGTGGGGTGGCTCCTTCAGCATCCATTGCTGGCTCGTGATGTCCTCTCTCCTTGCTACTCATTCCTTCTCACACAGCAAATTGTGCTGTCTCCTCGGTTTTGCCAGTGTGGATAGCCGTCTCTTGTGGACGGCAAGAGAATCAATTTTTCCCCACCTTTCCCTAGGGAGTGAACTAATGATTGGGACGGGAAATAAAGGACACGGAGCAGCTGAACTTTTTCAAAGAGACGTATGGTAAGGGGAGGCGTAATAGCACTGGCAAGTAGTTCTGTTTCCTCCTTCCTGTCTCCTTGAAAGCCTGAGATATGTGGATGTCAGGGGTCCATCAAGGTGCTTCCATTTTACATCTGGAAAAAGCATTATTTGCAAAATCATTGCCAAGAGCTTAAATAGCTGCTACATCCTTATCACGGCTGCAGAGGCACGCAGCAGAAGGGGGTTCTGTGTCCTTCTACTCATCTGGCCCAGGGTGGCCTTGACTTTGAGAGGTTAAGGTGACATGGGGACACTGGATGGGAGACACAGGAAGCGTAAGGTGGCAAAAACTGCAGTCTCCTTCCTGCTCAGCAGACTTCAATTTTTTTAAGTGCATATACATTTAGGTTATTTCCAAGAAAAAATAAAGCCTCCCAGCATAAGTTAGGACTCCTCTACGTGTATGACTTCAGTGTGCTGTTTCTGAAACACTCCACAGGGTGAACACTTGGTGTTTTTTAAGAAATGGGGAGAGAGCACAAGTCGCAACATGACGAGCTGGACGGCGCTTTCCAATCGGCCTGAGCTGACAGGCATGGCCCAGCACCAGCACTTAAAGCACAGCATTAACAACGCAAGAGCGGGGGTGACATCCTCCTCATTGCCGGGGCCGTCACTTTCCAAGCGGCCTGAGCTGACAGGCACGGCCCAGCACCAGCACTTAAAGGACAGCATTAACAACGCCAGAGCGGGGGTGACATCCCCCTCACTGCTGGGGCCGCCGCCAACCCACAGCGCAGCGCCTGCCCGGCGCCCGTGGGGCGCTGCCCGGCTGTGACCTCGGCGCCGCCCGCCCCCGCACGATCATTGCCGGGCATCCCGCCCCTTCCCGGCGGCGCAGGCGCCGCAGGGGCAGGGCGGGCCGAGACGTGCGGGGCCGCCTGCGCTCGGTGCCCGCTCGGTGCCCGCCGGGCGCCATGTGGCTGCCGCGGTCTCTGTCCCTGTCCCTGCTGGCTCTCGCGACGCTGCTGGCGACCCGCCAGGGCGCGGCCTCCCCGGGGGAGCAGCCGCCCGCAGGTAACGGGCGGGGCGGGGCGAGGCGCGGGGATGGGGGCCCGGGCAGGCCGATGGGCAGCACGGGGCACCTGAGGGGCACCGGTACCGGCCCCGGCCGTGCCGCGCCCTGTCCCGGGCGCCCCGTGACCGCGCGCCGCGGTGGGGCCGCGGGCCCCGCGTGGCTGCCGCCGCCCGCTGCGGGCAGGGGGCCGGCGGGCCGGCCGGGGAGGACCCCCGCTCCCCGCGGCTGTGCCGGGCCGGGCCGGGCTGTCCCGCCGAGCCGAGCCCAGCCCCGGCCGAGCTCTCCCGGGAGGCCGTGTCGTGCACGGCGCAGCGGCGGCGCGCTGCTGACATCAGCCTGCGTTTCGGGTCTTCGGGGTGTGCGTCGGACAGGCCTGCTCCGCTGTGCTTTGTGACTTCATCTGTGCAAAGAAGCAGAGAAACTGGGCATTTCGGTGCGAGAATGGGAGTGCGGAGTGTAAGGCGGGTACCGGGATCGCGGCCTGGAACACGCACATTTTGGCCAAGCGCTCCTGGGGAGGAGGGGTGGCTTGCCAGCGGAGAACAGCGTTGTGTCTCTTTGCACGGAGTTTTGGCGAGTAAATTAGGAAAGAAATAGTGGGGCTTACTAGTTTCAGTTTAAACTGGAAAAGTTAATTAAAAACAGAGGTTGCTATCTGATAGTCAAAAGGGAGCATGCATTTAAATTTTATAGAGAGCTGGCTGTGTGCCCAGGCTCCTTGGATTCTGCAAGTGGAGATTTCCTGAAGTTCAGATCCATGCCCAGGTGAAGTGACCGAACGTGATTGTCCCTGAGCGTGGGCCACACCACGCCATGCTTTGGAAGTCTGCTTAGCTTTGTCAGATATGGACTAGCAGTACTAAAAATAGCAATCTGCCTGCCTTCTTGTCACTTAATAGTTTGCCTTTTGAATATCCAGTTCGTTTGACTTTGTGTCTGATTGTAACTGGCAAACTTTGCGGGGAAACTTACCTTTTTTCCACATTGGATCAGTAAGGTGGCTTGATATGTTCAATATTGTCTTGTTTGCTCCGACTTAGTCTCTTTTAAGTGCATGCTTTAACTGCTAGTAAAATAATCCTCTTCTACATTGTGTTAAGCATTTTTAGGGTAAAAAAAAACCACAATACCAGTAAATACTGTCAAACAAACCTGCTATAATCCAGCCTATGCTGCCACAACAGTTATCTCTGTAAGCATAGAGAGCTGTGGTGTAGATGATGTAGTGAGCTACCTAGAGGCAGAAGGCTCACTTCTGCATGTGAGTACAGCAAACCCTCAACTCAAAGGAGCAGAATGTATTTTTGAGTTAGGTTTTGAAAACTCAAGCAGCATTTTCTTGGTGACTTGCACTCAGCTTGGTCACAGCCACTATAAGTAAAAACTAGTTTTTTAGTGAATAAAAACATCATGAAGGGAATTTTATTTGACAATTTGTGTATTAGTTGAATGAAAATGCTGGTTTTGTATGTAATGACTAATAACATGTCCTAAGTTCATTATAATACTGGTGCAAGTAGATGTGCTGACCTACAGGGGAAGAATTAAGGTAGAAGGGGAAGTCTGAAGCATGTTTATGATGCTGTCACATATGGAATAGCAGAGTGGGTCAGGTTGAAGTGACCACAGTGGGTCATCTGGTCCAGCCTTCCTGCTCAATCACAGTCATCCTAGAGCACATGGCACAGGATTGCATCCACATGGTTCTTGATTATTTCCAGTGAGGGAGACTCCACAGCCTCTCTGGACAATCTATTCCAGTGCTTGGTCTCTCACATAGTAAAGAAGTTCTTCCTTGTATTCAGGTGGAACTTTGTGTGTTAATTTCTGCCCATTGCCTCTTGTTCTGTTGCTTGGCACTGGTGAGAAACTGTCTTCTTGGCTCTTCTTCAGATATTGATGAGGTCCCCTCTCAGTCATCTCCTGTTGAGACTCAACAGGCCCAATTCCCTCAGCCTTTCCTCATAAGGGAGATGCCCCAATTTCTTGATCAGTTTTGTAGCTCTCTGCTGGACCTGCTCCACGAACTGTCTGTCTTGTACTGAGGAGCCCAGAATTTCCATGGCAACAGTTGTATGATTTTGTTTTTTCCTTAAGTCTTACAGGGCTTTCAATGTGCCACTAGTATAATACATATATCAAGCCTGAGTGTGTAATGAGGAAATGTTCAGTCATCTTCATCTTTCGTTGTAGGACACTTTTCCTTAGAAAAGGAATGAACAGACAACCTAGGAACACCTCCTGCATTTCCTTCAGCTGGGTGCCTAACGTGCCTGCATTGATAGGCCTCTGACTCCACAGCTGAGTTGGGCATTTGTTGATGGGAACTCTGAGTGTGTATTTTAGTATTGTGGAAGACAAGGTCTGTGGTCAAGGTGAGGAAGATTTAGAGGCTGTGGTGGTACTTCACGTTGTAAGCCACGTTTCCAAGGACATGTTTAGTTCATTTAGGCAGCTGACTTCTGTTTTGTTTATGGTTCAAATTATTGACATTCATAGCAATTGTCTGTCAAGCTGCAAACAAAAACAAATTACATCGTAGAAAGTGCTGATTTAGATATCATCTACTACAACACTTCTAATCTATAAGGAAAGGGATGAACACTCATAAAAAAGATAAAACAATATTTAACTTATATTATTACATCCATTTTTTAAAGTGTCCATCTTGTGCAACTTGCTGTGGTTTTTCTAAAGATGGTAATCTCAGTCTGCCAGTCATAGAGCAGCTTACAACCTTGTGGAGATTTTTATCATAAACAATGTTTAAAAACTCCATAGATCAATGTCAAACCTCTGAGCCCTTAGAAAATAAAATTCTGTTGTAGGTAAAGCTGTAAAATGCAGTCATGGTACTCATTTAATTTGTAAAGTAATTCCTTTCTGAATTTGAGGTCTTTTGAGAACTTCCTGTAGAACTTCCACATAAATTGCTGTTACATGCATTAATTTAAGCTTGTTTGTGTAACTTTTTAAAGGAAGTGCCATCCAGGTGTGGGAGTGGCATTACAAGAGAAATGCACATCCTGGGTTTCTTTTGGAGGGATAAATGAAAGTGGATGAAGACAAGCACATGCAAGTGTTTGCACGTACACCACATGGCTGCTGCCACTTAAAGCCAGACAGGTAGCATGTACAAAATTTCTTCATCACCTTGCTCCTTGGTGCTTGCCAGTCTGTCAAGCTCCCAGCCAAGCACAGCCAACAGGCAGCTGTCTGCAGGCTGATAGGAGCAGGGACTGTTTAGCACCTGGCCTGCCAGAAGTGCACAGAGAGGGGACTGTGCTAACCCAGATGTGCTGCCTCGAAGGGGAACATGGCAGAAGGCAGAACCACTGCGCTGACAGACTTTTCCCATTCCTTCCCAAGGGACATGCTTGGTGCTCCTGCAGCTTGTGGCGAGCAGTGACCTCTTTTGCTCAGTTTCAGTCCTGTGGTGCTGGGCAGTGCTCCTACCTCTCCTCTAGCCCCCAGGTGGCTGAACTCTGCTTGTAGTGCAGAGTTCTTGTAGTGCTTGTAATTTTGTTTTATGTAGAACAGATTGAAGTGAGGATATAAATTATTAGGGGGACTCTATTGTCATGGTTTAACCAAGCTCCAGGCAGCTGCTTGTTCACTCCATTCCAGCAGGATTGGGGAGGGAGTCAGAAGGGTAAAAGCTGGAGAAGTCATGGATTGAGATAAAGATGGTTTAGTTGGGAAAGCAAAAGACACACACAAACAAGCAAAGAAAAACAGTTAATTCACTCCTTGCCATGGGCAGGCAGGTATTCAGCCATCTCCAGGAGAATAGGGGAAGGGTTACTTGGAAAGACAAACACCATCAGTCCAAATGTCCCACACTTCCTCCTTCTTCCTCCCACTTTGTCCTGTGTGTGATATAGTCCAGGAAGCAGCTATACCCTGGCCACTTGCCAGCCCGTGTGTAGTGCCCTGGCTGTTAACAGAATGTTCCCAGGCACACTGCTGTGAGGTGATAAGCAGTACAGCAAGCAGTGAAAGCAGTGAACCCTGGGCTCAAATATACGGTCAGGAAAGTGAGCCCCAGGGCAAGCACAGGAGCCTGCTCATTACTGGCTAAACAGTACTAACAATTGTTAATTCAGTCTAGTACATCCCAGTCGAGTCTGTTGTTATCACAAACCTTTTGAATCCCAAGTTGGGCACACAAATAAAAAAAAAAAAGGAAATTCGGCCTTCAGAGATAGACTAAACTCTTTTCATATGTTATTTCTTATCCTTAGCATTGACTTGCTGCCTTCTGAATCCATCTTTCAGAGTATTGGTTGCCTTTTTGCTACCTTTTTTTCTGATTGGGGTTTTTTTCAATGCATATGGCAGCTGAATAGTGGAGAAGCATTCAGAGGTAGTGCAAGTTTATCTGATCTTTTTTCCCTTTCCTTCATTTTCATGGGTGATGAAAACTACAGAGAGTGACTTTTTTGCATTTGTGAAGTCGTCAGAACTGCTACCCTTTGTTCCCCATGCGTGTAAGAGTTGTGTTCAATGATCCTTGTGAGTCCATTCCAACTCAGAATATTCTATGAATCTATGAGCTGAAGCAACTGTAAGTAGAACATAAGGCTGGCTCAAGAAAGGCACACTTCTCCCAGTCAGGGGCCCAGAAGGGACCAGCTGATTATTATTGCAGCTATCTGTCTTTAAATGATGAGGCAACCACGATTCCTCAGCAAAGTTCAAACTGTTGTCCCTCTTAGCCTGTTGAAGTGGCTTATAAGTATTTTCCTGTGATGTGTCACTTGGGGATTATGAAGATTTTTTTTTTTTAATGGAAGTCCTGAAAAAGGAACAAACTTTCAAAAAAACGTTTTTACTTGTTATTTTTTCACAGTTTGTCTTTTCAAGCTTTCAGTTTGTGCTTTCAGTCTGTATTTCAGTGGCTAAATGACGATTAAAAGTCACATATGACTTGAATGAACTTTTATGGCGTTTAGGGCTGCTGTAGTCTCAGGTAGCTGTAGCATAAACTGCATTGTGGATTCATCAGGCCCTGATCTGTTTTGTGCAGTATTGCACTTCAGCTGAATTCCACTTGCATAAGCAGTGCTGACAAATCCCTCTATGTATATAGTAATGCTAAAATGAGGGAAGGAA
The DNA here is from genome assembly GCA_030060385.1 of Muscicapa striata striata. Classification (NCBI taxonomy): domain Eukaryota; kingdom Metazoa; phylum Chordata; class Aves; order Passeriformes; family Muscicapidae; genus Muscicapa; species Muscicapa striata. The sequence continues at coordinate 1,509,964 of JAREIS010000010.1, read as the reverse complement.
TTTCAGTCTTGCACAAGATACAAGTATCAGCTTGAAAGCTGTCTCATTTTTACATCTCGGAAATGTCCAGTTCATTGAATTAATTTTTGCTCTAGGAAATGCATTGCCAACTGTCACTGAACAGGTAGGACATCTACATATATACAAAACATTAAATCCCTCTGTATATGCTTTAAAAATATATTTTATTGAGTATATGGCTGCTTCAAACTTGTTTCATTAGTACTTTCCATAGGTAGTATTGTTCAGGAGCACTTATGTAGTCAACAAGAATGTCAGGTTTCAAGCTGGTAGAGAAATCTTTCTGTATGTTTATATGGTTTACATATGTCTGACGCTGCTGAGATTTGTGAGAGTTGTGCAGTTGTTTTGGACTTGGGGAAGTGATTGTATAAAACAAGTTAGACTTGTTCTTCACAAATTAGGTTTGTCTTGTAGGTTAAAACAAGCATTTTCTGCCTTGATGATGTGCACTCTTGAAGCAGAACTGCATCATATATTGTGTGCAAGCAGTGGATTAGTTCTAACATTTATCTGTCTTAATCTAAGAAGACACAGCTAGGCACACTTCTTTATGTTACTCTGAAAAAACCCCTCCAAACCAACCCAACATCCCCCTTATTTCTTAAAAGCCTGAAATCAAGCAGCAGCAGATACTTGCAGTAAAACAAGTCTTTCAGTGGAGTTCGGCTTTTAATTTCCTCCTACATGTATTTCCTTCCTGTCTGTTATGCAAGTTTGCTGAGGATGTAAATGTCTACTAAATCTTAAATACATTGGTTAAGATAATTGCACATTGAGAAGGTGTTTGATTATGTATGTGCACATTCATGTCCCACAGCAGTCACACCTGATGACATCTTTGCCATCAGTATGGCAGCAATAGTTTGGGTTGTTTGCATGTGGACAAATAAGTACATTTCTGTCCAAGTTATGAACTGATGCAGGTGTGAATTTGCTGAGGTAAACTGTGTGACTGTATTCCAACGTCTGTTCTCTGTTTAATGCTAAACTTCCTATGGTCATGCTTATTTTTACTTTTACCCTTCTCTTAGTACTACCTTTGCTTTCCAAAATTTCAGTTTTTTATCCTCAAAATACAGGTGTTTTTAATTTCTTCTGGCATGCTTAACAAAGGTATATCTGATTGGCCTACCTTTGCCTCCTGGGTTAGGGCAAATTTGGGAGGAAACTTCCAAAGAGGTCCCTCTAGAAAGCAGATTCAAGCAGCCCCTCCCCATACTGGTTCGGGAAAAGATTTACTTGGAGAAAAGTGGAAAAAACTGTTTATTTAACAAACAAAGTATTCACAAGCATAAAAAATTAATAATATCAGGCTATAAAACCTCTTGTTGTTCTGAAGAGATGGCAAATTCAGAGAGAGATCCTTGTCTTGGGGTGTAGCTCGGCCTGCTCAGTCTCTTATTAGTCCCTCCTGCTGGAAAATGCCCCATCCCAGCCCTGGTGGGACGCAGGTGTGAGCTCCTGGTGTTCTGGGTTCTTAGTCCAGAGCAGGGCTGATCAGGTCCAAGAAAAAGAAAAGCCACAGTCTGGGGAACTTCTCTGCCTCAGCTAGCTAAAAAAAACTAACTAAAAGCAAAGGAGAGCTCTCTCCCCATGTCCCTGCTGCAGACAACACAGTCTGTGAGAAGGAGAGATGAAGCTCTTATCTTTATGTTTTTGAATGCAACCGCCTCAGACATTCCATGCTTCTCCTTCTGCCTCCCCCTTCGCTCTCAGATCTAGTTTTAAAGGTGCAAAACTTACTTCTCGGCTAAACAAACAAATGAGGATACAATTCAGCATCATAAAGTCACCCCAGGACAATTCCTTTATTCTATGGGTGTAGAGCTGTTTCCTGAAGTTCCTTTTATGTTGTTCTACAATGCACATACACATTTAAATTTCTGTGAAAAAATATTCTTGCTGTTCTCTGTTGGCTTCTCAGCAGCCAGTATTACTGTCTTACAAGGCAAGGTAAACTGCAGATGGGAATCACTTTGAACTTGGAGGCAAACTAGAACTTACTGAGTTTTCTGTGTCATGCATTGCGACATGAATTTCTGATAAGTTTTCTTATCTCTTTCCATGCTTGCTGTCTCACTGTTTGAATTTGCACCTTGAGTGTTGCTGCATTTATGTTTATTGTAAATTTAAAGGAGTTTTATGTTTAACCATTACCTTCTTGGCACTAACTGCTATTGTCATCTTCCACTTGTGCCTGCAGAGCAAAACAGAATGTAGTGAAGCATATTTAGAAAAGTGTAAGCTTCATTATAGGTAAAGAATGTTCACATTAAGTATTATGGCCTTCTAACTGGCAGTATGAAGAAATGGCATCCATAAACATTAGACATTAGCACTTTGAAAATCTGCAGTGTCCTCTGTGGTCTGCACTTTGGATGCTGAAGTGAAATGGGACTGTGGTGTCCCTAGGCACTCTCTCTGGACTGTCTGGAGAAGAAATGATTAGAAATCAGATATCCAGCCTGAGTAAAGGAGCTGTGTACTAGACAAGCAAGACCATTTGTTTAGCTCCCTCTGTAAGGCCTTGCATGCTTTGAGGGAGTAGACAGCACCTCCCAGTTCAGTATCTTTGGCAAATTTGACCAAGATGCATCCAGCTCATTGGTAAAAACACTGAGCGGAACAGGCCCCAGAACTGGGACCCAGGGGACGCTGCTGGTCCTCAGCAGGTGCAGCCCCGTTCAACAGCAATGCTTTGAGCTTTGCCCTTCAGCCAGTTCACTCAGTGTGCTGTGAGCCTGCATGTGCCAACTTGTTTGGAAGAACACAGTGAGGGACAGTATCAAAAGCTGCACTAAAATTCAGAAAAAGTACATCCACTGGCTTCCCTTCACCCGCTAGGCAGGTAATAAATCAGTTAAACAGGACTTGGACTTTGTGAACCCCTGTTGATGATTGTATTGTTCTTACAATTGTTCTTACTGTTCTTGTGATTGTATTGTTCTTAAAATGTATTTTGAGAACACCTGGCATGATCTTCATCCTTTTTTCTAGGTGCTAAGGTTAGGCTAACAGGTCTGGTTTCCTGGGTCTTTCCTCATGCCCTTATTGTAGGTTGGAGTAGTGGCCAGCTTCTAGTCAGGAACTTCCCCAAACCTTAGGCAGATGTTGGTGAGGTTGTACTGTAACATTTGCTACCTCCTTCAGTGCTCTGGAGTCAACCGCTTTTGTTAAGCAGTTTCTTTTGTGTAATAGTACACAAAAGTTAAACTTTTGTAAGGCTGGCTACACAGTGGCTTAAAACTGCTTATTTGAAGTAATGTTTATGTGCTTTGGCGCATCTGTGTGCTTGACACCTCTTCTGTCAACTTACCTTTTTTTTTTTTTTTTCTTGTGGTTGTGAATTTGATGATCCTTTTTTTTCCAATACTGAAATACCACTCTTGTATGTATTAAAACATAAACCACAGAAGCATTTGCAGAGTTATCTATATTACATCTGTCAAACCTCTGTGGTCAATAGCATATCTCAGCCTCTGTGTATTACTTTCAGTAATGTGTTACATTTGTGGTCTTGTTCTCAGGATGTGAAAATGGTTTACTTTCCCATCAGAGCAGGTCAAATATGAGTTTCCTCAACATTTTGAGAGCCACATTGAGAATACTAAGGATGCCAAATCAGACACTGAGAAGCTGAGTTGTAATAGTTAAATTCGGTTGAGTGACCTTCATTTCTCTTCTCTTCCCGAGTGTCATGTGGCAGCCTTCAGCAGTTACGGGATCCTGTAATTTTCCTTCCCCTGCAGCTGCTGCCTTGATTATTCCTATTGTGGTTGCTCCTGAAACAGATACTTGCTGCACATGGCAGACTGTCAGTGTTGCTTCTTATTTTTTTGATTGCTTTACTGCATTAATGTTGTTTGTTAAGTGTACCTCAAATGGAAGATTATAACTGCAATGTTCAAATTCCTCACAAATGTTTGTAGTTTATTTTGGTCATCACAGCTTGCTGAAAATACTGCTGGAGTGATAGAAGTATCAGTGTTAGAAATTCATAGGGAATCCAGGCTTTCCCTAGGAAGGCTATTGTATTTTGGCCTTGATGAGCCAGCTCTGGTACCATCTCCCAGCCATCCACTCCAATTTCTGAACAGCAAGATAAATCTACATGAGCTGGGCTAATCTCCTCTAATATGAGTAAAGTTTTACAGCCTGTCTTGCTATTATATCTGTAAAAGACCAACACAGGGTATAATCATCACTGCTTATGGACCAGATACAGGCCATCCAATGGACTTGCTTTCAGTGTGCATGGGTTATCTGACAGTGTTGCAGAGGACAAAAGCTGTCTCTGCAGGATAAGTGAATAATATATCAGCTTACAGGGCTCATAGGTGTTTGTACTGGTGACAGACTAGCCTGTTTGTGGGAAGCATTTGTGATTTTTATGTCTAGCATGTTGCCTTTTCCAAATAATTTAGAAGTATATTTGGCTGTTCTTGTGTTTGCAAAGGTCTGTTTATCAAAGTGCATTTGTTCTCTTCTTTCTAGTGCCTTCACCAACGGAGATTGTAGTAACATCTGAAAATTTCAAAACAGTTTTGCATTGGCAGTACCCACCTGTGCCTGAAACTCCTCATTTTATTGTGGAAATCAAGCCTTACAAGTAAGTTCTTACTATTTTGTTATTTCCTATACCTGATATTCTCTGGAAGCATATAAAAGCAGTCCATGGTAAATTCTTTTGTTTCTGTGTGGTGAAGTCATGTAGGGTGAAGGTTTCCCAGGGCAAATTTTGTCAAGTAATAGGATGGTTAAGATTGACACAGATCTCTGGAGGTCATCTGGTCCAAACCTCGTGTTTGAGCAGGTCATCCATGATTATGTCCAGTTGGCTTTCGAATATCCCTGGGAGAGGAGACTCCACAACTTGCCTGGACAATCTGTGCCCTCACAAGTCCGGGCCACCCTCACAGTTTGTTGTTACAGGCAGTGTATTGTACAGAACTGTGCAGTTGAAATTATATTAACTATTACTTGGTCTGTTTTACAGTTTAGGCTACTATAAGAGCGTCTCAACCTGTGTGAACACTTCAGCCCATTTTTGTGATCTCTCAGAGGAAATATGTGACCCTTATACATCTCATTGGTTTCGAGTTAAAGCTGTTGTTGGGTCACAACAGTCTGAATATGTTGAGGCAAATGAGTTTATTTTGCAAAGGCTTGGTAAGTTGTATCTATACTAAACCTTGTAATTTTTTCCAAAAATTTAAAGTTAGTAATTATTCCTTTTGGTCTGTTACTGCATTGGATTTGGGAATATCTTAAAGCCAGGAGTCCAGGATGAAATGAAGCGTGATAATTGCTTAGTAGAAGCTTCATGGTGCTTGTTAGCTCTGACTCTGTTGTGGCTGAGTATTTGTTATAAAATGTCTAAAGGCAAGAAGATGATGCTGATGGTGCACTCTGAATCCTTCCCATGTTCCAGACACCAATTTAGGATAGGAAACTGTCACCAGATAACATGGACCTTTAGGTATCACTGAAGTTGCAATGTCTTGCTTGACACTAGAATGCCATGTACTGATAGCTTTAGGTATCTAGGTACTACCTAGAAGCTGTAACTGGATAACTGAGTTACCAGTTCCTCACGTAAATCCTTCGGGCTGCTTTGGAAAAAAACAGTCTTTAACTGATTAGCTGAGTCTGTAGCTTTAATCAGTACTGTAAAAGTAAGTTTTGTGTCTACAGTCCAGTGTGGAAGGCCCTGGCATTGCATGGGCAGTGCAAGGAAATACAACAGAGTCAGGAAAGACTGAGAGACTTCTTACCATGCTTGCTTCATTCCCAACGTAACAGCTTTCAGGGAGCACATGGCCCATGAGATTCTGTCTGACTTGAGCTATGCTTTAGCAAGGACTGGATTTCTGCATTGCTGGAGCTGAAGGATTCCTTCTTTGCTTTCTGCTATGATTCCATTCACACTCAGTCCTATGACTTGGTTTCTAGAGTTTGACAAAGGGACACAAGTCATGGTAGTAATGCTCAATGTGACAGTTTCCAGAAAATTGGTAGCTATGTATGAAGAAGAGAGACAAAATCCTTTTCCCTTTGAACAAGAAACTTGTGTTCAGTCAGACCATTAGACAAGAAAAATTTACATAAGCCATTGCCATGGGAAATCCAAAGTTTCCAAATGATGCTCATGGTGAGATTTGTTTAGCTTCTTATATAGCCTTTGTTTCTGTGCAGTATTGTTTTTAACTTGGGTGATTTATGGTGGGATCTAGTCAGCAGGATCTTGTGTTTGGTTCTCATTCATGTATGTTTAATTGCTGTTAGTTTTTTCTGTTGTCAGCTGAATTTTTATGGCCTTATGTGTGTAGGAAAGTTAAATTGCTTAGCAGTGAAATTCTTTGTGGACAATCTGTTTCCATTTTAGAACTGATTAGTTAATGTATCCAAGTCCCTCCATTACTTCTAAGCAACAAGTCTTACCACAGCTATGCAATATTAACAGCGTGGAAATAAATATGTAATTCTTCTCAAATCTCTGATGAATTTTGGAAAGCTAACTATAAATACCATATTTTATGTTAAAAGCTTTGGCCTAATAGCAATGGTGTGATGTGTTGCAGGAAAAATAGGACCACCAAAACTGGATCTCTCAAGACATGGTGATAAAATCCTGGTAGATATTTACCATCCTGTATTCCCTCTTTCTTGTATTGAAGACATTTATTCAAAGCTTCAGTACTTGGTGACTGTTCAGGATGGTGAAAATGAGGTAAGTTCCAAAAATAACATTTAAAATTAAAAACACTTGTTTACTTTAAATGCCTATACAACGGTTTTATGCCTGTGACACATGGAGCTAACAGATACCAAGAAAACAATTGAACATGTAAAATGTTGAGTGCATTACAATGAAAGGCCTGTATTTTAGTTGTCCAAATGAGTGCTTACAAAAAAATTAGATTATTGCATTAGCTGTACACAAGATAAGTGTTACTCGATCACACACTGCTGTTTCTGCATATGTGCCAAAACACTGGTAGCTTAACTTGTGCCCCTCTCACTTGTCTAAAGAGATATTTCATTTAAGAAAATTACTTTTCAAGGTATTTATACCAGTTTATTTAGCAATCGTGGAGGGTGAAGGTGAGGAGAATTACAACAGGTGTGTTTACTTCATTAGCTTTCTATATGCATCCAGGTACAAGCTTTATAAATGTGAATCTCTAGTATGAGCAGCAGAAATTTTAGCTGCCAAATACCATGTTCTGATCAAATACAGCATCTTAAGGTAGCCAGTAAGCTGATGGTCACATGGCCTTTGCAAGGCACATGGGTGATGTAGGAAACACATCTAATAGTGTTTCAACATTTTGGAAGTGGTGGAAGGTTGACTGTAACATTGCTCTAGTGAGTCAAATGATATATCTTCCATTTCTTTTCAGACTCAAGAACTCTATGAGGACAACTGTACAATGCATAAGTGTAGCCTCAAAATCCCAGTTCATACTGAGAGTTCCACTTACTGCGTTTCAGCAAAAGGAATTTTTGAGGATCTGATGGTTGGCACTCCATCAGAGGAAAGTTGCACTTCTGTTCCTCTCAACCAGACATTGAGTAAGAGGATTTTAATGCTGTATTAAGAGCATACTGAATCTGAAGACAGATATGATCTAGCAAGTATTGATGCTTGAGATGCCTTTGGGAGAATAGAAAAAGTAGGGAAAGCTTAGTCTTTGTTTTCCAAATGCACTTTGACAGTTCTGACCTTTACAAATCATGTATTATTTTCAAGTGACCCTGAATTTTTTGGGGTGTTTTCCCTGTATTATTGGTATCACAAAACTTATTTTTATTGCACATGAGCACTGGTATAATTAAAAAATCACAAATGGATCATTCACTGAGCTGTGTGGTTTTTGTAGGCATTGTCTCTTCTAGCAACTGGCTTTTTGCTCGGGCTCATCACTGAGGATGATGTGTATAGAGTTTTAACTGGAAGCAAGTATAAAGTTATGGTCATTAAAATAAGATATTAATGTATTTTTCCTAATTAAAGAGAATAAAAGGCAGATAGTGGCCCAGATTTATATCCCTGAACCTCTTACAAGCATTGTGGTTGTACTTCATCATGGCCTGTAATTTCAGCAAGGAGATAAAATTGATTGAAGCAGTTTTCTTGAACGTACAGGAGCAGCTGGATGAGGGGAGGGCATTAAGGAGAGTCAGACTAGTGGAGTCCTACTAGTAATTGTTAACTGTTCTGTGTTTTGGGAGATTTCATGTTTTACTTTTATTGTATATAAACTGTGTAGTTATGTCAGTTAATATACTGTCACACAGAGAGTGTACAAATCTCATCATCCCCATCTGTCATCTCTAAGGAACAAAAAATTAGTTGCAAAATTCCTTTGTTTCTATAAAAATGTGATTATGTTTATATAAATTGAAAAGCTTCTGTTATTCTGATTTTTATGTGCTCCATATAAGTGTTATGGATTAAACTGAGTGAAAAAAGGTAGTAGACTGACAAATTTGCACATTATAGCTAAGCATTCTGAGCTATTACAATTTCTGAAATTATTCTGAATTATTCAGCAGTGGTTTGTTTTTCCAAAATTCCTAGTAGATTTTGCTTTATCTTCTTAGGTACATACCATATCATCATTCTGTGTGTTGTTATTGGGATCTTGACTGTAATACTGACAGTATATTGTGGCTGCAAGAAACTAAGGAAAAACAACATACAGCTGCCTAAGTCTTTGGTAAGTTCTGTAACTACTGTATCTTTATGCCAGTCTCTTGGGTTTGTTTGGTTGAGGTTTTTTTTGGCTTTTTTCCATGGTCTCTTAGATATTTAGAATATATGATATTATTCTGATATGATGCCAATGTTCTGATAACCTTTGCAACCAGATGCCTCTTAGTTTTTTAGGGCTAGACTTCAGTCTCTCTAACTGAAGTAGCAGTAGTTGGTCTAGTTTGAGAACTTGATTCTTAAAAACTCAATGTGTGCTTACCTTGGCAGGTTTGTGTTTACTCTAGTAGCAGAAACACAAAACCACAGAATCATTGGCATGAGAAGACACTTTTTGAGGTCATCTACCCAAAGCCTTTTGTTCAGGCACAAGAGCAGGTTAGTCGTGAGCATATCCAGATGGCTTTTGAATACTTGCAAGGAAGGAGACTCCACGACTACTGTGGGCAATCTATTCCAATGTTAAACCACCCTCACAGTTTTTCTTGCATTCACACAGGAGCCATGAGATTCTTTCATTAAACGGTAGTATTGGAACTCCGCTAATTGCTACAATTTTCTTAGTAATGTTAGGGGTAGAGTAATAGTTCTGTAGGAAGAAGAGGAGGAAGTCTGTTCCAACCCTGAGCAGTCACAGGGAAGAGAGGTCAACAGCTGTTCTATCTTAAAAACTTCCTGTAGCCATCCCTAGGAAACAGAGTGAATGTTCCTGAAAGAGCACCAGCGCTCCTTGGTTTCATGTCAGGCAAGAGTGGAGTATCTACGAACTGCTGTTGTAATGTTCTCCTGGTGTCATGTTAGTTGCAATGAATGAACTACCACAACTTCAAAGAGTTGTCATCTGAGGCAGTAGTAAACAGAAATCACACAAGAGTATCTTCTCAGTGAATTGGGGAAGTCTCATTTATAGAGAGAGTAGACAATGATCTTCAGCTCCATGTTCTTCAGTTTCAAAACCTTTTAAAATGACCTCTCCATAGTCAATGCCCAAGATCCCTCTGGAATCTGCATTCTTTAAAATAGAGTATCAGGTGGTGAGATTGCTCTGACTAAATGGAGATACCCAAGCCAGAGGTGGTCCCTTTGGAGTAAAGCACTGATGTAATCCACCAACTTGTGCAGCACAAGATGATTCATCTTGTTCTGAAATTATATGCACTTCCGGTCATACAAAATGCTTTCTAAAATTCCTGGTTTTTTTCCATGGACTGTGATGGAGCCAGGGGTCTAGTTTGGAGGTAGCCGTTTACATTGCAGGCTTTAAATAATCAGATGAGTGAAACCTCTCTGACATCTGCAGATCTTCACACCGGAGTGTACTTGTCTGATTATATAACTATGTGTCCTTTGTACATGCAACAGTAATTTCTGTGAGCAAAAGATGGCTCATGCAGGATTAGAGTGCTGTGCTCGATGGATCTATAGTTATTTTGGCTTTCCGGTACTACTGTGATATCCCATCTAAAGGATGAAGAAGCAGAATATCACAAATAGAATGTGTGCTCCTTAACACCTGTGAGCTTCCTGATGCTTGCTCCAACTTCATGCTTGAGCTTACCTTGTAGAAATTCATGTGTGCGCCCATACTCTTATTTTACTGGGCTAGATGTTACTTTGTGGTTCCTGGGTTCCAGTATGGTTCACATGCTACATCATATTTTATTGCTGAAGAGCTGAATGGATCCTATAACTATTTATAAATCATGTTAGCTAGGTGGTCAGGCACTGAGACAAGCTTCTCTGGGAAGTGGTCACTGCCCAAATCCTGTTCAAGAAGCATTTGGCCCATGATCTGAGATATGTGGTTGAATTCCTAGGTTGCCCTGAGTGGTGTCGGAAGGTAGACTGATTCTTGTGGGTCCCCTGCAAATATTTCTGTCCATTTCCAATGAAGTCTCTAATGACAAATCTAAGTTGTAGAGCTCATAGAGGTAGTTTCAATGCAGGTAATAGGAATACTGTGGGAATTTTAAAAAAGTAGTCAGTAATTTAAGCATAATTATTTTATGGTTGATCATTTAAAGTAATGAACAAACAATTTAAATAATTCATATGAATGATAAGTTTAATTATGACATTATCTCTATAGACTTAATGGCACTTGGAGCCTATCATTGACCTTTGAATACGTACTAGGTGTTTCTAGGATATGATCATTGTGCCTTACCTGGGCTTGTCTGAAAATAAAATCTAGGGAATTTTTTCATCAAGGCTGGGCAAGATTTCCTACCTTAGGACTGCTGTTTCTCAGTGATTTCCTTCCTGGCAGCTTTAAGTAGATGCTAAAACAGCGTTTGAGTGACTTCCAGCAACTTGGAATTTCCCAACAGAAGGAAAAATAAGAAAGAGTAACCATCAAGCAGCTACTTTTGCAAGTCTTATATACTCAGAGAAAAGAAAAAAATCCATTGCCAAGTAGAGCTTCAGAGCTTTTATACTGTTCTATGCTGTTTGTGACTCCCAGGAATTAGATATCAGTCATATCTTGGTCCTACTTCCACAGTGCAGCTGTCATTTGATATAGGCAATGAATGATTGTCTCCATCAGAAAACATGTTTGTTTAAATGTTTAAATATCCTTATAAACAGTAGGATCTTACCAGGAATATGCATGTGTGAAATGGGATACATTACTTTAACAGACTTCATGTTAGTCATCAAGGAATCAATGGAATCAATGTTTCAGCAGTTCAGCTGTAGTTAAAACTTCTTTCATTTATCTCACAAAAATGTATTACAGGAGGCTCTTTCCACCCGTCTTCAGTCATTGCAATTTGTCCTGCGGTTATTCCTGTACTAGATATTTGTTTTAAGATTTGTGATAAGGGCTTACCCACTTTTAAAGGGGCCTAACCATAATTTTCTGATATGTTGTGGGCTTTAACTTCCCTATCTTTTTCTTCAGTGTCTTTTATCTTTGAAAGGTGGCAAGTATTTTTGTGAGTAGAAAACATCTACTCTGTAAGAGAAAAGTAAAAGTTGAGTCTTACTTAGCCTAGTTTTCTTGTGTTTGCTGATGCTTTTTCTGACAGACATGACAAGGCTGTATTCTCTCTTTGTAGAACACTTAAGGATATTCAAAAAACATTTGGGAATTCTTTGCAGCTCTGGTTTTGTTTTGGTTTGTTTTTTTTTGTTTTACAACGTGTATTTTTGATGTGGAGAAGATAATTGTTCCTATAAATATTAACTGACACTTGCCACAAGGAAGAAGCTGCTTCATTACTTTTGTGAAAACATTTTTTTTTCCCATGTGAGCATCTATAGGGGGCAGTAACATAGTCTTCTCTTTATAAATTTACATAGCATGAATATTTTGTGGAACCATGTGAAGACCACAAAGATTTTTGCCATCATCCTAATAAGGTTTGAAATGGAATTCTCAAACCCTCCTTCATGAAATGTGCACCTGAAAATAACTTGGAATTCGTAGGTGGACACCTCATTAGAGAAGGAAGTTAAGAAAGAATTTGTTAATTACCTCAACTGTTAGGGATTCCTTGGGTTACGTTATTTATCTGTGTCCTTGAGCCTTTCAGCAGTGTGTCTCCCAAATCTGTTGAGACGATGAAAGACCTGAAAGCTCAGGTGCTGCTATTGGAGACAGGAAGTTATGTGAATACCTGCACATGCCACAAAATACTGCTGATACCCATCTTAACGTCACTGACTGTCACTTTGCTAGTATTAGGTAATGTGAATAAAAGAAAAATATTAACCTACCTATAGTAAATACTTTTCTTCAAATAGCAACTGTATCTTAATTACACTTGTTACTTAAGATCTTTTGAAAGTTACTGTAATAAGATGTGATTCTTATCTTTAAAGCTAGAAACAATTGCATGACTTGCTAAGTTGTCTTGTAGTCATGACTCAATGACTTTAAAAAACACCTGTGGTACCGGGAAACACATGGGAGTTTTTTCTTCTGATTGCTTCCTTCTTTCATGAATGGGAATAGGAGTGTCTTGGTCAGAAACTTGTCAAAAGAAAAATAGGTTTCCTTTTTTGAGAAGTCTTGAATGTAGTTGTACAGAGAATAAGTATATTATTTCTAAGTATTGCCAGCGCTCACTATGAAATACTGGACCTGTGTAGAATGAAAGGTCATCCCTTAACACATTTTAGGATTGTGATTTTTTAGAGCTGTGTGAAAATCCTAAAAGGACAGAAACAACAACTCAATGGGTTTTGTATTTAACTTCAGTTTAGTGTGTACTGGTACAGAGATGGAAAGCTAAAAATGCAGCTTTTGACCATGATTTCTGTAATTTGTTGTAATTCACATTCCTCAAGTATTCCATCTTACACAGAGAATTACCTTCTCTTGACACTTGCTGTGTGATTATTGGAGTCCGATTTTTGCTAACCCTCTACCCCAAAAAACTACAGATGCTGGTCCCTTCAAGATCAGTGTTACGTGGCATCAGTACCCAGTATTCTGATTATACATTCAATATGCCTGTATAAAGAGATTCTCAAAAAGTGCATTAATCCTTTAAGGTGTTCTTAACATTTTTCACTATTTACCCATTATTGATTGTAATCTGTTACTTGCAACTAACTTTTAAGCATTTTCTACTTATGAATGAGTGGTTTCTGTGAATTCTCATGGAAATTACGCTGAATATTCTTTATGTAGTATTCTGTTTCCATAGCAGAAAATAAATATCCAACTGATTGTTGAGTGTCATTCAGGTTGTCAGGAGTCACCTGAATGCACTTTTCAGTGGCAACCCTTGATTCCCCAGGAGATTGCCTCACTTAAATGATGTTCACCCAGCTGTTTGTAAAACTAACTTAGATGAGCAGTAACTGCTCTTCAGGGAGTGTTTGCTTGACTTGTGGTGATGTTTGTTGTTTGGTTGGTTGGGTTTCCTAAAGTGTAATGCTTTTATTAATCCAGCCTTAACCAGAGTAGCATCAACAGGTATCAGGGCTACTGAGGGATAAGATAATGAGACTGAAGTGAGAGATGAAGGCAATTTCCAATGAAGTTGGCACACTCTGAAGGTGTGAATGTAAAGCTACAGTCTTACAACCTTTTAATCAGGGAAGACTCTTGAAAAGCACAGTCAGATTGGATCATCTGGTTTGGATGGCCCACTCAGTTCTTACACTAGTACAGACTAGTGTAAGACTTTGTGCCTATTTGTAATTTTTCTTAATGTTATTTTACTTCGTATTTCCTCCTGTATACATTTTTCTTCCAAATTTGCCTTCGTGTGAATTTTCAGGCAGATTATTATTGCAAAGTATCTGAAAAAACAGTGATTATTAAGAAATTCATGGATCTATACTACTTGATATTGTGTGATATACATACACAGTGAATTATGAAATTTGTGAAAGGACAGTCTTAACTCTTTCTCCCTAGGCGTTCTCTTATGTTTAGGGAACACCATCAAGCAGCTGAAAATCTACTCTACTTTGTTTTTCATGTATATGAACTCTTGAAAGATATTAAAAAAACCAAAACACTGAAAGAATCTAAGCAGCCTGAAGGCATATGATAATTGTTTAAAACAAGCCGGGGTCTTGGCCACTGAAAGAATTCTTATGATCAGCCTGTGAAGGGTTTTCAAAGTGAAACATTAAAATTAACGTTAAAATTGCAGCATTGATAGACTGTTCAGTGGCTCTGTAAAATAAGCTGGGAGACTTCAGCATAGGTGTGGTTACTGGGTATGTTGTTTGTTTCCCTCCTGGTTGAGACAGGTGCCAGAAATTATCACAGCCACTGTAAGTTGCACTCATTAGCTTGCCCGAAGAAAGCATTTTTCGAGATCTTGTATACAAGTGTTACTGTAACAGTTAAACTCATGGACATAGGCCAATAACCATGCCAGATTTTAATTTTGCAGTTATTGGTTATAATGATGTTGAATTTGTTATTATCAACTTACATATTTTTCCAACTTTTTAACTCAAAGTTGTTGTCTTTTTTTTCCCCCATTTAAGGTCAATGTGATGAGAAACCTGAACACAGGTGCCTTACTGGGACCGAGATCAGAGGGGAAGTATTTATCTGTACCATCAGTCCACTCAGAGTTGCCAGTGACTGGTGAATTAACCTTGGTGGAGATAAAAACAGAAGAACAAACTGTTAGTCCTGTGTATTCTTGTGATGGGGAATCTTCTGTCCCTTCTCCAGAGGCACCAGCCAAAGCAGAAGAGATGCCTGTGCAGGAAGACACAGAGGAGGTCTCTGTTGATGAACAAAATTGCAAAGTAAAAGGGAGTTACTTCATTTCTGACAGTAACCAAATGGATGTATGCAGTACATCTTCAGGGTCAGAGATTTCTACTGCAGAAACACAGAAGCAAACAGTCATTCCAAGCAGTTGCTTCAAGTTTTCTGGCTATGACAAGCCTCATGTTCCATTAGATGAGTTGATGATAGATATTGGTGAAGAACAGCCTGTGAATGCTTACAGGCCCACTGAGTTGCCAGGATAACTGAAGGCTTAACCACAACTCAGAAAGAACAGCATTACTGAAGGTTATGGAAAGTCCAGGTTAAATTGTGAACATCTCTAAGTTGTACTTGTTCTGATCAGTACACAATTGAAAATAGTACCTGAAAATGGCATAGAAAGTGTGGGGAAATTTCATAATACCCACTTTTTGAGATGCTTTTATCTATGATTTAACTCATTATTTCCTATTTGAAGTAATGCCATGTTTTTACCAATACTCTATAGAAAATATACCATCAACTATAAAACAGCAGCTGTACCATTATTCACTTCTGCTTCAAATCCTGTTCAAAATTAGTTCAATGTACATAATGCTTCACTTGATTATTATAGACATGTGCAAGAAATGTTTGAGAGTTTTTACCGTTATTGAGGTATCCTGTTGCTTACCTCTTTCTTTTGAAAAGGTAAGGTTTCTATATTAAATTAAATGCTCCTATTTCTTTTAAATGAGACTATGCCTACAAGCTCTTCCTGTATATCTGAGGAATTTCATTCCATATCTAAGAAGTAAGAAGTAATGGCCGTAAACTAAGAACACAAGAAGTTCAGTTCAACATGAGGAAGGACTTCTTTGCATTGAGAGTGGATGGCAGAGCACTGGAAGAGGCTGCCCAAGGAGATCATGGAGTCTGCCTCTCTGAAGACATTTAAAACCCACCTGAGCTTGTTCTTGTGTCACCTGCTCTAGGTGACCCTGCCTTGCCAGGGAGTTGGTCTGGATGATTTCCAGAGGTTCCTTCCAACCCTAACAATTCTGTGAAAGTACCAGTTATTTGTAGTCTTTGCTGTTACCTTGAATACAGCAGTACCCATTTGGATCACCCAGTCGTGTGAGTAACCTTGTCACATTCTGGCAGAATATATGAGCAAGCTGACTGATCATCACTGGAAAAAAAAAAGTCCAATGGGTGGTCTCACAAATTCTTCAGAAAATGTCCTCAAAATTCAAAAAATTCTGGTTTCTTCTGGGACATTTTTATCCTAAATTTAGAACAATATGTTCTTTTAATAGAAATAATTAGAACTTCTTCCAAACATGTTTTCTAGGAGGATGACAATCACTGCTATTTCTCCCCTTTTAATAACATAACTCAGGAACTACACAAAATCACTCTCTAAAAATACATCTCAAGACAATAGAAAAATAGTGTGATTAAGTTGTACTTCATAACTTTTATTGTCATCTGACAGCCTTCTGAATTTTGTCATAGGGATTGTAGTTTTGAAAACTGAGGAATGAGAATTTTATATTTTTATATTAATTTTTTTTTCATATTGAAATCTATGCAATCCATTTATTTCCCTTAAATCAAGATTTGATAGGTATTTTCTATATGTAGGAAATGTCTACAGCAATTATTAATGAAGTTTAGTTCAGGAAAAAAGAACCTGTTATGGGTTGGTCTGTTTACACAAAACTGTGGGTTTGTTTTAAAAGAAATTTTTATAGTATATATTACCAGAATTGCTAGGATGTTACAGCAGGTGGTTTTAATCAGTGTCATAGTACTTCTGTCCTTAAATTTCTCAGTGGCGTGAGTCACTTGAGGTGAAGTTAGTTTATACAGCAGTTTTGGGAAGGCTTTGGTTTGTATCTATCAGATATTGACCACAGTGGTACAAAAGATTTAAGGACAACAGCTGTTTTTCCCATCTCTACTCACAGGAAGGTAGCAGATAGGTTAGCAGGGTTTTGATAGTTTAAGGAAACACCAAATCAAGTAGGTGAATTTTGTAGTTATGATGTCATGGAAAGCCCAGTTAGTAATTGTTAACTGGCTGTGATTTGTTTCTGCATTATATTCAAACATGATGAGACCCCCCTAGCAACTTTTTCAATGTTGTGTTCTGGGTTGAGTTCCTAGAAGGCAGTGCTTAGTGAATTACTGCTTAGGATGCACTAATGTGTAGGTCTCCCCATGGCAGAGGTGCAGAAAATAACACTCTTGGTGTTATGAGAAGGCTTTTTGAAAATCAGCATTAATTGCACTTGGAACTTCAACTAAACTGACTTTCCAGGTAGTGATGTGGTTCATCACTGAAGCTCCTAGCAGACTGTCTACTAAGTAGATGAGCAGCTGTGTCTTGTGCAGGGATTGGAGTAGATGTGATTTCTTTCTGAGTTTGTAGGTTTTTTGATTAATATGAATTGCAGTAAATACCTCAGGAATTTATAAATGTCAGAGAAGTGTTTAAGTTCAGTTTGGCTCTGAAGAGAGCATTAGAAACTGTCAAGTTAGTCTTGTTTTTTGTGAAGAAGTTTCTGACCAGCCAATTTGCTGAGTATTTTCTTTGCAACTGCTTAGAGTATTTAACCTTACACTTGGTAGTTTGTTTCCTTCCGTCAGTTTTTTTGTCAGAAAAAAAGAGATAAAATGTAGATGTTGTCCAAGAACATCAGGAATTAGCTCTGGCACTTGTTGGATTTGATGTATCTGCCTCAAAACCAAGATTCTGTTAAAGCATGTATTTTTTTTTTAATTAGATTTGCATTCTTAACAGTGCATCAGGAAACCCTGCTGCTGTTAGAACTAAGACTCAGCATTTTAGATTTGTGTGAGCTGAGTGTTTCATTGTTCTGGAAGATTTTCTTTTGCTGACACACTGGAAGGGGAATGCTGATAGATACATTTTAGAGCTAGGTGACTATCTCAGGTTCTTTTCTCTTACCCCTGCAATACAACTAAATTGTACATTCTTCTGAATCTTTCAAATCATATGGAGTCAAATGTGAGTAGAGGGACCCAGCCAGAAGCCTAGGATATCATTAAGAACAGTGATGTTAAGATCAATAAGAAATTACACAAAAATATAACATACAGGAAAATTTGACATCGCAGATAGTCGTATGTACTGGAAAAGCAGTGTTATTTCAGAAGCTGAGAATCAGTAACAGCAGTATGAGTGCTTTGTACTGTATCACATATAAATACAATAGATCTGCTCTTGAAATAAAACAAGGTTAAAAGTACTTTTTAATCAGAATTTCTGAACTGTAAATACAAAAGCCACTGAACTAGCACCATCCCTGCAGTTTGTCTTCTGTGTGCTGCGTACTTACCTAGTGGCACAGTGATAGTTTAGATGTTTAAATTGCTCAGGCCAGCTTACAGCTTTTGTAATTGTGAAATAAAAAAGCTTAAGTGTACACAAAGCACAGGTTTCTTTTACTAGCTGTGACTAGCTGAAAATGTGAGGTCACAGTAAGAGAAGGATGTGTTTCTGGGTCAGTAAGCTCTGCTACCACCAGTTCTGTTTTTAGCAGTTGCCCGTAGTGGTATTGAGAGCCTAAGAGTAGGGCAGCTCATGGTGGTAATCTCTGTTTGTATACAATCCAGCAGCTTGCAGTGTGATTTCTTGGGTTGAGAATGGAAGTGCCTTTCCAATTACAGCTAGTTAGCCTTGCTTTTGCAGCTCTGTAACAGCAAATATCTGAGCAATGTGGTTGGGAACCTGTCTGGTAGTATTTATTTATGCATTTTCACCTAGTTGAATTAGTTTAATTGGTTAATGTTCTTGTGATGAGGTATTTTGCTTGAACCTCTGAATATTCACATATAGCACCTTGATCCAGAATATTAAAGTGCCTAACATTTATACACTGAAAATAATTTAATATTCATGCCTTTTACAGGCCTATCAGCTATGCAGTATGATACACTTAGAAGGTTTTGCCACTTCAAACCTTTTCAGCTGATTACTACTCTTGTCCTGGCTGCTTAGCACTGTTCCCTTCCTCTCGTTTGAAGATGATTTGGGTGGTGATGTAAGACTCCAAAACATTGCATCCTCTGAAAGAGAACTTCACAAACTTTGACTTCATACCTGCCTGCTATTTCTAAGAACTTAGTTAGTTCTTGTTCTTGAGTGGACATTATAATTTTTGTTACTAGATCTGCAATTACCAGTTAAGTATTGTGGCAGTACTGTGTGCTGGCACAGAAACATCAAATCTGGTTTTGTGTGGTTTTTCACAGAAGTCAATAATATAGTTTAAAAAAATTAAAAATGTCAAACCTACTGACATCTGTGGAAACAAGACAGCACGTAGAGTCCTAGGTGCCTGGAACAGACTCATGTTTATTTATGTAATCCTTCACTAGAAGACTGCAGAAAAGGAAACTTGCATGAGAACCTGTTTTTCTCAGGGTTAGGAATAACCAGTTGCTCTGAAATGGTTCCATGTAAACAGTTGAGTATTAATAAGTAAGAGATGTTACACTTGGCTCAAATAATAGTTTCAGCACATCTTAAAAGCCAAAACGCAAAAAGACCCAACCAAAATGACAAACCAAATACAAAGCACCTTTTATCTCACAAAAAGGTGACCCGTGTAGATTTCTTTAGTGTGATTATTTTATAGTTCAGTTCTTGTTTATTAGTACTCTTTCTATATTCTCTAAATGGATGCTGGGCTGAAAGAAATCTAGAATTAAATTCCTGTAAATACTGTATATATTAAATGTTTAATATGTAAATAAAAAAACATCTCTTTTATGACTGTTGGCTTTTGTTCTAAAGACTAAATGTGCTTTTGAAGCTCTCTCAGTTCATGTTACTTACGTGGTGTATACCTGGTCATTACTAAGAATCCAAACACTGTTTGGGAGAGATGTGTGTGGCCCATCTGTGTGTGTGGCTGTGTGCAGCCAGTTCCTGGATCCTGCTGAACATCTTCACCCTCAGCACTGCAATTTCTTTTCTGTCCTTTGATGCTGTTGATGCAGCCTGGAGTAACTTAAGTTCAGTATGCTGGTGAATATTGAAGAAATGTAAATTGCTTCAGGGTGTGCAGCTAAGCTAGCAATTTGAGATACACCAAACTTAAGACAAAGAATATGAAACAAAGCTTTTTTGTCTTTAAGAATCACAGGGTGATCTTAATGGTTAAAACAGTCACGTTGCAGTAGGTTCGAAACTAACACCTCTGAGAAGTGTGAAAACCAGTTAAATGTGTGAAGGGTCCTGTCCTGAAAAGCTCAGCACCAGTTACTGAATGCTCAGAGACTATCCACACAAGATCTTCAACACTATTTATTAAGGAAAACAAGAAAGGTTTGTAAAACAACAGTGAATATACAAATACAGCAGGTATTTGAAGATGGTGGTGGTAAAAGATTATTTTAAGAATAGACTTTTTGGTCTACAGTTTGCACTCCTTGGATGATGGAGAATGATACTGAGAATTCAAAAGACAATCACGGAACTGAACCACAGGCTAGAAAGTGTGATGCATGCAAATTTCTCCTTGCAGAAAAGATGAGTGAAAGGCAGCTTTTCTTTTTTTCTTCCTTATATTTATTTTTTTCCCTTGGCCAGAGAAACTCCTTGAGCTTGCATCTTTCCAGGTTTTATTGCCCAAAGGAGCTACCAGAAGTGTTTGCTCCTTCTGCAGCCCAATTTTTGATGACAAATGTGGAGGCAGGCATCCCAGTTCTCTGTGTCTTTTCCCATGTGCAGGCCTGCCAACCCCTTGCCCTTCTGTGATGTGCTGTCAGCCCAGTGCTGACTGGACAGGATTTTGTGATCGGATGCAGAGGCTGTGAATCACTCCCTATGAGAAGAAAGTCAGTGTATGGGTCATATCCTACCCACACTACCAATATTTCGGGAGTTGCCTCAGCTGCCTCTGGTGGCAGGGTGGCAGGGAGCATTGGCACTATCAGAATTGAGCCTTTCTTTAGTAGGTGGATCAAGGAAGCATGAGCAATGTTTTTGATCTACCTCTCCAGTTTTGTCTGTGAGTTCTGTTGGCTGAGGGAGCACTTGGCATCTTTACTATGCTGTGAAGATTACCTAAGAAAAACCGACAAACTCTAGAATATTGATTTCACAAATCTCCAAGTTGGTAGGTTTTTTTGTATGCAGATGATTTGGTGAGGGATCCACAACCTAAAAAGTGTGTCTTAATGGGCTTAAACAAGCTGCAGCACTCCTTAGTGGAAGGAGAAAGACATAATTCCATGGTTTTACAAGTAAGAAAAATGGACAATTTTAAGGGAACTTGTTATTTAAATAAAAGACTTGGAGCTATTTTGAGGTTTAGTATTAATTTCAGTTCCTAGTGAATGTTAATGTTGGTTTCTAGCTTCCCGGTCAGTTCAGTGTGTTGCACATTGTTAAATAAATACTGCATGTGCAAATGATGACTTGCTGCTTTTGAGCCTACAGAAGATCTTCATCTTTGATATGGTCAAATGTTTCACTATGTAAATGCAGCTACAGTACTGGAATTTCTAACTGCAGTCTTTAAAATGTTGACCCAAGCTCTTTAACAGTGAGAGAAGAAGTTTGTACCTGTGGGCAGGGAGCAGGGAAGGAACACGCTGTACAGTGAAAGTCTTCCTCAGAAACTTCTCTGTAAAAACTTGTGTGAAGCAATGTCTTTTCTCTACAGAGCAGGGAAGAAAAATCCAAAAAGTCCCTCGTGCCGGACTGTAGGGGTTTTCCTTACTTTCATTTTAGTTTTTGTTTGTAGTGTAGTGATTCACTTTCCCAGTCCCCACTGAGCTGGTGAAGGGCTGTCGTGCTGCCCATGACACACCAGAAGAAGCTCCCTCCCCCAGAGGCAGCTGGATCCCTTCAGCCAGGAGAGGTGGTCCTTGGGAGAGACCTAATTGCCAGCTATAGCCAACTGTAGCATTTGCAGAAATGGCAGACTTTCGTCTGAAGCTCCCAGTAAAACCACAAAAACATCTGTCATAAATTGCAGCACAGGAATCCCACTAGGATATGCAGCAGGAAACCCACATTTAAAGTGGTTAACTGTGGGATTAAATTGTCTGTAGCCCTGTGCTGAGGCTGGACTGGATGACCTCCAGAGGCCCCTCCCAAGAGAGGTTTTCCTCTGAGTCCACACTGAAAACTCCAATTGCAAATAGACTTTAGGTCTAGAGTAACATGAACCACTCACTTTTTCTATTTTTGTGTGAAATGCCACACATTGGGTGAGAATTGCCCTGCCTCTGCCAGTTACTAGAAGTATTCTCTGTTTGCTCTGGGTATGCGTTCTTCATCCGCCCACATCCTCATCCAGGATATAAGCAAAACCCACTCTCACATCCACTGCAAATACCAGAAAATCTGAAATGCCAAAGGTCATGCTACAGTAGCAGTTTCAGGGTTACATTTTCTCCTCTTACGTATGGGAAACAACTCATTCACGGGCAAAAGAAAAAAAAAAGAAAAAGAGTAACAAGGAGGTGGTCCTTTCAAATGAGGTGAGTCAAGGAGCTTTCGGCAAAAATGTACTTAACTTTTACCTCTGTAAATAGCAATAATCCGTCCTTAAGAGAAAGCAAGCTGTTTACCCAGCACTCAGATGGGTTTCTGTTCCAGCAATGGAAAAAATTCTCATACCAGTGGTTTTCTGTGTTGGTTCACAAAAATATCAGTTCTACTATTTCACAGGATTGGATCAGAAAGATGCAGTGTAAGCTAGGATGGGCTAGTAGCATAACTACTTATGTGGATTCTGCTGGGCTCAGTAGTAAATTTTAACTTTCCATTTCTAAATAAAGTACTGTTCAGAGTACCCTTAATATTGTTTATAAAAGTTCTCTATTTTCAATAGCATTGCAGTGTGCACCATCCTGTGCTCCTCAATAGTTTACATTCTGAAATGCACTATATACACTATACACATGTTCTGTGAGACTCCAGACATGTGTATGTACATGTCTGCATGTCTGTGTCTGTGTGCAGCTGGTCCTTCTTGGACAGTAGTGATTTTTATCACACAAAGCACTGAAGCAGCATGACTGAGGCAGATGAGTAGCACAGTGTTACAGCTGCTAATAACCTGCTGTTGGAACAGCAGCTGTTGCAAGGACAACAGAAATTATGTGAAGAGTTACCGGTTACTGCAGAATGCCAAGCCCAGCTGCAGATAAAACACTCTGGGAGTGCAGTGCACAGGAAACCCTGGGTTTCCCCATGAGACAGGCATTCCTTGCCCCATTTCACCACATTGCACAGCAGCCTTTTCCAAGCAAAACCCACTGGTGCCGGCAGGCTGGCCCTCAGCTCTGCTTTCTTAGGAGGAACCTACATCAAAAGGAGCCTTGACAAAGGTCCACACTTCAGCCCCTAGCAATGGGCTGCTTCCTGGGATATGAGAAGGTGTGTACAATTCAAGTAAACAGATACACGACCTGTGACGAAACACTTCTCAATCTGGTGATTGGTTTGTAAACGTTCCCTATTCCCGTACTTGAGCTCATATAACATGATGAAATATTAATTGAATTTGGTGTGGGGAACTATTTAAAGGTCACTGGATTTTGAAGGTGCGTTTGGGAAGTGGATAGATAAAAAACTGCATCCAGAGATAGACTTTCTGACTTCTGCCTTCATT
Source organism: Muscicapa striata striata (assembly GCA_030060385.1). Classification (NCBI taxonomy): domain Eukaryota; kingdom Metazoa; phylum Chordata; class Aves; order Passeriformes; family Muscicapidae; genus Muscicapa; species Muscicapa striata. Next base: position 1,486,386 of record JAREIS010000010.1, on the reverse strand, counting down.
TTGGTGGGTTTTTTCCTTCATTTTTTCTCAGTTCTGTAATTCCCTTAATTGGTTTGACTAATTCATTATTTAAAGCTATACAATTACCATTTTACTATATATATGCTGCAGGTTTGGTGCTAGAATAATGAGGTATAGGTGAACAGCTGAACTGAGACCCTGTGCCCATCTATCTGACCAAGGTCAGCTTCTTGGCTAGATGTTGTTGAGTTTGTTTGATATAACAGGTGGCATTTAAATAAGTTCATTTAAACCAGAACTTGCACTTTTTTTGACCTGACAAGTCTTCTGTTTCCACGTTTCCCCAAAGTAAAGAAGATTTAAGGACAATTTTTTGCTTGCAGGCAGATAGCCTTCACTCATTCATTCATGAACCATTACTCATTTTATGGAAGTTGTTACAGGGCTGCACTGATCTTATGAAATTACCATTTTTCTCCTCTTGCTTATCATCATGAGTTTGCAGAAAGAGATTGCATCCTGACTTTTGCTAGGCTGCACTAGTGCACAAGCAGTGAAGTGCCAGTGGGTGTCAGCATCGGGGAGCTTTTGGCGAGGGAGGAGTGAGGGGCAAGGCTAAGCAAGGCTAGAGCCCCACGTTCACCACCAGCAACCGAATTGTCTGAGCTTTCCGTATATCCCAGGAACACAAAACTCCTCTCCCACCAGGCAGACGTGCATGTGGCATTAAAACATTTGCAAGCACAAAGTGATTTTTTTTCACTGGGGAGTCCCAGTGTCCCCAGCCCTGGAGTCAAGCTTGTGGAGTTGGATATTTTGGGCAGGCAGGATCCAGAGGATAGCACTGACAAATGCCAATATTTGTGCAGGCAGTGTTTCAGCAGACCTGCACCTGTTGGGGATTCCAGGCAGTCTGAAAGTCCAACCCAGAGTGGCACTTTGGCCCCATGGGCTGGGCTTACCTTCCTAATCCCTGTCTGGAGGCTGTCAGTCCTGCTTCCCTGGCTCCCAGCATCTCCTCTGCAGCCAGCATGGGGTGAATGTGCTGCCCAACAGCCAGAGGAGATTGCACAGCCCCTCATTCCTCCAGTGACAACCCCCTAGATGATGCCCTGCCACCAGCACACCTGAAAACTCCATCTCTTGCTTTTGGCCCAGAGGCAGTCCATCAAACCAGAGCACATCTCATGGGTAGGTATTTTATGTCTTTGGAACAAAATTTCTTGTGTTCTTCAGCTCTGAGCAGCTAGTAAGCTGAAAATAAATAAATAAATAAATATTAAAAATCTTAGTATGGCAAGCAAGAAAGCTTCTGTGACAAATTTATGGGATAAAGCAATATTGGCAGACATCATCTGGGAATTAGTAAAAAAAAGGATTTTTTCATAATGGCTTGGTTCATAATTAGTTCCAAACTCTGCATGACCACAGCTGCCAAGAAAGAACAATTGCTCATGTTTAATTTAGAGCTACTCATATGTTTTCCAGCTAAATTAAAACAAAGCCAAACTGGGGAATTTGGACACTGAAAATAAGGGGAACTCTGGAGTGCTTAACAATTACTTCCTCATAAGACATGCCCAAAAGGAAGAGAGGGACTTTTCAGTCATGGAGCTGTCTCCTAAGCATGAGGAGGATCATGCTTTCCTTCCTCTGCTTACTGATGCACCTGCTTCAGGATGAGACAACTTGTAAGTAAGGGCTTTTTTCTCTTTTCCTGCATGGGGGATGGGAGGACAGGGCTTGTTATTGAATTTTTGGACGAGACAGGAAATCTCTGGATCCTTTGGTGGGTTTCAAAAGCCAGTCACTTGCAAATTAGTTTGTTATTTTATCTTTCCAGGTTCTGAAATGCAGATAAAATGAACATGTTGCCCATTAGATTTTTTCATGACTGTATTATCAGTTTCATTTAGAGCCAGTACAATCTTATTTGATTCTGTGCTGTGCCAGGGTAAAAGCTGCTGTCATCTGGGTTGCAAAACTCACAAAAATATTAGGGTTTGAATGATTCATAGGGGTTGTTAACAGAATCTGTTATAGTATTGCAGTTTGAAAAGAAATGATCTTGAAAATTATCAGACAGTTTTTCTAGTGTTACAGAGAGGTAAAAGCAGTGAATTTCACGTGGTTGTTTATTAGGCAGGAGCTGGTAAACATGACTGTGGAACAGCTAAAAGAACTATAATCTTTTCAAGTTAAAGCTGAGTTGTGGAGTAAAGAGGGAAAGAGCGCTTGACTTTTAGGTATTGATGGGGCTGCTTACTGCAGACTCTGGATAGATCCAAAGGGTTTGTTTCCTGGGATGTGCATGAGGCATCTTTCACAGCAGCAAACTCACTAAGGAAAAATATACCAACAAACCAACAAAAAAAAAAAAAAAAAAAAAAAGCAAAAAAAACAAAATAAGAACAAACAAACCCAAAACAAACAGCAAAAACCCCACCTCCAAACACTCAGACCACATAAAAGTATTCCTTTCATAGTTCAAAATGTATTTATTTTGTAATTGCTTGCTTTCATGACTTGGAAAGTTTTGAATGTGAGATCCAGGAGATTTAATTTCCCTGTGGTCTGCTAGTTATGAAACTAAAGAGTCTGTAGCAATACCCTCTGATTCCAGTATGGAGGAGTGTGTCTGTGACAAACATGTTATTTTATCCTTCCTTCTTATCTGCAGCACTTTTAGTTTTGGAAAACCTCGAGCTGCAAGATTCGATTAAGCCACAGAAGGTAGAGTTCCACTCGTTAAATTTCAACACCACCTTGCATTGGCAGCCTGGGTGGGCCAGAGAGGCGAGAGATGCACTCTACTTTGTGCAGTATAAAGTGTAAGTACTGGGGCCTCCCGCTGTGCTGGGCACATCAAAAGGGTTTGACAGGATGCTCTCATTCCTGGGGAGCAGCCATGTCCTGCTTGGCTGTCAGCTCTCAGCTGTTTATGCACTCATCATAAGGTGCAGGCAAGCAGCATGAGGCAGGTAAGGAAAAAGCACCTCCAGCACTATACCCTGCACTCCCATTGCACCAAGGATGTGAAGCAGAATGTGGTTTGCAGGGGACTCTGAAAGTCACTGGGTCCAGCCACCTGCCTCAAGCAGGTCTAGGCAGATCAAGCTCCTCTGTAATAGAACATCTAAGGCCTACCTAAGGCATCAGTGCCTACCTTGCCCATGGCACTGCCTCAGGGTGCATTGCATGATTCAGACAACATTAGGGGCTGGTCTTCAGGGTCTGCTCCCATCCCTGGCACAGGTGAGTGGCTGAAATGATTATTGCCCTTGAGAAATGGTTTGGTGAAATCCAGCTTTTACCCATCATTGAACACACTGGCTTAGCCAAAGTTTGCTCACCTCTCCCATGGGGCAGCTAAGAGGAGGCTTCCTACAGGGCTGGTGACCCATGTCTCTGCTTCAGATTTCTTTCAGAAAAGACAAAAAGCTGTAGCTCCCAGACACCCATGAAATCAACCTTCCCTGTTATCAAATTGAAGGCAGCTAATTTCCATGCAGGACACTTGTCAGTGCCACAAGAGTAAAAAAATCATCTGCATGGACACAGGCAGTCATCCCTTAAGTTCACATTCTTCCTCCTCTTCCTCCACAGGTATGGGCAGAGCACATGGCAAAACAAAGACGAGTGCTGGGGGATTTCAAGCCATGTCTGTGACCTAACACATGAGACCTCTGACATCCAGGAGCCTTACTACAGCAGGGTGAGAGCAGCCTTGGCTGGTGTCTATTCCAGCTGGAGCCTCAGCTGCAGATTCACTCCTTGGCGAGAAAGTAAGTGCAAGCATACGCCTCCCCCAGGAAGGAATTTGATCTCCAGTGGCACAGAACACATAATTTCTGCTCACAACTTGCAAACATGACTAATCCTTTTCTAGCCACGAAGCTGTATGTAAAGAAGTGAGTCAATGGCTCTCAGGTGAAGTTATGCCAAAGTAATTCTCCACTCACTTGAAAGCCAAGTGATTATGGCTAAATAGACATTTACCAGTAATTAGGAGATCAAAAGATCCCTTTAATATAACAATATCTTCCTCTGGGCATGGAAATACACAAACTATTTTCAGGCATTTTTGAAGCTGCTGGAAGGACAGAGCTCAAGACAATAAAAAAGGAAGCATTTTTTCTTTGTGGGGAGAAGAGAGAATAGAGCTGCATGGTGTGTAGCCACTATTCTTCTCATATTTATGTGTTATCCTGACTGCAGGAAAGGACATAGAAAGGACATGTGCAAAGCTTTGGGTTAGCACTGTCATTATAGTCAGCCACAGTGTGCTAGAAGTGGAGGACTGCCCAAACACTGAACAGTAGCAGTCTACCTACCAGTAACTTCACCATGAGCTAACCTGTTTTCCCCCACTGGCCAATGAAAATCAGGTTGTCAGTGTGGGTCACTTCACAGCCCTGAAGTGCAAACTGCCTGGAGCCTCCTGCACAGATGAAACACAAGCTTTGACATAAAGCAGTACCTTGCAGCAAAACCAGAACATCTTGCCCTGTGCCACCTCCTCCTCTTGGAGAGGTTTTTGTGGCAGCTGCTGCCCTGTGTCCCCACATTCCTGATGCTGCACACACATGCATGCAGGCACTAGCTTGAAGACTTAGCTGGGTTTAACCAAAGATTGCAAAGTATTTGGAAGTGATGAGGTAAACTGCATTCTTGGCATAGCTGAAATGGTTTGAATGGATGTTTTGTGCAGTCCAAACACACAGATAAATACAAGGGAGAAAGAAAACTAGGGCAATTTTGGAATTTTGCTCGACCAGTCAGCACTTAACAACATCAGCTCTAAGGGATTTCAAAAAGTCTGGCTCAAAGATAGGTTTACAAACACAGAAAATGTCAGTTCCAAAATAAAAATAACTAAACCAAATAAACACCAAGAAGTAAGAATTTATGAAGTGTCACTTGAGGAGGAAATACAGCATAATATATTGTTGGTAACATCAGCATTTGTTGAATGAATTCAAATTGCATTCTAGGAAATATTATTCATAAACTATAAATGTGTTTACAGCTTTGGTTTTTTTCCATAGCTATGATAGGACCTCCAATGGTAACTGTGGTTCATAGCAACAAATCCATAACAGTAAAGCTCCAGGCTCCACGTTCTCCTTACAAAAGGAAGAGAGGCAGCAAAATACCAATGACAAATTATTATGATCTGCTGTACCAAGTCTTCATAATTAACAACTTTCTAGATGAGGTAAGAGTATATTCAGATATGAATCCTTTACCACTGAAAAGCCAGAAAAGTGTGGGCACACCATACTTGTTTTACTGCTGAAACAATCTTCTGGGATTGTGAGAGCAGCAATGACTCTGCAAGTGCTTGAAAACAAAGTAGGTTTATTTTTCAGGAATTGCATTTGATTAAATTGAGTTGTAATTCCTCCCTTTATTATTTTCCATCAACTTAATACTTCATAATCTATAACCTAGATTTAAAAATTGGGACAGGAGAGGAATTGGGGGAAGAGGGAATTTTCTTTAAAAAGCATAAATATTAAACAGCATAAACATTAATGCTGTTGAGTTCGTTTAAGTCCATGTGCTGTTCTGCAACCTTTGTTCTCATCAAACTTTATTCACAGACACACTTGCTAGGGAAATGTGCTTCACTGACTCTTTTTTCTCTTTTTTCACACTCTGTGTGAAGCAACACAGGGTCCTAGTGTATGAAGGGAAAGAGAAGGTTATTAAAATACAAGATTTAAGGCCTGGAGTCAGCTACTGCATCGTGGCTAAAATGTACATGCCAATGCTGGACCACAGCAGTGCCTACAGCAGCAGGCAATGCACCGTGCTGCACTGACAGGGGTGGCACCTCCAAGGCAGGTAAGTCACTGGCTGGAACTGGAGGTGACCCTGGAAGTCAAGATCTATCCCCTCACCAAAGGCAGATACTTTCCAAAAGTAGAGAAAAAAGTGTGTCATAGAAACTGCCATCCCAGGTGACAATATTAGTTGGAATACTTACATAATCTCTGATGCACACCAGGTAAGAATGATAAGGCCGAGGTGATTAAAAGAATGGGATGGATAATTATTTACATGCTGGCACTGTCCTCAGAAATATCTGCCTCTTCCCTTTCTTTAAACAGTTGTACATAGTATAGTTAAATAGTCATACATAGTGTGGCTTTCATAATTTTTTTCTGTCAAGTAATAATTAATTAATAATTAATTAGAAAAATAAGTGATTTCCAACTTTATTAACAGGCAAGCTCTGCCAGCCTTTTCTGCTACGTAATTGATCTGATGGATTAATTAAAATTAGCCTGTCCTCTTTTCATGACCACTCTTAAGTGTAGTGTTTTTAAAAATAAATCAATTATCAAATGTCATGAGCTCCCATGGGTCAAAAATGCAAGAATTATCTCTACTAGCTGATCTGAAAATCTGGGGTTTTTTACTTTCATAGATCACTAGGCTATTGTCACATATCATATGCCTAGCCAAAAGATTTGCTATCAATCCTGTCTTGCAGGTGGGAAGGCATGGAGAATACAAAGACCTAACCCAAACTTGACTTCATTGGAACTGGCCTTAGCAAGCTCAGATTTGGGGTAACAGAGGAAAACTGGGAAAGCCTCAGCTTTTACCTGGGCTTTTGATCTCAGATCTGTACCCTAAAACCATAGAACTTTTCCTTTGTTCTGCTTCATTTCATACATATCATTAGTGTCTCATGGCTTTAGTCAGTGGGTTTATAGTGGGAGGGAGTCACTTTCTAGGGGACTTTCCTGCTTCTTCTTTTTTTTTTTTTTTTTTTTTTTTTTGGTATTCCTGTACTGTAAAGAACTGGACTTCCAAACAGCTTGCAGAGGAACAGGACAGATGCAGGTGAATGGCATGTGGTGTATATTGAAAGTCAGCTCAGTTTAATGCCACCCACTTTAAATGCCCATGCCAGCAGCAGTCCTCTTTCTCTTCCCCATTATAGGGATAATGGCAGAAGATGTCTTCCATCACAGGTCCAGCTGAAAATCAACATCTGCTCTCTATGTCTGGAATGCATACTTGGATACTTTTTAAACTAACCTTTGCTGCATTAAATTATTTGGTTCATCAAAATCATTTTATGCTACCTGAAGGTCAAGGATTCTTTTGTATGACTCGTATTACAATTTATGATGGTATATATTTCCATTTTCAAAGGAAACAGACTTGTAATATAAAAATAAAAGCATGAAAAAAGTCTTTGTGGAAATATTCTGAAGATTGTCTCTGGGAGTTTTGTGTTTTAAGTCTTGAAATTAAGATACAATCTATAAAATAGAAGTTTCAGATATTTTATGTTTTCTACAATGATTACAACAGAAAATGAAAAAGGTGTCATTTCTTTAAAATAAGAAATGTGTCATACAGTAGTAATTCCATGTTAACAGTGTCTTCATAGTACCCCCAACAAAATATTTCTGGCAGTGAAACCAGTATGTGATTAAGCAGGAATGCATGTAAACTAAAACAGGAAAGATCCTCTCCCATTCAGTGACAGAGAGTTGAAGGAAAGAGACCCTCAGCAAGTTTGCTGATGAAACAGAAGTGTGGGGAAGCAGCTGATAAACCAGAAGGCTGTGCTGTCAGCCAGTGTGACCTTGCTAGGCTGGAAAATTGTGGGGAGAGAAATTTAATGGGGTTCAATAAGACCAAGTGTAGGGTCCTGCAGCTGGGGAGGAATAACCCAAGTACCAGCACAGGCTGGGGACTAGAGAGCAGCTTGGCAGAGAAGAACCTGGGAGTCTTGGTGGATGGCCAGGAGCTGGCAGTGCCCTTGTGGCCAGAAGGGCCTGTGGTATCCTGGGGTGCATTAGGAAGAGTGTGGCCAGCAGGTCAAGGGAGAAGACCTGACCTGACCCTCTACTCAGCCCTACTGAGGCCACACCTGGAGTGCTGTGTCCACTTCTGGGCTCCTCAGTACAAGAAAGACATGGTGTGACTGGAAGGGGTCCAGTGGGGAACCACAAAGATGGTGAGAGTTCTGGAGCATCTCTTTTGTAAGAAGCATCTGAGGGAGTTGGGTCTGTTAGTCTAGGGGAGAGAAGACAGAAGGGATCTCATTAATGCATGCAAATATCTCAAAGGTGGGTGCCAAGAGGGTGGTGCCAGACTGTTTTCAGTGGTGCCCAGTGACAGGAAGAGGAGCAATGGCCATAGGCTAAAACACAAGAACTTTCACCTCAATCTGAGGGAAATCTTCCTTGCATTGAGGGTGATAAAGCACCGAAAGAGGCTGCCCAGGGAGGTCATGGAGTTTTCCTCTAGAGACATTCTAGCCCACCTGGACACGTTCTTGTGTCACCTCTAGGTAGCCCTGTCTGGGCAGGGAGGGATGGACTGAATGATTTCCAGAGGTCCCTTTCAGACCTAAGAATTCTGTGATTCTGTGACCTCTATTTTAGCCATTTCACAGTAAATGGTGACTGAATGCTGACCATTACCTGTGATTTCTAATGATTTTAGCCCTTAATCATACAAAGGAACAAATTGCTTGGGCAAGGTCTGGGTAATGGCTAAGCCACACCAGGAGGCAGAGGTGAAATAGCTTTTGCAGACCTGCAAGGTCTGTAAGTAATGAGAATATTGGTACTTAACTATGTTCTGTTATTGCAGATTAAATGAGAGGAGGTGAGAGTGGCCCCAGCACAAAAGGGCAAAGCAAGTCCCAGGAAGAATGAAGGTCCCAGCTACATAATCACTGTCCACTTTTCCCTTAATTCACATACATAAAGGCAGATCAACTCAGTTTAAGTAACAGACCTTGAGTTCTCTCAAAAAGAGAGAACATCCAAAGCATTTTTCATGGTCTGTCACTAGCACCTCCCCTGGAGATATCTCAGCTGAGAGCTGCATCAGGATGCTGGCAGTATGCATTTGAGAAGAGGCTCTGTTTAAGGAAGTTAACACTGGTCACTCTTGCCTTTAACAAAATGAAAGAGGTCATTACATAAGAAATATTTCCATCACCTGATTTTTTAACATGATATATTTGAACAACTAAGTTTGCAGACATCCAGTCATATCCACACATCTAGACCATAAAACCAAGTTTCTTTCACCACATTTCCCTTTTTGCTCCTTTCTCAATTCTTCCAGTTGCTTTGCCCACTCATATCCCACAGTTTCTTTATTTAGGTAAGATTTTTTTGAGAAGCAAGCCTTTGAACCTCTGTGCAATACCTGGTGCCAAGACAAGTGTGAGATCCTGCTGCCCCTCTTGCACTGGCCAGAAAAACTGTCCAGGCAAACAATTAAGAAATAGTCTATCTTATATTTCAGCAGTGGGTTATCAAAACCTTCATTCACTTTTGGGTTATCACAGCCTGAAAATGGTATCTGTAGTAATTGAAGTTCTTTCTCAAATTCACTTATTTCTTTATGGCAGCTTGTGTTGCCATCGTTACACAAAGATAAAGCTTTATCAGAAAACAAATTCTGACAATTCCAGATACTATACCTATGTCAGATGCAGAGGATAAAACTGTTTCATAGAAAACATCAGAAAAAAAAGGAAAAAGAGAGAATAAAGAAGATGTAGGGCCATAGGAGTACCTGAAGCATTTAGGCCTATCTAGAAATAGCTAGGTAGCAGCTGCCATGCTATGGGTCTGTGAAGACATTTGAAATCTGAAAGTTCTTCAATTTGATAAAATTATATATGCTGGGAAAAACAATAGAAGATCTGAAGAAGTCTTGCACAGTTGTGTGCTAAGTTGTGGGCTACCAGATTTCACTTCCTCAGCAACAGCACAGGCTTACAGAAAGCAGTGCAAGAGTTGCAGGAACCCACTTCCATTCTGACAGTACCATGATTTATTACTGCCAACCTCATGATGTTCTGCAAAAGCAAATTTTTCCCTTCCATTTGAAATGCAAATTCTCTTTCAGTGTCGTTCTGACATGTTATTTTATCGGGGAAGGGTTTGGTGGGGTGACTGGTTCTGTATTTTTTTCTCCCCTAAGGCTGAGTGATCTGCACTCACAGCTTCTAGATATACTTGGTAATGCTGTAACTTTAAAAAAACACTTATTGTGCCTTAGGCTGCATGCTGCACTGCTGCTTACAACAGCAGTGGAATGGAGGAAGTATTCTCAACTATAACTGGGACTTTCCTGCTGACAAATCAGTTTGGAAATACCTGGAAGAAAGAGTTCTAGCCCTCCTTTCTCCTTCTCCTCATGAACACAAGCAAACCATCTGCTGTGGGTCCACATCTCTGGAAGTGCCCAGGCTGGCACACAGCTCCACAGGGATTTGTGCTTGTGCACACCATTCAGTTCAGGATGCTTTCAGATTGTTAACTTGGCTTCTTCTCACAAAAAGTTTGCAAGACACAGCTGAAAATACTTGTTTCTTGTTTTTTCAGTCACTTACACAGCAGGCATTTTCCAACCAAGTGCCAAGTTCCAGATTCTGTTTCAGGAAAGAGAGAAATGCTGAGTTCTAGGGCCACGGCACTGGGAGAGAAAGATCAAGCAGTGTAACAAAAGCAGGACTTGAGATATATCACTATTAATAATTATATATATATTTATAATTGTATATAATATGTAATTATATATTATATTATATTATATGTAATCTTGCCACATTGCTGAGGCATGTCTGCAGTCACAGCCACAGCCTGTCACAATGGCTTCATCTGGCCGAGCCTCTCTGTCACAGCTGAGGGTCCTGCCAGTCAGAAACAGATATTATTTCTTTCAGAGTTTGCAGTTGTGGATTTTGTTGTGAAGGGGAACCCATCACACAAGGGCCTACCCTTCTGTCTTTCATGGCTTTGCCTGAACATATTTGATCTGCCAGACAGAATAAGAGTTTATCTCCTGCTATAAATGGATTTAACTTCCCATTCCGCTGGCACTCAGAAGAACAATATTCAGCTACCAGAAATTCAAGCACAGGCCTCCAGAAAAGCTGATAGAGCAACAGCAATGAACCAGATGCTCCAGCCTTATAAATTAGGAGAAGATTATGCATAGCCAGCTGGACCATATAAATGCCCAGTTTTATAGGATGCCATGATCCTTGGTGTTTATCATATGGTGCAGCATCTGGCCAGTCCCATTCATACCTCCCCTGTAACTGCTTTAATCAGGTGTGGACCTGGGTTTTACACACTTGCATGGCTTGATCTCAGCTGAGAACCACTTTATGGCCCAGGGTGGGGTTCTGTTGTGAAATGACATTGGCTTTTGCCATAGATCTGTTAGACATTATCAAATATTCCAGACTGCAGGGAATTAATCATAAAAAGGCGGGGTTTTGTCTGGATTTCAATGTTTGCTACAAAGATCAAGGATACTAATCTGTAAAACCTGTCTTAAAAAAAAAAAAAAAGAAAAGGAGAAATCTCAAACTCCTGAGTATTAGTTTGTCACAAAGGACACAGGACACAAAACAAGAGTACTTTCTGCAGAGAAGGGAAGGGAAAGAAATGACACTGGTGTTCATGATCAGGAAAGTTACAGTCTCCTTTGCAACTTTTCAGCATCTTTTGTAAAAGGTTTCCAAAGAAAGAAAGAAAAAAACTTTTAAATGTAATTCCCCAAATTATGAAGTCACTGGTTGTTTTATTGTGTTATGTGTTTACTCCACTGAAAACCCAGTTACAGGAGTCATTGCCACCAAAATTTTGAATTGAAATGGGGAAAAATAGGAATCTTGAGCCCCAATGCTTATAAGGAAAGGAATACCTGAAAAAAATCCATGATCTGAGGTAAATACTGAAGGCAGTTGAAAATTTTTAAACATTTTGCTCCTTTCTAAGGCACTGGTGCCCTGGTGCTGAGTTGCCTACGTACCCTTAATAATGACAAAATGCAGCCCAGGAGTATCACACTGAGGACCAGAGTCTTCAGAAATGTCCTTACTTTCAAACACAGGAACAGGATGACAATGAAGAGCCATTGTGCTAAATGTTATATCCACAAAAGAGCATCAGGAAAATTGTTAAGTTATTTATTTCAGGCAATGTCTTTCTAATAAGTTGGTTTTTTTTTTTTTTTTTTTTTTTTTGGGGGGGGGGTGTAAGAAATCACAAATCATACCAATTTCCAAGAAAGCTCTTGTTTTTCATTTTTAACAACTGAGGAGTATTTTTTTAATATTGCTTGTTAGGTGATACTGAGTTTGTTGAACAGCTGACAAGAACATGATTGTTATAGGGCTAAGGTCTTATTTCTAGGCTGACTTCTTAATATGAAATCCTAAATTTGAAAGAATTAAGCTCCTAAAAGATATCAGCAAAAAGATAAACAATAGCTTTCTTTTTATTAAATCAAACTTAAATACTTCCAGAGGGTCTGTGAAATCATGCCCTGAGTGGAAAGAGACTCAGAGACACAAACCTGGAGAAGAAACTGCTGGAAAAGACAGACAAGGAAAGAAGAAAAAGTGCACATAGACAGGAGCTGGGAAGTACCATTAGAGCAGAAATGTGTATTTCAACAAACATACAAAATAGGAGCAAAGTAATTTGACAAACAACACAGATATTAAGCAATTTCTGCCTTGGAAAAGGAGACCAACATTTCTATGGAGAAAACTATTGCATGTGTGTCCATAGTCAAGCATAAGATATACCTATAAGGACATATATAACATAAATATGTTCTGATCAGAGAGACCATTTCAGCTATTTCAGCAGCAACCTTAGAGGGAGAAGAGCCATTACAAAGATTTCTAAAGCCAGAGAGAGAAATTCACACGTGGTTGCCAGATAGTGAGGGATCTGCATGAGATCCTCAAGTCCTAGGGGTGGCAGCTGAAGTCATGCACAAAACATCTGTGCTTGGGTGACTGGAGCTCCACTCCAGTCACTGAAATACTACAGTAATGACTAATGGGATATTTACCAGGTACAAGCTGGGCCCTGAAGTCATGTGTATTTGATTTGTAGGGTTACATGAACAAATCTGAAGAGAAAACCTGGTTATGGGGATGAAATACAGATGAGATTATGTTGATATGTACACTGGAGTTGCAGGGCACCTTGGGCACAGTAGCTTTTCTAGTGGCAAGGACCTTCCCTTTGCCTTTGAATGACTACAGTTATATTTGAATGACGACTTTTAAATAGGAACAATCTTGTGGAAAATGAAGTAGGATGAGTGAAACTCTGGAAAATGAATGTGAAAAGACTTCAGAAATCGACTGAGATCTGAGTTTAGTACTTTTTTTATCACATTCACTCTGAATAATTTTTTGAAGCTGATTCTCTCACTCAATGAAATATTGCTCCACTCTTATAAGTACCATGAAAATTTATGCTAAAAGTACAGAAACTTACAAAATAAATAGTAAAATCCTCTCAGCTGCACAAGATATATCATTATGCCATCCTCGAGCACACAAGGCCATTTTTTTGCCAATTTGCTCCTCATTGCTATTTGCCATAAAAAGACAGATTCCCTGAAACAACAGGAGACACAGTGATATAAAGTGTAATGTACTTTGAGTGCCTAAGATTTTAAAACATAAGAAGCTGGGATCAAGCATGATCAATGGGAAAAGCAGAGCAGAACATGCCCAGAGCTAGGAAATCCATCTGGGAGGCATTGTGAGGTCAGTTATTCTGAATGTTCCAGTCATACGCCTCCTTGTTCTACAAGCTGTGCTGTGGCCTCAAAAAGAGCCAGAGCCACAAACAAGCAAGAGCTACTGCAGCTGTGTGATCCTTTCAGTGTGTGCAAACACAGTATTTGTGGTGCACTGCAGGACAGCTGGCCTGGCCTGGGAAAAGGTACTTTCCCTAATTTTTATACTTGCTGTGTATTAAAGACAGCTGAAAGCACCAACTCCAATTACCATCATTCATCTAAAGGAACATCGTGTTGTTTGTGTTTTTACCATGACTGACTGTCACAACTGAAAAGATTCTCCACTTCCAGATGAAGTAGGAAAAGTAACATTTCGGAGTGGGGCCATCAGCCTGACCAAACAGAAGAGCCATGCATTGGTGTAACCAACACCTGGTGACCTGCAGCAAGAAACATGACCTGCCAAGGTCCAAGGACAGCCAGTTATGGTATGGGGTAAAGTGGGGAAATAAGCCAAACAGGGAGGGCAAAATGAATAGCATAGAAACTTCAGCTGATTTTCCATAAGCCTCTGACCTGAATGTGGAGGGTATCAAAGAAAACACTTCCAGAAAAGCATTTCTAATGAAAAAATGGAATTTTGCTGAGAGGAAAAAAATACCATTTATTAAAATATCATCCATAGCATTTTGATTTTTGAGTGAAAAAAAAAATAAAATAAAATAAAATTCTCATCTCTATGGGGGAAAACCCCCTGTGTCCTTAATTTTCCAGGCTGTGAAATTTCCAATACATGTCTAAATTTCCTGGAGTAGGACAGGAATGGAAATTGTCCTTGACAGCTCTGATCAATCTTTATCTAACATATCCAGTCAGAGCTCATACTGCAATCAGTGACCTTTGGGAATTCTTTTAGTGAGGTGCTATTTCTCTGAAGCAGTGTAATTCAATATATAATATTCAGTGATCCTGACTGGAATACAGCATACACATGTAATCCAAGGCAGGAGGCAAAAAGAGGACATTTCTCTTCACACTTGCCAGTCTTCAGGAGTTGAGGTTGTTCAGCCACCCTCACTTCTTGTTAATGACAGCCCTGTGATTTCACCAACAGAGACTGACCAGCACTACACTGAGAAGAGAACAGAGAGTCTCCCCTGCCTTGGATCAGGCCTCTTCTCTGCCCCAGGGGCTCTGCTCCTGCTCACAATATGCAAGTTTCACAGGTTATGCTTCACAACCCCTTGTTTCCTTGCTGCACTGGCTAGAAAAGGAAAAACAACACCCAAGAAACTCCTGCTGTATAATCATGAGGGTCCAAACAGCTCACTGAGGTTTGCTTGCAGCAAACTGAGTATTAACTCTGCACTTCATTTCAGCTGGTAAACAGTGCAGAACAGGGTGTACCTCCACAAACAGTCAAGATTGAAAACATCTGTTCCATGTTTATGATCCAAAAACCAGTGCTAATATTTCTAATGCATTTCAAGACTTGAGCAAGTTAAAGACTGAAGTGACACAAACAGCATTGGAAGAGACTGGAAGACATTACATCCACATAATGCAGATAACAACCTGCAAGCAGGCACAACAGAACAGAGAAACTAGCTGCTTATATTATTAAATACACTGTATAAATATAATATTTCTTAAGAAGAAGTAAGTTTTGAGGCACTTATCTAGACCTTTGCCAATTATGTCCTTCCAGACTTAAAGCATTTCAGTCAGCTGGAACAGCATGGACAAACCCAACAAGAGAAAGACATCCAGTCCAGTGGGTCCAAGTCCTAGGTAATTCTTGGGATTCAGAGAAGACAGAATTCCCCAGTACTATTCTCAGTTTCTTAGTGGCAAAGTAGAAGAAAAGAATGAGAGGTTCCCTCTTGCCTCTTGGCTATTCTGCATTTACTGTCATGACTCAGGCTGTGTATTTAACTTTCAAATTTACTCACGGTTTTAGGCAAGGACTGAGCAGGTACTGGTGAGTGGACATGGTATAGTATACACCTATGGTATGGATAACCATAAGTCTGGGGTGTTATCAGAGTTGTTTGGAGAGGCTGTGAAGGGGTAGGGACAGCCTCCCTGCTTGCTATAGGCTGTGCCAAAATCAGAGCCAGCTTTCACAGCCCAAAGTCTAACTTCATACAATGATACAGGTCACCTGTTCACTTGTTTAGGGACAACATTTTTGCCATGGTCTGCATAAAAACACCGGATGTGAATATTTCATTACCACAGAAAAATCAAAATTACTCCGTAAAGAAAGTCCCAATTTAAATATTTAAAGTAAAAAAACAAACAAACAAACAAACAAAAAAAAACCCAAAACAAACAAACAAACAAAAATCTCAATCCACAGTCATAGGGCATAATTTCATTGTTCATTGATAATTGTACCTAGCTTGGCAGAAGCCAGCCCTGGAAAACTACATTTCAGAACTGAGTCTTTAATGAATACTTGAACTCTCCTTTTAAAAAGATAAGTATAAAAAGGAAGGATTTAGTCCTGAAACAAATCTGCATTACTTTTCTCAGAAGAGGTACATTTCTGCTCAGTGGATGCAGCTGTTACTTCACAGATAGGAAAACAAATTAAAGCTGAAAAGAAAACAGCTAAATCCCAAATCCCAAGGCAATGTTTTCTAAATAAACCAAGGAACTATAAAAAGAAGTGTGGCTGAAACATATATGGGATTATACTGACATGTTGTGGCAAGACAGAAGTAATGCAGTGCCTTAATCGCAGCTGTGACCATCAGCAGCTGTGACACTATGCTCTTTCCTCTGCTTGAGGAGCAGAGAGAAGTCTGTAATCCTCATCCCCAAACTGAGGACAGGGACAAGGAAACTGAGAAAATATATGAGACATCATCCCTGAATCCTTCCAATGTTTCCAACCATGGTATGTGGAACAGCGAAGTCATTTCCACATCTTAGCATAGAGAGATGCAGAGCAGATTGCTTCCCTGTCTGAATCCAGAGCTGGAAATCCCTCATCCCACACAGCTGCAGATATGCTTTTGGGGGCCTCCAACCTCTGAGCTTTCAGCCAGTTGGAAAGCTGTCTGTTTTTAGGAAAAAAAAAATCCCTGAATGATTCAGTTGAATAATCTTCCCCCTATCACTGATACTTAGGGAATAAAAGTTCAGGCACAAGCTGTGTCCTGAGGCATGACATTTTCAGAGGAAAAACAGCATGCAGAGAAAATAATTAACAGAACTGTGGCAGTGAATAAGCTCCTCAGCCATGGAATTATAAAACCTTTCCATCTATGGAGTCCCAAGAATCAGTCTTAGTGCTGGAGAGCTCCAGCTCATCCTAACCAGTGGATAGCTGTGGTAGAGAGCTAAAGAGTGACATGAACCAAGGCTGAGCACCTGCAGTTCCACCATGCCATCAGAGCTGGAAAACTTTTGCAGATTTACTTGGTGCACCTTTTTTTTCTGGGCCATGAGAAATGTCTGAAACATGGAGCATCTTTGCAGGACCACAGTCATTTAAATAGCAAGGCAGCAAGAAGAGCTCATCTTTCCTAGGTAAGAAAAAACATGTTTCTGTGAGGAACACATTCATCCAAAAAACTATTGACTTCAGTGGGAGTTAATAATCTGAATACCCCTACTTTCAGAGTACCTTACATACTTACATGTACTTTGTAGTATCCATGTCAAACAGGGAAGGGCACTAACCCAGTTTGTAAAGGTATTCAGGGGTGTTTGTAAAGATGTACAAGTGATCCCCTTTGAACTAAGTGATTGCTAGGATTACACAGAAAGCTTGTGGGCAATGCAGGGAACTGGATTTTGTTTTCTATGATTTTAGGACCTCAAATACTGGACTGCTGTGATACTGCCTATCACACAAAAATAATGGTCAAAGTAATACAGGATTGCCAAATTGGAACAGAAGTCTTCTTTGCAATAAAGATAATGGCTGAGTTTTTATCACAGTCAACAGGTTCAGTGGTTAAAGTTCAGCCAAGTCTGTAAGTGCCAGGTTACCTCAAGGGGAAAGATCCATTCTGGCAAGCTATGTTTCAAAAGATGCAGAAAGTAACAGTGACTGGCTCTGCAACAGAAAGGATGCTCTCTTCTCTGAATCAGCCCTAGAATGACTAAAGACAATTCCTTTTTCCTTTTTTTTTTTTTTTCTACTTGGAAGAAAACACCAAAATTAAGTTGGTTAGAACATGGTGCCAAAAATGTCAAGGTTGTGGGTTTGATTCCAGTATGGGTCATTCACTTGAAAGTTAGACTTTATGATCCTTGTAGATCCCTTCCAACTCAGAATATTTTAGGATTCTACTCTATGCTATTGGAAAAAAAGCATCAAGATTTTCTCACTTATTTTTTCCCCAAAAAAAGGGTGTACTGTGCTTCAGCACAAAACATCAACTCATTTACTTTTCAGGCCAGCAAAAATGTAGACAGTCAACCTAGAGCTTGAGATGTGCTAACTACTGTTGTGTCTTGACTTTTTTACCTGTTGTAATTTAAAAACAGATTCCTATTAATGACACTATTATGTACTAAGGTAATTGAATGAAGCAGCAGCACTTTTAGCTGTGCTGAAGATTTTGTTGAGGTGAAATTAGTTTCATTATTCCCTGTTACCTTGCACAGTATTTGGCTCCTCTGACACAGAGAAGTATACAACTAAAGAAGAGCTGTGACTCCTGTGAGAAATCTGCAGTCCACAGAAAATGTGCAGGAAATGCCTGCTGTGCCTACTAAAGAAATGTTTTCTGGAAGTGAATTACATGTGGTATTATTATCTGTAGTATAAAGGATATCTACAGTAAAAGGAATAATTTTCTCTGGCTGCTGGAACCTCCCACTGTTGTTCCACATCCATCCCTATCACTGTCTTGTGTATAACTCTTCTCTCTGTCCTGACATAAATGTTAGTTTTCAGAGTAAATACAGATATAAATACCAAATTATGGGAAGTTTACTCACAAGAAAAATAAAAGGCATTATCTGCAAAACACTCAAAGTACATCAGTGGTGAGAGAGTTTAAATCAGTATTTCTTTATTTATTTACAACTTCCTTGGTCAGAGGCAAGAAAGTTGAAAAAAAACTATTTCACAACTCAGTATTTCTGGTGCTCACATGGCACTGTGCTCCTTGCACTGGTATATTTTTTTGTATTTTATGCTACTGCGTAGTGGTTACCACAGTCCAACTTCACCCTCCCACTCTGCACATGCCCCTGCCCAGCTCCTGGAGGAGTGCACTGAACCACTGCATAAATGGTTTGTGGGCTGCTCCTGGTGCAGCCCCCGGCACACACTGCAGTGCCAGCAGCCCGATTTTGGGGACACACATCTTTACCTCCCAAGGGGCTGCACAGCTGTCAGCAGTGCAGAGTCTCCTCTCAGACTGTCCTAAAGGGAGCAGCAGCATCCCTCCAGCACCCATGGACTCCCCATCCCGCAAACAAGAGGGATGAGATGAAAGCCCTGCCCTGTCACCTTTCCCCTTCAGTAACTTGATGCACGGACAGCTTCAGACTCCCTCCAGGCTCTCCAGCATGCCAGGAAGGCAAAGGCAAGGCACAAAAGCAGCAGTCAGTGCAGATTATAACAAGAGAGGTGAGACACAGAAAAATGCCAGTCTGGGATTATGGTAATAAGAAAGAGACTTCTGCCCAGCAATTCAGGCACTTCACTGGAGATTGTGCATTGCAATGAGCACGATGCCTAGAAAGCACATATTACAGAATGCTGCAATGCTGAATGTTGCAGAGCATGAATCCCATTTGTCTCCCTATCCCATGGAGCCCTGTCAGAAGTGCAGAATTTTGCAGCCATGTGGTGACCAACAACTCTCTGCAGGAAGGAGACAGGAGAAGAAAACAGACCACATCAGAGCAACCTGTGAGTTGCCAAAAGAATACATGTGCTGTCTTGAAAAACTTACTATTTGAATGCTTGAAAATGAGAACTTATTTTGAAAACTCCATAAGCATTTCAAATTTGGCCATAGATACAATAACCATGATCTTTCCAGAGAAACCTGAAGAGGCAAAAAGCCTTGCTTTCCTCTTGAACTTCTGCATCTCCTCAAAGGTAAAGCCATGGAGACAAAATGTGACAACCCTCTGGTTTCTTAACACTCACACCTTGACCATGTTAGGAAGTCTCTGTGGGTGAACTGCAAATTTTAGACCTGATAAAATTTTCCCATACAGTTAACTCTATGCTCTTTTTTTTTACTTTTGTTTATAGGACAAGCTCAGCTCCCAACCACCCCTCTGATTTGCTGTAATCAGCAGAGCACAACACAAATGTTGAAGTTGAAAATCTAATTTCCCAAGGCTGAAGCCTGTTACACATGTATGTGAGTACACATGCCAGTGACAGAAGATAACAGTGAAAGCAGAAACTCAGATGCTTGTGATGCTTGCTGCTATTTAAACAATTTGCTTTTACACTGTTAATAAAATGAATAAAAACTTCTGCACAGCAGCAAAAACAGACCAGTAAGGACATGACTTGAAAAGAGTACAGAAATAGAAGGTTTTATTCAAAAATAGAAGTGAGATTAGTCAGGCAATGGCCAAGTGGCAGCATACCTGCTTGGGAAGGACAGCAAAGCCCAGGGGACCATACAAAGACAATAATAGTAATACACCTGGTGGGCAGGGTTAAACATGAATAGCCAATTTTTAAAAGAGAAACCTCTACCTAATATATGCTCAGAAGTTTTGTACAGAGTTTTGTGAACACACACACATCTCAGGCAGCCAAGCAGATGGCTATATAGTCAATCATCTCTGAAGCAGTCAGCATCAGCAGTGAGGCTCCAGCTTCTATCCACCCATAAATTCCCCACTTCCCCATGTGATTTGCCACAAAGAGGTGTTACTACGACTGGAAACAAGTTTATGCCTTGTCTCCTTTCCTTTAAAGTAAGTTTGTTGCTCTGACCTCTTGTGCTACTGCCACTTGTCAGTAACATGCTGTAAGAGAAGAGGAAGTACAAAATATCATGGATATCCATGGCATTGTTAATGTGAGATGCAAGTCAGCTCAAACTGGTATACTTGCTACCTTTACCATTATTTCAGAAAATATCCCAGCATCAATCAAGCTGAAAACTTCTCAGATATTTTCCTATATTTTAGCACAGTACCAACAGTATAATGTAATGGGACTGTAACTTCTCTCTGTAGGCAGA
Source organism: Muscicapa striata striata (assembly GCA_030060385.1). Lineage (NCBI taxonomy): Eukaryota > Metazoa > Chordata > Aves > Passeriformes > Muscicapidae > Muscicapa > Muscicapa striata. The sequence continues at coordinate 1,465,681 of JAREIS010000010.1, read as the reverse complement.
TGGCAAGACAACACACAAAGCATTACAATGACCAGTGTGGGGTGTTGTTAAGACATGAATTAAAGCTCCTGGAACATAAAATATTTTTTAATAGATTTTATAAGTTTGAACTGCATTATGAACACACATTTTTGGTGAGGGCTCCTCAAAATTACCAGAAATTAAGAACATGCTTCGCTGGTACTTTTGAGATCTGATTATGTGTCACCCATCTAGCTTTGTCTACATGTAGCTGTTTTCTCTCATGGAAAGCTCTGTCAAGTTGAGTCTGACATACATTTTTAAGTATTGCAACACATCCTGTGGAATTGAAACTGTACCTTTGAGCAGGCTCTTTCAGACTAAATATCCAATATGAGATTAGAAACTTTATTTATTTTCAACATTTAATTCCAACTTTAACAGGACTCTGTTGTAAATATACATCTGGGACAGGATGTAGCTGCCTAAATCAGGGAAGCAGGTACATTTTAGGTTCTAAGAGTATCCTGCCTGGCGTTCATCTGGAGAAGAGATCTCAGGTCTCCCTGTAGCACACAGGTCTCCCTATACCTGTTCTTGCAGGGGTCCTGGATACTCAATGGAGTGGTACTGGAGTATCTGGCATTAGCAGCTACCAGAGTGCTGCATAGGGATGTCTCTGTCCTTTTAGGTGGTGATGTATTTTTCTCCTACAAGTTCTTGGCTGAGGTGCAGCAAATCGCACACACTCTTTCACATAAACTAAAAACTGCCATTAAAGTGAGACAGGTTCTGCACCAGTGTTCAGGTGTCCACTCCTCAGCTGACTTGAAACTAGCTAATTTGGATGCTCTTAGCAAGGTAGTAATGAAAATGCCCCAAATAGCAAGCCACCTGACTACTTGCAGCCCCCACAGAGTTTCTATTCCCTCAGACTCACTGCTGTAGGTTCCTCGGATATAGGTCTAGGTGTCACCACAGGATAGCATAACCCTGGCACAGTGGGTGCCCAGCTCTCCCTGTGCTGTGTGCAGAAAGCCACACATGTTTCATGTCCCTGTGTTTCTGAGGTCTGTGTAACTCATGTGCTGTCCCACAGTGGCTGCAGTGCCACCCAGCCTCACAGCAGCCCATTCTCATGGCTCTGGCTGGGGCAATCTTCCCCCTTCTCTGCACAAACCACCCCTGCTATTGTATGGAGATTTTTGCTTCCTTGAAGCAGCCATGGTAGGCCAGTTTGGAGACCAGGATACCAGACTTACAAGGTTAATGATCTATCCATTATGTTAAATCCTATGCAGCAGCACTAATTCTTCCTATTCAACCATCCTCTTCCCAAGAGCTTGGGAATATACGAGAGACATGGAAGGCTACTGATTTATTGCTGTCATGCAAAAGGTCAGACTAAGGAAGACCAGACACCAGAGCCTGTTGCCCTATAAACTTAGTAAATGACAAGCTGTTGTTAGTTTGTCTTCAGAGCATCCTTCGATGAACAGCCACTATAAAAAATTACACTTTGAGAGTTACTTTCACTAACTTGTACTTCATTTTTCTGGGTTTTCTTCCTAAAGAAAATAAGAAAATAGGTTTTATCACCCTCCAGCATCACATGTTACCTCTGAAATGGATGCTAAGTTACTCTGATTTACCATATCAGCTACTTACACATCTCCATAAGCGGTAAACTGATGGAAGTTATCACAGAAGGTAACTTGACAGTCAGACTGTAGAAAAGACTTCTGTTATTGAGTTAGAGACTCAGAGTATAAAAAAAATCAGTAACAAATATTGAAATAAACTGGCATATCCCTCACTTTTAAGCTCCAAACTAGAGTTTAGGACTACTGAGACCACAAAAAACAGTATACACACACCAGTAGAAAAGTGTGCTAATATATGGTATATTTTTGAATATAAAAACATTTATGCATGTAATGTAGATATGCATTTAAGATATATGAGCATATACATTCCCTGCAAGCTGGGAGACACAAAAGAACCTAAGCCACCACTTCTGAGCTTCTCTCTGTAGGAGAGTTACCTTCTGACAGCAAGATAAATGAAGTGGCAGCTGTGTTCATTCTTTAGCACTCACGTTTGTTTAGTACTCTGATTAATGATGAGTGCTTTAGTTAGCCTAATTTCTCTCACAAGCCTTTAAATGCTGCTCAGAGCCCAATGTAAACTTTATGTGCAGATGTACCCACACAACAAAATTATTCCATTTTGAAAATTACTTTAGTTTCACTTCAAAGTGAGTCCCCAAGGATGTCATTGGTAGGGATGCAGTGTCTTGATCTGCCTTTAAGGTTGGGTTCATAGGCCATCCACAAAAGTTGCAATATTGCAGCAAAAAGATGCAGTAGATACTAAAAGGAAATGGTGACATCCAGTTGCTATTTTGGAAATCTTTTTTAGTTCATTTGGACATTTTGGAAAAAGAGGGAAAAGGGGAAAGGAGCAAAGGCACTGATAGAGGAAAAAAACTTTAATATTGGAAATCTGTCCTGGGAAGATTTATCTATCTAAGCAAAGTAAAAAACTAACCTTTATTCTAACTCTCCTTCTGATTGAAAAAAAGATTCCATTCCAGAAAAAAGTATGAAGCATCATGACATGAACCTTCTAAAGCAAAAATAAATTAAGGTGTCCTGCTGTGTCCTTATAATGATTTCTAACTACATTTCCACTATGATTTGAATAAATATTTTAAGAGGTGAAAGTAATTGATAAAATGACATAACGTGGGACCATCAGGAGTTTCAACACATCTTTATGGACTGGTTTATTGCAACCTTTACACTGAGAAAGAGCCAGGTGGGTGAACTCTGTATGAGTACTAAACAGCTGTAGAAGCTTAGAAATAACCTGGGGTGGTAGAGTGAGTAACAGGAAAAAAAAAAAACACTTTGTCATAGAGACAAATGCACATAGTAAGGCAGATGTGAGCTCAACACATTCACTGGCTTTCAGCAAATCCAGCAGAAACTAGGAATAACTCTCAAACTGAGAGGTAAACTCTTAAGAGAAGGAAGCTATTAGTCAAAAATTACTGCATCTTCTATGTGGAAAGGCAAAAATTAAAAACAAATTAATGGATAGATCTTAACACCATAACAGCAAAGAAGAGAAGCCAACTTAGAACACATGTCCATTCTCTACTTTTAAGTTATTCCTGCTTTTTCAGAGAGATGAATGCTATCATTTATGTGGCAGGCCACTGCTGAGACCTGCAAAGGGCCTGTACATCCTCATCAATTGAGTAACTGGAGATTAATTTTGAGACTAATCTTACTCAGACCTTCAGCTTTGACTAAATATTTTCTTTTTGTTTAGTATTTAATTTGAAATGTAAGTTGATGCATTGAATGCAACTTTTCCAAATTGCACTGCTCTAAGTCAATAATACAGATATTCTTTCATAAGTTTTTTTAAAATTAGAGTTAGTATAGTAAGAAAACACAAATAAAAATTATCCTTAAATTTTTTGAGATTCTTGTACCAAATATAAACTTAGCACTTATTTTCCTAAGGCTAAGATGCTGTAATGTGTTTTGTATGTCATTGATGTTGATAAATGTAATGCAGAAGTTGCACTGTTCTGCAGAGATGAATTGTTGACATTTTAGAAAATAGATGTAATAGAATTTATAGTGACTCAAATATCCATGCTATCAAGCATTTGTGTGGTCATATTGATTTCTTTACCATTGCATAGAAAACAAGTAGCATCAACACTTTTTTCCTTCAGAAGTTAACAATATGAGTTATAGCTAATGCTTTCAAAATTATACCACTATGGCTTCTTTATAGGCTATTTGCTTCTTCACTCCATTTTCTCAAGCAACAAAATACTTCTAAAAACTTGATGAAAGTTAACAGAAACTTTATTCAAGAGCTATGAAATCTGCTTATTTTCTGAACAACTATAATGAAAGAAAAATTTCTGTTTAGGTTATTGCTGTTACTGTAAATGCAAACTTATCCTCTAGCCTCTGAAAAATAGAGTAGTGATTCCTATAAATAATTTCTAGTTGGTTGCCTGATTAAATTTTTAAATTGTGAGTGTGTAAACCTCACCATACTCACACATTCACTGTGTTCCAGCTTCTGTGAGCTTTAAAATGATCTTCCACTTCCATGGGTCTCAAGGGACTTGTGTACATCACAGTAACAATTATTCACAGAATAGGCTGAGTTGGAAGAGACCCACAAGGCTCATTGTGTCCAACTCCCAGCCCTGCACAGCACCATTCCCAAGACAATGGGAAGTGCCATGTCATAATCAGCTGTGCATGCTCCTGCTCCACCTGGAAGCACTTTTTTCTACTGTTTGGACAAAATCCTGCCTTTAGGGATCAAAACATTGCTAGTGACATCGCTTCCTCTTACATACATGCCATGTCTGTCATTTTCACAGGAGAAGCCGTTCATTATTTATATGGAAAAGGCCTTCCCCATCCATTTGGGTAACTGTTTCAGCTGTCTCTTATGATTTATTAAGCACTTGCAATGTTTCTCCTTTTCTTTGTTACATTATCAGAACAGAGTGTCCTACCTCATTGGGAAGGACAGTTTCCACTCAGTTCCCAAGGGGAGGTAACAGAGCACTGTAACAGTAAAATTTTTGAATGCTTGACTTCCTTATTCACAGTTTCTCGAGTACAATTCTGAATATGTCACACCTACCTCTGTTTTGGCCATTGGATCTACATGTCTGCAGTGAACCCTGCCCTGTATGTGGCTGCCCCAGTCTTACTGCCCACGTGGTAGAGTCCTGACAATATGAGTTATCCAGATTTAGGCTTATCTGACTTCAAAAACATGACTAACTTTGGGCACTGAAGTTATTAATTATGTCTGACCATCTTGCTGTTTGCAGCACTAATCACACAAAAACCTTCCAAACTGAATTAGGGTCCTGTTTTAGGAAGACACCTAAAATAGGTGTAGTTTCCAAAACACAAACACATGAACAAATGACTGAAAATCAGACTTTTTGAAGTTCAGGCATGCTAGCCATGCAGATGTGGTAGCATCACAAGCATCTAACATTAAAAAACAGCAGGTGTTCAAAAATAATTTGTGAACATAGAGTAAGCCCACAAATCCAGATGTCTGATCTAAACCCAGATGAGATTGCATCATTCCTCTACTTCTCAGGCCAGGGATGATGCATATAGCAGCAGGGGAGGTAGATGAGACCTGTCTGTGGTTTTTGGGTAGGTGCCATAGCATAAAGGACAGGTCCCACTCCTAGAACCCAGACAAGAATAGGTTTCTGTCCTGTTCCAGGTGTTTGCTAGACTCATTTCTGTTCTACAAGGCTGTATCTTAAGGTTATTAATGTTTCTGATAAGCAATTTAAGAAGCCTGGTTTGCATAACAGGCACATTTTTAGCATATCATCACATTTCTCTGAAGATTCATGAGAGACCTCTTGGGAGTTACACCTAATCTTTCCTAATTTTGCACAGCCCGATTTCTCTAGTTATGCCTTATCATACCACTTTGACTATCTAACAAATTAATAAAGGGAAGAGGATGAAAGAAATAAAATGGCTTAAGTAACTCAGTGAGACCTATGCATTCAAATTACATACTGAGTCATTTTTCCTCTACTAACCCCTCCCAAAGAGGCAGTGAAGAGATACACAATCTGTAGTCAGTCCAATCAGGCTGCTTGTGATCCCACTTAATCCTTGGGCACAATCTTCTGATGTTGTGGGGGCTGCTGTCTGAGGACAGGATAAATTATGTCTCTCTAGGAAGGATATCAGTTGTTTTCCTCTAGAGGAGGCATTACCTGATTGCCATCTCCATCAGAGGAACTTAACTCAGAGGTAAACTTCCTCTTGCAGGCTGTTGGGCTCAAACATTTCCCAGAGCACTTTCTGCTTCAGTGAGTGTCCTGGGTCAAGCTCAGTTGAGGATAGTGCTGATTATTACAACTATTACTTCTCAGTCACAGTTAGTTGTTTTTTTCCATCTCTGTGAACTCACTTTGCTTTTACAAATCAGGAGTGGTCTTGGCTGTGCTCAGTGGTTTGGTCAGCTGCTCTGGGCTATTCAAATCATGATTTGTGAATACTCCACTCAAAATAGCTCTGCAGCTGTGACTTAGCAGGCTGGAAGTATGGCTTTTACTTCCATGTTTGCAATGGTTTGAATTTACTGGTTTTGGTAGCATCAGTAGACTGAGTCAGATAATAAAGTAATAAATGACCTCTGTTTTATTTTCCTTTGGATACTTCCCTACAAGTTTTTAAATAACAGCATGGAGGGTAACAAAGCTATCAGTCAGACAGTCTTCTCCTTGATGTGAACAGTGTCAGAAGCACTTACTGGCAAAGAAACAAGTATCAGGATTAGCAAAAGAGACACCTTGCCATCAATCTTCTGCTGAGCTAAGGACAATTGTCTCTTGATTGCACCAGCAAAACCTAGTAGCCTGCACCTGAGTTTTAACCTGGCTGACAGAATATAGCTTCAATAACAGAGAACTGATGAGTAGGCAAGGGAAGTTTCAAATATGAGAGACGTAAAACGGTACAGAATCAGAAAAAGGCATCCCAATCTAAACCTAAACCAATTGGTTCAACCTAAATATCCCTCTTACGACTTGCAAGGTGGTTTGTCAGGTTACAGAAGACACAGATTGCTTCCTGCAGCAAGCACAAAAAACACAACACCTTTCTCATTTCTACATCTGGATTTCAAAACATAAGTCTGATAACATCTTAAAGTGCTCATTATTTGGGGTAGAGATGAGCCAAGACACAGACTCTCATTCAACAACATGAAAAGGGTCCTGGTTGATTCTTCTTTACAGCTCAGCCATCCTGACTGACTACAGCAAGCTCCTGCTGCAGCGTCCAGCTGCAGACTCTGACTGCAAGCATTGGTTTGCAGACTCTGCTTTCACCCAGCTCAGCTGTGACTGCAGCTCCAACAGCAAGCTCTGGCTGCATCAGACCCAGACTGACCTCACAGCAGATCTCTCACTGCAGCAGTTCCCTTCCTTGTTTCATTCTTCTTTGTGTCTCTCGGGATTGTTCCTTCTTCCTCAGAGCTCCTCAGGGTCCTCTTTCTCTAAGCCCTCTGCCTCCAAGATTCTCCCCAACCAGCCAACCCACTCCTTTTATCACATTTATCTTTATTATTCCCAGTTGCAACCCATTAAGGGCAAGGCTATTCCTCTTCTTTGGTAATTAGTACAACTGTGATTTATCATGGGTCAGGCCACCTGTAATCTCTTCTTCTACACCTACACTTTCAAGTACTTTTTCTTTAAGTTCCTCTATAGAGTATTATACTGCTACTGTTCTGTTGAAAGAATGCAAAGGCAAAAATTTCCTGAAATATTTTCTGAGCAACAGTGTAGGTTTATCTCTACCATGTATAATTTAAAAATTGTCCAAGGCAATCTACCTGCATCTTAAATGGCAACAATTAAACATTTTCCACAGATAGATCAGTTGCTCAAGGCTGGATTGGATTATGGCCATATGTCTGAAATTTCCAGTTCCTTGTAGTTCTCATGCTGTTCTTTGTTAATACATTTGGCAATGTCTGATGCTATATGCATTTAAATTACTCTTTCATTTACACTCATGAGTTAAACTAATTACAGAGTAAAGTATAGGCACTCGATTTTCCAGGGCCATCTCTCTATCTGCTGGCAAGAGGAAAAGTCTCAGAAAAGTTTTTGTCTTCACTGACAGCAGGCCCAGGTCCAATGGGGTGCATCTAGGATGTGATGCTCTTGACTGAAACTCTATTTTGTCAAAACAGGGCTTTCCTTATTGCTTGCAGACAATAAATATGGTCTATAGAAATATCTGTGCAGTCCACCTAACTCACTCTTCGCCTGCTAACACACCCACCAACAGTCACCACCCAAGCACTGTCAACATATCACCATCAATTGGCAGAAGCACAAGGCCAGACACTGCCAGCCTCACTCAGGCAAATTTCCAATGAATGCCAACAGCAATTTAGACTGAGAAAGGAGCATGGGACTACAGGTGGTTGGAACTAAAAGCTGTGTGTGCACTGTTCCTCAAAATGAATGTATTTCTTAGAAATTTGAGCAGTACTGAGAGTGAGAGGGATATTGCTGAAAAGCACAACTATGACTTGATTTCAACTGCATGATAAGGGAAAGAGAAAGAAAATCAAAATGGGCACTTGCAATCCCAGACTGATGCAACCAAGCTGGTTAATACTCCCCATCCTATCAAGTACAGAATTTCCTCCCTCCTTCTGGGCTTCTAGTGCTAAGGATGTCATGTAAACAAAACCCTTCAAGCCTGCCAGCAAGTTCCTTGGAGAAACAAACTGCTCCTGAGCATAGCATCTTATCAGGAAAGATTATCATCTTTCTCACCCTCATTTGACAAAGGCAGACACTTATCCCAATGCCATTTCAACACCCAGCTAAAAAGGAGAATAAATCAAAATATCAAGGATTGGAATTTTTTCCAATTATGATACATAATCCTAAATGTTCTTCTGACTTCTCCATTGCATAGCTAAATTAACTTCTTGAATTTTTTTTTTAATAAAGAATAAATTCTTCACCCTACTCAGTTCTTCTAGCCACTTTGCACAGTAGTTAAATTCTACTCCTAACCACTCTCTTGTGCAATAAATCTGGAGTAAATCTGCGGAGGTTAAGGGCTATATGCAAATTTGCTATAATGTAAATGAGAGAGATCCTGTCCTGCTAAAATGAGATTATTCTATCATTAGTTTCTTGTGTATATATTTTATTTTAGACAAAAAAAATAATATAGAAGCAGTGGAACAAGATCAAACTACAGTGGGGAAAAAGATCCACTGTCATGGGTATAAATGTAGGCAGAGGTGATAGCAAATTGTATTGGCAGTGCCAAACTCTTGCAGGAAACGGGTATTAATTTTTCTCTTCAAGAAAAAAAAAAGAAAATGGAAAATGAGACACTGAAATTGAGGGGCTACTTTCACTCTCTATAATACTCAGAAACTTCAGCCACTCATGACAAAGTTTCCAGTCTAAAGCTGCAGTCTTCCTAAGTCAAGTCAGCTGGGACATTTCCAAGACCAAGGGTAGAGGAATAAAAAATCCACCAGAAAGCCTTCTCTCCCCACATCTACCTAAAATGGCATTTATCCACAAGAATGCAAGAAATTTCAGCTGAATGTGGAACACTTCCAGTTAGACAAAGTAGTGCCATCTTTCATCAAAGTCTTTGTGAAAAATCTGCCCAAAATTTATTGACAGGAGAGACACCACTCAGCTGAGTACCTGAACTCACTATATATCCTCTCATCATTCACTCATGCACGCTTAAGGCCATGAGCAAGCAGGATTACTTGCCTTGTGACCATGGCTTTGAACTCTGAACAGCTCTTCTGTCTGTGGAGTCAGAATTGAGGCTAGAAATCTCTTTTTCTGACCACACTTTCAAAGTGGGCCTCTGTATCCAGAGAAAGGCACCAAGTACCCCCTTCCTAACACAAACAGCACAACAGGGAGAGAAGCAGGAATTGCAGGGAAGACACAGAGAGACAGGGTCAGCTAATTGGGAGAGAAACCAGTGTTTCCATGGAAATGCATGGAACACATGGAAACAGGAACTGGGGAGAGAGGTCCATCAGGAGCTTCCCTGCAGTGTATATGTATGTACATACTTACAATGCAAGTTACCCTATATATGTACCACGTACTGTTTCTCGTTCCCAGCAAATTAGAATTAGATAAACAAGCAAGACAATAATTCCCAGACACAGCCTCTTGTTTTGCCAGTCAGCCTGTGCTGACCATCACTTGAGTGGATTGATCTGTAGCAGTTGTGTTGATACCTGGCTCTTGTTGCACTATACTCTTTTAATGTGGAAAGGCCTGAGGGAAGTGGCTGGTGGTAAAGAAGAGACCAAAAATTGGTAGAAGGGTGCCAATATGGAGGAGGTAAACTTGAAGGGAACAGAACAAGTGGGAGGACAGCAAGTCAGGTCAGTTTTCTGAAAGGAGCTGGCAGGGGTCCATCTAGGGGAAGAAGGGCTGATGTCTCAGCACCTTGAGCTGCTGGAGCCCCCCAGGTATTCAGTCTGCATACGAGCACAGCGTGCATCCTTTCAGGTCCCCTCATCTCCTGACTCAGTGAGGGCTGCACTGAGAGCTCCACACACACTTAGCGAGAGCTCTGTGCGCAGCAAAACCATGTTATTTCTCACAAGTCCAGAAGTGCTGAGGTGGGAATGTGCCTCTGCAGCCCCCCTGCTCCAGGGGTCAGGCGGAATGCTCAGCTCCATCAGATGGATTTTGAGTATCTCCAAGAATAGAGACTCCATAGCCTCTTTCCATCTTCAAATACACAATTAAATGCGAAGTAGTGGGGGAAATCGCATCTTTGAACACCCAGTGATGTACCACGTTAGCCTTCAGCTTCCTCTGAGAAAAAAAAAAAAAAAAAAAAAAAAAAAGAAACTAAAAGTGTGTGCAAGAGCAACCCACTCATGTCCTGCGGTGGTTTCGAGGGAGAATTATTCATCAGTGAAAGCGCTGAGGATGAGGCAGAAATCACCCCGCGGCTCGCAGGCGGTGTCCGGGGGCAGGACGGGACCGCGGCAGCATCGCCGGGCGCTCCGCGGGTCCTACGGGAGAGCACCGCCCGCCCGGCTCCTCCTCCCAGCTCCTGCCTGCCCTGTCCTGCCCTCCTGCCTGCCCTGCCCTGCCCTGCCCGCCCTGCCCTGCCCTGCCCTGCCCTGCCCTGCCCGCTCCCTGCGCGGTGCGGGGCGCTCCGGGCCGAGAGATGCGGCCCCGATGGGCGCCGGGCCGCCGCTGCTGTCGCTGCTGTCGCTGTCGCTGCTGTCGCTGCTGCTGTCGCTGTCGCTGCCGAGCCCCGCGGCTCGCACAGGTGAGTGCCGGCGCTGCCCCGCATCCCTGCCCGGCCCCGGAGCCAGGCTCAGCTGCTCCGTGCCGTCCGCCCTACACAGCCGAGCTCTGGGTGTTCGTGGTTTCGCCTGGGTATTCCTATAGTGTTGCTTCATCTTTTCTTTTTCTCTGTAATTAAGCTGGAATTAGGCTTTACGAAACTCTGTATTGGTTTTGCTGTCAGCTCTAAGTTAGCCTGCTCTTGAGATAGTTCTTACTATGCCCACTTGGGTAATTCCCCGAATACCTTTGGTGTTTGTAGGTTCCTTTCTGTTTGACAGGCACCACCCTCAGGAGTCTAACTGAGCACTCAAGAACTAAATTAAAACAAAAGTCAGGGTAGGATTTTGGCAGAGATACTCAGCTCGTGGGTTAGTGTCCTGAGGGGCTCCAAGCCCCTTCTCCCACCTGTTGACTGTATCTCACGGTGGCAGTCACACATCCAAGCACGAGAGACAGAGGGAGCTAGAAGGGTGGCAGCTGGAGTGGGCTGTGGATAAGGATGTTACCCAGTGCCATCATTCCCAGTGGGAATGAGCTTATAAACCATAGCCTGGGACGTGTGTGCAGGGGGGAGTCCCCCTCTGCTGCTAAAATCGTACCTTATTTCTTTGTTTGTATATATGTTCTGTTTTTAAAAAAGGAACAAGGCATTGGAAGGATTAGCAGACCTTCTAAGAAACCTATTCTGCCTTTCTGCTTTTGTTCTCTGCTGCAAGTGTTGCCTCTGAAATTTAATGCATAAGGACAGAGTCTGTGCTCATTTAACTCCACAGCAAAACTTTTTGATCTTGTGAGGTTTGGAAGGTGGTGAGACTTCTTCTTACCCTGGATGCCTTCAAGCACCACTGTGTCCCAGTTAACTCTTCTGACAAACTACTCCAATATGCATCAGTGATTTTGAATTGCTTTCAGAGTACAAATTCCAAGTTCTTTTTAAGTAACTGATCACATAATTTCATATTATCTAAGTCTGATGGTCATCAGTGCAAGTGTTACAGAAAATCTGTAGGACTGCATTCAATTGCCCTTTAAAAAACCCCAAACTTTAAAATGTTTTTACTACTGGTTTTGATTCCAAAGAAAGTTTAGAAAAATGTCAAGGGGTTATGGTGCTTTTGTCTAGTGGCTGTTCAAGGCAGAAGGGAATGTGTTTGCGCATTCCTGAGGTTTAGCTGGACATGATTTCAAGGTTTTGTTGACAGTCAGCAATGCCAGCATGGAAGGGAGAGCATTTAAATGCTAAATTATAGCTTGACCTTTGCAAAACACCTTTTGTTTTCACTGTGATATGTTAGCAGGCATGATTTTACTCTTATTGGATTTCATCTACTGTTCCAGTAGTCTCTAACTGTATTCTGTTTTCAGGCCCTGCTGTGTATGAACTGTATCTAATAGACTGCCTGAGCAAGGATAAAAATTTCACTTGTAACTGCAGTTGGGGTTTTTTGGATTGGTTTTGCTCAACCACTTAAAAATCGGTACTGTAGAACAAATTAAAAAGTGCAGAAAATGCAAAATAAAATGGAAAATTAGGTTTTTTTAATTAATGAGATCAAGAAATGTTCAAGCACATTCCTCTTTACCACATGGGAAAGTTCAGCAATTTTTGTGAGCAACTAATAAGGATGTGAAGGAACAGCCTGAATTTTCAAAGTGGTAAAATACTAGTCTATTAACTTAAAAAGCTTAATCTTAAATCCTTCTGCTTGCTTTTATGGGAGGTTTCCCAAATCAGATTCTTCTGCAGTTAGAGAAACCTTGAAATCCTTGGCCCGTAGACTCCAGTAACTCTCTTGTAGATCCATACAAAAGAAGGAATGCACTGGCTACCATACTGTATCCTTATTCTGAGGAAAGGGAAATGAGCCTGAATGCTGTATTGCAAAACTAGAAGCATTTTGATTTATTTAAGGCATATTTTACTATTTTCATTTGTGCAAGGTATATGATTTTGAAGCAAATCTCAATCATTTCTCTTACTGTATTTTTATATTGTCTGTGTTGTGACACAGTCTTAGAACTCGATTTCTTCTGGATGAAGCTGCCCTTGAAGATGTGTTCATCAGTGTATCTAGTGCAAGCACAGCTGGTCCAATGTTAAAATGCAAAAACCCCAAAAAGTGTATAATTTAGACAAGGTTGTCTCAGTGTTTTAATCAAACAGACCTGTTCATACTGGGTTGCAGTCCTTGCTAGCATACATTCAGCCTTAGATCCCACTGGAGCTGACACGTGGCTTTATCAACTACATTTCATATGATTCAACTTTGAGAACTTCCCTTTTTTTAATGTTTTCTAATAGCAGTGTAAGTTGCTTGTTCTGCATTAACATACCTGATTTAATTTATGTCTTTCGTATTCCACTTTGTCATATTTTTACTAAATACTTAATAAATAGTAATTTGAGAAGCTTCAGGCCTCCCTTTAACCAAATTTCAATGTGTTTTCTTCCACAGTTATTAGAACTGTACTGGAACGTATAAAACATCTCTTTTAATGTTATTCTGGGAAATACAGAATAAAAGGCTGGAGATAGGAAGAGCAGTGGGGAATAATTTGTAGAATAGAATGATTTTTTGAACTCTCACCTTGAAAATTTTGTGCATGTAATATTTTATATAACCTAGTATATGTCTGTATATTTTGCAGGATTGAAATACATGTGTGTTGGTGATAATCTGTGTGTTGACTGGAGAAAGCATAAAGCTTCAGTAATAAGAGTGGAAGTATATGGGGGGGGTGAGCTTGGAGTTTCTGCACAATATTTCCTTGCTCTCCACGACTGTGAAGGAAAGAAGAGTAAATGGAACATAGAAATAAATAAAAATGAATATTGGCATAAGGAGACCTGCAGTATATGAAGAATTGTCATATTGATATAGCTGAAAGGCTTATCCTTGTCTTCTCATCTCCAGCCTCCAATCTCATGCCAGGCTATTCCAGACAACACTGTGATCTAGCCCTAGTAATTGGCTTTGTGCGTGATTCCTCAACCTGACAAGCTCTTATTGCCTGATAATTAGAGATGGAAATGGTTAAAGGAGGCAGTTCATTCTATAGAGGCACTTCCAAATATCATTGGGATTTGTGATTAAAGCCAAAAACTTAGATGTGCATTGCAGTTCCTCGTGCAAACACTCAGGCTCACTACTGTAGCTGATAATCATTCCTTTCCATGGCTCCTGGTGTCTAGTAACCTTTATAGTCTTATTTCCAAGAGAAACAAGTGGTTAGGCTAACTCAGGTAATTTGTGCATGTAGTTTCTGTTTATGTTTGGTTTTATAGTTTCGGCTTGTACAGATTGATTTCTTCTGATTGAGTTTTCCCCAAGAAGTCTTATTGATTATCTGCAAGTAAGAGAGAGAAAAGCCACCCTTTATGAGCCAAACAAGAGCTCCCATATTTTAAGAAGCTTAATTTCATAAGAGCCTGAATTTTGGAACTCAGGATCATCTCTAGATAAAAATTTAAAATTACATACAGCTGTTTTCTTTGCACTTGCTGTGCCAGTAACGCGGGATATTGTTTAGAGGCACCAGGTTTCTGTTCAGAGCTTCACACCAGTGGAGGGGTGCCACAGGAGCTCTCTGCAAACAGTTCCTTCCCAGAGGCATTGCCTGCAAGAGGTGAGGCATTACAATTTGGTCCTTCCTCTCAGGTGCAGAAGGTGTTCAACTTTCATCTTCTTAGGATTGCCTTTCCCTCAGAAAGGAAGGCAAGTGCTCATCCCCATCGATGTTACATTCAATCTCCTGCCCAAAGCAAAATGTAGATGCAGAATTTGTGTATTTCACTAATGAAAAGTGTTTTTGCTCCAAATAAAAGCATAACCTCTTGTCTAGAAAAGCCATCAGTAGGTCACAGAGCAAGGAGCAGCGTCTATTAGGCAATAAATATAATGCTGTTTGTTCTAATTGGACTGTTGTTGCCTAATAGCTGTTAGTGCTGAATGATGAAAGCCAAACATAATTTTGGCTCAATTTATATGTAAAAAATAAATATTTTATGTAAAGATGGATTAGGAGTGTACCAGAAAGTGGTGTATGGCAATTTGGCTGATAACTGTCACAGAGCATCATTTTTACAATATTTCAAATAGAAAGCTTAACTCTTGAATACTTTGAAAAGCAAATGTAAGATGTCAGAGATATTCTAACTAAGCTTGCATGTTCTTGGCTGTTCAGTGTGATTGATCTAAGCAGTAATAAATTGGTAGTGCTGAACATGTTCTAGGTCAAAAAGAAAACCTTCAATTAAATGCTTAACAGTCAGGCAACTTCCAGTATTTCATATAATTTCAAAACATCTGTCTTAAAAAATAGCTTTCATGCCATGGCATTGTGTCACCACTGAGCTTTTAAAATTAATGCAGTTCTTTTTGACAAAAAATGGTTTTGCATGCCAAACTTAACAAAATCTCTTTCCATTTTAAATTAAAAAACCAAAAAGAACCAGACTGGAACCAGACCAAACCATCAAGCACAAAACACCTCAGTCAGATTAAAACTCTGAAAGCCTTGAAAGGGCTATGACTAATTTTAGACAAGCCCACCTTGAATTTCACACTCCTTGTTTGCTTCTTTCAGGCCACTATTGGTTGCTCAGAATTAATAGAAAACATAGCTTTTACAATAGCTTTTGCCTGCTGGAGTGCATCACGCAAAGGTGCTGCAGCAGGGCATGGGGATGGTGGTGGGAGCTCTACTCTTGTAAACTTTCCACACAGAGGGAAGAAAATTCAGTTTATTTCATACAAGTTAGCAAAAAGGAATGGGTGTCACCTGCCATGGTCCTCTCCAGCTATCTCCTAACAAGTCTTCAATAGACAGGGGAGACTTTCTCCTCCTTTCTGAGGCTGGGTATTTCTGGACTGAGTCTGAAATGTCTTTTGACCAATATTCTCTTTAGAGGTGTTTTTTGCAAGTTAGGGCATGGTTTGGATAAATAATGGCAAGGCTTCACATGGAGGAGGAGAGCCTGTCAGGGCAAGCTGTAGCTTCAGTCCCACTTCCCTGTCTCCTGTTCTTCAGGCTGTACTTCCACTCACACTCTTTGATGAAATTTCCTCCTCAGGCTCACCTGTTTCCAGTGGCAGCCTGCCCTGGCAAAAAAACCCCCACGTGCCCCAGTCTCATCCTTCTCCCACCTTTCCCCACCTCTTGCCTCGAGTTTTTCCATCTGCTCCACCACCTGGTTTTCACATTTGCCTTTCTGTCCCCGTCCTTCTTCCCCGTGTGCCCTGTGAGCAGGCTGTGATGGGAGTGATGGGCTGCCCTTGTGGGAGAGCAGAGTGTGCTTTGTGGTTAGCTCTCGAGTGCTGCTATGACTCCAACAGGAAATCACCTCCGTGCTCCCCCCCACATTCCCACCAGTGCCGCTCGAGTCAAAGGGTTTCACTACCCTGACTTCACACCCAGCCACAGCAGAGTTCCAGCAACCTGCCAGGAGAAAGGCAGCTGAGCTGTAATGGCTCTTGCACCTCTCCTCCTCTACCTCCTCCTCCTCCTCTCCTCCTCATTTTTCAGTCTGCTGACTTAGAGTCAAAAAGAATCTGCACGGATAAAAGCTTTCAGGATCACTTAATTTTTAACAAGTTTACTCATTTGCTTAAATTGTTGCTAAGATGATGTGTAAGTAATAAGTTTGCTAAAGTGTATTCCCGGCTTTGCTGGATTTCCCTTCCTCTGTGTAACTGATGATCTCCAGTTTTGGCTCAGTACCCCTGTTTACCACTTGGTGCACTCTCTTGCATTCCAGTGCTGACTTGTCTGGAGCTGGAGGTGTGCCAGAAAAGACAGCCCCAGCACTCTGCTTGAACACTGAACACAATGCTGAACGGACA
Organism: Muscicapa striata striata; assembly: GCA_030060385.1. Taxonomy (NCBI): domain Eukaryota; kingdom Metazoa; phylum Chordata; class Aves; order Passeriformes; family Muscicapidae; genus Muscicapa; species Muscicapa striata. The sequence continues at coordinate 1,448,953 of JAREIS010000010.1, read as the reverse complement.
TTTGCTTTGAGCAAATGACCATTTTTATTTTTATGGTACACTTAGGCATGCATGTCAGGGACTATTTTTCACTGAGAGCAACACAACAAATCAAAACAGATGAGCTGGAGGAAAAAAAGAGAAAAAATGCCTCAAAAACTGAAGAGCAACAGCATAGAAGGAGCAAACAAAGTGTCATTAGGAGTATGGTGGAAGTCACCCAAAGGTGAACTGAAAGCCTAAAGAAAGAGAGAGCAGTGGCTTAGAGCCTTCATTGCCAGAAGCAGTGTATCCTAGATTGTTCCTTAATTGCTTGATGCTTCCCTGGTGGGTCTAAGTTACCAGTGGGAAAAGGTAAATCAGGAGCAGCCTGTTTGAAAGTCTGTCCCCTCTCTGAGGTGTGTAAGTAGAGATTCAATCCATGGCCTTGAAGTGGCAGCTGCAAATGCCAAGGCACAGCCAGTGATGCCCACAAATTTGGTACCCAGCACAAAGTTTCCCTTCCATTGGAGGTGCTCCCAAGGGCCACTTTTGAATAAGAAAATTTGACCACAATTGAAGCCAAAGTCTCTGCCATGGTCAGAAAAGCAGATCCTCTTTTGAATTCTGAGATGACTGTAGGGGAGGAGCTATTGACTTTTACTTCTGTGGGTAGCAAGACTGTTGCAGTAAGGCTCATCTTTCTATCTTAATGCTTCCCGCACCACTCACAGTCTTAAGATGTATGTTACGGTTGTCTAGAAGGTTCTGTGATCTTCTTTGTTGCTGTGTTTGATTGTATAATTTGGTGTTTGCACCTCTGTGCCACACCACAGTAAAATACAGCAGATGATCACTCTGCTTGAGAGGGTTACAGTAAACAGCAGTGGTCACACAGGAGGTACTTGGATACCAAGAGGTCAGCTTTCAGTGGGTCCTCTGCCTTCTTCCCACCCCCAAATTTTTGCCACTGAACAGAAAAAATGATCTCAACTCTTCTGTATTTCTATCTTTTTATGCTTTACAGCTGCTGGATTACCCACCTGAAGTGCAAAGCTAAAAAATCTGTTTAGAGCCAGATTACCTGGGTAGTTGCAGCTGTATTTGTTGTGCAGCACTGACATTAAACACAGCTGTTTGTCACCAAGACTAGGAGAGGGACCTCCTAACAGGCAGAACACAGATGCACTGAATGGGCAATGGTTGTAACGTGGAAATTATATGTGTGTATCCTTGTGTCTGTATGTATGTGTCTGTGCATGTGTAGATAGATAGATTTGGCTATAACCAGCACTGAGCTTTGAACTGTACTGGCTTGAGCAGGGCATGTACTTGGCAGGGAGCTCTGTGTTCTTAAAACTGACCAGGATTTTAAACCTAGCTGGTGATTCCATAAAGAGAAGATGAAGCACCTGCCATGCAGACTTTGACTCGTGTGAATAATCTCAATGACGTCAATGGGGTTTTTCACTCACATGCAAAGGTGTTTTCAGGCTAAGTCATTTCTGTTTTGGAAAGTCTCACTATAGCATATTCTAAGATCAGGACCTGCCTATTCCTTTTGGTGGTGAAGTTTGCAAGCCTGTATCATTACTTTATTTCCAGTCCAGGTGTCAGTCATGAAGATGTAAACAATGATATTACTCAAGGTTTGATTTACAGCCTTTCCAAAGACAATGATAAGGGTTCCATTTCTTCCATGCAGTAAATAAATGAAGTGGCTTAGCTGAACTGGAAAGTGAACGACAGCCATTGATAGCAATCAGTGTGGCAGATTAAACCTAGCAAAGCAATGTGTGTCTGATTTCTGCTCCTAGGCCAGTACAAACTGAAAATGTTCTATGCGACACCCATGCCATTAATCCCAATAAATGGAAATAAAATCAGAATATAAGTGGATGTAATGAGTTTAAAACTAGAAACTGAAAGATTGAAGACAAGTTAAAAGATTGAAACATGGAGCTGCTGCATATACTTGAATTCTTTCTTGACTGATAACCATGTAACATTTAAGCTCTGTCTATGATCTATTCTCTACACATGCCTCCTGATACTATTTATCACCAAATAGACATGAAGGAATTTATTCTTAACTCTGCCTGGAGACATAGGGAAGTGTGGTAGTTTTATTCTTGTTTTACTCATGCAGAATAGTGGTATAACTAACTTGCACAATTTATTTTAAGGACAAGAGCCCTTTAGTAAAGGGGCAAAACCAGAAATAGAAACCAAATCTCTGTTTTTGCATCTCGTGGAAAGTTAACGGTCTGTCCCTTTGCCTTCCAAATGTCACTGAGCTGGGGTTGGTGGGAGCACACCAGCAGTGTTGTAATGCTGTAGATCTTACAAAGATACAGTCTGTGGCTTCTGCAGGCTGAGATTGGCTCCTCTGCTGCAGTCAGTGTTTCTGTTTTGAAACTTCATTTACCACAGCAGAAACCACACTGGAAGGAGGGAAATTAAAATCCTTTAAAAATATAAAAATGTCCATTTCACACGTTAGTAGTTTAAAAATATTTTAATGTAACAGCCAAACGTGTGACTCCCACTACTTTAAAATATGCTTGAGGAATAGAAATGTTTTCAAATAAGGTAGGACAAATGTGGAAAGGTACAGGCAAACAACTTTCTCAGCTCTCCTGAGCAGCTTATTCTTTACATTTAGATTAGCTTAAAGCAATTGCAGAGGAATTTATTTTGAGGAAATGAAAACCTCTGATTTTCTAAATTCTGTATTCTCCCACTCGGAAGCAAGTGTTAAAGTAAGGCAAATTCCTGAAGAATCCCTTTTGCTGCTTTTATATCCCCTGGCATCCTAGAACTTTTTTTATGTTGCTACAACCAAGTCTATGGTTTGAGCTCTAACAGGCTGGCTGTCATGGGACATTTCTGCATCCAAGGGTCAAGGAAATGGGATTTTCTACTTTTTGTAAATGGAGAAGCTTGCCCTAAAGACTACACCTGACAAAACTTGTTCTCTGACTAGAAAATGGAAGACACTGGACACTATCTAAGTGCTAGAGATGAGAGAGAGGAACATTAGAGATACCTTTCATAAACCGTGTTGTGATCTGAAGATACAGATGCACGCATATACCAGTGCAGCATTATTGAGCAGCTAGAGGCTTGGGAAACCAAGAGTTTGCACTGAGGCAGTTTGAAGTAATAGGTCTCTACAGAATTGCAAGGAGATTGATTTCATAAATGTATTGAAGGGAAAAAAGCTTTTACTGTTTGGCTCAAAGATGGACAGAAGTCTGCACATTAATCAGGAAAATTGTGGTGACTTTTGCTTACAAAAGCAACTATATGTTACATATACAGGAGGATGAACATTATTGCTCTGGTAATAGTGAAATATACTACAAAAATATCCTAAGGCCTGCTTACAGAAGTAACAGCTCAAGGACTATTAATTTGAGCAGGTTCCCACTGTTTGTGTTGATATATTTTATTTCACCTTTTCTTTGCCTCATTTTGTTATCTCAAGAATTAGAATGGCATTCCTGGAGGGGGAGATAAAAGGGTTTTGAAAAGTCCTGAAAAACCACAGAGTCACTTTTTCTGTTCCCCATTATGCTCTTGTGGCTGCATGCAATGGGAAGCAGCTCCTTCCCAGCAGTGGCAGCTTCAGGGCTGGTCTCAAGGCTGCTCCCCCTGGAGCATGGCAGAAGTAGCTGGGGCTTGAGTCACAACTCTGAACTCTTTGTTTTGCAAGCAGTTTAGCAATGTGGGCACGTTCATGACATTTATTAGATTAGAGGTGGGTATTAGAAAGATCTGAAACTGTGTCCTTAAGATATCCAAATTTGTCTATTTAAAAATACACTCAGCTAGAAGAAGATTCTAGTGAAGGGTTAAAGATATTTTTGAAATTCTCAGCGTTAAATTCTTCTGATATTCAAACACAGTGGTGATTTTAAAAATGTGTGTCTCTTCTAGGCCAAGCTTTTCTAGTTTTAGCTTCCAGTCCTGAATATTTCCATGCCTGTCATAAATGGCAAAGCCATTTTTGCTAGAGGAAAAACACACTCAGAAAGGTGGAATTTAAGACTGCACTAGGTAGGGACACCTGTAAAAAAATTTATTTTCCATAGCCAACCACATTACACTTTGAATGTTAAAAAAGGTAGAATTTATGGTCTTTTAAAAAATAAGTCTCTTTTGGCTACTTTGGGAGTGTATGTATTTGCTGATTCTTAGTGTGTGTTGTTCCTTTCTTATTTTCTTTCTCAGGAGAGTTGTATTGTTCTTTGCCCAGCCCTAGGAATGTCCGTTTTGAATCTATAAATATGAAGAATGTCCTTCACTGGTCAGCACCAGAAGGCACAGGTGATGGAGTATTCTACAAGGTGAAGTATGCAGTGTAAGTTGGCTTTTTTTATTTTAATATGAATTTAAGGAGCAGGAGCTTCTGAGCAAATGCAAACGGGAATTTTCCAAGGAAATCTTGATTTGTTCTACAGTATATAAGAGCTGGTCATTGCCAAGGCATTGTTGGTGGCAGATATATGGCCTTTTTTTCAACTAGAAGGGTTTTGAAGTTCATTTTGTGAAAGTTGAGTCTTTCTTTTAAACTAGAAAACAAGGCATCAGGGAGGAATGAGTAGTCTCCTGTCGTTGATCTTGGAGACCCTGAGCATCATCGGTGTCCGTACTTGAGGATGAGTCACTGACCATTCTGACTGAACTCTTTGTTTCCATATAAATAGTTATCCTGTCTCTGTTCTTGTGTGTTTAGAATTTAAACTAAAGCTGTGGCAAAGCTTGACTTAGATTGGTATCTCTAATTTCCCAGTTAGTTTCATCTGGCTTCTTTTGGATAGGGCCTACTCTAATTTTTTTTCATTAAAAACTTGTGGAAGTCTTGTGCTTCATCTCAGCTAAGGCTGGGATTCCTTGAAATTTCAGATTTCTGCTAAACTCAGAAAATGTTTTATCAGTTATAATAAAGCAGAGAAAATTATATTATGAGGTGACTAATATAATGGAAATAGCTTTTGTACAGCTTCTTTCTCTTTCTTTTTAATATAGATATGGTGTTGGCAAATGGATTAGAAAGTCAGAATGCAGGAACATAAACAGAACATGGTGTGACCTCTCCAGTGAGACCTCTGACTATGAAGAGCAATACTATGCAAGTGTTAAGGCATTCCTAAATGGGACATGCTCTGATTGGATGGAGACCACACGATTCAACCCTCTAACAGACAGTAAGGAGAGCTAAGCACACAGCCAGATGTTTAATGGCCTTGGTTAAAAATGTGTGCTCAGACTGCACATGCCTTCACAGTGTATGATATTTTAAGTTTAGCATGAAGTTACATTTTCTTGCAGTTGTTTCACATTTATTATTTTATTCTGCTTTTAACAGAAATAATTGAAATAATAAAATTGGAATAAGGATATATATACATATATATAGTCTAGTATATACTGAATTCTTTCTTATGCTATGGTAAAGCCTTACTCAAGGCAAATAAAATCTGTGGCAATTCATAGTATAAATAACTCTGATTTTGAAAAGGCTTTATTAAACCAATCAGTAAGCATGCTCTAGAACCCAGTATTTCTTATTTGTGCCAGATAACCTAAGAACATACTGGTAATTCAACCTATTTTAGTAAATTGAGTTTCAAGGTTGTTTATCCTGTAAAGTCTCTGGAATTCCATGGCACAATTCCAAGTCACTGTTCACTTTCTCACTGTAAAGCTCCTCTTAGTTATCTGATCAAATAATATTCTGCCAATAAAAATAACTTGTTCAAAGCTCTACATAGACTCCCCCAAGCATTGTAAAAATGTAGTATAATCAATTTGAAACTGGTCAAACCAGTGTGCCTCTGCTGAATTTGACTGCTTTTTGTACATGTTCATTTTTCCAGCTAAAATAGATCCACCCATGGTAAGTGTATCTTCTACTGACAGATCTATTTCAATCATTTTGACTGCACCTGAGAAGTGGAAGAGTAGTCCTGAGGAAGAGTCCATATCTCTGCTCCAAGTGTATCCTGGCCTACAGTACAACGTGTCTGTGCTCAAGAAAAAAACAAAGAAGCGGGTAAGCTTTGACAAGGCTGTAGAACTGCTCCCATTAAACCTGTGCTTCTTGAAATTGTAAGATTAGCAAGCATGTAGTAGAAAAATGTGGTTTGGTGTTTTGGTTGGTTATATTTTTGGGGGGTTTTTGTTTGGCTGGTTTGTTGAGGGTTTTTTCATAAAGGTGCAGGAAATACAGCAATTACTTTACTTTGGATGCGAGGGTCTACGTAAATCCTGTTACCCTAAGATTCCTATCTTTTCCAGAACATCCCAGTTTGAAATATTTTGTGGATTGGTTTGTGTGTCAGGGCAGGGCTGGAATGATGCTTTAGCTCTATTGCAACATCAGCACAAGAATGTAGGCCAGTAGTGACCAATGATCCTGCTTCATATGAAGCATGAAATTGTTCAGTGGTGGTACAAGAATCTTGGATTGGAAGAGAAAATAATCAGAGAGGACGTGATTTAACAAGTAACTTGGATGTTGATTGCATTTTGAAGAAAAAGATGCAGCTGGCAGCTCTCGTGGAGCTCATAGAGTATCAATCTTTCTAGAAAATGTGTATGCTCTTGACCTTTCTGTACCTCTGGAGTTAAAGGGGGGAAAAATATTTTTAATGTCTTCCAGTGGTTCTTCTCCATCAGCAACAACACCTTGGTTGTGCCCTGGTTAGAACCTGGAACAGCTTATTGTGTCAGCGCACAGATACATGTCACCACACCAATTTTGGACAGTGGCTTTTCCAAAGAACATTGCATTACTACATTGAAAGGTATGTGTGAGGTTGAAAATAAAAAATAAATAAATAAATAAATAAAAAGATGCAATTTAGAAAAAATCATGGTGATTGAATTTGTGAGTTTTTATGTATCCATTTTGAGAGTGATAATGGTTTCTCCCTTCTCGTCCCATTTGTACCAATGAGAAAAGCTTTGCCTCTAACAAAGCATAGCTGGGACAACTGGAAGGTGCATCAGTACCTCTGAAGAATAGCATCTGCATTCTCTGAGTTTTAATGCATGGAGAATGTTTTTTCTCACTGAGTGCAGTTTGGGAGTGGCAGAGCTGGGTCAATCTGAAGTTAGAAACAAGAGAACCTAAGGGAGATGTTGTTACTTGTTTTTAGAATTTAATTTATCATTTAGACAATAATAATAATTGCCCTTTAACTCAATTTTTTTTTTCATTTCCTGCAAATCCCTTGTTTGTAAAACATTTGCATTCTATATCCAAAATACAATATGGTGGATGCACATATTACTGTCTACATAGATTAAAAAGTTGCTCATTACAATGAAAACTTTTGTTTTATTAACAGATAAAACAGAAGATGAGGCTATAACAATCACATTTGGATGTATTATGCCTACCACACTGGCTCTCCTTTTTATTTCTGTGGCATGCTATTGTGTGCACAAGTATATTCACATCCACAAACAAAAACACCCAACAAACCTGGTAAGTGTCTTCTGTTGGAGGAGGTCACTGTCAACTCTGGCACTCACAGCAGAGCCGTGTGTTTTCCAGGGTTCCAAGCAGGCTTGGAGGAAACTGTGGCTAGCTCCAAATAAAAGCTCTAGTTGCCACTGAGATCAAGAGAAAACAGCCACATCAAGGATTATTAAATGCAGGAAAAGCAGGGTAATCAAGATTGCAATGATCAGAACAGAGCTGTTGGTTTGGGAAGAGTCACTGCCTTAAGCAAGGTCTGAGGTGTACTAGGCAAGGTCTGTCAGGATGTTAGAACTCCATAAATTTATCTAAGATAAATTAATAAAGATAATTAATTTTAAAAAACTGTATAAAGTCAGTTGAACCAAAGTTATTAATTTGTTGAATTCAGAAACAAGAAGGGAAGACAGTTAAGCAGTACAGAAACACCATGATGTTTTGATGTTTTCTTGGATTATTACTGGGTATTACCAGATTTTTCTGCTTAATTGTGATTGCAAAGAATTTAACATGTGCATCATACAGATAACCTGGACTTAAAGAATAATTTGAAATCTTGCTGTTTCCTAACACTCAAAAATATATAAACAAACACATTCTGTTATTTAGACAGCCCAAATACACTTTTTGCAAAGAAATGTTCTCTAATTTCTTAGTTCTGCAAAGTTTGTCAATTTTTAGAAAGAACACATAAAGTCTATGAAATATTAGTGGTTTCCAGCTCATGAGGTCAACAGAACTTTCTCACAGGTATCTTTAAGCAAGTTGCTCAACCATAAACATGCAATTATAATAATGAACGAGGACTTCTGTGTTAATCTAATCTGCGTGACACCGTGGGGTGGGAGATGCAAGGGAGTTGGTTTCAACCTGCTGATCTTGCTGTAGAAGATTAGAGAAGTGCAGAGGTGACAGGAGAAATCTTCACAGAGGGACTGTGAGTTCAGAAGGCTCAGAAGGACTGGAGCAGCTACTGCTGCAATGTGTTCAGATGTGCACAGAAACACCTCCTGCACTTGAGAAGGCACTGGCTTTATCACAGAACTTTGGAATCACAGAATGGTTTGGGTTGGTTGGTGCCTTCAATGGTATCTAGTTCAACCATTCTGACATGGACAAGGACATCTGCCACTAGATCAGGTTGTTTAAAGCTCCATCCAGCCTGACTTTAAGCACTTGCACATATGGGGCATCCACAGCTTCTTGGGAAACCTCTTTGAGTGCCTCACCACACTCACAGTAAAGAATTTATTCCTTATATTCAGTTTAAATGAACCCTCTTTCATTTTAAAACAGTTGTCCCTTGTCACTCAATACAGACCCTAGTAAAAAGTCTGTCTGTCTTATTCTTTATCTTTTGTTCCTGGGATGCAGGTCATGCAGATGGCTTGGTCTCTTGGGGAGCTAACAGAACAGAGCTCTTTAAGCCCAAGAGTATGAAGTGGGACTTAGTGAAAAATTTCCACTCAGTAGCAGACTAAACTCCTAGGTTTTTTTCTCTAATAAAGATAGTCGTTTTCTCTAATAAAGGTAGTTTGAATGTTGGGAATTTTTTTATGTTTATTGCACTTTTTAATGGCCATCATGAAGCTTCAATTTTATTTCTCCACCTCTGGATTCAGTCAACGTAAAGGTAACAAATGAATATAGACCTGGTATTTTAATGATGTCCTCTGGCTTTCCCAGCATACAGACTGTGCACATGTGCACCCTGTGGCTCGGGGGCCATGGAATAAACCGTTTGTTTTGGTCCAGCACTTCTGACCTTTCAGGCTACTTGGTGCATCCATTAGTGATCTTAGTCTTCCATTCAAGCTTGAAAGCACTGAAATGCACCTTCTGGTTGTTTTTCCAATTCACTCCACCAGTGCCCACACTATGCTGATTCCTGTCAAAAATTTTACTTGTTTCAGAAATATCCCTATTGTTTAATTTGATGATTTTGCACAGAGTCACAGAAGCAGCATGTGGCAGACTGCACAGTGCAGGCTTTGTGCTTCCACCTGATGTGTAGCTCCCTCTCTGAAAGGAAACCTGGTATTATTTTATTCTCTGTAAGTTATACATTAACATGTTACCTGACACTGCTTGTGGGCACTGGTTGTGACTGCATTTTCTCTTCACTGCTTAAAAGGAGTGGAATAGATTCAGTAATCTTTGGTCCAAGAACAAAAACTGAAGTCTTATGAGTTTATGTTGGTTTGGAAACAAATGGAGAAGGGGAGGAAAGGGATATTAAACCTAGTTGAAATAACTAATAAGTTTAATAACCTAGCCTTATATTTTAAAAATATAAGATGGTATAAGAAGCAGCAAGATGGTATTTTTATTATACTTCACTCAAAATATTTCTTTTTTCCAGGTATGGCAGTGCACTGACAAATGCAAGGGACGAGTTTTCGAACCAAGTGAAAAAATACTGCTCAACCTTATCACTGTCACTGGGGATGACTGTAAGGAATCCAGTTGTCTATCAGAAGGGAAAAATCCCCATTACAACACTGTTTACAATGACACTAAAAGGGAGGATTTGCCTTCTGAACAAGCGCTGAAAGCAAGATATTTGCTTGATATTTCACGTGAAGAGATTTCACTCAAAGAAGATACTTTAGTGGAAGGGGACCAAACTGGAAACTGGGCATGTCCTGCCTGGCCTGGAACACAGAATACTTGCAAAGATAAAAATGCAGGGGTTGTGGAGTATGAACATGATGTAAGGGCTGAAGGCTTCAGTCCTGGTCAGAAACTAGAAGAGAAGTTTTGTGCCCCTGGGGGGCTACAGGGTGAGCCACAGATTGCTTTGGAGGACTTGGTTGATATGGAAGGAGGACAGCCATATTCCCCCCAACCAAAGATGAGGGTAGCAGACCTTTGTTTGGGACAGAAAACAGAGGAGCTTAATTTGAAGGTGGTTGATGCAGCAGATGAATTTCCAGCTGAGACCCATATGGACTTCATGGACCTGGATACTGAAAAGTCTGGGCAGACATCCTATCATCAGCTGGAAAAAATCACACAGGACCTCACAGAGGAAGGTGTGAAGACCATATTAGTTGATTGGGATCCTCACAGTGGAAGATTGTACATTCCAACTTTGTCCAGTGTTGAAAATCAGGTGTGTGAAGGAGTATTCAAGTGTGATGATCCCAACAAAGAAGAAATTTTACTCAGACTGTACGAGAAAGAAGTATCTGGTGAATCATCTGAGGACCAAGAAATGTATCTCCTGCAGTTCAAGGAACAATGGGGACTTCATGTAGAAATGGGAGACTGAAAAGTAGTTTTCTGAAATATTCAAAAATGCAAAATCTTGTTTATTTTGTCAAAGAGAGTGATAGACTCAGGGGAACAGACACATCTTAATCTTTTGAAGTTTTGAAGTTTTTGGAACCATCACAGTTGAACAATTTATTCATTATATGTTATTTGTAACTGTTTCCATAAATGACTTTTACATCAATCATAAATCTCTTGTGTAAAATATGATTTTTGTGAGGTTATATTATTTTTAAAAAATAAAGTAGTTTTAAAATAAATAAAAAGAAAAATATTTTAAAATAAATATTTTTACAGAGGATGCTCTCACCTTGCAATTCCTGCAAAAACATATTACCAGCATTCGAAAGCAGTTACTTTTAGGATAAAAAACCAACCAAACAAACCAAAAAAAGGGAAAAATTATAAGTCAAAGGAGTTCAGTGAAATGGCTGTAATTGTATGGGCTGGACCATTTGATTACTTAAAAATTATTTACTAGGGCAGATGGCATTTTCCTTTTCAAAACTTGTCATTTTTCACTTACTAAATCTTTTTTTTCCCTTCTAGTACATCACAGTAATGATTTGTTTGGTTTTGAACAGGATAAGCAAAAAGAAAAAAACTTCTGTACTCTTTCTAAATTTGTATCTTCCAAACTAGGACATGGTTAGGTGTTTTTTTTAAAGAAAGACCTTTACCTAAATGTTTTCTCTCAGCTGCTGTTGTTGCATGACCTTGGCATTCTCTGTGACTGTTTGTCCTTTGAATTTTTCAATAGAAAAATTTCAAAGTCATAGACTTTAAAACCAGAAATTGCATTAGAATATTTCTAATTTTTATAATTTCAGCATTGCAGTATGTCAATGATTCCTTATCAGGAGGTATAAAATTGTCCTCAGCTGCTTTTATAATAGAGATCATGCAGCAGTGTTACATTTAGCTTACATAAACACCTTTGTTCATCAGGAAGATTACAGAGGAGAGTTATAGCTTAGTGTAAAAGAAGAAAAATAGTTGGGAGATGTGAATTTTTTTGCTCCCAAAAAAATCAGTCATCCAAAATATTTCTCAGTATTTCCTAAATATTTCTTAACTAACCTCTTTGTACATGATCTTGTAATGTTCTTCCGCAGTGTGGGGCCTCTAACTCATAGGTAGGAAACAATTATTTACTTTTTTCCAGTAGCCCTTTGAATTTTACCCAGTTACTGCTGCCCTAAGACCAACCACTTGTGTTCAGTATATACACATCAGTGTATGTCCATACAAATGGGCAGATAAGGATGGTTCAGCTCTGTAAATATATTTTGGTGTAGGTCAACCAACATTCCTTGAAGAGGAAGATATCCCTTATTTTGGGTGTGTATTTCCCCTGGTCTTATTTGCCAGCTGCTGGTGTCTGCTGCTGTTTTTTCTGTTAGGTGAGCAAGCCTTGCACCAGTGGTTATGGATTACTACTTAGTATATTTAACAGACCATAATCAAGTAATTGCTGATTAAAATTTGAAAACTTGGTTATTACTTATCCATACAATCTCACTTCATTAGGTTTTTTTTGTGGTTGTAATCTTTCATTGCATCTTATCCTGTTTTGTTTTGGCTTTTTGCTTTTTGGTTAGTTTGGTTAGTATGTTTGTTTTGGTTTTTTTTTTACTTTTCAGTAAAAAATGTTTTATAGCATTAATTTCCTCTAGTACTTGAAAAGGCATCACCTTCCCAGTTAACAGTACTTGTGATTAAAATACAATATGCTGAGAATCTTGCAATAGTTTTCATCACAAATTTATGCTTAGGAATAGCAGTTAATTTTTAGACCAAAATATTTGTGACAGAAGTTTGCAGCACTTTTGGTGTTGCTTCCTCTTGATGAGAATTTGCATTAAATTCAGAACTGATACTAGATTATGCAAACAGTCCTTTATATTTGTAAGCTACACTTTGAAAGTGTTCTCAGAATGATGACAGGGGAAAAAAAACAACTGGTGGAAAAGATGTTAATGAAGATAAGAACTTTCTTTTATATGCAAAAGAATTTTTCAAGTTAGCTAGTCAAGTTCTGGAACTGATGAAGCAGACATAATAGTGCATATTTCCATCAATATAATACCAGTAAATTGTTGATGACCTTTTAATTAACCTCAAAGTTACCCATAACTTTCTTCAAAATCTTCTGATTATGTTAATCAAATGAAGCTGATCAGACATGGTGCTTTCAGCAAACCAGTCAGCAAGCAGCAGAATACTGCCATGTAAATTTGTAAAATAGTAGAGGGAAGAGCCAAGCAGTAAGAGAGCTGAGATATTCCTACTCTTATTGCACTTTATTAAACTTGCTTAGCCAGATTTATTAGACTTAATGCAGCCAAAAGCAAGATCATATATCTAGAATCACACATCTAGACTACAGATTATACTCAAACACAAGGTTACCTGGAGCTGGGAAATCAGTGATTTTGAAAATTGTACAGGAGAGGAAGAGAATGAAGAAGTGGTTTGTTGAGGACAATAGAATGTATAGCTCTTGATTGTTGTGGCAATAAAACCAGACCTTTGACTGTGTTTGCAGGTCTGATGTGACTACTACTACTACTGGAAAAACTGAAAAACTGTCTCCGGTTTACAACATAAGTCATGAAGATGAAAGGCAAATACTACTATAAAAGGTCAAAGCAATGCACTTCAGTTTGAAAAACAGGAAACCTAGCTATCAAAATGAGATCTAATGGTGATGAAACTGATAGCTAGGTGTGGGCACACACAGTTTGGAAAAGTAACTATAATTGCAAGTATGGTTTTGCTGCCTACTGCTTAGGCAGAATGACAGGGGTGTTGAAGGAGAGACTGAAACAGAGCTGAGCACAAGCTGCCTGTGATCTGACATAGAGCATCCCTGGAGAAGCTACTGCAGAATGAGAATGAGCAGATGGAAAACCCCAAATACACGAAACATGCAGCATGAGTCACATGTCTGGTGGGGTAAGGACTGCAGAGAAAGTGAGCACCCAGCAGGCATGAGGTCAGCCAGGTGAGGTATCCATGATAACTCCCTAGCACGTGATGCAAGGTCACCTCTCACATGAAGGATAGGGAAATGATCAAGAGGGCTCCAGAGGTGGGATCTGGAAAGAGCAGCTAACACTATCACTTAGCATAGCTCTTCCTATGGATAGTAGGGAAGCTCCAACAAAAGTCTGAGAAACATTCTCTGGGTCTAGAAATTGCACAATATGAAAACATCCTGAGCAAGGAAATACTTCAAATTACACTACTAACAAACACACAGAAACATGTTCAATTTCTGCTGACTTCAAGTTAAATTTCAAGTTATGCTTCAGGTCTTTGCTAAAACTGAGAGAATTCCTGAATTTGGGACTAACAAAATCTATCAAAGCATATAAAACCAAAAATAAATCATGACTTCCATATGGTCTAACCTGCAAACCAGGCTTAACTAGACAAAATGATTGGGATGTGAAACAAGTGAAATTTAAAACAGAAGAGCAGCATGGTTTGAATATTTTAAAATATGGACAATTGACTGTTTACCACAGCCTGTAATAATTCTTTAATGCCTGTAGGTCTTTCAAACAAGCTTATTGTTCTTCAACAATAACGCTAACAATGGGTGTCATTTCTTGCCTGGAATATGCTAAATGGTACAATGATGTTCATACATTGTCAAGTCTTAAAATTTGATTAATCCTTTTTTTTTCTTTTTAAATAATAAATTTTTGTACATCTCTACAGTGACGTTAAAAAAAACAATTACTCCAAGCACCATGGTTTTGGAGCTTTGATGTCTGATGTGATTCTTCCTTGCAAAGTCAAAGATTTAAACCTGTTCATCCATTTCACATTGTCCACACCAAAATACCAAAGTTCTCCTTAAAAGGGAAACACAGCAACATGTCAAGATTTTTCTGCCTTAGTTTTGCATGTAGGTTTCAAGCTTGATCAGCCCAGGAGCACATAGCAGTAAGTGTAGGAAGTCATTTTCATGTTTAGTGCCACCTCTTAGAAACCATCAAAATTTTGGTACTTTGGCAGTGACACTGAGCCAGCCACATAGTTTCTCATTGTCTTTCCTCTGGTTAAAAAAAAAAAAAAAAAAAAAAAAAAAAAAAAAAAAAAAAAGGTAACAAAAATACTTCTGTTTTCTAGTACCTCTGAAATCAGTCTAGCCAAGACAGGTTTTTCTGGCCTAAGTTAGGATTTAAGAAGAGGACTTGCTCCTTAGCATCACACAGCTATGAAAACACTTACTTGCTGAGGGAAGACACACCTTCCAGTAGTGCTGCTTCAGCTCTCTGCTTTTGCCTTTATTTGGCTGGAGGAGCAATATCCTGCCTTACAATACTTTTCAGTCACACTGTCCCTGCTCTGAAGGCCTCTTGTTTGCCACTGCTCTTTACAAGAAGGCTGAGAATCCTGGAGAAGGGGAATTGTCCTAATTCTGTATTATTGCAAGATGACCTCCTAGATCTCTCACACCTTAGTTGTTACCTTGTCAAAATTACAAGGAGTTATTCATCCAAGTAGAGATCTAGCATTGCTGCTCATCTCTGGCAGCAGTTTCAGCAAATGCTGTCTGCTAGCACCCAAAATTGCTGCAGTGATTCCCATGGCACCAGAACCATCTCATTCCACAGTAACTCACCCAGGTACTGGCTTTAACAGTATCAGCCTGTGCTATAAACACACAATATCAGCTCTGCCATCCAAAACCTGCCATGAAGGAACAAGACCTTCCAGATGTTCAAAGTAAGTCAGCAAGCAGTGTGGCCCAGCAGCAGGGCAGCAAACTGCTTTGCTTTTCTAAATTCTTGTGATCATGTTATTGAAGGTGCAGCAAAATGTTCAGCAAGATCCCCTACTGAAAACACTGGGAGAATACTGAAAAAAACATGGACCCTTCCAATGCTGGAAAGAGATCAAAACATCTAAGCATTTTCAGCACTCCTGTGCATCATTTGTATATTTAAATTTTGCCTTGGTTTTTATTTCAAGCGCTTCAAGCATTTTATAGTAACTAGAAATAAAGGAAGAGAAGTTGCTATTCCAGTTTTACAGACAGGGCAGCTGATGCATGGAAAGGCTAAAATGGATTGAAAACCATCATGCAGTAAGTGTAGGGTGCAGGGCAGGAGACCACAAAACACAGATGCCACTTGCCAATGTAGTAACTGCTAAAGTCACAGCTCCCCTCAGCAGTATATCCCCATGGTGCAGGTTACTCCAAGCTGTTAGATGTTCAAGGCTAGACACTCCTCCAGTTTGGTTTAAATTAAAAACATTAAATTTTAAGGTGAAAGTTTAGTATGTGAACCAGCTGCAGAGTCCAGACCAACAAGAAGAGCAGAAGTCTGACAAACCCAGCCTTCAGGGCCAAGACAGCCAAAAGGATCTAAGTAAACCACTCTATTGGGAAGAAAAGATAAGTCATGCCAGGCAGCCATTGTAAGATGAAGGCATTAAATCTCTGCTGTGCTGGGTGGGGTGAGCTCCAAATTGCCCTTATGCTGTCCCATTCTGTTCCACAGCCTCATTAATGTTGACATTATAAAGTTGATCTGCTGGATGTGGTTTGTGTGCTAATTTATTTTGTAACACTACTTTCTTCCAAGAAGGACACTGGACCAGTGGAGTTGAAGGTTTGGGAAGACAGGACAGTCTTCAAGAATTAAAGAAAAAAAAAAAAAGAAACATCAATTGGAGTGGTTTAAATACAGTCAACTTTGTCAGGGCACAGGATGAGAATTAAAAAACACTCCTGTTTTACACAGCAAATGTCACCAACCCAAACAGCACAGAAAAATCCCCAGGCATGTTGGTGAGACTGTTTGTACACTTCTCCTCTGCTCTTGGCTGCAGGTGAGGCATGGGTTGAGGGAAGGGGTTCTACTATTGCAAACTTCTTTCCTGGGCTGAGATGGGGCTCTCTTATCCAGTGTTCAGGTTTCTCAGTCATGCCCTTCCCAAACTCTGCCACTTTCCAGGCTTCTGATCTTTTAAGCTCTGAATAGCCATTTCACTCTTAGCCTATTGCTCTTCCTGAATGACTTCTGCACTGCAAACTCTCAAAGATAAAATTCCTTTCACTAATACTCTATTGGAAAATGGTTTTATGTATTTCTGAGTTTGCTTAATTATTCTCTGTGTGAAATAAAAAGTTGTTAGAATATATCTGTACATCTATTTCTTGTCCTGTCTCTGGGAAAATTATGTTCTTTAGATTATCCCTTGCTCCTTGTAATGCAAACATCATCATATCTACGGAGATCAGAGGGACTCAGCCTGTGTAATGTGATTTAGAGGCATGTTTACTCTTCTCCCACTAGACTTGAAAACCCAGAGTGCTCTATTTGTCTCCTTCTAAACTGACTTACACAAAATAATTCTCGTGAACTGAATGTTCTTAAGTTTTCCTATGTGGTCACACAGACATTTTATTCTTTAAGCAGTTTTCACATATTATTTGGATCCTAAAAAAAGTGTTTCATGTTTACAATTAAATAGGTTTTAAAGAGAAATCCTAAAAACATTTGGTGTGGACTTTTCCCTGGCATGCAAGATTGATCTTGCATAACTCACAGACTGCTGGAAACAAATGTTTGTTATTTACCCAGGATATGTATTACATCTTTATATGATGATATAATATAAAGTTTAGAAACCTTCATAGAGCTTTCATGGTCAACTGAAATTTTAAACCCCTCCATATTTCTTAGCTGTTGGACAAGATGGGTAGCAGTCTGTTCTGCTTCTCAATGCTATTCTCTTTTTCCTCCTACACCCAGTCTCCCTGGGGCTCAAGTTTTTAATCTGTAGCCAAAAAGCTGTCTGGCAGTAAGGCAGCAGTTATCAGTCAGAAAGGGAGTCAGCAATTGTCAACAGATAGCCAGCAAAACTGACATCAGGCAGTACAATTGGTTGCAGCAAAGACAGGATTGCAAAAGAGCAAAGGAAAATAATGAAAGCTGTTAAAGGGTTGCCTTCTGTTCTACTGAATCAGGAGCTGAGTGATGCTAAAGATGAGTCAAGAGGTCCTGTGCATACCCAGGGGCAACAGCAGGAGTTTCTAACCCTCTTCCTTTTGCTGGGAATTGGTTTCCTTCTGGAAATAGCAGCCTACATCCCACCACAGACCTACTAGCAACCTCAGCATGCAGTAATGACAGCATTTGGCAAAGGGCTCCAAATTAACTACAGCTACAAGTTTCGCCTTTGCCTGAAGCTGACACTCAATCTCTTTCTGAAAGCAGTGTAAGCAAGGATACTGTTAGGGAATAATAGGGGTAGTGACAGGAAATCTGACTTCTGCTCCTTTCTCTCAGTCTCTTGCTTACAAACAAACTTTATTGCAGCTGCTAAGAAAGGGCCTGAAGCAATGTCACCTGCAGCAATGTCAACCTCTCTGCTGAGCCTCTGGAACCAGCAGTGAACTGGTCTGTTTCTGTACTACTAAGGAAGCAAAGGTTTGTCAGAAAACTGGATCTCATGGCTTATAACACATGAATGTGAGCATGAACCTTAAAAACCTTCCAAATTTTCTACTGCATTAATCTCTTGGTGGCTAGTTTGCAATACCTTTGTGTACCTTATAACACTAGTTAAACATTAATTTACTTTCATTTATGTCTTTCCTGCATTTGCAACATTCATAATTTCTCATTGCAATCACAAATATTTAATCACAATTTTTATCTTTTGGGACAACTGTACTTCTAGATCATCCAAAACACAGATGTCAGAACTACCCAGTCTTGCAGCTCTTGTCAAAACAGTTCCACATCTCTGTAAATACATTCTGGTCCAACATGCTGGGGTGTGGCAAGGCCATCACCTTTTACCCAATTAGTAAACACAATTTATCTGTGTGGCAAAAAGAAAAGGGTCTTGCTTCCATTATGCAGACTAATAAACTTCTCACAAACAAGTCTCTCAGGAGGGACCGGTTCCACTCCACTAACACCACTCACTTTAATAGAAACCTTTCCATAAGCAACACAAGTTTAGCTTAAGCATGCTTCACACATCCTCTCCATTTTCAAGTTGTAGGGCATGCTTATGGTGCAGAAAGTACTCCTGTTTTCCCAAGACCTTACTACAGCGGATGTTTTACCCTACTGCTTGTGCCATGCTGTTTCCTCAAGTTTTTTAAGGTTAACACCAGTTTTCATTTCCTAGTTAACCTCAAAGGAAATCTCAGCATAATCTTGACATTTTAATGCTCTAAGACCTGTTGTACAACCTGATCACCTGAGCATGTAGAACATTCAAAAGAAGCCATTGCCAAATTGCCAGCTTTCTTCTCAGTGCCACATGAAAAATGTGTGAAAGGGAAATCCATGGCTTCTGCCAGAGCTGAGGAGTCTGAAAAACAGGGTGGTCAGCACCCAAAATCCTGTGGTTGAACAGACCACTGGACATTCCTGCCAAGGATTGGAGCACTTGAAATAGAAGTTGCACCTTCTCCCAGGGATGGGGCCTAAGTGCTACATTTGATGTAATGCCAATAATAAACTGAGTGGGACTGAAGACTTTGTCCTGAATGACTGGAACACTCCGTAACAATTGATAATTTCCTGATATTTCTGTGGTATTCAGCAGTGCAGAATCTCCCATTGCTAGGTTTCTTCACAATAACCATGATAGTTCTGAGGTCCACCCTGTAAAAGCAAAACCATCCCACCTATCCTCTGCAGCTTGTGCAGTGATCATGTTACTACTGGCTCCCTTAAAAATTAGCATTTTGCTCATGGCTGATCCAGTGCCAAATATTCCAGTAAATAGCAATAATCAAAATCCATTAAGTCAATGGACCAGTTGTGGCTTGTTTTCCCTACCTTTTTATTGTTCTGTTTTTCATTAGTAAGGAGGCAGATCTGTTCCACATAACTTTGTTAACATTTATCTGAAAGCTATCTGCTATAGTGAGGCCATCAGAGTTCCCGGGAAATACAAATAAAGACCAAACCAAGCAACTTTATTGAGACTAGGTTTGTAAATTTGCTTATCTTCTAACTTCTGGTCACCATGACACAGGGCAGATGGCTAAGATTACTTTCAGTCTGATTTGATTACTACTTGTTTTTGTCTCTTCTGCAAGGGAGCACATGAGACCCCACACTGGAAAGAACCTTGTCCTAACAGTCTCACCAAGCAGATCTCATTACTCCATGATCCAGTGTGCTCTCCAGTCCTAGCAGCAAAGAAACATCAGGTCAGTGTACGTGGCTGAAATTCAATTGAGCTGAGCACCTGAAATATATAGTGTAAATGTCATCTATTAAAATTAGAAATCTCATGGCAGCGAGCACAGTAGAAATACCAACCTGTACCCTCAGTCAGAAATGGAAAACTCTTAGCAGTTCAGATTTAGGACAGGGATTTAGCATTTAATCCTTAGACTTGCAACACATTTCACTAGGGCTTCAGGCAAACCAATCTTTTTTTCTATTTCTTCCTCTATTACTCCATGTTTTGTATTTAGAAAGCTCCCCACACCCCTCTCAGCTTTGGTCTGCCTGCTGCAATACATGACAATACTCAGTTTCTGCCTCAGGCAGTTTTCATTCACTGAAAGAAGCAGGTGCATTTTGGCTGCCAAGACACATTGTGACTTTCTTATAGCTAACACCAGGAGCTACAGGGGAAGTCCATTGATTCATTCTCTAAGCCATGAAATCTGCTTGGCAGGAATGTGTCACACAACTGTGTAGTCAGCACCTGAGATCTTGTTTGCAGGTTCATGAACACCCCAAGATGAGAAGTCCCTAACTTTCCAAAGCTCTTTCTTTCTCAGAGGGAGAGATTGGAATCCTGGCACTTTGTCCCTTAGAGAAATCAAGGATGTTCAAATTTTCCCACACAAAAGGAAGCCTACCAAAGGAAGTTATTCATTCAATATGAAAATCTTCACAAAGGGAAGTTAAAATCACTAAATGGGTGGGCTAAATGGATAGACTAAATCTGCTTTATCTTTTTAACATTTTAAAGGTGTTGCCAGCAGTGCAAGAGGAAGTAGAGATCCAGATACTTGTCAGCCACAGTTTCAAGGAGAGCAGATGACTGAGAATTTGGTTACTCTGAATTATGCTGAACCTCACTGTTCACTACCTTTTCTTCAGTAACTCCATTTCTGTGCCATTTGTCTAGGTTTTAGGTGTTTCAGAGCACAGCTCACAGTTCACCACCTTGTTTCCTCTGCAACTTGTCAGTATTATAAAAAGAACAAAAATGGCAATGGCAGATTCAGCATGAACCTTCTGATCTATAATAAGCATATCTATGGAAGCAAAAACTTGCAATGAGTGAAGTCTACTTGTTATTTCAATATCTAAAAACATAAACCAAGTGGATGTCTCCCAGATAAATACATTATAGCATATAATATAATATAATATAATATAAACCTAATAACATCATTTTAGAAGGCTAAACCAGACAGGCTGTTCTGAAGGAGCATGAGTGTGATACATAACTTAGGCTACTGCAGAAATCTGGAGAAGTCTGGCCCTGTAACTAACCACAAATGAGCACACACAGAGCTCAG
Organism: Muscicapa striata striata; assembly: GCA_030060385.1. Classification (NCBI taxonomy): domain Eukaryota; kingdom Metazoa; phylum Chordata; class Aves; order Passeriformes; family Muscicapidae; genus Muscicapa; species Muscicapa striata. Next base: position 1,427,687 of record JAREIS010000010.1, on the reverse strand, counting down.
ACTTCCTTTCATCCATCCACTTATATTAATTTCCAAATGAAACCTCTTTGGAAAGGCTAGCTTATGATTTTGCATCCAATTTCAAGAACTGCTTATAATCTTGCCTCATTTCCATTAGTCAAAATTAGTGTCTCACTCTAGATAGCTGCTTCATCTACCTGGGTAGTTTCATCAATGGTGTATCCAACATCCATGGGAATTTTCCTCTACAGGAAATCTCTCATTAGGAGCTGAAGGGAAACCTTGGACCCAGGCACCCAGCTGTTCACTCAGCAGTTTATCCATCTGCAAGCAGGCCAGCAGAAACTCCAGTCCGAGGACACATTCATATTTGGAGAGAAGAGTTTTCTTTTATGGAGGAGGGGACAATGAGTGCTTGTGGATGAGCACTTGCTGGATGGGCTGCAGTACTGAGTTTAGAGGCCTCTGGTCACACTGTCACAAGCAGGACAGGGGCAGCCTTGGATTTCAGGATAAGTGAAAGTATAGGAAAGATTTTTTGGTTTTTTTTCTCAACTGCTGTATAAATTCAGAACTAGAAGAATTATGTGCCCACTTCAAGAATGGGTAACACCAAGAGACTAAAAGATGGGCTTTGATTTGCCTGAGTTTTTATACTTTTCCCTAATCTGCTTGTGAGTTTAGTAAACACAGCCAGAAAACTGTCCATGGTGCAAAAGTAAATCCTGTCACTGAGGACTTCTTGAAGGAGAATGAAGCTTTATATGGGGAAATCTCTTAAGGGTGACAAAGAATCTGAAGAGGTACAGGTCAAACAATCTGCAATATTAAGGACTTGGTGACTGCCATATTACCAGGCCTTTGCAGTAAAGCCTGAAAACATCAAAAGTAGACATTTCTAATGTAAACCTGAACCCTAACCTAAGCAGAGCAGTAAAAGCAGCCTTTTCCTGAGGCTGAGGTTCCAGCACATGGGTGGTACCAATGAGCAAGGTGTGGAGGGAGCAATGTTGAGGCAGTGTTCCCCTTGGCATGCCTTTTGTAGTTGCAGTGTCCCTGGAGCTCTAGGGTTTGTGGTTTTTTTCAACCTTAATGGTAACCCTAAGCCCAAGCCCAAACACCTCTGAGACCTGGCATACATAACTACAAGAACTCCTTGCAAAACTTTTCCTTTCTTCTTTTTGTTACCTGTGATAATCTTTCCAGGCTTCCCAACACCTTCTCCACCAGCATTCAAGGGAAGTTCTAAACCAGCAGTTGGCAGCTGGACTTACTTACCTGTCTAAACCCACAGGTAAATAACGTGTGCTAGGGCTCCACAGTTTCACAAGCCAGGCTGATGGTGAGCTTTTAGCTGGGGTTAGAGCTTTTTACATTCAGTACTTTAGTGTGCCAGTTATTTAGGAGTGGATTAGGGCACTGAACCCATCAAACTCCTGGAACCCATTTGTCCCCTCCACACCTCTGCTGTGACATGCAGAAAAGCCTGGTGGAGCTCCAGCAGTGTTGCACTTCCCCAGCTCCTGCAGGTGGATGGGAAAGGATGAGGTGTTTCCTTTGCATTTCTTCCTTTAAGGAGTCAATGTATTTCTGCTTCCTTAAAGTGCTTGGTGTGGAGAATGTTATGCTCCATCAAACTGTGAAAAGTGATGGTGTTATTTTAGCACGTACCCAAAATTCATATTTAGCTTGCTTAGCATGCCCTGTCAGGCACGAACAGCCACAGCCTCCGGTGCCTGTCTAGAACATTTGCCGCTGACAGCTCTGTAGCACAAACGCTCCTTTTCCCGGAGTTTCCCTTTTTCTCTTCCCTGGCTTTAAGGAGGCGCTTGGCGCCGCCTGGCGGTCGCGGCGCTCCCGGCTTTTCTGCCAGGCAGAGGAGACAGAAAAAGATGAAGATGTAATTCCTTTCCCCCCAGTTTCCCAGCTTTGTGGGCTCGTGTAATTTTTAACACTCTGCTTTGTAAGTTCTTAAATACAGCACCAGCTGTGCATCCCTGAAGTGAAATAAAATACGGACTTCCTTTCCTGATTTCAGCTAGTATGGAGGTAATCTTCTTCCTAGGTGCTGGTACAATGCTGTGTTTTGAATTTAGGATGAGACTGCTGCTAACACACTGATGTTGCTGAGCAGTGCTTTCTGTAAGTAAAGGACTGCTCAGTTTCCCATGGACTGCCACTGGGGAAGTGCACAAGAAGCTGGGGGGGACTATGGCCAGGACAGCAGATGGAAAGTAGCCAAAGGGATATTCCATACCAAGGAACATCATGGTCAGTATTAAATGGTGCAGATTGGCTGGGAGGGACCAACTGCTGCTTGGGGATGGGCAAATAATTTGCTGGTGGGTGGTGAGCAACTGTATTGTATTTCTTGGGATTTCTATCTCTTTGTCTTCTTCTTATTACTATTATTATCATTATCATCATCATTATAATAATGTTTTACTTTGTTTCAATTATTAAGCTGTCTTAACCCAGCATTTTTACTTTTTTCCCCCTGATTTTCCTGCCCATCCCACGGAGGGGACAGGAGGAGTGAGCAGCTGTGTGGGACTTGGTTGCTGTCAGTACCCCCAGTACACTGGGGTTAAACCACATCACTCCTGTTGCAGGTATTTTATTGCATGAGTGTGTCTAGGTTCAAAAAAACCTTAGAGAAGGTATTTTTCTCTTTATTCTTTTCACAGAGAGGATTCTGTGACAAATGTTCTCCCATCAGCAGCGTTTTGGAAAGGTAAGTAGGTTAAATGCACCCTTTAAAAGCCACCATCCTGCCAAAAGTTACACACAGAAATCACCAAAACATGGGCTGGAGAGCACACAGAAAGGCAGACTCCATAAAGGAACATGCATTGCAGCTCTTTTTATCTGTCTAGAAGCTCCCCACAAGGCTCTTCTCTGAGGGTTGTCCTGTCTTCTTTTTCCAGATTGTGGAGTTGTAGCCTAAAATCTTTCTACTAGTTCCATATCCAGTTGATTCTCACCATTTTCTCATTATTTCTGAAATGTATATTTCTCAATTTTGTAAGAAACAGTGAGAGCAAAGAAAAATTCAAGAAAGATCTTAAGTGGAGGAACTCACTGTGTTGGTGCATCCCCACCCACCCCTTAACTGCCCGGCCCCTTCTTAAAGTGACCTAAAACATTCATTCATGACCAGCCCCGGAGTGGACTCCAGGCTCTGATTTGGTGCCCAAATTTGTTACTGAAGGAATAGGGACAGTCAGATGTCTCATGGGGTGCCAGAGCATCCAGTGTTGAAGGCAGAGAGCCCATCTCAAGTGACCAAGCCAAGCCACCAAACAGGAATGTGCAGGAGGAAGTCTCATGCCTTTCTAGGGTGTCAGCACCTTGTGCTAAGTGAAAAGACAGGAAGCTCCTGCACTCAGTATCCTGAGCCCTGGAATAATACCCCTTGAAAAGAGGTGTTCATGCAAGAAAGGTTCAGTCTTCTCTCAAGCAGGATCACTAGGTGGTGACGGTATCATCAGTAAATTTGAAAGTTGGATCATTCACCCCAGAAGTGGGTCACAGAAATTAACCTCTTCCTCTGCCCAAGGAGGGATCCAAATCCATGCCAATTTGAACATCCCCACATCAGGAGCTTTTGAGGCTATATAGCAATTCAAGAAGGAAGACATTCCACCTCTCTTGAAGAATAGGAGAGGAAGTAATTGTGTCTTTTCTTGTTAGCAATGGGAAGTCATTTACACTTGTCTCTGCTCTCAATCCAGTTATCTCATTTATTCACAAATGTAAATGCTACCTACACAGGAGAAAATGCCATGTCCTCTTGATGTCCTGTATGAGAACACTGCTGCCAGCATAAAATTTGTGGAGAGATCAGACTTGTCAGTATATATGAGACATTCTCAGGATTGACAAATTGGTAAAGTCCTTAGTGGTATTCAGGGGAAAAAATTGATTTCTGGATCCTAATCAGACTGAGACATAACTGAGATATATCTCCTGCCAAGACTCAGATGTTGTCAATCTTTTTCACCATTTAAATAACCCTGTTCCACACCCCTCAAACCTCCAGATATTGGAGAATTGTTTCCCTCAAATTGGTTTTTTTTTTTTTTTTTTTTCTTTCAAGACGGGAATAGGAAGCATAGAAGACAAAGATGTCCCACAATAAAAGTTGAACAACAATGTAAAAAACCCTCCAAACTATTATAGTTTGAGAGACTAGAAGCACTTGAAAAACCAAGCATAAACTCAGGAGTAATCCAAGGATGGTAGCAAACCTTCAGCTTCAGCTGTTACCAGTGAACGTGATGTAGAACAGGATGAGCATGTCTCAGGGGCATGGATATGCTAAACTGTAAATTGCTGTCCATGATTTGGAAACTGAATTTAATTACTGAGGGAGAAGAAAAAGAAAAAGCTAGAAATGAGAACAAAATTTCTCATAATTGGAGAGTTGGAGCTCTGAAAATCTTTTCAGTAGCAGCAAAGAACCCAAACCTAGAGCTTCATAAATTAGTGAAGGGACTACAGATTGAACTGAAATAACCCTGGATATCCTTAGCAGTTCCAGGTTCATCTTTTTAAACCAGGGAACAGAGAGTCAAAAAAATCCCTCAGAGGCTAATCACAATGACCCTTCTGTGGAACCGAAAATACTGTTAGAATTCAAAAGAATTCCAGCCAGATCAAATAATAAGGCAGACAAAGCCAAATTTTGCTTCCAGTTCTTCAGATTTCACATTACATATGGGTGAAGTTCCCATTCTTGGCTGTAGTCTATAATTAATATGTTTCAAACAAGTTTTGGACCATCTCCTTATTTCCTGAACGGTCACATAGAGGCATGAGTCCTCAAAATGATTGGGAACATTTTGTTACTCAAAAATGGATGCTGACAGCAATCCTCCATGTCCTGTCCTGCCACTCTTACAATGAGAAGCCTGTAGTGCCAGACCATGAGGCTGCAAAGCCAGGGAAGCAGTAAAGTCTCACATGCAGGGAGGAGAAGGATGGCTTTTCTGCAATGAATGCTTCCTCTTTCTGCCAAAGCAATGCCACAAAAATGCATTTGAAACAGAATTTTCCTTGCACTAGCACCAGGGCACGTGGCCAAAATGCAGTTCTCTTAGCTTCTGTTCTGCTGCATCAGGAAAGTGAATTCTGGTGCTTGCATCTTTTTTCCCCATAGAGCTGCTAGAAAATGGGGACTTTGTTTCTGGAAGGGCAAGTGTTCTGGAAGATAAAGCTGGTACTGCCCAAGCCCCCTGGAACTCTCTCAGGTCACTGTAAACAACCTGATCTTACTTTGAATCAATGACTCGAGATTAATAAAATTTCAGCAGGTAGGAACACCATAGGCAGAATGCCCATGTGAACCTGGTAGCAATCCTGCAGGGATAATAATACCACAAATTTATATTTTGCTTTGGGGCTATTTTCTTTTTAAAAATTATTAAATAAAAGCAAACCCTTCTACAGGGAAATCAAAATAATCAAGAGATCTGTCAAGGCTTCTTGATTTTCTCTTTGAAGATAAATCAGGTGCTTTTATGGTCATATACAGAGTCCTCTGCTAGGTAACTTCAGCCCATTGGAAACACTGACAGTCTGAAAACACCCAAAGGGACAGGAGGCCAGCTTTAATCATTTGCAGATAATGCACTCTGCAGCATAGAGAGACTGGGGAGAATAATTCTACATGAGAAGGAAAAAGTACTGTATTCCTTACAATTACCCATCTTCAAAGGAAATAAAGGCTTTGGTGGTAAAAAAAAAAGAGTGGTGCTATAGTTATGCCATATTTGCTGTATCCTGTGTGAATTAATTTCATTCAAGTATGAACTGTGCTTGTGGCTTTCTAATTTACAATATGTCACTGGGCAACTTTTCTATAGTGCCTTTTGAGAAGAACTTGGGGTTTTGGACAAATTGAATATTGTTCTCTCTTTCATGGAGATCATCCGGAGCCAGTCAATGACGCAGTTTTTTATAGCCCTCTGAAAATTTCATCTTATTTTTAGAGTGTAGAACTTTTTTTTATTAGTTGGAGCCTATTCTTTTGCAGAGATACATTGTTTGAGAAATCACAAGTGGCTGCACATAAACACTCAGGAAGGGTCAGAGACTGGGAAAGCTGTAGAGACTAGGAAAATCTGAGGCTGCAGCATAGCACCACACTGCAATGCAGAGATTACAGCACAACCCGGATTTAGTGGAACAGCTACTTGCTGCTCAATGTACCACACACCTTTGCCATGTTTGTGGCTTTGGGAAGGGAAGGGGAGAGCTGGGAGCTGTGTTTGCTGCATGGAAGCAACAGCAAGACACAAAGAAACAAATTTGCTGTGCTCAGCCATGATGGAGCAATAGTGCTGCTTCCCTGGGCAGAGGACAACCATCTGCTGCCTCTCACAAAATGCAAGCCCACCCTAGTGGGCTCCAATCTTTAAACTCCCAAATCCTCTGACTCTAAGGACTGGGAAATAGAAACCTTAAGCCTAACCCCACTGATGGTTTTTCCTCTCTCATGGACATCCCCAGACTGAGGACCACAGAGAGAGTCTCTGGAGAAAGCAGACTTGATTTGTTTGTTGCAACTTTCTGGCAGTCACTATCCCATCACTCTCCATCTACAGCATATGGTTCTCACATCCATTTTCACTTGCTTCTGGAGACTACATTGTTCCCTGCTGTAGAAACAGTTGTCTGGGACAAGGACAGCAAGTATTCTGTCACAGATGTCTGGGTAGGTACTTCTGTAGGTCTCATATCATGCTCTCTGGTATTAGAAATAGTAGATTCCTGGTACCTGATTAAAAAAAAAAAAAAAATTATGGAGGCACAGAAATCTGCCTCACCAGGGCTTTTGAGGCCAGACACATGAGTTGGGTAGCTCAGGAGAAGTGCAGCTCTGTTCACATGGTGCTACACCCATGTAAATCAATCCAACTAATCCAATGCTGCCACACAGGCAACCTGTACCCTTGATAATCTTCCCCAAAACGATAAGGAGCTATTGAGAGTAAACCAACCCAGGAGTGCCACACCGCAGTTTGTGGAGGAGGAACAAGAACTTCGAAGCCCTGCAGAAGGCTTTGGGCAAGGCAGTACCTGGTTTCAAGGCTCCCTGTTGCCTGGTGAAGCCCCCTGCCCCGAGGAGGGATGCAGGGCTGCAGGTGGCTCGGGAGAGCAGTGGATGCCAAAGGACAGAGCTGGGGAGTCAGGCTGCCACCACCACCTGCTGACAGAGTCAATGCTAATCAAGGCAGTGTATCTGAAGATGCTGTTGTTCCAGCTCGTTTGTTCATTTGGTGCCCATGAGAATTTGTCTAAAGTTTGAAGTCTGCCATTTGGTAATTTTTTGCATAAATAAAGAGAATGAACCCAAGTCCTCTACATCCTGTAGCTCTCTTTCCATGTTTAGTTACCCCAGAAACTCTATCTTCCAAATGTTACTAAAGAGCCTCCAAAACACAAGAGACTTACAGTATATAAGAGCAGCATACACTAATACTTACTAGTGAAATGAGTTAAACATTTTTTATCAGAGTATGAAATTCCCCAGATTTCCCAAATAACCTCTCATTGTTGGTCTGTTTGGTCCCATTGGAGTAATCTGTGAAACTCCCATTAACTAAACAAAAAGTACATAAAAAAAGCTGTTTACCACCCACACTCCACTTATTTTCTGAAGTAAGTGATGCCCATACATGCTCAAGTCTATGTGATCAGTAATTCCACAGGCAGGAGACTTTCTCTGAAGCAAGTGTGTTTAAATAAATAAATCCACACTTTATTCTCTCTTACTCAGTCAGAGGCAGGTTATTTTTTCCCCCTCTATCAAAGAGTAAAAAGAGCTGTCAGAAGTCATGAGCACCATTTTCCAATGCAATTTCTATGCTCATTTCATTGCTGCAGAACCCCAGCCAGTATGAACCTAAGCCACAGCTCGGCTGAGCCTTTCACTGCACACAATAACCGTGGGCTGGGAGGACTTTTCTGCACAGAGTGAAAGAACATCTGGTGGCTGCTTTACAGAAGGACTCGCTTCACCTTCTTTATCACACTTCACACCTGTGATCTCTCTTCATTACTTCATCTTCCTCTCTTCAGATACAAGTTATTATGAATTGTTAAGGAATATTGCATAATGTCTTCTACCAATAAGAATTTACCCACAGATGGAACCTAGTATTAGATGAAGCAATGCTATCTGCCCTGACAGGTTTGTGAAGTGTGAGCTATTCTATTATGCACTTCATGCAGTTTTATCTTCTAATAGCACATACAATTGCAGAGGGTCACTCAACATTGTATTTTGATTGCCAAGTCTTTGGCCTAAGACCATCTCTTGTATAAGCAGAGCCTAATGCACATGGGACTTTTTTTATCCATGTCCTCCAGAAATTTCTGGGATGGAAATTCTAAATATTGTCAATCCACAAGACTGAATTACTCCTGAGCCCTTTCACTCCACAGCCAGTATAATCCACTTGGCATTGTGCCAGTTGCTTTACAAAGTTAAATCTTTGTACTTTTACTACAAAAGCCCAAGGAAAAAGTTAAAAATACATGCTGAAGGAGAAACACAAATACACAGAATGTTTACAGAAATACTGAGCTGAGAAAACTCAGCTGCTCCCTGCCCCTAAAGTCCACAGTGACCGAATCTTCTGTTGTCAGACCACCAGCCACTGACAGCACTCCAGCCTTACCAGTTCCCATCAGTGCCTCCAGCCACTGCCAGCAGGGTGCTGCCAGCTTGGCTCTTTGGGGAGCACTGCAGGGGCAGACACACAGAGATGAAGACACAAACCAGTGAGGTCCTCTGCTCCAGGAGAGGAACCAGAATGGAGTCACAGTGGGAACAGTACTTCAGCTGCTGAAACAACCTACAATCCTGCACCAAAGCAACAGGTGTTGGCATGTTCTGTGGGCTCTGGTCTCCTTAGTGCAGCAGATATTAATTTACCCTGATGACTGTCTCAGTTTTCTTCGAGGCACAGGAGACAAGTGTTGAGCTCTGAGCTGGCTGGCATAGCCAGAGGAGGGAGGATTCAGCTCCTAAAACCAAGTCACAGGTGCAACACATCACTGCCCCCCCATCCTGCTTTTCACAGCTCTGTTGTCTACACACAGCTGAGGAAAATCTGCATCTCAGCTACTCAACATAGATACTCCTTTGGCTCCTGGGAGGGGCTGGTAGCCTTAATATAGGGATGGAGGGCTCTGCAACTGAAGGAATAACTAAAACCAGGTTTTGTACCACTGGGGTTTTTTTAATGCCTTTGGAGACTTCATCCCTGCCTCTGTTCAGCTGTTAGTGCTTTAAGCAGACCTTCCAGCCATGTGAATAAAATTGCCATTGAATCTAGTCATTTCAAATCAGATCAAATGTGAATCTTGAAATTAAAATATATACAATCAATAGAAGTATTTTACTATTGTACTCTTGGGATTATTTCAGAGATGCAGTTACAGATTTCCATTAGATGTAGCTTACCTGATTTACCAAAGAATTTTGCTTTTTAAAAACTGTCCTCTGTTGCCATGCATAAGATTTATCTATACAATACTCCAAATCCTAACTTTTATCAACTTCAGAGTACTTTTTGTGCCACACCCTGAAGCACAACTACCATCCTGCAATGCAAAGGATGTGGAAGCAGAAAGCAAATGGTGGACACAACAAATGAGAAGCATGCAAGATCATTACCTTCTACAGCTGCAAGCATCTCAGTGCTGCTCAACAAGACACCAGCCCAATTCCATTCAAGTTTTGTAGAAATGGTGGATGGAAGAAGTAAAATGGAGGTTTTGATGACTCTCTATTGATACAGCTTTGTGTTGTGCTTATAAACTGGGGATTATCTAGTAGCTCCTTGGGAGAGCTGGGCCAGGTACATCATTCACTCACAGGGAATACTTGCTCACTCTTAGGAACATTGTAAAAGTGGGCATTGTCTATAATAATGACAGATAAGATGTGTCCTTTTGTGATTACTGTGGTGTTTTATAGAGGAGAGGGTGAGGGAATCCAGCAGGTCATACACTTGGAGGCAGTCAGTACTGGTGAACTTTTCCAGCAGGACTCAGTAGCCTTTGCAAGGACCTTTCTTTACTTCTAACTATGCTGAGCCACTATTTTGGTAGAGTAGAGGGAAAAACCAAGCCAGAGAGGGCAAGGAAGAAATCGACAGCAGGTAAGCACAGTTTTCAAAATAATGATTGGTGGCAGAATAAGAAAGAGTAAGTAAATTGCTGAAGGACAGGATTTAAAAAATTTTTGAAGATGGATTGTGTCTTGAAGAAACTTTTACAAATGTTCTTCCTAGAGAATGTATTAAAGAAAACATACAAATGACCATAACAAAAGGTCAAATCAAAAGTTTATCTTGCCTGGTATTCCATTCTTAGCAGCACCACAAGCTGAGATCAGGAGGCTGTGCATGGTACATCCTCTGAATACTCTCCCAGACTCAGCATATTTCAATCTCCAAGAACTTCCTGATTCATATGAGGTTTTCTACATTTATTAACCCTCAGGTACTGGAGTACCTGGGTATATGGAGTTCTCTTCTGTGTGCCTCTGACACAAAGAAAAGTTTCAGCTTCCACTGCATGCTTTGGCAGCAAGTGACACCAGTCTAATGCTTCCTGTGTCAAGGACATGTCTATTTGCCTTGAACCCAGAGCTACATTACAATCCTTCCATTATACCAGAAAATCTACTTGGAAAAAAAAAAAGTATATATAATGAGAATGATAGTTATACATGAGACCCAAAGAAAACTAAGGGCCAAACATGAAAGGGGCCAGTCTGCCCCAGATGGCACTGAGTAGTCATGATAATTCTACACCACTTGTAAATATGGCTGGAAGGGTCAGCAGTGCAAGACCAGCCTGAGATTTGACAGTGTGAAATGCAGCAGAACACTGAAGAAGAAAAGAATGTAACTTTTAGCTGAACTAAAGATGAAGAATTTTAGGTGCTGCTACAAGGAAGCTGGTGACTGAGATGAGGAACCTGTCAATGGGCAGTCAGAAGGAGAAGGGCAGTTATTGCCTCAAGTGGATCTGGCACTGATATAGGAAGTTTTTAGCTTGCACTGAGTTAATCCAATCCCCATTTCCTGCACTGGACATTCCTGCCCCCAAATTTTGCCAAGTAGCAGATCCATGACCTGCAGACTGCATCAGAACTGAAGTGGCAACTATCTCCCAAGAGAAAAAACAGTCAGTTAAATCTCTCCATTTTTTACATCCCTAAATTCAGGTAGACAATTTCCACAAGGAACTGTTCCACAAGATGGGAAATTGTAACAAGACAAAAATCCTGAGCTGCACCTCACTAACCCCTGTGACAGGTATATAAAATCACACTCCCCTCACAGGACCTTTTTTATGCTTCTTTCTGCTGCCACAGCAGAGAACTCCACAGTTTTATGCCCATCATTTTCTGATCAGGAGAGATGCTTATAGATCATGAGGGACCTATTTGTCCTGAAACAGCTTTTTGCCAATCAATTTCATTGGCATTATGGGACCATGTCAGTGTAGCAGAAGCTAGCCAGCTCTTTACTTGTTTTGAAGCACATTGATCTCACCAAATATACAGAATTAACCCACAGTCCAAAATCAATGGATGAAATCCCAAATACTCATGCCTCCTCTTACAAAAGTGAGTGACAGCAAAACTTCAGAGGGAGTGCAATTCTATTTACAGTTGAAAAGATCCCAGCAATGAAAGACCTGGCTAACCTGGCTATAGTCCAAGTCTAGTGGACTTTGTTTAAACATAGACACCAGCCCTGGAACACAGCACATCCTGTCACAACTGGTGCAACAAAAATGCCAACTTTGGTGAATTGACTAATCTTTATCTCAGATAGAGCTAAAGTGAATGGAGTAGTTCATCTAAATCCTCACCTTTAAGAAAGCAAGTTAGCAAGAAAAAAAAATTGCTTAGTTAGCCTGAAGGCTCTGGTAAAAAAAATCTACACTTATAATTTTCTCTTCTTTTTTTTTTTTTTTTTTTTTTTTTTCTTTTTTTCTTGCAATACGGTAATGTGAATGCCTGTTGAGGCATTGCCACAAGAATAATATGGGTGGGGAGACATTTGCTCCTGAAGGAAAATGGGAAGCAAATTAAATGGTTGTGAAGTTTGAAATTTTTTCTGGATGCACATAGACAAAACAAAGCAGCAGATGTATTTACTTCCAGCCTCACAGGTCCCTGCATGCAGTGGATTTCTCCAGCCTTGAAAGTACTGTGGTGCACTGGGATGCCCATGGCTCAGACTCTAGTGGCTTCTGCTTACAGGCTCCCTGCACCTGTATTTGGGTCAGATAGTGGCACTGGATTTAAAATAATCCAAATTATTTATGTCCTCCTTGTTATTACTCAAATGTTTATTCATTACCCTGATTGAAAAACACAGAGTAATAGCATTGTAAGTCTTTGGAAATATGTCTGTGGGACTATAATTTTTTGCTTCCTTTGGCTTTCCTTCTTCCAGGATAGCTTAAAATACTTTTATATTATTGATCAAGCTTAGCATTTTAGTTAAAATGAGAGCTTTTTTTTTTTTTTTGCATGAAACTGCAAAATTGATCCTGTGTGTCTCTCCTGGCAGCCACTCACAATCAGACTTTATGCACCCTAATGCTGGAAATGCACTTACCTAAATTAGATATCCCATTGCAGCAGAGCTCACTGATAGCAGGGCAGATCAGCACTGCCTGCACCCTGGGAATCAGCTGGCTACTCCTTATCTTGCAGGAGATTGAATTCGTGACATTTTTTATTCTAAGGCTCAGATGTCAAGATGCCAGAATTGTTTGTCAAGTCAGCTTCAAGAATAATGGCAAATCCCTGACATTCTCAAATGGGTTTGAAGGTTTGCTGTAGCAAAGCTGCTTTATAGAGCTCGTTATTTATTACAATCCTTACCTTTACATCTTCATTTTCCCAGCCACTTCGAAGGCAGTGAAAATAAGGCAGCCACCAACCTAATCCATTCCATACACTGAACGATTTTGCAAGCTCAGCAGGGGTTGCATTGCCTGCAGGAACTCTCTTCTGAAATAAATCTTTTCTTCTGTAAAAACTATTAGTGCATTTGCATATTTCCTGTCAGAAGCATAGAGGGAACTAAGTTTGGGAAAAAAAGCAATGAAGGAAGAATTTTGCTGCAGTAGCCTATCTGAACTGCACAGGTAAAAGTTGTGCTGTTTCTCTCCCTCACCATGAGGGAGCTGACCTTTGCAGCTGAGCTGACCTGTTACCCTGCATGGGGAGGGACTGAGTTGGCATGTGCCAGCTCCCTGTAAGGAGCTTTGGAAAAGGGGCAAGCCCCTGGCCCCACAGGAGAACACTCACCCACGCAGCTTTAGCATCCACAGCGACTCTCCAAAGCCTCTGCAGCCACAGCTCTGTGTGTTCCAGGGTGCCAGCATGGCCCCAGCAGCTGGTGGCCCTTCCCTGGTGCTGCACAGTGCCATGGAACACGCCAAATCCACGGAAACTCCTTTCTCCCTGCAGCACCTGCGTTTGCAGTCAGCTGTATTGCCACAGTAATGTCACTAAATGGATTTGAGGGGCTCTTTTTCTGGCTTTGCATCGATGGAATTTTGAGAGTTAACTTCTCAAACACAGATCTCAGCTTGATTGGAATAGAAAATAATCCTAAAACTCCCTTCTAACACTCTCCTTGGCTTGGGGAAGTGGAACACGGGACACTTGTGAGCCCCTAATGCAGCAAAATGTTTTCATTGAGGCTCATGTCCTACTGAATGAAGGCTTGATCAAGGCACAAAATGCAAAAATGTTTTAGTGCAAGGAATGAGAGCATTCCTGATGGCAGGTGGGAAGGGCTGTGGTGACTGCTCTATATTGCCACCTAGGAATCCGTGTTCCCATCGCAGCCTGAGCCTTCAAAGCTTGCCAGCATTTATGTGCCAGCATGTCGGATTCATACAAAACACACAGAGGAACCCCACTAAAAAATAATCTCTGTTTTCACACCATGCTTTAAGTGCAGAGATGCAGCAAAGACTCCTTGGCTGGGAAGGTCTTTTCATGATGAGTGTGAATCTGCATAAATCTGTAATGAAATTCAAGTACAGAACAATGTGTCCTTGTTTTTGACCCCAACAGTGGCATCTGACGTTTTTTGGCTGCTGGCTGCTGGTGTGCTCCAGGCACAGGGCTCTGGGTGTTGTGCCCTACCTGACCAGCCACAGGGAGACAGGCAGAGGTGAAATTTTCAGAAGAAAAGTAAAAAATGGTTCCAGATCAACACTAAAGCTCTGTCAAGACCAAAATTTGCAGATTTTGAGGAAAGGCACTGTAGTACAGAAAGATGGGGAAAGCCTAAAACTTGGGTAGCAAATAACCCAAACTCCATCTTCAAAATCTTCCACTGGAAAGGCAGCTCTAGCTGTCATTTTCATCCTCTACATCAGTTAGCTATTGCTTAGCTTCCTTCCTAAACTGTGGCATTGAATATTTGGAGTAGCTATAAAAGATCTTTATGAGTATACAAGCATACTTAATCACTATTAAGTAGATTCCCCAGACAGAAAAATAAAGTGTGCTGCTCATGTTGAATGACAGAGCTGGATGCAGCATGAATCAAATTGTACTGGTTTTATCAAGCAACATCCAGGTGCTGGATGAAGAGTTCAGCACTCAGAAGGTGCCCCAGGACATGACCAGATATTACCAATGATGATTGTTTAATTCATAACATCTATTAGAGAAAAAAAAAAAATTAAAAAAGAAACATTGAGCAATTTTGAAAGTCCAACCCTGTCTCAGGATTCCTGGAAATGTGCTGCTGGCTTGGCAGTGATCCTTCTCTGAAGAGAAGCTCTTCACAGAGACCTGCATCACAATTTACCTAAGTCAAGCAATTTCTTCAAAGATGCCAGGCAAATGTTCCCCTGTCTCTTTTCTTTTGGAAAATATTGTAAAGCCCAGGGCCAAAACTGTGTGGCTGTGCACTCAGTTGTGGTGAGTTGTGTGCATCAGCCTTCCGATATTCAATGATGAATTAGACTCAACGGCCTCTTGGCCACTATGCTTAAGGAAATGTAATTTTTTTCCTATAAAATTGTGATAAGGAAATATTCAGCTGGTTTTTGTATGTTTGTAATGATATATGTTGTTGGACATTTTATCTGTGCTCCCGAATGTTTACTCACTGAAGAAGACCCATTGACAAAGGGAACTTCTCTGCCCTTCAGATCCCAGGATAGCTTGTGACTTGAGAAACAGAAGGGAAAAATCTATATTCTACCTCTTAACCTGGTGTTCATGGATTGGAATTAGACTAACCATAAGGACAAATTTGCAGAGATACTCTGAAGACAAAAAATGCACTTAACAGAATTGGGACAATTCAAGACATGAAGACATGAAGAGTTAATGGAGATGTACACTGCAGCTTTTAGCTGTTTTTATCTACTGATGCTACTGATCATTATCTACAGCAGCTGGTAAACCTGACTGGTTTACTATTATGGCCAGTTCCAACTCATTAATGTCTCTCATTTTACACCCCATGAAGTGGTCTGTGACTTTAGAAGTTATTGCTCTTTATCAGAGAAATCCTGAATTCTGTTAAATAATTGTTGGCATCTTCTTGTTTTGTCAGGAACAAAATCAATAGCATGATAATAAAAGAAGTACTGTAATTTTGAGAACAGAGCTGATGTTGCTTTTAGACAAAGACAAACGTATTAACAAGATTAATGTGCCCAGAGCAAAATTTCTTACAACTGTCCAGTAAAAAAACAATCACAGAACCACAAAGAATAGATCCAGCCATCCTTCCCCCAGCCAGCTCGTTCACTCTGCCTCTCTCCTTCATGTGCACTGCTCTTCCAGAGCCCAAATTCAAGTCATTCACTGCAGCTTCACCTCACTCTTTGGCTATTGGTTTCCAATGCTGTCCCTTTTTTTCATGCAAGAACATTTTTCTTTTCTGCAAACTATCAGATATTCCCCATCCATCCTCATTTGTAGCTCACATATTTTCCCCATCCATCTTTATCCCCTCCCATGTACCTCTTTGAGCATTGTTTTCATACTCTGTACCTGGGTTTTCATCTCAGGCTGCCTCTCTTCTATTCAAACACAATGGCTTTCTTTAGTCTCAACCTGCAAAAAAACCAAGCCTGGCTCAACAGCAGGTTTGTAGCCTTACTACTCAAAATGTTGTTGCTGTGAAAAGACCCCCAGGCTCTGCACAGGGACAGGCAGAGCTGGGCTCAGTGCTGGCTGTCTGGCAGAGCGAGGCGCTCGCTCCGGCGCCTGTCTGTGCACAGCCCAGCTCCGCAGGACACTGCTGCACAGCCCGGGCACAGCTCCACAAGAAGCTGGGACACAGCCAGGCCTGAGCTATATAGGGATCTGGGATGCAGGGAGCTGGTGGGCAGAAACATGCACAAAGGTAGAAAGAAGCAATCTGGACATACAAGATTCTGCTGGTCCATCCCTTCTGGAAAAAAACCAAAAAGCTAGCAAAGCCTCTGTGGCAAGTCCTCCATCACTTGCAGAGATTTTTAGGATGGACACTGGAAAAAGTATTTGGGAGATACAGCGGCAACAAAGGATGAGAAAAGAGGGTATGTGCATGCTCATCAGTTCCTGACAGTTACAGGGGTGAACTGAAAAGCTTCCTGATGACCTTCAACAAGCAACTGAAGCATGAATATGGCAGCTAATTGAGAGCAGAGTTGATTGTCTCCACTGCACTTAAGAGACTCGTTAGAAAAACACAGAAGAAACCTCAAAGCAGTAGTGAAATTATATAGGAAACAGGCAGAGAGGGTTAAGGTGTTAACCCTTCAATATGATAAGCAGCAAAATGCTCCAATGTTAATTTCTGGACCAGAGCTGAAGAGCTTGCACCTTTTTGCCTACTAAAACCTTTGCAGCAAACATGCATTTTTGCAGCAAACAGAATTACAAGAAGCTATTAAACATTGGCAATAAACTATCCCTGGATGTATGCAGGGTCTGGAGTGTTGGTTAGTAAGCTGTAAAATTTCTTTCATTCTCAGATGGTTCTTTGCAGATTGCTGCTTATTTTCCACGTGGAAGCGATGGCAAATGCAAGATTAGTGATGTATGCAAATTTTTAGTTTATCCTTAGAAATTTTAACTGTACCTGCCTCAAAATAAATTGTCCTCTCTTTAATTTCTTAGAGACAAGAATGCATTTCAAAAAAAATAGCCAGCCTGGCTTTTGTTGTCCCATTGCAGGTGTATTTGTGTGCGTGCATGGGGCGTACGTGCACGTCTAGGAGTGCTACAGCAGGTGTTACTCAGGGACGTGTTAACACTGAAATTCCTGTTTATTCTCAAAGCAGACAATTGTGCATCAGGTTCATTCATTATCTGACAACAAGGATGGTTTCCTTCTCTAAATCAACCTGCAGGCACTTTTGTGTGGAGCTCTAAGTTGAATTTGGCAATAAACACTGACCACAGCCTGGTCTGGCACAACCCAGTTTCAGCCATGGGCGTATTATGTACCTTTCATTCAAAGCAAACAGGTAAAAATTAATGCTTAAGTCATCTCCTAGCACTGCCATGTGACATAGATGGCAATACAAATACTTAACATTGTAAAACGAAATTAGTATTACGTCCTTTAATAATGCAGTCATTTTACAATAGAACTACTAATAATGAGCATCATCTTACTTTTATTAATACTGGAGTTATAACAGTTACACCAGTGACATCAAATCATCTTAAATATGCAAATAAAAAAATCACTGCTGAGAACCCCAGAAATTCTGAGCTGTACTGAGGCCCCAGCACTTCAGAATCCTGTGTTCCCTGGAATGTCCTTAGTCCCTCTGTCCATGACAGCATTTATAGTGTGCACTCACAAGCTGAGGAAACTTGGATGGTAGAAAGGCACAAGAATAACTATAAATGAAGCAAAAATGAGCACCCTGGAGTAGCAACAATAAGAAAACCAGAAGGCTTTTGGAAAGCAGTACATTTTATTCCCACATCTCATTCTGCAGTCTTCCGCTGATGCTATTAAAATACCTCAGCACGAGGCAGTATTTTTATTTTGTTGTGCAACAGTGTCTGTTACTGAAACTGGATTGAATTTGCCAAATTCCCATTTTAATTTAGGGAATTTACAGGTAAAAACAGATTACAATATAATCACATTTCGACTATACATGCAAATGTACAACATTGTAACAGCAGCTTTTATGATAGTCAAAACTGAATTTTCACAGATTTCTACTAATAATTTAACAACAATAAGTGGCAAAACATTTAAACCCCCAGGAAAAAGTCCTGATACAAGAGTCTAGGGGGAGAGCTTCCTATTGCATGTGTCCAACATGGTGTGTGCACTATGGGATCTAAGACTAGCATCCAGGTGGTAAGAAGATCCACATTTTTTGTAGACAGAAAACACTGAGCACAGTGAGGACAGATCAGAATTGTGGGTTTCTCTCCAGCCATCTGTATGATAACAATGCAGCTCAATATCACAACGAGTTCAGTAATACAGCAACTGTAAGTCATAGGCACACACTTATTTAGGATGCATTTGAAAAACTAACAAAAGCCCTATTATATTAGCCTAGAAACAATAAATAGTACTTTTAATGAAAAGATCCCATATGGAGCTTGAACAGAAGGTAAACGTATTTTGGCGTACAGCCAGTACCTCTTAAACACAAGCTATACATAACATGTGATGTACAGAGCCCTGTGCCCCAGCTCACCAGCTACAGGCTTTTTACATAAATGGCCTTTTAGCCATCTCTTTCAAAATTCATGGGTGATGCCAGGTCAGTCAACATGTGCAGTCATTCTGAATACACACTGCCACAGCACCTGATGTTTCTGCCTGTATTTATTGACAAGAACCTAAAGCTCCCCCAGAGAGCAGTTTTGCAAATATTCCCCGCTGGGCAAATTGCTCACTTCAGACTGAACGCGCTGTGAGACTAATGCTGCCTGCTCAGCTGGAGAGAGCACGGGGATAGGCACTGCTTAATTAGGGCTGTGGGAATGACTGATTTTCAGTTCAGTGGTTTAATAGACAATAATAAATAATTATTAATAACAACAATAACAATATAAAAAACAACAACAACAAACTCGGTTCATTTATTCAGAAAATGATAACAGGCTGTTGTCACGGTGGCCCCAGTGGCTGCAGCACCCTTTTGGGATGAGAACTACTCACAGTCAAATCTTTTCTCTGTCTAGTCTCAGCAAAGGTTCCAACCAAGTACTCCCTATCTACCTACCAAAAGGATATCTTCAGGCAAAGAAGCACTCAAACATTTGTTTCCAGTCTTTCCAGTTAAACAGATGTGGAACAAAATACTAGCATATTCAGCAGAGGCCTCGCTGGGGTGCCTGCTTCCCACTTCCCCCACAAGCACTTGAGTGTCCAAGGGAACAGGCAGCTCTGCCCCTCACAGCCCGTGGGAACAGCGACAGTCTGGGCACTGGGGAGCTGCTTCTACCATGGATATCCTCATGCCAAACACACTGAGCATCCCGCTCCCCACTGCTCAGCTATGGGATCTGCCGGAGCACCGGGCAGCTCCGGCTGCCTGCCCGCACTTTGTTCAACTGACAGCACAACATGGGAACAGCAAGGGTGGATACACACACAGCCACAGACCAGCACGTGGCCAGGATGTAGCACAAGTGTCCTGCAAAAGCACCCCTGGGAACTTCAGAGCTGGCGTCCCCAGCTCTGCTCTGCTCTGCTCTGCTCTGCTCTGCTCTGCTCTGCTCTCAGTCTCTGCTTACAAGAGGACACCTGGGTTCCAGTCCAGGCTCTGATTCATCTGACTTAAGGGTACAAGGAGGGATAACACAAGGCACACGCTTTCTCCCTAAATTTTTATAGCTCTCCCAAATCCAGTCAATACAGACCAACATTTCCAAGCTCTTCTATTTGAGTCAAGCTAATATTCCAAATGCTAGGTGTAGTTAAAGCTCATAGATAAACATTCTTCTTTTGCCAATCAAAGCTTCTTAGAAGCTCAGACCTGCTTCTGCTTTCATGTACACCACAAGACTAAAGTATTTCTACTGAAGACACAAAGTACCCAATGTAAACCAGGTCCAAGGCTCAGCCTGGAGGGCTTCGATTCATCAGATAAGAGAGGGATTTTACACCAATACAACTGAGTTGGCACAACCGCTAACTCTCTTGCAATTGTATTGACACAGAGAAGCACAAAAACGTACAGTTAATATGAGTTTATATTGTAGGAATTAGTTATGTAGAGTACCTATAGTTGGATGGATACAGATACAGAAGCACATTGACAGAGCCTCCAAACCTGTTAAAATCATTAGACACAATCATCCAGACACAATCTAAGGTAAAGGCCACTGCTGTGTAGCTGGCACAGCCAAGTGTCTCAATGGCACTGATGTCCCTCATATTCCCTGTCGCTGGGAAAACACCCCATGACTCCCCTTTACCCAGCTCTCTCTGTGTCTGCAGCAGAGTGTCAGCACCTTAGCTGAGGTGGGTCTGAAGTAACATACTGAAAGCAGCTGAAAGCAAGCCAAAGCATGAGCAAACTGTGACCTTTTGCTTTTTGACAATGAGGTAAAGTCATCCTGAATGATTTGGATTTGTAAGCATTGATGTAGAAATGTATGCTCTGCCTTCCCCCTGTACAGAAAACCAGGTGTCTGTCCTCAAGCAATAGGTTTTCAAATCTGCTTTTTAAGGGTTTGGTAGCTCTTCATTTTCTATCAAATAATCCTTCTTTATATAATTAGCACCCCTCACCAACCTCCATACTCCAAGATAGGCTTCTTTCAGCGAGCTTCTGTTCACTTCTTGTGTGATGGTGGATTTTCCCTGAACCACAAGTGCCTTCGCTGATTTCTCAGTGGCGTCCTTCTCTTCCTCTCCACTCTGTCTCTGCCCTGTGGATGATCCTTCCACCACTGCTTCCTCAGCCCCCTTCCCCTGGGAAATTGTCTCCATGGCAAAGAGAGCTTGGTCTCCAGCCTGCCTTTTCCCCTCCTCTTCTCTAGCTTCTTTCTCCAGGTCCTCATAGTTGCTCTGCCGCCTGGTCTCAACGTACTTGGCCACACAGTAAATGACAGACCCCAAGGTGTTGACCACAACACCAGCTATAAATAACTTTGTGGGCTCCACATCATTGAACGCCACCATGCCTACCGTGATGGTGGCAATGCTCTTCACCACCCCCACAAAGCTGGTGGTCACAGCTGAGTTAATATAAGTGCAGTGAAGGGTGGTAAAGTTCATGGCACAGCTAATCAGGACACAAGCAATAAAGATGCATACCATGGCAGGGTCCTTCCACCCCGGGAAGGACCAGACGTTGATGGAATCCATGCTGGCAAAGGAGCAGATGATGAGGAAAGGGGTGGCCGAAACAGCAATGGCATACTGAGCTGTCAGGGGTCCATATTCACTATCTACACTGGTTTTCTGAATGAGCACCAGGTAGGCAGCATGTATCAGCACGGCCAGCACGCCTGTCACATAGCCCATAGCGTCCCCAGTCAGGTCACCAGCTCCTGTCACAGAGTCACAGAGAGAAATAATGGGTGTTGCACATGAGACAGAAAGAGAGCACTGCTTTCGACTAGAGGGATATTTAGGAAATAGGCATCATTGCACTTTCTATAACCCCTAGGATTTGTCATGCTTGTCCCAAGTCTTGCCTCCCAACAAATCTCTTATCCACTTTTTTAAGCTGCAAACATACTGAGTGTTTTTCATCTCCCCTCTAAATTCCACAGCCAAAATCAGATTGCCTTTTCCCTTTTGTGAAGACACTGTGGAAAATTTGTAGCTGAAACTGCACACACAGAGCAACCTCGAGCATCCCCTTGCTGGCACAGACACATGCCAGCTCTGGCTGGCTGGGCTGCCTGCTCTCCAACCCACTACACCCTTTAGCAATGGAACTCTGTGGGATCCCTGAAGCAGCAGCCTTCCCTCCCGAGCCCCCTGTCAGACACTTTGCAGATTAAATTACACACTGTGCATGTGCTCTGTCGTCTGAGGCAGCCCCTGACCCAGGAGCGCAGCCGGGCCACAAAGTTTTCCTCCCACCCCACCTACACCTTGGCTGGAAAGCAACAGGATCCTCCTGGCCCTAGAGGGCTATAGCTGACCCCTAAGCTGCATCCACCCCTGCAAGGCTGCACCTGCCTCCCCCAGGACAGCACATCCTAACCCTAACCCTAACCCTAACTCGTATCCTCGCGTCTATCTCCCCGGGCTGGCGCTGCCTTCCCGGTCCCGCGCCCGAAGCCCAGATGGAGCGGCCAACGCTGCGGCCGCCTGTCCCGTCCCGTCCCGTCCCGTCCCGTCCCGTCCCGTCCCGTCCCGTCCCGCCCCGTCCCGTCCCGTTCCGCGTCCCGTCCCGTCCCGTCCCGTCCCGTCCCGTCCCGTCCCGTCCCGTCCCGCGCCCTCGGTGCGGTCGCGGTCGCGCTCACCGGCCAGCGCGGCGCCGCAGGTGGTGATGAGGACGGCGACGAGGACGCCGGGCGAGGGCATGCCGTCGCGGAGCACCAGGGCGCCGGTGACCAGGGTGACGAGGGGTAGGCAGCGCTTGAAGACGACGTACATGGGGAGGCTGAGGCCGCGCAGCGACCAGAGGGTGAGGGTGGACTGCAGGGTGGCCAGGGCGGCCACG
This sequence comes from Muscicapa striata striata, assembly GCA_030060385.1. NCBI lineage: Eukaryota > Metazoa > Chordata > Aves > Passeriformes > Muscicapidae > Muscicapa > Muscicapa striata. The sequence continues at coordinate 1,405,046 of JAREIS010000010.1, read as the reverse complement.
GCGGCGAAGGGGCGCGCCAGGCGGGGCCCGAAGGGCGGCAGCGCTGCCAGCCCCCGCCGCCGCAGCGCCTCCAGCCCCAGCGCCGCCGCCGCGCTGCTGAGGCACTGCAGCAGCGTCAGGAAGGCGAAGTGATAGCGGGCCAGCAGGAACTTCAGCAGGATGTTCAGCGAGCCCGAGCACAGCCCGTGCGCCACCGCCACCGCGACGCCCCGCGCCCGGCCCCGCCAGCGGAGCATCCTGCCCGCGCACGGCCCCGCCGCCGCGGCCCCGGCTCTGCCGCCCGCCCGGGCACCCGCCGCGGCGGCGGCGGCGCGGGGAGACGGGGACGAGCGCAGGGAGGCAGGGGGCGGGCGGAGGCAGGACGCGCTCCCGGCAGGGCAGCCACCGCCCCCGACGTGTCCCCCCCGCGCCGCCCCCGGCGTGTCTCCCCTCCTATCGCGTCCCCTCCCAGCCCCCGGTGTGTCCCCGCGCCATCCCCGGTGTGTCTGCGCCGCCGGTGTCGGTGTCCCCCCATCCCGCCGCCCCCGCCCCCCGTGTTTCCAGGCTCGCCCCGCGGTGTCTCCCGGAGCACGCCCGGCTCAGCGGGCATGGGAAGGCTCCCCGCTGTCCGCAAGCTCTCCCGACCCCGCCGGGGTGCAGGAGCGGGCACCGACGTGCTTTCCGCACGGGGGAAAGCTGCGGGGCGCCCGCAGCTCCGCAGCCCAGCGCCACCCACCCGAAAATAACCTGGGAGAGCCGTGGGAAACCCCACATCTCCCGGAGCGGGGAGATCAGTGCAGTCCCGCGCCTTCCCAAGCAGTTAGCACCGCTTCTTCTACTCCCAAAAAGTACACGGCCTCCCGAGAAAAAGCATCTATAGAGCCTGCCGGCAGCATCCCTTCCGCTGCTCCCCTGCTTCCTCGGCTTATCCGAGGGAGCGCCTTCTCGGGCTACGAACGGCAAAGAGACGGGAACGCTGCTAAGAAAAGCAGGGAGAACCGGGTTCTAGCAGAGGGAATCGCACTGAGAAGTCACCGAAAACTGGTGACACACAGCTTTCAAAAGTGATGTTTTAAAGCCTGGTAAAGCTTAAATAAGCTGATCGCTTCTCTCGACTTTCCAGATTAAAGTTTTAACAGGAGACGGCAATAGACCATATCGACTCTAACGAAAAGGCAAAGCAAAAGCAGTTCTCTCGGGCAGCCAGTCCTCTCTCCCAGTCTCCTGCAGTGTCAGGCAACACAAGGGAAGGAAAAACTATACTTTTATTCAGAGCTGCCTTATAACCTTGAGCCTTCTTTTAACATCTTCCATCGATTTCTCTCATCAGGACAGGCAGGGTAAAGGAGACAGGGCAAGGTTTATAAAATGAAACGAGGTATGCATTAAAAACGAGTGTCTGAAGATGAAAACTGGTAATGCAGGAAAGAAACCTCCATAGGTACTGGAGACCAAGTCTGGTTTCAGAACCCACTGGAGAAATGTGCCAGTACATTTACATCAGCCTCTAATTGGACTCACCCCAAGTCCACACGCAACACAATTTAAAGGAAAGTGTGGATCACCTTGACAGTGTTTGCACATGGGACAAAAAAACCCTCTTGCCAAGTAAGAGCAGATGGAAAAAAAAAATTGGACTGTGCTTTCTGGAAATACTGTAGTAATTTGGACTATGCCTGAGTGTTTCCTCTGGCAGAAACAATTTGTCACTTCACCAGTGAAATTATCACTAGAGAAGTGAATCTCTGACATTGCAGAGTATCAGGCTGCAAAACTGCTTTGGGGGCTAAATATTTCCTTGACTGAAACAAAAAAATAAATGTATCAGAAGCAAAAATTTTAATAGACTATTTCACTTGTAAGGAATGTAGAATGATCATCCTAGTCCAACTGCTTGGCTAATTCAGGGTTGACCAGAAATTAAATAACGTTGTTAAGGGCACTCTCCAAATGCATCTTAAACGCTGTCAAGCTTGGGACATTGACCACCTCTCTAGGAAGCGTGTCCCAGTGTTTGAATGCCTGTTTAGTAAAGAAATGCTTCCAAATGTCCAGTCTAAACCTCCTCTGACACATCTTTCAACCATTCCCATGCATCTTATCACTTGAATCCCAAGTGGAAGAGATCAGCACTTCCCTATCCACTTGCCCTTTTTGGGAAGCATCAGAAAGTGATGACGTTTCCCCTCAATCTCCTTTGCTCTGAACTAGCCAAGCCCAAAGCCCTCAGCCTCTTTTCACAGGACATGCCTTCCAGCCCTTCCACCAGCTCTGAGGTACGCTTCTCAATACATGCAAGGACTTTAACATCCTCCTCAAATTGTGGGGCCCAGAACCGAATGAAGAACTCAAGGAGAGGCTGCACCAATACTCAGTTTGGAAAGTAAGTGTTCAAGTACCAGATCCTATCTTTTGGAACTCACCTGTACTGTAAGGGTGCTTCTCTTGCAGTATATCTCATGGTACTCCTAATTTTGTCTATAAACCGAAAAGGGAGGTGGAGGGGAAGCTTGTCCCTTGCCAAGCCACTCCTTTCTCAACATGGATTGAGGCCAGGTTCAGTACTAGTCTCCCACTGCCTCTCTCAGAGTCACAGAAAGTGTTCTGCTCTTCACTGGGGATGCAGTGAATAGAGCAACAGGGAGACATTATCAGAGGTGACACTGCAGTGAAGGAACTTCCCCCACACTGGCTGTTCATGTGTCCAGAGGGAACAGCAGCTGCTCAGCTCATATGTTGACTCTGCTAAAGAGTTTTGGCCTGGCAGTGGGGCAGGTCATAGCAAAAAATGGCTCTGTGGTTCCTTACCCTAATGGGATGATTATGATAACTTAACTCTCATCCTTTAAAGGAAATTATGCTCAGTTCTGCATTTCACCTAGCTACAATGACACAGGTGAGAGGAAAACAAAACCTGCAGCAAATTGATGTCTTCCTAAGGGCATAGATTTTTTTCTAATTACTTCTTGGATGAAAATGGTAAAGATCACTATAAAATGTTTAATGGAAAATTTGCTTTAATTAGAGTCTAATGCAACCATGAGGTCTATCAGGGAAGAACTGTGTAGAGTTGTACTCATTCCCCATCCCATGACCCTCAGCACAGCTGAGCAGTACTACTGAAAGGAACAGTACACCCTGCTTATCCAGCAAAATTTGAGGCCAGCACTGTACTTGGCTAGAAGAAAGAGATCACTTGATCACTGATACATACTCTGCACAACCAGATACAAAGAATAATTTAAAATAGCTTTCCTTTAGGAAAATGAAACACACAGCTAGGAAAAAATGCATAAAGTATGGTCTCTACCAGTACAGGGGAAAAATGTGACCATAACCCAGTACTCATACATGAAATAAACCATGATACTCTTCTTAGAAGATACTCTCAGTATCTTTCATTGCATTTACTTTTTGAACATTTCTTAATTGGGGAAGTGAACACAAGAGTATAGCCAAAGATACAGTGTGCAATTAATTTAATAGCATTATAGAACAACAAATCCACGCCTTTAGAACTTGATTAATCAGTATGTTTCTTGAACCAAAGAGAAATCCAGACTTAAATAAAACAAAATCTTTCACAGGAGCAAGTTTGAAAGTAGAACACATTACATCTTTTAGATTGTTATTAACTGTTTCAGTAAATGAAAAAAAAAGATTGGAAGCTAGTATTTTGGTCATAAAATAAGAAGTATTTTTTTAAAACAACTATAGCAAATATTCCCTGAGAATTAAGAATCAGCAACAACTATTGCCAAATTGTTTTTTCCATTACAGTGCACAAATATTACAGCACATTCTCACCATTCAAAGATCACACAGGAAGATTAAAGGCCACAGTTTTTATTTACTATGTGCATCTTCTGGATGGGCTCATCTTTAAAGAAAATTAAATCCGGATCCAGCAACCCTCAGCACTGAAGCTAACCAGGACATGAGGGGAGAGAAGGCAGTTGAGGAAAGATTTAATCCATGTGCTGAGTGTGCATGTTCAGAATTTCTAATTTTTCCCCTGTGCTAGAGGTCTTCTAAATTTTCCCTTCCAACTGATAGGCTATGGCAGCATTCTGGAATAACCCACTCTCTCTGTCCTCCAAGAAACATGCATATAAAATACACGTCTGCCACCAAAATGTTCCACTCAGACAAGCAACTTGTAATCGAAGCAGAAAAGGGAGATAAAACAGAAGAGTGGAGGAACTATTGAAGTTGAAATAATCAATTTTAATGCCTAAAATTAGATTTTATGGCCCATGGTACTGCTGAAAGCTGCATGCAGCACAGCTTTATTTTGCATTATTCCTCAGCACACAGAATTAAAGTGCAGTAAACGTTTGGGATTTGGTACAGCACACTGTCATAAAAAAGATAAAATCTATTTTTTGTTATTAATTCAGCTCAAAAAGATGTCAGTCTGGGAGCAGGTTGCATTTGACCAAGAAAAATACAAGATCCAACCGAGATCCAAATTATCATGTTGTAAAAGCAAGTTTCTTCCTGTCCAACTCAATATACCACATCACTATATGCATGTCTCCTTGTGGCTACCTCTTAGTTCCCTAGCTCTTTCTCTAAGATAGAACAATCATTCTTTCCTTGCAACTTGCAGGTCTTAACTCAGCTGAATTCTTTCCTTCATGGCTTCAAAGCATCCAGCAGATCTGGCAGTGCCCGCTATTGGTTGAGTGCTGCAATCCAGGAGGGTAGAGCATTTATTAACAGCACACTATGCAAATCTGACCAGAGATCTGCAAAGACCCAAACTGCAAAGAGTCTTTTGGTGGTAGTGGTAGTTGAGATGGTCTAACAGCAGAAAGGAGACAGTTTTAAGAAGGTAAAAAAATGGCTAGCAGGAAACCAGGAGAGAAGGTGAACTTACACCAATGAGTGCTGCAGTACTATCACAGTTTGATCCTAAAACACTATTCAGAGGTGTTTGGAGAAACCTAACATCTGAACATCTCTACTTGCCCCAGAAAACTTAAATGGAAGTACCAGCATGGGGGCTGAGGGGTCAAACTGAGAATGCAAAGTATTCAACATACCTAGAACATGTTGTGCATATTGTAGTGACTGCAATAGTTTGGCCATGCTGGATCTGCTATGCTTATATCACGCAATTAATCTGCATGTATAAAGGTCAACTGGTCTGGACATCAGTTCTCACTTTGGCCAGACTATCAGAGGTCCAGAAACATGGGATATATGGCCGCATTCCTCTCCTATTTCTTGGAAAAAATTTCTAAGTGAAAATAGAAGACAAGTCTAATATAAGAGATGGTTGCCTTATCCCTACATCTTGAGGATTGTGGTCCAATTAGTTTTGTATATATTTCATTTTTTCATAACCATTTTCTCTATTATCAGAGCATCTTTCTACATAACCTCATCAACTGTCTTACTCAAAGAGATCTAAAGGAAAAATATATGAAAATAATCTTTACCATCTTTGAGAAGCGGCAATCAAAAAGGTCAAACGAATCAGCTGGCTATAAACTATGAAATTTACTGTCGATCAAGAGTAAATGCATCATATTGCAAAAGAAAATAATGCAGCGTGACTCACAGCAAAATATAAATGCATCTGGGTGATACAAACTTCAGTTGACATTACAGTACTTTACAGTAAAAAGTCTTTATTTTCTTTTATTTTCCTTTCCTTTCTTTACTACAATGACATCTCAACATACGCTGCCAGTTACTTTTAATCTTTATAAGGAACAAGAAGATTCTGCTCTCACCATTAGCCAGACAAATCACAAACTTGTGTTGGTGATTCAGCTCTGAAGACACCACTGATATCTGCTATGGCCACTCTTCAGCCACTGAGTAGCTGTGTAACATTTTGCTAGTTCAAGTACTACTGTACAGTAAACCAAGCCCTAAAGTCTCCACATGTTCAAGCGCACAACACTCCATTCAAGCAGTTTTACTTATAAAGAAACGCTGAGATCAGTGACACTGTTGACAATTTAGCTCAAGTCTGGTTGTGGGGGAAGAGAGAAAGGTTCCTGGTGTGTCAGATCATCTTCTCTTCTAAACAGGAACTGCCAGACATGATGGAGTATAGATCTTGACTAGTTCGTCCCAAGCACAGTCCACCACCTACAAAGCAAACAAAATCTATTTAGATCCTTCACAAGTGTCATTTTTACAAAAACCACAGGGAACTTAATGCATATTGTAGATTTAATACCACTTGCCACTCTGACTTAAAATGCTTCAAAGGATCCATAATATCTAAGCATTTAATGACCAGATCTGAGCAACCTTCTTACACTTTCAGATACAGAATTCTGTTATAGACAATTTCCTAATGTCTAGTGCTGAGGAATGGAAAACCAAAAAAGTTCAACAAAATTATACAGGAAGTTTCCTGAAGAATTAAACCAGAATTTCAGTCTCATGCTTGATAAGCTATGAGTTCACTGTCTATTGTTGAGAAATGTGTATTTGCTGAGCACTGTGATTTGGAGACTGTAGTGCTGCTTCAAGCACTACCTAGACCTCCACAAGTCTGATAAGAAGTGGTGTCACTTGTGGCAAAAGCATCTTGTACACAGTGACTGATCGGAGTATAACTGCAACTTTTCTGAATTCAACATCCCAAGTTCTATCCTAGATGAAGGCTTGAACTTGAAACCAGAAAACCAGAAGGTTAACCTAAGTCTGTAGTGTTTAAAAATTTTAATAAATAACAAGACTCCAAGAAAAACAGACTACTAAATACTTCAGGTTTGAAAATTAATTGAAAACGCACTTTAGAGTCTGTAACAAAGTGAAAGGGCTAACCACACTGGCAGTTACTCGAGAAGATGATCTATCATATACATTCAGAAAATACTGTAGGAGACAAGAACTAAGGCAAATAAAAGAAGAGGAGAGCTAAAGAGAAAAAGCTGATGAGCTCCACAAATACATGCCAGCAAATCTGGCTGAAACCATATTGCATTATCTTCACAATGTCATTTCCAGTTGAGATCACAAAAGATACAGTATTGGATCCTCTGCACAACAAGCTTCCTTCTGCTGCTGACTGCAATTCCTGTTCTCTTCCAGAGCCAGAATGAACAGCTGCACACCAAAAATTTGGAAATCCAACTACAGTATTTGATTTCAGACTATAATTAGCCCATTTTGTGTTTACTATACTGCACTGTTATTCATTTTTATTGCTTCCTTAGCTGGTTCTACTTAGTTATTTGAAGTGCTTTCCATATACATCTAAATGGGTCAAAAAAACTCGTGACAATATGTCTGTCTATTCATATGACACAATAGAGCTTTCTGTAGCATAATGTTCTGCTGCATTGCAGTCTCTTAAATCATACAAAAAAGAAAATTTGAGTTTTCCACTAAATGCTGCATAGAAGCTGGTAATCACATAAACTGCAGGTTTTTCACTATTCTCCACAGCTACAGATCAATGTTCTATAGGCAATACTTTCTATTTTTGTAAAGAAACGAAAATAACATTTGGAAAAAAATCCCATGGGAATTCCCACCTGTTATCAATGTAATTAGCATCCCTGAAATCTCCTCTGAACAAATATAGTTATAGAACCATTTAATCTAGCAACACTGAAAATAAACAGTGGATACTAAAAGAGTTTTAAAAGGATCACTTGTGATAAATTGCCCAACTCATTGACTTAATGATATCGCATGAAAGGAGAAAACATAGCCAGGCAACAAGAGGAAAACAAAAGCTACAGTAAGTAAATGTGAATCAAGTTCTCCTGGGCAGCAGGAAGTCTATACTGGAATACTGATACCAGAAACCTTGATGAAAATACACATGTGAAGTAAGCAAACAGGTATCTATAGGAAACTGGGGTACTGAAGCATGGCAGAACATTAAAAAATGAAATGACATTTCTATTTCTCCATACTTTCTTCAAAACACAGCCAACAATGTCAGAGAAAGAAGGCAACTGTAAGCTAGGACTGCAGCAGCCTTGATGCTTGGAGAGTGCCACGTGCCCCTTTGCAGTAGCTCAGAGGTTGTCACTGCCTCAAATACAAACAACTAAGATGAATCCTAAGATAAAGAGAAGGACTTGTTCATGCAGCAGCTCCATCAGTTTACAAAATGTCTTCCCCTTGTGTTTTGCCTTTTATCTTGTGACCTGTCTAATACAGTGGTCTTATGACAATTGTGTGCCTTTCCCCAGAAGGGGATATTGGATATTGGATGTGTTTTAAAAATGCATTTAGAAATGTCAGTTCTCATGTGACATATGACCATCTTTAATACATGCTTCAAAGTGCTTTGGCCTTTTTAAAAAAATAAACCAAATGCTACTTTGTTTAAATATTAAAATAGAGGTAGAAATTTGATTGGGATGAAGGCTCATCCAGCACACCACAGTAAATAAATATAGCATACAAAAAGGGAAAAGTTCCTAGAGTTTATATTTTGATCAATGAGACGATGTTACTGACAGGTAAAGAAAATCCTCCTGTGGTGGGATGAAGATAAAGGAAAACTGAAAATGGACTCACACTTTATCTGCATACCTGATAATAGTCCCTGCAATGAGGAGCATGAAGGGATGGAAGTTTCTCCTGCTGTTAAAAAAGTCTGCTGTCCTGGGGTCAAATTCTACTCTGAGATTCAAACAAATCTCACTGATTTCAGTTTTTAGAAGATGCATGGTTTTTTGGGCTTTTTTTTTTTTTTTTTTTTAAACTGACATGCCAGCAGAGCAGAGGACAGTTTATTTCAATTGCAAAGAACTGTATAAATTGCAATATCCTTATAATATTAACTATTTTGTATGGCATATTTTTTTGTCATGCAACTTCCATTATCATTTATGAATACTTGTGTAACTACAGAATGCAGTTTTAATATTTTACTATAGCAAATTTTAACTATTGGACTGCAGGAAAAAGCAGAATAATTAGAGCTTAACCGTAAACCAAGAATATTTTCAGTTGCACTGACTGGTAAACTACATGAAGAAATAACACATATAGAAGAAGCATTCTAAGCCTAGTAATTTTCATTGTAACTACATAAAACTACATAGAACAAAGGCAGTCTAACAAAATGACATTTATTAATTGTCTTTAACACTCTTATTTCAGTAGCAAAGTTGTGGTACCAGCATATATGCTAAAGGTACTATACTGTTATTACTGCAGAACAAACATCATGCCAATTTATCTGCCAGCAAAGATACAAAAACAAGTACAAAAAATGAGGATCACTGTATTTGTCTTCAAGCCAAGAAGCAAGCAAGCAAACTTAACAAAAAACTGCAGTCATGGCACAAAGCTAATTACTTGACTAGAAAATCATAGTTCAACTCAGCTAAAACAGCTATCCTGTATTTTATTGAAATGTTTATCCTTGTCCCAGAGTATAACAATGTTTTCCACCAACTGATTTAATACGGACATCCATTCATTTATCAGAGCCATTTCCACTGACTCACTAACTGATTTACTCCTTTGACAAGCCCTCTGTTTCCTATTCATCACAATCATCTTGCCTTGCAATAGACTTAGACCTTTTCCAGCACCTGAGGGCAGTCCATTCAGTCTAGTGCAATTACCTGCATGACATTCTGCCTCTTTACTGTTCAGAAGAAGCAAGAGAACAAGAGAAAACTCCCAAGCTGGCCACTAACTTTTTTATTCAGTACTTGAAGGCACAATAAATCTGCAGAGCCCTAATCAAGATTAAATATATTCAAAAGAACAACTAAAAACTTCAGAGTTCAATTACCCTTTATGAAAGGGTTTAATCAGAACAAAGTACAGCCCTCTCTAGATTAATATCTCCAGAATTATCTTGGTGCCACTGAGTTTCCAGAGTGCTCATGTGATAATACATAAATGTGCCTGAGAGAGACCCATTTCTCAGCTTCTCCCCACCCCATTTTCAAATGAGAAAGAGGAGTCAGCAGAAAAAAATTCAACCCATGATTCCCATTAGTTGTGTTTCCCTTCCTCTTTTAGTTTCTTATCTTCTGTGTCTTCTCAAACACAATTTAATGGTCTATTTATATCATTATTATGTACTTTTGAGGGATCCTGAACATCCTCTAAGCTTGTCGGATGGAGATTAACTGAAGTTAAAGCAAGCTATTAGGGTTGCTACTCATCAAGTTATTTTCATAGGTGAACATTGAAACTAATTGGTCAAGTGCATAATGGACCATGCAAGAGTTTAAATTAATTCAATACCTATTTTCTTCAAAAAAATCTGGACCACTACTGTGGCCTGTTTGGTTAGCAGTTGCCAGAGTGAACTGCATGATGCCAACCTTTAGATGAGAGTGAAAGTGATGGAAGTTTGTAAATAAAACTTTTTATTTTCAGTGTGCAGTAACACCAATATTTTTTAAAATTTACTTTTGAAAAAACATAATTTAATTATTATTTCCAGTAAACACAAAATTAAATCCTGGAGCAGAAATTTTTATAAAGATCTATGTTCAACCTAGAGTTATCAGAAATAGATGCTCCAAATGCTGCTTTAAAAATCTGTTTCTTTCTTAAGGAAAAAAAGAGATAAAAGAGTGGCATTATCTTTCACATCGCAAAGACATGTCACAAAGCACAGATCTAAGAAGCTGAGACTTGTCTCATCATTTGTTCTGTTGCTCTGACATGGGCAATGGGAAGATGACTTGGAAGTCATGCCACACATTGCTAAATGCAAGTCTTCCAAATGTGCTTTCATCAGTAAGTTGTAAAGGAAATGGAGATGTGAATTGCACGTTAGAAAAAAAACCTTGGTATCTCCAGAGATTTGGTAGCAATTCCTCTGTACTCTAAAAATTAGGAGTAAGACATCACCTCAGTCTTCCAAGAACTGGTTTAATTGGTAAATCAATTTTAAGTTCTGTAGAAGGCACATTGAAACTGCAAAATGCTTTTCTGTGCTGATACTGACTTTGGTGACCCCAAATGCAGTCAATTTACATCAGTGAAATTGTTTTCTGATAAAACTATCCAACCATCAAATTCACTCTTCAGCTCAGAGTTCAGTTCCTTCATTTTGGGATATAATCACAAATAATCATAAGCCAAACAGTATTTTCAGTAACAGCTGCAAAAATTCTGCTGTCTTCTACCGAGTTTCACTAGTGAATTCACTGGGAATTCTTGAACATTTACTGGTCATGCAGAAGAGTAACAGAATCCACTACACTGAGTAAAAGATGGGGCTCACAGAAGTAGCAAGTATTTGAAAGCCATTGCACCAAAATGCACAAGCAACACATTTACTGAGTAAGAAAGTACTGTCTCCCATCCCGATACTTCAGTATCCAAATTGATTTTCCTCTCCAAACACTTGCAGCTTTTACAAAATTGTGATGCCTGACAGAAACCTTTCCAAACATTGAGACTTTTGCTGATAATGGCAAATAGTGACCATTACTCATGAGTGTCTAGCTTCAAAACAGTGAAAGTTTAATTTTCACAGCTTGGGAAAGACATACAGTAAGCACCAGTAAGAAATATCTCCTTCTTTTAGTCCCTCCAACTCAGTAACGTGTTTAGATTGGTTTAAACCTGTAGCTGGTGAAATCTGGTACTTTCTGGAAAAAATCCACCCTGAAATTAAGTAAGTAGGTTCTTTTTATCTCAAAGTGTCAAAGAAACTGCTTAACTTTAGTAGCATCCCAGAGAAGGACATAAGGAGGGACTAAAATGTAGTACAGATAGTGTTATAATTATAGCAGTGGAATAGCCATAACAGCTGGGTAGAAGCTATCAGGTCCTGAGTAATTAAGCGTAAAAGATAAGAACAAGTGATCAAAAGAAAAAAGCAGAGAATGTCTGTTTTTCTGTACATTTCCACAGAATGAAACTCCACTTTTATATGGAACAATCAACATTTCTGGGCCTCTTGAGCATCCACAATTAATTTAAATGAACAGCAAAATACATAGCCAAACAGCCTTACTAAAGACATCATCTGCATTTATATTTGGCTGTACTGGTTAAGCCAACTTCCGCAGCTCCTCCTGTCCCTTCTGCTTCCTGTGTTGGCACAGCTAATGCAGCACACTGCAAAAGCTACACCAAGAAAATAAGAAGCAGAACAAACCTGCACACCAAAACTTAACGATGATCAAAAATTTCCCCACAAAGCTGGACAAATTTAGAATTAGATTTCAAGTTACCTTCAGGGCATGCAGGTCAAGTGCATACAGTTTGGCCATGGCCTCCCTCCAGCTAGTAAGAAATGACAGCTTTAAAGTTTTAGTGATGCAGGATACTATTGATTTCATGGGATCAACAGACCAAAGCAGGCACCTCTTCTCAGCTCTACCATTGGCGTGGTGCAAAAAGGAGCAGACTGTGCTTAGAACATGCTGGTGACACCCTGCAGCTTTAGGAAGAAGAAAGTTCAGGAAGGCCAAATTATAAGGCCAGTTAACACAGAGCACAAGAGCCACAGGTACCACACTGGTACCATCACTGTCTCCACAATATGGAGTGTTGTGTGTGTTTAATCACCGCCAGCAACTCCTGCTCACTCACCCTGACTGCACCAGGTGGGATGGGGAAGAGAACTAGGGAAAAAAGGAGGTGCAGCCAGAAGGTAAGAGAAAACAAGTTTCCTCCCAAACTTGTTGACAGCTGCTCTATTGTGATGTACTTATGATCCAAATACACACAGTCACAGTAGAAGCAAATGCTAAGTGATCACTATTTGTGTTGTACACAAGTTATTCTAAAACCTAGACTTCAGCATGTTCTGATATGGCATGTCAGAGATGTCTAATGTGCTTTTCACATACCAAGTGCTCTAAGTCACTACATCACTTGCCATCACTCCCACTGAAAATGACAAATCCTGGAAGTTTAGGAATGTCATTGTTCATAGCACAGAAGTATAGAGAAATTGAAAGATTCCTCTCCTGTTCCCATTAGATACTTAATCCTGTTCTCAGCAGCACAACAGAAAGCCTGACTCAATAGAAATCAGTAAATTATACTTTCCACTGGCTGCTTTACAGAGTTCAGAACAGATGTGAGGTGTAACTAAAAAAGATTTTCAGACAAAATCCAGAGTGTCTGGTTTTTTTATATTTGTGTTAGGCAAAATTGTTTTAGAACTACAACAGAAAGGGCTGGGTATCATTTTGTCCATGATTTAAAGAAATTCATTATACATGTGTATTTTCTATTCTTTATATACTTATGGAAATAATTTCAGAATCAAGACAAGAAGGGAATGTTTATGGGATCTGTACTTTTATCTGTGTCATTAATGGATTGCCTGAAGATATTTAAAATTAATTCATGACTCCCATATGGCATATAACCTACATGAGAAGAAAAAGTCTGCTTTAAATAAAGCTGCAGATGTAACACCAAAGGAAGTTATCTACAGCATGTAAACATGAACATAAACACAGCAAAATCCCAGGAAGAGATGGCTTAAAGTATGATATTTTTATTCATCAGAACATTCACAGATCATATACAAGGAAAGTAAATACCAGGAGAGAAGAGAAGTAATAAATACAGTGAGCTACAGAGCACAACTCCACTACATGGTCTAGCGTTACCAGCCCCAAGTAAGGAATAGTTTATTGTTTTTTTAATCCCTACATACATCCTATGTCTATCTAGTGTGTATACAAGGAAGCAAACTTTAGTTGTTTTTCTTCTCCCTAAACTTTGGAAAGAACTCTGGTTTTAAAAACTGCATACTCTTAATGTTGCTGACAGGGTAAACAGATTTGCTCAGTTCTAAATACTACACACCATCACAAAGTTAAAAGATGCTTGGTGCTTAGGGTCTTGTTGCTGTTCTCATGTGTGCTTACGCTACTTTGGCTGAAAGCTGGAGTTAGGAGGATTTCTCCTGGAAAACATGCCTGGCAAACTCTTGCATCAGCACTTGCAGTTTAACAGAGATATACCCTGAAAATCATGAGGATCATTTCTGTTAACACTTTGCACCGCAAATGCACATTTTTCTATGCACCTGAAAGTTTGTTTATTGTCTCAGATTTTTATTAATCTGACACTAAAATTATGGTGAGAAAAAAAGATTGCAAACCTTACAACATCTGATTTTTAAAATTCAACGTTTTCAAAAAACTCTTTTTTTACATAGAAGCAGATAATCCAAAATAGGTACTAGAATATTTAATTAAGCACAAAGGAATTAACTGTATCATCTAGCTAATATTAGTGTGTCTTTTCACATTCCTTATGACCAGATTTTTTTCCATGTTGCCTCCCTTAGCACAAGAACCAGCTTTCCTGCATGTACCTACTCTCTGTCTGTGGGTTCTGTTCAAAGCTCAATCAGTTCCACAGGAATGTCTTGTAATTCCTAGATTACTACTTAATCACAATATCTATTCTGAACACCTTCGATAGTGCAGATAATTTTTTCCTTGGCATGTAAAAAATACTTCAAAAATGCTGAAGTTCAATGTGCAAAGCCAAAGAAAACATAATCTGTCCAAGCAACAAAAGATATCATTAAGAATGAAAGCAAAGGTTAATGACCAGAACGGTACTTAATTTGAGTGCAAATAAATAGCTTGTCCATTATAAATAAAATATCCTGCATTCTCCCTGGATCCTTCTTCTCTCTCTTGGAGGAGAGAAGCAGTTCAAATCTGAAGTCGTAACTCCTTATAAAGCACAAAGTGAAAATCACAAATCATGCAAATAAATGAAGAAAAGAAATAATGGAGCTCGTCATCAGATTGATAAAGAACAGACATAAAGACAACCTACATACTGTGAACAGCAGCATAAAATTTAGGCAAATAATCTTTGCTGGATAGATGCAGAAGCCAGGGAAAGACTCCAAGGGCTCATACTGAAAGCAATTATTCAGCAGGTGTTGATACAATCATAGTATGGTTTGGGCTGGAAGGGACCTTAAAGATCATCTAGTTCAAATCCCCCTGACATGCACCCTTCACTAGACCAGGTTAATCAAAGTCCCTTTCAGCCTTGTCTTGAACATTTCCATCCACAACCAGTGTCTCATCCCCCTCACAGTAAATAATTTCTTCCTTATACCTACCAATGATCTCTCAGTTTGAAGCCATTACCCCTTGTCCTATCACTACATGTCCTTGTAAAAAGTTCCTCTCCAGCTCTCTTGGAGGATCCCTTTAGGTACTGGAAGGCTGCTACAAAGTCTCCCTGGAGCCTTTTCCAGGCTGAACAACCCCAACTCTCTCAGCCTGTCTTTGTACAAGAGATGTACTACTTTGTACAAGAGGTCTCAGCTCCCTGATCATCTTCATGGCCTTTCTCTGGACTCATTCCAACAGGTCCATATCCTACTCAGAGCTGAACAAAGTATACTCAAGGTGGTGTCTCATGGGTCTTCCTTTCAAAATGGGAGTTATGTTTCCCCTGTGTTCACTCTTTAACTTAGTGAGAGTTCAATTTTATCACAGATTTTTAAACTTCTTAAAAAAAAAAAAAATCACAATTTGCATTGCTGGGATATCCAACCCTCAGAATACATTAAATCGACTCAATGGAAAAAAACAGAGGAATATCAAAGCTGTTGCAAATGCCAAACTTCTGTCTGGAACGCACATTGGCACTTGGCAAACATGGATATGTACTCCAGATTTATAGATTCTGTGCACTAAATCCAACATCAGATTTGTAGAATTTTTGCGTGGAAAAAATGTCCTAGTGTTGACAGATATGCACCATCATTTTCCTTTTTCAACATAAAAGTGCATGTGCACTTTTCTTTCAATTCATTATCCACCATGAAGCAATGGGCTTATAGTCAAAGTAATCACATCCTCGATACAAAGTGAAAGAAAAAATCTCTCTTCATTCAGACCAAATGCAAACCCACACCAACTTCATGGAAAACTGAGCTGGGCTCAGCCATGCTCATTGCTCCCTCTGGATCCAGTGCAGCCAAATCACATCTATGTAGTCACTTGGGATGAAGTTTCAATCCCCAGCAACTGGCCTTTAAGTATTATTGCCTTGCACTGATGAAAAATAACCCAAATCTTGAAAGCTTTTTTCAGCCTTACAAATTCCCTCATGTGGTTCACAGCATGGCCTTGTGTACAGTTACTGCAGCATCACTGAAGCAGGAGAATTTAAGGAACATCCAACCAGGCAGGAAACCCATCAAGCAATCATTTAGGTACAATGGTTCCACGTGCAGTAAGCTAAGTATTTTGCCAAACTTACACCTTTCTCCTTTTACCAGCAGAAATTACAATGGTTTTCATTTGTTTTGTCCAAACAGAATGTGAATGCAGCTGTTACGATTTTTATCTGGGGCAAAAAAATTATTTTACTGTGAATGTGAGAAGAATCTTAATGCAAATTATATCTCTGGCACATTAAATAGTGCATTAAGAACAGTTAATACACTAATACAGTAATTTTTGTGTGAAAACTAAAGGCCTTCTCATTTTAAAGTAAAAAATTACCTTCAGTTTTTCAGATTTTCTTGTCTAGAAAAACATTTCATACTACAAAAAAGGAATCCTCTGTTTACAAAATAGAAACAACTGTAGCAACAGAAGGAGAGGGGAATCCTTACAGAACCAGTACATAAATAAGGGCTACTGACAAAATAGGTTCTACTTACTCACATTAAGCAGCTGAGGGTTTTTTATTTTCAGCCACAGACTGAGCCTCTCTTAGCCCTCTGAACAGTATGCCAAACCATGCCTAGGCATCATGTGTGACACTACCGACATCCAACTTCACAATTTAAGTAGATGGAAGAAAGCTCTGTATCAGCTTAGCATTCTAGACTCTTCTCTACTATTCTTCCTACTGAAAAAAAATACCTCATTTTCCCAGAGCTCACCATGGCTTTCAGTTATCTGATTTTGCAATCTTGTCTGTCCTGTCCTCCTCTCCTACCCAATGCAAGGAACTGCTTCACAAATAAAAATGGACCTGAAATGAGGTTTATTTGATAAGCATTCAGCCAGACTCACTTCCAGAAGCTCACTGCAATCTGGTGACTTACTCAGGATCTGAGTCCTGCAGCCAGCCATGACCTGTGCCTATAAGAGGCAATTAAAAAGTAAATGCATCCCAGCTCTTACCTGACCACGCTTGTGAAGACTTAAATCAAGACCACATGTAAATTCAGTATGATGCTCAACTGTTTCCAGCAAAGGATTAGGCTTGGAAAAGTCCCAGAATCTATAGAGAGAATAAAAGAGGGAGAGAGAGAGGGGAAAAAAAAATAAAATCAAACAAACCACAATTAAAGTAATTGAAAGGCCATTTCAAAAATATAATGCAAGATATTGACAAATCCGCTGCTGCCAGGGTATTTAAAAAAGCAAACTCATCCACTTAGGAAACACAACAAATCATACTCCTGCAAAAGCATCTGCTGATTTGCATAAATTAAACCCCACTGAGCAAAGCCATCTTTGTGTCCTATTGCAGAAACCAAGATCAAAGCTGGCACCAAGGAGCAGTGGTTGGGACATTATTAAAAAAGAAGAAAAAATGTAAGCTAGAATATTCTTATTATATTTCTTGATGGCTGAGGAATTGTATCCCTGAAAGATAATAGCACAATTTGCGATTTTGCTCAGTTTTTGGCATCATTAACTATGGCGTCTTTATTTAAATAAAAATTACACACTCATTTAGAGATCTCAGTCATGCACATTCTCAAATTTGAGACTGTGTTCCTGTAAAACAGATTTTAAAAACAAATTTGTACTACACAGATGAGCTGTATTACACAGTTAATTCCACTAGTTCATATTTTTAAAAGAAAATTTTCTTTTGAGCCTTGGTTGATAAAAATACTTATAAAATGACAATTCTGAAGTCCTCTACTTCTCCCAGCTACTGTCCCAACAGACACGTTGTCCATCAATGCAATTAACAGCAAGTATGAGATATAAGAGTGGATGGGATTGAAATAGAGGTAAAAGATACCTCAGTCATGAAAAAAAAGATTCAAACTCAGAACTTTCAGATAATAACACACTGATAAAACCCCATACGGCAGCACAGAACAAAGATTTGTTTCTCTTTCTCGTCTTGTAAATACTGCTGAGAAAAGTCCACAGGCTGCACAGCACGACACATTTTGTGGGCTGTCAGCTGTAATCAAATTTTCTACAGCTCAGATTTTCACACAAGGGTCAGGTTCTATGCTTTACTACTTCTGCAAGAATCATAGAGGTTTCTTTGCCTTGCCTTTATTGGGAAAAGTGACAATACTTAACAAGAACAGCTCATTATCAGATCAACTACAGTGGAAGTATTGTAAATTCAAACCAATTCAGGTAAAATAGCAAACACTGGAGGCAGCAGGGTCAGTTTGTTTAATATGTCGATGTAATTTCCTTCATGAACAAGGAGAGCGGAATCAGTACAATGGCTATGCCATAGCAACAACCCTCTTAATTTTTTCCTAGTACCTGAAATCTAAAATAAACAGCTTATTTTGCAGGAGAGAGGAGCAAAAGACCATCTCAGCATTTCCATCCTCCCACATTTGTTCATAAGAAGGTAAGGAAACAAATCTTGTTGTTTCTAAGTAATAGTGTTAGTCTTCCTTACCACATTAACTCTCTACTACTTCTTGAAAGACAGATGCTCATAACTAAAAACTACAATTAAAGAAGATAACTAGATCTTAATGAATAAAAACCTAAGAAAGACCTTTTGACCAATTTTAAAAATAGTAGGACAATATAGTGTTTGTTATATGAAGTCATGTTGGAAAAAAGCAGAAGCAGTTTAGAGTTTAAGAGTATTGCAACTTAGTTCAAGTCCAACAGACTGACTGGAAGCTTTGAAACCTTTTCTTAATATATAAATAGTTACTAGGGAAAGCCCAAAAAAATGTTCAGTCTCAGGACTGAGAACTATTGATGACAAATTAATGATGGTTCTCATAAAAACTTTGCAAGTGAGAAACACTGTCTATAGCACAGCTTCCAAAACAACCATGGTGACAGCAATACTTTCCTCAGAGTCAATTTCCATCACGTTCTGCAGACTGAGAGGGCAGTGCAATTTTTCTACCACACAGCAGGATGGCTGCACAGCAAAGAGAAGATGCATTCACAGCACATGTAGGTGTGCTTGCATTACTTCAGTTGAAAGTGTGTCTACAGAGTTAGCAGTATAAATTTAAAAAATGGGCCAGACAACCACATAAGCTTATAGGGTCCCTTACAGGTGTATACACAGGTGTGTCATTCAGAACTGCTATTTTTACCCATATTATGTATGAAGCCACAGCTTCAGTCACATCTGCACCGATCACAAAACCCCAAAACTGATATGAGTGCATTTTCTTAAACGTTTTAATGCTGGAGTTGTTAAAAGTATAGATTCTCCCTCATTTCTCTACATTTGGTTTTTTTTTTTACACGTACCTGGCATGGAATTTATAAGCTGCACGTGTATTGCAAGTGGACTGCTTATTCTGAACAAGACATCGTGAGAAGAAAAAAAGCCTGTCATGCTATGGATTTTGTACCTTGTACCACCCATAGCAGTGTCATGAACACTTGTGCTCTCCGACCGAACCACTTTTACCAACCCAAATATAGTTTGTCCTGCATATCTGCGACCTTGTCCTCACCCTCCCTCTACCCTTACCTGCACCTTCATCACTGGCTGGGAACAAAGAGGTCTCAAGCATCATTCCACGTTCCAGTGTCTGTACAATTGTATTTGTTGTGGCAGCCTGTTGCTGCATGATGAGGAGCTAGCACATCAGTAAGAACATTGCTTACTTGTGGTGGTGAATTCATACTACACCCTCTTACCTTCCTTAAGGCAGTTCTTGGGGTTTCCCTCTCTTGCATGCTCATGAGTTGTCACTAAATTTGTAAAAGCTTAGAAATTTAGACTACGAGTTTCCTGTCAAATCTAGTTAAGTTTTCAGTAAGTGCAAAAGTTACCCCAGGAAATGGCTCCAGGAAATGCATAGATGGAAGCACAAAGAACAACTCCTCATGTCTATGTCCTTCTGGGTAAGAAAAAAAATATTTATGATAAATATTTATTCATGAAAGCTTTACTAATGCTCTTAGGTTACAAGATGTCTTCATACATCGTATTTTTAGGTGGGTCTGAATTAGCTGTTTAGAGGCTGCTTTCCCTAAAAGCCCACTCAACAACTAATGCTAGTTTTCACAAACCACACCAGGCACAAGTCACAGTAACATGTGGATGTATAAAAGTAAGAACCTATCAAGAGCAACATAGAACTCAGTGCTAGTTTACTACATGTGTGTCACCTGCTCATCCACCTGCTCCTGTTCTCTAATTCCTATGCTGACTTGTAAAAGTTCTTCCTGCAAACTATTAAAACTTCTGTCGGAGGAGAGTTTAGTGTCAAGCTACTTTTGGATATAGGCCAATCAGGGCAACGATATTACTTCAGGCGTTAACTGGGAACATCTAACCATTTCCACACTAATATTCTGAAGAAATAACTTCATTACAGTTGCAGTGAAGTATCAACATTATGAAGCAATTTGGGTAGAGAAGAACATTTTCCATTTGAGGAAAATAAGAAAATAAAGAGCAAATGGGCAAAACACCCCCCTTTTCACCGTGAAGGAAAAAAAAACAGAAAAAGAATACAAGGATAGTAAGGATAACTAACTGAAAATAAACACAGTTTGTTTTATGATCAGCCTTATTCTGTAAGACTTCTTTGTGATCCAAGTTACTGAACTTGTACATAGTGATGGAGAGCTGGAGACAGTGGTTTACCTTACAGCGTGTTTCAGAGATGATGTCCAGTATAGTACAACTTTTAACAAAAATTGCCTTTTTGCCTTAGGGACAAGCCTCTGTGAATATGATCCAAAATCTGGCCTGATACCAGCTTAATGAAGCTCTATAATTTATCAGATCTTCTATTTAGATTTTTGTGAGCACTGTCTGTGACTAATGTAGCAAGATTTCTTTTTTATACTGATGAGTCCGAAAATACAAAATGGTGATTCCAGTAAAAGATGACACTGATGTTCTTCCAAACTGAATTTTGACAGAGATAATATTTAGGAATATGCATGCAGGCCTAAAGTAGTTCTGGAAATGTTACAGTACTTTGTGTATTTCCTGGCATTTTAATGATTCATTTGTATTTAATATGCTTTTTAATTAGCCTACATTTTTTATGAGCTCTTCTAAAGAGTAAGGAAATGGTATAGGAAAAATTTGTCTGAATGAAGCATTTACTGGACAGGAATTATAAATCATTATAGTGAGGTATGTAAAAACTCAAGTTCAAATCAACATTCGCTTTTTCTCACATCCCAGTATGAAGCTGGCATGTGAACTAGGTTTCTTTTCAATAGCTTGACTACAGTACTCACAGTCAATCATTATACTATCTGCAAAGGAGGAAACTAAGCATTGTTAACTTTGTTTTCAACCTACTATTTTTTCTTTCAGATATCCAGTTGTGATTATGTGCCAAACTAGCTGTACAACCTGAAACAAACAAAACCTCTGCCTCTTACATGACAGTTTGATAATCTGAACTAAGATTTGCAACTGTTTGGTTAAACTATAAAGCTTCAGTAACATTTAAGATTACAGAGCTCTGATAGTAAAGGATTGCTCCAATACTATGCTGTATCCTGTTATCTACTACAAACTAATGCTTGCAGATAATTCTGAGCTTCAAACAGACCCACTGAAGAATATAAATGAACAATATCATAACTACACTGCTATTAAAATAGCACTGCAACGAATCTGTTTTAAGGGACTGCCATACCATGCTGTTCTATGAATCAAAAATCAGCCCCCCTCTCCACCAAATGGGGCTAAAAAGTCACAGGCCTCGAGTAGATTCAACAAGATCCATAATTAATGCCATGTACTAGAATCCCTATTTCTCTTCCACCTTTTACATATTTATCAAAGCTTTTTACTCTTAAATTGAAATGTATGTGTATGTGTGCACATATCCACATCCACATGTCGTGTACATGTGCATACATGACAGGATGTATATACATGTGGAGTGTATGGTGCATCCAGTAAAATGACAGTATGTGGTAGAAGTAAAACACAGACTTTTAAAGAGATGCTCCCAAATTTTTATGGCAACAATTTTCCTCCATTATACAGAATATTTTGCTTGTGACACCTCTCCCAAAGACTTTCACCTGGCCTTCTCTGTTATTTGTTCACTTATACCAAATCCAACAGTCTTAGAAAACTGTTAAAAATCTTTATTTCATCTCTTCAATTCTGCTGTCTCTCCCTAGTCATGACAAGTAAATATCTGAACAGAAAAATGATGACTAGAGTGATTTTTGTGAAGAGGTCCTCAAGCTCTGCATTTATAGACACGATGCTTTGTGAGCTAGTAGCTCTCTCCTTTTTTTCTGACAATTTCCACATACAGAAATGTCAGAGCTGAAACTGCACTAGATTTCAGTACTGCATGAAGCACATAGGCAGCAAACCTGAAGGATATATAGTTGGTGACAAAAAGGGGGAAAGCATGACAACACAATCAAGTCACTTCAATGCTTAATGGATTAACTTCATGATGCAACTTTATATGATGTTATGGAAGAAGACTGGATAGATTTATGATTTAGCAACACATACAGGCACTGAGAATTAGCAACAGAACCCTTTGGCAACAGAGGTCTGGTGTCAGACCAATTAGGACACAACCAGAAGCAACATTACTTGAGATGATCTGGACAAGTGGGATAACTTTGCAGTCCTTTATGAAGACAAGAGGGCTTCTCCCATTTCTTAATGTACTGCCTACTACATTCAGTCCACATTAGACAATTAAAATGTAGACCAAATAATGTGATTGAGGTATTCAGGAGCACTTCATAGTGTATTGACTTACAACATTATATCTTAGAGAAATCCCAGTATCAAATCAAACTTCTTTAGGACTTGAAATTAGCTTTAAAACAACTGTACTATCAGCAGTATCAGATATACTGAGCAGGCACGGGAATTTGCAAAAGTACTGCCAAAAGAGCTTCAGCATACACACTGTGGAACACTACTAAATCTTCCTCAGATACTGGTAGGACAAAAACTTTGTTCATATAAAGCCTAAATAAAAATTTGTAACAGAAACATATGAATTCACCAAACTAAATTAATTATAAGAGGGTATTACCTTCTTATCAGACATTATCACAGCTGAATGCAAGTATGTTCAGTAAAGTGATGTGATAGAGCAGATATTGCTCAGTGTGACTGAGCTGGCCTTTAAGTGACAAACTCATGCATTTTCAACAGAGCTTATGAAGCATCTGACAGCAACATTAACTACACTTCAGTATATCCACTCTGGAACTGTTTTCTATTGCAAGCCATATTAAAATAGATCACCTTTCTAGTTTTATCCAGTTAGAGAAGATACTGTACCTTACAGTAAAATCATAGGAGCAAGAGGCCAATATGGTTGCATGGAATGGTGAAAACTGCAAGGAAAAAAACCAAAAGCTTTTAAAGTTAAAACACTGTGAACATTTATAGACTTACTGTAAGTAGCAGGTTATCAAAGTTTAACTACTTAAATGATCTTGGTTGGTACCACATCATGCTGCAACAAAACAGACTACATCAATGTATTTTACTCCCTCATGGTTCTAATTACAAACAATCATAGAATTAATAATCACAAGGAATGCTCTGTGGGATCCTGGTTTTCTTAGATTTCATTACAGCAGTACCAAGTAACTGCTGTAAAGTTAAGAAGTTCTGGAAAAGTCATATAAACAGTCATTAAATTCTGCTTTTGGCTAACAGGCCGAGTTTCATCTTGTTATATAAATCAAGTTTCAAACCAGCTATGTGACCAGTTAATTATTTTCAGAGAGACAAAATCTGTGCCATACTGCAGAGAATATAAGATATATTACTGTCATCAGTTCTATATCCTAGCATTTTGAAATTATTTATACAAATGGGAAAATTGGAGAGAAGCAGAAAAACTGAAGGCAATAAAGCATCATTTCATTATTTCCCCCTCTCCTACAGGGCATTTTACAGGATACACTCTTCCATGGACTATTGCAGATTGGTCTAAGAACTGCAGCAAAAAAAGGATGCAGTTATACAAAAATTGTTCATCTCAACTCTAGTTTTTTAGCAACCTTCAGTTTCCAACTATTTTAAAATCTGTATTTCTCAGCAGGAAATACAACAAGCCGCTGACATAACTTGAGTTTGAAATGCAGATCCCCCACACCGTGTTTCATAGTTAAGACTTCCTGCAAGACTTCTAATATTCTTCAGAGCAACTACAAAGTAGAAAGTTAAGTCTGGACTATTTCCACAACTGCCCAAGTTGCCAAGAGAGCAGAGTATGTTGATGGCTGGTGAACTCTTCTGACAGAGTTCTCTTTACTATAGCAGAATTGAAGAATGTGTATGCTGGAACTTGAACCTCTGCAGACCTCCTGCAATTTTTTTTAGGGAAAAAAAAAAAACCAAAACAAAATGGATTCTGCACCTCAGAAAAATGAATACTAGAGGGGAAGAAGTCTGATGGGAAACAAAAAACAATGGCACACCTTCCATAAGCCTTCTGTGCATGTCCACATAGTTTAAGACAAAGCAAAACCATCCTGTCAAAGCTTTGTCATTAACCTTAAGTATCCTAGAAACCTACCTAAGCAAACTATATCAAAATACTTAGCAGAGTGCTACACATGTAAGTTGAAAAATTTGCATAATGTCTTTCTGCTACAATTTTGTCATCTGAACAGCTGTATACAGGCAGAAGATGCCATTATATTGTTCATCCTGACCTCCAACAGATCATTTATCCAAGTATCTTTTAAGGTAAATGCAAAAACCATAGCTATGTTTCAGTGTAAGATATTAAGGCAGCTAAGAAGGTGAGGATCAAATGCACCAATGTCAAACTCTCCCAAAAAGGACTACAGGTGACCTTAGTGTGCTGATAATGCCCTGTATTGCAGTGAAAGACCATGAGAAATCCACAGGAATCCTGACAGTACTGTGTTGGGTAGAATTCCTTGCCAGCCTCAGATCTGACAGTCAACATAACCCCTGAACAAGTGAACAGAATACAAATGACAAGCAACAAAAAGAGTGTGATTTCATGGTTGGTGTAAGCTAATTTCAGAGTGCACTGCTGCCAAGACTTCTGGCATCCATCTTTTTTTCCACTTCTAACTGTGTGCTCCTGTCCCCCTCCTTTGTGTCAAGGCTTGCAATTGTGTGGTTCAGCGACAAATTGAAACAGCTTAGTGATCCAGACAGAAACTAGTCACTTTCAGGGACAGGGTTTTCAGTCAGAGCCAAAAAGCTGCAGTGTTACAATCGCTAGTGTCAGCACAATGCAGGGGAAGGGGTATCAGTAGGGGCAGTGGCCTCTGTTGAGGCAGCATCCAGGTCTCTCTCAATTCAGTGTGACAGGTGAGTTATACTACACAAGTGCAGATCTGCTGCACCCTCTTGAAGTGCTGGCCCACACTGTCATCTCTTATGTCCTCAGGGACCATGTCTGTCTTGAAATGGAAGCAATGAAAGCCTGATAAGATGGAATAGAAGTCATGTACTCTCAGTATGGCTCCTCTGCACATGGATGCATCTTCTCCTATGAAAAATATTTCACAGAGTCAGATTAGAGAATAGTCATGCAGGCATTAAATTAGAAAAAAAGACTCAGCATCAATCACCAGTGGGGAGCTGGTAGGCAGGGGGAGCTGGGATGAGGAGAACAGGAGCTTCTCATGTTGTCTGACCATGAAAAGGATTTGTGATACGGAATGACTACCTGAGTCACACCCTTTTCTGACAAATTACAAACTAAGCACAGTAACTTCTAAATATGTTAGAAACAAATGAAGGCCATGTGAAGCAAAATACCAACCCAGGAGAACTTTTTTCTGCCAATTCAGATTTCCTAGAAAATATTAATAAATATACCTGTTCCTGAAAGGCTTCAAAAGGATCAGGTATTACATCCTTTTTCAGGAGACTTTGATATTGATGCATATGAATCTCACATTCTTTGCTGGTTTCAATATTTTACATTGGAACATAGTTATAGTTTTTGAGTTTACCTAAAAAGATATTTGGATACATATTTTCATACAACATGAAAATACAGTCATTGCCCATTGAAAGCAAATTCTTATCAGTGGCTTCTCTAGTTGTACACAGATTCAGTAATCTGTAGCCTTTGGTGCACAAAGTTTCAAAATCTCTTTGAATGGATTAATATTTTCTTTGTACACACAAAAGTATATATTTACAATGTGTATCTTGTCTTCTCTGAATATTCACACCCTTTGTGTAGAAAGATAAAGGAACAGCATCATTTAAAAATGAGTAAGGGGAAGTGTTTTCCCCATCTCAGATTTCCCATATAATTTAGCTGAAGTCAATCTTCTAACCCTATCTCAAGCCCTCTAACACTCTTCATGTAAATATACTGACTTTGAAAGTGCCATTTACTGTAAAATCCCAGCAATCTACAAAACATCAAAATGTTTGACAGTGCTAAATTAAAAGTTTGAGAACAGTCACTGTAACATCTAAAATCCTGATGGTTTTTTCGTACTTATTAGATAATATAAAATATTACTGGCTTCCAGAAAAATCTGTGTAACAATTCAGTGATGGTCAGTGGGAAATAAAATTCAACTTACTTTTACTCTTCTGATGGCATAGGTATGACCAAGCAAGACAAACACTGGTTGCCGGATGTTCCTCAAATCCCAGCCTTTCAAGCTACAGTCAACTGCACCAGTTACCAGCAAGTTCTGATGATATAACAAAAATCAGATTTAATTACTAAATTGTAGCAATGCATATGTTGGATACAAAAGTTAGATAAATCAAAAAATACAGATTAATAAATCATAAATGAAGTGATGTCCCAAGTGCGTAAATTAAAGAGCACAGAGAAACACAAACTGGTCTTCCACTTTTGACTACTGTGCCCACTACACAAAAGAGTTAAGCAAAATCTCTCATCTGCTTGGGCTCACCATCTCTTAGAACAAAGCTCTTCCAGAGATGTAATAGTGAATGAGAGCAACAAAGCAACTAGGCATATTTTCATGAAGAGAAGAGGCAATAATGTTGCAGCAAAACCCCCTGCTATTTAATGAGAGTGGTTCAATTAGCAAAACAGTGGGATGAACGGTTTTATACCTCATCATATTTGCACCAGTCACAGCTCAAGACCTCAGCCTGGTGGGCTGGTATCACAAGTTTGACTCCTGGGGTTTTCACATCCCAAATTCTCAAAGTCTGATCACCTGAAACAAAGAGAAATTGATTCAATGCTGTTACACCAGTTATGGTCCATTAGTACTTAGCAGACAAGTGTTTTTTAGCTGTATGAAATACAAATGATGTATGCCAAATAAAGCAAGCGACATTATAGACACATCATAGAAGATGGATTGATGCAAGAAAAAGTAACTGATATTATTACTGCTCTTTCATTACAGAAAAAAATTCATTTTACTACTAACACTTCTACTATTTTTTAAACTCAGATGTGATTAAAAGGAGATAAGGTAAAAGACTTAAATAACATTTAATTAAACTAGCAGCCATTTAAAAGGTCCATTTAAAAATGAACTTAGAAGATCAGAATCATGAAAAAGCTCTCTTTTCAAGCCATATAGTATTCGATATACAACTTATTTCAAAATTCCTTGAAAGAAAGGAAAATTTATGATGTATCTATCACCTGTATCCATCACGTACAAAGCCTGCAGTTACTCTCATTTACTGAGACACTGGAAGATAGAGTCATTCTACTGTAACTGTTAAAGATATGAAAGGCAATACATGCTTTAACCTTGGAGCAAGCACACATGCACGCACACACAGGGCAGTGGAGTCCAGCTTAAGAGCTCTTAATCACCTGTGCCTCTCTCTTAACCACCAGCCATAAATTTTCTTCTACCCCTAAAGATCTATAGCATTTCTATACACCCTTCTTACAAATTCACTTCCTAATGGCTTGTAAAGACATCGAAAGTTGCATCAGCTGACATGACAACTATGCTTTTCTATTTCTTTAAATTGGGATTTTCTCATTAGCCCTGAATATTTAAGCTTTGTGTCAGCAAAAATGGATTCTCTAGCTCTCTACCTTACAGACAGAGAAATTAAATCAGAATTTATTATTATGCTTATGTTCATTCAAGAGACAAATTTAATCACTAAAAGGCGATTAAAACACTCATGATTTCTATAGGAAGCATGTATCAATACTACCTAAATTAAAAACCCACTGTTTTACACTGCTACTGAAGAAATTATTGATATTTCCTTATAATTATTATTTTCATGCCATTTATATACAAGCACTTTGATGGTTTTAGTGCCCTGGTGGTCACCGGCTGTAAAAATACACAGTTGGGCACAAAAAAAATCATAGATCTTTTCAAGAAACTGGCAACAGATTAAATAAAACCATCCCTAGCGCCACAGCAATATTCCTAACTGCATGAACTACCAGACCCTGTAGACTTTACCAAAAAACCCATTAGACATTTGGAAAGTTTAAATAAATAAAGCAGAGACAGCTTCCTTCACTGTATGTCGCAAACGCAGCCTTCTGACCGTGGAGAGCATGGGGAGCTTGCTCTGGTGCTGGCTGGCTCATCCTCAGCCCTCAAGACCGGGAGAGATGCTGCAACTCTTGGTGGATAAATTCCCATCTATAAGGTGGGAACAACACCAGATTTCTCCCTATTTTCACTCCTCTCCGCTACTGTCAAGAGGAAGACTGCTGCTCAGTACACGGCTAGCACTCCTGACAATGGCACCCTGCAGCCAGCTGAAGCCGCAAAGATCGCTACAGTGCTTATAAAAACAGGGCAACATATGGAGAGGAAGAAACACGAGCAGCAGGGTTTTGGCAAAAAAAACTGGTAGCATGCCCTGGATCCACTCTCCATTAGCCTTGCTAATCTGCTTGCCTGCAGAGTAAAGTTCAGTTTGAGTTTTAAGTCTTTCTGAGATATTATAATGGACTTCTTAAAAAGCTTTTATTTTAATTTCATCAGATAACATAGATTTGAAGGGGAAACACATATTTCACTACAGACAGAATCATTTTCCCCAAGCAAATAAATATATAAATCCAGGTGAACTAGAATGAACTGCTACAGAGATGCTACAGTAGCATTATAAGGGCCAAAAGCATTTGGAAAAGTAAGTAATTCAGCCAATATCAATTTTGACACTAAATATACAGTTGTCCCAATTACTTCTTTTTTAACAGAAAACGCTGATGCATGAGAAAAGGAAAAAATAGTTATTTTCATTTTTTAAAAAACTTCTTTGAAAATGCTAACTTAGCAGTTCTTAATTCTGGCTGGCACTATCAGTGGAATGTTTTTAATGGAGTAACACAACATGCAAGTGAACCTTTCTGTGAATAGAAAAGACTGATTTAAAGCCAAAGGCAATCCAATTCTTTCATTTAAGTGGAAAAATCAGATTAATTTTTTAAAAAACCCTGAAAAACAGAACAATTCTGACTCACTGCACATTTTAACAAACTTTTTTTTAACCTCAAACTTATTTCCATTACATATATATATATTTACATTTAATTTCAACAAAAGCAGCAGCTAAAAATTTTGCAATTTCCACATTTTCATTAGTACTAGTGAGAATGCACTTCCACATAATAAAGCAAAAGTAAAATAATATTAATAAAATAACGATACTACCACTACTACTGCTAATAATAATAATAAAAGTCCAAGGAAAGCACACCTAGTACAATCATATTCACTAACAGACATTTCCAGTTGACATCCCGAAATAAGCAACCACAAAAGTACCCAACATTTCCCCCACAAAATATTGCTATTTTTGTAAGAAGAAATTTCTCCATGGCAACAGATTTTTACTGGTCCATTAGATAATAATTATTTCAGAATTGTTTATACATTGTACTTGCTTGCTTTCTTTCTAATGAATATTTGTGAAATCTTGGACGCATCAATAAAACTACACAATATACACTCATCTATTCAAAACTTTTCAATTGATGCTAATCTACAAGTACATCATCCTTATACACAGGATAAAGATTGCTAATGTGAATGACAATGTCTGATAGTGAAAAGATAAAGTTTATTTAAGATGTAAATTTCATGGAGGTTTTATACTACCTTTTTTACTCACAGATATATTTAATCCAAATTTATACATTATCATCGCTGAAGTCCTGTGAGAGTAACCAGCTTAGCAATCATTCCCAGACAGTAGGTACAAAAAATAGCTAGGTATTTTGGAGGTTAATAAAACCCCATGAAACCTTAAACAGTATCTTAAGGGGAAAAGGACTCTAACTAGGACAGGTACAATGTTTTTCAGGAACCAACTTCCACTAGACCAGGTTGCTCAGAGCCCCATCCAACCTGGGCTTGAACACCTCCACGAATGGGGCATGTGTAGCTTCTCTGGGCAACCTGTTCTGGTTGTTCTGGTGCCTCATCGCCCTCACACCACAGATTTTCTTCATAATATCTAATCTAAACCTACCTTCTTTCTGTTTAAAGCATTACCACTTGTTCTATCATTACATGCATCTGCAAAAAGCCAAAACCATTGCAATTAAAGTATGTCTGCAGTGACATTGAATGATTACAAATTAACATTACTTGTATTTTTAAATACTAAACAGGATTAAATTATTTAGCTCGAATCAAATAGAAAATCTCTGTGAGAATTAAAAGCAGAATCCAAGTCTCATGACTCAAAACCAACCTTTTTATGCATGTTAAAATGATGGTGCTGATTGTTTCTATCAGAGAGAATTGTTCTGATTTTGGCTGAAATAGAGATGTTTTTCTTCTGAGTAGCTGGTATAGCGCTGTGCTTTGGATTTAAGATGAGAATAATGTTGATAAGACCCTGACATTTTGGTTGTCACTGAGGAGTGCTAACACTAAGTCAAGGACTATTCAGCTCCTCATGGTGCCCTGCCAGTGATAGGCCTGGAGCTACACAAAAAGTTGGAAGGGGACACAACTGGAACAGCTGACCACAGCTGACCAAAGGGATAGCCCATAAGAGATGGCGTCATGCTTAACCTACAAAGCTGGGAGAAATAAAAGAAAGATGTTTGGAATGAGGGCATTTGTCTTCCCAAGTAACCATTAAACATGGAACTGTGCTTTCCAAGAAATGCCTGAACACTTGCCTGCCCATGGAAAGTGGTGAACAAATTCCTTGTTTTGCTCTTGCATTCACAGTTTTTGCTTTACCCATTAAACTGTCTTTACCACAACTCATGAGTTTTCCAGCTTTGGCCCTTCTGATTCTCTCTTCATCCCACCGTGAGGGAGTGACTGAGTGGCTGCATGGGGCTGAGCTGTCAACGGGGCTTAAACCAATACAACAGTACAAGAAAACTTAGAACAGGAATAATAAAGCTCATGGAATTCCACACAAAGAGACAGAAATAGAATGACACAAATAACAGCTTTAGTTAAATCATCCAAGAGTACTACTGAATACAAAAAATCTATCTCCATGTAGAACAACTTACTTAGCAAGTACACGTAATTACCAGCGGAAATATACTTTCCAGCTGGTCAATTTTAGTCTCATACAAAATGCTGTCAAGCTACAAATTAGAAGAGTTTTAAGTTACTTTAGGGAAGAGCCCAATTAATTCTTTTCCTAAAAAGAATAAAAAATAAAATAAAAAAAATTTTTTTTTAAGTTTGTGGAATCTTTATTTCAGTGTTTCCCAAGAGGATTATACATAAATCTTGCAACAATTTTTTTTTTCCAAAATTGACCCAAGTTATGACTTATGATTAAGCCATTCTTCAGCAAATGGCAATACTGGCCAGATACCTACGTGTAACCCAAATGACATAATCCAAATTAATTTACTGTAAAAAACTGTTACTATTTCTTCTGAATACTAAACCATTTTATGATATTTTAATATGAAATATTGTAACCTGAAAGTGCTTTATTATAGCATGTGCTATACAGAGTACTTTACTGTGGTTAGCACGTAATATAAATTGAGGGATAAACTCATTTCCTGATAAACACTTCAGCTTGTACATTAAAGAATGATTTAGTAAAGCTTATTTGATGTGTTGGTTTTGGCTTGGGTAGGTTTAATTTTCTTCACAGTGGTATGGGGCTGTATTTTGGATTTGTGCTGAGCCGAGGGCTGACAATTTGGAGATGTTTTTGTTATTGCTGAGCAGGACTTGCACAGAGCAAGGTATTTTCTGCTTTTCAGAGTGCCCTGCTGGTGAGGGGGCTAGGGGTGCATGGGAGGCTGGGAAGAGACACAGCTGGGACAGGTGACTCCAACTGACCAAAGGCACATTCCAGACCTATGACATTATGCTCAGTATATAAAGTAGGGGTAAGAAGGAGGAAGTGGGAGGACATTTGGAGAGATGGCACTTGTCGTCACAAGTCACAGTCACACACTGTCACACCTGCTCTCCTGGTAATGGCTGAACACCTGTCTGCCCATGGGAAGTGATGAATTAATTCCTTGTTTTTCTTCCCTTGTGTGCACAGCTTTTGCTTTCCCTATTTAACTGTCTTTATCTCAGTCCATGAGTTTTCTCTTTTACACCATCTATTCTCTCCCTGATCCTACTGGTGGGAGAGTGACCATGTGGCTATGTGGGGCTCTGTGGCTGGCTGGGGTTAAACCACAACACTGCAGCACAAGACTTGGATGAATTCAATACCATGCTGGTAAGTCTTGAAATAACAGACTGCAAATGAAAACACTCACCTCACGTCGCTACATAGATTTGACATAACAAACTAAGCAAGTAAATTGTATTTCAAAAGCTGCTAGTATAAACAGCAGTTGGGCTGAACTGCAACAACCCACAGTAGCCCCACAGTCAGCTTGCCCTCTAGATGCCTGATTTGTACAACAATGTACCATGCAGTAAATTGAAGCATCTTACTCTTTTATCCCTTTAGGGTTTGGATTTCAAAAATGACCATGTTTTGCAAGCCTTGAATCTTGTTCACTATGGCATTTCTCATAACACAATTAACAAGAAAATCACCAGGAATCATAAGAAGCAAAAAGTGGCCCCACACCACACACAAATGGATTGAATATAAACCTCTAGAAAAAAGTGCTTTGGAACTCATGAGAAACCACTGTCAGAGTCAACAGGAGATTATTTCTTCCATTTCTAAGGAACCTGAAGAAACATAAGCATCTTTGGAATTACTTGTCTGCAAGCCCTACTCTCCAATGGCTCCTTCTTTTGCTCAGTCCTACTTCTGAAGCAGGAATGTGAGTTGAAACTTAAAAAAGTGATGTCAAAAACCTGACAACCCCAAATTTTGGCCCAGAAACACAAAACCCACCTCTACTGAGAAGCTGCACTAATTCAGTAAATGTTCTCTTAGTAGATGAAGCTACCCCATTTTGCATTATTTCATGCAAAATAATTTGTTCAATCACAGGTTTTTCACACTTTGAATACCAAACACA
The DNA here is from genome assembly GCA_030060385.1 of Muscicapa striata striata. NCBI lineage: Eukaryota > Metazoa > Chordata > Aves > Passeriformes > Muscicapidae > Muscicapa > Muscicapa striata. The sequence goes on along the minus strand of JAREIS010000010.1, from coordinate 1,371,607 downwards.
GAAGGGTGCATCAAGACTACATGCTGGCCTGATCTATCAAACTATAGCTTGACAATCCCTTTACTACACACATCACCAAGAGACCAGTGAGCAAGAAGACTTCTAAAAAGGCAACTCACTAACTCAGGGCTGGCAGTAAAACAGAATATGAGATAAACAATGGTTTTTAGTTTCAACATTAAGTTCTAGCACTCAATGCAAGAGCTTACAAGAGTGGGACCTGGATTTACAGACTCATTTGTAAAGCAGCAAAACTACAGTCATTCAACACTTTAGTCAATATAATAAAAATATATCAAAATTTATCACACCTTGTTGTGGTAAAACAAAATCTTTCGCCTTGGGCTTTCAGTCTGAAAAGCAAATCTTTGAGCAAAGAATACAATTAATTGGTTTAAATACTGATGAATACTGACATTGTCAGGCAGATTTCAAAAGGATTTATTTCCTCATTCAGGAATTAGGATGTTATTAAAATTATGTATGTGCCCTTATCAGTAAACTTAAAGACTGATTTAAAAAGGAAAGCAGCATTAAAACTAAGGCCCCAGTATTTAAGAAAAATGTTATCAGTCATTCCAAATCTGGGCTTTGTCAAATACAAAATATTCATATTTTCATCATTTGTTAGTGTTGTGTCTGTATCAAAGAATACTTGCAGATAAAGGTAAAATGGTATTTATTAAGTACTTTCTACTGTCAAAGGACAATAAACCCAGTTGATACTAAAAAGGATGCTTTCTTTATAAACCATAGGACCTGCAAGGCCTACAGCTCTGCAGTCATGGAGAATCATTTAGTAGAACTGATTAACATTTGAATAAATATGTTGTGTGCATTTCAAACATTTGTTATGAGCTTCTCACCAATTTGCTTTCTGGGTTAAAAAAAAAATCTACTAGGCAAATGACATAATGACTCATTAAACCCCTTTAGCCATGAGGCTGCTGCTAATGCTGTTAGTGGCTTCATGTCACTTCTTTAACGACATTTTCCACATCAGTGTGTTTTCAGCATAAGGCAGACATTTACCAGGGCTCTGGTTTGGTGCCACATGTACACCTGAACATCCTGCTTATCTGCCCAGAAACTGTTACTGACATCACAACAGTACTTATTTACATATCCAGAATTTACAGTTTGCTCTGTTACTATTAACTCCCAATTAAAAAAAAAAAAAAAAAAAAAAAAAAGAAAGGCCATCTACTTTCTGGTTTTGGAGTATGAGTGATTGTACATGAAGATAACAGCATGGTAAAGAACCTCACACATCTCTGTAAATGTTAAATGGAAGTTTTTTAGATGCTGAATAAAACTTGATTTAACTGAAGCATCAGACATATATATCTTTTGCAATTCAATTGCATTTTATTGTCCACTGCAGACAAGATCAGTTTTCTTGTATGTATTCAGAATGGAGACTTAATGAAGCAAAAAAGGCTAAACCTCGTATCAAATTCTTTTTCAATTGCTTTATATTGCCATCTTAGATTTCTCATTTTCTTCACTTGTATTCTTTTTCTAATCTCATAATAGCGTGATAAAAAGCCATATTTCAAAATTAAATATTAGTTTCAGGCCTAAGTTGATCCTTTTGAGCAGCTATTTTACTGTGGTTTGCAATTCTGTTTGGTTTTCTGTTTTCAGAGTTCACAGACTAATCAGTTACATGGAAATTAAACTTCTGCAGGATTCTACAGGGATTCAAATAAATGCAGAAAAATGGCAGGGGGTGGCATGAAAAATGTTTTTAAACCTTCTTTCCCCTTGCTTGCTTCCTTTAAAAGAAAAAAAAAAGAGTTGTTTTACTTACATTGTTTTACTTACATTTAGTTTAATCTAAAATATTTAAAGAGCAACATTTTTTCCAACCTGTGGTTTACAACATACCTAACTTATTTTACTCGTACACGCAGAATTGAAGATGCTGCAACATGAAACAGTTAATTTCTCAAGCATTACAACTATACTATTAAGACAGCAGTAAGTATATGATTGTGAGTAGGTATGTGTGAGGTGGGATGAGAGAAAGGGGACAGGTGGGACAAAAGAAAGAGAACAAAAAGACACAGACACAAAGACACCCTACAATCCCAAAGCAATACAGACTCCTTCAAGAAAGGAATGTTTCAATGATCTTTAACAACATCCAAAAAAACCTATTTTTTTAAAAAGTGAAAAAACTCAAGTGAGATGAAAGGAAGTATATAAAGTTTCCCTCCAGACATATTTCAGTCACTAATTTTCAAGACAACAAAAAGTTGCAAAATAAGAGACCACAAAACCTCAGGTCAACCTTTCCAGCAAGTGCATCACAAAGAAGAGAACAGCTCTAAATTTGACACAGTACCATCACAATGAGATTCAAGTTTCTCTTCAGCTCCAACTTTAGCTCAATAGAAGATGAATCATCAGTGAAATTTAGCTTTCTGTCCCATGATTTTCTGTCATCCTTATAGAGTATGCAGACCATGGCAAGTTTTAAATGAGGACAACCAGCTTCCTTGAACAGTTCCACTTTACTTTCATCACATATCTTGAGTGACAGAGCAGAATGTCATTAAGCACTAAACAATCAACTCTCTGAACATCATCTGTGTGAGATATACCTTTTTTCCAATTTATACACAGAGCTAGAGGGTCATGAGTCCTTCTATTATCCAGTCTTGCTGACCAAAGAAGCAACTGCCAATATGTATTTTCTGTAGCGAAACAATCCAATCAAACCACAGGACAATTTCAACGTAAGCAGTGCAAACACAGAAACCTTTTCCACATCAGCAAGTCACAATTTCTATGTTATTTCATCTAGAAGTACACCAGACATTTTATTTTGGAAACTGTAAGAAAGTTCACCATCATTTTGAAATCTTCTTCCAAAATCTAATTATTTTATACCCAGAATTACACTACCAGTGTACTGGTACCAGATTTTTATTTCACACCCGAGTAGTACTTAAGAGAAGATAAATAATGTGTCTTTTGTGCATGTTTTTTTTTCCATCAATGAGTGAAAACTGACTGCAATTAGCTTTAGCCTCCAGTAGCATATTAGTCCCTTTCAAGAATCAAAGTAAAAATTCACAAAATAATAGGAACTCTGTAGTGTTTTAGTTCTTCCAACAGCTGCACCCACTGAGTCACTCAAAGAACAGATCAACAGTGCTAACCAATTTAGGCACCACGACATACATCATCTAACAATCAATGTTTCCTAAAATTGTTCAAGTGGCAAAGTATTAGAAGAAAGATTGGCTTCATATCCTAGAGGATCAAATATGAAATAATTAGTTGTATCAGAAAAGCCCTTTTGTTTATCTAGAATGCCAGAAATTTTGTATGGGTAAGACTACCATGGACAGGAAGGTTCTAAGCAGGACTTTAAAGAGAATATTCCTTAGAACTTGCAAAAAACACTAAGCACTTAACCCTGACCAAATGGTACTTAGCTAGTATTTTGTAGTATACAGATAGTTGCATACAGTGTACAGGGCTCAATCCTGTAAATTTCTGCACATCCTGTTAGACAGGTTTCTACCAGACAAGGTGGAAAAACCCGTGCTCCAACACTTGGCTTTCAAGCACTATGTTAGCACAAATGAATGTTACTTGTTCATAATTCTAGCTAACCTCTGCAGTCCGAATCAGATGGAAATCAGACTGAAATTTTATGAAAGCCACATGTACTTTTTCATATGACTTGCCACAGAATAGGGAATACCAGTATCTCTGTGTACACACTGTCTCTCTAACTTCAGTAACAGGAAAACCTAGGTATACCCACTTGATGTAAGAGCCAAACAATTTCTATTTAAATCAGTACAGAAGTACAACAGATATTAAATATGAGAAATTTAGGCCACCGGAGTTAATCTATCAATATTTGTATTAAGACAATGCCTAATAGCCCTTTTACCTCCCAAACTCTGTGGCTCACACCACCTTTCCCCCAGTTAATCTTCAGCTGGGCTCCAGGTATCACTCCAGAGCTCTCCTTGTGCCTCTGAAGCAGGAGCAGCGTTTGGAAAACACTGCCACCTTACCTCTCTTTGCCTCTGTGTACACCCAACTCAACTGTGATTGTATTTACCAGCAAGACCCATAGCACTGGCCAAAGCAGAAAACTAAAACTGATTGAACAAGACACAGAGATCTATGGAATTACTAAAAAAGCTCAGTGGGATCTGACTACATTTCTCATGGAGTTAATAGTCTACTAACACTTGAGATAATTTGAACAAAAACCATAGGCCAAAACACAAAATAAAGTATATAACATGATTTAGTGGTCAAATAAGTGAGAGGAAGAGGAGAGAGATACATAAAATAACAGAAAAAACTGTCACAAGGTCACTGCTAGAAAACTGCTGGTCCTCCTTTAAATGGCCAAGAGGATGATCTACTGACTGTAACAGAACCTGCAAATCCAGCTGCAGCAATACATTTACCTTTCCTTGTTCCATTTTTATGAAACAAGTGTATATGACACACACTACCATCTGCTGGACAAAGTGCTGAACTGATCCACTAACACAGAAAGTGGCTTTTGGGTTTTTGCTGTGAGAACCTCTTCTACCATTATGCTTACCTGAGGCAGATGCAAAACAACCTGGGATGTGTGGAGACCATATAGTGCTGTAAATGACCCCTTCATGGCCTTTAAAAGTGCATAATGACTTCCCCACAGCTGGATCCCACTGAACAAAGGAAAAAACGAAAATTGTTGAGATATACATCCAATATGAAATGAAAGGGTTTCATACACTGAAAAAAAAACTTTATACATACAGAAAGGACTAAATGAACTTCTTAAAAACTTATGTATGCTTAAACTGGTATCAACTGAGAGTTTAAGCAACCACTCAATTAAAGCAGAATTTCAGCCACAATTCAGTGGCTATTTTTATTCAGTAAAAATAAACAGCAAAAGAGAATCCATGTTGTCTCTTAACACAAAGAACTATGAGATACAAAAGAAATCACACTTTTCACCTTCAGCAGAAAACCAACATACCAGCTTGGCTGTTTGATCCCATGAGCCAGACACCACTAGCTGCTCTCCTCTAGTTTGGCTCCAGTCAACACTGTATGCCTGTAAATGACATAAAAGAATAATTTAGAAGGAGCATTAGAATACAAGTTTCAGGCTGAAGTTAGACAGAGTTTCACAAAATAGACTTGGATTTGCAGATTGTATCCTGATCAGCTGAAAAACCACACACTAAAGCACAGCAAAACTGCCAAGAATGCCATTGACCTGAACAAAAATTAAACTTAGCATTTCAGTCAGACATTAAACATACATACAGGCTAAGAAAAGTATCTGAAAAAGCAAAGATGGGCCAAAATGGAGGAAAAAGAAAATTTGGAACAAAATCCACATATATCTGCCATCACTAGGAGTCTATCACTTTAAAAGCTGTAATTAAGACTTGATTTCATATCGCTGATCCAATTTTACTCAAAGATCTACAGTTTCCAATTGCTAGCCATCTCTCATTGTAAATACCATCTCTCTTCAGAGCTGACTTTGAGATTTTAGCTGACTAACAATAAATGCTTTTTAATTATATCTAAATCTCCTAAGAAATATATGTCATAAATATACTCCTGGTTTTCATCTTTTCCGGGTTCTATGGCACTCTTTTTTTACCATCCAAATCCTCAAAGAAATAAAATAAAAAAAATTAAAAACTCACTTTCCCTCATAACTACTCATTTCAGCTATTAAGAAATTACTTTCCACTATGTAGTTGAAATAAGCTCCCTCTTCCCTGACAGCATGCTCTAATGCTGATCTTGCTTTGACAGAGGATACCTTAACTCCACCCTTCACTGCTGATTTTTCAGTTCTGCTGCCTCACAGAAACAAATGCACTAAGGTAGTTCTTCAAATTATTTAAAATCCTCAAGTCTCAAGTATATGTACAACTTCCATCTTCAAATACATCAAATTTGATGGAAGGTGCATTCTATTTTGCCTGGTTTTACCTCACACCAAAGTGATTCAATAAACTGCAGTGGGACGTGAATGATTTCAGCGTAAGGTGGATAAATATTAGATAAAACAGCACAACCACTTAACCTCCTGACCCCATCAGAGCTCCCAGGACACTTCTCAGAAATGTGGTCACTACCAGGGAATAGGAGGTGGCACTGGTCTCAACAGCTGGGCCACTAACCACTGAGGATTTGTATTCCACCTGGGATAATCTAGCTCTAGCACAGCACTGGATATGGTCTGCAATTCAATATACTAAATGTTGGGATTGTCTTGAATAGATAGAATTGTCCATTTAATAACAGCAACCCTTCTTTTGAAGGTGGAAGTGCTTGAACCTGTGTTACCAGATTAAAAAAGCAGAGAAGCTGAAAGGGAAAGAAATCCAGCAACTGTCGAAGTCTTTTATGAAAAGTGTCCTGTGTGAGAATGGAAATCAAGGCAATACTTAGCTATTTCTCAGCATTTTCCTTCCTAAGAAATATTCCAGTCTATGCTAAATCCAGCTTAAATGAACTGGTTTTCATCTATCTGTTTATCTTCCTTAAGTGGAAGGAAACCACTGCCCAGAGAAAAACAAGCTTACCTGCAACACTCCTTTTTTATTTGACAAAGTCCTGCTCCCCATATACTGAAAGCCATACTGCTCCAGAACCATTTTGTACTAACTCCCTTCCTTGAGGAGCTTACAGCCCTAATGTACAAGACACTAGTACTTGACAAAAACCATATAACCAACTGAGAGGTAATTGTTTTGGGTTTTTTGCCAAACTATACTCTCGACTTTCCTACTTTTGTTAGCTAACTACTTGTACTACAGCTCATTAAAACATGCTCCTTTCCACTCTAACTCTTCCTACTAAACTAGTAACAAAGGAAACACAACAGTATCTCTCCATCGATTCTAAGAATGGAAGACATGACAGTTCTCCAAAGTGGCTCCTGAGCTCCTCACAAATATTTCTTTCTTTGTCTTTGAATCTGGGTGATGGCCTGAGCTCAACTCCTAAGCTGCTGCTGTTTGGAAATGCCCCTAATTGTATCACTACACAGTATGCCTCTTTCACCCAAGAGCTCAGTAAGTGTTTGGCTCTCATATTCATATTCAGGATTTTCCAGAGAGAAACAGATCTTTGGGAAACATGCACCTGTGTCACACAATCCAGGTAACTGGTATTCAATACACTGTACTTGGGATGTATCAGATCTGCTGCAGGGATAAGGCAAAGCACGCCCAGGGCTCCCAGCTCACTCCCAAGCTATCAGCACATAGATCTGCTGAGCAGGTGCTGTGACACAGACCTGGGCACATATGGCACACAGGGCTGGTGCTGCTCAGCGCTCTGCAGCTGCAGCAGAGGCAGCAGGGCCTGAGCAAACTCTCCTTCGGGCAAGAATTACAAACAGAACAGACAACAGGCTCAGGAAAAACAAGAGACGCTGTCCATTTGGCACGTGGCAGGTCTAGGCAATGAGGATGAAAAGAAGACAGTATGAAGAACCCAGTGAGGTTCACTTTTATTCTTCTTTCCTTCTCATGCTATCCTCCAACATAAATTTACAGACACTTCAATGGAAGCTGTGTTGAGCAACTGGGAAAGACTAATAACACAGCATAAACCTCAGCTGTTAATCTTTTAGTGCTTTATCTTCAATCATAAAATAAATGAACCCTATCTTATGCCTAAACAGCAGCAAGAAATGCCTCAGGCAAAAGATGAGAGGAAAAAATGCAAAAAAAAAAAAATACCTAAAAAGAAATGTTCAGGCTCACTTTACAAGACAAATTTAATTCAAGCATTCCATTATCTCACAATCCAGTGAGATTTCGTCAAAACCAAAGTAAATTAGACTAATTTATTCATGAGATTCAGCAGTTGGTTAGTGCTGGAATAAAACTCATCGTCCTTTGATAATGCAAATTCACTTCTAAATTAAAAATGCACATTGTTTTTGAGAAGGGACAATGATCTCATCTAGGAAAAAAAGAAACAGACCCCTGTCAATCATATATTAGAAATAATATAAAATGCAGCGACAAAACTGCCATTAAAAATGTCAGACAGGGATTAAGGATTAGGAAAGTAGTGAGAACAGTGTCTGACAGAGTTTATCACAAATTACTAGGTAAATTCCTTCTGAGATCTATCCTCTAATAGAGAATCAATACAGAATCAATACAAATCTTTCATATCTCACAGCAAACTCTCACTTGGCCCATGTTTCCTACACTGTCTTTCTAAGCACAGTTGAATATGTCCACCTCCCATGCTATTGGCTCAGCTAAGACACAGACACAGAAATGTATATTTCACAAACAACAGATGGTGTAGCAAACCAAAGTAAACTTACTGACACAATTTCAATGAGAAAATGACAGAAACAAACTAACAAAAAAAAACCCCACGGTACTATACTTCACCTCTGTCTTTCTGTAACTATTATCAGCCTTTGAACGCTATCACAAAATCCTGACCACAACTAGAAACTCCTCTCTCAAAATTCTCAGTTTACACTGAGAATTGGTGTATTAAAGCAAAGTAGAGAAACTACAGAGAAATAACCTACAGAAGATGGGCTCTTGTGTAACTACCATCACTCAGCTTTTAGCTTTGTGCTTCATATCTGAAAAAATCTTGAGGTTTTTGGGAATGAAACCGAATTTCCTCAATCAGTTTTTTGACTGCATATCTACTAGATTATTTTATTGAGATCGATGTCATTTAGATCAAGTATCAGCAAAGCCAGCAAAATCCAGGCTGAAACTCAATGCATCTTAAGTTCAAAGACCTAACAGAAGTAAGTGGAGGGTTAGAAGGAAAGCTTTAAAAAAAGGGAAGAAAAATCAGGGAAGAAAAAGGGAAGAAAAATATAGGGAAGATATATGTACTACAGTATAAATATCCTTAAAACTATGCAAATATATTTATGAATCTGAATATAACATTATTCTCTACCCATACAGCACTGCATAAAGAAACAGATTTTAAGAAAATCAAATGCAACAGTATCAAACCAAGGCTAAACATACACACTGTCCCAACATTTGACTAATGTTATTTGAGCAGGATCTCACAGATGCTAAGAGGGAAAAGATAAGCAGATCCGAGTGCAATCCAACTGCTAAGGATCTGCATAATGTGTATCACTCCACAACCTCAAGAATAAGACTGATACATCAGCTGTCTGATTTAGACCTATCTAATAAGGCTCTCCAAAAGTCACAGCATGACTTCAGTAATTTCATACATCACAGTGATTACTGTAAGGAACCACAAATGCTACTTCTGAATATATTAGATTTGTGTAATCAGCCAGTACCTACTACAGTGTATGAACATGCACAAGAATATGTACATCCACTTTATATTCAAATTATTAATTCAAACCACAGACCCAAAAAAGTTAGAAAACAAAAAACCACCTCAGATTATAAGGCTACAAATAAATATTTTAATTATTCAAACATAAGAGCATCCATTACATTTTCTTAAGTTTTCCTGATTTACCTCCAGAGTGTGCTCTTTATAGACTTGCAGTGGACCTTTGGTTTTAGCCATATCCCAGATTTGCAGAGATCCATCTCCACTACAAGTGATCAACACATTTTCATTATTCTCACTCCAGGTCACATCAAACAGGCCATCATTCCAGTCAAAACTAAATTGGAAAAATGAAGACATTTGTCTATGAGAAAGCACAACATAAAAGTCTGCACCAAGTTCCATGTGAATAAAGTCTTTAAATCACCCTTTTTACTATTTTAAACAGCATTTTTATATATATATATATTTCAGTTTCAAGTGAATCTCCTCACAATTAATTTACTTGTTTGAATGCAAATTTCTACAACCATATGCCAGAATAGATTGATTAATTTAAAGCATAAATGAGCCAAGGACCTTCCACACACAAAGAAGGAACTATGATTTCAGTTTAAAACTTGCCATGCAAACAGAGGTACAGCACACCTCAGCCTGATTTATGGTTTCTCCAGAATGTAAGAGCACTTTGTTTCGTACAACTGTGGTAAATAAAGAAATAAAACTGTGTTGGGAGAGCCCTATCCAATTCACAACACCACTATGAATCTGAGTGACAATGAAAACCCAACAGAAACACAGTCAAGAATTGACTGAAGAACCCTACGCTCTCTTGAAAATGCTTTTAACATAGCAACGATTCACCATACTGGATCTGATGCCATATATTAGCTACTCTGTGGCAGCTATCAATTACTGCAATATTATCTGATGGGAAGTATGAATTTATTTACCCCCTTTTCACTGAAGCTTTAGCTAAGGTTAGGTCAAATTTGATGGCACTCTGCAGTAATAATACGGTAAAGGCATGCACATGGAGCACTTTGATAAACAACACAGTCTGTGGGTCAGGAACTTAAGAGCACTTTCTACCACAAAACAAAGGGTGTCACTGGGAACATAAATGAACTGTACTAAACCAGAATACTTAGCAGAAGTAACAGAGTATTAAACATCTTCAAAGAGACTTGTTTTATAGTTATGAATGAAAAAAAGGTTCTCTGAATATGATTATTTTTAAGCATTTCTATGTCAGCCATCTTAATATAAACCATCACTGTTTCAAGGCTCTCCTTAAAACGTTTTAGGTTAATAACAGTCAAGTACTAAACCCCCTCCTTTCTAACCTTTCTCCTCCTTCCATCCACAGCAAAATCAACCTCCTTAAAACCCTTAGAAAATTGCATCTCCTAGGAAGGGCATCCATGACTTGACATAGCTTCCTGGCCTATTTTCAGTCTAAATTAATCATAAAGGCACAAATCTAGGTGTCAAGGCACTGCTCCTAAAAATCTAGAATTTAAAATTTCAAGCTAGGGCAGAGAAGCTGCTCTTAATTCCTGTTGTCAGTTTTCCATAAAATAGTTTACACTACGGAAATGGTGTGAGCCAGCTGATTTCCCGTAACAAAATCAATGCAATGTAAACGTATCTTTTGCATTGTATGTAAATGCAAACACATTAATTTCTATATAAATACAAATACCTGTATTCAGTAGCTACTTCAGAATAGAAAAAATACTTTATATTGCTAAAAATAACCAAAAGTATTTCAGTTGTGCCTAGTACTCACAAATACACAGTAAGTTTTCCTCTTACAAAAATAAAAGATAAACCTTTATTACCTCCTGAGCAGAACAATCCCAGCTTCATTTTGTTCCAGCACTGCCAGAGTTCCACAACCTAAATCAGCAAAATGAAACAAAACATCACAACTACTTCCCCAACGCCAAAGGAAATTGGGGTGATTCTGAGGTATCTTCAGTGTGTAAACACAAAGGGCACATGAACTTTAAGAGGCCAAACAATTACTTGCATAATTAAACATCTTGTGATCTCATGTTCTCTATAACAGTAATTCATTTACATCAGATTCTTCTAGTTTGATTTTGTGTTTTTGGGGGTTATTTTGTTTTTTACTCCAGTATATCTGTAGGTGAGGTTGAAAACGACTTGCTTATAAAGCATAAAAGTACATTTTTCCCATGGGGCTCACAGGACAGACATACCAACATGGAGGTCCCTTTTGCGCTTTTGATAACACAGCAGACCAAACACTTTTTTCACCCCTTCCTGAACATAGTAATACTAACACAGCTCACCAGAAGCAAAACAAGTAATTCAGTTCTGGTAAAACACACATCAGTTCTGCTTCTTCATCTGATGGGGATGTTGTTAAAGTCATTCCACACTTGGATTTTTTTTTTTTTTTTTTTTAATTAATGTTTTGGGGAGCAATACTCCCACTGGAAAGAAAAAAGTGCCAGTATTGAGGAACACTCAGCTCGGCTCTTTCAAGAGGTGACCACAGGGTCACTAGGGCCTGCCTGGACACTCAGGGACTAAAGAACAGCTGAAGCCACATAATCACAGAGTAATCTGAGCTGGAAATGACCCATCAGGATCGAGTCCAACTCCGGGCCCTGCACAGCACCATCCCGAAGAGTCACACCCGAGAGCACTGTCCAAACACTTCTTGAGCTCTGTCAGTCTTGGAGCAGTGTCCACTTCTCTGGGAGCCTGTTCAGTGCCCAACCACCCTCTGGGTGAAGAACCTTTTCCTGATATCCAACCTAAACCTGCCCTGACACAACTTCAGGCCATTCCCTCGGGTCCTGTCAGCGGAGAAAGTTATTTCCGGACATCTGATTAACGCTGTGTACATCTTTACTCCCATGTTTATTCCCGACTCTATCAGACGAGCGCTCCTCCGCGAGGGCGCTGTGAGCAGCACCAGGGCAGCAGCGGGCCGGTCCGTGGGAAGGGGCAGAGCCCGGGGCTGTGCAGGGCAGGGGGAGCCCCCGCCACACCGCCGGCCCGGCCGCGGGGCACGGGCGCTGTCTCACAGCGAAACAAACGCAGCCGAAAGGGAAGTCGTCCCCAATGCTTTGGCATTTGGCAGACACCGTGTGTCCTTCCGCACACCCAGGTTTCCAGCCTCCTCCTCATCCTGCCGTGAAGAGCCGCGTTCCCGGTCACCCCCCGCGCCGCCCCCCGCACCTGCCATGCCGTAGTACTGCGCGGCGGCGCAGGCCACGCGCCCCGGGCAGTATGGCGAGAACTCCACCGCGTACCCGTGCAGCCCGGGCAGCCGCAGGGCGCCCGCGCCCGCCGCCGTGCCCATGGCCCCCGCCCGGGCCTCCGCCGAGCCGCGGAGGAGCCGCGGAGGAGCCGCCGCGCCCCCAGCCCCGGCCCCGGCGGAAGCGCCCGCCCGCCGGGCGGTGCCGGAGCCGCGGCGCCGCCGCCGCCATCTTTGGCCATGGCAGGGGCGGCCCGAGGCGCTGCAGTGCGGCGGGTGCGGGGACCCCGAGCCTCAGAATCGCCTCCTGCACTGAAGGCGCCACTGCCAAATTTCAGAAACAATCCGCTCTTTTATGCGCCAGGCAGGACATAGATCAGCTCGGGGTGTGCGCATCAGCTTGAATACAGGAGAGGTTTCTATCATAAGTATGAGTTAGCTTTCATTTTTCCTTTTAAAAAGATCTTCTGAGCTTTTAATTCTCCTAAATTCTTGAATAGATCTGCATATTTTATCATTCTTCTCAGTATGCAGTTGTGCTCTATGGAAATCCTTTTATGAATAAACTTCTTACACCTGCGACAACTTCTGTTTAAGTCAATGGGAATTTTGCCTTTGAAAAGAAGAAGTGGGCAGGGGGTGTTCAGGCTTAGAAAATTAATATCACAGAGCAGCAGCTGCAGCTTTTGCCATATTATATCCCATCTATATCCATATCTATGTCCCTTAAAATACAGATTATTCCAGTTGGACACAGACCACCCTAATTAGTGGCAATGACCCATCTATGTGTTTAAAGATAAAAATGAAAAAGTATCATTTTACACTTTCAGAAGTTACAGAAAAGGCAAATTAGATTACTTAGTCACAGTTACCTCATGGAACTTGGAACATAGTTATGTACTCCTAATACCTGGTCTTATGTTTAAAACTAAACCTTGACTACAAAATCCATTATAAAGCCACAAAAATATCCATTTGCTTCAACTGCCACAGATGCAGAATTAGGCAGTTCTACTAATTTTTCAATCTTATAACAAAAATGAAAAAAATGTGTTTATCAAATAGCCTCCAGGATTTTAGAATAAAATCAGTTCAAATTCAGTACAAGTGAAACACAATTCAATGTATCCTTTGGATTACCACAGCAGTTCCCAAAGCCTCACATTGGGCAATTTATAGGCTTCATTTACTGACATCATGTGAAATCAGTTTTTGAACCCCGGGGCAAAGGAATACCTTACCGAATTGGCTGCTCTAGGCCAATTTCAACCAATTTTAGCTTTTGAAATCTTTTAACATCAATTCATCTTTTCAAAATGCAAGTTACAAGACAGTTTTCTGAGCAAGTGTTTTTAAAGTAATTGTCCTTTGTGACTGGGATGTCAATAGCAATGCTTGAAAGGCCACTATAGGTAAGGAAATTTGGACAGAGCCATTTGCAGTGTGTCAGGGAGTCAGATGCTTAATGGTGTAAAGTCCAGTTACTCTATGGACAATTTATCACGGAATTGGAAAGGTTTCATCAAGTGCATTTTTTCCAAAGCTGGTTGATCTTTCGTAATGAGTGAAATTCTGCAAAGAGGTTATGCAAACAGGAACCAGTTCTTATCAGTGGCCCAGCTTTGTTTTAAAGACACGATTAGAAGAATTTTCATAGACATAAAGATCAAGAAGGAGATAAAAGGTTACAAGGAAGTTCTGAGAGAAGGACTAGTTCTCAAACTTTTTTCCACAGGCAAACTTGTGAATTCAGGTTTTGAAGATCCACAGAAGTAGAAAGCAAAATAATATGGACAGTGAAAGTATTTGAATAGGATGGTTTCAAGGTAGAATAACAACAAAAGAAACAAAAAGTATTTTACAGGCACAGAGAGAAGGTCCCAACAAACAAGGTTGCTGAACATGACTATTTCTTCCTCAGCCTCTGGGCAGCTGAGTAAATTCAAGAAACATGAAGGACCATGTTTCATAGCAGCATTTTATATGCAGCTATTGAAACCCAATTATCTACTAGTCAGCTCCTTTCAGCTAACTCCAAATCACAGAATAACAGAATTAAGTTGGAAAAGACCTCTGGGATCACTGAGTCCAACCTATGACTGAACATCACCATGTCAGCTAGACCATGGCACTCTGTGCCACGTCCAGGCTTTCCTTACGTATCTCCAGGGACAGTGATGCCACCTTTACACAGGCAGCCCATTCTAATGTCTGATCACCCTTTCTGTAAAGAAATTCCTCCTAATGTCCAACCTAAACCTCCCCTGGCTCAGCTTGAGGCCATTTCCTTTCATCCTGTCTAAAGTTGCCAGGGAGGAGAGGCTGAGCCCTACCTGCCCACACTCTCCTTTCAAGGTGTTGTAGAGATCAATAAGGTCAGCCCTGAACCTCCTCATCTCCACGCTCCCCAGCTCCCTCAGGCCCTCCTCATCAGACGTGTTTCAGAGCTTCACCACCTTTGTTGTCCTTCTCTGGACTTGCTCCAGTATCTCAATGTCTGTCCTGAACTGAGGGGCCCAGAACTGGACACAGGACCTGAGGTGTGGCCTCACCAGTGCAGAGGAAGAATCCAGATTCTTCCAAACAGATGGATCCTGTGTGCAGCAGTAGATGGCAGCCATGTTCCATGCAAGAAACGAGAGCCCTCAGTTGAAGGAAAGAAATCCCCAACTACCCTGAAATTGCTGTTTACCTAACACAACATAATTTCAGTAAAAAAAGAGGAAAAGTTGCTTAGTATGCAGTTTTAGGCTATCTTTATGCAGCTGCCACTTCTGTAAGCTCAACTCATTTGTGAGAAAGAGGCAGTTTGCATAGAGGCTTTTCTGGAAGTTTTAAAGAATGAAAGAAGCAAGGGGAGGGAAAGACACTGAAGCAAATGAAGATTTTGACATGGAGATTTAGAAAGAAATGTGAGAATTGTGGGGAAAGAGAGTGTAAAGCAAGAACAGCACACAATCTTCACAAGAAGAGGGCTACAGGGACAATCCTGACTGGTGAATTATCCATCCCGGATGATGTATCCACATTGTTTAGTCAGGTTTTGCTGGCTGCCACCCATGTGCACCCTGCTGTAATTTGGTAAGCAGATTCCCCATGTTATTACTGTTCCATGATCAGCTGCATCCCTACACAATGGCCACAGGTCTCTCTTTACCTATCCCCCCACCTTAAATATTGTTTTAAATGTTCAGTGTGACCATAAGTGTATCTTTTCTTAAAGACTGGCAGCTGGCTGCCTCAAAATACTGCCATCTCCCTAATGAACTTAAAAGTTACTTCTCATTGTCTACATTGATATACCTAGTCTAACTTTTTAGATAGCTTTTAGAAACAAGTTTTTTTTAAATTTCAGTTTAACCATTTCTAGTGCTTGTGAGAGTTCTGGCCTAAAGATTATAAAAATCAACTTATGTACTTTTAATCTCTCATTCAATTTTTTACATCTCCAAGTTTATTTACATTCTTTTGGATTTTTTTTTAGACACTCATAATTGAAGCATGCTGGACTCCTGAAAACTTTTTCCTGTTTATCAGTGAATAATTTACAGTGAATCTCCAATCTCTCACTCCTCTATGTTATTCTGTAGTTAAATAAGAGGGCCTCAAAGGATGAATTTCACATCCATTTTAAACCCAGTATTTGTGGAGATAGATTGGTTTATTCTATGAATTCCATCCACATTACCATAAACAAATTCAAAATGCCGATTGATCTAAAATAATTTTTCTCCCTCTACTGGACATGGATGGCCACAATACGTGAAAAATATAAATCGGGCACAGTTATGTTTAAATTTAATCTCTATAAATCAGGACATTTGAATTGTCTTTTTTGGTCTTGGACCTTGTTTACACTAGTTGGATCAGCTAAATCCAGCCTGTGGTATTTATCATGAGCTGTTTGTAACTCATCAAAAATTCCATTTGTATTTGCAATTAATAAACTCTTGGATGTTAAAATTATAATTATGGTTAATGCCAGAGGTAAATGATTTATAGCTGTAGAAATATAAAATGAAGAGAAGGTTGTTATTTCAACAAGTCTACAGCCAACTGCTTGTTCCAAGTTTTTGTCTGTTTTGTCTCTGAAAAAAATAGAGCTGGAACAGGATGGTACTGAATTGTGATTATATACAAACCATCTGGTGTTAAAGATGTTAATTTCACAGCCCTTGAGATACAAGTGAACAAGGTAAGAGTACTTCTGATAACAAATGGGGTGTTACTTCAGTTTTTAAAAAGTCCTTGGAATTATCTCCTAATCAAACATGAAAACACAAGAGCTCCTAAATGCCTGATTGTTCGCTTCAGAGAGCTAACAGATTAAAAGATATATTTTCACTTTCTAAAAGCATAAACAATTTGTGTTTGTTATTCAACAGTACTTTGATTTTTTTCCCAGTTTAGCACTCAACCTCACTCATGGCCAGATCAGTAGAAAAACTACCTTGTATTTGGAATAGGCATGGTGCTAATAATGAAGCAAGCCTCACAAGTCAGTAATGCTAAGTGGAATAGCATGCTTCTTCCGTCTCCTTTCAGTCCATGACTTCCTTCTGCACTTGACAAACACGGGCTGTTCTTGAGAACAACAGAGACATATTGTTCTTGCTTCCTGTAAGGTGATGTAACTGCAATGTTGAATGGATTAACATCAATTCTGCATTTTGTGAAAAATGCCACAATTTAGAAAAAACACTTTGCCATTCAGACTTTAGCAAGAAACAATAACTTACTGTATCTGGCAGATGAGCAAATATTAACTTTTCCCTGTAAATTAGTCTTTAGTTTGCTTGTCATCTTCCCACCCCATTTACTGATTTCTTATCAGCAGAAGCAAATGCCAGGCATATCTTGTTGGAAAAGGGGACTGCTCAACGCAAAAGCAAATAGAGCTACTGAAGCTACTGCAGTGAGTAATTTTTTCTAATTATTCCAGAATTGATCCTCTGTCTACAGAAGTAATGGAAAACAATGATACAGGAGGAGGCTTTGTGCCAACAAGTGGATTAGTCTTAACATCAATTTTAACAGGATAGGGCCTATTGATGTAACATATAAACAAAGCTAATAAATGCTATTTTTTCCTTCTCTCTCATACCTGTTTAATAGAAGCCCTTAAAAAAAGGACATTTGATAAATCACCTACTCTCACAGTACTTATATCCAAAAACAGAATGCAGGAGTCTCAACATTATTTCCTTTTCCAAAACATTTTTAATTCCCCAGGTATTCACTCTTGGACTGCAAATAATCTGAAATTTTGGGGCATGTTTTCTTCATAGAATGGATTATTTCTAATGCCAAAGGATCTTCTCCTCTACTTGGTGCTACACCATATAAAGTTAGCACAGCTTTTGGCAATATGTTAGTTATTCCTACTAGTTTCCTTCTCTGTGTTTTTTTGTAATTATCAAGCTTTCAAGCATTCTTGATGAGTAAATTGCAGGTGAATGCAAGAAACCGACATATTTACTCAACATACAGGGGTAGTTTTCCAGTTTCCAAGTGCAGCAACTGAGAAGCGTGTGGCTGATCCTGCTCAAAGCAGCCATAAACCCTTCAGTGAACTTGAAGCCGTTCGGGAACACAGAGCAAGGCAGGTCCAGGCGGCGGATAACAGCAGACGGCAAAGGCTAATGATTACTCAGTCCTGACACTGCTCTCAACTCACTGCAAGCACTCAAAGCGTTTACTCCTGACAAGCTATAGTATGTGTGCCACTAAAAACAAACACGAAAAGCAGTAAATGATAAAAATCCCTTTAGTAGGACAGGTTCAGCGCACAGGAAGGACCTGCCTTCTTGCAAACACAGGCTCCTTCGAGTGAGCCCCAAGCACCTCTGAAGGCTCCGAGGCGAGGCAGGGCCCCCGTCCTTTCAGACCGCAGATTTGAAGCGCGACCGTGGGCTCGTGTTAGCCCGGAGGATATTGCAAAATAAAGCGCCGCAGGAGGCGACAGGAAAGGGCCGCCCTCGGTGCTCCCCAGCAGCCGGTACTGTCGTCCCCTCCCGGGGCGCCCCGAGGAGCGGGGGTGGCCGGCCGGGACTTCCCAAGGGGAGCGGCGCCCTTCCAGGCTGACAACCCGGTCAGGACAGGACGTGACTCCCCTTCCTCGAGAACTCCCACTCGGGACCCGGCAGGAACGCGGGGCAGGGAGGCGGAAAAGGTTATTTGTGCTCGGAGGCGGGGCTGGAGGAGGTGCCCGGTGCTGGGGCCGCCCCAGCCCGCGCTGCCAGTGGCTCCGCAGCTGTCGCTCGGCTGGAGCTGGGGCGCCGGAGAGCGATCCCACAAGTGGTTCCTCCCTGCGGCTGAGGAATTTCGCCCAAGGAGTGAAGCGGCCGGAGGAAGAGCGGGGTGTCGGGGTGGCAGGAGAAGGAGGCCGGGCTGCCGGGGGTCGGCGCGCCGGGAAGTCCCTGCAGGTGCGGGGGAGAGGGGAGCGGCGCGTCATGGTGCCGGTGGCAGGCACGGAGGGAGGCTGTGTTCGGCTCCTCCGTCAGCCTTCGCTAGCGCCCGAGTGGGAATCCCTCGCTTCAGCCCGTCCGTCTCTCCCCTCCAGCAGCTCAGCGGGACCGCTCCGGGGCGGGCGGCGCATTATGGCATCCGCCTAACCCCGGCCAGCGCAACAGAGCCCGGGGCTGCTCCTTGGCCGCCGGGATGAGCGACAGCAGCGAGGGGACCGTCAGCCTGCCGGTGCCCGGCCCGCCCGGTGGCGGGACCCCGTGCGAGGAGGTGCTCGGCAGGAGAGCGCCCGGGGCCGACACCGGCGCCCGCAGCCTCCCGCCCGACCTGGCCGCGCCGCCCGCCGCGCTCTGGGCTGAGGACGCGGCCGCCGCCGCCTGCCCGAGCACCGCGGCGCGGGCCAAGGGTGGCGGCCGGCGGACCGCGGTCACCTACGTGATCAACGAGGCGAGCCAGGGGCCGCTGCTGGCGGCGGAGAGCGGCGCCCTGCAGAGCCTGCGGGAGGCGTGCGAGGCGGTGGGGGCTGCGCTGGAGACCCTGCACTTCGGCAAGCTGGACTTCGGCGAGACGGCGGTGCTGGACCGCTTCTACAACGCAGGTGAGAAGGGCTGCCCGGCCGGGGCTGATCATCGCTGCCGCGGGACCGGCTTGGCCGGGCTCGCCGTCACCGCCCCGGGTTCACCGCGGGGCGGCGAGAGCAGCTCCGGCCGCCGGCTCCTCCGGGGCCGAGCCCCGGTGTCCCGCGGGCCCGGCTGCAGTGACACCCCCCGGCTCGCCACCGCGGCTACGTGGGGAGGCAAAAATGCCCCAGAGCCCGCTCTTGTCCCCCGCGCTAATGAAAAAGAAACTCTTATGTCAGCTAGCGTGCTGTGAATCAGCGCTTGTGGCTGCTACCAGCGGGTTAAACGTCCCCTGGCTGTTTTCTCTCCGTGTCCTAACAGAGTGCAAGGATGCAAATTCGCACAATGCGATGAGCGCGGGCTGGAGTAGACAGGAGCTGCGAGGCCACAGGAGTTTGAAAAGCAAATTTGACACCAGACGTGTCGGGACAATTTCTTAGTGCTAACCCGGTATCTGGGACGCTCCATATATTTGTGGTTGAAAGTTTGTGCCTTTGATGTTGGCTGCATAAAATACACACGACGGGTGCGCTTGAACAAAGGGCTGCGCACACCGATCGAGTTGGTTGGCAAGAGTATCCAGGGCTGCATCCTCTCGCCCCAGTTTGCCAGCTGCACGGTGACAAAAATACAGCACTTTCATTTGAAGGTGTGGTGGCCTGAGCTTCTGCGTTATGATGTACATGGCCCCGTTTGTAAAAATAATAACCAAAACTTTCCCCCGTCTATTTATCTTACTGACAAATACATGGTGTGAATGTAGCATAAAAATTACCTCTGCTTGCTAGATTTTCATACAACTAAGGTTATAGTACTGAGTTAATGGCTTTTTACTTTAAAAAAATAAAAATAATCAGAAGCAGGAAACTGACCTGACCTGCAATTTTAAGCTTATTGTGTGATGTGGCTTTTGTGTATGTGAAATACATGCTAAAAAGACATGTTTTGTGAGACATTGCAGTTTCCTCCTCCCCTGGGGAGGGGTGAAGAAAAAGCGAAAGAAAACCCAAATAAACAAACAAACACCTCCTGGCAACATTGTAACTAGTTCTCACAAAAGACTTCAGCACAGGCATGCATATGCCTGTCACCTCTTTGAAATTTTGCAAGCTTCACCTCATGGACTGGTGCTTTCAGTTCGGTGAGGTGGGCGATTCTTAATTGTGCACTCGCAGCTTATTCCTTTTGCTCCATGCAGAGCTATTTCCTTAAAAGTAGCAATTCTCAGAAGTCAGAGGAGCTGTCCTCACAGGTGGAAATAGAGGGCCCTAGAGTTTCATTATAGACCTTATATTCTCTGCATTCAGCTCGGAGAGGTTTCAAGCGCCCTGACATCTCTTCATTCCAGGGGAGGTGAAACCTGAGAGTCTCTTGGTTCTGTTGTGGAAGCTGTTGCGTAGTGAGGCTCAGGAAGTTGAATTATCCCTATGTTTTTATGCCTCTTACACTGGTTAATTTTTAGACTCTGAGCTGTTCAATAGGCGGGGTCTTGATAATTCATGGACGCTTTTCTTGTAATGGGAGATTTAACTTGAAGTGGGCCCCTTTTAATTCTGGCAGTAGGCGTCTGGCTTATAGTGCTACATAACTGCACACTTATGTAATAAAATTTGCTTATTTCAGTGGCTTTTCAGCAAACTGTAAATGTAAAAACATTACTTTTTCTTTCTTCCTGTTTGGCTGAAATGTAATGGAACTGTTGCAAACAGCAAAAAAGTACTTTGTCATTCTGCTTTAGCAGTAAAGTCTATAAGCATGTAAAGAGCTAGGAGAGTTGATCACCTCCTGTGCCTGGACTGAAGAGAGCTAGATGTGGAAGTTTGCATGTGCCCCAGTACTCTGTATGGTCAGAGCTGACCAGTGATAAACCAGCTGCAATCTCAAAAACTGTGTTATGCTGCTGATCTTAGGTGTAGGAGGATCTGTGGATTTTCACACTTGTTTCTTTATCCCTGTTACACTTTCTATACTCTTTCTATTTTTAAAGCATTAGTTGTTTTCCAGAAGCTTAAAAATAGTGAAAACATCTCTCTCAGACTGGGGACAACATTAAGGAGTAGAAGCTGTGTAGTAGAAGAATGCAAATGGGGAACAGAGTAGGGAACAAAACTGAAACGGCCATGGAGGGTGTAGCTTTTGTAGAGGTTTTTTTAACTGCTTTAACAGGGTGGTGGGACAGAGCATTTGTAGGTGACCTAAACTCCTTCTCTCTTATCCTTCTTGTCCTCTTTTGCTGTGTTTCAGTGAGCGGAGGTAATATTAGTAGTAATAATAATAATAAATAATATCTGCACACTATGTAATTTATTAAGATCAAATAAAAATTTAGCAGTGAAAGTGTTTTCCAATTACGTGATAGTTAAGTGGTCACATTCAGGGTATGAAGTCCTCCTGGATTCATTGTAAAGGCCAACTAAGTTACGAGAGTAAGGAATGATGTGATTTCATGAAGGTTTGGAAAGTCAAACTTACAGCTGTGTTTGTATGAAACAAAACATTAAACCTCTCAACACTCATAATGCATGTAAATTAACTGTGATTTATGAGATTAGACCTACAGTATAACATACCTGTACATCATTAAGGCTTCCCTTTTTAATGTCTTATTTTTTGCTTTGTATAACATAATCTGAATTCTTGGTGATTTCTGATGTATGTTTGCTTCATGCCTTTCACTGCTTCAAAGATAACTTGAAGGAGTATTAACTAAAAGATCTTAGATGAAAATACTCATCATCCGCTCTAAATGTAGATTAGCCTGCTAATAATCTCCTGCCAGCTTCAGTCACCTATGGCCCTTAAATGCTGAGACATAATTAGCAGTGCATATTTAGTGAGTAGGTGTCAGCTATGTATAATTGAACCATGCATGCACCAAACATTAAGAATGAGCCTAGTCTAGCATTTCTGATTGCATTTTTTATTGCATTTTTGATATAATTTCTAAACTCCACTTGATTTCAGCAAAAAACTTAAAAATTGTTCTAAAATAGCAAATGTCAAATGAGCCCTGGAAACAATTGTAGAAATGTCTGACAAAAACAGAGGCTTCAATATTTAACCATGTTTTCTTCTACTTAAAGAGGAAGGTGAAGAGAGGAAAATGCAGTTGAATATCTTGCAGAACTTGATATATCTGGATTTAATTGGCTGTCTTAAGGGCTCTTTTCCTTTGGACAAATGATAGCTAGAGGGTTTTTTGGTTGTCTTTTTTTTTTTGTCTTTGGTTATTTTAAGATAGTGCAGGTTAATTACAGGTATCTCCTAAATTCAACTTAATTTCTAGACACTTCAGGAATATTTTAAGGGTTTGGCAATTAGAGATATGCCAAAATGTATCTGAGATCATTCTACAGTGCAGTAGATAATCATGGTATTTTAAAAGTCACTGAAGTCATTAATATTTGTAATTAAATGGTATTTTCTCTACATTTTAATGACTGGATCTGCATATCTTGTTGGTTTTTCTTTAAGTGCTCAGCGTCTGTTGTAAGCAGGCATAAACAAGTGTAAAGTACTTAAGAGTTTGTTTGGCTTAGGTAAGCATTCTACTTTTTTCCCCGTCTTTTTGGCAATCGAAATTGGAATGATTTTCTTTCTGAGCAGATCTTTACACAATCACTGTGTATTACATAAGTACATCAAGGACTGTCTGTACAGTGTTTGAGTAAAACAAAATGGATAAAAGTATAGATAGATCCTTCTACCTAATAGTATAGGTAGAAGGAAAAAAGTAATGTGAATGAAGTCAGCTCTTCATGGGAAGGAGGTGTTCTAAGTCAAGCTAATGTCTTCACAAATGTTCTTAGAATCAGACAGAGATGTGTATAGTAATTTACTAGATGCACAGTGCTGGGCATTCTGACTTTTGAATATAGTCTCAGAGGAGGAAGATAAAAAGATTACACAGTTACTGAGAAGAATATGGGTTTTCTATTCTGTGCAGTCACTCCTTTTAGGTTGGTTCTCAAGATAAACAGATTGACTGATGTGCTTTTCTTAAAAACTGTCTTTCTAACTTTAATGTTTTCTTATAATGGGGTATTTCAATTTAATAAGCTTTTTATGCTCAAGTTTATCCATCAATGACCCTTAGGATAGATAGCATTTTCTGCTATCTACTGTTGTGTGAGGCTATTGAGATAATTCTCCAGAACAGCAATGATCAACTAAAATACTGTTCATTAGATAAGGGATGATAAAATAGGTTTAATATCTTTATTTCTGAAATTCAGCATTTTGCTTTCAAAATTCATGCAGGTTTGATTTTGAGATTAGCATGTTGGCTTACTGGGCTTAGAAATATAGTGTGCAATGTTCTTGGGAAGACCTGTTGATACAAAAAAAAAAAAAAAAAAGTTCAGGGAACTAGTACAGTCACTTGTGTGAAGGTGAACTTTACTTCAGAGATGTTCTACTCCTAAGTTGTTCCTGCAGATTCTGCAGAACATTTGCGGATTGTGCATTTAACAACTTTTATGGGCACACAGAAATGCAGTAAAGCAGTACCAGGGCTCAACAGCATTCTTGTGGTTTCTTTCACTAAATATGATAAATTCTCGGATGCTATTTTTATCAAGTGGGATTTATGCCTTTATATAAGTTTCCTGAAGTTTGTGATCATGGCACACTAACGCAGACTTTCCTCTTAAACCTGAAGGAGGTCATATTCTATTCAAAACTGATGTTCTCAATTCTAGGAGTTGTTGTAAATATTTTCTGTGGTAAAATGCAGCACATATACTACCATATTAGCTGTTTGTAGGAGCAAAAAAAAAAAAATCACTAGCAGATAGAGTAATTACAAGTTTTATTCTATTCCATGTTGTCTTTCAGAACAATTAGGTGGTTGTCACCACCTTTTTCTTGGTGCCTCCTGACTAATGTTTTTTCGTTTCACTGACAGAGTTTCGTCAACCACTGGAAATACTGCACATACTTTCTGTGATTATGCAGCATTTACATTCATATCTTATTTTGCTTCTTTTTGACACCCCCCCTCCCATTCCCCAGGTGCTACTGGAGCCCCACTGCTGTTTCTATCGCATCATGACTGGAGAATCAAATGATAGTTCTTATTAGTGTAGCAGGAAAAATTACCATGATGCATTGTTCTTGTCCGATTTCAGAGCCCAGGACAACTAATAAAAAAATAAAAAGAAGCTTAGTCCCACTGTCAGTGGAAATCATGTTGAAAAATTCTGTATTTCAGCAGCGATGATGCAAGGAATGAGTTGGAGCAAGAGATGCCAAGTAAGTTAGTAATGGTGTGCAGACTTGAGCTGATGGCTGTCTTGAGAGTATGACTTTAATCATGCTAGGAATGTAAAGTATTATGAGTACAGGATCTTTGTGTCAGAATGCATAGCACATGTTGTAATGTGTTTAGGTGTGGTGGGTTATAAAGCTCCTTCTGATTCTTCATATTGATTCCAGACTGTCTTAGAAAGCAGCATTAGAAACCTAAGCCAAATGCATGGCATATCTTTGACACAGAAGAGTATTTAATTCTAAAGCACCTGTCATCTACATCTACCACAAAAATTATGAGTCTGGAAAAAAATCTGTAATCATGATACAAAGTTTGTGTGTTCACAGTGCTAGTGGAGAACTTCCGAATTTATAAAGAAATTGTGGGATTTGAAACAACATGATCACAAATATTTCCATTGCTGGACCAGCTATAAATTTTTATAACTGGATTCCAATATTGGTACTGTACTGCCCTACTCTCATCAGGCTACTTGTCACTAGGTGACTGGAAAACTAATATTCCATCAGTTTCTGTCTGAAGGAGGAGGAGCACAGCAGATACACCCACTGCATATATGTAGGCTGTGAGACCTGGGTTCTCTTTCAGGCTCTGTCACTGGTCTGTCACAGCAGTTTGTAGCTCTGCTGTGCAGAAAGAGTTTGCTTGGGGCTCTCCCACAGCTGAGAGGTTTATGCAGCATGTGCCATGTGTGTGAATTACCAGCCATGTCTGTAATATAAATAGCATTAAGGGTGTGCTCCGGCAGTGTTTATTTGCTGAAGTGTTATCAGTAAGACAGCTGACTAGAGAGTCCACAGGAAGGCTTTTGTTGGATGATTTAGAAGTTACTGGAAGTTACTAGAAGTTAGGCTTTTGAAATGGTACTTTCTCTTTTGCACTTGAGTACATCAGAGTGATAGAACTAGTTTAGAAATACCATGGTATTTGAAGTGGTGGGAGGAGAGCAGGTTATGAAATTGTTAGGGTCTCTTAAAATACAGTAAAGGTATGAAACTTGTGAGGCATCTGTATGAGCAGACATCATCTAAGTATATTCCCCACTGGAGAAAATGCTGAATGGAACTAGATGAATGCTTTTTGAGAAATGCAGAAGAAAGCTTGTGACTGATTTTTCTGCAGTTTGCATTTCTGTAGCTCTGAACAGGATGTGTCATAAAGAAATGACTCTTGAATTTGCTGCAGTCATCATAATAATAAGGCTTCTCTTTTTAGTTGCTTTCCGAAGTAAAGAAGCACAATACAAAAAGCTGTAAATGTAGCAAGTGACAACAGCTGAAATAAGTTGTGTTAAAGCCTAAAGGTTCAAGTGAAAAGTAGGAAAGGCCTTATATGCATGCTTTAGCACCAGTGTCCTCAGTAAATTTCAGCCTGTGTTACATCTTAAATAAAATTAAGCTAAGCAAGTGAAAATTTCATTTTTAGTGCAGTTTGTTTGCTTTTGTTTCTGTATAGAACAGCTGAGTTTTGAGTGTATTCTGTGGTGCTGATCTTTTAAAACTTGTTCCTCTCTTTACTCAGTGCTTTTGGAGCAGTCTGTTTTTGAAATTGCTGTATTTGATGCATAGGTAACCTGCAAGTTTATTTGTAAGTTAAATCCAAAGAAATGAAAAAACCTTGGTGGCTCTGTAGTGACAGAGATTTTCCAAGTCTGTGTTTAATAAAATGGAAGTTATTGCTGGGATTCACATCTTTCATTGTGGGCTCCCTGCTCTAGATTGTCCCCAGACATCCAGTGTCCACAGTAGTCTCCTACCACTTCTTCAGTGTGACTTCTCTGGGAGCTTATATGCAGCAGTACAGACACACTCCAAGTACAGCATTTGTTAGAGTGATATAAACATCTGTAGCATCAGCAAAGTCATCTCATACCGCAGACCATGTGTGTGTGACAGATAACAGAAGAATCTGTTTTGACAATTGGAGGATTTTCTGGTAATTACTGATGGGTAGGTTTCTGTAAGAAGTTTGTAATTGTTTGTGTTCGAAGAGAACATGAACCTCAGACTGAGCTTGACATACAAGCACAGGCTGCTTTTTTGGTTTATATTACTTTTTTCCTCTGAGACCAAATTTATGCCTTGAGTGATGCAGATATAATATTTCAGTTATGAAGAGCTGCTGATCAACTATTAACAACGGCATGCCAGAGATGAATTCTCTTCTGAATCGTGTCTGACTTTATTCATAAACATTGGGATGAGTTTAGATGCAGGATGGGGCTTAAATATTTCCCACGGTCTGAATCATTTGAAGCCAGTGGGAATCAGTGCTCTTTCAAATCCCACAAGAAATGTATGTTTTGATTTAAGAGCTAGACACCCTTGTGAAAATTTGGCTCTGCATTTCTCCCTTACTGTAATAAAGT
This sequence comes from Muscicapa striata striata, assembly GCA_030060385.1. Taxonomy (NCBI): domain Eukaryota; kingdom Metazoa; phylum Chordata; class Aves; order Passeriformes; family Muscicapidae; genus Muscicapa; species Muscicapa striata. The sequence goes on along the minus strand of JAREIS010000010.1, from coordinate 1,344,317 downwards.
AAATGAGTTGCTCTGGGACTTGCTTGCTGATTGTGTCAGTGGGTGTCTCTTGCAGAGAGTGCACTCTGGGTGAGTAAGTAGCTGGTGCTTTCAGTGGTGAAGGAAGTTTTTCAGTGGTATCTCCACAGAAGAGTTATGTGCACTTCTTGCAGAGTTTATCTGGTTTTCTTCCCCTTCACACAATACTTTTCTGATACAGTTTTAGTGCTGGTTTCATTACAGTCTTTCTGGCTTATTGGGGACCTATAGACTGAAACCTGCAGTCTGTGAACTGTGAAGATGGAAGTTAAACTTCTGGCAGAAGTCTATTCTGCAGTGTGCATAAGTCACCTGACTGTAGCACAGGAAGCCCTGGATGTGACCAAGGAAGACTCAATGATGTACCAGGAGTTGTACCACTGTAGGAATTAATTTATGGTTCTGAAGCGGGGTCCCTCCTGCTTGGGATAAATTTATTCAGTTATCTTGACACAAAAAGTGCTTCATTTAACTTCACCATAGAGGCACACCCATAAGATTAAATGCTCCTACTTCCACTGCTCTACCTTCAATGTGATTTTTGCAGCTACACATACTTTTTAAAACATGATAGTACTGGCTTTTCTCTATAGAAGAATATATCTGAAGGGGAACACACTAGATGTATGCCATAATTTTGTGTTTTATTGGTTTATTACTGCTTTTCAATACAATATATTAGATATGGTTTCTTGGCCTTCCTCCAGGAACCTTATAGCTGATCTGAGTGAAAATGGATTGACTTTAACCTGAATGTATGCATGCTGACTACTGGTTATGCTTTCAGTAATCTAGCATGATGATGAAAGCCAGGTTTTTAGTTGTGTGCTGCATCCTGTGTTCACTCAGTCCTTGCAGCTCCTGCCATCAGTGGAAGTGCCATGTGGTGTCTGTGGAGAAGGGCAGAAGCCATTTGCCTCTTGAACATAACCTTGTCTTCCAGGTCACAGTTGGAAGTGAGGAGTTTTTGCCAGGCAGTTGGTGCAAAGAACAGAGAATCCCTCCAAATCTCTTTGGGAGCTGAATTTTGTCAGTTCTGAACATCATCACTCTTGGGTCAAGTGCAAAAGGCTCAGTGACACCATCCTGATCACTTTCACAAGAAGTGATTGTTACTTGTGTAAATAAGGTGAAGTCCTGTGTATTTATGTTTTCTGTTTCCCTGAGATCAGTTTCAATTTTTGTTTTCTGCAGAGCTGAACTTCACTGTTACTTCATATGAAAATAAATATACTTCCTTTGATACTTGGACTCCTTCACTGTGTAATCTCTTACAAGGGTTTTCAGTGATCTTGCAAATCATGCAAGTTGCTGTGCACAAACTATTTTCTTTTGGTTATTATGTTGAAACTTATTTCAGGAGGTAAAGTTCCCTGATTAGATAATTCAATATTTGCATACTATTTAAATTTTGAGACTCTGAAGGCTTTAATTTCCACAACTGTTTTTATGATTGCATGTTAAGTAAAAGAGGAACAGAATTTCTTAGGGTTGTTTTTTTTTTTTTTTTTTTTGTTTGTTTGGTTGGTTGGTTTTGGTTTTTTTGGTTTTTTTTTTGGTTGGTTGTGGGTTTTTTTGTTTGTGGGTTTTTTTTTTTGTTTGTTTGTTTGTTTTTGTTTGTTTTTTTTGTGGGGGTTTTTTTGTTTGATTTGGTTTTTATTTTTTTTTTGTTTTGATACTGTGCTTGGTTGTTCTAGTTTCCTTTTGTGTCTTTCAGGGTTTTTATTATATTGGGAAGTTTTCTGATATAGTGAATGTGGTACATATGAAGCATGGCAGACATTGCAAGGCAAGCCAGAAAAGAAGTAGCTCTTCCAAAATATCCTGTCCAGCTATATAATTATATTAACTTGGTGGAAGTGCTGGGGTCTTTCAGCAATGCCCAGTTCTGGTCTGTTCTTGAGGGATTATGTTATTTCCTAACCTTATATCAGAGTGAACAGAGGTGTTTTTTTTTCCTTCTACTTGCTGCCAAAGGCAGCATGTGGGCACCTCGACTTACTACAGCATAGAAGACCACCTCCAGCAGTGAAGTGTGAACTTCCCAATGCTGTGCTTAGTCCAGGTCTGTTGCTGGAGAGAAAGTACTTCATCAACCTCTCAGCATGAGGAAGGCAGCCCTTTGACCTCATTTAGAGCTGGGGACTCACAGTGGGTGTTTAGTTCTGGACAAACCTCTTAGGCTGGAGCCTGTATGGGCAGCACTGTCCAGAGCTGAGACTGTGATGCAGCCCAGCCCAGCTGTGCTAGCAGCTTTTTGCTGGACCAATCTCAGGGTGTATTGCAGAATGTTCTGTTTGCAGAAGTGTCTCAGGCTGGATTTAGCAGCCACTCAAAGAGCTTGTGTAGAAGATTTACTCAAATATTTAATTGAGGCTTAATAACACCAGAAGTTTGTGGAGGTCATTAAGTGTGAAGTGGATTTAACATGGTTTAAATACTTCAAAACATTTGGGTGTATTTCACAATTCTGAGGTACATGGAGAAAGTCTTAAAAGTATGTGTTCTAAAAGCATTCCACAAAAGAAACAAGAAAATGAGGATTCTTGCCACTAATTCTGTTACCAGAAACCATGATTTCCCTTTTCCAGCTGATGCAAGAAGGCCAAAATGCAATAAAAGCACTGGGAAAATGGACTGAACTAAAGCAAAAGCTTTTGCAGCAAGCCCTGCCAAATGGGTGTGAACTGGAAAATTTCCAGTCCATTTTGTTGCTTAACTGCTTGCATTTTGGTCTCTGTTCTGCAGAGTCCCAGAAGTGTCTCTGCTTTGAATGATTAGTGTATTGACAACCTGATACTTGTCTCTCTATCCTCTCTGTTCAAGTATTCAATAGTAGCTTCAGCTGAAAAATTTCCTTACCAAACCTTAGTGAATTTCAGTTTATGCTGTGGCTGGTTGCAAACTGGCAGATGCCTGTCTTCAAGATTTAATTAAGTTCACAAGAAATGATATATTCCTTATCCATTATGAATTGAAGATACTGATTCACAGACACAGAGCTGGGGTTGTTCAACACAGAAAAGACAAGACTTCAGGGAGACCTCACTGCAGCCCTTCAGTACCTCAAGGGTGCTTATAAAAACGATGGGCTTTTTATACGGGCAGATAGTAACAGGAAAAGGGGGAACGGTTTTAAATGGAAAGGCTAAAACTGATTTTCTAACTGAAAGAGGGCAGGTTTAGTGTAGATGTTAAGAAGGTGGTGAAGCACTTGAGCAGATTGCCCAAAGGTTGTGGATGTCCCATCCCTTGAAGTGTTCAAGGCCATTTTGAATGGGCCCTGAGAAACCTGATCTAGTGAGTGGTATCCCTGCCCAAGGCAGTAGGATTGGAATTAGGTGAACTTTGATGTCCCTTCCAACCCAAGCCATTCTATGATTCTGTGATTTAGAGCTACTGCCACAGTAACGTCAAGTACTTTTGCAGTAGAACTGTCTCAGACTTCTAAAACTGAAAGGCCTAGTTGACGTGGCACATTTTCAAATAATCTTCAATGCCAATAAATAAAGCAAGATGACAGTTACTGCAATATGCGTATCAGTATCGGAAAAGAGAATTAGCCTCCTGCTAAGTGTATACTGCTGCCTCACTCTAGCTGCAGTGCTAAGTAGGGTAAGATCATAAAATCAATTTTTCTGTGCACTTACTCTCATTAAGTAGAACTGCTGGAATAGTTGAGTATATTGTATATTTGAGAGGCAGTCCCACAGCAGCTTAAGTGGAGGAGAAACTGGACTAACATGCTTCTCCCTGGTGCTGCTTTCAGTGCTCAGAGAATGACGTGATGAGGTAGGTCATGGAGCTGGCCTGATTGCTAACTCACTCCTTTACTTCCTTCTGGTTAGCTTTCTGTTGAGTAAGTTCTGTGAGCTGAGCACCATGCCAGGGGGCAGACCAAAAGCAGGACTGCAGCAACCTGTGCTGAGATTGTCTAAAGGTGTGGTTTCATGTTATTCTTGATCTTGTCTCCTTGTGGGTTGCCTCATATCCTTTCCTCTTCCGGTCAGGGTAGCTAAGGTGCTGGCTGTGCCAGCTGTTTGTGTTTTCAGTCTGATGTTTTTCAGATACTTTCAGTCTACAGGAGGCTTTGAAAACATTCTCTGAGTTTTGCTGTGTATTACAACAAAAACTTGAGGACTTATCATCGTCTTAAAGTTCAAAGATTCTGCCACCTGAATTGAAATTTTGTCTACATCTTTGCAAGCAAATGAGTGTTTGTGGTGTGGTGTCCCACTCTTAAGGAAAGGAGCCAAGATTCATAGATGCTCATGGTTGAAAGGAATGACAAAAGTCAGAGATCTGCAAAAGTTTCATTAGGTTATACAGTTGCCATGAAAATTGGTGTGTTAGCCTGTTGTCTCCCAGTATAAGCAACGTTAGCGGGTTTTGAATAAAGGGGTAGAGTGAAAGGGAAGAGAGAGAGAGATGGGTTAAGAAGGGTGAAAGAGGAAAAAAGGGAGAGAGATCAGCAGTCCTGACTCCAGCATTGATCCAGCTGATGGTATGGCCAAGGTCCTGGGATGCACATGCACCTGGGCTTTGTGGGGGTACCTTTTTATAGATAAGTTTTCTCTGCCCTGGAGATAAGTTTATCACTTTCTATGCAAATTAGTTATCATGCTCAGTCCATTCTTTTAGACCTTTCTGGAAATGGCTCAGAGGGCTTTGGAGACCATTGGTGGTCTTGATTCCTCCCTATAGTCCATGCCTGCTTCTTGACGTCATTCATACACTGTGTTGTGCTTATCTCCAGGAGCCAGAACAAGGACTCTTGTCCCGGAATAGTGCTGCCCTACCTCTATATGGCCCCTTTCCCCAGCCACATCCTGTTCTTTCTCACAACAATCCTTGGTTGGCTCCACAGTTATCCGGCCATTGGTGTTTGGAGACATACACATTAGTCTCCTTATCTTCTGGGCTTCTACACGTGGATAGCAGAGTTCAGTGGCCTATGCTGTTAAGCTGTTATCAGTTCTGGCATGCTTTTGGTCTGTGCCAATGAGTAGAGCCTCAGTAGCGTTCCCAGTGGCCTGTCTGAAAGGAGCAACCTGAGGCTAGGAGAATTTAAGACTGATGGAAACCATTCCAAGCCACTTGGTCCTGAAGTGGGACCCGGGGCATGTTTAATTGGTCAGCATTGCTGTACTGGTTTCCTAGTTTAGGTGTAACAAATGGGCCTCTTTGAAGGTTTTATTCAGAGCTGAGGAAGTACAGTGGCAGTGCCATATCTATTCAGGAAGATGGGTTAAAGATACTGCATTTGTGAATACACAATTTCAGCAGCTATCTTAGCTTAGAGATTCACAGTCTTTCTTGAGGCCCGTAGACTGAATGAAGGGCAGTGAGTAGCTATTGCAAGTCTTAGGCCTCAATGGCCATTCAGCAAATACATGCTGTTTGTTGAAAAAGAATCTTTCATATTAACCATATGGAACTATATTCCAAGTACAGCATTTGTGCATCTTTTCTAGAATGGAACATCAGTTTTTTTGTATCTGCAGGAAATGTACAAAATGTCATGACTGAATATGATTTCACCTTCCATTTTAATACACTTGATTTTTCAGTCAAACTCTAGGGCGTAACTCAGAGAGAACATCTCAATTTTTTTTTTTTTTAATAAAAGATATAATATGTTTCAGTTATTAATTTCTGCTTAAATGTAACTGCCCTGCAGTTATATTGAAAAGCCTTCAGTGTGGTAAATGAAGAAGGTTGTCTGCAAAAGAAACAAATGAAATTTCAGGAGCTTAATTTTTGGTTTATGCTATTGTAAATCACTTGGTCTATGCTGGCAAAGTTATTTCCTAGAGTTTGTTGTTTAATTTGCTGACTTTTATATCCAGGTATTTTTGGATAAATCTATGTGAAGGAGTGATTACTCTGCTAAAAATGAATGTGTGAGTAGGTGGTGGCTGTTATCACTTTTTCCCCCCAGTGTCTCAAGTATTTCTGCATCCTAAATGTTTCTTTTTCTCTTCTGTAGAAGATTAAGAGCCTGAAGCATGAGAATTTAAGTGTTTATATGATACAAACTGAGCTAGGTTTCCTACCAGTTGTTGGGTTATTTAATTTGTGTAAAGCTGAATATCTATTTTGATGGCAAATATTCAGATTTACATCTGTGTAGCTTTCCTGTTCCCATCAATAATTGCTGTAGGAAAAAAAAAGTATTCTTTTTTTTTTTTAGCAAAAATTACTGTTATCTTTACCATTTCAGCACTGCAGGTTGAATGGAGGTTGAAACCTATGTTGAATATTGCAGTGAGATCATGTATACTGAGTTATTTTAGATAACTGGTACTAAAACAGTTGAAATACTAACTGAATTCCAGAAGTTATTTGGAATGAAAACATTTATGCCTGTAGATGGAATACAGAAGGAATAGGAATATAAGATTAAGCAAATCACCAATTTTATATACAAATGATAATTCTTGCCACTTTGGCTCAATTAACCTATGCCAGTCATCAAACTTTCTCTTGCCCCACTGATATAGGCACTTGGAATTGATGAATTCCTAAGGTTCTTCTAGTATGATTTTTTTTTGGTTTCAGTTGTGGATTAGCTAGGGGGAGGTTTTGCATTCTAGTGTGATTTTAAAAATGTAAGTAATGGATTCGTTGTAGACTATTTTCTCAAGTAAAATGTTAAATTATGTCAAAAATATGATGCAATGCAAGTAGTGCATTTGTAGTGCTAGTTCTGCTTCAAAAGTACTGCTGGTACGATATATTTTTTTTTCTATTAGTGGAGTTCGGCATTGTCCTAGCTTGGTGAATGTCCGTATGTAAATACTTCAGAATTGAATTCAACATTTACAGTGCTCCAATTGCTTTATCTTGAAGTCTTTTCTCTTGCTTCTGCCAGCTGTGATGCTGGCCATTCCCCTTCTTGGGTAATGCACTTACTTAAGGATTTCATCTGTAGAGGCTAAAGCACTTTACAGGGGGAACAGATAGCCATCTCATCATTTTAAGGAGAATGAAACCAGAAGTAAATTACTTGCCTGAGGTTTGGCAGTAGAAAGGTGAGGGGAGAACTCAGCTTTCCTGAGTTTGTGAGCTGCTGGTCAGATCAGATGTGCTGCGATTGTGATCACTGGTGATTTAGATATGACTCGTTTCTGTGAAGAAGAGCCTCCATGATAGTTACTAAAATTGGAAATTTAGAACACTCTCACACAGTGGGTGGATATTAAATTGTACTGCACTAATTCTACATTAGTGCTGTAGCCATATAAAATTAGTTTTTGTTACCAGAATCATATGATGAGATGGGTTGCCTTTGGAAGTAAAGTTTGAGCATGTTGTATTAATACAGAGAGTGACAAGCAACAATAATCCAAGGCTGTTCTTTTTACTGTAGAAGTGATTTGAATGAGAATGGAATCATAGCTATCACAGGCCACCTGGAATAACGATTGTCAAAGCCAAACACTTATCAGATCTGTTTAATCTCGTTTTGCAACAATTAGCAGCAATCATGTCAAGCGTTAAAGAATTTAACTCAGATGAGTCATATCCGTTTTCTGTTGGAGGATGCAATAGCGAAGTTACTTGTGAGGCTGGGCAGTCTGTGCTGCCTTAGAGGCAGATGGTGGTGGTGTGAGCAGTAGTATTTTCTGTATTAATTTGCAAATTACTAGCTGCTTCTCAGGAATTTTGAGTGTGATTTTTCCAGTAACTTAAATACCAAGTTACTATTTATGTGCAAATATGTAGTTATTTTGGTAGAAAGCTAGTGTGGGAAGTTTTGTCCTCCTTAATAAGAGAAATTTGCGTATCACCTCCTCTCCCCTTTCTTTGCTGATACTTTCACTGTCACTCTGACAGTCCTGAGAGGTGAGGGCTAGCTCTGTGATCTGTGAAGAGTCATAGCTCAAACTGTGAAATTAATTTCAAGCTTGGTCTGTGCAAAAGGGAGATGAACTTAGGCGAAGTAAAGCAGCCTGGATGAACCTGTGTCTGTCTGAACTTTTATCCCGGACTTGTGTAATTGCCATCCCTGGGAGCTGGTGAAAGGTGAAGTTTACAAAGGGACAGCTCTTCCACAGTTTCTTGTACTCGGCAACAATACTGCAATCTTGTAACTTGTGTGTCTGCAACTTTGCTTCTTTCTGCTGGAGATGAACTCCTTGTCCTTGCTGCCTTCTAGCGGGGCCCTTTAAATTCTTACAAGTATTTGAGGCTTTTGTGTTAGGAAGCAAGATTACCTAAATCTGCGATGTGGAGTGCTTTGCAAAGCAGGGCACTGATTCCGGCTCTATCTTTTGTGAATCGTTGCAATAGGAGAAAATGATAGTTCCATGTGCAGTGTTAGTATCATGTCTGGTTTGATGGAGGATTGCTTTTTAAAATTTCTGAATACTCCAAACTACAGTCTCATCTTTAAGATTTTATTTTCTGTCTGAAGTTGATACTTTTTTGCAGTGTTTTTGGTGGAGCCCAGGGGATCTTTCAAACCAGGTTTAATCAGGTGTGTTTTGTTTACGCTGCACTTCACCTGTGTTGACTGAAGTAAATTGATTTGTGTGGTTGAGTGCTGCGTGGGGGTTTTTTCCTGCTAAATTGCAAGGAAGGCTGTGTGCAAATGTTGTACTCATGACTTCCAGATCACTAAGGTCTGACCAAGCCCTGTGAAGGCTGTCCTACCTGCTTCCAAATCATGTTTGACTTGAGAAGCCTTAGTAGTAGTGTTATGTGGAAAAAGCAGCTTGGCTGTAATTCTACAGCTTGCTTTGTTGAAAGAAAGTGGTTGTGGTGTTTTCTTTTTTTGTTCTATTTTTGTTTTATTTTGTTTTTTAAAGGAAGAGCTGGAAATGGATAAGGTATACGAGGTGTGGAAGAAGATACTGATATGTTTTCTGGTTTTTCAAGGATTTCTTTGAAACAGAACATAGACTTTGTAAAGTGCAGATGAGTAGGAAAAGTAGACAATCTTTTGAATTTAAACAAAAAATATTTAGGAAATTGCAATTAGACAATAAATAATAGCAAATTAACGTGCTGGCAATGATAAATTCATTGCTATGCTCATAGGAAAGGAACCTACATTGCTACCCAGAAATCAGTGAGCAAGGAACCAATTGATAAACTAGTGCTTAAATGGGTTTATTTTGGAAAATATTGGCCAGTGCAGTCACTAGACCAATTTTAAAATCAAATGAATACACAGAGACACAAAATTACTAAATGCTGTAGGGTATGCTTATTTTTTAATCTATTAGGATGTGTAACAGATGTTAGAGCTGTTGTGAATAAATTACTGGAAACCTCACAGGAGTCACAAGGAAAGAAACAACTAGAAGAGTTATTTGCTGTATAACTGTGATGTGGCATATCTTGAACACTGCATCTCTGCTCATTGCATTTGAAAAACTGAATTTGGATCTTGGTGAAAGACATAGACAAGGGAAAAACAGATCATCAGAAGCGTTTATGGAGTTATTTCCATGTGATGGAGACTGACTAGATAGGTTATTTTCAGAAGAACAACAAAGGGAAAGGTGATGTAATCTAAAATCAAGAATGGAAAGATATAGTAAGGAGTAATAACTAATTTTTAATTTTTTACTTTTTGGCTGTTATCTGTAAGCAGCTTTAGAAGAAGCTAAAATAAGCATTTTCCATACAAGGACATAGTTAAAGAGCCTTCAAAAGGGCTAACATTCCTGAGGGATGGGTTTGCTAAGACCTGTTATATATTGTGTACACATGAAATGACTTGGAAACTCTTTAAGCTGTTGAATTTCCAGATGCTTTAGAATGTACCATGTGGTTCTGCAGTTGCTTTTTCTTTTCTTTTCCTTTTTGCAAAGATTTGTGCACTTTTTAAGAGACGATCTATTTTTTTTTTTTTTTAAATCAGAAAACATGGCATGTGAAATTCCAAAGCCTTCAGGCAATTAGTTTTCTCAGTGCCTTTCTGTTCATGAGAAAACATTGGACACAGCAGTGAAAATGCTACAGTGTAGAGATTTTTGTGAGAGAGTGGTGAGAACCAGGAGTGGTAAACATATTTTTTAATTTTTATGAAATTTGGGGTCTAAAATTCCCAAGTGCTGCATTATTTATGCAAAATAGGGTGGTTTTTTTAGAATGGAAATATTTACATGTCTGAATAAAGACGTTTAGCAAATATGTTTGTTTACATCTCTTAGAAAAATTCTGCTTCCAAATTTTCAGAAGCTTGGGAAAATTCCCACTTTTTACAAGCATGCCAGACGCTGTTCATCATCATCTTGAAGTTCTTGTATTTATTTTTCAGTCTGTGCTTGCTGCTCGTGAATCTTCTAAGTTTAAACCATTTTTGGTGTCACTGGACTGGAAAACATTAACTCTCATGACTTGAAAATAATGTTATGAGAAATACTTGTGCATCTTTGTATTAGAAACACTTCCAGAATCTTTTCAGTGGCTTAATGAGCATGGCTCTGGCCTTCTTGAGAAGGGCCTACAGTCTGTCTTAGACATTTAGCTCTTCTTGGTGCTGCCCATATTTCTACTAGAACCTACAAAAAAATGAGCAAGCTTCTTAACAAGAAATTGACAGGATTAGCTAAAAAGAGGAAGAGCTTTCATATGGCATAAAGGCATTCTGAGGAAAATTCCTTCCAGAAAATATATGCTATTTACTAACAGAATTTTTAAAGTAGTCCACAGCAGGTGGCATTGCTAAGAAGATGAAGAAATTGAATGATGCCCTTTGGAAGGAGAACTTTTGTTCAGATGAGGAAACAAGTTTAAAATGTGTAAAAGGGGGCATGTAAGCCTTAGTAAGACAGTTTCCAAAAGAGTTTGAGTAATACTTGCTGAAGACTGCTTTTTTTATTTTTGGTGTATGACTTCTGACTTTAGTTGATATTGGCAGCATTGTAGTGGGAGATTATATTGCTATTACATTAGGGCAAATGGGTTAAAATATAAATAAATAACATATCATTTAGAGTCATGGGTAAAATCTGGCAACAGGGAGGAGTTGAAGTGGCTTTTTTGTAGAAGGAAATCACACTCTTTTTATGAGACTGTACTTACGGGTAATCCATTTAAGATAGTATATTGAGATGTCAAAAAGCTTTTGATGGGATACTTTACCAAATACTCTTAAAGGGACAAAATGACTGGAGATGACATCCTTATAACCCTTAAGTGGACTATTAAAGGAAAGGAACAGAAGATAAGTTTTGCAATGAAGCAAGGTTGCCTGTAGAAAAATAGGCTGTAAAAATTCTGTACTTTCTTTTTTGAATTGGATTCTTCAGAGGTTTCATGGCTGATCTGCAAATTTCTTTCTGGTGAAAAGGATGGTGGTGACATTTGCTAGTGTGCAGGCTTGTCCAAACTTTGAAGAATAGGCAATAAAAAATTGCAGAAGGTTTTATGGTATCAGGCAAATGAGCAGGTAAAGGACAGCTGAAGTCCCATAATAGTGAATGCAAAGTAATATATATGAAGAAAAGCAGCTCTAATTGTTCACATAATATTGAGCACTAAATTAGTTGTTGATATTTAGCTTTATAGGTAGCTCAACGTTTTCCTGTAAATGTGTCTGGATTGTTTAATAAAGCTCAGTCTTTATTTACACCATTCTTACCATTTCTGCCACATTGCCCACTGGCTTCTTGAGAGAAGAAATACTGAGTTAAACAGAGTTTTGTTCTGATCCCTCCAGATGCTGCAATGAAACCCAGACTTCGTTTTTGAAGCTTGGAGGTGAATCTGTCTCGACATTTTTGTCACCATGAGCTGAGCAAAGAAACCAAATATATGACTGTGTTATAAGTGAAAATAGTTGGATTTTAGGGAAAAAACAAAACTGGAAGACTTCTTAGGTGGAGAAAACATCAGGTCACTAAGTCAGAAATAAACAGAACAGGAGAGAGAAATAAAAAGAACTTTTGATCAGCTTTGAAAAGTTTTGATCAACTTTTTTCTCCTGCCCATCCTGTTCTTGAGGTGAATTGTTGTTTCCTTCTTTGACTTTAATGTTCTCTGCAACTTTTGAGCTGTAGCAAACTCTACAGTTCGCTTAGACTTTAGGAAAACTTTCCACCACTCCTGAGACCTGTGTTCTTACAAGTTCTTTCTTCTTGGGTAGGCTCAGTCACTTCTCCAGAGAGTAAATAATCACTCTTTCATCTTGCATCTCAATGACACATAACATGGAAACATAAACCAAAATAATCACACAAATACCATCACATCCTCTATCTATTCATCCATCTATCTGTCTGTCTATCTGTCTCTTTGGGTTTTTCCTGATTATGATCCTGTCCAGGCCAAAGGAGTGTTTGGTCTTCTTTGAAACATATTGCAATTATGAAGATCCCCTGAACAAATCTAAATGTAGAAATACTGGCTTGCCTTGTTTTCATTGACTGCTGCTGTTGCATCTGTGGATTGCTTAAATAATATTTGGTACTAGCCCTGTAATGTGCTCCAGCCTTCAGGTGAGCTTCAGTAGTTACCCCATTGAGGTCCAAGTATTTTTTCTGATGCAAAGTTCAGAGTTAAGGTAGTCTTTCAATATTTGGTGTTGTTGGTACTAGGGAGCCTGTTTCACTAGGATTGATACAGATGCAGTGAGTCTGAACATATTGAGGTTATTTTTGAATAAATGGCTCTTTGTTTGCTTGTCATGTTTTATTCTTGCCTGATCTTGAGTTCCTCCCACATGCATCAAGCTAAGAGTGGGTTTTTTGAATTGTTGGGTGTTGGAATCATGTGATAACATTACAATCCTGTTTTGGGCCAAGAGAGAGTGGATTTTTTGAAACTCAAGCTTTCTTCTGTTTTCTTTTTCTTCATCAGCCTTTCTACATTGTTTCAGTTGTCTTCAGATCATTGACACAGTAATTTAGGTTTTGATGTAGAGTTTGATGTGTTAATTCCTTCACAACCCTTTATTGTTTGTCATCTCTATCTTCCTGTATCATTCCTTTTCTAGCAGCTGTTCTTTGTGTTACAGTTCCTTTCTAACTTCTGCTGTTTTATTTTGGTAATTGCCTTCAGCTTATCTCCCATCACTTTCTGATTACAGAACTGAGAGACTCTTTTCCCTTCACATCTTTGAAACAGTGCAGACAAAAAAAGCCAGTTTCACTTGGAGGATCTTGCTCTTGAATATTGTTGTTGTAACAAGAAAAGTAACTTATTTTTCTCTCCTCCTTGCTTGGATGATTCTACTTGGTGAAGTATTACATTTGATTTTGTGAGGATGATCTGAGCCAGTTTGCTACAAAAGTTGGCAGGAATTAATTTATACAAGTTTTACTAAGGAGCACCTTGATGTATTGTGGGACAGGGTGCAATTTCTGTAATGCTTCTATGTGACAGCAGATCACCACCCATCAGTTAAACATTTGAGGGGGTACTCCAGGACATTTGGATTTGTAGATTATGAACTTCCTTGGGATTTCCAGTTTGAATTTATATGGGCACATCTTATATTTGCTCTTGCTCATGGTCGGCCTGTAACTTAAGTAGTTCTTCTCCCTTACCTTATTTACTAGAAAGAAATCAACAACTATTAATGATTTTAAAAGAGGAAAGGTTGCTTTTATGTGATTAGCTAGTTTATTTTTGTTAATAAGCAGACTCCTAGAGACCTAAATTGAATCACATACTCAATTTAGAGTCTGTCATTTTGGCTATAGATGCCTAATATAATGAGGTGAATTGTGTGTATATGTTTTTATTTAGTTTCTGTATTGTTCATTAAGGAACTCTTCTTTCTGAGATGTTATATATGGGATTCTTGAGCAAGTGGATGTTGCATCCATGTCTGTATGTAGGATTAAAATTTACCTACCCCCTGGAAAAATATGTGACTCTCAAGCAGAAGTAAGTAGGTACTCAGTTGCATCCTTGCAGATGTTGTGGTGGCTGATGCCTTCTTTATATCGGACCTAGTGATTGTGTGAGTGGAAGGTGAGATCATCTAACTGATCAACTGATCCTGCACACTTACCCCAACCCTCCAAGCAAAGAGAGAGACTGAGCTGTCTCACTGGGTATTGACCATACTGGATCTGATACAATTATGAAAGATGGTTAGAACCACCCCTAACAGAAACAGCTGTTTATTGAGCTTGTGTGGAGTGAAATAACACCTTTTTGCTTGTGAGTCTAGGTGTAGAAGTTCACTTTGAAATTCAAGAGCACCTCATCTTGGTTTAGCTATTCAAAGATCAGTGGGCTCTTAATACCAGCATGAGGGCAAAATGGTATTGTTGTATCCAAAGGTAACTTGGTGCTTTTTTGGGCAAGCATTAAGTGCTCTAATTATTTCTAGCTCAACTTTGTGTTATGCAGCATCTGGAAAGGGACCACCCAGCAGAGAGTTGGGTTTGTGTTGTATCTGCTGGGATTTTGTGCTCAGAAACTCTCTTTTGAGTAGGTTGCAGGGTAGGCTCTGATCTGTACTTCATTGATGTTGGATCTCTGTTTCCATTGCATAAAAATGAGACTCCTCAAGACAGGATTACTATAAGATACCTAAGTCATAGTGCTTTTCACTAGATTAGAACTAGCTCATGTCCATCACATGTTTTTGTCTCGGTGCCCTTAAGTGTACTTTGTGCATCAATTCAAGCCTCTGTAAAATAAATACCCTGCTTTTCCTCTAGTATATAGCATACTAAACTTGCCTGTGCCCTTTTCCTTCCCCATATTCAAACCTCAGATAGCCTTATAAAGTTGGGGGTGTTTTGTTTTGTAGTCTGCTCTCCCAGAAGACTGGCCTGGCTGGACTGGTTTCCTGGGAGGTTGGCCATTGACCTGTTTTTGGGTATTCTCACCTCAGTGGCTCCCATCAATTGTTTCCGGCCTTGGAGCCCTATGATACACTCTTGACAGGAAATGTCTGGTTCCAGTGCTGTTGATGAGTCTGTAGCACTGTGGTTTGCACAGTTGAACCAGAAATACCAATCTGCACTGACGTGTTGGGATTGCCAAAGCAGGTTTCCTACCTCATGCAGGCAGTCTCTGGTAAACAGGAAGATGTCTATGCCAAGCACAGAGAATCATACAGAAGTTGAAGTAGATAAGGATATTCCTTGCTTGTTTCTGAAAGTTTGCCCAATGGTAGGTGTCATCATATAATTGTTCTAAGGCTGAATGGAGAGCTGCTGCTGCAGTATGAAATAAGTTTGGTGTTCAGACCTGCACTAAAATACATTTTGCCCTCCTTTCTCTGTCAGAACAGTATCTCACTCTTTTAAGCCTCAAGTGGAAAAGAACACAAAATCCTGGTCTCAGAAGTTGCCGTTATCATCTTTCCTTTTCCCCTGATTGATTGTGGGACGGTGAATGTAAGGCAATGGCCATGTGTTTAATACCAATTAATCAGAAGATAATAGCAAACATAAACATTCACGAGTTGTATAGCTGTTCTGTTTGTATTCACTGTTTTTCCTGGCAGCACTGTAGTAAGCAGGTAGTATCAAAAATTGGGGCGTATGTGTATGGTATCTCAGACCACTTGTTTAAACATTCTTCTTTGCCCTGTTACATTTAGAACAATGAGTAGGAGATGAACTTTGACCACTGTATTTCATTTATCACTGTCTTGGTGACTAAAAGCATGGCTAATAGCCAAGAGCAAAGGGCTCTGTACCCACTAATGGACACTTACCCTTTTTTGGCCATGTTAATGTGTATACTCTTGAGTTTTTACCATTTCTTAACAAGTTAATTAGTAGAGATTTTACCTGTAAGGTTCTCAGTCTTTGCACAGATAGCTTAAACAGAACTAAGTGGATTACATTGCAGTTAAAAAATGACTGTAAGATAGTATTTATCTATGCCAAACTTCACAGAGATGGGTACTTTTCCAGTGCTTCTCAGGCAAAAAGGGTCAAGTGGGTTGCCTCCAATTCCAATTCATTAATCTGGTTTCCCAGGGTAATAAGAAGCCAGTTTCTGCTGCAGTGATACTTTGTTCTCTTGAATGTGTGATGGTGTGTTTCAAGCTTTTGTTGGTGTGGATGTTAGTTAGCCTAATAACAGGCTAGACTGTGACTGCTCAGTAGTTGTTGGTGTGTCTCCAGCTCAGTGTGTGGTTACTCAGCTAATGTGTTCATAGGCAGCTTCATTAGAGGCAGTTTGGCTGCTGTCAGCAGGCAGACAGAGCTTGGGGTGATTTAGCACATGGAAACTGAACTGCCTGCTGCTGTATTTACTCTAGTTTTGCTACCTAGGCCAGAGTGGATGAAGCTCTAGTCTTATGTTTATGATGCACTTTTCTTATCTATTTAGGCATGCCAGTCATTTAAGGGGATAGGAGAGAAGGTTGTGATTAGACTTAATTTATTGTTCATAAACTATGATGAGATAATAATTTAGTGCAAGACTTATTGTAAGACTTTCTAGCTGTAATATCAAAGATTATTAGAAAAGGTAGAGACTGTTCTATACCTATTTTTCTTTAGTATCAGTTATCTGTCATCAGGTCTACTTTCATGAGATGAGAGTAAATTTTATCCCTTACTTTGTTCTTGGGCACAAAATTAAATTTCACATTCTTGCAGCCTGTGAGGTTGCAAAAATTGCAGTTCTTGCAGTTTTCTATCTTTTCTTCCTGTTTTGTGCGGTGTGCTTCCATACCCACCCTACTCATTAGTCTGCTGGAGCCTGAACAGACTTTCTTTGCTGCAACACTGAAGGTGTGCAAGAGCATTTGAAGTGAATTGATGCCAGTGAACTAACATTCCTGGTCTTCAGAGTGCTTCATCCTGAGGGCTTAGGCATTGGGAGAGCTCTACTCTGATTCCTGTGCTTGATTAGGCTTTTGCTTGCTTTGAAACTCAAACCACAGATGTTTTGGCAAGGTGGTAGTTCCAGCATAACTGTAGAGATGTTTCCTCCAAAATGAAATATCATTTTGCTGCTTCTGAAGCTGTGTTCTCTGGTGAAAACTTACCCTCTGTGGCATCAGAATGTTTGACTGATTTCATCTGGGGGAAATGACAGAAAGGACCTAATAAAGAGGATTATGGCAGTTTATGTATTGATGACAAAACAGTTCTTTTGGGTTTTGCTAAATCCTGGCTATTTCAAACTATTGAGAATTTTGATATATGTATACATATATGTAAGTATGTATACTTTTGCTTAGATTTGTCTTGAAAACCATCAGTCTTGCTCATCTTTGCCAAACTTCTAATCATATTTTATGTAACTGAATATAGTGTTTAGCTGTTTTGTAGTCCACTTGATGGTGCAGTTCAGTTCAGATGCTTTATAGGAACCATTACCAACTTTGTTTCTGTGGTGGATTTTTTCTCTTTTTTTTTTTCTTTTTTTTTTTCCTTCTACTTTTTTTCTTTTTCTTTTCCTCCCAAATGAGCTACATAGTATTTGTACATAATATTTGACTTCTGCACTTCTGTCAAGTACATTGATCCCCTCTTTGGTCAGAGGAGTTTTTCTCTCCTGACGTTGTGAAAGAAGATAGTCAGAAATAGGTCTGTCAGAAGAGCTGATTTAGGATATATGGTTTTTTATTTGGATAGACATCTGATCCCAAAAGTGCATATACCTTTTGTGGCTCAAAGAGTTTATACCACTATCTCAGTGAAATTTTTCATACAAATGTTTCTATACTCATGGTCCTTCCCTCCCCTGTGTAAGTAACTCATGGTTTTTCTATGGTTTGAGTATCCTATTTTTTTTTTTTTTTTTTTTTTTTTTTTTTACTATGATAAGGATAGTACAGGACCCAGGAATGTTTCCTACAGTGTGGTCCTATGTCAGACTCATTCAATGTATTTGAATACATTAGCTATATATATATATATATATATATATATACTTATTACTAGTATTACTTATTAGTAATACACATACATGTCATTTTTTAAAAATTCCTTTCCTTCTTCATGATCCTAGGATTCTGTTCTTTTAACATAGAATCTCAAATATTTTTAATATGGCTTTGATCAGGCTCCATCTAAAGTAATATTTTTCTTTTATTCTTAGTTTTGCAACTCTAGGGAGAGCACATTATCTTGCAAGATTGCTGAATTAAATCATGGCAAGTTGCGCAAATTTTCCTCCTGCTTGGCATTAACAGATAGGTACCACAGATTTAGAGTTGCTCAAGATAAGTCTTGTATGTGAGTAAGAGCAGTTAAAAATATAACTTGTATTATGGCAGGTTTCGGAAGAATATAAACAGAAGACTCTAATCTCACCCAAAATATAGTGGTAATATTGTCATTCTTGTTTGGCTTTTGTGATGCTTCAGTTTCCTAAAATCGATGAAAGTGAGTATATGTGTAGTCTTAGTAGTGCACTGCCTTTTTTACTCCAATAAAAGACATCCATGCTGCTAATATGTATGTGAAATTGGACAGAGGAAGATGCTTAGAACACAAATTATGAGCTTTTAGAAAACATAATTTAATATTAGATTTTCAAGTGTGAAAAAAAATCTATTTTTGTCCATATTAGTCTCTTTTAATTTTGTTTCTTGAAGAGCCTAAACTTGTATAGGCAAATGTTTGCTCTTTCCCCTGTATGTATCTATCCTTCCTTCAGGTTTTTAATAATTTATAAGCCTGTAGGCCAGTTACAGAAAAACATTACTGAAGAGTAGATGTCTCAAAGTTACTCCTTTTCAACAAGTTGGAGAGACACCGCTTTCCCAGTTAAGAACATGACCACAAGGCTTATCTTTTATTGAAAATCTTCATTTCAGTTTTGATGATCTAAGTAAACATGCAAGGTGGAAAGTTGTGGTTAGAGGTAGAATCTCTGATTAGATTAATTAGAGTAGAGAAACTTGAGGGCACATAGGCTTTTTTCTACAGAGCTTGTACCTATCTTTTCAGTCATGAAAGCCTCCAAAGAAATGGGAGAGCATAAAGAGATACTGGAAACCAGGCTGCTTT
The DNA here is from genome assembly GCA_030060385.1 of Muscicapa striata striata. Classification (NCBI taxonomy): domain Eukaryota; kingdom Metazoa; phylum Chordata; class Aves; order Passeriformes; family Muscicapidae; genus Muscicapa; species Muscicapa striata. The sequence goes on along the minus strand of JAREIS010000010.1, from coordinate 1,325,400 downwards.
TCTTGTTCTACTCTTAGCAGAAGCATGTTTCTCTGGTTTGAGTTTCATTTTCTGTTTGGTTTGTTTTTTTCTGAAACCTAAGAAAATAATTAATTCGGTGAAAAGACAGAAAGGTATTTGTGGAAGAGGTGGAGAAGAGACAGTTTTCTTGCTTTGCTCTCTTGATTCCACAAGACATTTGCAGTGGAAATACTCTGCCTGGTATAACAGGAATTTTACAAAGAGTCAGCAGAAATAGTTAATTGCCTCATTATGCTTTGACATTGGTGCAAATCTGGTCAAGAGAAACACATGGTTTAAGAGAAATTGTGGACTACATTCCTTGTTCTGTAGGTATTTGTGTATGTGCTTGCATGCATTATTCACACAGGTAAAATTTATTATGAGCGGGATTCTTTGCATGGTAAAGTTTTTACTTACATGTGAGCTTCTTTGGCTTTATATATTCACTCCCTCCTTGCTTCTCTGCACCTATACCAAGTCTTTTTCTCATTCTATCACCTTTCTATAGGAATCAAAATAGATCTGAATGGTAGTTTATATTGGAACATTATCTTTCAGTTTGTTTTCTTCAAAAGTTCTAGTACAGAATCTGTACAGTATGTTATAGATTACAAAAGTTTTTATTGCAACTTGCACAGAGGGTAAAAATACATCTAATGTATTTTTTTCTCTTATATTTCCCTAAGGTTATTAGTCACCATGTATAGATTTACCGAGTGGATTTTATTCTTCAAGACAGCAATTGAAATTTTTTCCTTTTCATGATTAGTGGTTTATCTGCTTTTAGCATTTTAAGGTCTCACTAAAAGAAAAAATAGAGGAGTAATAGTGAAATAGAAAAAAAATCTCAACTACATCCTGCTGACTATGTTTAAAATTCAGGCATCATAGCTAAAATGGGGAAATCCCTCTAGATCTCTTATTTCATACTTAAAACCAGGTCTTCTTAGCAAAATAAGTTGTGTGATGAGACATGACTTAGATGTATTTGACTGTCAGAAATGTGTGGCATTGACAATATTTTTTTAAAATTTCTTTCTGCAGATATTGCTGTTGTAGAGATGAGTGATGCCTTCCGTCAACCTTCCCTGTTCTACCATCTGGGAGTCAGGGAGAGCTTCAGCATGGCTAACAACATTATCCTCTACTGTGACACAAATGCAGAGTCTCTGCAGTCACTGAAGGTAGCTCTGGGTGGAAAAAAGGGGTTGGAGGGCAAGTCATAGCTAGTCTAATACTTGAAATAGGTTCTTTCTCTATGAAATACACATGCCTCTTGTGGTGCAAAGCAGAATAGCTAAAATGTTCTGAGGGCTGGCAAAGATGCCTGCAATGCAATGCTGTAAAATTCAGTTTAGTTTTCTAAAGAGAAAAATTTAGATTACCTGATCATAGTCACTTAAATACCTAGTTGTTAAATGGCTGTTTATGGAAACAGAAGTTTGCTAAATTTGAGATCAGAAACTAAATACAAGACTTTGTCATTTTAGGAAGTTACTGGTGTTTGTGGTAAACTGTTACATAACAACAATCCTGTGAGAGTGGTAGTGTGTAGGCAGCAAAATAATCCTTAAACTTTAGCTTCTGTCTAAATTAGCAGTTTTCTGCCAAACCTTATGGGGCTTCCTGATACCCCCTGCTAGATCTTGCTGAGTTGCAGCTGTTTGCATCAGGTACCTGAAGGATTGCTGTGCTGGAATTAGCAGAAATGTAATGGAGTCAGTAAAACAGAAGTCGTGCCTCAATGCACAGTATAGTACTTTGGTTTAAGGCAAGACAGTGTTTTAAAATAATCTGTGAGGCTGTACTGCACCTATCCAAAAGGTTTAGCAATTTCCATGATGGGAAGGGGTAGATAACTTGGATGGAGATCTTTTCAATTACTTCCCCTCTCTCAGATGCATTGGCTTTACTCAGGAGGTGTTTTATGCTCTTGCACTTCCCTTCCAGGCTTTGCTGAGATGAGGAATTTAGAGTGAGCAGCTTGGTGAGTCAGACCGCAGTCTGGGCACCAGCACCACTCAGGAAGGGTTTGCTTCCACTGCTTCTGGCAAGTGCAGGCTATTTGGTTTTGATTCTGTCCCAATTTTTTCAGGTTGGCCCTATATTTGGGACAGACATGCTTAGTAACTGTGTTTCTCTCCCCTGCTCTTCCCTCTAAATTTTCTCAGCTAACTGGACTGTTTGCAATCCAATTATTTCCTTTCTTCTTCAACACAAAGAGTATACAGATAAAAGCCCTAAAAATAATGCTAATAATAAAAAATGTATCTGGGAATTGAACTCAATTGTGTAAATACAGTCATCTACAATATAAGCAGAGCAGAATTTCATTGTGCTGGCCAAAGAGCCAAATACCCAACTCCCACTGAGAAATCACTTGGGGTGAGGCATTAGTCTTTCTTGGGCACTTGGAAGAACTTTTGACTAGTTTAGAAGCTGGACTTTGTAAATGGGTCACATGCTGGTTTCCCACTGGCATCAGTGGAAGTCCAGTTCTGTGCAGGGAGACTTGGCTGTCTCTGACTGTACTCTGCTGACTGAAAGACCTCCTTTGGTTTCCCTTAGCTTTGGGCTGGGCTTGTGTTTCTGCTCTTGACAGTCTGTAGGGAACTAGTCAAAGTGCAGGACCCTTCCCATAATAATTAATAACTGCCTAAAAAAAAGTAGCTATGGGCATACTGGGATGTCTGCTGAGGCTACAGCCAGCAGGTAAGAGTAGAAGCAATACAGGAGAGCAAAAGCAGTTTTAATCTTGTATGGAAAGGGGAATTCAAAAACTGAAAATTAAGGAAATGTAGATCTGTAGCACATGATTTATTCAGGGCACAAAGCAGTGTAATTTAACTTTTGCTGGTGAAATATTCTTCTGCATGAATGTTCAGGTCAGGCTGGGCAGGGCATTGATCAGCCTGATCTAGTTGAAGATGTTCCTGTCCATGCTGGATTTGACCAGACCTTTATGACCCACACTTGGAAAGCTAGAAACAGTCATATGTGAAACATGCCCCTCTCAGGGCATGTTCACCCAACAGGGAGAAGAGCAGTTTTATCAAAGCCTGACTTAAGCAACATGGAAAGCATGAGGCGCCTTGGTTTGATGCTGTGTTTGTTTTTAATGCTGTTGTGCTGGTGAAGCTGGTCACCAGTCCCAGTGGCAGAGGCAAAGCTGTCTGATCAATCTGTTATGGTTATCAATTCCTGGGATCAGAACTTGCTGACAAATCATTCTGGAAGCAAGATGATAGTTGTTCAGGAGGGGTTTACACATGAACTGTACAACCTGGATTAGTGTGAAGGAATCAGCTCTTTCCATCTGTGTGTGCTTCTAATTCTCTGAAAACTCACATTGAAAATGTGAAGATATATTCTTTGCATCTGATTATTAGACCCGAGTGAATTTCAAGCAGTTTTGTAATATTTTAAAACCTCATATGAATACTGCTTTTACTATTCTTTTTGATTGCTTCTCCTGGTAGCAAAATGTTACTTACTGTATTTGACTTTTCAAATATGAATAGATGTTTATTAATAGCCAACTTCTGGATGTCATCTCTCTAGGAAAATTTATAAATGGAGGGACAGATGTATAAATATATGTATGCTAGTATATTCACATGCAAACAGGAGGTATGCTCTTATGTATATATAAGTTCTATGTATCTACTTGGTTCCATAGTAATTTTGTCTCTTCTGAGACAATACCTCATTTATGTTGATTTGACAGGTATAGAAAACTTCTGTCAAACAACCTTTTCTTGTTATGTATGCAAGTAGTAATATTAGAAAGACATACTGATCAAATATCTTTCCTAGTGCTATCAACATTATTTTCTTTTATTTTCTTCTTTTTTATTTCAGGAAATTATTTGCCAGAAGAATAATGTAAGTATGATGTATTGATTTCAGTTGAATTATAAACATTTCAAACTTCTGTTTCATTTAATGTTGTTTATATTCTGTTTTCCACTTGAATCATTTAGCACTCTCCTACTGTATTTTACAGAGTTAGATGTAGAGTTCTGGAAATTCTAGCAGCAAATCTGAGGATATCACTTGGTTGCTAGGTACCAGGCTCACTTCTTACCTTGCCTCTATCTATCAGTGGTATTTTCTCTGCTGCCTTTACTTGTCTGTCATACTATCTCATATCCATTTGCATTTGTCATTTTTCTTGTTGTTGCCTTTTTCTGTGCAGTGTTCTTAAATTTTTTTTTTTTAATATTCTATTAGATATATATGTGCGTGTATCTATGTGTATATATATATATGTACAGATTTATGTATGTATGTATATATAGATGTATGAGTGTATATATATGTGTAATGCATTTATAAACAGAGTATTTATTTCTAAAAGTTGAGTCCTCGAGCCTGTTAGTCCAAGTGCAGTGCAGATCCTGGTGGTCTGAGTGCCAGTCATTATTAAACTGCAGTTTTCTGCACCTTGGTGTCCCTTTGGTTTCTGAGGTTGACCTTCCAAATCTCCCTTCCCTTTTTCACTCCCAAGTTCAAGGGAGGCAGACTTGTGGCTGGCAGAGCACTGCTTTTTCACTGTGGTTTGTTCTGAAGCAGCAGGGCCAGTCATGTTAGAATATATAACTGGCATGTTGAGTTGTTCTTGGCTTTGCTTCGTGACTTACTGGTAGCCACATTTGCAAAAATATAATTTCATAGAGGCTAGTCAGTGCTGTTCTGATATCCTGAGGTGCTATGTGCATGCTGTACAATTCCATATATTTGACTGAAATTTTCTAGAGGGGCTTATGAAGTATTTAATTTCAGAAATTGGCTAGGTTTTATTTTCCTCAGTGCCATGAAAACAGCAGCATTCCTGATTTTACTTCTTTATTTAACAGTGGATTAAGTAATTACTTTTGCCAGCATGAAATATGACTCCCTGAAAAAGATGCAATCTTTGCTTGGAGTTTCTAAAGATGGCTTCAAAACCAGTGCAAGCTTTGGTCTAATGATGCATTTTAAATTACAGGGTTTTTTTCTCTTTTTTTTTTTTTTTTTTTTTTTGGTAGAAAACCAAAAAAGCAAAGAGGTTTCCCTATAGAGTTTCTGTACAGCTCTTAACCAAAGAGTGCTTTTCAGACACTCACAGAAGGCTGTGAAGGATGTGCTAGACTAGAAATCTCTCGCCTTTCTCTAATGAAAGTGGAAGAAATGATCAGTTAGGCCTTTTACATCAAATGAAAAGAGAACAGTAAGGCCTTTCTTGTAAATGAATGTATTACATTCTGTGTTTTTGTTCTGGTGGCCCAGGACCTAGGGAAAATGATGTGTGACTAATGTAATGTTCCTGGGAGGGTAGGGGAAAGAGCTCTCTTAGCAGGAAGCCAGCAGGAGATGACTGGTACAATAGAATAAAGGGGAGATGTCATCTTGCCCTGTTTTTACATGACAGTCCCTGAAGCTCAAGGAGAAGTATGATAACTTGGCCTTCGTCTGTTTCAGAAAGGACTGTTCTGCTTTCCATTTAAATTTGGATAGGTGACTGTGACACTGTCATTTATCACTTTTAGAAATGCTTCACTGTATGCCAGAAAACGAATGTGTTCCTTGAAAGTCTCAGATGTTTTCAAGCACACCCACATAACATCTTTTTGGGAAGGAAGTATTTTCCCTGGGATTAGAACAGGGAAGTCAGTGAAATGGTTTTAGCTGCTCCTTTGTCTCATTTTTCCTCATTTTTTCAATATGATGTCAGCCAAATTACCTGGAAGTAGACTTACACACAAGTAGACTTATGTCACAATATTGGTGCATGCCTAACTACTGAATAGAGTACCCTCTTCATAAAAATCTTGTTTCTTCATAAATTATAAATGGATAAATGGGTATGACAGAGGGTCTGTTCTAGAGAACCTGTGTCTCTGATACTCACCCTTACAAAAAATAGTCATGTGAGATTACTGATATGAAAAAATAATGAAATTCATATATGGATAAACAAAGAGTTCAGTCTTGCTGTTCTAGAACATGTTTTTTAATAGCATACACCCATTAGCCCTATCAAGATCGTGGTATCCTTGGCACCAGGGGATTAAAAAGATTGCAAAACAAGTGTGTATTTATCTATATATATCTGCCTAACTGAAATGCCTTGTGTTTGCTTTTCCTAACCCTAAAAATAAGTGGGATTAAAAAAAAAATTCTATTGCTGACTGTTTTGTTCTTCTGACTGGATTTTTGTGCTTCCTAATAATAGTCAATACAATGTTGCATGGCAAGGATAAGCTGCCTGGAGCCTGTCTGGGCAGAGCAGTAGAAGATAACGTTGGCTTATTTCCTGTTATATGTGGTTTTATAGCTATTTAGTTGGACCTTTTCCAAATGTTCCAGTAATACCAAAACCATATATTTTTACAGGGAGTGATACCTTAACAGGAGGTAGTTACTTTGCTGGTTGAAAGCTTAAGTTTAGTTTTTGCTGTTATCTGATTTTTGAGGTCAGTCAAGCAGCAGGGGCATTCTAGAAGTTAATAGTAAAGTTTCAGTCATAAGACGTTGCTATAAAGGTTATGGTTCATGACTGTACATTGCTAGTTTTAGCTAACCAGTTTTAATTTCATCATAATTCTCCACGATTTAAATTCTACTGCCTTTGGAGGAAAGTTGCAGGTCCATTCAATTTTTTAAAAATTTGACTTCTTGCTGAATCTGGGTGTTTAATATGCATGTATTCCACATGTGGCTTGCAACCCATTGCAGTAAGTTACACCCTGACACAGTGAACATCTTTCAGTTTAAGCTGCTTGCTTGCACCAGGTTGGGGCTGCCTGGGGTGTGAGTCTGCAATATAGCTCCTGGTCTGATCAGAAGGCCCCTTGGAGGCAATGGGAATTGTTCTCTTGGGGGAGCTGACCTGCAGGTATTAGCTATTTAAACAGCAGGGTTAGTGTTGTATTGCTGGGCACCCTTAGTAGTGTTTTGCTTTTCTAACACTTGAAGGGATCAGATTGTAGTGATAGCACAAAGGGCAATGGCTTCAAGCTCAAAGAGCTTGAAAATCTATGCTTAGATTAGGTATTAGGAAGAAATTATGTACTGTGAGGGTGGTGAGGCACTGGAACAGGTTGCCCAGAGAAGCTGTGGATGCCCAATCCCTGGAAGTGTTCAAGGCTGGGTTGGATGGGGCTCTGAGCAACCTGGTCTAGTGGAAGGACTCCCTGGCCACAACACAGATGTTGGAACTGGATGACCTTTAAGGTCCTTTCCAACCCAAACTGTAACATAAATAGCTTTATGATTGCAATTTTTACTGGTTTTTCACAGCCTTTCCTGATTGCCTCTTGTTTAAGATGTAGCTTGAGAGACAGTGTGGTGTAGCGCTCCTGTAATGCGAGTGGGAGAACTCATCCAGTTCTGAGATTCCCAGTGCAAGGGAGACATGGACCTCCTGGAGCAGGTCCAGCACAGGCAGCAAAGATGATGAAAGGACTGGAGCATCTCTTAGGAGGAAAGGCTGAGAGAGTTGGGCCTGTTCAGCCTCGAGAAGAGACAGCTGAGAGGCGACCTCATCGATATCTATAAGTATCTGAAGGAAGTATGTCAAGAAGATAGAGCCAGGCTCTTTTCAATGGTGCCAAGGACTAGAACAAGAGGCAGTAGGCAGACACTGATGCACAGGAAATTCCACCTGAGTAGGAGGAAAAACTTCACTGTGCAAGAGACCAAGCACCGGGACAGATTGCCTGGAGAAATTGTGGAGTCTCCCTGACTGGAGACATTCCAGAACTGTCTGGACATAGTGCTGTGCCATGTGGTCTAGGATTACCTGCTTGAGTGGGGAGGTTGGATCAAATGACCAATGTGGTGTCTTCCAACCTGACCCATTCAGTGACTCTGGATGAGGCATCTGCAAGCTCAGAGTTTCCATATAGCTCCTGTTAAAAGACTGTAGCATAGGGTATGTTTAACTGTTGGTTTCTTTCACCATGGAAATAGAGGTAAATATTTTTAATACTCTTCATCCAGCCAACAAGAGATTTGTGGCCAATTTGATTTTTGATATCCAAGTATGTAAAAATGCTGTGTAGCCTTCAGTAAATATTTAGCTGAAAATGATAACTGTGGTATTTATTATTTATGATGCAACACTATCTCTTGCTTATTCTTTAATTTTTAAAATTCTTGACTAATATATTTGATACATACTTTCCTAGGAAAAAAGTTGGTAACTTTTTTCCCTATGTAAATGTGATGAAAGGACCATATAGGCTGTAAGCTGATTTTTAACAAGCATTTAGGATGTAGCATTGCTGCAATAGAATGCTATTGCTGGGTATATAAAGAAAGAATATATTCTTTCTTTATAGGGGAAGTATTTGATAGAGGAGATCCAGTCTTTGTGCTTCATTTCATTTGAGGCATGAGGCTTACTTAAGTTCCTTTTTAAATCAGTAGTAAGGCTATCATTCATGTGAGTGGGGTTTAAAGTAAACCCAAACTGAGTCTGTATTCATTAAAACATCAGCACATGTTGATTTACTGTGTGTTTGGGGGATGGAGAGAATAGATTTAATAACTTGGTTTATGATTTTGCCATCTGCTGCACATAATGCTATGTGCAATCAGAGAACTACCTTAAACATTTCCCCAGAAGAATTGAAATAAAAGCAGATATTTCTCAAAAGGATAAGTGGGAGAAATAGAAAAAAGCTTTCTTAATTAAAGAGTGTCAGCAGGAAGAACAGTTCCTACTGTGAGAGATACTGGCTATTTTTATTACCTCAGCTGATGCTTTTTCTTTTATTAAAGTTACATTGGATGCTGACCTGAAGCTTTGGCAAGTGGATGAGATTCTAGTAGATTCTCCCATCCATGGCTAAAGGATCATGGTTTTGGTTAGGAGGATCTTTGTTTTCTTGGACAGTTCTTGTCTTTGAAGGCAGTTTTCCTCTGTTTGTGGATATCTGACAGCTAAATGATACCAACAGAGAAGTGTTAGTAAAGAGCCTTAGGGATTTGAAAGGACTGTGCATCACTGGCTCTCTGCAATTTTTCAGAGTTTTCTCTCACTTTTTGAAGAAAAAGTCAAGATATGAGAATTAATTGGCCAGAACTCAAATGTTCCTTTGTCTAGCACCATCTTTTTTTTTAATCTGTGCAACTTTCAGAAAAAAAAAAATCTTTTGTATTACATCAGATTTATTTTTGAGGGAGAGATTAGCATTTATCTTATTTCATGATGTTCTTTCTAAGAAGACATGATTTCCCCATTCAAGTCCTAAAAGCTGTCCTTTTCACAAGTAGTAGCTCTGTAGAAAAGGGGAATGTTGAAAGAAGGGCTGGTTTATATCCTTACTGTGATCATTATAATGTAAGTATATGCTATTGATTTTTATTATCTCTTGAATACAAATAGGTGCTATATTAATTTCTTTCAGAAGCTGATAAAGGATATTGTGCAAGAAAGAGGTGCATAATACTCCAGTGATCACTAGGTCTAGCTAGAAGCAGCCTCGTCTTAAATTCTGTAATTATAGAGCTATTAAGAATGATCTTACATCTCTAACTGAAATTACTCACACTTTGGAATTGTTAAATTTGTCCTCAGTAAATGAGGAAGGGACATTAGAAAAATACACAGCAATTAAAACATTTGCAAAAATTAATTACAGATTCTGCCACTTAGTTGTAAGCACTTAGTGTGTGTAGCTGGCGCCAGCCAGCACTTCTGCCTAATGATTAGTCTGACTGATATGGTGAAATGGGCTGACATGGATAGTCTCTCAGAAAATATCCTGATGTTGCCAGGTACTGAGTGTGCTGGCCCAAGGCTTTCAAAGATATGTATGTTCATATCTCCCAGATAGAAGTAGCTCAGCTGATCTGACAGCTTAGGCCAGGATTACCTGTCTAATGTCCTGACTTCTTGTGCATCAGTCTGAACCACAGTAGCTATCATCTAACTCTGTATGCAGACTCAAAGCCTGTCCCAGCCCCAGGTGTTTTCAGTAATGCTTTCAACATACAACTCTGGTGCCCTGCAATCCCTTTGTAATTTTCACTAGTGTAATTTGAGCTTTTGAACCTTAAATAATGAAGGTTTTATAAAGAAAGAGGGTTGCAAAATGAAACTTGCAGCAGCTGTTCTTGATTGGAGGGGTCTATTCCCACCCACTTTTGCAGTCCCTGTATTCAACCCGTGGTTTTTAAGGGGTGTTGACATAACAGAATGTTACAATTGTATTTAAAATGCTACTCCTTCAAAAATATCCTGGTTTTATTGAAAGGCTTCTATCTGTTACTTTCATTATACATGATATGGTGAGTCATAAGAATGGATCAAAGTAAAACAATTTTTTCTTGTGTGCTTAACTGACCTAGAGTATAAAGGGAAGTCAGGGTTAGAAAAAATACTAGATTTTGTGGGATCAGAGCTGGGATGGAGTATTACAGGGCAAATTTTAATAGAATAAATAAATATATTTAAGCTTCCAAGTCTAGTAATATGCACTAAGTGAAAATGTAAAGCAGAGTGTGAGCAGATGGAAAGTGTGTGTCAGAAAGGCCACCTGATCCTTTCTGACTTAAGTTAGCATTGCTTGTATTTTGACCAAAAAAAATGAGAAAGAAGTATGAGTTGCTGAGGCAGGTTGCATCACCCGATGAATGAGGAAAGAAGCAAGTCATACACTCTGCTTTGGGGAAGATGGTTGAGAGTTGTCTGACATTTAGAGTAGCTCCACAACTGCTTCCCCCACAGCTTGGTCCCCCTGGGCTCCCATCCTAATCACAGCCCAAATGCAGCTGGAGTCAGGCTCTTTGCAGTTAGAATCTGTGATGGTGACACAACATGTTTCTCCACAGTAGGGGACTATAGACTTTGCTATACAAAAGCAGTCTTGCCATCACTGTTATCTTTCTTCCACCACCACCTTTAGTAAATAATATATAACTTTTGATTCTTTTTTTTTTTCTTTTGACGCTAGAGCTACTGCATGTCTCCTTTGTTAGGTTTAGCTGTTAAATATCTACCTACTGTACTCTTTACCCAGGGAAGGGAAATTGAGGTCAGTATTTCTTGTGTTTCTTAGCTTTATTGCATGTGTGCTGCTTCTACTTTTTTTTAAAGTGTATTTCCCAAGGAAATGAAACTTAAGAGCTTGTACTGGTTTTTCATCCTCCACCTTTGTATCTGCCTGTTTGTCTGTCTGATGAATTTCAGCTGAATTTGAGAAGTTTCATAGATACAGAGCTCCCACAAAAGATAACTATCTAGGTTAAGTTAAGAAGCAATGTGATGCCCTGGCTGAGGGAAAGGCCACTGTGTTTTCACACTACTTGCTATTGAATATCAGGGTGAGATTCTACCTTGAGACAATTCCCTGAGATCCCTGGGGGCCCTCTGAGCAACTGTAAATGGGTTTATTTTTTTCTGTTTTCTTCCCACAGTTTTTTCCCCTCCTCTTTTACTGTTAAGTTCTTCCCTGTCCACTGCTTCCAAAGACTCTTGAGTCTGCATGTCTTCTATACCAGGCTCTATATTATTCCCAGCTTTGCTTTTCCCCTCTCAGCCAACAGAAAGAACACATATAAACTAACTTTTGCTGGCTCTCTTATTTCACTGAAATAGATACATACTTCCTACAGAAAGTGCACTCAGTATGAGTTTCTAAGAACTCATGCTCAGTAATGGATTCAGGCACTTGTCATCTGCAGGAAAAACAGTTTTCCTCCTGGTAGAATTAAAAATTGAGACTGGGATGACGATTTTACAAAGATAAATGTTGGGTTCTGTGAATTTCAAAAGGTGGGAACATCCTTTTTCAGAGCTGATTTTTATTTAAGACCAGGGCACTGGAAACGGTGTGCTAGTGGTCTGACAAGTTCTTCCTGCATACAGTCTTGAATTTATTTTCAATGCGCTGAATAAACAATAGGAAGTAAAATGCTTGTCTCCGGATATCTGCAGCTACTTCACCCTTTTTCTTGACTCTGACTTCCCAACCTTTTTCTCCTTCATCTAGAAAAGGAAAGCTGGAGAATAGTCTGCCTATGTGTAATAGTGGCTCTTATGCCAGTGTCTATGTACCCGTCTCTTATAATTGCTGAAACCAGTTCCAGCAAATTCAAAATTTTCTCTCTGCCTTTGACTGCTGGGCTCATTAGATTTTAACAGGGTAAGAAGTTAATCTATTCACTGTTGAAAGCATGTGATTGCCTTACATGCTAGGATATTCTTGAATAGAAGTATCCATTCACTTCTCCATTGCACAGACAACCAGTTTGGGTTCTGGCATCCCACTCCTTAGTTACTTGTTAAAAGATTTGTCATATGCTCCCCAGTTCTTGAGTTTCCTTTGGAATTACTGCAGTCATGCAGAGATAAGTATTCCCTAGCTCTTCAGCAGCAGAAGTTCACAATGATTGGAGAAAGAAGACTAAATTAACCCTTGTGCAAGGCACTATATACAATAATCTTTGAAAAACTTCAGTGTTAGTTGAATTCAATTGACCTGATGTAAATGCCTACACCAAATTTTTTTAGATTTTATAGAGTCTGTTGATACCCCTCAGAAGTGCAGTGCAATTAAAAAATGATTCCTGTACTAGTCAGTCTCTGATTTGTACACAAATGTGTTTACTGACATTCTATGACACATACATTTTGCAGATTTGAGTACCTCAATCCTTCCATGTTCTAAAAATCAAATAATGCATTTTAAAATGTATATTTTAAGCACACAGCTGGTCTTGTGCTTTCAAAAACTATTCAGTCACTGCCCTCTCAATGTATGGAGCTCAGCTAGGCAGGGGAGTTTCTGAAGTGATGTCATCATTACTGTATTGGCTTCTGGAAGAGCAGAAGCAGCTGAACAGAAACTAATTAACCTTGGAAGTAATTTAGGGGTACCAAAAATTATGAGTCTCAAGAATTGGTTCTTTATATGTTTTTTTGTTGGCTGCTGGGCACTTCAATAATGGGGTCTGAGCTTTGAGAGATGAATGGAGGAGCACCTCCCGATTTTCTTGGTGTTCTGTCTCATAGTTAAGACTCTTTAAACCACAAATATTTAGCAACTTTCTCTGCACAGAAATCTGTACTCACACACATACCACAGTCAGCAGACATCTTGCCTCCCTCTTCCTTGGAAGATACTTAACTTTTTTTTTTTTTTTCCCCAAAGTATCTGTCATACATTGATATATAAAAATCAATGCAGCTTAGCAGTGCTGAGATGCTCTGTAAGTGATTGTTCTGAACTATGTATGATTTTAAGTACTATTGAAAATGTTTTCTACATAGTAGGGAATTTATTTTGCTTTTTGAATGCAAAACTATTTGAGTCATTTTGCAGTTCATATGAGGATAAGTTTTCTCTATGGTTTCCCTGTTGTGAGGCAACTAGATTGTGTTACTGTTTCCAGTATCTGTGAGCCAAACTGTTCTGCTCTCTTCTGATCATCTGCCACCTTGAAAAGCAAGTACCTCAGCTTCTTTTGATTCCATCTGCCTCTTCAGGGTGTGGCCTGAGAGTTGTTTCACTACTGAGGCAATTTTAAGGTGAACTTGATACTTCTGAAAAGACTGATTTTACAGGAAGCAGATCAGAAATCTGAAAGAATGTATTTCGGGTGTATATCATATTTGACGTGAAAACTGAATTTATGAGTCAAAACTTAGTCTTGCTGAAGTAAGCAGCAGGTTTCCCCTTGACTTTAAGAGATGGAATTCTGCAGGTAGCATCTGCAGTTGTTTAATACTTTGGCTTGCCAAGCCATGACTGCCCTAAATATTGCCCCTTGTTTCCCTGCAGATGTGCACTGGGAACTACATATTTGTTCCTTATATGATAACTCCACATAACAAGGTGTACTGCTGTGATAGCAGCTTCGTGAAGGGACTCACAGAGCTGATGCCTCCTGGTTTTGAGTCTCTGCTTGGGCCTATATGCTTACCCCTGGTGGATCGATTTATTCAGCTCCTGAAGGTGGCACAGGCCAGTTCCAGGTGAGTTGTTTCCCTAAACACCCATGTAAAACACAAATATTCCAGCTGGCAAGATGTCAGCCATTTCTGCCTTCTGTTCAGAAAAACTGGTACTTAATAGCTCAGCTTGACCAAACCCCTGCACTGACACTGCTCTGTCAATCCGTGTTGTGCACATGCACTGTGGGAGAGCTGTGGGGCCAGAAAAACGAGTGCAGTGCGAGGGCCTTGTCCCAAATTGCTGATGTGGAGTTGTTCCTCTGCAGCCAGTATTTCCGGGAATCCATTCTGAACGACATCAGGAAGGCCCGGACGCTCTACACGGGCAAAGAGCTCGCGGCAGAGCTGGCAAGGATTCGGCAGCGAGTGGATAATGTCGAGGTCTTGTCTGCTGACATTGTGATAAACTTGCTGCTGTCCTACAGAGACATCCAGGTAGGAGTTTGGTGCAATAAAAGAGTGGTAAATTAAATTATATTCTCACTGAAAATTTTAGTGTATTTTGCGCAGGTTTTTTTAATAAACTCTGTGGATAAAGCACACTAGTAAAAATCTTTTATGGCATCTTCTCTGATGTTTTTATTTTGTTTTGTAGTTTCACTGTTTGCCTTTCCCTACCAGAAAAGGGTTTTATACCAGTACCTTAAAAGTACAAGACATGTAACAACTCTTCTCCATCTCAGCACTGCTGTGTGATGAACATCATGTGGTAAAAAGCTGTGGTGGCATTCTGCAATTGATAGGCAAACGTATTCCTTATCACCAAAGCTGGTGATGCTTCTTATGGAAGCACAAATAGTTCATATGCATTTCAGGTTTCTGAATGATGCTGGTTATTTGTTGCTTTGTTATCCATACTTTGAACTGTCACTTTTTAAACATTATGAAGTGGTTTGAGTTTGATTTTTAAATTTTTATTTGTTTTTTAAATATGTCAATGAGTAAGCTACTTTAAAAAGGGAGCCTTGTTTAAAAGAACCTTGTTTTTGTGGCTTATGCCTACTTCAGAGATTTGAGATGCCTTAATTCAAATGCAGCTAGCTTTGTAATGTCTGCACAATGTGAGCACTGACATGTGTTCAGCTCCTGGAGCTAACTTTAGTAATGAAACAGATGTATGAAAATTTCCACAGGACCATGTTGAAGCAGCACAGGAGACCAAACTGTGCTTCCCTGCTGAATACTGTGCATATTCCCATCTCTGATTAGTACTAAGCTATTTACAGTTTGAAACTGAAAAAAATGGAAATCCATAAAACTTACAATGGACTCAAAATACGTCTTAGTATGAAATAATAGCTGCTTAGGTTGAAGAGGGGTTTATGTAGACATACCTCAGTATGGCCACTTAAAACTTTATTATTCCTTTCTTTTGGAAGGATTATGATTCCATTGTGAAATTGGTGAAAACTTTAGAAAAACTACCCACTTTTGACTTGGCTTCCCACCACCATGTGAGGTTGCATTATGCATTTGCACTAAACAGGTAAGAATCTCCCGTTGCTTCTGCTGTAGAACAGTAAATCAAGACTTCAAACTTTGTAAGGGATGAGTAATCGAGTGTGAAATTCCCTACTGGAACCTTTACATGCAGTCCTATGATTTTAACTGAAGCAGCTCTGGGGATTCTAAGCTTCTTTTTACCTCATACTATCAGATTTTATTCCTTTTCGTTTACCATGTTTGATTTGTCTTTCCATGGGTTTTCATTATTTTTTGTTTCAGTACATAAATTAGAGCAAATAAATACCTAACAATATTTTCCTTCTGTAAAATACACTTTTAACATTGCTGTGTGAGTGACAGGGCTGCATTATTTGTGCTGGCAAAGACATCATCTCATTCAATTCTGAGTTCTGGTAATGTCAGGAGACAGAAGCAGACCTTTCATCAAATGTCCGTAGGACGATTCTATTGTATTATGATGATAAACTAATTTTCGTGTTCTCTGATAACACGGGCAAAATGTGATACATAGAGCAACATACACTGCTTCTATGGATTAAATAAAAGCCAAACCTAGATGTTCTTTCTAGGATACTGACATTTAGACAAGTGACTAAAAGGATTTTTTTTCAGGGGAAGCTACAGATGTTCTCTGCTCCATTGCTGTTATCACGGTGAACATTTTGCTGTTGTCTTTTAGAGGAGTAGACCAAGTGTCAGCAGGCATTAAAATTGTCAAGTATAGAAAATATCTATAGATGGTTCTGCTTCTCACAGATTTGAATTTTGTAATTCAGGTTCACTGAGGAGGCTTAAAACTGCATATCATGTGAAAGTGATGTCAAAACATGTCACAAAAAATACTTTAAAAAATAAACCTGGTTTTGAAAGAAAAAAAGAAACAAAACAAAACAAAAAAACCCCAAACAACAACAACAAAAAAAAACCAACCCAGCTATCTGGCATTTTTTGTCTGAATAAAATGTCTAGATCCTTTCTTGTGCCTTTATACCAGGTAAATGAAGGTATAAATATCGTGCCTTTTTTGTTTCCACTTTGACATAAACATATGAAGTTTTACAGATTAAATAATCCAGCATGTATCTGCCACTTCTACAAAGCCTTCACAAGGGTCACTATGTGTTCCTTGTGGAGTTGGAACATGTTTTATAGACCTCAAGGTCACAGTTTTCTGAAACAAAGTCACTTTTGAAAGCAGGATTAGTTCATTGAGGCACTAAAAGCCTGGAAAACTGCAGCATAATCTTCTCAGGCATATCCTTGTACTTCTCTGGTTCTGTGGTTCTAAAATGTTGCCTCTGAGAGTATCTGACAAAAGATCTACACAGTACCTCCAAAGAAGTCCGGATGAGATTTTCCTATTCCTCTCTCCTCCAGACTGACCATTAAACTGGGAGCCATGATAGCCATGGAAACATTCATGCTTTGGTGTGCCAAGAAGGAATTACTTTGGATAATTGTAACTTTCTCCTTACTGGGACTATAGAGGATATCTTGTAAGCTGAGGCAGGTCTGGAATACTCCACGCTTCTGAATCTTTGCTGTGAAGAAAAGGGTCTCTTGCTTCTTATCCAGGTCACTAGTACGGAAGGATGGAGCGGCTCAATTAGTCAGGATTAGTCTGACCTAAATCAAGAAAGTGTGAGGGCTGGATGATGGAAAAGTAAACAGAAATAAAAGCAGGGACCTCTGTCTCTGAAGACCAGCTAAGTGTAAATAATCCATGTTGCAAAACATTATTTGCTGTACTGGCTTTGTTCTCGTTAAATTCACTAATCTGGATTAGTGATAGTTGATACAAGACGTGGAAGTGTTGAAAAGGGAGTAATTTGATTGTTCAGTACACAAACACGTTAAAATTCTAAACTTTTGATACTGAATGCGTATGTATCATAACTATGACTCACCAGGAAGTGTCTAATGCTTGCAATTACGTGGTTTATTTGTCTGAAGTACTTCTTTTAATATTGCCTTATTGGCTTTACTCCTAAACCTTCCCTGTCTTGGGAGTTCAATCTGGTTTGTGCTTTTTGAATGTTTTGCTTCACAGTCAAAATGTATATAAAAAGTAAACTCACAAACACAAGATTGAATCTTTTTTCCTTTAGAGCATGAATTACAATGAAAGAAATACTAGATATGAAGTCAAGGTTCACATGATGGTAACACATGATCCTTCTAAGAATTTCCCTGGGGGCTCTTGATGCTGTTTTCAGTGTTTTGCCATAGCTCATGGTTCATGAGAGAGAGAAGTAATGCTTGGGGGTTTTCATAGAAGTTTCCCATGATATAAAGAAAAGAAAAAAAAAAAAAAAAAAGGAAGAAGGGGATAAACATGTTTATATAACACAGTCCATTGTGTCTATCTTTAATTTTACGTGGATGAAGTCATGTGCCTGTGTTAATAAATGGTCATGAAATATTATTTCTTGTTAACTTTGTTGGTTTTTTAATCAAAATTATTATTTTCAACAGGCGAAATCTGCCTGGAGACAGACAGAAAGCTCTAGAAATTATGATTCCCCTTGTAGAGCAGGAAGACCAAGTAGCTTCAGATATGTACTGCCTGGTTGGTCGAATTTACAAGGACATGTTTTTGGAATCTGGGTTCATAGATATTGAAAGCAGGGACAAAGGAACTTTCTGGTGAGTACTGTTTTCCTGATCTATGTCCTTCTTTTAGCTTTGGGAAAATATTCCTTGAACAAGAATGGTTTGGTTTTTCTTTCCAAATATTTGGCATCCTTGGGTAATAGATTGAATCTTTTAAAATTCCTTGCTTATTTGTTGAGAATAAGAGATTTATGTTGTTCACACATCTCATTCTGCAAAGTTTTTGAAGTGCCTCGGGGACTTAAGTTTAGGTGTAAACTAAACTCATCAGAGTGTATTTTCCTCATTTTTCCCAAACATGAAGCCTACTTTTTACTGTCTTATTCTCAGGAATCTGGGCCAGGGAGTAATCAGTCATTAATTGATTGGCATGTCTGGAGTCTGATGGATATTAGCTAGCAAGGCTGAGAGGTTTAACTCACAACCAATATGACTGTTCCAAACTTGCTGACCAAAGTTTTATCACTCCAGCATCATTGCATAGTATATGCATGTTGCAGTGCACTACAGTAGCATCACTAGTCAGAGAGGCACACAATAACTAGTCAATAATAGATAAATTGTTATCCTCATTTTAGAGACAATAATCTTGGGGTTTTTAATGCTTTTGAAATGCACTAGATCACTGTTACATGGAAGAGGTCAGAAAATGAAGGCATGGGATGTCGTCCTAGACTTCTGTCAGGATGAGTTCCTTCTCTGCATTCAGATGAGGATACAATCTGCATTTATGTGTCCTGAACATCACATCTTAGCTCTGGTCTTGTGCTCATCAGCTGCTTGTTGAAGTAAATGCTTAAAATGGAAAGCTTTCTTCTTTGTCATTTATCACTTGTTTTCAGTAAACGTCAGCTTAGAATTGTCTCTCATAAAAGATAAGATAAATTGTTTACCAGTTATGGCCTCAGAAGACAAATGCAGTTTATAACTTCTGGTCATACTTTACAGTTTGGCAACTCTTACTGGACTTTTAAAAGATGTTGAAATAGCAGGAATGCAACACATTATTGTCATCCCTCCTAGTATAATTTTGGATTAAAGAAAAGTTTCGTTTCCTGTAAAGCGCAAAGCCTGTAAAAAACTTTCAGGGGTGTTCTGCAAGTGTACAGAAAAAAAGTGTAGTTCTGTATACAAATTTTAGGCATTATTACAGACTAAATTAAATACAAACTACTCTTGCTATTGTCCCTCTTGCTTTCACCTTGTTCATAGTGCCTTATGAACAGATCGACTTTGATATTGTCAAACATAATTGAACTAAGAATGATTGTATGTATAACAGTGGGGAGTTCATGTAGCCATTTTAACCCACTTTGAATAAATGCATCTTAGCAATCATGATAATCATAGATCTGATGACGGAAAGCGATTGCAGGCATTCCAGTTTAGGAAAGGACAGGGGCTGATAGCCCCTGCACAGGGCAGGGTGCTGGCCACCCAGCCCCTAAATAGTCCCTGAAGTCTCTGGCACATGAGACCCCATACAGAATGCTCTGTGCACCTCCTGCCACAGAACAAGGAGATCTCTGTTGAATCAAGCTGGAGTTCGGCCGGAAACTGTGCTGGATGGCCCAGCTGCTTTTGGTTTGCACTTTATCCTGAATATTGATTTGAGTTTCTAGTGTTAGTCATGCAGCAGGCTTGACATGCTGAAAGATTGACTCATAACTCAGTGAAAAGCTCTCAGAGAGGGGCAGGCCTACTCTAGTGCTACAGCAGGCCACAACAGGACAAGGTGTGTGCAAGAGCAATGCTTCCATGGCAGTGCTATGTTGTGTTGAGATAAAGGTTATTATCTCAGTCTTAGAAAAATAAGGATGTGAGAGAAGTATAGTGAATTGCATGAGATAATAAGAGTTTGGCAGCAGGACCAAAGCACTGGTTTTGCAACAGCTAGTGATGTCAAGGTACTTTGTTTATTCCAATTTAAAAAAACCCAAACTAACAATGTGCTTTTCTGACAATTATAAAGCAGAATAAAAGACATCTTTCATATAAATATGAGAGAAAGGGTAATTATTAACTGTCACTTTCTTGTTTCACACCAACAGTGTGAATCAGACTTAGCAAAGCTACCTTTGCTAAAAGTCTTTATTCATATCTTTTCACGGCTATGTCCTAATTTAGTGTCTGCACTGCAACATTTTCTCAAATGTCAGCAACTCCAACATTTTTCCAAGAGTACAGTCTCTCTTGTATTGGAACAAAAATACTAATTTCCGAGGCTTTTTCTTTTCTGTCAGTCTTTTCTCTCTCCTTTTTGTATTGCATGACAATTACAGCATGGAAGATCTCTAGGGCAGAAAAGGTGGTCCAGTTCCCAACATCACTATGTCTCCAAACAGATAATTCCAGTTAGAGGGCTTCTCTTAGATACGTACACTTAGAATCAATGAGTGTTGTCCTGGTAATTGGCAGATTTTTATGGGGTTTTTTTGTTTGTTTTTTGTTTGGTTGGTTTTTGTTTTTCCCTTTTGGTTGGTTTTATTTTTGTTTGTTTGTTTGGTTTGGTTTTTGTTTTGTTTAGTTTGGTTTTGGTTTTAGGTTGGGTGTTTTTTGTGTATGTGTTGGTTGGAGATTTTTTAAGTGAGCCAAAAATATTTTGTTTGTGCTTTCTTCCTCAATTTTTTGTAACTCTCAGTACAAGAGAAAATTGAAGATGATGAAAGAAAAAGATCTAGTACTCTCTGCTTCTCTTTTCTTTAGAGCAGTAGGCGCTTGTCTAATGATTAAATTCTTTGGAGGTGGGCAGCTGAAGTATCAAAAGCATATATATGTAGCAGATTGAAGAGAAGCCTGTCTTATAGTTTTGGAGAGCAGAGCTTATGTTAAAGGATTCAAAGTCATCAATCATTAGAGCAGAAAAACCAACAAACCAACAAATTAAAAACCAGCCCTATTTTTGTCCTGGTGGGATAAAAATGCCTTAGCTTTGCTTGCATGTCAAATCATGGTCTAGAAGTCAAACCCTAAGGTTTTGCACAGATTGTTTTTCTTCATTGTATACTAATCTCATAACCTGTTTAATATTTTTAAATGTATTTTGTTTGTTTGTCTTTATTTTTTTCATCCTTTAGAAAGTAATTTTAAACTTCATTGCTCTTGCAGTAGTGAGCTGTGTTGACTGAATCTCTTTTGCTCCATAACTCACATACAATAGTAGTCTTTGCCTTCTCCTTATGGAGGTGTGAATATGTGTGTATATACATGCAACCAAATGTGTTCTTATTCTAAAGAATAAGTTTAAAGCACTGTAGATGTCCTGTTGCTGTTGTCACAGCTACTTACATTGCTAGCATGAGGACAGTGTGTGCTGTGTCCACTTTTTTTAAGACAAGACTGAGCCTAGGTGAATGCCTCTGTCATTTCTCTTGATTTCTCAGTTCCTCTTGAGGAGAATGAAATCTGGTATTGTCCTTTTTTTATATGAACTCGTAAGGACAGTGTCAGTAAGACAGTCAGTAAAGAGTAAAATTTGGAGTAGCTGAAACCATAGTCGAATGTGAGGTATATTCTTGTATCACTTACTTCTGTGCTGAAGTGTTTTGATATCTGTGTGCCATTGTAGCAGATCCACAATAAAATCCAAGGTTTCAAGTCAATGAAAATTCATATATTGAAGAATAAATTAATGAGCTTATTAATAAATATAACTCTGAAACAGATCTTCTACAAACTGATAGTATTATTCTGTTTTATTTAATCTTATAGAAAATATTGCAAGGTATTGTAACTTTACTGGGATAATTTTACTGGGACAGATGATTAGGATCTGTGCTTGTTGTGTGGGGGGAAAGGAAATGGGAGGAGGATGTATAAATACCAGACTCCTAAAAATAACCACAAAGAATGTGTGGAAAACAGTAAAATATTTTTTGCTTCTATGGATTCTTGCTGTGTAAACAGAAGATAAGCTCTTAAATTACCTAAAAATGTAATGATGCCCCAACTAGATTGCATTATTTAGAAAGTAAGCTTGAATGTTTGTTTTTCTAGGTTCAAGAAGGCGTTTGAGTCAGAGCCAACGTTACCAGCAGGAATTAATTATGCAGTACTCCTCCTGGCAGCTGGACATTGCTTTGATACTTCTTTTGAGCTGCGGAAAGTTGGTAATTATAGCTTACAAATTCATGGTGAAATCACATTCTCGTGAAAGTACCACCCACTGTTATAGGGGAAAAATCTGGTGGTTGTATGTGAAAGCTTTGATAGAGAGCATGTGAATATTTAAGTTGGTCTTTCACACCACTGCTGATCCCACCTGACTGCAGGTGAGTGCTCTCATGAAGACTGGGTTTCAGTGTCAAGATCTTAAATGGTTACCAGAGTTTAGTAAAAACTAGGCTTCTTTGTAAAGGCATCACTTGTGTGAAACAGGAGCACCTGAAATGGGAATTCAGTTCCAGCTAGCAGTCATTAAAACCAATAAACACAAACCCCTGGAGAGAATATGGATGAGAAGTCCATCCTAAGACTGAAGAAAATGCACTTGACTTGAGCTTGGGTTGGGTTGAGAGAAGAATATTTCTCTTCTGATGCGTTCTTAGAGGTTTCTGAATGTCTATATTCATAGAATCATAGAATAACAGTGGTTAGGGTTGGAGGGATCTTTTAAAGACCACCTAGTCCAAGCCCCTGCTGTGGGCAGAGACATCTTTCACTAGATCAGGTTGCTCAGATTGACACTTCCAACAGGGAGGCATTCACTTCCCTGGGCAGCCTGGTCCAATGTCTCACCACCCTTTTCATTAAAAGTTTCTTATTTAAGAAGGAAGAATTAAGAGGATTTTGTTTCTTATTCCATGAATTTGTATAATTCTTGACTTTCTGTAAAGTCTTTTTTAATCTCTGTTTCTCCTGAGGAAGGCCTCAAGTGAGAAAGAAACAATTTTTTTCATTCCGCTAAATGTATCTGTATTCAACCACTGCTCTAGTTTCAAAGTTAAGTGTGCACTGTGTGTCTGGAAGTAATTTCCTGGGTAATTTTGAGTATGAAGGTTACAATGAGATGATTACTTTTGCATAAATAGTGAAGTGAAATTTAAATTCTCAGGTGTGAATAAAGGTATTAATTTGGATGTGTGAGACTGCGTAGAGTTGCCCCAACTACTGTGTTTGCCCTTCTGTGAGTGGGTGAGATTTTGCTTTTTAGTTGGCATAGAATACTTCCACATCCTATGCTGAAATTAGAATTCTTGTGCCAGAGTAGGAGGTAAGAAGATATGTTCTACATATTGCATAGCATTTACAAATACTCACTTGCTGGCCTAACTTTAAGCTAGGTAGTTAATGGAGCTGAGCTATATATTTTTTTGTGTAGTTTAATATGAATCCTTCAATTCTAAAGAAACTCCTCAATTGCATACAGACTACAGCCAACTGGATCTGTACAAATTAATTTTACTAATGAAATTTGTACGCTATTTCTTTGGTATCATCTTCTCATGAGTTTTCCAGTATTGCTTTCCCTGTTGTTTGTATTGAGACTGTTACAGAAATTAATGTTCATTCTTAAATAAGATTCCATCCCCAGCTGATGAACTATTTAGTGCAGAAGTATTTTGTTCCTTAGGTGGTTTGCTTGTGTGTTTGTTTGCCTGTCTTATATTAACATTTAGTTGGTGTCTGCTGAAAACCCTTGATATAGCAACCCTTTCTATTAGCTACTGGTGTCCATCTTTTTTTGTTACTGGGAATATTGTCAAAATACTTTTAGTTTCAGACTGACTCAGCTATTTTGAATCATGTTTTTAACATGTTAAACACATTTATAGAATAGACCCTATGTGTGTCACTGGTCATTTATTTCTTGTTGATAAGATGGTGGTCACTATTCATAGAATCATGGAATGGGGGTTGGAAATCACCTCCAGGATCATGTGCTACGAACTTTCTTTGGAAAAACACACTCAAAACAGGATGGTCCAGCACCCTGTCCAGCTGAACCTTAAATATGTCCAACATCAGCAAATTCACTGCTTCCCTGGGAGATGATTCCAAAGGCTGATTCTTCAAATTTTGAAAAATTTTCACCTTGTGCCCAGTAGTAACTTGTACCTAATCATCCATTGTCTTTTCTTTGTGACTCCTTGTTAAAAGGGGGTCTCCATCTTCTTTGTAGCCACCCTTTACCCACTGGATGGTGATAATGTCTCCCCCAGCCTGCTCCTCAAGGCTGAGCAAACCCAGCTTTTCCTCATATGGCAGGCTTCCAGTCCTTTGTTCATCTTCGTGACCATTCTCTGGACCCTCTCCAGCCTGTCCACATCTTTTGTGTATAGTGAGAACCAAAACTGAACAAATTATTCCAGCAGTGTCCTGGCAAGCCCTGCATAGAGTGGGATAATGGCTTCTTTATCCCTCCTAGTGATGTCCCTATTGATACATCCCGACATCCCATTGGGTTTCTTTACTGAAGAAGCACACTGTTCACTTGTATTCAGCTGCTTGCTTTTCAGGGCCCTCAAGTCTCTTTCCACAGAGTTGCTCCCCAGTGGAGTAGATCCCAGCCTGTGCTGCACTCCTGGATTATGTTTTCCCAGGTGCAAGTCTTTACAATGGTCTTTGTACAAGGTTTTTCAGATGGCTGGAGTTGTGCTAGATTCTGAGGATAATTTAGAATTTTATTTCTCTGGGGCTAAAGTTAACATTTTAAACAAAATCAGGCAAAATCACAAGGGTTGTATGGGGAAATGTTTTGGTTTTTTTCCTAGTCCTAAGTATCTCTTACATGTGTATACATCTTTTGATGTCACCTCTTGTTTAGATCTGTGTGTACAAGACCATTTTTTAGCAATAGTTAGATTTGCCAGGCAGTGATTTCTGTTTGGTGCCCACCCACAGCATTATCTGTAGCACACAGAGAAGTTCTGCTTTCTGCTGGGAGATCAGGAGAGAAGCAAGAACAAACCAGTCAAGTTCAGTCCAGGTTATATGGAAATTATATTGCTAGGCTGGGGAAGGTATAGGGAAGGATGTAGCCATTATCAGTTCTTCAGAGGGTGCATGAGACTGTGATTAGGAGATGCATATTCTGCATCAGATCAGAAAATTTGCCTTCTAAGAGTTCCCACCTGTACTTGTCAGATAAGAGTTCACAACTAAATGAGCAAACAGAGCATTAACAAAAACCCTCCTCCTATTTTCTGAGTAGTATCGCTTACTTAACTGTACAAAGAACTTTGAGACCAGAACAGAAATGCTATGGTCTGCATTGAAAGTTATGGTATCTGCAGGCTGTGCAACTTTGACACACAAAGGATCCTGTTATATGAATTGTTCTATCAATATTTGAGCAAGGAAAGCACTTTATTTATAAAACTTTCATAGTAATATTTAACTGGTAGTATCTACTTACTGTATCTTATTTTTGTCACAAGCTGTGGATATATTCGTGGTGTTATAAAAACAAAGGCTTTTCTGGTGTTAATGGTTCCTCTATTTTGGCTCATTTGTTTTAAAGGCAAAATATTTTTGATAAAATATGCTGGAATTCAGCTGCTGCTTTTTTTCCCCTCCCCTAATGAATGCCAAATTTATTATGGAAGGAGAGAATGTCGTGACTTTGCCTGGATTTTCTTATACTCTCAAAAATCTTTTAAAGATGGTGAAATAAAAATAAACTTAGAAAAAGGGAAATTGTACAAGGAGACCATAAATTCAGAATTAGATTCATGAAGGTTCACTTTGCAAGTTTCCAAAATAATCCTTCCCCCTCAAGCTCTCTAAATTGGAGTTATAGTCTTTTGAACCTCTTGCTAATGTCGTGACAAAGCAGCATACATTTCAGGGTATAAGTAACTTGCCTTTCAGGGATAAGTAACTTTGTAGATAAGCTTTGCAGAGGATGATCAGCAAACCAGAGTGAGTTTTAGCCAAGTACCTCACCTTTCTCAGAAGAACTTGATGAGAGGGTGATGTTGTCTTCTCTAAGGTAATAGGATCCACTTCACAGAATACTTGGGTAAAACTTCCATTTTATCCAGGTTACATAGCAGTAACGATTCCCAAACTTGGTGTGCTGAGGTACTGCTACACATCCATCCTTTATCCCCCAATCTTCCTATAAGTCTCCCTTACTGAGCTGGGACTCCAAGTGGTTGGTGTCACCAGTCCTACAAACACCTCTGCCTGCCAGCCAGTAATGCAGGTCCCTCCCCATGTGAGCTGTACTCTCGTCAGACCCACACACTCAGTTTGTACCTCACTTTAGCTCTGTTCCCACCTCTGGAGCATGGAAGAGTTGTGATGGGTGTGTCCCTGCAGATGCAGTGAAGCATGGCAGAGCATGTCTGCCTGTGAACCAGAGACTGGTGCTGCTGCTCCCTGTGACAAATAGCCTGTGACAGCTGGTCAGTGGCCACTGCAACGGTGTGTGCCATCACCCAGTGCTTAGCAAAGGCCCTGTGCACAGCTAAATTCCTCCCTTTCCTCTTCCTCCCAACAAAGATATGTTCAACTGAAATGATACATGTATCCCTGTGATACCAGTTCCTTACAGCTCTTGTGATGAAGTCACATTAAAAGCCTGTGGAAGTTAGTAGGTGTCTGTCTTTTCTTGTGTGTTGCTATCAAATGCATGCAAATGTTTTAGATGTTCTAGTAGAGCCCTTTGGCCTTTGTAGATATTGCTGAGGCATGATACTCTAAAGTCCTGGGGGAGATTAATTTTTTCCATTTACTGTGCTTTCTGGATGGCATTCAGGTTTGTTCTCTAGAACCCAGCTAAAGTTGAACACTATCAACACAAATTCCCCCTCCCTATTCTCCAGTGACTAGTGCAGCTGTACATCTTCAAGTGGTCTCTTTGACAGTGTCAATGTGTGTAGCACCCTGGCTTAAAGCCTTGCAGAGATGGTCACCGTGGTGCCTTGTGGGGCAGGTGGAGATGATGTACATTGCCACGTTTCTCAGGCAGATCAGAGATACTTTGCAGCATCTATGGCATTTTTAAAAGCCTTTATTACCTGATGTTGATGCCATAAAAATGTGAGCAATATGATAAAACAAGATAAATTTTGTAAGCTGAAATGTATCTTATGTAATGATACCCATTTTGATAATAGTTATTACTGCTTCTACTGTGAAGTTTACTCTGCTAGCTACTCAAGGAAGGTTATGTAAAAAAACAAGATCAACAGTTGCATTGAAATTTCTAGTGAGTACTCAGCCTGAATATCAAGGACAATGGAAGATGATGTGGGAGGGAAACTGTCATAGTGGAGTAGTGTGGGAAAAGTGAATAAAAGACTACAGTGGTGGAGCAGCTTGTTGTGTAAGCTGAAAATTTGTTTTTTTGCAGGGGATGGTGTAGCATATCTCATGTTAGCTATATGTAGCAGCTCATGTGAACTAAAACTCATCCTGAAGGCCACAGGGGAGCCTCTAGTTCTCAGCAAACTTAGCAAGTGAAAATAAAACCTGAGTCTCTCCGTAGTCTTGAGTTGCTGAGGGACTTGTGAATATTAATAGATGTCTTTCATTGGGGTAGGACTTGCTGCAGTTAAAAGAACATCACTGCTGGAAGAAGCTCAGTGGATCATCTGTTCCTTCTGCATGGGACCTTGTCTATAAAGGTAAGTTTGGGGCTTGGGGCTTGTAAGTCAAAAAAACAAAGCAGAAAAAAACATAATAGGTGCCTTATTCAGCATCTGTTAAGTTTTTGCAGCTATGTTGTGTAGCCTAAGGCCCCAATTTACCTTTACAGATGAGGTCCATGCAAGAACATAGGTAATCTGACTGTGGCCTTGTCCTGACAGTGATGTCTTAAAGTTCCTTTCTTGAGAAGCCTGTAGGAAGAGGGGGTGGGGAAAAAAACTTCTGCCAATTAGGGTGTTTGGAAGGCATATAACATTAACTGGTAAGTATGATTTCCATCTTATTTTATCAAAATGGGGGGGGGGTATAGTAATGAAAGCAATTAAAAGATTTTGAATAAGGGAAATGGTTATTTTTAAATTGCGTTAATTCAAATTCTTGTGACTTGTTATTCTCTTCGCTACAGGAGTAAAGATCAGCAGCCTGCTTGGTAAAAAGGGGAGCTTGGAGAAACTGCAAAGCTATTGGGAAGTGGGATCTTTCTTGGGGGCCAGTATGTTGGCTAATGATCATATAAGAGTGATCCAGGCTTCAGAAAAGCTGTTTAAACTAAAGGCACCAGCATGGTAAGGTGACAAACAAGGCCATGTATATTCCTATGTTTTAAAATGTTGGACTCCCTCAGCTTTTACATTAGGCACTGTATTCAGCTGACAGGAGATATGTTTTGTGTTTTTTAACAGGTTTTACTTTGTGTGTATTATTTCACTGTGCTCTTATACATAGAATGGACTCTCTTCCCCTTTTGCCTTTATTCAGAGATAGATCTGATATGAGTCTCTAATTTGATGTGTGAGAAGGGCAGATCCATCATGGACTTTAAGCTCTTCTGAGAGCAAAGGAGAAAGGAAGAGTTGCTTGCAGCTACATTGCTGAAGAGAAGTGTAGTGGCTTGTGAGTTCAGTCATAACAGCCTGAAGGTTTTGGGGAATGAAGACAGCTTAGCTAGGGAGGCCTGCCTGCATCTTTAAATATTGTTAAGGTTATGGCACATAACAGCTGTTTTAGGAACTGAATACAAATGAGCTGTATGGTGCAAGCTGCATCTCGTGGTGATTGAGAAGACTACAAATCAAAGTCCAGTTAATAGGAAAGCCATAAATCCAGGGTTAAAGGCAACCCTGTGAACTCAACATCTTTATGCAAAGGCCAAGAGATGTATTCTCTGACAGCAGGCTCCCAGCTTCTACTATGGATATAGGGAACAATGAAGGACCAGTCACCTGCTCATTAAGGGCTGGGATCATCCTAGGTGGGGAGAACCAAGACTCCTTTCTGACAAAAAAAAATTGTCACTCTGCTAATTATAAGAGTGAACATCACAACATGTGTATTCTTATCTTTTTATAAAGGATAGAGTGTGCCTCTAGAAGGTAATCAGAGGGATGTCAAAACACAGAAATGCTAAACTTCTGCATTGACATAACATAGAAACTGTCAAAATAAAACCTAATTTTCAGACAAAATATTTGATAAATGCTTTTACAGTGTATTTATTTGCAAGGTTTTCCATTTTTATTAAGTGTATATTTTCCTAAGAAGCTGGATAGCACTCTCTGGAAGTCTCCTGGTGGAATTTTCTGGAGTTTATGAATACCTGGTTGTCAGGATTTTATGTACCCCAGGGCCTTTGGGGTTTAAGTCTGTGGATTAAACTCTGAAAATACCACTCATTTGTGCTTCATGAAGAATTTCTCCTGTGAGCAATTCCTTCCCAGTCTGTTGCCTGCTTTATAGCACAGCCCACTTGGTGCAAGCAGGAGTAGACACAGTACCTTAAGCCAGCCATCCTGATGGCCTAAGAAGGATAATTGGAAGTTGCACAGCTATGGCAGTGTTCACTAAAGACCCTCTGAGGATGAAACAAAAGTTTCCATGAGTAGCCTAACTGTGATAAAGTGACAGTAGTGATAAATCCTCTTTTAGCATGTATATCTCATTGCTGTAGTATTCATAAAAATTGTGTGAGATTATGTTTACAACCTTTTTTTCAAAAATGCCAAGAGAAGACAATGTTATCAAGAAACCCTGTAAATCAGCCCCAGAAAGTAGAACAACAGAGAGGGGGATGAACTGCATTTAGAGGAAACACTCAGCACTGCTGTTGTCCTTCCCTAGCAATGCCAAAAGACTGCTTAACATAGCTGTTGCCATCTTTGTAGGATAATATGTTCCAGTAGCATCGTGTTTTAGAAATTTACGTTAAATAATTGCCTATGCAGACACAATATAGGAGATAGAACAGTGCAGAAAGTTAAACTAGTGGACTTTTCACCTGAGTTTTTAGTGGAAGTAGGTCACTACTGAAATAAGTTGGACAAAGGCTCAGTTTGGTCCTTAGGTAGAAGATGTAGGTATTTAATGAATTTTTCATGATTTAGGATGGAAGACAGTATATGGTATCAGGGATATGGGCAGGAATAAATTTTCCAGGATTCTTTCATATTTCAGTTGCCTCATTTAGTGGCTATGTTTCCCACTCTAGTTGGGAATTGTTGTTATGAAAAGCAGTCCTAGAGAAGCAAAATGTTACTGGCAACCTTGGTGTTGCAATGGTGAATACCTCAGTTGTGTTTAAAGGTAGAGATGTTACGGCTTACAAACTGTACTGAATTTACTATCTGTGTGTTTGAATGGTCACAGGTACCTGCAGTCTATTGTAGAGACTATTTTGATATATCAGCATTTTAAGAAACTGACTCCAGAGCAACATACAGCCAAACAAGAACTTGTGGATTTCTGGATGGACTTCCTTGTTGAAGCCACCAAGACAGATGTGACTGTAGTCCGATTTCCAGTAAGTGGCTGTTTTGTTGGGGTTTGGAGACTTTTTTTGGTCATATTTTTGGGGGATGGGTTTTTTAAAAACAAATTTTGATGTAAAGGAAATGAGCACAAAGCACTGCTTCTTTTTTGGTGGCCAGACGATAAGCTGTTTGTCCAGAAGAAATGTATTTGGCCTGCATCTTAGATTGATTTTAATCAAATGCTCGTGGGTACAACAGGGTTGCACAATGTATTCCATACATAAGTAATGAGGAAAAAAGTCAAGATAGAATTTTGCTATTTATTGTTTTCTACCAATGGGTATACTTCTAGAGCAAACATTTACAGTGTACTCTAGGTGATTATATATTCACTATACTGTGTTTTGAAAAAAGGATATTTAATTGATTTCAATCTTTTTCTAGCTCAGCAAGTTTGTATACTCTACTGTCAATTAAGACTGTGACTTTTCTGAGGTTAAAAATTAGCCTTATGTAAAATAATTATGGTTGGCTTTTTTTTTCTTTTTTAATCTTAAGTTACTGTCATCCACACTAAACTAGCCCATACCTAAAATTTTGCTTTTCATTATTTCCCTGTTTTTCTTGCTATGGTATGACTAAAGAAATAGTTTTAACAGATTTCAATATTTACCAGTTTTGCATTAAGTACTGAAACTTATTTTTTCTGCAAGGTTTTAATATTAGAACCAACAAAAATCTATCAGCCCTCGTATCTCTCCATCAACAGTGAAGCTGAGGAGAAGACAGTATCCATATGGCATGTGCTGCCTGATGACAAGGTATGTTTGTAGTTTTAACTCTCTTCACAATTTAAAAGTATGCATGGTACATAAGGCATATAGCATGTGACCAGTTGCATCTAATTATGATTCTGGAAGGTAGAAAAGTGTTTTAGTAACACGCAGGAAGATGCTGAGATGTACTGCTGTGCTTAAGATTGTTCTCATTTTCAGTGGTTCTTTCGTTTCCCATAATTTGTCGAAATAACTTGCATTTTCCTTCAGGTTGTTTTAAGCCATTGTATAATATACAACAAATCTATTGCTTAAGATTTCATAAGTAATTTATAATTTACTGTCATCATACCAATAATGTAGCATAAAAATTACTTACACTTACAGAACTATCTTCTTCCTGCCCTTGCAGTTTTACATGTCAGCTGTGATAAATACTCCTTTGCTATGAAAGTAATAGAAACTGGTGTGTTAAAATGGGAACAGAATCAATCAAATGCCAAAGAAGCATTTAGCAGAAGGATAAATGGATGCTCTAGAAATTGAAAATTCTGAGAAGTCTGTATGTCAAGGTGTGAGATAGCCAGATATATTTGGAAAGGAACTTAGAAAATCTAGAGATAGAAGTGGAGAGGAAAACCTAGAATGGTTATTACATTCTGGGATGTTTAGGAAGCAAAATGTTGGTAAGAGAGAAGACAGGGAGGATATCATAGAACCTTAGGAAAGGACATCAGCTAGGGAAAATGAAGGAGTGTATGAAGAGTGAATGGAGACTGAGTCAGCTGGAGGCAAAACACCGGGGATTACCATAGAATCATTTAAGTTGAAAAAGACCTTCAAGATCACCAGGTCAAATTGTTAACCTAACATGGGCAAGTCCAATCTTCAGCTTTCCTGCTAGTGGTCTGTAAAAGGAGAAATGTTTTTGAACACAAAATACAGTTAACGCTCTACTGCTTGGAATTTTTGTTGTGAGTTCATGAGAAAATATAAATGGCAGCTGAAATAGCATATTTAGAGAACAAACTGAAATGTTTGCCTAGACCAATCAATTTCTATTTATTTGTGGTTTATTTTGACTGATGTTTCTTGAAGTAGGCTCAGCCTCGGAGAATAATTTAAAAAATAAATGTATGCAATTCTTGGGCAAAATAAAAATTTACCATATAGTGAATAATTATTTGTCAGAATGGCAGACTTAATCTTGTTATTCTAAAATACCTGTTCAGAAAGTATTTCTGTAGTCAGAATTTATTCTATTTAGAGACTACTTGAACATGCCTTGTTTTTTTTCCTTTCTTTTGTGGGCTTTTTTGTGTGTATATTTAGTTCACCTCTAAACAATACATTTCATTCTGTAAAGGGGCTTAACTGTAGGGTAAGAAGGAACATAGGACTAGAAGGAATTTTCTGGACTGTTGAGTTCTGATCACCTCTGTTGCAGATACTCTCCCCATATAATGTTTTCCATAAAGTGATCAAACTCTTTCTGGATATTAGTGTAGGTTTCCCAGTTGACCAATCATGCTGAAAAGTGGTTTGAGAATTTCACTGCAACTATAGAAGAGCAATGAGTAGAATGTTGCTGGTGAAGTGAAAAGGAGTTACCTTAAGTCTTCTAGTTTTCAGTCTGAAATTGTTGACATTTCATCCACATTTGTTCTTTTGCTAACAAAGTATTTCTATTAAGTGGTTTCCTTTCTCTGATGTTTACATGACAGTATTTTTTAGGAGAGTGCTAACACCTCTTAGTGTGGGGTTTTCATGTAGGTTTCTTCTTAGGCAAAACAAGTAGGCTTGGTGTACTGGCACTTCATTGCCATAACTTCCTATGTTCCAGTTTGAGTTAACCTTCACTGAGCATGTGCACTCATATTCCAAAGTGTATTCCATGGTGCATTCATGTATTGTTTAGCTACTGGGATATTTTTTTATATATATTCAGCAATGGCATTTTTCATGGCTGTGTCATTTGACTGCCCAGTTATCCTCTGTCTGGGAGAAGGATTTGGATGTCTTAGTCTATGCCTGTTTGGTTTTCAGAAGATAGGTGTTTCTTTATAGCATGTTAAACATTTCTTTCAGTTTTCCGCTTCTCCTTCCTGATGTGAGGCATGTGTCTCTGTATTTTCTGAAGAATACTGTTTTCCTATTTTTCTGGCCTAGCCTTAATCATTGGCATTAGACATTAAGTACACTCCTTGTACTTTTGTTCTGGCCAGAATCCTTGCTGTGGTGAGCTTATTGAGTAGCCAGGAATCTAATTGATACTCTGTACCCTGGGAGCCATCATATCCAACAAAACAATACAATGGCCAATTTGGTAGTTACCCACTCAGCTGTACAATTGTAGTCTGCTGCAATTTTTCAAATTAGAATACATCACAAATCTCACTGAGAGAAAAAGGACTAGAAAAATTTGGAGGCACCAGTTTCCTTTTCAGTTGAATGTAATTAGTATAATACTTGTCTTTGCTAATAGATTTTGTGAAGGAAAAGGATGTATTGTCTGTCAGTCTACTGCACAGAGGAAGACCCATACTTTGGTCCTTATTAGCCTGAAAACAAGTTGGTTTTTTTTTTTTTTTTTTGGGGGCAGTGCTGATTAACAAGCAAAGACCACCTATCTCTATGCAAGGGTATGTTAGACAGCTGGGTTTGGAAACTTCATCTATCCAAGTTCAATCTACCAACCATAGGTCTGGCAGAGCTTTAGCAGTTCATGCTTCAGATTTCAGTTCATTTTGCACATAAATTATTAGTTCTACTTGTTTTCCAGAGTTCAGTCAGGGCTCCAAGAATAAGATCTGTGAGTTACAAAGTGTGTGAACTTCCTTTCATGCACAAAGAAGCTGAATTTCTATTTCAAATCCAAACTGAAACTGAGTGGAGCCTGCAGCTGGCACTTTTATATTAGACAAATGACAGTCAATACCAGGATAAATAATGTAGCCTCTTTCTTTTCTATTGCTTTTTAGCAACATATATTAATATTTATCTTTAATATTAGTGAGTTTAAGATAAACAAATGCCAAGAAAAATCAGACAGTATTTTATTTTGTAGAATGCACATTACCTTTGCCTTGCAGCTCCCTAATTTTAGCAGCCGTTCCCGCATGGGGTTAGAGGAATGCAGCAGTGCTGTTTGTAAGTTTGAAATAGAACAGCCTGTCTCTGTTTTGCTTTGGCTTCTGAATCCATTTTGAGTTTTGTTTTGGGTAGTTGATGATTTTTTTGCCTAACCAAAGAACAGATGCTGTGTTTGGATAGCATGCCTGATATATTTACTCCAGTGTATTCAAAACTTGGCGAGATCATGAAGGAACATAACTTTTTATCTTATTTCATTGCTTGAGAACTTTGAGTGGTAATTAAGGTTTAAGAAATTAGTTGCAAGTAGATGACAGGTAAAAACTCAATACTAATGCTTCTTGTTATGTTTCTTGAGCATTTCTGCCTCTTAGGACTTATATTTTAACTTATTTGGATTTTAGTACTGGGAATTGGACAAGCACCAATAGCTAAGGTCTGAAGAGAGTTTATAAGCATGGAAAATTGGAAACTAGCAGGTTTAGTATATGAAGGGAGTTGTAAAAGACTGTACAGAAACTCCTCCTCATAAGCATAGGGATTGAGTTGATGTTCACTCATGCAAGAGAACCAGGCAACTCAAACAGTAGTTTCACAAACATGCCATAACTACCATCAGTACTTCCACTTCAAGATGCAAATCCAGCTTTTCCTAATATTGGGCTACTCTCCTGTTCCTTTACCCCATGAAAAAAACCCTTACCCCATTTAAGATTGAAGAGATATTGAAGTTACTGCTTTGTACTTTACATTTATAATAGTTATGAAAATTGTGCATCAAGAAAGATGTTTACTTGTATTTTTGGCCCATTGTGTTAGGCATTTCATATTAGCATCACAACATTTAATGTGATTTGAGCAAGAAGGGAAAAAATACAGAGGAGGAAAAAATTGATGCAGGAATCCTCATAGAAAGCTGTTATAGCTGGGAGAGTAATTTCCACTGTCATTTTCTGCACATTATGCAACTATTTCAGTGGTGTATCTGACTTCTACATTTCACTGTTCATTTTATAAGCTACACATTTTTGAGTCTTCTTTTGGAATGCATTTGATTATGTTGCTGTTTGACAGTATGGCCTTGCTCAGATCACTAAAGTGCCAAATGAAATTCAGCTGCAGAAAGCAAAGGTTCTTCAAATATGTGGCTCATTGTGATGGGATCCCAACATTGCCAGGGCTGTGAGGTGGTGTGGTTCTACCTTTTCCTGAAAGGAGAATGTTTTCTTTAGAAGATACAAAAGGCTTCTGTTTGCAACAGTG
The DNA here is from genome assembly GCA_030060385.1 of Muscicapa striata striata. Classification (NCBI taxonomy): domain Eukaryota; kingdom Metazoa; phylum Chordata; class Aves; order Passeriformes; family Muscicapidae; genus Muscicapa; species Muscicapa striata. The sequence continues at coordinate 1,289,893 of JAREIS010000010.1, read as the reverse complement.
AAGTTTTAATAGAACATAAACATAGAGCAATATAACTGGCTACAGAGAACGCTGTTCTGCTGAATGCGACAGCTGTAAATTTAAAGGATCTGAAAATAAATGAGGCCTGGCCCTTTGTGTTTTCATAGGGTAGCTTTTTTCTTCCAGCCATGTTTTCACTCCAGCAGCTCTTAGGAGTTTTGGTGCATTCTCATCGCTCTCTTCTGGATTCCTAGTGAAATAGTCTCCTTTCTGTTTCTTTGGTCACTTTGCCTTATTTGAGTAATTCTTCCTACTTTTCAAGAATTTCCTACTTTGCTCTCCTGCATTTCTACTCGTGGCTCTTTCCACCTGGCCTTCCCCCACATTAGGGGATTGAGTGTGCAGGGCAAGCTCTCCTTATTCTCAGAGGTGGAATATTTTTCCCTCTCCTTTCCTGAGTATCACATGTGATCCCAAGTTCAGTATCCAAACAAGGCTATACTGGCATCTCCTCTGATCTGCTCTTTTGAATGTTTTCTAAAATAGTAAATTGTGTTTGCAGTGTAAACAGCAAAGAAATAGCCCAAAACTTCTATGTAGAACTTCTGTTGCTTTGCTTTCGGGTGAAAAAAAAAAGCCTTGAAAAATAGGTATTAATAGATAGTAAATAGAGTGCTGTCATTTGAGTGTTTCCCTTCCATCTCATGAGCTTCATTCTAGAAGATATGCCTATTGGCCCTTCATACATAAGGAGGAATAGTTTATTTATTTATTTTTTACTGTGTGTTACAGAAAGGTATCCATGAGTGGAACTTCTGTGCTGCTTCTATTAGGGGGGTAAGGTAAGTTGTTTCCCATTTTCATTTTGAAATTAAAGGAATAATTGAATTAATTTTGTGTTGTGCTGCTGCTGTGGACTTTGGAGTGATGGTGATATTCTATCACAGCTGCAACCTCTTGTAATCTATTCTTCATCTTAGTCTCTTTTTTCCATTTCCTGAGTATTTATCTATATTTGTCATCCTGCAACTTTCCACTTTCTTTTTAGTGTAATTAAAAAAAAAAAGTCCCGAAAACTTAAATTTTTTAAATAGTCATTGCTCTGTTCTAATAATAACTGTTCCATACACAGAGTTGTTGCTATGTCTGCAGGACGTTTTTGCACAGATGGATGATTCTTTTTCCTTCCAAAAAGTAACTTAAAACCACCAAACTATCAATAGGAACGAAAATTCAATCCTGTGGGATTCAGCTTATTTTAGGCAAAAATTGCAATGATATGCTTAGTTCAGTCTGGTTTGGGTTTTGGCTACAGTATGTTTTTGTGTGCCTCTAAAAAAAATAGAGGGAAAGAAAGAATTTATTTATTTATTTACTGTCATTTTGGTTTTTCCTTCCCCTTATTAAATCATGCTGCGTCAGTACTGTTTCTAGTGTAACCTCTTGCTTTGGTTATTTAAACTGTGAATTTTCATTTAATTTTTCAATTGATTTTCCATTCTGTTCATCTGAACAGATGTCCAAAACAACTCAGATGACTTTATAGTGAGCCAAGAGCCACTGTGAATTCTTAGAGAACTCTCTGACTCCCTCCGTGAGGAGCTGCAGGGGGAAGTATTTATCTTATGCAAACATAAAGCTGAATAGGTTTTTAAAGGTTTTTTTAAGTTTTTATTTTAAATATATCCAAGTTTCTGATCACTTAATTTTTCAGTGTTTTTCAGGTTTTTTCCCTAGTTTTATGAAGGCAAGTATTGTTTGGAGTGGGTGAGCCTGCAGAACTGCTTCTAATCTATTTTTGTATTGAGACTATTTTGGCTACTTTGAGGCTCCTAGACTTAAACTGGGCAGTTCCCAGCTTTATAAGGATTCTCAGCCCTTCTAGACTAGTAAGAGTCAGCTTTAGAAATGCAGCTTTAATGTACAAAGCAGGTCTTTGTACATGATCTTGGAGGCTTTTATGACAAAGACTTCCATAAATATTTATGTCACTCCATTAGGAGACAGTAGGTCTGAAGAGACACCTAGCTATGGAATGGCTTACATTTTTGGTAAATACTTCACAGCACTGATAGAGAGTCACTTCTTCTGCCTGCTGTGTAACAGCCAGCATAATTAGCATCTTGTTTCACAAGTAATAGGGTTCAGCTCTCAAGAACTGCAAAGCAACTTGGAAAGTATGTAGAACTCTCTGAGCAGAATAGTGCTAAATCACACTCTGCAGGAAGTCATAGCAACTGGCTTTAGTGTAAGAAACTCATTGATTAGTGGTTTGTGTGCCAATGTAAATAGCTCTGCTTTTGCCATATGCCTTCTTGACCTCTTAAATACAAGTGTTTCTTACTGAATTGGCCCAGAAAGTGCTGTTATTCTTTAAAGGATTTATCTGAGCTTTTGGAACATGGCTGTTTCCCCAAGGTGCTTGGCTTCTTAGTTTATCAAAGTTCCTACTGTTCTGCAGAGATGACAGCATATGAACAAGAAGATAGGAAATTTTATTTTTCCAATTGAAAAATAAAAACCAAAGTGGAAGACTGAAAACTAAAGTGGAAGACTGAAGTTTGCTAGTCTACAGGTTGGCTTTTACTCACTGTTCAAAAGTTCTGGATTATGAAATAACCACTGCTTGTGTTGTTTCTGTGGGAGAGTGCCTCAGAGTTCTGCATCCAGTTTCTTTCATAGCTCAAGAACTTAGACAAGCTTGAGACAAGGATATTTGTCTTCCATCCCAAGTTCTCGGAGCTTTCTCATCAGAATACTTAATTACAACAGTGAGAGGTGCCTGTACTGCTAGACTTCTAGAAAACACACTGAAGATCCACACAGCTCCTTTTCTGTGATTCCTACTGAACACCTAAACAGGTGCTCACCTGTTTAATCTGCTACTTCATCTGGAAGTACTAGTAATCAGTAGTTACAGCTTTTGCAGTATTTCTTATCAGCTAGGGGGAGTTCTGTATGTACATGAGCTGGGCACAAGGCCACGCTACCCTTGCTTCTCTGTTTGTTTTTGGAGTTTGGTGAATTCAGCCCCAGTTCTGCTGTCACAGGTGTCAGTGTGTACTACATCTGCTTGGGCACTATTAGAGTGAGGCATTTCCTGAGTTAATTATCCTAGGTCTTTTTATAACTCGGGTGATTTTTAATATTCCTTTTTTTCAGTTTAGCTTCTTTCTTTCTTTCTTTCTTTCTTTCTTTCTTTCTTTCTTTCTTTCTTTCTTTCTTTCTTTCTTTCTTTCTTTCTTTCTTTTTTTTTTCTTTTTCTTTTTCAAGGGAGGAAAGCAACATATAAGCAATTAAAACCCTTACTTAAAGGTCTTAAATATTTATGAATTTCCCTGGCCTCTGTGTACTCTCCACATTCTTACCCTTTTATTCACTGCCGTGTTTGTCATAGGTTTCTGGGCATGTCAGGTTTCAGCTGACAGTTTAGTCAGTAAAATGTTTCAATGCACATAGAACTTGAATGAGTAATTCTGTTAATATCAGTTACTTCTATCTAGAGAGTTTACTTATATGGTTGAAAAGCTTGAATTAAAGTTAGTTTATAAGCTCAGGAGAGTGACTGTCTTCCTTAATGTGTACACTACTTAGAATTTATGAATTTCCCTAATGTAAAAATAAATGAGTCACCACACACAGAGACAAATATTCTTATAACGAAGCTAATTCTTTTCATAAGTAGATTTATGAAAGTCTAGCTTGTCTAAAGAGTTTGTGTATTAAAATTTACAGGGTTTTACAATATCATAAAGGAGAGCAAGGATCAAGCCATCTTAAACACTTATTAAAGGCTCAAAATTCCAAGTATTTCCAGATACTTAAGCAACTCATTACATTAATCAAATCATCAATCCTTTGGCACAACATAATACATAATTCTACTTTATTGTGCTACAAATTAAGTAGTAACATGATGGCTGTCTTGATCCATCTAAAATAGATTGATGTCACTAGGACTGTGGATTTTGTCCAGGATGTTAATAAGCTTAATAAGGAGACTTAATTTGTCTTGGTTTCTCAAATACTGCACTATTTTCCCTTGCCATTTCCCTCCTCCTTTTTCCAATATAGTAAGAATCAATTATCCTGCATCAGCTTGACAGCTGGCACTCAATATGTGACAAAGCTGCAGAAATAGCTATTTCAAATAACATTTAATATTTTCTATAAGGAGCAGAGTAATGTCATGCATATAAAACTGTTCTGGTGAATTAATATCTTTGCATGAGCTGCTGCCTGCTTGGTGTAGAAAACTGACAACTGTACAAAAGTTTGCACCTCTTCTGTTTATCCGTTGAGACACTGATACATCCATAAGAAAATGGCATACATGCCTCCTCTTTATCTTTGCTCTGCAGTTATAGCAGATGAAACTGAAAGTGAAGGAAGACATAAGCGGGCAAGTGTAATAAAGTAATTCACCTCATATTTAGATACTCAATTTAAAAATACTTTTCCAGCTTACTTATCAAGGTACCAATTAACCAGAAACTGAGTGGAAAATTTTGTTTTGAAGATTGAGCTGTGGCTGATGTCTTAAATACAAAGAACTCATTATTTCAGTTCAAAGTCCAGCTTTTTAATATGATCCTGAAAGGATGTTTCATTCTGGTTGCAAGAGTGAAAATTAAGGGCCTTGCCTAAATGTCCTGAAGACAAAAATGTAACAGGCCAATGGAAATATTCCTATTTGTTTCTTTGCTCCTATTCTTTCTTGGGCAATGTGTGGGCAAGTGGGACAAGTTGAATGACAGCAAACATCAGAATGTGAACTTTGGAGGATACAAGAGAGTGATTTTACAATAAGGAAAAACTGGGATTCTCAGATTTAATCTGGTGCTTTCCCATGTCAAATGGGTTGATCTCTATGGTTTGACAAAGCTGGTAGAGGTCTAACTGCATCTTTCCAATAACTTTCTTGGCCATTCTTTCAGCATTTCAAAGTTTGAGGAACGATGCTGTTTCTTGTACGTGCTGCACAACTCGGATGACTTTCAAATCTATTTCTGCACAGAACTTCATTGTAGGAGGTGGGTCACTGCTGTTATTTCGGAAAAAAACATGGTCTGTGATGGGATGGATGGTGTCTGTATGCACAACAGGGACTGACTGGTTCAGAACTATGGTGAAAGTTGATCTGAGTGTCCTCAGTGATCAGCGTCTTTTATGTGAAAGCTTAATACATAGCACCCTGTGTACCTTAATACACTGGAGATCTGGTGTATGAAGGATCAAAGAACAAGCTCAGACAAACATTAGAAACAAACACAATTATAAATCTAATTTTTTTTTTACACACACCTTTCTGGGATTAGATTGTAATACGTATCGTATTATGGCTTACTAAAAGTGTGTGCCCCCACATCAACAAAGCATCCTAAATTTTAGAAGGACTTACCAAAGTGGGAACATTTGGAATAACAACGACGTCTGGGCAAGATTTCTCTTTAACTGTAAATACATTTTTATTTGCAATTAAAAAGAAGCACATTTGATTTCCTTTACATTAGCATATGTTTACATAAATAAGATTGTACCTGTGTCCCTGCAGGAAATTTGGCAAAGGTTAGTGGTGTCTCAGTTTCTCTAAGCTGTGTTTCTGCTCCATGAGCTTGAGGCTGTGGTGTTGAATTGATCCTGGAAGCATTCCCAAAGGAAATGTCACATCTTTTTGTTCTGAAATGGCTGCAAATTTGACTAAAATCACTGCAGTACTCTCCTATTAATGACTGGATCTGCCTCACTGCCCAATCTCTAGCTTGTTCTTTCACCCATTCCAGTTCGTATAGGTTTTGTTCATTCCCCTTCACATCTGAGCTCTTCTGAAGAGATGAGTAAACAATACCTTAGCATGACATGGCTTTTGTACTTGCCTTCTTTCAAAAGGGTAGGAGTAATTTATAATAGGATTCTCTAAGTGAAAGGTAATGAAATAAACATCCTTTTCATTCAAGGGAAAGCTTGAAGCTAGAATTCCTACACTACAAACACTCTTCCAAACGTAGCAAGACTTCCCAGCACTTCTCATGATGCTTCAGTGCTTTCAGTGGATGTAAAGAAATGATGGTATAGGATGAGAAATTCAACCAAGCTGTAGATTTTGAAATACTAATTCCATTAATAATTTCAGATATCATGGATTTTTTGCCCATGTTAAAGTAGTAGAATGACTTCAGATTTTCATGGCTAAATCACCATGTAAACAAAATTTTTCTTCTGACAAGCAAACTTATACACTGAATTTATACTTACTGTAGAAATTACACTTAAATATACTTGTATATATTTTATTACATAATATGTAGTTATAAAATAATAATTACTGTACTTATGTCCTCTCTTGGTCCCTTCATTACTTTGCTGCTGTACTGTCTCAAGTTACTGTCTCAAGCCTGTGTTTCCCCTCTCTTTTTTTTTTTTTTTAACAGATTTTTTGACATGGTGAACAGTATCACTGAAGAAATGGGGAAGACTACAGAGGAAGGGGAATGTGATGGAGACTCCCTAGAGGTATTTGTACTTTTTTTTTCTCCCAACATACAAAATTATGGGCTTCTAGTCTAGCACTTTACTGAAGTAAATTACTCATTCTTTTTCCAGGGATTAGTGAAGTTAGTTAGTGAAGTTACAGTTTAAGTTGTGTTCTCACCTGGAGTTTTGTCTGAACACACACACAGCTGCAGAGGGAATACTGGGATATTGGGTGCAATGCAGCACTTAAGGTGTTCAGGCTTCCTTTGAGATGGCAGGGAGCAGGATAGAATACCTAAGCCCCTGTCCTATCACATGAAAATCTGGTGTCCTGAAGCTCTAGAGACATCCATAACTAACTGAGAGAGTCAGTGCTGTGTAATGAGTACAGACAGTTCTCTGTCCCAGTTTTGATGTTGGCATTTTATAACACATTTATAACGCATTTTATAACATTCTCTCTCTGAAATCAGAGATTGGACAAAGGGAAACCACTGGGGTGACTTGTGGCCGAGGAAAAAAACTATTGAGAACCTTAGGATGCCTGTTTGTTTATTTTAGCAAAAAGAAAAGCAGTGGGTGACTTGATTACAGTGGATAAGTATTTTTACAGGAAAAATAGCAATGTCTCTTTAATCTGTTGAATAAAAATGTAATAAAATAATGACCAAAAAAATTGAATTAAGAGGCATGACTTTACCATGAGAATAATTCATTGCTGAAACAAAGTACTAAAAGAAGTAGTGGATTCTTTCTTTTATTAAAGACAGCCATCTTTATGTGGAAGAAAATAAAAAATACTTTACCTAGGCCTAAGCTACTGGGTTTAGCACAGGAGTGAGCTTATGAAATTCTGTGTTACACAAGAGGACACATCAGGTAATCTTTGTAACAAATGTTTTTGGGCTGGCCTTAAACTCTTTGCAATTCCAACTCAGCTGAAACCACGCTTAATGCGTGCGGTGCTGACTCAGCTCCACTGGCGCGGTTCTGCTGGCAGAGCCGGCAGTGTCGGAACGGGGCTGTGCTGGTTTCGGAGCCGAGGGGAGGTCAGGAGAGCCCCTGGGAGGGGTGAGGATGTCCTGGCGTGCTCCCGTGCCCGGGCTGTGTCTGGCGCACGGTGAGTGCCCTCTGTTGGCTCTGGCTGCGCACTCCTGCGGGCACGGCTGCGGCGCTGCTCTCGGAGACGCGGGCTGGAACCGCGCTGACCGGGTTCAGCAAAGCTCAGCTTAACCCCCTCCCTGAAAAGGCTGCCTCAGAAGCAATGGGGAAACATAGGTGTGTCTGCACCGTATCCCAGTTGTCATCTTAAAGTGGTTTCTTTCCTTTATCCTCTGTGATCTGCAGAAAGCTACGAGCATCTTAGATGCCTTAGTTATGATTACAGGGTCAGAGAGAAAAAGTGTTATCCTTCTGTTCCATTTCACGTTGTTTTTGTTTGCTTTGCAGTATGATTATGAGTATGATGAGAATGGTGAGCGAGTCATTCTGGGAAAAGGAACGTACGGCATCGTATATGCAGGACGAGACCTGAGCAATCAAGTCAGAATTGCTATTAAAGAAATCCCAGAGAGAGACAGCAGGTATAGCAACTGTGGTTAATTCCAAATTCTGTGCATTACATGATTTCATCACTAATGTGGTCAAGGAATTTACTGATCAAGGAATGCCTCTTCTACAAAGCTGCCTGTAAATTATTTGTCTGTGGTATATAGTGGGGTTCCCTATCTTTGTAACTAGAGGTTGTGGCATACATTGTGATCACCACTGAGAATTTAGATGTTTGCTGGGTTTGGTACTAGTATTTTTTCATTGAAACAAAACCACTGAAGAACAGAATATCACTCAAGCACCTGGTGATGAGCCCTATCTATTTAGACATACTCAGGCATATCCTTATAAAAGACCTATTGGAATTTGTGATTTATGCAGTCCTTTAAAATTCTGGGCCTGAACTGCTGACAAAGACATTTTGTCTGTCTTGTTTTTGAGCCACTTGTTTTGAAGCCTTGTAACATCAGAGTAAATCATGTGGAACAATCTCTCTGTTAATTTTTTTTTTCTTAATGCAGAATGTCTCTATGTATGTGTAACTCTCTCTCCTGTATAAAGGTTGCCATATAGGAATCAGGCACTTAATGTTATTAGTATTTGTGTATCTGAAGACTTCTAGGTTATTCTGTTTTGTATACATAGATTTCCACAAATATTGTGATGAAAGTGGTATGAAATCTAAAGCTAAAGAGTTTTCAGGTGAAACTGACTCTATCAAGTTTAGCTCAGTTTCTTTTCCATGGGTCCTGCCTTGTGGGCTTCCCTTGGGTTATTCTGTTCTGACTTGTTTTTTTTTCTTTGACATTTAAAAATTAACATTTCTAAATCTTTTGGCTGTTCAAATGGATATGTGGTCTAATAATTTTTCCATTCTCATAATCTTTTAGTGGTACTAGAACTTAGATTAGGGAGAGGGGAATCCTTCCATCCTCTATATTGTTATTCCAAATTGAACTTCAATATATGTCATAATTTCCCAGAAAGTATGGCTTTATTACATAAAACAATCTGTTGACTCAAAATTGTTTTCTATATGTTAGAAGAAATTTGCTTGTAACAATTGTGATTAATAGAAAGATAGACTGAATATAGCAGTAACTACTTCAAAGGAAAAAAATCCAGATTTTTCTTCTTCAATTCACATTTTAAAAGATATTTCAATGGAAAAGAGTTCAGGTTCAGTGTGCAAAGCATATCACAGAAGAGATTATTAGAAAGCTGTTGGTCTTTCATCTAAACATTTAGAGGCTTCCAGAATGAATTTCAAGTATTATTCTTTTGATGGCAAAGTAAGAAAAATTTATTAATTCACTTCTGGTTAATTGTAACCTGATCTTTTCACACTCTGAAAGAAGTTTATAGAAAGAAAAACATCACTGAAGCTAATTTGTATAATTTAAAAAGTAAGAATTATCACGTTCTGAATTTGTAAAAATATTTAAGTTCTGAGTCAGGCAGGGCTGGAAATTAAAATATTTCTATGCAAAAAGCAGTGAGTCTTCAATTTTGCTATATGTTGAGTAAAAACTATTGAATTATTTACTTATTAGAAAATGTTAGACTACAGAGACTACATTCTCTATTCCAACAAAGAGGAAATCAGGACAAAAAGCCAGGACAGCTGCTTGAAGGAACAGGCATCTCCTGGAAAACTCAGACACCAAAAGGAAGCCTGAAAAGGGTGGAAGCAAGGACATACAGCCTGGGAAGAATACAGAGAAATTGGATATTGTCTGAGCAGCCAGGGATCAGGAAAGCCAAAGTACCTAAAAGAATTAAATCTGTCCAGGGATGTCAAGGGAATCATAAAAACCTTCTGTAAGTACCTGGTGATAAAAGGAAGGCTAGGGAAAATGTGGACCTTCTCCAGAAGGAAACTGGAGAGCTGGTTATCTGGACATTAGAAGGCTGAGGTATTTGGCAGCTTTTCTGCTTTAGTCTTCAACAAGTGCTCCAGCCACACCATCCAAGTCACAGGAGGCAAAGGCAGGGGTTGGGAGAATCAAAAACCACCTGCTGTGGGAGATCAGGTCTGAGGAGCCTGAACATGCACAGGTCCATGGGGCCTGAAGAGTTACTTTCATGGGTTCCCACTGACTGGAAAAGGGAGATAAACCCCTGTGTTTAAAAAGGGAATAAGGAAGACCAGGGATCTAAAGGTCAGTCATTTCACCTCTATGTTGAATGTGATCATGGAACAGGTCCTCTTTAAAGGTGTGCAAAGGCACATGGAAAATGATGAGGTGATTGGTGACAGCAGACACGGCAGCGCTAAGGGCAAATCATGCCTAACAAATCTGGTGGCCTTCTGTGACGGGGTTGCAGCAGTGGCAGATAAGGGAAGAGTGACTGAAAAGGCCAGCTGGGATAAAGCCTTGAGCAACTTGGTCTATGGGAGATGTCCCTGCCCATGTCAGGAGAGTTGAAGCTTTATAGTCTCTCCCTAACTCCAACCATTCTGTGATGATGATTTAGAATTTTTGTTCATACCCTTTAAAGTCTTCTAGTGATTAAGTCCTAAAACAAAAAATGCTTCATCCTAGGGAAAAAATTTCTTATGGCTTTATTTTATTTGCAAAATTATTTTGTTGCTCAAGTCTCAACTGTGTTGTTTAAAAGTGCATGAAGAAGAATTATAATGGTTTTGCTGCTGCTGCTCAGGATTAGTATCTCATTAACAGAACTCAGGAATACAATCTTTGATTTTGCATTTCTGTATGACTAACAATGTAGTCAGAACCTTTATAACCATGTGGAGAGATAAGGCAAAACTCAAATTAGTTTTTTAGTAAACAGACTCAGAGTTACACAATCATACTTTTTATTAACCAAATAATTATTTTCTGCAACAGTTTTTCTCCAGTGGGATTTTCAGGTGACCACTTATTTTTCCTTTTCCCTGCACTTTTTTAAGAGTTCAGCCTCCACTGGTAGCTTGATGCTCTTTGAGGGAGAGGTGATAGCTACGTGTGTTAAAAGGGAGTGGAAGTCACAGGTACTTTTCCCATAACAACTTCAATTGCAAATGCTGCAACTACTTTTCACATTTGGACTGACAGAAGGAGGTCAGTGTCCTTCATCTCTTTCAGCTACCCTGGAACTGTTAGCACAGATGTTAGTGCTTTAGAGAAGATAGCTACCAGACTGGCAGCATATTGTCTACATCTTGCCAAAAATACACAGAAAATACACAAAGTCTGTCAGCTGACCTGCCTCCAAGGGAAGCGTTAGGGCAGGCCTAAGTTTGGAGGAGTGTTAGGGTGGACCTAATAACATCAGCTCAGCATATCAGCTGCTGAGCTGTGGTGGTGTTCAACACTGGAGAAAGATCCTGACTCCAGAAACTTTCTTGGCAAAAAGGCTGTTGAAAAGCATATCTCTGAAAAATGCTTCGCCTTGGACTAAATTGAATTTGGTGAAATTGTTTTGATCTGTTCTTCTAAATATCTCTCCATTAATGACTTCTGTTTTCTTACTCTGATACCCCATCTTGCCTTCAGCAAAGACTTCTACTTTAAAATTTAAATGGTGATTCATTTTCATTATTGAAGTGTTTTTATACACTAGCTTTATAGTTTACTAGTTCAATATGAATCCAGCCACTTTCAAAACTCTTTATTCTCTTGGAGTTAGTCTGGGGTGGCCTACATTTTTTCAGAAAATGTTTTTCCTCACTCTAGATATATGTTTGTAACATTTGGTGTGTATGAATACACGATATTATATGTATTTTGTAGATGTTATTTGTATTTACATATGTTTACATAATATTTTAGTACGTCCTGGTCACAACCAGTGTTGTTAAATTCATTTAATAAATACTCATTTTCAATTTAAGCTGTTTCAAGGGTATCTTCACCAAAATGAAGAATAAACTGGTTTTTTGCTTTCCAGGTACTCCCAACCTCTGCATGAAGAAATAGCTTTGCATAAGCATCTCAAACATAAGAACATTGTCCAGTATTTAGGTTCTCTTAGTGAGAATGGCTTCATCAAAATATTCATGGAACAGGTTCCAGGTGGTAAGTTTTGGGGGAGATGGGGTTGGTGGTTGATAGCTTTGTTTGTTTTTTTAGCATTTTAAAAGTATAAAAACATGTAATAAGGCCATGTGACATATTTCATACATGTGTAATATTCTATAGTGTCCCTTTCAGAAATCAATCATTCTGTGTCTTCAAACTGCTTGAGTAGTTAGTTATGGTGTGCTACAGATAAAGCACAGATCATTGCTATAGCAGGTGAGCTCCTTTTACCTGCAGATCAGTGGTGGACTGACCCTGGCTGGATCCCAGGTGCCAGGCAAAGCTATTCTGTCACTCTGTTCCTCAGCTGGATAGGGGAGAGAAAAAGCAACACAAGGCTCAGGGGTCGTGATAGGGACAGGAGAGATCACTCACCAGTTACTGTCATAGGCAAGATGGGCTGGACTTGGGGAGACTTACTTAATTCATTGTCAACCCAATCAGAGTAGGGTATGCAGAAATAAAGACAAATCTTAGAAACACATTCCCCCTGCCCCTCCCTTCTTTCTGGGCCTAAATTCATTTAGGATTTTCTCTCCCTTCTCCTGCCAGTGGTGCAGGGGGATGAGGAATGTGGTTAGTTCAACCAAATTGTCACTCCTCCCTCCTCAAGGGGAGGACTCCTCACTTCCTTAGCCTGCTTCAGCATGTATGAGGTCCCTTCCATGAGAGACAGTCCTCCATGAACTTCTCCAGTGTGAGTCCTTCCCATGGACTTCAGTTCTTCACAAACTGCCCAGGAGATACTGAGTCTCTCTTCAATTGCACAGGCCAGTGGTGATGCAAATAAGCATTTGACTGGAGAGGATTTTGGTTGTAGATGAGATGCCTACACTTGGATTGGGATTGATGCTTGTAGTTACTTTTTTCCTTTGGGGGAGAAAGAAGAATAAAAAGAAGATTCTAATAATCCTCACTAATAAAAATGAAGATTTTTTTTATTCTCACTTTTTGCTCTCCTAAATTATAGGCAGTCTTTCTGCTCTTCTACGATCAAAATGGGGACCATTAAAAAATAATGAGCAGACAATTGGCTTTTACACCAAGCAGATTCTTGAAGGATTAAAATACCTCCACGATAATCAAATAGTGCATCGAGACATAAAGGTAAGAATTTGCAGAGAATTAAGCCTGATAGTATTATGTAACTGCATAGTCATTTATTTTTCCTGTAATTTAATAACGTTTTTTCTGTAAGCTCTCTGCTATTCTGAACCATGGGTTAGGTAGGTGAACCATTGATGATTTCAATTTTCACCAACAAAATATGCTTGGGGTATATTTTATTTTAGGAAAATTCACATACAGCAGCTTAATACGTGATAAAGTAGATACTTCTTTTTCTGTTTTCAAAGACGTGACTGAACTTTCATAAAATCTATCGACATGAAGAAGATTGTGGATGGGATAATTAGCAAGTTCTTTTCTAAGGAGATTGCAGAAGAAAAAGTGTTTGGCTCATTTTTTTAAGAAGAGCCTTTTCCTCTCTTTTAGTATTCTTTAACTGAATTCCTTCTGGTAAGAAGGGAAATTCACTTTGAGATGAAGTTTTTGTTAATGGGATTACATAAGGCAGGAACATTATGGATTTCTCTTTTATCTCCTAAGAAGTCCCTTACTTAGTAATGAGTGCATTGTAGAAACAGCTTATGCAAAAAGTCTTAGAGATGAAGGGTCTGCAGGGAAAAGTAATTGCTCTGCATGTTCTTTTCCTCAGGGTGATAATGTGCTTATCAACACATACAGTGGAGTGTTAAAGATTTCAGACTTTGGAACTTCAAAGAGACTTGCAGGCATCAATCCTTGTACTGAAACCTTCACTGGTATGTTCCCAGAGGAGATTTTCTTATCCTCACTCGAACTGTGTATGTAGGGTCAGAATCCACAGGTGCTGAACTTTCATTGACTTCAAATCAGTATAAAAGGTTACTGGAAGAATAACTTCTGGATATATAATCTTAAGCTATACACTCTACTTGTATGCACTGTTCAAAGAGAATGCTGCTTTGGATGTTCCACTTGTGACATCAAAGTCCTCTATAACAGAAGAGCTGTGTCTCTCCTGTGCTTTATTTGAGTCTATCTCCTTTGTGCATGTGGCTTTTTCATCTTGCTGATCTTTTTCTTTTGTGATTGGCTTGGACATCCTGACTTCATCTCCAGAATCATAAATCTGTCATTCAGGTCCTCCTCTTTCTGCTTGATAATTTGGTTTGGGGGTTAAATCATGCAGTGGCACTGCATTAAATAATTATGTAAAATGAGAAGTGACAGTTATTTAAATTCCATCCTTTGCTCTTCTATTGGTTCTGTAAAAGGAATAGAGAGCAGGATGATGTGTCAGATTGATTGTCCTTGAGAAGGAAATGTTCATCTCACCTGCTCTTTTGGGTTAAGGTTTCAGGTTTCTCTTCCTTTTCCTCTCTGGGTAAAATTCAGAGTGCTTTCCCATTTTTTAATATTAAGATATAAGAAAATAAATAAAAGCTATCTCTGGTCCAAAGCTCATTGAAACATTTAATAATCATCATTGACATTGAAAAGCTATCTCCAGATCAGTAGATAATACCAAATGCTTTTAGCACAAGTAATATCTTGATTAATATTTTGAGCTTTATATAGAATGCATGTGGAAATTTTTGAATTTTGAATAATAAAAGGGGATTTTTTAAACTCTTCTGATATTGCTCACTTCTCAGTCATTTTGTTCCTCTTGTCTTTTAGCTATCTATTTGCAGCATTATTACACCTAAGTAAACCAAAAAGAGTCTGTTTTAAACAGGTACCCTCCAGTATATGGCACCAGAGATCATAGATAAAGGGCCACGTGGCTATGGGAAGGCTGCAGACATCTGGTCTCTGGGATGCACAATCATTGAGATGGCTACAGGGAAACCCCCATTTTATGAACTGGGAGAACCACAAGCAGCCATGTTTAAGGTCAGGCATTTTCCTTGCACAGCTCAGAGTTGTATTTCTAAACACGGGAAATCTGATGACTGTTTTGGAGAAGCTGGAATTAGAGGTTGCAAGAAAGGGAGATAAAGGAAGTGCTTGGATTGTGAGAATGTTAAGAACAATAATCTGATTTATCTGAGAGGGAGTGCTGTATTTTTGAACAGATTAATAGAGAGATAGCAGCCATTCAGCTGGTGTTTAAGAAAAAAAGCAAAACCAAACTGAGAAAAAGAAGCAGTTTTCTGCTTTGTGAAGAGCCTCTCTGTGCAGCTGTGAGGATTTTTAAATGTACTTGTTTATGCAGTTGGTAATAGTTTGGGGTTTTTTCTCTGAATTAATAAACTAGTTGTATAAAGTTAATATTAAAACCTGAGAATCATATAGCACTTCTACTATCTAAACAGGTTTTTATGTTGCTTAGTGTTTGGGAGAAGAACAGTTTAGGCTATTGTTTCTCCCTTTATTTTTCTCAGGTGGGGATGTTTAAAATACACCCAGAAATTCCTGAATCCATGTCTGCAGAAGCCAAGGCTTTCATATTGCGTTGCTTTGAGCCAGATCCTGATAAACGAGCTTTTGCTCATGATCTGCTTATAGATGAATTCTTGAAGGTTTCAAGCAAGAAAAGGAAGTCTCCTTCAAAGCTCTCAGGTAAGCATTGCTAAATTCAATCTGGAAGTTTCCTCTTGCCTGTAGTACTGTTTCCTGAAACTGCTGTTTTAGTCTTTAAAATGAGCAGAGTGGATCTCCATCCACTGTGAATGCTGTTGTGGTCTTCTGTACCATCAATTGACTGCAGAAACACTGTTGTAGCAGAATTCTGTTACCATGTTGTCACAGAAGTCAATTTATACAAATATTTCTAATAAGGTTTCTAGAAGTCTGTTTATGGTTGTTGGATTTTTGTTTCATTTTTCCCCTCTTTTTAAATTTGCATACGTTTTCATTGAAAGAATATTTATATAGAGTATATTTTGTGTAAGGTTAGAACATGCTATTAAATCTCAGTGGAGTTTTCTACATAAGCAAAATTAATCTTTGTCCCAGAGCAAATGTGCATACACTGCATTATTTTTGTTTCATCAGATTTCATTTTCAGGAAATGTTCATTTCCTGTAGTATTCTAAATTATGGGAAGTAGTAAAGGAGTTTTGAGAGCAGTAATAACATATTCTATTGTGTGTATTGTATTATACTTAGAAAAATATCTTCTGTATATTTTTAGCATGATACTTAAAGAAAGAAAAACGTCAGGTAAAGGAGATGATAGTCAATGATCACTTTTAATGTGATTTCCACCCCCTCTGAATAAAATTAAATTGCACTAAATTACACTTTTAGAGACTGCAGCCAGGAGAATTGAGATAGTCCATAAAAATGGGAAGTTACCCTTTAGACTATGCTTATTTTCTCAGTTAATTCAGCATATTTAACTTCCTTTTTTTCTTTCCTTTTCTCACACAGTCCTTTCAGCCAACACAAATGGTGAGTTTTAACCTACTTCTCCATCAAAAACATACCTGTGTAGATACTGTAGTTATCACTTATTCTGGTATAATTTGTCAACACTAAAAAGTTGCAAAGAGAAGTGGTCACAATTGTGAAAATTAGTGAGCTCTCTCTGTTGGGGACATCTAATTCATTGTGCATATCTGAACTACTGTTTTTAATTCTACCAGACTATGGCTTGCTTGTCCAGGCAGGTGGGTGATACAGCCTTGAAGGGCTGTGCTGTCATTTATGGCGCCATTTGGTGGAAACCAATGGCTATTTTATAGTAGCCACAGAGCCAAGGTTTGTGGAAAATGATAACACAGATTTTTATTAGACTAAATTCTTTAACTGACAAACCAGAAGGCATTTGAGACCCCTTGACAGACCAGGATACAGGTTACTCATCTATTTCAGGAAATGAGCTGGGAGAGTGCAGGAGGGAGCTGAACACACACATAGTTACCTCCATGCTGAATTGGTATCAAAGCACATTTTGAAATGTGCACATGTGAAATAGATATGAGTCGTTTCCTGCAGCAGTAATGTGCACTCTGAATTTACAACTAAAAGTTCTGACTTCACTGCATGTCTATTATTAATAGTCAATGATTATGAATTAATTAAACTTGTACAAATTAATCTGATGAAGAAATGTATCTTATATATGCATAGTATACATACTTACATGTAGTGTACACATAAATAAATATTTATATACACTCATAAAATTAGGGTTTTGGAAGGTGTTTGGATGACTTACCTTATAGAAACATTTTCCTACTGCTGGAAGTCATGATAGGAGATGCACCTTCAATGTTGAGGTTCTGTGAGTGAATTTGCAAGAAGCCTAGAATTTCCATCTTTCAGGAATGAAAACATACCTGAAAGATTACTCTATTCCAGATGAAAAAGCTTTAGGAGTTTTTCTGTCATTTTTTTTCTGATATTTTGTGTTGGTGTGTGGGAAGGCTGGAGTTTTTCTGTCTCCTCTGAAAAAATAATCTTCACTTTGAAACTCTCCTGGTATTATTAAATTCTAATTTCTGAATATTCGTATCCAAATAGAGTATCTTCGGAGCATATCCTTACCTGTCCCTGTTCTGGTGGAAGATACAAGTAGCAGCAGTGAATATGGTTCTGTCTCACCTGACACAGAATTGAAAATTGACCCATTTTCTTTCAAAACACGAGCCAAATCCTGTGGAGAAAAAGATGGGAAGGGAATCCGGTCCCTTTTTCTGAGGTAAAGAGCTACCTGACATTTTTGTTATGCAGTAGATTGGGAATGCATGCGTCGGAATGTTTTTATAATGTTTCTTTTCACTGTGTCTTTCATTCAGCATCCCAGATGAACATTTCGAGGATCACAGCGCACCTCCTTCACCTGAAGAGAAAGATTCTGGGTTTTTCATGCTGAAGAAGGATAGCGAGAGGAGAGCCACCCTCCACCGAATATTAACTGAGGACCAAGACCAGGTGGTGAGGAACCTGATGGAAGCTTTGACTCAGGTAATTTCAGAAGGCAGCCAGAATTTTATGGAATTCTATGGCTTCTCTGCAGATACCTGGAACTTTTGAAATTAAACATAGTAAAGCAATTAGAAATGAAGTTTAGTTAAACTAGAAAGCACATACCATGTAAGCTTTCATGGTCACTGTTTTATTTGGGCTATTAAAAACAGGCTTTGAAATTTTTCATGATGCATTACATATGCCTTTTTTGTTTGTAATTACTGCGTATATACCTGGGCATTAGTACTGGCAAGACAACAGAAAAACATGTTTTCATGATATTCTATTTTACCAGTGCTTTCCAAATTTGACTAACTTTGAGTCAGGCCTATTCATATAAGTTAGATCATCTCCAGGAGTGGATTATTTTGATCCCCTTTTAAAGTTCTGTGTTCTGGCTGACTGGTTTGACAGAGAGAGATTTATTTCATTTGGCCTGCTCTGGCCTTACCTTAGGGTAACGTATAGAAAAAATGGGATGGTGGATACACCATTGCCTTCTAGCCAACAGCCATAACAGGGGAAAGAGAGGGCTAGGGAGAAAAAAAATTGCAGCTATTCTTCAGTGCAGTCGGGAGCAGGCATGGAGGGAAGATGTAGTAATTGTGAGAACTACAGCAAACAACAAAATAATTGCAGAATGACCTTTTGGCACTCCTTTGTAGGGATGATTCATTATGATGATGTATCAGTTCAGGACAACATTGAAGAAATAACAGGTCATGACCACACTTCTAAGTGTTGCAACATTGTAATTGGATGACAGGATTTTTTGTTCTTGTTTGTGTGTGTGTTAGTGGTTAATTGATTCACCGCATTCTCAAGGCAAAGTATTGCTGATCTAAAACATTTATATAAAACGTGACAACTCATCTTCTAAAGATACTAGTGTTTAGAAACTGATGCAAACCAATATGATTATTGTGTATGTACTACCATTACAGTAATTGGAAATTGGTGCCATGCAAATAAAAACAGCTTCTAACTCTTGGGAGGGGGGAGAGAGTAACCCACAGTTATGCTGGTAACTACAGAAAATATTAAAAGATACTTGTGATCTTTGCTTTGTGAGGGTGTTGCTATAACAGACACAGTTTTTGCATGTGTATGCAAGTAATAATCAGTTATCATGATAGGCTGAAACTCAATCACAAATCCCAGAGAGTGTTTCATGCCTCTCTCAGCTGGGGCTGAACCAGCCTGAAAGAGAAGCAGACACACAGAATTTTAGAACCAGAGTTCAAAGCTCATGTTCATGTGACTGGCTGCCCTTCATTTCTCACTTGAGAAATGCAAGAAATTACTAATAGAACAAGCCTGGCTTGCTTGTTAGGCCTCATCAGGATTTAGGACTTCACAGAGTTTTTCTCTTCACAAACACTTTCCACAAGAAAGGTTTCAGCAAAGTCATTGGGTATGAGGGCTAGGGGAGGAGAATGTCCCTCACAAAATGGGTCGCTGTTTCTAATTAGCAAGTCATACTGCTTGTCCTGTCCCCATAGTGCCTAGTGCCTTGATGGACTTGGATCCTTGGATCTTCTAGTCCAGGGCTGCAGTGTTCATTTACCTATCTGCCCTAATGGCTTTTTAATTATCTACCTGAAAAGAAGACTGGCTACTGCAGAACAGTGAGAGATCCACTTCTGCATAGAAAATCATCAGGTGAATTCTTCAAAGCAGATCAAGATCATAGGTTAGGATCTTTTATCTCAGGTGGATGTTTTAGTCAATGCTATCTTTGTCTGCTCTAGAACTTTTGCTTTTTTTAAAAGCTTCTTTCTCAATCAAATTATCTTAGTTTCATCCTGATCAGAATTATTTGACTATAGTTAAAAGCTCAGTGTTACTGGCAAACAAGAATTCTTGGTGTCTGGCCAGCCATAACATTCATGGCATAAAACCAGCAAATGCAATAGAACCAAACACCGTATGTCCTTCTCTTACAGAAATCAATGCTGGATATCCTTAGTCTATATAAATATTTACTTTACTTCCTCCAGAATAAACATCTAATACTTCATGTTGAACTACAATTCTGGCTTAATTTAAGATCTGGCTTTGAAATTTGCTTTCAGTTGGCCTAACTTTACTTATGAGAGCAAATACAGTGCTCTGCTTCCTAGTTACTTGGGCTGGTTATTCTGAAGAATACTTCTGAGCTTTTTGCTGCTTTGGTAGCTCATGCAAAAACACAAAAGCTTTTAAAAATAGGCAAATGAATATTTATAGTAGAAAGGTGAGATCTTTGCAAACCTGCTTTAAGAACAGCTCAGAGCAGAAGTTTTGTATTAAGGGAAATTAGGAAATTATATAAGAAAGAACTAGTCCCTTTGTAAGCCTCCTGCACAAATTTGACTAATCTCTTCTTTTAAATGCTGCTGGAAGACTTTGCACGTTGTCTCTGAGAGGCACACAGAAATTAGAAGCACTGCAAAGTATGTGTGTGTTTGCAATTATGAGTAATTTGTAGTATTCAGTGCACAGTGCATTTATTCATATCTTTTCATTGCTGTACAAAGACACACACACACTACAGCGTGCATACATTCTTCAGCAACTGGTGTAAAACAGAACTTGTTCATCGAGTTCCTGCCTGCATCACCAGGGAGCCCCAGGGCTCTGTGCTGCTGCAGTTGTGCTGCCAACGGTACCTGACCTGCAGCTGCACCTTTCCCTTAACCACAGCAGCAGAGTTCCTGAAAACCCATATTGCCACCTGACATTATTGTCTGAAGTCCTTCTGGATGTATGTTACAAAAGATGACTATGAAAACTATTTATTTTCTTCTCTCTTCTGCCAGGGAGCTGAAGAACCCAAGCTAAAATGGGAACATATCACAACACTCATTTCCAGCCTCAGAGAGTTTGTACGGTCCACTGATCGCAAAATCATCGCAACCACACTTTCAAAACTGAAGCTGGAGTTGGACTTTGACAGCCATGGTATCAGCCAAGTGCAGCTTGTGCTCTTTGGTTTTCAAGATGCTGTAAGTTGTCATTTTTACTAAGGAATTTGTGCACCTAAACTGAAAAAACCTAAACAAACCAGGACCAAAGAGAACTTGTTTAACTTCCACCCAGAGTTGCTGAAACAATAATATTTGAGGGCTTTGAAACTGTAAAAACAAAATCTGAACCCACAGCAGTGACTTGGTTTGGTTGCCACGTGATCTTTTGGCAGGACACAGACCCTGAACACTACTGAGATTTTGCTGATTAAAGATATACAAAGTTCAGAATAATTGTGTGAATATTTTATCATAGTAGTAAGGTAGGAAAACCTTTCTGAAAAATCTCATTTTGGAAGGTTTTCTGGGAAATAAGACCAATGATTGTCAGGTTTACCCTGCACAAATGCAGATCTCTTAAACTTCTCTTTTAAACTAATGCATTGCCCCTCATAGTAGTCTGTGTACCTTGTAATCCTGTATTGAATTCTTATTTTAGTATTTTTGATTAGCTGCAGATTTCTGCCAAACTAGTAATTTTTATTTCAATTTATAATAAGCGTGATAAGGAGGAATTTAAATTACTTTTCTACCAATAATAAATGCAAGATTTATCATTTTCTACATTGAGCAATAAAACAGATGCATGGGTAGCCTTGAATAGCTAGTTTACAAAAAGCAAATGTTTCTTAAGGTATGTATTTAAGCGTTACTTCACAAGAAGTTAGGCTTGATGATTAAGATAAATAATGAGCATGGCAGGGTGCAGCTGTGCTGAGTATCACTTGTCCAGACTGAAGTAATGTAGTAACAATGAAATGACAATTCAGGTAGGTATTTGAGGTGGATGATTCTTTTAGAATTTAAACCTGGGGCACTCAGACAAGTAGACGAGCTGTCAGGAAGGATATCATTGCATGTAAATTGTTGCACAGAGTACACTAACAAGAATTAGATGCTTTTATGAAAAAAAGAAAGTGTTACATGAATCTGTGAAAGAGATCCTCCTACAAATCAAAAGTTTTCTCTTTGCTTCTTTTGAGTATGCTTTCAGCTCTCTCTATTAACCTCATATTAATATTCTTTTGACACTGGAAGAGAAAAAACAAGAGTACAAAGACAAGAAAACAATGGAGGGGTAATAGTACAAATACTTGGTGTTCTGATAGAGATGTTGCTGGGCATCAGTTGTTTGGTAGTGATTCCCTAGTTGTATTCTTCTCAGTAAAAAATGTACTTTCTGTTAACTTCATCATTGCAAGTTGCTATTTTTTAACAGATGTCTATTTCATTACTATCTACTATCCAACTGTGGGTTTATTAAACCCACAGAAAGTTAAAAGGAAAACTTTGCTTTGTATGTGCGCAACCTTAATTCTTTTGGCCTTAAAATAGATTTCTATAGTACTACACTGAAATCCAGGACAGTATCAAGACCTCAGATGCTGCAGAGACTGAGGTACTGCTAAAAGTGAGGGAAAGTAGTTCCCTTGCTCTTGGGACTTAATAAGGTGACCTTAGTTACAGCGTTTAATAAACACAACATTCTTATCAGACCAACCAAAAAAGAGTAATTTTGCAGTGCAATCAAAATAGCTAAATCAAATTACTATGGGTGGTTGTGATCTTGACAAAGTTAGATTATGCTTCTTCAGTCGTCAATAAAGCTACATTTAGCTAAAAATGTCAGTGTCTTGGTAGCAGTTAGTTTGGGAAGGTGCAAAGTGCTCACACAGGGGAGTTGTGCTGCCCCAAAGGACAGTGGGCAAGCCTTTGGGGCAGTTGTGTCCAGGTGTCAGCCCAGGACAGACTCCCCTGGCACTGCTGACAGCTCTCCCAATCCAGGCACAGTGTCCAAGTGCCATCTCGTGGCCATTTTCAATAGAAGTGAGGAGACACAGCTACTGCTGTGCTAGGTTGACCCTGGCGGGCAAGTAGAGCAAAGCCCCTACCCAGTCACTCATTCACTCCCCTGCAACGGGAAGAGGGAGAAAATTGAAAGGACCAAAATTGAGAAAACTTGTGGGCCAAAATAAAAATCATTAAATAGGTGAAAGTGGGGGGGAAAAGCTAGAAAGTGTTGCAAAAACAGTCAGTCATCACCAGTAGCCTCTAGTTCATTGCCAAGCATGACCTTATACAGAAGGGAATATTTCCTAGGTCAGCTGTGCCAGCTGTGCCAGCCATGTGCCTCTCCAGCCTTTGGTCCACCCATTACCCCCTGGCTGCTGGGGCAGTGTAAGAAACACAGGCAGCCTTGACAGCAATGTAAGCTTTGCTCAGCAGGAGCTGAAGCATGCGTGTGTTATCAAGGCTGTTTCAGTCACAGTCTGAAACATAGCACTGTGTGGACTGCTGTGAAAGAAATTAACTCCATCCCAACCAAAGCTAGTGCAGGTACCTGCATAAATTACTGAATTACTGAATACTCTTGCTTTTTGGTAGTGAAAATAATAGGATTAATAACTTTTACATATCCTCTGAAGGCATCATTTGTGTAACTTCAGTAATTTTTTACAGAAAGGTTATCACAATATGAGACAATTGTACTAATCCCTTTTTTTAGGAAGAGTGAAGTATCTTTTTGCCGTGTTTTTTGGTAATCAGTAGTTGTTCTTTTTTTTATAGTTTTGTAACTTTATAATTTTGTAAATACTTTTATATTTGTTCCTTCCTGCAGCTGTTTGAACTCTTCTACTGCTTTGTTGCTTTGGGTTGCTTCGGTGCCTGGAAAACAGCACTGAGTTTTGTACTACTGCTGCTTACTGTTGGCTAGGCATTTCCTTGTCATTTGGGAGCTGGAAAACAGTTCCATGAGGTAGAGATATCTGTGGAAGTGGCATGGAGCATCCATAGAGGCATCTGAGGATATGGCTAAAAGCAGTTTGTAAGCAGACCTGTAGGTGGTTAGGAGCAACTCAGTGTAGAAAACCATGAGATTGTACAAAGTAAGAAGCAGAAGGAAAGGGAAAATGGTACAGCACACAAATGAAGTTACCTAATTGTTTAAACTAACATTAATTAACTAGTTTAAGAATTAAGTAGGAGTGGCATTACATTAGTTCTTTGATATTTCCTACAAAAGTACTTTAGAATAGACAAGTAGTGCTCAGAGCAAGCAGTGAAAATGATGCCAAAAAAGTAACAAGATTAATTAGCTTCAGCTACCAGCCTTTCATAACATAGTCCTTGTTATTTGTCTTGCTCACATTCTTTTGAAGTTTCTCTCCACAGCCATGGAGGTTAAGTATCACAGCCATCAAAAGTCACCTAAAACAGGAATCAGTACTTGATGAAAAATACAAAATATTGCACGTCTTATAATAAAATGGATGAAGTTGATAATGTTGCTATCAATAAATAATTGTAATCATCTGCTTGGATACAGCATCTATAAGTTTAAACACTTTATATGACATATATTCTCCTTTTAAGTTGTGGGGTATGTAATATCTGAACTGAATTTTCTCTTCCTAGGTCAATAAAGTTCTCCGAAATCATAATATTAAGCCACATTGGATGTTTGCACTGGACAGCATAATAAGAAAAGCTGTGCAGACTGCTATTACAATTCTGGTCCCAGGTGAGTCATTCTTAATACTCAGCAAATGTTTATCAGCTGATCTCTTTAAACAAGCTTTAGAGTTGTGATTATGATGCTTCACTGAAGATTTTGAAACCAGCAGTACCCTTTTTCCGGTTCACTGTTTT
This sequence comes from Muscicapa striata striata, assembly GCA_030060385.1. NCBI lineage: Eukaryota > Metazoa > Chordata > Aves > Passeriformes > Muscicapidae > Muscicapa > Muscicapa striata. The sequence continues at coordinate 1,265,256 of JAREIS010000010.1, read as the reverse complement.
GCAATTCAGAAACTAATCTGTGTATTGTTCCAGCTATTTTGGAAAGCACCTTTCCACAATGTGTAATCTAAATGATTCTGCAACACGGTGAGTAAGAGTAGGTTAAGGTGCTCTGGGACCTAAGTTTTTGAGGTGCAAAATGTTGCTGATTGCTTATGGTCAGAAGCTGTCTTTAAAAAACCCCAAAAAACAACAAACCCAAAAACCCCCAAACCCTTGACTTGAAACCTGCCCAAACCAAACAAACAGGTCTGCAGTGCCTGCAGTTTGTACATTGTATTTTAAATGTGGAATTAGAATGTATGGCTTCACTGAGGGAAGGAATCTGTTTCGACAAAACTGTAGCCCATTCTGTTACTTCTCTACCTATTTCCAAAATTTAGTTTTTCTGCTTCTTCTAAACTTCTAATACTGGAATTAATGGTGATATTTTCAAATATGTCATTTAATGCTTTAAGTTGGAATACTTACATTTCTGTTTCCTGCAGTGGGTTGAGTGTTAGATTATCAGTAAGGAGATCTGAAAATTACATTGAAAGTTACAGCTATTCCTATTCTCCTTACCTCCCGTATCCCTACAACAACCAACAAGATATAAATAGGGTTTCTATGTTACTTTCAAGTTATAGAGAAACTCTGTCTTCTGATTAGAATGCTGAACATCTCTTACAGGCATGTACTTCATTGCTGTGTAATAGGAGTAACTGTAGAATTCCTCCATAATAGTCTGTTCTTCCCCAAACAGCTCAGTGTCAGCATTAATTGCAGGTGGTCAAGCTTAAACAAAAGCCTCTGTGACCCAGTAGTTTTCAGGCACTGATCATCTGCTGCTTCCCTAATTGCCTTACCCTACTTCTGATTACTTTCCCTTGCCTTTGTCTCACTCTTTTTCTTAATTTTTTTTATTGTATGATGTGGATATTTATCACTGGCCTTAACACTTCTAAAAGTTATGGCATATTTAGGGAATGGTACAAAACCAATTTTATGCTGCCTGGTGGTGAACAATGGCAAAGAACGTCTGTATACTCACAATAAGAACAGAAGTTCAAAGCAAATTCAGACATATTTGCCTAGCAATATTTGGGTAACTGCTGTATAATAAATCTGCTTTTCTGAAATAGAGGAAGCACAGCTCTGTTGATCTTATTACGTTCAGCCTTGAAAAAGGTGTGTAGCATTGAAGTGAAGAGGTGAAATAGATCAAGGAACAAATGTTTCTTTTGTGAAGAAGAGAAATATACTTGTTAGTTTAGTTACTCAGCAGAAAGGGCATAAAGCAAGTGATTCAGAAAAAAAAAGTACATTTTGATGAAGAGACTAGAGGGAGTTCTTAGCAGTAAGGAGCCACAATTGAAGGAATGAAGAAAGATTTACATTAAATAGTTAGAATTAACAAACAGATGTCGTTAAAATAATAGGTTGTGTAGGAGTGTCAGATCTTGTGTACATATCTTGCATAGCTGGTAGGTAGTTTAAACAGGGAACAACAGAAAACAGGGTATAGCTTTGTGTTCATAGTTTTGTGGATGTTCATCATTACAAAATAGGTAATGTTCCCTCTGATAAGTAGAAAGGAAGTGTGCTTTTATTTGTTGGGAGACGAGCCTTTTTGTGATTTCCTCTCTATGTTTGGATGCAATATTTTAGTGAACACGGTATTCTTATACTGATGGAATGCTAAATATGCCAGAACAGCAACTGCAGGAATACCTGGATAGAAAAGAAATAATGGTTGTTTAATAAAATGTTTCAAGTCAGGCACGTAAGGAAACACAAACTACTGAGAATGGAATTAAGCAAAGGAAACACTGCTGTACATGTTAGTTCAGCACAATTTGACATGAAATGGTAGCCAAATCTGGAATCATATTCATCTAGATGTTGGTTTTTTACAGCTCTTGAACCTTCAATAGGCAGAATAATAACTGCATAAGTGAAGGTGCTGTTATGAGTGATCTTATACCCCTAGAAAACATCTGTTCTCCTTTTACAAAAATGTCAGGTCTGTTGTAACCAAACCTATAGGATCATCTGCAAATAGTCACTTGGGTCTGCTTTTGTTTTAATATTCAACTAATGTTTAACATCTTTGGTGTTTTTTCTTTTGCTTATATCTTAATAGAATTGAGGCCGCATTTCAGTCTTGCATCTGAAAGTGATACAGCTGATCAAGATGATATAGAAGTTGAAGATCAAGATGAACAGCCTCAGAATCAAACCATCCAGCAGCCTTGCATTGTTTTGGAAGATGCAGTAGCTACCTCAGGTGTAAGCACACTCAGTTCTACGGTGTCCCATGACTCCCAGGCTGCTCACAGATCACTGAGTGTCCAGCTGGGTAGGCTGAAATTAGAGACAAACAGGTAAGTCTGGACATCAGGAGACAGGAGCACTAGCTTGCTTACAGCAGTATTGGTTAGCTTTCAAAATATACAAACTGGAACACTAGTGACAGTGCCAAAATTCCATTGCAGTGTAAGTTGTTCCTTTTAATGATGGTCCTTGCTTGGCTCTGACTGATCACTTACATAGTTTCATGGGTTTCAACAAAACCACAGTGATGCAAGTTAAGGTCAGACTTGATTTCAGGTGCCCTTTCAGGGAAGGTCTGGAAAAAACTTACTTGCTGCCAAACTTTTTCTCTCTTTGGTGTGCTCTGTATGGCTGATGAATGGTGTTATGTTTTGTTTCCATTAAGGCAGAACTTGCTGTTCTTTTCTATAGCTATTCTCAGCAAGTTAACTCAAGCTAATAGACAGTCACACAGAAACTCCACAAGGAAACTGCTTCAGATTTGTTTCATGCACAGAAATCACTGCAAGCAGGATCTGTACTTAGCAGTAACCATTACCTTTTTTAAATAAGTTCTGTTCGTCAGAGAAAGATGGGGAAAATAGGTGTTTTGCTTAAAAGAAGAAATGAGCAAGAAATGTAGATATTGTATATTTTTTCAGAAATATATCTTGCACTTTGTGCAAGTGAAAAGTGGTTCTTGAAGGTTTTGTTGTTCTTTTAAGAAATGTCAGAGAAAAATCCAAATCCAAATGATCTTCTATATATTTTGTTTTCTTTTCATTAAAATATACCAAATAGTCTGGTTAAAGTAGATATTTTGCTATTGCAGCATGTGATTTATGACACTGGATTTTCTACTGAACTCAGTAAATTTTGAATGTGACCTTGATAGAAAAAGAACATGTCTTCAATAAGACAGTTTTTGCACTGGTAGAACATTCTTTGAAGCTGCAGTTCTATTTGAAATTAAAATGTTAAATTGCACTTTACACGTGTCCAAGAAGATTGTCGTAATTAGAGTATCTCATTAGACTGAACTGTTTTTAATAAAGTGACAGTATTTTGGGGTCCTTAAGTCGCAACTAATTTTTTTACTTGTGACCACAGAGAAATATTTTGATTGTCTTATTGATATACCTAAAGAAATATGAAAATATTTTAGATTGACTCACTTTATTTCACAAGCTTATGGTGGAGAATAGCCTCTGGAATAATCAGCTTGTAGAGGTACTTTTTTGCTAACATTTTGCCTCTGTAAATTTCTCAGATGCAAAGCCTCTGACCAAATATTCACATTCAGTCATTCATGCAGAAATTTTGAATAAATAATACAAACAATTGTTTAAATATTTATGAAAGCTTTATTGGCGTAAGCAGCAAGCAGTTATCAGGAGAAAATAATGGATTATTTTACTGGCCTTTTTCAACCAGAATAGATAGACTAGGAATAATTTGGCTGAAAGGTGATCTGTCTGGACAGAATATCAGTTTGCACTGAGAATAATCAAGCCGTGGGGTAGTGTAGCTGCACCAAGCAGCTCTCTTCTCATGCAGGGTGGACTTGTTAAGGTTTGTTAGCTCAGGTGTGGAAGCACTCAAGTGCAAATATGTTTCTGGTAGGCCTGCATGCAAGCTAAAAGTAGGGCTAGATGTTTTTACAATGAAGTCATGTGGGATTCTGTTTACCCCTGTGCAAAGGCAGGTGAGGGGCATTTGTGGCACGTTTTTAAACTGAATTCCTGTCTTTCAGAAGAAGGCTGCAGTGCTCAAATGGTATAAATAAAAAAAAAAAAAAAAGGATAAATAGATAAGTAAAACATACTGAAATTGAACAGTTATTGCATAGCTCTCAGGCTACCAGAGGTTTCAAGAAAGGGATAAAGATGCAGCAGTCCTTTCAAGGCAGAACTTCTGAAGAAGCAGGAGTCAATTATAGGTTTATGAGTGTGCTCTTCATGTCCAAATTTTGACCAAGTTCCTGATAACATATCATTCACAAATCCTGCATTTTACAAAACCACTTTTCTAAAAGAACAAATTGCAGCAGTTTTACATACTAATTTTCCATTATATTCTGACTGTTTTCCTTTGATCAGCTTAAATGCTGCTAGCCACTGAATATCTCCAGGTTTCTCTCTGGGTTTGTATTATGAAGGAGGTCAAACATGAGTTTCAATTTACTTCTGCTTGACATTCTCCAAAGTAATTGCTTAAAGGAGTAGGCAAGTATTTTGCCTCCTCTTTTGTCTCTCTTAGTATAGCCTAAGAGGGCAGGCACAAAGTGCCTTATATGTGAGGAAAGGACAGCCCTTGTGTGGTTGAGAATGTATTTTTCATATTTGTGAAATGCAATCATATGTTTTCATCACATTTTTATCACTGCTGTACCCTTTCCATAACTTTGAAAATGTCTGCTGGAAAGATGTGAACTGGCATTTTTCCTTACAAAGTTTTAGCCTTTACTTTATGTACCACTTTGATATTTGTTCTCAGTTCCAGTTTTGTTTAAAATAGAACATAGGCTCTAGAAATTTCACTGACATTTTCTACCATACCATTTGTTTAGTGGGTGAGCATTTATGAGGAGGGGGCTTTTGTATGAATGTTTTTATCTTGATATAGTTCATAATCAATCTATAATGAAAGAATATACCTGTGCAAACTGAAGAAGTTTGCTGTGTCTTTGTCAGGAAGGTTTCCATTTTAGGTATAGTAAGATCTTTCCTTTCCTGAAAATTTGAAGCTACTGAAGGAAACGTGTGCTTTGTTCCCATTACTTCACAGGTTACTGGAGGAGTTAGTTCAAAAGGAGAGAGAATTTCAAGTCCTCTTGCATCAAGCTATAGAAGAAAAAGATCAAGAGATCAGGAACCTACAGCTCAGGTCACAGCCAATAGGTAAGTGAGAAGAATTTTTACGGAAAAGTTCAGTCCTGGCTACAGATGAAAAAGTGACAGCTAAATGTCTGCTCATTTTATTGAGCCAGTCTCAGCAAAGATGCTTTATTGTGTTGCTTCTGGTAAGGTTTGCTCTGAAGTAAGAATGTACATTGTGGAAACAAATCACTGGATTTGTTAATCACAGTACAATGGTATAATTTAAATATTTTTGTTTGTGGTTATATGGAAGAGTACAAGGCTTATATCCTACTGAATAAATATTATTTCTAAAGAGGATAATCTAGTATGTTTAGATAAATGCTCCTTGAATTAAAGACTGTTCCAATTGTTACATTGAAAGTTCAAAAGGATCTAATTGGTGAGATGCACATACAACTTAAACATTTCTGAGGGAAGCCAAGTTTGCTGTGTCTGCCCTGAAGAAGGTGGAAGTGCTAATGCAGTTTGATATTTCTTTGTAATGTGCTTCTAAGTATTGCTTCCCAAAAGCAGCTGATCCTCAGCCTAAGACATTGCCTGTGCAGCAATTGTATGAGTTACAACAACTCGTTGCAACAACCTTAGGCAGAAACAGTGACAGTAATATTGATGTGCCTTGTACTAGCAAAGTCATTTTTCAGAAGAGGGCAGAAAAAATTTGTGTGTGTCAATGTACACACTACTTTAACTGTACCCTTAGTACAGTTATGGAGAAATTAATGTATAACTGTCTATAATTTGTAATTAAGTGTGTTCTTTGGGAATTGGCTTTTATTTATGGGGATACAGGTATTCTGAGCTTGAAGGGAAATCTCACTGAAGAAAGTGCTTGAGGAGTCAAAAATTACATGAGGTTGCTTTGGCAACACAAAACCTTGTCTCAAATATGCTTGTTCCAGATATTCCTGGATTGTCTGTCTGTCATCGTCATTCCACTGGCACAGGGACCGAAGACCCTGATCTCATAAACTGGCTGAGAGTTCATGGAGCTGACGAGGCCACAATAAACAAGGTAGCAATGATCCTATTCACTGCCTGGCTCAGTTGCAGTACAGTTTTGTGACTCAGTTTAAAAAAATGCCAAACCTTTTAAATTACTTTAGCACATTTTGAGAGATTAATTTGTTTTCAGAGGATAGGAAAAAGCTGTGAATGTGAAGGCCTTCATAAATATACAGTACCATTAATAGTTCCTAAGTCTGATTATGAATAAAGCAACAAAATATCCTGGTAAATAGACACTCTTGGGTATTCAGCATCTTTACACACTGCAGCATTCCTGCTGATGATACAGGATACACATTCACCCTTAGCTAACTGTGCTGTAGTGAAATATCCTGAAGTAGATCAGTCTGCTCTGCAGCAAATTATGTAACTTTAGAGGTGTTGAGGACTTCAGCTAATTTAGGAATACCTGCATGTAGTTATCACTCCTACAGATCCAACAAAGGTTCCTCCAAGTTCAATTACACCAATTTAGATGCCATTTTTGAAAAGGCAGGCCTTAACTGTTTTCATTTCCTCATGGGTTAAATGTGGTATTACTTACTGTCTAATTTGTGTTCAGTGAAGTCTGTGATTCTGAGATACCAGTGGTAACAATAGAAATGCCAGTTAACAAAGGTTTTGAGTAGCTGTAAAAGCATTAAATCTTTGAAATTGTGCCTGGTATGCCAATGCAGAGTATACAGCATAAAATTTTAAGTAGCTTTACTGTATTTGTAGAAACAATGTTTTTCTGTTACATGTACCACATTTCAGCCCAATTTTAGGTTTTTCCCAAATTTAACCTTCTATTTTTAGGGGCAGATGATTCTAGGAAGATGAGCTTAGGAATTTAAATAATATTTCTAACAAAATGTTTATTTAAATTTCTTTCTGCAGTTCTTGGCTGAAGACTATACCTTAACAGATGTTCTCTGCTATGTTACACGAGAGGATCTGAAATGTTTGAGACTGAGGTAATGCTTCACAGTTAAATGAACTGTGCTTTGTAAGAAGAAAAATTAACCAATACTAAGTCACTATTTATTGCATTGTGTATTATTAATTTAAAACAAGTAACACTTTCCAGTATGTCTTTGTATGCTGATACATTTCTGCAAAACAGCTGATACTGTTTAAATCTTAAAATAGGCTTTTTCATTGAAGGCAAAATTTTAAGGTAAAGCATTTACCTTACAGCTGGAAACACTGGATATCCTGTTAGAGCCTTGCTTTTATTTTAAAAAGTAGAGCTAAAAAATTTTCTGTAGTTTATTATCATCATCAAACTAAAGAAATGTTATTCATCGACTGTAAGTAACACCACATTTCACCTAATTATGCCAGGTGTATAGGTCACCAACTTGCATCATGTTGGAAGTGAAATGTGGGTTATGCAAAGTCCTTTGGACCAGAAGTCTGAATTCCAGACAGCAGGCATCTGCCAAGTGGAAAGATTGCCCTGTCCTTTAATCAGAAAAGGACTCTGTTCTCTGTCTGAGTAATGCATGTTGAATTTCATCACCTTTGATCAGCCTTCCCACTGAATATCATTGATCAAAACCAGAGCAAGAAAATCAGAAAGCACCTCAATTGGAAGGCTTTCAGGCTAGAGAATATCTTTGTGCCTGAGTGTCTTTATGATTTTTCTTTACAGAGGAGGAATGCTGTGCACACTCTGGAAGGCGATCACTGACTTTCGAGAGAAACACACCTGACCCTGATATTTTACTTTGCTTCTCTGCAGAGATGAAAAGATTTCCTTTCAGCCAGAGCAGGTGTGCTGTCAGAAGGACTGTTGCACTTTAATCCAGTATTTGTTTACCAATGTTAAAAACACTGCAGCTTCCTGACTGCTTTTACTCCTATAATCCGTAAGGAATCTGTAAACAACCTGCAACATTATTTTACTTTAAATGTTTTTACATGCAAGTTTTTCAAAAATTTTTAGAAAACATACACACAAAAGTTATGAACTCATGAAATATTGTAGTTAAAGTAAGCAGATGTTAATTTCATGACAAACTGATGTAAGATTTCATGTAACAGCTCATCACTGGAACAAAACCAAAATGTGACAACGACTTTTCAATTTCTTTGTAATATATCTCAATATTATCTGTAGTAGAGCTTCATAATTTCAATCATAATTAGATATTTTTCTTTTAGTGTGCAAGACCTAAAAGTAATTGTTTTTATCTACCGCCCTACATAGTTGAATATTGTTTATTTTTGGTAATTTAAGTTCTATGGTGCATTTGTTTTAGAGTTGTTTATGTACTACTGAACTGTACCAGTTGTATACACCTGAACCACAGTAATGTTAGCTTGTTCTAAAGCTATCTCTTACATACACAATTGAAAATAAAAATAACCTAAGACTTACTTTTTCCTATATTTTTGGTCTTCTAAAATAATAACAGTGGTGTGGAACTGGAAAATATTGGAATTAAAAAAAAGGAAAAAAACTCATACTGAGTATCAAGGGAACCTTTCTGACACATCTTAAACTTACTGTGATTTGAGTATAACCCTAGCATTGAATATTTTCTTGATTTTTCTATTCAGTCTTAATTCCTCTACTAAAAAGCTAAGACCAAACAAAATTCTTCTCTGGGTGCTGTACTTGACTTGAGAAAGGAAAAGTCCTGCCTCCATGCACTGAATAGTCATTGTGGCCTTTTGTTTCTTTTTCTGCTTTTGTTTATGCAATGATTTTTTTCTCACATGTAATGAGAGTGGTGAGTGTTCCCTGTCCATCCACTGTCATTGTCGCTCCACCATTCTAGCACTGGGTATCAACAGATTCTTCTGGGGCAGCTGCAAAAAATTCCATTGTGGGTAAGACTTGCCTGGACAAGAAGCTGCTTCTTTCTTCATAAGCCTTGGTTACCATTATGCTCTTAATTTTTCAGGTCTAGCAGGTATTTTCAAAGAAAACTAATTTTTTTAAACATAAACACATTGTCCTAACATGTATACAGCAACTTTTTCTGGCTAAAATGCAACAATTATGTACTTTAAAAAATAAGATAAAGAACAGCAGATTAAATCATTTTAGTCAGATTTTTTTTTACTCTGAAGATGGCTCAGTAGATTTTAGGCACAGATGTATTCAACTCATTCAAAAAACTTCACTACATTTCACGAGAAACACAGCTACTGTTTACTAATTTCTACTTCTATTACAGCAGAAAACAATACAGTTTCAAGGTAATTTTAAAAATTAGAAAGACTAGTGGTGGAAACTGACTTGTAAAACCAAAACTTAAAAAAGACTGTACCCATTGAAAAGTAACTCTAAGACAATGAACTTCCCTAATTTGATTTTTGTGTGAAGCATGATGCTGTGTTGGTTCAGCTTTGAAAACCTCTGGTTTCATGCAGTATGACTGGAAGGTAATTGCACTGCTCTGTTTACTTGGAAAGCATGCAGCCTGTTCTCTATGACTCAGGCTGCTCAGAAATGCCAGCTATGTAAGGGAGAAAGGAGTGTGATCGAGATTTCTGTTGAGTGTCTCCATGAGACCTAGCCTGGCACCAGCTGGGAATTAACTCCTGTAGTTATTTGCTGGCTTCATCAGACCCGAGGTGGCTTCTGCAGCATTGCTCAGCAATCAGTTCTGTATTCTCCATGGTGAGACTCCGTTGGATCTGATCCATGCCCAGGCCAAGCCATGCTCCTCCAGCAATTCTGATGTGAATGTGGTTCCCTGAGCAGCACAGCTAATTCATACAGATACTAGATCTGTGCACAAAAGCTTATGTAAGATCCCTACATCAGGCTACTTCATATAGAATAGTACCAGATGTTATTTTCTACATCCTCGGACAGAACATGACATAACACTTTGGGATGGTGTGCATCAGACAGGTCAGCCTGGGATTCTTCAGCCTGGCTCCCAGAATATGCTGGTGGGTGGATGCCTACATGGACCACGAGTGAGGGATTTGAGATTATGTTAGTGCAGGATTTTGCTGAGGGCAACATTTTGGCCATAGGCCATGCCACTGGGTTTGAATTTGGATAACCTCTTAGTCCTTGATCAGTGCTGTTGTAATCCAAGGCTCAAATTGACTGAGGGACACCTTTACACCTCCCTTAAGTGGGCACAGAAGTGAAAACTCGATCAAGGCAGTGATGATTTTGCTCTTTTGCACCTTTCAGCATAGAGCCTAGCCTATTCTTCTATTACAGACACTCCCCTGCCCACAAGCCACAGGACGTGTTTATCACCCAAGTCACAAACTCCTTGTTTGAGAGCACAGATGGCTCTTGGTGCAACAACAAAATATTAATCTTTCCTTTCCCTAGAAGACCTTGTGCTCTGAACTTAGCAGTTTGTGAAGGGAGGATGCTCTGCATGGTGGCTGAAATTGACTTGGTCCAAGCTCACGACTAAGAGAGCTGCCCTCCACCTGCTTCCACATGAGTTCCACAGCTGCAGCCTATGAGTTCCCCGATTCACCCACCCTCCTTCACCTGTAGGTCTGATGATTGGCGCTACCTACAAGCAGATGCAAATTTAAATGATGATTTGATGCAGACTAGAATACTTTAAAGAGAAACACTCTTATGACCCTGAAAAGGAGCATAAAGCAAGTTAAGGCAAACTCATAGGAAAGGTAACAGGACCGTGACCTTTAGAGAGTGACTGATACATCGACAGCTCTTCACAGAGCGATTTTTTTGGAAGCAAGGCGTTGCACGCAGCTTTAAAGCCGGCTGTTAAAGAGCACGTGCCGCAGGAACGCGTCTACAGCAGTGCAGCTCTTTCCCACACGATGCTGCGCATCGCCCGGGCTTGCGAGGCGGCCGCCACTCCTCCCACCCACTGCCGAGATGGCGAGCATCCCCAAACCTGTTGTTCCTCTCCGCGCCGGTACCGAACGAGCTGTGCCAATGCGGCGGGAGCTGCTCTGAAGGAAAAAAAAAAAGAAAAAATCCCACCTGTGTGAGCAGCGGCAGCTCGGCAGCCCGGGCCGCCGCGGGGGCCGGGAGTGCGGGCGGCCGCCCCCGCACCGCCGCCGCATCAGCGCCTCCAGCCCGTGAGAGGCGGCTGCTCCCAGGCCGCGGGCGCCGGTCCCGCCCTCACCTGCAGCCGGGCAGAGCCGCGGGCGGGGGCGGGGGACGTGGCGCTCACCTGCCCTGGGCCGCGGAGCCGCGGGGCGGAGCAGCGGCGCTCGGCGAGCAGCAGGAGACATGGCGGAGGCCGCGGGCAGGAGCGGCGGGCGCCGGCGCCCCGCAGGTGAGCAGCAGCTGCGGCCGGCCGGGCGCGGGGAGGGCGGCGTGGGTCGGGTCGGGTCGGGCCGGCCCGCGGGTGCGGGGCCCTGCGCTGCCGGGGCTGCGGGCGCCGTGCGGAGCGGAGCGCGGCGGGGGCCGGGCGGCCTCGTCCGCAACAGGTGCGGGGACGCCCGGCGGCGCAGCCGTGTGGGGGCTGGCCGCCTCCGCGGGGACAGCGGGGTCGGCCCGGGCGGCGGGCACAGCCGCGCTGGTTGGGGCGGCGCGCCCGAGCCGTGCCCGCCGTGGCAGCGAGAGCCCTCCGACCCCGCGCAGGGCCACCGGCGGGCCCGCGCCGTCCTTCCCGGGGCGCTCGGAGCGCTGCGGGGTGCCCGCACGGCGGCGGGGCTCGTGGGGATGCGGGGCCGCCCGTGTCCGGCGAGGAAGGGTCTGGAGGGGGCGGCCGCCGGGCTGCGGGCTTCGGCCGGGGCGTGAGGGAGCGCCGAGCTCCCGCAGTAAGGTGCGGGGATAGCCGCGAGGCGCTGCTAACGGGACGGGGTGAGGGCGGAGGGACGGCTCGGCTGGGTCAAGGTACCTGGTGGCAGCGCCCGGCGCCGGCCGAGCGGGGCCCGCTGCCGGGCCCGGGGCTTGGCTGCGCCTCTGAGGCGTGCGAGCGGCTGCCAGCCCTTGTTTCCTACAGGGAAAGCGGGGAAATGCCCTTGCGTCTCCTCCAAGGAGGGATGTACACTGCGAGAGCGTTTTAACTCGCTTTTATTTTGGCCCTAAGGGCGAGGAGGGTGCAGTGAGGAGATTTTGGCTTACGCAAGCGGATCGACCGCTGTATCACTGTTGTGGACGCGGATGCTGTTTGCTTTTGCTGCTTGCTGGACTGTGAAGTCCGAGTCCAACTTTTAGTCCTCTCCTTTTTTCCTTTTTTACCTTCCTCCGCGGTCCCATTCCACTCACCCTTTGCTAGTGCTTCTCTAACACGTGTCCGAGTTTATCTCCAAAACAAAAAGTGAGCTTTTCTATCACAACAGTGTATGAATAGGCCATACGGCTGTTGGCAGACTGTGTTTCCTCAGTATGATATTTTTAATGCATACTTTATGTAATGCAGACATGCAGTCACAAGCAATGACTGTGGACAGACTTATCCAAGTACTGTCTTTGTTAGACTTAGAAGTATAGGGGTTTTGCTCGGAAATCCTTACAAGTCGCTCCCAGACATCACTCTAAAGCTCAGCTTCAGAAAGGATGTGTATCTGTGTTCCTATGTGTTTCAGAGTTTGCAGCCACATTGACTTCACTTTCCATGGGAAGAACTGACTGTTTCCTGAAGCCATTTCTAATAAACTCTCTTTGAGTTCTCTACCTTACATTGCTGATAATTTTTGGTGGTGTTTTTTTGTTTTGGTTTTTTTTTTTTTTTTTTAATTATCTGAATTATCAGTCTTTTTCCAATTATTTACTAAAACTAGAAATGAGCCAACAGGTGACATGTGTTTTGCATATGTTCTGTTTTAAAAGGACTTAAGTGCCTAGATTTATTCTGAGCTTGCTTTATAGTTTCATTTCAAGCTGCTGTGTTGAACTTTTATTCATTGGGACATTTGTAGACAGAAGGATCTGCTTACATAAGTTCTTGAGTGTTTTGAATGTAAATTGTTTTGTGCTGTCAAAGTTCATTTTAAACTTCTTTGTGAGTGAAATGTCAGAGTTAAAGTTCTGTGAAGCTGTTTGTTATCTGCTGAGATCCTTTTAGGTCTCTGTGTTATCACAGGGGCTGCTTTGCAGGCATTCACAAACAGGAACAGCCTTAAAGCACATCAGGGATCTGCTCCATGGCTCTTTGGTCCATCCATGAGTGAGCAGATGTGTGTGCCCAAGGAGGGCCATGCAGATGGCTTTGCCTGCAGTCTGCTCCTCAAACACAACACCTGTGTCTGGATCCGGCTCCTCAGGAAGGTCAACATCCCATCTGTGTTCAGTTAAATTACTGAGATCAAACTATTGCCTCTGTTGAAAAACCAAAGCTCTGTGTGTGTGTTGTGGTGTGTGGCTGGTTTGTTTCTTTCCTTGCCTCCTGTGGTTACACACATGGACTGTCAGGGCTGATCCTGGGGAAGACTTCAACATTGCCACAAGGGTTTTGCAGGGAGATGTTACAAGTAGCTCCCTTTATTGGCAGATGGTCTGCTTAATTAGCTCTCTTTGGTTAAATGGCTTAATTATCAGGGTGAAGGGGTTTTTTATTCTGCCATTCAAATATGTATGGATGGCAAAGTGAGTACCGTGCTCAGCGGATATACTTATACCAGTTAGAATTTTACAGTCATAGCTACTCTAGCATCTAATAGTGCTAACAAGCTCTTCAGTGATTCCTGCGATGAGAGGGGCCCTCTTGTGGGGAATACCACACGGAGAAGCTTCTGAGGCACCTCATTTTATGCCTGCCCATCCATAAAACATAGGCATGTCTCTGCCTGTGAGAGTTCCCCACGCGTGCTCTGTGCTGCCTTGGCCAACTTTGGGACAATTTGCTTAAGCTCTGGGATACTAGAGAGAGCTGTGTGTAATGTTGCAAAGAAGCTTTAATGCCATCATATTTTTGTGTACTATTGTAGTTAGTTCTTCTAAGTGAGCGTGGTATTACTTTGTACTTTTTGCAGCAAAAGAAATCTGCACTTTAAATGATGTCAGTGTCAGGTGGTGAAAGCTGAATGCTTGAGGTGGTTGCTCTTTAACTGCTGATGGGACTTTATATCTGCTGCTTGCTCATCCTGGTATTTTCTCCATCTGAGAATAAATCAAATTTCATCTTACTGTGCTTAATTTTTTTTTCCTAACAGATAAATTATTAAGGAAAACACAAAAGTGCAGAAAGCATACAGTGAGTGGGTGGGAGCTGAAGGCATGCTCTGGTTCCCATGGCTCTTTCCCAGTGGTGCCAACGTGTTTTGCTGGGGAGGGTTTACACGACGGTGTTGAGACACGCGGGTTTTGTCTCTGGCCGGCTCAGGCGATTCATGTTCTTTCCAAGGGGAGCTGCCGAGTGCTGATCACTCAGTGGAGGGGATGGACTATGCCCGTGCCCAGCCACCGGCACCGGGGGATGTCCCTGTGCTCCAGCACAGGCTGCGGCACCGCTCGGGGGTCACCGGGGGGATGTCCCGGTGCTCCGGCACCGCCCCAGCGTCAGCGGGGGCATGTCCCGGCTCCTTGCTCACCTGTGCCGTGAACAGCGGCTGTGGGAGCGCCAGGTGTGAGAAGCGGGGGCTGCCGCGAGGGTGTGCGCTCACCAGCAATGCGGGTGTTGGAGCTTGTGTGCCGTGGGCGTGCTCTAGTTTCCATCCACGATTATCTGAACGTTAGTACATTGCGAATCCTTTCTGGTTTTAATATATAAATCGTGGGTCTGCAATTCTTCTATTGCCCCCCCCCTGAAAACCTATTCAAACTTTGAAATTGTGTATCAGAGCGTATGATTATATTTTTGGTCTCCCATTAACGATTTTTGAGGCACTACTGAATGCACAGAAATTCAGATTTATCAGTATCTTCTAGAATGAAAATTACACAACTAAATTAAAGTTGGCTTAAATCCTCGTAGAAGCCATCCCTCAACTTTAGGAAGCTGTTCAAGAACTGTGGCTTAGTATCTCTTATTGGTCAAATAATGTGTGTGCAAGGACTGCATGCTGTGGAAAAGTTTGAACGAGCCTTTGTATGTGCTTATTGTGTAATGAGACACAGGCTTTCTCCACCCACCTACGCCCAGCATTAGTAGCGTTAAAAAAAAAAAAAAAAAAAAAAAGGAAAGAGGTGTGTGTGAAACAAACCACAAGAAACACAGACACAATAAGAATCCAACCCTGCCCCAAAAAAATCCCCCCCCGCAAAAAATAATTCAAAACCGAAGTCTACACACAGAGACACACAAAACCCCCAAAGCCAAACACTGCCACAGCAAAAATTAAAAAAATCTGAACTTATGAAGAATCAGGCCTGTTAAGTGATGGTCAAACAGCTGGCGTATGTGGTACTTCAGTAGAGAAATAGAACTTTTACTTATTTAGTTGAAATAACATGCATTGCTGTTTTCCTTGGGCTTAATTTTGAAAAGAGATGTGCTTGGGTATGTGTTGTTTCAAAATGCAAAAAGTTGTAAATTTACAGTACTCTGAGATGGCTAATATTTTATTTGCATGATTTATTATTATCCCAGATAAACAAATTTAATACTTTAGAGCAGAAAATTATTTGTGGTGTTAAAGGTAATTAAATGATCAGAGCAATAATTGCCTCAATTATATAAATACTGGATAACCTTGCTAGAACATACTTTCTTTTCCACTTGAAAAAAGCATGTGTAAGTCTACATGCACAATACAAGCCACAGTGTGCTGCTGCTGTTGTTTTGGTAGCTCTCTTTGTGTATCTGTCCGTTCTTCAGGATGGGAATCCCATCTATAGGACTTCTATTAGAGAAATGCAGTGAACTGTCAGGAACTACACATTCATGAGAAATGCTGTATTTGTGAAACTGGTTCAGGTTTAATTCTGCAGCTTTCCTTTAGTGTTGGTTCTGGAGTCATGCCAGAAAATGAAAACAAGTAGGCTTTAGGGAGAAAGCTTGAAAATATGTATTCTAGGAGATCTGTCAGAGTTCAAGGGAAGCAACTGTAAGTCATCTGCTAAGATGACATGCAGGACTAGGCTGCCTTGCTGTTCAAATAAATGGAGTTAGAAGCCCTGACTCTTAACAATGAGATTCTTCAGAGAGATGATACAATGATTTGTGCTCCAGAAGGAGAGTCACTGAGACTAGCGAGGGGAGAAATAAAGTACTGATGTCTCCAAATATTCCCCATCTCTCTATCTGAAACTCTGTTCTTCCTTATCCAAAAGTCCAAACGTCTTGCTCATCCTCTAAGAAACACGTTGGGAACTAAGATGTCAGGAAAGCACTGGTAATTAACACAGTTCACAGGATTCCATCTATCAGATACTGTCAGTAATACAACAATGGAAAAAAACTAATTTGGTCTTGGCATATTGCCTTTTTTTTCATGTCCCCATTTCTGTGAAAAAGCTTGGAGCCTTTTCTTTGAAGTATTTATTTCTACTGAAAAGCTTCGTACTGTACATAAGCGCTCTTAATTTTGAGTGCTAAACAACAAATGCTTGGTTCTCTTGACACATATAAAAATAGGTATTTTTTAAAATAATAAATTCCTGTTTCCTACTGTCCTGTGAACTCCCAATTCCTTTCTGCCTTTCCTTATTTAACTGACCATTGGTTGAAGTTACATGATGTGTTCTACTGTAGGGTCTGATCCAATATCATTCTGTTATATATAAATAAAGAATGTTGACTAAGAATGATCAAATATGTTTTTGATTCATCATGGTGTGCCTCGTGCAATGTTTATAATTAGTCATACTATGCAAATCAATTTAATTAAAAAGTGTTACAGTCTTCTTAATGTAAGTCTTGTGTTTGATTGTTTTATTGGTGTGTATGTATGGAAAGTGTTAGTGAATTACGAGACTCTTGATTAAGTTCTTGATGAACTACTCATGTTCATGTGCCTTTTTGTGCTGATGAACGAGTTTGACTGAAACAGGGCAGGGCTTCCAGCACTCTCCTAAATTTTTCCTATGCATAGAAGTGCACACAGGTTTAGATTTCTTTGACAGAAGGAGGAACAGTTACCACATACCTTCTGGCTAGTCTGAGAAGCTCTTAACAGCCCTTGGTCCAGTGTGTGGCACTGTGCATGTCAGGGGGACAGCAAACTGGGAAGGCTTCCCTTCTTATTCTCTAGCATTTTATGTTCTCACTGATTAATTCAAGGGGCATTTTTTTCCTTCCTAGAAGGTGAAAAGAAGAAATAAATTATTATCAGATGTTTATATACTGAAGTTGTTTAAAAATAAATCAGTTACTGCAGTAAAAATAATTGGCTGGACTTTTTTTATCTTGTATATAAAAGTGAGGCCTTAGAGATATTTTTGAAGAGAAACTTAGAAACCACTATAAAGGCAAGGTTATTATGTGTCATTTTTGGAAAAAAAGAGGTAGAAGGAAGAGAAAATAGAGAGCAGCCATGGAAAAAACTAGGTGTTTGAGGCTGTGGTTGACTTAATGGAAGCAAGTGTTTTTTCTGATACGATGGCTGTTCTTGCTATTTCCAAGTTAACTACCAAAAAAAACCCACAAAACAAGGTGCAGGGATGAATCCTGCCTGACTTTTTAAGGCTAGTTTGTTTTGTCCTAGATTTGCATACCATAGAAAAGGAGGTTTTCAGTCCTTTGATGCTGGGTAAATAGCTATTTTCTTACATGAGTAGGGAAAAAAAAAAGGCCCTACTTTCTCCATCTTTTAGGCCTGGCTTCCTGAGTTAAAACCTAGTGAAGCTGAAAGTAAACAGACATATGACTCCTGAAGAAAACTAGGAATAGATTGAGTTTGGAGTTTAGTTAGTGTATGTGTATTCCAACATAGTCCTGTGAGGGGTAGGGAGTTGGAGTTAATGATCTTTATGGATCCTTTCAAATTTGAGATATTGTATGATCTAGTACTGACTATATGATGTATTTTTAAATGAGTTCTTAGAAAAAGCTTTTGACATAGATGATTAATACTGAAAAAATGAAAATCTATACAAAATATGATTGTGTTTTGATGAGTAGGTACATTGAAGTTTTTTGTTGTGATGTTTTTGTAGAACAGAATAACAGATTTTAACTAAATTTTCCTGATCTTTTTTTCCCAAGAAAGAAACATTTGGAACCTACTTCCCAATTCAACCTTATTCTTTCATGCAGGGAAAACATGAATATAAAACCAAAATTCTATATCCTTTCTTGTCATAAATATATAAAATATATACCTACCTTGCCCTGAACCTCTCAGTTATAAGCAAACCAAAAATAATAATGAAATAGAGGAAATCTGTAAAGGAATGTATGCTAATATGAAATATTTACTTGACCTATTTCTTGATACAAAATACACGTAAGTTGAGAGGAAACTTTCACAAGGCAGTGGCTGTGGAATGTAAAGTTATGTGCAATTCATTATACTCTAAATCACAGTAATGAGTTTCATGGACAGTTTGGGTATTTTACAGGGATTTAAACAATCCTGTTAATGAAAGAAGATAGCAAATGTAGAGTTTAGCCATGGTGACTGGTTTCGACTTCCTTTTCATTTCATAGGTAAAGATATCAAATCTTAATTCCTGATGGCAAAGCAGAAAGATCACTCAGTGTGTTGTCACAAATATTTACATTTCCCATATAATGATTTAATTGTCCTAATAGTCCTTGTTCAAGCTGCTCTTTGACTGTTACATATCAGATGATGTTTTGTGCAGGTAATTATACTATAGAATCCAGTGGGTGCAAGTAGGTGTGTTTAAGTGTAATGGTTTGTCTGATAATCAGTTTGCAGGTGTTGTAAAAAGGATAACATAAAAATTACCTACTGCCCTCAAGACACACAGTTGCCCTCACTTCTTCTCTTGAGAGAGTCTCACTCCATGAGTAAGAGAGCTCAGCTGTGATTGTCTTAATACACAGGATGACTAATGGTTAGAGGGGGGAAAATAGTCAATAATAGGGGTTATGTAAGAAAATTGTTCCTTTTTGTTTTGTCTTTTGGGTTTTTTTTTGTTTGTTTTGTTTTGTTTTTTTTTTTTTTTTTTTTTTTTTTTTTTTTGCATTTATCAGCCTGGTTACTAAAATTATCCACCTCGTTGTTCCCTCGGGGGAATGTTGCATTCATCCCAGTTTTCATATAGAAGCTCCCACGTAGATGAGACAAGGCTGAAATAAGCAAAACTTTCCTGCTAGGAATACCTCAGGAACTTCTTTTTCTTCTCTTAACTAGTGAATTGAGGAAGGGGGGGGCTATCAGTACAGTCTTTCATGCAGTGCTGCTACCTTTAATGTATGTTAATAGTAATTTAAGGATTTTTTTTTTCAGAAAAAAATGCCCAAGTGCCTAAAGTTATGGAGTATTTTTTATTATAATAGGCGTCTTTTATATGTAATAGGTTGCATTTTATTAGGCATTTGGAAACATGTTGTGAGCTGGTATAGCTTTTAACCACAGGCACCTTGAAACAAAATCGTGCTGTGTAAGCTGAATGTGTTGTTGATACTTTTCCTCTGTCACCTCTGCATTAGTAAGTCAACAGGAGGAAATATGTACCAATACCTCAGTTGCCTGTGTGTCATTGCCCAAATCTATATGCACCAGCAGCCCCTGAAGCATCAAACTTGGTTATGACTACATTTTGTATGGAGGGCATGTCACACTTATGAGTGTGGGGGATTCTGCAAGGACCAAGGAAGTCATTCTCAGTCTGGTATCTGTTCTGACTCCTTAAATAACAGGGAAATGGAGATGCTGAAACAGTAAACATACCTGTAAACTGGGAAGCTGCTCCAGTCAGGTGTATTTTTGTGTGTTATATACTTCTTAAATGTTTTGAAATGCCTATTTAAGGAGATTAGCAATCTAAGGCGATTAAACATAATTTTTAAAAGGGTAGAAATCCTTACTTAATAACTTAAAGCAGTGAAATGGGGTGGAGCAATATTTAATGAAGCTGTCATATAAATATAGTTTTCTGTTACATTTGTTGTGTTGAATTTCTGAGAAATTGTGATGGCACTAATACTGTCCACTTTCTGTGGCAATGTTCTGTTAGTTAGTGTTTGTGGGAGGCGTTAGGTGGATGGGATTTGAGGGATGAAGCTGTTTCTCTTCATGGGATAAAGTAGTTGTGCCTGTATAAACGCCAGAAGGCGAGTTGCTGAGCCAAAGAACAGCTTATGTTAGAGCTCTTCCTTACTCTTTTGTCCACACCCTGTAGTACAAAGCGTCTCTAACTGCAGACAAATGTCATCGCGTACAGCTTCCGTGTATGCCCAGAGTCCGAGGTGTAGCCAAGAGGCAGGACGTAGCCAGGAGGAAATACATGCTAGAGGTGGGCTCTGGGCTCGGTTCAGAAATGGTGTCCTCCCTCAAAATGCTTCTCTTTCGGGTGGGTGTTTTGTGCCTGTACTGGAGAAGGAAGAATGGTGCAGCTGAGCCTTCAGGTGGTGCTGTGCTCTTCTCCATCTGCTGTGATCCCGGCTCATGAGCCTGAGATGTGCAAGAACAGAGCTATCCTGCCAGCTGAGCATGATCCAGGACTCCTCTGTAAAGAGCATCCCAGGCCACTGTGGCAGTCAGCATAGTTCGTGTCATAAATTCTGACCCTTCTTCAGTTTTGCCTGTGTCGTTGAGGTGATCACATACATCTGTATAACTGGCAGTTTTCAGTGAGCCACCTACAGACTTGTTAGCTAATGTCTGTGCCATCTTGTGGCGGCTGATCAGGTTACACCAAGATTCCCTTAAAAAAACCCAAAACAAACAAAAAACCAGCCAAAACATAACAACTCTGAAGTGAGGAAAAATAATGTACTTTTAAATTTTTAGAGTGATTCTAGGTGGCCATTTTTCTTTGGTAGCATTTTGAAATGGTGAGCACACACTGAATTGAGGTGGGAGTGGATTAAGGCGTCTCTCAGGTGAAACACCTGGCATGTTGCATAGTGGCATTTGCAGCTGTGAAGGATGGAACATTCAGACTGCAAAACTTGTGAGCAAGCATTCTGTCATAAATGGCTAAAGAAAATCCAAAATGCCAGCATATATGGGAAATCAATTAACTAAAACTACCTGTGCTGTTTGGACTTTGCTCGTTTTGTGAGTGTGTGTTAAAGGTTGATGCTGTAAAATTAATGGTATGGTACAGAATTTTCAGAATTCTGTTGTCCCATATTGTCCACACAAGCTAGAAATTCTCATTTTTGCGCTTTCATATGTGGAAAAGAATGTTCCAACACCTGCCTGTAATTGTGGGTGTATGCATTCCTAATGCAAAAGGTATGTACTGTATAGGTAGATGATTAAGGGGGGTAGGGGGGCGGTGGCACATACAACACCCAGCACATGCAAATATAGAAGAGGACTCATCCTCATTGTTTTAGGTTGGGCTAAAATTTCTAAACATGAACAAGCAGGGCATCTGAGCAAAAAGCAGGTTCATGCCTGGAGCCTCCCAGGCTTCTTTTCACGGAGTGCTCATCTGCTTGTGCAAGCGCAGCTCCATTCTCTCGCTGCCTGGAGAGGAGGAAGGAGCAGCCCCTGCTGCCGAGGTGCTTCCAGCTCTCCACAAGACACAGCGTTCCCAAGGCTCGCTGCAGCTGAGGAGACAGCACTCATAGACCCTCCTTTGATTAGGATGTGTCCGTGTTGTCAGGGCAACTGTTAACAGCGCCGGATCATATTTTCTCCTCTTGTATTGCTTGCTGAATATTTTAGTGTGCTGTAGCTGGAAGAAGGTTCCAGGGAAAGAAGGTGCTGCTGCGAGGAACCTGGAGCTGTGGGCTGGGATCTGATTGAACAGGTTAAGACAGCAAAGGGCAGCATCCAAAGCAACGTGCCTTTAATTAGGACTTTTCTTCAAGGAGGGGAACGACTGCAAGCCTTTCGCTGCTGGCTGGATATTGGTATTTGTCAGCTGTTTGCATACTGCTTATCCATAGGGGATCTGTTACAAGTGCTCAAATGAACAGACAGCCTTGCAGCAAGCAGCTAATTAGGGGCTGGAGTTTCTTACTTTTTTTGTAAATAAGCAAGAGACAACAGCAATATGCCTGGTTCAACTACTGCCCTCCGACAAGAGAGACTGAAGAAAAGTCCCAGGCCAAATCCCCCAGGTTTATTCACCATTAATGAAGAGGATGAGCAGCAAAAAAATGGGAATTCCACAAGACTGAAAGGTACGTTGCTGTTCTGCAGTGTGATCAGGGCTGCCAGTGGGATATGCTGTACAGCAGGCACAGCAGTGTTTTATTAGCTCTTCTGTGTGCTACAGAGTCTGTAAGTGACTGGTGCAGTTTGGCATTTCATGTTGGCACTCACAAATGTGCTGTGCATGATAGGTGCATTCAAATCCCCTGGCTTGTTATGCAATTGGCTGCTTTGGCTGTGAAGAAAAAAATACTTTTTAGTTCTTAATCACATTTCTTCTGGTAGGGATAATGGTCCTGCATGAGAAATATATCAGTGAGTTTCTGTGTGTTTACTTTGATTTCTGTTTACAGTCTGGGTAAAAAACTGTTAAAAGTAAGGGTAGGCTTGGAGAGTACAGAATGCAATGCCTGCCTGTTATAGGAGGCAGCTTTGCCAAAGACAATGTGAAACTGTCCATACTTCCATTCATGTGCAGGAGGGGCAGTGTGCCTTTAGCAGAGTGTAGAAAAATACACATTGTTCAAATATGCTGACTTTTCTAAGTCTGGCAACAAAACAGACAGAAAACCCAAACACAAACCCAACAAATTCTCAAGAAAAATAAATATGGTGCTTAAGGTAGGTAAGCAGTGGTGGCAGAAGGATGCTGATGGCCATTGATTTATAGCAGGTCTGTAAAGCCTGTGTACTCACTCTCTGTCTTGTATCATGTAATTCCTGTTTCCTACATGGATCCTAGTATTTAAATTCTCTTAGTCTGGTAGGGATTCTGCTACTTACAATTGTGACTGTAAATTTCCTTTTGGGGGGGCGGGGAGGGAAGGAGTGGATTGTATAAGTTTTTGTTTACAAAACAAATGTTAGTTTGTAGCCTCAAGACACTGTTTTAAGTTTCAGTTATTACCATTCTACCATGTAACAGGAGAGGCTAGAAAGCATTTAAATAGCAAATTTATAGTATGTGTATTTATTAGAGCTGAATAATTTACAGCTAACTGATTATTTTCTTTTTCTGAAGGAAAAAGCTTGGTAGCTTTTACAAACAAATTCAGAACTCAAGTTTTGTTATTGGGAATTTTTTGAGTTCGCAGCTTGTACTTTTTTTTCTCAGACTGGTAAAAAACCTAAGTGGTTAGAGCTTCATGATAAAATATATATTGCTAGTCATTGTTAATGTGCCTATTGTGTTAGAGTCTTGTGTACACAGTTACCTGCTCTTCTGTGTATTTGAAAATGCCTATATAAAATGGAGATCCAAACTCTGGCGTGAGGTTATTGAGGTTTTAATGTTTCAAGAAGCACAATACTTTCTTTTATCACCCACCGGCTGGCTTCCAGAGTCAACAGTCCATAAAGCTAAAAATCAATAATTTGCCTGGTTTTGTTCAACGGCACTGCTAGTTTCCCAACAGTTTGTTTACTTAGCTACTCTTTTCTACTTGCAGGAGCCATACAGATGTGCTTATCCTTTGTCTCTCTCGTTTTAACTGAGATTTGGTTTTTGGTTATTCCTTTATTTTTTCTTGTTGTTGTGATATGTAAGCAGATGCATGTGCACAGTAGCACAGATAGCAAGCAAACAAGTTCACGTGGTCTTAAGAAGATAAAAATTTGTCATCTTATCTCGACTGCTCCTAGTGAGAAATAATATAGGAAATGGCACAAAAATATTCTGGAACTATATTAATTTGCTTTTCATTTTACTAAATATTTAAAATAGCTCATAGTGTCTCTAGAACAGTACACCCTTTGCACAGTGATACGTGTGGGTAAATAGCTTTGTTTGTACATTTGAATGTTATCAGTCATTGGGTGGATTAGGCTGGAATGCCTGCTAATGGAGAATGCATGCACTCAGGGTGCTGTTCTTCTCACCTGGTACCAAGTAAGGTCATTCCAGTTTGGCTCTGATGGGGTCATGGACCCACGTGGAGCTTTCATGAATCTTTAGTGTCTGCTGTTCTCTTGCTTCTTTACAGGGTTTGCCTTGTCTTAGTTCTTCACCTGTTGTTTTTGCTCAGCAAGCACCTGCAGCTGCTGAGATATTTAATTTTGTTTTTCTCTCTAGCACATTCTAAGTCAATGTCATCTTTGTGGGAGATGGGCTAAATGTTGTCTTCATCTGCAGTTTCTGTTATCATGCTATACATGTCTTTGTACAGCAGTTTAAAACCCAAGAGGCCTTTAATGCATCTGATACTACAATGTAAAGAAGTTCCTTTCTCCATTAAGAGTATTTGAATATCATCACAAGGTTTAACATAATCAATATTTTCATAGTTCAGGTCTTGTCAGACTACTAAGGCTTGATTAGACTTCTTATGAGAGTTGTTTTTGTGATCCAGGAAGCAAATATTTATGTGGATCTTAAACTGGCTGGCCTTTGTGAGGTTTTCTGTAAATTGATTTTAGTGTTGGCCGTTCCTTTGCTTGTCTGGCTGTCTGCATTATAATTGGAGGAGTCTGGTAGGTAAAAGGAGTTTGTTTCTCCAGTGAAAACAAATAATGACAATGTTAAGGATTTTTCTTTTTGGTCTGGAGACACTAAAAGCATGCAGTGACCCTTATAGCCATATATGCTCCTGATGTTTCCTTTCCTTTGATGTGAACTGTATTTACTGCTTTTTCAACAAATATTTGAACTTCCTTTTCTCCTCTTGGTTTTGGGACAAGGCCTGCATATTCATTATGTATCTGGCACCCACTGTTTCAGGGTCTTGCGATTCTGTTGTGTAGTAGAAGAGTGCAAATTAAAATTACTTTTTAAAGTAATACAGAATAGAATATCCTTTTTTACCTTTATTAACAGTATTTATTCTTTTTTCCTCTTATACATGAATTTTGCTGCATAGTGCACTCATCAAATACAATTTCTATGGGTTTACAGAAGCTTATTTTGCACTTGAATTGGTTTTTGCTTTAGTTACCAGCTTTCCTGCAGTCCTGCAGCTATATTCACAAAGAAACCAGACAAAACAGGAAGAGAACCACACACTTAACAGCCTCAATGTTTCCTTAAAGCTTGTTTAGTAAAACAAATATTCTTTCTGGCTGAAGAGAGCATGTTCTATATGTAAATCAAGAAGATATGACTTTGAGTAGATTAGTGTTTAATTACAGGTATCCATCCTGTGTGTGTGAACTTCAGCCTCAGCCATTCCTTGAATTCAGGCACGAACAATTCAATCTGCCTTAGGATTTCTCTCTTCTACTCTGTTAATTTTGTGTGCCTTGGATGTAGTCTTAAAACCTTACTCAATTTTATGAAATTTTAAAGTGATGCCTCCTCTCCTTCCTCTTAGAAGGAAGACCATGTGTTTCTAAAACTATCATTTGACGAGGCTGGAAAAGCAATACTCATGCTTCTCAGTTACAGATTTGAATACTTAATAGCTGAAATAATGATGACATTTGTGACAGATTAATGAAAAGTCTCAATTTAGCAATGCAATTCTTTGCCATCTTGCTTATTTAAAACTGGTCAAGGGAAGATACCTCTAATCTGCTGAGTATTGCTAATACAAATCTAGACATACATGCCATAACTTTCTGAACTGCAGCACTGATTCTTTGTCATCTTGAAAACAAGAGAAGGGCTTTTTGCAGCCCTTTGGTGAATGACTGTGATGTCAGTGATCACCAGCAGATTTTGCCACTGTTGTGGCTGGTAATGTTTGTGCATACTGCTCATTTCAGATGAAAGGTTTGTTCTTCAAGAGAGATGGAGAAGATTTCTTCTGTCATGCCTCTTTAGGTGCTTAGTCGCCATGTTCTGCATGTATTAGTGAAACACATATTTCTTTTTAGACTCAGATTGCCTAACTTTTAGTTCAGTTGTTGCTGTTACTGTGTGTTCTATACCTAAAAGCAAACTTAAGATACCTGAAAGAAAAGGGAACTTGGCATCTTCAAGGGCATTAAACTGATAGTCCTGGAAACTGAAACTCTATACTTACAAAACAGGTATTGCATGGGGTGTGGAAGTGTAATTTTATCCCACGCTGCAGAGTCAGTGCCTCAGGCAGGATCCAGAATGACAGCAGAGTCTCTGGTTTTCACCACACTTTAAACCAGCAAAACTGCCTGGGATTGTGGCTATCAATGGGGCCTCTTGATGCTGGTCAGGAGGCTGACTCCGGTTTGTTTGGGGCAAAACAGCAAGCAATTCTTAAAGACTGATGACTGGCTTACCAAAATCAAGTACTGGAGGTTTTTTTGTAGCCCTATCTTGCCCATCTGCATTTCAGGCATAATATGTGGAAAGTGTGGATGGAAGGAAGAAAAGGAACCAATTCTCATTTTGGTGCTGCTGGTGTAAAGGGGCAGGGCTGAGAACTTGGACAGTGTGGTTTGGCATCCTGCATCTTACAGTGAGTTCTGCTAAAGTTTCTGTGCACTTCCTGTCTTTCTGCTAGCCAAGGCCAGGAGAAGTGGAGTCCAAAAATATCTGTGATTCTTCTGGAGATTTATTTACAGAATCATGGAAAAAGGTGAGTTGGATCACAAGGATCATTGGGTCCAGCTCCCGGCCCATCACAGGACCATCCCTGAGAATCACACCATGTGCCCAAGAGCATTGTCCAAGCATTTCTTGAAATCTGTCAAGCTTGGTGCTATGATCACTTCCCTGGGGAGCCTGTTCCAGTGCCCAGCCACCCTCTGGGTGAAGAACCTTTTTCTGATTCTAACCTAAACCTCCCCTGACACAACCTCAGGCCATTCCCTCAGGTCCTGTAACTAATCACCATAAAATCAATGTCTGCCCCTCCTCTTCCCCTCACAAGGCAGTTGTAGATTGCAATGAGGTCTTTAAAAATGTCTCTCAAAGTATTTGAGAGGTATATTCTTTAAAAAGCCCTACATTCATTGCTTACAGTGAAGCTGTTGGGGGTACAAAAGGAATTTGTGTTCTTTTCAGGAAACTGCTGCCTCTGTTTGTAGGGAGTCCCATTCATAGGTCTAGGGGCCAGGTAGCAGGAAGCATCCTATTTTTAACCATGACAAAGAGATCCTAACATGAAGTAACGTTTAAGCAGTAAAGCAAAGAGACTATGCTGGAAGTCTGGGGGATAGCAGGGAATGTGTCTGTAGACCAGTAAAGCAAATCTGATTTGTTCAGTCCCTCTGGCTTTCAGAGTGAAAGTCCAAGGTCTGAGGACTTGGCTTCTGTTGTAACACAGCCTGTTCATCAGAGTGTGTGCTGGGATTACTGACAGTGCTTATCTGTACTGCGTGAGAATCATCTTACACTTCTAGCTCAGCCCTATGAGAGGAGGTTTCCACTGCTGATTCTGGAGGATTGTGCTCAGTTCTTTTGATGGCTACTTTTTGGGGGAGAAGCAGCCTGTGATCTATTCATGTGCTCAGGGAGCATGCTTGACATTGAATACATTGATAGCAAAAGTTAAAAAAAAGTACAATGTTGAGAGTCTTGAAAGTTTAAGTTGTTTGTTAAGGTGCATTCAGTATAACTTGGCATGTGAACTAGAAAAATCCCTTTTAAGGAAAGATTGAATTTTGCAAAATAGCTTTTGTAAGTAAATGGGATTATTTCAATCAAGATCTAAATTATAACACAGTGTTCAGCAAAACTGTCCTGGTGAGAACAGGATACAGCATTTAACTTGCAGGACATACCCACCGTACTTGCAGGACAGGATGCTTGTTGAAGTTGCAAAAAGGCTGGTGTTCAGTTTTTTGAGATAACTCTCAAGGAAGCTTTTGTATAAGAAACACCACTCATGAAAGTGGAGTTTTTTCCTAATTCACTATTACCTTTGTAAAAGTTGTGACTTTAAAAACCCAGAATTTGGTATAGGATTCTGTGTGGAAAATAAATGTAAAGGGAATGTAGGTTCATGGCCATTTCTTATGGGGAAAAAGAGAAACCTGGAAAGTGATAGATCTGTCCAAGAATCCTGAAATTCTCTGTGGTCTTGTTGCATTCTTTTTTTCCCTGAAAATATGCAAATAATACTCTTTCAAGGACTTTATACAATAGCACACCTTTGGAGTAAGTTGACAGCAAGAAGAAATAGATTTCTATGTCCTGTTGTACTGCATCATACACACCTAGGTAGTGCCATGTTTTTATTTTGCAGTGAAAAATTGAGGCGATGGCTAAGCACATGTTTTTAAAATAAATATCTTGCAGTTTGATCCCCTGATGTTTTTGTGATTGTGGTTTTATCAAGAGTCTTGTTGCTCTTGCTGCTGTTTGCAAAGCTTGCTCAGAAACTGCTGTGTCTGTTCACTCCCTTTAAGTTGGCTTTGTACCCAGGTACGTAGCAGTCTGGATTTATTTTTAAGGGAAAAGCTTTTGCTTGTCGTATTGAACTCCAGAGAAGTTAATGAACACTGGCCTAGAGCATTGCTTCTGGCCATGAGTGGTGATGGAGTTCTATGTATTACTAGGATCAGCTGATTCAGTGGGAGTACATAATTTTACTTCCTACACAAGCTCACATGTGCACGTTCTTTGCTTTCTCATCTACCTACGGAGTTATTTTTGTGCCCTTTAAAATTTTTCTTGCTTCTTTAAATTCAATCTGTACTTTACAACTGGAGATCTTGTTTTTCTGTTATTTGAGAATTAAGGGTTCTGAATGTCATCTCAAAATGACATCTCAATGAGAATGTCATCTCAAAAATCTTATGGTATTATCAGAAGTCTCTTCAGAAGTGATTTGTGGATGTGGAATTTTTTTGTTTGTTTGGTGAGTCATGCTACAGTATTATTTAATCTAGTCTACCGAACCTCAGGCCACAACACTAATATGCCAGAGCAAATGCCACAATGATTGATGCAATTTGCTCTGTTTTAATGAACTGCCTTCAGTCAAGGAAGGTGCATCTCAGAGTGCACTGTTTTTGCAGCCAAGCACTGCTTGAAACTCATGAGTTTTAGATGCATTGAGTTGAAGCATCGTTTGAGTGGACACTGATGTAGGTGGGTCAGATTTGCATAATGAATGTAAAAAACACTAAGGGGCAATGCTTAATAAGCAAATAATGCAGGTGAAATATCAGAAGTGAAATTAGGGAGTATTCTGAAACTTGGACTTTGATATCTTGTTCCTTGAAGTAAATTATTTTTCTTCTTCAGTGAGGTGGAATCACGTTGACTAAATTCTGTATAAAACTCTCATTGATTTATAGGTCTATGAGAGCCATTAAATAACTAAATTGTCCCAAGCCCCATCCTAGTGTATAGAGATAGCCTTAACTGCCTAGTCAAGTTCAAGGGAGGAATGACTAAGGGTAGCATGCAGATGGTATGCATTTTATGCTGGCATTTTCAGAGGAGAACCACTTGAATGCTGGCTTCACTTTCTCCTTTAAATGATTAACTTGTAGGTAATGGCTAGAGTAAACAAAGTTCCAGAAGGCAGGTCACTGCAGCTGAACCTGGGTGCAGGTTTCTCCAGAAAGCAGACTTGCGTCCCTGTTGCAGTAGAGGAGACAAGGGCTTTGGAGCAGGCTGTACTGGTGGAAAACTGAACTGCTTTGTCACTACTGGCACAGGCCTGTAGTTGTACAGTGTTTTTCTGATGGGGAACTCTTGGGTTGTTTTGAAGTAGATTAATACCTTCTGTAGCTTCAATGAGATGATGGTACAAGATTGCCTTTTATTGTCTGTTGAAGTTTTTGTTCCCTTTTTTTCTGGACAAATAGATTTTCATCCAGTTGTTTCAGATCTGTTGAAGCCTAGTTTTGCTCTTCGGCTCTCTGGAGAAAACTTAGTTTTTTCTCAGGGATTAGCTATATTTCTGCATTTTTTTATGCAGTTTATCCATGCAATTGCCAACAAGAAGAAACTGGGTTTGGAATTAAGAGCTGGAACAAATCAAGCGCAGGTATCTGCTGAGATGTAATATGTGGCAAGTAGCAGAGATTCCAAATTAAAGAGGTCTTCCAGTTGATGCCTAATCACACAGGAATAAAAATTAAATTTGATGAAGCACTCTTCCTTTTCTGGTACTAGTGTCTGTAGAGATGGCTTCAGGGAAAGCAGGAGTTTCCCGTTAGAAGTCACACTTGTGGATTTTCAACTGGTTTCTAATTTCAGCAAGTGTTCTTCAATCGTGCATGTTGGAGGCCAGATCTACGAGCAGCTTAATTCCTAGGCAAACTGACTCTCTGCCCCCTGTTCTGAGAGTCATCCAAAACACTCAAGAAGCTGGGAGAAATGGTCAAGGTACTGGAGTTCCCAGAAGGGACTGTAGTTTGGTTGTGGCCACTTGTTCATCAGTCTTTATTTCTTTCGTTTCACACCACTAGAGTCTGAGCCTCCAGTAATGCCTCCTAATTGAGCTAGTCTTCACACAGAGGTTGATTGATTGATTGACTGATTGATTTTTTCACTGTCAGCATTCTTCTGGGTCTTCCTCTTATATCTGAAGCTGACATAGGACCAACTGTCCTCCTGCAATCTAGCACACCAGGCACAGCTGCTCATCTGCCATGGGCTTTTTGTTTAGCACCGGAGGGCTATGGTATAAGATTGGTGGCACTGCACACCCCTGCAGGAAATACTTCAGCTGGTGGAATTTTGCTTTCCGAAGAGCTTTGCTGCAGCACAGTGCTATACCCACCTCCTGTTGCATGGTATGCTGTGCTAAAAATGTGTTCTTTCCTAGTCAAGAGCAGGGATGCTCCCTGAAAGGTCTGAGGACACAGAAAACACTAGGAAGAATTTTTGTCTTTCTCCTGGGAGGCAACAAGGGAAAGGATTGAGGAAGCAACACTTTCAAAGCTAAGTTTTCTGTAGGATGCCTGAGTTCTGATTTGATTGCTGGGAGTACAATTGTAGTGCTGATGTCCCAGTTGAAAGTCCAGTGAAAGATCCTCGACCTAAAATTTCATAGTACTCTAGAATATTTTGTTAAATGTGCTGAAGAGGCTTGGATTTTTTTTTTTTTTTCATTCTTAAATTCCTGATCTTTTTCAGCTTCATTTTAAACTCCTGTACAGGCAAGGTGTATTATGGAAGTGCTGACAGAACTTGATTCATACTGTTGTATCTCAGTGTACAAAGCTATCTTGTTTCTCAATTCTGCTTCAGGAAGCTTTTCTGAAAGCTGTTTTGGAAATGCAGGTTTATCCAGTTACCCGCCCTTGACATAAGGAGTCATTCTTTTATACAGCTAGTTCTGGCTTTGGGTTTTTTCCCTTTATTCAAGGTCAATTTCTTAATTGCCTGCATGCTGACTAAATGCACTGGTAAAAATTACAGTACTGAATTTTTGCTTGTATGCTAAGACACCACAAATCACACCAAACACATCTGAGCTGTTTCTGAAGATAGAGATGTCATGTCAATGGTGTCTGCACTAGTTTATGGTGCAGGAGTAGCAGTGTGATGGAAAACAATCTGATGAACCTTCTTGCCTGTCGTTTCTTCTTAATTGTAACAGTGTTTTCATTGAGGAATGTGCACCTCATCTTGGACATGCAGTCCACACAAATTCTAGATAATGCTACTTTCACTTTTTGTGTGCATTTCCTTTCACTAGAAAAATGAAAACATGTTTATCTCGCTCTTATTCCCTGCAGCAAAGGAAGAAAAAGTAGGTTTTGTTTTGTTGGGTTTTTCTAAACACAAACAACGTTTTCTAGCCACCTCACTGTGGTAGTGATGTGTTTACTTGCAGTCTCAACTGCAAAATAGGAGGTAAAGAAAAAAGCAGATGGCATCTGCCATCTGTAAACCAGAAAAGGACAGCAACAACCAGCTTCTGAGTGAGGTATTGGCAATAAAACCAGGCTGCAGTTGTGCTTATAGTGCCTGGGTTATCACTGATTTGAAATGTTCTTATATTTTTCTCTCTTATTCTCAATTTTAGGAAACACAGTTGTCATCGTTTGTGTCCAGGGAGTTTCTGTGAGCCCCACCATTGCTGTGTTTTAGGTAGAGTTATGCTGCTGTAAACCATACCTCATGCTGAGTGTCACTTAAGGCTGCATGCAGCACAGCCTGGCTGTTCCCTACACTGGGTTCAACTTAAATCTTTGTAGTCAATAACTGATGCAGAGCAAGTGAAGCAGTGCTGTGCAGACTGTGGTACTCGCACACAGGACAGAGATTGTGGCTGCCTCCTTTTTGGTCAGCTGTTTAAAAATTCCTATCAGATTTCACATGTTTGTGGCATCTGCATGATGAACAATGTTCCAGGACTAAAATATCTAAGGGGATAGTATGATGGTTTGATCTTCCTTTCCTGAGAAGTGGAGACAGCATCTCCATGATAATTGTGTTGAAGTTCTGAAAGGGATCCTGACCCCAAGGTTTGCAGAGGTGATTTCTGCTTGTTTTAGCTCTGCAGACAGGCCCTGCTATTGCCTGGCTGTAAACAGTTCAGTGTGTTTTGCTGCTACTAGCAGTTTCCTTTAAGGGAACTCTTAACTAAATCTCTGTGAAGGTTTAGCTTACACTTTGACAAAGTGCTGCTGTTTAGTCTTTCTTTATACTCCAGGCTTGGATTATGGACTTTTCTTAAACTTATCCAAGGATTTATTTTCAAAAAGATCTAGATAATTGCCAGTAGCAAAATCTTATCACTAAAATCTAGTCCCAGATGATTAAACTGAAGCACTTTTTTTCTATACATCAAGGCATGAAGGTTTGCTGGTGTCAAATTCTGCCAGTTTTCAGTAGAGTTCTTTGGCAAGGGTACTTTTAAGATGTCATTTGCTTCTTCTGTGTTTCTGGCTTTTTTTGGGGGATTTGGTTGATTTTGTTTTGTTTTATTTTTCAAGTAGGGGAAACGGTGATATGGGTTTGTAAATGTGACCTGATGAGTTCCCGAGAGCTTTCAAAGAGAGGGAGTCTGTGTTAGGGAGAGAGGTTACATTTCCTCTTCCATTAACTTTTGTGTGCCCTTCTCATGGCTCCAAGGAGTGTGATTTGACACACTTCGTCCTGAGAGTCACATAAGCAGAACTCCGCTCTTGAAATTTTATAAGCTAACATAGCTTTAAAAAGAAACAAGGTAGGGAGCAACTTCATGAGAAGGCTCACTTCTGCATTTCTGGTGTTGGTAACATGTTTTATCCTTAAAGTGAGCCAAGATATTCCTTAAAACAAAGGGGATTTGGTAGAGTTAATGAGAGCTTGTAAGTGAGATGTTCTGTAAGTAACTTCTGTTCTGAAGTAAACAAATCCAATACCTTTAAGAAGAGTAAAATTTTGAGTTTTTCTCTGTGGCTATAAAACCTGTTGTAATGCATGTCTGAGGAGAGAGGGAAGCATTTGCCAACTTTTGAAAGACTTTTGCCATCTTCATTCTCTGCACAGAATATCCAACCTGACCTCACTTTGGTGGACTGAGGTAGTGTGGAAGTACACCAAACTAGGAGGCTGGGAGTGAGAGAGAATTACAGAAGTCAAGAGAATCACAGAATGCTTTGAGTTGGAAGGAACTTTAAAGATCATATAATTCTGACCCCCCTGCTGTGGGCAGGGACACATTACATTAGATCAGGATTGCTCAGAGGCCCGTATAGCCTGGCCATAACCACTTCCAGGGTTGGGGCATCCACAACTTCCATGTTCCAGTGCCTCACCACCCTCACAGTGGGGAATTCCTTTCTAACATCTAATCTAAACCTACCCTTCTTCACTTTGAAGTCAATTCCCCCTTGTCCCGTCGCTGCATGTCCTATGAAATGTTTTTTCTCCAGATGGCATAACAACGTATTTATAAAGGCTGAGGCATGCTCTTTACTTGAGGAAAGCTTTTTTTTCAGTTTTAAAGCTGCTGCCTTCTGACACTGGTTATTGGAAAATAACCAGTTATTGATTAACAGTTGTTCTGAGACCTGTGCTGCAAAGACTGCCTTTTCACATGGAAATTCATGTGACTTACAGAAAAAAATATGATGTCTAGTAGCATTTACAGGAACAGTATCTGTTTCCCTCTCTGGGGAGAGGGAACTTGTTTTTGCAGAACATCCTGACAATAGTGATTATAATGAGAGCTTTCCCATCTGATTCAAATATTTAATGCTGTGTAGGGATTATTGAATATTACCCTGTGGAAAAGCAGTCAGCCAAAAAGGTTCTAATTACTTGTGGCTGAGCAACAGTGCATGTACTTTCCATTCTCTGCACAGGGTTTTCTCCCTTTATTTTTGTCACTTTCCTTTTGCTTAAATGTTCTTTATATAAAAACAGCATTTATTTTATCCTCCAGAAGGACTTAATATGGAGCAAACATATGTTTGTGAGATATCTATCACAAATACTTTTTTAACAACATGTTTTGCCTGTAAATTTTTGGGAAGACTTTGCTACTTGCAGGTATTAAAAGATGTGAAATCACTGTGTGCATATGCTTAAACCTCTGCACTCTATTGCACTCTAGGATCTTTAAATGGGAAAATCCAATGACATCTGGCTTTTCTGTTATATAACACACTGCTGTGCAATTATAAATGCTAAAGCCACAATCCAAATACCTTTATTTTATGCTGCACTACAAAGCAGTGCAATGTTGGATTATGTTTTATGCTTTGCTTTTTAAAGGGAGAAAAATAAAATGAGGAAAACCGGGAGTCTGTTGGTGTCCTGCATGCCTTTAAGATTAATTGGGACTTTGTACTGAAAGAGAAGCTAATTTGTGTTGAATACAACTGGCTGCTGAGTAAGTGGAGCGTTGAGGCTTATGTTAATTGGCAGTTGTGCCTTTTCTGCTGTTTCCTGGTGCTGCACTCGGTGACCTGGTTGGGCTGGGCTGGCATGGCTTGTATCTGGTCAGAGCTGCTCACACACTGCTACTGGCAGAGTAGGGCTGTTTTAATGGGACACTTGCATAGCATGATGGTCGTGGTGCACTGAGCTCTGCCTGTCACATGCCAGTAGAGCCCAGGGCTCTGTGTGCTGAGGTGCTGGTGGCCAAGCAGATGGAAATGGAGATTGCCTGCCAGGCTGGTTTGCTGGCTCTGCTGCCACTGCATTGGATTGGATTAATGGACTTGAGATATATATATATATGTACAACAATTGTTATTATCTACTATACAGTTTGAATATATTTTGGTAAGTTTTTTAGAAACAGAGCTGCTTGGTCAGCCTAGGAAATAACAAATTTTTAAGTATTTCCATTTCCTGTCCCACCTGGGCAAGACATTCTAACATATTATAGTGTGGTTTGTGATTTTGGTGAAGCTTATTGGTTGAACTTTTTTCATCAGCGGTGTTTGTATTTCTGCTGTCTGTGGGTACCTTTTGGAGGATATCTTAGTGTCAGAGCTTTCAAAACAAAGATTGCTACTGTCTGCTGTGGCAAAGTACAGAGCAGTGCTGTGGGTAAGTGCTTAGTGCTTTTGATGTGAAGGAAGCCTTTGTCCCTGTCTCTGCCCTTGTGCAGGTAAGGTTCTACCCTCACTCACGTACTGTGACATAGCTGTTTGTGAGGCATCATTGACAACTCTTCCAATACTAGAAATAGATTATTTGAGAAAGAACAATAGGTAAATATTGCTAAGGCATTCCTTTACCTCCAGGTAAGCAAAGTAGGAGCACTTATCTATGGAGGAGATGGCGTGTGGGTTGTTCTGAGGGGTGTTTTTTTTAAATCCTTAAACAAATACAGACATGGGCAGGTTATTTATGCCAGTGGAGTGTGGGAAGAGGTTATGCTATTGATTGCATCACAGGCAAAATGAAACACAAAGCTTGTAGACAGTGAATCCAGATCCTGTTCTTGCTCTACTGTGTCAAGTACTTTCCTTCTAAGAGAGTGGGGGGAAAGCTCTGCTAGGCTATTACTTGCTGTAGTTAATTCTACAAATAGATGGACACTGAATTTTGTCGTCAGCTGTCACAGCTGGAAAGATATCCTATGGTATCAGTTGAAGTCCACCTAGTAAAGGACTCAGGTACTTCTGTTTGTGAGCACTGAAAAGCTAGAACTCCTGTGTGTGCTCCTTTCCCAAGGTTTTTAAAACCTTTTCCAAAGGTCTTTTAATAAATTCTCTGAATAGGAGTTGAAATAAAAACTGTATGAAGTAAAAACAAGGTTTATTGGCCTTGAAGTATTTAAAATATTGCATGGGATAGTTGTAAGTGAATGGTTTACTCTTTTCAAAGCTGCAAATGTTTTGCAGTACTATAATTCTGCATTATGTCGTTGTAACTTGTAAGTAGTGCAGAGCTCTGTTTGTCCTAAGAAGAGGTGCTGTGTGTGGAGAATTTTAAAGATGTCTGGCAAGAAGATGCATGCTTGGACTTGTGCAACACCGTTAAAAAAGGCTGGTCCAACTTTGTCCCTGTTGTCATTCTTCTGAAGCAAAATAAACTGAAAAAATAGTGAATTTGACCACGCTTAAAACACTTGTATTCTTCTCTTGATAATGGACTGAAAGCACTTATTGATCTTAATGAACTGAACTGCATTTCATAAGTAAACAATTAGTGGTCTAATTCTTGCTTGAAAAAAAACAACCAACCATACAATATCCATTTCAAAGAATGAGAAAGCTCCCAAGGACAGGTATAGCTATAGTACCTAAGTTGACATGAAGAAATTGGTCCAAGTTTCTCATCAGCCTTTGAATCCCAGATCTGTTTATCTTCTGAATTATTGGTGGGTCTCTACATCCTGCTGTCATCATATCTCAAAACAGTAGAACTACAGATTGATAATTTTTCAGTGGAGTAGTTACTTTTTAAAACTCTTTTCTGGCAAGTGAGGAATTATTAGGCAACTTGCACAAAGGGAGTTTGGAACAAGGGACTTACGAAATGAATGGTCTGAATCATCCCTCTCCTCAGTGAGGGCTGAGGCATTCTGGCAGGGCTGCAGGCAGTGCTGCTCCAGCACAGCCTGGTATTACTTGTGTGGAGAAACAAAGGGCTTCAGTCCTGAAATGCCCAGCCTGCTACTCATCAGGGAACAGGGCTCCATAGGATTTGATGGGAAGATAGGTCAAGAGTGTCTGGCACAGGGAAGAGAGGCATTATAAAGAGGAGCTACTTCTGCTTTAATTGTATCTTTTGTTCCTGAAATCTTGCTTTTTCACATTTCATGTTGTTTTATTGCAGTGTTTACTTACCTGGGCTTTCCAGAAGCCTGCACTGCCTGTTTGCTTGGAATAGTGTCTATTTGTGTGCCAGTAGCTCATCTGATTCGTGCTTCAGAACTTCCCAGAGATCAAAGCTGCATTTACAAGAACTGGAGAGAAGCTATGCTGGACTGGGTCCAGATTCCTTGGGTTTGTTCTTATGCTATTGGCAGTAAATGTCTAGATTGTTTTGCAGCCATACCATCAGTTTGCTGCACTGCTTATGCTGGGGAGACTTGGCACTGAATTCAACTCTGTTGCATTTATTGTATTGCAAACAATGCATCATGATTCAGAGAGAGGTGTTAAAATGATGGATGTCATCCAGGATGTATAAAGTCAGCATTTTTAAACACAAAAGCTAGAAGTGACTGTACTGATGCAGTTAGCCTGTGCCTCAGAGGGAGTATCACAAAAAAAGTGAAGTGGTCCACTGAGTTCTTTGATATGCGGTCTCTGAAGTCTGCATTACTTAATAGTGAACTGGTCCCAAAAGTTTTTGGATATTTGGAGGCTTGGGATGCTTTTTCAGTTTGTTGTTTTCGTTGGGTTTTTGTTGTTGCTGTTTGGTTTTGGTTTGTTTGGTTTTTTGGTTTTTTTTTGTTTTGTTTTTGTTTGTTTGGGTTTTGGGGTTTTTTTTGTTGCAAGTACTTTAACATTGGCTAACAAGGCTGCTGCCTTAAGACTGGGATTTGGCTGCAGCTTATGAACTGCCTCAAATAACACTTTGGGGAGTAATGAGGTTGCCTACTCTGCTACTGAATCAAATACTGAACTGCTGCATGGTTGTTCAGGCTCTATTCACTGTTCAGTAATTGCTGTGTTTGATAGTGTGGCTCTGCTTTTTAAATCTGTTCACCAAATTCCTTAGTCCAGAGCAGTTTCTTCAAAGACTTGCCAAGCATACAGCTTAACTAAATGCAGAAGAGAGTGCTCTTTCCACGGAATTTTGTCTGCTAGGAGAAAAGGACATAGCTGGGAGGAAAGGTGCATCAGCAAATCAGGCAAGGCTCAGTTCCTGGCAGTTCTCATAGAAAAGATGTGTCGGTGTGTAGTCACATCTGGATACAGATGTGCTTAATAAAGAAGTAAATGAACAGTGTTTCTAAAGGGTACATGCATCCCATGGATACTGTACAGCAGTTACATGTACAGCCCTTTGACACTGCACTGAAGCATTTAGGAAAAGGTGATGCACTTCCTAAGGAAAATGGCTTATCCTGGAGCTGTTAGTTAATGTTCCAATGTCTTTCCAGTAATAACATCCTAGTGAAACTAACTTTAGCTGTTTTAGCCTGCATTTCTAGGAGCTCCAAAATTATGGTAATAAACAGAAATATTTTTATTTCTTTAATGCTATTTAACTGAAAATTATGGCACTTCAAGATTTGGAATTCTACCTCTCTTTTCTTATTAAGGAAGCCTACATTCACTGCTGCTTAGTGCTAACTTCTCGTGACTGAAATTTGCCTATTTTTGCTCAACAGTGGAAGCTGTGACTCTCCTGACAGCCTCCTACTGAAGAGTGTATCAGGCATCATAGCTTAAGTGCATAAATGTGTGGAATAACACTTAAGTTCTCTCCTCTTCTAGAACTCTGGTACAAGGGAAGCAAATCTCACCCTCAAGTAAATTCCCTTATAACCATATTATGAATCAAAATAGCTGATTGGGAGGAAAAAAAGGACTCCGTTGATATAGGCGTAACTGAGGTCCAAATGTGTACAGTGACATAAACTGCTTAAAAAAACTTAAAATAAAATTGGCATTCTAAGGCTTGTACAAAATTGTTGAAGAATGTTCTTTTGCTAAAACTGTGTTAATCAAATGTGCAATTATGGGTTAAGAATAAAAAAATATTCTGTGTGCTTGGATCACATTGTCGGGCAGAAAGAGAGCTTTTTTTCAGCATTTAATGAGTTATCTTGGACTACCTGAATCACTACAGGTCTTGCTCCTGGCAAATGGCTCATGAGGACTCAGAGAGAGGTGTGTTTCTCCCAACTTCCTGGGATGGAAATTGCAGAACACTTCTGGTATCTGTCAGCTGCCATCCATGTTCCCCCTGTCTGGCCATACTTTGCCTTACACAGGTTCTTTTCAGGACAGCCATGGAAGAGACTGAACTTTCAAAAGGCATCTTTACATTGTTGTTCTTGGTCTTAAGCCAATGCACTCAGCTGTTTTCAGCTGATGCTCTTTGGGGTTTGGGGAGTGTTTTCAACGTAAGATCTTCTCTCAGTACCAATGCTTCTGTTTAATTGTTCTTTTTGATGTTTATATGCTAGCTTGCTCTTGAGTATAGGGGCATTGCCCTTCCATGTGCAGTTGGAAGGACAGAGCTCACAGGGTGAGCCAGGAGCAAAGCCAACAGAACAGTGAAGGAGACCTGACTTCTGCTTATTCTCATGCCACAGTGACTATTGACTTCTACAGAAAAAAAAATTAATTAATTTGTGTTATTACTGATTGGGCGTTGGAAGGGAGTGCTTGTTCATATTTTCAGAAGCTTTTTCTGTTAATGTGCTAAAATAAATTTGTGAGGACATTGAATCTACAGGAAAGCATGTCTTGCCAAGAGACTCTTCAGCCCCATAATTGTGATTGTTTCCTGTCTACCAGAAAGCAAGTAGTTAACATATCCACTTTTTGGTTTAACATGTAAAGAATAGGAAAAAGAAATTTAATAAATCTATACATATATGATAAATAACTGATAGGCTAGTTTATTGTAGAGACATTATAGACACAAAGGAAGCAGGTGGCTCACAGACAATTTAAAAAGGCCCACCTGGAGAGTCAAGTCAGTAAGTGGGGCAGGGCATGTGTGGAGATGCCTCTTGTCTTTCTACTGCTGATCTGCCTCCTAAAGGTGAAGCCTTGCTTGCCAGTGTAAGGCAATCCTCTGCTAATCTGGGGAAATCCATTTTGTCTCAATCAGTTGATATAGGCAATGATCTCTTCCCTCAGACTGAGCTTTCTTCCTCAGAGGTTACATGGAGGATAGCATTAGAAAGACAGAACGCTGCTCTCTCCACTGCAGAGATTAGCTCTGGTCACTCTCAGTATTTGACAGAGAAACACACACTTACCAGTGCATCCAAAATCTGTTGAAATGAAATGGCTGAAGTTTATGAAGATAACTCTCTGATGACCCTGGTGCTGAAGTAATGACAGTTCTTTATTCATCCGTGAAGGTTTCTTGCCCTGCTGGCCTGATTTCTTCCTCATTGGAATGCATTGTTCTTGAGCCTGGCAGACGTGAGCTCAACTCTTATGGATCCTTCTTCCCACCAGGGCATGTTCCTATGGAATTCTTCAAAGATCCCTGAAGAGCCTAAAGTCAGCTCTCCTGACATCCATGGTTATAATCTTACTTGCTGTCCTGCTTCCTCCTCACCTAATAATGAGCTCTACACTCTCATGGTTGCTGCATCCAAGGCTGCTCCCAACCTTTCACATCTCCAACAAGACCTTCCCCATTTGGTACATGAAGTCAAGCTGCACACCATTCCTTGTGGGGTCCTCTCTTATCTGTGACAGGAAGTTGTCACTGATGCTTTCCAGGAGTCTTCTCTACTGTTAGTCTCTTCACTGTATAGCTTCTTCAGCAGGTGTCAGGATGATTAGAGTCCCCCACAAGAACCAGTGCCTGTGACTTTGAGGTTGCTTCGAGCTGCTTGTAGGAGAGCTCATCTGCCTCCTTCTATGATCAGATTGGCCTGTGGCAAACACCCACAGCAGTGTCTCTTTCTGGTCTGTCCTCTTACCCTGACCCTTAAGTCTTCATCTATCCCAAGACAGGGCTTGATACATGCTGAGTGTTGTCTCACATAGAGGGCAGCTCCACTGCTGTGTCTTCCTGGTCCCTTTCTCCTAAACAGCACACGGTCCTTGCATCATAACATTCCAGTAATCCCATCCCATGGGAGCTATCCCATCACGTCTCCATAACTGTGATGAGGTCAAAGCCCTGTGACTGCACACAGATCTCCAGTTCCTCTTGTTTGTTCCCCATACTCTTGCTCTGGTATACAAGCACCTTACAGAACTATTTGACTGTGCCAATATCCCTGTGGGCATGCAAAGGGATGCCCCATAATCCTGTGCTGTGGTTACATCTTTGGCTGCTTGTGTTGGCTTGAGGTATTCCCTCTTTAGCCTCCTTTTCCTACTGGTGTGGTTGCTATAGTTTTCCCCTTCCCACACCCAATCTCTGTTGAGCCTATGTCCCTGTGACCCCTTCCAATCTAGACAGGGGCAATAGAAACTGACCTAAACACCCAGCACCCTGATCTTTACTTGTTTAGCTCTTTCAGCTTATAGTATTTTACATGATGTAGGAAAAAACCTGTTAAATTTTCTTTTTCTTTTCAGAAGAAAAGTAGGAAGAAATCCTGTTTTAAAAACAATTCAGAAACTGATTAGAAGAAACATCTACCAGACCACAGGACAGTGCCCTTGAAAAGTCAACTCTCTAATATATTCTTCTCTTAAAACAAATAAAGCACATATTTTACTTTTAGCTGACTTTTTCATAGAAAGCCTCTACCAAGTGTTTTAATACACTCTTTTCCTGTAATGTTTTGTGCACATATACGTGTGTTCTGGCTATGCATGGTAACAGCTTTTTCCCTTTTAACTCTCCCTTTTAAACTAAGCTAAAATAACATCTATTAAAAATTTGCTTCAAGGATGGAAATTCATCTTCCTCTCTCTTTTCAGCACTGGCCTGTTATGAACCTTAGTGCCTAAGTTTTCCTTGCATTAGTGCTGCTCAATCTTTATGGCCTAAATGTATCTAGGGCATTCTGCAGCTCCTCCAGCACACTCTGTGGCTATTTTTGGCAATGTAGCTTTTGTCTGGCAGTGCTAGAGAGAGATGGCATATGCTCACTGCTGTGCATGTGACTTGATTTAAAGGTGAATGATGTGGTTTTGTTTATGTATATGTATGTATCAGAATTTTATAAAAGCCTACTCTGTATAATGTAGAAACCCATACAAATTGAATATGCTTGACTGCATGGGTTTTTATTCTCCTTTTTTATGTAATTGTATGCCTAGTGAACTGTGCATTAGAAAGTGAATTAGCAAGTTAATTTACCCTACATGCCAGTGATAGAATAGCTTTTACATCCTCAGGCCATGTGATCTGAACTGTGTGTGAATGTATCAGAATACACAAACACTCCTTTTAAAACCATTGCTGGGAGGGCTGTTGTTAGTTTAACCTGTTATCTCCCTAGGTTTTTAATTCTGGTTTGCAGTTACTATCAATGGGGTGGTTTTGGACAAGCTCTGAGTGAGCTGGGTTTTGGGTTTTTTTGTCTCCTTCAAGTGCTGTACCTCAAGGGGACTTCTTGCAGAGCATGTTACCTGCTTATCACCTGAATAAAGATAATAAAATTAAAAATAAAATATAATCTTTAGTATTCCTAATTGAAGGTAATTCATATTTACACTGTATTTTGAGTTTTCAACTCCAACTACATAATGTTTAGCAGTCTACTTCCCTCATATTCCATAAAATCATCAGGCTCAGTTTCATGGGAACAGCTCTAGAGCCTTAGTTACAGTTCCTACAACAGGGTAGCCAGTTCCAAAAGCAAAATTTGGTTTCAGATTTTTTAGGAAAGTTTTCATCTGAAGATGTGGATCCAAGTTGTGAGAGGCTAAGTGCTGGTTAGTGCTTCTGGGATTTTCACTGCTGAGGGTGTAGGGGAAGGCTCTGATAGGACCACATGCTCAATCCCACTCTGCCAGGCTCCCTAGTTATATCACAGCCACATGGCTGCTTTTCACATTGCAGGACAGGACTTTGACTGCTCTGTGCCTTTTTAAGCTCCTGTGCATGGGCCAGCATGCAGAGTGGGTGGGAGAAGCCCTTGTGCCACACTAATACAGTGGTTATTATGGCTTAGCTAATGGTTAGTGTAGAACAAGCATGTTTATTAGCTGGTGGTACTGAAATGGGAGGTATAATGATGCCATGATTTGTTGGTGTGATAACTCCGATTTTAATTGTTTTGTAACAAAATGTATGAGAGAATTGCTGGGGAGAATGATGTCTGATGATCTTACATAGATGTGTGTCATGGTATAAATGTGGCCCTAGAGTGCAGGTATTTCTTAAAATCTGAATTAAATATGCTATTAGCTTTTTTTTTTTTTTTTGAAGATGAGGGAAGTTTTATAGCCATTGCTATCATTTTGCTAGTAACTGATTTGCCATATCGAGCAAAGTGCTGACATTAATGACTACATTATGACTGTTGAAAAGGCTCATTTGTTATCAAGCCAATAGAAACACAAAGAATTACCTGATGTTCAAGAAATGTAAAATGCCAAATAATACATATAATACCAAAATCTTGGAAACGCCCAAGTAAACAATCTGCTTATATACACATGTAAAAATTCTTCTTTAAAATCAAGGGCCCATCTCAATTCAGTTTTTAATCTTGAAATGCTTGTTGGATTTTTTAGTACTGCTGTAACTGATCTTTGCATTAAGCATTTTGAAAAGGGAGGTGAGGCTGTGTTTAGAAAACAATTGAAGGGCTGTTTGTGGCAAACGTGGAGGCTCCACTGTTTGACTTCTCCATTTTATTTGGGAGCAGGTTGGAGCTGGCTGACCAAGGCCTCCTTCCCAGGCAGTGTGTTTTCAAATAGGAAGTGGGGCAGTGTGGTAGACAGCTGCCAGCACCAATAACCAGTGGCTTGAGCAGCTTAGCAGAGGCTAAGCCCAAATCTATTGACGCAGAGCACGGGGAAGTGCTCCGCAGACTTCTCCCCCCTCCCCGTCCTTGCATATAATCTCATGATGCTGTGGATGTGACAAACTCCATTTTGATCAGATGTTGGGCCAGCAATGGTGAGAGAGGGTCGGTTTTGACCCCGAAAGGATATCTTGGTGGCATGCCTTCTCCACGCTTCCTGAAGCTGCACCTTTTTCTTCCGTGACACCACCTCCTTCCTACTTCAGGTTTGCAAAATTGCTGGCCTGAATTTTTAAAATGTAGGCTGGGAGACTGAAGCCATGCATATTGGGTGATATGGATCATGCTATGGATGCACAGTAGACCTCTGCAGTGCAAATGAGTGTTCAGTACTGAATATAATGGATGAAATAGGTAAGCATCTTGCTCTTCATATTTCCAGAAAAAGACCTTTTAAATGGTTTTCCAATTAAAATTTGTAAATGAAAAACATTTTCTCTAGTTGTAGGAATCATGTAGTAGTTTTCCTTTGTACTTTCACTTTAACTGTAAGGAGTCTAACATGATGCAAGGGGTTGCAGAAGAGCATTCTGCTAATACATTGATATTCTGATTTTCCTGTTATTCAAGACAGATTATGAAAGGAAAGGTTTTATCTTTCTGCAGTATCTGCTGTTAATATCTAAATAATTAATTACCAATTGTTTTCTAAACCACCAAACTACTTATTAAAGTTGACTTCTTGGTTGTAAGTAGCCATACTCTTGATACATAGTACAGTTAGCTACTTGTTCACATCATAATTCAGTCCAATTAGTTTTAACTTCAATCCACAAAACAGGAAGGGGCCTGTTTGCCTGTAATGAAGTCTTTTACATAAGCTAGGGCCTGCAGTTGCTGAAACAGCTGCAGTGCAGCATCCCAATTCCAAAAGTACTAATAACTTTGGTATCAGAACATTTCCTTTCTGTCATC
The DNA here is from genome assembly GCA_030060385.1 of Muscicapa striata striata. NCBI lineage: Eukaryota > Metazoa > Chordata > Aves > Passeriformes > Muscicapidae > Muscicapa > Muscicapa striata. The sequence continues at coordinate 1,220,285 of JAREIS010000010.1, read as the reverse complement.
CACTCTAGGCCAGACAACTGGCAAAAGATGCTCTGTGGTATGGATGCACTGCCAGAGTTATTCCCCAGAGGGTGAATTAATGGTGCTTTTTGTAACTCTTAATCTCCTTAGTTATCAAACTTTGTACAGGCACAGCATGAAAACAAGAGTAGTGTTTTGTGTTTTCCCTTCTGCCCACATTTAGGTTATTTTTCTTGGTGAATGAATACAGCAAAAGTACTTTAAAAAAAACCCAAAACCAAACAATAAACCATTTTTTTGATACGGGTAGTTTTTTCTGTCTCATTTTGTCATTCAGCATGTCTGTTTGACTTTTTGGTAGTTGTCTACTGTGCTTACTCTGTAAACTTTGGATTATGTCATAAGGGTGTCCTTTTTGTTTACTATGAACTGTCTCTGAACACTTAATTAATCACTTAATTGCTCTTTATTTCCTTTGCTCTAAGTGCTACTTAACATACCTTTAGTAGCCTGATATTGAATAGTAGCTTGATGCTATCATGCTTTCTATGTGCAACACCCTCATCTGATCCTTATTTCCCCTCATGGAATGACAGCTCACAGGCCCTGTACAGAGATGGTTCTTTTCTTCATCCTCTGTACCCCAGGTGCCAGCTGCAGCAGTGTTTTATTTTTTTCCCCCAACAATTAGAGTCTGGCATGTCATACTCTAGAGCTAACCTGGAGGGGTGGAAGTCACCACAGATGCTGTAAACAGAGGAGTCAGCACCCCTTATGTTGTGGTGCCTGCCTTAGCACACAGCAGTGCACAGTCAGCCCTTGCCCATCATGGTACTATTCCAGAGGGATGGAATCCTTCAGCACAGGATGCATGTGTGCTCACTGAAAAATCAGAGGTCCTAGTAAATGTGGCTTGATTTGATGTCTGCAACTTTCATTTGCTTAAATCATGGGTGTCATATTGATATTATTCTGAAAGTGAAGTGAATGTGAAGTTCTTCAATCTCCAAATAAGGTTGTGAAGTTATGACAATGAATAATCTGGGGTGCTTTGAATTTATTAGTTAAGTGGGGCAAGTGAAACTTAGTGCTTCTGGAAATAAAGGGTTGCTAGCACTATCTGACAGTTCATCCATGTTTAACTATTTTCCTTGACGGTTATAAGAATTTCTTCTCTTTTTATTCCCGATCTTAGATTGCAGGCTTTTCCTCTTGGGAGTGGAGAGCTCAGGGAAGGGAAAAGTGGAGATGCTGAGCTGTGGAGTAATTGTGAGGGGGAAAAGCAGTAAAAGTAAGCTGAGACCACCCACCTCACTTTAATTTCAAAAGTAATTGGGAGCTTCAGATGTGAAAAGCTGTTGCTGTAATCTGTGGCATCATTGCCAAAATCTTTGGAAATTGAATTAATCTGAAATCTTAATATTGGTAACCAAAGCAGTGGAATTCTGCAGCTACCAGATAGTGCTGGAAAGTAGAAATGGAAGTATAATATAATAAGAGAATCTTTATTGGAGGATGTGAACAGAGGCAGCATTTTGTTATAAGGCCTTGATTGAATTAATTCATAGAAAAGAAGACGTTATAACTTAGGTTAATACTATTTTCTAGTTGACTCTTTTAAAAAATCAGCATAGTATGAAATTACTAAATTAAACAAGGAATTCCTGTGTTTTGAGTCTGTTTTAGTAGAAAAGAAGAATAAAGAGCTGGAATAGAATTCTTCAGTACTTATAATAAGAAAATACTACAAAGTGAGGGGTTTTGATGCCTCTTGCAGTGCTGCAAAGTTAGAGCTGCTACAGTTCTTAAAACCTGTGTCCAGCGACCAGCATTTGTATGGGAAACAAAAGCAGAAGCCAAGGCAACATAAAGTGATGCAGGTGGGAGGGTAGGGAACGTGGAGTAGCTTGTACATTCACAGGCACATTTCTGTATGCCCATCCTTAGTACTTGACTTCCTGCCTCTCTGGCCTAGTTGGAAAGCAAATCAGTATTAACAGAGAGTTGGTATTGAATGGGACAACTAAAGGCGTCATTCCTATGAAATAAAAGGTTTGTCATGACTTTTCAGGGTCATGTATAGAAGTATGGCTTTACTTTCCTGCTTGTGGTTAGGGAGGTATGATATTAGTAGGATGAGAAGCCCATGATAGATCTACAATAACTGAACAACCCATTTGATCAAATTGAAATGATAATGCTTCTTTCATTTGGTCTCTTTTTTCACCTGCAAAGAAGATTGCACAGGTTTCTTGGACTAAAAACAAAACAAAATCCATAGATCAGAATATGTATGAAATGTTTGCTTCTTCTGCCTAGGGCGATAAGATAGAAGCAATTTTTTGTCATGTAAGCAGAGCAAGTCACATCTCAGACAGAAAGCAGATCAGTTCCAGCTATCTGAATCAAAGGAAACCAAATTTCTGTGGTATTTTTTTTTTTCAAGGCAGTAAAAGATTTGAAATACAAATATTGCCCAGCAACAAAACATCTTGGAAAAAGACATTTATCCACCTGCCTGAAATGCATACACTGTTTGTTCTCTAAAAGTGTGCAGTCAGTGCATGAAGCAGAATGAGACTCACATTTGGTAACAAATGTTCTTTGGAAGTGTTCTCTTCCTAGTTTTGAAAACTTTAACACTAAGTTGTCAAAATAAAAATGAAGCAGTGTTTGAAGATCTGCCAGATTTGAAATTATAATTATGCTGTGAAATGAAAGCCTGAGGATAGCTGAGACTAAGACAGGGACTACTTATGCTTCCTTTAGTTATGAATAACAAAAATAGGTATGCTAATAAATAGCTGTTGCTTGTACTACTACTTTTATATTAGTTTTGGGTTTTCTGTGATGTCAGAGGACATCATTAGACACCGCAAATTTACACGGTCGTGTAGCTTTGACTTTCAAGCTTAAGTGATTTTTTAACACAAGGTAGCTGAAAAAGCATTTGAAATAGCTCTCTGCTATTTTTAATGTGTCTAGCACTTAAAAAAAAATCCACATAATCCTCTTGAAACAGATGGCTACAGTGAGTTAAAATCCCATGCTAGGATTTGGGTTTTTACCTGGTACTGAAAGCAATGTCATGACACAGGGATGAATCACTGAATTTGGAAGTGAAAACTCATTTCAATGCTCTTCAAAAAAAAAAAAAAAAAAAAAAAAAAAAAAAAGGCTGTGAGGAACTGTGGAGTCCCTTTGGATGTAGAGTTGGCTGTTAGATTTATTTCTTTTAGTTTATGTTGTCTTTTCCCGACTATATTGGAATGTGGAAGTTGGTGTCAACTAATTTCACAACCCTTCCTTCTGTGAGAAAGGAAAAATAAAAAGCTAAAAACTTTAACTTAAAATCCTGTAAAATCTGGACTGCCTAACTAGAGACAGGATTTCAACTGAAATTTTTTGGTTTAACTCTGTATCAGGATAACCCAGGAATACTTTGAGGGAGAGGATTGAGGTTTGAAGTCTTATCTAGAGCTAAAACAGGCATGTATTTTCTTTTTAACAGGTCAGCTGCTTTTTTTTATTTATAGAACTACAGTTGTGTTTTTAGAGATGATGACAAAACATTGGTGTTCTTGTGCAGATAACTGGAAATAATTTAATATAGCTGGTGATTAACGAAAGGAGCACACACTATTTCTGTGTGCTTGTTTCCTGCATTCTTTTCATTGTAACAGAAGGCAAATGAATGGAAGGGTAAAGTGTTGACGCACATTTAAGTTTTTACAGTTAAGTCACTTAGTAGCTAAAATTTTTGTCTTGGTGCATTCCAGCGGTTAACCAGAGATTAATTTGAGCCAATGGACAGAGAAGTTGCAGCCTTTCCTTGAATTAAGATTGAATTGTAACAAAATGTATTTAAACTTAATAAATACAATACCCTGTTCTGACTGTTCTACTATCTATTTATCAGTTGCACACAGAACTGTAATATGTTGTGTTCAGCAGGGACAGGAAGAGTGCAGCCCAAGTTATAGGATCAGCTGTGCATCCCCACAACTCTGGGGATGCATGTGTGTTCTGATTGTTCTCTGCTCTCAGTTTTCCACCACTGCTCAAGCATTTGCACCTGCCTTCCCAATCAGTTTTTCTTACCAACTACAGCACTCAGTGGGCTGCAAGTATGTAAATATTAACAGATAGAGAAATATTAAGAAGCTTGATAGCAGGTAATAAAGGACCTGAACTGTAGGGAAGTGAAACCTATTTTTTTTACATATAATTTTAATGTGATGTCTTGAGATACATTCAGAACTTCCTTATCCTCCCCTGGTTTTCAGTGTAGGTAATTCCTAGCAAGCTGAAGGATGAAATGTATACTAGAATATAGAAGATTTTTGAAGAGATGTCAGACAGATTCTTTACTGAAACTGAATAACTCCTTCAAGCTCATAGCTCACAGTATGTGATTTTTCTAAGGTTCTTACTGCAAAGCCTGCTTTAGTGTTCTTAGTTTATTGCTCTAATACAGGCAAATAGTGCTTGGAAAAGAGCAACTTTGGCATCTTGGCCGTACGTATGTGAAAATGTCTTGGTATTCTGAGAGTGCTTCTGCTTCCTGGTAAAATTTAGGATAACTCCAGGGGATTCTTAAGAAGGCGTGTAGGAGGTGAGAGCTCATTGTGTAGATGCAGTCACTCGAGAAGCTAAATTTCTCTGGACTTCAGTGACAGGTTGCTGTTAGGCCTGTTGGCACATGCTAGATTTAATCTTTAAAAAGCTGGTGATGGGCATAGTCAGATTTTTTTCCCCCTTACTCTACTCACTTTACTGACAGAATTTTTCATCTTGACATGCCCCTATTCTCAATTTCTTAATGCTGCTTTAGCTAGATTTGCATCAAACTGCAGAGCAAGCAGATAGTATCTGAAGAGGGATATTGGGACAGGGAGTCGGTGGTTTGAATGTGTTACATCCATTAGGGATGTCCTGAACAAGAAGTACTGCTGCTGGGTCTGCCAGATGAGTTGTTCAGAAACTAGGTTATTGTGTAATAATTTGCTACTGTTACAGTCACAGATTATTTGTGTGCTTTTAGCTGAGGAAAATGTGGTGCGTTTGTGCTAAAGTATGCCATTGTTTTGTGCCATGATGAATACATCTCTGGTGCTTTGATCTATACCTGTTCAACAGCAGAGGGTTATGGTAGTCTTAGGACGACAGGTTTGGAGGAGGCACTCCAGTGACTTTGTTTAATTAAATTATAACCGAGTCCTTCCCTCAGCTGTATGAAATGCAAAGGTAGCTCTTAATGAGGCAACTTTAACAGCCTGAATGCATACATAGAAGCAAAGGTGCTACTCCATAGGACTACAGCAGACCTAAACATGACCTGTAAAGGAGGCTGTGACACTCAAAGCAGTCAATAAGTCCTTAGGTCTTTTTGTACTTTCTGTAGTTTTCACAGTGGCCCAGTGAGACCCAGTTGCCCAAGCCTTGCCGTCAGTGTTTGTAAGCTCTTTTTGCTTAATGAAGCTGTGTCCCCAGACTCCCAGGGGCTTGCAAGCTGATGCATGATGTAGTGCCTTCTGTGCACTAGTTTGTCAGCCTGGTGATGTGCCCATGATTTATAAAGCTTGTTCATCTGTCCTGCAAAAAAACATTTTACGTATTCTGTCTAGTCCTGGTGAAATATGTATATTTGCAATAACAGAAGCACCTGTAAAATAGAGATTAGATTTATAAGGGTCTTTCCTCACTGCTTCAGCCTTGAAGCTGACTGACACACTGGCCACAGAGCCCCTTGCGAATTGGTGTAGTGTTGAGTGTGTATTAGCATCAACAGCTGCCCCTTTTTTGTTAGACTGCTACTTCTGTTCCCTGGGCATGCAGAAAGATATGCAAAGAGTGAGGACAGGAGACACCACTAAGAAATGTGACCCTCTCTTTTCCCCTTCTGAAGCCTGAGTTCTACTTTCTACTTGGTTTTGCTTTAGAAAAGTCTTCCTCACCCTGTGGCAACTGACCCAGGGCTCCACATGCTAATGCAGAGGAACTGTATTTCCCTTCTGTAACTTTCTTAATTAACATTTTCATTGCTTAATCTACATGGCTCAGCCTGTCTGCATGCCTTCTCTTGTTACAGTCTCTGAAGTAAGTGATTTAAGAATTTGATAATTATATACCTTGAAAAACTAATTTGTATAATCATCTTGCTAGATTCAAAACACCTGCTTGCTCTCTAGTTACTTTTTCTCTGTGGAAATACTGATATTATTGATTGCAAAATTAGGAATGGACTCAGCGTTAACTTTTGTGACTTTGAGGACTGTTAGGGATTGCTGAAACTTTTTCACAGCAAAATTTCTTTACCTCATAATAAATAGGAGGACCATTTTGAGTAGGAGAATTAAATGTTTCTTGTTTGTTGAAGTATTTAAATTTTCTGACATAACCCAGTGTTGCCTTGCTCTGATCTCTCTGGATTTTCTCTTCAGTCCTCAATCAGTATAACATGAAGGGCTTCTGAAAATCATACACTGTATGATTCCCTGCATTTCAACACTCAAGTACAGCAATAATGTAACAAAATTATGTCAGAGAAAGTGTTAAAATCAGCTCTAAAATGCAGTCTCGGATTAAAGCACTTTGGGATGGCTGCTGCTATTTGGTACATATGTGTCCTCATACCCAGAAGAGTCCTAATGATTGATATCTGTGGCACTTAGTAAGTGAAAATGCAGTTGTGAACACCTCTTCTACACAAACAAAGCTGTAGAAACAAGGACACTGTTGCAGACAGTTTTATGAAAAAAAAATCAGCCCAAAAACCAAAAAACCCCAACCACAGATGAGAGAGCTGCCAACTGTTATGTAAATATAGAGAAATCCTTAGAAATCTGCACTAAGATGTCTACATATTTAATATGCCATTAAGCGCTTAGCCTTGGGAGGGGGGCCCACATAAGGCTTTTTCTCCATCTTCAGAGCTAGTAGCTCAGTAACTATTTCTCAGCTGGTCCATTTAAGCCTGAGAGCATGTAGTGAAAAGAACCCTTGCTTGGTTTGTGTGTGGTTCATTGAACAAGGTGGCTGCTTAAAAACAGGAGTGTTATTTGTCATGTCACCCTTTGCTTTTACCCCAGCTGACCTTTCAGCTCTGCATAAGGGAACACAGGCAGTAATTAATCAGCCCATGCTTATTATTTCAGGTCACTTGCATGGTTTAGACAAAAGGAAGAAGAGGAATACAAATGTGAAATATTTTCCACCATTTGCTTTTAAGGGCAGGGTGGTGCATGACAACGTGGGCCGTCTGGTTTGTTACAGTGAGTTAAGGTGGTGTGCTGCCTTTGGTGGTGGTGAATTAATTATATGCAGTTGGCTGGGTGGCCACCCCTTAAACAGGAACAGCCATAGCTGCCTTGCTGCTCAGCTGTAGGGAAAGGACTCTTATATCTACACTGGAAGGATTAAGGGCTTCATGAGGTAGAGAAGGAGTATCTCGAGCACTTCTTTGTATTCAGACTGTTTTGTGGTAGGAATTGTTAATAGCTTGTGGTCCATGGGACATGGTAAGCTTCAGACCTCATCAGGCATGCAAAGTATCTGTTAAAAAAAATACAAGATACCTCTGAAAGTAGTTTTATGAATAAATGTGAAAAGCATGCATGTAACAGTGTAGTTTATTACTTGCCTAGTGTTTCATGTGCTTAGGAAATGAAGCTCTCATAAGACTTGTTTTGAAAGCTTTTCTGGGGGGAAGTGGTGACTTGTCCTATAGTAGCAATTAGACACTGGCTAATCTGGGGCATATTTAAGACTTTCTGGATGATAGTATTGGAACTGGAGAGGCATTTTTCTTTCCACTCAACTGGTATGGATCCTTCTGATTTGTACTTATCTCAGAGGAATCTAGTTGTTTTCTGTTCTGTCTGTCCCTGTAACTTGCCTTACTTCCCCATTTTGTCACACAAACCTAGAGTAAAAGTCTGTTTTGTAGCAATTAGGGATTGATTTGTCAGTTCAGATCTCTGACTAGGAGATACTGGGCTTAAATTTATGCATAATGGTCTCTTGTCTTAAGGAAGGGCTGCAGATCTTCTGCATAGGAGGAGGTGCTTCTAGTGTGGGAGCTTTGAGTACTGCTACTGTGGAAAGAAGTTCTTAACATATGCTAATGTTATTTAGCTTCCTACAGAAGATGTACAGCCTGACTCACAGCAGCACCGCGTGATGCATGAACTACTTGGAGTACAGTGTCCTTCTCCCAGGTTGCTTACAGCCTCTTATTACAATATCTAATCCCAGATTAGATGTTGAAGAAGAACAGTTCCTAAAGCCAGTCAGTGTTCTTTAGCTCCTGACCAGATGACTCACTAGCATGTCTTTAAGAGATTTCCTTGGGATGTCCATAGAAGATTATTGTTCTAGTGGAGATCTGGGGGCATCACAGATAAATTTATGTCGTCTAAATACAACATTAATTCTTCCAAGGGGGAGATAATTTACAGCCCTATTTTTTTTTTTAACTTTTACAGTATAATCAGAATGATCTTCCCAAATAATCATATTCACTGCCCTTTGTAACTCAGCATGTTACCTGAATTTCTTCCAAATAGGGAATTGACAAGTCTTCTGTCCTCTTCAATATGACTTCTATTCTTTTGAGGTAGAATGGTAATTGTTTTGGTTTTAAAACCATGCTACTTTATTCCAGTATACACTGAGCACAGCTATGAGGGGAAGAATGAAGTAATATACATTCTGCAAGAGAAAACAAATTACATGTTTAGCACAATCTAATTGCGTAGGTTTAGCCTTATATCAAAACAAAAATAATCTTTTCCTGGCTTACCAGAAATTAATAAAAGCTAAAACTCCTTAATTCACATTATTGTTTCACATTATTTACCAACAGAATTCAGAGAAAAGGTTTTGAACTCCCAACTCAGGATCAACTCTCATAGGTTTGTGAGACTGTTAGAGTCATCAAAATAAAGTCAAATGTAGACAAAATAAACCTCTGTATAGGGTGCAAATTGATCTCTACTATCTCAAATTAACTTAAATATATATAAGTATATACATACTTAGAGTTGCTTCCCAGTCTAGATTTAGCAATAGCAGGAGGTTTAACTTGTATAGCTAAATTTAGACTGCTCCTAATTTGCAGGAGGGTAGGAGGAGATGACAGCTAGGACTACCTACTGCTAATTATGCAGGTATGAGTATCAGTTCACTGTGACACTAATTACTGTTCATTTGTGTAGTTTGAAAATGTGTGGGTTTGGCATTAGTTTTTGTTAGTGAATTTTGGAACTTTAAAAATAGAGAGTAGTTTTCTTTCTCTCTGGCTTTGTATAGTGGCACTGATGTAGTGCTGCCTTGAATCAGGTGCTGTTATTCAAGGTGGCATAGAAATGCCAAGGAAAGATCTGTCCAAAGATCTGACAGTTTTTAAAGCTGTGCAAATGTTCAAAAATTGGCAAAGAATAGTGATTCTCTTGATAAATAGTTAAAAAAATCAGTCTGTTGAAGAATTATGGTGGTTAGGATGCTTTGTATGCTTTACAGGCAGCCTAATCCCCATCCAAAATAGTCTATGTTGTGTGAGAACATTGACAAGAATAATAATTTGTCTTATTATGGAGCCTGTAATCATTTCCCAATCACTCTGTTCCCGAGGACCTCTCTGAAGATCACATGTCTGTTTTTAACACAAAAAATCATATTCAGCTTTATGGTGGTGTTAGATGGAAGATCTTGTGTATTTGTTGCTTTATTTTTTTTCAGAATCTATTTTTATGCTTTCTGGGCTTTAGAATAAAACTGTTCTTGATTCCCTTCAAACATACTCCCAAACAAAGCTATTTAAAAGGTGTGATACCATTTTTCCCACTGACCTGTCGTGATCTGTGCTGGAGAGCAGACTATGGACAGCAGAGTAAACACTCACCTGTGAGAGAATCCACCCCAGGTTTGTTGTCAGGCAATGCATGGCATGGGACTTCTCTGCTGAAGAGCCACAAGAGGTATTTCAGGCCCTTGACTGGGAGAGAAGAGAAAAAAAGAGAGTGGACAGGTTACAGATCACAGAATATTCTGAGCTGGAAAGGACCCTCAAGGATCATCAAGTCCAGCTTTTAAGTGAGTGGCCCATACAGGGACTAAAGCCACGACCTTGGTGTTTTTAGCACCATGTTCTCACCAACTAAGCTAGTCTCAGGATGTGAAGAGGAGGGATTGTGCTCTCTATAAAGGAATGGTTTGAATAATTGGAGCTTGGCCTGGGGCAGGCAACAAACCAGTAGAAATGTTGGTGCTGCTTCCTTTAGGTAGCTGGAGAGAGCCTCAGGCTGTAGTACTCACACAGAGGTCTCTTAAACACTGTTCTAGAAGAGAAATGCAGCTGGGTGCTAGAAACCAGGAGATGAGTTTAACACATTCCAGACCAATTCTTGATGCAGGTAACCAGTGAACTGACTAGGAGTCATGCTCTGCTGGACCCTGCTGCTCATACACAAGAGCTGGTAGGTGATAAAAAAGTTGAGGGCACCTTTAAAGTACTGTCTGGCATATCTTAGTTTTGCAGTGTGTTTATCTCTAGTTGCATCAGATTTTGGCATTGAGCTTCCATTAAAAGCAGGAATGCTTGTTGGAAGTAAAACATGCTGACAAATTTATTTTGTTTTTGTTTTAAATGCAAAGCTGGCACAGCAATAGGTAAGCACTAATAAAAAGTGGCACTCCAGTTATTGGAAGTGATATTTTAAAGTATTTTGAACAGATAAAGAGTGCATCTTGTCATTGTGTCCTCTATTGTATAGTTGTGATATGAATCCTGATTGTTCAGAGCCTGGTCAGCGATGTTCTGCTTGGCTGTGCTGATCAAGGAGCTGTGAAGCAAGGTCATCTCTTACACAGCAGTACCATGCTTCAAAATGATTGACTTTGATATATTTATTGTGTTGAATGAAGATAAACCAGTAAGGTGGACATGAATTATGTTATTTTAGTCACATTCTGTAGAGCTTTAATAGTATTGTAGTCTGGAACCTCACTGGTGGTGAGTTACTCACTGCCCACAAAAATACTTCTGTGAAAGATTGAAGCAGGTTTGATGAGTTCTGTCTCCATGTGAAATGGCAATCCACATGGGCAAGGCTTAAAGAATAACCTTTTAGATAAGTCCATTTGCATCCTAAAAAAAATTTACACAGTGCAATACAGGGAGCCCAGGAAGCACTTAGTACTAGCCTGATTCCAGCAGTAACTGATCTATGTGGTCTCAAGTTTTGAGCAACAAAACCTGGTGAGTGTCTCCCATATAAGCAAAACTTTTATAGTTATAATTTAGTCTAGCCAGGAAGGAGAGTGTGGGGATGCTGCAGGCAATTTGTGGGAACCATTGCATTGTTGGTATGGAGCCAGTTCTGTTCAGTGGTTACACACAAGAAAACTCAATGACTCTGGCAACCCGTTACCCAACCACTGTCTCTGTGAGGAAAGGGAAAGGCTGGAGGACAGTGCTTGGGTGACTTGCCTCAAGATGAAGCAGTCTTGAGCACTTTTCCATTCCCATTTCACCTGTTCATAGCAAAGGAGGGAGATGTGGTCAGCCTGTCTGAAGTTGCTGGACCTGCTACCAGTGGCTATCAGGCATCCAGGACAGGCTGCCTGGGCTTTCAGATATATGACTGTAATATGGTGAACAATCCATTTCTGCATAGAGTCAAATACTGTGATTGCAGCATTATGGTCCCCACCCATTTTCTCCTTTTTCACTATTTATGTAATAAATTTTTGTGAGGCTTTATTTTTTGTGCCTTAGTGGAATGTTTGATGTGCACAAAAGAGCAATAGGTTGACTTTGAAGTATTGCACTGACATAAGTCACTTGCAATAAACACCCCAATGAGACAGTCCATTTTTTCTTTTGCTTGACCAAACAAAAGAATCAGAACCAAGAGTATGGTCTAAAACAAAGTCATTCTAGAGATATACTTGGTACACTATAGTTTAGTCTAGCAATTCTTGGAAAACTCTTTAAAGGCAGGGACACAAAATATATAAAATATATAAAACATATTATAGTTGTTAGAAAATGTTATATAAAGTATTGTTAACAAATCCTCCTTGTTTCTGGGGTAAATTTGAAGAGTTTTCATGAAATTAAATGTTTAGCTTTGCTATCAGAGTGACTGGAATCCTTCATCTTTGTTAGTAAGTTTGTCAAGGCTAGGCTGCTACTGGAGTGTGCAGCTTAGAGATCTAAATTCTTTGTTTTCTCAAGCCATGATAAAAAGAAGGCCACTTTATTGTATTGAAGAGCTGTGACTCCATGAAACACTTCAGTGATGTTGTAAAATCAAGATGTTTTGCATTATAAAATAACCCCCAAGTGAGAACTTTATCTTTTCATGCTTAGTTTGGATTTTACAAGGCTGATGGCAAATAATAAAGGTTGCATAACATTACCTGTTTAGAGAGCCTTGTTTCAATCTCATTACAACTTTGATAGATTAAAATGGTTTGGCCTCTATTTTTCCTTTGCCAGGTTCTCTCCCTACTTTTGGTTTTCTTCATCAGCAAATGGACCAATTGCTAAAGAATGAGTCATTGGAAAGCAATAGGGACTTTTGCTTCTTGAAAAAAAAATCTTAGTCTCAAGGGATGGCTTAAGGCCACAATGTTTTAATGAAAAGGTTTGAATCTGGGAACAGTATGAATGTGGTTTTAGAGCTGTGCCTCCTCTTGACCTTATGAGAATCTATTCAAATTAGAGACATAAAAAGTCACAGCCCATGCCTGTCAGGGATGCATTCAGCATTTGAGTGTTATATTTCTGTCCAGGATTTTTGGCTGAACTGAGGCAGCAGTCTTTCCTCTGCTGTTCAAATTATTCATGATCAGTGAATCAAATCAAAGTCCAAATTATTCATGATCCCATGGAATGAGTTGAGCATGGTCCTCCCTGGAGCTCTGGAGTCTGAGGGGAAGCAGCCAGGGAAAAGTCCCAGTCTCTGCAGGCAGCTTTGGCACCAGGTGCACCAACTAGGAGTGTAGAGCCTTGTCTTTCTCCCATGCTGCCCAGATGCCTGCTGCTTGGGTTGGTAGGAAGAGTGATGTGGTGCCTCTAGGGGAGGTGGGCATGAGGAGGTGTCTGGGTTAGAACAATGCTGCCCAAAGATCTACAGGGGTAAAAAAGAGAACAGCGAGAGAAGACAGTTGCAGTGTAGCAGCTTCAGGAACAAGAGAAGGATGTTGAGAAGGCATGGAGGGGGGATGTAAGACGAGGAAAGGAGCCAAAGATGTTGTTCAGTAGGATAAGAGGAACAGGAGGGCATCTAGTGGAAAGCAATTTTGCTGCTATGTAAAGTTATCTATTTTTAATGCTTATATGTTCTTAAATTTTGGTGACTGGTATATGTCAGTGCATTATGCAAGCTTTTGGTTAACTTCAGGGTTTCAAGTTCAAGAACTGAAAAGTTAGGAAATCTCAGAGTGAAAGTTGACCCTGTTTAATTCAACTTATTTAATACTACTTGCTTAATAGAACTTATACATTTCATACTATCAAATAATTAAGCATGCGATTGTGTTATTGGAAATTAATAGCTCTCCTATCAGGAAGGCTAAATCACTGTGAAGGAAATCAGCCTTTGATCTATCTCAGTAGCACTGCATACCTTAGATTGTAATGATATAGCTTAATGGAAACTTCAAATATCTTCTGAGAGTTTGTAGTTACTAGAAACAGTCCAAACTCAAAGATTGTGCATATCTTTGTATTAAGAATGAGAGGCCTTTGTAGCAAGACACTGAACACTGGAGGGATTAAGTTTGAAAAAATACCTAGGTTTGTTTTTTGTTCTTAAATCTTGATGTTAAATAGATTTCTTTGGATTACAGAATGTTGCTGTGCTTAGTCAGATGTTTTACATTGCATATTCTGTCATATCATCATTATAAACCAATTAAAAATTAGAGCTGAAAAGAAAGGCAACAACTTTCAGTTATTCTATGTTTTGTCTGTTAAACACAATCCAAGCAGCACCATGATGGATTTTCTCCAGGTAACTAAGATAACAAATACAATGACAATAGTAATTTTTTAAAACGTCCTATTTGATTTGTTGGATATATAGACTACTTATATATATTGAATTAAAAACAATGGAGGGGGTAAGCAAAGGTTTTTCTTCCTCCTGTTAAAAAAAACAGACTAAGAAATGTTTGGTTTGATTTATTTTCAGAAGCAACCCATTCCTACATGTGGTTTGTCTTCAGAAGGTTTAATTTTCAGTGGTTGTAATAACCTGAATATGGCTGAATCCTCTCAGGCCAGTTTTGAAATTGTGGAGCATGTTGAAAATAAAAGCAATTCAGTCAGAGACAAAAGGTTTATCTGAAGAGTGTAGAGGAGCAAAAAGTGAAATTTATTTCTCCTAAGGCCTAAGAACTGCAAATTATGGCAGTACAGCAATGCAATTACCAAGAGAGCTAACAAGCAATTGCTTGGAAAGCCAATGGCACCAATGCTTAGGGAGCTAAAAGAGAACCTTAATGGACTTGGAATGTTTTATGCTTTTGTGATATAGGAAGAGCTGTTGTACTGCTGGACCTAGGGCAAATGTTTGTGCTGCCCATAGAGTGGTCTATGTCTAAGAGAAATCAGCTGTCCATGGAGATTCTATAGAGAAACAAGTTTTGATTTTAAAAAGACTTCTACAGGTGATGGGTTTGTGTGGAGAGTGTGGGGTGGCAGTGTATGAAGACAAGATGTACTTTTTCATGGTGTGACACAGCCTCGGGTCCGAGAGAGAACCTGTGTAAAAAATATACTTTGGTTTTGGTGATATATTATTCTTATAACACAAAGGCCAAAGAGCTCTAGTAACCATTTGATGTATTATTGATAAAGACTTTTTAAAAGTAACTGTTGATGCTATTTAAAGATTGCATGTAATACCTTCCTATTGAAAGATATATCTTTGCTTTTCTAAACACATACTCATTTATTGTAATTTTTTCAAATACATGGAGCTCAGGAATGACTAAGATTGTTTGTGCAGACTCAGTCCTGTGCATGGAGTGCTGTAATTAGCAATTAGAATCTGCTGCCTTTCTGCCAAGCAGTATGTAGCTCCTCAGGAAGCCCTATTTCCTGACAGCTGGACAGCAGTAAAGAATGACTCCCTGAACTGAAAATAAATTTTCCAGTTTCCTATGATGTTTACTTTGAAACACAAGTTTCACCAGAAACACCAATAAGAGGTGTCTTGAGAATCCTCTTGAGCTCTTGGCTGCTATTAGCCGTATTCTTCTTCTGCCTCCTTAAATATGGTAGTGTAGGCCTGGCACAGCTTTTATTTTTGACAGTGATTGAAGTGATTAAGGATAAGTCATGCAACAGAAATATAGTCTCTTAAGTCAGTTTTTCAGCTCTGTTCCCTGCCCAGCAGTGGTAGGAAATATTTCTTTTTCCTTCGCTGTTTCTGTGTATATGCATTTTGCACCACAACACATGCTTGTTTTATTTGGCTTCCAGTCACAGCGTAGATATTTTATATAAAAAGAACAGGAGAAGAAGCAGCAAATGGAGTGTTGCACTTGTTCTAAATAGTTACAGCATCCCTTCTAGCAAGGCAGAGGCAGGCTACCAGAAAACTCCCTGTTTTCCTCAGGCAAGAGTACTCCGAATTAGAGTAATGGCTTGAACGTGTGCATCCAGGAACTCAGCTGCAAAATAACAGCATGGAGCCTTTATAGTTTTAACTGTTTTGGAAATGATTGTCTGTATAGAGTAGGTTATATAAACAAAGCCCAGCTTCTGTGAATCTTCCTGCTGTCTTCAGTTGAGAGCTGGTTGTTGCTATAGCAATTTGCAGGCATTATCCATGTTTTATTTTTCTGAGTCTGGAAGGAGGACTCTGAACATCTCCACAAAATTTGAGCTGCAAGGAGCTTTGCTCAAGAAAACCTGCAGCAGTGAAATGATTACCTATGTTACTTGTATTGATCCCACTCACTTGTAGGTAGTCTAGAATTTATCTCTGTGGTAGAGAAATCCCAGCAAATGTGCCAAGCACAAATCTAAGTGACCTAAAGTGTTGTTGTGTGAAGATAATTAGGTACCAGGAGCAGCATAGCTACCTCAGTGTACTGCTTAACTTGGCTTTTCAGCCAAGTCAAGCTCCTGCAGTGGACTCTGGTCTTGACAAGGCTCTCCCACATTCACTTCAGGGTGCCAAGTCAGGAGATGAAACCCACATGGCAATAAACGTTTTTTTAGTAAACAAGGTTGTGCTGCTTCGTAATTTTATTTAGAAGCTGCATCTTTCAGAAAACTCTGCAGCTTCTATAGCCAATTGTAGTAAATTGTACCACACGTTCCTTTGCATGGAGTACTAAGTGCATTGGGCTGTTAGCATTAAATAATACTTCTTTCTCCCCCATCCTCTCTTCTTGTGTTTTGAACATCTTTATTTTTAATCGTTCTCTGGTAGAAGATTTGATAAGATCTCACCAAAGGCAATTGTCAGGGCCTGTGCAGAACAGTTTCTTGGAAGTTGTCCTGTGAAACTAAACCACAATGGGCATGAAACACTTCCAGTCTAAAGCCACTTGTCTGTTTGTGCAAATGTACTTCTATCATTGCTGACTGTAAGAGGAAAATAGTCACTAAATCAATAGGCTGCATTGAAATTATTCTGTTTCTCTTCTTGATGAGTGCCCGTTTATTCTCCCCAGATGAGGTAATTGAGCAAAGTAACTCTTGCAGCCCAATCTTCTTCCTAAATGCAAAAGGATGAGACTGAAGATGCTTAAAAGCAATTATGGGATGAAGGCCAGGAGTTCACTTAGTTCAGCAGATGCAGTGATTCTGAGTTTAAAGTAATTGAAAGCAGAAGAGGGGAAATCTTGGGTAATGGATTTCTTTTAAGCTTTATCATAGATAAATAGGGATGGGTAGTGAGGGAACTGTCATTTGTGTGGCAGGCTACTAACTTGGAATCCAGTGAGAGCTGCTGTACTGTTGGCTGAAGCTCTGTAGAAAGAAAGTGGTTGGAGGTAAGCAGAAGGTCAGGGAGACGGTAAATGTATTCTAAAAGTAATGCGGTGGGAGAATCGCATTGTAGGCTCACTTGTATAGTTGTGTAAGGTGACAGTGCAGAGTAACCAAAGAAAGAAGGCTTTGAAGGAGAATAGTTCTATTTTTGGACTTTCATATGCTTGAAAAGTTCGTATCTTCATTTGTTAAGTGTCTTATGGCTCTTGCAGCTGCTCTTGTGTGTATGTGTGTGTGAAATGCTAGAAGTGCCCTAGTTTTAGAGTGTGCCTGCAGCTGCACACACATCAGAGAGAGATTATTAAAGCAAAAATCTGAGTTTTCCCCCTATGGAAAAAAGCAGTTCTAAAACCTCATTTGTTTCCATGGTCTGTACCTTACCTGGCAAGGGCAAGGCTCAGCATTCAGATATCAGTGAAGATAACAGGTGTTTGTTCTTACACAGAGCTCACTGAGACTGCACCTGAAAATGGTGTGCTTGTGTGCTGATGTCCCCACAGGGCAACAGAATCTCTTGGCTGCTGTAGATAGGAATGAATTACTGTGACATGGAGAGAGAGTAGTGCCTTGCTTTTGAATGATCAGTATGCTGCCATGTATAAAGGAATTCTTCAACATGAGGATGGTGAGGCACTGAACAGGTTGCCCAGGAAGTTGTAGATGTCCCATTCTTGGAAGTGTCCAGGGCCAGGTTGGATGGGGCTTGGAGCAACCTGATCTCTAGTGGAAGGTGTTCCTGTCCATGGTAGGGGGGTTGGAACTAGATGATCTTTAAGGTTCTTTCCAACCCAAACCATTCTGTGGTTCATTCTGTGATTCTGTGGTGGCAGAAGTACCACCATTATGGGCCTACTCTGTCTAAATCATGAAGTCACTGGGATGATAACTGACATCGATCTAAGTCAGAAGAGTTGAAAGAGCAGGAGTAAGCATGGATATGCACTGAGTTTAGCAGGGATATGGTGACTTGTATATGTGGGGTGGCAAGAAGAAAGCACTGTGTTGGTCTGAAAAACTGTGTTGGTGGGAGTGCCCTAAATTAATCAGTAGATTTTGTTCATTTTGTGGTGTACTCATTTAAATTAAAAATATGTACTGCATCAAAATAATGTTTCATTTTATTTTACTTCAGTAGGGAGAAGTGATTGTGTCTTCTTGTTGCAAAGCTGAGACCAAAGAGATTGCAGTTTTCAAAAATTATTATATCTCAAGATCAAATTGCTCAATAGGGCAATGTATAGCAAAGTATCCATTTTCCCCTTCTCTCCATGCCCACACTCCCTTTCCTGCTGTTGCTATCTCACCAACACTCACAGGCTGCAATATGCTTTGATCATTGTGCCCTCTGAGCAAGGATATAAAATAATGGGATACTCAAGTTGCTTTCTGCAGTTCAAGCAATTTCACCTTGGAATCAGTGTGATATAGAAAGCAGGCTGGTCTCTGCCTAATTCTCCATTTCTCAGCAGTAGATGTAAGCTTCATTGTGACTTGGAATTACTCACAGGAATTACCTCATAGTTTGGAGAATGATCTCTAGTCAAAATCCAGAAAAGTTTTTAATCTAGAAAATTGTCCAGGTGCTCCATTTCATAATCTCTGAGGTGACCTTTCATGAGCAGCTACTGCAGCAGTACACTGACACTGATCCTGGGTATGGGAATCTCTCTGACATCCTGGTAGCAAATGCTGCCTGCAGCAGTGAGAAATCTGAGGAGGAGAAGCAGCTGGTACTCTTGTACCTTGGCTGAAGGTGTTTGCCCTTGTGTAACAGTCTCACAAATAAATCACTGCACCTTGCACATTGCCTGCTTTTGGTGTTTGAAGAGTACATGGGCTAAGACAGGCTGCACAGCACAAATTGCTGGCTGTCTGGAACAGAGGTTGTCCTGCATGCCCTCAGGCAGTGACATTTCAGCTTTCATTTTGGTGATGTGTAATTAAAAATCTTCCATTCACGTGTCTCATCTGTGTTTGGGTGAGCTTGCTAGCCGCCTGGTCAGCTGCAGAATGGCTTCATAGCGCAGGCTTTTTCAGCAGAAAACAGGGAGATTTTTTCTAGGGATCCTTTCATGTTAATATCCTTGTTTTGTATTGCAGTAAGATGATGAAATATAATTATCCAGAGGATACAAGTGTCAACTTTCTAAACAATGCTGTTACAGATACTGCGTTCCTTTCATCATCCTTAAGAGATTCTAAGACTTTCCCTACAAAGGCATTCATTTGGTTTGTTATCTTCTACATTATTTAATATTTTAGGATACAATGTCAGCTTTTTAAAGCTGACATAGTCAGCCAAAAGTAATCTTTTATAAATATCCATCTCCCAATTGTGCAGTTATAAAAGTTTAATCTCTAAAAAAAAAAAAAGCTGACTCCTTCCCTACAGCCTGTTGCATCACCCAGATTTATATCTGTGAATTGCTTCCAAATAAATCTATTTATGCTTCTAGTTTCAATGTTTTACAGTTAAGTGCTGAATTAGCTGTGACAGTTTTAAGTCATCTGTTTATCTTTCTAGTCTGCAATATGATGAAAACAATGACAATTTTTATACCATTCCATGAGTAGTAAACATGACTGCTGGTGACTTTTCATTCTGCTCCACTTAACCAGGACATTAAAGATGAGAAACATTGGTATCAGTGCTTTTTTTGGCAACTCTGATGGTAGACTTCTATGATATGATAAGTGCCAGAGCAAAAAGAACTGGTACGGTCACTGCGGCTTGGTGTCAGATAATGTATCTGTATTTGCAAAACAGACTGGTAAATTCCACACTGTTGGAAGTACAAAAAGATCTATTGAAGCACTGTGCTTTTAAGAATCAAAAATATTTTAATATAAAATTAATTAATAGGTGTGTTTAAATAAGACATGAACTTTGCTTTTGTGTTTCGGTGAATGGAAATGAAACACATATTCTCTTCTTATATTCTTCTTACTCAAACCTTCAACTTGCAAAGGTACTTTGTAAGTACTGCTGTTTAGACTGTAGAAGAACAGGCATTTTCCATTTACTAATGATGGAAATTTCAAAAAATTTTTGCCTGCAGTTGTGAAGAGTTAAATTACTTGCATTAGAAATAGCAAACTGGTCCATGGTCTGGAAGTACTCTTGCTTCACCTTGGCTCCCTCAGAAATCTCTTCAGCCTATTTCCCTTAACAAGAGAATCTGAGTGTTAACATCTAACCAAAATTAGGTACATGTCTTTATTGTTTCAAACCAGAAATCTAGATTTTAGTTTTAAAATACTGGAATGCATTAGATCCAAGACTTCTGCAGAATTCCTGCAGCTCTTTGAGCATCACTGCTAGTTAGCAAAACCTTGTAAATCTCTTGAAATAATTTTATCAGTGTTGTTAATTAGATTAAAAATTTGTTACAAAAAGATTTTGATTTGATTGTACAGCCCTACTCATCCTGCCAAGAGTTTTCTGAAGAATTTGAATTAAGAAGCCTGAAGGAGTTGGTTTTAATGTGTTTCTGTTTTTCTTCTGTAATGGTAGCTCTGTTAGAGAAATCTTTCTAGTGTTTCTTTTGAACCTGGTGTTCAGTGTATTCAAGAGGGCTGGATGTTTTTTTTTGGGTGGAATGGAACGTGGACAGTATGTGTGTAAAGTTTCCAACCTGATGCTTCAGTTCTGTTCCTATCTGTATGCTCTTCCCCAAAGGATTAACCTGAAAGAAGAGCAGTGCACCATCAGTATCTTGGTTTCCCCATTCCTTAGAATGCTTACATCTCTTGTGAGCAAGCTTTTGCAAAAGGCATGTTGATGTTGTGCTCTCCTTGTCCTTCCTGCAACCTATTGCTGTGTCCTCCAATCTCCAGAGATATTTCCCTTGTTTCCCATCCTGTTATGCTAAGAAAAAATCACAGGATTTATGCTCAACCCCAGCACTGCTCTGTCTGTTGAACTCCCTACTGAGCTGATCACTGAACCTTCTCAGAAGCACCACTTTGCCCATAGTAAATGTTAGCAAAGGTTTCTTAGTGTGCCCTTTCGCTCCAGTCCTCAGCAACTGCTCAGGGAGCATCTGCCAACGACCAGGACAGTGCATCTGCTACACAGGAGGGGCTCTGCAGCCAGGGCTTTAAAGGATGAAGGCTGCTTCAAAGTGGTCTGTGGATAGGAGCTGACTGCTGCCAGGCTGCTTGTGCTTTGGAGGCCAGCAGTGACACACAAGGCACCATTTATTACCTCCTGTACAGAAGGGAGGTTTTAAGTTGTTGCAGAAGGGGAGAATAGGAGGAGGTGCTTTATATTGATAAAAGGCCCATCCTTAGTTCCTGTACTCCTGCACAGTTTAAGTGTCAGAGCAACTGTCTTGGATACAGCTCTGAAGAGAGTAGATCACAATTTTGTCCTGACTTACTCTGAAGATTTTAATATTAAACATCCAGATTCTTGTTTTTTACCTTTTCATCTATCAGCTATATTGCATGCATCTTGGTAATTTTTAGCCAGCCATAGAACTTTGAGACCTCTTTATCTCTGGAAAGATTGCTGTCTTTTGTTCCCAAGCTTACAATTCTAAAATGCGAGTAAAAAGTAAGTATGGGATGCAAGTATGGAATGAACACATTACTTAACTCTAAACAATAAATTGCACTAAAATATTACTTAGTATATTGTTTGTCTAAATATATATAAACACTATTGATAACACAAAGACTATGAAATTCTAAAGACTTGCCAAATATATTTTACTGTAAATATGGAGAGTAGTTATTGCATTTCTTATTCATAAACTATGGATGTAAGAAGATGCAAAAGTCACAAGCAGTGGAAAAGCTTTAATTTGTGTTGAACTCTGCTTTTCCTTGTATTCAGCCCCTGGATCAGGAATTTGCTTGTAGGATAGACAGCCCAGTTTTGACATTAAAGAGACTCTTCAGTCTTAAATTTCAGTGATACTGCCTTAGAATAGAACAGCCAGTTGCTGAATGCTCAGATGCTTATTCTGAGCCAGGTACTCAGGATTTTGGTCTTAATGTGCTTCTGAATTTAAACTGATAAATTCTGTCAGCTCTGACCTGTACCTGCACTTTCAACACACTCTACCTAGCACAGCAATACCCCTGGCTTGACTGACATGCTAGCTAGCCACTGCTCCCAATGTCTAGACAAAACTGCCTAGACTAGACTAGCCCCAATTCTGTATCACTACCTATAGAAACTTAGAATACTCTGTTCTCTGCTTAATTCTGAGTAATTAAAACTATGCATTTTTTTGTATTGTACATGTCAGGTGTGACATGCTATATAAAATAAGCAAGTGAATTCAGAGTGGGCTTTTTTTGAGCAGTGTTCATAAGGAAGTAATTTGAGGTAGCAGGATTGGATGCTAAGGAGTAAAGAATATATCAGTTCCCAGTTAGGTCTGTTCTAGATTTTCCAGTTTAATGCTGAATTTCCTCTGCTATGTATTGGCAGTGCTTTTTTACTGAGGCATGAGTTTGTTCCAGCTGTCACTTCTGATGCTTTCCCTATCTCTCAGCACACACCCCTGGCTCTGTTTGACAGCTAAAAAAAGTAGCTGTTCAGTCATACCAGGGGGATTAGATGGCAAGTGGCAGGTACAGAATAGCTAGATTTTCTTCTTTTTTCCCTGTAATCCCTCCTCCTCTGAGTTAGCTATTTCTTTTTTCTTATGGCTGCTTCTCAGTAACTTCTCTCTCACTTGTA
This sequence comes from Muscicapa striata striata, assembly GCA_030060385.1. Classification (NCBI taxonomy): domain Eukaryota; kingdom Metazoa; phylum Chordata; class Aves; order Passeriformes; family Muscicapidae; genus Muscicapa; species Muscicapa striata. The sequence goes on along the minus strand of JAREIS010000010.1, from coordinate 1,197,609 downwards.
AGATTAGAGCAGGAAGCTGGAGGGGGTCTTTCCCCTTTGGTGCTCAGAGCCCCTGTCCCCAGAGCTGTACCTGCACTGTCAGGCACACACAGCTGTCTGCAGGCCTGGGGCTCTCCTGCACTTGTGCTCTCGTCCACAGCTGTGGATCCACAGTTCTGGGGGGCTGCTGTGCACCTCCTGACCTCGACACGGGTCTGAGCAGCTCTTCTTGCTGGTGCTCCCCAAGTGCCCCTACACACTGCGTTTCATCTCTTGAGGCTTGCACTTCTGGGGGTAGAGACCTTCTGGAAATAGAACTGCCTCTGTCTTGTGGCTGATTCCCTTCCTCTATGGAAAAGAGCTTAAGCATCTTCTTTCCAGCTCCTCAGCCTTGCTCTGGGGCCTTTGGTTTGCCATTCACCTCACTGGGAATACCTGGTTCACACCGTGCAAATGTGTGCTTGATGTGTCATAGTCTGAAAAACAAGTGTTTGTATTCTGCACAGCTCTTGTGTTTTTTAAAAAGCCTGTCAAAATTCCAGTCTGATGCTTCCCCTCTTAGTGTTTGGCATTCAGTGTTTTTTTCCAGGGTCTGGGTGAATGTTCTTTCTGCTTTCCAGCACATCCTCCCAGGGGCTCTAGTTCTCAACTGTTTTTCCCCTTGAATGTTTTATCTTGTCTCTCAGGCCAGTCTTTGGCCAGATCTTACCTGGTATGTAAAGAAGCACTAAAAGCTTATAGTTTTCTTCCTTTCTCAATGTTTTCTGTGAGACTTTGCCTTGACTTTGACTATTTTAATATAAACTTTCTCTTTGTGCGTGTTTTGCTTCCCACTGCTAGCAATTCCTACTTCTGCTCACACAGACCTCCTTTGGACAAGCTGGAGAGAACTGGTTTTGTTACTTCCAGAGGAACACCTTAGTCTGTAAGGTTATTAAAGGAATTTTTGTCTAGACATACTGATCATGGAACAGCTCTTTCAAAGTAGTTCTGGCTATCATAAAGTGGGCTTTTCCCTTTTAGGAAATAAACTTCGGTACTGGTACTTGGTACAGAGATTGTTAACTGCTGTAAGAATTGACTGTAATTATAATGGCTGTATGAGACTTGGGGTGAGCTGATATCCTATGAAATTGCTTGTCAGTCCTCCTAGAGCTTGTACTTATCCTGGTAACAGAAGTATTGATTTAACCTGCCTGATTGTGAACACATAGATATATCAAAACTGATCAGAGATTTCTAAATAGATTTCACTTCCATCACAAAACTGTTACTTTAGGAATAATCTGCCAGTTTTGTAATACTTGTCTTCGTTCAAAGCAAAGCTAAAAGCTGAGCCTGCAGAGGTCCTCCCTAGCATTAGTCATCCTTATGGATTCCTTTCAGCTCTGCCCCTGGTATATATACTGAATTCTGTGCTGCAACTGGTTTTACTTGAAAGCTCGGCATTTATAAGTGCATATTATTCAGTAGCAATACATATATCCTTTCTTGCCTTTCCCCCCACTATTTTCCCCTTTTTCCACACAAAGAAGCTGAAGTACAGCTTTCTGTTTGATACTGTGCAATGTAGGAATGGCAAAGCTGAGGGGGAGGAGCTGTGCTTCACAGAAGATTATCCATCTCTAGCACTTTATGCAACTTTTATTCCTTTATGTAAAGGTAATGGTTCAAAATAAGTAGCAGAGCAAGTATTAGGTAGTTAAATTATATCTCTTCTGGCACCTGTTAGGTATTGAAACCAGTGTTGTCAATATTTAGGTGTGGATTTTAGATGTTTACTTATCTGATTAATCTGTTTCTATCCTAGAGCAAGAGGTATTTTATATGGGAGCACACCTACACTGGTTACTGAATACTTGTGCCAATTCTTATTTGATATCCGGCATCGTTAAAATCCATGGTGTGCCATCTGTTCTTTTCATCACTTGTCATATAAGTGGTCATATGAATTTGTATTTGAACTGTGTCAAAAAATATTCCAAGGAAATGTTAGACAAGTAATTATGGGGAAAAAGTATTACTTCATGTACCTAGGCTTTTTTGCAAGTGTATTTTCTGGATGGCATTTAAACCACAGTTTTGAAGTGAATGGAGTGTTGCATAATCCTGTGACATAATGCTTGAAGAAAATAATGCACATACTCAGTATGAAAGATGCAAAGAAATTTATGCTGGCATGATTAGAACATTAGTGTACTCACTAACTCTTAGAAACAGTATTTTTACTATTTTATGGCAGTTTCCTCTTCTATATGATGCCCTAGGCCAGGCTGATGGAAATTGTCCCACTGAATTACAGTGGAACTTTTTCTGAGAATGTTCTAAATGATTGATACATGCAAGAGAAAAGCTTGTTTTAATAGTACCTTAACTTTGAGGGGGAGGTAAGATATAAAGAGTTTAGAATCACAGAAGTGTTAAGGTTGGAAAAGACCTCTGAAATTAAGTCCAACTGTTAAACTAACACCACCATGTTCACCACTAAACCATGACCCCAAGTGCCACATCCCCAAGTTTTTGAACACTTCCAGAGGTGGTGATTCCACCACTTACTTGGGCAGCCTGTCCAATGCCTGAATACTCTTTTGGGAAGAATTTTTTCCTAATATCCAGTCTAAAACTCCTCTATTGCAACTTGAGGCCATTTCCTCCTTATGGTGTTGCTTCTTTTCTGGGAGAAGCAGCTGACCCCCACCTGGCAACAACCTCCTTTCAGGCATACTACAACTGGAACTTCAGGAAGAAGAGTGTCTGACAATTATTTAAGGTTTCACACAATTTTTTTGGTGAGACAACGTGATTTTTGAACACTGTTCTTGGCAAAATGTTGCTCTTGAACACGAAACATTTGATAACAGTATTTTTCTATTTCCCTCACCCACCTTCCCCCTGCTAAAAAGGTACAGTGCATGTAACACACAGGTTCTTCCTGCTACCTTTTACCCTCTAAGTTCATCCTGAAACGTGCCTGTGGAAGGAAGTAAGCCAGGAAACAAAGTCTTCTGTGAGGCCATGAAGGGAATGAACTCACTGACATACTAAGTGCTGAGCGTGTATTGTTAAAGCTGACATGCATAAGAAATTGCTCGGGGGCTTCTGGGGAAAATTTGTTTTAATTATGTTTTCTAAAGTGGATCTAATGCAGTAATGCCTGTTTAGCTTTTAAATCTGGAGTAATCAGGTTTTTTTTCCAACTTTCATTTCTAGGGATATTTCTGTTCAAATGGATTGGTGTCTTTCGTCCCCTAAGCTTTATTTATAACTGTCTTCATTCTTGCTTGCAAATGATTTCAAGCTGTTTTTGGAAGGCTTCTTAGAATTCTTACAGTCTGCCTTCTGGTCTCCAGCACTCCTATAGTGGAACCACTGAATACAAAGATGAGAAGTAAGATGAAATCCTGGCATCTAATTTCTTGGCTTGTTTTTTTTAGTTAGAGATAGATGCTGAAACAAGGATGTGGTTTTGATTTGAATAATAGTAATGAATCTTCTGGTTTTTGGTTTCTTTTTTTTATAAAGGGTTGTTAAAAGGGCATTCAGAGCACCAAAATTAGATCTTGTTTGAGGCTGGTAGGGCCTGATCAAAAGTCTGTTGCAAATAATGGGAATATCTCCTCGGTTAGATTTCATTCAGGTCATTAATAAGCCTCTCTTCAGTCCTACATTATGAGTGTGTTAGTGATTTGTAAAGAAGGTTCTACCAGGATCTTGTACCACACGTTTTGAAACCTGTGATCTGCAAGTCATCTTATAAGTTTTGTTAAAACACATTGTTAAAATGAAATCTTCTTGTGGCTCTTTCCTCAAGTTGAACTGAGAACTTGTATTGTGGCTTAAATGCTTTCTGTGTAGCCTTTGGGTTTTTTCCGTGCAAATGTAATGTAAATGCAAATGTAGAATGGAATTAAGGTGAAATCTTGGAACGATCTGATTTTAAAGGGAGTCCGGCAATATTTAATTTCATTATAATAAGGTGAGTGACCTATTACTAAGTAAAATGGTTAATTAATATCTTCTTTTTTTTTCCTTATTTTAGCAGCTGAAGATTCTGAAAGACAAGATAAGAAAGTCACTTCAGGACAAAGCAACGCAGGAACTAAACCAGGTACACCATTCCACATGCTCCATGTTTTAATGGTGTATAGAAAACAGCTGTTGTAACAGAAACTTCTGAAGTTTATTGCTTTTGTACCTTGCTTATGTTTCAGACAAAACTGGTGTCAGTGACTGTTCATGTTTAGAAAGGCTGGAATATGTGATTGTTTGCAAAGAAGCAAAACTGGAAAAATCTACTTATATTTTAGAATAGAATGAGGTTTGGGAAGTGAGAAAAGACAACCGAAGCCGCTGTATTTGCATCCGTGCTTGAAGGAGAATTATGTGCTGTAGGCAAGGATTTGCAGCTTTATGTAAGTGTGCTTCTGTTCAGGCATTTCCTTACCACAAAGCATGCCATATTCTGTAACATGCACTATGCAGTGGGCAGATGTTTCTCATTCAACATACCTCACGGGTACATTGTGAATTTAATTCCCTGCTCACTTACACAGTTGAAAATGTATGTGCTAAAAAGCTTAATGTAGTCCTTGGTGACATGGGTCTGTTCCACTTGCATGCTTAGACCAAGATGCAGAAGAGGATTTAGATATCTAAATTCTGCTTGTGTTGCAATTCAGGTACCCAAGGTTAAAGTATGCAGTTAATAATGATTTTGCTGAGATGCCTGGGAAAGCAGAGGTGCTTGTGCTGCTGAGGACAAAGCCCACGGTGACATCCCACTTTCAGCTCCTTGACAGCTTGGCAGCTCAGTGACTGTTTTGTACTGACAGACCCTCTCCTATCCCCAAAGGGGGTGCCTTTGGCCTTGGTCCCCAGAGGGAAGGAATCACAGCGCTGTCTGCATTCAGATCACACCCCCATGCTCTGCCAGGCGCACTGGGTCCTCCACAGAGCACAGGAATCACAGCTGCTCTCAATCAGATAGGCAGTGGGAAAAGGGGCAGAAAATAAAGGCTATATTACCTCTTTCCACAGCTCTCTGTGGTGCACAGTGTTCAATACTTGCTTTATTCTGCAATAGTTCAATCTGGTTTTCATTTCTCAGGAGGGCATCCTAGCTGTTCCAATGTTTCCTTCCTCTATGCTGTGTGTAGAAATGAATCCAAAATTCTGGGGCTGGAGCAAGGGAAGGCAGAGTGGAGCTGAAAGTATGAGCCACAGAAACTGGTCATATTTACAAAGTATAAATGACAACTGTTAATTTAGAGACTTAATTTCTAAAAATAACAATTTTGCTTAAGAGTTTGTTGAGTCTTAGTTCTATGGAAGATTTGTAAAACTTGTTTTTTTCTTATGTTACTATCATTAGGGACAAAATTGATGTTTCAGTGCTAAATTTCTATTCTGAAATAATGTAAAAATACTGTTCACAGCTTCTAAGATTTCAAAAACACCTTTTAACTTAATAAAATGAATTTTGAACACACACTAAATGTTCTAACTATATGGACATAGACTGTTTTCATATGTAATTTCCAGCAGCAGGTACAAAATTAATTTCTCTTGTGTAGAACTATGGCTCATTTATTCTCCAAACATCCCTATCAAACAATGCTTAATTCTATGCCTGTTACATAAATGAAGGAAAATAGGTTGTTGAGTGTGAGTTCCCACGTATTGCAGCATAACCAGCTGCAACTTACAAAGCAGCACATGAGTCTTCCTGGAGTGTTGTCTCTTAGGCTTTGATAATGCCCAGTTGGCAATTATTTCTCTAAAAAATGAGGAATTCTTGCAGGATTTGTTGCAGCTGACATGTTTCCCATTACCTTCCACAGCAACTTAAAGCTTATATTCTGATGATGAGTATGAGCAAAAGAGAGTACAAAGTACTTCGTTTGTCCTGGTATTCCTACCAAATAAGAAGAAATGCCAATCCCCCAGGTATTTGCCTGGTGGGTTTTTAATGAGTAGAGTCATGAGAAATAAAATGAGGAACAGTCCCAGTGAACTCTCTTGTTTTGCCATAGTTTGAAACAATTGATGCTCTGCACTGGAGGTGCTAGCAGAACATCTGGATTCAGAATGCAAATGTTGCAGGTTGGGGTTGTAGCCAAACTATGAAGGATCATTTTGAAAACTTAGAGAAGACATTTTAATTATCACTGTAAGACTTGCACCGATAATATATGCTCCAGCTTCTAGCAGAGCAAATGCAATGATGGTTGCAAAGGTGTTGCCCTCATCTTTGTGCTAACATTGATTTAGCTCTTTGTGATTCCAAATGTATGCAAAACCGCTTGTTACTGAAGACACATACTCTGCATAGCCTGCAACTTAATGCAAATTCTTTAGGATTGTTCTAACATCCTGGGGTGTGGGGAGAAGGGCTGTTCTTGTGTGAACACTATCAGGTGTGTGATATGGAAAAAATAATTGGATATCTTCGAACAGAGTGGCAGAGGGCAACTTTAAAAATTTATTTTATTCCTTCCATTCCTTATAATTAGGAATTCTTAAGGGAGACCTTTTCAGTTTGCCTGTCCATATAGCCCTCCTGCCTCTTTGAAGAATTGTTGCCTCTCCCCAGTAGGGAAATCTCTCTTCTCAAGAAAGGGGAAAAAAAACCCAACTGGAAGGATATTCTGAAAGAAGCAGGTTTCTACATTTTTCCCCAGTGCCTTATCATTTTCTGTCAACTCAATGTTACATTGACTTTGCTGACAGCCCTTGAAGGGAATCCTTGTTTTCGAGGGAAAATGTGCATTATTCCACAAGCTCTAATTACTCATGCCACAGAAGTCCATGTTTTGTGAACCTTGTGTGCCAGTCACCAGGGAGAAGGAATATTATTACCCTTTTGACCTGTGTCTGCATGCTGAAGGGACTGCGTGTGAGTCAGCACGCTGCTGAACATCAGCCAAATGCAGATGTACACCGTGCAGTGGGCAAATCTCTGCCATGGCATGGCTGAGCACAGTGTCATAAATGGCAGCACTGTGAGCCAGTCAGCCAGCATTAAAGTTTTGACCTGTAACTGGGTGAAGGATACCTTTGTCTTTGCTGGTGACTCTTTCACTTGTTGCACATTTCACTGGGGCTGTCGTGTTATAAGGTTCTCCCTGCCAGCTGTGCAATGGGTTTTCTCCTTGCAGCTGTTACTTTTGCATTGCTATTAACACTTAATTGGGTCTCTAGTCTGACAGTTGTTGAGATAATATTTTTTCACTGATCAGAGTTCAAGAGTAATTAAAGTGTGCGTAGCTGTTGGTGAACTGGTTCACCCAAGAAATCCTGCCATGCTTATGCAGAAACTTCTGTTAGAGGATGAAATGCACATTATTTTTTTTAAATCTAATTCAAGTAACTATTCAAAATTAATCTAGCACAGCCTCACTTCAGGGACTTATTTTGCAAATATCTTTAACCTGAGTTTTATGACCCATTGTGTTGTTTGCTAATAACTTTTTTCATATGTGTGTAGCCTATACACAAGTAGGCTGACTCTACATGTTTTTACAAGTTGCTTACATGTGTATTCACACTGAATAGTGAAAAGGCTCTGTTGTCTTGTGCACTTTCATGATGACAGTATTCTAGGTAGCTCTTTATCTTAAAATACTTTAAATACTAAAATAAATCAGACCATTTATTTATACCCAGAAATCTTTTTGGTTTTTCTGTGGGTTTTTTGTTTATTGTATTCCTATGCAAAGCAGGCTTTTTCAGTGCTACTGAAAAAAAGCATAAAATTAAGAGCTTTCCAGGTTTAACAGAACAGGCTGAGTAGGAAATTAGTTTTGGCAGCATGCTGAGATGAATTGTTAACTTGGATTTTGTTCCCTTTGTCTGGAACAGCTCCATTGCTGAGACTGGAAGTCGGATGCTAGCTGTTCAGCACTTTGTTGTCTTCCAGAACCATCACTGAGCAAGTGATGTTTTCCAACCAAACCTGAATTTTTAAAGTCAAACCTGGGCTCTGACACAGATCTTTCATATTATCCTCAGTCTTACTGCTGGGATCCAAGTGGCCAGTTACAGATAGTTGTGAAGAACTCATGTAGCTAAATTTCAGTCTACAAGAATAGATAAAGCTCTCATCCTACTTGACTTGTGCTATACCAGTCCATGCATATGATGCCTCACTGCCTTTAAAATATTTTCCAGTTTTTAACACATGTTCACACAAACATCTTTTGAGATCAATATCATGCTGTTTCCAGAGGCTCAGCCAGAACTACTTTAGAACTACTCAGCCAGAGCAGTGTTTTGATCCAGCATGTTTTGCTTGGGTGCTGAAGTTCTTGTGTCATGATGTAGGGCTTTTTGGTTGTTCTGAGGCAATATCAAGGGGAGGACAATGCTTTATAATAAAAGAATTTCCTGTGGATGCATTTTTAGAGACATTATGGAATAATAAACAATATTTTTTCAGAATGCTCTCAAGCAGTCCAGTTATTTTAGGCTTGGAAACAAAATAAAGCTTCTTCCTGGGCTTTCACAAGCAGTAGTCTTGCTAGGTATTCACAGTTACATCTTAGTCTGTTCTTTGAAAATATTTTACATCTTTAAAAATACTAATGCATTCTAATTATCTAATTAGTTTTGGGGTTTTTTTATTAGATGGTTTTTGGAAAAAACAATCTATTTTGACAGATAATTAGAGTTGTTTAATAGCCATTTTCCTAAAAGTTTGGGTTTGGTATTTGATTTTATGCTGTGTGCCTAACACTCCCCTTTCTTCATTTGTAGATCATCCAACAGTACTGAAGGTTGATGACAGGCAACGGCTTGCCAGAGAACGGAGAGAAGAGCGAGAAAAACAGCTAGGTAAGGCCTGCTCTGATTTTTGTTTGGTTGGTTTTAATGGACTATCCTCTGCATGCAGCATTATTGCCAGTTTAGTTTTAGGGCAGTCAGCAAAATGATAGTGCTAGATATACAATAGTGTCATTTTAGATACACTATCGTATCTTTAAAATCAATCTTTTAGTTCATCAGTACTATATCTCTCACCTGTTCTATGAATGTGAATGAAAAGTAGGTTTAATTCTGAAATCATGCTAGGGAGTTTCACTGATGTACATGAATTTTGAAGTTTTAGGCTATTTTACCAATTAAGATCAAAATGTGGAACACCGTGAAATAGAATTGCAGAATACGTTGCCAATGTGTGGTTTGAATTTTTAAATGTAAACTTAGGGTACTTTTTTCAGGTCAGACCTTTACTAGGTGTCAAATAGGTGTGCTCAATATCTTATGTCACCTGTGCCTGCGTATGTATAACACAGTTCAAGTGAATAGTGAGGCTGCCTAACAAGTGACTACTGATGGCCAGTATACTGAGTGTGGTGGTGACAGAATTAAGAATTATGTGAGGCAAATTGATGGCTTTCTAAACAGTATTTATATGTTTGACTGCCACAAAGTTCTTGTGGTAGTTAGGACTTCAGGAAACACAAGTATTTCCTCTTTTTTATATGTTTACTCTGATTTCTTTCAATGCTGAATTGTTCTTAGGGCTTGAGAAAAAGAAGTTCTTTATTTCCCCTTTCTAACTTCTGAAAGTTTATTGAACTATGTTATAACTCCAGCCAGAATTATACTGCTTTTTCTAACCTGAAGAGCCATGATTAATTGTCACCTAGGTCTTGATAGCATTTATGTCCTCCCTTCTTTACAGCACCTTATAACATTGCAGTAGCTGTGCATGAATCACTAGGATTGTTTTGGAGGGGAAAAGGAAAGCTTTAGTTTTGGCTTGCTCAAGGGGCAACATGACAGGATGTTTGCTAATCCCTGAAAAGCTGCTCCTCGAGTTTAAATTGATGGTATGTGTAGGCTTAGTTTCTTCAGGTTTCAGAGAAAATGGATGTTACGGCCCATTTTAATTAATTTTTCACAGATGATGGTTCCACGTCTTGAATTTTTTTTTTCTCAAGTTTGATCCCTGTGAAATAACAATGCTTTACTCAAATGCAGAAAAAGATGCTTTCCTTGAATTTAACTCAACTCTGATTTTTCTAGCTCTTAATAAATCAGTATTTGTTACCAGAAGGACATGACTTCTGTTGAAAAATGTGTTATTTTGTGTGACGTGTTTTAAAAGCAACTTCAAAGCAACATCAGGAGTTTTCATAAGTTGACATGGAGTCCTTCATTTCCAAGTGGGAGAGTTGTGCATGTCCCTATGATGTATGAGTGTATTGTGTGTTCTTGCTTGAAGAATTATTGTGTACTAACAAGAAAATTGAAAGTCGCATTGTACTTTCATCTGTAAATTTGTCTGCAATGATTTAGGAATTGTCTCTTGAGATCTGTGTTCCACTACGGCAAAGCAATGATTTTTACAATGGCATGCAACTTTCTTTTTTTTCTTTTTCTTTTTTTTTTAGTGCAGAACCTAGATAATCAGTCACTCAATTCGTGTGAACCACAGCAAAGAAATGCCTAAGCTGGCTCTCTTAAACATTAAGTTGTATAATATTGTTACATAAATGTGTCTTGCTAAAAATTAGAGTTGGATTTTGTTAATACTGGGACATCAGCCACGCAACAGTAAAGCAACTGAAGGAAGGAATTTTAATTTTTTTCAATAGAATTAGGTTGGATTTAAACTTAATTCCTTTCCTTTTGATTCAGGGGATCTGTCAGGTTTAGCAAAGACTTCTTTTTATACAGAAGTTGAGAATTGCAGTCATACCTCAAGTGAAATTATTCTTTGCTCTAAAAAAGGGAAAGGACAGAGTTCAATTCTCTAGGCATAGAGCTAGTAGTAATTTTTTTTTGTACTTTCAGCAACTTGAACTCCTGGAGGTCATGTTATCAGTCTTTTCAGGAAAATTAAGACCCTTCTGTTAAGAATATACTCCACACAGTTTAATAAGGATTATGTGTATTTATTGGGCAATGTTCTGATATTAAAGGAGAATTGATTTAAGACCATTTTTCTTCCCCTTTTCTTTTACTCTCAAGATTTAATTTTTTTCAAGTTCCACTGTGCTGTAATAGATTTGGCTTTCCTGTGGTAAAGTGGGTTGGTGTGTGCTCTGAACTCCTGAGGATTTGCTTGCACCTGGAAATAGTATTTTAGCAGTCTTATCCTACCTAGCACACTTGGGTGTCGGTATCTTTTGTTTTTTTTAATGAGAGTTTAGAGAGTAGGAAATGCTGTCATTTTTGTTGTCTGGATATAGCATATATGTGCTGGGACTGTTGGTATCTGCTGTTTCTTGAGGATCATGTTGAGTCACCTAATTGAAAATATTAAAGAAGCTTCTACCAAAATGTCCTTTTAAATTTTAGTATACTCCTGTTTTGTTTCAGACGTTTCTTTAGATAACATAGAAGATACACAGGGAAACAATCAGCAAATCACACCATCAAAAAGGAATGATTGTTTTAGCTCCTTCACTATAGGAAAGGCATTGCTTTTGAAAAGCCATCCCAACAATTCTAAAATATGAATTCTTTCACTCTTTTTTTGTGCAGTTCATTTTGCATGACTAAATTTGGATCAGGTTGGGGGGGATGTTTTTGCTTCAACATTTTTATTCTCCTGACCATTTGGTAATGTGTGTACTGCTGGTATGCACATTCAGATCTTTAAAGGATTATTAGAGTGACTGTACTTAGTGTTCTAAGTAATGCTTCCAGTGTTGTCATTTGCTCTTTAGTAACCATGTTTTCATTTTTGTGCTCTTTCCACTAGCACCCTTTCCCACAGCACCTATGCATAAAAGTTAACATCTGTCCTTTAACATACAGATATCAGATCTCTCTGTGCGAGACTAACCCTCCTGGATTGTGCAAGACAGACATCCCAAGAGAGGCAGTGGTAGCTGTCACCTGGGCCAGAGGGAAGGGTGCTATCATATCTTGGTTCCAACTTGGCACTTTACACGTGTTGAGCAGCTGTGCTCTGGCACTGGATGCTGAGACACAGACTCATTGGAACTGACTTGTTCATGAAGGCAACCATGGTAGATGCCCTGGTCAAACTGGAAAATGTTACTGGAAACTGCTGGTTTTACATCATGCAGACTTTATCCTTATCTGATACTGATTGTATCTGTACTGCCTAATTAACAGTGCTGAAGAGCATTCCCTGGTGCTAAAACTTAATTGTTCTTGCTATGAAGCTGTTATGATGGATCCTGGTAGTGTGTAGGCTCCATCCAACTAGCTGTCTGCTTGCTGATTCCCAGACAACATTTGGGAATTGGCAGGGAAGGTCCATGGGCTTTTCTACATGTGCTGATTAAGTGCTGTCACCATTTTGGAGGGTAGAAGTTTAGTAGTAGAGGTGAAAGTTGTTCCATGCCAGTTAGTGTCTGATCCCAAAGCATAGACCTGGTCCTCCCTAACTGGAAAGAAAACTCAGAATGTGTTTTTCAACATGGGAAATAACTGGGATTTTAAAATGGGTTTCATTCTGGTAATCTTAGGTAGTGGCCTAGCAAAGAGAAAGAATTTTCTTGTTATTACTTAGCAGTATCTTGGTCCCTAATTCTTGAGAAAACTGTTTTAAGTCTCACTTCTGTGCATGTTTTATCTACACTAATCCTGCTTGAAGACTGATCTTTTTTTAATTAGAATTATGATCCTGACAAGGACACATGGTTCATTTAGTTTCCAGTGTTGGGAACAAAATCTGGTAATATTGCCTTATGACTTAGCACACTTCCTTAAATGAAGAGGGATTAATATAATTTTCTTAGAATATGTCTAAGTTTCTAGTTGGCTAAATTCATTAAATTCTTAATACTTACAATGCCAAAGCATTAAATTAACATTTTAAAGATCACATTATCATGCAGATTCCTCTCCCAGTTGAAAGTGATCATTGGCAAAATAATAACATTAATAAAAATTATAAATTTTTTTCAGTGAGTAAATTCCTTCTGGTCTATTTTCTTCTCTGGCACTTGGGAGCAGACCTTTATCCAGCATTTCCAAAAAAGGAAGCCCCACAAAAACTGGGAATCACTGACCCTAGCATACGATTAATTTTGGGATCTCCTTGGAATGAGAATGTCAAAAGGGTTTATAAGACAAGAAAACAATTTTTAAGGAAGACTACTTTAAAAATTGCTGTGATGAATGCCCCTCAGAGCATGGTTACTGGGAAAAGGTTGGCTTAGAGAATCTCATGTTAACTTCACCTTTAATTACAGCTCTGAAGTTGACCTTCTAATTCGTTCAGTCAGCCACTTGTGTGTAATGTCCCCATTTTTAGGTATGGTTAAAGCATCACCGATCCATTTTACTGCTAATGCAGCAAGGAGGCAATCACAGCCTCAGTGCAGAGCTGGCACTGAGCAAAGGTGAAAGAGCAGTCAGAGGAGAAAGCTCTTGCTGAGGTCAGTGCTGTAAAGTTAGAAAAGATAAAGGCTGAGAAGCTTGACAAAGACTAGGATCTTGGCTCAGGTAAGCTGTCTGTCTGAGGTGGATTCAAAAGGCAGACTGAGAAAGCATGATGCTAGATGGATCTGCCTTTGTATAGGTGGTAAACCAGAAGAAAAAGGACTGAAGAGACAGCAAAAGGGACAGAAAAAGAGAATCTGAGGGCACATTCTTTGTTTCACATATATAAACAGAAAATAAAGGCTTTAACACTTAGTGCACACTCCTTCTTCCCTCACAGCCTAAAACCCCTGCAAAGAATAGTTCTATGTGTGTGTGGTTGAGGAAAGAAACTACAAAATTATTTCCAAAAAAGAAACATGCATGGTTTGCAGCTAACATCTTCCACATTAAGTTAGTTAATTCCAGTGTAAAATTAATTGGTTTCAAGTCTTATGTGTCTCCTAATATCGGAGTGTCTCTTTCTTGACTGACCTTGTTTTCTCTTGCTGGTATTCACTTCAGAAGTGTTGGAAACACAGCCTTAATTATGTTGCTTTGTAATGTAACCCAGCATTACAAGTTTGCACACAAGCAGAAGGTATTTAACAGCATGTCTAGGGCTCAATTTGTAATCTTGTTTTTATGCTCTAATTTTGTGTTCTTGTATCATGTGACTGGTTCAAATGTATTGATTGCACTAAGGAATGGAATAGGAAATGGATCAGGCTGTGATTTTCATTTGTACTTTCCAGCTTTAATGTAATTGTTCCTATGGCATTTAAGCTTTCAGCATGCAGGTGCTATCTGAACAATGACCAAACTTTCCTTGAATGAATCTTGCATCTTGTCAGACAATGTGAGCTGTTATAAAGGAGAGAAGGATCGTGAAGCTGTTAATGCTCAGGCCCAAGAAAATGCCTTTTTGTTGGACCATACCCACACTGGAGTTCAGTGTTGGCTCAGCACCAGGAAGATCTCTTAGCACCATTTCTGGAGACACCAACATAAAAGTTGATATTCCTCCCTGCCACATCCTCAAATTGACTACTCTTTCAGGTTGATGAGACCTTTTAGAGATCTATCTTTGGTTTCCTGTAGGCTCATATGCTGTTTCTTTCTGTCAGCAAGGCATTTGTTGCTGTGCTTCTAGAAGCACATCTGTGTATCCAGAATAGAGCTTAATATCCCTATTTTTTTACCTTAGAGCAAAGGTCTAAAGAGTAAACTTTTCACTCTACAAGACAATTTATTCATTTCTGTTCAGGGTAGCAGGAAAATGTTTCTGAAAATTCATAAATAGGGACATAAGAATGAAATAAAAATGTTCTAAACTTCTTATTTTTCCTGAAGATATCCTTAGATATCTAAGGACACTAACTTATGTCACTGTATTTGTCACCTACCTTACACGTGACAAGAACTGAGCCCTTAAGTTCACAGAAAAATGACAGTAGTGCATATAGGAAGAAGTGAAAACAAAGCAGATGTTCTCCTTTGATTCTCTAATAAGATAAAATGCAGAAACTACCTCTTGAAAAAAAAATTAAAAGTAGTTAAGATTGTATCTCTATCTGTGGAAAAAAGTGAAATTAATGAAAATATATATTACACTTTTTCAGCAAACAGATGTATTATAAATCATACTTTCATGTGCTTGTTAAATGCTTAGTCCAAGCATTACATCAGTAACTTCCTTATATTAGCAGATGAGCATGTATTTTCTGCTGCCTTTGCCTGTAGTCTAAAGGTGATGGAAAGATGTAGCTTTTGTATTTGTTTTGAATCAGATCTATTATTTTTGTTAAGAGTTATTCATGCCGAACACTTCCATTTGCTGGGGTTAATCCATCACCATCATGTGTGTTTCTGTTACTGAGCTGACTTGCTGTATCACCCCTTCTTGGAGAAGCAGAAAGCAGAAGATAAGTGTTCTGTCCAGAGGTCCAGCATTCTGATTGTCTCAATTTAATTTTAATTCTTAAATTTAGTCTTAAAAGTTCAAATGTCCTATTTTCATTATTTTTTTTTCTAAAGAATATCACAGACTGAAACCTATGGAAAGCACCATGAACAGTGCCTCAAGAAAGTCTAGCCATTTACATTAATAACAGAAAGAAAAATAATCTCCATGTCTTTTATAGACAAAATAATATTCCAGTGACATCAGTTAAGAAAGCTGTTGGGGTGGGTGGGTTTTTTTTTTTCTTTTCTTAATTTATTGATTTGCAGTAGACCACCAAAGAGCTTTTTTTGTGCTGGGTTGCCATTGTAATCAGATTCCGGGCACAAAAGTGCCAGCTCATCACAGGATCCGTGGAAGTCTTGTGGCTCAGGGCAGTGACTTGTCTTGATATGATCATCAGAGTCTGTACATAAGTGACTATTCATTAAAAGCTGACATGCTACAGCTAGCTGGATTTTCATGAGATATATACTATTGTGCTTCTTAGATAAGGAGAAAAATTGGTCTTGTATAGGGCTTCTTGATTTGTTTTGATAAGCTCTTCTAAAACTTGTTGTTTGAAGCTGTGCATAAGTGGAATCATGTGACAGATTAAGGTTTACCTTTAGACTTCTTTGGTGGGTAACTTCCTTCCTTCTGTTGGTCCAGGTGCTAGAATTATCATCCCAGCCACTTCTATTGTAAGAGATCTGTCTTGATCAATAAAGGTGAAAGTCATGGTAGTTTTACCTCTCTTTTTATTGGTTTTTTTTTTCAGAAAAATATTACAGAGAATTATCATGGTTTGTATAACAGAAGTTTGTTCACATACATCTTACTTCAGTATTTTAGGCATTTTAAGCTAGCAAAAAATCCATGGAGTTCCTTTCATGAAGAAACTGTATGCTCAAATAACTATTGGTAATTCATAATAGGTAAATTGAGATTAAATAAAATCAGTCTGTGGCCAGGGTACGTTTTAATACATGAGGAGGGATAAGGATATTACGTATTTCTGAAGAAAGAGTGTTCAAAAGGTTTTCCATTTACCTTGGTTATTCAAAATGTATTAAAAATTTCATTGCATAAAGCAACTTAATACTTTTATTTCTCATTTTTCTTACAGCTGCAAGAGAATCTGTCTGGTTAGAAAGAGAAGAGAGAGCACGGCAACATTATGAAAAACACCTAGAGGAACGCAGAAAGAAGTTGGAAGAGCAGAGACTAAAGGAAGAGAGAAGGCGAGCTGCTGTAGAGGAAAAGCGAAGGCAGAAACTAGAGGAAGAGAAGGTAAAAACGAATGTTTTAACACTTTTCAGCTTCTCTTGCCATAAGATACAGTACTATCAACTTTTCTCCAAGAGGTGATGTGAAGAATGCGACATGAGCCGTGGCCAGTATGACAGAGTGTGTGGAAGGATTTTAAGCCTTACTTGCACAGGTACTGCTTCTGTTATGAATCAAATGCAGTGAAGTTGAGCATGCCTGGATTATAGTGTATGGCACTGTGCAAACTCATGGAAAAACAAACTGGGTCAGGTTTGTATGGTTATCTGTTAATTCTTAGTCATTCAGTTTAAGGGTAGTTAAATGTAAGTTGCCCTGAGAAAACTTTTTCAAAAATGAGTGTGTAATGAAATATGGTCTTTGCTGATTTGTCTCAGTTAAACTGGGAAGTATATGCAGTGTGATCCTGTGTAAGTCACCTCATCCTTTTGGGTGTTTTGTTTCCTCTGTCTCCCACTCTTCTGGTATTTAGTGGATGGGAAGGAGCAGTAGGATGTGTTTGTGTGGTTGCAGGGCCACTTAAACAGATCTTACCTTTTCAAAATTTTGGTTAACGTTCTATCTTACTTACGGCTTGCTTGCTGCTTAATTTTGTTCTCGACTGTGTGTCTTAAGTAGGCAGCACATAAGTTTAAACACACTTGTAAGATGCCTGCTTGGTTTTGTCCATGTGGATGGAGGGTAGCAGGGTTCGATGAGAGAATAAAGTTAAAACCCCAATGGTATCCAAATGTATTATCCTGTTGTACTCAAGGAACGACATGAAGCTGTTGTACGCCGCACAATTGAAAGGAGCCAGAAGCCAAAGCAAAGGCAAAACAGGTGGTCCTGGGGAGGAGCACTCCACAACCGCATTAATAACACAGGTAAAGATGGGAGGCTTGCCTTGCTCACCAGTTTCCCTTCCCCACCAGCCAACTGGAATTTACTTTTCTTCTTCTGAAAGGAAGGATGATTCAGTGTATGCTAGTTTGAATTCTTTGCTCTTGGTCCTTTTATTGTTAGCAGTGGCATGTTTGTGACATTCTCGTGTAGCAAAAAGGTGACAGGGAGAAATGTGAACAGAAGTTACAGCTTGTTTCGGGAGTTGACTTATTCTGTAACTACCTTGCTACAGCTTCTGCTTCTGCTGCTTTGCTGCTGTTGTGTGTGTATATGTGGGTGTGCTGTGTCAATCTTGTGGTATGAGCTACTCTGCAAATGCTAGCTTCTAGCTTTGTGCCTCAAAAAGCAGGTCTGGTGGAAATGACCGAACGCTGAGATTAAAGTAGACACAAGGAAGAAAAATTGTTCTTTGTAATAAGCGATCTGTGCCTTGTACTGAAATTTGGGGAAATAGAAGTCCCTTTTCTTCCCCTAAAGATTGGCAAATTAAGTTTAAGTGAATTTTAACTATATGCTTTTCCCCCCAGTTATCTTATCTAACTTAATCTGCCAATCATTGATGTGTATATGCTCTGTTCAATATAAATCAACATCCTCAAAAGAGAACTTTCCCTTTACTTCTTTTAACAGAAAGTGATCCTTAAAGTGATCCTTCTTCCTATTCTAATTTCAATGTGTCTAACCTCTCATCAGGGGAGGAAAAAAAAAAGTTGAGAAAATAATGCTCTGAAATCTTTGTCATACATAATTTCAATAAACAGTTATTTTTCATAAAACGTTACCTTTTTTTGCTTAACTTTGAATAACTTT
This sequence comes from Muscicapa striata striata, assembly GCA_030060385.1. Taxonomy (NCBI): domain Eukaryota; kingdom Metazoa; phylum Chordata; class Aves; order Passeriformes; family Muscicapidae; genus Muscicapa; species Muscicapa striata. The sequence goes on along the minus strand of JAREIS010000010.1, from coordinate 1,179,356 downwards.
TTTGATTTTTGTTTTATTTTCTGTGAAAAATCATTGTCTTGCATTCTGTCCCTAGGTTATTTTTTTGAATCATCATTCACCTTTCTCGATTTAGCAGGCCTGGAGCACCACTTCAAATCTCTGGGTGGTGCTAGAAAACCTGGTACATAATACTGTGGTTTGTTATCCCTTTACCCATAGCTAGTTCTCCAGAATTGAGATCATCAGTAACTAAACCACCTTCATGTAGTTGTAATGCATGCTTAACACCATGCTGATAGATTAGAACTGTTGTTAGTAGCAGATTTTTCTTTTTTTTTTTTTTTATGGTGGAGAGTTACTGCTGGCTGACTCTAAAGATTTGGCACAATTCACTGAAATGAAGCATAATATTCTATCTACTGGAATTCAAGGAGAACAAATTTGAATATTTTGTTATTTTCTAAAACCCTTTTGGCATACTACAAGTAGGATTTACAATTATTTTGCACATGAACACAGACGCATAACCAGCTGCATTGGTTTTGTTGCTCATGGGTATTTTAATTATTTTTCTTGTTTGTTTGTTTCTTTTTTGGGTTTTTTTTTGGATAAATAAAGCAGCAATTTTCCAGGCAATAGATTGCATTTGGCCTATTCTACATTTATAGGATTCATATTGCCAACACTTGTATGCAAATCCTTATGCTGATTGTCATTCATTTAAATAAGGTTCATTGACACGAAAAATGTTGTCAAGGCTAACAGCAGAGGTGATTTTCAATATTGTCATTTGTCATCTTCAGAAAGCCAGTTTATGCAGTACATCCTTTTTGCCAAATGTAGAAACTTTATGGCTGTACTGATAACACTGTGTAGTTTCTCAGTGGCAGATTAGACATGAGATCAAGATCCCCATCCCATTCCCACAAATATTGTTCTGCTCTCAGGAAGACTGAGCATTGTGTCTCCAGTAGTGACTTGCACAGGGCATTCTCCATTTTATCCCACAGATCAATTTTGGATCATCTTGACAGCCTACAGAGGTCTTTTTATTTATAAAATTTAGATTTCTCCATTTAAAACCTGTTTCTGGGTTTTATTCCCCTCCCAGTATCCAGTCTGCCAGTTCTTACCAAGTCATTCTGACATTAAAGTTAGCAAAAAATAACCACATGGGGTAGAAAGAATCTTTCTTCAGTCCAACCAGTTATAGTAAATCCTGTATAGTTCATAGATCTGAAGAGAGTTAAGGTGTTTTTCATATACTCTATTTCTATGAAATTTTTTTTTGTACACAGTGAGTATAATTTAATCTATAGGGACAGAGTAGGTAAATACAGTCTTAATACACTTGTCATAAATAAACAGTGGCAAATAATATTTCAGCAGCAGCATCCCTAATGCTGTCATTGTCCTGAGCTTGTATCTGCTTTGAAAACAGCGTATGGACAAATTTTTGCACACACAGAATATGAATCAGCAGAGCAGTTAGGCATATGCTCAAGCCTCATTGCATTTCAGCATGGTTGAGTGCTTTGCTGAGTAGTGCTGAGGTTCAGTACATGCTAAAATGTAAGCAAAAGCAGAATTGATTCTCACAGTATCTTTTGGATGTCAGATTTTCTGATGAAAATTTGTAATGGGGAACGTGTAGCTGATGCATGGAGCTTGGAGCTCTTTTTGTTTGGATTTTTTTTTTTTTTTTTTGAGAGAGAGAGAGAGAGACGGAAGGGCACAGCAAACTTCCTGTGACACACATATGCACTAAGTGTGTGCAGTCTCTATTCTTGAAGTAACCATCACCCCCTCAGCGGGGCACAGATGCTGACTGCAGCAGTTGTGCAATACCATTCTAAAACACAGAGAAACTAAAATCAAATTATGAATTTTTCGTGTTACGTATGCCAGGTAGGTGCCTTACAAGTACTTTCCGCAGAGGCTGATGTTTTTATGTCTGCTAAGGTGTGTGCTGAGCTGGATTTTCAGCATGCTGAAAATCACTCTAGTGGGTGGTTTAACACTTATACATAGCTATGGGATTTTTAACTAAACCTTTTAATTTATTTTGTGCTTACCATCACTTCCTTTTTGCACTAGTTTTCTCTTAATCTTTCAGCATGGCATTGTCACAATATTGACCATCTTCCTAGTAACAGTGCCCTGTCACTTTTTATTCAGATGCCAGGGTCATTTTTTTAGTGAATAACTTTACATTTCCAAGTATCTTGGTCCTTCCGTGAAGCTTTCTATTATAAGCTGAGCAAAGATTTTCTGACAATATTGAAAGTCTTTAGATTGCAACCCATTGAGTGATAATGAACAGAATATTTTGCACATTTGAAGCTTAAACTGTTTTGTGCCCAGTCTTTGAGTCACCTGTGCAACATCTGCTGAGAAATCCATTCTATTTTGGAAGTTCTTGTGGTAGAGCAGGAGTGACCTAGTCCTGTTTTCCTCCTCCCACTAGTGAGCTAGGAACTTGCACTACTGCATGTGGGCTGTCAATTAGCATTATCTCCATTTGTTTTAGATCGAGACAGGCGGTCTGTTTCAACAATGAACCTTTCGAAACATGTTGATCCAGTCATAAACAAGCGGCTCTCCTCCTCATCTGCAACATTACTAAATTCTCCAGACAGAGGTACAGTTTTGAAGAAAAAAGTATTAAAAGAGCAGCAAGAGAGAATGTTCTATACTGATGTATTACTTTGCACATAAAACAAGCTTCTGAAGTCGTTTTCTGTACTTCATCTAAGTGGTAGTGGAAAGACTTCAAATGTGACAAGTAAATGATTGAACATTTTTTCCTGTGAGAACAAATATTTCTTTTTTTAAAACAAGAGAACTTACCTAAACAATTCTCTTTAGCAAATGATAAAAGCAGTGCTTCTGTCAGGTTTTTAGTAAATGAGGTACAACTATTGAAAGAATACATCACTCCATATTGCATGCAGTCACGTGTGACCTTTTCTTTGCATTAGACCGTTTTGTCGTTATTTTATTTTCTTCTCCTTTCTTTTTTGGTAATAGTTCTTGAATGTCTAAAAACATGTTGCATGAAGCTTCCAAGCAGTTATTTTATTACCATTTTTGGTTATTTTATTACCATTTCCAGTTATTTTTATGGAAGAGGTGTGAGTGTTTTTCATATTGTCTGTTTATTGACTTTTTGTGTCCAGTTATTTCTCAAAGATTGCTTCATTTCAGTGTACATTTTTGGTGTTTACAAGTCTGAAAAATGATAAACCATCAAGCTTTTAAAAATTAACATAGCTGAATTGCTGCCTCTGTTCTGAGGACTTATGAGATTGAAGTACTGAGCTTAAAAGTTTTATAAAAGAATGTGTCTTGTGTAACTTGTGCAAAGAGCTTTACAGTAAAGTACTTGGTAGGGATTTTTTTGTCCTCTACTGAGAATGAGTTCTGTCCCATTTCAATCCATCAAATTGTTTTAAAAACCAATTTTTTAAAATGGACTTTTAGTTGTGTTTTCTGGTTGATGTCATTATTTGTGTGTCTTAACTAAGTTCCAAGTTTGTGTGGACGTGTGTATCTGGTTGATTTGATGAGCCATATTCATCCTAGTGGGCTAATCTAGTTGTACAGTCTGGTTACTTGTGAAAAATACAGTAGTGCATTAGGAAATAATTTATTCCTAAGGACCAGTCATTTCTTGAATAAATGTTGAAATCCAGTCAGTTTTATCTTTATTGGCTTTTCAGGTGTGTATATTTTTTTCAAATGGTTGCTGTTCTTTGCCAGGGGATGCTTTTTTGAGGAAGGATCTTGGTGATGTGGGCAGGTGAACAGCAGCAGGCATTAAGTGTGAAGGATAGTCTCTTATGGACTGTAACACAGTGTTTTAGCTTATGCCACTCATTCCAAGCTCAGGAGAAGTTAAACTGAATAGTAGGCAGTCTAGTGGTAGGGAAAGAAAAGGAATATGGAAGTAATGGCCATATGTCAAAGTGCTGAGGCATTCTTTGCTTGGCATTTTTACTAAAAGAGCACAGAACTCTTCAGGAATCTCTTGTGACTTTTGCAGAATCCAAGACAGAAGGTAAATCCAAAAGCTATAAATGCTTTTTCTCATGCAAAGTCAGATACCTAAATCTAGTTGAGCCATGTAGCTGGAGAAGTGCCACTAGTCTCTCCAGTGGCCTCAACCTCTTAAGGCAGGTGCTTAAAGGAAGGCTGTGGCTGCCTGCTCCCCATTTCACCTTCCAGAGGGCACCCAGTCACACTTTGTCTGTAATACAGACTCCTGGCTGCAAAACAGGGAGCTGGAGATAAGGATGATAAGCTTACCTAGTAAGTGGCTTACAGCTGTCAACAAGAACTTGTCATCTATTGTGCAGCCCTTTTTAACATTTGAAGGACAATTTTTTTTTTTTTTTTTTTTTTGTGCAGCAAAAGACAAAAGTTTTCATTAACTAATTGGCTAATAGACTGGTTAATTTCATTTCCAATATTGTATTGCTGTATAGCTCTTTATCACAGTTGTATGATTGGGCAGCTAGAAGAGGCTTCTCATTATGCTTTCATGTTACTGTAGTGAGTAGTTGAAACTGTAACAAAACATGAACACATATTCAGCTGGAGAAAACTGTGGCTGACCAATGGATTTTGGCAATTGTGCTCTTTAAGGAGAGCTTAGCTAGGGGATAGTACTTTTCATGAGGTATGGGTTACATACTATAAGTTTTGCAAAACTTGCACACTAGTTGTTTTCCTCCCCTTCTCTGCAATGATTTTTCTTTTAAGCAGATGATGGTCTCAATCACTGCATCACTGTTTTCTGCAACCATTACAGAGGATATTATAGAAGACTCCAGTATTGTTTCCTGTAGAAAGAGCAGTTTCCCCCTATCTACTCCTCACCATATTGTGTATGTGTATAAGCAAACACTACATTTATCAATGAGAGTCTCCTTCCTGGTGCTCATCAGAAGGCCTGTTAAATCCCTCCCTGCCATCTGTTCTACAACTAATCAAATGCTGCTGTTTGCTTACTTGCAAATTATTCTGCTGCTGCTAAGACAACTTTCCAGTATTCAGGTTGTATGTCCTGAAGACAAATACAGATTATTGTAATCAATTTACTTTTACCAGCTTCCTGCAACTATGTGTGTTTTTTAGTTACAAATTAGGTTATAAAGCTCTTTAATCTGTTAAAAATAACCTGCTGTGGTTGGGGGTAAGGGTACTTCCTTGTACCAGCAAGCCTATCACAAATGTCCTTCCTGTGTAAAAATGCAGTAATAAAAGCTGAGAGAGTTGGGTTTGTTCAGACTGAAGAAGACTCCATGGGGACTTTACAGAAAAAGGGTCCTCTAAGAGAGCTGGGGAAGGACTTTTTACATGTAGTAATTGGACCAAGAGGTAATTGCTTCAAACTAAAAGGTTTAGATTGGGTATTAGGAAGAAAATCTTCACTCTGGGACTGGTGAGGTAGGTTGGTGGATGCAGGTGGAACAGGTTGCCTGCAGAAATTGTGGATGTCCAAGGTCTAGCTGGATGGGGCTTTGAGCAACCTGGTCTAATGGAAGGTATCCCTGCCCATGAGAGGAAGGTGGGGACTAGATGATTTTTCAGGTCCCTTCAAACCTAAACCATTCTAGAATTCTATGAAATAGCCCTTAGAGTGATAGCTTAACATATCATGAGATCATATAATACTGCTTCCCCTTGTCTGTCAGATGGTTCAAAAGACTAAATATTGAAAATGTCACCCTGAGGCGTTACAAACAAAAAGAGCAAGAAAAAACCCCTGACCTCATTTTCTTACAGTTGATCTTATTATTTTGGGATGCTCTTTGTTTGGTGTTCAGTTTTGCTCCAGTGTGCTTTGGACACCAAACTGAAGCTGTTCAATGCATTTAGGTATTAATACTCTTGTAGTTGAAACCCAGTAGGCAAAATTTTGTCTGTTCTAGGTGAATGGTGGTGCTAATCTGTTAAAATATGTATTGAATGTGTGAAGTGTGATGCTTTCAGGGAGCTGTGCATTTGGAGAATTCAGTATGTGATAACCCTGGCCCACAAAGCCAAGGTGCATCAGATGAACTCTGATCTAAATCCATTGTAGAAAATCAGGAACCCTTCACTCCAAAGTCCTGACTAAAACTATTTTGACATCTCTGAACCAGGCCTATTGCTTATACAGAGAAGAAAATTTTTGGTTTTCGTTTACTGTTGTGCATATCAGCTAGCTCACTCCCAAACACTGCCTCAGTGTTTTCAGCTGGATGCTGTGGACATGTGATTGCTTCCAGTAGGGGATGTGGATACAATGAGTTAGGGCCAAAGAGAATTAAACCATACTGATATTTAGGGCAAGGGACGTGAGATGTGCGAGACATGGCAGGTGAGACATTGGTTTTCTAAATCATCAGTCTCTTAGCTGTCTCCTCATGAGATCACTTCATCTCTGTGGAGGCTTATATGTGATATAAGGCCTGCAGCTGGCCCACAGGGCCATATTTACATTGTGACATTTATTTATCATGTAAAGATAAACTTCAAGAAATGGATGGTATATATAGTACTGGTTTACTGGCCTGAAATGTCAGAGATTGCTTTCTGAAGTTGTGTGATCTTTATGTTAAACTACAGTAGAAGAGTTCTCCAAACTCATCCACAATCATACCTGTGAGGCTCACCTACTGAAGCCTGAGACCACAAAAAAAATCTGTTGTCTTGCAAGAGTAGGTTTAAACAGTGATCATACTGAGCATGGTGCCTGGAGAGGAAAGGAAACAAAAACTTTACCATTACTGCATCCAGCTTAATGGTAGCTCTGTGATTTCTTCATTGTTAAACTGCAAGCTTAATGATAATGTGTGTGCTGTAATGGAGGTCTCTGTAGGGTATTTTGTGTGTCTGTATGATCTCTACCATTGCAGAATGGAACCATTAATCACTAAAACTTCTGGCAATAGTACATTGTGTAAAAGGACAGTTAGGAAAAGAGCCTGCTGTGTTTGAGAGTCCTATATTTCTATAATAATGCCCCTTATTGCATTAGTGAAATTTAAGGGAGCAATTTGAGAAGTGCAAAACAGCAATGAGGGCAGATTAAGCAGGTATTTTCATAGGAGGAGATTGAGATCAGCCTCTCTTTTCATAAGGCTCAGCAAGGAGTAGATTAAAGACAGATTCAGACTTTGTCTATTAAAAGTGATGGATCTCTTTCTTTAAAAATGCAAATAAATATAAGTTTGTTACAGCCAGTCACTTCAACGAATGTTATAGAGATTGAGCCACATAAATACAAGCTGCAGTTTTGTTGCTGCAAATGCTAAACTAAGGCAAATGAATGCTGAGATATAAGAAGACCTGATTTTGCTTGCAATATCAAGATTACTGCTATAATGCAAGCTTACTATAATGAACTACTTTGGGAACTAGTTGAATGTTTTGGCTTGTGATAGTCATTATAAAACAATTTGTTGCATTGGAACATCAGGGAAATACCCATTTCAATACAGAAAGTAACTTAGAGGATTCTTCTGGTTAACGCTTAACCATGATAAATGTTTAATTAGTTTTTTTTTTTTTAAAGTAAAGAAACTTCACAAGATAAAAGGATTATATTGACAAGCTATGTTTGCATTAGACAACACTGGGAAAAGCAAAGTCGTAGTGTGATTGCAGCCAGGTCAACATGGAGTGTGTTTTCAAAACAGAGCAACTCTATGAAAAGTTAATTCTTTTTACTATTCTACATAGAAACTGATCATTAGCAGGGTCTTTGGACAGAGAATTAATGATCACATATATTTACTGTTTTCTGTGGCTTCACCTGTTACTGAGACAACTGTAGCTGCTGAACTTGGTATCTGCAGTTGAGATGCACTATCCTTTTGAAATGCTTTGATAAAACCTCATTGCTCTTCTAGCAGAGAAATTGTCGTGTCATTCCTAATGGAATGTGGCAGATGTGAAAAACATCCATATTCATTTGGCAACAATTTGCTGTTATGCCACAGGCAGTAACACAAATAAAATGTTCAGATGTACATATTTCTATAGGAATTATTCTGCTAAAAAGGAGTAATAAAATGCAAAACGCTGAACTATCGTGGACAGTTTCAAGATTTTCATGGTATGCAAGTGAGGAAATAGTACTAACACTGTGCAGCATGTGAAGTGTTTGCTCTAACATGTTGCTTGTATGGTGCACGTTCAGCTCGCCGTCTTCAGCTCAGTCCATGGGAGAGCAGCATCGTTAGCAGGCTCCTGACGCCCACACACTCATTCCTGGCTCGGAGTAAAAGCACAGCTGCATTGTCTGGAGATGCAGGTAATCCTATAAGAACAGAGGCTTCATGTCTCAGACACTTATTTTTCCAGATTCCCTGCCGGATGTTATAAAGTCATTGATCTAATTATGAGTGTATAGTAGCATCCCAGAATGAACTTGAACACCCGTGATTAGTGTGCATGACAGCATGAAAGCTTCTCTGTACAGTTGTTTGCTACATCTCTTTCTCCTACTACCTCTTTCTTACTTTTGCTTCTTTATCAATGTAGTAAATATACAAAACATGCAGGGCAAAAACATCACACTGACCATGGCTGTTTAAGGAAAAGCACACCTTGTTGGGAAAGGCTGATTTAGCACATCCACTGCTAAAGCTGTGAGCTGCTTGCTGCTAAGGAGTTTCAGCCCCTACCAGACCACTTCCCACATGAAGAAAGTTAGACTTTTATAAAGATAGACTCTGGCTACTGTGCATTTAATAGCTGTGAAGTTAAGTGTGCAGGTTTAATGAGGTTATCATAATTGTAAAGTTGTCTGACAACCCCAGAACAGCCTCCTGATGGTACTTACTGAAGGAAGATTAATGTGCAAAAATGTGATATCACTAGGTGGTAACTGAAGGCCCAGGCAAAACTGTATTCCAAATACAACTAGGCCATGCTTGCTTATCATGTATTTTAGGCAGGTGACAGCTGCCTCTTCTTTTATCATAGGATGTTTTATAATAGGATGTTTTATAATCATCCACTAGGAACTTTACCATTACACCCTCAACACGTGCAGCAATATATTACTGTAAGTCTAGGCAAGTCTTTCTTGTCAGATGTGGACAGGATTTTTATTCTAATTAAAGAACATAGAAGGTAAGAAGGAACAGAGATCTGCTAAGATTACTTTTAAAGAAGCTTTCACTTAAGAACTCTTATAACTAATTAGGCTGTGGTACAGTTCCACGGGGGTAGTGGTGTAGGAGCAAAAATGTGGATGGTAATCTGCAAATAGTAGAATTAACAAGCACAGAATTATTTTTTACTTTTCAAAAACAGTAGCTCGTGAAATTAATATTTAATAACACCTATTGAGAAGGGTATTGGAAATTCAGCTCCTTATTAGGGAACACTTGAGAAGGCAGCATGTAAGTGGTTATCTTCCTGGAGCAAACATGAAGCTTTTTGTGACTGCTTTTGTTTATACTGCACAACCAACTCTAAATTGAGTGGAATGTTGAGAAAGGCTACAAGTAGCAGGAGAGACTGATTTGTCAGTTTAGTCCAAGGCAAGCCCTGAAATGCCTTCCCTGTGCTAACTGGAGCTATACCACCAGAAGAATTATCCATCTGCTCATTGTTTTCCAGGTATTATTCTCAAGGAGCAATAACTTCAGCCCCTTCATACAGGATGCTTCCTGGAGATTAATGATCAGATGATGGCAGTGGCTCACAGCTGTGCTCTGAGCACTCCACTCATCTCAGCCTGCCATTATTCCCTGGAAAATTACCCTGCCCTTTGGATGTAAAAATAAATTGCAATGTAAAGAATCCAAACTGAGTTAAATATGGATTAATGTCCTTAAATTTTAAGTGAGCTATTAGGGCGATCCAGCGTAAGAGTACCTCTCAATCTTTTTTAAAAATAAATCCTTCAAAACCAAAATGTTTTTAAAATAGCTTTCTAAAAGCTCCTCTGAATAGATACAATCCTGTTAGTACATGAATTATTGGAAGTGCTGCCTAAAGCATTGTTTGGCAACTTCACAAATGAAAATGAACTGTTTCTCTTTTAATACTCATGTTGTCATCCTTGGTGGTAACTTCAGATAATCAGCATGCAGAAGGGGAATTGAATCACAGAGTAGAAGCCACATAAATTATAAGTGGTGTAAAGGATTATGCCACTGCCTCTTATCTGGTTTAGATGCCCTCACCCAAAATAAAAACACAAACAAAAATCCCTGTTTTCTTGTTTCTTGCTTGTTTTTAAGTTAGTCATAATTCCTCATTAAACATAAATCCCTATAAACTATAAGACAAGCATTAGTGCCATTGCTGTAACACTTACATGAGACTCTTTATTCATAATGTTAATCTCTTGGTGCAGGAGAATTTGCAGCATTAGTACTGTTAAGTCTATGAGCTCTTCCTGTAACAGCAGCTGTACTTTTGTAAGACTAGAAGAATTAACTGTATGTGGAACTGCATTCTTTCAAGTGTGCTCAGTGAGGGATATACAGGCAAGATATATTGCTTTGGTTTCGTTTGGCTTGGCTTTTCATTAAGGAAATAGAGGATGTAAATTTCTTTGATGTGGAAAAAAAAAGAATAGGAAAGATACTATATAGAGCCCCTATTTTTTTTTCCTCAAGTGACATGCTGGATAATAATTGTGCTAAGACTCAATTAAATGACTAGATGAGGCAAACATGAGCAGAAAAATAAAACTTCACAGTAATAACATAGTTTTTTCCCAAACTTCTCCTTCAGTTAAATAAAGAGGAAGTCCAAGAACACTTTGCTGCAAGAAGTTTCCCATGATATGTTTTGCAGTTAAAATTCTCTCTGAAGATAAAATCAGAGCACTGTATATCTGATACCTGCTATTGTCAGATCTTCTGGTAATAGTCTTTTTGCTCGTGCAAACCAACAAAAGCTGCCATCCTGGTTACTCAACACTAATTTCCAAGCTGATTTGTTGTTGTCAGCCTGCTTTTTTTTTAATGTGTAAAATTGTTTGCTGTTGAAAATGTATTTGAGTAAGTTGTTATTTTAGAAGTATGAAAAAATATGATGGGCTAAAATATTCCTAAAAAGAAGAATTTTTAAAAACAAATCACTTGCTGTAAATGGTAGACAGCAATTTCACTGATTTCCTAGTTGAAAGTGTTTTGTATTGTTAGTGGGTTCTGATCTTTGTGTGTATGTCTCCTTTAATTTTTCTTCACTTTTAATGCAATTCGTAGGCATTCTGATTTCATTTGCTTTCTATTCTGAATGTCAGTGAAACTTCAGTGTGTGTACTAAACTAATCTATCAGACTAGCCATTGTTTCTACTGCTTTTTCAGAACCACCACTTGTACAAAAACTTAACAGGAAAATACTGTCTTCTACCCAGTATCATGGCATACTTTTTAATTTTTTAGGAAGAAATTATTAGTTTACAAGTGGAAAAGTGCATGAGCACCTATTGAACTTGCATCCTTACTGTACATGTGGCCAAGCTAATGTGTCAAATGATGGTTCTGACTTGATAATTAGTCACTTCTCTGTGTATTAATACCTTCTTTCTTTTCTGTCTTTCTCGGTCGTTTCTGTTCCTGCTGGCTTTCCTCTGTCAATTCTCCAATGCTACTCTGTAATTAACACTATTAAATAACAAAACCAACCAACACCGTAGTTATCCCCGTTTGTCCCCGTTCAGCATCTTGCAGCCCCCTCAGTCCTCTGTCCTACAAGGCCATGAGCTGCAGGAGCTCAGGAGAGCGAGCAAAGCTTTACGCTTCTACTGATGCCGTTGGACGTCGGAGAACAACGCACCTTGCAGGGGTAAGCTTGGCAGCCAAAGTGTCCTTCATGTCCTGTGCCATGGCCACCTGGCTGCACTGCTTGTCAGGGCTGGGATAGCTGCAGGGGTGCTTCCTCCCCTCTGCACTGTCCCCACCCTCCCCAGTTTGTGTCATAGTTGGCTGGATTTTAACTGAAACGTGCTACGTTATGGGTGGCATAACCTGAAAAAGTATTCAAAGCACCGTATTTGCAGATTAGATGTTGCAGAGGCAGTCACAGTGCCCTGTTCTCAAGTGGATTCTTTGCTGCCTTTTAAGGCCTTAGATGATGTTGCCTTCAACATTGGGGCATCTTCATTGGGGATCTTGTTTTTCCCAGCAGGTGTTTTCACAAAGGTTCCAGAATTTGGCATCTTCTGAGGCCTCCAGCAAATTCAGCTGAGCCCCTAGAATAAAGAGGGGGAGAACGCACGCACTTATATGTCTCCATGCACAAGTGCACAGAGTACTCTCCCTTCATCTGTACTGTCTCAGGAGATCAGCCTAGTAAATTTTCCCTTACTGGGAAGGAAGAAGTTGGTTTAGGAGCGTGGCTTTCCACAGGTCACTGTTCATTCTGAATGATTTAGTAGTGCTACTAGGGCTGATCTGAGCTTTTAGGAAAATCAAAACAGTGGAATAAACTTGTATTGACTGTGCTCCAAGCCAGTGGGATGCAGTCAGACTGAGTTCAGATTCATTTGCTGAACCTGAGCTGTTATATTTTGCTTATACTCTACAACCTGAGTTAGAGTGTGAGAAGAGTTGAAGTAATCTCTGTAAAACATTGTGTGAGAGATGCTTGCATTTTTGTTTGGCCTGATGGACAGAAGATCAAGAGGCAGTGCTGCTATTAATATCCTTGTTGGAAGCAGTGTTAATCGAAGTGCCACAAGTCATAGCCATTACTTAATCTTTCAGGCAGAGGGTAGTATAATGAAGTTTAAGTTAAGGCATAGCCTTAGTATGTATCTCTAGAAAAATTTCCTAGCATGTGCATAGAGCATTGTTGGTTCTTCCTCTTGAGTCTTTCTGAATGCAAGAGATTTGGGGTTCAGCTTTTTTTTTCTTTTTTTTTTCCAAAATTAAAAAGAAGAATGGTTGTTACTTTTTGGTGGAGGGGGTGATATAAAACTGTTGTTAATATAAAATGAGTAAGTTAAGAGCTGTTTCCAGTTGCCTGTATGATGTGAAGAATCTTTTATGCTTCTGCAAGCTTCTGTATGAATTCAGCTTTTTTACTTTATTGATATGAAGAAAAATTTTCTTGATGTTCTGCTTTCATTACTAATAAAGCAGATCCAATAGACAGTTACTGCTAGCAAGCCAAAACTCTTGTTCACTGTAATGCATTTATCCTGGGTGTGTTTACTTTGATAACTCAGCACGTCATGTGCTCATGAAGTTGTTTTCAGTCTTTGTTTTCCAGCTGTTAACCTGGCTTTCAGTCCAGGGGACAAGCATTGCACAGCTTTCAGCTGGTGAGGTGCTCAATGTCTCATGACACACCTGCTGCAGGAGTTGCATTTAAGCCCCAGCCAAGGTGGTGAGCAGCAGCCTCTGCATCATGCTGGCTGAGTGGCAGCTCAGTGTACTTCTGAGTATTCCTATTCTTCAGATTCCAGAGTCTGAGCTCATTTTTCCCAAACCATGAAGTTTTTAATCTATACTTAAATAAGGGAAATATATAGATGCCTAAATTCTGATATATTCCCTTAAAGTAGTAGTTTGGTTGTAACTCTGGTTTGTGTTATTAGAAATGTTTCTCAACTTAAAATTTTATTTTTAAAAATAAAGAAGGAAAAAGAAAATCATTATCATGTATAGTAAGAACTAATGGCAAAAAGTACGTGCTGTAAAATCATCCAAGAAAAGAAAGAATAGGATTGGTTGACCATATTTGGAGGATTTGAAGACATCTGTGGCGTTCACTTGTAAGCATGAACTCAAAATGTTGTGCTATGTAGGAAAACTGTGACCAAGTATGAGCCAAGGGCAGGGGGAGCTCCTGTGTTTATGGGAAGAAATAGAAGGTACTCTGTGGCAATCAGTGAAGATCAAACTATAAATGGTAATTCTCCTGCCTGTGTAAAAATAAGCCTCTGCAAATTAGCCCATTACATTTTAGGACAGGAGAGAATGATTAAGAAGGATTCTTGTTGTCAAATGCATGTCTACTGACAAAGATAGTGTCAGGTTACAGGAGCTATATTGAGGAACTTGTTAAACAAGCTGTAGAAACCACTGACTCAGCACTGCTTTTTCTCAGCCCCCCAACTCCTCATCCTGAACTGAGCTTGCTTTGCTTTCTTTAGCTGTGTGAACTCTGGCTTGACTTTGTCTTTTTGTTTGCTGAGCTATAGACTGACAAAAGAGAAAAGGACCATTTGTCATCCAGCTTCTCAGCCAACTTTAAAGGAGGTCATTTTACTTCCAGCCTCAAAGCTAGATCATCAGCTCCCTCTCCAGTTTGGTAAGTCAAGTACATGCTTAGCTGGACATAAGCTATAGGCAGCTCTGATTGTTTTGTTAATTAAACGTGAAAAGGGGCAAACTTATTTGATGATGTGGATGTTTTCCCTCTGCAAAAAAAGAATCCTGCTTTAAAAAAAAAAAATCTTGCTACTGCTCCACAGAGGGGAAGGGGCATGAAAATACTTGGTTTCTTCCTTCCTAGCTGGGCTCAGTGCTCAAGCATCTGGAGAGCTGGAGAGAGGCATTTTGCATTAAACCAAATCAGTTGTGCCAGCAGTCCTGCTTGATAGAGAAACAGAGACATGGTTTTATTTTTTGGCTGCTATGGTTGTAGAAGTGATATATAGGTGTAAACCAGCATTGTGACTCTGTCATTCCACAGGCATGCGTCAAAGTCTCTGCCTTTTTTGCCTGGCACACCCAAGCAGATAACTTCCCCACCTGGTTCCTCCAAAGTCTCCTCTGCTCAGACACGTCCTCCCTCTCCTGGCAACATCCGGCCAGTCAAAAAAGAGATCAAGCCAGAGGGTGAGAAGAAAAGACCAGAAAAGGAGGCTGAAAAGGCCAGTGAGGCAAGGACAGAAGAGAGTAAAGGAACTTCAGCGGGTGCTGGAGAGCCCCCAAGTCAGGAACAGCTCACTGTCCAAGCAGAGCTAACTCAAGGTAAGGAGACACCCTACTTTAGGATAAGGAGCAGTTTATAGTTTTCCTTCCCTTTCTCTGAAATGATGTAGCTTTCAGTTGTTTTCTGTCAAAGGTTAATCTGAATTCTTCACAACACTCCTGCAGATGTATGTTGATTATGAAGAAATTGTAGGGCAGGTTGAGGCCCTCCTGCTTCTGAGTCAAAACAACATGCCAAGTTGCCTCACACAGTGTGGCTTCAGAAGCCTCTTTTCTGCTCTTTTGGACAGAAATTTTGTCCCCCATTTCATAACATAGCTTCTTTACAAACTGTTGAAGTAGAATAATGATAGTCTGAAGACTACAGTACAGGAAGCCACCACATACGGTTGTGTGAGCAGTGAGAATTTCCAGCTCTACTAGATACAGTGCACTTGTGCTGATAACACTGCTAGCTGTGTATAATATAGCAGGGGGACCATATCACAGGAGAGATTAGCAGAATATAGAGGAATGCAAAGAACTAAGGAGAAGAGTAAAAAGGAATAGGGAAAATTTTGAAGGGAAAATTACTTACTAAAAATAATTAACAAACAAACAAGAAACCCACTCCAAATCCTACCAGCCCTGAAAAGCAGCAATGCAGAAAGGGATGTACACACACACCAAAACAAAAAAGTGACTGTAAAGTGTAAAAAGGGAAAAAGGTAAATCTGAAAATGAAAAAACACAGGTTGTTCTAGCAGGCATTTTACTTCCTTCTAAATATGGAATAAACTGTCTCTTGAAGATGAGATAGAAAGTCCAGTGTGACCACTGGGATACATAAGTTGGGTTAGTTAGGATTCTGAACTTAAAATTTGTAGACTTCCCTGTAGTTATCTTTCAGATAACAGTTTTAAGTATTAGTAATCTTGCATTTAACTGCAGCAGGTGTAGTTTGGGCATGTTCTGTGAAAAAACCTCAAGTGAATTGATTTATTTTGTTTTATTAAGTTCTGTTACAGTAGTTCCTGTCTGATACCCAGGTCCTACTACAAAAGGTGCAACCCCACAAAAAGGGCAAATGGATGTATTTGCTGGCCATGGACAAGCAAAGGAGATTCAATTGCCATCTTTTGCCTGCTTCCTTTTGAAGAGAAAACTTCCTTTTAAGACCATTTTAGAGATACCACTGAGATAACTTTGCAAGTGTTTACAAGTTGTAGCTCTCCAGCACAAGGTGCAGACCAGAGAAACCATTATGCTTGTTTCACTATTTAGGAGGAAGAGAGACTCCAATTCTTTGCAGCATCAGTCAATATTTGAGTTTGTGACAAGGTCTCTTAGTATTGAAACAGGTCATGTGGGATAAAGGTATTCAAAAGTCAAGCAGTTTGTATTCACAGCAAAGAATACAAACAAGAATACAAAGTGGAGACAGATGAAAGAGAAGAGTACTATAGTTAAAGCAGTGAGCAGCCCTTTAAATTGAATGTGTTTTCCCAAAGCCAGAGGAGGTGGTGGCTGGGACCAAAGGTGGAGATCTCAGGCAGGGCATTTTACATGTGAGGGTATAGGATGGCTTTGTACTGCTGATGGAAACTTAATTGCTGGCTGAATTCAGGAACCTAGAGAGGTGCAAGTACAGCATCTGGGGTTAGAGGAATGTTGCTGATTTTCCTGGAACTGTGTTGCAGGTGAATACAGCTCATTCCTACAGGTAACAGCACTGGCCTTTCACTGGCTTAGCTGCCTGCTGGCTCTGTGTTCACAGGAGCCAGGAGGTCAGCAGGTAGCAATTGCTGATGAAGCTGTTCCAGCTTTTGCAGGCAAATCTCACACACAACTTTACTAATGTCAATGAAGCTTTAAAGGTCTTTTGGGTGTTATCTGTTCTGACAGCAGGGCAGGTGTGCATTAAGCTACTTGTTATGCTGCCAACTTGAGTGCCTGAGGCAAGAAGCAAACCCCAAGCAGCACAAAGCTGTGCTCCCTTCAAAGCAACAGCCCTGCCTTGGCCCACATTAGTGAATTAAAAAGGGCTGAGGTGCAGGAGCTCTGTCATTTATACTGTTTACAATTACAAAGGCTCTCTGGTATGTTTCTGATCCAGGCTGTAATTGCAGCCTCTCATTTTCTTACCTTCTGTCCCCAAGGCTACTAAGAGCATGGCTCTAAATGGCTCCCAAGATTCACGGTGATCAAATTGCTTACCTTTTTATATTTCAACATTCCAGAATTTTCTGAGTTCCCAGCTACATCTTGGAGGTTAGCCCAGGTCTGTACTGTTCCCTGGGGTTGGGCTGAATACCTGTTTTGGTAACGTGAGAGAACAGTGCTCCACTGCACTAGTGCTAAACTGTGCCAGCTCACCTCAAGGCTGGAGAACAGGCCCCAGCACTCTTTAAATTACTGGTGTAGAAATATCATTTGAATTCATGGTCAAAGCCCTGAAGCAGTTATAGCAAGACCTCTGTAGTTTTTAGCTGATAGAAGAGGAGGGCAGAGAGATCAGCAGATGGGAATTCGGCACAGAAAGCAACTGAATTTATGTTTCTTTACATGATGAGGTAGAGAAAGGGGGGAATCAGGGAGGAAACCCCTCTTTAGAAGTTGTTAGTGAGATTAGGAAAATCGTCACGTCCCAGTGTATGGTTAGAAATGCAGATTTAAAATCATCTGCTTGCTGCTCCTTATGGCTTATTTTACATATATATTACTAGGATCAGAATCTGATTTCATTGGCAGTTCGAAGTCTTCCCTCTCCATGTTTGTCTGCATTACCAGATGGGATTACTCTGGGACTGCTTCCTAATGTTAGCTTGTGTGTTGGTAATGGTCCCTGGTATCTTGAGAAAAGGTGATGAGTCACTCTGTACCTGTGCTAGAGAATGCCAGGCAAACTTACAGAAATATGAATTAGTCTTTTACTTGAAAAAAATCTGTAACATTTTTCTGCCGCATGGACAAAGCTGGTCCTGAATAAAGAATTGATATGAAGGCACTAGTGAGATTTGAACACAAGCCACAGTTCACCAGTAGTGGCAAAATTTAGAAAGCCGTATCCCATGAGTTGCCTCAGGTTGGAGCAGCTGCAAAACTGATAACAGCTGGTGTCCTACCCTTGGGGCAGATCACTTCAGACAGTTGATGTTTGAGATCACCAAGTCGCCGAAAGTGACTATCACCAAAAATTCTGGGTCTGATCTTCAGATGTGGATGATCAGACAGAAGAAAATACAACAATTGCACAATGTTTTATTTCTTCTCTTCAAACAGAATTGGGCAAGCTTAAGAAATGTGATAGTAGGGACTTGCTGAGTCAGCATAACTCCTGTTAAGCACCTGTCAGCATTTGTTCGGACAGAAAACTTGACTTAACACTTTCAGCTGCAGGTGCTTTCATATACCCTGCAAAACCAAACTTCCCTGAAAGCAAGTGAACATCTAGCATCTAGAAACATCTTCCTCCTCTGAATCATTTAAAAAAACCACATAAGCTTGAAAACACTTTGCAGTGCATTTAGAAGTATTTTCTGTTCCTTTCAAGAGAGTGACATCTTGGCTACTGTTTATACACTAATTTTCTTTCCCATTTGTTTCAGCGGCCAGCCCATCCCTACCTCCTGCTCCACCAGCTCCTTCTCCAGCCCCAGCACCACCCAAGCCCTCTGCAGGTACAACTGACCCTGAAGAAGCAACAAGGCTGCTCACTGAAAAGAGGCGCCTCGCCCGTGAGCAGCGGGAGCGGGAGGAGCAGGAAAGGAGGGAGAGAGAAGAGCTTGAAAGGTAATTCTAGGCCTCTGTGGTACAGAAAAGATGTTTTTAGCAGCTTCTTGTGTGCATTCTGCTGTTACATAGTTCTATATGAAGTGCAGGAGGCATAAGTTCCTCCCCAAAACCATATTTTCCTGTTGGGTTTTTCAGTTGGTGCAATATATACCTAAACAGATCTGTAAGGCTAAAACTATTCTCAGTAGTGCTTTAAAATAGGGCAGGAGGAGAGTTGTGATTCGTTGTTTCCTCAGAGATTAACAAAGCTGTACTTTTTTGTTCCAGCTAGGGAACTCTGCATGCCTTTTTTCAACTTTGTGATCGGCACAAAGTCTCTCAGTTGTAAGATCTCTACTGTAGGTGGTGTTTTAAGTGTCCAGCTATTGTGACTTAGACCTCTTTGTTTTCTCATTTAAAATAAAGACACCCCCCCATACCCTCACAACTGTTTTGGAGGGTAATTAATGTTACATCTCCCTTTCTAATAGCAAATGAATATCCCATCCGGATATTCATTACTCTGGCTACAGCACCAGTTGAGTGTTTTTTTAGAGGGCTGCCATGCCTCTGGAATTTGTTGGACTTCTTTAACCACTTCACTGATAGGAAAAAGGCAGAGCCTGTTAAAATAGCCTGGTTTTCCAAAAGGCTCACAACACTGACCTCTCAAAAAGGGTTTTAAAGAAAAAAAGCTGCTGTGGCGTAAGAATAATATGGTGAATAAGTACTAAGAGAAAGATCAAAAATAAAAAGTAAAGAATAGTCAGCTTTCACAGTGAAAGGCGTTTTAAGTGTGCAGTGGCTTCAAAAAAGAACTCAAAAGGAAGGAATTGAGGGCAGTGAGATGATGTTGGTCTTCAGTGAGATAATTCAGTTGTGAACAGGCTGAGACATATCTTATATTGCTGAGCTACAAAATGGAAGCTGAATTGCTGTACTGATAAGCATAAAGGAATGTGTATAGGAAATAATCCTAACTTGACTCCTGGTGTTGGTGTCTGGGTGAATTATTTCTGAAGGAAGAGATCTTGTTTGGAGTTGAATATATGAAGGTGAGTCATGGTTGACAAAGTAAATAAACTGTTACAAGTTAATAGAAAAAAAGAACAAGATGAAAATGTCATTCTGAAATAATCAAGATAAATCTGCATTTTTAATGTTGAGTTTTATATTTTTTTGAGATAGTAAAATTAGTAAAACTAGAAAAATAAATGCAGACAGACATCAAGGAAGATCACAAGTACAAAACAATTCCCATATGAAAATCTACTAAACAGGTGAGGATTCTTCAGCTGGGAAGATACGCCAAAAAGTCCTAAATAATTTGGGAAACATCAAAGGTGAAGGGGAGAAGTTACTCAATTCATAATACAAGGATGAGGAGCCACTAGTAAGGTTAGGAGGTAACCTTCAAAATCAGCAGAATTAGGTACACCTTTTAAATCAAGGATTCATTGCCATGAAGTGAGATGGGTTCCGAAAATGCATACTGTTTCAAAATATTACATGAAATAGCAGAAAGGAGTGTTTTGCAAAATGTATTAATCAAAGATTCTGTTTCTGATTCAGAGAGTATGACTCCATAGATTAGGGAGAGGTATACTGGGGAAGTGTTGGTCTTGCATTGCAAAGATTTTTGATATTCCATAGGGCTTCCTGTTTGGCCCCTGTGGGAAGCAGAACAGACAGCTTGGGAATAGGAGAGCAGTGCACCTTTATCAAGTTGGGACAGCAGTGCTGGATCAGGAACCTGGTGGTTTGGCTTTCCTCCCTACTTTTATTACCTGTTTTTCTATGCTTATTTAATGATTGCAGGCAAAAGAAAGAAGAGTTGTCACAGAGGATAGCTGAAGAAAGAGCTCGCCGAGAAGAGGAGGAAGCTCGCAGACAAGAAGCAGAAAAACAAAGGAAGGATGCAGAGGAGCGGGAAAAGGAGGAACGGCTGCGCCGCCAGGCAGAGGAGAGAGAGCAGAAGGAGAAAGAGGAGATGGAGCGCATTCAGAAACAAGTACGCTTCCCTCTCGGAATTCCTGGGCCAGTCTAGCTGGCAGCAAAGTGGGCAAAGCAGCACCTCTTACATAGCACCTAAATTAGTGCAATATCTAAAATTTAACTGCTATCTGAAAAGTGTTGGGACAGAGATGATTCCGTAGAATAGTTCAAAGAGTAGAGGTATTTCTGCTTAACAAAAACATGTAGTAGGGAGTTGAGTTTTGGGATGTTTTTCCCTCTCTCTCTTTACAATATATTTAGAACAAATCCTTTCTTATTCCTCATAAATTGTGATGAAAAAATCAGTAGAGTTGTATTGAGGAATTTTGATAAATGCTGTTGTACCAGAGAATTCTTTGTCCCAACAGTTATAGCAAGTCCAGACACAAAGGTAGCTATTCACAGCATTGGAGATACAGTGCTGCTGGGTTCTAATCCTATGTCAAACTCTGCTTTCATGTGGGGCTGGTGAGAAGGGTTTAATCAAACCAAGAAGAACCTTTATCTGGCCCAGTACTCCTGAAATCAGAGTAGCTGGTCAAAAGATATAAGACAATAAATGAAAACTAAGTTTTTCAAGTGCTTTCATTTTTGGTGGGCATAATGTTGGTTTACTGACTTCAGGAGAGGCTGTGGTGAGCATTCTGGATAGGATTCTTCTCTTCTCATACGTCCTCTTACTTCTTGCATGTGCTTTGTTCTTCCACCAATCCAACACTTCAATTTGCCTTGTAGACACGAGGTTTTCTTCTGGTGTATAAATGCTTTTGATAATAAATGTTTCAAGGATTGTGTTAGTGAATATGTCTGAGAAACTCAATTTTTCTTTTTCAGAAGATGTGTGCTACTTTCTTTGAAATGCTAAACTGAGGCTTAACTCAGTTTAGCACTCAGAGATAGCACATGGCCAAGGCTTTTTTGGATGTTAGAGATGCAAAAAATTATCTGTTGTAGTAGTTCCATAATATAGCAGTGTCACGGTCAGGGAGCAAGGCCCCTCTACAGTATATTCCAGAGAAATTTTGCATTTCATTAAAAAAGCAGGAATGGAAAGTTTGTGCAAATGGGCTGTTTGCCCTTGGTCTCATTAAACAGTTACTCTGTTGGCCAAAAAAAAAAAAACATTCTACTGCATTTGTTTTACTCTCAAAAATATCTTCCCCAGAAAATGTGGATCTCTGTCATACTTTCCTGGCTGCTGTTTTAATGCTGAAAGCTAGAAAATTTATTCCTTATTTGTCATCTGGTGTGTTTTGGAATGGACAAAGAACCAAACATGATATCCATTGTTTAGTTATTCTCTCTTAATGCTACACAAAACATGGAGATTAATCAAGAAATGTGCAGTTCTGTCTGAAAAGATGTTTGGGGACTTGTAAACCCCAAAAAGTGTCTTTTCAGGGTCTTGTAGATAAGCATAATTAGGCATAGAGTATAAAACTGAGTATAAATAGTAACTTATTGCTCACTTCTTTTTCTTTTACCACTGACATAGAAAGAAGAGGAAGCTCGCCTGCGGGAAGAGGCTGAGAGGATTCGATTAGAACGTGAAAAACATTTCCAAAGAGAAGAGCAAGAGCGCTTGGAAAGGAAGAAGGTAACTCAGTCCATGCAGAGAAGCTCTGCTTGGTTTCACCTTAGCAGTCTGTTTCCACCTCAGCAATAGGAAGTAAATAATATAAATGTTTTATCTCTCAGAAGGGCTGCAGTCCTCATTGGCCTGATGTGAGAATGAAGAGAATATTGCCAACAGTAATAAATAATTCATTTTTTTGCAATAAACAGATTCAGCTGATAAATGACAGGTTAGGGAGAAAGATATTCAAATTAATGCCAGAAAACATTATTTTACCCCTTTACATTTCATTGTAGAGGCTTGAGGAGATCATGAAGAGAACTAGGCGTGTAGAAGCTGTAGATAAGGTCAGTGCTGCTACTTAACATGTGTAAATACTGAACAGATTTCTGCTTTTTTTCCTAGTGCCATTTTTAATTTACAAAACTGTGCTTCCTTTGTAGAAATCCAATGACCAGCAAAATGGACATATATCAAAGACAAATATTACTGGAGAAGCAGGTATTGTGTTTAACTGTGCCCTGAGCACAACAGGTGAATAAATGCTGACTTTGCACAGATTTGAGAAACAGTTCTGAAACTTGGCCCACTAATTGTGCCAAAAAAAAAGTATATGAGAAGAGTATGAATGAAATCTTAGCAGACATTATAGGTATAGGTAGCTAGCCATTATTAAAAGAGTCCAACATTTTAGCAACTTTGCCACAGTGGTGTTTAGAAAAATAAATTTTTCTTAAGAAGTTTAATTATTTATAAAGTGAAAAGAAATTATTTTGTGATTTGGATCACAAAATAAACTGATTCTTCAGTTTATTTCTTGTATTATTTCAGATGTGGTTGTTGCAGATTCACTCCATTTTCTTAAAAGATTATTTCTTCTTTGTCATCAAAACAAAGCGTTCATTGTTCTAAACATCTCCCTGTGACTTCTTTCTTCCTCACCTGCTGCCTTATTCACTTGGTCTTTATTTCTTTTTTTGATAAAACTGAGCTACTGCAAAAGCTTAGTCTTGTCACACCCACACTCTTATGCTTTCCTTCTACTCCATTCCCTCTATCTTTATTTCTTTTTAGGTAATCTTCTATATTAGACTTAATACTTATAGTAAAGGAAGAAAAATAAAATGTAGCTTGTATTCAACAATTGCCAGGTGTGAATTAGGACTGTTTAAAGACACTGAAGTCAAGCTATCAAATGGCTTATCCTATTGTAGCATAACATATTAAATGACATTAATCTCTTTTTCCTTTGTATTTGGGTTGAGTAACAGGGAAGACAGCAGCACTGACTGATGGATGACTTTTTTCCTTGATTCTTAAAGTGAACACTGTAATTAGTACTGTCAGGAAACTTTTGATGCAGATTTCATTACCTGTGTTTTTTACTTGTTTGCGTATTATCATGGGGAAAAAAAGTTTGTGAGCTACTAACACAGGACTCATCTGGAATGCCATCTTTGGGCATTTGAAGGTGTTATAAACCATTTAAAGAATTCCTGAAACTATAAAGGATTCCACAACCTTTGGCTGGTGCTTTTCCTTTAGAGATAGATGAGAAGTAGTCTTCTATCAGTTTCCTAAGGCAGAAGAGACTTTGGGTTTCCACTTCCCCAGGCCAAAGGGAAGGCCAGAGTCCCTGAGTGACTGAACAAAGAGAAAACTGCTCTCAGCCTCAGGGCTGCTCTACTGTTTGACTTTACATTATCTATATGTGCCATTGAATTAAAGGTATGGATTAATGGGTATATTCCGGCCACATGAATTTTCATACTGCACTTTAACAGACCTCTGACTCTCCACAAACAGTTTGGTTTAAAAATGTTTTCTCAAGTCTTACTTGTTTACCAAAACCTGAGGAGACATTTATGGGAATGGCCAAATCACACAATGAAAAAATCCATCACCTTTTTGTAATTCATTTAGCCTCTGCTTCAAAATATGAAGTTGTTCCACATTTCCAAAGCAGAACAACTTTTTCTTCTGCTTTTTTCTACTACGGCAAATGTATTTTCCTGTTATTCCATTTGTAGAAGCACAGAAAATTCTATTTCTTGTATCTTCCATATAAAAACCTGCCAAAGATCAGGCTAAGGCATTTAGTATAAAAGTCTTCAGCCCAAACATTTGGAGTACAGTGAAATAGAGCAAACAGAGCAGCTAAAGGAGGGGATTACCAGATGAGGTTTTGGGTAACGTAGATAAATATGTCCAAGCCTATGAATTGCCCTGCAATTATCCACTGAATTGTCCTTGCAATTACTATGGCAGATGTTAGCAGGGTGGGGTGCAGTTGCTTCCTCTTACTGACCTGTGTATGAATAGAGTGACTCTAAATACAATGCAGAAGGCTGTAGCTGTACTGTAAAAGAAAACCACAAGGCAGGCCAGAAACATGTATCACGTGGTCTCAGCATAAGGGACAAGGATAAGCTCATTTTATGTTGCTTTCTGCAATGTTTTATAGTAGTAATTTGGTACTTATTGAAAGAAGTGTCCTTCCCAATGGAGATTTTTTTCTTGATTTCCTTTTAAGTCACTGGAATCAAGAAAGACCAGTGTATGGAATTAATAATGTCCAAGTTTTGCTCTATTCCATTCTCTATTGCTACTTGAAAAGTGCCAGCAGATATCAGCCTCTTTTGCCCACTGGGCTTATATGTTGGAATTGCGCGTATGATTGTAAAATGGTTTTGTTCCCAAAGCTATGGCTTTGAAATCTGACATTTACTTTGGACCTGAAAGAGGGTTTGAGTGCCGAAAAAGGTGACAAATGAGATGGGGCTGGGGGAGGGGTGTGGGAACTGTATATTTTTTAAAACTGTAACTCGCCTTGGCCGTGCTGGCTTTGGTAGAAAATATTTTGCCCTAACCTGCAGGGTAGATGCTGCTGCTCGGTTTCATGCAAACGTGTTTTCTCTGCCCAGTCGCAGGCAGCCCTGCGTGTCCCCTGGAGCCTGCAGCAGGACCGGAGCTGCAGCAGGCAGTGCCAGCTCCGCACAACGGGGCTCCGGCCGCCTGCGCGCGCCTGGGGGCTGCGCACCTGCCCCCCGGGAACCTGGACAGGTAAGGCTCTGCCGGGCTGCCGAGTAACAAATTATACCCCTTAACTAAACAACAGGCAGCTTTCAGTCTGCTTGTTTCCTCGCTTTTATCTTTTCCTGTGCTCAGAAAAGAACTTTATCTTATTTTAAGTAGCAGTAACTGATTTTTGCTAACTGATAGGGAAACATTTTTTTAAAAATAGAGCATTTCTTTGCAGTGTTTAGAACAACGTGTTTGGCAGCAATTATTACATTTATGGAAACTTAATGGAGAGGGATTTTTTTTCTGTTTCTTTCCCCGAATTAAGCTTCATAAAACCCACCTTGGGCTTGCACTGCTTATTTTCTTAATTTAAATAATGAATACTGTGCTTTCAGGCTAGGTGTTTTGTTTTCTAAACTGCTTGAAGTATTTGCAAGTGGTGGTGTTGATATGTCCTTGGTGTGAGATATGGGACTAGTCACTTTGGTTATGCATTTTAAAAAAACACCTTTGTTCTTTATAAGGAGTATTTGGGGAGGCAGATATACATTGGGAGCTCTCTGTAGCCATGAAGCAAGTCACTCAGACTTTGAGAAATTGTTGAAAAGCTTGAAACCTCAGTATTGAACTGAGTGACATCCGTTACATAAGCATGAGCTGTCAGTTATTTTAATTTTAGTGATGCAGAAAGCCAAATAATCTCGCAGTCCTTTCATGTTTTATGCAAGTAGTGCCAGAATATGCATGGAAAAACTTGAATGTGGGAAGCCATTGTGCAGTCTGTAATGGACAGTATGCTTCAGGGTGTGATTGGCACTAATTGAAGGAGGAATTTGCCCTTTCTCGATCCCTCCATATGCCTGGGGAATCTTAGCTTGCTGTCATGCTGACAAGGATGCTCCTGCTGAGGGAAGTTCTGTCAGTGACACTGAGGTGCATTGGATGAGCTGCACAGAGCTGCCTCATAATTGTCTTGGGCAGCTATTAAAATGTTAATCACTCCCAGCCTTACAAGCACCTTGATGTTTGAAATATAAAATGTGCCACACTAATGAGTGCTGTCCTCTGCCATTATAATCTGTGTGGAAGGAACCTCAGAATGGCCACAGTGAAGAATAAATAAATGAGACTGAAGAAAGTAGGAAGAGCATGTAAGGTTTGTGGAAGGGAAAACTGGCATGCCAGGTTGGAATTTGTCTGCTTCAGAGGTACATCCACAGTGACTGGGATGGTGAAGCCTGAAGCACTTGGCAGTGTCCCATAGATTTTGTCACATGGTAAAAGCCACAGGTGCCAACATCACTCCTATTGCATCTTGTGTGCTGTGTTTGTCTGGCACCCAGATACACCTGACATGGTCACACACACAGGGGCAGTGAGTGCAGGCTGTGTCCTGAGAGAGCACTCACAGCCCTCAGCAAGATTTGGCTTTTGTCTGAAAAAGACTTCATCATGTTTTAAGGGCAAGAGTGCTGAGACTTCTGACCAGAAGTTAAAAAGGTGTTGCCTGAGGAACTTGTGTCATGTGCTTGTGGGGGTACATGGACAGAGTGATGCAGAACCCTACACCTGCCTAATCCATAGCCCACTTTCAGAGTTTTGCTTGTACTCCATTCTCTAATTCTTTGCCCAAGATAGATCATGCCTGCTACTTCTTAGAAAAAGTGATTTCAGTACAGTGGTTTATGTTGACTACTTTCTTTATAGTACTTACTCTGTAATTCCTCTTTTCTGTGCTGTTTTCTACAAACACTTGCAATGCAGTGCAGAACGTCTCAGTGAGCACAACTCACCTGACATGTCTCCAGCCTGTGTGTGTGGAGCTGGGTCTGGGTAAGGTAGATAGCCAGTTTTCAGAAATAAACAGTTGGTCTGGATGATTGCTTTCATATCTTGTCCTGGAAAAGAAAGCTCTTCATTGCTGGCTAGTTTCAGTGCTATTGTTTCAGTTGATTAAAAATAGGCACCATTTATTTAAAGAATCCAGAAGTCTGGGATCCATTTTGCTGTTAATGTCTATCTATGTTTCCTCTGCAAAAATCCTCTCAATAAATGAGGTGACTGACGTTGTCCTTCAGATCAGAAATAGCAGCTGTGAAATATTTTGGCATTTTTCAAAGGTCTGCAAATCTGTATTTTATTTTTTCCTATTCAGTGTTGATTTCTGATGAATGATTGGAAACAGATATACAGAATTCTGGCCTTCTTTATTTTTTAGTCTCTTCAAATTCTAATTTCAGGCTGTCTACATAGAGTTTTGGCTAAAATTATCTACCACAGAGATAATTTTCAGTAATTTTAAATTTTTTGGATGTTCAAGTTCTTTTAATTAAACTGGCTTCTCTTTTCTCAACATCCTCCAATCTATCTTGTTAATATTGATGTGTCCAGGTCAAAATGTGAAGCTGCAGAGATACTTTTCAGCTGCCATGGAGATGTCCTTCAGATGCTAGCAAGACTCTTATGTTTGGAAATGCACTCTGAACAACTCAGGCAACTTTTTTTTCCTCTATTACATAAGTGCCTTGCTACATGCACACTTATGGAATATGTTAGAATGCCAAAATTATCCATTTCTTTCTGCAATATTGTATGCCTGAAAAGGATATCTCTGGTGTTGCATTAGACACTTAGACAACATTAAGAATGCAACATAAGAGAGTAAGAACAGCTGTAGCAGGTGAAAAGCCCTTTTTTATTTTTTTGTGTTCTTTGTTTTAATGGCCTGTAGCACAATATAAAGGAAAAAAAAGGTAATTACAAGAAGATCCTCTAGCCAATGAAGGGTTGCTAAGCACTGTGGTCCAAATGAAACCATAGGCTCTAGTAGTCCCTAAGCTGCTAATTACCAGAAACTGAAGGACATACCAATCTCCTAGGAATTTATCTAATCTCCTTTTGAACTTGTGGCCTCTAAGACATCCAGTGGAAATTAATTCCACTGTTCTATTTTCCCCTTTGTTTTATCTAAATTTGCTCCTGTAGTAATTAGGTGGATCAAGCAGCATAGAATCTAGAAGATTTTATACAACAAAATTTAGAATATTTATAGTCCTGATTTCCTTTTCTGTGATTGTAGACTCCTCTGTCTCAAAAGATATTGTTCAAGTCTGAATGAATCTTGCTTTAACTCCATATGTAATAGTGGCAGTGCAATGGCACATAAATATGAAATATGAAGAATTATTTATTCACTAAGTCATCTGATAAATTGGGTAGAATAATTCTATTCTGCAGAAGCAAGAGGCTTCTTCTGTGCTCCAATACTTGCTGAACTACTGTGTTGTTTAATTTATATGAGTGAGCAGTTGCTCTCTTCCCATCTCTTTCTTACCCCATTCATCAAACTTGGCAGGTTATTGTAGCTCTGGTATGGTTATTGACAGTAGATGGGGATAAAATAAATAATAGGATGCCTTAAAGTGAATATTAAGCTAATGACCATCCATGGCAGAGCAGGTTTTAATAGTCTTAAAACATTTCACATATTCTGCTCCTCATCTTACAGATGTGGGTCTCTGGAACAAAAGGGTGATGTGACTTTGGAGCTCTCCCAGGCAGCCAGCAGGGTTTCTGTGCCTGCTCTCAAACTCAATACAGTGAAACATATTTTTCACTTTGAAATTCACCCAGCATATCCACAGATGAAAAAAAAAGGGGAGTGCCTTTCTGAGAAAGAACTGATGATGGTTTGAAAAACTGGGAAGGTTTGATATGAACATGTGATTCTCACAGGAAATCTGGGCTTTGGATAAAGCATTGCCACTTTCAAAAGAGCAATGATTTTTTTTTTTTTTTTTTTTTTTGTGTATTGGGGAATATTGTAAAACAATTCTTTAATTGTTTGTGGAAAGTTGTACAAAGACAGCAAATGAAAATATATTGTATGCCAATTACAAGCAGGTTTCTTTTTAAGACTAATAAATGTGCTGCCAGAAAATTAGCCTGTGAAACCAAGTCACCAGCTGAGAAATGGCCTGAGGAAACTGATAGTCAAGTTTCAATCTAGGAACATTGCATCTGTGCCTTTGTGGCTGAAGTATTTCCAAACAACCTGAGCAGTTGTGATGTGGTCCACACAGGGAATAGGTACCCAGGATTGTCAGCATCTAACTGTTGAGGGCGTTAGGAAGCACCTGTGAAAGATCAAGATTTTTGAGTATTCGTTGAGCACTTGCTCTTGCTTGAGGATCTTATGGTTCCATTACTGTCATCCTGTTCACTGAAGCAGCACTTTAGTTTCTCCTCTCTGGCAGGATGGGACAGGCCATCTGCAGAGTCTGAAGGACTTGACAGTGCAGCACCTAATAAAGGGGTTGGCAGGGGAGGACCAAGGCTGCGAGACAGGAGCAAGTGTGGTCTGGGGAGAGTAGGTGTGAAGGCAGAGTGTCTGTGCTTGTGCTGCTCTTGACTGGGGGACGCGTGCAGGAGCTCGCTCATAAGGGATCTCTGTCATGTGGGAGATGGAAATGGAAGTGCAGATCGACATGAGGGGTTCTGGGACAGGCCTGGACATGATCAACAGGAGAAGTGTGGAGTTGAGTAGTGCCTTGGAAATGACCCCTAAGATATTGTATGGGAGAGGGGACTGAAAGCAGCACTATATTGACAAGGGAATTTTTTTCTCTGGATAAGTGGAATATAGAAGAAGCTGCTCCAGAACTGCTGGCAGGAGTTGATCCAAGAAATAATAAAAATAACAGTGATCTTATCCAAGGGCAATTACATTGATTTGCAATAAGAGAAAGGGTACAACAAAGGTTATGAGATCTGGAAAAGATACTAGGGGCTGTAAATTGCATTATGTGGGTGGTTCCAGGTAGTGGTGGTGCTGCAGAGGTTTCCTTACTGATTGCCATTGCAGTTGCTTCTCAAACTGCAGTGTCCACACAGCACCCTGTAGTTCTGGCTATCATGTAGCCAAAGGTAACTACTATCCCATGGGTTTGAGGGAAGGAATACCAGGTACTTGGCTGCAAAACCAGTGTTTCCTACTATGGTAGAAGTATAGTTTTGTTTTCACTGGTTGAAAGAATGCTTGGGATTGATGCAGACTTTTCTTTCATTTGTACTGTTGCTTTGAGGATGACTAAATTTCTGATCTAGATAAAGTACATAAGGAGAAATTTCTGTGTTTCTCTTTCAGCAATCTCAATCCAGAGAAAAACGCAAATGAAAACGGAATGTCTATGCAGAACGATAACTTTGAAGAGATCATGAACCTGCCCATTGGTTCTAAACCACCCCGGCTGGATGCTATGAACAATGATGGGAGCAATAGTCCCGAAATTCCTTTGAATCCTATTCTAGCCTTCGAAGATAAGGGGACTCTTTTGCCTCAGGTAGATAGTGTTCAAACACATCAAACAGCAGGTAGGTTTGCTGTGGTTCACCAACACTTGTAATTTGCTGTAATTGACAGAGGTCCCAGAGCTCTCAATATAAGTTGATTCATTTAAGCATTTTTAAACTCTATATTTTTTATGTTTAAACTCGGTTTAAATTTTAAACAGATTTAAATTACCTGAGGACAGGAGTACATCTCTCTATAAAGCTATGTCTGCCGAGCACATACAGATGCAGTGCAATGGTGGAGAGGCCCTTTAGTTTCCTGTATGAGGGTTTCTCACATATACTTTCTGCCATTTGAAATTGCTTGGAAAGGTTTGCCCTGTGCTTTTAAACAGAAATGATGGTGACAGCTGCTGTTCTGACCTTATGATCAGCAATTGGGTTCCAGTTTTGCAAGTGCAGTGCTCGACATGCATCTGTAGAAGGCGAGTTACTGCTTTCTAAAAACTACCTTTTGAAATTCTGGATGTGATTCCCTTTTCTCAGAAGCATTGAGGGATGGTTTTCAGGACTCTGGATTTTTCTGAATTATATCATAACTTTTCAAGAATGTTAGGTAAACAAATACTAATTTAGCAAATTAAATTGGATAGTGCTTTGTTTTTCTCTGGCCTAAAAATGTAAGGAAAAGGATCTCACATTAGAATAATTGCATAAGCACATAACATTCTGAAGACAGAATTGCCACTCTGACCTGTCATGTTTACCTTCTGTTTTAGAAGTGATCTGATTGTTTCTTCTGAAGAACCAAAGGTGATATGAGCATCTCTGCAGTCAGTGGAGTTTCTTCCATGCTATGAAGGAGTGTTTTATTTTTTTCTCTCCAGTTTTTTAAAGATTTCTTGAATATCTTTTTTGGAAGGACTTTAGTAAAACCAGCAGAAGAAATGAGGGGAATAGACTTGGATCACCATTCTAATAGCTTTCATCACTAGAAAAATCATGCTTCACGTGCGTTACTTAATATGGCTATTTCCAACAAGCTTTTTTTGTTAGTAAATGAATATTTCTGCATTCCTTAAGACACAAGACACTGGAATCTGAAAGTAACGGGCTGATTTGGGTGGTGGGACTGATTCTTTTTTGTTTTTAAAAAAGGTGGGTGTTGGTTTAAAAGGCATAATTGTAAAATTGGCAAAGAATCTTTTACACTTTGTGGTTCTAATACTTGAAAAATAAATACCTCATTGCTCTACAAGTAGAGTTAATGGGGTGTTTTATTTAAACCTGTTGGTTTAAATGTTATTGCAGAGAACTCTAATTATGGGGGCAAACTATAGGCTTCTGTATCAGGTTCTTGTAAATGTAATTCCTACAGGGACATTCTGTAAATTGAGACGTCACTATGATCTTCTCACATTTTCTCTAAAAACACAAAAAAGACAGGTTTTAAAATGTGAAAATTTGAAAGCATTATTTTTTCATGGACAAGAGGAAAACCTATTGTTCTCCTAGATTATGTATTTATGAATTTTGCTCAGTACAGAAATAAATCATTTAATTGAATAAATTAGACAAATGTGGTAAAAAAGAAACTGCAAACTTGATTTTTTTAGTTACATCCATGTTCACAATACTATTAAAAGATGTGTATGCATATGTACACACACGTGTGCACACACATACAAGGAAATACATTGTTCTGAGTCCTGTAAATTGCTGCTGTTCCCAATGATGGAAGATTTTTCCTTTGCCTTATCAGACTATTGAAGACTGTGTGAAACCTGAGAGTTTTGGATGATGATGCAGGTTTGGGGATTTTTGGGGTTTGCTCGTTTCAGAGCAAATTAAAAATGGTCATTGTTTGTGCTTTTTTATGTAGTGTGTGGTTTTTATAAAGCAGTACAGTTTGAGTGATAAGAGGAGCAATGCAGGTTGCTTTCTCTTTAGTTTGATGCGGATTTCTACTGTCATTCATTATTCCATCCCACACTTTTGGTTGCTGTTGTGCAGAACTGTAAAATCTTGCACGTTTTTGTGCTTTGCTAAACAATGCTGTTGGGGGCAGAGCTTGCTCTGGGCGCTTGAGTTTGCGGCATCACTGAAGGCTTGAGGCATTGCTCTCTGAATCAGGGAGAAGATCTTGGGTAGGGGAAATGGAGGTTCATGGGCTCTCAGCTCCTGCTAACAGAGAATGTTAAGACTGCTGCACTTGCCTTTAGTGAGCACTGAGCAAGGCCTCTAGGAAGCTGTGCAGAAAGTCTGTGCTAGCAGAAGAAATCCTCTGAGGAAAAGCTGAAGAATTTTTGAAGAAATTTCTGCTACTGCCAAGTGTTCATCTTATAGAGGAGATGGGATAAAAGCAATGGAAATAAAATGAAAGAGACTTCATCTGCCAGAATATTTATGGAAGGGAAAAAACAGCCATTCAGTCAAGTGCTTTCAATAGTAACTTGTGACACAGTAAAATGAATTGGGTTCCTTTCTTGCTTTCTTTAGTTTTCCATGTACATAGCCACAATATTTTGAAGTGTCCAAAATATGTAGTTTTTCTTTAAAACTATATATAGCATGTAAGTACCAAATAAAACTTGTTTGAAATATTTATTTCTACTTATATTTTCATTTTCTTGCATAATTGAAGCAAGAGTCAATCTCTGATGCAAAATTCTTCTTGCTGCTCATGGTCTGCTTAAAACTTTCCTTCAGGTTTTCTCTAATTTCTTTACTAAAAACCAGTACAGAGTCACTTGCAACAAAAAGAGAGCAATGAAATAGGCAGTTACATTTAGCTTCAGTTTTAGGCCTTAGGATTCATTTAGGATCAGGTTTAAATTGTGTTGATCTTGAGCTATTTAGGCGTGGTTATAATTTATGCTGGTCTGTTTTTTGGGAGACTTCAGCACACTTGCTTCACTGTTTGTGGAAAAATGGGCCAGCTTTATTTCTCTCATGTACTTTTTTTTTTTTTTTCTTTTTTTTTTTTTTTTTTTTTTTTTTTTTTTTTTTTAACAGAAATGGATTAAAACAATTTATCATTACAGTCAATCTAGGTTTGCTTCAAATGACAGCAAGAATATCTTGTGTCAGGGGCCTGACATACAAGATAAAACCAAGGGAGTTGAGAGTAGGTATATGAATTTTTAAAAAGGGATTTAATATTGAATTTTTAAATATTTTGGTTAAACCTCTTTTAATGCAGGGAAAATAATTTCTTTTCTGTTGAGTGTTGTTCTTGACAACAAAATATGGCACGAGAGGAAGGCCAGCTCCTCTGCCTGCTGTTGCAGCTGGTTGTGTTGTTTGTACCATGAGGGGCAAGGTGGAACTGCTCTGTAGGTAGAAGTAGCAGGTGCAGACCTCAGCTGCTCTGAGAATTGGGAGCAGAAGCCTTCCCAGCAGAGAGCTGTGTGCTTGGGAAGGCTCAGCTCCGTGCTCCCGTCTCCACAGTGCAACATCAGTGCTCACAGGGGTGATGCTCTGTGAGTTATTCCAGTGCATCACAACTGCTGCACTGCTCACCATTAGCTCTGCTTGCTTCATGTCTCTTATCTCCTCATTCCTGATGAAGAATGCTTTATTTGATTCCTTGCTAAGACCTTGAAATAATGATTTATATTAAATATCTAAGAATACAGATACAGGACACATTCTAATATCATTGCTTAATATTGTACTGCTGCTTTTTGGAAACTGATCTAAAATGACCCACAGAGTGCTTTGCAATTTGAGATTTTTTGTTCCTAGGTGTGTCATTCAGCCAGTTTTAGAAAATCCATCTGCCCAAAGCTGAGCACGTCGTTTGTCACATGAGATTTCAAAACTGGATTTCTGTCACACATGAATATTGAAAATGCCATCTTTTGGATATTTTGGATAAAGCCATATTGCTTTATCCAAAGTTTCTGTCTACCCTGCACTTTAACAGGCCTTTTTACTGCACTGAGTATGGTTTTGTTTTGACATGTTTGTTTGGGGTTTTTTGGTTTTTTGGGAGGCGGGGGAGGGTAGTTTTGTTTTGTTTTTCCCAAACAGTACCATTGAAAAGAACTTGCTGATATGAAAAGAAATCATTATCAAAAATTCCTCCCCCAAACACCAAAATTAAGCTCAGAGATTTGAGCCACAATAAAATGGAACATTGAGCTATTAACTGATAGAATAACTTTCTAAAACTACTTTTTAAATCTCACTTTTATTCCACATTTGTAACCAGTATCAGCTCTAAAGCTCTACGTGTACATAAGAGTTATGAGACAGTCAGAAGCACCTCAAAAGACAGTATGCTGCTTTTGGCTGGGGTAATTTTCCTCACAGTGGCTCGAAGGGGGCTGTGTTTGGGTTTGTGCTGAACATGAGGTTGGTTACACAGGGATGTTTTAGTTACTGCTCAGCAGCGCTTGTGCAGAGTCTGCCTCTCACACCCCCCACCTGCCTGAGGTTGCACAAGAAGTTGGGAGGGGACAGCTGGGACAGGTGACCCCAGCTGACCATAGAGACATTCCACATCTTATACTGTCACGCTGGGCATACAAAGCTGGGGGAAGGCAGAGGAAAGGGGGATGTTTGAAGTTACAGTGTGTGTCTTCCCAAGCAACTATTACACATGATGGAATGCAGCTTTCCTGGAGATGGCTGAATATCTGCCTGCCCATGCAAAGAAGATATGTAAGAAAATGAGTTGAATTTAAACACAATTATTTTTATTGTTCTTTAACTCCATTTAAAATGAAGTATCAATATCAAAACATAACAAAAATTCCTAATTTTGCCAAATATTTTCAGTCTTCCCTTGTTGCAAGTAGCTTTGGCAATAATTCAACGTTTGCAGAACACAGTTCTGTACTTAAACATATCTCACCCAAATCCTTCATGGTTCCTGCTGTGTTCTCTACTTGCTCTTGCAACATTTCCTTGCTTTAACATGCCTTTGCTCTTCTGCTGGAGAGTAGTGCCTATAGTGTGAACAAGGATCAGCGGTAAGGCTTCACCCATTCTTGCACTTTCTGAATTGTCCCTCAGAAGTTACTTTCTGCAGCAACCTGCTCATAGTTTTCTACTTTTATAGCATGGGTTGATTCAATTATTTTCCAAAGTCCTTGGAGTGTGCTCTGAAATACAGGACATGGAACAGAAACAGAATAAAGATGAATGCAGAGTCACCTGCATCCTTGAGAGACACCTCATTGGTGCAGTCAGCCTGTTGCATGAAAAAAACCTCATTAATGCAGTGCTGGTTTTTCTGAAGGGGGGTGAGGAAACCAAAAACAAACCATGGAAGGTTAACCAAGCATGTAGTGGGTGTTTTTCAGCATGTAGCCAGGTCCTCAAGCACACTTAAGCAGCCAGCCAAAGAGTCCAAGGAATTGTGTTTTGACCTGCTCCAATTCTTGTTATCGGGACATCTCTCTTGTATGATGAAACTGCAAGTAGCAGGAAAATTACAGGAACCAATGAAAAGAGTTGTTTCCTCTGAAAGTTCAGGCCCTTGGATCTGGTAAGTTTTCATAAGCCTTTTGGTTTAAATATTAACTGTCTTCACGGCACATAGCTGCCCTAAGGAGCTCTTGAGTTTCTTCTGTTTGTTGATGGACTTGCTCAAGGAGTTTGGCCATTTGGCTTTTTCTGAATGCTAATGAAAAGTCTGGATCTGAAGAGGAATAACAGGTGTTAAGCAACCTGCTGTTTTTCCCTATGTTCTAGTACAGATGCATAGAAAACTTATTTTTCAGGTTAGATACAGTTGGTTAGTGGTTCTTATTACCAGTAAAGCAGAAAAATATCACACAAAGCAGATACAAATTCAGTTTTCATCATTTCATCCCTACAACCATTCAAGATTGCTGCTAAATTCTCCTGGTCCAGATGCATAAATCTCAGTTGCCAAATTTAGCCTTATGCAGCAGCTGCCTCTCTAGATATAGCAGGGTTTTGGCTCTGGTTCTACATATGTAATGATATGTGCTATATAGTTATTACCACATTATAACTCTCATAAGTACTCAACTTTTATCCAAAGACAAGAAGACTAGCCAGACCCAGAAGAAATATTAAGGAATGGACTTTTAAGTATGCAGATGTGAGACTTCCCAGCTTTAATATCAGTTAATCATGCAATTTCCTATTTGCATGCTTTATCAAAATAAGCTAAAATCACATTTGAAAAACTTTTATGTTTCATCTAGTACCCAAAAATTCTTATATAGAGTAAAAGCATCTAATTCTTATATAGGGTAAAAGCATCTGTTCCTGAAGTCCTGCTTCCCTGCTGTTCAGAAAGCTCTTAATTTTAAAGCAAGTAAATAAAATCCTCTTGCCTTTATCAGGACATACTCTTCAAGAGCTGCTTTAAAACAGGTGAGGTAACAGCTACCCTTGAGATTGTTCTGTTTTCTTAAGTGAGCAGAGCTAGTCCCCAGAGAAGTTTGTACTGTCAGTGGTTGGACTTGATCTTAGAGGTCTTTTCCAACCCTAATGATTCTGTGATCTCTGTTACTAAGCAGTGCCTGTTTGCTGCTGATGGGTGCAGGCAACCTTGGCAGGAAGGACGTACCTGCTCGTAGTCTGCAGAATGTGGAGATGCCCAGCTGCTGAAAACGGACCTCTTGGTGGGTAAGAAAATTCTTGAGGTAGGCTTGAATCTCTCCAATGTGATGCTTCCACAAAAGCATCATTTTTTCTGCATAAATGGGAGAACCACTGGAGATCAATATGAGCCTTTAAACACTTTGAAACCTGATTTTTGTAACAACCTTTATAAGATTAATAATGACTCATCCACCTCCAGCTAAAACGAACATTACTGCAAAGACTGGCAAGGGACTTCTCTGTACTACAGCTTCTGATACTACTGCTGATACTTCAGGTAAATAAAAAGATGAGTGGGCTATGCTGGGAATCTGATGCCTGTGCAAGAGGCCTGCTGGTTCTCAGACCGGTTGGCCTGGTAGGTAAAGCTATCCCTGAGATGATTATGCTGTTGGATTCTGTTCACTGCCTGAGAGTCTGCTCTGTTGCAAATCCTTGATGCTGGAAATGGAACAGAATGCATTTTCCCTTACTGCGGACTCACTACAGACTTCAGTTTTTCTTATGTCTAACGTCTAAAATCTAACCATACCTTTCTAGAGAATGTGGCAAGTATCATCAGAACACCCTTTTCTTGCAAGTCTTAAAGGTTCTCAGCTGCATGGGACAAGTATATTAAGCATAAGGCTGTTTATTTTCTACAGGTAAAAGTAATGCTCTTTTATTCTCTCTCATTAAAACTTTAAAAATTTTGGCTACATTCTTAAAAGCCACTTCACTGCTAATGTAGTCTAGAATTATATCAGCAGGATTTGGCTCAGTAAGAGTTTTTCTCTTGCTGGTCAGGGAGCAGAGTTGATCTAAAATTTTGGAACACAACCTCTGCTGTCTGTGGGGGATTCCATAACATTTTGCAGACTGAGAAAGAAGGTCAAACAGAAAGATGTGACCTTGTCTGAAGTGACCCTTGTCTGAAACACGTTCTCATCTCTCCCATGGTCTGGACTATCTTAATGGTCTCCCACCTTCCTACTGAAGTTGTTTGCAAGGACCTCAGAATTGGCTGTGGACCAGCCCTGCAGAATGGCAGTTCTTGAAGAAGGCAACAAACGTGAATCAGACCTTTATCTATGGTCCACTTGCATCCCTGGACTTTCTCATACACTCAAGGACTGTTTTATTTCAAGAGTGACTGTAGGCACTTGTACTCTAAAAAATTTATAGAGTCCAAATGGAGGGGTGATAGAGGAATATTTAAGGTTGTTCAGTGGCTGACATTCCTTTGGGAAAAGGCTAATTTTACTCCAGACAGCTGTAAGTCACTTTCATAGCACAGTGAATCCTGTGTGGGTTACCGTGACCAATCATGTGCTGGATGATGGAGGCAGCATGAAAGGATGGCTCAGGATATTCCAGTTGGCCAGCCAGTCTCACCAAGCACTTTGTCAAAGGTTCATCCATCCACTGGACCATGTGCAACATGGCTCCTTCTGGAAGGCAAAAAGGTAAGAGAGCAGTCTCTAGATAGGAACTCCAGTGTCAAAGACATGAAGGTGAGAGGTCTGCCAGAATCTGCTGAAATAGTGAGTACTTCATGCAACTGGAGAAGCAAAATAAGTGCTGAACTTAGTTAATAAGTATGTTTAGGTTGTAAAAAACTATTGTATTCTGAGGTTACGCTCTCAGTCAGGTAAGGCCATGGATTTGGTTCATATTTTGTTGGCCTTTTGTTCTGCAAAAATGAATCACTTTATGTGCCAGATCCACTCTTGGCCTATTGGGCTCAGTTTGTCCAGCAGCTACTGCGCTCTGTTTGCAAAATTAAATGTGACATGTTGCCAGATGCATGGCCATTACACCAGATACAAGAGATGACTTGTTTGACAGACAATATCCAATGCTGGGGCATGTTGGGAAAATTCACACTTGTCCTTTCTGCTATAAAGAGTGTTGTACCTTTCAAGAGTGCCAATTTGATATCACTGATAAAATCCATGTCCAAAAAATTTCAAGATAAAGACCTACTTCATATTTTAGTCTTTTTTTATATCAGTTTCTGCAATGATAAAATTATTTCAGCCTGAGAAACTGGGAAATGTTACAAATGGAAGTAGACAGGCTGTGTACAGCAGTGAAGTTCAGCACAAAAAAATTTCGAGTAAAGAATTTTAAGCAGTTGAACAAAAGCACAGACAATGGAGCCCATGTATCCTGCCAGTGAATTGGATTTTGTTCTTGAAACTTACAACTAAACAATGAATTTAAAGGGAAAGACAGGCTGTGTGTCCAGCTGTGCTCCATCTCCCATTAGAATTAATAAAGGACACGTGCACTTCTCTGATTCAGCCATTCACGGAGGGTTGCTGCCATACCTTGCTTTGCTAGCTCAGCGAGGCAGGATGTCACGTAACGAAGGGAGTCCTCCTGAGCATCAGTCAAAAGCATGGTCTGGAGGAGACCTTCCACACAGCAGCTCTCTGTGATTCTCTGCCACAAGAGAGAGATGCATGTTTAGCACTTCCATTATGGTTTAGTGGTGTCTGGGGGCTTCAAAACTACTCCTAGAGTACTGAGGGCTAAACCATCAATAATGGAAATGTCTCCTTTCAAATCTACCACGACCAGGTGAAAACACCTTGGATTGTTTAGAGAGATCACCTGTACTGAGTTTTTTTTGAGTTTTATAGACTGAGTTGAAAACAGGAGACTTAGCCTGTGCTGACCTGGATTAAAAGCAAGAAATAAGTTCTGAATGAGTCAGCCGAAGGTTAGTGAAGTTGAGGTTCTAGTGAAGTTGAATTGTGAAGTCATCCGCTCTCTGGGAGGCCCTAACAATGGAAGCTGCTCATGGCTCCCTAAGTGAGCTCAGGTGTCTATCAACAAAAGGGAGTATCTTTTTCTGATACTCATTTTATCCTGCAGTTTTTTAACTTGCTGCTTAGAGGTTCAAGGTGGATTTGAGACTGCTGCTTTTCAAGCTCCCACACTCTGTTTGTGTCCTGCTGGCATAAAAACAGCACTTTTTCCTCTTGTGCCAAGGACTCTTATGTGTTTTAGGGAGCGTTCCTTAGAATTGACCCTGGAAACCTGGCACTCCCACTCATGCCTGTGTATTCATTTAGGCAGCTAGTCCTTGATACTCTCTGTATTATAAAGTTTTATGAAGGTGAAGCAGCTCCAGCTGATAACAGGATAAAGTCACAGAATTTAAGTAATTCAGAAAAAGACTGTGTTTTTCAAACTTTGAACAGATGATCCATTTGTATTCCTACTGTGGACATTGGGAATCTAGTTTCCTGCAAAACTTGATGTCACAGCTATTAGAAATTTATATAACTATTATCTTAGTGAAAAAAACCATACTTTTCCTTCTGGCTGGTTTAAATCTCTGGAACTAGTAGTAATTGGATCATGAACAAAGAGGGGAAAAAGAACTGAGTCTTGAAAAGTGTGTACTAGCAAGTGAGACAAAGCAGAAATGAGGATTTGGTGGGGTGTTTTCCTCAATATTGATTGCTGCTGGTGGCACTGTTTGATCAAGGTACTTTAAAAGGCAAGGAGAAAGGAAGTGCATCTGTGCATATGGATTTCAAAGCCAAGTCAGCAAGAGAGATCTTTGTAGCATTTTGGCATAGCCAGTATCTTGCCAAAAAGGCAAAACGTACATCAGTAGCTGGGGTTCTATTTCACAATGAACGGCAGCTAAAGCATGAGAGCCAGGAAATAAAGATTCAGTTCGTAACTGACCTCAGATTTTCCTGAATGATTCCTTTAATGAATATGAAATGTCCTTGCTAGAAGAACTTTTTATACCTATAATGCAGTCAAATTAGGTAACCACATCACTCATAGCAAAAATTAAATATTTCTTATTTTAATTAGCTTTTAGTACTGTATTGGGAGCATGTGAATAAAACTACCTTTCATTATGGTCCTTTTATTCATACATGCAATTTTTTGTAAAATATATAGCAATTTGGCATATGTTTAATTACCCACAGAATTAATTTTTTTAAATGCTGATTTGACATAAGCACAATGGCAATCTCGCAGGGTATAGTTCAGTGACAAATACTGGGTACCTACCTGTCTGTTTTTGGAAAGGCTCAGGTTTTTGATGATGCAAGCAGTATGTCCAACAATCACAGGGTCTGTTTTATGTGCTGCCAGTAACATCCCCAGGCTCTGCAGTAGCTCAGCACATGCGAGAGTGTCCTGAGAAGAGCAAGAATTATCTCTGTTACATCCAATATGGACAACACAATGTGGCTTGCAGTGAGCTGTGGAGAAATCCAACTTAGCTCTGCAAGAAGAGCATTAGTTTGCTTCTTTGAACCAAGGATGTGGCTGGGTCCAGTGCTGCTTCTCTCAAGTATGGTCTGATTGGCATTGACTACTGAGCCCTTGCTATGGAAAGCTGGAGTCCTCAAGGTCGTGTAGTTTATTGTTGTTTCCATCAAATACCTCACCAGGGTCACTGCTAGTAGGGGAAAGCTGTGATCCTGACTGGAAGGAGAGGTGCTCAGGGTTAATGTGAAAGGCAGAAGTACATGGTGAAGTAGCAGCAGCAGTGTGTCCTTGAGTACCTCAGCAATTTACCTGGCTACAGTAATGGGCTGTATGTTTAGATTAGTTTGTTATCAGGCACCTCTTTAGTAAACATGTCCTGAACAACATCTTTACACACATTTCTCTGCTGTCTGGTGATATTTTAGAGGTACTTTGCTGGGTATCTCTCTCCAATTACCATTAATATTAATTGAATCACAGAATGGCCTAGGTTGGAAGGGACCTTAAAGATCATCAAGTTCCAAACCCCCTGCCATGGGCAGGAACACCTTCCACTAGGCCAGGTTGCTTAGAGCTCCATCCAACCTGGCCTTAAACACTTCCAGGGATGGGGCATCCACAAATTCTCTGGGGAAAATGTTCCAGTGCCTCACCATCCTCACAGTAAGGATTTTTTTTCCTACTATCAAGTCTAAACCTACTTACTTTCAGTTTGAAGCCATTACTGTAGTATCAGATCTGAGTCTGGATTACTGCACAGGTAGTTAACAATATGGATTAAGGAGGCACTGCTGTGTGCAAGAGAAACCTGACTTCAACAGAGTTTGTGTTAGGTCTACAGTTAAAAGCAAAAGATTTCCTCTTGAGAGTGTTTTTCTTTCAGTCTCCTTCCCTTGGGAATTTAGGAGTTTTTAATGCAGTTCTTCTGTTTGTTCACAATGAACTATATTATTTGTACTAATTGGAAACTGAGACACGTTAGCAAGGGAGTTCAACATAAATCATTGGTCCTATACACAGCTATAAAAAATCACATCAGGATCACTATAAAAAATATCAGGATCATTAAAGCAGTGTTGAATAGCAGATGTCTTTAAAAGTTAGTTTAATCTTTCTTTTGCTTAGGTTAAATTGCAAAAGTGTATCTTATT
The DNA here is from genome assembly GCA_030060385.1 of Muscicapa striata striata. NCBI lineage: Eukaryota > Metazoa > Chordata > Aves > Passeriformes > Muscicapidae > Muscicapa > Muscicapa striata. Next base: position 1,136,882 of record JAREIS010000010.1, on the reverse strand, counting down.
TTCTTTTAATACCAGCTGGCATCTTCACTTAGCTCATTTTAAGTGCTGTCACAACCAGCAATCTTAAAATAAAACAGGAAAATAAGTGGAAAGGGCAGTTCTGTGCCTAAACACAGGACATTTAAAGAATCCTATATGCAGACATGACAGCAAATTTTCCTTAGTCTTGTTTTTCCTTCTCTTCAAAGGAAGAAATAATATACTTTTAGATAATCCAATTAAATTACCACTCATGACTGTTTTCTATGCTTTTGGGCCAAATGTCCTTTTTCCATGTAATCCCATCAACTATGATACTCGTTTTTGATTTGCTACAGCCTGAGAGGAGGAAATTTTCTATGCATTACAAAGGAACTTTCTAATATATAATGACTTCCCTGCCAAGATCTTTTGTTTATTTAGGACCTACATTAGCGAGTGGCAGTACTTGAATTTTGCTGAACTTCTTTTTTTGGCAGGAATATGGCTGAGATCCAGATTTTGTTTTCTGGCTCAATCCTGCATAGTGCAAGAGAACCAGAGAAAACTGTGAGTAAAAATAGATTGAGTGATTCAGATGGATATTGATCTAACTTCTCCCAAGACTAGAATATTAAAAAAATAAAAATAAAGGTAAGGAAAAGCATTCCAGCAGCAAGTGTGCTTACAGCTGCAATGCTGCATACATACTCCTTACATAAGGGTTTCTTGATGAGGTAAATATTATGCAATTTACCAGTTAGCAAGATGGTAAAGCAAAGTTATTTTGTACCTGGAGTGGAGAGTCAGTGGCACCATCTGGAACAGACAGATCCTGACTTCCAGGTCTTTTGCTCAAAGGAATTTGACTTAAAAGACTCTTTTCTTACAAAGCCTGATTCTTTAATGTTTCAGGGTTGGGCTGTCCTTGGGAAAACTGAATACAATCCCCTCTGCAAGAGGGAAGTTTTCTAGCCCTTGCTGGGAATCCCTGTCAACAGGCTGACCAGGAGATTGCAAAGAGGGGGCTAAAGCAGGGCAAGGAGCTCCTGTGAAGCATTCCTGGGGGTTTGCTTCATGGTAACAAAAGGGCAGACAGATTCTGCCCCATTGTATCCTGGGTAGTATTTGTAATAATTCAAGCATCACTTGACTTGGTTGTAAAGGTTAGCTTTGTTCAGTGGTTTGTTTTCCAACAGTTGTTCCCATGGAGAAGTCCCTTTTTCAGTGATGGAGAATTCACCCTGAGTTAGAGAAAGAAACATTGAAAAGCCTTGAAAAACAGCCCAGAAAAGGCATGGAGATGGGAAGGCAGGATATGAATACGAAGAGGTCAGCCTCTTCTCAGAGTGCCCAGGGCTTGCTCACACAAAGCAGCAACACTCAGTAGCCAGGGACAGCCGTGTTTGCTCTCTAAAACAAATTTAGAGATGTAGATATTTCTCACTGGAGAAGAAAGTGAGGTGCTTTGCTTTGCAGCCTCTTGCTACTGCCCCTTTTTCCCTCATGAAGGATGGACTGTTTCATCACTGGTGTACCAAGGCTGAGTTCCCAGTGTCTTTGTTCCCCCTGATGCTGACCATGTCTCTGTGTGGCCAGGGGTTTGAAACACTGGTAAAGACAAGTTTCAGGACCAGGGAGAAAAGGATTTGTGAGTACTCTTTGCTGGGAGAACCAAAAACTAAACAATGTTTGGAGACAAGAAAAGCAAAACTGAGTGAGGATCATGTTCCAGCACAATGTCTCATACTGAGTAACATATTTACTGTGCAAATGGCCTTCATCTAACTTAATGCATTTAAACTGTAAGCTTGTTGAGTGCAAATTGTGTTTTGATTGTATGAGGCAGTTTGACAAGCAATGAGGATGTTCAATGCTCATGCAGCCACTGTGCCTTGAATAGCTCTGTGCTCTAGTTGCTGCTTCCCAGGCATTGAGCTCATCCATTTTCTCCATCACATCCCAGAGGTAGGGGAGGTGCAATTTTGGTTTGTGTACAGAAAACTGAACTGTAACACACCAAGATTTTCAAACCCAGAATAAATTTCCAGTCAGGCTGCTGAGTGTATTTCATGCACCTAAGGCCACCTGAAGCTATTCTGACCCTGTCAGACTACTGCTTGAAGCAATGTGGGACCAAAGGTTCTCACATATTTTGCTCTATATACCCAATCTCTGACTACCTTCAAATGCTGTTGTTAGCTTAAAAAATTTACCAAAACCCTTTCATATCTATGTTCTTAAGGATGTCTTTAATTACTGTAAAGAAAAGTTTATTTTAAAAAAAAGAGTAATCTGTCAGTATTTGCCATAATTTAATTGTAGTCAGACTTCTTCATGTATTTGCTAGTGTTGCACTACCAATGGTGGTGTTTACCCTGAACAAACAGAATAATTCAATAACTTAGGACATGAGGATATACAGTCCTAGTGAAATTCCTAATGCATTAACTAAAGATAGATAGGATTTCAAAATCTGTTAGTCCCCCTTTTTGTTTTAATCTTAATTCAAAATATGTTAATATTTTACAAATACACTTTTGAATGAAGCTGTCCATGTAGAGAAGTAATGTATATTTGCCCTTTGTTCTGCACTTACGCACTTTAAATGTGTGTTCTAAATTAGTTTCTCTGTTTTTCAGTGTGTGGGGAAGCTCTGTAGCCAAGAAATAAGTTCCTTGGTTGCCCTCATGGTGGCAGTCTCTCATGGTGCTGTGTGTGTCCTCCCCCCACCCCCGCACACCCATCTGGAGACCTGTGGTCTGGGGATTGAGGGGACTGCAGGGAGTGCAAGGCAGTATCCACATATCCAACGGCTCTGACACCCATCTCCCCCTCCACCCTCTCACTGGTGTGTCCTTTGGATCCCCCTCAGCACAACAAATGGCTCCTCAGGTAGTTAGTGTCAGTGAAGATGAATTACATGAAGCCATGTTATTTTGGGTAGGGGAGAGAAGGGCTGGGAAGTCTTCCAGAGTCTCTTGGTCATTCTCAAATTACATTTCATAGACAGTTCTGCCATAACAGAGTGTTAGTCCAGGTGGTGGCCAGAACTACTCTTTCCCATCTGGTTTTTGGGAAAAGACCTGCCATACCTGGTTGGGTGGGTGCTGGGAGATTATCCAGAGCAGAGCAATGGAGGCACGACGCACGTCCTCGCTGCCAGAGGCCAGGAGAGAGCACAGCTTGGGCAGGGCATTCTCAGCAACCATCTCAGCCTGGATGTCTGCTGGTGAGGGGAAACAAAGGGGTCAGGAGGGTTCAGAGCACTGCAGGGAATAATTCAGGCTCTGACTCTTGATAGTGATCAAATCAGAGGGGACCTCCCCATCTCCATGGGATGGGGCAATGCCAGATATTCAGTTATAAAAAGAAACCCTCATTTGTTCTGCCTCCTTTTGCTGAGGGATTAATATAAGCTTGATGGAAGAATGTAGGTTTGGGCACCCTCAGTCTGTGTCTGAACCTCAAAAAAAAAGAGTGAGGGGAATATTCTGAGTCCATCACTGGCATAAGGCCAGGTAAGAAGGTGGCAGCTTCTGCTCCACAAACAGAAAGACCTCCCAAGCACCACCTATCTCACAGAGTTATGGTTAGGCAGGAGACAGCCCAGCCGTCCCTCTGAGTGGTTATACCCCACTTTCCCCTGCAACCTCAGTAAGTGCACCCAAAGGCAATGCCAGAGCAGCCAGCAGATGGAGAGGCAGACCTAAAAGGTCAAGCAGACCAGGTGTTTCAAACACATCAAGAAGTGGCACAGCACTTCCTTCACTCTCAGCTCCTCTATAATTGTGACTGCTTGAAAATTAAGCACCTCTACATTTTCTCGATGAATAACTCTACCCCGGAGTCTGGGACTTTAGCACTGAGTGTGCCAGTCCTCTGCCACTATCTCCTGAATATGTCATAGAAATGAATCTTGGACACTTAATAGGACAGGATTTTTTAAGAGGATGACAAATGCATGAGAGAAAATTACATTCAATGATAGACAGAATCATGCCTTGGAGAAGACAGGTCCCCCCTCAATAAGCAATTTCAGGAGACATTCTGTCCTAACTGGGTTTAATGCTTAGGAAACACAGAAAGGAGGAAAGCTTAGCAACTCACTAAGGTTCTGTGCATAAGAACACCTCTGCTGCCTTTCTCACTTTCTCCAGATACTTCCTTTGCTACCTGGGAGCTCTAAGACAGATTTAGTTAGGATATGCACTGCACCTTCCTCTTCCCTTAACATCCAGTTAAAATGCCAAAAATGTCTCTTTGCTTGTAATAGGAAAGGTTCCCAGCCCACTGTGCTCACTCTGAAAGGCAGAGAGAGAAAGAAATAGTGTGGTTTCTTTATCTGCAAGACATTGCTTACCACTGGTAGCCAAATTTCTTAAGCAAACACATGCCTGGCTTGAAACCTGCTTGTGCCAAAGAGGAAAAAAAAAATTTAAAAATGAGAGAGAGGAGGAAAAAGAGCAGTTTCAGTAATGTATATTCTTGCCTATTGCACACAAAATAAACATGACAACACTAGCAAGCTATTACATTATCTTCAAGAATAAATTTTGGCACATTTTTTTTTTCAAAGTTTTGATGATTTTTTTTCAACCTCCTAATATCAGTCATTCTATTGTTGATGAAGAATGGGTTCAGATATTGGCTTTATTTTAGAATGTCTGATAAGTTATAGGAAAATGAAGGGAAAGAAATTGTCCCATTTGCTTTGCCTTTTTTTCACCTCCCTTCTACGCAGAATCAAGCTACACCCCGAACTGAGGTTTCTTGAAGTTTATTTGATGTGGCTCCCAACAAAGCAAAATTTTCAAGATGTTATTCCTCGAAGCCATACAGTAAAAGTTTTGAATACCAAAAAGAAAAAACAAAAGTAGCACAACAGATGTGTCAGACTTCTGTCACAGACACAATGATCAAAGACAGAGCCTGGACAGGGCACTTCTCACATGATGTTTCAAGTTAATAGTATACAGGCTATCCTAGTCTAAAGGAAGCATCCAGGGCTGTAGAACAACTTTAATAATTTCCCTTTGCTTTCTTCATACAGTGACCTTGCAGAACCCATGTATTTTCTACTATGTCTTTTCTCATGGGAAAGATGCTACATAGGTACCTGTACAGTAGATGAACAGAATGATGTGAGGCTGAAACTGGAAGCCCAAGTTTATAGCTATACTCAGATGCTAAGTCTTTCCACAAAGGGAAAGCTACAGCTTTACCTTGTCCACAGAAGAGGATAGGAGAGAGATCAGTGTCTGCAGAAGGAATCTATCACTGGGTCTCAGCAAGGCTTTGTGGTGCTGAACATTGGCTGCCATGTTGCTCAGGGCAGCACAGCTGTAATACTGCAAAGAACCAAGAAAAATTGTAGAGAGAGGTCAGAGTGGTGACACATTGAAGAGAATACAAATAAATTTGAGAAATGCTCAGATTTAAAACCAATGAAAACAAAATGCTTTTTGACCTTAAGGGTGTTTATGGGGTTGACACAACATGTTACAGCTGCTACAGCAATCCTGCTGGGGCGTGTTGTACACTCATTAGGACCCTGGCTGTTTGGGAATGTGCTCTGCTGCTGCAATGACATTGCTGCTGGCATCTAAGTTAGGTCATCTGCATCTACTGTACTATATGTTTACATTGATTTACTCAAGCTGGATGTAGCTATTGCCCTAGCATGCCAAGAGATCATTGCCAAAGGATCTAACCATTAATGCTAGGGAGGGTTGCACGTATAAAAGTATCTATTACTAGGGAGGTATAATTAGAAGAAACAGGTTGAGCTACAGAGATGGAAATTTTAAGATGAATCCCAGAGTAATCTAAAAATGCTGAAACAGTTTGCAGAAAGCAATTCCAGGGGGTCCATCTTTTCAGACATTTAAAAAAATCTGAGTAGAGATAATTAAACTGATGGAGCAAACAATTCTGTACTACTCAAAGGACGGAATGGACAAACCAGCAGAGTGCAAGGCTTACAAGTCTGATTCATAGTGTATTTATCAGCATACTTTTTCGCTAAGACGACCTCTGCTGAGTGTGCAGAATCACAAAGAAGTGTCTGTGATAGGCATAAAATAGGATGTTTTACAGATATTTACAAAAACAAGAAAAATATCTTTGCAAGTTATGTCTTCTCAGAATACTTAGTAACATTGCTTAGAGCAGAAGATCAAAGTTAGGATGCAAAAAAACAAAAAAACCCAAACCCAGAGGAAGAGACCTGTCTGCATCTTGTCTGATCTGAAAGACACAAGAAGGTAGCCACATAACAACCCTGTGCATGCATTAATGTGTGCCGGCAGAAAAAGTTTTGCCTCATAAACTTTCTCCTGGGGAGTGAGACAAATTGAGTCTTTTAATATACCTTGTCTGACTGAGCTGAGTTTCACCAAGATGCTCTCCCACATTTCTCCACTCCACTGAAGAAAGTTTTCCTCCTCTCCCCCTTTTCTGCATACTGTGGTTTGTGATCTCCTTACAGTCATGATGTTACTGTTTTAAAATCTGACCTATTTTAGTCATACCTGGACTTCTGAGTCAGGAGATTCCAGCAGCAAGGCAAGAACTGGTAGGGCTCCTTCCTTGCATAGCACTTGTTGGATTTTCTCTGCCATTAAAAAAAAAAAGTAAAAGTGTCTTCCTCTTTCCCTCCCTCTCATCTGGAGGTACCATTCAAAAGGGATGTGCACAGTTCTTGGGTTCTAAAGAGTGCTGATGTTGTCCAAATATATGCCAGCCAGTGTGATTAGAGAGTATATAATTTAGAGCTTGTGTAATGCAGCAGTATGCAGGTATTTTAGCAAAAAGACTAGCAGGCTGTCTGATTAAGTTTTGATGGTTTTATGCTAAAAACTGCTCTGAGAATCTGAATTGCTGGAAAAGCTGAAAAGCCTCAGGTAAGATCTTCACTATGATTTCTGTGTTTTAAAAACAAATTATTTAAAATACTCGGAATAATACCAGAAATGTAATAGCCAACTGTGTAAGTTCTTGCCAACTGTTTCCTTCCACAACACAGAGTTCAGAGATGTTACTTATGACTTTATTGTTTAGCTCTGTGGAATAATGTTATTGTCTTGGTAGGTGAGATTTAATGCTGGTTTGGTTCAGAGTTAATTATGGTAGTCTACATATAATTTCAGAGGACCAAGTACTGTTTTTGATAAAGCTGTTGGGGGATATTCCAGGAGCCTTTAATGTCTGACCTGTGATAGTTGTATTTAGCATAGTCCAGCACTGAGTTAGTTAGAACAAGCAAAAAGCTCCTAAAGCTTGACTGTGCTGGATAAGCTCTTGAGATTCCTTTAAAGTACACCAAATGTCCTGCTAACTTTTTAGGCCAAATTATTTCTTTAACAAATGGCTATTTTTTTGACTGATTGTTTAAATATTCCTACACTAGCTCCTTGGATTTGAAAATCAAGCTTTTCTGTTTTGCTACTAGGCAAAAAAGGGCTTGTATCAGCTTAACTTATCATCAGCCTGTGGTACCAACATGAATGCCATATGCAGAGGAAATCACTTGTGGCTCAGATATGCTTTTATTCTTGCCTTAACCTTTAGGATTATTTTTCTGTCAGTGAGTTTTCTTTTGGCAATTTAGGTAAACCATTAGTCCTGAAAGTACCTGATTGTGTGAGGTTCAGAATAGCACCAACTGCATTTTGTTGGACTCTGGGATCATAGGACTTGGCAAGAGACAGTAGGGGTGTAACTCCTCTAGCAGCACCAATAGCCTCTCGGTTGGACTCTGGAGAAAAGAATCAGAGAAAGAGAGAAATGCTTACTGTGAGCCACAAGCAGGACAACTAGCAGGACTTTGGAGCTCCCTTCTCAGATTTCTCTGCATGCCCAAAGGAAACTGTTAAAAATTCTGAGAGGTTAACAGAAAGGAAAACAGCTCATGACTTCTGGATTAGCCATAAATCACAGCTGGTTCATCACTTTTGGTTTGTGACTAAGATAATTAAAATATCCTTAAGACCCTTTAAACAGGTTAACAAAGTGCCGTACTTGCTTCATACTCTTGGTATGTCTGATCAATCTATCCACAGTGTGATAACCAAAAATTACATCATTAACTGCAGGTAAGGTTTCATTAATTTAGTAGGGTATATTCAGGGGCAATTTCTCTCTTGGAACGTCCCTGTCTTACTCACTTGAGAGCTACAAACAGTGCAGAGGCTTCTAAAGACAGAATTTGATTTAAACACTGGAGTTTGAAAAGATCATGCTTCTCTGAAGTGGTGGTGATTCTTTGCATGGCAATGTATTAAGTTGTACAGTTGTATTCAGCAACCTGGAGTACAAGGAGAACTCAAAAAAGATCTGTAGAATCCCTTCAGTCTCTTGGATGAAAAACTGGTGAAAAAAAGAAAAACTTCAGGTGCTAACTAACTTAGAGAAGTATGAGAACAAGGTTTTATACCTAGAGCCTATCTAGTGTGGAATTGACATACACAGATTAGCCAGGATATTTATTCAAGTGTAGTTCAGATAGTATCAGTTTAATATTTCAGGGCAAGTAATTTTCTGTTTCCCTATGAGTAAATACTCAAGTAAATAACTTTTATTCTGGAAAAAAATGAGAAAAATAATTGTTCTGAGAAGAGTAATCTATTCAAAAAGAGCTTTTCCATGTGGGAAGCTATTATTCTGGTGAAATATTCCGGTTCCTTTTGTAGACAAGCCCTTCTCTAATCTAATCTGCATATATAGCATTCTTTTTTTTCCCTCAGTAGAAGCAGAAATTCTATTGTATGGCTCCAACTGGTATGATGCAAACTACTCAGCCAAATAAAAAAGAGAAGTAAAAAGATTAAGAAAGAATTTATATATTGCTGCTTCCTTTATTCTTGTACACAATACACTCCGTGAATGTTTGTGAATGTAGAAAAGAACCTTACATTTGAGAAAAGGGATTACAAACATTTGGACAAAACCTGGGCAAAATCTTTATTCTATCAGATATTGTGCCTGAACACTCGTTTTGCCAGTTTATGATGACAGACTGAATGGGGAAATCTATCTCACCAAGATGTGTAACTGTATTTCCATCTCTGTAAGAGATATGGCAGGCTAGGTCATGTTTTTCTCCTGGACCACGTTTATCTTAAAAATTCAGTCTGATGCCACTGCAACCACTGATGCCCCTTGGAGTGCTTTTAGAAGGAAGTCATGTGTTTGAGATGCTTCTCTAAAGTGGGGAAATCAACATCTACTCAAGCTGTGTTTGAATAACTCACTAATTTATAAATTCTCCTTCCATTCTGACATTTGTGTGCTTAAAAATTCCCATCAGAACAACTTTGAATGTGCTTTACACTCAGCGCATGTTCCTTGTTTTAGCTTAAAGCAGATGTTCAGGCCCCCCTAAACCCCAAAGATGTGAACATTTAGTTCTGTTCTCCAGTACTCTCAGTTCTTATCTCAGAACTGATTACTTTCACTCACTGATTGAAAAGCTGCAGATAATTGCAACTATGCATGTGTCCTTTTGCTGCATGGACAAATGCTGGTGTTGGAACAAATCAACGTTCAAATATTTTTCATCTGAATGGGTATGTTTGCTCTTCTTATTTTCAGCTCCCTATTGCAGCAGGGAGACAACCCAGTTTACACATGACCTGCAGTAACACTGCTGAACAGTTTCACTCTGTGCATGCTTATTGTAACAGAATTACAACCATTCTTAGATGCAGAATTTTAGTCACCTTAAAGCCATCTAAAGATCTTCCTAATTTGGTTGTGCTTCCATATTTATCTTTTTTTGCATAAATGGCCTTCTTGAAGGATATGACTGACTGAACAGGATGCTTTTCTCAAGCACAGAATATCAGAGTCTGTGAGTTAAAATTAAAATAAACCCTGGAGAATTGCCTCTTGCTTTATTCTCATTGCTGTGGTATCTAAATATAGTCTGAAAAACAAATAAATGGATCCAGCCCATTTAAATCCTAGTTAAACTAGGACAGAGATCCTCAACACTGATCAAATTCCAGGCAGCAACCCAGCCTATGCAGGACTGCCTACCTCTGTGCTCAGCTTTTAAAGCTCCTTGAGTCCTTAATTTGGAATACTTGTGCTCAGAAGGACATTGGTGCTTAAGGGAGTGTGAAAAGACATTAGGAGACCAGAGGGAATGAAGGTAGCCTGGATCTGGAGTAGCTGAGGGTTCCCTATGTTCCATGTTAGACATCTAGAGGGGCAAGAGTGTCTTCAGGACTAAGTAATATCCTTAGGTGCCCAAGCAAATCACTTTATCTATGTTTAAAAGAGGTGAAGGGACACCTCTCTGTAAATCTTCAACAGATTAACTCCACATAAATCTACACAAAATCCTTCCAGTACCAAGTACCTAAAAGTTTAGTAATGCCATACCCAATAAGGCATTTAAATGAGGCAATTTGCATTCCACACAAAGTAATGTAGTATGTAGAATGCTTAACCTGACAATGATATACAATGCTTAAAAATAAGCTCCTAAGGGAAAAGTGCTTAAAAACCTGAAAATAAAACAGAAAGGTGGGATAAAATGCAAATAAGCACTTTCATGTGGTTGGATCCTGCTTATCCACTCCTCCTTTGCAACATAAATACTTAAGGAGAAATTAACACTTTCATCATGCTTCCCTCAGCCTCCTAGGACATCAGACTGCAACTTCCCATGCTGGAGAGGGAGGCTGGTAGAATAAATGTGACAGGAAGGGAAATAAATGTTATTCATGGCTTTTTGACAGATTTGTACACAATTTGTACTGGAGAAGTACAAGTTTGCACAAGGTGGAGTAAGACAGACAAACACAATAACCTTTAGGTAACTGTGGCTGAATTTACCTGTCTGGATACCAGGAAAATATTAATATCATTATATGAAATATGCATTGTTAAGCAGAAGTTGGTGACAAATGCAAGTAGCACATGATGGATAACAAACTGACTGAAAGCAAACTAGAAGCAAGTTTTGCTGGATGGGAATGACCACCGGGGAAGAGGCTACAAATGGAATTCCATGAGGGCCAGTCTGTACTTGCTTTGAACCAGAGAATTAAAACAAAGATGTGAATATAGAACTGTCAATGCAGTGGAGGACCAGAATATTTTACAAATAATAGACAAGTTAGAAGACTGAAGTAATGGAACAGAATGAAACTTGTACAAACGTAGGGATGTGCACTTGGAATGTGGTAGAGCCTTGATTACTTGGTGTCTGCTGGAAACAGCAGCAAAGGAGAAGCAAACTAAGTGATTAAGTCAGCTCCAAGATGACAACATCACCATGGCACAACCACCAAACCTGCAAGTGTTACTATGAGATGTACCACAAAACTTCCCCACGAAAAAAGATTTCCCTACATTCCACAATAAAAGGCACAGGTGAGACCCCAGCTGAAATACTGCACATTTCTGGTGACTTCTCTTTCAGAAGAGATTAATCCAAAACTGAATTCCTGCAGCATTGATCTGTATCTTGGCACTGTAACAATGCCTGAGGCTTGTGGTACCATGATACAGCACATGCAAATGCTACGTTCCATTCCTGGAACATATAATTTACACTCGGAAGGACTCTGGAGAGCAATGGAGAGTATCACTTACAAGAGGAGTCTTAAAAGACCTTGGCTTTCTCAGTCTAGTAAAATGAAAGAACCTCATCAGCATAGACATCAGAGAGACAGAACTCCTGAAGCAAAAGCCAATGTAGACATTAATTAAGATAAGCCGGTCATGAATACATTTAGGATGAAAATCAGAAAAAGGTTTGTAATCATAAGAGCACAAAGGTCAGAAACACTGAGAAAAATAACTGGAATGTCAGGAGGTTGAATTCATGATGTGGGAATACCAAAACTTGCTGCGTCTTATGACTCTTAAACCAATTGCAAATAGGTTGCTTCATCTTAATATGTGATGGAAGAGTTGAATGAATTCACAATAGAAGATAAAGGCAAAAGAACACTCACCTGAAACAGCCAAAGTCATGATGCAGGCACAAGAATTACACTGGACAGTGGGATCCTCTGACTCAAGCAGATCCAGAATAGGCTCAAGTAACCCCATTTGGACAACTAATTCTTTGTCAACTATTCAAAATTCAAGAAAAAATGGATAAATAAAAAAGTAAACAATTAGTGATTTTGTGGAAAGTATACATCATCCATTGACTGCTTTGGAGATCTACATTATGATTATACAAAATAGACCTAAATGGAAACAGCCTGAAAGCCACTCATAGTCCCTAGCTGGGTTTGCTTAATTCTCCTTCAGATGCATGAAAGAGTGCAACAGATGTTTGGAGGTTTTGGAGGTTTTAGGCCAGAAGGTCCCAAATCAGGTTAATTTTGGCAAGAGCAACTGCAGCTTTCCAATGGGTTCACAATTTACTCAGCAACTTCCCCACTCTTCCTTTTTCTTCTGAGGAATATTATTTTTTCTTTGTAAATAGTGACATTATATCATTTGCAGCAAAATCCTTAAAAAAGAAAGCAAAGAGAAAGGCCAGCTTTGCTGAAGACTGGATGGAATACCTATTGTGGCCCAGGTGCCCAGGAGTGCAGTAGTAGATGCAACTAAGACTCCATTGACGAGGCGTGGCATGTTCATGCCCTACCTATGAACATAAACTGTATTGGGAAGTTCTTCTTCTGTATCTCCCAGATTCTGTCTCAAATCTGTTTTCCCCTTTAGCAACAGAAGCAAGAGAATTACACTAAGCATTTAAACGTTTGGGGTTTTTTTGTTTTTTTTCTCTGCAAGCAATTTAAGACTAAGGTCCAGTTCATAAATAATCAGAAAATGAGCACTGTCTCGTACATAGAGTTTATTTCTAAGAGCTGTATCCATTGTTTGAAAGGAAAAATATCTGTAGATCCAAGAATGAGAACAGAATTCCCACACTGGTATTAGGATAATTTATCAGCCTTTGTATACAGATCCAAGAATTCCTGCCATGTTATACAGCTGGAGGGATCTGATGTGTCTTAGTGCCACCAGAAGCTATGTATCTTGCAGTCAGAATCAGACTCACACTTGTCCTATCAGGAACACAAAAAAAGGAATCTAGATTTGTGTAGAAGTGCCCTCCTTCTGTCTGAGTCTGGCTAAGAGATACTTCTCCACCTGAAGAGAGATGTGTCATTAATTACTCACTATTTCCTTCCAGCAAGAAGTTGACAAGGGACAAGGAAGACATCTGCTGCACCTCCAGGTCAGGAGAACTTAGTAAGGCATAGAAAGGTTCCAGATGCTCCACAGGCAGGGGGAGGTTCACTGCAAGTATATGAGAGGAAATATCCATGAGCCCCATTGTTCACCACAGGCACATTTTTCCCTTGATGGACTAAAGTCTCAGGTGCTCCCATAGACAGGCTGAGTGGTATTCACCTTCATTAAAATTCCACTGCTACTAGCAAACAGGGCAAGTTTGCTGAAGAGGTTTTGAATAATCAGGTGCTTCAAACCATCACGGGAAGGGAAGCAGTGTACCTTGCTACCAAACAAGTCATTCTGCCTCACAGCAGGTCCTTGCATTGTGGCTACCTGCACTTTTTCTCCAGCAAAAAATACATGGGATAAAGCATCCAAGTGACAGAATATTCTCTTTGAAGTAAAATCAAAATAAACAAATAGATAAATAAATTGCAACCTGCTTATTGCTAGTATTTTTACTTTTTGTAGAATCCAAACTCTTGCTGGTATTTTATTTGTGATATCTAGATTGACTCCTAACCATTAACAAACTACCTCAAGAGCCAAGTGCTCACACAGAATAGTTGGAAGAAAGAAGAATGTTTCCTTCATAAATTTTCACTACAATCTTGCTTCTGGAGCTTTGTCCTTTTTGTATACAATATAAAACATTAACTGGTCACTATATCTCTTTCCTTTCACCATATTTTGACTGTGTTACTTTCAGGAGATTCAGTATACACTAACTCTAAATACTTTGGGTTCTGCTGAGTTACAGAAGTATAAAAATTTCATAAATAACAGTCTTTTATAATCATAAGAGATATATCCAGATAAATCCAGAACTGATTCTGCCTGTGTGGTAATGAGTTTTCCATCTCCTTGGCAAACAACATAGCATGAGAGAAAAAAAAACAAAAAAAACAAACAAACAAACAAACAAACAAACAAAAACAAAACCAAAAGACAAAAAAAAAAAAAAACACCAAAAAACCCCCAAAAAACCAAACCAAAAAAAATCAAAAAAACCAACTTGCTTAATGAATCAAAAGGAGTTTCACAGTTTGGAATAATATTTTTATTTATGATTTCACAAAAATTTTGTAATGCTTATTGAGATAACTTACTGTGCTGACTCATATGCAAGTAATAGAGGGCAGCTGACTGCTGTAAACCTGGGTTTTCTGAAAAGGATAAGGTCCTCAAGGCTTCCAGAGGGTCCTTTCCAAGTGGAGACATTTCAAAATCTAAAGATGTAAAATGACAGCACAGGCTCAATTACATCTGAAAAGGGTTAGTTTACAAAAAGAAATTAAAATTTACAGCCAACCAAACACATAAGGATTTTTGTACTGCAACAACTCCATAAAGCCCTTCTATCTTTATTCATGTTTCCATGATCAGAAGCAATAGATGAACTGGGAATAACCTACAAGAGGCAATGCTTCTTGTAAAGCTCACAAAGCTAGTGACTGGAAACAAGATAAATTATAACTTTTAGACAGTTTTATGCTATCTAATATACATGCAGATGTTTTTGTTCTCCACAAAAATCTTTATCTTTTTCCAAATCTTTGTTAAAATACTGAACATGGTGCTCTTAGTTAAGTAAAAGTATATATTTCTAATATATTTTGTATTTCTATATATATTTCTAAGTATAGAAAGAGTATATATTTCTAATTTACCACATCTGAAGTTCACTGTGTTTCTTGTATTGGGTACTGAAAGACAGGATTTAAAGGAACAGCAGCATGGGCTTATATCAGGGTTAAATTTCTAGCAGGAGTCTACCTGTTCTTGAGTATGATAGCTCCCCTATGAATAAACCAGATGTTCAACAACAGTCATCAAGCAATAGCAGTCATGCATGTCTTCTGTAAGTCACTGTATAATATAATATGTGGAATAGAGCAGCAGAGAGGAAATGAAAGGGACATTGAACCAATGAACAGAGTTAAAAATGTTATGTATCATTGATCAACTGGTGGAGCACACAATTATAAGATGTATTTTCAGGCAATAGATTAAATTTGTGCATTAATGATTGAAATACCTCTATGAAAAATGTCTAGCTACTTTACCTCCCATGGGACAAAGAAATGTGAGTGATGTGAGGGGCATGAGCTTTCATGCCTCAGTGCAAAACACAGCCAGTATCTCAAGCCATCAGAAGCTGCTGATATGTCAAGACTAGCAAACTCCTACCCTCAAGGTTAGGTAAGCAAGCTTCACAGAACTGCTTCATAAAAAGATCATTTTTAAAAATAATTAGTAATACACAAAAAGGGAAGCACTTTCCTGTGTGTGCAAGGTTATAGAGGAAAAAACCCAAAAATCTCTTCATGTGAAGATTTAATTCTGTCCCTTTAACTATCTGAAACTGAATCTATCTGATTCTTCCACATGTATGTGGTTTTGTTTGGGAGAGTGATAAAGCTGAAATCACTCAAAATCTTAACTTGCTTAAAATATCAAAATTTGCTGCCCTGGCTAACAGATAAGTATGATGATCAACCATGAAGTCTCTTCTTGCACTCAAACTGTCTAAACACTGTCTTTGTGCTTATTATATTTTGTTCAAAACTGAGGATAGACTTATTCCCACTTGGAATAAAATACACAGGTGAGTGTTAAAGTAAGAGGGATGTGTCTTGGTTCTCTTTGTGAGGCTTCCCTGCCTCCATTTGTCTAGGCAGTAAGATTTGGCTGCTCAGAGAATTAACCTTGGTTCTGCTTCCTGGGTGGTGTATGTGTCCTGTTGTGGACAGACCTCCCTGAAAACCCTCATTGGCATCTGTGTACTGCTATCAGAGGCTTGCTGCTGCTGTACCTCAACTCCCATGGATCCAAGACAGACCAGACTTTTGAAGACTGGTCTTAGAGAGGAAATGATCTTTAAAGAAAACACACACTTAGTCTTTTCAGGGAGCCCAGTGACTGCTACAAGGGGCCATTCCGGCCTCCCCGTCATTACATCTCATCCATCAACTGTGCAGGGATACTGCCACGACAGTCTCCTATAGATTCAGGAGCATGCTAGCCTTTGGAAGACAAAGTTCAGCCCTGGAAGATCTCCCCTGTATAATAAGCTGAGATATCTGTCCCTATTCTGGATATGAACGTCAGGATTTAAACCAATGCTAAAGGTGCAACAATCATGAACCTTATCAGCAGCACAGGACCCATCACATTCACCAGCTAACACCAGGAGAGGCTAATTCACACATGTTCCAAACAACCAGAGCCACAGCAATTATCCCAAAGGTTGTTCCATGACAGATCATTTCAAACAGCATTAATCATGTCACACCAAGGAAAAATGTCTCTCCTGGCTCCTCTCACATGTTTCATGTTCCCAAAAAGACAAGCAAAGAAATAGTGGTTCCACACCCTTCACACAAAGGGAAACAGGACTATGCAATTTTGTAGTAGTTTTAGCCCAAAGCTGCTAACATAAAGTATACCCAATTAGTTGTGAGACAAAGCAAAACCAAACAAGCAATGACTCCTTATCTTGAGATAAGGACTGCTTTTACATTGGACAACCAACAAAATACACTTATCTAAGATGACTGCAGAAGTGAAATTAAAAAAACCAAGTTTTCCTATTGATATTGTATCCTAGGACAGGACAAAGAGGACATCCCAAACAGAAAAACAGGGGAAATCAGGCAGATAACATGTAAAGCAAAGGAGATAGATGAAGAGTTATGGATCTATTTTGATTCAAGCAGAATCCCATGATTGTGATTAAGCCTGATGTCTAAAAAGTTTGCACAAATGCACAGTTGCTTGGAATCCTGACAGCTCAATGATTGTTGTGACTTTGATCTTCACAATATATGGTCCAAACATTCCTAGCAGAAGTCCAAGTGTTCAGCCAAGACAGAGGTGCACAACTGTATACATCACACTGTGATCTGCCCACTCACAGCTAAGCACTCCAGTCTTAGCAAAGTCCGTGTCCAATTTTGTCAGTTCCTTTTGTCTGACTTCAAAGAAATAACTTTAATTTCTAGAAGGACTCACTTTTATGAAGCACATTTACATGGGTTATATATTAACAGGGGTGGCAGAGCAAGAAAGTGGTTAACCTAGATCCAACTGTTGCACTACTTGAGCCCTTTGTGTCCTGGACACAAAGAAAATGCTCTGTGCTCTGCAGCCTCTCCTCATCATCACCAAGTTGTTCAATGCCATGCCAGCTAGCAATCTGCTTTCAACCCACAAAATTAACCCCTTTGCTCTTTCAGTCCTTCAGAAAAAGACAAGTCCTCTTACCTGTTTCAATATGCTGCAGAAACTCCTGTGCTGTCACTCTCTCATGAGGCTGTAGGATGGGCTTGTACAGCTGTCTGTTTTTAGAGCTGTTTTGCTTTAAGCAGGAGCATTTGCTTATCAGAGTTAAGCACTCCTTGATGCCTCGCACCAAGTCAGAGGACAGCCTCTGAACAAAGCCTATGAAGTCCCGCAGGAGCTGCATGCATCGTCCACATAGCTGACCCATTCTTGTTCCAACAGCAGCACGAAGCAAGAAGAAAAGCAAGGAGATGGAAACAAAAGTTTCTTCTCAATTTGTCTGCTTTTTGCACTAGCTTGCCAGCTCACTGTTTGTTCTGTCTTACAGATATTAACACCACACCATGTGCAGATGCTGTAAGACAGACAGACTTCTGTGTCCAAAAAACTAGATTTCACAAGGCTGGTTTCTGCAGATCTCCTAGAGTTCATAAATTATTATTTAAAATGAGTGCGCTGGAGACACACCTTCCTTTTGCTAAAGAAAAATAAGATACCAACCTAAACATTTCACGGAGAGCAAATGGAGTTTAAGTCATAGAGCATCCACCAAAGCCTGCATGAGGGTAGAAAAACTCTGGGATAATGGAAAATGCAACCTGTTTTTGTAAGGCAGCTTTCCACATGAAAGGTAGGCACCACCTTGCCTGCATGTGTACAAGCTGCAGCTACCAATTGGAGAGAGGAAGATTAAAAAAAAAAAAAAAAAGAGCAAACGAACAGTTTTTCCAGTTTTTGCTGAAGCACAGATCAGAACAAAGGAGCTGTTGGACAAACAACTCATAACTCAGTCACCTGAGACTTTGCAAATCAGCAAGAATAGAAAACTGGGGGAAAGGGAAAAAAAAAAAAAAAAAAGACAGTGGCCAAATGAATTTAGCACTGTTTTCTTCCTGTCAAGCCAGTCCTGCTGAGTGGGCTGGATAAGTTAGCAATGGGAGAAAGCAAAAATTATCTGCGTTTTTCATGCAGAAAGAGGTAGTAAAAGGAAAATGTTCAGTTCTCCTTTCGGTTAATTCACTAGTCTGGTGCATGTACCCACCCTTGGCTGAAGAGTTACACAAATGACTCTGGTTTAATTCTTGTGGCATGAGGTAATATTTGTAATATTGAGGATTCAGTAAAAACTGATTTGATTCACAGTCACCTTAACCAGGAATCCTGTAGATATCGATCTGCTGGAAGTTAATCACTTTTATTAACTTATTCGTAGATTTAGTGGATTTAGTCTAACTATTGCATTTGATAAATTTATTGGTAAGTTTCCACCTCTGTCCTTTAATAAATCTTTATTTTCTAAATAAATAATGATTGAAAATCAACCCTTTGCTCTGCACTCATCTCCAAATACTCACAGACAGACTCACCCAAATGCCTCTGGTCTGTTCAACAACTGCTGCTTTTTCTCTTTATGTAATTTTCCTAGTCCCAAATACCACTTGTCACAAATAACCCTGCCTACACTGGTATACCAAAAGAGATGACACTTTTAATACATCATGCAATTCATTACAAAGAATTGGGACTTTGATTTTTCTGGCTACTTCCTTGACTAGCTCTGCAGACCCATTGAGTGCTGATGTCTGTCTGGCTTCTCAATGTTACCAAAAGCAGGGCTAATATGTCTATTTTCTCACCATATTTTCTGGATCCTTTCAGTAGGGGTTTTCTAAAGAATAGGGAACCCATGTGATTGCCAGGTCCTACTTCTGCCACCACTTGCTCTTCACCTTCGCTCATCATCTTCCATCTTTCAGCTTTCATCCTAAAAGCCTATTATCCATCACATGCTCCACCTGTCTCTTGCTCTGTTTAATTGTGAGGTTCTTTAAAGGTAACTTGAACTGTACTGCACTGATAAGAAAAAACAACAGATCTGTTTTAATGAAACATTTGCTAGTAATGACTGCATTTCTGTAATGCTCTTACCAAACATTTCAAAATGTATTGCAAACACTAAAACAGTTTTACAATACATCTGTAGAGAAGACATTCCCAGAATGGTTTAAAAACAAGTTTCAGAGGTGCTAAGCTCTTGCAACTCCGTTTAAATAAGTGGGAGTTAAAAAAATGTGTGACACAGGAAAATTAGGCTATAATTTGCCTGAAGGCACAAAACTCAGGTGTCCTGATACATAGATTGATGACTCAGGCAATTGTTCTTTGATTTGAAAAAACTACTTGAAAGCCAGCGTAGAAGGCTGTTTTGTGGCTCTTCAAACATACTCTGAAATCACAACAGCTGCTATAAAGGTACACATTGAAACTACAAATCAAATGTTTCTGTTTGGTTTCATGACCTTGATAAGTTTCCTTATTAATTGAATAAAATGCCAGCCCAAGTTTGCAGAAGAAAAAAATAATAGTAGTACCATAATAATGTTAATATATTTTTGCTTTTTAGTATTTTATATTTATATTTATATTTATATTTATATTTATATTTATATTTATATTTATATCTATATTATCTATATCTATATTTTACAGAACATGCTTCAAATAGTAAATGTCCCACATTCAACATCTTGATTTTTGTCTCCAAAGGGAAAAAAAAATATCCATTATTTTGTACAGCGTTAAAAAAGCCTCTCCAAACCATTTCCATTCAGTTTGTGTGCAAAAGAGACTTTCAAGCAGTAACCTTACTGTGTGAAGGCTGTTTGAAATTCTGTATAAAATGCATTTGGAAGTTTAAATCTATTTGCCAAAAAAACAGATGAATGTTGTAGTTATATAGTACTTTCAACAGAAAGCTTCCACAGGTCCAGCCTTTAATATGGCTTCTCTGCAAATGACAGAAAACACCGCTTTTGGGCACAGTCCCTTAAGCACCTGACACTCACAGTAGGTTTGTTTTGTTTTGACTCAAAATAAGAAAATTTTAAAAAATTCTTATTAAGTATTCTTATTAATCTACTATTTTGCTTCAGCAGCATGCCACTGCTTGAACTGCTTATTTTAACAGAAATTCTTTTCTCCAGTTTGCAATGGTGCTTAACTTTTGATTGCTCAAAAGTTGACTGTTATTGGAGAGATGTAAACAAATACTCTTTCTACTCTTCCTCCATTCATGACCTAGGGCCTCTTCATGCTATCAGGCCCCTAAACACCCTCAGGCTCTGACAAAAATATTGGCGGGGAAAAAAAGCCAACTTTATTTGAGCTGTGGTAGTAAAATTTTAGCTCCTGAGCCTGGATTTTAAAAATATTGTTATCCCTGTGGTTTTAATCAATGGAAAAAGGATTTCTGCAAAGTGTATGGGAGAGGCAGTGAATGAGAACTTGTGTAGTCTTATTTTATTTGTATGTCAGTCAAATATTAAAAAAAGTACTTAAATGCTTAAAAAGCAGTAAATTGAAATAATATACTCACATTACTCAAGAATCCTAAACTCCAAGAAATTGAACTAATTAAATTTGCATTTTATAAATTTGCCCCATGTAATTTTATCGCAACTTTGTCCTCTACACATTTTTTTCATATTCTTCTCTCACCTTCCCATTTAAGGGTGAGGAAAGCAGTGTACAGTTCAGAAAGATGTATGAGGGCTGTACATTGCTGCTTGTTTAGCAGCAAATTTGATTCAAAAAGTTGTAGCTTCCCTAAGGCCTAGCAGGTCTTCACTGTCCCCACACCTGCAGCTGAGGCCTCCTCATTTGCATTAATTCAGTACGCTTTAAACTGGATTTACGAAATTTTGTGACTAGAAAATACCAACAGAAAATTATCAACAAATCAAAGGACTTAAGTTTCCAAAATGAACCTACCATTAACAGAATACTAGAATAAATTAAGAGAATTTGAAAAAAAAAATATTGGAAAAGCAGAATTGTAAACTGTGAGTCTAATGTGTGCAACTTACATTATCACTGAGCTCTTTTGTTTTTATATAAATATATATATATGCACATATATGTGTATATGTATATCCACAAAATACATGCAATATAGATTGTGTAAACAGACTACAGTCATTCAGGCAGGGAGGAAGCCAGATGTAAGGCCTTGATAGATCCATGTTTGTGAAAATCTGCCAGGGGTTGCACCGCTAGGCAGAGCTTTACATGCACTCACTGCAATTTCTGTAGAGCATAAAGGAAGCTGTTCTCACTGCATCTAATTCCTTGGCTGAGGTATTTGCCCATCCTCCTTCAGAGGAAGAGTGCCATCTACTGAAGCATTCCTTTACACAGCTCCCTTGAGCTTCGTCCCACTCATGGAATGACAAAATCCATTCAAAGGGGTTGTAAAACTGAACAAGGTTTTAAAAGGAAAAGCAGCTGCTATAGATGCGAATCTCTGTTGTAAAGTACCAGCTGCAGGTAAAGAACCAGGCCGAAGACCACTGACTTGTGCAAGCTTGTGCTCCAGCTTTTGAAGAGATTAAAGACAACTTCACTCTGGGGTTTCTCCATTTCTAATACATCCCTGGAACTGAGATTACATTACCATTTGTAACTCTTAGTAGTGGCATTCCCTGATCGGACAATCCAATTTCACTGCTGACTATCAAACATGGACTTTCCTACCGAATCCTCCTTTGCTCACAAGATATACAACTACTTAGCTGACTTACTGAAAAGTGAGAACACCTGATAAAAGTCATCAAGAGTCTGGCTTGGGCCAGTGATGACACAGTATTATCATGCTGCTTTGTCTTGAGCTTCATTTTTTGTTGTAAATTTTCTGGACTGCTGCTGTATTCAAATAAAGCAGCAGTTTGTGTCATGCCCAGAGCTACTGTCTCCTATGATAATAATAAGCATACAAATTGAAATATGTTTTGGTATTTTTTATTCTTTTATAGAAAAAGATAGTGTTTCTAAAACATCAAAGGCAGCTCAGTGGTGCCCATGTACCTTAGAGGTTTGAACAAATTCTACCAAAAAAAAGTTAAATTTTACAAGGTAAAGTACCACACAAGGTCATGGAGTTAGAGGAGAGGAAAATCTGCCAGGTTATGTTTCATGTGAATATCCTTAGAAAACCACTGATTTGATGTGTTTCAAAGCACAGGTGCCTATCCCAATGCTTTTACTACCAAGGGGCTTCACTGAAGAATCACATAGCCCATAGATCAAATGTCACATTTGGCAAGACAAGAAGTGAACAAAACTTTGAAAGAACTTGCATTACTTGCCATCAGGCAAATATATTTGAAAAACTTTACAACGTATTTTCAAAAAGTTTCACATTATAGTTTGTTTTTTCCATCTGTGCGCATAGGATGTTGTCTTAACAGAGAACTGAAAGAGCAGAAGTCTTTCTGTCCCAGTGAGATAGATACATCCCACGTGTCTTATACTGGTTTATGTTCCACAAATCTCTGTTGGTGCCAGTGGGATTGAGTGCACCCTCAGCAAGTTTTTCAACAACACCATGCTGAGAGGTGTGGTCAGCATGCTGGAGGGAAGGGATGCCATCCAGAGGGACCAGGACAGACTTGAGGTGGGCCTGTATGAACCTCATGAAGTTCAACAGGACCAAGCACAAGGTTCTACACCTGGATCGGGGTAATCCCAAGCAAAAGTACAAGCCGGCAGAGAATGGATTGAGAGAAGAACTTGGGGGTGCTGATGGATGAGAGGCTGGACATGAGCCAGCAGCGTGAGCTCACAGCACAGAAAGCCAGCTGTGTCCTGGGCTGCATCCAAAGCAGCATGGCCAGTAGGATGAGAGAGGGAATTCTGCTGCTCTGCTCTGCTCTGGTGAGACCCCACATGGAGTGCTGCATCCAGCTCTGGGCCCCAACACAACAAGGACATGGACCTGTTGAAGCAAGTCCTGGGGGCTGGAGCACCTCTCCTGTGAAGACAGGCTGAGAGAGCTCAGGTAGTTCACTCAGGAGATGAGGGAGCTCCAAGGAGATCATACAGCAGCCTTCCAGTACCTATGGGTAGGGGCTACAGGAGGGCCGGAGAGTGGCTTTGTAAGGGGGCATGTAGAGACAGGACAACGGGGAATGGCTTTAAACTGAAAGAAGGTAGGTTTAGATTAAGACATTATGAAGGAATTCTTACTGTAAGAGTGGTGAGGCACTGGCACAGGTTACCCAGAGAAGCTGTGGCTGCACCATCTGTGGAAGTGTTCAAGGCCAGACTGGACGGGGTTTTGAGCAACCTAGTCTAGTGAAAGGTGTCCCTGCATGAGCAATTCTCAGAACCATTAAAACCAGTTGTATTGAATGCAGTCGAATTTCAGGACAGTTCTGAAAACCTTATACGCCCTGGCAAATTGTCTTTTCTCACAGGTTCCTTATCATAGCTCAAAGAGCCTCTTCATTAATAGTGCCTTATTGTTGGTTACAGCAAAAGCTGTAGCATGTGTGCTGCACTTGAGATACACATCCGCTACCTCTACCCCCGCAGAAAGGAAAACCTTAAAAGGAGAGAGGGAGTTGTTTCTCTCTAGCCCAGACTGTTCATCAGTTAACCACACTTTTTACTTCAGCACCAACTACTCACTGGTTGCTGCCACCAAAGAAGGCTACATTTCAAAAAACCTAATAGCCACAGTAAATAGAGGTAACCATGCATCACTTTCCCTACACATGGAACAGCAAACCGGCATTCAGGGATTATGTCTGCTTCTCATCTTCCATGCCCTTTTCTTTTCTTCCATCAGCTGCTTTTGGCTGCCTCCCAGTCACTGTCCCCAGAATTTACAAAACTCACATTAAAATGGCAAAAGTATGTCTCTTCCTATTTTTTTTTTTTTTTTTTTTTTTTGTAGCGGATTGCTTTTTGTTTCTTGCCTCAAAAATAATAGACAATAGCCTTCTAAAAAAATAAATCAGCTGTAAGATTCAAACAGTGTGAATTGCTTATTAATGCTCTCAAGTAAATGGTGTGATTCTTGGGGCTGTCCTGTGCACGGCTAAGAGCTGGACTCGAAATCGGTCCCTCCCAACTCAAATACTCTGATTGTGTGAACTGCAGGACTTGACCAGTGTACACACATCTCTTCGCGCATCAGTCAAAGGCTGCTCACTCGCAGCCCTTGCCGCACCTTTTTGGTGGTACAGAAACCTCTCGGGCGCGCTTCCCCCGAACGTGGCGCTGCTGTGTCGCAACCAGGCGAGGGCCGCCCGCCTGCTGCAAAAAGGTGCTGCAGTAAAGCGCCGCAGCACCGCCATCTCCCCGCCGGTACGCGGAGCCCCGGCTGCCAATGCCGCTGGATGCCGAGCCGCAGCCTGCGCTGCGCCGCGCTCCGCACACAGCCCCTTCCGAGCGACTCCTGTCCTGTGCACGGATGCGCACCCCGCCCCACAGGTAACCAGGCAACGCCGGGGGACCCTGCGCTCTCGCTTCCTTGCGGGGAACGAGAGGATGCAAGGCGACAGCTTTTAGCCGGGGGCGGCGGCGGGCGGGACACGGAGCCCCCAGGCGTGGGGCAGGGACACAGTCAGGCGAGGGCGGGCGGCCGTCAGCCGCCATCTTGCTTGCGGACGGGTGCCCGAAACCAAGATGGCGCTCAGGCGTTGAGCGCGGGGCTGGCGCTTCCCCGCCCAGAGCGGAAGTGACGTTTCCATGGCAGCGGCCCCCCCCCCCTCCCGGTGGATTTTGCTTTTCGCCGCGGGCTGCACGTCTCTTCCTCCGGCGAGACGGAAAATGGCCGCCCGGCTTCGATAAGGGAGCGGGGCCGCCAGGAGTTCCGCCCGCCAGGTGAGGGAAGGGTGGAGGCAAAGGGGCTGCGTGGAGGCTTGGCGGGGCGGTGGCCCCTGGTTGGGGGGGAAGATGGCGGGGGGAGCCTGAGGGGGAGCAGCTCGGCCCCGCCTCCCCGAGCGCGCGGTGCTCGCGCGCCTCGCCGTCCCGCCTTCCCCCGCCGCGTGACCTCGGCGCTCCGCAGCCATTATCCCGATTATCCCGATTATCCCGCGCCAGCCGACGGGGAACGGGACGGGAGCGGGTGGTCGCCGTCACCGCCCTGACGCGGGCCACCGCTTCCTGCGGGAGCCGGACCGAGCCGGTGCCGTTCTTCCCTGCGGCCCGGGAAGCGAAGGTAGAAAGGGAAGGGGCGGTGGGAGGCGGCAGCAGAGCTGCCTTGGAGCTGTTCCGCGGCTCTTGGAAGCCGGCGGGATGGGGCTGTAGGGGTGTGTGGGAAGGGCGGCCGGCCGTCCCTGTTGGGCTGCCGCCCCGGCTGCGCGGCCTTTAGCTTTGGGCCTCCCTGAGGGAGTCAGGAAGGCCCGAGGGGATGTGGCTGTACATGGTTGTGGCTGTGGTTACGGGAATGTTAAATTTCCCCGTTATGCTTGTGGGCGTGACACTGACGAGGGAAACGGTGCCGGGGAGAAAGGATGCTTCCCGGTATTGGATCAGCCTGTACGGTCGTTGGAGGAACTTCCCTTCGGGCATGGCTGTGGTTCAGGCGCTTGTGCCTGAAGTACCCCACGCCTCCCTGCGCCTTTCCTGCCCTGATTGCAGATGCCCGCAAAACCCCATGAGGGACCGCAGTGGGTTTTATGCCCCTTGCTGAAAGGGACTATTGTGTTCCCAGTCTCAGTTATACGGTACTATGCAACCATTGCAGGATCATTCCCGTTATTTCCCCTTTGCTTTGTAAACCCCCTACTTCTCGCTTTTAATTCTATGAAAATTAGCCTCTTGTTTTGTGTGTCATGTTGATCTTTTACGAAGTCACTACAAGCCATCACTTCTTTATCTCGGAGATCAAAGTTTTGTCCTCAAAGGAGCAGTTAAATTTTACTACAGAAAGACGTGAGGGCGTGCAAAACAAAGGTGCTCTTGGCTCTGCGAGTAGTCAGGGCTTAAGCAATGCAAATGTATAAAAATATCTCTTTGAATAGTTGTTCTTGCTGTGGGAGGGATTGGTTAAACAGCGTGGAGTTGCAGGAAAATGCTGTCTAGCTGCTTTTTTCCTCCCTCCTCCTCTCTGATAGTAATGCTGTTTTGGACAAAAGTGGGGAGAATGAGGACGGGGTAAAGGCTCTGGCACTGAGGTGTGCTCCAGGCGTGCATCTTGTGGCAGGGAGAGTAAGAATTGCATCCTCCCACTCGTCGCTTTTGCTGTTGAGTGACAGGTTGTGCTGAATGGCCGGACGAGGTTTGGTGTGTTACATATATCGGGGCTTGGAGCTAGATTGCCTCTATCCTGAACAAGGCTTTAGCAGGCCAGCCCGTGTGGAGCGATTTCTGAGGTGTGGGGTGTGGCGGGCAGTAGGTGGGAGCACGTACCACGAAGAAGGGCCTGTTCGCATTGAGAATGCAGAAAACCTGAAATAGTCATAGGAATCTAGAGAAAATCAGCAGGGAGCTGTTTGGAGTTAGGGTGCAGATATTTGGATGAATTATATTCAGGCTCGTTGTCAAGGAGAGGTAGTGCTGTAGGGGATTGTGGAATGACAAAGAACATTTTGGGTTTGTTTACAGGTAGTGGAGGTAGGTGACGAAAGCTGCTGAGGAAAGTGCTCTGTTTGTCTGTGTGAGTTTCTCCCAAAGGTATTCTGAAACAGCACGTTGCTTGCTTGTTCATTGTGCTGGCGCTGGCCTCGTGCAGCTTTGTGGTAGATGGGTTCTGCGAGGTGATGTGCCTGGAAAGGCAGCTTTTGTCCAGAGTAGTTTTATGGATCACTGCTGCAGCCCACCAAGCACCTCTGGGGGTGTCAGTCGTGGAACAAATGAGGGCGGGAAGATTGCTTTTTCTGCAGCAGCAATTCTAGTTGGTAGCAGAGATTGGGGAAACCACGGCATAAGGGTATATGAAAACACGATGTGTGAAACACACAAAAATAACAAAGGCTGTCCAAAACAGTATGTGTCCAAAAGCATGCTAATTCCTTTCTGTGTATGGACATATCTCTCAGGCACTTTGGTTTCTTTGTTTTTTTAGTTAGAGGAGAAACATGACTTTGTTTGCCAATAGTATTACATAAAAGACAGCTAACAATCATATGATGGTTTTGCAGAGGTGATTTTGCTGTTACTAGGATGTTGGGTTTTGGCTTAATTTACAAATATTTTGTGTTATTTTCTGTATAGAAATTAATGAACTGAGGGAGAAAAGGCCCTTGTATGTTTTACTGTTTCCATTATGTTTCCAGCATATGAAGTGGGGGAAATAATGCTTCCCACCTTTTATTTGTACATAACAAGATAGTTTGGGCAAATTTGCCGTGGAATTTTAGTATTTGTAGCAATCCAAGTCACCGATGATCCAAGTAGGATGGGTTTAAGTGACTATGAAATGCATTCTGTTCTTAAGTGTGATGTGCCACTTCTACAATTGTGGACATTAAAAAAAAAGGAGGGGGTGGAGTGTGGATAAGAAAGCACAGCAGATGTGCATGCACTGAATAGATGACAGTGCTGTCTCATTAAGACTGACTTTCTTTATTTCGGTGGGTGTATTATGAGAAAATAGTAAAAATTCTGTGGAATTTTGTGAAGATTGTCCTATCCTCTTCTGTGTTGTCATGGTTGTATAATCGTCCCGTCTTTTGAAGCCTGAATCTCTGAATGAAAACACATTTTGGCAACAGCTTGTGAATTACTTAAACAAAATTTTGCTTTAAATCTACCTGGCAGTTTTCAAGCAATGTTTAAGCAAGATAAATTCAGACTACTAAATAGCTGTAAATGAAGGCTAGCTAAAATAATGGACCTAAGAGGAAGCAGTGTTTTGCTAGTATAAGTGGGTATAATTGTCCTAAAATGTCTTAAACTTACATGTGATGTATAACTTGTAAAACGGCTTAAGAGATGTGTTTTATCTATAGTTTGTGTACTCTGAGAAAACTCCGACATCAGCGGTGAAGTCTTCTAAAAATACTATATAAAAGGAATTTTCCTCGTCCTTTTAATTTTTTTATTGAACATAGCAAATGCTGACGGTGTCACTTACTTCCTTCTTGTTGTGTTGCTTGTGGTGGCATAAGCCCGATTCTGTTGTGTGCCTTGTTTTTGCTTGATGGCTGCGCTTGCTGGCCAAGATTGAGTACATCCAAAGATCCTGTTGTTTTATTCGTTAAGAAACTTCTCTGAAAGTGATTCAATAACTGACAGATGGTGGACTAGCCAATTTTTGGAAAACATCATGGTTTCTATGTTAAGTCTTGGTTGTTTGGGTATGTTTGGTTTTGGTTATTTTGACTTTATATGTGTGTGTTTATTTCGGTGGGGTTTTTGTTTGTGGGGGTTTTTTTGGTGTTTTGTTTTTTATTTTAAAGCTGCTTGCAAGTATTTTTGAAAAGCTGAAGTACCACCAAGTTTGTTGCTTCTGAAGGCTATGCCAGTCTGGTTTCAGGGAAACTTTAAGTTTGTGGTGCTGCCAAAAGAAGCAGTCCTGCCCAGCTGCTATTTCAGTTTCACTGTGTTGGCCCAAGTGTTTGTGGGCTGTGTAATGAACCATATAAAAAATTAAAGTTGTATTGAAAGTGATCCAGTATGTGTGTGCAGAAATACTTACACTGGCATAGGAGAGATCATCAGGAATGTGAGGAAACACGGAAGAGATGGGACTGTTTCTTTGAACTAGCAAAGCCACCTTATTCTGTGGAGCTGCTGCAGCTTCCTTTGTTAAATCCAGATTTTTTTAACATGGCAGTAAAATGGTTGAGAGCCAGGCATCTCCTTTCAATTATTTAGGGTGGAAAGCAAGGGTAAAAGAGGCTTGAGTGGAAAAGAAGCCATGTGGGTTAAAGCCCTGGTGTTTCAGGCACAGACCATGTTCCTAACACTCTTAATAATGCTGGGGATAGTGATGACACCTTGTGTCACATTGCTGATGCACGCCTTTGGCCGACTGGGTCTCTTCTGAGAGAGCAACAAATGGTGCTTAGGACCTCTTTTTCACTGCCTTTACTTGACCTGGTGAAGCCACTGCAGCCTGGCCGTGAGCAGGAAGAGGCTGTGGGTGCTTTCATTTGCTGCTGTGAACCAGGATGTTATAGCTGTGGTGCTCTGAGGAATTGGCACGTTCTCTGCGAAGGTGTGCAGCATGTAGGAGCTGACTGTCACAGACAGCTGTTATCCTGCATATTCCTGGTACTACCACAGTTCTTTTCTAAATGAGCTTTAATAAGGGTTAATAAAATTTTAGATTCTTGCATATTATAAGAATGTTTACACAGACAAAAAAAACGTCAGCTATGTAGTCTTTTCGCTTCTGTTCCTAAGTATGAGTGTTGTTTGGATAAGTGAGTTTTGTGTGTCAAGCTTCTACCTATTACAATTAAATGGAAACAAGAGCTGCAAATAGTTAAATGTTTTTAATTCAGTTGTTAAGGTTTTTTATTCAAAGTCCTTTTAAAAAAAAATAGCATTATATCTGTACTCTTATTAAAAGACTTAAATGGGAAAAGGGTAGCAGATGTGTTTTAGCTGCCGGGGTTGGATGTGGTATAGCTAATGAGTTGTTTAAAAACAGAAGTGTGGCTACTTTTCACCTTTGCCAGTTGCTAGAAAATATTTCTAAGACTACTAAAATGACTACCAGAGTTTGAGTTATGGTAATTTAAGGTCTTGTCTTCTACTTAGAGATTTTAAAAGTGCAGTAACTATCTTGTTCTATTTCCCCAGGATCTAAATACTTGTCTAAATTAGGATTTGGGATTTCAGCTAACACCAGTTTAAGTCAGAAATATAGATTATTTAAGTATTCATTTCAAATCTCAGCCTGAACTTGAAGTTTGTATTGCTCTTTCTGTACTAGACTTCTGAATGCCTCTATTACCCTTTACTGGCTAATACCATCTCGCCTTTTGTCTAGACAAAATCTGAAATGGTCCGATACACTACTGTGCTCCTTCGGAGACTCATGCTTGCTGATGATGAGAAGTAAAAACTTAATCTTAATAAAGCATATATTTTGTAGAAATTGGAAATATCTTGGTCACTACTAGTGAATGGTAAGTGGACTTTTGAAAGCAGTGTTTATGAGCACAAATGCTACATTTCTTCTTTTAGATGAAGAAAACACCTATGGTCAAGTGTGGAAGTGTCCTTTAGGAGCAGTCAACATCTTATGCCATTGGATTTAATTAATTGAATTGTTGAGCTGCAGAATTTCTGGAGTTCCAGCCTGTCTGTAGTGAACTGGGATAAAAATCCTGTTTTGTTGGTTGAGTGGAATTGAAAAGTTTGCTTAGTGTTGAGTCAGACTACAGATGTACATACTCTTAAGGCTTGGAGGTAATTAAAAACTGAGGCCAGTGAAAAATTCATACATTTGAGACTGGTTTTGTTATTACTGCTATGCTTCCTTTCTGCATAACTGTAAAAGAGCTAGTTCTTGAAGATGTTGGCTCTTTGGGTGAAATCATATATGTATGCATTTTAAACAAGAAGTTATACTAGAGTAATGCTTATGTAAATGTTGCAAGAGAAACCTAATGACTAAGCTTTCACCGTTGGCCTGAGTTCTCATCCCCATTCTTTTTTTCCAGTAAGATAGCTCTAGTGAAGTGCAGAGCTGTGTGCTAGAGCTCAAAACTGGTCTAGCAGTTTGCCACTGTCCTTTTTGTTCCATAATCCAGCTCAGTTTGGCCCTTCATTAAGCCACTTGGATAACCTAGTTAAATGAAAGTGGTTTCTAGGTATCAAGAGCTGGTCACTGGAGGATCTGAAGGCTGTCAGGGCTGCTCTGAAGGTGAGGATAATCTGTTACACAGCCCTGTTACCAGGGCTGAGGAAGGAGTGGTCACGTATAGAATGGATTAGGATTTGCCACTTGCTGGTGGCAGGCTCTTAAGCTGCTCAGGCCTTAGAGTGCAGCATCACTGAGTCCAAGAGTAGATTTGCTATTTCTTATGTGTTGTCTTTTCATGAGAAACAGATTAATGTTTTAACCCGTTTAAGCAAAAAGGTGGTGCCTTTTAGCAAATGTTCATGTCTTTCATAATCTCACTTTTTGTTCTATAGGAATCAGTATTGCTGAAAGCACAGAGTTTTGAAATAATTTCTTCATTGACACCAACTCACAGTTTGAGGTAAGTTTAGCTTAATTCCTTTTTAAATGTTCTGATGGAACTCAGCTATTGAAAATTAAATCTTTTGCTTTCCTAAATTTTATGCTTGCAGTAAGAAGCTACAGTATATAAAACTGTCCTGTAAAGATCAACTGTACTTGTCATACATAGAATGCAAATAATTTAAAGCTGAGATTGAGTTGTATTATAATATATATTATATGTATTATATATATTGCATCTGATGTTTGGTTTGATAATTATTTGCAACAGAAAAAAAACCCAGCAGGTTTTGTTTTCTGTCGCTCTTGGAAAATTGGCAAGTCTTAAACAGTTTTAAAGGTCTAAATTTATGTTGCCTGTGAGTATTGATCCTAAGAGATTACAAGCCATTTTCTGTAAGTTTAATTAAATGCAATGAATTAGAAAATATCTTCAGAGTATAGGTTCTGCAAATTTGCTTTTTTAGCCAATAAAAAAGAGCATTCAACATACTCTTCTTTGCCAAGGTAAATAGTTTTTTCTGAGTTACATGGAAGGCTGGTTTAAGTTCAGTTTTTTCTGGGGTAGTTTCAGATGGTTACATCTCTAATGCCATGCAAACTGTTAAGGGGAAAGTCATGTGGGGCAGGAGGAACCAGTTGATAGGAGAAAAGTTCGTCTGCTTTTCTCTTTAGGGTTCTCTTAGATGTGTCTGAAGTCTCTGTAGTTTTGTTAACTTTAATTTAAACTCTAATGTTGTTTTTGTCTTTACATAATTGAAATACCACCCAGGTAATAAGAAAGATTATGAAAGACAGAAAGTGCTCGTTGTATTGAGCTAGTATTTTTGATTCAGTAATTCTAGGCTGTAAAGCCTGTTTGCAGTACGAAAGGTAGATGTTTGATTTTTGCCATTTCTGTTTTAATTATTATTAAGCAATGATAATTGAGCATTCAGGGGCCTGAAAATATGTAGTTACTTGTTCATGGCTTGTATTCAGGTTATCTAATGTGACGCTTTTTTTTTTTTTTTTTTTTAAAGCTGGGCAATTTCAAAAGAAAATGGTAATGGGTCAAAGTTTTTATTAATTAAATTGGGGATTTTTAGCCACTGATCCGAAAAGAAAAGGAAAAGGTGTGTATTTTTTTATGGTTGGCACTAATTCTAAATAATCTGTTACAACTTACATAAGAAGAAATGATAGTTTATTATGAATTACTTTCTTTTAGTTCTCATTGATTTGTAGACAATTGTAGTTTTCATAGCTTAATTTGTGCTGAAGTGTGTTGAATCTTGTTACAAGCCATATTGTTTAACTAATTGTTAAAATCTTTAAGTTGGCTGTGCATTTTACATGTAGGTTAAAAAGCAAAGTTAATCTAAAAAGAAGCAGGTTAGGCATCTTGAGCAGTGGAAATTTGGAGTGATGAGCTTTAGTTAATGTGGTTAAGAGAAGTAATACGTGTGGGTCAAGCTAACAACTGCTGGACCAAATAACTTCAGGATTTTTTCTTTGCTTATGTAAAAGGTTCATTGTAGAGGACTGTGAACTCCTCCTGGGAAGGAACAGTGCATTGGAAATGCAAGGGAATTAGAGAGTACACAATAGCTAGAATTTGGTTACAATATATTAAGATGTCCGGATTTATATTATTCTTGTCTTAATTTGCAGAAATGTTTTGTTTTCTGCTGCCTCCTCTTTCCTACAGGACCTATGTGCAGTTGAATGTGAAAAAAAACCTTTTACTGTTACATGTTTTGTTTTTAGAGAAAGTATGTGCACTGCAGCAATGTTAAATTCTTTAAAATGTGGTTAAGCTTTTAGTTTACTAATAAAGGTACTTAACACTGTCTCCAAAGCTCTTTTGTTTAGTAAATGCTATGCTACTTTTTAAGTGTGTCATTTTAGTAGATGCAAATTTTGTTCATTTGTATCATTTATTGTATGCTAAGTGGTTGCTTCCATTTTTTTTTCCCCCTCTCGTTGCTTTTCCTTTTGGGAAGGAGTAGATCTACTGGCAAAAATGGGTCGATCTAATTCTAGATCACATTCGTCAAGATCGAAGTCCAGATCTCAGTCCAGCTCTAGGTCAAGATCTAGATCACATTCAAGAAAAAAGAGATACAGGTCAGTTGATGTCTTACTGTGTGAAAAGGTGATTTGGCTTATTAATTTTTGTCTGGAAGATGTTTTTTACTTTCATGATGCTGTGGCAGAAGTGAGCCTGGGATCCTATTTCATTTTAGGCAGTAGGTAAACTATGCTTTGAGTGTAATTTCTGTTTAATTTTTTTCCCCTTTTCCTGTATCTCAAGATAACTTCAGAATGCTAGTGGTTCGTCATGATTTCTGGCGTGTTTGATTATTCCCTTCCCCTTTACATGATGTTTTATTCATTCAGTCTCTTTTCCTTTAATTTGTTATTTTTCATTAAGCTTTTTGTATCTGAAGTAACTTAAGGCTTCAGTAGATAAGCTTTGCTGTATCTCGTATTCTCAGTTGCCTCTAGTGTTTTCTTCATCTTACTTGTTAGTGGACATTACCATCTCTCATAAAAGAATTGGGTCAGTGTAATGTTTACTGCCTCAGCTGCTGCCATCCACAGGCTGGCATATTAAACTGGGGGTCATGCCGCTCTCTATTCCAGGCTGTGAACTCTGGTGGCTGAGCAATGCAATGCTGTATTTCAGAGTGGTGATGATCTCTAATAAAATGGCTAGGAAGGCGAGGCCACTGAGGCTGGTGGTGTCTTAATCATGTGATACCAGATTTCGCAGTCTTTAAGTCCTTAGCAGTATAGATGTGTTTATTGTAATTAATATAATACAGAAATAATAAATGGAGATTGTAGAAATTACTTTAAGACCAGGAGTCTGCATCCTTTACCATTCTGACTGCATTTTGAGAAATCTAGCATTTTGCGTCAAGGCACTACTTTTTTTTTTTTTTCTTTTTTTTCCCCAAATTTTCCAATTGTTAAGAGTTTGCTTTTTAATTTTAGTTCTAGGTCTCGGTCAAGGACGTATTCCCGGTCTCGGAGCAGAGATCGCATTTATTCTAGAGATTATCGCAGAGATTACAGAAATAATAGAGGAATGAGACGTCCCTATGGTTACAGAGGAAGAGGTAGAGGGTATTATCAAGGAGGAGGTGGTAGATACCACCGTGGAGGTTATAGGCCTGTGTGGAACCGAAGACACTCCAGAAGCCCTAGGCGTGGCCGCTCACGTTCCAGAAGTCCAAAACGAAGGTCTGTGTCTTCCCAGAGGTCCCGGAGCAGGTCTCGTCGATCTTACAGATCCTCCAGGTCCCCGAGGTCTTCTTCATCTCGTTCTTCATCCCCGTACAGCAAATCACCTGTCTCTTCCAAAAGACGTGCATCTCTGGAAAAGCAGGCAAAGAAAACTGAAGGGGCTCCTTTGCAAGACAGTCCCTTGAAAAATAAATCACAAGATGAACAGAAAGATACGTTTGAACATGACCCATCAGAGTCTCTTGACGATTTTAACAAATCATCAGCAGCTTCTGGTGACATTTGGCCTGGTCTTTCAGCGTATGATAACAGTCCAAGGTCACCCCATAGTCCTTCTATTGCCTCCCCGCCTAGTCAGAGTTCATCTTGCTCTGATGCCCCTCTGCTTAGCACAGCCCACTCAGCAAAGGACACGCCTCAGCATTCCCATTCCATTCAGCATAGTCCTGAGAGATCTGGCTCTGGTTCTCTTGGAAATGGTTCTAGCCGCTATAGTCCTTCTCAGAATAGCCCATTGCATCATATCCCTTCGAGGAGAAGCCCTGCAAAGACAATCCCATCACAGAGTGCCCCCCGTGAGGAGGCTCGGGTGCGGTCATTTTATCCTGAGGGTGGTGAGCAGGAAACTGCAA
This sequence comes from Muscicapa striata striata, assembly GCA_030060385.1. Taxonomy (NCBI): domain Eukaryota; kingdom Metazoa; phylum Chordata; class Aves; order Passeriformes; family Muscicapidae; genus Muscicapa; species Muscicapa striata. The sequence continues at coordinate 1,101,629 of JAREIS010000010.1, read as the reverse complement.
AAGGTGGAAAGTTTATGAAAAGGTAAGAACCAAGTTATAAGCCTACTGTTGCCTCTTAAAAATGTTAGTGTTTTGCCAAGATTATCACTGTTACCTTGGAAAATGCATTTATGGAACACTAGTAACACTGGTCTGGTTGGAATTAAGCTTGAAAGATACCTATGCCTTTTCCTGCTAGGATGCTTCAAGGTCTTGAATGTTGGCTAGTAGAGATAGGGACATATATCCTTGAGGAAGAATTGGTTTGTGCTTTTCCTCTATGGTTTATTTTCTTGTACTCAGTTTTTTTCCTATTAAGAAAAATCTTAATTGGAATAGTGCATCAGACTTGCTGCCTTGATAGTGAACTCTGTTCAGGTATTTCAAAATTTTAATGCTTCATGGAATTGTTTTCGAAATGTAAATATTCTGGAAGTCTAAAAATGTTGATGTTGTGCAATAATTTTCTTATGTTGTCGTAAACAGCATCAATTGCTAATTGTGTGGTGCAGTATGAAAACTTTGATGTCTTGAATTGCTTTATTTATCAAAGAGGGTAGGCATCGGTATTCTAGGAATATAATGCTGTCGATGTGAAGAAAGTTTAGTGTATATATTCCAATGAATGTAAAATTCTTCAATTTGTTCTAAAAAAGTTTGACATAGTAGTTATTTTTGAAAGTTGTAAAAGTCTTACTGGCATTAGACTGTTCCTTTCTAATGTGACTGGTGTTTCAGTAGATTTCTTAAAAAATTAGTTCAAGTTATGATTATGCTATATAGGCTTGATTGCAGGCTTTGAAATTAATTTGTCTAGTCAGTGATTTACTATGTAAAAAAAATACTGCTTAGGAGATGAAAAATAGAACTTCTCTTGGATTAGATGTGTTGGAATACGTATTAGAACCTGCGGAAACATGGCATACAGATAAGGCAGTGGCTGAAATAATTAATTGGTGTGTTTCTGTGTTTAGGAGAGCTGCCTTCTAAGGGTTCCTTGCTTGAACTATTCCTTGAATATAGTGAATGCACTAAGCCTGTGCCAGATTGTGGAATTGTCTTAATAATGTGCAGGATCTGAAAAGAATTCCCTTTTTTTATGCTACTACTTCAACTTTTTCAGTAAAAGAAGTGCAAAAATGAATTGCGGTCTGAATTTTCAAACCATGTGAATTTGATGGAAAAAATTACTAGTGTAAGAGAATGTGAAACTGGGTACTGATTGAGAAAACAAGCAAGTAAATTTCTAGGGATTCTACAGAAAGGCATTATATTCTTCAGATGCCTCCATTAGAACATAAATGACAGTGGATACAATGTTAATCATGTGCCAGGCATTGCATGCTAAAGTTAATTGCTCGGAGGAATGTCTTTTCATCTTCTTGGTGTGGAATTGACGAGAAAGAGGAATGCAAGTGAACTGGAATTAATGCAATCCAGAGTTACCAGTCTCTTCTTTGCTATCCACAGGTACACAGATGAAGAGTCTAGAGTATACCTGCTTGATAGGGGTAATACCAGGGAGAAGGAGGCCCAGAAGGAGAGAGGATCAGAAAAAGGGAGGACAGAGGGAGACAGGGAATGGGAGGAACAGGAAACTTTAGATTTTTTCATTGATAAAGAGACTGGGAAGGAAAAGTTTAATGACTCTGAAGGGGAGGACACAGAGGAGACAGAGGATTACAGACAGTTCAGAAAATCTGTCCTGGCAGATCAGGGTAAAAATTTTCCTACTGCATCTCACCGGAATGCTGAGGAGGAAGGAACCAAATACAAATCTAAAATATCAATCAAGGGCAGTAGAGAGAGCGATGGATTTAGAGATGAGAAAAATTATAAGCTTAAAGAGACTGGCTATGTAGTGGAAAGGCCTAGTGCAACAAAAGATAAGCACAAGGAAGAAGACAAGAGTTCTGAGAGACTAATGATGAAGAAAGAAACTCAGTCACCTGAGCAGGTAAAGTCTGAAAAGCTCAAAGAACTCTTTGATTACAGTCCTCCTCTACACAAGAATCTGGATGCGAGAGAAAAATCCACCTTCAGAGAGGAGAGCCCACTTAGGATCAAAATGATAGCCAGTGACTCCCATCGTCCTGAAGTTAAACTCAAAATGGCACCAGTACCTCTTGATGATTCCAATAGGTAAATTATTCCACTTAACAGTGTGGTTCTCCACCTGCCTGCAGTGTTGTTCATATTTTTTTAAACTAGTGGTTTCTTTTTGTGTGTCTCTTTTGTTGTTGATGCATTTTAGACCTGCTTCCTTGACTAAAGACAGGCTGCTTGCTAGCACACTTGTCCATTCCGTCAAGAAGGAGCAAGAGTTCCGATCCATCTTTGACCACATTAAGTTGCCACAGGCCAGCAAAAGCACATCAGAGTCATTTATTCAGCACATTGTGTCCTTGGTTCACCATGTCAAAGGTATGTGTTTAATTTATTGTACCAGATAAGTGTCTGACAAGTTCATTTAAACCTATTTGCTGTTTCTAGTACAGGGAGATTTCGGGCCTCTTCTAATGTTGTGATTTAACCAGACTTTCTTCCTGTTGAGGTATGCATGAAAATAATTAGAAAAATAATCGCCACAGAAACTAGGACAAAAAAACCACCAGCAGTGTTGAGTATAATGGCATGTATTCTATGTTTCTGGATGAATTTTTGAGCCTAGGTAGCACAGAAAGTTTGAATTTCTGTAGTGTAGTTTAAACATACTACACTGGTCAGTTTTTCTAGTTTTGTTTTAATGAGTCTTAATATACAGTTATATATTAAATGTTGCACTGTGGGTTGACAGATGTTTTTGGACTGTAAATACAATGGCCTTCCTTTTAGAGCACCTCAGAGGTAATTTCCAGATTCTTACTAGAAGGGGTTTTTTTTTCTCAGTAAGATTTAAGAAAAATTGTATTTTAAATGGTAGTAAAGTTCGTGGTGATAATGTTTTATTCCTATATGACAATATTTTCAGGAATTTCACTTACAGAAACTTGGCAGTGGCAAAATAAACCTCCATTAAATGAGTTTTACACTAATTATTTTTTTGATACAACAGTAGCGGTTATTTTTTATGAACACCAAGAACCCTCAACAAACCAAGCACAGCCAAAGTCCTCCCCTAAAACCACTGAAATCCAAATCTGGACCATCAAAGTAGATAAATTTCACTAAGTCATATATCCTCTGAAGTTTTTTGATGGGAAAACAGATAATTCCTAAAATCACTTGGGGATGTCTGAAGTGTTCTTTAAATGATTTTTTTCTATAGCCTTTGCTTTATTTTGCTGGCCTGTTGTCTTGCTGTTGTGTTAGATGTAACTGAGATAATACAAAGCTGGTGAAAGTAATTTTGCCCTTTAATCACAGTAAAGGGAAAAGTGGAAATGCTTAATTAGGTACCAGTTTCAATGAACCTGCCTGTAAGCATTGTTTTTAAGATGCATTAGCTTCTAAAATTGCTGAGATTTGTGTGCTAGAAATATGTGCTGAAGTTCAGTTAAAAATCTGATTTTGTTGACATAATTCAGATTACTAAGGCCAAATTATTTCCTTCATATTGAATTACTTACAAAGTAATAGTCAACAGTAATGGACTATGATAATGTATTAGTAAAAAAAAATTAGTGGGATACCTGTTTAGTGTATAATGATTTGTTGTGAACGTATCTATTTATTGATATATAAAGAAATGTAAGACTCAATCCAGTGAGAGCTTCTGTAAATTTTTGCTTATATGGTGCATACATAGCTGTAGGTGAAAATAATACTTGTGGAGCTCTGACATGTTGATTGCAGAATAGACTTTTCTGTAAATTTTTGTATGTTGGATATCTGATAAATTTAACAGCCTGTCTGGTCAAGTTACTTAGGATACATACTGTTATGGTTATTTTTGAAAGCAGAACATCTCTTTTAAGTTTTAGATTTACTGTGGTCTGTAATCAGAATTTTTGTAACTTTTTTGACAAACTGAAGTTGTGTTCATTAATGGTGTGATGCGACCAGTCTGAACAGCTCTTTATTAATGTAGAGCTGAAAATGCCCAGTGATGTTTTCTTTTTCATTGTAACTAGGTCCTGGAATGTGTTTTGAAATGGCAAAATCCATGTTTCAAAAGTAAAATAGCTGTTGAAAGATACAGATGCCAAACAGGCAAAGTTGAACCTTCTGTCTTCCTGGCAAAAATGGCATAAAAACAGAATTACTAGCTCAAATTCCTGTGTTTGATGGAATTATGATTGAGGCACTACCCTTGTAGTGGCCGTTTCAAGTTTTAATGGTTGGTTATGAGACAAATGCTGGATGCCGGGCGGTAAGTTGATACAGATGTATGTTGACCTGTTAAGCAGATAGCTTGCTTCATATGTAACATTTCATAGCTCATGACTTTATGTATTTCTATATTACATTTAAACACATTTGTTGAGCTGGTTTAAATACTGAGTTTTGCTGTGGCTAATTTAACTGTCTTGGAAGAAAGGAGAAAATTTGTCAGAGAAGTTGTCAAGTTTGCCAAGATGCCAGATGCTTAAATGAATTTATTTATGCATAGGTTTGTTAATTGTATTGTTTATCATCACCCAATCAAGAAATTGTATTCCTTTAAGAAAAGACTTGTTAGGTCATTAATGTAGTTATTGAAACATACATTACTTCAATGTTTTCACTAGTTCTTATTTTAAGTTAAAGATGAGATGAATGGTAAAGTGTACTTGATGCAAGTGTTCATGACTCAAAAGTAATTTCACTTTCTCTTGTGGGCAAAGTATAAAATAATAGTTTAAGAAATTGCTCTTTACCATTAGAGGAAAATGTAACTGAAAATGAGCAAGTGCAGTCAGTGAATGATGCTTGAATTAGATGTGATACAGGCATGGCATAGTAGACTTGCAGTGATGCTGTGCGCTGCTATTTTGTTTGGGTTACAGAGTGTGTAAAAATAGGGAAAATGCCACATTTGCTTGCCCTGATAAATTTATTGGAAGCACTGTGGGTTTTACCTGCTACTTGCCTTTCTGTCAGGAGTAAAATTTATGTCAGTAGAATTAAACTAATGAAACAGTGTGGTTTTTTTTTTTCCCATTGTAACCAACAGAGCAGTACTTCAAGTCGGCTGGAATGACGCTAAATGAGAGATTCACTGCATATCAAAAAGCAACTGAAGAGCACTGCACCCGACAAAAGAGCCCAGAAATACATAGGTATATGTTAACTGCATATGCAGATGCTTTGTGTTTCAAATAATGTCTTCTAATATTTCTTTTGAGAACCCAAAATACTTTTTCTAATGATGAGGTAATTTGTAAAATTACAAAATGCAAAAAAAACCCAAAACCAAAGCCTTTTGTAAAAGAGAACTCATCTGATTCAGGTCTGGCTTCATCTGTGGTTTTGTGACAGATGTCTTCTCTACCTCTGTATCTCATTTGGGATATATTTACTTTTCTCACATGCAGTGCTCAAATATTGAGGGGCATATGTCTTGAAGATGAAAAGAAGCCCTGTACATGCATCTTTCTACTTCAGTGTGAAATGTTCCATCTCATACTACTTTAGTTTTTGTGTGTGTTAATTTACAGCAGTTTTTTGAAAAATCTGAGAATCTAAAAGGTAAGAAGGTAGGCATGCAGATGTAGTGTCTGATCATGTGCTCTAGTTTTATGATGCAGTGTACTATATTTGTGTTGCATGTGAGGATACAGTATCTAACTTCACAATTTTTATTGTTAAGAATTTTTGACTTTACAGCACGCTATCATAGTGCTGATGGTTTCTTGGAGGGGGTGGGCTTTCAACTGGCTACATATACTGGTCCTTTTAAAATAAATCATTAAACATTTTTTGTCTTCCAAGCTATACTTAAAATGTGAAACATCAGTCTGCCTGTTTTCTGTATTTTTGTTTTTTAGCATATTTCACACAGAAGTATGGTTTTTCATTTTTAGTCTGCTTCTGTGCTCTGATGGTGAGGTTTAATAATGCAAAAAGTTTTTTCTGCTGCAAAAATGCCTTGTTTGTCAGTTTTCTGTTGAAATGAAATGTCTGAGGCTGTTAACAGTCTTGTATATGTATGGCAAGACACTGCTTTTATTCTACATTTAGGAGGATTGACATCTCTCCAAGTACCCTGAGGAAGCATACCCGTTTAACAGGTGAAGAGAGAGTCTTTAAGGAAGAAAGTCAAAAAGTAGGTTCTAAGTAAATGTCCTGTCTGTGTTTCTAAACGTACTAAACTTAGTCTCATTTTAAATCTCAATCTCTCGTTTTCTGTGTATTTATTGTACCTATAGTACTTGCATTTAGAATTTTTTTTTCCTTTGAGTAAAACATGTTACCAAGAAGCTGGTTTATGTAGTGTGATTTTGCTGTATTAATGACATGGTATTTAAGGTCAAGTCTTCTGTCCTGCTTCCTTTCTTCTTGCATGTTTCTTGCCCACTAAGCTGCCCAAGGACAAAGAATAGGCTTGGGGCAGAGGGAAGTACCAAGATGGTCAGTGAGTAGTGTGGTTGAACTGCAAAGGTGCTTGTACTCTGTTTAAAAAACAATTCACCAGAAGAAATGAGTATTAATTATCTCCTCAAACCATGTGTTGTGGTCTGTGTCATTGAAAACTAGACACCAATTAGCTTGTTGGGAATGCTTGTTTGAAACTGAAATTCTTAGCTGTTCTTTTTTTAGATGTAGCCATTGCATGTAAAGGGCAAAGTCAATTTGTTTGCTGAAGTTTGTTGAAAAATAGGTAAACTCTATTTTTTTATTTTAATTGATGCCCAGTTTGCCTTTTCACTGAGATTCTCTAGATGTTTTATTTCAATATTTTGTTGCAAAATATATATTTGTTTACAGGGTGATAAAAAATTAAGGTGTGATTCTGCTGATCTTCGTCATGACATTGACCGACGTAGAAAAGAACGAAGTAAAGAGCGAGGAGACTCAAAGGGTTCCAGGGAATCCAGTGGGTCAAGAAAGCAGGAGAAAACTCCAAAAGATTACAAGGATTACAAATCTTACAAAGATGACAGGTAAATATTTGAAGCCCCTGTTGAGGATTTTAGCTTCTAATTAGCCTTTTATAATTGTAAGCTTAATTGCTTTCAATTTTCAATGTATAATGGAACATTTAATTTTAAACAATTAAAATTATTTGTTTTACAGCAAATATGTATTATCTGTCTTTTACACGGCTTATGGTGGATGAGGACAAAAACTTTGGAATAGCAAGCTAACACTGAAAAAAAAAATGACAAATTAATCTGTCCTATTATCCAGGCTACATCAGGAGGTTGGACTTCAATGCAGTACATTTCTATAAACAGTTTGTGTAAGAACTTTGGTTCGTTATGCTTGATTCCGCACTTTTTCAACTCATAACACCCAGAATATGAGAATTTTACTGATACTTAGGTTTTAACATGGGTGAGAAGGGGAATTTTTAAATTTTTCTCTAAGCCAGTGGGCTGTTTTAAGAAAAAAATGTTAGCATATCTCAGTGGATACTGTGTAGAAGTGGTAAGAGTTACTTCAGGTATGACCTTTTCTTTGAATAGAAGGCTAAAATCTTGTAAATTGGGTCAAGTTAATACTACTATGGGGTTATTAAAAGTTTCGCTGTAGGAATTTTTTCCCTGCTTTGTACTGTATATAAAGTGAATTTTTACTTACACTTCCTGTTTCCCATTTACTTTGACTTTGGTATCCACATTGTCATCCACTGGCTAATTTCCCTACAGCCATCTGTGTAGGGAAGCCCATACCATACTTCTCAACAGTGTGCAAACTGAACTGTGCCAAGTTACTGTAAAACTTTACCTTGGGGGTTTTTTCCCTTTGACTTCTGTTTTTCTGCCTCAGAAGAAAGGCAGATCTTAAAAGTAACAGCATCACTTCCTGGCATCAAAATCTAGAAAAGTCATATTTTACAGTTTGCAGACTGCTGCTTTCCAACTCACCAGCAATAATATGCATTTAGTGCACTTAAATGTGTCAGAGGAGGCTGGAAAGTGGAAATATACTTCGCCTTAATATCTCAAATATGTAACGTGACTTTATAACCAGAAGGGGGTTAGTTTTTCATAAAATATAGAGACCCGGTTTAGTATAGCATGTTACAGACTATCTAGTACGTTTAAAATAGCACATAGTATATTTTTTTATTTTTCAGTAAACAAAAAAGAGACCAAGACCGTGCTCGGTCCTCCCCATCTTCCTCCCCATCTTCTTCCTCATCCAGTTCTCGAGAAGAAAAGGATTGCAAGAAGGAAAGAGATGAAGAATTCAAAACCCACCATGAGCAGAAAGAATACTCTGGTTTTGCGGGAGTAAACAGGCCAAGAGGCACCTTTGTAAGTTTTTCTCCTATTCTTCCTCAGAATTATGAGCAGTTCACCAATGATAATAGTGTAACAAAGAAAATGAGGGAGTGTTGTAGTAATTCATGTTAAGCCAGACTTGACGTCTCTATGTGATATACTGAACCTAAAATATTGAGTTTTTTTTTTCCCCAGCACTCCCCAGTAGCAGTTAAATGATATGTAAATATGCATTAGCATGATATTAGAGATCCTAGCATAAGGATCTGGGAAACAGGATTTCTTGATTATTCCTTGCTCTTCTGTTACAATGCTGTTTCCTAACAGGATCTGAAAATTCAGTGTTCTGTAAATTTTAAATCTTGGGTCCTGATACCTCTTAGCTCCCTGCCACTTCTGTTTTTCCCTCTCACGTTGGGTTTGGTTTTGCCCTTCTTTGTGTATAATGCCTGCAACTTTTTGAATGGCACATAATTAAAAAATATATGTCAACCTTGAAACAGCTGTACTGAGGAGATGGTATACTTGTTATTTTTGTGTTTCTTTGGCTTCAACTAGCCACTGAGCATGAAAGCTCATTGATCTACTTCTGGAATGTATTTAAGCATTGTGATTTGGAAAGTGCCATATTGTCTTCAAAAAAACCTTAAACTTTCAGATTCCGTGTTAATGTAATTATTGATGTATAATTGGGAAACATAGAATCATTTGGAAAAACTAGGAATAAATAAAGGAGGCTTTGAAAAAGATAAGGAGCACTTAAAAACACCATACAACCCAAACCAAAAGAAAAAAATCCAAAACAACTCACAAATAGACATGACACACCCACCCCTCAACAACACGGCAAAATAGACCTCCAAACCACAGCTAAACAAACAAAAAAGGTCAAGTTCCTTGTAGGTTGGGAAAAACTGTTTTGCATAATAAGTAAGAGTAATTTCATACTTCAACAGTAATTCCTTAAAGTAGCCTGTAATTAAGACCAAATAATGCTAAAATGCATTGTTTAGTATAAATGTTTAGTCATGCAAAAAATACTTTGGACTACGCATAAACGTGTCTGAAATGCATGTGGCATGTGCACGTTGGCGCAACACTTGAGGCTTGAATCTTCTATCTAAAAAACTGTAGCCACCTAGTGGAAAATTTCAAGTTGTAAATTTCTAACACTAAGAGTGCATCATTTCCTCCTTCTTACTTTTTTTATATAGTTATGCTATGGAACTGTGTGGCATAAGTATATAAATCCATGGATGGTGTAGGCATCAAATATGACTATCAGCACAATTTCCAGCTGTATAAAATAATGGCATAAACAAAACAGAAATTAACCAAAAAAGAGCTTTAAAGTCCATCTCTTTTCAAGGAGATTTAGTGGGACAAAACTTGTAATTTGTTGAAGCCTTCCTGCTTTATAAAACCAGATTGTATGTATTGTGAAAGAGGTGCTACTTGACATGAAATTGAGGTAGATGGGAGCTGTAAAGTTAGTAGATTTCTACTCATCTAATTGCTAGTGACTGCCAATTCAGTCTATGCAGTGATAACAGGTTAATGTTGCCTAACAACATGCATGGTCACGCACAGGCTTTTGGAGCAAAGTGTCTGAGCATGTGAATGTAAATAGGCCAACTGCTGACTCAGATCTCCTCTTAGGGATACATCTTGGGTGATATCAAAAAACACAGACCAGGTAGTGTAGGAATGTGTTTGTAAATACAGACTAATAGTGGCTGCATTCCAGTGAATACTGTTTTGCTTTTGGAGAAAATAAAATGCTTTGGTTTTGAATCCTTCTCCTAATAGGAAGCCTTGGAGAATGTAGCATCTCCCCTATCCAGCAAGCTCATATTAAATCAGCAGTGGTTTTTCACTAACTTTGGCTGGTACAGGATTCCATTGGATTCTAGGCTTCCCATACATAAGCATTGTGAATAGTTTTGAAATGCAGACACAGGAAAAAAGGATAAGTAGAATTTTTCAATGGCAATGTCATTAGTATCCTTATCTGAAAGAATTCTATGTAGCAGCTCTGTTTGAAGTGAGTTCTTTTTTGTGGTGGTCTTTCTAATAAGCAAACCCATAAAGATAACACCATAGTAGATTTAATGTCCTGTAGTTCTTTACCTGAAAGTTGATTTGGTAGAGAGAAACATTAATAAAACGGGGAGGGAAACTGTAGATGTTTTTCTTAAAGGGAATCTGATCACAGGACTGAATACCCGGAAATGCTGATACCTTTTTTTTTCCCTCCTTTTTAAGCCTGTCATAATTCCAGCTGCCCCCTGACCTTTCCCCCAGGTTACTGTTTGTTGTGCCCTAATTTTGTAAAGCTGCTGGAAATAAAGAAAGCGTGTCTTATTTCCTCCCTTGTACAGTTAGTCCTTTGCTTTCCAAATGACTCTCCAAACAATTTTTTGTTTGTTTTTTTTTTTTTCTCCAGAGTATTGGATAGGTCTTATGAGCCTTCTGTAGATTGTTTTACAGTCTATTTGACTTCAGAGTAATTTTAAATCTGTCCAGTTTAAATTCTGCATTAGAAGTTTGGAGCTTTGTGGAACTAAGTATGCATAATACTTATCTTTTGAGTTTGTTAATTATATACATTCTTGATCTGTGTTTATGAAATATGCTTATTTTTAACAAATAAATTAGCTTCCAGTCATGTTTTTGTACTATTACTCTGAAGATTCAGTTCTGTGCTTTAAGTAGGTCGTGGAAATTGTGTTCTGTAGTAACTGCAGCTTTTAGCAGTCTTATATTCCCAAACTAATCTTCCTTCCCCCCTTGGATGAAGGGTATAAACTCACTTAATGTTTTTTACAAGCTAAGTATTTACATGCTGAGATAACTGTATACATTACTACTTAGTGTATTCTGAGTGAAGGGTGGTTTTTGGTGTGAGACTTCCTAGCCCAGCATTTAAAATCCCAATAATTCATTATAAAGAATATTTAAAGCACTCTTCTTCACTTAAGCATTGCTACTCTGCACAGAACATACTATTTACTTTTTTTTCCGAGTAAAGAATTTACTAATTTGAAATGTAATTTGGCCTAAGGTACATTCTTGAATCTCAGTTAAAAATGCTTGAGTAACACACAGTGGATATACTCCTTTGAAAACTGCACTGTTAGTATGTATTTCAGAATCACCTTTTCATAAATGATTCAATTGGCTCCATAAATACCTTTCTTTTCTCCCTGACAGTTTCGTTCCTGTTTCAGTCTAGTTTTCCACCTGGGTTTTTGTCTGTGAGCAGCTTCAGAAGCTTCTTGTGACCTTTTGTTCCAACACACTGGTTTACTAGCAGTCAAATTTCTTTTCAGTGGTTGTGGGTGAACTTATGCCAAGAACTCAAATGTGTTTCAATTAAGTTTAATGGACTCATATTTCAAAATGAATGCTTTGAATATATTACTTAAGGTAGTATGTGAATTTGAAAATGGTTTTTCCACTTGCAGATACTGTAATTAAGCACAGAAAGTATTTTCAGTAATAGAGAACTTGAACTCTACTTTGTGGTGTTATGTAAATGGATTAAATGACATCTTGGTTAATCAGTTTCGAATTAGGGGCAGAGGAAGAGCCAGAGGAGTCTTTGCTGGAACAAATACTGGTCCCAGCAACTCAAATACTACTTTTCAGAAGAGACCGAAGGAAGAGGAATGGGATCCTGAATATACCCCAAAAAGCAAGAAATACTTCTTGGTGGGTGTGGAGAACTCGATGTTTTATGCATGCTTTTGTTTTTTCAAACTTTCTACAAGTGTAGAAGTAGCATGCATGTATGACCAGGGACTAGAGTAACCATGAGAGTATCAGGGTGGCTGTAGTGGTTGGTTCTGCTTATCTTTCGTCTTTCTGCAACAGGCTGGCAGTAACTGAGGCCTAACATGGGATTTGTCTCCAAAAATTTCATCAGGGAGTGGGAAAGAAGGCAGGTTCAGACAGAATTTATTAAAATCCAACTTTAAACTAAAAAGGCCTGTGCAGTGTTTTCCTGGATTTACATCTGTATGACATTTGAGATTTTTCTTAGATTGGTCTGGAAGTCTACAGAAGTGAAAGATCAGGAAAAGCTGACAGTGCTTGTGGATGTACACAGGGCAGACTCTTACGAGCAGTTTTCTGCTCTGAGTAGTGTGATAGTCATAAGAAAATCACCACAGTTTTGATGCCTTTTTCCCATCTGGATTATGAAAGGAGGACCCTTGATGTAACCACTCTAAGTAGTGCAGTACGCTGAATGTGTGGCCTCTGCTCCAGTTATTTCCATAACAATGCAAACTTTGAAGGATATTGTTTCATTGAAAAATGATCAGTAATGAAGATGAGACCTTCTCCTGTAGCATTATAGCTTGCCACAAATATGTTAACAGGTAACTAAGAAATAATGCAGTCACAATTTAGGTATTTCTTTAAGGAGTTCTGTCTTCCTAGACATACCTAAACTTTTCTGATCTGTAAACAGAGATGTGATAATCTGTTTATGATAATAAAACAATCAATTGTGGCTATTAAACTTGAATTTCTAAAAATATTTTAAGTAAGTTACCCTTCAACTACTTCTGTATAATTAAACTGCATTATATGGGTGTGATACATGTTTAATAGTTCAGACTTCTTTCCAAATCACAAGTTCAACATATGTTAAAACGAGTGTACCTCACTGTTCTAAATATAAACTTTTTTTATATTAAATAATGGTTTGTAGATTTCATGCAGTGCATGAAATGATTGTGAAAACATACCAAACTATGTAAGGCTGTATTTGGTAGCAACACAGCAAACCTGAAGGCTTATTAACCAGAGACACTCAACTATTGTTTGGTAATGTTAGATTTAAACAGTTTGAACTTCATTTGCCCTATGTTGTGTAAGTGTGGCAGATTTTCTGAAAACTGCCTTCAGTTACTGATTCTTATGGTGTATAAAGACCTCTCTCTGTGCTAAAGTAACTTAGCACTTTCCTAGAGCTTCTTCCAAAGTAACAATTTTCCCCCCTCAAAACTAGTAATTCTTAATTTTGAGTGTAAGTTACAGACAAATGATTTGTTGCTAGCATTTGAGAAGACCCACAGTGAATAAAGGCTCTTCAAACAATTCTGTTGTGGTTTTAGTTACAGCATTATGCCTTTTAAGAATAATTAGAATCTGAGGACTTAGTTAACAATTACTTTGCAGAGTATGCTAACATTATGGGGTACATTTAAGAGGTATCTAACTTTACTCTTTTTCTGGTGTTATTGCAGCATGATGACAGAGATGATGGTGTGGATTATTGGGCCAAAAGAGGAAGAGGCCGTGGTACTTTCCAGCGTGGCAGAGGGCGTTTTAACTTCAAAAAGTCAGGTAGCAGTCCGAAGTGGACACATGACAAATATCAAGGGGATGGAATTGTGGAAGATGAGGAAGAAACAATTGAGAATAATGAAGAAAAGGACAGACGCAAAGAGGAAAAGGTAAATCGTTCAGTGAATTGCAGATTAGGCAGTTCATCTTGCACTATGCCAAATAATTGGATGCTTGTACAGATCACTTTAAAGGTTTTGGAGTTTGATTATTAACACATTACAACAAGACTGTTTTCTTTCTTTCCACAGGAATAACCCAGAAGAAAGTTGTAGCTGAAAGAGCAGCTCTTGCACCACCCACACAACATTTTTAATATGTTTTTTTGTTGTCAAATGAATGTAAGCATTTTACTTAAATTTTACTGTTGGAAAGTAGTTTAGAGAGATTGTTTTCGTTTTAAGCCTTTAGAAAAAAAAAATCATGATATAGTAAACTATGTTAATGATCGTACAGGTAGAAAGTAAAATATTTGTAACAACTTTTAAGAAATTTTACTGTTTGTTATATGCAGTGTAATTCTGCTTTGTCCAAATATATGGTCAAGTATAACTCTAAAAGTTTTGATTCTCCCTTATGTCTGTGTTTTATTCTGAAGTAAACTTACAGCTCTGCACACCTGAAATCTTGGAGCAGCATTTTTTATAAACTGTTCTCTACTTCTCCATTGCCTTTTTATAAGAATTGTATTTAAGGGTAGTTATCCAGTCACAGTATAAGTACAGACAGTTGTGCAAAATGCTGATTGTATGTTAATTCACGAGAATCACATTTACATAGTGATAAACCTGGGTTCTTACTCCACCCTGCAGGGGTGCAGCAAGAATTGTACTTCAGTGGTGAAATTGTCACTCTTCATTAGTAACCTAAGAAACACATATGCATATACACACTTCAGTGAGTTTCAAGTGTATTCTTTCATAGCTTAAGTGTTCTGGTGGTGACTAAGTTAAATTGGTGGCAGTATCAATCTAGTTTCTTTTTTAGCAGTTTCTTTTTACAGTTTGTTAAAATTGCCTCTTTAATTTCTCTGTGTGGGCTTGCCTCTCTAGGTATGTAATCTGGCAAGAGTGAGTCAATCACAAGCACAGCATTTAACTTAAAATGAGAGAGCAGGGCAGGAGCCAGGTGGGAGGAGAAAAACAAATAAAAACTACCACAAAATCCCTGAGAAAAATAAAGCAAGATATGTTCAAACCTGAATTGGTAAAGATAATGCATATATACCAGAAGTGTGAAAAAATAATCTTACTTTCTTCAACACTGATTTCTAATAATTGTGCTGAGAGAATTTTTGTAGCCACAGTGCAGATGATAAGGGGTTTTTGTTGGTTTTTTTTGTTTGGTTGCTTTTTGTTTTGTTTGTTTTAACAAAAATAACAAACCTGTAAGCTTAGTTTTAGTGGTAGGTACACACTTAACCTCTAGAATGTTAAGGATGACAGTAACATACATGAATTACCAGAACAAGGGCATTCTAATACTAGAAGATTACTTTGTTTCTTTTTGTCAAAATGCTGTGTATAAACTAAATCTTAATGTTACGTGGAGTTAAAAGTGTAGTTGTTCTTATTCACCCCTTTGAATGGCATAATATCTTTAAAAGTAGGGGGGGAAAAAAAAGGAAAAGCTTTGATAGAGTTGTTTGTATTAAATACCCATGTAAGGTATGCCCTCTTATTTGCTTTACTGTTAGGGAGTAGTCCTAACATGTCCCCTATCCAAATTAAACCCTAGAAGAAAATAATCCACACTGCAGCTGAAGAAACTATATTTTAAGTTGTACTAGTTTGCCAGCAGCTGTGTACAATGGGAAATGAGAACAATACTTGTCCCCCAGTATTAGTTAATAAAGAGTAATTTCTTCTTTATGTTTTAAAACATTTAGGCCAACTAAACTGTTGTTGCAAGATTTGCTTTTGTACAATGCATCTTTTAATAGCTGTTTGAAATTATAAACTGAGCATTGTTTCAGTATGACTTCTCAGCGAAACTCAGACTTTGTGTATATTAAAGTAGAATAAGCAAAAAAAGGGAACAAAGCAAAATTGACATTAGGGCTAAAGTCTGTCCTGATGAAGTACAATTGAACATCAGTCTGAACAGGATCAAGATATGCTTGAGCTGTCTTAGAACAGGTAATTTGTATCATTTATGTCAAGTTGAAAGTGGATTGTTAGGGTCTGCGAGTCATAAAGCAATACAATTCCTGCAAGATGAGGCAGATTTAAATTTTAACTTCAGCTGAATGTCCAAGGAGATCGGGTAGAGATTGCTTTGGTAATTACATCTGATCCTGCAAACCTGTCTGGAGGTTAGATCATAAAAATCCGTTTTTTGTAATCCCCTAATTTCATTGTAGTGTATCAGAAATGTAATTTGATTGCAGAACACATGATGATAGCCACTAACATTTCTTTAAATAAATTAATTCAAATTAAGAGAGAATGTAGTCAAAGATGCAAGTTGCAATCTGTCTCTCTAAGAGAGATCTGTAAGAAACAAAGTGAGTGGAGATCACTTTTTTAAATCCAAGTCTAGTGCTTCAGGAGTTCCTAGTCTTTCAACATAAATATTCACTGTGCTAAGAAAAAACATTTTTTGAGGTTTTCAGTTAATGCTACTAAGGTAGTTGCATGACCTATGAATGGAATTTCAGTGCGTTTTGCATTTCTGTTGTTAAAAGGTAAAGACAGTCATTGGTGGTACAGGGGATAAATGTCTAGACATTATGCTGGTATAAAATGTTTAACTACCTTTTGAATTCAGTTATTCATTCTGACTGCTCTTCAGCAGTGAACCACTTTTTAAGGACACCATGCAAAGATGAAGTGGATTCTCAAAGTTTGAAGTTATCCCTGCAGTTCAGATAAAATCAGGCATACATTTTACTAGGCCAAAAGAAAAGGCCACCAACCATCCTGGAATCCAGTAGCTGTACTGTTAGTACAGTGTCCGTTTAGTTTCTTGGTTTGGAATTAAATCTCACATCCTCTCCCCTCCCAGGAACAATCAGCATTACTGTAACAGTGGGTAGCTACATAAGAGTAAAGCTTTCCTGCATTTGTTTTGCTAGTGTGTTAAAAGGAGAGCTGTCCTTGAGCTTTGGCTCAGCTCCAGAGCCCCTATGTCACTTCTTGTTCTGGAAAGCTGGCCTGTCACGAGATGCTTTTGTTCATAAGATCCTGCGGGTCCCTTCTGTACTGTTGAGAGCTGTACCTGCTGACTTGAAGCGTTTCTGTACGAGTTCCCAACTGCATCTCTCATTCAGTACAGCTGGTTACTGGTGCTGCAATGAAACTAAATTGCCTCGGTTTTGCTGTTGCTTGTGAGACCCTACCTCTCTTGCTGGCTTTCCAGTAGAGCTGTGTGTTGTTCCCCTTCTGCTGACACTTCCCCCTCTTTAGCAAGGTGTTGGAGGAGTAGGTGAGAAGTACTTTTTTTTTAGGTCAGGTATTGTAGCACAGTTTTTCAAAACCTCTCCTCAAGCTTAAACCTTCCTAGTCCCCTGAACCAGCTGTATGCTGTTACTACAGTGTGTAGTAACAGTAGTACTGCTCCTCCTTTGTGTTTGGTCTTAGATGATTAATCCACTTGACACAGCATGGATAACAGTAACCAGCAATGCTGCTGTAGGAACTCCAGTACTGACTATAGAAACGCCGAGGGAGGTGCATACACGAGGGAATGTTATCTTCTGAGGAGGAAAATGTATTCTTGTAGAAACTAACTTTCTTGAAGCTTTCAAATTTTCTTGAGGGAAAACAATAGAAATCTTCCTTATAAAGATGAAAGTAGTGCAAGATATAGAGCAAGTGCAGAATTTCAAGGCCAGGTTTTGAAGACGGTGTAGTCAGGTAATACTGGGCAGTTGTGTTGAGAATACTTTGTGCATTTGGTCTGTGTGTGTGAACGAAGCAGTTACTGCGTTCGCTACATTGAAGACCTAAACCATCTCAGGTTAGCTCCTTGCCATTAGTTGAGTTAACAGGCCCTGGTTCATTTCTTCTGTTGGTGTGTACTGTGCTCTGCCTTCGCAGAGGCAGAAGCCACGTTTTCTTTTGAGTCCCAGCACTCGGTCAGGTCAGGCGTACGAGCTGGCCGCGGTGCGCCCGCATTCTCGGGAGCGCTCCCAGGGAACAGGGGCAGGCCCGGCAGCGCGGCGTTCAAACCGCTCCCTCCCGACACCCCTCGCGACGGGCCCGTCCCGCCGCTCATTGGCTCTGCCGCGGCTCTGCCGCCTTCCTATTGGCGGGGCTGCCGCGGTGCCCCGCCCCCAGCCGCGGGCGGCCTCGCTCCGGGCGCTGCTGCGGGCTGGGGTCAGTGCTCGCCATGGCGCTGCTGCTGCTGCAGCTCCTCCGGCGGCTGCTGCGCTGTCTCGGCTGGCCGCGCCACCAGGTGAGACCCCCTAGGCCTGCCTCTGCCCCAGGAGCCGCTCGGGCGGAGCGTCTCGCCTGCAGCCGCTTGGCTCGGCGGGGAGGGAGGGAGGGAAGGTGGGCACCGCGGGCGGTGGGGCGGCTTCAGCTCCCTCCTTGCCAGCGGCCGGTTTATCGGAACACGCTGCCCGCACGTGGGGGCGCGTGGGGTCACTGCCCTGACACGGCCGCTCGAGTGGGTCTTTTTGCGCTGAACTGAGCGTAAGAAGGTCCGTGGTGTTGGGTGCTTGTGCATTGCTGTCTCCAATACAAGGCTACGTCGCCCTTCCAAGCAGCAGTTAATCCCGCGTGTTCGGAGGCCGGGAAGGTGCGCCGGGGAAGCTGAAAGAGGCCCTGATGCTGTGCCGGGGGCTGGTGCTGGACGTGAGATCGTGGGCAGCTCCTCGGTGAGGGCTGTCAGCAGCGAGGCGGTGCTGCGGCGTGTGGTTCTGAGACAATCCTGGCGTTGTTTATGGGAAGCTACCGAGTATCTGCAGGAGTGCTGTTTTGGCTGAGCTGCCCTGCTTGCTTGCTGGTTCCGTTGTTCGAAGCTGGTGATTTTTTTTGACAGGCCGTGTTTTTTGAAACTCAAGTGTTTGGCAGCAGTATCAGTCGTACCCTTGGAACGTGCCTTCCTTCAGCAGGCTTATCAGGAAGGCATTTCCAGCAGTTATATGCTGTCATAAGGAAGTATCAGGCCAAGGTATGTTAAATTTATTTAACTTCTTTGCTAATCGTTGTTTCCGAAGACTTATACAGATGTACGTAGTAATCAGATGGCACTTTTGTACTTTTTTATCTGAAGATATTGACCATTGTGCCTCTTTAAAATATTCTGTACTTTGGCAGTTTTTTTAGACACTGTCTGTCGTACCAGTGTAGGTATGGTGGACTTGGACTTTCAGCTTGAGAAGAGCATTGAAAAGTTAGGTTAACCAAACTGTATTTTATTTAATTACCTGTAACATGGAATAATTCAATAGCTTTGATTAGAGTGAGATTAAGAACTGAGGGCTTTTATTTTGCTTCTCAGGTTCAAAGGTTTTCTGATTTTTAGGTCACATCTCTTTGCCAAAAAAAGGAGTATGGATCTACTCGAAGCATTGTCCGTAGACTTGGGACAATTCTTTCCTTGGAGCCCTGCCCCAGACCTTATTTTCAAGTAAGCAATTTATTGTCATATGTATACTTCACCTGTTTGTATTTTCTTGTTTCTTAATTTGCTGATAGCTTTCCTCTTCTTTTTAGTTTGTATAGTTGTGTGGTGCATCCCTTATTCTTGTTGTTTTCAACTTCATTATAATAGCACTGTTTAAAAATTCCTTTTTGCTGAGGCAAAACCTTTAGTATGTGCTGAATCCAGTTTCCCTTCACACTTTTTTTTTTTTTTTTTGCATTCTTCGTTTTTAGTTTGTTCAAGACCTAAGTCCATTGGGTTTTGATGAACAAAGTGCAGCTCCAGCTTCTGTGGCTCCATCACTTGCTGATGTCCTGTGGGTGGCAAATGATGAAGGACAAGCGTGTACTAGACTTAGGTAAGTAAAAGTGTAAAAAGGAATAATAGAAATAACTTTTGCCTTCTCTATGATGTGTGATTTTGTGTTTGTTTTCCTTTTTTCCTAACCTTTTCTGGAAACCTTTTGGGGTTGGGGGGGAACAGACAACTTCTTTCTTATCTGAAGATTATTACTGTGTAAAGCATTCTTTTCTGAAAGAATTCTGAAATTGAGGCTTTTCTTTCTTCTTCATAGTAGTATGTCAGGTGCATTACTGGTACTTTAAATGATACTTGCTCACACAATATTTAGGGAGGGAGCTAGTTGTTGCAGTATTCTGTAAGATTATTCCTATCTTTAGCCTTTTAGTTTGCAACCTCTTTGATAAACTTTATAAATGGGGAAACAAGACAAAATCATTTAAATGTCTCCTTTTGGCTTTGATTTTTACAGTGCGATGGGTAAGCCTTGAAGGCTGCTTTGATGTAAAACAAACATAATTATTTTAAATTTTTTAAAGCATTTTGAATGTAGTTTATATACATGTTCCTAGCTTTTACAGAGGGCTGAAGGAAAATATTTTTACAAATTACAGAATATTTCAAGTGCTGTGAAATGACAAATTGTCCAAGAATTTGCAGACACAAATAGTATACAAGTTTTGTCTTGTTTTTTTTGCTCCCCTCACTGGAGAAGAAATAGAATAGTTTTGCTGTTCCTCTAAAGATCTGTTAAAAATCAGAGGATGAGTTAGAGCCAGAAGAATTAAAATGTGAACACTTGTATTGTCTTGTACTGCACCTGTATAGGACAGTGTAATTCTGCTTCATGTTGACATTTGTTTGTGATCTTTGTGCTGCTTGCCAATAATAAAAATACAAGAAACTGATGAATTGAAATGACACACTTTTCTTGGAGAAGTTGGATACAGTGTGTTTTATCTTACATTTTCTGAGACATTCTTGTTAAATTATTAAAGTTTGTAACAGCTGTAAAATAGCAAAAAAAAAAAACATTGTTGAAAGAACAAAAATATCCTGGCCTGTTTTGTTCTGCTCATGCTTTTCTTTAGCTTGCCAGATTCACAGAACTCTGACAGTTTATTCTTTTGTAGTTTCTATTCTTTGCTCCTCCTCCTCTTCTGGCTCTGTGGGATGTTTTTCAAGAACAACTATGCTAATTGATATCTTTCCATTCTGAAGCAGTGTTTATAGCAAGGGGGTTTTGGCAAATCAGAAAG
This sequence comes from Muscicapa striata striata, assembly GCA_030060385.1. Classification (NCBI taxonomy): domain Eukaryota; kingdom Metazoa; phylum Chordata; class Aves; order Passeriformes; family Muscicapidae; genus Muscicapa; species Muscicapa striata. Next base: position 1,080,829 of record JAREIS010000010.1, on the reverse strand, counting down.
CAGTGTTTCAGGTCTGATTTGAAGTAAAAGGACGTTTAAAATAAGGGAAAAGGTCTGGGCTTCTTTTTCAATCAAAGCTTAGTACATTTTAAATGAATCAAGTAAATTTAGTTTCTTTCCATGTTTTGCAATTAATTTTTGGTAGTTTAATTTTATACTTAAATTTTAAGTTTATTTCTACTGGCACAGACTTGAAAGAATTTTTACAATTAAAACCTGAGACTTACAGTGCAATTTTCTAATGCTGTCTTTGGTTATAGTAGCTTACAGGTGGTGAGATTCTTGTTCTGTAAGTCTGTATCAAACTTTATTATTTTCAAGTACATTTTCTGAAAGATTGTAACTACTTTGCTGCTTGCAGTGTTCATGTTGGAGTTTGATAAATGGCTAAAATTTCTGAAGCCTGGTTAAGAGATCATTGTTCTTTGATTCTCCTGCCTTTCATATTCATGTGGCAAGAAAGGAGAGATGCCTTACAGTGTCAGTCTAATAATTACTGAATAATGACAATCCTACTGTATGACTTTATGATGTTTAATTATCCCTGAGGGAGTTGTCTGACTAATTCTTATGATGACTTTGCAAGGATCTGCATTGTACTTGAGCAAAAGGAGATGAAGCATTTTAGGAGTTATGAGTAGTTAGAAGTGTAGTCTCCTTAAATAGTTGGAACAGTTAGGTGTTGCTGAATGATGGTAACTTGCTTGCACAGCCCAAGTAGTTTTGAGGTTTCCATTGTTGGCTGAGCCTTTTGAAACTGTGTCTTTTTTTGCTTTGTAGGACTGAATTGAGGAGAAAAGAGAGAAGTACAGCTTCTCCTGACCTGCATCCCTGTCTGAATTCAATACAGAGTATTCCAAAAAACAGTGCACAAAAAGACAATGTGGATCAAGCAGCACTCCAGAAAATTTCTGCGCTTGAAGATGAGCTGACCTTTCTTCGTGCTCAGATTGCTGCAATTGTTTCAGCACAGACCTTGGGAAGCATTCCCTCACGTAAGCCCTTCTTGATTTGAAGCAAACCAGTGTTTCTTTTTTTGCTTTAGAGCTTGCCATGTCTGATATTGGTAGAGAACGTGTTTAACTTTTCTAACTCAAGATACACCTACTAAATTTACAGAAGATACACCAACTAAGTTTACTGACTATAATATTTTGTTTTTCTTTTTGCTGTTTGGTGCACTTTTACTTTTCTATTTTGTGGTCTGTTTGCCAAGTTCAAATGCAATTGATCCTAAGTACTCTTTATTCTCATTTGCATGTTGGTGAAGGAGCTTAGTAACATCACTATCTATAGTCTACTAATAACTGTTTAAAAAAGTTACAGACTATTAATTGTCCCTTCAGGATTTTGTGCTGTTTCTAACAAATTACCAAAATAATGGGTAGAAAAAGTATTTTCATTCAGTCAGGTTGGGGCTATAACAAAAATAAATGTTACAAACAGATGTGTCCTAGGTAGCTGGTCTCCAATATGCACTTCTGTCTTGTGACCTCTTTTTTTTTTTCCTGATAAGTTTTGAGTCTCAATTGTCTTACTTGCAGACCAGCCCCACTGTGGTTACTGAAATACTTGGACTGGTGCGAGGTAGTTACTTTCGTGTGGCATTGTGAGACACTTCTGTGATTCAGCTGTTCTGTTGGGTCTTCTCTGTCTCTTCTCCATTGCACTCTGTATTATAATCTGTTTTACATTACATGTTTTGGTTATCTTTTGCTTCATGGAGATTATTGTAACATCTAGACCATTGATTACCATGTGCAGTCTGCTTTACTGATTTATCTAGTGCCTAGATTGAAGATACAAGAAGAGAAAATCAGAGCAGCACAGATACTTCAGATTCATCACTTCATGTATTGTGAATTTGTGGGTTTGAAGTAATGTTCTTTGTTGTAAGTTTAGTTCTTTTGTGTTGGAATGTGCAAGATGTCCAAGAAGGCACTTGCAGAGGGTAGTCTTATCTTGACTTAAAACTGATTAATCCTAGATTTTAATGTATGTTGTTGTTTTTCTTCTCTAACTGTATGCAGAAGCCTTTAAAACACTCAGCACTCCAGATGGATTTTACCCACTGCCAGCCATGACTTCTACGCCATTGTCCGTCTCTCACAATCACTTTGTAATTCCGTCGCCTCCTCCACTTCCTTCTGGTGCACCATCTGGTGTTGATGCTAGTAATTCTGCACTGGCACTTACCAAACAACGAGGAGCTTCAAGAAACAGTGTTTCAGGTGCAGCTGAGAGTAGGGATCGCCAGAGGACAAAGAACATTCCCAGTATGATGGATGTTTTGAAAGACCTAAACAAAGTTCAGTTGCGAGCTGTTGAGAGGTAGGTTGAGTTGGATGTGCATCTCAGCAAGCCAAGCACCAACCTAAGCATCAACACCACTTCAGTAGCACCAGGGAACACCAGTCATTTAAAGAGCAGCTACTGCTGGCAGACTGAAGTTGGCAACTTCTGAGTTCACAATGTGGAATGTAGGATACTTGTGACATGGCTTTTAGATGCATTTAAAACATGCTGACTATAGCAGCGTTTTAAACTTCTCTGCAGCTTCAGTGTGCAAATCTCAGGTTGGTGTGGGGGATGAGGGGTCACTTACAAGACTGCATGCAGAGGCACAGGAAACTGATCTGAAAAAATAACCCTTCTGGATTCAGTGTGAAAGGCTAAATCCTCAGGCAAACTTTAGAAAACTACTGTTAGCACACTCGAAATATCCTGGTTCAAACTTTGAAGTGTTAACAAAAGCATGTGCTGTATCATTACTTGAAAATGTTTCATAGATTTATATTTCAATATAAATATAAAGTGCAGTTGGATTAGAAATATTTTGGTAGCTGTTTTGATGGTAAGTGCAGTTGACTTATAAAAAAGTGTTTTACTAAAGACTGCAACACCTGTTCTGGTCTCTGCTATGCTAGGTATAGTAGAGATTACACCTTCAGAGTTTTTTCTGAACTTCTTGGGTTGAAAAAGTAAGAAAAACTGAGCCTGTAATGAATATTTAAAGCTCTTAGTGCGGGAAGAAGGTCACTTGGCAAAACTTACTGCATTCTCATTTCAACATTTTCCTAACTGTGAGCTTTATCCCTGAAAACAACTGGCACAAAACTTGGGTAAATAATTTGCATGCGAATCTGGAGCATTTTTTTCTCTGTAATTCCATGGATGGTGAGTGAAGAAGATGAGATGTTCCAGTTGACAGTTTTAACATCTTGAGCAGGCACATAATTTACAGGAAGTGGTTGCTTGTACATCCAGAATGCTTTCTGGATTTACGCATCTGCAAGTATTCTGAAGTAGAACTTAACTGAATAATGAGTAATTTCTATTTCTGGGGAGAGTAACAATGGTCAAAATTGTTACAATCTTTCAGACAGTCGTTTAATGCATTCACTGCAAAGGAAAGTCCTCTATTCTAAGAAATTGAGAGCCTGAAGAGCCCTGTTTCTACCACCCAAACACCATCTTACACATTGTTCAAGTGCTCTGAGGGCTTGTTTTTATAGGGACTGTGAACTCAATCCTCTCAGGTTTTGTGTTAAGCAACATTTAGTGTAACTTAGAACTTGATGTTGTCACTGTGCATTATTAGGTACATATCATCAGCCTGGAGACAGCACTTTACTAGCAGAAGTCTGAACAGCTCTAGATTTTTCCACCCCACCCCAAGATATCTCAGTGGTTAGAAAGTCTTATGATTTATTGTCTTGGACTAGTCACTAGCTTCCACAGTTATGATAAGTTTTGGGGTGTTAGTGCTGTTTTGATTTCTGAATTTAAATTAATGTAAAATGAATAAAATTTAAATTAAATTTGGTTCACAATAATTTTGAAATACCTTAGTGGGGCATTCCCATTAATATACTTTATTATAACTTATAAATAACTTGATATAAAAAGGGTAGTCTTTTTTTTTTTTTTTTTTTTTTTTTTTTTTTTTTTTTTTTAACTTGTTCTTTGCAATGCTTGAACTCTTTATGTTGGTTTTCTGCCAGTTTTCTTCATGGAACAACATCAAGTTGTCTTTTCAGCCTAAGAATGTGGCTGACAAGTTTTTGGGTATAATTGTATCAGTTGTATTTGTTGAATTACTTTAAAGTTACAGTGGCATTACTTGTGTAATCAGGGATTTATAGAATAGAGTGTTTGCAGAAGTTGTGTCTCTAGATTTTAGATTAGTCAGGATCAGGGTTAGGAGACAATAATTTGTTGTTGTTGTTGTTGTTCATAGGTCTCCTGGAGGCACTCCTGTTTCTAGACCCAAAAAGACACAAAGTTCAGATTGGGATCCAGTTGCTCTACTAACTCATGCTCTAAAGCAGAAATTTGCACATAAAAATGATGAGGAAGATGATTCTCTGGACAAAGAAAATAATTCTTTTGATTGCTCTCCATTTTCTAGTCCTGAGGTGCCAATGGTATGTCTTCATATAAAAATGTATTTGTATTCTTGAACTGACTGCTGTTTTCATGGATAGTTGCAGAGTTTTCACAAGCCTAGAGCTTTTCTACAGTCTTTTTCACCATCAGCCCAGGTAGTAAGTTTCTTTAAAGTATAATCAAAGCAGGAAATCTCAAATTAATTTGGGTGGATTTAGACTGGTAAATGCTTCTGGATGTGCAAAGAAATAAAACTTAAAATACTGATTTTAAAAATTCAGCTCATAGTTGATTGAACTATGAACCTTAGCTTGATGGTACCTGGCAGGTATCCATGCATGGAAACTGTGTGTTTAAATAGTTATTGACTAGCTTTTCAAATAAGGATGTTAGGAAGGTACAAGAAGGTCTGACAAATACACGCTAATTGTTCAGAAATGAAAATAAATGCATAGTCTGTAATATTTTCCTTTGAGTGTAAGTTTGAATTATTATCCAAAATGAGTTGTGGTTCTGTTGTAAAGCTCATTAAGAATACAGGAACAAAGAAATTGTAGACAGAGCCATTGGGCTAAGGTGATTCTGAGCATTGATTTTTGCATAGCCTGTGCCAGCTACCTCAGCTTATACAGTCCAGCAGTGCTGTTGTTTGGTTGGTTGTTAGGCATTTCCACAAACCTCAGAACTGCTCAGATGAGATGGATAGCAATAGGTGGCAGTCATTTAAACGATGTCTCTCTGCTTGGCAATTCTATCTCTTTATTGTAAGAGTGAGATAAAAGATTTGGGCTATGGCATTTGTTACCCAAATGGAGGGAAATAGTAATACAGAACATACAATGGAAATCCAGATAATCTTAGATATTCTTTGGAAGCTGCCCTTATGTGTGGCTAGCTGTGTGGCTGAACACCTGGGGCAAACTAATGGATGTGTATTCCTCTTTCTAACTATAATGATTTTTTTTTTTTTTTTTTTTTTTTTTTTTTTTTAATTTAAGCTGCCACAAGGATTTTCCAAGCTAAATGTAGCATATATTTTACAGACTGAAGTGTGTCAACAGTTCTGGTGCAGTCTTAATAAATTTCTTTGACTTCTTTTTTCCCCCAAAAGGAAAATTAAAATCTCTTAAAAATAACCATGGTGGTATTTTGGATGCTGCAGACTATTGCACTGCTTAGCTGACATACCTGATTCTAGATACAAAGATGAAAAATAGCTCCTGGAACACCTTGTATATGGAATAGCTTTTGTTTCAGGATCTGACAACTGGATTATAAAGTCCTGGAAGAGAGACTGCTTAAGGCCAGCATGTTCAGGAGTAGATAAAAAAAGAATTTTTCTGGTTAAAGCAGAATAATCTTACGAATTTGTAACTAAGCCTCTAACTGTTAACTGTTGAGTGTTTTGAAGAATAAATGTGCTTAAACCAATCGGACAGACTTAGTATTTTATTCTTTCCATGTTGAGAGAAGTGAAGCAACTCTTCCAAAATGTTTTTCTTGTAAACATCTTCTAATTCAGTTTCTTGGATATAGTTTTAATTTTGTCTCTGCTCCTCAGGTTGGACGCTGCGGTCTGAAGTCAAATGTGAAACCCAGCCTTACAAGAACTGATGGAGTTAAGCAGGTACCAGCATGGAAAGCAAGAGCTCATATTTAGTGGAGACTTCCAGCATGTATAAGTTGTGGGTCCACTTTGAAACTGCTGTAAGGTGCTGTAATGTGTTCTAGGACATACCTTTCCTATGCTGTTGAAGTTTGGGTGTTGCAGGGTTTGTAAAATTACCTCTTCCTTCTCTTTGATTTCTCAGTAGCCAAACTTGTGAATGTGATGCTTTTACAAGAAGCACAGAACTGAGAGAAGGCTTCCATTGCTATGGAGCTATGTCTTTGAAACCTGGGAAATTAAAGAAAGCAGTATGTGTGTGGGGAAAACAAAGATTTATTGCTATGACGGCCAAGGGATATGTTGTTTGCACTCCAGCATAAAGAACAAAGAAGGGTAAATGTTTTGTTAGTGTGTTAAAACTACTGTATATAATGGTAATACTTTTTCATGAGAGTGGCATAGTTGTCTTGATTTTATTTGCAGTTTGCTGATGCAACTCCTTATTCCATATGCAAACAGTTTTCTAATTTATTTTGGGTCAGGAGATGAACTTTCATGTTTGTCAAACTTTGTACTGTAAGTAAACTGCAGGTCATCTTTTCAATGCCTGTCATATGAGGGAGTTGGGTTCTGAGGTAAAAAAGACCTTGCAGAGAGATCTGCTTGCACACAGTATAAATTTCATATGTAAGTAAATATTAATTCCTATCTTGGCATGTGCATCTGAACTGTTTTGTTCACAAGAACTTATAAAATAAAATTCTCTTTATATTGTAAATGTGTGTGGTAGTGGCCTTTTGTGCTGCAGACTCTTTTGTATCTTAAGAATTGATCATATTAGACAAGTTCTTAAATTGCATTTTGTAAAACTAAAGAACAGATTGTATTTTTTCTTACCAGAGTACTTAAAGAAGCCACTTATTTACAAATTTATTATGGTCCACTGCTTACAGGAGCTGCTTTCACCTAATCTTTTGTCTAACTATTTTGACGTATAAAACCCAAATCCTGTCAGACTGTTGAATGTGTCCCTTATATCCTGTGTGTCTTCTATTTCCCTGCCCACTTACACAGAGTAGATTGGCAGCTACATCCCTTCTTACTTCAGAATCTTATTTGTACAGTTGTAAGAAATTAGTGTGCAAATACCATACTTGCATTTTGGTTTTAAAAATTACCTTTTGACTAAAACTGGAACTTAAGTGATTTTATATATTATGCTTCTAAAGTTAAATCTTCTAGGTGTTTATTTCTTCTGGATTTAGTAAAATTATTGGACTTTATTATATTCCTCCATTCTTTTATTGATCTGTAACAGTTTGACCTTCACTTTCTTCCAAAATAAGCATTTGCTGCTTTCTCTACCTAAACTTGGTAATTGCTATGAAATCTGTACTGAATATCTAGTTCAGCCCCATACTTGATAATTTTACCCTCTTCTGTCAAAGCTCCTCCTTGTCTTTTGTCTGCTGCTCTGGTCTCTGCTGTACAAGAGGGGCAGGGAGTGACAGTGAGGGAAGTCCATGTGGTGCATGCTGAAGAGGACGTGAAGGCAGGTGAGTCCCAGTGAGCATGAGGGCTATAAATTGGCTCCCTCTTGCTCAGGATCTGCAGTGCAGTGAGGTGGAGCAAGTCATCTCCTGGTTTATTTCAGTGTTCTTAGATCCAGGGGATTTCAGGGGTTGGGGCCCTTCTGTTATGACTGACAAGCAGGAGGGAATTCCTTCTTTGAGAGACTGAATTGTGTGCAAAGCGATACGTTAGGCTCTCTCCCCTACATCAGTTCCTTTATGTGACCAACAATTTTTTCTCTTCATGAAGAACTATTATTTTTGACTCCTTTTGTCATTTTTCTGTTCTCCCCAGGGCTCATCATTTAACCACAAGTTTGATCAACAAGGAGCAGTTTGCAGTGAGAATTTTGACTTTGGAAGTGTCTTTTCATTTTAGAAGGGACTTCTGAGAAATTTCTCAGTACCTTTTAACACAATAATCTAGTGTCAGAAGCTGCAAATTTTAGTGAGCTGTGTCACCCTTTTGGTTGTTGGATACTGTCTGATTTTTGTAATTTTGATGTGAATTTTGCAGTGATGCAGTTTATAGCTGATCCCCTTCCTTGGGGAAAGGAATAAGTGATGGGTCATGTGATTACCCCCCCCACGCATGCTACAAGAACAGATTCTTTGTTTTATATAGTTCCAGATGTAAAGAAGTCTGTGGGTGGCATCTGGTAACATCTGACAGTTTTTAATACCAAGAAATTGGAAAGCTCAGCAAAAGTTAGTAATGAAAAGTTTTATCACTCATTGCAGAGATTTTTCCCTCTTTTCAGAACTGATGAAAACTTGGCTTTGTCATCTTATTTTCTTTGACGAAAATTTCTGTATCAACAACTGGGAAGCAGCTTTAGGTTCTCTGAAGCTTCCTGTGCCCACCTAGAATCAATTCCATGTTTCACCTACAAATGCCCTTGTTAACATAAGGTCCCTAACTGAATTGGTCAGTCATAACCCAACTCAAAGAGTTGTGCTGTTGATCTGGGAGAGGAAGAAGAGGCTCAGGAACATGAGTGCTCTATTGGTCTGCTGGCAGGATCTTGTGAAAGATTGTGCTGTCTTATCACTGAAGTAGTCTGAAAAACTTACTCTCCTACCACTCCCAGTGAATTTTTGGGCAGGATATCTTCCTTCAGGAGGTGCTGGGTAGGTTGCTGGAATGAAAGTTGGTTTTGTTTTTCTACTAGAAAGACTTAAAGAGTATGTATATTATATCCAGTTTTCCAGCTGATAAAATTGAAATGAGTAAATGTTTCAAATTATTTGAGTAAAAGGGCTTGAAGGGAAATTATAATGCAGTCCCTTAAAACCATTTTTACAGATTTTCTTCAAGGAGCTCCTAAAAGATTTGAGTTCTCTATCAGTGAGCTTCCTACTGCAAAGAATCTAATGAATACAGTTACCTGACAATTACTGTCAGAATATCACTGTTGACATATTCCTATAATATACCAGATCTGTCCAGATACTCACTACTTTGTGAGGGACAATTAATATATAATTTCATATATATTAATTATTGTATTAATATATATTTAATTAATCTGTATACGCTCGCTCTGTATGTGTAAGTACAGAGTTATTGAATAAAGGCAGAGTGTATGCAACAGTATTCACTGCCCCCAGTTCTTGTTAGGAATTAATTAGTTCTTTAGTCCCACCTAAATAGTAAAATTGTATATAGGGTTCTTGCAAAAGCCAAACTGACAAAGGGAACCTGCTAAACAAGTAAGCCTTGAGTTATTGATCAGATGCCTTGGGGAAAGGAAGTTCTACAGGCAAGACTATTGAAGCAACCAGTGTTAAGCAAGGTCTGTGGCCAAATTTCATTTCCACTTAACTGTAATGTGTTTGCCAGTGATTGTAGGTACCTGGCAGATATTTATCATCCTGATTCCTCTACCAGGTTCTCAGATCCCTATGTGATTTACCAATACATTTTTCATAGTGACACTGACTTCAGCTACATCTGCATTACCTTCCAGGTTTATCTGAATAATCAGTGAATTGTGTACAATATTTTAGGGCATTGTTGCATATCTGTGTGAAATTGAATACTTACTGTGACGAACGTGCCCCTCTGTGCCTGTTGTGTGCAAACAAAGAAGGACTGGTGGGTGATGTGATGGTTGGAGACGTTTTGGGCACAGTAATCACAGAGCACTAGCATTTTCAGTTCTCTGAGAAGTCAACAGAGCTGCTCTTCTGGACTTCTGCAGGTCAGACTTTGGACAATCCAGGAGACTGAGTGAATCTCTTGGGAGGCAGTCCCATAAGGCAAAGGAGTCCAGGAAAGAAGGACATTCTTCAAGAAGAAAATGCTAGTGGCAGAGGAGGGGGTGATTTCCATGGGCTGAAAGACGAGCTGATGAGGAGGACCTGTCTGGCTATGCAGGGAGTTTTGGCCTATGACCTTTGGAAGAAGGGGAGCAGGCAACTCAGGAGGATTTACAAGAATTTTTCAAGGTAACTCAGGAAGAAAATTACAAGAGTCAAAACCCAAGGAAAACTTAGTTTGACTGCTGCAGTAAAAAAATGCTTCTCTAAATACATTAGTAATGAGAGGGGGGCCATGAAGAAGCTCTATCCTTGTCTGGGTATGGAGAGAAACAGTGACAAAGGACAAGAAAGAGGCTGAGTTACTTAATGCCTTCTGTGTGTCATCCTTTAATTGCTAAACCACTTGTTCCCCGGACACAGACCCCTGAGCTGGAAGACAGGGGCAGGGAGTGGAATGAAGCCCCCATAATCCAAGGGGAAATGGCCAGTGACTTGCTGCCACACTTGGACATGCATAAGTTTATGGGACCAGATGGGATCCACTCAAGGATGCTGAGGGAGCTGGGGGAAGTGCTCACTGAGCCACTTTCCATCATTTATCATCAATCCAGGCTCATTTAGTAAAGCATTTGAAGTTTCTCCCAGCATTTTCCTGGAGCAACTGGCCACATGTGGCTTGTACAGATACACTGTGAAAACCTGGCTGGATGGCTGAGCCCAGAGAGTGTTGGTGAATGGAGCTACATCCAGCTGGCAGCTGGTCACTAGTGGGATTTCCCAGCAATCACTTCTGTCTTTATCTCGAGTGAGGATTGAGCATGCTCTCATTAAGTTCACAGATGACGCTAAGTTTGCTGGGACTGTTGATCTGCTGGAGGGCAGCAAGGCTCTTGAAGAGGGATCTGGACAGGCTGGATCAGTGGTGCAAGGACAACTGTGAGGTTCAACAAGGCCAAGTGCCAGGTCCTGTCCTTGGGTCACAACAATCCCATGCAGTGCTACAGGCTGGGGATAGAGCAGCTGGAAAGGCACCTGGCAAAAAAAGACCTGGGGGTGCAGGCTGGCAGTGTCTGAACATGAGCCAGCTGTGCCCAGGTGGCCAAGAAGGCCAATGACATCCTGGCCTGGATTGGCAATAGTGTAGTCAGCAGGACCTGGGCAGTGATTGTCCCCCTGTACTGGCCACTGGTGAGGCCACACCTCGTATTCTGTGCCCAGTTTTGAGCCCCTTGCTGCAAGAAAGACATGGAGGTGCTTAGGCATGTCCAGAGAAGGGCAATTTAATTTTGAAGATCTGAAGATAAAGCATGTAGCTTAACTAGCAGGAATAGGATACCTGTTGTAAATTGCCAGTATATAAAGAGGGAAATTTTTCATTATTTCTCAAAATACTTTGATGTATGAAACTGAAGTTGCTCTATATTAGCAAAAAGAACAGGTATTTTATGCTTGTATAAAAGAATTTTTGTAAAAAAATAAAGAATCTTATAAAGTCAAAAATAGTGAATGTGTTAAAGTAATTCAAGTTATGTAAAAGGAAACACTACATGAATCAATGCTTATATCTATTTGTGTAATTGATTCTGCTTTTGTTTCTTACAAGTTAGCCAAATTTGAAAGGCACAATCTGGAAGGGTCTTTGACAGGCTTGCTGTTTGTAGATGTTTCAGTGATTTAGAACAATATAAATCATTCTCCATAGTTATGCCTTGAAACACTTTGTTTAGGAACTCTGTCTTGAATTGCGGTGCTAGTTTTAGCGATATCAAAAACTGTATTGTGAATAAAGGCTGAAAACAACAGCTGTCCTGCTTCTGGGAAATTTGGCACATTTCAGTACTATTTGGCTGGATTATTTACAAATTTTGATTATAATAATCAAAAGGCCCTTCTTTTGATATTCATTCATTTTTCCCAATAATTCTGTCAGCAGGACCTCTCCTTCTGCAGTGGGAATTTTAATAATTTTTTTTTTTTTTTTTGCACATTGAAAGAACAGCAGCATGTTGCTTTTGTTCCTGCTGTGTTTCTAGACCTCTTTACATTTTAATTTCTGTCTACATTTTTATCCAGCTTCGAAAGCTAAAGTAGGCCTTAAAAGCAAATTATTTATGTGTGTTATGAAGAGTGTTCAGACTTGCATTGTTATTTGGGTGGATATATTCTTACCTTTTGTTTTGGGCTAATTTTAGGCATTTGATTTCAGTGGGACACAGAAGCAAAAGCAGCAGTTGAAATTCTCTCTTTAAGATAACTGAGACATGGCAGTCTGCAGGCATGGAGCTGGCACTGATTGCTTCAAACAGCTGATCAGCTAAAAATGTCTTGGATTAAAATACATTTGAAAATATTTTAAAATAATTTTTACAAATAATTACATTTTGCAGATGAACTGCATGGGTTTAACCACAAGAGAGCAGTGTCACGCCGGCTCTATGTTGCGAGTCTTAAACTAAAAAGGAATTCTGCATTGACAGCATCAAGTCTCACAACAAAATTTTAATCCCTTTATTTTTATAGTGGTATACACTAAATTGTAGGGGTAGGTGATTCTATCTTACTAACATTTTGATGAATTGTGTTTATGTGCACTTGTATTAGTAAACAGTTAACACTTATCTAGTTTATTCTCTTCACAAAATAAAACTGCTACTTCATTTTATGGGAGAGCAGGCTGAAGATTTTATGTGGTGAGTTAGAGAAGAGCTTGACATGGAAGTAAATTTTTTTTCTGAAAAAATATCCTCTTTATCCCATGTAAAATGGCCATTGGAGATTTCTCTTTGTGGTCCAGTACACATATAATGAACACTGCCACAGAATTGCATGGATTTGTAAGCATAACTTCTAGCTTACACAAGTGAAAATATGCTGCTTTTTACTGATTAGGAGTCAAAGTGACTATGGGGCAGAGAAATTCACATTTCTTTTCTTTCAGATGAAACACTATACTGCTCTTCTGTAAACATGTATTCTTTGCTCCTCACACATACTCAGTGACTTGAACAAGTTTGGGGTATCCATAAAGCTGGGTAAGGTGATGTTTGCAAAGCTGGGCAAATTTTAACTGTCGGTAGTGTCAGTCTTCAAAGTGTCAACTTCATTCTTGCCATCTGTGCTTTCTCTTTGGTAGTCAGCATTTTATTTAGTGGGGAATGTTAAACTGGATTGATTGTTCCCACTTCTCTGTTTCACTTTATAATTCTCCTGCTGTAACACAGCAGCTGTGTTTGCTGGGGGGCAGTTGCCACTGAGCAACAGCTGCTGGCATAAAGCAGCAGTAGGAAGAAATTTAAAGTAAGCTTAGTTTTAGTTTTTTCCCTGTGTTATTTTTGCCTTATGGCTGTTTGATGCATTGTTACCTTACAGTTTACAGTCTGTATTTGTCCTGTTTTTTCTATAATGTGAACTGTGGGAATAACTGAGATAGCAGAGGTTATGTGTTCTGCTGCTGAAGAGAGACGTTTCTGTCCTTTGGAATATTGTTTTTTTTTTTAATGTGCATTCTGTTGTTTATTACTCAATTTTGTCTGTCTGGTATTTTACTCATCTTTTTCCATTATCCATTATTTCTAGCAGGTGTTTTTGCTTGACTTGTATACCATGTTTGATTGTCATCTTCTGGGGCAGACTTGATAAGCCAGGCTGTTTTGAAACTCCTTCTTTGCTTGTAAGGAAATGTTTCTGAAGAGAAGTCAAGTTCAATGTTCTTGGTTTTAATTTATTAAGTGGGGAGTTCCTTATCAGCATGTACAGTGGGAAAATAATCTCTAGCTCAGTATTTTGTGATAATAAAAATAGGTAGTCTGAAGATGTACTTTGGTTTGACTCAGGCGAAGCGTGGGCTTTATCAACATCCTGCCCCCAGGTTTCTATCTGCTCATTTGACCACTCCAATATTTTTCATCCATTTGTGTTTGCTGCTTCTGTCTGTTCCTCTCATATGCACTGTCTGAATGTATAAGAATTATATTAAGGCTTTACTAGTTACATTTCTGAGCAGTCTCTGTTTTTTCAAGACTTCTAGCAAATCCCCAGCCCATTTATTATTTCTCAATAGTGGCATAGCCTTTTCTTTCAGATTTGAGGAGTATACTTTGTATTTAGTATATTAGAACAATGCAGCTGCTGATGAGACTTCTACCAAATAATCTTCTGTATAACCTAGCTTGTTACTGAACTAGTTTTTGATGTTAAATTAGGTTTTTGAGTTCACAAATAAAAGAATATATTGAAGATACAGTGACATAAAGCGAGCAAAATAAACAGAATTTGTGAGATCCTGCTTTGTGCCTTGTGAGCGCTCGGAGCTGTTGCTAGGAGAAGAGCATGGTAACAGTGCTCCAAGCTGGTAGTTGCCCGGGGAACCCAGAGACACTTGTGCTATTTCTACACATCTGTACCAACTCACAGTACTTTTCTTCCATGTACCCCCCCTTTTTCCTCTTCTCTAGCATAATAAAAGGTGTGGGGGATCTTGACCACAGCACTAAGTCCTTTGTCATCCTTCAGCATACAGGTCTCACAGTCAAGACTTAATAGCTTTGAAGGAAATGGTACTTGCTCAGATCTTGACTGAGCACCATAGTGGTGAATAGCTGACCCAATACATGTTGAGGATGATGAACATCACACCTGGTAATGGGCACTGGCACTTTTATTTGGAAGTTGTTGCTGTTCTATTGCTTTGATATGAGTAAAAGTCTCACTTAGGAATTGCATAGATTTTAGGAAAAGTGGAATGTATTTGCATAGAAAAAAACCCAGGAGCACTAATTACCACTGAAGTAATTATCTTATGGAGGAGTAAGTTAAACTCTGCTTACTAGAACAAAAACGTTTGAACTGCAGATGGCAAAGCAATTTAAATCTGCAAATTCTAAAGAAACTGGCTGACGGACATATCTGGCCCTTTATATTTGCTTTGAATGAACTTTGCAGTAATACAGAAATTCAGAAAATTGTGTCATCTAAGTTTTCTTTTTAAGAAAAGTGGGGTAAGACATGACTATAGGTCAATTGGCATGTATCAATTCTAGGCAGAAAAATCTGCATGATGGTATCCTTTTGCATAGTTGGAAATACCTAGATATTAGGACTGATCTCTTGTGACTTTATTGTAAAACAGATGTTTTAAATCATCTTTAACAAAAATAGCTGCAATAGAATAATGTAAATTAAAATACAGCATTTTTATTACCCACAAAGTAGATGTTAAATGGATGTAGAACTGACTAGCTCCAGATAATCACTGGAAGGAAGTATTTCTACCACAATTATAGAGAATGGTACTGGGCAATACAGTCTCATATTTTTAATAATTAAATAAGTGGTAAAATTTGTGGATAATTAAAACCAGAAATAATATAGAAAGAAATGATGATTATGTGAATGATGGCAAAAAGCCACAAGATAATGCCATAGCAGGTTAGGTGTTCAGAAGGAAAATACATTCTAGTACAATCAGTTGAAAAACTATACAGCTGTTTCATTCAAACTGTGTTTTCAGAAACAGAAAATCTGTTTGCAGTGATTTGATTTGTCTGTGAATGCATGAAGATTAAGAAAAAGTGCTAAAAGCCTCTTTCTGTGACAGAGAGAAATGTGATATTAGCCAGTTGTAGGAAGTAAAAACTACAATAATTTAAATCAGAGTGCATTTCAATGAGCATGACATCCACAGTGGGAAGTGGTGACTCTTCTTTATTTCTTCCCTGTAGTAGAACCTAATGCTAGTTTGACAGTGACCCAACTGTAGAGTAAAACAATTGTCCCTTTTTGACAATGATGCCTTCCTTCCTCATATGTTAATTTTCTAGTCTATTTATCATAGGTTGTCTCAGAAAGAGAACAGCTTTTACTATATTCTTTTTACATCTCAAAAGGACTTTAATTTTCACAGAGTGACTTGTGCTGCTGTTGAAGGTACAAACTCTTTGCTGCTATTCATATGTTTAAGAAGACTTCATTCCATCATGAGTCTTAGTAAAATTTAAGCTTGTGGATGTGTTGTGCCAGCTGAAAAATGACATCTGCATTATTATATAAGATGTCCCTGAGAGCAGTGTAACACCCACAGGCAAAACTTCAAGCTGTCATGTAACTCAAGAGTGATGATGCAACCTCTCCCTTTAAATTAATGACACTGAAGTATCAGAAAGAAAGAGCTGCAGTTGAATTGGTGAAGGAATAAACTCAAAAGGTGAAAAACAAAACAAAACAGGACCCCAAACTTCTAGCAGCATGAACAGATATTTTAAGGTACCTGGAGGTGATCAATTCACATTTTCCACAAAAGAAGTTGTGCTCCTTTATCATTAAAGTAAAAGCTGTCCTTTCACACCTAGCTCTCTTCAAGATCTGTGATGATTTGCTTCTTGACCTCTAACCTGAATGTTGCTAAATTATTTCTATTATAACACCTTGTCATGGGAGCAGCATTGGTGTCCCTTGTGCAGTTAGTGATCTGTAATTAGAGCACTCTGCAGTCTAACCAGGGTGCCCATATATAAACTACACCTCTGTTTAGCACTTCTCACACAGTGTGACTGTTGAGTTGCCATAGTCAAAAAGCCAGATAATTTTGGTGGTGGTTTGTATTTCAAAGCCTGTCAACATAAAGGCCTAAGTAGTGGAACTGGTCAGAAGAAAATGGAGGCTATTGGTCATACAGGATTATATTGCAACATATTTAGGTCTTAGGCATGTGGAAGATTTGGCAAAAGGCAGCTGAAGTCCAGACACTGTTCTTATGCTTTGTCCTAAGCAAACATTAATAGTAATATTATTGACTGTTCTTCCTTAAAACTAGAAAACGGAAAAACTCTTTAAAAAAAGGAAAATATTTCATGCTATTGTAAAATATGCTTAATAAAAAGTGGGGTGGGAATTGAAGTGGATCT
This sequence comes from Muscicapa striata striata, assembly GCA_030060385.1. Taxonomy (NCBI): domain Eukaryota; kingdom Metazoa; phylum Chordata; class Aves; order Passeriformes; family Muscicapidae; genus Muscicapa; species Muscicapa striata. The sequence continues at coordinate 1,064,093 of JAREIS010000010.1, read as the reverse complement.
GAGCCTCAGGAAGCTGTTTCTCTTGAAATAAAAAAGCCAGGCTTTATTACAATAAAACCTCCATAGTTTTATCTAGGGAGAATACAGGAATTATCAAGGAAGACAGAAAATAAAAAAGGGGTTGTGACCTTGCATGCAAGTCTTTGCTTTTACTTAATACCTTTCTGAGTTGCAGCAAAGCCTCTTAGGCCCCTCTCGTATCTGGCCAACAGCAGAGGCTCACAAGAATTTTATTTACTTGCTGCATCCTTTGAGTGAGCTGTGAGCTTCTTGCTATGGCTCTCTTGCATGAGATATCCTGCAGTTTCTGATCTTTTATCTTCCAGCTAAATCCAGAGCATCTCAGAGAAGAAAGAATTCCCTGCTTCTCTTGAGAGGAAGGGGTAAATCACATTGGTCTTTAAAAGAATATAACATATGATTGGAGTCATAATAAATACCATCCTTTCCCAAATCAAATTATTTTTTGTGTTGCTTGTGATTAGTTGGTGTTTTCAAGAAGGTGACCGTAATTAGGTATAGAGGCAAGGGGATGAGGGCAAAACCTCTAAGAAGGTAAAAATGAGGCTTGATAACAAATTTTAATTGTCTCCAGACAGGACTCCTGATAGACCAAGCATCGAGGATTTGTGAAGATCAAGTGCAAAAGGAAATCAACTGCACAGCTTCTTATCCAAGTTTCTTCACTTTAATTCACTAACCCCTTCAGGTAACATAATTTCTGTATTATCTTTGTAGCTATAATGAAGTTAAATGAAGGAAGCATACATGCTCTGTTAAAACTTTAGTACACACCTTTATGCACCTAAAGCCAATGTGCCAAAGTCACTCAGCCATTTTGAGTGGCTGATGTACCCATCCCAAATCTTATTTATGTTTCTTGATTTGTTTAATATCTGCCTTTATATAGGCAGTCTTCAGGCAGTGGCATTGCTGAGGAAGATTTCCTTTCCGTGTAGAGAAAAGAGGGAGCTGGGGCAGTTACCATGCACATCTGCATGCATATTAATTCAGCTGTAGCACTGATAAAAGGGATTTCAAAGCACCAAAGTGCAAGTGGGCACTCCTTAATGATCCATGCAGAAATTATGGAGCTGGTGGCAGAGACCTTCCTGGTGCATTGAGGGAAATAAATGTGCAAAGGTACCACAGAGGGCAGTGGTGATTCCCCAAAGTAATTGTCATCTACAACATGGAACCTCATCCCAGCAAAACAGTACATTTTTTTAAACAAAGTAATTACACTCATGTTTTGGTCTCTCAGCTGAGGATACCAATGTATCTACTTTTCCTCCTCCTTCTAGATTACTTGAAATATATTTATCCAACACACAAAGCATGGCAGATACAAACAAGTGACCTTTGGGACAATACTTTCTCAATCTGCCCTTGAATCTACCCTATGTACTTCCTATTTTCTTTGAATTTCGATTGCCTATCTTGGCCTAGCCTCTGCAGGTGTTGGTAGGTCTGGTTATAGAAATGAAGCTGGGCATCAAATACATGTGTAGCTGTGTTTCTTTCATAAGTATGCTTATGTATCAGCTAAGCTCCTAGGAATCCTCTACACATAAAAATGGAAAATCTGGATTTGGAATGTAACAGCTGCTGAGCAGCATGAGTAGTTCAGGAAAGCATCATTTTAAACTGGTGCTGGATTTAAGTATTAAAAGTGTATTTTCTTCAGGATTATGATTTTAGTAATATTTATTTGTAACCAGGAATTCCCTTTTTGTTTCATGTAAATGTTCAATCTTTTAAGCTTTTCTATGTGGTAAAACGTTAATATATTCTTATGGCAGCAACTTCCATATGTACTGCTGCACTTTGTTCTACCTATTTTGATTTGGGGAAAGCAGCTCTCAGTCTGCCCAAATGTTCTGAGATTTTTTTATAGATGGTACTAATGAAGCTACTACAGTATTTTTTCCTCTCTTTCTCTCTCCTGGAGGTTTTTCATGATTCAAATTGCTTTTTGCCACCCTTTGCACTTTCCACTCTTGTACTTGCACTTTCTAGAGAGGGATGATTGGTATACAAATTGACTTTATCTCTAGGTGGTAGGAGTGCTGGAAATAATAGAACAACTCCTCTGTTTGTATGAATTCTAATACTCCATTTTAGTTATGACCTCTTAAGATATCCAGATCCCTGTCCTAATCTAGCAGTACAATATATTTAGAGCTCTGTAGGGTACAGGATTCAAATCTTCTCTCTAAATTGCATTACTATAAAATCTGACATGAAATTCATCTGCTATTGTGATACTTCCTTGTATTTAGGTGTGCATGGCCCTGCATAGACACCCAAGGTAGCTTTTAGGAAGTGCTGCTGCTGGTAGAAAAATCCAATTGTCATGGATTAAGGTACTGCATGGTGTTCAATTCTGCCTAAGAGCCAAGGATACAGTGCCCAGGATACTTGCCCAGGACACAGTGAGATGATCCACTGGTTTTACTGGTAGAGCCACTTTAAACTCTTCTCTAACCTGTGATTCATTTGCTGTCTGTCCCTAAACAGCTGTTTGAGACTCTGCTGTACACAACATCACTGAAAGATTGAGAGGTGTAGAACTGGGGACACCACAAACCTGCTTTGTTGGTAAAACCAGGGTATTTTGTAATAGCACTCATTTTATTTTGAAGAGGATTGGGCATTGGAGAGACCCTCCTTCTTCACCTTCAGCTAAAAGGAGTGTCTGTCACCTAATTGACTGTCACAGACAATATTAACATTGTTCTCTAGCTGAATAGATGTATTTCCAAGATTTCCCACCTAAGCTTTAAACCATAATTAAGTATTTGGCCAGAACAAAAATATCGCCATATGATTAATTTTTCTTTTGCTGTTCATTGATGCATTTCTACTTGCTGGTCTGCATTTTTTGTTTTAAACCATTAAACGTCAGCATCCATCCAGACAGTGCAGAGTGGGAAGATGTATTGATTTAGCTGTACTTGAAAATAACTCTGTTAAATCTGTTACAGAAAACAGAGTGGTTTTCCAATGGTGACTATGTGGAGCTACTCCTGGAGAAACCATCACAACTCCAACCCTATACAGGACAGGTCTCTAAGGGGCTTCATTCTAAAATCAATGTTGCAATTCTGCTTGCATCTGGAGGACATAAGAAAACACTTACTGTGATTCTGAAGGACGAATTTTTTTTTAGAAAAGTTTAAATTTAAAATTTTGGCTAAACAGCACTGAAACAAAACATGTTTCCAGCTCCTGTGTTTTGTTCAGTTGTAGTATTTGCACAGCACAAGCTATGTGAGTATTGCTACTGACCACTTTGAGGTACAATTGAATTCTGGCTTTAAAAATGTGTCAGAGTCAAGAAGAGTCCCTACAGTGATATCCATCAGTGATGACAAGAATTTCTCACTTAGAAATACTTATCAGCATAGAACATCAATACTTCTCATATTTTCAATTAAACTTCACAAGCTTCTGTCATGTTGCACACATAAAGAACATGGTCTGAAACAGAAATGAGAAAAAGGAGATTAAAACTGACCAATGATCCTGAGGAGAACTCATTACTGGAACTGAAAAAATAGTTTTAGGAAAACTCTCCTTTAAATACTTTACCAGGGAAATATTTTCCCTGGGGTTTGAAAATCTTTCTAGTACATGCTTAGGAAAATTACATGGAAATGCTTTCCTTGCTGGGAACTCCATTTATATTCATACAGCAAGTCTAAGGGGAAATTAAGAGAAAAGTTCTTCTCAGAAACAGTGCACTAGGAAAGTGATTATTCTGTTGGTAGAAAGGAGAGTCAGTGAGAGAATGGATGCAGTGGGATTTCTGCTGCCTTGTCAAACCAGAATGTCTTCTGCAAACAAAGGAGATCCTTCAATCAACTGGCTTTACCAAAGAACTTGGAACACTTCACTTTTTTTTTTTATTAGTTGTCATTCTTCGACATGATGAATACTTACAGCAGTATGTTAAAAAAGATACAGTTAAGTCTCTTGGCATCATCACTGCATAGCAGTCACAGCATTTTAACACAACCTAGTGCTTCCTTTCAGAATGATGCATATGGCATATATACGCACATATGGGGGCTGATTCTTGGTCCCAGTGAAGTTGGGGGACCAGTGTTTGGCCCATAGAGTTGTATAAGATATGTGACTATGTATTTATAAAATGCTTTACAATAAACATGACATATACAATCTTGAATTCAAAGATAAGCAGAATATATTTTACATCCAAGTGAAGCTTATGCTCTGCACTTAAAAGTTTATGTACCTAAAATATTGGATGGATTATAGAAACAAAGAGCAACGGTTTGCACCAATCAAAGTAATTTGAATACATATTCATGGCATGAAGCTTGCCTTGTGTTTTTGTTTTGGGGTAGCTCTTTTTTTGAATTTTCAGGATTTTAATTCAAATTTAATTATTGATTTTTGTGGGCCATGGGGGTCATGGTGACATCAGGAGGGGAATGGGTATACTTCATGGACAACTCAGCTGAGTGACTTAAAATATAAGCCAATAAATTATGGCTGGTACCTTGGCTGGTACCTGAAAATAAAATTGTGACTATGTAATTTTCTCCTTTCTGAGGAGAAAGCATTTGGAGGGCTAAGTGTCCATTCTGTGTCTAATCTGATGGAAACTTTTAACAGAAATTTAAACCCCAGATTACAAAAGCGGGTGAGACTGCTGTACAGTGTCACAACAGCCTTATCTCATTTACAGCTTTCTCATTCGTTGTTTATACAAAAATAATTGACCTGTTGGAAATTAGGTTAGATACAACTGCACATAACGTGTTGGTTTTTTTTTCTTTTTCCTCCATAAACTCTACTTAATCTCAGCTACTCCTGTTTTTGTTCTTTGTATTCCAAAGGTACATGTTGTCAGTAGTGCTTTTACTCCCCATTTGACCGGTGGCTGGACCATTGACACTTAAAAACACAACGGTAGGTAAAATCTTTAGTTAATGACAGTGCATACATATGCATTATTTTAACCAGACTAAGATTTTCACTTATTATCACTTATTGTTGTTATACAGAATTGCCTCTTAGATGGTATGAAATCTTCATTTAAAGGATCTAGATTTTAATTGCATTTGTGAGGCATTAAAAAATTTTACCATCCTGCTCTTTTCCTCTTTCTATATATGAACACCTTAACTCAGTTTGAAAACTTCAAAATCTTTCAGCTACACTGGCCTAGTGGGAAAGAAAAGTAATTTGCAAGGGGCCTTCTGTAAAGTGGCTGATAGGGCTGACATCACAAAAATCTGTGTTACCTGCATAGCTTTTCTATTCTGTGCACCACCAGCCTGTTGGCACACTAGGGAGAAAACCCAGTGCAGAAATGCCCTCCAAACCAGAAAATACCAAATATGTGTCACAATTACATGTGCTGAGCACTGGTGCTGTTGGATTGGCTGGTACCAGTTATGGTTTCTACGGGAAATGAGGTGGCTGCATTTTGCATTACAGACCCCAGGGAATCTGGCTGCCCGGCATCTGCTGGCAGAGCCTACCCTTTCCGAGCACTTCTGTCTGGAGCACCTGAGGCAAACTGGCCCAGGCCCAGACCTGTGTAATGGGTTTGGCTCACAAGTACAGAAGCCTTCCTGGGGCCACCCTGAACCTCTTTCAAGCACTGTTTCATTAGACAAGGTGATTGAAATATAGCCAGTATGCTCAGTGCACCAAAATCCCCCACAGACTGATAATTTCCAGAAGAGCTTCTTAAAGTTGGAAAGTTTTAACATGGTAAGAGCAAACTTGTAACGGAACCTGTAGATTCCACTTGTAAGGAAGGGCTTGGGTTTAATGTGCCTGTAACAAAATTTGATTTGTACCTAAGCTTTCCTGTTGGACCTATTTTCTGGAAGCTCTTCAGAAACAGCTTGACAATGTTTCTGTCAAGGGCTTTTTATGCTGCTAGATGCTGGGTTTAACTACATTTCAGAACATTTTAAAAAAATTCTTTGAACTAGATGGAAAAGGGCTTCCATTTCTTAGTAAAAAGATAAAACACAGGAAATTACATCCTTTTGTATGGACTTAACTGCTTCTAAGCAGCGCATTACATTGCTCACGTAATGTCCTAATAATTGTCCTACATATGTCAGAAGGAAAGGTACACCTAAAAAGCTGCAAAGTAGTGGTGCTTCCACCCCCACCACTCCCATGTGGTTAAGAAGACATTTATGTCCCGTAGTTAGAAACAATTTAATTCTGCTACAACTCTCTAGAGTGCCCTTTGCTCGCTGTGGTCCTATTACATGAATCTCATTTAGATTAGCAGGAGGAAGAAGGAGGTTTTCAATTGGTTGTACCTTACATAACAGTGGAGGGGCAGAAAAACATCGCTGCAGTGCTTTGTGTGCTCACTGTGTTTTGCCCCTTTTTACTTCACTGGGTTTCAGCCTCTTTGCTCTGAAGATACAAATAATTAGTGGAGTAAATCATCCTTCACTAAAACTCATGCTTTTTACTTTCCTCTAAGTATATCAGTCACCTTATGAGCATGAACTTTCTCTCATCAAGTCAATATCCCCTGTAATGGAGAAAAATGTATTATATTTTCCCTTGCACTTCTGTGAGTAAACATCTTTCTCATGTTTCTCAAACACCAACTTAAAAAGCTCTTTCTTTGTTTGCCTCTTCAAGGTCTTCGCATGCCAGCGTGACTATCCAAACGTGACTACCTGGCCATACCCTGGCTCTCTTGGAAAGCAGCTGTACAGATTTGATGTTCGGGGGGTTCACAACAAGGCTGTACTTCACCTGAATGCTGTTATTCCTTCTGGGGGCAGAGAAGCAGGGGACAATCCTTTTGGTGCCCCGCAGTAGTGTCTGAGAAAACAATCTCACTGAAATGGTGGAAGCTTAAGTAAAGTTTAATAAAGACTTTCCAAACTGAGGTTGTTTATGGCATAGTTAAGGCCAAGTATCTTTTCACAAACATGAGATCATAGAAAATTCCTCAGCCACTATAATAGCTATGAGGATTTTTCTTAATAGTCTGACTACAACACATTTTTTCCTTCATTGACTGAGACGAGTCTAAAAAACCAATTGAAGTATTCTTTTAATTAGAAGAATGTATTTTAATTAAATACAAATGCATTTTGATGCTGACTATCTAAGGAGGGAATGTGGGGAACAAATCAGCTACACTGAAACATCTCTCAAGAAAGCAACTGAACTCCAGAAGTAATGCTGTGCTTTGTAGATAACTAAACTATTTACTAAAAATTCACACTCTTGAATAAATGGTAATTAGGCTGAACTGTCAAATCATGTGGTGTTGCTTTGGGGCCTGGGTGAAACATTTGCCTAAACTGAATGTGCAAGGTGCCATGGATTAACAACACGGACCCATATGGAATGTGTTTGAAGTTTTCAAGAAGTTATCCTGCCAGACTTCATTCCTTAATGACCTTTGATACACCTTTGGATAGTGGAAAGGCAGTTCAGAATCGTATCTTGTAATCGTATGATTTTGGCAGCTATCAGAAGATGAAGGATGCTAAAAGTTAAGGCTTTTATCCACAAACAATGGTGTATATTAATAAACTCTATACCATATTTACAAATGCTTTCTCTTGTATTAAAACTAACAGTATTCTGTTCACAGTGCCAATGTTTTTACAGGTAGCAATCATCCCACAGTACTCCAGTATTTTGGCATGGGAATCAGTAGCGCTTTCTATTTACAGAAAATGTACACATATGAATATAAACAGGTAACTTGAAACAGTACTCAAAAGATAGATCTGTTTGTGTTTCAAAGGTTTAGACTGTACTACACCTTCCCTTTTGGCTGCAAAGGAATACTGCTCCTTGCAATGAGAAGATGCCTGTCCTTTATCCAAAGTGGCATAAAAATGATTACCAAAACGAGCCTTGTTACACTGGAGGTGTGTATATGGAGAGTAACTTCAGTCCAAGGTTTATAGATCTGTTTAGTGCACAGAATACAAAAGTTAAAAAGGTTTTTAACTACTAAAACCACCCGACTCTGCTCTCTGAGAGCACCATCCTGCTCAGTCCATGTCCACTGGATGCTGGAGATGCTGGTGGTTTAATGTGCAGCCAGCTGCCAGCCTAGAAAGGGCGTGGCGCTCTTGGCCTATATACATGTCACAATATGACTTGTGGTAAATGAAAACATCGCCAAGAGTGCCTCTCTGTGCCCCCTGTTCTCTCAGCAATCCTCCGTGTTTCACGGCAGTCGGAACTGGCCTGGCTTCCCTGCTGCCGGCTGGGACTCCGCACGGGGGCAGTTCAGGATCAGGAGTGACTAATGGCATCAGGCATGCGCAGAATGGAGAGAGGGGAGAGGAACATGAAGATCAGAAAGAAACCCAGCAGAACCATGGGCATGTTCGTGAGGACCCTTAGAGCTTTGCCATTTCTTGCCTTTGCACGGTGTTGACAACAGGCTCCTGCTCCCCGGGACCTTGTTTGCTGCTGTGACCAAGACGGAGATAGCAGTGCTACAAGGAAAAGTGCAAAGCTGCCACTAGGGAGTCTCTTCTTCATTTAAAGTCTGTTCCTGGCTGCCAGTCACTTGGCCTGAGTGGTCGTTGCTCCTACTACTGCTGTGTTGCTTGTGGAGCAAACTTCTCCACTTGGCCTTGTTCCTCCTGAGATGGTTTAGCATGTTTTCAGATAGGGGAGTGTTGCCAGTAAACTGAGCCCACCTCTCAAAGAGTGGCTCAACGATGTATGTCATGAACCCTGGAGAAACACACAAGGGACAGCTGGTGAGCAACAATTCCACAAGTGCACTGCCCCACTGAGTGCCTCCAAAGCACAGAGCAGGGTTAGTGGGAAAAGCCCTGCGGAGAAATAACAAACTCTCAAACAGACATCAATGCCCTTGAAATGCACAGCTTTTGACCAGCATACATGACAAAATATCTGCGTGTATCACAGCAAACTCTGTGACACCCAGCAACCCTTTGAGGAGATTTCAGACAAGAAAGTAACCAGTGTTTTAACACTGGCTGCAATTTTTTCACATGGGTGTTTTTCCCTTGTGCAAAGACTCCTTTGTCTTTCTATTGAACATAGAACATTTTTTAACTCATGGTATCCACAGCTCTTATTGTTAAAACAACTGGATCAGAGTGGAGCACATAGTGTATAAAAGTTTCTCTTAGAGCTTCTGCCATAGTGAGATAAACATGAAGAGAATTAAACTAATACTTACCAATCTGGATGCTTGGTACTGTATCCTTTTGCTGATTACAAAGGGGGCTTATTTCCAGTTGAAATTTTTGTTCCAGATCACCTGCAAAAAAAGGAAAAAAATAAAATTTTTTCTGCCACTTTTATCTCTTCTCTATGCCTGTGCCACACTCTTACAGTGTCTGCAACTGTGTGAGGAGTTGGAGAATCTTCTACCAATGATGACAATGGTATATGTCTAAATACCTTATTCTTCTGGACTTTTTCTTTTTAGGTATCAGAGAAACCAATTATTCATAGAAAGAAAAATCTAACCAAAGAAGACTTTTAGGTAACATTAAATCTGAGCATGTTAAGTTTTCCTGGGGACCTTAATTTTTAAAATAGACTCTCTCACGTGAAAGACTTTTAAGACATTCTAGTTCATTTACTCATTGTTCAAATATCTTAATACCAGAAAACTGCACTATATCAATTTTAGAAGAAACGCCAGAATCTCCAGTAATACTGTAGTGGAAATTGCTAGTGTGTTCTTGTTGAAGTGGCTTGTAAAGGGAACTGTTGGAGCCTGGCAGCCCACAGCTGTGGCTGCACTAAAAAACTAATAGGAGCCAAAGCATGGACCCGAGCAATGTTTCAAGTGTCAAGAGCCATGGTGATCAAGTTAAAAATGTGGAAGAAGGATGAAATTAAAAGACTGTCTTATTACTGTGCAGTAGCTGGGTATCAAGCTATGCCTTTGCTGCTGCACTGAGCATATGTTTTCCCTGGGTCATCCAGGAAGTCCCCAGAGAGGCATCTGCACAGGACTGACTCGAGACTACAAACCAGTTGGCTGAACTCATAGCCACCTTCATAGCAGAGTATTTGACTAATTGGACCAGGAGGTCTCCAGTTCCAAATCTGGGACTGCCCTGAAGATTCCTGCAAGCAGCTCCTGTTGTGACCAACCCTGGGGACTGTTTCAAATTATTGGAAGAAAACCTGGCTAGGGGAATCTGCTCACTTCAGATGCCACCTCAGATTGCTCCTGATGCAGAACTGACTACATTTGACGTTGATGCTTATAAACAGTCAGCAGAAATTATTCCTGCAGAAATGTCACACAGGACAGGCTTCTGTACATTGTGATGGCAGGAGATGTTTTTTATGGAGTTGAAGGTAATCAATAGCAACGATCATGCTGGATTTAAGAATTCAGCAGAAAAACATCTCAGAGGGTGTAATTTGCTCACTGCCATGCAAAACAACAGTCACTTTTTCTGCTGGAGAGACTGCATCCCCCCATGCCTGCAATTACTTCATGCAAAGATTGCTCTGAATGAAGTTTTGGGTGTAGGGGTTTTCTTAGAACAAACATTGTCTGTGAGTGCAACACGTTGATCCTTTGTGGTTGTTAGCCTTCCCTGCCAGTGTACAATCCTGGTTACTGCATGAGGTACAGGACCTTTCCAGTCTACAGGATGGAAGGGAAGTAAGAGTTAACTGTGCGCAAGCTAAGATGTGCCACTTCTCTCAGACAATAAGATTTTGTCCATCTGATTTACTAATAAGGATGGCTAGTGAGGAAAAACTTTCCTGTAAAAAAGAAAGACCTGCTAGTTTAGACAGAACACTGTATTCAACCCATAAAGAAACATTTTGCTTTAAATTCACTCTTTTTTTAAAAAGCTCTTTTCTCCCCACTAACAGTTTTTGCTATTGTGCTACTCAGGTTCTATAGCCCTATATAAAACACTGTGTGCATTCCTAAGCCTTGCCTTTCTTTCCTCTGCAGCCTGCAATCACTTCTTAAATGTGAGCAGAGTATTCTCAATCCTAATTGAGTACTTAGAAAGTATAAGGAAAACATTTTTAGCTTCATGAACAATCAAAAGGATCAATTTAGCAAAACTGAGACACAATAACAATTTATCATGTTTCCGAATGTGCAATTTGTCTTTTTCTCATCTATGCCTCCAAAAATTTTTGACTAAAAGTTTCTAACTCCAGTGGTATCTCCTCTGTAGGTATTCTGGGTAGAAAATGGTTGACCTGTCTGGCTCAAAGTATATCCACATCTTCTTGTCTTTCAGAAGTCACTTAGTTGACAAAAATAAGATATGCTTTTGCATGGTAAGAAATTAAAATGACAGGGACTTTTTGTTTCAAATAGCTATAAAAGGAACTGCATGAATTAGTTTCTAAGAACTTTCATGTTAGGGAAAACCTTCCAAGCAATTTTAAAACCTTATCAGAGAAACTGATCATTAGTGTTGCTTCAACATTAGCCATTTTCTTGAAAGTTTTTCTTACTACTTCCAGTTTCATATATAAAAATCAAGTTTTATTACTTACCCTGTGTTCCTAGCTGTGTTGATTTTTAAAAGACCTAAAAACAAAGTAATTCTAAAAAAGGTTTTTGTTAGGAGCTGCTGTAGGTGTCAGATGCTCTCTGAAATGTAATGGGATTGTATCTTTTATTTACTAACATGTAGTGTAGATGCCCCAGAACACTGGAAGATCAGGATCTGAGTCTATTAAAATGGCCTTAGAAATGTTCTATTAAAAAAATGTTAAAACTTTTCATCTGTTCCAGAAGGAAAAATAAACAAAGCACTAATTGTGATATTATTTCTCATCTATAGTTAAAAATAAAAACATGAGACCTTATGGTTTCCAAATGTTAAACTTACTGACAAAAAATATGTTCAAGCCCCATTATTGTGTGTAAGGGGGTAGAGAGGTCTACAGAAACACTTTAAAGTGATAATGGTATCTAAATGCATGCTATTTAATACTTGGGGTGTTGTACTACTGAACAAGATTTATACAGCCACTAGTGATAGTCAGACCACAGTTTCTGTAGAATTGTCCCCCATAAAATGTTCCTTTCCTCCCTGTGATGCTTCATATGTATGGTCTCAGGTACTCAGGTACCCCTGTGAGAGCTCTGTTTTAGATGTTTGACTAACAAATCTTGTTAGCAGTGGAAAAAGTTTACAATTGTAAGAGTTGAGCTGTCTTTCTCAGCATGGTCCCCCAATACAGTAAAGGTGAGGTTCTGCACCTCATGAGCTGCATACTGATTATACCTTCACTACACATCTGACTAACTAAACCTGCATTGGGCAAATTGCTTATGTTGCTTCAAAGGCATCAAAGTCAAAGACATTCCACCAGCTTAAACTGACATTGGCTGAAAATTAACTTGCTGACCTGTTTGTCCTTGTTACAAACTAACTGTACCCGGTACCAGTTCAGATGTGACTTAATTTTGTAGTGCAGAATGTTAAATGAACTAAGAACTTCATTGTGTGCTCTTCCACTTGCCTTCAACTCTCAGGATGCTCTGAACAAAGAATTTAGCAGTGATTAAACTCTGCAGCACCCTGTATTGTAGCACAGCATGACCTTGCCTATGCAGATAGAGCCAAATGGTGTAATTACTGTGTTTGGAAAAAAACCCTGCTTGACTGTGCTCTCTGCAGGGGTCTGAAAACATTTGCAGTAGGTTCTAGCTGAGGTTTGGCTTGCCTGCTTTGGCCCTCTCAACAACATGCTGGGAAGTGTGTTTGAACCCTTTCTCTGCATTTGCAGGCAGAAGAATGTGTCATATTTGGGAAACAGTGAGGGTAAGGCTCCATCAGAGCTGTAGTGAGAGCATGAAAAGCAAGACAAAACACAGTGCTAGAATTTTGGGGCAGTGTGGCGCTGGAACCTTTCCAGCTCAGAAATGGTCATGGTGACTGGGCAGTCTCAGAGAAGAACCCAGCTGTGGGCTTTTTAGCTGAATTCAAGTGCTGGGGCACAGCAAAACCCTCCCTTTCTGCCTGATGCTGGTAGAGGAGCAGAGAAACACCTGCTGCTCTTCTTCCGCCCCTTCCCACTTTCCCAGTGAGGCAGCACAACACTGAACAGCTCATTCTCAAGGGACATTTCAGTGCTACCTCTGACTTGTCACACAGAAACCATGGAAAGCAGAGGTGAAAAGGGACTGCTATGAGTTGAGGGGCTGACCTTGCCGGTAGAACTCTTCGCAGACCCGTTCACTCCACTGTTTGCTCAGATCCCAGACCCGGCAAGGGTTGCAAATGTCAGCACACTTGAGTGCAATCTGAAAGCAAGAAGAAAAGTAGTAGTGAGAAAAGAAGTTACTGTTTAGCAGTGCTCCAGCAGTAAATGTGCAGTCATGGAACCCCCAGGCCCCACCAGCAATGCTGAGAAGGGTTAAGATTACCTTCCAGAGACTCAGCATCACCCAAATGTGCCCTTTGAGGAAAGAGCATTTATTTAAGCTGCAAACAAAACTTTCATTCAGCCCTCCACATTACTGTAGTGAGAACAAGAGCAGGGCCACATTCCAAGGCTGCAAAGTGTTTTGGATATTCCTTGCAAGGAATAAGCCAACAAAAGCCTCAGGCTGGCTCCTGCTGACTGCTTGGCTCAGCATCCATGGCTGATGACAAGGAAGGGAAGAGCCAAGCTGGTGTATTTGGGCATGGTTTCTCTGCGGTCTCAGTGAGTGACCTTGCATCTCACTTCAATTACACTCCATCTTAATGTCTGCATATTTTTGTTTACAAAGCTAAGCACAGGGCTCTCCACACTGCCCCTGGCCTGGTTTCACTCCGTTAACTAGTACTTTTAAGTGCTTTGTAGGAGATTGAATACAGGGGAAAAGGTTTTTAAAACCGAGTAACTACTTCAGAAAGTAAACCATGTAATAGTCTGCCTCTCTTACTGCCTTGGAACAAAATATCATGTGCCTTGTTTCTTCACAGACTGAACACAGTCATTCAGTCTGACAGAAGTCAGAAGTCATTCTGGCACCTGAGACAAAAACATATTTCCTATAAGAGTTCAGACTTGTGAATCAGCAGAGGGAAATCTCCAAGTCATTTTTCTCTTTGGATTAAGCTGATCAGCCTTAATGTTATTGTCTACTGCAAGGACCTTTCAAACATTCTTTAGCTTACTCCAATCAATCAAGATTTCTTGACTTTTTTTCTTCTCTTCTTCCATAACTAATCCACCAGATAAGTAAATCTTACTATGCCTGTTCCCTTGTTCCTAAGTTCCTAGTGCATAAGAATTTTTTTGCCACAGCTGAGAGCTGTGATTTCTCTGCTTTTGATGTTCGCGTAACTTTCTTGCCTTATCAAGAAATACGGTCAACCTGTTACCTACACAGTCTGTGCATGAATCTGACAGAAGACTCTGTTTGAGGCAGGACAGATGAGAAGCTACTACATTTGCCATGCTGCTGGAGGGGGAAGAATTAACACATCAGCACTTCTTTCCTTCCAGCTGTCACCTTTCCCATGACTTTGATGGAAGGAAAATATGTAGGTGTTTGTTTTATAAATGAAAAAGATTACTTCCATTTCTTTATGTATTTAGTATTTATGTATGTCTTTATGTATTTTACATTCATGAAATGAATGTAATTGCTCCAAAGAACCAAGTATATGTAGCTACGTTAATCACAATAATGCTTTAAAAGGCAGAGGTTTATTCTGGAGAGTGCTAATGACTGCTGCTTAGCTGGAAGAATGAGTGTGAACTTACTTGATTTTTGAATAAAGCATGGGTTTTTCATTAACTGGGCAGATGCACTAGAGAAGCGCCTGCTGCCATGGCAACAGATGTCTCTGCAGAGGCAGTTTCTGAGCATCCATCATAGGAACAGGACTTGGAGACCTGATGTCAGGCTGTCCTGGAAAGAACACCAACAAGGGGACTCTCCTGCACGGTGCTAGAAAATAACACCAGTGGAGGGACATTTGCCCAAAGAGAGAGACGCTTCAATTGACACTTTCCCTGCAAGAGAAGCAGTTTTCTGGAAATAAATAATTATTAGCTTATCTTCATTCCTTAGCATTTGACACTCTCCTGTATCTGTTGCATTCACAGCTTTTTAACTCAAGGAAATTACATAAGGAAATAGTGGAGGGCACTTTATGCTTGCCTGTTGTGCCAGAAGATGGCAGAAGGGAAGTGTTTATGATAATAGGTACGGAAAGGCTGATGTCCAGACATGTTATAATATACTACTCTTAGGATATACTAGGAAATACTGTGACCTGAAAAATTAATAATAATATTTTTTTTAAAAATTGAAGTTACCTGAAGCATAAAATGTCTGTCTTGTGCATCCTCCAGCCTCAAATCCTGATTGTCAAGGTGAGATTTCAGACGGATCAAAAACTCATTCTGCCTGTTGATGTCTGTTGCCAAGATGAGGGAGCCCAACTGCTGCTCAATGTCCTGTCTGCAATGAAAGTAAGTAAATAAGCCCCCTTAATCATGGAACTATTCAACATTAAGAGCTCAAACCAAACTGCTCTGGATCACTGGAGCTGGCATAAAGATCTCTCTTTCTTTATGGACCCAGTCTGATCTGTTTGGTCAGTCTGCTGTGGTTTGTGGTGTACAACTGGTCTACCTGCCCAAATGGGTTCAAGAAGAATAGATGATGTAGAAGAAAAATGCTTGTTGGCACAGGTTGTTCTGAAAGCTTCTGAAAAGTGCTAAGAAAGTACAAAAAAAACCACCGTGAAACAACAGCATATTGCTGATCAAGAAAAATGCTCATGTCTTACTTCAGCTGCTCAGAGCTGAGTGGTGAATACTGCAACTTTGAAGTTGCAGTCAAAGTTGTGAAGGTCTAGACTGAAGTCCTTTAAAGTTGTTGGTCTGATGCAAAGAATTTCTGGAGGGACATGGAGCTTATTGCTTCCAGGTAACTTGTTTTTATTCTTGGTAGGGTCACCTGTGATTTAAAATTTAATACTGCAGTCTGTTCACTGTCTCAATCTCCCATCCTTCCTGGGATTAATACAAGTAAAAAGCTAGCAGCAACTTGGCCAAAGTGCTCATGTGGCTGCTGTTTTTTTGCTTTATCCATATTCCACATTCCCTCAGTGAGGTGCGGAAGTCTGGAGCATCTTGATGCTCCTTGACCAAGTCCTTCAATTTCCTGTTTTTAATCAGTAAATCTTTCCATATTCAGTTGGTGCTATGTAAAATGAAAAATGCCAGCAATCCACCTGAACAAGTCCACTTTTGCTGGGACTCCCCGTGTTCCTGGTGCTGAAAGTGGCCATTCCTGTGCTGCAGAAGTGGGTAGGTCTTAAAAAATACTTGCACTGTAAAACTTTGTCTCATGATTTCATAGTGGCACCAATAAGGGGCGGGAAGTTCAGCCTATTCTGAAGTCAGGGCCTCTTTGCCAGTGTGCTTTTAAGAAGGGAGAAGGAGGCCATGGCCTAGTTTCAGTGATTCTGGTGGGCACTTACGTGACCTCCTTGGGGAGGTGGGCGAGCAGCCGTGACTCTCGAAGCATGCCGATGGTGGAGCGCCAGTGGTGGTTCTCCAGCACGGAAACGTTCTGGGGAGGAGTAACACCAATAAATGCAAGGATTAGGATGGTATCCATGCTACAGGTACACATGTGGATTGCCATATCACGTGATAACCAGAGTTGGTTGGACATGCTGCAACATGAGCCTAAAATGAGTACTTTTCAGCCACAGTTGGATTAGAGTAATTGGTCTAGATTTCTACAGTTAAGGGCCTTGTGCTTCTGGGTTTCTTAGCTAAGGTCAGCCCTAGAGGCCTGTTGTTCTGCAGTTCTTGAGTCCTGCTGTGAACAGAGGAGCTAATCTCATCTGAGTGGGAGGTAGCTTGCATTCTAACAGATTTATTAACAAACAAATTAAAGTAGGAGTGCAAAATTGTATTTTTACCTCCTATTGATTCCAGGTTGACTTTTCAGCCTCTACAGTCTGAATGCAGAGTGGACAAGAAAAAGAAAACTAAACTGCCAAATTTCCTTTTGAGTCAGGGAACTAGAAGCTGCCTGCAGCTGTTCAGTGAAAGCAAAAGGAATAGCAGTACTGCTGAGCATCTGCAGGCTTCAGCAACTTAGTCTGCAACAAATTTTGACTCCCCTTTGTTTCCTTGCTTTTAACTAAGTGGAACCAAAGTTAGGTTGGAAAAAGACTGCTAGGGAGCCAAAACCCAGTTTTCTAAGGTTGTCAGTAAATTGCAACAAATTTGGTATCTTATGTCTGATGACTTGAAATTACTATCCTAACACACAATGCATTTTCCCATCATCAATTGTTTAGTTCACAGAGTACTTTCTAGCACCAAATGTCTCAGAAATGTCACTTATTCAGAAACCTCTATCATCAGTTCCCTGTTTTGGGTAGTTCACAGCTTTTGCAGTAGATGAGCACCGCATGAGAAAAACAAAACAAAACTCAACCAAAGCTTTTGAGCAGGCAGCAGAACAAGGACTCCACCCTGTCACTGCCAGCTGGGAAGTGGAGTCAGAATCCCCCACTGTCAATCTGATCTCTAGCTCCCTCACACAGCTCTGAGGTGTTGCTACCATAGTACTGCTTTTCCCATGGCACATGATGTGTGGCTTCCACTTTTCCAAAAGGGACTGAGCAGTATTTTCTCCCTAAGTCTTCCCCACTTTCCTATGTAGTCCTATCATATCTAGTAACTGTTAGAACACTAAATATTGCCAGTAACCAAGATCCAATTTGCTTTTTGATCATCTTGCCTAGTGCAAAGGTGAGAGTACAAATTGATTTGACTTCCTATCACAGTACTTTCCGCAGTGCTTTCTGTTGCTTCTGAATTCACATAAACAATCTTGCTTTGGTATTTCTCTGGTTTTGTCTGATTGTTCCCCTTACAGAAATCACAGATTCTGGGAGGAAAAAAACAAAGTAAAACCAACTCCAAAACTTTAAAATCATGCAGAAACCAACTGCTTTTCTTAGGAAGAGCTGATGGAATCAGATCTAAACATTAATTATGCAATATAGAAATTACTTTTGACAGCAATTCTGTTCATTTGCCAACTTAAATATTCCTTTTCTCCTTTTGCCTAAATACATCAGGATGGACTTTTGCAACCGTACACTCTGACCAAGAAAAATAAGAGAATGTAATAGGACATAATAACAGTAACATATTTTTTTTGTTTGCTTTTTTTCAATTACTCAGTCACAGACCAAATACCGGTCCCAAGAGTCACTCCCAGGCCACAGGCTGTCATCTTCCTACTAAACTGGACAAACTCTACCTGACTGTCACCTTTGGCTTTTGGGAAGGCTTACATTTGTTCAAGACAGTGCCTGTGTGCAGTTTCCTGCAGCCCTGGTCTGACTTCATCCTTGAAACAATGCAACCAGGGAGATCCCCCTTGAAACACCCTGTGTCCCCACATCCCTTCCAGTATGGCAGCCTTACTTGCTGTGAGGAGCTGCTTCAGCAGCACCTGCCTCAAACAGGGAATTACACTCCATGGATGCAGCTGCTCCTTGGCCATACTGAAGGCCAACCAGAACAGGGCTGAGGCATCTGAGACCTTTCCTGCATCCAGTCAGTAGTTACTCACAGGAAAAAGCAAACTCAGGTTGTCATCTCAGAGTATTTCTGCTTCTCTAAGCTTCTGCTCTTTGCCTGCTGCTATAGGGGGAACCTTAAACTGACACTGCTGCACTGATTCTTTTCCCACACTGAAACTACAGGGAGGAGAGAAAAGGAAAGGTCACGTTAACAAGCAACAACTGAGCATGAAGTCATATGACTCTCCTCTTAAATGTAAGGAGCCAGAATCCCTGAAGTGGCTGCCAGCAATTAGTAGAGTCAGCTATTCCACCTAGGAGCACACTACTGCTTTTTTAAGACTAATTGCCATGAGCTATCTGATTACCCAGGTTGGTGGGAGACAACCCATGCAGGGAAAGTCTCCGTGCTGGCTTTCAGACTGGGGCTCTCAGCTCTGCTCACATGGTGTTTTGGTTTTTTAAAAACATGAGTAATGCAGCTTTGCTTTAAAGGCTGCACAATAGGAAGCTTCTGTCATATTTACAGCCCAAGCCCAGGAGATTGCTATAACAGAGACTTCAGGACTATCACTGTTTATTTTACTTAAGCTACGACAGTATTTCCAATCTGTTACTTAGTCTGAGCTATTTGGACCACTGCATTCAACATACACATTTGAAAAAGAACTTGAAGAGAGGGAGACTTGCTATTCAACTAGGTGCAGAGCAAACTTCAATTTTAATTCAAAGTAAAAGGGGATCAGAATTTCTTTCAATCTCTTCAATCTATTCTTACTCATTGAGCAGTTGGTTTAACTACATAATGTTAAATAGTCCAAAATGACACTTATAATTAGAAACATTGCTTTTAAGGAAGACTGCAAAAGAGAACTGTTTTTAATGATGCCCAAAATGTACCTTCCTATTTCCAGCTTACCTGCATGTTGTAAAGTATCCTTTCATAGTTTTCAGAAGCCTGTCATATGTTTTCTGAAACAGATGCTGTATGTGATCTATCCACATTTTAAACTTTTACCCTTCATTTAAAAGCCAGACAATGCAAGTTAGATGTAAAGTCTGCATCACATTGCAAGGAATGCTGTTGTGCTCTTTACAGGAAAATTAAGTGATCTCCAGACTACTAGACTCCCCTTCTGTGCTCTCAACTGTCCTTGTAATGCTGGAGATTTCAGTGAACTGCTTTTATTTTTGTAGAAAATTATGGTGCATGCAATCACATGCAATAGACTCTGGTGGAAATTACCCTACAGATTACAAAACAAAGTGTCTTGTATCATAAAATATGGATTTAGTTTGAAAAGAAATATTGAAAGCTCTGAAGTCCTTGGATGTCCTCCTGAAATATGACTCTTCTCACATATGCACTTCAGAAGCTGTCAAACACTTTACATCTTTGTCAGAAACTGACCTACCTCATTTTGCAAAACCTTTTCTTCCAAATGTAAATGTAAGGTTCTAATTTAAATGTCAAGAGACATTTAAAAGCATAGAAATGCCATACATGGATAAGTCCACTGTCTCAAAGACAGATGACTGCCAGGTCTGTTAAAACTTACTTTCATTTGATCCTTTTTCTGATTAATCCCAGCAGTTCTGTGGCTCTGCTACTTAAAAAACAAAAACCTAGGAACTTTCTTTCAGTTTCAAGCACACTTTAAAATACATGTTTTGAAGACTATACACTAAAATCTAATTTTTTGACTAAAAATGTTTTCAGCTGTTGCAGTCAGGTAGATAAATTATAAAAGAAGGGCCTCATAAAATCAGGCCTTTCTCTACTAAATTAATAGCTAGCTTGTAATTTCTTCTATGTGCAGCTAAGTGGTTTGCAAGCTCCCATCTGAAAACAATCTTAAGCATGAAAACAATTAACACAACAAGCTATTCTGGTAAGAGAACCATTTGCACCTCCAATAAACAAGAAATCTGTCTCATGGGAATCAGTGAACAAAATATGTAAACTAACCAAGAATAGAGAAATTTGATAGACAAATATAATACCTTTTACTAAGCAATGGATTGATTGGCAAGAAAACTATTAACCAATTAGAGTTGCACACAAGGTCTGTAAAAACTGTATAAAATAAATTGTGTGAATAAAGAATGAACTTTTCCCGCAGGAAGAAAATGGAGTCTCAGCTGATTTATTACAACATTCAGCAAAACTTTTTTCCAGGAGTTATTTTTATTGGCATCCATATACTGTATACTACTAAAATCTTTGGAAACAATGTGGGATCATTTTCAGCTAAAATAACTCAAACTTGCCAGTGAATGTCCTTAAGTAGGGTACTTCAGATCTCATTTGCTGTTGAAAGATTGCATTTTTGCTTTGTCACTGCCTTTTCTAACCAACATTTGTAAGTATATTCAAACCCAAATAATGGAGCAGAAACCACTTCTCCAAGATACTAATATTTTAGCTATATGTCTTTCAGATTAGCCTGACTTTTCAACCTAATTATAAAGTACTGTTTGCCACTATTAATTTGAGAACGAATTGTTTGTACCTTTTCAAAAGACAAGGGGTTTTGTGGAATGGCTGTACTCACTCCTCTTCAAAGCACCTTTACTATTCCCAAAGTACCCCAGCTTAGGCTTTTTCCCCTCATCACTCAGCTGGCCTGACATTCTGGTCCAAGACTGGACCAGAAACATATGGGTATGACATAATAAGCTGCATCAGCATATGATGCAGCCAGTCACAAAGTTTTCAGTGTTTGAGCATCACTGTGCCTTGGCTGGGGCTCCCACAGTCCAGCCCATTCCCACGTCTGAGGGCAGAACAGTTGCACCAATACACAATCCACTTCTAAGAAAACCCAAACTACGCTGATGTAGGGTAGAAAAGGAGAGACTCTCTTACCAAGTAGTAAGCACATCACAGCAATTTCTCAATTTGCTAAGTATGTGTTTAAATTTTGAGTCCTCTTCAGGTAGATTAATTTTTAACATGGGATATTCTGTTTCTGACAACCTCCACAAAGGCTGAAATTTACTCTTCCAAAGTGGCTAGAAAGCAGCAGTGGGAGTGCTGGTCAACAGCTGACTGAACATGAGCCAGTGTGTGCCCAGGTGGCCAAGAAGGCCAATGGCATCCTGGCCTGTACCAGGAATAGAGTGGCCAGCAGGACCAGGGCAGTGATTGTCCCCCTGTGCTGGCCACTGGTGAGGCCACACCTCCTGTGGTCACACTTGGGCCCCTCACTTTAAAAAAGACATTGAGGTACTAGAGCATGTCCAGAGAAGGGCACCAAGGCTCATGAAAGGAGCAGAGAACATGTCTACAAGGAGTGGCTGAGGAAGCTGGGGGTGCTTAGCCTGGAGAAAAGGCAGCTTAGGGGGAACCTGATGGCTCCCTACACCCACCTGGAAGGAGGCTGCAGGGAGGGAGGGGCTGCTCTCTCCTGCCATGTCTGCAGTGAGAGGAGCAGAGGGAATGGCCTTAGGCTGAGACAGGGGAGATTCAGATTAGACAGAAGAAAAAAGATTGTCACTGTTAGGGCGGCCAGGCACTGGAATAGGTTTCCCAGGGAGCTGGTGGAGTCACTATTCCTGGATCTGGCACTGGGTGCTGGGTGAACAGTTGGGTTGGACCTGATGATCTTAAAGGTCTCTTCCAACCCTTATGATTCTGAGTCTGTGATTCTGAAGGCTAGAAATCAATACCATCTCCATTTATTACCTGTGAATTATGGTTAGTACAACCAAAATTAAGATGTACAGCATTGCTCTGGCACATTGTATATGTAAGTACAATGCAAAGCATAGAGAGTTGCACATATATAATAACAACACATACATGTGCGTGAGGATTATACTCATAGGACAGTTTTAGATAAAATACAGAGCTACAATGATTGCCATGGGCCAAAACCTCAAATATAGCAGCATGGGTTCATTGATATTTATTGAACAAGAGGGTCTGTGTTTTTGTTTCAGGAAGTTTTCTGCTACTGCTTGCCAGAGCTGAAAGGATGTGTATTAAGTGAAGGACAACTCTGTACTTATCCCAGACTTATGTTTCTCTCTGAGATCTTTTACTGGCTGCTCTTAGAAACAGGATACTGGTCTAGACAGTCTGTGGTGTGACCTAGTGGCTTGAAGTTCTTTCTTTGTATCTCGAAGAATGTTAGTGTGAATGTCTACAACTTTTTGGTTTCATCTGTCTTCTATTTTTTTAATGCAATGTTCATTAAGTGTTTAATTTTACTACAGCCATATGAAGCAAAGGCTTCTTTAAATGCAATACCAATGTAGAGCATGCCTGCTGCTTAGTTGCTCACTGAAAGAACATGAAATCTTCTTGTCATGATTTAAAATCTCCTACCCACAGTTCCTCACCCCAGATGATCTACAGCAGAAACAACCTGGGCAATTGATTTGGCTTAAATGTTCTCAAAAAAATCTGACATTTCCTCCTCTTTTCCTGTATCAGGTTTGCTGTAAGAAGTGACACCCAGTGAGATGCTTGACTGAAATTGTCCAGACTCCAAAGTGCAAGATGACTTGACCTGCATCCTCCCACTGCCAGATTTTGGCATTAAAAGTTCACTGCAAATTGTTTAAGCTCTCCTTGACTGCATTTTAGACATTAGCAACTCGATGAGCAGTTTTACCTGGTACAAGCTGGCAAGGTGGTGTTTGGTTTTAATCAGAAAGGGTTGGTTGACCCCTGGATGATCCACATCATGAGCTGCAGCAGCGAGTAGTCCGAGCATGATGTCCGATGGGGTGAGGAAGTTGGCAAGCTGAATTATCACACATATTAATCACAACAAGAACATGAACAGTAAACACTTTTTGGTAAATAAACAAACCTGCATTGCTTGGGTTTGTAGGCATTTGTACACAAATGTCAAATATAAATTTTGTGAACAACGTTTTTAAGGTAAATGTTGAACATATATTTATAAAGATATTAGACTACATAATCATCTTTTATTACGGTTTGTATTTTTTATCTCTTTGTCATTTCTGGCAATATAAGGATTGTTGTAATAGAAGTGCTTGAGTATAGTCTCAAACATTTAGTTTAAAAACCAAGCAGGTAGGCTGGTAGGTTGGCATATGCTAGCATCCATTATAAGAGCTCTGTCTCTCCAAGTATTTAGTAATACCAACAAAAGATCAGGCTTCAATTTTCTAGCACAGCACTGTGTTATAAAATGCAGAGTTTATCAACTTCTGAAATTTCAGCCTTGACTGTTAAATATCTACCTCAGTTCAAGTGTATGTATTTTATTAGAGAACATAATTTACCTTTCTAACTTTAAACATTCAAGCTGGAAAAGTTGTTCAGATTTTTTTCTGCTACAGGGCTCATTTAGAAGCATAAAAAGGTAGTCTTAGCATTTTCTGTTTGTGATCATGAGGCAGTTATTACCAGCCCAATGAACCTGTACAGGTCTATGAGATGGAAAGAAGCATCCTGAGGTGAGAACTGATGAGCAGTATGGTCCAGGTTCTGGATGTTGGCAGTCCTCTGCACTTCTGGCAACAAAGGACTTGCAGATCTTGCAGCAGATAAAAATACAGGAAAGGTGAGGCCTGCTCCTGTCCTCACTTACCACTGCTATATTCTGGTGTAACAAACTGCTAGTTCTAGCAGAATATCTTTTCATTTGAGCCAAGCCAGAAAAGATTTGTTATGTTCTTACACTGGCTCAGCACGGCAATATCACAATGCCTTCCAGTAACACACAAGGCAACACCCTTATGCTATGAGAACTGCAGCAGCAGTCAAATACACGTGCAGAGGACACCCTTGCAACACACCCATCTGAAGGGACTGTTTTCCCCTTTCCTGGTGTGGCACTGCACCTAATTTGGTATTTTGAAATAGGGCTGTGAGGAGCTTATGCTCTGAGGTGGCTGAGGCACAGACATGCATTGCCTCCTGCTGAGTTTGATGGAAGAACTGCAGGAACCAGTGGGTGTCTGGGTCACAGCACCGTGGTGGCCGGAGCCCATGGCAGCACTTAGATGAGTGACTCGTGGCTTGACTGAAATATCTGTAACCTGTAGCTGAGGCTGTTCCTGACTTGTGGCTGACTTTCCAGCACACCATCACTTTCTGCTGTCTAGAATTACTTCTTGGGGGTTTTATTTCAATTTTGGGGAAAAAAATCTGAGAACCATCTGAAAGCAACATCAGTCATTACCTTGGGCTCCCTCAGATAGCAGTGCATAGCTTGTGTGACATCAGCGGCATGGACAGCATTGTGGTATGGATTCTGGCTATGGTAATCTTCTTGAACCATAACTGGGAATCAAAACAGAAAACAAAGATCCTTTTGTCTCTGAATACCATGGCCACAAGTGGGAACTGGACTTAAAATACAATCTGAGGTTTTGCAGTCAGCTGCCTAAGGAGTTTCTTCAAATAGCTGTAGCTTATTTAAATTGCTGCTTTTATCAGGATACCTTTAGAGAAAAAATGCATGAAAGGATTTGTGAGGCCCAAGGGGATATACTGGTTCTAGTGCATAAATCACCTCTTTCTTGCCTTAGTGAAGGCTCTCATTGAGGAGTAAAATAAACAAGGAAGAGAGGCAGATTTATCCACAACGGAGTGTAATTATTTAGGCTCCTGTCACAGGGTAGTAGTGTGCCATTAAGGCAGTACCACCTATTTTATGGCAGCAGGGAGTGAGACCCTGGTATCCTGCCATCATTTGTTATTTGAGTGATGAACTACAGCCAAAGGCATTCCTACATCCCCCAGGTGAAGAATTAAAAAAAAACAGCATTGGGGTATTCACAGCAAAATCTCCTGTGACAATTTTAGTCACATCTGTGTGTTCATTTTAAAATGCCAGTCCCTCTTGCTTTAGTTTGCAGTGCTGGACCTGATCCAGTTGGACCAGGAGCACCAACCTCTTAACTCTCAGCTTTCTCTCAGACAGAAAAATCATTGAGATGTGTGCCTCACACCCCTGTGTTCCTTGCAGCAGTGTGCAGCATTACGTGGTCTCGGGACACCACCACGTGAGCTCTGGAAGCTGCATGTGATCTTGCCTAGAGCGCTCTCCTAGACACGATCAAATTAATCAAATGGAAAACTAACGCGCAGATTTCCCATGGCGCTCGCTGCCAGCACGAGGAGCGCCACAGAAAGTCCAAGCCTTGTTTGTTTCCAGCCACACAAGCATCTGGAGGTACAGTGGTAATCCCTTAAACTGTGAGTACCACTAGCTCTAATTACCCAACTGTTCATGTCTGCCCACAGGAGTTAGAAACAGCAGGGAGATTGTGTCTGTCTCCACACCAGAGGCACACTTTCCAGAAGCAACAATTAGGCAGTCTTAAAGAAGAGACTTTCCCTGCCTTGGAAACTCTGCCTGACAGCCTGAAAAACAGGCATTTAGCTGCTTTCAAAAAGTGATGCAAAAAGTAATTGATTTTGGCCAATTTCCTCTTTTGGTTCACTGACAGCATGGGGCTAATATTTCTGTTGGCAGTAACAGCAGCAGGGGCTTTCATCAGCACTATTCAGTGTAGACAGCTTGATATAATTTGTTAAATTTTGCACATAAGCTTTTAACTGCCCTGGGTCTCAGTGGTCTTTTAGTCACTAAAATAATTACACTGCACCACAATTGTACTGTGCACACATAGGTTCTGCAGTGTCTGTCTGTGTGGGCCTAAGCCAGACACATCTCTGCATGGCACACTTTATTTTAAATCACCAGTGTGACTGTGGTGCTGGGATGCTTCAGCCCAATGCAGAGCCTTTTGAAATCCCTCCACGGACTAGATACTGAACCAAGTACTTGAGTGCCTGCAAACTGTATGCTGATATATATCATAGACATCTTTCACTGAAATATTTCCAATGACATCACCATTTTTACATGGATAGACCAAGCCAGTGCCTTCTCTGATGCTCTACTTAAGCTATAAACTTAATTCAAAGATGGCTTTGAGGTGTGCACTTACCAAAAAACCTGTGTAATGTAACCATGTCTAACTGGAAATGGTGAATAAGTCCATGCACATTGAAGAGGTGACAAAGCAGTGTTACAAGACTGTTTCCTAAAAGCAGAAGGGAACAACTCTTAGATTACTTTTACATGTAGTTACAAATTTAGCCAGCTCCTATCACCTCATCTCCAATGAAGTGAGCTTAGATGACTCCCATATTCTCAGAAGTCACTTGTACGAATTACTCCTGTATATAATCAAGACTTGATGGAAAGGCTGTACCAATGGAATGCCATTCTTGTGTCTAGAAGCCATAAAGTCACATTTGCTGTTTCAACATGACAGGCAAGCTGGGTTTTAACTGGAAGAAGGCAAAGTGACATGATTTTAACAAAATCTTTAGACAGGCTTGTCTGAGAGCGACATCATAATTCAGGTCTATCTTCAGAAACAACAGAAACAAGAGTGGCTTTTCTGCCACTTTGGTTTGCCATACTGTACCAATTAATTAATTACTAAAAATCAGGAGTTTGGAATTAATTTTTTTATTTTGCATATGGCTGTATAAACATGTAATTAACCCATGTAACCTAGCTCAGCTACAACTGCATCTTGTAACAATGACACAGACAGGAAAAATGAGTTGCAGCATTCACAGTCTCAAGTCTCACTGTAATGTTGAACTGGCCTTACTGTAAATCAAGTACTGGGAACACTAGCAAAATTGAGCCTTGCTAGTATTACATGATCTGCTATCCATAAACACAGTATTTTAAAAAGTTTGCACTGCTTAATTCAGTGGCACTGTTTCCATAAAAGTTAGAAAAAACCCCAAACCAACCAACCCATACTACACATAAACAAAGTTTGAAGGGAGTCTTTTCTTATTTAACATAACTCAGGAAGGAAAATAAATATCTGTATGAAGAACACATGGAAACTTACTTGGTCTTGACTACTGAGCAGGGGCACAGAAAGATAATTTAGAAGAACTATGCTTTTGCTTCCCAGGTAATTTGCAATCCTTTTCACTCTTCACTGCCAGTCACTCAGCTGAATGACCCTCTAAACCAACCTTTTTCTACATCTTCTGCCCCAACCAAACCTAATTAGACTGGGAGTGAAGAATGAGGGATCTCAGTTCTCTAAGCAGTACAGAAAGGAGAAAGCTGCAATCATTACCCTCTTTAGCAGTTATCTGATCAAGAGGTATTGCCTGGACATTTGTGGGGAAGTGGGATGGTTTTACAGGCAAGCACTTATAGAGAACATTTCACAGATTTTTACTCTCTTAATAAATTCCCTAATTTTTGCTGCTGAACAGAAACAAGGGCATCTTCATTCATATGTCTTTAGTATCGATAGAAATTGAGTGATTATGGAGATCTGGATTTATTAACCAATATATCTAACATGTATATTTAAAGTAGCTTGGGAGTTTTATAGGTAAATGAAACAGAAACACCTTCTTGAAAAGGTGACAACAAATGTAGGAGGTTAGATTAAACATTACCCTGTAGCTCAGGAAAAGCCTGAAAAAGCTCCAGAATATGATTTTAATAGATGTTAAATGTGGCCAATTTCTCTTCAGTAATCTGAACTAGAAACATTGAGCAAATAATTCATTAGGGATTTTTTGAATAGTTACATATGAGAGATAGTAAAATAAAAAATTTACTTACCATTTGTCAAGCGATCAAACAAGAAAATGTCAAAATCCCACATTCCCACTTTGGATAGCATATGCTAGAAAAAAGAATGTGGAAAGGCCAATGACTGGTATGTAACACTGTAAAGCAGGTTTCAATTATTATTCCACATAAATCAGTCACAGAATTGGTTACTGCAGCTTTAAAGTTTTTTTCAAGAAACCTACAGAGGTTGTATTTGAAATATCAGAAATCAGGCTCATGTAGCTGTGCTGCATAAAATATCACTTGCACTTTTAACTGAGAAGGTTTTGAACAGAACACTAAAAACACCTTCTAAATGGAACTCAAAATAAGGAATAATATGAACCAAAATATTATGAAAACATTTCCTTTTACTGCACAAATGCTTTATTGTTTCATCATGTCCCCAAATTGTCAGTACAAATTCTCTTAGGTTTTTAATACAGTGTTTTAAAATCTTAGCTCTCATGGTGAATGAGTTACAATGTGCTAAACAAAGCAGTACACAGGAATAGCTTTTATAAACTACTGTTAATAACTACTGTGCTACTGTTAAGCCCTCTCAGACACGCAGAAGAATCCATCATTACCACCAAATGTAGTGATTTTACAGCTACATCAGTTGAGCTAGGAGACTGATGCTGGACTACCTCTATGACTCACAGTGATGTATGTGTGTATGAAATACACATTCTTTCCCATCTCTAGTCTACATTCAAATAGTTCTGAATCCTTAAATTTCCTAGCATATAATCTCTTCTAGCAGAGAATAAAAATTGCCTAGGCATATACTCCCAATGCCATCAACTGTGCAAGTTTTGCTAGAAAATACCATTCAAAGTAAGTGTAAGAGCTGCAAAATAAGATAATTATATTTTGATCACTGTGAAGTTGGCAGTCAGTGTTCCACATTTTCTAGCCTTTGCCACTATGGAGAGCTATTGTGGGCTGCCTAATAGCTGTTCCATACCAGATGAGAGACACCTGTCTTTTATCAAGTGGATGAACAAAATGCTGCATCAGGGCAGCATTTAAATCAGTAACTTAACCTGAAATCTTTCAGTCTTCAATAAATCCATATTATCATTTCAGTTGCTGGAATGTGAAAGTGCTGAATAGATTTAGCAACACTTTCCTGTTGCTTTGAGACCTAAGCCTTCAAGACTATAACCACAAATGCGGAATGGACAATCTGTTTGTTGTGAGGGAGGCATGTTACGTGGGTCATTTAAGAAAGGTCAGCCATGAATTTGGTTATCTGAAGACTAAAACAAACACTGACACTTTGTAGTATTATTAAAAGAAATGGAGATCTGGAGACCTGTCTTACCCTTGCTTGCCCAAGGTAGTCCTCATCCAGTAGGTACAGAGAGGCTTGTGGTACAATTCCACGCAGTAGCCTGGATGCATGGAAATATCTCTGGAAACTTAACAGTCTTTTCACTTTTTTCTTGGTGCCAATTTCCCCTGAGAGTGTAGTATCTGTGAAAAGCAATCAGTACAGAAACCATGAAACCCAAGATGATGGGTGACTTTATCAGTTTAATAAGAGAAATATCAAACACTTTATAATAATAATACAAAAATCATGAAGTTCATGCTTCTTGCCAAGCCACATGAAGGAGCAGTATTCAAATAACTTCAGCATAATATATTTGTTTATTTTAGAAGGGAAATATATTCCAGGAAAGAGAACACTATTGTAGGTTTTGGAAGATCTGAGTTCACTACACTGCCTGCCACAGCCTTTGATGTGACCCAGCTCAGTCCCTGGGGGAAGGGATGATACATCTCCTAAATGTGTTAGAGGCAGAGTTAGGTACAGGAAAGCTGCTCTTTCTTACCCTCTCTGCCTCTGTTCCCTAACTATACACCTGAAAATAACATTACCTTGCTACCTCACAGAAGTGTCACTGGAATATATTAAAAATCACACAGCACTAGAGCTGCAAGGTGACCTTGGGTATAAAATTTAAAAAATGACACTAAAAGAGAACTCAAAATACAGATTGAAAACCCAAATGTGTGATCCACTTTTGGAAAATGAAATAAAAGAGAGGAAAAATAAGAATAGGTTAATAATCCTATTGCATTGTCAGCTGTTATACGTATTACAGCAAATTATAAAGGAAGAAAATATTTTAGCTCTGCAATGAGGAAAGCATGTATATTCAGATAATACAGGCATTTCTAGTTACACAACAGAATATTTCACTAAGTACCAGGATAATTCTAATTCTCTAATGCTGTATTAGGAGATTTTCATATACGGCTAAATGTGACACAAAAACCAAGGCAGTTTTTATACAGTGATTAAATCACTAATTAGAGTAATTATATTACCTTATTGTTAGTAAGAAAAATATGGAGGCTTTCTAAAACTCATAATGGTTTAGGTAATTTCATTTGAACTTTTAACATAACCTTACATTCAGCTGTGGTGCTTTCATTTTGCAGTCTGGTATAAGTTTTGGAAAAAAGGGAGGACAGAAACTGGAAAGTTGGTTGAAAGTAGCAACATTCAATACAGTTTTATTTGTAAGACAAACCTTGCAAAAAACTGAAGACTAAACAGTCCTTTGAGAGAACAGTAACAACTTATTGAGATAAGATGCTTCACAGCAATTCACTAGATTTCAGGTTTAAGTAAGAGCTCAGGAAAAATATCCACTGAAGATGACTCTCTGTATTCTCTATTCTTTCATCTCTTTTTATGAAAAAACACAAAATGCTTGTTCTGCTGTGAAACTAAAATATCACTGCCCTCTGTAAGTCGTATTATTCTGAGAGGATTTTCAGAGAAGTTGCTATGGTTTTTTTGGATCATGGATGGTTCAGGATTTGATTTCTCTAACAGCAGATGTGCAAGCACCCTCTGTAGCAAGTTTCCTCCTTATTAAGTAATCCAACAGCTACTGAGTGGCACAAAGTCAGTAATAACATTATAAAAAGCCATCCTTACGTACTTAGTATCAATATAACTTCCAACACCAGTAAGCCTCATGGTTCTTATGCACAGTCTAAAGACCTCACTGAGTTTTAATAATATAAAAGCACAAAATAACTTCATTGCAACTCGACAAGCCATGTGGTTTCCAGAATGCAAAGAGTAACAACACCACTACTGTACCAGCCTGAAGGTCAGGTTTTCATTTATGATGTGCCAGCACCTGCCTTGATTTTCTCACACATTTTAAAAGCTGGAACAATTTCATGGCCTGTTGAAGGAGTGACTAATGTAGGTGTGAACAGTTACCCAGTGGCAGCAAACCATGGAGGAACCAGTAGACATGTTTTCTTATTTCTTTTCATTTATATAGGGCTGCTATGAAATGGCAGGCATTCAGTTTAATTCCTGGATAACAAAACACTCTTAAAATAAATTCACTTTTTAAACTTCTTGTGTTAGCTGTTTCTCAACTTTCAA
Organism: Muscicapa striata striata; assembly: GCA_030060385.1. Classification (NCBI taxonomy): domain Eukaryota; kingdom Metazoa; phylum Chordata; class Aves; order Passeriformes; family Muscicapidae; genus Muscicapa; species Muscicapa striata. The sequence goes on along the minus strand of JAREIS010000010.1, from coordinate 1,032,528 downwards.
ACTTTACTATTTCCATCTTAGCCCACAAACTGTCACTACTTTCAGGTAACAAGTTTAAATTTTAAAGTAAAAACCTACCCTTTTTCACATTAAAAAATAGAAGTTGCTGCCACTAATTTTTATCTAAGTTAATATCTGTTTTTCCAGTTAAAGACACATGACTGAAATCACCACCTACACTGTCTTAAACTGTCTTTAAAACTCACACATAGAGTTGCTATGGATGATCTGAAGGTGAAGTTTGGCCTGAGTCCCAACAAGCAGCTGTACATTGGATTATGAAGAAGTGGTTATTTTATCCTTTGGATTACCAGATAATTTCAGTAGCATAAATAATACTTGCCAAAGCACAAACACATCAGATGGAAACAAGTAACTTCTTATTATGAAACATATTTTCTGAATTGAACCATCAAACTTGCTGCCCATTGCTCCGTATGGTTGTCATGGGTCTCAATTCAAATTTAGCCATCAGCAGACAAAGCCCCTGAATCTGACTTGCTTCAGGTGAGCCCTGTATTCTAATATATTATACAAAAAAAGATTACCCTCAATAATCTGTTGTTTCTGTATTTTCATTCATAAGGGGAAAAGCTCATAATAGTGATAAAGAATTGTAGCAAATGTATTTTCAAAACTGGGCTCTTGACGGAACAGCCCAAATCCAGCACTGCAGGCTATCCACATGCAAACTCTTTAAGATGTCGACTTAATATCACATTAAAATCACATCCTTTGGGTCATTTCTGTAATAACTGATCTGCCTTTGAATCACAGGACTTATCAGCTGATTGCTATGATCCATCTCAGATTACTGGGGCATCCACAATAATGTACTTTATTATGCGGGTGTCCTCCATAAAACTGGACTAAGACACTGCCCTTCTCTGAGCACAATACACCCTAAACAAGTGTAATCTCACCAGCATTTTCTCTTTCCCCTTCCAAGATCAGTGTCAAACAAAATAAAAGCACAACTATATGAAGTTGAGAGAAAAAGGTTAAATAGAACAGAAAAGCAAAAAGTGATGCGGCCAGAAGTGAACACTTAAATTCTACCCTCAGCTCAGCAGTAGCATCCCAAAAGAAAAGAGCCATTCCCAGCATATGGTATCCACCAGCTGACACAAAATCAAGATGCAGTTTAAAGATGAAATTAAGGATTTATGTTTACTTACAGTAAAATGCTGAACATACTACTTCTTTATTGACAACCGTAAATTTCAATTTAAATTGTAAATACAAAATTTTGATGATGACACATGATGCAAGTCATACAGTGCCTTCAGGTGAATTTAATTACAAAGTAAATTAATCAAAAATATTACTGCATATATCCCTGAACTTCAGCTGTTGTTCTATGGATGCTAAAAAATATGCTATATGGAACTATGGATACTAAAACATATGCTAAAACATAAGCATCTGGTTAAAGACTATGATCTGCAAAGCTCACATGGGAAGGATTTAGTAATTATGTGCAATTTTGAAATGAATGTGAAAGACAAACAAGAATGTCTTTTGTTTATACACATAAAACCTCCCTCGAGAACTCTGTTTAACTTTAGTCATTGTGGCAACTTCTGAACGTTTTGCTTACCTAAAAAACCTCCATCTCTTATAAGATGCCAATTCTCATGCTATGGAGTTACTACCTAGCTCAGGGGTTGCAGAAATCCTCCTTTGTACACTGAACAAAGTTATTGTATGAATTACACAGACATCTTGTATGAATTACATACATGTTTACAGACGTGTTCGTACAAGCATTCCTCACAAAGCTCAACTTCTGCCTTCAAAAGCTCAGGCAGGCAGAGCTTGCAGCATATCTCCTGTGTTTTAGCAGGCAAGCAAAGTGGCTGCATTTTTCTTCAGGTAATTTGATAGCCACATCACGCACACACACACCAGCAGACCATGGACAATGTCTGCATTACTGCACGTGGCCCTCAAGAGGTTCATAAGCTGCAGAATCAATGGCTGCCTTCTTTCTCCCAACACAGCTCCCCCAGTTACACTGATCTTCTCGCCTTAAATTGATCTATGGCTCACTACACACCAACCTCTGTTATTTCAGGAAAAGACTTTTCCTGCACTAGAAACTGCTACCAGTTTTATTTCACATTTCTTTCACACTGCTACGCTAGCACGTGCCCACAGGCAGCATGAATATAAAAATGATGGAGGTTATGCTAACAATGGTTGAGTTAACATCCAGAAATGATCACATAAATCAAATTTGGACAAGGATGTACTTAACTCTGCACCAGACATTCATTACATTGTTACTGTTCTTTCAAAGTAAACAAACTGTGTTACGCATTCAAATAAAGCCTCTGAGTTTTTCTTCACAGTACTGGCTTTTGTTATTATTGCATCTCAGCATACAATAAAAACAGGTCATCCAGTAGCATGAGTGAATAAAAAAGGGTTTATTAATTTTTAAAAGTGAATTGATTCAGAAAAGGGAAATGTTTTTTTCCTCTTCTTTCCTAAAGGATGCAGAATAAATCAGATCCTCAAGCAGCTGCCTTTGACTCATACAATTTATATACCCTTTCCCCTCTTCTGAGGGTGCAAAGGCATTTCATATACAGCCACTGTATGCCTGAAGAGCCAGGCAGGACTGGTGGGAAAGTGCTGGGGTATCTGGAAGACAAGGTGAGAGGGTGAGTCCTGCAATTTAAGGTCTGCAGGACAGTCTGCAAACTGCGAGGGCTCTGGGAAACAATTTGTCTCTGGTCCTACAATTTTGTGCACTGGTTACTGGCTTGACAGCTGGTTAGAAAACTTCTCTTTGTGAGCCTGAGAGGTATGTAATTGACTGAGGAGGAATAACCGGCGTTTGTCCTTTTTTTTTTTTTTTTTTTTGCATGTAAAACTGTGCGTTTAGATCACTTTACTGAAGTCGTCTTTGGCATATTCGCTACATGCTGGACATGCTGGGTTGCTGAAATTTTCGTACACAGGAGAGTGCATAGCACTGATGATAGAAAAAAACTGCTGTGCCTTCCTGGCATCTTCTTACATCACAGATTTATTATAGTGTCCAGCAGCACTAGCACGGGTAGTTGAACTAACACAGGTGATCTAAAAATTAATGACAAACTTAATATTTTATATTTGAATTTTGGAGAAAGCATATGTCAACTAGAAGAACAGAAAACCTCTACTCTCTGCACTAAGCCTTCCACATATGTTTCACCTTGTAGTCCAAAGAGCCTTCAGAAAAAAAACACAGACGTTTTGAAGAAAGGCCTGAGAAAATGCACAAACCACCAGAAGCCCATGTGGAAGGACTGTCACTTAAAAGCTTTCAGTCTAGTAGAGAAGGACCAAGGAGCTCAGATGAATATGCCAGTTCTACCTCTCAATTACCTCTGTAAGAAACTAACAAACAGGATTGATTCAAATATAGTAAGATTGTGTCAATTTTATCACCTGAATATACACTGGTCACTGGCAACTAAGAAGACTGAGATGAAGACCTTGCACTATATCGTATCTACAGATAAAAAAGTTTTGTACTGGAATCTTGTAAATGCAGAAATCCTCATGAGACTGCCTCAGACAACATGGAATCCAAAAAAGTTGTATTATAAATGCTGTTTTTACTTGCTTCTCTAACGTCTAAAATATCCTTTGTTCCTTGACTTCTGATAAAACTCGTTTTCAGAGATCAAGTGCTCCTTGTTAGCTGCCATTGTTCATATAGGTTGCAACTGCATTATTTCTCTCTAGAGGGGTAAACTTTTTTCAATTAGGCAGAAGCTGTGAAAAAGAGAGATGGATCATGTTAGAGAAAAGCACAAAATGAGAAGTATGGCAAATAAACTTTAAAATTTTCTGCTTTTGAGTAAAAATTTTGTTCTCCACAAGTGCACAAAACAAATGCAAATCCCTATTTACAGAAGAGGAACTCATACTTCTCTCATTAGTGCAAGAGGTTCTGAGAAACCACCTTTCTAGGGGACCTGGCTTTGGAGTTTCCTCTCTGGACATCACTTGAACTCATGGTGGCTTGTAACAGCTGAGTTTCCAGCTCATGAAGTTCCTGAAAAATTGTTGGCATCTTGAAGAACACTAGTCATGCAGTTTCCTCCCCATCCCAAAATACATTCTTTTTGATATTGTTTGAAAGAGAATTCAGAAATTAAGAATTATGCTGATTATCCCACTTATATACTGAATAATCCTATTAAAACAATTTCTGGAGAAATTTGGGGTTTAAAGACCACTTAATTAACAAAGTATTAGGCATAATAACAGGAAGAGAAATAGTTTAATCCAAATTTAAGATGAATTTCGATGTGTTTCTTATCACAATTTGAAGCCTTTATTTGAGCTATCACTCATCTTAATGCAAGCAAACATTTTGGCATCATTTTATTAAGCCTCCTCCAAGTTCTTAGGAAATGTTATTTTCTGTTCTGTCACAATCTCATTACCATTTCATTATGAACCTTTGCTTTGGCACTTCAGTCTTTGTACAGCAGTCAGGACCTTTTCTTCCTAAAACTGCAAATGTTCTATAGCTGTTTAGTTTCTCCAACAGGAAACAGTGCATCCCCTCCTCCTTCACTCCCGTTGAGAAAAAACAACATAGCCTGTAATAACAGCAAACCCAACTTTCATTTATCATTTTAATGATCCCTTCTTGTTCTTTCTTTTCCTCTGGTCACTTGGAAAGTATCCTCAGTGTTATCTTCAATACATGCTTTCCCTTTTCTAATCAAGGAAAAGAAGGTGGAGCAGCAGAATGGGTCACGCATCATTTGGCAGCTTTTAAAGGGACATCTTCAGTTAACTGAATCACAAGTCTGTACTAAAAGAATAAGTTACAAATGTGTGTAACCAGGTCAGTGTTCGCTAAGCCTTTGTGTGTGAAGCACATGTAGGTTTTCTGTTTGTTTTGCTTGCTTTTATTTGTTTTGAGATCTCCTGAAGCTTTCATAACCCAAAATGATGCATTTTGTTAGCATACGAGGGCATGTGCATCTATCAGTTTTACATTCTGGCTTTCATTTTTCTGCAAATGTGGCATTAAAGCTAAACAAGGAGCATGAATGGCAGGAAGTAGATTATACTTTTCAAACTAACTCTGTTATTAGATTTTGTATATAACAACACTTAGAAAAATACAAAAATGCAAACTCTTCCTCCAAAAAAAAACCCCTTGCTATTATTTGATGAGAAGGGTGAACTGTATCGACTTCCAATGACAGGAAGAATTTTTTTAAATAGTGAGGAGTTAATGGAAAAGAGAACAATCTCTGTGCTGAAATATTAAGAGGATTCCAAGTTCTCTTCCTTGAACAGGTAACTGATAGCAAGGCCACAGATGGACCAGTTCTGGAGATGTTCATCCCATTCAAACAAGCAAACTGGATTAAGAGGCCTATGTGTCTTAGGCATGTTGATGAGTATCTTTTGGATGGGTTTATCCATGAGGAACTAGGGGAGATATTATGTAGAAATAATGCAATAATGCAGACTTCGTAAGATTTCTCCCTTTCTAATTTAAAAACCATCTGGAACTTTGGACTCATCTCCACAGGCTGGGCTGGGATCTGAGTAATCCAATCAGCCCTTGAAACTTCCTCACAAGACTTTTAGTGTCCTAATTTAACCTAGGTCAGAAATATCTAAAAAGGCATCTCTCACTCCCACTTCTTTTTCTAGCCAAAGGCAACACAACAAGGCACTTAACCAAACTCTTTTTAACCTCACTCAGTTGGGTTCGGGTTACTTGATGGTTCAGTTTTGGGCTGGTGGCTGCGGTTAAGTTTTATTTTCCCTGGAGACGGGCCCTACCTGAAAGCCCTGGAGTGTTCAAAATTCAAACCCAAAAATGAATGTAAATTTTGCAATAGACCCTTCTGTAGACAGGCAGAAACCACATATTCAAATGTCCACAGACTTTGGTTCTTTGAGATGGAGACATTTTCATGACTTCATATCTTCCCTCACTAATCCTGACAACACATTTCATTTCTCCAATACCTAATACATCACATGCCTGCAAAGTATGTGATGAATTCACTTTATTTGCAAACAAACTGAAAACCAGAGTATTTTGCTTGAGTCAGATCAAACAGCAAATCAAGGACAGAGACAGAATGTTACCTAATATTACCATTTATAACGATCTGGAGTAAAAAGTATAGAATCTGTCATAAATTATTTTGCTAAGCTAAGCTTAAAGCAGGTGGGGTTCTTTTGGACACAACTTCTGCTTGCATGACAACATCAAGATCCTAAGTAATACAGAGACATACCTTTGGAACGTCTACAGACATGTTTTGACATTTTACATATTCTCGGATCCCACTCTGTGTTCCTGTTGTGCAAGGCGTAAGAAAACAGATATCTCTCTGGGTAACACCATTTGGGTACAGAGACTCCCATTTGCAGGTCACATATATAAGTACTGAAGTGAATACTGAAGAAGTGAATTAAATATAGTCAATTAAAGGCTAATAATTTTGTCATTTGCAAGCCAAAATTTAATCCAGATAAAAGCTTAGCATAAACAAGATGGGAACTGGAGAATTTAAGTCTTAAGAACCTCGTTGTTTTCTGACTTGCTTGACAAGCATGTTTGTAAATAGCAAGTTACTTATCTCAGCTGTAAACTATGTTATTTTGTTACTCTGCTTGACTGAACCTGGCAGTGAAACAAAGTATGTAACATAATTGCAGAAGGGTGAGGTCTTCTTGCCTACTGCTGTATGTTTACCTACAAATCCAGATTTATCACAAGGAATTCCCTCAAACTTTGAGTTAAGGCAATGAAGAAGTGTACTATCACAGTCACAAAAAACCTCATAATGAGATAATGAAATCCATTTAAATCAATGCATATTAGTCACTGGTGGGATCTGCTTCAATGACTCATTGAGCAACTTTGTGAATCAGAGAACTAAATTATTGCTTACCATAGCTATGCTCCTTTATTCCTCAAATCCAAACTATACTCTGCTAAAAGGAAAATTGGATTAATTTTCACAGCAGAAGTGTTTCAAATTCTAAATTATTACCCTCTAAATATCCAGTTTAACTCCTTTTCTGTCCTATAAATATGGTAAGGTTCATTTAATCTACTGAAATGCAGAGGTGTCAATGAGCTGCCAACATCAATTTCAACCTGCACCAGGTTCAGTTTCAAGCTTGAGCTACCCAGGTCAGAGTCAAAATTTCATAAAATTTGTGAGGTTTATTTACTATAAAACTTGTTTGGAATTAATTAAAGCAAAAACTCTCACCCTATTTTCCTATAAACCTATAGTGCTGTGCAAAATTTTTATCTCTTATTTTAGGAGTTTGTAAAGTCTGATACTGGTTCATTAAGCCTCCCAGTGAAGGTGGAGCCTCAAGTCTGTCATGAGGCTGGTAGGTCACACAGGCCTCCACAATCTGTGGGACTAACCCTAGTTAGTGGCTGGGGCAAACATTCACTCCTCAGAAAACAGAACCAGGGAGTTCTTGGTTACACAGGGGTATATTACACTCAATTTGGTATTCCAGATTTATCTTAAGAGTCCCCAAACCCACCAGTGCAACTTTGCGTAGGAAAGCCTGCAACTAGGCAGAGAAAAGACAGAAGACACTAAAGACCTGCATCTCCCCCAGACACAATTCTGAAAAATCCTCATGGTCCTGAGAGCCTGGCAAAGACAAGGTGAAGTAACACTAACTTTCCATACACTGCCGAGAGTCACTGGAGGAATGAGTAGATGGCATCACAGACTCAAACAGCAAGAAGCCAACATTAATCCAGTGGGCTTTGATTAGGGCTACAGAAGATCCCATTTTCAGAGTGCAGGAAGTTTTCCTATCCAAAGAAACTTCACGGTGTCTTAAGTTACACAGTCCTTTACAGTAGGAATCCAGAAAAAACAGAAGATATGGTTTAGTCAGTGTTAACCCTTAACAGACTAACTTGACTGAATCTGCAAGTACACTAAAAAAAAGTTACATGTAAGTAACCTTTAGTCTGACATTAAATATCAATGCCCTGTATTTTTTTTTACTGTGAATTTATGTAATGGATGTCAACTGTTCAAGAATGAGCTTCAGTGTTTTCCCTTATTTTAAAACAAGGCTGGTACTGTATTTCAGATGGGAGATGGAACAACCACTATTTAAGCTTAGTTTGGTAGTGAGAGGCTGGAGTAATGTTTATGCTGCATTTGTTTATGACCTCTGAGGATATTTACTATAAAATTTCCTCTGCCTCTTCCCTCTCTCTCTCTAACATCTTTCAGTATACGACTGATGCCTTCCAGTTACTGCCCCCAAATAAATACAACATGGTGACAGAATTTCACTGCAAGTATTAGTTGGGTACTTTTCAAGAAAGTGTGCAGTAGTGACACTTATATATATTTATTTTTGATGGATGTGCAGTACCATGTTTTCTGCTGCTTATGTGCTTATGTTTTTTTGCTACTTCCGCACAAGAGAAATGGATTTAACAGGCAGATGTAGATGAACAAATATTACAAAAGCTTGTTTATTTCCTGGCAAAACACATCTGCATGCTCTGACACTGATCATCTTAATTTACTTGTAGGTCACGAAATGAGCCAGGCCCAATGCACTTGCCAGCTACGAAATCAGTAAAGTATCTAGAAATCTTGCTTCATTTTGCACCGAAAAATTATGGCAACATAATATAAACATAAAATGGCAAATATATAAAAAACTGAAAACCATGGGAAATCAAAAATCAGGATCACTGCTTTCCTTTACAGAGATCATGATCAGCCATACTGACTTATTTCAGATTATGGAAAAGCAGTAAAAAGAGTAAGCTGGAGGTCTCTGTGACAGAGAACACGGGAGCATAGAACCCCAGGTGTCCCACCCTGTTGGACCAGAGGTGCACACACGAGGAGACACCACTTTTTAGGTTCAGCAGTTACGTTTAGAGGGGTTGTGGAATACCCTGCTCCCAGCATGATCGAAGGCTGAGTATTCACCAGAGCACCCCTTGTCATGGATGTCTCCTGACACAGCCCACGGACAGCACCAGCATTTCCCAGAAACTGGCAGGATCTGAAAGATGGCAGGACTCATCTACAGTGGCTAAAAGTGAAAGAAGAGAAACCTCTTGCCAGAAAAAAACCTGAAACCATTCTTCTGTTCTTCCTTCTGGTTCTAAAAAACTTTTCAGTTTCTTTACCCATGGAGAAGTCTTTATAAGGGCATGCATGACCAATAGTATTTCACGCTAGCCCACACCTGATTTTTCTTCATGCTTTTCATTGGCAACTCAGAACGAAATTGTCCTCAAAACTCTGCTCAACCAGGAAGTTATTCCCTTTGTCCTGGGAAAACTGATGGACCCATCTTGCCTCTTATGTCTTTCTACCTCAGCCACAGCTCTCCAATGGACTTACAACACAGAAAACACCTTTAACCAGCAAGACTGACAGCAGCACGTTGCTGGGTGGTAGTAACTCTGCCAGAGTGAGTGAATGCAGCCTATCAGATCCCAAGCCCTCCCCTCCCCAGCTCCTCTTTACTCCTGACTCCCAGACAGCCTTCCCACTTTGCTTCCTCCCAGCTTCCTCCTCCCTTCCCCTTCCCCAGGCACCCAGACAAGGAGGTGCAAAGAGGAGAATTCAAACTTTGGTTTGACAATTGCTCTTTGATGAAAAGCACAGTCGCTAGAAGCATAACAGTGTCAGCACTGAAACTGTTGGAGCTCCAGTCTGTTTTGATGAAGACAGTGAGTAACAGTTTTTTCAAAGGTTGCTTGTGCAATACACAAGGACAGATCAAGATCTGCCTGTATCTGATCACTGAAGTTAACCTCTAGGCTGAGTGCTACAGGGCCCAAGACTAAGTGGTCACTGTTTTTTTTTTTTTAATTTTTTACACACTCGCTAATGGGTTTGCATCAGTATAGAGAGTCCATAAGGTGAAAAAAAACCCAACAGGGTCTTGATTTATATCTTTTTTTCCTTTTTAGATCTGCCGTCCTTTATTTACAACAGTGGCAAAATAACTTCAATGAAAATGAGGTTAAGATTATTTTTAACAGATGTTCACTGCTGGCCTGACCCAAAATCCATTGACGTCAATGAGAAGACTCCATGGGGCTTTGGATTGGGTTCTAATTGTTGGAAAAATTAATGTTATTGTAAACCACTGGTCAGTGCTGTCACATGCTCCCCTTCTGTGCCAATTCTATATGACCGGATAACAGCTTCACATAAATCTGTTCCAACTGTTGTCTAAGAGGCTAAAGGACACAGAGGTTTATCTTTTTAATTCTGAACTGCCCCTGCTCCCTCCCTAGCACATCCCATGGCCCTACTGTATCTACATTTGACAGATTGAGCATTATGGACTATTCATACAATCAAAATATTTCACAGCCAGACACTGAGTGGAAATAATGGAATTAATGCCAACTGTGTGAAGATAGCTGAGCTACAGATACATATGAGATAGTTTGGTTCACATACTTTCAATAGAGATTTTTATTTGTTTTTATTTAAATACAGACCTGAAAGAAGGGTTGCACTTACTGTTAAGAAGACGGAAGTCTATAAATGGGTAGGAGCCACGGCGCTCGGAGACAACCCCTGTCTGACCTCTCACCCGTGCATCTCCTGCAAAACACAAAATCCCCAGGCATTAGAAGGGGGGCAGCTGCCTTTCTCTGCTGTTTTGATCTAGATCTATTTTTTAATACAAAGTGATGACATTACACTCCTCCATGGGAAAACTAAGGTCCAAAAAAATCATCTCCCATGACATCCGTGGGTAAAGCAGTATAGCTGATTCTCTTATCAGAATAAAGACACAAAAAACCCTCCATTGCTGGCTGGAATTCAACCACAACACTATGCTATTGAACAACTTCTTGCCCAGCAAGCAGACTCTCATTACTTCACAAAAAGTGCAGACATCTGCTTTTTTTTTTCTCAAGCAAGAACAGGTTAAGACTGACTGTCATGGCTTCACATGCAAAGGTCCCAGTCCTGGGCTGGGCCCACAATCCAACTGACCTCCACAGTGGTGGGACCAGTCTCAGATTAGTAGAGTAAAAAATCCCCCAAAAAAAGTATGAAGACGTTTTTACATTTAGGTGGGTGGTTTGTTTGTTTGTTTGTTTGTTTTTGTTTTACTTTCTGCTCTTTGTGTGATCTGGAAAGCCTTCTCCTCGAACACTGCAGCTGCTTTGTGTAAGTGAAAACCTGACGTTCTCAGATTAGCATGACTCTGGAGTGTTAGTATGTGTATTTGAAGATGATGAAGTGCCAACACAATACTAAGAATTACTATTGCTGCGCACTAGTTCCTGACTTATCATGTAATATTGATGAAATAGGCAAAACTAATTTAAGGAGAAAAATGCTCCTCAAGATGAGTAAGAGTTCCAAAACCTCTATCCAAGTAGACAGGAAGTGGTGGTAAAATAGAGGTAATTTTTCTGTTCCCGTAATTTTAAGTACCTTGTAGTGCAATGCAATTGTTTCTTTACAGGCAATTAACAAGACCAAAATATTAAAAATTCTTAAATAAAATGAAGTTTGGAGATTTTGAGGTTCTAGTTAGAGTACTCTAGTTCTTCACCATACTAATTCCTCTTCTATAGAAATAGAGACCATAGTGTTGAAAGCATACCCACTGCACATCCTTACACAGCTCACACTGTAGTCCTCTCAAAGTTTGCACTAAAGTATGAATTTTTAGCTAGTCTGAATTGCATTTCCTCTGGGATACAACTATAGCATCTGACTAATCTAAACAACAATAATTTCAGAATTTGGCTGCTAGTGCTAGCTTCTACTGTTTGTGTTTAAAAACAAGAAAACTACTTGTAGCATAAACGAAGGACCTAGTTAAATGCTGTTATATTTTTTTCTATCTAATGTTCACTTAAAATGTGCTTACAATTATGTTCAAGGGAAGAAAGCCAAGTAGAATTATTAAGTTAAATATTTGAGGTGGAGAAAAACTTCCGTGCCCTCTAGGGGTCCTTAGAGATACGAAAGACACAAGAGAGCGCATGCAAATTAAGAATATTTCAAACACAGTCACTTTTGATTATAAATATAAATCTAGGTTCCCTCACCCTTACTTTCACTTTGTTTTTTTGTTCCCAGAGACAGAATATGTGTTCCCTGTTCTCGGCTCCTGCTGGCCAACCACCCTAAGGAACCAGTCCAAAACAACTCAAGCTGCTGTTGACCCCACTTACCCCTCCTGATGGCAGGGGCAGGAGGTGCAAACCTCTACCTGCTCTTCAGCTGTTCCACTTCAAAGGCATGGTAAAGCCATGGGTCTACCTTCACTAGCAGCTTAAAATCACACGCCATGTAAGTGGCAATGAAGGTATATGAGCCCATCCCCCCGCTATCCTTGTGTTGAAGAGTAGAAGGGTGGAGCAAATAGCTGGAGAGTTTGTAAAACACCGATGCAAGATTCATCGGCACCCACAAGCCAGAGCCCACAAAGCGGCACCCAGACTTAAAAGCATTGCTCTCTGCCACAGGTAACCCCATCAGATTGGCTCACGTGTGCACAAAGAGTAAGAATGGCAAGCATATGGTGCACATTATATAAACTCAAGAAAATCAGGCAGGCTTGAGCCTGCTACTAATACAGGCATCAGCAAATTAAGAACGGGTGTGAATTCAGAGCATGCCTTGACCGAAGTTTTTGTTTTTCTGCAGGCACCAATGAATGAACAGGAATCTGCAAGTAATCCCCTGCATTACATACTGATAAACATGTCACTTGTGACTATATCAGCAGAGACATTAAAAAAAAGAGAGAGAAATTCAGCCTCCAAAAATCTGAAAAAACACCCAAAGCCTACGATACTATAAAACCAGCAAGACTCAAATCAAAAGAGGTACCATAGTACTAGAGGAAAAGAAAATCATCTACAGTCACATATCAAAATGACTGCTAAACTCTGATCTCAAGAGTATGACCTGAAATTTTGAGGAAGAGAATGCTAAAGGTAGGTAGACAACTGTAACACCAAAGAAAACACAAGTTGGGCTTACCAAAAGTAGAGCATACAGGACACTTAATTACCTCAAATAAAATAGCTAGCTATTAGACAAAAGAAAAAGAAAGCAATACTTAGTGCAATTTAACTATGCACAAGGTATGGACCTCGTCAAACACGCAAGAGAAGGCAAGAGACAAGTACAAGAACTGAAGACTAAAGAAGATAACATGGTGCATTGAAAGGAAACCTTTGCTTGGGAACAATTACTCCATGATATTTAGAAAATTTATGCTGGGAATGGTCCTAAAGAATTTTTATTGATGATCTTGACAAAGAAGAGCACTACTGACACTTGAGGATAACACAATGCTGGGAGATACTGGGTATTAACAGTTACAGCTATTTTAAGTTAAGCTCACTGCTGCTGTCACCTTTTCTGTCCCAACTGCTCTGTGGCCCAGATACCTGGATGTTCCTGGTAGCCCAGCTTCCTCCCATGGTGCTGCTGTCTCATACAAAGCTACAGAACAGCCAAATTAGATGTTTATGTACACTATTCAAAGCTATTTCAGCAAAGAGAGCGAAAGCAATGGAGCTATAGATGCAACTAGCAAGAAATGTGAATGAGTTTTATTGAACTAGCAAAGCCCAGGAACTGAAGGCATGACAAATTAGTGATTATTGGCTATTAGTGTAATTTTACATTTTTTACAGACAATATAATTTTGGGCTATCTCTAGCACTATAGGAATCTGCGTGCAGAATAAAACTGCATCCCTGCTGACTTAGGAAAAGCCACTAAAATCTTTATATTCTTATAAGATTATTAACTTTATCCTGAGGGAAGACAAGTTTCTGATGAGTCAAAGATGTTATCGAGTAGCTCTACCTCATGAATCTGTTATTTCAAAATACTTCACCAGGTGCCACCTAGTCTCTCTCTACATCATTAGAGAAAGATTAGTTAGGAAGTGGCGGTGGGCTAAAACGACCACACCTCCATTCCTCCATTTTTTCTTGGCTCACATATTGGAAAATATGTATATACTTTTCTTTTGCTTTTAATTACAGCTAAGTAGACTCAACAGAGAGACTAAGAACAGGGATTGCACCAGATATACAACTTATCACATGGATTTTGATTTCCAAGAGGCAAGGGCTGTTCACGGCAACATACTCAATGTTGGTTTTTTTGCTTTAGCAGATGACTTTGAGACTGACTTTCACCAGTCCACCATACCTCTAGACCTTTGACCATCTCTGGTGACCAGTCCACCATCTCTTTGTCTCCACCTTAAAAATCAAGCTAAGCAATCATTCTGACAATTTATGCAATTAGTAGTTTTAGATAAATAATCCTTTTTAAAGCAAAAGGAAGGAATTCTGTGGTAACAAGACAGGAAATTTTGACAGCTCATTGTATTCCCAAATGAAACAAGCAGGGTGAAGGGAAATGGTCAGGGTGCATGTTCTCCTTGACTGCTTTGGGCTGAAGATGCAAGGCTGGAACATCTGCAGCTGCAAACACCAGGGGCTGCACCCTCATTGGTGCCAAGCTGCCACAAGAGGTTCCAACAGAGACCTCTCCCAAGGGCTGCTGTGCTCTTGAATTTTACTCTGTCCTTGTTAAAACATACAAGAACACAAACCAAATAAAACAAAGCAACCTATATAAGGAGCCAGAGCTGTGACTGACATGCATCACAGACCCAAGAAAATCAGCTATAGGGCACTACAACCATGGCACTACTGCGGCCATAGCATCAAGAGCACTTCAAGATGGTTCAGAAGGGTTAAAAAAAAAAATGAGGTAGCTCTTAACTGCCTTTCACATCTGGAGGAAAGAGCCATCTCCACAGAGGAAAACAACTTCTGTAAGACTTGCCTGAAACAGCATGCGATTCAATTTCACTGAGCAAGCACAACAAATTAGGAGAGAAAATAGGGCCATAGATGTGACAAAACAACAGAGTAGCTTCATCCAGCCTAAGTTAGGATGAACCACCAAATTATTGATTCTATTTAGTACACAGCTCCATGTGGTAAATCAGGAATACCACAGCAAATTCACAAGAGGTTACAAGTATTTATTCCAGTCAAGCTTTCTTACAATCTTCATTCCAGTATTTCTCAAGTTGACTGCTCAGGGTACATACTGCAGTGGCTGACAACTTTTCATGGAAAACCAAGCAGCAGTAGTAAGGCCTCTTACAGACTCCATGGAGCCCATGGCTCCTCCACTATTTCAGTCATGAAAAGGCTTGGGATTTCTGACCTGAAGGAAGAGGACCTGACAGTGTTTTAAGCATCTATCTGGTTTTAGTGGAAAGCGTTCTAAAAGAGAGAAGTGTTGCTTTATAAAAGTAGCAAACTCAAATGAAAAGTTAGGTTAAAAGTGGGTACCAGAATTACTGGAATTATATTTTTATTTGAAGAGATCTAATGCTTGTTCATGGTGATTCATGTTGGTTTGGATTGTTTTCATTTTGTTGTATTAGTGCTATAAATGTTACTGTAAATTCTTTTTTGTAAAGGCATTTTATAAAAATTTCTCATGTGCATCAGATGATCTGAAAAAAACCATTTCCTCTGAACAGACACAGAGAGACTGATTTACAGACTCAGGACAGCTGCCCTTTGCAGCAGGAGAAACTGAAGCAGCCACTTCATTCATTTGTAAGCATTGAATTTTTAAGCATGTAAACATTCCAAAATGTAAGGTTTTCCATGCTGTATGCTGCATGGTTCTACTATTTCTGCTAGCAGTCCTAATGAGTTCATAATATTGATTTCATCCTATGTATTCTGCAGATTTGTTTCAAAATGCTCTAAAGGAGAGTAATTGCTGGTACTCTCTTTTTACAAAAAGAGGATAAAATGATGATGTAAAAACTGTAATTCAATTTTGTAGAAGTTTTTTTTTACATAGAAAATCACCTAATTTCCCTTGTAGTGGTCCTACCCTGTGAATGAATTGTTTTTGTTTATTACTAATTACTTAAAGTTCAGCTATTAAAAATTTCTTTTCCAGCTGCAGATGGAACATTTCACGCATCCTGTTTACTTAGCATTTTGAAGTGAATGGTGGTTCTTATGTTCAACAAGAACTACTGGGACTGCTTTACTGTACCTGCAAGCTCTAATTTCTAACCTCCTTTACACACCAAAATCCATACCACAGCTGTATCTTAACCTCCCCAACACAACTATCACCACTTCTTGTGCCAACCAGTAAAATGCAAGAAAGAGAAGTTGACAATCTGTTCATAAAACCCTTCTCAGTGCTGGAATTCTCCAGGCATGTCTTGCCTGGATATAGAGAAAGACCCTAGGATCCACAGGCATACCTTTAACAGCCATTGTCCATTCTGACAAATAAGCAAGTTAAATGAGTGTTTTACAGACACTCAAGAAACTCTCTCTTTAACCATATCATATGACACCAGTGACTCTGGTGAAAAGACTGAACTGACACATCTTGAGGCAAAGCTCTTACAACATGCAGACTTTGGAAAAAGCTCCTGCAGACAAGTGAAAACCAAGAGGATGAGAAAACTGCCATAGAGAACCAGGTAACAACAGTCGTGAGAAACTCAGATATTGAAGCAGCACCCACATTACCCTCTTCACAGACCTGTTTGTTCTTCCATGAGCAAATGTAGAGCCTGCAACAATAACATCTGACTGAAAAAGTGGCCAGAATCGACAGGACAGGCATCAACTCCCCACTGTGTGAGCTAACAAAGGTAGGTTCCCAAAATGTCAAAGTACTATATTGCACTGGCAATTCTTTCATTTGTTTTTGATTTTGATAATGGGCTGCGAGTTATTGCCTTAAGGTCAAACGTATTTCACACACTCAAAGGTCTAAATGAGTGAAGTAGGTGCCTCCGCCCAGTGACTAATGCTTAAAGAGATTTTCAAAGACCCATGTTTCTCACTTTGATGCAGATGGAGTCTAAGACCCTTCTTTTCCTAAATTAAGTGTCATGATTATAAGTGGATATGAGGAGGGAAGAATCCAAGACCTCACCCATGAGAATTATATTCAG
The DNA here is from genome assembly GCA_030060385.1 of Muscicapa striata striata. Lineage (NCBI taxonomy): Eukaryota > Metazoa > Chordata > Aves > Passeriformes > Muscicapidae > Muscicapa > Muscicapa striata. The sequence goes on along the minus strand of JAREIS010000010.1, from coordinate 1,015,494 downwards.
AAAACTGGGACTACACCAAACCCCTTACCTGTGAGTATGCCTTTGACTGTGATTATCCCTGTGAGTATTTGCTAACAAACAGAACAGATACATACACCTTTAGTTCACACCAATGTAGGCACGCCCTCAAAACACGTACCTACTGTGTACACTCGTACAGTGTAGTATTATCCCACAGCTCAGTTAAACAAAAAACAGCACTTGTTATGCAACAGCCATTGGAGTACAGCTCTGGATAAAACACAATAACTTATCTCTTTGATTCTACTGAATGATATCTACTTACCTTTCAGTATTTTCTAGATGAAATACGAAAGTTTATATAAAAGTTTACATAAAGTGCTAAACCACAGGACACAAAGACAGTGAGCGAGCATAAGAACGGGCAATTTGCACAGCCTGCTTAATTAGGAACTTTTCCTTTTGAAGACATGGGAGATTCAGGAGCTTGCCAGTACAAATTTCGCAAAATTCAGCCAATGGCTTTCGCATGCAGATAAAAAGATAGACGTGGTTTTATCTAGCAGGAAAAGATAGGGAGTTATTAAACTAAAACCAAGACACAGGTCTTGAAAAAAAGAATCCAACAAGAGAGAATAGAGACCTGTATAAATACAGTGCAGAAGACAGAAGTCATCTATCACCACCTCCATACTTGAAAGGCATGGTTTAGACAACCATCTTGACTTTGGTAAATATTTTTCTTGCACTGTATTGTAAAGAGCAAGCCATCTCCTATCTAGAGGGGCTGAAGTCACTAGTAAGAGAGGAAAAGGAAAGCCTGGGAGAACAGCTGCATACGACTGATGGTATCTTGACAGTGTCACAGCTGCGATCCCAAATGGAAGCACTCTGGCTGACTTCAGGCTTACCATACTGCTGCTGCTCAGCAGGGCTGGAGCAGTAACAGAGTTCCTGGGACACTCTGAAGCAGACAGGATCCTCTTAGTAACGTGGATATAACCATTCCAAGTCCTGATGCTAGGAACCACCTGTTTGTATCTTGAGTTCTGTATGGTGTTATTGGTGGGACATTTCTGTCTCCAAATACTGACCACTGACTTCATAGGAAAAGTGGATATTAATACAGATAATGCACTGCACTGTCTTGATAATCTTGTCTTCCTAAATGGTTTGACAGCTTGTAAATTTCTCTGCATTAGAGGACAGGAGCCACATCAGCAGAATCAGGTTACTTGCACTGCTATCGCTGCTATTACTGTAGAGCCCTGCTGGCAAGTGGAAAACTTACTGGTTTTCCTAAAAATGAAATTGAATTGTAACAAACACCTTAAAAACTAAAGGATATATCCAGCAATGTTAAGAGCTGTAATAAAATAACAGATAGAGCACAGTCTTAGCAACAGGTAGTAGGTTGCATTACCATGGCAACATTGAACATAATATCCTACTGTCATGCTATTCCCATCCCTCTCCCAAATAAATTACAGCATAAATAAAAGAACATTATTATTTATTCTATTCAAATTTTTTTTGATTCTAGTCTTCAGCTAGACCCTCAGCTATGGAAAAAAACATGTATTAATAATAAACTTCTAAGACATCTACACTCCCAATTCCAAGTCATTAGGCTTTCATTTTGTATAAAAGGAAAAGTACAAAAGGTCTGTTTTTCTAAGACCAATGCCAAAAAGAGAGATAGAATTCAAATCTCTATGGACAGGTAAAGCTACTTCTGTTGTCATTCCCCAAAGATAAGGATTTTCTTCACTCATGAACACATCAAAACCCCAAGTCATCCCAAATATAAATTACATGTTCTTAACTGTAATAACATTCTAGATATAGATACTCTTTCAGAGACCCTTTTGTATTTGCCTATGTATTATAACTTCAAACTGAATTCTTTCAAACATTTACATCTTATTTTATTAAATGAATTTGTGATTTGAACATTGACAATTCTTTAAATTCTTCTACTGTGAGAACACAATTGGACTTTAATTCACCAGTGAGGATTTTGCAGTTGAAAAACAGAAAGCTGAGGTAATTATTAAGCATTTATTCAACCAAGTCTGCCTTACTGCTCTGCATTCTCATTTCTCACCCAGCAATAATATTTGTTAAGGAATCTCTTAAATTAACTTTTTATTGTTTGTTCTACAAGTTCTTCAAGAACTTATATGTAAGTATACACCCATAATGAGTTGTAATGTCTGAGCCACGAGGTATTATTCTCACTTTCAGCTAAGACACTCTTATGTTGGCAAGCAGAAAACAGTTGATATTACAATCAATGTAAATCTAGCATAACCATTGCTTAAAATTTGAGATATTATATATAATTAATTTAGGTTAAAAAACAATTGGTATGATATAAATATTAATGAAAAAATGCTGCTCATTCCAAAGTGAAATAGAACAAATGGAATGTGGGTTTTTTTTTTTTATGTTCAATAATTTGGTATTAATATTTTTAGTTTCTGAGAAAGAGAGAGCATGCTTGGAAATAACATGCAGGATGATAATCATAAGCCCTGAGCTCATTTCCTGGTTTCTTATGGAACAAACTGTTTTCTTTCCATGCATCAGTTTTCCACTTCTGTGTTTTGTTTGTTCTGAGCAGACAGTGAGTTCTCTAATGCAGGGCCTCAGCAGTTCAACACCATTTTCTACCTGCAGTTCTGGTCCTGATTTCTACATTACCACAGTTCAAACACTAATTATCTCTGCTTTTTTTTTACAACCAACAGTTAAGTTAGGCAACACAATAGAAAATGAATGCAGAGGGGTTTAGTCGTGCCATTAAATCAAAATTTGCTTTCAACTCTTTAACGTGACACTTAAGAAAATTTCCCTCTATTTCCACAGCTTTGCCCACAAGATTTCTCCACCCTCTCCTTCCCATTAAACTACAAAAGACACATTTAAAACCATAAGCAGTAATACAGCAATTGCCACTGACTACTTTTGAAACACCTAACATTAGCCAAAACCTCAAGTTTGTCAACAGTTTTCACAGAAAGGCAGCCTGTGGAGCCAAGCAGGAAAAGCACAAGACTCTCTGAATTTGTTCCCCTCTGATTTTGTGCTGAAATTGCACAGCTGCCATTTGCCTCACACAAGGGGACTGAGTCTCTGCTGATTCAGTCTGTCTCAGTCTATAACTAATGTATAGTGCTTGCACAACCCTTTAAGGTGCATCAGTACAAAGCCAACGTTGGAGGCGAGTGAGACCACAATAAACTTAATTTGTCTCAATCTTGTGCATTGAGCACAGGACAATCTTTCCTTGTCAGTCTCTGCATGTTCTTCATCTCCTCTTTTCTGACTCTACTCTGCATTATGCATATACACACACACATACACATATATGTATATATTCATGTATCCCTAACTCTAATGTGACCCTTCTTCCTCACCTCCAACTCAACAGTGATTCAGCCTCCCCTCTGCTCACTGCCCTCTCCTGAGGCTGGAGTACTGTGCAGTGGTCTAACAACCAGCCCAGCAGCCCTGGCCACTTATTCTTCCCCATGGGGCTACCCCAAGAGTCTTCATGGCTGGAGAGAGCAGTGACAGGGAAAAGGAGGAGAAGGAGAAGGAGAAGGAGAAGGAGAAGGAGAAGGAGAAGGAGAAGGAGAAGGAGAAGGAGAAGGAGAAGGAGAAGGAGAAGGAGAAGGAGAAGGAGAAGGAGAAGGAGAAGGAGAAGGAGAAGGAGAAGGAGAAGGAGAAGGAGAAGGAGAAGGAGAAGGAGAAGGAGAAGGAGAAGGAGGAAGCCCTGAGCACTGGCTTGGCAGCACAGGGAGCTGCCTGTTACATCTTGCAGGAGAAAACTTTACTCACCACCTGAAGCTTTGCTCTGATTAAAAGCTTTATCTACATGGGAGACTGCAGGAACAAATGTCTTGAGGTTAATAATTTGAATTCTTTTTGTACACTATATATTGCAAAAAATTCTTCTCTAGCTTTTGAATTTAAAAAAAGTATCTATGGTAAATAACTGTAAATCTTCTTTCATATTTTTAAGTTTGGTCTAGTATCTCAATGGAACATATAAATACCACCAAAACTCACTGACATATTGATCAATAAGGCAAGAGAACTTTTGTCCAAAGTAAGCACTGGTTTTTAGCAATAAGGTAACTTAGTATTATTTGTTTGTTCAAGATGAGTATTTCCTGAGCTAGTCCTAGGCTAGTCTACATTGTATCACACAATACTTCTTAAAGTAGTTTTTTAATAAAAAAGATAGCATATGTATGTCGCATAACTAATCAGAATGGAACCTGTTACATTTTGATGCTAGACACAAGAACAAAGCTGCATCAAGTGGAAACTGTGCTTAATTGACCTGCTGTTTGGAAAATACTTTTCCTGTTTTTTACAAATTCTTCCTATATTTTTCAAATAATTAATAGGATCTTTAAAAAAATAAAATTTAAAAAACCAAAAAACCCACAAAAAACACCACACCCAAATCATCAAATGGAGAATCCTAATTTGGCTGTAATTTAGCAAATATACTGCCTCTTACACTTAAACAAATCACTGATCTGGATCATTCTTGCTTGGTACTATGCATTTAAATTTTAAAACTCCAGAAAAGTGTGGCAAAAGAGAAAGCTCTGGATCAATTTCATGCTCCTAAAACATTAGCATAGTCTCTGTGACCTGGTCACTGTTACGGTTCAGTTGCCTTAAGTATCTAAAGTACAATTAAATAGCAGTTTACCTTTTTTCTTCATGGTGCTTTCTTAAGAGAGGTAAGCACAAGCTGGCTCAAAGAAAAACAATTATCTACATATTTCTGTAATTACAAAATACCTGATAAACCTATTTAATTAGGTGCTTCCCATGGGCAAAGTCTGGTTATTTCCCCAGAACCTGGTTTTGTGTTTCCTGGGATGGCTGAGTCCTGACCATGACACAAAACAGCAGCAGGAGCAAGTGGCACGTGGGCCTCTTCCCCAAACGATGTGCTGGCCACCAGAGCTTCCCTGGGAACAGAAAATGTCCAAGCTGCTGCCAGGTAGCCTTTACCCAACTTCTTTAGATGAATATGGGGTTCCACTCCAGCTCTTTATTCCAGAAACTGCAAAACTTTATCATCTGAAAGGAAGAGCAACTAGCAGGGTATGCAGAGAGGGTTAAGCATGGCTTACCATAACTAGACCCCATCTCAAGGACCTTTTTTACATCACCATATATTGCTTCCCTCATCTCATAATTACATACACTGAGTGTTGATTTCACTTTGACAAACAGCAATGTCCCATAAGGGACCTGCACTGAACATTGCCCTTTGTCAGGAAAGGCCAAGCATACCTGAAGAGAGGGAAATCCTGTCTTGCCCTGGAAATAAATAGATTCTGCTGGGCCCCTTGCTGAAGAGGACAGACAGAGCAGGGGAGAGAAAGCATTTGCCTCCTTCCTCCTATTCTGTACCTACTTCCACAAGAAGTCAGGAAAAAACCTGGTTTTCAGACTCACATTTGCATCAATATATATTTGAATAATAATCTTCCAAAACCACCATGAATGGACAAAACCATGAATTAACATTGTAAAAACTGTACAAATCTGCTAACTGGCCCAACCCAGCAGTCTCCATTTACGAACAACTACACTGGAGCTACACCTAGAGACGACCTGCAATTCATGCCCATTGTGGCATAAACCTTGCCAAAGTTTTATTTACTGTGTCAGCATCAAGAACCAGGAGGCATATACAGGAAACTCACTATGAAGGGAGTCAGTGAGGAAGCTTTTTGGGATGATGGCAGCCCAGAGCAGGCTGGCATCATACCCTTTCTGGAAGCCAAGACACACAGTACTATCTTCCTATTTAATGTCTTCCAATTACTTCATCCTTTAAGAAGAGTCATTACTAAATATATTTAATTTTTTAACTGTAAGGTTAACTTCGTACTTGAAGTTTTCACTAAAAGCCCCATGCATTTCATCCCTGGTTTTAGTTAATATGGAAAAACAACAAAAAACCAAAACAGCACCAAAAATACCAACCTTTCAGACATTTTTACATGAGAAATGCCTGGTCCTCCAATGGACAGAATACATTGCAATACTGCCTTTCTCCACAACCTGAAAACAGAAGCTGAGGCTTTTGTCTCCTGTGTTTTAACATACTCTTAGGGAATTCAAATAGTTGCTCAAGTCTTTCAGAAAGAAGATAAAACTACAATCTAAAACTTGTAATTCCACAAAGATAGTTTTTTGGGTGGAAGCAAAGAATACTGGAGATGTTTTTATAAATCCTAAAGGAACAATAAACCATACAAACAGTAATTTAATTTTGTTTTGTCTCAAAATTTACCTTTCAATTACAGCTTAGCGAACCAAGAGTTCTGTCTTAGATATTAAACAGATCCTTTTCTCAGCAACCCAGCTCCTCAGGCTCCTCCTCAAATAGTATTTTAAATGAGAAAGAGCAAGACAGCGCTTCAGTATTTGCTCTTCACAACCCCCTGTAAATCCCAATAGAGAACAGCTCTTGGCAGAGACCTTTTGGCATGTGCATGTGAAGACACATAAAAAGTGTTTCTCGACTCATACTCTTGTGCAATTCATACCAAAGTTTTTTTTTTTTTTTTTTTTCTTTTTGTTTTGCATTTGTGGGGGTTTTTGTTATTGTTCTGGGAATTGAAACACATAACAGAAAAAACAGTAAGGTTACTGTCTTTTTCTTCAAAACATTGAATAAACATTGAGTGTAACTTGAAGCAATATTCAGAAAAAGGTTTTGTTTTTCCTAGAATCTAACTTAACAGTATATTCATAAGCTAAGGATTAGCAAAGAAAAATCAAGACCCATATAAAAATCATATTAACTAGTTAGACTCTACTTCTAAATGATATCTAATACAAAGGTTCTGCAAATTAGGCTTTAAATTATTACAGAAAAGCAGTTCAGAAACTCTGATAGAAAACTTCCAAGAACTTTTTTTACTCAATATTTGGCTAACTGATGGAACCAGTGAAATACTTACCTAAACACTTGAAAATTCTGAAAAAGTTAAATCTTAATTTGATTCTACACTGACGAAAAAGTCCAGGATTTGCAGCTCATCATTATCACATTACTGAAGAATGTAATACAATTCTGTCTATAGTTGTAGAACTGACTAATGTTTTGGAGCAGGCTCTAATACCAGATGTATATTATGGGAGAAACACTGTACTCTGTGTTAGTTCCCACACAAGTGTAGCAAGGTAATGTACATTGTATTCACAGCTATTCAGACACAGATCCCGTATCAACTATATGATGAAAAACATCGATTAAAATTCTACCAGCTGACAGACGTGTGCCTAATGTCTTAACAAAGGACATATATTCCAGTTTACTTTAAAGTGAGCCTCCTGTTTTATTCCTCCCCAATACCGAACAGCTGAGTAATTCTCTCTCCAGAATGCAACACGATCCATTGAAGCAGGAAGGGATTGGTACAGAGCTGCCAGCACCATCTTACTTGTTTAGTACACTGCAGCTGTGAGCTCATACCTCAGATTAGTTGTTTCAGTATGAGATGTTCCTATTCTCTATTCTCTCAGTCTTTACGAGATACAGCTCTGGAAATGTTTGTTGGGTTTTTCCCCCAGATATAAGAAGAACAGTTTTTCCTAGATCTCAGATATCAAGTGCTGGGTGTCTTCAGTCCCCATGTTGGCTCTCAGTTGCTCTGAGATCTGCCCAGAGATCCAGGTGTCCCACCAGCCCTGGACACTGAGACATCTGGTGCACAGAGGCCAACAGAGGTAGTGGCTACACGTGGTTACTCCCAACAAAGAAGATGAACAGCCTGCCCTGCTTTTCCACCCAAAAAGACAAATCTGATTTTTCTGAACTGACTTTCCATTTGTATAACAAAAGGAGAAAATAATTTCAACTCTATGCAAATGGAAATGGGGTTCTGGGGGTGATCCAGTCGTTTTCCCCATTCCTTGATCACCTCTGTGACCTCACTTCCCAATCTCAATAACTGACATCATCACTGGGAATCCCAGAAAAATAAATGTATTGGTCTGGAGAGGTGTTGGGAGTAACAACAAGGAGGGAAAAGGTTGTCCTGAGCCTTCCAGAGAAGCTGATGCAGCACACCCTCAGGCCCCTGGGGTAGAGGAAGCAGTCACTATTCCCAAATCTTTCATTTTCAGAAACTGAATGACTGCATCTGCATACAGATACTGCAAAGTCTGTAGATACTGCAGGAACCACTGTGGTCAGTGAAAAATCAATGTTGTTGGCACTGGTGAAGGGTGAAAACAAACTCAGGCAAACAGGATCCTATCACTACTAACAGGATATGCTATTCTGTTTACATATTACAGAGGAGTCCTGAAATTTCAGATCAGAAACTTGGAATTCCAGATTTCAAGACCTGAGTTGGAAGTTACAACTCGTAAAAATCACATGTATTCAAGACCTTGATCCAACAGCCTCAGAACTCCGTCTCCTGAAAACAAGCACACAGCACTCCTAGGACACTCATGTCAGGCTGTGAGGAAATTCAGCAGAGATCAACACTTTTAAAAAACTAGACCCAAGAATTCACTTCTTTTTTTTTTTTTTTTTTCCCATAGGCAGATAAATACCTGAAGTGGAACAGACACAACAAAGTTCAAGAAATTGAAGTTAATATACACTTTCTAAAATGAAATATATGCAACTGTCAGTAAGAAGTAAGCCCTGTATCCTCAAAATGCTAACACATACAAAGGAAAAACACTACATTATATGCTAAAATCCAGAGATATTAGTGAAGAATGGAGAAACTGAACTGCATTTTAGCAAATCACTACAGTGCTTTCAGCAATACCTTGTCTAGCAGATATAAAAATAGGATACCAGATTTTCTTACTCTATAAAATGAGCTTCTCCAAGAAGAGCATACATAGCTAAACCAGAGTAATACACAGGTTGTTACTTGATTTTCTTTCACTACTACTACAAATTACTGGAAAAAGAAGCACCTTTTCCAACAACCTTTGTAGCCTTACTTACAGCCCTCAGAAAATGTGCATAATCATTAAAAAAAAAACCAGCAGTCACAGAGTACAAATGTTTTCACTACATTTATGACAGGGTGGAGGGAGCCAGGGGAGATTGAAGCCAACTATTCTACATTTTTCCTCAGTGTTTCATCAAATGTCTTTCCTTCATTTATTTTCCCTGAGATTTTTTGTGCTATCTTACCATATTTTCAGTTGAAATCAAGTAAATTTTAGTCACATGAAATCTTGTGTCATCTAATAAATACTGGAGTGGACAGTGCTATGATAATTTTTTTATAGATATTAACATTACATACAGTAAAAAAAAAACACACTGGGAAAACCCTCCTACACCACAGGACATCTTCAGATGTCTCCAATTCATTTCACATCCCAGTCCTTGAAGGATAACATATTTCCTGAACAAAACAGTCTTACATGTTTGATAGAATCTGAGAAAAAATTCTTCAACAATCTTCATTCTCTAATCTTATCAACAGTAATAAATAAGACAGGTGTGAAATATATTTATTTTATTGAAAGTTATTCTACACATCCAAGAAAGCTTCAACTCTACCCATTCTTCAAAGGCTTTTATTACTTTACACAACACAATAAACTTTCAGTAAGACCGTGTCTTTTTTTTGTCACATCAGTACAAATGAATTTGTACTGAGGGTTTCCCTTCCCGGTATATTTTATTTTCAAAACACCAGGCACTTAACATTTCAGATTTATCATAATTAGTTTCACACCCAAAGACTGCCAACGATATGTGCTTGCTATTGTTTTTAAGAGTAAAAGTGGGTTTGTATAAACAGTCCTACATCATCTGCCTGGCAAGCTATCGGCTCCATCTGTGAGCAGCCCTTCAGTGTGGAAGTTCCTGCCTAATTACTGCAGACAGATGTTGTCCTGCTGTAGCTGTAGACACTGTGGAGGCTCCTGCCATGTTAATTAACCAGCTAAAAGACATTCCTTTTACAAACTGAAAAACCTAGAAATACAGTAGAAATGCAAGCTCTCACCATGCATTTTTTTTACCTAAATGTAATTTTCTCTATACTCTCTGCTAGATGCTCAGTGGAAATCCAGCCTAGCTTGGTGACAGGTATCTTCAACCTGTCCTCACTCCAGCAGTCCTTTTCAGATGGCTCTGGGCAGCTACTCGGAGAGACCAGGATGATTTTATACTTACCAGAGACTAATTTCACTAAAGTAGCCTATTAATACATGGCAATGATCCATTATTTCTCTAAAGGTTATATTGACAAAACAACAAGTGGCAGAGTTTGCCACGAATTAAATCAGACTGGTACAGGATTTGAGTAGACAGGTGCCTGAAAAATCCTCCAATGGAAAAAAAGCAAAGCACAAAGAAAGGGGAAAGAGAAATATATAGTTACACACATGTAAAATACGTATTTATGTACACAAAAATATATTTAAACACATTTCAATGTTTTTTAAGATGTGATGCCTCCCACAGCAGTGAATTAGTAAGGTAGTCAAAATGGTTTCTCTGTAAATTATTTTATCAAGGGAAACAAAGGTTTAAACACTGCAAATATTTCAGAAACATGACCCCTTCCTAAAACTTTATTTACCAGTAAGATCCTAAAATGAAAGAGTTTGACAAAAAGATTCATGTTGGGAAAATAAACTGTCCTTTCATTCTCTTGTTTACACTTTTATTCTGGCTGGGAAAACAGATCTTTGGGGAGTAACTGAAAGAAAACATATATGCCCTGGCCCTGTTATGTCTTCAAGAAACACCAAAGAATTTTTATGCGACTAGCGGTAAAGGTCACAAAATATGCAGGGCTTTTTAACTAGCATTGTTGGGAGTGGCTTTCCTTCACAAAGCCTGCAGGTCAGACCCAACCTGACCAGTCCAAAATACAGGTAGAGCACAGACCTTTTCAGTTAATGCAAGCAAAGTATGAGGGTAAAGTAGGCTCAGCTCATTCTTATGCAGCTGTTAAATATAAAGTCCATTTCACACATGGGAAACTAATGCTGGAAACTGAAACTGATTTCTGAGAATCCATTAAGACCAAACTCCTTCACATCAAACACTGCTCATCCTTCACCCTATTATTAAGTAGAACATTTAGTTTACACGAAGGTGTTTTGGTCTCCAGGAGACTTCACTTCAGAACAAAGGTAGAGAACAGGATGGCACCTCAGGTTTTCAGTACCTGAAATCTCTGCACCGAGCAGGTAAGTGCCCAGACAATTGCAACAGACAAACAAATGAGAAGAGTCATGATCCCCAAAGGTGACTTGTTTAAAATAAATTAATGTTGAAATTGAAAAAGTTTCCGTATTTATACTCAGATCACTAAATGATGCTATACAATATACAGATTAAGGTGCAGAGCTGACTTTTGGGATTGTCCTAATGCAGTCTAATGGAGAGGCAGATCCTAAGTCTGGGGTCCAGTTCACAAACAAGCCATGTCCTAGTGCCACTTTATTTTTCCATTTGGTCTCAATAAAAGCTGATTCTAGCTGCAAGTGCAACTGCAGCCTTCCATCTATCAGATCAATGCACACTGCCCTACTGTAATGTTTCGCCAGCTATAAGGCAGAGGCAAGAGACGAGGCATTTTAATTAAAACCTACTCATAACTAAGGGAAATGCTGATACAGAGAACTGAAAAATCAGATAAAAAGAGGAGGAGCACACAGCATTATGTCCTTGAAGTAAGGGACCATTCATATAGAATCTACTCCATCTTCACCACCTATCACTTTGAAAAATAACTTGGACATTGGTTGAGGCAAGACAGCAGTCAGCATATAGAGCATGGACGCTAAATGGTGGCAATGCACGCAGTAGGTTACCAAACAACTGCACAAAATGAAATGGTAATGCACATGCACACCCAAAATATGTAGCAGGCACACAGATGCTGCCGTACAGATGACTGCTCTAAAAGATGTAAATGCAAACAAAGCACCCCACTCCTAGAACACGATGTTCTTGAGTGTGTGATGGCTAGTGTGACACCTTTAAAAATATCTCATTTGTTAGGTACGAAAGATGATATGTAATTACTTCTTTACAGCTCTGCAGTAGGTCCAACATCCTTCCTCCTTTGTGTGAAAAATCTATTAGAGTCGACTCTGAGCCTCCATAATTGGTCTCCATTAGTAATGATTTACATGATATTACAGCTGTCACTGAATGTCAAGGTAATTTTCCTGCTTTCTTTGAATCCTTTTATAAATTTTAGTAAAAGAGTATATACTGTAAACATGTTCTAACAGAGGAGACTGCTAAAGAAAAACAAATTCTAAAGGACATGAGACTGTGATTTTGAAATATCTTGTCATTACAAAACTAACATTCATTTCTAGCTATGAACACTTTGTATTTCTTTTTGCACCCAAGGAAACATCGTGAGGAGTGAAGAATTCAATTTTCTGATCTGACAATAGCATAGGACAGGGTGGAACAATCTGTCATTCCAGTCGGAAACTTGATAATGTGATGTTTTCAATTCATACAGCTTCAGTAGTTGCTAAGAAATCCAAAGTTAATCTTCATAAAAGCCATTTCTTAGGATTACATGCCAAAACTGAGCTTAGGACCTGCAGGCCTGAAAACTTCCAGAAGGAGGACAGGCCTTGAGTTGCCTCCCTTTCCAGCTGTAAGGCTGGAGGAGATGCAGCTGTTGGAAATGAGGCTGCCTCCCACACCAGTCGTGTGCTGGACGGAGGAGCATGGCACACTGGTGCATGACATGGCAAGCTGGCAGAGCAGCACGGAGTTAAACATCCTGGCTGTATACTGTGAGACATTGGACCCAAAAAAGGTGCAGTACAAGTCTCCTCTCTTCAAAGCAGCTATTCTAGACTGAGATTGACCTGAACTTGGTGGGTACAGGAACACAGACTACAAGTACAGCTTCTCCGTGGGTGTGACTCATGCAGTTTCTCATGGTGGTGTTGACAACAGACTTGTTAAGACTGTTTTCCCAAAACCTACAGACCCAAGCTATGTCCTGCATGTCCACATTTGACAAATGTAGTCAAAGCCACTCTGTAGTCACTGACCTCTAACCAGGAAGGTTAAGATTCAGAAAGAAATACAAATGACGGTGTTTCATAATGCCATTTAGACATGGAAAATAAAAGGTAGGAAGAATGTTTTGGCTGACACAATTGGACTACTACCTTTAAAATTGTTCCTAACAGTAATTTAGACTTTGGTTGGTTTTTTTTTTTTGGGTTTTTTTGGTTTTTTTTAATACAGGCAAGTCTTTAATTCACACTTACTGAAGATTATTCAGGAGCTACTTAGGAAAGCGTAAGTGAACTTAAAAAGGAGTGAGATACACTGAAAATCTGCCTTGGACAGATTTGGTTTAATTTTGAATAATCCGTCTTTCTTCCAAACACAAGTCCCATTGATTATCACCATAGAGAAAATCTGCTTTCCTTTAAAAAGTAATTAAGAGTTAGTTGGTTTGTGTTCGCTTCTCTGTAGCCAAGTCTTCATGTCATAACACACCAATACCATTTACACTATTGGGTGAATTTCTCAGGGAGATTAATTGGGAGTTTTGAGGGTTCTGCTGTCCCAGTGGATGATACTCAGTTATTCCTGAGGATCCCAGGGAAAATCAGGACAGAACAACTCAGAGAGAGCTAAATGGGAACAGCTGCAGCCACAAATGACCACGCTGTGACTGAACAGAGCAACTCACTCCTAACAGCTCCATGCTGTCCATAACAACCCATCAAGGGTAGCACATCCTACTCAGAAAAAATATTTATCTGTCAAGAAGTAATTTTTCAAATAAAATTAAAGAAGCAGTTTTCGGAAGCTCGAGACTACATCAAACATTGTTTGTCCCTAACAACCAAAGTGCAGAAAACACTGCAACATTATTCTGCACTGGGGAGGCAGACCAGAAGAAAAGCAGAAGGCTGTTTTAAGATGTAATTAATTACTGATTTAACAAAACAAATTGCACCCACCCCCCAGCCCACATAATACAAAAACTGTAAGCCTTCAGCATGATAGAGAAGTTTCCTTAATACTTTAGCACATGGAAGGAGAATACCATTTATGCAGAATCAGGAAACTGTTCAAACTTGTGGTCAACAGTTACACATACTAAGTCTTAGGAAAGATATCAAAATAATGCTTGAATTGCTAATAACTACTTCATGAGACATAAATGGCAGACAGACATAACTCAAGTGAATTTGGTTCTTCCTTTTGTTATTTCTTTTACCTTTTCCTGTTCTTATTTTTTACCATCACAGAAAACAGCTAAACAGGAAATGTTCAGATCCCCTGAGCTTTACTAAATTTTTTTTGGCCAAAATATTTTAAAAAAACCCAACTTTGCGAGGCGTTGGGCAGAGGTGGGGCCCAAGGGTATTCTGTTGGGTCTCAGTGTTGGGTCCTGCTGTATTGACTTCTCCTCTGGGATTCAGGTGTAAGATGGATGAAGGAAGGACTCTTCCCTCTCCCTGCAACCACGATGGGAAGGGAGTGGTTTGAGCAGCACGAGGTGCATTTGCCTGCCCTCTCCTTGGTTTGTTGATGCTGTCAGAGCTGCTGGGTGCTGGCAGCACAGCCAGGCTGGCCATGTTAGCTCTGGGCCTATGAGGGGCTCCCGGCTGCTCCTGTTCGGGGCACATGAGAAATAAAGGCAGCTTGGTGAAGGGAGCGGATTTAAAAGCTAAGATGTGGGTTTCTCTTGTACTGTCAGTGAGGTGAGGGCCCCCATGGAGCCATCCTAGCCTTACAAAACATACCTGGGCAGGCCAGTCTGGAGAGCAGAGGAAGCCCCTACACCTCTCTGCGCTCTCTGGCAGGAGCAGATGAGTGTGAAGGCTAAAGCTTCCAGCCCTCCGCATAGCCTGGCAATCCCACCAGCCCTCCTCAGCCTTCCTCGTCCTCAGTGTCTCCTACTGGCACTAAAACACTGAGTTCTGCAGCAGGCAAAGCTAAGGACAGAGCATCTATTACTTTGTTCCTGGAGAGGCCAAATTTTGCCTTGTCCATTGAGAAACGTTGAGCTGGATCTAGACTAGGAAATCACAAACTAACAGCACCAGAGTTTAGCAGAACCTAAAGGCTGAGAGAAAGTTCCCTGCATCTAATACTTAAAGGTAAGCATTTGCATGAGAGCTACATGTCTCAGACCATTCCAGTCAAAGCTGTAAGCCAGTGGAGCTTGGAGAAGTATTCTGTTGATTCAATTTCCACTGGCTACAGCAGGAACTTTGGTACCAAACTTGAAGCATCTTAACCTGGAGCTGAATCACTGACCCCTAGTGACCAAGAACAAAATTCTCTAGAAGGATTACAGTTCTAGGACAAGCTGTATAGAAAGGAGATACCTATTTAAATGCTGGAGGTGACTTAGAGTAACATGTAAAATACCATTAGAATCACCCTAATTTTTGGGCTTCTGTTTTTGTTGTTGTTGTTGTTAGGTTTTTTTGTTTGTTTGGGTTTTTTGTTGTTTTGCATTTTTTTTCTTGGGTTTGTTTTGTTTTGTTTTTTGTTTTGGGGTTGTTGTTTGTTTTTCTTTTGTGGAGGGGTTTCAATGAAGAATTTTCAACAGTCATCTGACACAAAACAAAATGGATTTAGAGGCTATTAGTTCAACAGTACCAAGTAGAAAAAAGCCCATCTAGATAGGTTTTCAGCAGAAACCTGTTTTGTGGATATTACTCAAGAATACTCTACATTTCGGTATGTTTTCTGATGATAAATTCATACTTTTCCAGTCTGAACTCAGAAATACAATAACATACTAAAACATTTGCTTTCCATAGCAAGCTATGTTTAAGTTCCACTAATTAAACTAAACCCTTAGCAAGAAACTACTAACAGCACATAAGTATGCTTTGTGAAGTCATAACTCAGAAACCACTCATTACCACAATAATTATATAATAATTGTGGTCAAATTCATTGAGCTACACACTATGGTGCCCATATCTGAATATTTACTTCTAGCTTACCACAGTTCATTAACTACCATCTTATACATTCTTGAGCAGCACTACGTGAGATGCTTTCAGGCTGTACAAACCCACTGAAAGATGTGGAAATATCCTCCGTCAGCTTGCCTAAATCTGCATAATCTTTGCTATCTGAAACTAATGAATACTAATTTAAAGGCTCTTTTCCAAATTCAGTCCCACAATGTAAATGTAACACTCACCACTCTTGTGAAGTATCTAATGCTTCTACTTCACTGCAACAGTTATATCCAACAGGAGAAAACAAGGATTGTTAAAACTGACATTTGAAATGTATGTGTGTGTGTGTGCAGTTTGAGTCAATATGTGCAGTTTGAGTCAATACGACGTTTTCCTCAGCTCGCTGAGGAATGCTATGGTTGCCTAGCTGATGTTCAGTGCATTTTCATACAGAGATGAAGCTCTGCTTGTTTAAAGAAATTAGTACTTAAATGAACAGTTTTTATTGCTGGAGATACAGTGTTCTGCTGTATTTTGTTGCCTTTAGGAGGAGTAGGCTAATGGAAAAGTAACATTTTCAGTCTTAGCTAAGAATCCCAAAGAAATTTACATTACATTCTGGCTGGATTGGAAATACTAAGGGAATAACCCATCTCACAGTATCTTTGTTAAGTTACCATGAGATTTTGGATGAAGAACTTTGATGGGCTTTGAACTTTAACAAGCCTACCTACCATCTTCATGTCAGGTGATGTTGCTTTAAGACGTTTCTCTACCAGCACACAAATTAACATCCATGGCTTTGACAAGTCTACATATATAAGCCAGACTGCTAAGGCAGACTGCTAAGGCAGAACACTTATTTTCTTACAAATCCAGTCAAGGATCACATAGATAGGCCTTGCATGATTCAGTCTTCATGTCTGTCCTCAAAAGAATATTGAGATAAGACCTCTTTGCAGGCTTTTGTGTAAGCATATGTTTCAACTAGTGTGGGCCAAACCCTGAAACTGCAGGGGAAAAAATTAAAATGTTAGAAAAACCAAAAAGCAAAGAGAACTCCTTTCATGGTCTCAGACAACACTGTTCTGTGTGTGGTTTATCCGGGTTTTGGGGTACCCCTCCGCAATTTCTAAGAAGTGACTCTAAAATAAGAAACAACAGAATATATTTGAACCATGGGCGTGCCTACAACAGGAAGCTGCCATTTTAAAACAAATTTTGCAAAGGCACCTTTTGTGACAGCAAACAATTGCTAACTTTTTAAAATTTTTCTGCAACTTTGTGACAGCCATGTCAGCTTCTGGAAAGTGCTGATGCACTGCCGTGCTATCTCCAATTAATTACAACCACCAACATCTCTGCTGTTTGTTATTCTGAATAGATAAATTTCTATGGAACTAGTAAGTGAATGAATCAAAGTACTTTAATTCATGAGCATTTTTATTATACATTTTGTTCTTTAAAGCACTATATCAGGATAAGAGAAAATAAGAACTATTAAGGAAGGGAATCGTGAGTTGTTATATGACTGTTTTCTCTGATTCTCACCTTACACTTACAAGAACTCTGTAAATCTATGGAGACGATGATGATATTCTCATTCCTGCTGCAAAGAGAGATGGGTGCATGCTGTGCTCTTCTAGAGAGGGTTTTTTTTTTCACTCTAACAGCTCTTGTTATCAATCTAAAGTGAATTCTACCCTTAGTAGATACCTATGACCACTCATCATTATTTTCTGAAGTTCGTGGATCAGTGACAAAGCCTCTCATTAGAAGAAGGAATTTGTTCTCTCATATGGATGTTTTTCCACCTCTTGCCTCCTGCATTTTCTTTGTTCATTCGCCTGTCTTTTCAAGAGAGATGTATAAAGTTCAAAATGTACAGCACCCGACACTCTGTCTTTATGCAATTTGCCACAATTTCTGTGTGAACTCTGTGCCCTGGCATTAGCAGCACAGTGGAGCCCATGGGAGGGCATGGGGGCTCTCCCATCCTACAGCTTGTGCAATCCTGTAGTGTCTTTACTGCACAGACAAATAAGTTTTTGACAGCTCAAGAATGATTAAAATTTTCAAGAGCCTGTGAGATACCTCTGCTAAAGCAGAAGGAAAATGGTGGGTAAATAAAGCAGATACATGCTTACCATTTAGCAACAGCTTTTCTCTCTTCATGATTCCAGTTTTTGTAATCTTCCTGTCAAAAGTTGTTTGTTTCATACACAGGCACTGCTGCACAAAGCCCTGCTAATCTGCCCTTGCCGCCTCCTCCTGCGCTTCAAATATAACAAAAGGTGATTTTCTTTCCTTTTTTGTGTAATTGATTCAAGTGAAGGACTTGTTCTTTTCATTTAAAACCTTCTTTATACAAGACTGAAATACTGTCTTAGACCCAAGCATTAGGTATGTATTAGATATAAACAAACGTACCGTCAAACCTGGCACTTGAAACAAAAAAAAATTCTCCTTTCCCCAACATCTCTCTGCTCTCCAAACTACTGTATTATTTTCTGCGCACAGACTCTGACCATAAGAGACTGCTCTTGTTGATAAATACAGTGCAAGTTTCCAACTCTATCAACATCCATCTGCTTGCCTAAAAGCTTCCGTTTTGTGTTATTTCATTAAACACAGAATCATGCAGCGAGGTGAAACAGATTTGGAAATAGAATGCTCATGCTTTCATGCTGGGTATGTCATGCAGAGCATGACGAGATGTTATATCTACCCCTTCAGAATTGCAGGCAGAAATAAGAGTTAATTGGATAGGATTTGTCTCTCTCATGCACTCAGTCACACTTTCTCACAATGCTCTGAAACTGGCCTTTTCCAGCTTTCCCTTCATAAAGAATTGCCACCTATGCCCAGTCACAATGAGTTGTTGGACACTTATGAAACAAAATCAGCTTGCTTGGACAGATATTCTGAAAATTCAAAGCTGTGAAAAGGATTCACAGCTCAGAGTGATCTGACAGTTAGAGAAAAATAGAATGCAGCCTGATAATTTTCAGTACCAGCCCTGGTTTGATCCTATTCTACTCTAAAACCATTTTGAGATCCAAACCCAGGACAGCTCCAAATCTGCATGATGGATGGGTCTGAAATGCACATGTACTCATCAGCCAAAGTACAGAGTAAGTCTCTGAATTTTGACCAAGCAAATGTATTTCTCTAATGACATTTTATTTTTCTTTCTGATCCTGACTGGCTCCTGTAGGATATATCAGATTTAAAACAAGGTGTTACAACTAAGAATTTGGACCCTGAGATATTAAATTTTGTAAGTTTTTCATTTGCACGTCTGTGTGTAAGTAATCAATATCACTCACTCCTACTCCTAACAACTTACTGTTGCATTCAATGGCAAAATACATAACCTGGGCTTTACCAGCCTTGCATTTCAAAAATTGTTTACCTCTTGGCTGAACAGTAGTACTGTATGCATAAGATCCTCCTTGAATTTGTGTAATTCAAAACTGTTTGGAAACTTTTTTCAAACTAATTTCTTCAGGGGGAAAAAAATCAAACAATAATAATAATAACATATTACAATAAAGGATTTCTGTTAAGACTTTTTTTGTTAAAAATAAAAAAAACCTTTCTCTTTTACCCCAGAAAAGCTGTTTTCATTCCTGCTTATTTCAAAGGAATGTCTGCAATTTTGCGGTATTATGCAAACCCCAATTAGCAGTCCACAAGGTGTTTTGAGAAACAGTGCCTAATGTGTTACAGACACATTTAGTGGCCAACCTCCAACAGCCTGAAAAAATGCCTTTTTTGAAAGAAAGTCTGGGAATTAAGTCACCACCATTTTACTGGGAAATGCTAATAGAAATAATTCTTCCAACAGTCAATAAAACTTTTTTATTATTATTAGTTGTTGTTGCTTTATGTTCTCTTATAGCAACAGAGCAGAATATTTCTGGCACCTGAGCAGTTTTATTTCCTTCAATCTTTCCTTAAAATCCAGTTCTACAACTACTCACTGCTGAGCAAAGTGGTTAGTCCTACAAATTGTAGTCATTATTTAAGAGCAGTTCCAAAGACATCCATTGATTACATTTGTTTATTTAGGTTTGTTATGGGATCTAATAACTGTGGGGTTTTTTTCACCTACACTGCCCAGCATAACAGGACACAGGTACTTAGGCTGCTTGATAGGGTTACCTTCAGGATTGGGGTTTACAACAGTAAGAACAGTAAAGGATGGGGTACGCTGTTTATTCTGGGAGCACTCCAGGGCTACACCAAGCCTTCCACTGAGCAGGATGTGCTGTCTGACACAGCTTACCTGCACTTTGGAAATAAGACTCCACAGATTTAAAGCACCCAAAGCAGCACTGACATATACAAGTGACAGGGAAATTGCTGCTCATTCACAGGGCTGAGATTTTATTCCTCCCTTCCTACCAGAACCGTGGGAAGATTTTATGAACGGCAAAGTCAGAAGGAAGGTAGGGACATTCATATGAGCATTTCAAACACTTGTGACTATAATACGCTGAGAATTTCATACCCCTTAGTTCTCTTCCCTGCAGAGGAAAAAACCCTCATCCTATTGTTAGCAATCTTCTACAAGTGATCTTACCCTAGCCAACTCCAATAAGCATGTTTTATTGCTCAATTAGTTCTTTATTTCTATCATGACTAGGAACAGAAGCAAGATCTTGAAAAGTTTAAACCGTTCTTTTTTTTTCTTGGCTCACATTCTACACAAACTGTTTCTAGAACTCTCATCCTTCCTCACTGACACATAAAAGTTCCTGGTCTCCTTCTTCCAGTTTCTAATCATGCCTCAACTCCTCATGAAACTCCCAAGAGGCCCTGGCATGCTCAGCTCCTCTCTCTCATTCTTTGCTAGCACAAAGTGGGACAGAGTGGGCCTTATTGGACAAAGGGACAGAAGGGACAAGGCTTTATTAAAGTTAACTCTTGAAAGATTTTCATTATCATCAGGATAAACAAAGAAGACGAGTATCCTGAACTGTGATAATTTCTTCCTGAAGGCACACAATAAAGTGCCTATCTAGAAACATCATAAATTACAGATCAGCTGTCAATACATTGTGTAAATAAATATTCAGTGGTTGAATTCAACATATTTCTGAACCTCTGGGTCTGAGTGCCATTTAAGTCATTTAATAGCACATCAAAATTGATTTCTGTTTTAGTTTTCCTGAGAAGTCAATTTTGCTGACCAACTGCCATTTTACTCTTCCTTGTTTTAAAATCCACAGAAGGAAAATACATATTTTAAAAATAGAAAGCCATAAATCAGTAAATTAGAAGTTTCAAAGGAAGGATCTGAGCTTCAGTTGAGTGATTCTTACAACCTTGGCTTTACTCTATGCTTTACCAGCCTCAAGCTGACAAAATGGGGTCAGGCAGCCAAAAACTTTCCCCTTTTGGTTCACTCTGGCAAACTGGGAAGGGCTGAGTCAGTCACAAAATATGGGGCCCAATCTGTTCTGTTAGAACAGCCACTTTGGCAGCTGCTCTTGCTAAAAGGCCATTGCTTTCAACAACCTGAAGTCTTCCAGGCAGTCACCAGCCTTCAAGTGTAAGGAGGTTATGTGATGGTGCATTGCTGTATTAAAGCAACTGTCCTGCTGCTGAAGGCATCATCCCTCTAGCTCTGTTATGTTAGAGGAGCATGCAAACACCCCAGCCTCCCTCAACCCGAGATATGCTAAATATGTTAAATAACCTGACTAATGAACTTATGGGTGGTTTCCAAAGTTATCATCCATCTGTACCCACATGCTGTGGGCTACTTTTAAAGGTGAACTGTATACGAGCCCATGACACAAACTTTTTCCACCTCACTAGCAGGCATAACAGTCTCCCTGACAGAGGTCAGCACTGATGGCAAAGCAGATCCAGAAGGAGAAGGGTTTGGCCCTCATCTTACCTGTCAACTAACATGAAAGCTCTCTAAGTCTATGCAGTTTCAAAACTATAAACTCCAAGACAAATTTATATTTTTTTCCTCTTTAATTACAGCAGTACAAAAACCTGCCACTCTGAGCCTAAATAAAGTGCATTTAGGGCTTGGGCTCTATTTCAAGTTCTTATTAGCTCCTGGAAAGGTGCCACAGCAGCTCAAAACCTCTCCAGCCTGAAGCTGCTTAACTCTGCTGTACAAAGAGCGCCGCATCTGCATGGAAGAAGACCGGTTCCTGTGGATTCCCCACTGGTGGCCCTGCTTAGCTCTGTACAACCACACTCTTGATGTGCTGAGCTGCCTGAGCCAGAGATGCAGCTCTGCTCCCCATCTCCACGATCTCCTGCAGTCCAGGAAACAATCCGGTGCCACACAGCAAGAAGGCACCACCAGACCACCACTTATTCGATGCACACATCACCTGTGACATGTCAACACAGCCCTGAGCAGCTTCTGAGCCCCTCATGCATAATTCACAGTTCCTAAAGTGGTTTCTATGTGTATTTTGACAGCTGACACTCCAAGCTCATTTCTGATCTGTTGCACCATGGCATAGAAGAGCTCTAAATGCTAGCTGACTTCCCCCAGAAAGCATTAAGTTACACACAGAGCCTTTGTTCTCCACACCTCCCCCCCACCAAAAAAAAAAAAAAAAAAAAAAAAAAAAAAGCCTAGCAGCTTTCCTGTAAATTGGTTCATGCCTTCAGTAGCTAAAAAGGAAATAGAAGAAAGACAGTTCCTTCCTCCACTCTGCATCTTATAACAGACTCGTACAGAAAACCCAACATAGCGGTCACCCATCATCCTCCCACCTCTCTTTTCCTGTCTCAAGCAATGGAGACAGCTCTTTGAAGGCCATCTCCTCTGGTGACGCAGGCTGCAACTTTCAGTTTTTGATTTATACAGCACCCAGGATCTACTTAGATTTTTTGGGAACTGACAGAGGAAGTAGCTAAGCCACTCTCCATCATATTTCAGTAGCTGTGGCATTTCAGTAAAATTCCCACCAATTGGAAATGGGGAAACAAAATCCCCATTTTTACAAAGGGACACAAGGAAGACTTTGAAAACTATATGTCAGTAGGTTGGTCAGGCTCAGGCTCGTCAGTGTCACCTCTGTGACCAGAAAGATCATGGAGCAGATCCTCCTGGAAACTACACTAAATGCTCACATGGAAAATAAGGAGGCAATTGGTGACACCAAACACAGCTACAGTAAGGACAAATCATGCCTGACAAATTGATAGCCTTTTACAATGGAATTAACGCTTTGGTGGAGGAGGGAAGAGCTACTGGCATCATCTACCTGGACTGTGCAAAGCAGCTGATGCTGTCACACGCAATATCCCTGTCTCTAAACTGGAGAGACATGGATTTGACAGATGGACTATGCAGTGGATAAAGAACTGGCAGGATGGTCACACTCAAGAGCTGCAGTCAGCGGCTCAATGTCCAAGTGGCAAATCGCATTCCTCAAGGGTTGGCTTAGCAAACAGCACTATTCCACACTTTAGTCAGCAACATGGACAGTGGGATTGACTGCATCCTCAGCAAGTTTGCCAACACCACCAAGCTCTATGGTGTGTTCTGTATGCTGGAAGGAAGGGATGCCATCCAGAGGGACCTTAACAGGCTTGAGAAGTGGGCCCGTACAAACCTCATTAAATTTAACAAGACCAAGGGCAAGGTCCTGCACCTGGATAGGGGAAATCACAGGCACACAGTGAGCGGAGAATGGATTGAGAGCAGCCCTTGTGAGAAGAACTTGGATGAGTTGGTGGTTGAGAAACTTGACATGAACAGGCTGTGTAAGCTCACAGCCAAGATGGTCAACCATTTCCTGAGCTGTGTCAAAAGCAGCCTGGTCAGCAGGGCAAGGGAGATGCTTCTGCCACCTCAGTCTACTCTCATGAGACCTCATCTGAAGTGCTGCATCCAGCTCTGGGGCCCCCAACATAAGAAGGGCACGGATCTGTTGAAGCAAGTCCAGAGGAAGGACATGGAGATTTTCACAGGGCTGGAGCATCCCTCCTATGAAGACAGGCTGAGAGAGTGGGGGCTGTCCTGGAGACATAAAGGTTGCAGGGACACCTTACAGCACCTTCTGGTGCCTAAAGGGGGCCTACAGGAGACCTGGAGAGGGACTTTTTACAAGGGCATGAAGTGACAGAACAAGGGGAAATGGTTTCAAACTGAAAGAGGTTTAGATTAGATATAAGAAAGAAATTCATAACTATGAGGGTGGCAAGACATTGCAACAGATTGCTCAGAGAAGCTGTGGATGCCCCATTCCTGGAAATGTTCAAGGCCAGGCTGGATGGGGCTTTGAGAAACCTGGTCTAGTGGAAGAAGTCCCTGCCCATGGCGGCGTGGTTAGAACTACAAGATCTCTGAGACCCCTTCCAACCCAAACCATTCTATGCAAGGTAGCACTATATAAGGAATGTCTAAGAAGTTGTTCTTTCCTCATTTCAGTGCAGCTTATTTGTGCTCTATCCTTGTCCAATCCAGTTCAATTACCGGTTTCCCTCTTTAAAGAGATTTTAAAACAATATCCAACTGTTCTGATATCCCATGTACTCCCCACCCAAGCCATCTGTCCAGCACTCATATTTTTACACACTTTTCTTTTTACTATCACACTGTTTCTACTTCTGCCCGTGTGTGGCTCTGATGGTTCTCCATCACTTTATCAGACTCTTAACTATAAGAGAAATTTGGGACAAAGTTTTGCTGCATGCCCTGCTTTATGCTCATTCAGAAGAGGTTGAGGCTCTTCTCTTGATAAAAAGATGGGTTTGGGAAGAGGAGCAGAACTTTTGAGCAACGGTATTAAAGCCAAACAAGTTTTTACTGGCAGCACTTTACCAAGTTCACTTGGGAAAGCTGCTGACTCCTAGAAGCTATAGGGTTTTGGTGATTGCAATGCTCATGACCCACTGCACAATGACATTTTCATATAAAATTAAGTTTCAGTATCTACTCTCTCCTTCTGGACAAAGGTGAATACCTCCTGGCTAAGACACATAATTTGAACAGTTGCTGGTTAGTAGTATGCCTTCCTTTGCACCATGACAGTTGTCCAAGTAGTTTCATCTAATTAACATAAGATGTGGGGTGCAATCTGGGGAAAAACAGGAGTTTTATTGACTTGAGCCAGGGAACAGATATTTATGAGGCATTTCACAAGCCATTCATACAGAAACATAGCAAGCTGTATTTGTAGGGGACATAAACTGTCTGCAGACTCCAACAGGACACATAGCCTTATCTACCATATGCTATCCTTTGTTAAAGGGAAGGAGCAGTAAATAAAATTCTGCCTGTAAGAGGAAGAGGGAGTGCCAGGGACAGGGGACACCAATTTTCTGTTGAAAGAAGCATTAGGGAAAACGTACTGTGCACAGAGGTGGAGGCTACAGGAGGGAAAGGTTTCAAAAACTACCTATCAAAAATAGAGAAGAAGCAATTAAGACTGCAGGTGTGGGAACAAGTTAAGTTGAAGACAGAGGTGCGATTGCAACAGAGAAGAATTAATTTGCAGTGAGGTTGTCAGTCTGGTCATAATAATTTGGAAAGATGCTCAAAGGCATTGCGGCTGAGGAGTACACCAGGACAGACTTTGCAGTATGAAGGAAGAACAAATAATTTTTAAGAGAAATCGAGGACTTGACAGTGATGGTAGAAAAGAAATCCTGCATTGAATTGTTGTTCTGCTTTCATAAAATGGAGGAAAACTGGCTTGGTGATTTTTCTCATCCTCATCTGTCCATGTGACCTAGCGTCAGCATAAAAATTGAAGTCTAAATAGGAGAACAGGGGGAAAAAATATTAAACAGGTAACCATAAAAACACAGATCCTCAATAATGATCTAAGCTTCAGTAGTTCTGCCTCTAATTCATAGTGTTGCTTTTAACTCATGCTGTTAACAAGGTCACATGCAAAATGTTTTTCTGTCTGTATGACAAGACAGCTAAGTATAGAGTGCTTTCCCCTTCTAGTCATTTGATCCTATTCAAAACATATAATCTCCCAGGTCTCCAGTCTGTGCAAAGCCAGACATCAGCACATTTTTGCTACAGGGCACCTACAGTGACAGTCTTGTGAGGATTGTGGTGCAGATTCTGTCAAGGGGCCAACATTTAAATAAGGTACCTTGCACTTCCACTATGAGAATTCCAGCTCACTGTTAGCGAAGTTATTTTAACTTTTACTCTGTTTTGCCAGCTACTTAGTAGGTACCTAATGATGTGCACAGCTGGAAACGGGGGAAGGGAAGATCTATTCTATTGCTATTCCACAGGGAAATTAAATAGGCTTGCTGAGTCTGCCTGGTTAGGGATTATAACTTTGTTCTGAATTCCATCTCTTTAATGTAATTATGATTTAAAAGCTATGTGATTTCAGGAGGCAATCACATTTTACAGATTGCTTCTTGTAACTCAGAAAACCAGAGCAGCATTCTGTAGGTAGCTTAAGCATTTATTTGGCACAAATCAGGCAGCTTCCTTGACACTTAAGTCAGGCTTCTTCTATCTTGAAGCAGAACTTCAGACCTAGTTATTAGGGACAATCTGAGCATTCAGGTTCTGTGATGATCTGTGAAATCTTGTCAAGGATCATACATTTCTAACAGGCAAGCCATGCAGACCACTCAGTGAACACACTCCAGTCCAGTTCTGACAGGAAAATCCCATACTTCTGACTTATTAATTCTACCCAGACAAAATACGGCCATCAGTCACACTTCTGTCTTAAGCTACATATTATTTGCTGCACTTTGCTTTCCATGCAGGATGTTATCTGCATTCACCTCGCAAGTCCTACTATCCCTTTCACTTTTACAATGGGTAAGTTAACTAGTACTCAGGAAGAAAGAGAAGATATCATACTGAAACCTTTTGATTACTCATTAAGCTGAACGACTATAGTCCTGTAATAGCTCCTTTATGCTCTTGCCTGCAGCATGTCTTCAGCATGAGCCCCCATGCTGCTGTAACTTGAGTTGCTATCCTTGATATTTTCATAACTTTGGCTGAGATGCATGAAGCTAGAGAAACGGATAAACCATACTTCACAACATGCTCCTTTAAAAAAAAAGCCTCTGAGAGTCAGCACAGGGCTGCACCAAGTGCATCTCATCTGTGTCACCAAGACCTTATTCACATCTGCAATTATGGTTTCCAATGAGAGGGCACGACAAAAAGCTGTGCCAGTACTTATACACAGCAGTGATTGTTGCCTTTTTCATGACTGACAAGGAGGGAATTTGGGATTAAACTTGGGACATGCTTAGTGGACTAAACAGTGCTGAAGAAATTACCATCTCTCCCTCCAACTCCTACCCACAGCTTGTCTCCTCTAAGTGCACTCTGCTCCTTGCTGCTCTGCTTTCTTGAGAGCTCTCAGTTTGCTGACTTTAAGCAGGATGTTCAAACTGACCTTGCTTGGAAGTGTATGCTGACAGTGTCTCCCCTAAAAGCCTTGCACCTCTGCCATTTTAGTATGGTAGTTCTCAGCTGCGCAGTAAATTCTTCTTTGCTTAGTCTCTTTTCCAGTGGTCATGGAAAGCCACACACAGACTTTTACACACACAGAACTGAGTTCAGTTCTGAGATATTACCAGTACTAATTTATTCAGCTAGCTTTAGTTACCAAATGAAAACATGAAATGCATGTTCACTAGAGCTTCCAGGAAGAACAGAAAACAAGTGCAATAGCTGTGCAGCACCTATAAAGCACGCGGTTTTCTGTTTCTCACTGTTAGTGTGCCTGAATATAATCTGTATCAATAAAATAATCTGCAAGCAGGGAGTGCAGAATTCTTTTCCTCTCCCTCCTTCTTTTAATGTGACAAACCTGCATGCAAACCCCAAGCTGGATAAAATAATTTTTCTGGCATTTCACAGAAGACCAGTCTCTCTGGTTCCTTTATTCTCTCAGTTCCACTTGGAATTAGAAATGCAATTGCTCAATTACTGTGAAGGCAGCTGTTCCTGCAGTATATCCACTCAGGCTGGAAGCAGGAAATAAAAAAATCTTCCATGAAAGCCTGTAATTACAAGATTCCCAGTTTAATTTTTTGCACACATGAACTGTTTGGAAGATGTTTGGATAAGCAAAGTTTGGAACATAGCTATTTGGATAAGCACCTGGGTGCTTCAGTGAACACAGTCTCCTGATAACCCAGATAACAGGCAGAGATAACCCCCAAGGACTGGCTGCTGATAACATTAACTAACGGAAAGCTCGCTCACAGAAGCACTTCTCTTAGACAAGGAAGAACTTAGCCAACAGCTATTAACAGGATACTGGACTGTGTGTCAAAATTTTGATGGCTTAAGAAATGCTCTGCACATGCATTTTCCAATTAATCTATACGATTTTTAATTGAATATTCACCTGGCACATCTGTTTAGACACTAGTTTTTTACGATTGTGGAACATAGTTCCAGCAAACTTAAAACTAATTCCTTCTACTTGATGAACCTACTTTATGATTTAACTTTAAAAACAGTGTTCAAACACTATTGTGTAGTACTTAGTTTAGAGTTATTCTTCTGTCTGATCTGTAATTCCAGCAACTGAAAACAAAGCATTCAATCTCAAGGCAGTGCTTAAGCAGCAGGAAAGAAGCAATGCCTGGCACAGCACAGGGCATTCTGAAAACCCTCCAGGATAATGGCTCAGTTCTAACTGCACCTGCACAGAGCATCTCTTAAGTAGGCCTTTGAGCTAATACTTTGTCCTTACCTTAGCTCAGGGATATCAGGAGAACACTGAGATAGCAATATTCGAGGGGCATTACCTCCACACAAGCCACATCTGGCTACAGATGAAAGGATTTCATACTCTCCCACAGGAAGCGGAGTTTTGCACACTTCCCCTTCAAGAGGGATCAGAGCTGGGGAAGTTTACAGCAATTTCTCCAAATGGTCTTGTGTGTATAAAGAGACACTCAAGAGTACACCATCCTCAAGGTTTTACCTAAAAGTAGCACTGAACATCCTGGTTCAGAACAAAGCCCATCCATGTCCAGGGAAAGACTGTCCCTGGCTTCACTGCAATTTCAAACAGGTCCTCGGTTCCTGAGACTGAGGAGCACTCCCACGCCACTGAATTCCCAGAGATTATAAATAAGTGAGAAAAGGTCAGTGGCAAAGTTCTATTTTCTGAGGGAAATTTG
This sequence comes from Muscicapa striata striata, assembly GCA_030060385.1. Lineage (NCBI taxonomy): Eukaryota > Metazoa > Chordata > Aves > Passeriformes > Muscicapidae > Muscicapa > Muscicapa striata. The sequence goes on along the minus strand of JAREIS010000010.1, from coordinate 986,427 downwards.
AAGGATACTGAATTTCAGGATATTATGTCCAAAGAGCAATGGAAGGGGTTTGCCTCTCTGCTGCTACTGTAATAAGGGGCAGATCTGATGGCAATAATGACAGCCTGCTAAATCCTTGTTGTGTTGGACCTCTCTCTTTGTACACACCTTAGACCATGCGCAGCTTTTTCAGCAAAAACCAGAGCTGGCAGTCCACGGAGGAGCAAAAGAATGCTTTATCCAGGAGGTGAGCAAAAGGATTTGTTCCTTCTCTCATAAAGAGTTTGTTTGTTTGTAGCCATAACAGTGGCAGAAGAAATTCTATGTTGCAAGCTGAGAAAAAAAATGAAGAGCAAAGACTTTTTTTGCATTTGCAAGTCTACACCATGGCCCAGCCAAGTACTTAATGTAATTTATCCCATAATTTAGCAGGGTGAATGCTCTTTTTGAACAAGGTTAGGATAACTTACAAAAAGTTTTTAACAAATTTCAAAGCATGTTTTAAGCTGGATATCTCAAGTGTTTCACCTTTTAGTGCAGACAAAAGGAATACAGAACTAGAAAGTTTTATAGAATTATGGCCAGAACCAGATGCATGCTTGCTGTAAAAAATCAGCATGAATTCAATTGACTTTTTTCAAAGAAAACTGCAGGACAGATCCTGCAGGACAACTTCAATTCAGACAAGTCTGTCCATTTGTAAAGATGCCCCTCGGAAACATGGCAGTGGTGGGGCAGCATGTGAGCTATTATCGTAAGTAACATGGTTTAGCATACTCTGAAAGCAGAGCTGTGGCGAGGGGGAGTGAACGGGTCATAGTGAAGAAAATGGTGACATGGACACCCTTCTTCCTTGTTGCCTAGATGGAAAGCCAAACTCACACTTCCTAAAGCAGGACTACAGAAAACTGTCTGGGATGCATGTCTCCAAGAAGACTCTTTTAAGTACGACAGATCACAAACCAAGTTTGTTATGAAGAAACGCTGAAATAGCAAACACGTTGCATACAATGTGCTTCCTACCAGTATGGAGCCTCCCACAGCGTGTTTTAAACACTTCTCTCACAACATTTAAGCAATACAGAAAACCAACACCACTAGGCAGGCATGGCTAATATCACTACTGCTATCGGTAGCCGCTTATCAGTTTTATTCTTCACAGAGTACAGAGACCTTTAGAGTCAATTTACCAAAGATAAAAAAACTATCAGCTTCAACCCTAATAAAGCAAGTATACAACACCATCCCCCAGCAACCCCTCTCAGCTCTGTTCCTATTACAGTGTAGTAGCTTTTCCAGCTTTTCCTTTAGAAACAGTATTTTTATACATAAAGCCACGTCTTTGGCTCCTAATATTTAGAACAGCTTCACTAAAAGCAACAGATCTGACCACCATTACACAGCTCACTGGAATTTGCTCTATTAGTATTTACAGTTTTCAGCAGACTGCTCATTTGTCTCTGAGCTGACAGACCAATAAACCTCTGTCACTTTTCTAGCACACCAGCCCCATTCCTTTCTTCATGCTGGCCAACATCCAACCCGGGCAATCACATTTTATCTCCTAACTCTATCCTGAAGTCTTAGCTCTATAATATTGTAATCTTTTTCTCTCTTTTGTGGCTGTACATTGCTGAACAGCTGCTCAAAGAGCTTCTCCAAATATTTCTGCAAATAAATTTTGTTTTCCAACATTCACAATAACGCAAACAAAAAATGTGCTGCCAGGCTGAACTGAAAGACCATTTAGAAATCAGTGAGATTCTCACATTATTTCTCCTCTGCTGTTTACCCTTGGTCTAGCTCCTATTTTGGTGGAGACAACAGTGGTTGAACTTGGTAATCTTAAAGGTCATTTCCAACTCCACTCTGAATATCCCAAAACCCCAACAAACACACACCAGAAAATTTACATAAGAATGAAGTACAAGTGAGTGGTTAAGCACAGTGTTTAAGTAGAAAATTCTCACTCCCAAAATAAACACTACTTCAATTGACAAACATGCTCACATAAGCTCATTTTGACATGTTCAAAATTAAAGACCTGTAATATCAGTTCAGCTTCTCATTCAACACTACATTTTAGAAATACTTCAAAGTAATAAGGTAGCTATCAATCAAGGACCAGGATTTGAATGGTGACCACGATTTAATATCTCAAAATTATTTCTTTTAAACCTTTGAAACTAATTCTCTAATTGGTATAGTCTTTTGGAAAAAAACAGCCCCAAATCCTATGTATTAATAACTTATGTTCAGCCAGTAAACTGAAGAGCTGTGTTTGAACAGCATTAGACTTAGATATAGTCTGAATTTTCTCTCTTGGTCTACATACACAAACTGTAGAAGTGGCATTGCACACTGTCTAGTTTCACTGTTCTTAATGAGACCATCACACAGTTCCATTGATTTAACCACGAAATATAAAAGAGCACATTTCTTGCTCTCAGGGGCAGGATTTTCAACACAACAGTCACTGAGCAATCAAAGTTGCCACAGGTAGTCTTGATCCTATCAAATTCACATTCTTTGTTCCTCTAAGTGTAAGTGATTTAACAAGTCTTAACATAAAACTTGGGAGAAAAAAAGAAGCAAAGAAAACCTAACCTCGGAAATATATAGCAAGCTGTCCTCCTGCCTGCTGTGCATCTGTCAGCAGGACATAAACAAAGCTGATTTCAATCTAAACAATAACAGAGGAGGCTGGTCAGAAGCTAAAACAATGCCATTTGATACCTCCCATGTTTTATTTATTACTAGGATCTACATTTGTGGCACCTACATGCTCAGCACCAAATACTCAAAACTACGAGCTTTTAAGCTGTTTGCTGAATCCCCATTTGGTTCTCAGTAATTCGCAGATTTAAATTTTAAAATTGTATGATTGTTAGTTTTTGCAGTGGAACTACAAACACAAGCATGAGTTTCAAGGTGTCGCAACTAAATGCAATTCAGCAAATGTGCACCCAAACAGGTTGTGCAGAGAAACTGGGGATGCCAATTCCTGGAAGTCTTCAAGGCCAGGTAGGATGGAACTTTGAGCCACCTGGTCTAGTGGAAGGTGTCCCCTGCCCATGGCTGGGGGCTTGAAACTAGATGTTTTTTAAAGGTCTCTTCCAACTCAAATAATTTTGTGATTCTGTAAGCAATGATAGGAAGCGGAAACATGAAGTTCATTATGCACAGCAAAGCTATTGCACAGCATGATAAAAATTGTTAAATACAAAAGAAAAATAAAGTAGAAGGCATGTTTCCTGGGATACTGTGGAAGAACTAAGTCTTTGGGAGTCTTGTGAAGAACTTTACAGAAGACCTTCAAGCAATCACTGAGGAAATATGAATGATTTAACTCTGACCTCTCTAACAGGTGTATCATCACAAGATTGCTCAGCAGACAGCTCTAAGGTTTGAAAGAGCAAGCAAGAAGTTTGAATAGACTACTGAACTGTAAAGGAGATAGTGGACTGAAGAGAAGTAAACAGACACACCAATAACTGGAGATTGTCCCAACTGTAATAGGAGTGATTTGTGATACTTACTTGTCATTGCGAGGGACTGACCAGTTAACAACAAGCATGATGCACACATGAATCAGAACCTACATTTCTGAGAAAACATCCACCAACAGAAAGAAGTAAGTGGAAAAAATATTCAGAGCTGTTTCAAAAAACCCACAGTGTCTCAACAGACCTCAATAACTCTTAGTAGCACTGCACCTTCTCTCAAAGTCTTGCATGTCTGCACATGTGCAAGATCCAGTACAGAAAGCCTCTCTGAAGTTATCTGGGATGATCACTGTAAGCTTAAGAGGTTGCTATGAAGAATCTCGGAGGCAAACCTGTACCTGTTCCCTGATCAGGTTTGGTTGATATGCAAAGATGCTACTGAACTCCAGGAGAGGGTAATAAGAAAGTTAGGGTCATAAACAGAACACCATTCCCTCCTAGAGATAAACACAGTTTCAGATCAGAATTATTTGAATAATTCAACTGTAATAATATCAATACATGCTGTTATTTTATTCAAGTAAAAGGCATTAGCTTGCAAATAATCTATTTGAAACACAGTATGGAATGACATCAAATTACACCCATTTCCCAAAGAAATGCCTTGTGGCACAGCCAGAGAGAGTCTTCAACAAATCTCAGTTTTGTGCTCAATCGGTCAGGGATTGAACGGGGGGGGGAATAGTTACTAAGCAACAGCAGGCCAGGAGCAGGAGAAAGGTCTGTAGTTTTAATTGACTAATACCAACATTAAAAAGCAGTGCAACAGGAAGAGAAGGCTCAAGATGTGAGTTTTACTGCTTTGGAAGTGACAATAAATCATCATTAGAAACCCCATGCAGGCAGTCACAGAAATACGAGTTCTTCATTTGTCCCAACTATATGCTGCATGATGTATTGCAAACCCTTTTTTTCGCAGGGAGATTAAGTAGTTTATTCTCAGTACTGAACAAGATGAAAGACCCAGATATAGCTCTTACACACGAGAGCCCAGGACACATAGATAGTTTTGCTCTCTACTCCTACCTCAGGAAAGGGGAATGTGGTATAAATTACAGCTAAATGGGTCCCCAAGACATTGCCATCCACAGAACTGACATCATGTGCAGATATAGCAGTCCCTCTTCCACACTCTCTGTGGTTAAGAGCATTGTGACTTTTCTAGCAAGCCAGCCCAAAGCCCAGTTTGATCACTCGGACAAGGCAAAGAAATTTGCTTAGGTAAATCTTTATTAACATGATCAAGCAAGCCAGAAATCCTGACAGTTTCCTTCCAGAATTCATATCTACTTCCTCTTCTACTGTAAGCAAAGTAGTTTCATGAGGGTGTGATAACAGAGCATGAGTTATCACATGAATACTTACAAATTCAAATGAAAAAGCCCTTGATGTGGAAAGTGCTGTGAACTCTACTACTGAACAATCAACCTTTATTTGCCTAGCTAGCAGTACCTCAAGCAGAAGTTATTTGCTTTAACTTCACCTGAAGAAAATCTGATTCCTAACTAAATACTGCCTTTTTTAGAAGATATAAGTTATGAAGTTTTGTTCTGGTTTTTTTCAGGAATCAAACGTGTAAAAAACACCATACAAAATGAAGCTGAATACCTCAAACTACTGAACCTTCCAAACTATTCTCTCTTCTTCCCATTTCTGCATTCTTTGACTCTGCACTTATTTAAGTATACTAGATTTCAGCATTTACTGGTTTTCCCACATACTCCAATGTACTTAAAGTGACTAAAATGAAACCACAAGAGGGAAAACTACCATGATGACTGTTGCTGAGGAGGAAAAACCAGCAACCCAGGTCTGGTTCACTCAAACCGTCTGATGATTTGTATTTAAAGTGTTGAGAGTTAAGAGTCATCTTCTGCCCTGATTTATACTGCTGCAAGTCAGCTGAGCTTACGAAATAGGATCTGGCACCATGAAGAGGACTGTCCCCTCCACAGGATACGAGTAATGGCCATTTGAGTAAATGCAAGTTACTCACATCCTGCTGGTGGACTAATCTGTCTCTGTACATTCACACTCATTTTTAGTTGCCTCCAGGAATCTGAAGGTGAATCTCATTTGTTACCTAATGAAAGTAATTTCACCAGATACAACACAAGCACACTGAAAAACCACCATTACTCATACATAAGGTGTAAGCAATGCAGCATTTCTTAGGTTGCTTGATTAGGGTCTACCTCTGAACACTCAGCATTCACCACACAAGCCTCAATCTCCCTGGTTGGCTACAGTACATTCCTAGCTGATTTACTCTAAGTCTTAGAGAGCAATATGACCTCCTCTTTCATTATCCACATCACTCTCACTTACTATACTTTTAAACTGAAGTGATTCCCCAAGAGTAAGGTGACATATTGTACATCTTCCTCAGAGACCACGAACTATCCTCCCTTTTTCAAAATGGAAGGGGGACAAGCATTTTTTTGATTAAACTGCAAACATATTAAGTAATAGACATACAATGATCAACCAGCCAAACTTAGCAGGCATTCAAAAGTGACAGACTGATAGCTATTTAATATTCAAGTTTATATATACATTTATGGATATATACATACATACACGCAACAAACATTGAAATACCGCCAAAGAGGTGATTCTACCTATGAAATGAAATTATTCAGGTACAAAGTTTTGTAATTTATAGGTCTCAATAACAAGTACACCAAAGGTAAAAGCATAATCTTTGAAGACTGAATGCATCAGAAGAATTCAGTGACCAAACTGCAGAGATGAGATAATCCGGACTTCTGAAGAAACAAGCCACACAATTTCATTAAGTCTATTTAATCGCAGCAGTGCAATTACAGGAGAATAAAAAATTATCGACAGGTACTGAGACAACTATAGACCTATGACCCTTACTCCAACAGAAGGCAAGAGGTTTTGAACCATAAGCAGTGCAGAGCACGGGTTAAGACGCAGAATCAACTGATCAGAAGTACCATGCTAACCTGACAACTCATCTGTACCGAAGGAAAACGCGGCAGGTCTAACCTGGACTTTAGTAAAGCACGTGATGACATGCCACATGTTAGTGAGATCGGAAAAAACTGACAGACGAGATTGATAGTTAGCGAAAAAGCACGTGCTCTTTACCCAGCAATGTACCACGTTTAAAGAGAAAGTAGTGGGATAGGGCAGCGTTTCTCAAGTTTTTAATAGTGGTGGCTATCAAAACCCGTAAGGGAATCGCTGCGCTTTGCACAAGGGAAGCGAGGGCAGGTCCGGCGAAGGGAGCCCAGCGCACGCAAAGCCCGGCGAGTTGTTGGGCGGTGAAGAGAGGAGGCCGTGCGCTCGGAGGGCACGGCGAGCACAGCCGGGAAAGCTCCGGCAGCGGCCGCGCTGCCCGGCGGCCCCGGGGCGCCGCTCCCCCGGCACCCGGACCAAGGGGCCGCCGCTCCGCGGCTCCATGCGGGCCGGGAGGGAGCTCCGCGCCCGCACTGAGCCCGCCGGGGCTCAGCCTCCGAGCCGCGCAGCCACTCGCTGTGGTTTTATTACCCCGCGTACAAAAACCGCGCAACAGACTAGACCGGGGGAGCGCCATCGGCAAACTGACGTGGCTTCAGCGCGGCACAAACTCCGGTGCGGTGTCCCGGCGGCGGCAGAGAGCTGCCCGAAGCATGGGCTGTTTGTTTCCCAGCCCGGCCGCGCTCGGTCGCGCAGCTCCGCGGCCCCGGCGGCGCTGCCCCACGACGGGACGGTCCGGCTCCGGCTCCCCGCCACCGCCGGCCCCCAGACGCCTTTGCCCCGCAGCTTCCCCGGGCTGCAGGGCGGGGGAAACCTACCTGCCGAACCGCCCAGGGCATCCTCGCTCTCCAAAACGCCTCTGTGCTTCGCCCCGCGGAGCTCCCCCTTGGATTTCCAAACGAGCTTTACCATCTTGATCATCTCGGGCAAGTCCCAGGCCAGGGTCCCCTGCTGATAACCGGGCAGGCTGCCCATGGGAAAGGGCATCGGCTCTTCTCCCGTCCTCCTCCGCCTGCCCGGCTCTGCCGCGGGGAAGAAGCGCTCCAGCACCGGCATCCTGGCCCGCGCCCCCCGCCGGGGAGCCGCAGCCACCCCCGGCCCGAGCAGCCGCGATGGGCATCCAGAGCGGGGCGAGGGAGCCCGGCTGCCCACCGCCGCCGCGTCCGGCCCCGGCCCCGGCCCCGCGGAAGGAAGGAAGGAGCGCCGGGCTCCGGCGGCCGCGCTCGGTCCCGCCGCTGCGCGCCCTCAGCCCGCCGCCAGGCGCCTGCAGCCGGGGCGCAGCGGCTGCCGGGCAGGCGCGGGGCCGCCGCTCATGCCGGCGCGGCGCCGGGACCCGGGGGCGGGGGCTCGGGCCGCTGCTGCGGGCGGCGCTCGGGGCACAGCCGCAGCTCTCGCCCCGCTAAGCGCCGCGGCGGAGGCACTGACTTTATCCCTGCCGCGATGCCGTGGGGGACCCCACCGCCCCGCCTTCCTGCTCGCCCCGCTGGAGCCGTGGGGGTTTTGGCCTCTTAGTCAAACCCGCCGTCACCTCGGCTGCCCTTCGGCGGGAGGAAGGGCGGTGATTCACGGGACGCTGAGGGCCGGGAGCGGAGCGCGAGCGCGCCGGCGGCGTGCGGTGCCCCCGGCTGCCCCGCGCTCGGCCGCCAGCCCGGCCGGCAGCGGAGGGCCGGCGCTGGAGGGTCGGAGAGGAACGAGCCGCTCAAAGGACGCGCTACGGGGAGGGCGCGGGGTCTGCCCCGCGCCCGCAATCACTTCGGCTGTAAAGCTCCACCTGAACGGGTTCACCTTAGGACAGTGCCCGGTGGCAGCGGTCGCTCCCAGACTACGACCAGGAGGCAATTATTCATGGCTAATCATTAAAAACAAGGCAAAGCCGCCCGGCAGACTGCCCTGTCTCATGCAGCAGGAGAGGTGGCGTGCTAGGGCTGCGCAGCTGTTCGCCAGGGCATCCCCGGGCTTGTGGGCTGCCTTTGGCCAGACCCTGCAGCAGCACTTGGCCCTTCCCTGGGATCCCGGGCCCGGAGGGGCCACGCGTTTTTCACAATATTTATATTGCCTTTATACAAAATATCCCTTTTAGCCTGCTCGTGGTACTGGTCTGTCCCTTAGTTTGTGGAGCGTACAGCGGAGGGTGAAAGTTGAGCTCTTGCACCAGCACTTAGTTTTCAGTAAAATTGCAGACTTATTTAATGGGATTTGGCATTATAACATTTCCTAGCATGCATAGTTAATGTTTGTCTTCCCTGGATTACATTCAATGTTCTGCCTTCTCTCTGGATCGAAAACTAAGCTGTCAAACAAGCAGGATCTTCCTTCACACGGGAAGAGAAGCCAAGAGAACGGACTGAAACTTAACACCCTGATATGTAGAAAACAGAGAGCACAAGTCTTTCCTCCTCATATTAACATCATGCTATTTCCCCTGATACAGGATCTCTGCCTTGCTTATCTTGATGTTCCAACCTCAAACTGACAACTCTAATGGTTTGCTAAAGTTTTGATTGCAGACTGTAATGCCGTACTATTAGCCCTCTACCCTCGGTAGCTTTGCCTTGGAAATTACGAAGCACTTCCAAAGCAGTGTAGTACTGTTGTTGTGCTGATATGTTGCAGTCTTTTGTATCAGGATATCCTGACTCATTGAACAAAGGGGTTAAGAACAAAGAGATAGATGATGTGCACAAGCATTGACACATTCATGCAATATGCGGTTATAATTTAATAGAAAGGCAAATTTTACTGGTTTTATTTTCATATGGCTTATTGTGATATTTTAGGTGTTTCATATTGGTGTCCTCATGCCATTACTCTTTAAAGCACTGTTCCTATCAAAAAAGGATAAACTAGGCAACTGAAATCCAGAAAACTTTGAAGACTCTGCCTACTGGTTGGTTTAAACCTTACACTCCAACTACTTCATTTTGGTTTTGCGCAACAAGGACTTGCAGTAACTTTTTTCAGCTTTTGTTTTTCCTCTTCGTTTACCTCCGTGCTTTGTGGTCCCCACTGAGGCAAAGAGCAGAAGTGCCAGAGCACTCTGAAAGAAAGGCTATCCTTGTGCCATTTCCAGCTTCACTGGACACAAAAATGATCAAGAAATAACTGAGTGGCACTTAGTGCTATGGTTTAGCTGACAAGGTGATGTACTGCCAAAGGTTGGACTCAATGGTTGTGGAGATCTTTCCCAATCATAATGATTCTATGATAAAAGATAGCAGACATTATGGAAGGCAATGTATTCACAGATGTCCAGTCTAATTTTTAGATGAATATCTGAATATTTAAGTATTTAACAGAGCTTAGCCACCAGCCCTCTTGATAGCAGCAATAAACTTCTGAGATTTCAAAATCTGCACTACCTTCTTGTGTTCTTAACACTGTGAAAGGTTTTGTATCATTTATAGTTGGGTCACATAAGCAAGTACCTGCCTTATGGATAGGATAAGGATTAATTGTTGTATTTGTTTTCACTTACAGTTCTACAGGTGCAAAGGAGGCCAGTCAAAAACCAAACTGAAATACACACCTGTTGCTATAATATCAGTATTCCAAGAAGCTATATAATAAACCTAATGAAATGCATGTACTTTGTCAAATGAAAACAAGTGTTTTAAGTAGCCAGGAGTTTTTTTGTTTTGTTTTGTTTTGTTTTCCTTTCTGGTTTCTGACCAGTTTAAGGATCAGCAGTAGTGAATGAAAAAAGAAATATGTTAAAATTGTTGCTTGGCATTAATGGGTATGTCTGTAAATTAATTCATCTTATTCTTAATAAACTTATTCTTCACAGTTGTACTTCAGTGATTACTTATCCTTAATTCATACAAGATTTTGCTGTAACTGACTTTCTTTTTTGTCTTTTTCATTGAAGGAATGGAAGCACATTAAGGGCTGCTCACAGGAAAGTCTGGAAGATCTATACTTGAATATCAGGAGTTCTAGCACCAAAACTCAGCTGTAGCATCACTCTCAGAGAATTCTAAATTGACAAAATGCTCAGATTTTGCAAGTTCTCTGTTTCTCTGACTTTGCCTGTGCTGTGATGACTTACCCAGCTTGAAGATGTGACCTCAACATCATGCTTTTCATTTAAGAAGATCCATTATAAATAAAACATGCTACACAGCAATGTGCCCAGACATTTGTAACTGCATTTTAAACAGTTCTTCAGCAAGCTTGGTTCACCTAAAATTTCTCTTTTGCATTCCCATTTCCAGCCATATTTGAAGGAAATAGTTCAGCAGAGGTGAATGGCTTTATTTCTACCAACTGCATTTCTCTCTGACTCTGAGTTAAAGAAGCTTAAGTGATTAAAAGAGAAATATAAATGTATTAGCTGTGTCCCTCATTCATTCTGAGAAGCAATGCCAAAAAAAAGGCAAATGGAGTCATCTGAAAACATGACAAGGCAGTGCATATTTTCACAGGTAGACATGCGAACTGGAAAAGACTTGAGGAAAGGAATTACTGGGAGAAAAGGGAAGAGAGTAAGCTGACAGATTAATAGCTGGTGTTTCATAGTTGATGTCTCTTAAAAAGTTTTACTTGTTTGCTTATTCACTCCGAAGTTATGTACTAAGAGCAGCAGCAGCAGAATTGCATGCCAGATGGTAGAGGAAGTGCCTCGTGTATCTTTCCAGTCTACTGAAGCCTGCAGGGTTCTTGTTAACCCACTGCTCTGGTTTTCATTGCAAATGCCTTTCTTCCCCTTTTTTCTTTTCCTTCCTTCAAAGGAAAAGGAGGGAGGAAGAAAAAAAAAAAAAAAGAAGGAAGAAAAGCCATAGTTTAAACTGGCAATAGCCCCATCCTTTTGGCTTTGAGCTACCCTGTCTTGTGCCAAATATACTGTCTCCAGCAGCTCTCCCACAACAAATCAGTCCAGACACACAAAAGCTGTAAAAAAAGAATGGTGAAGAAAGATCCTTGATTCTCCTCTTCTACCCCCCTACAGCCTTTTCCTTTTGCTTCCATCCTCAAGCTCCATTCCCCAGCAGTGGTCTCCTCCTTGCCAGTACTGTAAGCGATACTGGGACCTCCAGCCTGCAGCTTTGCTGACAGCTTCCTTAGAGTGCAGGCGCCTTTGCCTTTCTGTATTAACAGGCCATTGTAAAGCAGAAGTTACATTCTATTATTCCTCCCACTTCCATCTGATAGCTGGTGTTTGAAAAAAATGGCTCATAAATTATTAGCATGGCAGACTCACTGCTTTTGGAAACTTTTCCTATTCTTCCAGCTAAGCCACTCCACTGCATTGTGTCAGAACTTGCATTTCCAAACAGACACCTAAAAAGATTTTATATGGTCTATTTTAACAGTATATTATTAAAAATTTTTGGAAAAATACTCCCAATTTTTAAGTGATTTACAAGCATTAGGAAGTCCAAATGTGGAGACCAAAGACTATCAGATACTGACTTTTAGAAAGTGTAAAGCATGTGTCTTTAAATGGCACTTACTAGTGAAGTCATTTTAAATCAGTAGTTGCTCATGAAAAGTATGCCTTTATCTCTGTCCCAGGGATTGCAGAGTCATGCAGAGACAAGAGGTGAAGCTATTGCCTTGGCTCAGAACCTGGAGATCCCACCATGACCAGAATCAAGCTTTAGGAGGTTTCAGGGGGTTGAGTTTAATGTAGAAGAGAAGATTGCAAGTGCTGGGGTACAGTCCCTACACAAAAGCAAAAAAATATAAAAATAAAAAAAAAAGGGTGCACATTTGCAAGGCAGTGTAAGCAGAGCAACAAAGAAAATAAGAATGCAAGTGAGTAACTTTTAAAAGGGACAAGGAAACAGAGCGCCTAAGATAGAGAATATGACAGAAGAAACATAAGCAGGCATAGTTATGCAGAATTTTTTCTAATAACCTCCTGGAAGGTTTCTTTCATCACTTCAAAAATCATAGTATAATTTTCTTATTCTTTGCCCCACATTTGTCTCATTCCAGATGTCTATTATTTTTAATGTCATTCTTGCTAGTAAGAACAATTACTCTTAGTTACTGCTATCATTTCAATTACTTCATTAAATATGAACAATTTTATATTTATTTGCGTAGAGTTGCTATGTCTTTGCTCTGAAGCGGACATATCAAATTCTCTAAATTCTATCTCAGAACATTTTTCCCAACCCTGAAATTATTTTAATATTTTTACTATGAATTCTCAACAATTCACTAACTTTTTTTTGATGCATACTAAAGGTACACAGTAGAAGATTTTTTTGCCTGCTACCAACTCACTGTCAAAAGAAGGAGCTGAACTGCTAAGAGAATGGTACAATTAATTAATTAATAATTAATATTGCCTGAGCTTTGCTCAACATCAAGCCTTGAGAGCCTCACCTACTGGAAAATGTAGAAGACAGGCAGTAGTATTCTATGGGTTCATAAACTGTTGGGTGTTTTCATCAGCTAATCAGATCCCTTGGAAACAGATTCTGGAAATGGTGGAATAAGGATTGCTTGAGTTCTGCAGGGCAGGGAGAAAATGCCTTTTTCATTCTTAGTACAAGTGAGAGAATAAATTTTTAGGATTAACAATTTGTACTACTAAGTAAGCAAAATATGCTTGCAGTAAAGGAATAAACAGAAGTCCATAACTAATTTGAAACAGTGATGTTGTGTAATATTTCCTTTGCTCTCTCGGGAAAATTAAAAGTTCAGCATACTGAATCTGATGATTCCAATCTCCCACAGTAAACAGCAAAATTCTATGTGACTTTACAGGAAATAGCAAATAACGGAGAATAGACTCATCTCACCTTAATAAACCATAATAGGAAACTAATAATGATAAGCTTAAAGGGAATTGAAAAAGGAATTGCCAGCATGATGTATAACTGTGTTGCACAATGTATCTGATGGACTCTCTTAGTTTATTTCCTCCCTTAATTCTTACACACAAACAAAATTTACCGGATCCAAGGCAAAGTCATGGGATTTTAAAAAAGCTCATTGCCTGAGTTTACAGAGTGATCATTGTAACAGATATTTAATGATGGACTAGGCTAATGGAGTGGGAGGTTAAGAACACTGCATCAGCTTGAAAACGTTGGTAGAAATCAAGTAGGTAGAAAATAATAACCTGATATTTGGGACAGTGGACATGCTAGTAATCATCTTAATGAAACAGCCCTGTGAGAAGAATAACCTCTGCATCCCTTTAGGGAATACATGAAAAAAGGCTGAGTAGAAAAAGGAACTAACTATGTGAACTATGTGATAGACACCTATGCCTTAAATACATAACTAATAGTAAGTACGAATTCAAATGAATTCAAAGGGACTACTGCTTTTTTAAAGCTGAGCATGTGCATAGATATTTTCTCAGCTGGGACCTATGTATATAAAAATGATTGCAGATGAGAGATATGCCACATTTGAAATGTTTCTTCTTCACGTTTGAAATGTTTCTGTCACCTCTTACCGTAATGAGATGGTGTGGGTGGCCGCATGGCCTGTGGTGTCCTTGCCCCTTAGAGTATACAGAAAGGGCTTGTGGCTATGATTTTGTCATTTTCTGTCTTTTGAAATTATAGAAGTGAGTAGTTCAGAAATCTGCATTAAGTGATATCTAGTTTAATTTTTGTCAAAGAAAGCTTAATACCATAAGAATAAAAGCAACATAAATATAAGGATAAATACAGATTAATAATAGCGCTTGCTCCCTCTTTGGTAAATATCACAAGATCTGATAACTCAGTTTTTCCTTTTCAGTTTTAAAATGGAGATTAATATTTGACTAGGAAAAGGAGCACTATTTTAAATAAAATTAATATGTTTCTTAACTTTGTTAACTTGTTAGGTATTTGATGGTTGCCCATATTAATATTGCAGAGTATCTACTCCTCATTATTCTTCAGTCTTTATCTTTCTGACCTTAATAATTAATGGTGAATTTAGCTCTTTGTATAATCCCATTTAGACTTTATAACAAGCATTAGGATTGCACAGGTGCAGACCTCTCACAAAGGTATTCCTATTTGCAATGCAAGAATAAAATAAAACAACTGAATTGCATTTTGCCTGATGCCTTTCTGGTTGTAGATTTATTACTGTCTCTGACTAAATAAGGTTGATACTTTGGTCATGTTGAATAGCTAGGCCACTAAGTATTTCATATTAAATATCTACAATACTTGAGTGCTGTACCTACACTTCTGCTCAGTATCCATGCTTTGTGCTTCTTTATGCTGCCTGCACATCAGCATTCAGATGATGTACATCTCCCAAAGCTGACATTATTTGCCCTCTCACAGAAGTTCTACAGCTTCATTTCCCTCTTTGCATCTTGCGTGACAGCAGTGGGTGCAGTTTGCTGTGGGGATGGACAGGAGATGCAGCTGGGAAGTCGTGGGAAAGGCCTAACAATGATGCACAAATATCCTAGTGATAAACTAAGCTCCCTCTGACCTAGTTTCTCATGACTGCAAAATCAGGCCATATTTACTGTAATCAAGCTCTTTGCATTTCTTACAAATACATTTGTGTAAATGTAGCTCCACTGGGATGAGCAGCTTTGCAAATATGCTGTCACCCCTGTCCTGGCATTTTATTACCATGCACTCAAAATCCACTGATAATCATGCAAACACATGTTGGTTCTTTTCTTCACTACAGATTCTTCTTGAAATGTATTCATACTGATGAAGCTGCAGAGGGAAAAAAACTGAGTAGACAGCCTAGGAGGAAAAGAAAAAGCTCTCTCCACTAGATCTGCAGATGTAGGGAAGGCTTTCTGGAACACCTATTTCTTTCAGATGTATTTGAGCAGGTTGCTTCCAGTCAGTACTGTAGTTCCAGCTGTATTGTGCTTTTCAAGCTATCCTGACAATGTGTAAAACCATAAATGTTTTTGAGTGTTTCGTAAGATATCTGTTATCATTATTTTTTTCAAATCCAGGCAATTCACACATCATTTTGCCAGGCTCTGCACAGCTTTTATGATAGCATTAATAATTTAGATATACAGCAATTGTAAGAAACATTTAAAAACCAGAAATGCTTAGTAAAAGAAGAAAGTATTCAGGTTATTTTAAAAGATGGTAATGCAAATACTGCACTATATGCAGATTTTTCCCCAGACCTTAGCCACATATCAAAATGTGAGCTTCGCTCATGGTACTGATGTCATAAACATCTCTTTCCATCAGTAGCCATGCAATTACAGAAGTTTTCAGGTGGGACTGTCAGTCAGAAGTTCTGTCTCCCTTTTGCCACCTGTGTTATTAGGAACTACATTTGCTTGTGCTTTTTTTCTGCGGTTTGCAATATTGTCAGTCTATTTTTCTGAGGTTTGCAGTATCGCCAAATCAACTACAAGGCATCACGGACCTACCTAATGTTACAATTTTAAGATTTTTGAGTTACACTCTTTAGCTTGCCTTCTGCTGAGATCTAGAGATCTAGAGATCTAGAGATCCTCTAGAAACAGCAAAACCATTTTCAGCCAGCTCGGGGTGAGATGAAAGCTAAATGGAAGACTGATTGCTCCCACAATCAGTGACTGCCAGTTGCAACCTGAAGATGCTTAATCCAGAAACCAAGCTCAGATCCTTAGAATGACTGGCACAGTCTACTCCGGGTAAGCATGGGCTTGTCAAGGAGCCACCCTTTTATTGGAGTCTGCAGAGTTCTGATCACACTCAGAGAAGCTGACTGAAGGAGATTGCTGTGGGTTTCTGTCAGCCAAGGAAAGACAATTTCAATGCTCAGGGGAGCACTGAAATTCCAGGGACAATTCTGCTCCCCAGTTCTATATTCATTGTCCATACAGCTCTTGAGCACTTTGAATAGTGGAGATGTTACAGTGTTTGCTACTGTGTCCCAGAATCAGAGCTTAAAAAAAAAATTTAAAAATGGCTTAGTCCATCTTTTCACTTGTTTTTATTGGAATATTGTGAATATACTAAATAAGTAAAATGGTTTATATTATTTTTATCAGGAACTTCTTATACACTTCAATGAAACCCATTACGTAGTTGTTGCTGGCTTTTTTAAAGGTATAATATAGATGTTCAAGTACTACCAGATGAAACTGATTTCAGGCACCACTAGGCTTTTCAGAAAGGGAAAGGAATCCTTCAGTATTTCCAACTTCAGTTGGAACATTGGCATAGGAAACTATTTAGCAGGGCTAGTATGCAAGGAAGTGATGTAACTTCTACCAAATTTTCTGACTGTGTGGAAAAAAAAAGCCAGCATCAATTGGCCTACTACCCTATTAAACCACTAGTTTCCAGTGCCAATGAATTGGAAAATGAACTGCATCTCCTTTGCTGACATTTGCCATGTACATCAGCTGATTGTTTAATGGTTAAATATCAGATTTCCAACTATGCTGTAACATGTGCTTGAGGAAGTTCAATAGGAATACTTATTTAAGTCTCATTTTGGCCTGAACATAAGCATCCCTTTCTAGTCATATCAGAAACAGAAGTATGTGCTGATCTAGGACTGCCTGCTGGTTCATTACTAGATTATTTTTAAAATCCTGATTCCGTAGTTCAGAATACAATTCCTAAAATAATGGTAATAATGTTAGCAGTAGTAAATGGAAAGCAGAATTTGTTTCACAAAAATGTCATATTTTTTTATTAGAAGTTAAAACCAAATGTCCATCAAGCAGAATTTAAATTTTTGCAGGAAATGACTTCTGAGAAAATATTTTTTTCCTTTTCATGTAGTGAGTATTCTGTTGAGATAACCTCAAAAAATTGCAATATAATAAGAGATCCTATAACCTGGTATTTGAATAACATTTAACCTGGTATTTGAATAACATTTGAATAAGCATGTTAGAATATTAAAGCCTAAATAAATTAACAAAACAATAGTGAAGGAAAATTACCAGAAAAGGTCAGAATGTAATGCTGGTTGTTTTTTTTAACAAAATGAGAAACAAGAAGCAACTTTTCCCTCATAGAAAAAAATGCTAATAATTTATTTTTTAGAAAAAAACATAAAATACTGCCTTTTCTAAGACAGCATGAATTCATTAGAAAAATTAAAAAAAAAAAAAAATCAGCTTACTGGAGCTGTCTTATTGAACATTTTGTCTATGAAAGTGTGTGGAACCAGAGCAAGCATTGCTCAATGTGAATGCAAGAATAAGGATGAGTTTGAGTAAAGAGCTCAGTGTCTTGCAGAGAAAGACCTGATGGCATCCCTGCAGCACTCAAATATCTTTGAATCAGTAGTGGTAAAAGCCCCAGCTTGGTGGCTCTGCAGCTGATGTCCTTTCCTGTGTTCCTGTGGCTGGGACCAATGTATGGTGATAAAGGAATTGGCAGAAATTTTCCCGTTGAAGCAAGGTTTAACAACGAAGAGATATACAGGAGAAAATTCATGGTAAAAGAGAATCATAGAATAATTTGGATTGGAAGGGACCTCTAAAGGTTGTCTAATCCAAAGCTCCTGCAATGAGGAGGGACATCTTCAACTAGATCAGGTTGCTCAAAGGCCAGCCTTGAATGGTTCCAGAGGTGGGGCATCCACCATCTGCCTGGTCATGCACCTGTAACTCTGTATACCTTCAGTGACTGGTAGCTATTTGCTATGGCTAATTACTTGTATTTTATTTAAAAAAAAAAAAAAGTAGCAGACATTTATTAAGCAAGTGATGGTTTTCTAGATAAGATGAAAAATATTAAGGTCATAATTTATATATTTGAATATTAAAGGTAAATAGTGGTTTTATTTAACATGTACATCAATTTTAGGGTATTTTGTAATTTCACTGCACCATAGAGCCAAATACAACTTTCCTAATAGCTTTTTTTCCTTTAATACTAAGTACCAATATATTTTAGTGTGTATGTGGGAGTATAAATCATTTGAATTAGATAATGTGGTAACAGATGTCTGTGTTATTGGAGCCTTATTTTGCTAGATGTCATAAAGACATGTCATAATTATCATTTAAAGGTCAGTGTAAGAAACAGGGAGGCTTTCACAATGCCAACTAGTTTACTTAGCCTTCTACTCTGAATCATGGTATCAAAGAGTCTGTGTCTTCCCTTTGACTCAAAGAGGAACCATGAGAAAACAGCTAGACAATTTAACCAGCTGAGTTTTGTGCTGATATTTGAGTTAGCTAATTGTACTCTAAATTATAGTAATGGACAGTGGAGTAGCATTTGAGACAGACCAACAGTCCTAAATTGTAACATTTGCTGTTTAAATGTTGTGTAGTAGAATTTGGCAGACATCCAAACAACCAAACTTTCCTTCTTTCTGTTTTGTTCCATTGCTTTAGAAATAAATAAATATTGGAGTCATCTCTCCCCCCCAGTTCCAGATGAGATCAGAAGTAGGATAAGAATGGTGCAGAAGGCACTTCCAGGGAAGAGAATCTCATGAGAAAATTCTGATCTCAGGTCTTCTGCCTAAATTCCAAGATACTAAGATAAACTGAAACATTCAGAATTAGATTTTTTTTTTTAATAAAATGCACTCACTAAAGCTTTTGATGTTTGCCTGTTATCTACTAAATCTATCAGCAGTATTGCTTGAAAATGGTTGATTTTGCAAATTCAGTTCCTGAAGCTTGAGAAAACAGTAATGGTAATGGCTATGTGAGTATCTGTAAAGTAGCACAATAACCGAAACAATTTTGTTTTCAGCAGTTTTCATAATCTCTATTCT
Source organism: Muscicapa striata striata (assembly GCA_030060385.1). NCBI lineage: Eukaryota > Metazoa > Chordata > Aves > Passeriformes > Muscicapidae > Muscicapa > Muscicapa striata. The sequence goes on along the minus strand of JAREIS010000010.1, from coordinate 967,315 downwards.
TATTCAAGGAGTTCCACTGTATTGGTGGCATTTTGTCACTTCCCCTCTTCTACATACAGTCCTTATGGTAAAATAAAGCAAAATGAGCTGTGCTTTCATAATGGTCTTCCCTCTCTACAGAAGTCACCTGAAGAGTATCCAAAAGATCTGTCACAAATTACATGCATTCTTAAAAAGCAATTTACTTCTTTTCAGAGCAGGTATAAGTTCAGCTCTCTGGTCTGTCGCAATGCCTATGTGACACTAAGAAATCAATTTGAATCATTTTAGCTATATCTAAGCTGCCTAAACTCTGGAGTTACTCCTCCTTCTATGGTTGGCAATGTCAGTCAACTGAAAGCTGGGATGAGAGATCTAGAGCCTATTTCTTGTTTTTCTCTTGTCTCCTGGTTTCTCTATGAAGAAGTCCAGGGATGTAAGTTGAAAAACTGCACTGGATAGTGCTGGTTGATAAGGAAATCAGAACTAAGTTCTTTGTAGTATCTGTCACACTGTGTACATGTAATTGTTATCTTTGCATAATATGGGAAGAAGGAAGAATGTAATGTTAGGAATAATGAAACTTTAGTATACTGTAATAACAAAGACCTTACACCTTTTCCTAAACATATCTATTTTGAGGAATCTGTCTCAAACATAGTTGTATACATACAGTTTAACAGTTGGATTTGATAATCTAAAAGGTCTTTTCCAATCTAAACGTTTCTGTGGCTCTGTGAATCTGGACTATCGAGATTTATAGCTATCTAGTCACCCTCAGGGCACAAGTGCAGTTGGCAAGACAGCACAATAACAAATGCATGTTGAAATGCAACACTGTTAGCCAGGTTCAGATATGGTGGTGTTTTTCCCAGGGAGTCGAGTAGGAGTTCATCACTTTGCAATGTCTGTGAGTCATGCCAGCTAGCACTGGCAGCCCTGCATGACCTTGCAGAGTGCTGTGTCCCCAGCTAACCTGAGCATTTCGCTGTGAAGGACACGTGAGAAGCCTTTCCCTGTGCCAGGTGAGTGCAGGGAGGGAGGGAAGTACTTGCAACCACCCCCAAAGCCCTCAGCAGGCACAATGTTCAAGTGGTGTTATTGTTGTCTCATTGTCCAGCCCAGTTCTGGTTGGGTAATTATGATTGACAAGAAGTGTCTTGCATCTTCAGCTGCTTTTATTATGAATAATATTTAAAAGGGTATTTTTTTTGTTGTTGTTGATCAAAATAATTTGATTATTTGTGTTTGATTATTTCTGTTGTCTTGCCAGTAACACCTGGGCTATTAGGTGGGGGTACAGTTGCAAACTACAGGAATAGCTGTAAGCTGTAAGCTGTTCACCCATGACTGAAGTGACTGAAAAGGGTCAGATATAAATGCTGTTTGTGTCTATGGAACTTGAATAGATTATGAGCAAAACATTTAAAATAATGTTGTGTCCAAACCACTATGTTGGTCAGAGAAGTGAGATGAAGACCAATTCTAGGCAGAACAGTGGGATAAAGACTAATTCTAAGAATCATCTATCATTGCCACAAGTAACAAAGGCCACGGGGATAAAGTAACTGGTTTGTGAGGAGTCATTTCCCTTAATTTAACACAGAGAAGACTGCTTACCTAATTATCTTTTGTTTCAGTCCTGCTGTGACGGGCAGATCAGCTGAAGGGCTGCAGCTGGTGGCCACAGCCTGCACATGCAGCCTGGCCCAAGCTGGGCAAAGCTGTGGAGCTGGCTGGAGGCTGAGAGGCTTTGGAGGTGAGATGTGCTCAGAAATTTCTCTGCCTGCCCTACCACCAGCACTGCGTGTTGCAGCTCTGAAATCAGCTGCAGCGAATGCTTGCCTTCTCACCTAAATACCAAAAAAGTGCTATTGCTCTTGAGGTGAGCCAATTTGCTCTGCACAGTAAGGGAAGGGATGTGTATCTCTGAGAGGAGCCAGCAGTGAAATGTGTTCCAACATGAGCTACACTGGATGAGGAGCTGCGAAGCAGTAGGAAAGGGAGGCAGAAATTCCTGTGTGTGATTTCTCCATTCTGGATGTGTGTGGCCTTCGGTGGGTAGAAAATCTTCCCACCCCATCTGAAAGTATCAGTGTCTTGCATATGAGAAGAGCATAGACTTTGGCCAGTTGTTATTCTAAATATCTGTAAGCAGTTTCATGCATTTCTTTCATGTGTGCCATTTTCCACATTACTGAAGATGCTTTTTTTTTGGTTAAATTTTGCTAAGAATTTACATTAAACTCCTCCAATTGTACTATGCTAAAAAGCATCTAAATGTATGAAATTCCTTTTTATTATGCATCCATAGATTGTAAAACCTAGAAGTTGGTTTCCAAAGAGACTGCTGATTTGGATGCCCTGATTCCAGAAAATCCAGTTAGAAGCATCTAAAATTAATTGATTTTCAGGAACTAATTAATAAGTATCATTTCACTGAAAGTGTATTTCTTTAACATATTATATGTTGGTATCATAAAATCATAGCCTCAAGCTCTAAGTTATGATGGAAAAGATACAGCTGAGGAAAAGGTCTCATCATTCCTGAAAGAGCCAAATTGCCTTTTAAAATATGTGGTATCATGTTTCTTGGCTGGACTAATTCCTCCCATGTCATGGAATATTATCTACATTCTCAGAGCATGTCAAATTTAGCATTTTTCCCTATTATACCATGTAAAATGTCTTTTACATACACATTGTAGTACCTTGCATTTGCTTAGTACTGCACAATGAGCATGGTGTATTTTCTAGAAAACATGTGTAATCCCTCTAATGCCCATGTATGTGGAGTAGGCATGCCTGCATACACAGCAAGGCAAGCCAACAGTCCCACTCCCAAACATGCATTTCTGGGACATTTAGAACCAAAAACATAAATACCAGACAATGTGAGACTCCATCTCTACACCTGTAGCTGCATTACCTATAATTATTGTTAAAATATTAAGGTTTTACACAAGTTGCAACCAAGTGTTTTAAAAATTTCTTCATTATTCTATAATCAGAACTGTCAGCTTTTAAACCTGACATGAACTGTCATACATTTGTCATACATGTGAGCCTCTCAAAGTCTTACTACCCTCTCTCATTACTATTCCTCCTCACAGAGGAGAAAACTCTTGAACTAGTCATCCTTGGGTACCTTCTAGTTAACCAACAGAAACAGCTTATTTGATTCATGGGAGGTATTTACATTGCCACACTTTATTTTGAGAGGTGAAAAGAGCTGTCAAAATGCCTGTGTCATTCTGTTCAGTGCCACAAAGCCTCAGATATAAACATTCTTACTGTGGACATATAAAGGTAAAAAGAGGTAAGGAGAAAGCACACTGCTCCCCTAGCCAATCAATTGCTCTCTGTGAAGAGAATTTACTGCCCTCAGTGTTGTGCAATAACAATTCCTTCTTTAGAGATGAGATTGCCCATTTGTACTCTTCAACCAAGACCTTTCTGTGCTTTATTGTCTCCTGCTTTCTTTCCTTTTCCAATATGAAACTCCTTCTTAAACAGTAATTTGATAGAGTGAGAGAAGATAGTTAAAGATTTCAGAACCAGGAGTTTCTTTATTATAAAGTTCCATAATTTCTTTTGTAAATTTATTTTGTATGTTTGATCTATGCATAAAACATGACTAAACAAGCCTAGGAAATATATGAATCTTGATATTTTGGCTCAGTACCAGTCTCTTACAAACTTTTCCTCACTTCACTCATCCAAAACAATCTAGAACTTCAGCCAGGATTTACTATTTCTAAGCCTATGATGGAAAAAGGTTACAAATATTAACAGCTATTCCATAATGATGAGACAATTAAATGAAATACCTCCAAATAACTCCACTAGATTTTAATTATTTTCTTCCCCTATATAAGCCTGAGGAAATAAAAAAAATCCCATTTAGATAGGCCAAGTTTTAGGGGACAGTTAATGACAGAAACAGTAATTACAGGAAAGGCTACCTCAAAGAGCCCGAGTTCCACATCAGTAACAAACTGTTACTGATGAATCAAGAAGATAAGACTACCTTTATGGACAAACGGGAAAGGGTCTAAAAACAGATATTCCTCTTAACAATGGGAAAATATCTGGAGAAAAGCCAAAGTCTCATTTATTTGTGCAGCCTTTAGGGAAGAAAGTATAATGTATGGTTGCCACATTAGGAATATGAGAAAGCAAATTAGTAACTGAGAGGCTGTTCAAACAGAAATCTATCTTAAAAGGTAGTGTGTTTGATTTCTAGGATTGGTACTGATGAACCTTTTGTAATGCTTATGTGGATGGTTTGAGGATGTTTACAAAGAGACACACAGAAGTGGGTTTTAGCATATGAAAGAGAGAGCACAGCAGGGAGCCTGAATTCCTGTCACATAATTGAGCGAAGTATTGAAGGAGAGGAGGTGTATCAATTTTCTGGTGGTAGGAGATGAGAAGGAGAAAGCTGCTGGGCTCTGCAGCTGGCCTGAGCCACAGGAATTACTTTCTTTGTTACAACCTTTCGAGCTTCCCTGTGTTTTTTTCCCTTGGGGGCAGGAGCTAAAACCTGTTGGGATGTGATAGTCCTTGACTTCCTGGAAGTGGCAGATAGCCCACCAGAGAGCTAATAGCTGCAGCACTCTGGGGTGGCCAAACCACCCACCTCCTACCATCTCCTGTCAGTCAGTGGGCCCTGGGGTAAAAACCTCCACCACAATCCCAGGGGAACCGCTGGGACTCAGCACTAACACCACTTTTGGAGAGGGGTGGATGGTTGGGCAGCTGTAGAGCAGAAGCAGGGATCAGAGTTTGGTGAGGACAGAAGTAGAAGACTGGCTAGGTCTCATGACAGCCCAGGGTGAGCTGAAAGTGACAAATACAGGCACAATTAACTATGAGCCCCACAAGTACATCAGTTGGAATTTTTGCTGCCTCATAGAATGAAAAAAGCCAACATTAGAGAGAACTTGATGGTGATGGAGGGTATTCACTGCAGCTGCTCTCTGTTGGCTGGAGCTAGAACTAGACCCCCACAGGCACAGGGAGATGTATCTGATGTGTTCTTTGCTTTTGTCAACTGATAACTTCCTGCGTTTCTGAATTAGGAGAGTCTTAAGTTTTTACCTCACCATAAAATGAAATGCCAAGAGCATCAGGTCTGTAATTTAACAGCAATCATGAAGCCAGTAAGTGTAGCTTTGTTTAAGTAAGACCTGGTTAGGTCACATCTCTTAAAAGTAAATGAAAAGGAAAGATTAAAGTGGGTTCAGCAGCAAACAATTATCTTTGACCACATGTTATCAAATAGATGGCCTTATGCCTCTAAGTCTCGGTTAATTATGGTTTTTCCAACAATATCCAATTACATGACGAATAACCTTGGCATCTAAGGCAGGAACCTCTGATATGCGTCACTTCTTACCTCAAGAAGACTGTTTATCAGAGTTATCAGTGCTGGCTGCTGAAAAATCAGCCTGCCATTGTTACATTCCCATTCAGAGCACGCTGTCTTCCAAAACATCCGAGCAGACCTGACAGGCTGACGGCTGGGAGTACTTTGACATACTCTACCAGAGGGAACTCCTGGGGGGAATAAGCCAACTGCATTCATTGCACTTCCTCCTTTGTAGTGTGTGGTAACGTAGCTGGGGAATCCAAGGGAAGTCTCTTCCATGAGAGACAAAGCAGCAAATACATATAGGAAATATTCAGGTCATATTCATGCTTTGCACTTATGTTACTCCAGGTTCTTGTTAGGGCAGTGGTTGCAAATTACAAGGACAGAAATATCTTGCACTGTGGAAAAAAAGGCTTTTATATACAGGAATCATTCCACATATGCTCCACAAAGAGAGAAGCATTCACTTTCTGACTAGCCTTAGATCCCATAAGCAACCAAGACTGAAAAGCATTATTAGAACAAGAACTGTTACCAATAAAATGCTTCCTAAGAATAGATTAGAAGGTGATGTAGTTTGTACAGTAACATCTTGTACTGTCTTAGAATAAGAAGAGTCGTTATAAATTGGAAAAAGAAGGCAAGAACTTCATTACAGAATTGTTTGGGATACTCATTAATAGAAATCTCTGTTTTATATATATTATTTATTTATAAATTTAGCTATATAATACTCTAATTAACCTGAGATTTGCACTTATATATATTGTCTTGTTTGAATCTTGGGTTAATGCTTTAGAAACATCTACTGTCCCAAAGAAAAATTATATTCCCAGCTCTTTGCTAGAAAAAATAAGATTTTGACTCATAGCTAATAAAAATTTTGTTAATAATTAAAGAATGTTGATGATTAGAAGCAGCCTACAGCTGCTACACATGTATATTACAGATGAGATCTATCAGTTTCTTTATCTTAATGAATGTGAAAACATGGTATAGGTCATCAAGATGTTATGGACTGGATCCAAAAAATGTTCCTGAACTGGTATTTTGGAATTTCAAATAGGATTTTGTGCTTACATCCAAGGATAAGACCCTGAAAACTCCCATTTCACTTTTGTTTGACATTGAAAATGCTTCAACACTCTGCCTGGTGCAAATTTCTTGCTTTGCTTCCTTGCTTTCTAACTTCAAAACCCAGTTGGTGCTTGGAAAGATTTGAGTGTACTCAAAAGAGCCTCAGATTGAGGCAAAGCTCAGAAGCCGCTGCTGCTTTCATGTTTCCATCCTGTTTTCATCCAGATTTTTTTTCCCAGAAAAGAAACACTTTCTCTGGAGCTCCCTTGGGCTCACTCCAGTTGTTGCTCTCAGTACCTGCCAGGTACAGCTCATCACAAGCTCTAGCAGTGAATACAACAAAATAGGACTAAGAGGAAAAGATATGCCTTTTCTTTATATAAAAATAAACTTGAGCATGGAATTTATATATCAGTTTAGCATTTATAAGGGCTATCCATAAATTGGGGGAGCAGGTTAAATTTCATTGTCTGCCAGGGGGAGCACAACTTGTAGCTCCTAGCAGAACATCTTACAGCATTAGGTGTACTGAGCAGGAGCAGCCTGTCTGTGCAATAAAGAATTCAAGGTTCATTGTGTGTGTGTGTGCAAGAGTGAAATGGTTTTGTACAGTAATGGTTATGACATGCACCCAGGATGAGAGAGAACGGAAGTCTTGTCTGAACTTCATAGTCTTCTTCTTGGATTTTATTACATGACTTCCATGGGGTGCCTCTAGTCCAGAGACCACAGTTTAGGAGTGCCTCTTCAGTTGTGTGTCATTTTAACTGGAACAGATTAAGCTATAATTTTAAAATTTGATTTATTTTTGGCTTTAAAAGTCAGACTTTTTTATTTAAGATTTTTTAAAATTTTAAAGTAGCTTTACAGTAGCTCTCTATGGTTAAAAATTGGTTCAGGTGCTTGTGAGCCAAATAAAATGACTGAGAGTCCTCAAGTGAATCAGGACTGTTTGCAATGAGTTTGTTCATATCTTTTTTCTAACTGGCTAATAAACTATATACAGATGCTTTCAAAGTCCCACTGCAACTGAAGTGACTATTTCAATGCTTAATAACTTAAAAAGACTGAACCTGCAGTTTCTCTGTTCCAGTGTTGCTGCTTTATTTCGTGGATACATATTTGAGTTCCCCATTTGAATTGAATTTGCACTTCTGAGGCAGACTTGGGCTCAAATTGCTGTGATGTTTTGCCTCGGAAAAATTACAAATAACTTGCCACAAAGTCTTGCATTACACACCAGCCAGCACTTTAGGGTAGCTTTATAATGACAAGAAAATATAGACAAAGAGCTGTTCTACCAAGAAAGATTCATTCATTCTGGTGGTCTGGCTTCAGAAACTTGATTAAAAACAGCTCCTTTGTTTGTTTGTTTTTGCAATAGTCAAAGGGTAACTGGCAAGTGTTTGTGCACTCATGGGAGAGAACAGCCTGGAACGTGGGAGCAGGTGCTGCATTGGCCAACTTGAAACAGAGGGTAGATGACTAAAACCCTCCTTCATTCTCATCCCTTGCCAAATTAAATCCAATTTAGAGCAATGTGTTGCTACACATTGCATCAACAATTAAAGAGGATAAAACTCCTGACTTATGTATTTTAAAACTGAAGAAGTCCTGTTTTGCAGTACCATAACAACTGCTCTTACAAAAGAGATGCCACAGGATCAGTGAGCAGAGGGCATTAAGAGCAAAATTTCAAATCTTTTCAAGCAGACAGCTCTTCTATGAGCAGGACACTCACAAACTGCACAACAGCACAAACTCCACATCTACAGCTGACACAGGCACTGCATCAGCTCCATCCCTCCCATTAAGTCATCCATGTCACTGTGTTAATCCAACTCATCTTCCTTTTTGTCAGGTAAGTTTACAACCACAAACCTGGGTCACTAGAGATCTTCCTTGTTAGCTCTTGGTGAACAAGCTCAATAAGGAAACATGGTAGAAACTGAAATGTTGGCTAAAAATTATTTTCATCCTGAAAAATTCCTGAATTCCACAGGGTTTTTTTCTATTTGTTAGAGTGGCTTAGTACTCATTTTCTTCCACAAACGAAATTTCATCATGAAATTTCATTTTGTTTACAATTTTCACCTGTAAATAATGGATTCACAGATGCTACAGGAATTCCTTAGGTGAACCTTAACATGTCTGTCTCTTTATCCCATTTTCTTCTGTGACTGAGGTTACTCAGCCAAGCTGAACCTGTTGTGGGCTGTCACCAGGGACTCCAGTCATATGCTGGAGTAACTCAGTGAGACACACAGGGATGCACCTCCCACACAAAAGACTGAAGCATGCAGCAGACCTTTAACAACTCTGCCTTTCAAACACCACATCAGCTTTTCTGAATCTAAGGCCTGTTACCAGCCAAAGGATTTCACTAAAAGCTATTGGATTTGGGTCTCAAGTTTTCATTTGAAATGTAATTTTAAGATCTAATTTCAGGAAGACAATTTTAGTCAAACATTTCTGAAGAAAATCTTCTTCCAGCCAGCTTAGGTGTACACCTGCTACCAAAAGCAGGCAAGGTTTTTAGTGGAAAAAGACATAGTGACAGCAAAAAGGAGGACAGAACTGAATGATAGGCCCTGCCTATGTGAACCTGTATTTCTGGTGTAGCTCCCACCAAGGGAGTTAAATATGTCCATCATATGAGATCCTGTTACACATCTTGTTACTCTCAAGGCAGCTTCAGCAAGAATATAAAAAACAGGTGGATAAAGGTGCTAGTAGCCTAGCAATTCCTGCAGATGATCTTTCCATTTCAAGGAAGATGATTTCTGGCAGGACAGTGTCAGAGGGATTTATGCTGTTTTGCTGAGGGAGGGCTTGAGGCTGCACAGACCTTTCTAGGTCTACTACTGGAAATTCACTTAAAATTAAACATCAGCAACATCATCCCCAACAAAGATTAGGAACAAAAAATGCCAAGTAGGAAATGTTAAGGGTGAAGAAAGAATTGTGGTGCTTCTGATTAAAATCAAAATCAAACTCTTCCCCATCCCATTCTAGGATTTCAGAAAGCTTTCCAGCAAACATCTGCCTCCAGTTTCCTCTTTGTTTATTCAGTCATCAATTATCAAGAGACTTTTTGTTTTGTCTCAAAGAGCTGCACAATTTGAAGCAACTGTGGTATCTAAGATGGTTCTGCCTAAACCAAACACAGATTCCTTCATGGCACACAGAAACTCGTTTGGATTAAAATAAAAAATACCCAAAACCAACAGCATTTTCTCTGTAAACTGTTCTGAGGGCTATTATAATGCCATTTTCCCCCATGAAACAAATAATACACAGACTTCAAAAGCCCTGAGTCTTGTTCGCAAACAACAGAAAATAAATGAGATTTGACATCATGATTTATGATGCTTCCATTCCTTTATTTTTAAGAAAAGTGAAATACGTTAATAATTAAAGTAATACAAATTTGGATTCTTCTGGCTTCTTAAGTGTTATGACCTGCACTTGCCTCAAGAGCCCTCTAGGACAAATATACAATGGCAGTAATTGCATTTGTGCCTTTAATGTGGTAGCTCCCCGGACATATTATTACCTGTGATAAACCAGTGGGTTAATGTCTGTTGTTACATTCCCTGCTGATAAGAAGAAATTACAGTGAGGCATCTGCCACCCATCTTCCCTTTCCAGCAGAACTCTGTCAGTGACTGCCATTCTTGTTACATCATGTAGCTGCCAGCTGGGAACTCGAATAATTTATGCAACCCCTTAACTTACATTTGCATCTCCACAACTCCTTCCATAGGAGAAGTTCCATGGTGATTTTAATTGAATATTTACAGAATTGATGAATGTGTTGGCAGCTCTATTTGAAGTTTCCAAAGCAAAGCCAAATAATACCAGTTTAACAATGATGTTTCTGTATTGCAGATACTGCCCCGAGTTTTAACTTCAGATACCAATAGTTAACAAAATTAAGTTCTGTTAGAAAATATTCACAGGGCAGTTAGAGCTGAGGAAAGTAAAATTTCTGTCTCTTTCTTAGACAGTGATCTTTCTCTTGACAAATGCCTGTCTCAATCATCAAAGTTCCGAGCATTCTGGGACTTGACAGTAATTTTTAACCATAAATTTATCTTCCTAATTTCATAGAAACCTGAAATACAGTTTATGGGGTGGAAATGCACAGGCTTCTCTTTAAGAGTATGTTCATACATGATTTATTAACAAAAACAATAATAGGGAAAGCATACATACATATATATATATATATATATACATATATATATACAGGGGCTATCTTTACATATTGTTATCTAGCTGTCTGTAAAGACACTAAAGGAACTGTCCCTTCTTCTGTCAGCAGGGTAATATGCTTCTTGATGTGATCATGTTATACAGTTCTGCTGCCAGTGCATTGCACTGTTTCCAGATGGAGAAGTCAATTCTAGTCCACTAATCCTTGTGTTCTTCTAAGTTTACTAATAAAGTGTGTGACCCCAGTATTTCTGAGTCCCTTCATTAGCTATAAAACAAAAAAGATACCTTAATTATAATTTTTCCTATGTATGCATGAATACATACTGTATTCATTACTGTATGTCAATAAACTAAACTCTGCAATATGAATAATTCTTTTGAATTAGTTGCTAAATTAAATTTACTTTGTACTAATCTATAAGCTCAGTGTGAAAATGTGATCGAGACTTAAAAATCATTTTACCTTATGTTTCAAAAGGAAAAATTTCTCATTGGACTAAATCACATTTGCCATTTTCCATAAAGCCGTCCTCATGTGAGTGTATAAGACAAATACCTGATAAAGTTATAGGCTGCATGCACTAATTGATGGCATGTGTACTCGGAGCAGGCAAACGATGAACACACACAACCCGTCATAAATGATGAATTAAATACATCCTAAACATTCTCAGTTGAATCTTAACTGAGCTGAATGGTCCTGAAGATAGGCTGTGGCTATAGACGTCTGCATGTTAGAGCAACTGTTGGGTTGAAGCCCCAATGGCAAGGTTCAGAGAAGCAGGAGCACAAGAAGAGCAAATTGGCTGAGTTAAACAGCCACAGTGGAGACCCACAGGTCTGTACTGTGCATGCCTGGAGGATTCTGTTTGGACTGCTTCTAATCTATGTCCACGGGCTAGATGTCCAGTAGCAGCTGGAATGCACTAGAAGTGCTCCCAGAGCACAGGGCTTGCTCCTCTACTTCATGTGGAAGTTGTCTGGTTTGTCTATTCTGAGACTGCTCCACAAGGCAAACCAGAATTTGCAGTATGTTGGGATAGGATCTCAAGAACACACTCCTGAGATGATCTACAACACTGATGTGGACACTTTCTTTACAAAAATGAGCTATAGAGTAGGCCCCATAAAAATTTTACTGTGGAATGATGTTTACAAAGTTATGAAAATCAAAACCATATTTGACACAATAATGGCAGAATTTAGTCTTCATATCTAAAGATTTCATGATACAGTCAAATTTTCTTGCCATGGGACAGTGTGCTGGATCCTTTAAGCATTTGAAAAATCATTTGTCATGTTTTCAATTTACTTTATTCAACTCAAATTCAGGAGCTATTCAGATGTCAGAAAAGGTCCTGCAGCTATGTCGAAGAGAGAGAGGGAGAAATGAAGACTTCACAAAAGCAGTGAGGAAAATAATTCAGTTAATAAAAATGATTTCCCACAAATACTTCTCTACAAATATCCAGAAAACTTGAGACTTGAATCTATGTTACAAAAAAAAAAAAAATCTTGCAGATGAGGTTGATTATCCTATTTTTCTATTATTTCCTCAACTTTAAATCTGAGAGCTTTGAAAGCCATAAAAAACAATATCTCCAGGAGTAAGATTATTCCCCTCGAATTGCTCACATCCACATTACAGTTTCTTAATTAAATGGGGAGAGTAGGATTCCTCAGACCAGTTTTAGGCAACTATTTTGCAATGATCTAAGTCTGAAGGAAGCACCTCTTTCTTATTATTTTCTGCTACAAAAGGGGTGATTATATGATGGCTGTAGACTTTAAAATGGAAGTTTTTTTACAGATGTTTACAGACATTCTGCTAAGATGAATTGCATCCCAGCTGTCTTCAGCAATATTTCCTCTGCAGAGTGGGAAGAATGTCCTGTGAGGGAATTCCAGTAGGAGAACTCTCTGAACTTTTCTGTAAGAAATACACTAATTTCTTGACATAGCCAGCTGTGATTCAGAAATTCCATTTCTCGTTGCTAAATAGAATTTCCATCATTTACTACCAGTATTCACAATCACACTCCATGATTTCATAAGCCCAGAGCCTCAAGTGTTTGGATCAGACCAGTGCTTGAGCATGCACAGTGCTAGACACTGTGACTGACCCTGGCATGCAAACTTACTTCAATCTACTCATTTTTTGGCTGCAGTGATAATATCTAATTATATGCCTAAATAGTTTGATGGCCAACAGATCATCTAAGAAAGCAACTAAATGCTTTAAAAAGTACGAGATGTACAAGAAGACAAAAGATTATATTTAGAAATGATACTTTAATATTAAAAAATTTAAAAAGGAAAAGGAAGCTAAAGCTATCAAGGAAAACTGGTTACCCAGCTAACCACGCAAAAGAACAGCAAAGTTATGATTTGGTTGCTTTTTTTTTAATACTAGAAGTGAAAAAAATTCCTACAAATATTACACTGCCAATTCTCAGTAAGAATGGTAAAATTATTAACAACATTTCAGAACAGCTCCAGAATACAAGACATCCTTATAATACAGAGCAGAGAAGAATACAGGAAAATCCTTCTTTATCTGAGAAGTTTATGAGCATGTATAGTCAGGAACTGAGTGCTTGAAAGCACAGGAATTCCGTGGTTTTCTTAGACATAAATCACTCTTACTGAGGGTAGCTACACAAGAGTCTGTAGGACATTGCAAAGACTTCGCAATTCCAAGGTATCACCAAGTAATAATTACAGTAGCAAAGATTAATTGCTAGAGATGAGCTCAAACCACAAATTATAAATCTGAACCTTTAAAATCTAATTTTGAAAAGTTATCTCTGGAGACTTTGTTATATGTATGCTATCATGGAGGCATGGCTGAGTAAAACTGTGAATAAGTGTTTCCTCCTTCAATTTCACCTCCAATTTGGAGTTCCTTTCCCCCCTCCCCATCTTTTGAGAGAATGTTATTATAGCAGTATGGTTAGTCACAGCAACTTTCTGTACAGCATGTACTTTGGGTGAACACAACCCACTCATAACACTTTGGACAAAGAAGATGGCAAACTACGGGAATGCAGTCCGTATTTGGACACGAGGTTCGGCATGAGGAAAAATCAAACTGTGAGGAAGCAGAGTGAATAGGCACTTGAAATCTATTTTCCAACAGGGGATCAGCAATAACTCATGTGACAAATACCATGAAACAACATATGAGATCATCTTAAGTAAATCAATCAAGCCACTGTTCCTCTGCTTTTCAAAGAAGTGCTTGGTTAAAAAAAAAAAAAAAAAAAAAAAAAAAAAAGAAAGAAAAGGAAATGTTTGTGAAACATAATTCAGGTTTCTTCTTGTTTTACATGTGTGTGCTCCCCCAGATGCAGGGGGCTGTTTCTTATCCTCCTGGAGTCATAGCCAGCATTTTTCCTTGTGCAGGGTCAATAGATGGAACAGACTGCACTTAATCCCAACTTGTGTTGCCTTTATTTTTGCAGGTAAGAAAAAAGTGAGTGCTGTAGGGTTTAACTATTTTAGGATGATGAAAGTTCAGAATTAAAAGGTTAACCTCTTACTAGATTATTACATAAATGGGCAGTAGAATGCAACCCTTCTGTTTGCAACACGCTTAGGAATAAAAGGGTAACACTTGGCTTTGCAGTCTGCTAGAATTTGAAAGTATTTGTAGCAATGCTTTGAGTGCAACTTCTGGATAGGAGTTGGAAACCTGTAACTTTTTCCTAAATTCTCAGACAAATCAAGAAAACTTTGTGATAGAAAAAGAAGCTGAAGAGTCAGGGGTTTGGGATATTTCTAGTTGGGGGACTGGACTGTTTCTTTATGATCTTTTGAGGTTTTGAGTCTCAGCTTGGTCTCCTGGTCCAAATGAATGGCTTTTGCAGACGTAGGCAACACAGTAACACTCTCTTCTCCAGAAAGCCATCATGCTGTGCTTACATTATATAGATACTGCCACATCCTCATTACTGCCTTCTCTACAAGTGCCCTGACACTCCCATCTCTATCCTGTACCAGGTTCAGACACAGAATAAAACTACATATGATTCAAGTTAATGTTTATGCAATAGGAAACCAAGAACCCTAAATAAAATTTAGAAAAGAGTTTTATATGCATGCTCAAAAGGACAAGGCCAGTTTTTATCTTCTTCAGCACCCTTCTAGAAGGTAGAATACTGCAAGAGAAGTAGTTTCAGTCTGACCTGATTTACAGGACAAAACAGGATAAACAGGTGGTCACTGTCACTCAACTACCAGCCTATATAATTACCTAAAATAGTAATTAGATCAAAATTACTTGAATTATAAGATGTTATTAGAGAACTGCTCTTTAAAATATTCTTAGGGCATCAGAAATTTGAATGTTTAATTTTATTTTTTTAATCATTTCTTACCCAAATTAATCAAACAGCCATGAAAGTAAAAGCTGGATTTGATATTTACATTCTTTGTGGTTTTAGGCAAAAATCTTATCATAGTGAAGACAAAGAGCTCCTACTTGTTTAGCCTGAAGCCTTAGCATGGTGAGGAAGTGGCACAGTGGCGGTGTGTGTGTGCCACAGAGCCCTTGACAAAGGAGCTGCTGCTGTGGCCCCGTGCCCGCTCGTTTGCCACTTTCTGTCCCCAAGCAGCTCTCCCATGCAGACAGCCTGGCATCCCTGCCTTCCTCATCCTTGGTGATGCCCCAAGCCTTTAGCCTGCTCTGTACCATGGCCAATGAGTCACGGGTGGTCTCAGGGAGAGCAGGTGAGATTTGGAAAGGATTGCATTGCTGGAAGATACAGTCAACTTAGGGAGGAGGTCTTAACTGATGTGAAGGAGCAATTAGCCTCTGTTTCAGTGGTGGTAAGGATGCAGAGAATCCACTTTTAAAAATTCATTTACAAGCATAGTTGCAAAATCAGGAGTTAGGTCTTGCTTTTAAATTGCATTAATATACTGGAATGCTGTTTTAGAGGAAAAAGGGAAAAGTGTTAGAAGTTATTTGAAAATCTCTACTCAGCTGGGTAGAACTACATTTCCATAGATCCCATCTATACAATCCTGTTCTCATCAGAATAAATTGATGGTAGAGAGTGGCAGTTGGAATATGAAATATAAGTGAAAAACCCAAAGCATTGACCTATATGTTAATTTTTGAATTTATCTACATGAACAGGATATCAAAAGGAGACAAGGTGTTTATCTTTCTGTATGCATTCACACCATTGCTTTATAAATGGAAAAAACCTGCTTCTCTTCATCCTGTGTTGCAAGCTACTCATGGAATTGAAGCCTATCTTTTTGTAGCAGACATCCTAAGCCTCTCCCTTCCGACAGCTATGAAATTCTGAGTAATCCTGATGGGCAGTGTAGCTATGAGCACGGATTTCTTGCTAGTCACTGTAGACTTTAGGCCTTTTCCCCATAAATATGTTGCTTAATTTTATAAAAATTAATTCATGTGTTTATTAGCATCTCATTGGACAGACAGAATACTAAGTCTGCATAAGGTCAAGTGCAGGTGTAAGTCTTCAAGTGACTAGGATATAAATAGTCCATATATCTGGCTATTTAGAACACCATTGCTCATGCATGACTATCACTTGCAGCAGCAGTTTTGCATGTGCAAGAGATATAGGGTCACATTTCAAATGCACAGGTTCTTCACCAGTGCAGAACTATTTGTCTAAATGCCTCATTTCTTTTTTTCCCTTTGCTGCAGGGCAAGTTGACACATTTAATAACTCTTCAGTATTTTTACCCATTAAGTTGTTTGGTTATTTACCTGATCAAGTTTTTCAAAGTAGGTTGTAACAGATTTTTTTCTGCCACAAGTGAAGGTGCCTTCAATGGTTATATAAGGCAGGGACCAGCCAACCAGAGCCTTGCCAGTGCCCCTCTCTCCTGGCTTTCAACACAGTTGTTATTCCAGTAATGTCTCTCTCAAGCTGTGGCTGCCAACTCTGTTCAAATGTGTGGTGGTTTCCTGCTATGGGCAAAGAGCCACCAAGACTGAAGCTGGATCCACAAAACTAACTTCATGGCTAAACGCCCGTTCGTTTACATGTATCTCTTCAAAAGCAAGAAATGGTGGAAGTATGCAAAAAAAATCACTTTTTGGGGGGGGATGAGGGAGGTTGACACCTCTCTGTGCTGGAATATGAAGAAGTTTGTTGCCTCAAAGCAATGAAGTTATGTACTAGTAGTCTGGGGAATTAAAAAAAAAAGTGACACTACCTCAATTTTTTTAATAATTGCTTTCTTGGTTGTTGTTTTTATTTAATTTTAAATGGATATTTGTGAGAAAACTACTTTTATTCCAAGCAAGGATTCATCTGTCTGCTTTTGCAAGGACTAAGTCTGCACAAAATGGGAAACAAAACTCAGACACATCATTCCTGTCTGCTTGGAATTTACAGTAATGAAAAGAAAGCACCTCAGCCTTTTGCCATGGGGCGTCTGGAAGGCTTGTGTTTTCATCTTACTAACCAGCTCCTTAAGGAGGGCAATTCACATTTCCCCTGGAAGAATTTCTGCAGACTGCAGAGTTGGCCAACAAGGGATGTGACCTCTTCAAAATCTGCCCAGCACTTCATTAAGGAGTAAAGACTAAATCTGGTGGTGAAGGACTACTGCTTGCTGGAGTAACAAACTAAATAATTTGCACTTATCATCCATCCCCCTTACTTCACTATCATCAATCAGGTTGAACAGATTAAAACTGAAGGGATAATTTAATTTTGTATGTGTTGTGATGGTTCCAACTGCCTATTTTCTATACATATAAGCATCTAAGGATAACCATTTCTGTATAAACAGGTAATTATTTATATAAACAAAATTGCATAGAGACACACACACACATACAAACACACACACAAAAAAAAAAATAAAATATATATATATAATTGAAGTTTCTCTTCTAGTTGGCAGACCTTTTTGTTTTGTGCTAGTCTAGAGCCAGCTATGGGAACTTATTTTTTCCAGGACAGATTCTTTAAACTTAGTGCTCTTCCATGTAGAGGTTACTGAGTTAACTTTGTTAACTGAGGTAGTTAAGGAGCTGAGAACCAGTTAAGTTGCCTTAACTCTGGACTCTTACAAGCTTGTATGCAATCCTTCCCAGCAGAGTAATTAGCTTAGGCATCCAACCAGCAATTTTCACAGCAAACTAACCCAATTATCTCTGCATGATATGATACTGTGTCATGTCTGAGCCCAGAATATGTCTGCATATGGGAAAAATTAACCTCAGGTTGTGCCATTGAAAATAGCAGTGGGTGCTCTAGGGAGAAGGATAGTTGCCTTCTGCCTTTCATAATACAAATCACTAGACTGATAACTATGTAGTGAGTACATTTCTATAATCTCAATTTTTGTGCTAACTATAATTTTTTGAGTCAAAATCATTAATAGTAAAGAGCATGAGGAGCCCAGGGTTCTAACTTTCAGAATGCAGCATATAGCAAAAGTTTTTTGACATTCTGCTCAGCATTATCAATTTTTTCATGGCCAAGTGCCCTCACTAACTTGATAACAGTTTCAATTTAAGCAGAACAGTTCAGATTTTCTTCCTTGCCCTGGGAGTGCTGATGATCTGCCATTATCTCCTGACAGACTTGGAGATTCAAGAGAAACCTCTGATAACACAGTTCTATTGAAAGTGTGATATTTTCATTACTTGCATTACTGTAGAACTTCAGCTTCTCATTTTACTTATAAATTTATTCTCCTTCTTCCTAAGAAGTGAGGAAGCACTTATCTCCCCATTTTTCAAAGGACAATATATGTGCAGGGTTCAAAGTCTTATCCAATGCCATACTCAAGAAAGCTGTGATATGTTTAGGATCTGAGCACTTCAGGTCTTCAAAAGATGGGCCACTAACCAACTTTCTTCTGTGACAGTTACCAAAGTTGTGTTTCTTTAACTGGTATAACATGTCGTCCTGATTTTGACTGGGATGAAGTTAATTTTATTCTTTGTAATTGATACAGGGATGTGTTTTTAATTCAGTATGAGAAAACTGTTGATAACACACTGATGTTAAAGTTTTGTTCAGTAGAGCTTGCTCTAAGGACTTTTTGGTTTCCTGCACTCTGAACTTGCCAGAGGGATACTCCATATCACACAGCATCACGATCAGGAAATAATCTTGTGTTTCTCTGTGTGTGTGTGTGTGTGTGTTGGCTGGGAGCTGACAATCACTTTGGCCAGCAGCTGGTGAGCAATTGTATTGTGCATCACTTGTTTCCTTGGGTTTTATTTCTCTCTCTCTTTTTCATTACCACAATTATTGTTGTTGTTATTATTATTAGTAGTATAATATTTTATTTTACTTCTATTATTCAACTGTTCCTGTCTCAACCGAAAAGTTTTGCTTTATTCTGATTCAGCTCCCACTGTGGGGGGGAAGTGAGCGAGTGGCTGCCTGTTGCTTAGTTGCCAGCTGAGATTAAATCATGGCAGAGATAAAAGTGTAAAGAGATGAGCACCATATAAAAAACAAGAGGGAGAACATAATTTTCTGTAAAGACTTTAGTGCCAATAATTACACTAATACTAAATATATTCTGGTCAGAGCACATAGCTATTATCTTTTATATCCTCAGGAAACACTGCTAAGTGACCGTTTGATTATGTTATTTTTTACACTTGAATTATAAATATCCATCACTGATGCTGAAAGATGAGGCATTAAGCTGATTCTATGCTCCTAATCTTGGGTTGAGTGATATCTGAGCAGTGCTTTGAAAATTACCTACTTTCACTCTAGGCACTGTAAGCATTTTGGCATTTTTTAATCTATTATTTACTGTTTTCTAGCAGGAAGAAAGATTTTTACTGCAAACCTCTCTTCCTCAACCTTTATAGAGAAAGAACTTCATACACATAACCCATGTTCCCTCAATGAATGTGGACTCAGTGGCAAGCCTGGCATTACTTCTAAAAAACTTTAAATTTGAAGCTAGCCCAGAACCAGTGGTATAAAGCAGATACAGACATTTTCTGACAAAACCAGCTACTACCATTTTAGAGTACAGCTCAGTAATTTGCAGTTTCAGGTATGGACTGATATTTCATCAAAGATCCCTGAAGAAACACAGTCAGTACTCCAGGCTCCTATGTTTCTTTTCTTAGCAGGGTAATTATCCTCTTGCAGTTGCTGGGACTTGCCCTCTAGATTCCTGTCAGCACTGTGTCACTGCTGCATTAAATGACAGCACGACAGTTTCAGCATATTTCAAAGATGGAGCAGCCAAGAAAGATGTCCCTCTCTGAAGGCACGCTGTGCTTTGTTCACTGGTTACACCCACAGACATCAATAATGTCAGCTTTGCATTGATCAGTGACAAACTGTGTTACATTCTCTTGGAAATTCAATTCACTTGTAAAATATGAGGCAGGGCACTGCATGACACATTCAACACAAAGTCTTAGGCCCTTCTGGCTGAGCAGTTTCTGGTTTCTGCTCTTCCCTACAAGTTCAGTATGAAAAGAGAGGTGTCCAGAATGGACACCCTCTGGCTTTACAGCACTACCAGAACCACAGAGATTTTGTGATAAATGGAGACAATGGAGCTTGTCTTCAGTAGTCACTCTCAGAGAGACCACAGTTTCTGCTGTGCTTGTATTTCTTAGTTTCTTCTTCCCAGAAGAACAGAGCCAGTTCTGGAATACACAAATTGCTCTTAGAGTAGTTTCAGTTCAGTGTATGATTTGGAATACCTTGGGGTGAAATGAAAAATTCTATATTATATGTAACACTACAGTCCTTAATTTGCTAGTGACACTGAAAAATAACAATAGCAGGCAAAATATTTTTTAATACAAGAGACCACAGTAACCTCTGAGAATCAGTTACACCTCTGGCATGTGCTCTTGGAGTCATTTTTACATTCCTTGCAGTTTCCTTACACAGCACAGCACATGTTCTCATTCTTGTACATGTATATACTACAAGACACAGATAGGAACATATGTAATAGAAACAAGATCTCGTTCTTCTCACTTCTCCTGAAGAATTGTTTGCACTAAGAGGGATGTCAAACTCTCAATTTTGGACTGACTTGTTCTAAAAATGCCAAATGGAATGATGAACCAACCCATGCAGAAGGGTTTTTTTTTTGCTCTCCTCTCTCCCATCCCCCATTCTTCCCCCTAATGCATAATAACATTTGCATGGATATAACTTCCTTAGAACTAGAGTACTAGGAACTCAATTGTATTTACACTGTAGATTGTAATTGGCATGATAAAGGATCACAAGTGTATCTTTCTTTGTCAGCTTGTTCCATTAAGGAGTTCTAACCATGGATCATTGATGTAACCGATCATTACGGCCCATTGTGTCAGTTCATCTGTTGGGATCCATGCACTAAAAGCATGACAGATTTCCTCTGCAGCAATTATGGTCTGTTGTGACAATAGGATTTAATGAACATAAACAACAAACCACATAATCTGTTAATACAGAGCACAGCTATGCACCCAGATGGGAATTAAGTTCCTAGATGCCGCCAGTTGCAGTTTAAAAAATTGTGGCTATTTCAATCTTCATGTTATTAGATGCAATGCTCTAATTTACAGCATATATTTATCTCTTACCTGGCAGGTCAAAGGTCTTCAGAATTTAAGGCTTAATCCTACAAGTGTTCTGTGATTTCATATCTTTTTTTCTGAGTAAACATTATGTCTTAGGTTTTTTATACCCTTACTGCCTGTCTTTCACTGTGACGCTAGCCATGCTATTAATGTTGCAGTAACAGCATTGTAGACAAAACAACCACAATGAAATTGGTCACAGAAATTAATGAAACATAGCTGAATATTTTTGTGTTGTTTATAAATAATAGACACTTCTAGCTAATATGAATTTTACAAAGCTACACCAGCTCAAATACGTAAAACCACATTGACCAAAATTTCCCTGAATGATGCAGCTGAAGGTCTGCTCTAGAGATTTTTGATACATGCTTGTGGAATTAGTATCTTCCTTAGAAACACAGATTTTTCAGCTTTTGAATGTAAGTTCTGGACTTCAGCTCGTCAGAGCTCCCAATTACAGTGTTTGTACTGCTATATTTCCACCTATGCACATAGACCCTACTGGAATAGATGTACTTTGTATAAATAATTGAAAGTTCATTGCAAAGAATATATTCATGAGGACTACATGTGGATGAGCTATGCAAATGCCATCGTGGATCATCATGGTCATTATCATATACTTTTAAGAAGAAATTCCCAATTAAACATATTTCCATATCCACATACTTGAATAAAAAAGGGAAGAGATTCTTACCCTTACCTAGCATGCGAACACATTTGGCATTCTGGTCAGGACTATCAAATGAGATTTCTCCGCACCTCTGGGGAAAAAGAAGATAGATTTCATTAACGACTCTGTGATAGCACTCCTGTCCTCATCCTCTGATACCTCTTTATGTTTTGGAACTAGAGATTTTCAAGACACAATGTAAAAACTTCAAAATGAAAGTGTTTGCAAGTAGTCAAAGTTTGAGAAAAAAATGTTTTTGCAAATGTGCCAGGATGGGTCAACACTGTACTCCAGGGTGTTCACCAGGGAAAACTCAGGGTAATGTCTTACTGCCTTTGGATCTGTCTCAAGCTAAGACTGATGTCTGCCCCTATCACCAAGGATAATTGTCTCCCTGTTCCCAGTCAAGGAACATCATTAGAGTATGATCAGAAAACAGAAGTGTTAGGTTGTTTTCAAACACAAGATACCATTTCTGAATTTATGCAGGCACTCCTGTCGGTTTAGCTGCCAGGAGAAACATAATTGGTGTGACTCAGGAGTCTGATCCAGCCTCAATTAAAGACAATCAGTGGACATATCCCACTAATTTCAGTAGTGGTTTCTTCAGATGCTACATAAAAGATTCAGTTTTGCATCACTACACTCAAAGCTCATGAGAGGGGCTTAAGGACAGCCTCATATTTTCTAGGCAAAAGTGGTCTCTACTTCCTTATCTATGTACTTATGGTTTTGGTATCCATGACCTTATATGAATAAAAGCAGAGTGAGTAAAGCTTGGAAAAATAACTGAGAGCTGTCCATTTCCATTCCTCTTTCTTTCTCTCTCTTATGTACTTTCTCCTTTTCAGCACTTATGGTGAAGTTGTTAGATCTAGGGTTTTTTTTGCTTTTTTCATTAATGAAGGTGACATTGATACTAAAACCTACAAATCAGGTAAGTAAAAAACCCCAGAGCATCAAAGAACGTGAAACACAGCAGTAGTTTCATAAATGAACAACATATTTGGAACTTACTATTGTTAAAAATCTTTTCACCTCCCTCACACAGAAATAAACACAAATAAACAAACAAAAGTCCCACACAGACTCTTTTCATATATCAGCACATCTAAAAAGAGCAAACAGATGCCTGTGTTAACTTTCCTAGGTGGGAGCACATACTACAGAAACATCGAAAAAGAAAAACAACACCTTGCATTTCAAAGTTAACTTTATGAATGCTCTTATACCAGCTCTTTGTCAGGAGAAACAGAAACTTGATACTTATTCTTCTGAGAATAATGCTAAAATAAAGGCATCTTTTCACAGAAGTCTTCCAGCTGCTTCTTCTCAAGCAAGCACTCTTAGACAAACACAGATGGTAGAAGGCATGTCAAAATTCACTGCCCACCTCACCCCTGGAATTATCGTGCTCTGTGAAAACCTTTGATTGTTTTTTATTCAGTCCCTCCAAGGTACTGTATGTTCCAGACATATTTATATAAAGATCACATTTCAGGCTGGCAAATGGTGTCTTACAATGTCTAACAATACTCACCAGTCCCAGCGTTATGAAATTGGGAAAACGGCTAACATCCCCCAGAGCCAACTTACACCCCATGGGATCCATTATGATGATGGATGAACTTTGAAAACTTTGCAAGTAAGATTCAGTTAAGTGTATACAAGTTCACAGCCTTATCTGAATTCCCTTTATGCCTACAGTCCACAGAAATGGTTGAAAATCACGTTACAATAATCAGTCTAGGAGATTTTTCACTGCAACCACTGCAGCTGGAAATACCAGGAGAAAGATCTTCTGCAGCAATTTAACTTCTGTTGCTAGTAAAAGTTCATAGGTGCATGTCAGTGGAATGAAAAATAAACTGTTACCAAACTGCTCAGAGCATCTGAAAAATACCTAGTTGGATCCTGGATGTGTAAAATGGCACAGAAATATAGCAGGAACTTACTTCTGCTCATGCAAAGAATAGAGTTGTTTGTGCACTTTTACTGTTACCAAATGTTTTCCATGAACAAGAAGTGAGGCATGATCTCAGGATTTAATCTTTAGGATTAAACTGGGACATTACCACAAAGGCTATGAATCCCTTCCAGGGCTAGATAAGCTTCCTCTGCCCTCTTCCTGGCTTACTTCCTTTTCCTGTTCAGGTTTTTCTGCCTGCTGGTACATCATGGTTGGTACTGTGAGATGTTGTCAAAAGTCTCTCCAGACCCAATTAATTTCCAAAATAATCTTACAGCAGCTGCTCATTCCCTCCTGAAAACATCTAAGTTGGCTATAGAGTCAGTAAAGAATCTATCAGGAAGAAGAAATAGGAATTTACATTAAATGCTGGTTATTCTATTTTTTAATTTCAACCAGTCAGAAAGCAGAGAGAGGGGGAGGAATGACCTTGGAAATACCTGAGTTTGGGATATTTTAAATCTCAGTCTGGGCTTCATGGCTGTGCCTAGTATAGTATTGGTTGGACTGGCTCTGCCATATGCAAACCTGGCTGTGGAGCTGGTGACTTCACAGAGGCAGTGCTGCTGAAAATAAGACTACCAGTGTTCAATTTCCCTGAAGTGTGAGAGTTTTTGTTGTTGAAAATCTTAAAAGAACTGTTGTGCTTGGAATTGGTCAGATTTAACAAAGAAATGGGCAAATACAAGTAAAATTCAACCCTCTGAGTCTTAATTGTACATTCGTATATTTTGAATAACTATATATTATAACTGTATATTTTGAACTCTGGACTAGACTGGTTTTTTTTCTCTTTCTGGAAAAGGTAAGGATAGGTGTTTTCAGTTCATAATATTTTCAGTAATAGAGGTGCATTTCCACATAGAATTGCAGCCTGCAGTTTGTAATATGTTTTTTTAATTAAAAAATATATATTTATATAAGAAAATGAATTTATAAATTATCTACTCTCTACTCCCTTTTTTGAGATCATATGCTTGGGATGATATTGAGCCTGTTACACAAGCTTCAATGTGGTAAACTAAAATGGAACTTAGACGTCCCCCATGGAAAAGAGACTGAATCATGGAGCAGCTGAAAGTGGAGCTTAAAATAAAACGGAGTGACAAATGAGAATAGGGACAAAAGGACATGGAATTCAGAGGAAATGTGGCACGAGCTCAGTAAGGTAAGTAAATTGGAGAGGTTGAAACCAGCCTGGATGACTCTGGTGGCCCGGTACCACTTGTCAGAAAAGGGAAACACCAAAAGGCACAGGCACCATCTTCCACAGAGAAAGGCTCTGTTGGAGAAGGATGCCCTCAGGCAGGATGATCACTTTGCAAGATACTGTGAGGAGTACACAGGGAAATGGGCAGCCATCTGCCAGAAGCCCTGTACCAAAACAGCATGAGTAAAACTGCAACAAAGAAGGGCATAACTAGCAGGAAAAATGTTCCTGCAGAGAACGGATGGAAAATCTACTCTGTGTGCTAATGCAGTAACATATCTCATGTTACTCCCCTGGTATTCCCTGATCATTCATAGGTTGGGTTTCCATTTCCAGCATGCCTGGGCTCACACCAGCTGCACTGGAGGATTTGAGACATGTAGCAATAAACAGGTGTATATACTCCATCCAGAATATGCTCTTAGTTTGTTGGGGGGGTTTTGTTTTCTTTTTTAACATTGTGGCAAAAATTTTACTTATGGAAAAACTGGTTTTTTGGAAGTAATTATATTCAATTTCTATCCATATGATAAACTAATGCATTACTCATTTTAAGGAGGAAGATGCAAATCAAGTAATTGAAATAAATGGGTCTAAACTCTTTTCTATGGCAAAATTCAGCAAGGAAACGTCTGAAAGTCTTTTTAATGAAAATTGCAGTAAGTGGCATGTTAATTTTCTACTTATTAAAGGCATATAATTAACACTGATCTAGCATTTAACTATTTTAATCTTGTTAGACTGTGTAGTGCTTTTAAAATATAGTAGAAACTTTCGGGCATGAAATATGAATGTGTGTAATTTTTACCTATTTAAGCTGCAGATAACCAAATTTTTTAAAGCCAGTTTAAAAGGTTATTGGAGCAGGAACCATATTTATAGGCTTCTTCACTCTAATCTGTTTTGTTCTGCATGTGCTGAGAATGGTGTTCAACACGTCTCCTCCAATACTACAATAATCAGGGAGGTATTTGATATACAGGATCAGCCAAACATGGCAATAAATATTGCATCATTTTCTTTTTGCAGGAGATGACAGGGATTATTGTACCTGCTAACAGAGGAGATGTGTTAACTGCACATTGAATGCGTGCCAAATATTTTTTAATAATCTATTGATTTTTTTTTTTTTAAGTAACCTCCAGTTAGTATGCTTTGCTCTTACCAATAATAGATGGAAGTAGATTCCACAAAACAACACAGTTTGGTGAAAGAGCTCTTTCTTCCTTCCTTTCTTTCTTTCTTTCTTTCTTTCTTTCTTTCTTTCTTTCTTTCCTTCTTTCCTTCTTTCCTTCTTTCCTTCTTTCCTTCTTTCCTTCTGTACTACATATAATTTCTTATTCTTTTAGGAAGTAGAGTTAAAAGGTATAAACACAACTGATTAAAAGGATTTAAGGCAGAGCAAAATGCTTCTATGCTTTTATGAATAAATGGATAATCTCAGAGGCAAAAAACTGCTACTGTTATTCATATTTCTCTTTTCCTATTACATTCCTTTCTCCATCATCTTTAAAAAGTACTTAAATAATGTTCTTTAGTATGTAAAAACATCTTTCTATTTGCCTAAGGATTATAGATGTAAAATCTGCTAGTGTGAAAAACAATGTTACTTTTAAACTTATTGCTTTATGCTACTTTTTATGCTTTATGCTGACTTTAATGCTACTTTCACTTAGCAAACTTCCATAAAAACAACAGGCTGGTTATAAATAGCTGAAATCTAAGGGCAGTATTTCAGAAAGAGTCAGGCCACACACTTTTCATCTTCAGGCTGCATGGGAGGCCTTTTAAGCTTGATTCACCTAATAAACTATCAGAATGTAGGAAAAGTAGGATATCCAAGGCATTGTGCTTCCCTTTCTGCCTCTCTTCTCTGTCAGGGACAAAAGAAAGGATGGGAATTACAAAAGCAGATTCATGTGTAATCTCTCTTATCTGCAGCCTTCCCACTATCACCCCCCCAAATTAAAAGCCTTGTAATAACACCTGCTAGTGATTAAATCAAATTTTATGCAAAACAAGGAAGTTCTCTACTGATACTCTGTAATTTTGAGATGCACTTAAATGTCAGATACTTCTGAGTTTTGCTGAATCTTTATGTATGGTCTTTGCTGGCCTTGGACAGCTACTGTTTTTGTTTAGAGACAAAAGCTTCTTTTCTCTATATCACACTATATTTTAATTGCAACAGGCCCACATTTGATCAATTTTCTCTGAAGACAGTAATTGCAAAAGCTTACCCTATTCACATGATCTTGAATTGATGACTCTGCATTTTTCAAGAATTTTACTTAGCCTTTCTTACATGTGTATAACTAATGCAGCATGAGAATTACATGTGTAAACATTCCCACTGGTAGCAAACACTACTAGAATTTTTCAGCTAATGAAATTGCCCAAGATCTATTAAAAAATTGTGATTGGTTTTATGTACTATTTCCCAAGGACTTGTTAACAGTTCCCATAATGATTATAGATAAAATCTTATACTCACCTGAAAATTTAGACCTACATTAGGCAAGTCAAGGGTTTCACTAAATAGGGCTGAAAATAACTACACTTCCCTTGAACTGGCATGTACTATGTGTATGTCCATCCACTTGCATACTGATGACTGCCTTTAAAATACTATTCAAATTATCACTATTACATTGCAACTATTATATTGCAGCTGTACTGTATTTCATGAGGAAAGTTTCCAGCTTTCCTATTTAGTATCAGCATTGAGGCATACTTGAACTGAAAATTCAGGTTCTATTAACACCTGGATGATTTTCTGCAGAGTAGGAAAACCATATCTGGGCAGACTTGTTCAGGAGTTCATCCCTTTCCAAGTTTTCCCAGTGAAAGGGAAGGTTTCTCTTCCCTCCAAGAAACTGAAACGTTGCTCAAGTAACCTTTCAACACTGTCACCATCAATCTCCAGCAGAACCCTGGCACTGCATTTCACTCTGGAATCTACCATGCTGTAGACCCTCAACTACTCTGAACAGAAGACACAGCAAACTAAGTAATTGCAACTAAATTCAGCAATAATTGCCAACCACCCATTGTTGCCAGTAGTCAGCATCTTGTTTGTGGGCTAAATAGCCCGAGGTGAACCTTTAAGCAGTTCATTTTATCACAAACCTGTGATTTAATATGGTTAAGAGTGGTTTGAAATGGATTAGTGTTGCTGGAAAATGGATATAGCAGTTTAACTGCTTTGTTTTCTTCTTGAGTCAAGGAAAAAAAACCATTTAACAGCATGTGACTTCATTAGGGAGGTGCCAGCAGCCCTGACCCCCATGAGAATCTGTCAGTGTTTCAATATGGCATCCCTACTTTTAAGTGTTTATAACAGGGACACTGGGAGCCAAATCCAGAATTACTAAGCAATAACAATGATGGGTTTTAATAGGCAGTAAGTTACAGTTGAATGTGCATTAATGGGTGAGGCACAATTTTCAGGCATGTTCTGAAGAGCTGCCATCATCCAAGAAACATTAAAGAGCAGACTAGTTTTTTACTCTCATAGGATGAATCTGTATTGCAATTCATTCTCTAGTTTACATTTAAGAATGTAAAACATCTGTAGATTACCTAATGGGTCCTCCCACCACAGAAACAGTTCTAAGTAGGAGGGAAGATGGGAGGAAAATATCAATATTAGGGAAAAGGCAAGTATGTTCTCTCTATTTATTGTTGCTCTGATGTGAAACATCAAAGTTCTTTGTATTTAAAACATTTCCTGGACCACATAATTATCTTTCCTCCTCTGAATTGTAGAGCTGGGCTGCTCTCCTAGTTACTTTCCATGGTCACAGTCATTTTAACTTTCTATTTGAATACATAATGGGAAGAAGATATGGGATTAATTTGTGGAAATTTAGGTCTCATCTTCAACTACACGTTTTAGTCACAATTCCCTGTGATGTACTGGATCAAAGCCTTGGAAGCAACAGCTGACACACCACTCTCTCCAGTAAGCAAATCAAAGGTCTGTGGATCTCCTGAGCAGTCTCCTTAGGCTGTTCAGAGCAATGTGGGATGGATTTTGGCAGCTGCTTGTTTGTGTGTGTCAGTGCATACCGTATGGTTTGCAAACAGAAGTGCAGTCCTGGGAAGAATGGGAGGACTGAGTGCCAGGGAGCAGGACTGACTCCCTGACCCCTTCCTGAGCACCACCAAGCACCTGTGGCCACCTGCTGCTCAAGGGCTGGGCTTTCTGGTTCCCTAAAACATTGGAATATACTGAGGCAGTCCTGCTTCATCCTTTCTAGGGCTTAGTTTTTAAGGAAGAGGAGCTGGTGAGAACAACCCACGCCAGAAGCATACCAACAATTAAGTAACGTGCTCACAAGTCCACTGCTTTCACTCACTTTCTGGCATACTTAGGTAACAGAACTGGCACTGTACCAATAAACCCCATAGGAGAGAGTTAGAAGTCATCAAACAAACCTGAAAACACATGTGAAAGGTATTGTCAAGTTGACAGCTTCAGCAGAAGTGAAAATAGAGCACTTAGAGGCACAAGGCAGGAAACTACTTTTCCCTAGTTCCTTGCTTGTGCACCCCACAGTGCCTGGGTCTGAAGGTAGTAGGGTCTCAAGGACAGCTGCTAAATGACTGCAGAATTGGCCATCTTGTTAAAAGGGAGCTTTCCCCTTTCTCATTTCTCACTCTCTCCTTGCTCTTTCCCTAAAGTAACTTTGTCTGGCATCCATAAAGAACTGGGCAAATAAAACTTTGTATGACCAAAGTCTTTTCTGCAACACTTTGAGGCCCATTGATGCCCTAAGGAGACCTGGGCCCCATTGCTGTGCAAAGAAGACACCACCAAAGTATGGCCACAGAACCTCTTTTGATTAACTGTTTAGATGATTTCAATGTGTCACAACATGAATAGCTCATGCACAAAATATCTCACTTACAGTTTTACTCCCAAATTTGCTCCTGGTTATACTTTTCAAACATTTTGAGCTCTCTTGCACTGTACTTATTTTTAAGCTCTTTCACCACTATGAGCATTATTAATATATAAGTGCTATCTTCAATAGTTCTGCAAAATTGGCCTGATAACAAAATTTTGTGGACACCCGTCCAGCATGTTATCAAACACATACTGTAAAAATGGGCATCTATTTAGCTTGCTAACACATGCTTCTACAGTCACAGCTATCCATGAGCAGTACTTATTGTACTTATGTGTAATACTTATTGAGTGTCTCCCTCACCAGGAGATTCAAGAACTCTCTGGATTCAATCCTGTGCTGTGTGCTCTTGAATATGCTTGGGCAGGGAGATTGGACTAGATGACCCATGGTTGTCCCTTCCAACCTGAGCCATTCTGTGTTTCTGTGATACTCCTACACCACTGCAGCTTAGAAGAGGAAATCAAAGCAAAAACCTGAGTGACCTTAACACTGAAAACATGGCTTTTATAATTCAAGTACAGCCAGCATACATCTCTGTTTCTATGTGCATATGGAGCTAAAAAAACGGCAAGTGTTGTTTTGACAGGAAAAATTTTCCTTTCAAAAATTGTCATATTAGACATTGTGGAAGAACATCTTCTGCATTAAAAGAAAGTGTCATTGGTACTAATGTCTCTTTCTCAACTTTTAAAGTGGGATTAACAACATCTGGAGCCATACATATGCCATTATATCATCAGGAAACACTTAGATGCTACTGCAGTAACCCCTATGATCATATTTCAGATACAGGGAAATCCACACAATTTTGACACATTAGCTACTGTTTCCAAGGCTGTAGTCTTTTGGAGTAATGTTAAAAAGACTAATTTTCTCCCTGAAAATAATTCCCAGAAGCAGAGGGTTTTGTTTTGGTTTGGTTTGGTTTGGTTTGGTTTGGTTCTGTTCCACGTGAGGAAGCATCAGTTCGAAATAGATGTATTGCTGGCAAATATTGCACAAAGCTGCTCTTTTCTTTCACTTCTGAACAGATTTCTGATTACAATCTCTTAGCCAAGACTACATCCATGCTTACCCTTGAGAAAGTAAAAAAAAAAAAAGCACAAAGTGCCTGCAAATGTTTCTTTTACTGTGGTAAAACTCATCATAGGAGTTCACACAAGGAATGAAGTGCCCAGGAGTTTACACAAGGAATTAATTGCCCAGGTATCTTGCTTCTCCTCTGGCAGTCCCAATGTCTTCCCAAGTGATTTGCATGTTGATTCTCCATACAAAAATTGTACAAGCTTTTCATTCTAAAGAGGCTTATTTTAGACTGCAGAAACAACTAGAATAAAAACCAGCAAAAACACTCAATGGGAACAAAATGTTCCCTGCTCTGCACTCGATGTCTTTTAGAGCCATCAATCTCTAGTCTAGAGAAAATAAAGCCATCATCGCTTCATAGCTATCTGCAACTGCTGTCATAATCCTGTTTTGAGAGCAGGTATTCAAACAAGTCTGAAATTTTATTATAGAGTTAGCTTTCATGTGTAATCCAAACAATATCATGATCATATTGGAGGGTAAGAGACCTCTAAAGTCACTCTACTGCAAGCATTTTACCTGCCAGTCTTTGTTTTCTTATGAAGTTTTCATCAATAAGAAACATGAAAGTATTTTACACTTGGTTATGAACAACTGCATTTTGCAGTAGAGAAACCATCATGTACCTCACATTTTAACTACAACATACAGTAAAGTACATTATATAAGGAAGGTAGTGCTTATTAAAAAAGGTAGGTTAAAAAATAATTTCATAGAATGCCTCTTCACTAAACTGGCTTTTTTTGTAATAGAAACAGGAAAAAGGAAATAGTTACTATTCTTTCAGGCTTTGCTAAGAGGCAACAACACCTACTGTTTATGGGTTCTAAATGAAGGTTAGAGAAGCACTTGGTTGAATGTGGTTCCCTGCCTTCATATGGATTTATTCTCTTGAAGAGACATCTTCCTGATGTAAGTAGTAAACCTCAAGAATTCTGCAAAAGAGGCAAAGACATGTCTGCTGTTGCTCCCTATCCAACCGGATACTGTTTTTTGGGGGGAAAAGTGAGAACTGTACTTCATCTGTAGAATTAAGAAATGTTAACCTGTTGTCATGGAAATAATCTTAGAGTGCCTTTTGGCCTGCCTTTGCTCATACCTTCCACTCTTACCTGCCAAAGTCAACATAGTGAACATTTTAGTGGTGGAGCTTCTATCATATATCCCCGCCCTGTCTGTACAAAACCAGACAATCCATTTCATTTTTAGTTTTAATCAATTGGGTTCTGACTAATAGACGTGGCATCATCTCTCTCTTCTGTGTCTGTTACCAAACTTATCACCACAGCTGAGCTTCTTGCAGTGGGAGTATCAAGCAATGTGACTAATACCTGCCATATATAGTTTATTCTTTAACTGATCCCCCAAAGGGAAAACTGGGTCCATTATCTTTAATTTTGTTCTCAAAAGATTTTATTCTTGGATCTGTTTGTTTTTGTCTTGTGCTATTTAAATGTGACTGCTATTATGTATTTATGTAAAAGATGGGGTTCAAAACCAATTGGTTTTGAACTTTTTCCTTTAATTCCCAATTTTTATATTATAAGCTTCAGGAAAAATCATTTTCTCTGTATATTTTCAAACAATTACTAAGATACTGAATGTCTTACCAAGTTATTTCTTTAAATGAAGAAGTCTCTATGTTGGTAGAAGTCTGTTTTATAAAATTCTCAAGAGTTTACATGTACATCATATTTACAACTATGGTAGGCTTTTTTTGAATCTCACTTGAAGGAATTGAGCTCTAGATTTTTATGTTAATAAAGGAAGAGAGAGAGAAATTTCTAGAGACTTACTTAGCCCACCTGATTAGAGAAAAGCCTGGATGCATAACTCTTCATCAAACACAGTCAGAATGATTTAGCTGACTCTGAGAGTAAACACAAGCGGGACCCTAAAATCAGCGTTAATCCTGAATGTTAGAGGTGGGATCTGCACAGCTGGAGAAATGTTTTCCCAGTGCCACATGACAGTAAGGTGGCTGCCAGGGAAGCAGAACTAAGAGAGTTGCAAATGCTCTCACTGGGATGTGGGATACCCAGAATGTTTGGTCATAGAGGAAGGGCAGCATGAATTGTTTAATAACTCTAAATTCACTTTGTTTTTGTGAAGGAATTAAAAAGATGTTTTTAATACTGCTGTGGCCACCATTATTAAGACTAATTAACCACTTGGGAAGAGTATGAGGTGAATAGCAGAACACAGCTGTGAGGCTCACCAACAGCTGAAGGAAAATATGCCATTTTCTTAGTAAAGAAAAAAACTTTTCTGAAGCTAGGGGTAAATCCTGTTATTTCCTCTCAGCTTTAAAAAATGATAAGGCAGTAAGCAAAATAATATTTCCCATTTTCCTATTTTTTGATTGTTATATACCTTTGCATATTAAATACAATTCTTACAATAAAGCATAAAAATACAGTTATAATTTCATAGGGTAAGGATTGCTGAGTAAATTGTGCTTTGTGGGAAGCAGTGGTACACTTAGAAATTGTGCAGTGCAGTGATTGAGGGCAAGGGGCAGAAGCACTTTGCTTACCAGAATCTGAAAGCACTTCTTAAAAATTCTCTTTTAAAAACATTTATACATTATTATGGTATCCTTAGTATTTACATATGGCAGACCTTTGTCATTCTTTACAAATGAGTCATGGTTTCCCATATATTGCAATATATCTGAGCAATGTGACTCTGATAAAGTTGCACATGTTACAAGTGATACATCCACATAATTTTTACCAGGAAGAAAAATTACTTTTCTTTACAGTGTTTATAGAATTTGTTTAAACTTACTTTCCTAGCATTTTCAAAAATTCTTTCAAAACAGATTTTGCATAATGCATAAATAATAAAGTTTTATCTAATGATCTTTGCTGACTTTATTTTAAAATCTAAAGATGCTGTTCATTTTATGCTACATGATCTTATTTAATAACTCAGGTGAAATGCTGTTCAGTGCAAACAAGGTTTTGAGTGGAAATGTGCCAGGTTCCAGTTAAAGGTGGTTCTGAAGTACCCCCTATTTATATGGAAACACATGAAATTTGCATTTGGATGTAAACTCGTGTTGCTCAGGCACATCTGTATTATGGATGCTGAGGCATTTCTCCTATTTGAATGATGGCAATGAATTGCTGACCTACTGACTAAAGTGACTGCAGCAGTTGTCGTGCTGAGCCTGACATGAACCATGTAACGAGTTTTTAACAGGTCTCTGCAAGTGAAAAACATTTGGTGTCTCATGTGATTTTTATAATTTTTTTTTTGCTGTAGTTCTTTCAATTTTGTGTTCATTTTTATTAACAGTATTATTTGGCACTACCCTTGAGGCAGACAGGATTTTACAGTTAGGTACTGTACAGATGGGAAAAGGAGGAAAGAACTGCTTACACAAACTTGCTAAAGGTCACCAGCCCACTGAAAGAGCAGGGAGTAACATTCCAGTTGCATGTGATTCTATGTGTTGTTTCTTACATTAACTGTATGACTACATTTATCTTCTTGAGTAATGGATGACTAAATACAGGAACTAATAGTGCTGACTGATGAGCACTCTCACCTTATAAAGTCAACTGTGCAACTTAGGCCAGAAAAATCAGATTTGAAGGGAGATATTTTGAAAACAAATGTCACATTAGATCAGGAACTCTGTGAAGATTTTATTCTTGAAAGACATCTGGGTGACTAAAGAGCATGGTTATTAAAAGTCCTGTGCTTGTTGAGCATTTTCTTCCTTATGAACCTGAAGCAAGTAAATCCAGCAAGTACAGGTAAAATTTTGGTGAGCACAAGAGGCTCTGTTTGCCCCTCTTCTGCAGAGGGAGCAAAGACCCTGGCTGGTACAGCAGTGGTTGTTTATCTAAAGATGACTGCACACACCAACCCCCACACTCCATCCTGCCCATCTGAAAGCCACTGGATGAGTCCCTGGAACATCAGCCAGCATCACACACCAACAGCAAAAGGCACTGTGGGGAAAGGGTGAGCACTGCCAGCACTGCAGATCAGATGGTCTCTGCTGTATTTCATATTGACACATTGATTTTGCATGAAACTGTTTTGATTCGTTCAAAAATGTGAATGAGGAATTCCCTTCAAGTGGAAACACAGAAGGGCTTATCCTGGTGAAATTTCTGTTTCCAGAAAAATCAGATTTGGTAACAAGACATAAAACTGAAACCAAAGAGGTTCTAATTTTGAAAACAATCACCAAGCAAAAACTCCTTAAGTTGAAAAAACCTCTAAGTCAAAATAATCTTCCCATCTGGATGTAAAGTAATCCAAGAGGAGGATAAGAAAGTTTTTGTGTGGGTTTTCAATGTCTTTCTTGTGTTCAGTGTGATATTTCACAACTGTCTGGGGCCTCCTTCCTCAGTGCATTGGGAAACATCCATTGCAATATTAGATTCTGTAAATGAAAGAAAACAATAGTTCGCCAGAAATGTCAGATTTCTCTAACCCAGGAAGTTGGCTACTTGAGTAGCTCAGTTTTCAGCCACTGACAAATTGATCTGCAGATGACATGCAGCCCTCTTTGGCCACTGGAAATCATGCTCCAGCCAAATTAGAAGAATTAGAATTACTGACACCTGGGCTAATGCTACTTAGAAATTCCAGTTTCCACAGACAGGGACTGACGTGGACAACACTCAGCACTCCCCCACTGTGCAGACAGAAGAGGCAGCAGCCAAGAGAGACAGCAGCCATCAACTCACATCCCAAGCAAGACTCAACCCCACTTTTCTGATGAGCAGAAAGGCAGCCTTCCTCTCTACACCTAACTCCTAAACCACCACCAGTAAACAAAACTCGTCTTCTATTGTTTTAACCACATATGAGTTAAATAACAGGTCCTATTCATCACTGAATGTCCACCAAAAATCAAAGCCATAACACATCTGACTTTCTGGACATTACTGTGATAACCTAGCCCTCATTCAAGGCTCAGCTCACCTCTGTTTAGACAGTCTCTGCCTAGCTGCAACTGAACTCTTGCTGGTGCTCACTAACAACATCTCCAAATCTGACATGGGCCAGTGTGGTTAGTATTTTGAAGTATGGTGTTTTTCCCACTGTTATACTGCTTTATGAGAGAAAGCTCTGTCCTAAGGTCACCTCCCTTCTCAACATGGAGATTCAACATTGTTTGATCACATATTTATTTTTATCTGGTGACTGTATAGAAGGGATTTAAAAAGCCTATTGTAACAACACAGAAGCCTGGAATAAGATTAAAAATGTGTCATTCTCATGGAAAGGATGTTAATTCAGTATCAAAAAGTGTTTAGGTTGTGATATCTTTGGAAGTTTACGGATGTCACCTTACAATGGTGTGATAGCTATGAATGGTCTGACTGAAACTAAACAAAGATGAAATTCAATGTCATCCTGATCCTGCTTATCCTCTACACATTATATCACACTAAAGCAGGGAATTTCAAAACAGTAAATTGCTATAATCCCAATGGAAAATCAAGGATGGAGAATTTCCTGTCCTTTGATATTTAAAATCAGAAATGCTGATGTTTTCTTTCAACTTACTTTTATTGGTTTTGCATAATACTTGAAACAATACATAAAATAAATATTTTATAATTTTGTTCCTGAACAAAATAAACACAAGATAGTGCAACCTTGTCTCCTCTGTTGGCCTTCACCACAAGTGTCCAGGACATGAGTAGCTCCACCCACCAGCCAGCTACATAAAGGATTAACTGGGTATTTTAAAAGGGAAAATTGAAAACATGCAAGGACTGCTTGAGAGGAGATAATGGGGAAAGTATGCTGTTGGAGGGTTCTCCAGCAGTCTTTACCAAAACCACAAGGCACAGTGACAGCTCAAGGCTTCTTTTAAAAAGTGCTCAGCCCTCCATAGCTAGACCAAGCAGTAGACACAAAAGTGCATCTCCATGGCTTTTCGTAACCATCTTTGAAAATCTTGTCTAACCATTGTTTCAATTCCTGGCAACTCACATCTCACATCTGGGAGACCTGATATCTGTCACTCAGCAAAAACGAACGAAGTATCTCACCTCACCTCCTGCAGAGATTACTAACAAAGAACGCCAATAGCCTTTATACCAAAACACTGATACTTTAAAGTCTGCCAGAAACACTCTTTGTCCCATGCATCATCACAATAAAGTAGTTTTACTCCCAAAGAGAGAGTATCTTCAAGCTTTTGAAGAAACATGTTGTTGGCCAGTCACCTCAGTGATCTCTGTTTCCAGAACACTAAAATTACCAGATATCTTGACCTTCTTCTAAGCCAGAAGACGTTAACATATTTTTAAGCATCTTTACATCTTATTCAAAGGAAAGGAAAATTTTTGCCCAGAATACAATATATACATGAACAAATGTGAATTTTTATGTGAAAACAAGAATAAGCTACAGCCTCAGTTCCTCAGTTCACAATGTTTACCTCTCCTTCTGAAGAGTAAATCCAGTAAATGATAGCAACAGCTCTGGATTACAAAAGAGGTGGAGACCAGCAGATCAGACTAGTCTTTGGCCAGAATTTAGAATAAGGACCTGAATAAAGAATTTAAACTCATTCTTTTGTGAAAAGTACTTTCAAATATATTCACAAATTAATACTTTGCTATATAGACTTTTTACATCCATTTTTTTGCATCTGATCAGTGCTTTCATTAAAGATAAAGTATTATCTGGAAAATAATTATCTGCACAGATTTGGTAAGGCATAATTGTTTTCTGAACTTTAGAGTTGGGACATTAAGGTGTTGTCTATCTTAGCAAATTATAATACCAGGGACAGTTCTTTACAGCCTACTGGCACAGAATAGTTGACCTCAATCATATTAAATTTTGTGTAGTCTCCAAAAGCAGCCCACAGTGACAAATGGAGTGAGACCAAGTCCACTCTGGGAGGATGAAATTGCTGTGAATCAAATCAAACCCCATAGATTAGCACAGTCCTCACAATTGCTAAAATATAGCAATGTCCCAAAACTGTCCGAATTACTGTGAAAGTGCTTATTCCCGTAAGCCTGGCAAGAAAGCCATGCTCAGAGCCTCCCTTTCCCTGTTTGCAGTGTGAGGTTGCTGTGTTTAATTGCCTCACAGAGATGCTGTGAGGCCCACCTACATAATGTTTGCAAAGTAATGTTTGCAGAGCAGTGTATGGCACATGAAAAGTAGGGAAGCGAGCCAGGTACCAAGGTGGAGATGGAGCAGGCGATTGAGCTCTGGGCTCCTGTGCTTCTGTTCACTCCTCTGGCAGCTTTTGCACTGTGGCTGCAGACATTTAGGTAGCCCAGCCTTGCAATTAATTAATTATTTCCTTGGTTTAAAGCATATTGAGGGCCCTTGTATAACATCACTGTTCACAGACAGCTCACAAGCAGATGCTGTTTTCTGTTTGATGTTACATCCTGGCATGGCTGCTGCTCCTGCTCACAGAGTGGCATGGATTTTCTACCTGGTTACCTGGCCTTGGACAGTTTTAGCTGCCAAGGAAACTGCTTAGGAAATATGTGTGAAAACAGCATTGTTAAGGGAAATATTGTCACTGAACTGTGACAGTCCTTACCAGTGATATTTCTGCACGTGTGCGGGGGAATTCACTGCAGGCTCACAGCACTCAGGGAAAGCCAGACCCATCCAGCATGAATGGTGGCTGTTCAAGCAGGACACAATATTGCCACTGTTGCAGACAGCTGGGGGAAGTCTCAGAGAGGCATCATAGCCCGCTGACTGCACACTTCTGCCTGACAGCTTTCAAAAAGACCAGCAAGAAAAATCTCTGCCTATTAAACAGTGGCAAACCCTGCTCCTCCCCGAGGGACCATGAGACAAAAATTCAGTTGCCTTAACTATTCCCTCTAGAAAACAAAAATATCCTACAATTTAAAGTTCCATTTTACCTTGCCAATATTGGCTCAAATGCATTAAAAGGGCTGAAATTGCAGAAAGCTGGCCTGTGGTTTTTGAGTCCTGAGAGTCTAAGTGGGCAGACACAGCTGTAATCCCCATGTATCTCCTGTTCAAGCAATTTAGTTCAATTACTCTCAGAACAAACTTGCCTGCTGCTGGCATCTGTGCACTTACAAAATGCTCTCAGCACAGGAGCAGTGACTGGTCCAAATCCAATTGGAAACATGTGCTGCAGAAGGTGTGAGCTGACCCCTGGCTTCATTACTACTCATACCAGGCAGCCTTCTCTGTTATTTCTTGTCAGAGATGCTGTCATGCACAACTCCTGTGCTTTAAAACCTGTAAGCATGGCCAGGCTACTCTCCAGGACATGACCAGCTCCTGGCATGCACATCCACTGTACCATTCCCATTGGGCAGGGACTCATGAAAGCCCAAGTGATTTCAGCTGGTGGGACAGTGGTACCTCAGAGACAAGTTCCAAGGTGGAAATCACTGCAGAATTACACTCAGGGTTACAGCAAGGAACAAGAGGGAGAAGCCTGCCTTTATGGCCTAGTGCTTGAAGAAAGGATTTACTACTTCTTTGAGAGTTAAGGATAATGCCAGCTGTTGATGGTAGCAAATATGGCACAAAAGAGAGCCTAAATTTAGACTGGATTTAACATTGCTGAATTAACAGAATTGAAGCAATATAAATTTAGTTTAACTTGCCCTGAATAATGTCTGTAAAAATTGATCCATACTCTAGAAACATTTAATTTACCCAGCTTGCTTTCTTCTTATCTGTTTTTAAAGTGTTAACCATCACACTTGGTATTTGCAGAACCTTTCTACTCTGAAAAAACATCAGTGCTGCTAGAATTAACATTTTTTTTACTAGTTATGGGCATCACAGTTTCTAAAGTTAAGATGGTGAAAAGCTTTTGTTTTAGTTCAGTTACTGAAATCTGTAAACATGTCTGTTGCTATTTCGTATTTGCAGTTGGAATGATCTGTCCATTAATGAAGGTGGAGATATTGATGTTACAAAATGAACATGATGTCAAAGGAAGGCAAAAAGGATAAAAATAAAGAAAAATATTTGTGAAAAGTTTGAAAGCATGAAAGAATAGCTTTTTCCTAGAAAACATAAACTTCTTGAAAATAAAAAAGTATATATAAAAATATATAATAAAAAGATATTAATTTTTCTTTTCAAAACTGAATTTTCTTCTAAGAATAAGAAAAAAACTATGAAGAGTACATTCTGCATATAGAAAGAATTGCTGTAGAGAGCCTTTGGAAAAGTAGTAATATTTTTACTTTTTACTAAAAACATAATTTCAGAAATAGAGTCATGCTTAAATAGATGTTTGCTTGTTAATTTCTTTATGATTTGAGAAAATTTAAATTCTTTAAAATAGCAATCTTGCTATGCAACCAAATGAAGTTGTATGTGCAGGGATCAGAAATAATCTGGCATCTAGGTAATGTCTCACTGTTAGTGAAAATACAATAGTTAAGAAAAGTTGCTTGCCTACAGCTGCTGTCCTTTAAGGAATATTCTCTATAAGCATATTCTTGTAATAGTTGCTCACCAACACAAATAAAAATAACTATATTTGTAGAGAAATATGCTATTAATTTGCAGATAATGCCATGCACCAGGCTTTGTTCCTCTTTCTTTGGACTATAATACTTCCAGAAAATAGTATAGATTGGTGAGAGAGTGGGATAACTTAATGGATTGTGAATGTGTATATTGACAACATATTGCTAAAACATATTTTCAGTGTTTCTTAATTTTTCCACAACATGCCTTAGAAAAAATCTGGAGCAAGTGGATATTTTGTTTTAAAAATGTCCAGACTTTTCTCCCCAAACATTTTAATTTGTAATATTTCTCCTCTGTTGTAGTGCTTAATTTTTTCTTCCTTAGCCCCAATTTGCTATTTGCCTTTGATTTTAAAGCTCCATTAAATTTAATGTGCAGAAGAGGCAAATCAGGTCCTTCATTTCTATAATAATTTATAGGAATTTAATGGTTTGGCTGGATTTTTTTTTAATATTGCTGCTATTCAGTATAATGTTATACATTCATTCTTGTATAGGCTGTATTTTTCTCCTACTGTTCATAGCTTTGAAGTCATTTCCCAGCTCTCTCTGTTGAATTATTTCCCTTTAGTTTTCTTTGTCTATAGACTGCTGTACTTTCTCCCAATACTGTCATCCATCCACTCCTGAATGTTTTTCTTCTGTCTTCTCTACCTGATTCTCATATTTATTTTTTATGAAGATGGACATAAACTAATATGAATTGCTCCAGAAACTTATGTCCTGTAATTTAATGAAATTGCATCAGACCACAGATATACCAAAGGTGCTAAGGTAGAACACCTGAAACCCAGATATTTGAATATACCATCATCAAAATGCCTGCTCCTTAAGTTTTTGACAGCAACTTTCCCCCTCTTCTTAAAGATGCTCTTCTGGGTA
This sequence comes from Muscicapa striata striata, assembly GCA_030060385.1. Classification (NCBI taxonomy): domain Eukaryota; kingdom Metazoa; phylum Chordata; class Aves; order Passeriformes; family Muscicapidae; genus Muscicapa; species Muscicapa striata. Next base: position 925,861 of record JAREIS010000010.1, on the reverse strand, counting down.
TATTTATCATCACTAAGCTGTTTGCTGCATGTCTTCAAGGGTGTGTTGACAAGTGCACATCAACCTGATAGGAACTTGGATCATCCTCAACGAAGAAGAAATTTCTAGGTCTGAACATGGAAGGGAAGGCAACGGGGAGTTAACTCCAGACCAGCTTTGAACAGAGGTATTCCTGAGAGATGACAAAATACAAAACTTGATGAAAGTGGCTTTTTAGAGCTTTGTTCATAAGCTATCTGTGGTTTCAACACTTAAATCTTACTGGACTATATGGAATCATCTCCAGAAAATCCCTGCCTGTTTCATGTGGGAAGATGCCATTTGAGAACTGGAATGGGCCTTAGGGCCCACGTGCCAAAAAGATCTGTGCTTAAGGCACTGACATAATAAACATAATTTAATAATATACATGAATGTCTCATCCAAAGCAATGTGGCTGCCTAATGTGCCACAAAAGGCATGAAAATAATGAGTGTCCCTTCTTTTACTGCAGCTAATGGCCAGCTCAGGACATCAAACACTGTTAAGCTACTGGAGTGCATTGATTTTGAAGTAACAAGTCAAGGACTGGTTTGCAATAGGGAAAGAAAAAAATGTGCAGCATTTGGCACTCAGGGCAGTGTCACCTGGAAAGGAAAGGCTGCAATTCAGATTCCTGACTCTGCTCTGTATTTTGCATTAAAATTCTGCATAAATATTGACCAATAAATATAAGCAATCCAGAAAGCAAAGACTACAGATCCCTTTGCCTCCTAACACCATTGTCCAAATCTTAAAAAATAAGATCTGTGCTTACCCTCACTCCTGGCCCTGGTCCACCCACTTTTGAGAGGCATCATGCAAAGAAGAACACATTCAGGACATCATATGGAGCATATCCATACCCCAAACTGCATGTGGCCTGGTGGCTGGGGAGGCAGGAGATGTCAGGCTGACATCCAATCACTGCTCTTAGCACAGTATCATGTAGAACTGGCTTCAATATAGCAGTGATGCTGTTCTAATGTCTGTCAGTGGCCTGCTTATATAAAAATACAGGTTTTCTGTATCTCAACAGAGGCAGGATCAACTAACAAGTAAAAGGAGTTTCACTATGTGCCTTGGACAGAGGTAGGTACACGAGCCTGTGCAAACAAGGATGTTCAAGAGACATTTTTATTGTTATTTATCCTTTTTGCTATCTGAAGATGCTGTTTTCTTGGTTGGCTCAGTTTATAATTGGCTTGATTTTGTAAGCCTCAAAAAAAACTATTTTAAGAGAATCAGCCCTTTTTACTAGTATATTGTAATGCTTTCAGATATTTTTCTGCTGGAAATCCATGCTTTGGGAAGATTCAGATGAAAAACAATTGTACAGCATAAAAGAGAAGGCAAAAGTAGTCATGAGAGCTGTGGGGAACACATTTGAACAGATCCTTAGCAACTTTTAAGGAGCTGCATTTACAGAAGTGGTTTAAGAGTTTGGTCAGGCAGATAGATACACAATTTAGAAAGAAATAAATTAGGGGTCACTAGAATATAAAATCCCTGAATGCTTGTTTACCAATAATGGGAAAGAGAAGTTACACAGTACACAGACATTCAGTTCCTATAAGCAACACAATCCCTATGAAAATAAATTTTGTAAAACCCACTGTGGAGTGAAGATGAATACTAATATTCTGAAGTATTCAGCAGCTGACCCTGTTCAAATCAAAGCTGTTATTCCCTGGAAAGATACTGTAAGAAACTCTCTTCAACAAAACTAAAATGTTACTGCTAAAACATTGTTTTACTTGCATTTCCAATACTGCATATGTGTTACTGTGTAAAGCCTGTGAGAATATGTTTGCATGGCAGATGCTCCACAAAATAAAGCTGTACCATACTTTTCTTTGCCACTAACAACATCTTGGAAATTGGGAGATATGCCAATAATCATGAGGCAGTTAGGTTGTTGGGCTGCACCAAAAAGCTTCTGCTATGCAATTTTTCTGCAATTCTAGTTAACACTTTAGTTTCCATAGTAGTGATGTTTGCTCATTCTTACCAAAACAGTTGACCTGATTTATTAATAAAAGAAATTAGCACAATTAAGTAACAGTCAAGTTAAAGCTGCAGAGTTACAAGAAGGATGTGGGGAAAAAACAAACTGCATTTGGTCACCACTGAACTTTCACAAACAAACAAGATCTAGGTAGGACCAGTGCTTCATAGAATCATCTGCATGTGGGTTTATGCCTGCTAGCATAAATCTGTCTTTTATTTATAGATGAAAAAGAAAAAGAAAAAGAAAAAGAAAAAGAAAAAGAAAAAAAAAAGAAAAAGAAAAAGAAAAAAAAAAAAAAAAAAGAAAAAGAAAAAAAGAGAAGAGAAGAGAAGAGAAGAGAAGAGAAGAGAAGAGAAGAGAAGAGAAGAGAAGAGAAGAGAAGAGAAGAGAAGAGAAGAGAAGAGAAGAGAAGAGAAGAGAAGAGAAGAGAAGAGAAGAGAAGAGAAGAGAAGAGAAGAGAAGAGAAGAGAAGAGAAGAGAAATCAGGTCTTCTACTCTACTCTTTTTTTTTTTTTTTTTTCAAAATGGAAGTAGAAATGGAATTGAAGATCCAAAATGGAACTCTGGGGGGGAAAAAAAGTCTGACAACTCCTTGAAATCACACCTGGATTTCTGAAAACAGTTTTGGTTTGTGTTTTAGTTTGCTCTTAATCTCCTTAAGCTTGACTCAATGAGGAAGAATTTTTCCTTAAGAGTGACAGTGTAGACACCAAGAAGGCATGATTATGGTAAGTCATAAACTATTCACCCCTGTCCCCCAGAATGCACCTCAGTGAGGTTCTTGTTATCATCTTCTAAAATTAACTGATCTCCTCAGCTGTGATAATGTCATCACCATTCTCCAAATCGGGTTTTACACTGCAGTATGAGGCCCATGACACCACTTCAAAGTATGTCTAGGCTGTATACTTCTCTGCCTTGTTTGTAACTTGTCAGAACAAATTGTACTGTGGTGTAACAGCTTCAGATCATGACCACAGTGATTATTAGTCAAAGCTGTAAGATAAACAACCAATTTACTTTATCACAGTGAAGGTAAAAAAACAGGTGTTGTCTTTAAACAAGCTACACCAGATAAAGTAATATGCCCTGTACATCTGATACTTGTGTTCTATCTCTAGCAGAGCCTCCAGATTCCTTCTTGCTAGAGATCACTCGTCTAGGAGAACCAGAGATTTCCTTATCTGGCTGGCCAAGATGCCAGAGTGATGCTCTGTAAAAGAATCATCAGGATATTGCATAGCATGTGGCTGTGGACTTAATTACCACAGCATGCCTTATCTGGCACACCTTCTCTTTAAAATAGCAGTTCTAATGTTGACTTGTGGTCCTATAATTATACCTTCCCCATTGTCCCTAATAAAACTCTCTTTGCTTGGTGTAGAAGGAGGCATTGACAACTGTCAATCAAATATGAATAAAATCCTATTCATTAAGTTAAAAACAATGTTGATACCTGAGAACCTGAATATTCAGTACATGAAAATTTCAAGATTTTGTTCACATGGCATCTGCAAACTAATCAATTCTGCAACATTGTGCCTTAACAAAAACAACTTGCATTACTTGCATACATTTTTAATATTATAGATACATTAATGTTAATAGATATATACAGTACAATTAATTTTTTTTCCAAATTTAGAAAATCTCAAAAGTTTATGGAGCCTAACAGTACAATAAATAGGGCAAACTTGTGAGGTATTATGCTTATCAGCATCAGGTTACACCATTATCTGTCACAGTTTCAGTTTTGGTAAAAGAACAAATAATTCTGCTCCTTAAAATGAAGATATGGGATAGCTAGAATATGAGAGAGGCTGCAAGGTGATCTAAAGTCCTCCACCCCAAGCTTTTTAGAAGATTTTTCTACAATGTAGTTTCCAATTACCAAAAGGACTCTTCCCAATTTAGCCTTACAAGATGCCCATCCTTCATGCCTTCTAATTCCAGTTTTGTCCTCCTGTCGGAGGAACATTTCTGTTTTTAAAAAATTGGCTGGTGTTGCTTTTTCAGCTCTCAAAATTTTCTGTAGTAAATATTTTGGGAAAAAAGTATAAAGCCTGCCAGAAAAATTATTCAACATTTCAACATATCCACTTCCCACCTGAACATAGTACAGCTTGGACATATTCCATTTCGTTTCAGGCAAAGGCAATCATAGCATATGGTTTCAAACATAATCTGCCATTTTTTCTTGACTGTGAACCTTGAGGTAAAGGTATTTTCCAACATAATTATTTTATTTTATGATTTTCTCCTTCTAATTGAGAAATAGGATGCTAGAGAGCCAATGTTTCCATGCTAGAGGGAAAACATGGGGAGCGCTTGATAAGTGTGTAATATATATATTTTACACATGGAAACTGATTGTTACCATGAAGAACAGTCTTAATAGAAAAAAAGAATATTGATGAAGAATCTTTTTAATTTGTACAAAGACAGATTAAAGGAAAATTGTAAAACTTGAAGCAAAAAGAGCACCGTCTATGCAGAAGACAACCACTAAGTATTAAACTTTGGTAAAGATTTATTAAGCATTTCTTAAAGGGATCTTAATAAACAAATGTCAACATATAGCAGAACTCCTCTAGCAGCATAACTGGTATGGTGGGAAAAAAAAAAAGGTGAACTATGTGGTTTATTTTAAAATATATTAATTGAGAATCAGTGAAAACCTGTTTATTTTCCACTTAACATTACATCACTTTCTACAAGACATGCTCATTTCCCATATAAAATGTCAGACGCAATAGACTTTCCTCTTCTGTGAAGAGTGTTCTTACAAAGAATTGGTGGCAACAGAATTATGTGTATTTTAGATATTTCTGATGTTAACATTTTTCAGCCAAGTATGACTGCCTGTTTTTCTCACCATTCCAACACAGACATGTTGGATGGAAGTAGATCTGTGTGAAATATTTCTTAGAGGTGAGGTATCCAGTGCCTTCCCAGTTTGAAAATCACAGTAAAATTTTTCTGGGGGTGTACCAAAATTATGCTCCAGAGTGGATCTATCTATCAGAGGCATAAAGCAGTCCTTATCCTATTTGTCTGACAACATTTACTTGGTGTGCTGGATAAAGGAGTAAAGGACTGATAATGTACAATAAAAGGAAACACTTCAGAGCACCAGATCTCTGCTGAACCCCTGAAGGCAGGGAAACTGGATCCAAGCAGGAGAAGTGCTCTGAGGGAAAGTCCTGTCTTTCAAAGAGAATTTCCAGGAAGGGAGGTGGAGGTGCTGCTACCAGACATTCAAGGACAGGTTAAGTACAAATGCAAGAAAATCATCCAGATTGTAATGGGCCATACAACCCAAGAGCTTTCCTGTAACTATTGTTTATAAGTCTGTGTGAAGATAATTCTGCCAAATTTATCTATACATGGACAACTTTCTCTAATTGAAAACACAGGAGTTTATAGGCTCCAGGCCAGCAGCAGAAAAATCAATGCAAAATAAAATCTATAAAATACAACAGAAACACAATAGGGGAAAAAAATAAAAAAGGAAACAATTGGAGCCCTTGTGCGACACAGCAGTATTCTTTGGTGTCGCTATTCCTTTGTTAATCAGGAAAATAGCAAGATGACCCCACTTCACTTCAGAAAAGGGTGGAAACACCATTGAGCTGACAGCTATCTGGTCAGGCCTCTAAACAAAGGCATCTAGTTTTTATGGTAACATTAGCATACCTTATACAGCCATCTGTTTGCCCATGTCCATATTACACATAAACACTGACTTTTTTTGTAGAGATAGACAACATCCCATTGTGAGTGTGAGCGCAATGACATATGGCAAATCCATACAAAAAAAGTACATATTTAAGTAATACAACTGAATAAAAACACAATTGACATTGCTCTTTAGTTTAATATGTAAATAACTGGGATTACTTCAACCTCCATGGAGTTTTTTTTTGATATTACAGAAAGTGCCGCAATGAGTTTTTAGAGTTAAACAAGTGTGATAAAATGATACTGGGTTCTATTTTGCATCTTTGAATTTCTGGTTCTGCTCTAGTAGCACAAAGCATTATGCTTGATTTCATTGCTGTACAAATCTGCAGAATTGTTAAAACTCAAAATTATTAAAGAAAATGTAGTATTTCCAAGTTAATTTATGAACAGAAAAACAAGCTGTCTTAGCAACTTAACATCCAATTCTTGTCAAACAAAATATCTCAGGCAAAGGTTTTGAAATTATTTTCTTGAGGAAAATAATTTTTAAAATATATTGCTTGGTTTGCTTCATGTTTTTTATTAATAATTTTTAAGAGGTGATATTGGTATTTCTTTCACAAATTTAAAGAAACAGAAAGAGTAATTATTTGCATTTTCTTCAAAACAGAACAATGCACATGAGACCATTATTACAGAAATTCCTTGGACTGTCCCAGTTTGCTTTTTTCTCTCCTCTCCTTTCCAGATAACAAACTGATTAAGGGGAGAGATTAGGAAAAAAGCCCACAGCATTGAAAAGTTAAAAACAACTTCACAAGAAACGTGGGAACTTTTTTCCAAAATAAAGATTTTTTTTTTTCCCCAAGAGCAAGAATTGGGTAAAAAAAAAAAAATCATCGGCTAAAATTCTGATTTTAAAAGAGCTACCTTGCAAAACATCATCCACTCGTATAAAAATCTCTCAGTTTCTTATTTGGAAATAATTACCATACATAATTTATTGCAGATATATTATTTAGCTGATCTTTTCTTTGTAAATTTGGTGACAAAAGAGTTAACAGATTTTGGGAAGGCATGGCAGTGAGCTGTGGTGAAGGGCACTGACCAGCTCAAAACTGCCCCAGGCAGCTGGGGCTACATGGAGTTCCAAGGAATTGCAACCACTTACACCAGATCTAAATATATCTGCATCTGAAGAGTTTCTATTAACTAAAATAATCATATTTCAAACAAAGGTAGGGGTTGGTCATGATTTTTGTATCTGGAGAGTTTAATTACAGAACTCCTCTGAGCTCTCCTTGAGAACAGCCAAAACTGGTCTGTTCCCCCATGACAGAAAATGTTTTATTTTTCAGTTTTCTGATGAAGAAAAAAATATGTCCAAAGAAAACAGACCCTTTCCTGTAAAAGCTTTTATCAAAATAGAGCAGTGAGTAGCTGTGCTGTGTGAAAATGTTGTATTTTTATGATTGATTTCCATTCTATGCAGGGACCACAGATAGGATCCTTTGCCTTTTTCTACTTCTGTCCACCTTCTTCACATAAACCACATAAAAAATAACAAAAAGAAGGTGATTTTTTTAAAGGAGTTTGCCTTCTGTTAAAAGAAAGTAATGGAAAATTCTTGAAATAATACCATGTAGGTAAAACGTCAACCCAAGGAGATATGTAAATAGTCTTAGGATCATATTCTTCTGGCCTGGCTCTAAAAAAACTAAAGCCAGAAAAAGCTTTAGGAAAAGAAACAGAGTTGTTCCTGACACATTCCCTCAGCCAGGGAGCTTTTAGCTGAGGGCAGAACATGACACTACTGAGGGCTGCTCTGGACAGCTGCTCAGGGCAAAGCTAAGAGGGCTGCTGTGGCTGGGGTCCCTGAAGATCACAATTGTTCTGATTCTGTTCACAATTAGCAAAAAAACCCCAAACAAATGGGGTCACATTGGAGATCCTTCTGCTGTGTAAATAATTTTTTTAAAGACAAGGAAGAGATATTGGAGGTAAATACCATAAGAAACAGAACTGGGAGATTAAACCTCCCCAGGCAAGTAGCTATGTCATGGTTTGGGAATGGTATTCTCCAATTTAGTACTCCCACTAAAACCATGTGCCGCTCACTCCCCGCTTCCCCATCCCTTGCAGAACTCTGGAGAGGGACTTGGAGGCAAAAAAAGCAAATATCACAGGTTGAGATAGGAACAACTTCCTGGAAGCAGCAATGAGACAAGGAAATTAACAGAAATAGCAACAATACCAATGACAGAGGGTACAAGAAATAAACCATTCACACAAAACTCCCACAACAGCATACAATACTGACTGAGCACCTTTGCTCAGCCAGACCAGAACCCTTTCTCCTTGGAAGAGAGGCTTTTCTCCTCCTGCCTCTTGCAATGACACAGGTGTTATGGAATAACCTCCAGGTCCTGGCCGTGCCGCCTCCTGGATACTGAAAAGGATTAACCATGTCCTGGCAGGAACCAGGACAGTAGCTCTCCTCTTTCTGGAATTCAGCAATACTGTGATTTCCTGAGCAGGTTGCAACTGGGCCATTTTGTTTAGCTGCATTTAAGGGATCTATTCTGCATGAATTTGCATCTTTAATCTTTGAACTTACTTGTGTTTTTGACCTCTTCAACATCCTGTGCAAAGGAGTTCTGTGATTTAATTCAAGGGTTGTGGTTCCATTGTGTGAAAAAGTACTTCCATTTTGCCTAACTGTGCTCTCCAACACTCTCAATTAAGTATTCCTTCATTCCTGCCTGATGAAAAATAGTGAAATTCCATGCCTTTCAGAACTTCTAGACCTCTGTCAAATCCTTCCCTTTCTTGGTGATCACACCTCTTCCACTCCATCGCTTGTCTTCCACCTGGAAGCCAAATCCATTTGCACAGTAATGCTCAACAAACCCTACTGCAACCTGAGCAAGCTGGAGGCATTCTGGCTGAACTGGCTGCCTGATCTTGTCATGGCAATAAGGAACGTGTCTAGCACGGGTGTGTTATTTAGTAAGTTTTTCTCTGAGAATCTAAAATGCCATAGTCTATCACCATTTCTCTCCCCGAAAGAGGGTTCACACAGGTGGTATTTTACATTTCAGTCATGGAGTACACTTTGGTCTGTGGAAATTAATTCAGCTTTAACTTTATGCTACAATTTGGGGAGAAGCAGAGCATTATCTTTCCTCATTTTTTTAAGATGCTACCAAATTCTGATATAAGGAAGACAATCTCTAGAAAAACAGGGAAAATTTCCATCCTCAGTTGTACTTAAATAATATCTTTTTGACATCTACAAAACTACAAACTCCTAGTTGGTGCCTAATTTGGTGTCTGGGGGAGGGGGAAATTCTTCCCTCTTTATTCTGAGCCAAAGTTCCTGGTAAGTCACTATTTTAGCTTTGGCTGTTTGGAATTACCATGGCAGTTCATTTATTTAGGCTTGAAATTATTTTCTTTAAGAAATATTTGTCTCTGAATTTACATGACATTTCTGGCATCAGCTTCACAATTGCACCATAAAACTGGTTTATTTCCAGAACTTTCAACCTCCCTGTCAATACACAGCTGTAATGGAAAAGAAGGCAGACAAATACAGACTGTTTGTGGGCTTTTGAGAGAAATGCATTAATCACTAAGCCCAACATGAAAAGGTACAACTTACTTCTTAACCACTTTCTCTGCTACAGACCATCTTTCACTTATACTACTGACACCTCTGAAATGTGCTCTTGAGAAAAAGGGTGGAATTGTCAACAAGTACAAATCTTGAAGTGATTGCTTTCTGGTTGCAAAAAAGCCTGGGCTGAGTAATTATCAACTGCATCTATCATCAGCTTTAAAGAAAGCTGCTCTAAAGCATGGATGCAGAAACTAAATATGTTCCTGGAACTAATTGTAGCACTATTCAGAGTTGAGAGACAGGCTGCCATAAATCAGGTTTTAGGAACTTTCTTCTGTGATATTAAAAATGGAGGAACCTGGAACAGCAGCAGCATCAGCTTATTTCACTGCAAAATATAATTATGACATCTCACTGATGCAGAATGCAGAAAAAGAAGAGAAAGGAGTAGATATGGAGATAATGAAAAAAAATCTAGTACAAGGAGCAGAGATATGGAAGAAATGTGAACAAGTGTGAATGGGAAATGCTGCTGTGCCAGAAGCTTAGGCACAGTATATGTGGAAATAAGCCAAATGAATTTGAGAATACTAATTTAACAAAGAGGAAAAACGCAGTGCTGTAGCAAGAACAGGTACTGACTATAACAAAGGATGATATTTGATATTTGACACAGAAAATGGGAAATGGGGATGTGGGTAAATTTGAGGGTGCTGCAGAATTATCATAAATTCTACAAGAAAGGAAGTAAAAGGCGAGGTAGTTCGGTAGTTCTTAGAAAGGAATCAGAAAAGAGAAATCAGAAAAGAGGAACACCCTGGATTTCTCAGAAAATCTTATTGTCAGTCATCTGTAGCTGAAAGTAGAAGATGATGATGAATTAGGGAAGAAGCACAACAAACCTAAGGCAATCTCCAGTGCAGCCATAGAAATATCTACATACTCATGCAGAATGAAAATATTTCTTTAGAAATAGACAGCTTTAGAGCTGTTTTCATGTTTAAATTCTGTAGACAGTGAAGGCAATCTTTATATGAAAAATATAAAGAAAAAGAAATAAAAATTCAATCTGCTAAAATGATTTGAAGTTTCATCAACTTCAAAACAAACATATATGGCAAAGCATATATTTGCACCCATCTATGCTACTTTCTCTACTTATATTTGCCTTGGATTGTAGCCAAAATATCATTCATAGGAATCAGATCAACACATCAAGAGTGAAGTCAGAAATATATGGTCATACACAGATGGCAAAAAGATTTCTTTCAGCCCACATCAGTAAATGAAATCCCTGTTTTGTGAATATGTAAGAACTAAATGCACTGCCTGAGTCAGAAAATGCTTCATCCTATCGCCTGCATTTGTGCCCTGTGTCATGCACCAACACCATTTCCACAACTTCACTCAGCTGTTGTTCTGTCAGCTGACAGAACTAAGCACCAGGCTGGGCAGTCGAGGTGTAAGCAGGAGTGCAGTGCTGGGCATCACTCATACCTTACACTACCCTTCAAACAGGCCCCTTAAGGATCCCAGCATGTGCTGAACAGAAAGGATGGCAAGATGGACCTCATCCCTCTGCAGGAGGTATGTTAGCAGGAGAAAACATTCCACTTCTAACCTAGAAACTGGTTGTGATGAAAGATACTTAAAACTTCTGTAAACTCAGTTTAGGAAAAGGGACTCAGTTTTCATTTTTTCTAAGAGAAGCTTACCTGCCAATGTAATCAATGCTGTTACAGTTCCAAATATGAGTGCAAAACCTCTGTTTGCTGCAAGAAGTTGATGTTTCAGCTTCTTGTTTACTTGCTATCATCTTTTCTGCCTCATTCAATGACAGATCATTTCTAAATGATGGAGATGCAAAATTACATAGAACAAATAGCTCTTTAAAGCCTTCATGCTACTCTGTTTCCCATCATGCTATTTAGGTCTTAAAGTAAGTAAGGATTATGCCCTATTATAATCCTATTTTGAACTGAGAGTGCCATGTAAGACATTGTTTCCTCTTAGTTATAGATGGACTGTTATGAAATGGTACATTAGGATTTCAGTGGATTAATAGAGAAGAGCAGGGCAATGAAACAAATAATTTGTTGTTACTAATTTTTTTAATGTGATGCTTAGGGACATGGTTTAGTGATGGTCTTGGCTGTGCCGGGTAAATGGCTGGACTCAATCCTAAAGGTCTTTACCAACTTAAATGATTCCATGGTTCATTGAAATTGAGCTCCAAGCTTTTGGCCAAAATATGTTGAGTACTTATTAATGGCATAAGCAGCTGAGGACACCATGAAGGGCAGTGCAGATGCTCTGCTGTTGAGCAGACACTGTCCTGCACATTTAATGGCAACCAGCTCCAGCATGGCTAAGGATAGGCTGGGAAAGAGTCATCCTTGGCTGCAGCATGTGTTATATCCTGAGATATCTGGAAACAAAACTAATTCTGTAACACTTCTTCCCATTAAATTTGCCTTCTAACTAATGCATGTGGTGATATATAACAAAGATCCTTCTCAGAGGAGTATTTTTCCAGCTCTCTGCTTGATTTTCAGTGGAAAAGATGTCTCTCTCAAACAAGCACGCGTTCCCAGATTATTCCACCTTGCTCTGTGTTATATCTTCTTGTGCAAAAGTGCAGGAACTTTTCTTGTTTCCACACAGCTGTGTCTACCTGATTACTAAGTCTCTCTGTGTCACTTAAAGATGTGCAGTACCTGACTTTCTGTTCCTGTGTCCGAGTTCCATGTCCCTTTACTTTGCCACAAACAATGAAGTTGATGTTTTCCTTCAACTGAAAAGACCAAAGTACCTTTAATGTATATTTAAGGCTACCAGTCACACTGATTGACACAGTGGGCTGTCAGAAGCATTAACTTACATGTCAAAAGGTGTGCATTTATTCTGTTAGTTTAATCTCCAGTGGGGCAAGTACCACAGAACATGAATCCTTTATGCTTGTCAGGACCTTGCAAATCAATAGTAACCTTCTGTGATCTGCTGGTTTGAGGTGGGAGAGTTCATAAAGCTGTACTCAGTCTAAATCCACAATGGACACTGCTGGGAGGTTACCTTAGCTAGACATACAGCATTAATAAAATCAAGAAGGAGGGGTTTTCCTTGGCATCTGAAGAAACATTGCCTGCCACTCTTTCTAAAGGGTTTCTTTACTTCTTCAGAAATATCAAACTAGAAGAACTTTAGGGAACATCCTACCAGAACTGAAAATATTTTAATAGCATATAATTATCAGAGCTCTTCAACAACTATTGCAGGCCACATCTACTTTGTCCCCTTGATACAACAATTTTTTTAAAGAAATAAACCTGTCAGATTTGAGGAAAACAACAATTTCTTCAGTTTAAATAAAAGCACAGTAACCTGTGTGATGTGATTTTGAACTTGACTTATAAGTACAGTACAGCACTGAGTATAATAGCTAGGAAGGGTGAAAAGTCCAACAATCCCCTAGAGTCATTAGGTGCTTAGGCTGCACCAATGGATGAACTAATTAAATAAAAGTGAATTAGACTGGAGCCCTTCTTGGAAAAATACTTGGCTAATGACTTTGATGAGAAAATGTCAACATATATTTTCAAAGTGTTTCCAGATTATACAATAAAGTACTAATAGAAAATCCTATTCCCTTGAGAAATTTCCAGACCAGCTATTCGCAGGGCAGAGACAGCAAACAAGAACCCCTTGTTGTGACTTCCAAGTTCAGAACAAAGCTTGGGTGCAAGTATTTTCAGATTTTTTTTGTACAATTTTTAAAAGATAATATACAAACACTAGTACTCATTCACAGCACACAATTCTGATTATGCAGTCTTTTTTTCTAATTAATGCATACAACTAGACAACCTAGGAAGAAGATAATCTTATGAAAAGAATCACGAAGATGGAAGATTTCAGTAAAACTCTACCTGGATTTGCTGGAATGGTTCTTTTTGCAGGATCCCGTCTTCCATTTGCAGCATGCATGATCAAAGTATGGCAGCTGTATTATCTTTAGCCCTCTAAACTAAACAGCACACACTTTCTCTCAGTAAGACCTTAGATTCTAATTAATTCCCACACATTAAAGAGAAAAAAAATAAGCATTGTGTGCAAACACTGTGTGTATATGTATGTGTGGGAGGTATTTTGCAATGTAGATGCAGCTGTTGCTTTGTGAGCTGCAGCTAGTAAAACTAGAATTATGAGCTGAAGGTGTCCACTTTCAGGTTCCCCTTGTGCCATTATGAGGCCCCTGTACATTTTTGATCCTGTTATCAACAAATCTTTGCAGCCTTCTGAAAATTACTTTTGGCTTTGTCTGAAGGTCATTTCCATGCAAGATGAGGAGCTATTCTGTTGGCTACAGTGGAAACACTGATACTGCTACCTTGCTGTATCACATCCATAACAGATAGTAACACTTTCCTTAAATTTGGGATTTTTCCTTTAAAAATGTAGGAACCTCTCCTCCTATTTCTGCTTAAAAACCTAAGACTGTACAAAGCATTTAAAAGGAAAGAACCTCAACTGTCAATTTACATAAGTTAAAACAAATAATCCCCACACTCTCTTCTGAGTCTGTATTTGAGAAAAAAAATCCAACTTCAACCTGCTGACTTTCTCCCACTGAACCTCTGCCTGGTGTATCAGGTAAGTGACAGTGCTGAGGATCACTTGGCTCCTGCTGTTCTCATGAAATTCCTGGGTTATGCCTCCTAATTAAGGGACAGATTGTTACTTTGCTTCATAAAGATGCAAATATGTGCCAACGGGGATTTCAAGATGAGAAACATCAGCTTTACAAATAGCTCAAACATATTTTTTAAAGTGGGTTATGAATTTCTATTTGTTACTTTCTCAGGGCCCAAGTAGGAACTCAATGGGGATTATGTTTTAATAGATAAATATCAAAATAATACAAGTAATTTGGAAATCTAAACGCCAGGCATTAAAAATCAGGAAAATCAGAATGAGTATTCTCGGATTTGGGGAACAGGATTATTTGTCACCTGTGAAGATTTTGCCTTTTGAACTTTAGAAGGATTCAGCTTTGATTCATATTTTACAAATTAATTTATACTACTGATAGAACCCTTGAACATAACCTGTCTCAGGAAGCAACAAACCAGGTTAGACAGGTAAAAATTGACTACTTACATAGTTGATAAATGGAAGAGGAAGTAGGAGAACAACAATTTCACTATAAAAAGCAGGAAGACAAAGGAATTTTGCCTGCCTAGCAAACAAAATATGAAGGTAAAAATACTAAACAATAAACTTGAATTAAAAAATATAAGATAATGCTTTCATAAAGTGCAAAAGGAGGATAAATAAATAAATGTATAACTACTAAAGACACCAAGGAGATTCAGGCATGGGTAGCTAATGAGTACTGATTACCTTGTATAAGTATTTGTTACACAGAAAGAGAATACATAGTACTCACTCACATTTGAAGTGTCTAGGGTAACAGACATATTATAAAGGTATCAGACCTGTAGCTCTAAAACAGCTAGTAAACTATAAACTGTGTATAAAACATCCACATTCTCAAAGAACTCTCAAGCACACAGAAATAAAGGTATAAGAGGCTGAAATAATGAATTTTGACACAAGAAGAGACCATGATGCCCTATCAGACAAAGTTCTTGTTCCTGTTTAAGGCTGATCACATCTTAGTTGGTCACAGGATATCCTGAGTTGGAAGGGACCATGAGGATCATCAAATGCCAGCTTCAAGAAGTTCATAACTGTACAATTGCAAGGCATATAAATGCAAAACTTCAGACACTGTCAAGCACTCAAGACATTGTATCAGATATCCTTTCTCCTGCCCTTCTGCAAGTCTCATTTTAAACAAACAGAGATAATGAAACATGAGCAATGGAGGAATGTACAAGAAAGCTGATAAGATCCTATGGGTCCAAACAGGTAAAGTTCTCGTTTGTTTTTGCATGGGCACTTCTCTTTACATGGAAACATAAAAAGGCTACATGGCCACCATCACTGTTAACGCAGTCCCTTGTGGCAAATTAAGTGGCTGTGCCTTACACAAAATAAAATGCTATTACTAGGTCATGCAAATATGATAAAGAACAATACTTACATGCCATTTATGAATTACAACTATTAGAAAGAAGCAATATAAACACTTAGCAGGCATTTTTTTTTCCTACAAGGAACCTATGAGAAATGCTCAGACAAGAGAATTGATTCAAAGTTTATTCCAGTCAAAGAAAGACACTTGAATCACAAATAGCTTTGCAGATGAGAATTAGAACGTTATACTAAAGAGAAAAGATAATGAATAATGAGCTAAAAATTATGAACTTGAAAACTACAAAATGCATTTACTTGTTATGGAATGATTTTGTCTATTTTGCAGCATTACTGTCTCCTTCTTCAGTCTCTGGCAAACAAAGGAGACACTGTTGCAACATATATCACATGCAGATTTCTCCAGACTTCTAAACATAAGTCAAGTAAGAGTTTACAAATGTATTGTAATTAAAAAATCTTCAATATGACAAGCACAGCTCTGCAAGGACCACAAATACATGTAGGACTTAAAAGTGTTTCACAGCTCTAGTATTAAAAGTCTGGCTCATTAAGAACTAGTAAGCCTCTTACTATTATTGTCATGTATGACATCAAATATTCACTGAATTCACTTTTCTCAACCTAATATAACTCCAGGCCTGCTGCTACTGAGTTATTACAACTAATATTTGCAGTAGAAAAATGAAGAAAAGCAAATTCTGTCATATATACATGTGAAGAGCCTTGATCAACAAACACATTTAGAACATTATGAGTTTGTCAAACAAAGTCTTCACAAAACTAGCATCCAGCTAATATGTTGACTATTTCAGAAAGCCCTATTTACATAGAACCTTGTGCAAACAACATAGCCTTTTGATTTATTCAATATTCTGTAACTAGAATGTGCAGTCACACTTGGAAGGTTCAAGTAGTCTACTGCTGAAAACACACTGTAAAAACTTGGATAGGAAATGTAAGCAAGCCATGTATCTTTTTAATAAAATCTCAGTTGAGGTTGATAATCACATCATCAGGTTTCAATGTATGAGGTTGCAATGTATGCCCATGTGAAATTAAAATTTCAGCCAACTATGCATACAGACACCGTACAAATTGAAACACATCCACTTCCACTCTATTGAATGCAATTTTGGTTGCTAAGCAGGAAAGAATCATGTTTGCACATTCCAATTGGCTGCATCCTCCAAATGTTACAAATAAAAGATACTCCTGAAATTCAACACCAAGATCAGGATAATTATTGCCAGCATTTGGGCCATGAATTGGCAAATGAAATTTATCCATACCTTGCAATGAAGTTTAAGAAGTAAGCTAAGCATTCAGCCCATCCCCTAGGTATGTGATTTCTTTCAGAGGTTTCAGGTAGGTATATTTCGAGTGTATTGCTGCCAAAATGCCAAAGCCACAACACCACAGTGTTGAAATGCCACCTTCTGAAAAATTCCACAGGCCTATTTGTTCTGCATTCAGATCCTCAATTTCTTACGTTGGTAAGAAATTTCTTGGCTGACTAGTTACACTGAAGTTAAAGAGGTTCTTAACAATGGGAATAAGCACAGTGTAGCAATCAGATTTAGGAAGAAACTGTCTTAAAAGACAAATAATTTTTACTTGAGAACAGAACAAATACAACTCAGTTACACTGAGATAACAGATACCGAGCTCCACATTAATGGAGTGAAAAATAGTTTTGCTGAAAGATTCTCTGACATTTTTTGATCAAGATGAACCACATGGATGATTGTATTAATCAAACAGGGCAGATTGGGACATGTCAGGAGGTTTAATAAGTTCTGCAGAGTTTTGGTTCCTACTGCTAGTTCCTCATGGTTATTGTGATATTCTGGCTCTGCTGTAGTTCACAGGAGATTTATTACAGAGCTCATTACATTCATTTGATACACTTTAATTAAAATATTAATTAAAGATAACTGTAACAAGGGACCTGGGATATATTGTGTGAGATCAGATTCACAGAATGACATGCTGCTTCTCTTCTTCAAATGCAGACTCTTAAGCAGGGCTGCCACACAGAAGCAGGCTTTCTACTTTATCTGGTGATGACAGGGACAAGGTACTGGGTTTTTCAAGGTTGTTTTTAAACTGAGAACTGTTTGGGATTTATGCCTTACTTGTAGTAAATTTCCATTTGTTTTGATTGAGAGTCCTATAAATTTTCAGGGATGTAAATACCTGAATTATAAATTATGGTTCATTAATAGTTATAAAAACCTTTGTGGTAGTAGGCTTTTAGAGCACAGGACGTGCAGCTGATGCTTTTACATAACCCTGTCCCTCTAATACAAGCTATTAATCAGTGGGTTCAGAAATATTTTCCCTTCTGAATAAATCTAGCAAACACAGGCAGCAGATATGCTCAAAAAATTAGAAGTTGTAAAGGTAAATTATGTGCAAATTATAATGTGGCTTCCCTGTGGATTTCAGAGTCTTTGGAAGAGATACAAGTACCAGCCCCTGGGCATGTACACACACATGCATATACATAAACAAAATCAGGCCTTCAAATTACCTGTAGTAGCAACTATTTGGAACATCATAAGAAATGGGACTCTTATTCATCTTCTAAAAGCATAAATACTGACTGAAAGCATATGTTATATTTGAAACATTTACTATCGTGTTCCTTTTGAACTCTAATAGTACTCTAATGGATGTGCCAGAAAAATATCAAAGCATAGATGACCTAGAATGCCCAGTGGCAAAAGGGTACATTATTGAATGTGAATTAATGGATAAAATGTTCTGAAAGATAATTTGACCTGATTAATAAAAGCAGGAACAGACATAATCCAGAATACCCTCAAAATATTTTGAAAAGATAATGGAAACATAAATTACCTGCATTGTTTTGCTAAAGAAGCAAAGATACTAATTTCTAGACTTGAAATCATTTGTTAGCTTGGACCTCCCTGCTACAGAAAACTTGTTAATAGAGGGATGTTCCTTCTGTCTTCTCCCTAAATGGTATTACTGGCACTTACACTTCCAGCTGGTGCCTGCTGGCAGTGCTACCACAGCTGTGGGGCTTGGCACTCTGCTGGCCTGACGTGTGCTGTGCTGGGAGCCTCCAAAAGACTGGGGATGGAAGGGACCTCTGGAGACTGCCTGGGGCACAGCCTGTCCCTGTCTCACACACTCCATCATACACAGTGACACAGCCATCTACACACAGAGACAAGATCCTTCCCAAGCCCTCTCTTCTCCAGGCTGAACAGTCTCCTGGCTCTCTCGTCCTCTCCATGCATGATCCTCCCAGTCCTTATTCATCTCTGTGGTGCTTTATGAACTCACTCCAGGAACTCCATGCCTTTCCTACACTGGGGAGCCCAAAACTGGATGCACTGCTCCAGATGTGTGCTCACAGCATAGATTGTTAGTAAACTGTGAACCTCTAAGGATCTCAGTAGAAGTTGTCATTAAAGACTGTGAATTAAGAAGACCTATAAAGTTTTTTTTTTTAGATTGAATCAAGACTGATTCAAAGGTAGGCTAACCATTTACCTTAGCAAGCATGCATCAAAAAATATAATTTTTAGTGAAAGTACAGTTTGAATTCCCCAAAAAGAATAAAAATGCTTTTGCTTTGAAGTGAATATAAAGGATAACATCTACCTCATTGAAAAAAAAAAAAACTGTCTGAAAACGTTCCATACTTCATTAGCTCATTTTAACATACAAAAAATTTAGATATCAGTTTATGCAACAATTAAGCCACGTAAATACCAAATCATACTTTGGCACGCTTATATTGCTTCTCTTCCATTTGCTACACTTAACATTTGTTTCCAATTAAATGACCAAAGCAGTGCCTTTCTCTCTGTGTCACCTTGATTACATAGCAGCTAAAGCAATGGACATGGCAGAGGGAAACAGAAGAGCTGCAATGCAAGTAAATACATAGGGAGCAAAAACATGGGAAAAGTGAAAACAAATATTCCCTTCTTTTCACCCAGGTCTATTTTTGGCTTTGCATTTTAAAGTAAAGCTAGACTTTGCAATGATACCCTGAAATAATTTAGAAACCTTTGACAAAATTTTATGTTAAAAGGGAAAAATCTGCTTTGTCACAATAGAAAAATTCAGTGGTCTAAAAAAGGATTGATCTGTTATTTTATTTTACATATTGATATAGGAGTAGAGTCAGTTTAGCTGTCAAACAGTTCTGTACATCAGAATTAAGCAGCCCATTGTTTAATCAGATATCAGATTTCTAGGAATGGGCAATATTGATTTATTCTCATAAAGATGGAAAATGTCTATTTACAGATACCATACTTCTTGGTGCTGGTGGTCAAAAACTTCTTCCTGATCCTGTGGAATCCAAATTCATATTTTCAAATATGGATATACTACCCTTACCTTTTCCAAACATCACACATGTATCACAGCTTCCTTCTCACTCCTTTCCAGTAGCAAACATGCCTTCAGATACTTGGAATTTATATTCTCTTCTGCTAGTTCTCAAGTCCATCCTTCACTTAAAATAAGACTACATTTAAAAAAAAACCCAAAAGTCTGTTCACAGTAAGAACTTCCACACCCTAAAAATAATGAATCAAATGAAGCAAGAAGAAAACACCCTCTGCAGAACCTCAATAGCACAGGGAAGCCCTGTGGCTTTGCAATAGGTGGCTCCTGTGGATTGGTCTTTTAACAAACTGTCATGTGGTCATTTGACACTTGTATTCAAATTAAGAGAGTGTTCCCAAATAGCTACAGGAAATGCTAATTTGACATGGTTATGATGCATGCAGAAAATCAGAGGTAGCAAGATGTTATTATTAGATCTGATTTTTTAAGTTGTTTACACTCTGTTCTTGAAAACTAGCACTTTAGACTTCCTACATGTTGTACTAGAAAAAGATATTAGGGATCAGTACATTTTTTTCTTGTAGTATTGAACCTATGCCTAGTGCTGTTTGTTTTTATGAGAGTTATTCTCAATTCATTCATGCAAAAATTCCCATATGCATTCTAAATTATCTTGTGCTGTAAGTAACAAATCCATTTATAAAGATTTAATAAGGAGATCTCTAAGTAGGTCTGGAAGGCTAGCCTAGTTAATCATAATATTGACTTGAATAAATATACATTTTAAATTACAGTATTTTTATATTGCTATAAATCTTCCTACAGTTAGCTTCATACAATTTTTAGAAAACCTTAAAATTTAGGGAAGAAAATAGTTTCAAGGTGTTATCATGAAATGAAGGGAGCATATTTTTTTTCCTTATTTAAAACAAAGAAAATTAAGATTGTGGCCTATGATTTTCTACATGTAAGTAGTAAGGATCAGTCTCAAAGGACCAAGTATGAATCAAATCCTAGTGAGTTTGAACTAAGATGAATTGTCAGTACAGTCTGAGTTAATAGCCCACTTCAGATTTTTGTATTCACCCCTGCCATTTAATTTATTTATTCCTTTCTCCATCCTCATTTCAGTGAATGTTAATCTCTGACATTACTCAGCAAACAATGTTCTTCAACTGACCGCTCTAACTGACTGGGACAGGACCTGTCACATCAGGAAAACCCAAAAACCCCTTCCAATAACACTGGGCAGACACAACTGATAAAGAGCAGTGACATACCTGGCACATCAGCCCTCAGCCACATTTAGCAACATATATATATACACACACACACACACATATATATATATATATATATATATATTTTTTTTTATATATATATATATATATTTTTTATATATATATATACACACACACACACAGACACATATATATATACATATATGTATATTTCATCTGTGCATTTGTTGCTTCTTTATAGGAGAGGATATTTCTGATTATGAAGAACAGCAAGTTTTGCTGTGCAGAGAAAGCTGCTGCTTGTCTGCCTTTGGAACTTCCAGGCTGAAATCAGACTCTTAAAATATTGAAACAAATCTTATTAACAAATTGGTTTATTTCTTAGGAGTGAAACTATTTCCTAGCATTTAAATTATTCTAAGTCAAACTGCATCTTTTACCAAGACTTCCTACATCATGGGGTGATATTACAAGAAAAATGCTCAGGTAATATTCCAGCGTGGCTGGTATGAGCGGAGGTAGAAGAAAAGGGAAAATAAAGAATTAGACAGACCACAATGCCTCGAGGCCTCGTGCATTGTTTGTTGTCAAACACTAATAGTCTAGTTTGATGTTTCTCAGGGTGATGTAAAACACGTGGTAACCTTTGCCCATTCCTCACACTGGAATTCCCATGTACCAAATGCCACCGAGGCAGAGCAGCTTCCCTGGGATGGCTGCCAGCACTCTGAGCACAGCTTGCTGAAAATAAACCTGGTGCCAAGAAGATGCAAAGGGTAATCACTTAAAGGGAAAGATGCCATCAGAGGATTAAGTACAAAATGACT
Organism: Muscicapa striata striata; assembly: GCA_030060385.1. Classification (NCBI taxonomy): domain Eukaryota; kingdom Metazoa; phylum Chordata; class Aves; order Passeriformes; family Muscicapidae; genus Muscicapa; species Muscicapa striata. The sequence continues at coordinate 904,063 of JAREIS010000010.1, read as the reverse complement.
ACAGCAACAGAGAGAGAGGAATATACATCTTTAAAGTCAGAACCAAGTGGCAGTTTCAGAACAACTACTACACTTCCTAGGGCTTATTTCATTAGTTACAATAATTTCAGGGGCCTGTAGGCAAGTTTATTTTAAATTTGTACTGATTTCTTCTGAATGATTAGGAATCTGGAATCTAGACAAAGGCCTGAATTGCTGATGTGCTAGTGACAAGAAGATGTCTGCCAAATTCATAATTCTGCCAAATTAATTTATTTATGCACAAATAATTGTTTGGAGGTATAGCAAAGGCTTTATATTTAATAAATATTTGGCTCTTTAAAGTAAAATGTAGTAGAGATTAGCTGCCAGAATATTAACACAGAACTGACTTAAAATATACAAATCAGCAAGGCCTGGTTGATAAAACAGGGGTGCAGGATTTTCCTTATTATTAGACTCAGATGTAAGCTGAATCCTAAAACTGGAAACAACACTAATTTCTTTATGTAACACAGCCCTCTTCCATACATGGAAGATTACCATGAAGCCAAGCAGTCTTTTTCTTTCATGTCTAAGAAGAGAATTTGATTTATGTCTGCCAAGTTTGCTGTACCGTGCAGTTTTCCAGGATACCTTGACAGCTTAAGCATCCAGTCACACACATGACCTTTCACCTTATGAGTTTGTGATAGATCCTAATCTATTTTTTATATCTGCATTTAATAACTCAAAATTAATAGCTGAACTCTTTCATACTGGTAAAAATTTAGAAGGATATAGAAATACTTCAAATCCATAGATATATTCTGCCAGTTTTCCAAAGCAACTATTGCCTAAATATCATACAGTCTTCCTAAAAATGATTTAGTAATTGAGCAATCAATTGTTGGTACTGTGTAGTGGTATTGTCAAGACCTGTAGAGACAATGACTCTTCCTCAGCATTTAAACACTCCTAGATGCAAAGCTATTCACATAATTAAATACATTGTTAAAGATCAAAAACATTCAAAGTATTTAAAATCACAGTTCTCCATATGGAAAAAAAAACAAAAAAAAGCATATTATTGCTGCTGTGAAGCACACTATTTGCAGGTAATGTCATAATGACTTTTATTTCATATATCAAAATTGCAAATTTTGTGTATCAAATCAAATAAAAATTCATTTCACATATCAAATCAAATAGAAAATTCTCAAAGACTGTGTGAACAGTCCAGATAATTGCATGCAATGGGATGTCAGCGGGTGAACCACCCTCTGAATTTAAAAAATATTCTGGAGTAAATAAACATTGTTTTGCCCTAAAGGGCAAATCTACCTTTCCATCAGTCTTCTCAGTTTTTTTCTGTTTTGTTCCTCTTCCTCAAGGGTGAATACTTTACAATACTCTATAAAATAAAACTGTTGTATCTTTTATATTTGATTTGTATTCTTAATGACTCTCTTTGAAACATATGATGATTTCTTTGAAAAATTGAGAAAAATATTTCTTGCACTTGGAATGGGAAGTGTAGAGGAATGATAATCCTCAGTTTCTTAGCAGCTCATTTTGAAATTTCACTGAGATGTCTCCTATACAATCTTTATCCTGATGCTGGAGACAGCTTTTATGTCACCATGGACAAGCAGCCCACCACCTTAAAGAAATCTGTGTAAAGCTGGACCCAAGCCCCCTGATGTTTGACAGATTAAATTTCTTTATGAACAACTTGTATAAAAATACTATGGGGGAGGTCAAAAGATCAACACTTGATGGAAACAAGGAGAAACAGTGCTGATACAGACTTGATATCAGCAATTTTATAGCAATGATGACATTTACTTAATATCAGCAATTTTAGAGTCAGTATCAGATAGAGAAATTATTACAGATGTTTAAGATAGCAAGATACAGTGCAATTTCCCCCCATCATTATCTGTACCCACCCTTTCCCATTTCTTCCTCCTCCACTCTTTCACTCCCTATCTGCCCCCACCCTGCCTGCACAATGGGAAGCAGAGCCAGGGCTTTTGGGTCAGAGACCCAAAATTCTCTGTAGGAGACTCTGCTCGCAGCCTGAGCTGTGCCCAGTGATTCTGGGGAAAGCTGCAGTCTTAGCAGGGCTATGGGATCACTTGATTTGGCATTCTCTGCTATGGGGGTGCCTATAGGAAACAGAGCTCCAGGGTATGTGAGGTTTCCACCCTGCCTGCTGAAACAAGTCTGCTCTGGGTTCAGAGGGAGACGGCTAGAGTTTGTACTCAGGGTGCATATGGTAGGTGAACTGAACCCTTCATTTTTATTTTTTTAAATAAGAAAAATCAAATAGATCATTAATTCATTCTATTTAAGTTCAAGAACTACCAATCCCTACTACACAGAGCAATTTGCCAACAAATTATCTATTTTATGAAATGGCAAATTTCCATAGCAGAAAACTCTGTCAACATAAACTGCTTAAACAAATGTTTGGTTGTTCTGCAGTCAAATAACTAGATTCAGAGACGAAGAATAGCCTAAGTATTGTATTTTAACACTAAATGATCTCTGAGGTAACAAAAAAAATATTTTCTGTGTTAGAAAATATGGAATGACAAAAGCTTGAATCTTCAACTTTTAAAAGATTTATGCACAGAGAAGGAAGACATTTCCAGAAAGTAGCCTTTAATCCCTCTGCATTTGTACCTGTGAGGGATGCAGGTGTCTTACTTAAATGACTGTTACTGATCTGACTTACATTTTATATACAATATTTTCATACTCTGCTGCTACTGCAACACACTTTGCAATGTAGAGCAAGAGCCTTAAATAATCTCTTAGCTCAATACAATTTTTCCTAGGCTAGCATTTCATTTGGTATGAGTCTGAACATGATATCATGTTCCCATTTGGGATACAGAGTCTCTGATACCATATCTGCTTGCCTTTCTCTCTTTCACTCTCTTATCAGTCACAATCAGAAATGTTTCTGACGTCTTCTGACAGATGAAGCTATGCTGTCCTCTGAAGCCTGCCCACAGCACAGTGCATTGACTGCCTGTAACTCTGCTCACAGATCAGGACAGTGTACTTGCAGTGGTTCACAATCAGAGGAAAAAAGACTATTTTTTCTGTTGATATTTCAATGTTTTAAAAATAAGTTAGATAAAAGAATCTTTATCCCTAAATTCAGTAAGAAGATAATTTTTTAGAGGTAGCAAGCAGTTGCTGTGAATATAACATAAAATATAGACAGAAGGGTCACACTTTTCAAAATAAGCTCCCCAAAACATTTTAAAGTGGGTAAGTTGGACTTGGTCACCCCAACACTTTTACTTTAAATGAAGATTCTTTTAAGAGCCAGACTCAGAATTTTCAAAATAAAACTCTTTCTATGCCTCTATCTGTAAAACTAATAATGGTAAAGCCTCTCTTAAAAAAACCCAGTTTTTCCTTTATTCATCAGTGTATTCGGAAACATGCTCTGTCTGTGTGAGGGTTTCCATTAATACAGCTTTTTGTACCAGACCATGAGAACAGTGAATGCCATTGCATGCATGAAACATGAAAAATACCTTATAATTTCTTATACCATGTACGGCAATGTCACAACCTAGGCTGACACAATTTCATATCTGCTGGGCTAAAACTAAGGCCATTTCCCTTACATTACTGACTTTCCACTGCGCAGAAGGACAGGTTGCCCAGAGAGATTGTGGAGTCCCCCACACCAGAGATATTCAAGAACTGTCTGGATGCAATCCTGCCCCATGTGCTCTAGGATGACCCTGCTGGAGCCAGGAGGATGGACCAGATGGCCACTGTGGTCCCTTCCAACCTGACCCATCCATGATTCCATGAGCTCCTCTTCCAGCTGCAAGGAATTGACAGAGGTTTACAGGCAAGATGGAGAGGGACACAGATTAATAAACAACCTGTGCATTCAGCAAGTGACTCTGAAAAGCAGTGAGAGCAATTTAAGGGACCAAAATTATAGCACCACTGGTGACTTAATAGAAACATCTGGTGGAGGGCTGACTCTTCATAAAAGCTTTTCTGTTCTGCTTGTCACTGAAATCTGCAGTATCCTATAGTCCAGAAACACCCTATGGTTCTCTACATTGCACTTTATTTGTTCCCAGTGCAGAAAAATATGTAGTGTATCAAATTTGAGGGTACAACATGTTGAATCACATGTCCCAAGAAGAACCACAAGAGCAACTCTGTTGATGGTGTTATTCATATTTGATGTTTTAATGTAAATTAGCTAAACCAATTTTTTTCCCTCTGCTGCACTCAAGTGGCACTTCTCTGCAGAACTCAGTGGTATCACAATTTGGATCCCAGTTTGCTACAGAGACTGACTTATTATTGTTACTTTAAAAATTAATTAATGTCTTGTATACTTGCAGCATAGACAAAAACTCCCTGGTTCAAAGGCATTAGATTTGGTTGTTTTGAACTTAATAAAGTGTAAAACAGTTTAGGTAATGAAGAAGTTGTTAACATCAGATCATGACTAATTTTCTGTCTGCTACTAGGAGAAAGTATTATTTCCCATGCCAGAACCTATAAATCAGTGTGGTGAAAATATCATTTTAAGACAAATGTTCTCAGGAGAAAATAAGGGTTGCAGATTCACAAAGCAGAAATGCCCTTTTAATACAGTGTTCCGGAAAATGTCTCTAGAAATTAAGGAATTAGCTCAGAGGCTTCTGAAATTCTCCCAAAGTCAGAGCTGAAGAAGTTCAACTCTCAAAGTATTGTCAAAAGGGAACAATTAAAGTGTGGCTAGAAAGCCTTGAGACCTCTCTGCTAATTATTTCCTATGTCTTAAACATCAGGACCTTTTGAGACATTTTAGAAATTGGTTTGCTTATTGGCAAACTAATTTTCATCATCTACAATAAAAAGGTGCAATGCCAAGCACAAATTGACATTGAATGACTTTAGTTTTATTTTTCTGTGAAATGTGAAAGAGCTTTCACTAATATTTAGAAAATAGCAGAAGTCACCTCCAGCTTGTTCACAGTAGTAGTGAACATGATTAAATTTTTAAAACTTATTTTCCAAGTGATGCTCTAAAACCATGAATAACGATTTAAAAATTCTAAGGTAGTGATACCAAGCTGCAGTGGCATATCAGGAGGTCCAGATAATTGTGACATTGCCCCCAAAGAGGCTTTCTGATCAGCTGACATATTAAAACATGATAATCCTCCCTTTGTCATCTTATTGGATTTGAAACAATATTTGCTATGGTGCTTAAGCCAAAAATAAAAACTGAAGCAGAACCCCACACTCCTTTGCTCTGATAGAGAAGCCCTGAAGGCTTTTCAAATTTGGGGAGGGATGAGAATAATAATAGTATACCTGTAGTGCATATGAAAACCTCTTTTTAAACCAAATGTGTTTCACAGTTAAAAAAAAAAAAGAAATTCTACAAGCAAATCTTCATGCAGGAATAATCTATTCAGCACTGTAGGGTTCCTATAAATAAAGTATGGATTGCTGATTTTTTCCCCCACTTATTTTGAAAATAAGAAGCAGAAGTAGAACTAAGTCTATTGCTAGGAGAGTGAGAAGAGGACTGCTGAAACATTTGGAAATTAAAGGTTTCAGTGATGTCTAAGCTTTCAATTCAGGTGCTGCAAAATAAAAACTTAGCAGACATTTCAAAATGGTCACTGGATGGTCACCAGAACTTCACAGAATCATCAGAGTTGGGAGAGACCTTGTAGATGACGTAGTCCAACCATCTATCACCCACCTCTGCCCACGAGCAGGCACCCAAACCAATCAATGTCCCTGCACCCCTCAGTCCTCACAAGTGAGATGGACATTCTGCAGCAGCAGTGAGAATTTTTTTTCTCCCTCTGTAAAATATACCCGAGCTTTTTTATTTTTAAAAACAGCTATTCATTTGTACAAAATCTGTTCAGAAGGAGATGCTCATTTGAAGAAAACACCCATCAGAAAAGTTTCTTGGGTTCAGGACAGAATTGCTGGAGCTGCAGGTGAGGGTCTGCCTGAAACCACCTTTGTGTGCCCCTTCAGCAGTGGAGAACTGGAGCTCCACCCTGGCCCAAAGGTGGGGCAGTGGACTGTAGGTCAGCTCTACGAGGCCCCATGAAGGCAAAGCCCAGCCCTGCAGGTGTAATCCACCTCAGGAAAGCTGACAGAAGCAGAGAAGGAACTTGAATCTTTTCTTTCACACCTTCTTGAAAGCACTAACAACAGGCCATTGGCTACTTCTGTCTATCTGAGGTAAAAAGGGAAAACATTTCCCAGGCAACCTCTAATGCACAGCACTTTCTCAGATCCAGCCATTTCATTTAGAGACTAAAGTGAATTTGAGCTTTTTAGAAAGCCTGGCCATTTCTATCAGCTTTAAAGATAATATATAGGATGAACTTCATTCAATGTTCTCATGTTGCACTGGTGTTTGTTACCATACTATTACAGAGGTTATACTGCGGTAGTGGATAGGATTGCTACAGTTATAGTTTCATGGTTCAAAGAGACAAGATGTTGAAATTCTACTGCACGAAAATTTTCTTGTGATACAGCACAGTACATGTTGGTTCCTAAACAAAATTACTATTTTCCTGTTATTCCTCAGCTTTTAAAAATATTACTTACATAGTGTGTCCTTAAAACAGATCATGGTCTGTTCTGAAATCGAGCAACATCAGCCCCTTCTGTATTACAAATACATAAAGTTTTGCAGATGCTAGCACATAAGCTAAAAATTAAATGTAGGGATCTGACTCCAAATAAAATTCGGTAAACATTTATTTTTTGTGAGAAAGGAGGGGAGTTGGGATTAGAATGGGATGGAAGGAAAGGAATGGATTACAGCTTCTGTGGAACCAGGAGAGCAGCCCTGTGGTACCACAGTGCTGAGCAAGTTGGGGAAAACTGGCACAAAAAACAAGGTTAATGAAACAAGGCTAATGAACCTAAAATTTGATCTGACCATTGAAGAGAAGGAATGCATTTTAGTCCTGAAAGCTCAGTGTGTCTGATCTTTCACAGGTATTAATTGATGGAGTCCTATTGAACTTAATGGAATCACAACATTTTACACTCTTATACAGCACTCCAATATGAGTCTTGTTTTTATCTTTTAGTTGTTCTGCTTTTCAAAGCAGTCCTAGTAAAACAAACCAACTATGTGCTGGAGGAATTTGCTTGGTGAAGAAATGCATTCCAGTTGTATCTTTCTAGCTGATACCGACAGTTTGCACTAGAAAATTATTTTTTTAATGAGATATTTTATTTAGCATTGTGAGAGCATTTCCAAGCGTTTTTTTAAATAAGTGTTCTCAGATCTGCCAAAGCAGAAAGCAACTTGCTGGTGTGCAAGTTCTTCTTTATTAATCAGGACTAATTACTGTTTTCCTGACTGTCCTACAGTCTTCTAAGGACTATATTGATTAAACTGAGATAAATGGCCTAATGACATTTATGATGGCCATTCTGAGGCTACTTGAACATTGTTATTAATAGATACTCAGATGTTATGGCAGTGTGTAAAACAAAAATGACTCTGCATAAGTCACAGCCAAGTCATATTCCAACACTTGAAACAGAAAGGGCCCTAGAAAACAGCCTGTTTCAACATGACTTTCAGTTAACACAAAGCCAAAAGTGTGCTTTCTCCATGAAGGTGGCATGCATCTGTTTTCATCTCTCTCTGGGTGTCTATGTGAGGTCCTCTCCTCCATTGCAGCAGACTGGTGTGCACCTCCTGTCTAACCTTCCCAGGGGCTTAAAGCCAAGTGGGAAGTTAAGGAAAAGGCAAAACCAAATTTCAGGTGTTGCCCATCTTTAGTGTACTTCAGTGTGCAGCAGCATACATGTTCCTCTGTGGAAATACCAAGCAGATTGTGTCCTCTGGGCTGTGTAAGCAGAGGTCCGAGCTGCCACTCTATACCCAGATCACTGTACATAAAGGGGAAAACAGCTACACCCTTTGGATGACAGCTGAACTTCTGAGAAGGTACTGAGGCATTTCATGCCAATAAGCATTTGTTTGCACAGTAACCAGCTGGGGATCCACACTCTTTTACCAAGGGATGAATCCTTGCACATTTGATGGTAATTCTGCCATCTCGTATTAGGACAAGCCCCAGATCCTAGCAGTCTTTACATGCCCTATAGGAAGTGTGTCAAGTTGTGTAGAGGGAAAGAGAAGGAATAAGCATATGAGCATAGATATCCTTTCCTTCAGAAGTAATAAAGGGCAATTGCCAGCAGGAGCAGTAGTTCCTGTGATCACACAGTAGATCAACACTATCCTCTCAGAGTTTTCTAGTTAAGTTGATGCTTCTTAATTTCATTTTTACAGATGTGTACTTCTCCAAGCCATTCTTGAGTTGCTGCATATTCAATCAAAACACACCTGCCTTCTGCTTTATTTTTGAAAGGTAATGATCATCCTTTTCAAAATACCTTTCCTACATACAGATGGGTTAGTAGCATAGACTCTGCTGTGAACAACCATGCAGAAAATTGTGTACAGGTCCTGACAACAGCTGCCCCACAAGTGTGTTTTTATGCCACTGTGGCAATTAGCTAAACTTAATTCGACAGGAGATTCTCTGCTCTCCTTTTTAAAACTTTACACTGCCAGCATTAATATACACCATAGTGAGATATTAGTTGGTGAGTTTCTCATACCAGAAATTTTTGTGGGTACGTAGTACAAACCTACCATCTACAGAAAAAAAATGCCTCTGCAACTGTTTCCTTCTAAATAGTTGTTTCTACTTTTTTAAAAATAACCTGCTCAAAGAGAAGTAAATCTTGCTGCTTGTGTCTGAGGGCAATTCTTCTTTAGCTAAAAATGTGACAAATTTTTCTCTGTGTATGACTGGAAGAATCCTAACTGTTCATGCCCACCTATTAAGAGGAAGAAGTCATCAGCTATGTTTATCCATCCAGGCAACCCGGATGTCTTATTTGGCTGGACAGCAAGCTAGCAGAAGAGTATCATATGCCACCACAAGACTATGTGACTTAAATAAGTAGCTAAACTGAGTTCCTATCCATCCCCACTCACAGCTCCTACTGGGAGAAAGAACAGAACAAAATAATACAACTCAATAGGACCCTTTCATTGGTTTAGTTTCTCTCGTTTGACATCGATTACACAGTTAAATTATAGCCCCAGACTTTCCACTTTTCAAAGAACAGAACAAGTGACAAATATATATCAAAATTACTGCATCAATGGACTGATGATACCACACCATTCAATGTGTGCAAAAGAAACACTTAACTCACTAAACTGCTGGTTTTTGAGAACTGTCTCTGACACAAACTTTTCACTTGCAGCTTTGTCACTGAAGTCTCACCTCTGGAAATACACTCTGTTCGAACTGATCTGGCACTGATTTGTTAACTTTCTACTTTAAAACTGGAGGCTTTGAAACAGATAGCTATCACTAGCCCAGACCTGAGCACTGTGAACCCTTGCAATATATCTGAATCCCACAGTTTGTGACAGGGTAACAGAAACAACAGGGTTTTCAGAGCTACAAATATTGTTTTCTAATGCAGTTTTTTTAATGGCACTGTAGGAAGAATAATAGAAAAAATTAAATTTAATGGTTCTTCACAGTTTCTAGGATGATACATAAAAATTATTTTTGCAAAAAAAACCCTGACTTTGCATTTTCAAATTCTATGAATTAGTTAAACAAATTGTCCTAAATGAAAAAAAAAATGTATTCTATCTCTCTAGTATTTATACAAAGCTAATACTTCAGATCTGAAAAACTGCTTCTACTGTCAGAAGGCATGTTATTTGGTTTCTACTCATTTACTGTGAAACACAAAAGGCTACTAGCAATCTTCATCTGATTGCATATGTGGTACTTGGCACCGTGACCCATCTTCTCAGCATCATTCATCTTTAGGTGCCAAAATTGGTGCACCTTGTGGTTGCCAGAGAGAGAAGGAGCATCAGAACTTCTGAACTTATTTAGTACACTTAGGCTGCACCTGTGTCCCAGTATCAGCAAGGTATAAAGTCTAAATAACACCAATTCTACACCCTGAAGCTTGTGACTGAAAATTGCAAATTTCACACTAGTGGTAAAGCCGCTGTTTCACTGGAAGTGTAAGAACTGATGTCCCTGCAAGAGTAAGCCAGCTTGCTGGCTGAGGAACAAGAAAGATGAATTTCCTAGTTCTGACGTCTTCTACCCAATATGGATGTGAGAGGAGAAATACTGAACCATCATTTCATTACAAAAGACTTAATTTTGTTCTGGCAGCTAGTAGGACCACAGCTGTCCCTTTCACTTTCACCCTGTGACAAGCACATGGAATGCTGTAATAATTTCAAGCATGAAAATGGAGTAACAATGTGATGATGAACAACACTGAGGAGCTAAGAATTCCTATTTACATGGGATATTTTCCTGGCTGCGCCAAACAACTTGTTTTTCTGTTAGCCCAGAAACCAGAACCAATCTCATCAAGAGCTTTTGGCCATACATCTACCTTGATCTGAGGAGAGATTAAGCCTCAAATATTTCTTAGGATTAAATAGAGATGTGTCAGGTTTTACTCTACTGACAGTATTGGCTTGGTTAGTAAGCTGTCATTTTTGCTTCATACAGCTCCTATAAAAGAAACTGCCAGTACAAGAGCAGATTTTTGCCTGAGATTGAAAAACTACAAGAAAACCATGTATGTGTAATAGAATACCAATTTTTCATTAAAATATGCTTTATCTATTGGTAGAAGAACTGTGTGATGAGTGAAAAGGAATTACATATGATCAAATATCTCAAATATACATCATACTTGCAATGAGGACACTGGAAAATCAGTCTGCTACCATGACTTACCTAGAGGTCTGGTAAGAGCAAGCAGAGGGCTCAGTTTCAAAAGGGAAAAGTACACAAACAGGGAGAAAGGGGAGCTGCTGTTATAATGATATATTTATATACTATTTTACACAATTAAACATTTTACAATTTTAAAAATTGATCTGCAGTATATTGGATTAGGCTTAGCAGAATGTGCCTTGCTCTGATGGAATCACTGGAACTTTGCTGGTGACAACTCCTGTCCACCCTATGGAAATAAACTCAGAAGAAGTAGCCATTCACAGCCCATGAAACTTCTGCAATACACAATTTTTTTGAGACAATGTGAGTGCAAATCAGTCAGTAAGTGTTTCGTCCACTGCAGAGGCGCCAACCTTAATTAAATTGAATTTTTTCTAGATGCTGATTAGGATTGTTCAGAGGAAACACTGCAGGTCAACTTTTCTTACTAAACCAGCAAAACTCCTTTCCTCAGCTGAAGTCCACTTACCATATTTTCTATTAGTACCACCATTTGTAGTTGCCACAGAACACAGATGCACCAACATGAAGATACAGAACTTAAAAACAAAGCTTCTCTCAAAATTTTTTATCAGAAGTCAATAATTTAATTCTCATAAATTATTGTAAGCAAATATCTTACAGATTGTCTTTTGGGAACTTGAATATATTCATATAGTTACAGGGTTTTTCCTTACAGAAAAGCTTATAGTCTCTGTAGGCTGAGACACATTCTTAGTTAAATTTACAAATTAATCATCTAACCAACACAATACCAGCCTTTCTGAACCTGAGCCTAGAGAAGTAGTACTTCAGTTTTTGAAAACAGCTGTCAGTTCACATAGCAAGAATTTGGGGAGGGCTGAGGAAGAGACAATGACATGGAGATTACAGAATAACAGTTCGCCCAACTAAGCTTGACTTTGAGTTGTTGGATGATATGAGAAAATATCTTCCAGCATCTTCAAAGAGATGGGGCACTACAGAGCTTATCTGTGACAAACCTCTTTGTTTCTGCAGCCATCAGTGAAGATACAGCAAAGGAAATGGAGGAGCTGCAGTTATGCATTTGCAATACACAAAGTCCTTGTTTTCCCACTAGGCACTGCAGAATAGCAATTGTCCATTCACAGCACATAGCACATCCTCTGCATTTCAGAGCTAATATTTTTGCAGTCCTTAAGCTAGCATGCTTCAGCCTAGTGGAGTTAATTTTTTTAACCCTATGGGGTGCCCTGCAAGAGATAGGTGTGCTCATGTTCTGTTCCTTGTTAGAGGAATAGTTTTTTCAGGCATAATTTTCAAAGTTAAACTGAGACATTTTCAAATTGCAGAGGATTTATATCTACAGCAACATTTCAAACAGTACTATAAAAAGTCTCTTTCCACAAATCAGAAAAATAGGAAGACTGCTGGTCATTTAACACACCTGTATATTAATCCAATTAACAACAGAAATCTCCTGTGTTGCTGGAGTTATTTTTAAGACTGCTTGCACGCACACACACACACACAAGCTCTGACAAGTGGCTCTTCCTCTTACAATTTAGAATCATGCTCTTGAAAACAATGTTAGTTTGATGGTAGCAGTTGCTTTCATTTACTGCAGCACACACTGCCCACTGTGATGCTGCAATACTCATTCAAGGCAGATCACTGGCTCAAACATGAATTGAAGCTATATGCTATCAAACAGATGCCAGGTTACATCACCTCAACTCCCGAGCGAATTTCCACTTTTCTCTGTTTAGGTAGCAAAAGCTGGTGAAAACTGGTGTTGATATAAGACAACCAGCTCTTTCCCCTCCCAGTGGGGATCTGCTTCTTAGTCAAAGCTCAGGCAGCTTCTTAATTTTGAACTCCTGAATGCAAACCAAGTAAAGTAATCAAAGAATGATTAAAAAAAAAAACAAAACAAAACAAAACAAAACAAAAAAAAAAAAAAAAAAAAAAAAAAGAAAAGCGCCAACAGAAAAGCCCAGTACATGTACTCCTAAAAATGAGGCCGATATTCTTTTCTACTTGACCTGTTTATTTCCAACTCTTCCTCCCTCTGCTCTAACTCTCAGAAAAACTCACAGTACCCTCAGGATAGGAACAAGTTTCTGTTTTCTTCTCCCTTCATCTAAGCCAGACAAGTCCCAGGTATCTTCTCCTGCCACAGAGCAATAGGAAAACACATAGAAAAATCAATCACACTTTCCCCAGTGGGGTCAGAAAGGACTACCACAAGAGATTCTTTTTGCAATCTTCTGTAGCCATCAAATGGTTAAATCAACATAAGTTAAAATTTTCATCTAGCTTCAATAAAGAGAAAAAGGGAGAAAATTCAAAAAACGGTTGCTGTAGTAACAATCAACAGTAAAAATCTTTTCCACTAAATAATAGTATTATCTCCCTCTCCCCCTCACAATTTTAGCCCCTCTCCAAAAAAAAAAAAAAAAAAAAAAAAAAAAATCATGCTGCGTCTTTTAGATTTGCTGTACATACCTCAACCATTAAACAAGACATTTAACCATAGTGGCAGTTCTGTGACCTCTGAATGCCGTGAAATCTCTGAGCGGTGCAGCTTGTTCATGAAGACTTGTACTGCAGAATCCGGCAACTGCATCCAGGGTTGGGAATAGAAATAAGTAACGACAGCGAAAAAAAAAAAAAAAAAGGTAATAACTAAAAATAAAATATATAAATATTTTTTTTAAAGGGGGGGAAGGGAAAAGAAAGGCGAAGGGAAGGAGAGGTGCCCAGGTGCGAGCGCTCGGAGCGGAGCGGAGCGGTGCGGAGCGGAGCCGCGCTCGGCGCTGCGGGGCCGGGCGGCAGCGGCAGCGAGCGGGGCCGGCGGGCGGGCGGCGCGGGCGGCGCGCACCAATCCCGGCCCTGCCAGCGCTGCCCTGCTGCCAGCGCCAGCCAGAAACCCTTTCTGTTTATGTTTCCTCTCCTCGGCAGTGACGTCAAGGGGGTTAGTTTTTCCTCCGCATGTGCTATTAATTTTGAACGACTACTATGGGCGGAATGTGGCGGTGATTTAGGCAGGCTACCCTAGGCGAGAGAAAGCCGGAGTCATGATTTATCTGTCCTGGATTCAGCTCAGAAGGATTTTATAGCCAGAGGTACCAGAAAGATCAAAATATCCTCACAACATAGGGAGAGGCTATAAATACGCTTACATATATTGAAGTATTCTTAAACACACACAAGATATTTTCCAGGGAGAGCTGGGTTATCTCCATGGGTTGTGGTGCAAAATCAGACCCGATTGTGCCCTCGCCCTACAGTAAATCAGGAACTCCTTGTCTGAGTTCAGCAGTGTCACACCAGTGTAAACCTGGCTAAAGAGATAAGACTGAGACTACTGTACACATCCTTTTATCAGTCAGCAGGAGCTACGCTGCGGATTAGCAAACTGCCTTCCTTACCCCATCCGAGTCACGGATGCAGTCACCCTTGAGGGCTGATCTGGGCAAACAAAACTTCTGATCACAGCCCAGCTGGGCTCACCTCTGAGCTCTGCTGCAGACCACCACACAGCCTTTTATTTCGTACCAAAGTCCACAGCAAAAGGTAAGAGCAAGGTAGAGCTCAGCTTTCAGTATAACCACACCACTGACAGCGGAGAAACCATGCTGCCAAAGCTTGAAGAAACAAATAACATTCATCAAGGTCAATTAGCATGGGCAAAAAAGGACAAAACAGCACAAGATAATTGATAGGAGGTCAGTTCACAACAGTAAGGGTTTTGTTATCTGCATCATTCTAATTTTATTGATTTGTTCTTCTAGGGAATCCTTTCAAAGAACTCTGTGAGGCATGATTAACTTCTCAAATGTCTTAATGGTCTCATATTTAATTTTAAATCACAGAGAAGTGCTTTTAAAAATGCTCCTGAGAAAGAAATTTCTCAGTGTTCCACAGAACATGTGCAAATACAATAAAAGTCATAGGAACTTCCCTATGACCACCAATTGATTCTCCCAAAATGCAGCTCCAGAGAGGTCAAAATATTTAATGATTTTTGCTTACTGAAAAGTCTGTCTGTACTATCACTGCTAATGCAGTCATCTTCATAAACAAATGCTAAGGGTTACGGGGATGTAAATGCTAGAATAACATACTAAAAAGTATTAAATAAATTAGAGATTTACAAAATCAATTAGAGCACATTAGGTTCACAGTCTTCACGGTACTTAGAGAACTATGTGAAGCAATTTGAAATGCACAAATAGGAGTATTATTCATAGTGCACAGAAAATCATCGTGTTCATCTTCACTCAGCGCTGGTGAGCAGGCAACTGAGTAATGTACTTTGGGAACTGCACTTCAGGAAACAGTTTTGGGAATGTCAGACGAAAATTGCATGGATTTCAGTGGGAGTGATCTGGATCTGTGAAGAAAGACTGAGTTAGATATTGTTCAGTCCAAAGAAAGGAGAGTTGATGGATATTCTTAACTTCATGAAGGGTATATTTCTCTGAAAGAAAATAAACAGTGCTAGATAGAGTTTATTCTTTGGCCTGGAGACATTATCTGGCCTTTAAACTTCTTCACCCTTTATGGCAACATCGCTTCATCTAAGCTGATGATAAGTCTCAGGCTGTGTTTGGAAAGCAATCAGGGCAGTGTCCAAAATCTGTGAAGGTCTGTTCTAGAAATATGAGAGAGTAGATAACCAAGGTCCACTGTTTCAAGCTGCATTCTGGCTCTGTTTATTTTACTAGATCCAGACAATTTGAAAAGAAGAAGAGATTAATTTTTTCTCCGTATGAGTTGTGGTTAGAACAAGTAAACTGCAGCAGAGGAAAGTTGTTTGACTTGGGAAAAACCAAAGGTAGGACAGTGAAGTACTGAAATAGATGAACAGTGATAGTCTGCAGTGTCTTGTTACTGGTTATTTTAAAAAGTATGGTTAGTCAATTATTGTTCTTGAACAGTTTTTATACAGGTGATCCTACTGCGGAGTATAGACGTAAGAGTGGGAGATTTCCAAATGTCTGTTTCGGTCTGATTATTTTCTTGGTTTTGCATTTTAGGATCAATCTCATTAACAACATTACACTGCACTTCACTAAGAAGGGTCCAGGTACATTCCAGTTTTGCATAAAGTCTTAGATCTTGTCTCTCTCCTAAATAAATTAGAAATTACTTCAGTCTCCTGCAACCAAGTAGCCCTATGACAGTGGGTGGTCACTGTGGGTTTTGTGATGTAGAGGTTTCTTAGGTGAAAAGACAGAGAAGCCTGGAAGCATTTCTGATTGCAGTTTCTACTTGGACAAAGAATCTTAATGCCTGCATGAGGAGATGCAAGTAAGGGTGGGAATAAGAAGGAATGTCTTGGTTACCTCAGCATACCTTCCTTGATGGGGTGGAAGGACTGATGAGAAAAAATGGGCTCCACCTACCAAAGAAAAAACTTTAGCATAGATTTGCTAATCTGATTTGATATATGCTGAAATATCCCGTCAGGCTGGTGACTTACATGTTCAGATAAATGTGACCCACACTGGCCTAAACAAAATAGCTGAAAAAATGACAATTCATTATTTTTAAAAATGTCATTGAAGGAAGAAAAAAGAAAACAAAACAACTGTTGCTCCAGACTGATGTGAACTGTATCTAAATAAATGTAATGGAGCCAGAACACTTAAAGCCAGATCAAAATTGCAACTTAATTGACATAACTGAAACTTTGTATGGTAGAGTCATGTGAGTATGTGACTTGAATACTAATGCCAAAGAGCACAGCTTGTTCAGGAGCAAGAGGAAGAAACAACAAGAGGAAGAAAGGTAAAGGAGATTACGCCTCATGTCTCACTGAGGTATTCAGAATGCAGCAGGAAACATGCATTGAAAGTTTGAGCAATAGTACAAAGGACAAGGATACGGGCATTGTCAGAGAATCTGCTGCAGATCCAAGCAGATAAAGTAGATAACTCTTTTTGTTAGCAATTAGAAGGCTTGTCCAAAGCATAGACCCTGGCCATAATGGGAGATTTTAATCACGCAGCTCTTGAAAAAACAAGCTGAGCTTGACTCAGACACCATGGTTTCTTGTCTCCAGAATAAGCGTTAGAGTATGTGTGGGTACCCCACAAATTTACTAGCCTGCCTTTTTGAGCAATCCTACTTGATGAAATATTTTATTTGACTTCCTTTTACAGTCCTGGTTCAGCATTGCAAATGCTTTAATATTTATTTTTATCTATTCTCGTTTCTCGATATAGGTGGCACACCGAGACGTGTTTTCTCTTACCATGGAAGAGCATTCCTCTGCAATCCTTCCATTGTGGTTTTTGGAAAGGAAGTTGGATATTAGAGCGGCTGCTTAATTGGCCTCACCCAAACCACACTCCTTATACCCAGATATAATCCCTAAAACTTAAAAAAAATTAATTCATCTTAGTGCCAGTAAAATTTGTTTGCACGTGATAGAATGGCAGGCACTGAGGATTTGCATGGAGAGGCAAAAAGATTGCTCCTTCCTAAGATACCTTCCACTTTCTCCTTTGCTTTATTTCTACCCATCTTTAGGATGGGCTGTAGAATTGGACCAAAATTGCTCTTCATATTGCTCTCAATGACATCTGAATGGGAGCTGGGAATAAGGAGTGGAAAATGAGGCATCAGGTTCAAACAGCTACCACAGATGAACGAGTTCATGCCTGACTCTTCCTTTCCACTTTCCTCTGCTGCCCCTAAAATTGCTCTGAATTGCAAAGTTTTAGATGTTACAGTGATTCCTTAGGGCATAAACCTGTAAATCTGAGGATTCTGAAAACTCTGTGATGAAAGTTGCTCTTTGTCAAGTCTGTTGCAACTTTCTTTGTCAGGGCACAATAGAGGTGGAGAAATAGTGCAGTGACAGTGGCCTGCATGCTTGAAAACAAAGGAAAGGGTCAACAACCACAGTCAGAGTACAGTTTCAAAGAACTTCATGCTTATCCCATGAATACGGACACACTACTCTTGAAGGTGAGTTCATGTGTTACACTGTAATTGCTGTTGGGGAACTTCTAAAGGCAAATTTCTCCGGGCTGAATTACGTGAAATTGCCTGTAGTGACTAGATGTGAATGCTCTGTTCCTGTTTATTTACAGATCAATGCCTTCAGATTAGTCTAGTTACGTTGCAATGAATGGCTGGAAGCATCCTTGGTGGATGCTGTTTGTGGAACAGACTCCTTTGCAGTTCTTTTCTTCTCCTGGGGTCTGTGTGATGTGTTTCGTGTGTTTACAGAGAGCCTGTGTGAGCTGTCAGAAGCTGCTGTGGCTGATACCAGCTGAGGTTCAGGGCTGTTTGAAATGACCCAGGGCCACCTGACTCAGACAAGAATGGAGGCTGGTAAGTGCAGAATGCTGTTCATAGTGAGCTGCTCCCCACAGGAGGACAAAAATTGCTGACTTCACTTTAGTCCTCATTTTTTTGACCTAAAAGCTGCTGTGTTGATACATGGTTTGGACTTCTGGGCTTCCAAGTGCTTTCATAAGAAGATTACCCTGCTCCCCAGAAAGGTGTCCCAAAAGGGAATGCTCTCCGGCTTTCTCAAACTTATCTATGCAATATTTTTCCTAGCTTTCCAGCCTTGATGCCACCTACCTCTTGTCAGACAGCTTTTCCAATATGAGCTAGAAATTCAGCTTCTTCTGGCAAAAATTTCCCTCTAACTGTCCCCTATGCCCTATCAGAGTTCCCAATCTTCACATAAACGGCTGAGTTCAAAAAAAGTCTCTTTGTGTCATTCTGTTTCTTTTAGCTTTCTTTTTACTTTTCCTTTTTACTTCTATACACTTAGTCACAGATTTAAGTGATGGGAAATATCCCCAACAAAATGTTCTCTTTTTTTTAATCAAAAGAGAATACAAATAATTTCTCATCTATGGACTATATACTTCATGTAAACAGCATTGGATGAGTTCAACAAGCATTATATACAAAGATGAACACATCAGGAAGAGAATTTCAAATCCCCATTACCTTGAGAAAGTGATCTAGAATATTATATGAACCACAATTTTCAGCAGATATGACCCTTGAATTAATTAAAAAAACCAAAAAACAACAAACAACTGGATACATGAATGTTTTGAACTTATTTTGGGTCAAGTCATAGTCTGGTTCTGTTTTGCAGCATTTCAATGACTTCCAGAGGGTGTCAGCTGGATTCCTAAAGAAGAGGATGACAGGACAGTCTGCCCTCAGAGTCAAATCTCCTGGCCACAGAGCAATTTAAATCAGCCTAAGCCGTTCCAGCAAAGGTGGAGTTCATACAGCCACCACAAGTGCTGTATACAGGCACAAAGGACTTCATCACATGGGACAAAGGAGCTGACACACAGTTCCCAGGCATTGGAAAAGAACGGTGAGAAAACATTACTGGCAATGACTCATATTTGGTTTAGAGATCAGACCATATGCAAAAACATTTTGTTTTGTCAGACCCAATACAATAATATTTGACTTGTGATTTCAAACCTAGGAAAACTGAGAATGGACAGGTGAAAAATTTAAGTATTTTTCCTTACCTGAAAGAGAACAAGCCTTTATTTTGGCCAATGCTGAGTACTTTTGTCTTCACTTTATCACTCA
Source organism: Muscicapa striata striata (assembly GCA_030060385.1). NCBI lineage: Eukaryota > Metazoa > Chordata > Aves > Passeriformes > Muscicapidae > Muscicapa > Muscicapa striata. Next base: position 884,693 of record JAREIS010000010.1, on the reverse strand, counting down.
TGAATGAGTAGCAAAACTTCCCCCTAAAATACAAGCATGTCCAGAGAAAATTTGAACTCATAAAGAGCAACAAGATCAGCAAATCCAAAACTTTATCTTTTTAATACCACCGTTACTGATAGTTCTCCAGATTCATCCAGCTCTGATTTGTGCAAGCAATTATTTTTGTTTATCACCTTTTCAGCCAGTGGCTTATTTCTATGAGGCTCTTGGTGTTTAAAACAGTTGAAAAAGAAGAAATAAACCAAAAGTAATGTTTTTACATACCACACAGGTAGTTGAAACAGTAGAAAAACAAACCTGATGCAATTCTGCATCAAAGGGCTACAAGCACTCTCAGAAAGGCTAGTGTATCAACCAGTGAGACTAAAACCATAAAAGTGCAGCAAGAAAAAAATAATCCTTTGTACAATTGAGTATACTAAATTCTATGGTCAATAAACAAGAAAAAATGGGAAAAATAATCATAAGGTAGTTTCCAATTCAAAGCCTCATTTTAATATTTAAGAATTTGTACTGCATCACTATTTCAGAAAGATAAACACACAGGTAGATGCTTTCTAAAAAATACTAAGGAATGTAATACAGAATTCCTAGATTTTCATTTCAGCATATATGAACTACAAAGAGATTAATTCTTGCTTTTTTGATTTTTTTTCCTGATACCTATAAAATTTTAGGCACAGGACAACTATTTTTATAACTTTCAATTAATTTTACTACTAGGTGTTTTACTAAGTTTTCAGAATTTTAAAATCTTATTCTTATTTCCATTGTATTTTCAGTGAAATAAGCATTATTCAAAATGAAGCTGAAGCCCAACATCTTTTAAAAAGGATTATTTAGTCTATCAAAGACAATTTTAGCTTTCACAGGAAGCTAATAATGAGTAGCTTTCTTATCCTATTGAATTGAAACATGGTAGTGTGACCCAGCAGGTATAGGCCTTGAGGATAAAAAGCATATTGAAATATGCAAATGAAAATATTTTGATTTTGCCCAGCAACTAGTGCTTGCACATGAATGATGCTTTGACCAGTTTTCTAGATATCCACCTATTTTCTTTCCCCTCACCTCCACATTCCACTGCATGCAACACCTCTGTGTTTTGAGATTCCCATATAATCTACAGGCATTAAATGAACTGGCTTCAAGTATTCTGTGTAATCCACAAGCTTGTACTTATTTCATGCTGATTTTTGTCTTTAATAAACAGGACTGAGCACAAATTACTGTTCTGGGTTATGTCCTTATCAGAAAGGGGGAAAGAAGAGTAATTGCACAGTGGCTGTAAGTGTTCAGTAAGGCTGGTGCCCTCCCCAGCACAGTAACTGCACAGATTGAGCAGTAACCATAAGTCCCTAAAACATTTCACAATTTCATTTCATTACATAAAATTGGTGATAAAACCAGTATAATCAGAGGGGAGAGAAAAAACACTCCCAAGCCAAGCAAAAGGGATACGTCCCCTTATAAACGAGAGTCAAATTCTCAGCAGACCTCACTGCTGATCTCTTCCAGACTGCAGGGTTTGAGTCTCAAGTTTGCATCTTTTCTTGTCTCTTATTAAAATCTCCTCAGTGCTACGTGATCTGAAATTCAAGTCATAATGAAACTGCCACAGAAGGAAAAGGACATTGTTGGGGTCAAAACTTTACGTCCTTAGCTCCTCATACAAAAATACCATAATTACCATCACATACATGTCAAACAGTCCACAAAGTTAAGGCACATGTAGCAGTGGAAATCAGTGACATTTATGCAGTAATAGATCCTTTGCTTTCAAACAACAGTGTTGATTTGCAGTCGCTTTCCATGTAGTTTGAGCCTTTAAATGAATCTTTCAAAAAGAGGAAGTTAAAACCAGTATGAATTCACTAAAATGCTAAAGATGTGAATACAAGATAGGTAAGTCAGGAAAATAGTGGAAATGTATTGGAGATACATAGTGGATAAAATCTTTGAAGTCAGTAGGATTTCACCATTTACTTCACTGGATTACACCTGCTATACTTTATAATTATATACTTAGGAAGAGGACATTTAGTGTTAGCAGGGTAGTGATACTTCAAGATGCTAATCTTCACATTTTCGCATATATTCAGAATCTGAATGAGTGGGCTAAACAGTTAAGACACAAAGCATGTAAATGCTCAGCTCCTGTTCTGAAGGCAGACTCATTAAGGACAAATACAGGTTGCTTTGATGTTGTGCCAAGCAATCTGCAATTTTGTAAATTACAGAATACAGTAACATTTTGAGACAACTTGCCTTGGCAATGACATTGACAAGACGATAGACTGTTGATTTTATGTCAGCTGCTTTCTTCCACCTCTTTCAGTTTTCTGATTCCAAACATCTCCAATCCACATCTTCACAGACCTTAGCCAAGACCATGGCTTTCCACTGGTATTTCAGGCAATAGATGAACCTGGGTGGTAGAAGTCATTATTCCCTGCATTCCTCAGCCTATGTGTCACTTGCAGGATGCCTCCTCTGCACTGATGTGCTTTCTGGAGCACATTTCTGTACATTTCTTCATGTACAATTCAGTTTCTCTTGTTGTGAGGACAGTGACTTCCAGGAGAAGCATCTCCTCCAGCAATCTAACTTCACCTACTCCATCTATCAATATACTGTGTTGATTTAAAACTCAGGGTGTATAAGAACCTAGGTGATTGAAAATGTGTCAACCTAGGTTGTTTGTTTCAATGTGTCCTTTGAAGGCACAGATTATTTTACCTAAATCTTAGATTTTAATTTTGTTTTATGCTATCCTATTTTTACATATACTCCAGACTTCCAAACAAATGTAAATGACAATTGGCTCCTTTCCTATGAAAGGCTATAAATCTTAGGATCCATGTTTTCCATTTTTTTTTTTAATGTAGAAAAGTTTACAGTTGGTAATTCTTGTAGGACACTGGAAAAGTAAAGTGCAATGACATTAAATGTAAGAAATTACAAATATATTTTTTGAGGTCTCATTATGCGTCCAGTAAAAACTTTTGAGGACAAAAATGTGGTCCCACATGGGGAGAATAACAATTACAAGCTAACACATGGATCTGACAATATGAATATTTGTTTACTTGCATCAGAAGCCTGTATTTATGCAGCAGTAATGAAAAAGTTGTTCTGGCATTCAGCCACATGACTACATTAAAGATAGGACATAGCTACCAAGGTTCCCTAGATTTTGGAATCCAGGTTGCTCCTTTGGAGCAATTTAAGATGACTTTTTAATGGCATCAAACAGGACTTCAATCAATTCTCCCTGTTAATTACCCTGCTCCTGCACCCACACCTTTGTTTTATGAGCAAGACTCTTTCCATGTAAGCTCTAGATTTAGCCTGTAAACCAGGGACTTGCTTTGCACATTTAAAATATGCAATTCCATTCCCAGATGCTTGCAATGCCAAAGTACATAAAGTGTAACTGTCCTTTGCGGTCCTTCTGTCTGAATGTCACTTTCAGAGTCACAAGGTTTGCTTAACACATAGAAGTATGCTTTTACAGTTATTATCCAGCAATAACTATTGGGAATCAAGGTCAAGCCAAACTGAGACATTTAATCCATCTTCCAAAACTCAATAAATATTAAAATAACAACTAGGTAAAGATTACCAAAATTAATTTCTCTTCTATATGGTTGTCAGGTATGGCTACATACCACATGCTTCTACAGTTGAGTTCATACTTGAAACTCCAGATTATTGTGTAAGAAAGAGATAACAAAGAATCAAAATACTAGGAATTGCAGCTGTAATGCTCACAGAAGCCCAGCCACTCACACTCAGGTGAAATTTCCCTCTATAGAAGATATTTTACTGTGATAACTAAGATTTTTGAGTATCATGAGACAAACCAATCTTTAATAAGGGCAAACACGACACAAATGGAAACTACTAAAGAAAAAAAATGAGCAGACAAGAGAGAAAATATTATCAACATCAAGGATTGTGAGAACGAAAATGTATTTTTACCTGGTCCTAAATCTTTCAAATTAATTTAATCCTAAAGTCAAAATGTCACACCCATCACACTCAGGAGATACACAAACAGACTAAACATGACCCAGATGAAAGGTAAAAGCAAACATGGGTCAGCTCTGACACAGAAGATGAGCTCAGTGAGTTCAGCAGCAGCATTGCAGACCACTCTCTCAATCTGAGACACCAGGTGTCTGATCAGGACTGTGAAACACACATCGTTCTCATCAGTCTGGTTGATCTCTTAACATGAACAATGATTTTTATTTCTGAAATCCCAATTTAGACTTTCCTGCCCACACACAAAATCCTCATTGGACTGCAGCTCTGTATTCTCACAGACACACAAACAAACAACCAAGTATTTCTTAGTCTTCTACAAAATGTCATTATTTACCATCATAAAGTTCAAATGATCTTTATCATATTCCAAAGGAATATATATTTTAAGTGTTGATGAAAGTACCTATTCCTTTTTGCATTGGTTAGTCACTCTGTGGAAGCATTGTTTTGTGAAAATCTCCTTCCTCAAGGTGACTTTTGTGACTATTTCAGTCAGCTACCCCATCCCATCACTGGAATTTCAAGGTCAGAGGACAGTGGGATAATTTCTTGCAAAGTTAGTAAAGGTTTAGAAAGAAGTCATTCAAAATTAAACTTTCTTTAAAACATTGGAAATCAAATGAGGGAGCAATTCTTTAACACAAGATGCTGTTATACTTGTATGAGAATATCTTTACCTGAATCTTCTATTTTCAGTGCTGCCTGGCTTAGATATATTTGTAATTGCCATATAAGGGTGGATAGAGGCAACAAGCAATTCCAATTATTATCTGAAGTAGTAGGAAGGAGTAGAAATGGTGCTGGATGAAACACTGACATTAAAGAAGACAGATGAAGATTTGGTTGATATAAAAAATGGGAATTTGGACTCAGGGACTTATATTTTACAGCCTGAAGCAAAACCAAACAGGTCTTGTTTACTATTTGTTGGGACTGTAAAGTTATGAGAAAGATTTTCCACTGTGACTGGGTGTGGAAGCACTAGGAATCTCCTGAGAAACATCTTCTGCCTAAACATGAAAAACCCAAGAGACTTGCCTGGATGAACTTTGATACAGCACTATAAATAATGAGCATGTGTCCAGGAAACTAGGCTGGATTCTGAGGTTTTTGCATGTCATTAATCTCTACCCCACTAAAGAGCTAGAGGAGCAAAAGGGCTCATCCAAGGTTTGCCACCATCCCTGTATCAGAACTTGTGCTCATGTATTGTACTTGAACATTTTAGCTCCACTGTGTACAATGAAATTCTTGTATAGTTGCTGCTGCAGGAGGTTAAAAGCTTTTGTAGTAAATGGACAAAGCAGAGGAGAAATAAGAGCAAGCAGTAAGCAGAGAAAGCTTGGCTTGGGTTGAGTTCTGCCTAGGACTTGAATTTTTCAATTACATATCTCCAGGAGGATCCACCATGTGGCTTTTCCCCTCCTCCTGCTGGATATATCAAATCTTAACATGGCTTGGTTCTCTCTTTGGATGCTGTGCCCATGCATTGTAGAACAAAGGGTGGGACACCTCCCAAACCTTAGGAGCCTGCTGCTCCCACTTGTCTGCACCACTGTGCATTTCTACCTTCAGCTCCATAGAAAGCGAGTTTGGATAGAAAGAAATTGTAGGAGAAAAAGCAAAGTATTGTAGGAAAAATGTGGGCAGTCAGGTCTCTCTGGTCTCTGCACAGATCTGAAAGTAGAGCTATCCTCCCCATCTGAAACACAAATAGCTTCTGAAGGTCTCTGAAGAACCAAAGGCAAGGCTTCAAAATCAGAAATTTGCCAAAAATGGTGTTTGCTGTCTCCCTCTCCAACAGAAGCAATGTTTTCAGGTTCTCCCTGATTATGAATCTAGAGGAATTTCTAAGTTTCCAGACAAGTTTGGAAAGGAAATGCTGTGGTCTGTGCCAGGCCATGTCAATCCAGGCAGATTCAGGCTGCCCATTATGGCTTTGCCCACACAGTATGCTGCTGCTGAATGAGCCAACTTAGACACTAGCAGCATAGAAAGGCATCCAGGTAGACAAAATCCACATGAAAGCCTTTAAGTGGGACTCTATACCTTACTGTGGCAAGTCATAAAGCCCCTTAGAACTCTGAAAGCACCATACAGTTACCTATGGAGCCCCTGGCTATGGTTCCTGAATGATGGCACAAGCTGCTGCCCATCAGGAGCCCTAGTGCTCCCCAGAGGCAGGACTCAGCTGGGGAATTGGTGGCTCCTTTGAAGTTCTTGCAGACAATGCATCCACATTGCTGTGGATCCACATTCACATTGCATTCCAGAAAGAACAGCTGGACTCAGCAGTAACTATGCTCAGTAATACTAGTAACAGCAAATGGCTGTAATTGAGATAAAATATTTTGTCTATAGCGTACTAAAATACTGAAAAATAGTTAAAAATCAAGAAGTATATCCCACTAGCACTAACAACAACAACGTGAAACTGTTTTCTCAAAAAGTGGGTCACATATTTTGCTTGTGTTTGCTTAGCACCTATCACTGTAAAATCTGGTCCATGACTCACAAAGCACCAGTAACAAGCAAAAATTTCTTCTTGCACTTCCCTGCTGCATTCTCTTATTGCCATGTGATCTGAGAGGACAGGAATTTTTTGACCATTATTAGTTGGAAAGCATTTGAAGGTGTGATAGGCATCCAGGTATCCACATTCACCAATATTACTTTTTTTGCTGTTGAATATTTTACTAACAATACCTATTAAGTAAAGCAGAGGTGCTCATGAAAGTGTGCAAAGCACAGAAAAATTCCTTGCACATCAGTTCAATGGAAGTGTGAACTACTTTGATGGCAAGACACACTTAGCTTTAGCTAATACCATTAGTTCAGCTGAGACACTTCCTGAAGGCCAAGTGTAAATTTATTCAGGACTGGCAAAAGCTACTATTTATTTGATGTGTACAAGCATTACTGGGAAAGGGAGGTAGTATTTAGGCTTTTGCTAATATAACATGTGTTTTATAAATCTGACACCCATTAAAGTGGGTATTGCTGTGGAAAAATAGAACAGGATGATGATAATTACTAAAAACACTCATTAAAGTAATCAAGAGTAGTAAAGGTCATGCAAATGAACAGCATTCAGAGAACAGGATATGAGACACTGACTGCTCTGGACGGAGGGCAGGGAAAGAGATGGGAGAAAATGTTAAAGGGGAGTGCAAAGGAAGGAAATGTGAGACAGAGTGAAAAGACAGCAAGTCTGTGTCATTTACGTCACAACTGCCTTCAACAAGAGCAGCCAGGAAGAAGCTTCAGAATTTTTTCATTTCAGTAGCACTAAAATTATTTATGTATGAAAATTGTAGAGAACCATAGTAATTTCTTTTTAGAGTAAAGCACAGATGTTTGAATTCAAACACATAGAACTTGATCATGAGCAAGATGGCAAAAAGGGAAACTGAACAAAATAAATAAGGAGATCTGATTTTTGTTGCTACAAATTCCTCTGAATGGATATGAGCATTATATCTCTCAGTCCTTCAAGTAACTTAGCATCAGTCTGGATATAAATGAAGGTCCTGAGATGTTTAGAGGGATCTTCCTTCACATGCTCCAACAAAATGTCACTTCATCTTTCTCCTTGGCTCAAAAAGAATAATTTTCCATTTCTTCCAATCAAACCTGAAGGTCCCCCTCCTCCTGCAGCTCCTCAACAGAGCACAACAGAAACTCAGTACAGTGCTGAGTACCCAGTATACTGAGATTCTCCTCAGCCCATGTACTACTGCATCCAACTGGAAATTTTCAGAGAGGCCAGGGGAGGCATCTGCCTAGAAACCTCCAACAGGAGTAGATATGTGTTTTGATAAATTGTGAAAACAGTATTCACTACATATGAATGTAGCAATGATTTGCTGCTGGCATATATCTTAAAGAAACTTCCTTCAAGCTTTCTTTGTGGAACTATTTTTCCTTCCTTGAGCTGCAAGAGCAAAATCAGAGGTGTGTGGGTAATGTCATGACTTAACAGGCAATTTCTCAAGCAAGAGAAAAAATCATGCCACAAACATGATTTTTATTCCACTTACTCAGCTCAGCCTCAAGAAAATAAAAAGCATTAAGTTTTCTAGTTAAAATTTTGTCAGCAGATATTTCTTCAGCCTGATTTCTATACTGTAAGTAAGGCTTAAATAACAATTGTTTTCTTTAATATTACACTGCAAAGATTTGATTGATTGATTGATCCAGCCTTCCTCTTAGTTAAGTGAAAAGTGAGGGAAATCAGTGTCACCCTTTACAAAGAGCAAAGGCTGTCACACCAGAAGGTTTTGTTCAAAGTAAAGCTACAGGCATCGATTACATGCAGAAGTTAGGCTAAGACTGTGTGTGGGAGTTACCATGATGTTCTAATAATCCCTCAGTGTAAAAACACATCCTGGGGAACTACTGACTGAAAAACAGAGAGAATATGCTCATGCACAAAACCAGCTGTATCTCTACCGCCTTGAATGTGAGAACTAAAAAACTCCTGTTGTTTTTCCTGTGGTAATGCCAATTCCTTTAATCTCTGTGCATCCTAAAAATTAGGATTTGTAGATTATTCTGCATGGTAATTCTGACCTCACTGCTTATCACATGTTCCTTTATTCTTCTAACTCAACAGTAGATTTGTGGGGAAAAGCTTATGAAAAAACCCAATAGTAAAAATTTGGCTCTGAATCAGTTGAGAAGAGCTATTACTGTGCAGTTGTTCAGTCATGTATATTTTAAAGATTTAATATTTCTCCTGAATTTTAGTTTACCTATCCATAAATACACATTAAAATAAACTGATGATCAAACACCTACAGAATTTCAGGTCTCAATGCTCTGCTTCAATTGGTTCTTGAGATATACTATTCCCCTTAAAACACACGGAGTTAGTAATTTGTTAGTATTGTTTTTCACCACAGGAAACATCTGATTTGCTGTAATTAGGCAAGGCAGCAGTACATGCCATCACTCAGCAAACTGAACAGCAATCGACTTTCGTGATTGTTTGCCAATCTTCAAGCATTAATAGGAAGCCAACATCGTTTCTTTTGACGTAATCTCTGTACAGTAAATAGGGCACTTGTGCAAATTTGATGGGCTTCATTAAAGCTTGTGGAGCAAGGAAAAAAAGGAAAAGATGGTGCAGTGTAATGGAGTGTAGCCTTGGGACATTCTATTCTGTGATAGTAGAGAGTTGCCAGGGGAAACTGCAAGATGCAGATGCCAAACATGTTTTGTAAGGGAAGAAACACTGATAGTGGAATGGTGTCCTTTCTTGCTCCCTTTTCTGTGTGTGATTGCAGAGCTCATATCAAATGCTCATATTACACCTTCTGTACTGTAATGTGTTGAAAGACTTTCCAGTTTTAAATTGTGCTAAATGAATACTCAGCAGAAGTTTGTTAGTACTGAGCAAGTACTTGGTTTGCCCAGCAGCACCTTGATTTTTGAACTGCAATGCACTCCACTTCATGGGTACCACACTTGGCAGACTACAGACCAAGGAAGAAGTGGTGTACAGACAACCAACCTTCCTTCCTGCTGTTTTTTTTTTTTTGGATTTATTTTTCTTTCCCCCCCCTCCCCGCTCCCTTCCACTACCTGATTAGATCAACTAGTTTTGTCCAAGAAATGTAATCAAATTTCTAGCATGGACTTGCAAATTAATATATACCCTAACTCAATTATTTTACTATATACTACACTAAAGGTAAGATTTTCAATCTAACTAGAAACAGATTTTTTTTTTCACTGTGACTTGCAGCTGAGCCACGTACCTTTATTAACAAAAATACATATCACACATCAGGAATACAACTTCAAGTATATCAATCAACAAACCAGATAACCATAAATTTTCTTTCTGTTGCTTTCTTTTGATATATCAGATTCAATTTAATAATTGCACCTGTGCAAAACCAGGTCCTCCCTTGCACAGGTGAGCAAAGCAGAGAGCACAGGGTGGTCTCAGAAACCTTATACCTCTGACAGTCATCATGGCAGTTATTGATATAAGTGAAACAGTTAGAAACCTGCTTTCTGTGAACATCCCAACTAGACATTTGCAGTGAAGTAGGAAGGCCACAGCTGAGAATTTAATTATTTTTTTTTCTAATGCTGCAGCAGAAAGCTTGCTGCCTTTGCTATAACACTCTCTCTGAACACAATATCATACATATCACTCACCAGGCTGGGCAGACTGGCATTGCTTAAGTTCTGGCCAACAGTTAAAATGCATAACTAAGCCAAACTCGCAGTAAACTGAAAAAAGCTCTGAAGGGGAAAAAATGCCACCCACCTCAAGGCAAAGTGAATAAAACCTTCCATTTATATCTAATGCACCAGCTGCCCCAACATACAGCAATCACCCCTGGATCACTACTAGAGTTCTTTATACAAGTGTTTTTAATTTAAAGCTGCATTTGTGAATACCCCCATGGCACCAGAAGAATCCTGCCTTGTAATTAGCAACTCTCAACATAGATTGTAGAGTACAGCTGCAAACCTTGTGATTTTATCCTGTCTCTAAGGAAAATCGTGAGGAAAAATTTCCTTTCTTTATCTCACAGCCTAAGCCTCCTAGTAAGCCTGTAATTCATCAGGTTATGGCTCACAATGATGAGATGCTCTTATGTAGAAATTAGATTTATCAGATGCTGAATCAAGCTGATCTTTACAATGAGAAATACTTAATCCATTTTGATTAAATCAGCAAAGCTCCTAGTGAAAAACAACTAGAATAGTTGAGAGAGAGCTAGACAATGATGGATTCTTAAGTCAAAAGCATGAGTTGCAACTTTGTTATAGAAAGAAAGCCATTTCTACTAGGAACTCACAGATGTTTATAGATAATATCTAAATTTAAGATGCTCTGCAGTGTTTTGACTACTGTAGTCCTGTCTAAGATCCCTGGCTTTATATGTGCCTATGCTCTTTTCCCCAACACACATTTTATCTAGATTTTATATGCTGCTCTTATTCAGAGCCATTCAGAGGTGCTTGTATATGAACCCTATCTCTCTTATTGTATTTGTGATTTACAGAGTGAGAAAGAGGCACAGCACTCCAGTGATTTATCTGACAGTGGACAAGGTGAGACAGAGACGTGTGCTCTGCTCAGGAAATCATGTTGGCAAGCATGTGCAGGCACAAAGTGAAACATTTCACAAAAATTATTGAAATCAGAAATCCTTCTGTCTATGAAATACTACAACAAAACCAAAACAAGTGAAAATTAGCACCACCACCCCCACCCCCCCTCAAATATCTGAGCACAAGGCTTATTCCAAAACACAGTGTAAATGCTTTGTAAGTTGAAATCTGTGGAAAGACTGGGGAAATACTACTTCAAATGAAATAAAATTTATCAGTTTTCAACAATTTCACCAGCAGTATGAGTGGATGAATAGGAATTCAAATTCCTTTTAGTGACTCAAGTATCCTACATTGCTCAAAGCACTCTACTCAAATATTCTGAGATCACATTTAATCTTTTGGGCTGAAGTGAGCAGCAGGTTCTAGATTACTTGATGAAACTGAGTAGGCACAAATCTTTGAGGGGCTTTCAGCAAACTGGGGCTGGAAATAGATGGTCTTTAAGGTCTCTTCTAACCCAAACAACTCTGTGATTGTTTTTTTTATGTTGCATCACCCACAGACTCTCAGCCTTTAACTGAAATGAAAGGGTCATAAGTAAAAAACAATTCAGACTAATTCTAAAACAACTATTACAGGTCTCAAAGTTATGGCTTAAAATCCCTGTCTTCCCTATATAAACTAGATGGGTTAAAATTCAGTTAGGTCAGAAAATTTAATTTAGTGGTTATCTGCAATCCTTTCCCAATTTAGATATGGAATAGATAGCTAACCAGGCACATATAAGGTTATCTGTTATCTGAAGTCTTCAAATAGGTATTAGATGTGTTTCTTCAAAGAAATACTATAGTCAGAGAGGTGATGGACAAAAGCTCCTTAACTTCTGTTGTCCTGATGTGCAGCTGTTAGTCATGAGCACAGTGCTAAAATGTAACTCTGTGATTGACAAACCACCTTTGCCTTCTACATGCAAAGATTCTGGTTTGAGATTGAGGCCCCAGGCTAGCAATGTTTGTATTTTGAGCAAAGCCAACAGAGACAGCTCTCTGTTGAGGGCAGCCATCACAGCTGATAGCAGTGCTCTTCCCTCTTCTTTGCCCTGTTAAATACCAAACTATAATTTCAGGAAGAAAATATTTCTTTCCTCCTTTGTGGTTAAAAGTTAAACATCTTAAGCAATGTGCTGTTCTGAAAAAAAGAGGAGTTCTCTCTCTATGGAGAAGACCAAAGAATAAGAAACTGGGTTTGTGCTTTATGCCCATTTTGAAGTTACATAGCATTGACCTTCCTTATTGCAAGGTTGATATATTTCCTAGCCCTGCATTATTTTAAAAGTCTTTATGCAGGTCTTAAAATTGGGAGAGCATTAGTGATGCTCCTTTCCCCAAACTTCAAATGCCCTGAAGTCCTACAGATATGCTGGCTCATTGTCTGGATATACATGTACTTTCTGTGCCACAGATCACAATTTTGGACACAGAAATTTTGCTTTTTTTTCTTACATACAAGAATGATTAAAGTATAATTTATTTGCTAATGTTGATTACCTCAAACACAAATTGTCCATCCTTATTCTTTGGGAAAATACCAATGGAAACATTCCAGGGGAGAGGAACTAGCTCAGCTTTGCTTTTAAAACCAAAAACCTAAATCACAAAACAAAGGAACAACCAAGAAAAGGAAGAAATCTTCCTGACAGGTTTTTCATAATGGAAGTTGTTAGTGGCTTCATACCCAGCCATGCTGTGACACAAGGTCAGACAAGATGCATCCTGCCTGGCCACCATTTAGGAGAATATTTTTGAATAATACTCTGTCTGCACAGAATAAATAAGCTTGGGCAGTCAGAAATTCTGTGGAAACTCAAGTGCTCTTCCTTATAAATTAAGGGTTTTTTTTTCATCAGGCATTATTTTCTGAAGAGACTGAAATATCAAGATCCATATAACTGGTCTTTGCACCATCAGAATTAATTTCTAAAATTTTTCTAATGTTTTGTAAATGGGCGCATGACCTAGAAAAATTTCCTCTTGCTGATAACACATGAAACTGTTAGCAGGTATAGAAGTGATGTATGTTAATACTATGATAAATACTGTATGTTAATAAATATCTAAGCAGCTTTGGACACATACTATTTGTTGAAGAGACCACATACCTGTATAATTTTGCAACTATATCATGGCCAGATGAGAGATGATCAAGTGAAAAATCAGTTTGAAAACCACCTTGTAAAATACATCAATTAAAAAAAATACTTTTTGTAAAGCTTCCTAAAGTGCTGAAAGAAAATAAAAGCACTGAAACAAAAAACACTTAAGAAAATTTTGGGGGTTTTTTCATTATAGAGGAGCTTGAGTGACCCCTTATGCTGCACAGCTTTTATATGGCAGGCACATCAGATTATCTGATGCAAACTGGAAACTCATTAAAGGAGATTACAGAACAAACTGTTAATGTTATTTTATCAAATCACAGGATCCAAGTAGTGATGTGTAACCTCCTGCTTAGAGCTGCTTGGTGCCTGAAGAGTGGAAGGTAACCAGCAAGGCAAATATTTAATGAAGTGATTTCAGGAGTGGTTTGGGTTTACAAGCCTGTAAATTTGAGGCTTGGACAAATCAATTTAAAGTTGTGAGCAACTTGATACTAGAAGGAATGAGATACATGTGCTACTAGGTATTGGGGTTTGGTTTTTTAAGAAAATGGTTTTAACTGGGCAAAATGTATACTATTGCTCAAGTGATGGAGAACTTTCTGTGTCCTAGTTTCAAAATTCCAATTTAGATGGATGGCCCTTTGGCCTAATTGAGAACAGCTGTTTCTGATCAAAAAGTTTTCCTTATACTTACTATTTTTATTTTCAATGAGACAAAAATATAACATCTTCAATTAAACCTGATTTTCTTGCTCATGTATTTTAGTATTTTGTCACATATCTGGGAAAACACAATGTAAGTGGGACATTACTCTTATTTCTGACTTCAACCTAGGTGATTTTATGTAATTAACTAAATGGAACATATATAGATTGCTTAGCACAGAGACTGAGAAACCTAGGGTCTAGTCAGAATATAAAACTATATAAAAGTGAACACATGAGGAATTGTTGGAGTGCTTTATTTGACTTAATGCATGTTTAAATTATATTAATCTGCTAATCTCCCACAAACAGATTTTAAAACAGAATTTCCATAGGCTGATTTTTCAACTGCTTTTGTGTAGTGTAAGTTGCAAATTGTGCATCATGAAATTATTATTTATCTTGCTTAATTCCTTGTTTTTAATCTTTCTATTCAGGTATCAACACTCCAGACATGTGATCTCATAGAAGAAATAATAAGGCTACTTTCTGACTGCAAAATACCATTTCTCTCCTTAAACATTTTCCCAGTACTCCCATTATATTATGTTAGACACTCTTATTTCCCTGAGGAAAATCAAATTCTACCATTATTGCTTCTTTTAATAACTGTGTAAGTTCCAGAAACTTCCTGTCATCAAGAGTTTGATAACCCCTTATCAATCAAAAAGCCTGCCTTATTCTTCTTATACCCTTTCACAGTCAAAATACTTTTTTAGCATTATTTAGTACTGTAAACAAGTTGTTAATGACTAAGGAATAGTATTGTGGCGATACATGTTTTGTTAATTGTTGTTTTGAAAGATATTCTGTTAGCTCTAATATGATGTTCCATGCCATGTGTATCACTTCAGATACAGATTCAGGTTTAAACAAAATTTATTTGCTCTATGTTCCTATTTAAAAAAAAAAAATTCACTGAAGAATTAATTATTTGTTTCAAGCTGATGGCATAATCATCCATACTTTAGACAACAAACTGTCAGTAAAAGTACAGTACTATGTGTTTGAAGCTTTTTTCATCTGCTTTGTATTAGTTTCAAATGTATCCTAACAAATACTTCAGAATAACTCTAGTTAGTTTAAAATATCACATCTTTAACATGAAGTTTTTACCTTTTTATGGGTCAGTCTCATCAGGTAAGGATTTCCAATATAAACAACGAGTGTATCCCAGTACTTGTTTTACATTTCTGTTCAGTCTGGCAAGTAAATTATAAGTAGTGTCAGTAGTGTTAAGTCTTTCTGATAGAGAAAAAAACTGGCTTCTAAATTTCTGAAAATTACTCTTGTTTGTTGAAGAGCAGAACCAGCAACACTAGCACAAACTTCTGCCTTGAGTAAATGTCTGTGATGCCATCTGGGCGTTCCTCCGTCGCCTGTCTCCCAGAGGAAGTCTCAATATAAGTCACTTGACTGGGCATCAGAGCCCTGTGTCAGCTCTGCTTTGCTTCCTGCAGGAAAGGTGAGGGTCTAGTTTGTGCCTCTTGGGCTTTCAAATTAAATAATTCCAGTGTGACCCACGAGCATGCAACATTAGTATTTTTTTGAACACACAGAGAGATTAAAAAGAAACCATAGTTTGAGGCGTGAACAGCCCCATTCATTGCAAGACTGTTACCTCATGTAAATAGTATTTTAAAATATCAGCACTCTTAACTATTTTGTTACAGAAAGCATGCAAAAGCAGATGGGAAGTACAATAGGAAGATTCATGCAATGTGCTCTGAGAATTGCTCTTTTGAGAGTGCATTTAACAACACACAGTAAAAGATTTTTTTTCATTTTTACTCTTTTTTTTTTAAAGTTCTAAAGAAGACAGACACAACATTCAAAACGAGCTCTATTCAAAGAGTGAGTTAAAGCAAGGGTCTGGTTTAGCTAAATGGTAAGGGAGATTCAGACCACTGGAAACAACTACACATATAGGAAAAAGGAAATCATAATGTGGTACGTAAAGTCACTGCAGCTGCCAAACATTAGTACCTGAACAATCTTTACAAATACTTACTTTAAAAAATCTTTTAAAAATCTCTACAAAGACTTACTTCAAAGCCAGGCACCATGCAAAGCCTAGTTTAGAGCTGACATGGTTTACCTTTAGGTTCATTACCATCACTGTCTAAATAACAGTATTTGCTGCATTCTCTGCTGTGTGTAATGCATGAATCTTTTTGGATATTATACTATGTAAGTCAATCTCATGGTGGAATATTGAATCTGCTGTGCTGATGCCCTTGCACACAGACATCTTAAAACTCATTTTACTATTGTATTTCCTACTATTTATTGGGACTTTTGTCACTTCTGAAGGACAGTTGGAGATTTTTCCTTCTACTGGAAAAGGATGATTGGCAAATATTTGAAGACAAATTTTGTTCTTGTCGAGCTTGTACTTCTTAGAATTGGCTTCTGGAGTATCTTCTGTTTATGCCGTGGTTTGGGAAAAATACGTCACTTTAATAGATTGAGCTCACTGACAGAAAGGACCATTATGAGGAAATTTTTTACTTCAGCCTACTTTCTTTAACTTATTTAATCATATCTCCTTCACAACATTCAATATATTCACTTGCCTGTAATACTACTGCAGTGAAGTTCAAGAGGTCTGAGAGACACAGTAATTTTCAGATATTTTCATTAGATGTATTTATCTGCCATCTTAAGCAATAACTGCAGTCTGATTTCTCTGAAACAGAAAAACCCAGGGATGAGCAACATTAGGACTGTAGCAAACAATTTTGCAGCCCATGATATGTGCATTAACTAAAATATGGTCGATACTTTTTCACCCTTTATGAAGAGCTGCATAGCTTTAGATGTATGTTTTGGATATATCTGACTGCCCTGGTTTTAAGGACAGTTATCTGCCAATGAAGGCAGAAGCTTCTCTTTGAAATGGAGAATGTAAACCCCCTCCCTCCAAATTATTATAGTTTTGAAATTAAGGGGCTCTCAGGCAAAGATATCGGAATTAGGAATAATAGTTCTTTACTGGGAAAATTAAAATAGAAATACAGTATTACAAAGAACAATCCCAACACTGACAGAGTCAGAATACAACCTGACACCCTGTCAGTCAGGGTGTTGGTAGCAGTCCCATTAAATGGTGGCTACAGTCCTCCTGCAGTGGCAGATGTGGTTCAGCTGAAGCAGTGCTCCTGTAGAAGGTGCAATTTTCCTCTGAAGGTCCAGGGATGATGTGGAAAGGTCCAGTTTTCCTCTTGAATCCAGTGGAAAGAAGGTATCTTGCCATCCAAAATCCCAGTTTTTATCTAGGTAGGAAAGGCTTGGCTCCTCCCCCTGGCTGGAGCATCTCTCAATGGGATGATGGATTTTTATCAGTCATGCAGTGGGACTTAATGGGCCAGCAGCAGATGATATCTTCCTGGAGGATGGATTGTGGAAAAGATAAAGATGATTGCCCCACCTAGTCTTAAAGATGTCCCATTAGCAGATAATATGTGCCATGGAGATAAGGAATCACTGCCCCACCTGGCTTCAACAGATGGTGATAGAATACACATTTCTGGCCACATCAACCCAACACACTGGCATACCTCTGACTAGAAGAGTGCCTGTTGTACTCTTATAGACAAATAATCAAAAGCAGTATCTCCAGGCTACATATCTTTGGTGATTTTGACATGAGGTCCTTTTGCTCTTCAAATTCATGTGTGACCTTTGAATCAGATTTTTTTTTTACTTGGTGTATTAAGAGCATGGGTTTTCTGACTCCATTTTAACACCTATTAGTCAGCTTTAATGCACTTAACACGTAAAACATTCATTTTGTATCATTCTAAATTGTTAACAGAAAGTCCTATTCAAGTTTTGATGTTTCACAAAAACCTATGTGCTCTGTGTTAACAGCATTAACATTGTAAGTAAAACTTAAAAGCTAATAAAAAGACATAATTTGATGTCATGCTGTCCAGATTCTATTTTTATAAGTGTTATACAATTTTATATAAATTGGTATCATTTATATAAGCCTCTTTTAATAGATTTTCAGCCAGCAGTTTAACTTTTCTCCAGGATTGATGTTAATTTGCCAGACTGGTTATCAGCTGAATTCATTTTTTCACTCCGGCTTCATCTTTCTTCCCATCTTGTTGAGGTTCTGTGACATTCCAAGACAAGCTCTAGAGCCTCTTTGCTGGTGTTTGTGCTTGCAGCCTGTGACCAGCCTTTTCAAATATTCTCATCTCTGCTGTGACACCAACAGAGACAGCTGAAAATTGCCACCAAGAGCAGTAATGAAAAGCTGCACATTTCCGTTCCATCAGCAGTGAGCTGTGATGTGAAAGGCTCAGACTCCCTTCCTCACTGGTGACAATAATGCTCTATCTTCCTTAAAACTTCTTTGTCTTTTTCCTATTCTGCCATCAGTAGCAGATCCCACAGCACAGGAATGAGTCACTGCTCCTGTCCCTACCTCTTCATTCTAAAACTGGAAACAGAAGATGCTCTGGCTATTCTAGGAATGGGGAATTGGTCCACACATTCTGAGCACATAGTAAACACTTCAGGGAAGGGAAGTCAGAAGCTGCTCTTCTTGGAAGTCAGAAAGTACTATGAAAGTGATTATTTTGTCAGTGTAACATTGAAAGATTTATCTCTGATGTAGAACTGGACAAAAAGTGCATGCACTGGATAACTTTGTTATTTATTGTCTCTCTTCAGACTTCTCTCACAATGTCATTAATGATAACAGTACTTCAAAGACAAAGAAGAGATTAAAATAAGGATCCACTCCTATGAACTGCTCATCTTAGATAGACCCTTGAGCCACATCTACCAAACTGTCCCTTTTTGAATGGGCTCAGATCCTGGAACATCTTATTAACTCTGAGGACTGACTGCCAGAATATGTGTGAATCATGTACTGTGAAGTGATGCTTAAAAAAAAAAAAACCAACCAATAATAAAAATAAATTACTTCCAATATTGGATGAAGATAATGCAGTTCATTTTCATTACAGCAGTTGCTTATTGTGACTCAGGAAGTACAAATTCTTCTATAAAAAATTCTGCAATACTTGAATTCATGCTACTTTCCTCTGTCTATGACTTTTTTTTTTTTTTTTTTTTTTTGGTTGAACTCATCTTACTTGACTTTAGTGCTCTACCTTGTATTGAATTAGTTATTAAATTAATGAAATTCTAGCCTCAGAACAGTGGCCAAAGAACATGGAGCAAGGATTTCATTATAATTGAAAATTATAAGGATACCTTTCTAAGCCTATTAAAAAAGCAGTATGGCAAAAAATTTCAAGTGTTGGTTTGCAGTAAGAAATGAAAACGTGATGGGCTACACAATTACCAAGGCCTTGATATGCTGCTATATTTACAACACATGACAAACAAGGTGTAACAGTAATGAGTGCATGTGGAATCACAGAATGCCTGTAAAACTTTATTAAGTTTAAATGCTGGGCTTTGCAAATAAAGTCACATTGATGAAGTATCAAGAGGGGACAGGATTTTATTGCCATGGCATTATGATTAGTTTTGACACAATACCAGATTGAATGAGTATATAATGGCAATCTGTTCTGGGTGGACTGCAGTAGGGAAGTAAATATCAGAAGCACACACAATAGTTTTCCCTTTTCCTGATCTGTGTGCTGTGAAATTTAGATTCCATTTGATATTTGAATCCTGGATAATTTTTAGGGGAGAAGAAATAAACATATGCTAATAATTTCAAAAATTAGTAATTTAACCAAATCAGCAAGATTGAGACCAAGATCAAATAGTAAATAAGGCTTATTACAAGATGCCAGATAATCAGGCTGCAGAGGCTTTCAGCAGATATAAGAAAGGATTAACAAATTCATGGAAAACAGATCTATAAACAGTGTCAGGAAGAGGCAAAGTTCTGACATCTCTAATCCAAAAATTGGATAATGGTGGAGTAGAAGGTGAGTGTGTGGCTAAAAGCCACCAGGTTTGGGTGTTCTCCCTAAGCAGCATCTCCAGCTGCCATTAAAGCATTAGGGGAGAGGGATCATTGAGCTGACCCAGAAGGGCAGTTTTTGTGTTCAAATAAGGATGATTTGAATGGTTAAGAGTCATTAATATAAGATTAGTATAAAAATAAGACACAAATAAGTTTGGAAACACAGAAGATAAGGCAAAACAATTCTTCATTCCACTCAACCACAATGCATGTTACAAGGACAGATATATATAGGGATAGAATAATAAGAAATACACAGATGCAAAGAAGAAAACACAATAAAATTTACAGAAGGCAAAAGCACCTTGTCACAAATAGGAGAGAGAGAAACATGAAATGTAACTTTTAAGAATCATGCCAAACAACTAATAATCATAACAGAAATTAAGGTAGAAATGAACAAGGGCAGTATGATTTCTGATTTATGTGCCACTATTAATCAGAAGTGAACAGATTATCTAGAATAATCAACAGATGAAGTGAAACTGATCTTAATCTGAAATCTCCAGTTTGGCTTTATGTACCTAGCACATGAAAGATGCAATGGAATATCTGAATCCAGTGCTTCAATAACTTTAACAATATTAATACTCAAAATTCCTTTAAAATAAACACACAATAAACTCAAGTGATCTAATACAAATGGACTACTTAAACAGTGCTTCATTTAAAGTGTCTGTATAACTCCACACAGTTTAATTAATTAAGTTGTATTTAAAGTTAGTAATACTCTATTAATTTTGTTTTAAGTATTATTCTGAATACTTCAGTAAGCAGAGTGGTAAGGATTTGCAGAAGAGTGATTATTTATAAGCTTGAAGTTTGTTACAATGAAAGTCCTAATGAGCTAGATACAACTCCAAGTCCTGTTCTCAGTTATACTGCTGTAAATCCAGTACAATTCTACTGATGTCATTGGGCTCTGGGGTGAGACAGAAAGAAAAGCATGTGTTTCAGTACAAAAAGCTAAAAGAAGTCTTAGGCTTAATATAATGCTGTAATATAAGAACACTAGTCAAATTACATATCCAGCCAGCAAATTTCCAAACAAGAAAACATGTGTAGATGTGTCTGCAGCCCATCTTCACCCTTTGGAAAGAAATCATATAGCTTTTACATGCAAAGGATGAATGCAAATGCCAACTGTCTTGCAAAATTTCGCAGCACACATAATAGGATGAGACAGGAAGTTCTCTTCAGTCCTGTCAGTCATCCAGACTGTTGTGTGCATCAGGCTAGCCTGTTCTTGGGTGAGAATTTATGCTACTCTTACTGCCAGTGCAGTTATCCTGGATTTATACTGCTGAAATCAAAAGCATTCTAGATGCTGAGAACACTATGAAAACTGCTATGACAAGAACTTAGAAGCTACAGACAAAGACAGCAAAGATATAGGACTTAGGGCAAAAAATAAGGCTGAGTGCAAACTCTTTGGTAACAATATGTGATAAAGGCAATAGAAGGACGTAGAGCCCATCAACAAGAGGACTTGTTCAGAGGTAAAAGGAGAGAATGAAGCCTACATTTAGAGAAAGGAGATGTCTGTTGAACATCATGATGAACTTAATTTATTTTACACTGGAGCACTCTCTGTATCCAGATCACAGTATATCATTGTACAGTTGACAAAAGTGGGCTAGACAAAGCACTAAAAATATAAGTATTAAGGAATTCTGCAGTGCAAATGGGAATAAACTGGGCTAACTTACAAAAACACCATAGGTTTAAATGATGTGGGTTCCCAATTCAGAACAAGGAGCATTTTTCACATTTAATCAATCACAACCCTTCCAGTTACTTTCTTTGTCCTCCAAAAGCAATCATATTCTTCCCAAAATCCCTCATTAAAATGATCTCTTGCTAGATATTTTCCCCAATGAAAAGTATTTATTCCATCACTACTGCTAACAGTTCAGATTGATGAATAAAGATGTTCCAGACTTACAGGTTTGACCTGGACAGTGGGATCTCCAAGGTTTTTTTCAGGTGCCTGAAATGTGGGCTATACCATTAAAAATCAGTTACCCTGAGCTTTTGGAGTCAAACCTGTGCATAGGCAAGGATCACTTGGGATGTCACAGTGGCTCCCAAGGCACTTTTGGCTTCAAGCACTAAGGAAACATCCTCAAGCTGCAAGAGACATTTCTGCACCACAGGTTTGGCAGGAGCCAGACTCCCTTCAGTGATGTCTACAGAGCTGGAGAGAAGAGGGCTTGCTTTGGTCTAGACTGATCTGATAGGTCTGCCTCAACAGGACTTAGGAAGATTTTAATTTCACCTACTTGTCAGACTATGTCTCTCAAACTGAATTTTGAGCAAACTGAGCAAGCCTTGCTGCAGTATTTTTCATCCATTGGGGAGACTTTGCAAATGGAATATTTATTGTCTGTAGTTTCACTTTTTGTTCCTAATGTGATTTAAAATAATTATTTTAACACAATTTGGATTAACTAATTACATTAATATGCAATGACTAATTAATTTTTAACACTAGAGACTTTCCAAATTGTTTCCAAACACTCTTTATTTGAGAATATTTCTTGTCTTTTGTAACTTCCTTGCTTCTCTGTTACTATATTTTACTAATAATGAGTCAACTTCTTGCTTATTTGACTATAATCTAAAAATCATGCTGAAACCAAATTGCCTAAGGACTTTTTAAGTTATCTTCTCTTTTCTCAAGCTTCTCAAAGAAGTTATGTCTTCCTGACCTATTGTCAAGGCAGCACATTAGGCATATTGCAATCTTAGGTTGAGAACTTGCAGTTTTGTAATAAATTAGACATTGGGGTCAGATCTGACAGTGATTCGAGGAGCTAAAGTGCCAGTTTAGGCATCTGAAGTCATAGAACATATCTTGAGTTGGAAGAAACCCACAGGGATCTTTTAGTACAAGCCCCTGTTTCATGCAGGGCTATCTGAAACTAAACCATATGCCTGAGAGCACCATCTGAAAGAAATTGGAAAAAACACCTTACATGTTGAGGACACAGTTTTTCATCCTTGACCTTTCAATGATAATAGGACAGCCCTAAGAATTTGATTTAGCCTAAACTCTGCTTAAGGCCAAGCTTTAGTTATTTATCTCACTTTGCTAAAAAAAAAGGGTTCTCACTTAGGCCTATGATTTTACAACACAAATGGGGATACAAGTAGAAGAGAGCTTTTTTCCTAGCTCTGATAATTGATGTTGAGCTGTGTTAATCCCATGTTTGCAATAATGTATAACAAAGCAGCTGAGCATTCCTCACAGAGCTCTGCTGAGGTTTTGAAACAGTCAGATCTTTCTTTCCATTGAGATTTTTGTCAGTGAAGTAAATTAAAGACAACTAGGCAAGCAAACAAATCCACAAAGCCAGAACTCCAGATCGCCTTTCAGAGGATCCAGTCTCATTTATTGTTAACAATTGTAATTTTTAGAAAAATAAAGACTCTTAATTTTCATTACAAGTAAAAATACTTCAGCTGAAGTGATTGTGCTTGTCCCAGTTTAGGAGTGGTATTCTCCAGTTTGGTGCTCCCACGCTGCTGCTTGCTATCCCTTCCCTCCTGAGGGTGGCTGGGGAGGAGAACTGGAGGCATAGAAGACAAAGATCACAGGCTGAGATAAGAACAATTTACTGGAAACAGCAATGAGATAAGAACAGTAGCAGCAACAATACTGATAACAGAGGGTAGAAGAGAAGAAAGAATCCACAAAGAAAAAAGCCAGCCTGGTAATAGAAAATATTGGATGGCTTCCTCTGCCATGTTTACTCAACAAGCAGGAGCCCCTTATTGCTGGGAAAGACTCCTTTTTCCCCACCCCCAGCAGTGAATTGAAGTGTTATAGAATAACCTCTGTGTCCTGGCCATGCCCCCTCCTGGTTGCTGCAAAAACTTTACCCTGTCCTGGCTGGAACCAGGATAATGCTGTAGCATCAAATGTTAAAAAACACATGAATCATGATGTCAACAAATTGGCAGGATGGTACAAAAAGCCCCCAAGGAATATATTATGAATAGCATTAAAAGTGTGAATGCAGTGGAAATTTTACCATTCAGCATGACAAGGTTCCACTGGAACAGAATATTTTGTTGCTTTCCAGAATTTATCATTTATTTATACTGTGGTACTTTTCAGAGGCTTGGTATTTTATTCATAGAAGAGTTGTGAGTCCCAAAACTAATTCAAAAGTTTACTCAAATGAGCATTGTTTGCATTTTGTCTTATTATTCTTATTCTTTCTTGTAACAATGTCATGTATCAACTCAGAGGACAAAAACAATAATGTGACTCAGTGAATGACACCATATTTCATGTAAGTGAGCACAGAAAAAGCAATCTAAAAACTGAAATTTATTTGCATAAATTGTTTGGTGAATAATTATGTCTAATAAGAGCATTAAAACAAAATCTGGACCATCGCAGGAGATGGCAACAAGACAAAACAAATTATCCTGTGCAGAGTTCTGTAGTGCCACAGCTGAGCTGCCACTGGTCTTCAAGCTGCATCATATCAGGCTGGCTTGAATACTTCTAGTTGCTACAAGTTGCTGCTGTCTTGTCTAAATAAACCACTTACAGTAAATTATTCAAACAATTCAAATTCTCAGAATGCATCGGTTTAATAATACATACTAAATCCAGCAGTCTCCAACTGTCTGTCACTCCTTACCATGCACTTTAAAAATATTTTTAATAAGCATCTTTAATCATAGTAACAACACAGAGACAAAAAAATGTTTTATAAATATTTGAAAACATAGAAAAAGAAGAACTAAATTAATACACAAGAGTTATTTTTTTCTCTATGGTACTCTTGTTTGAAACATGCAAAGACAAGGAATTAATTTGCTGCTAACAATTTCTCTAGTTTTCTCATTCTGCCTAGGTTTCCCTATGGTTGAATGGCAGTAGAACAAACTAGATTGAGAAGGAACTAGCACAATTTTATGCCATGTGATGTCCTGCTGGGTTTCTTATGTGAAGTTGTCATTCAACCAAACAAATCGAATACAGTGTAATAAATCCAAATACATTTTCAATGCTCAGCCTGATTTCCATAGTATTGGAGAAAACACTGCCATTTTCTTTTCTGACTGAAATTAATTTAAAAGAGGAAGCAAAATCTGCAGAAAATGAGGGCTCTAGTTGAGTTCTACATAGAGCACCTCCCCCCACACCCCAACTTCTACCACTGATTGTCACCAGGTATTAAAAAAGCAAATACAGAAAATAGAAATATTTATATTAACATCTAGAGCACTATAAAGTAGAGATAGAAATTAAATTCTGGGAAGGTTCCTTCCTTAAATGGAACACAAAGTTTCTCTTATATTACTTAACTTTTTGCTTCATTAAGAACATAAGCTTAACACAGCCTTAGGTAAGGATAAAAATATTAAAGACTAGATCTTCTGTTTGGTGTCTGATTCCACTTGAGAAGGCTTCTTTGCCAGGAACAAATGTTGACAATTTGAGATTCACTCAGGACTTTGCTGGCCCAGCTTTTACTCTGAATATTAACTTTATGACTGACCAGCTTATACTACTGAAATGGTGGTTTAGGTTTGAGCTATAGTTTCAAATTCTGCTTTTCTCTTTTTTTTTTTTTTTTCCATATTGTTTTGTTTTGTTCTACTACAATCATTGTGGCCAATGTAACCTACTAAACAAGGTTTTGAATGAGAAAATTTTCTGCATTCCTGAAAAAACCAAGGTTTTTTCATTAAATTACTCTCAATGATGCAATGTTTAACTTACTCCATTTGGGATTTGGTTGATGCTGAGTGAACTTGCTGATGTAGTACAAAATATATTGTAAAAACTCAGCAAGTGCTCTAGATCTACAATGCTTCTGTTCTCTTATAATGACATTCTAAATGTATTTATCTCACAGAAGCTTCATAAAAATCAACACTCCAAAGAATGAAGGTAATGTAAATTACAGTAGAGAGAAGGCAGACAACTTCTTGGACAAAAAATAGAGGAGAAAAAAATCTGTTTCTGGGATAGTGCCAAAGGGCCTCAGTAAATTTTATTCAGAAGTAGTCTGAACCTGATTTCCTTGTTTGTTTTTAAAGTCTCACTGAGGATTTATGTAGCTTGCAGTGCTCGTTGTCAGTAGTTTCAAGTGGCCATGTCCACCCAAATTACAAGATTTCTGTTATGGAAATATCTTTTTTTTTTTTTTTTTTTTTTTTCACAGTCTAAAATACAGTCTGTACCTCTATACATATATTATTGTAAAAGGACAGAAAAGTTCATATGCACTTCAGGATTTTGTAAAAGCAAACTTTTGAAAAACTTGAAATCATTATAAAATCTTTCACAGATCTGTGTTTGTTTTTTCAAATGCCAGTGAGGGTCTGTATACATTATAGAAATGTATTTATATAAAGCAAAACAGGGACAAATACCCCTTAATCTGAATGTGTTGAAAATGACACATTTTTCTATGGCAAGTTTGTTCAGCTGCTGTCAATAAGGTCATTATTTAACTGTTTTCTAGATGGAGACTGTTTATCTTATAAAAATGTTTTATTTTGTTTTTTTAAAGGACATAGTTCAACTTTGGCTTGGCTTTTGCAGTGAGTACAGCAAATCCTTTTTCTACAAACAAAATGTTCTAATTTACTGCCCTCGATAAGATCCCCAGACTTGCTTAAATTGTTCAAAGTGTTAGAGGTGCAGCCTATGCCAAAAACTATACTAGAATAAATATTGCATATATTTTCAATTTGTGGGTGAATGTAATGCAAAACGATTTTGTTTGTTAGGCACATTTCAGGCAGGCTCTGCAGGCTTCCCACACACATTGCTACCAAAGCACTTCAGCCCTGACAGTGAACACCATATGATGTTCCACTCTTGAATTACCTTATGAGCAGCAACTGCCAGCTCTGTCTGCAAGTTTTGGAATATTCAAGCCTTTTAGACCTGATGACTGGTTGGATTTTTTTGTTTTGTTTTCCTTAGCACCCTGCTCTTTACATGCTATGAATGTCTACTTGCTGTGAAGGATTTTTTCTGTATACTTAACTTTGCCTCCTGGAAAGCCAATTTTGGTCAACTTACTTTTGTTTAAAATCATGGGATACTTTCTTTCTAAGTGAAGCTACTGGATTTTTTTCTCCACCTTCTATTAATATAATAAACTTGTGTTCACTGAGACTATGAATATATAAGTTGGTCTTCAGTCTCTTCCTAAAGTTTCTGAGCACTTAAGAAAATGGTTAACCCTCTGTATATGTTGACTCAATTGGCAATTAGAAGACATAAACTCAGTACATAGAAATGAGAATGGCCCAAAAAGTGTCCCCAGGAAAAAAAAAAATCTTCCTCCAGCAGTACTGGAAAGAAAAAGCAGCAGGTTGTGGGGAGGGAAAGAATAGTATGCCTGGTTTTATGCATTAACTTAAATTTATATTGGCTCATTCTTTATTACACACAAGAAATTTTCCAGTTTTGTTCCACAGTGGTCAGATGAAAAAACCCTAGAGAATGGAGAAAACAGGCAAAGTAGGGATAAGCTGCTTTGGAAAGACACTGAAGACCAATGAATCCTTTATTTTGTTCAGTGCTGCTCTGTATCATTTGTCCTATGAGAGCTCAGCATCACTTGTGGCTTTGGAGCATTTGTCATAGCAACCAAACAAATTGGTACATGCCTAACAAGGTGAAGTGTTGTCCAGTCATACTTCCTTCAGATTCATGCTGTCAAAAAAGATTTGTAATAAAGAGTATAAATAATAAAGATGTAGCTGTAGTCTATGCACAGAGAAAGAAAATTCAAAAAATCAAGATTAGCACATACATGTAGAAATAATTTTGGAAATAGTGTTGGAAACGTAATCTGTATACCTATAGGATTGGAGAAAGTCATTAAATTAGTGGTGTCAGAAAACCTACATACCACCTACCCACCAGTAAAATCAAAACTACAGAAAAACATATCCAGCTGAAGCAGTGTAGGGAATCTTAATTTTGTCCTTTATATTTTTTTATTATCCATAGGCAATTTACGTTGAACTCAAAGTCAAATCAAGCTCCCTAGACATTCAGAGTGCCTTCAGAAACAAGTTCTGCTGCAGTGTACCATCAAGAGAATGCTGGCTTTTGGATGGGCATTTAAATAATTTTTAAGTACACTTTTTAAAAATCCTCTTTAAAATGTAACAGCAGCAGAACTCATTAATTTAGGTCATCTGACACAGATGTAGCTTTTCCTGCCTACTTTGGCCAGTGTTGCTACAAGAACCTCTCATCTCTTCGGTCCTATGCCTCTACCAGAGCTGGAATTTGTACTTTGTACAGCTTAAGGTTAGTCCACAGCACCTGTCCAAGTCTCCTGGGCTGTGCTCTTTCCCTCTGGTTTTGGGAAGTATGAAAGGGTTGAACATGGATATTTGACAGTCTTGTTGTTCAGCTTTGCTTGAACATGGTTAACATCTTAAAATTAAAAACAAAACATTTACAGGAAGAAAATAAACTGATAGAATGCTGTTTTTATTCCATCTAAAAACACCCTGCTTAACTTTATTTGTTAGGGGTTTCTGAGCATTTACTCAGTGGGAGAGATTATATTCACCCAGCCAGAGTTCCTCGGCCCTGGCTCATTCTCAGGTTTTGCCTCTGTTTGTCCAAACCTGCTCATCAGGTTCATGAGGACACTGAGCCAACCTTTTCAGCCCAGCTGTTATGTCATGGCCATTAATGGCACTCCATGTTTGCTAAGGTGTGACTGGTCTTCAGTATATCTTCCTTCCTTGTTTTTAAGCTTAACTAAAAGAATTTATTTGCAAAGTGAGTGTCTCATGAACCTAGTCTGTTTTGCTGCTTTGCTGAGCCTCAGAGCAGATACTTGCTTTGTTGTGTTGCCCTCCATCCTTAATATCTGTTCCTTCCCTCTTTTCATATCTTGTTTAAATAATGTCCATCCTGTCTTCAGTTTGATTATATTTGGTCACTGTTTCAAAGGGCATTATCTATTACAAGAAATTCCTGCATGCAGATGCACTTGGATGGACAGTTGTCTGCCAGCATCTTTCACCTGTGCTTCCTCTTTGAGCAGCAAGAGAAATGAGGTGAAATGGCAACACTGCCCTGTAGTCATTACAGATCTGTGAAATTCTTTACTCTGTCTCACTCCTTTCCTTTCTTCAATCACAAATACTGATAGGAGGCACAGAAAAATTTTGCCATTCACACACTCACCACAAGTAGATACAGTAAGTTCAGTTATCCAGAGAAAATGAGGCTGATGCTCCCTGTTAAAGGTATCAAAGGGAAGCAGCAGCAATCTTAGCTGACAGTACTGCCTTAAATGGCCACCAGAAAAGGGAGATCTGGGAGAATATTGATTATGTGACAACTTAGGAGGCAGCAGGACTGATGTACTGTTCATGTTGACATAGTTCAACAATGTTTTCTACCCTGTGACAACCATGCTAATCCTCTCTATGAGTCTGATAGGCTTATTCACCCCAGCCTGGCTTCCTGCATAAAAACCTGCATGAAATAGTGTTTTGTCACAAACAGTGTTGCTGTTTTGGGGATGTATCACACCTAGCCATCCTTCCATAGGAAAATAAGGCAATATTCAAGGCAGTTACTCACCAAAGAAAACAGAACAAAGTATTCCTGTGACAATTCCCATGTTAGGCTATCAAGATAAAACTGTACATCTTGTGTATAGGAAAGAAATTAAAGGTGTTTTTAAGCATAAGAATTTTGTTCATTTACAAATCAGGGAAAAGAGCTTTCACATGGGAGAAAACAAAAAAACCCTTTCTGTGTTCATCTGTTGTATGTGGCAAAAGAATCCTACCTGCTCTTGACATGGAGTGAAAAAGCAATGTAATTCAACTGCAGACAATAAAGGAACATGGAAAAAAAGAGCTGAAAAAGAGTCATGCACTACAGGAATCCTGTTGTATATACAGGATTACTCCTTTGCTCTGAAGCATTCTGATTTGGAGGAGAACAGATGAAACAATATAGCTGCAACAAGATTCAGTATGTAAATTGCTCAAGGCAAAGATTGTGTTGGTTTGTTGGTTTTTTTTTGGTTTTTTTGTATTTACACATATCACAACCACCGCTGGAATTTCTGGAGACTAATATAATACAATCATTATTACTTCTAGCACTACTTTTATGGTAGTAAATGCTATTTATACGAAACAGAAAACGGATACAAATTTTCTGTAAAGAAAAATAAATTTAAAATGGCTGTAAATTACATGGAGTATATTGAGATTACAGTACTTGGCAGTTTAAGTTTCTTCTCTCCTATGGATAACTGCTGAATTAAGCATAGAATGGAAGGTAAGGGGGATGACATAAAATGTTAGTCCTATTATCATTAAAGATATATAATCTATTTTATTACAGAAAGAGATTACATTATGATCAATAGTGATCTGTTGAGGCCTGGCTAACATTCTGTATCTGGCAGAGATGCACAGCTATCTCACTACTCCCTGTGCAATCCTGACAGCTACCCTTTTATTCTTGTGCATAGCCTTGGGAGTGTGAGTGAAGAAAGTGCCTCAGCTTTGGGACTGCACGGATCTCTGCTCTCCAGCATGGCTTCATTCTGATTCTTGGGTTTTCAGCATGCCCAAGCAACTCAGCAGTGCAGCCTGACATTGACTGCTGCAAATGATAGAGCAGAGTCACGACCAGTCAAAAACTGGGATAATGTTTTGCCTCTCCAAAGTTGAGAATGGTGGGCTCATCATTCCAACCAGACTGATACAAATATCCCCTTCTGTATTAGTGGATATTTCTGAAGTCAAGTCTGGAGTCAGACCCTTTCCTGTGATAAACCTCCCTACCTGAGGAACGAGATCCCTGCCTCCTAAGCTGTAAGCAGCTCCTCTTGCCAAGCACTAGACCTAGACTCTCACCAGCTCCTCTCTTGATGTGGTATTGTGTCTTATTCTTCCCTGCTCTCTCCCTTCCAGACCAGGTACCCCTCCAGCTATCAAGTGACACCATTCCCTCTAGGCATCTCAGCTCTGTGTTGCATCTGGTGTTTATCCCATTAGCCACGCTATCCTTTAATTAACAATATGCCAAATCTCCCCTCCTCCAGTCTCCTTCTACCTGTTTCCCATTTCTTTTCAAATATGCAGCTACTTGAAGATGCCCTGGCTAATATGCTGACATGAGACTTGCATGCTGACATGCTGGAATATTGTAGAGGAAAAAATGAAACAACATCTTATTGTTTAGAAATTAAAAAGCATATATTCTTCCCTCCCCTCTCCATATTTCCTTGCCAGATTCCAATTTGATTGCTAGCTCAGTTTTTTTGTCATTCTTGCACACAGCATGCTCCTGAAAGATTCATGCTCCTGAAAGCTGCATTGCAGTTGTGACTGAGAAATAGTCTACAAAATATATGGGACTCCCAGATCTGAGACACTATTATAAATAAATTTAATGTTAATATCCTATGATAATGTTCATTTAGGAATCATATATGGTGTTAAATAGTGGCATTGTTCCTCACCACAAGGACTGTACTTTCCTCCTTTATTTGAAGAGGCTCACTATGGTTTTATTTCATTTCAGTTTGATTTTTGTGAAAACAGCTAGCTGCTTATTCCTAGTGATTGCTCTCTTACTGAAAAAATTGTTGTGTAAAAATATGATTTATGCCCAAAAGGCAAAGCTTGTCTTCACTCTGAGCCCAAGTGAGAAAAATGTCCACTTTAGAATGGCCCTCTGATTCCTTTCTCAGACTTTCTGGCAAGTCTGGCTTGTGAGCCATGGCTACATGTGGTATAGTGGAGCCCACAAAAATCTTCACAGGAACAACTACCCTAAAATGGTTCTCAAGGGGTCTGAGAATAAAGACCAAGCCATTACAAAAGTCATGAGGTGAATATAATACTGTAGAGAATATAAATTAATGAGCTCAGATTTTCTCAAAACATAGGCTACAGTCATAGGAAACAAAGCAACCACATAATCTAATCATGTTTTCAGTAGATGAAATTTTCATGTTTCATGTTTTTCATGTACTCCAAAATTATTTTTTTGACAATATGAATATCATCATAACCACTGATGGACCTAGCCATTGTATGTTAATTTAAAGAAGATTTTCTTAACTGTTTTGAAGGAGTTTAAAATTAATGACCCACAGCAGAAAGAGGAACAGCTTTAGATATGTGTCTTGCTGGAAGGAAAGGGAAGGAGTTGAAGGAGGCAGAGAGAGGGAGGGAAGGAAGGAGGAAAAGAAACTCCCTCTCTTAATTTCTGTCCCTACCCATCCCCACTGAAGCAGAAAGTGATGTAATAGCTTACAGTTTTTTTAATTTTCTTTTTCAGAAAACTTGCAATAGATTTTGCTTCAAAAAACTCTTATACCTGGTATACAGGAGAATGTTATAACAACAAAATTCATGACAAATTCTTCTTTCTGTATTGTCTATTTGAAAAACTAGCTCTGTCAAGAGCTAGTTTATTATGTGAAGAAAGTGCTCACTTTATTTTCTGGCTAGACACAATTTGTTGTTTTCCTATGGGTGATGACAGATCTCCCCCCTGTTACAGCTGAAAGCTGGCAAACAACTATTTGATGCTGTTAGGGAAAAACTCTATAAGACAAGTAGAGAAAATGCAAGCCTGATTTAGAAACTCCTCTAGATTTTGAAAAAGAAAAATATGTTTGTTTACAGGTTAGTGGGGTACTAGAAAAAAAAGCTGAGTGAAGAGTATTTCAACATTCACCTCTTTCTTATTTATACAAATAATTTTGGATATGTCTTTGAACATTTGAAAATGTTTCTATGTGCAAAGCATAGTTTAGGGTTTGCTCTTTTGAGACTTATAGTCCCTGCCTTTAAGGATAAGATAATTATAACTATATATATCATAAGAGCATTTTATGTTAGTTTGATAATTTTTTTTTCTATTAATTTGATAATTGCATGTATGTGTGCACCTATGCAAAAGTCTCTCAAGAATACTAAGTATTACATTTCCTGCTGTATTATGTCCTATAATCTTTTCATGCCCTCTTATTAGGTGATGAACTGCTCCTGAAACTTCTTGAAAAGCCAGGAAAGCATTACTGAGTAATTACTGGAAAGTAATTCAGTTGTGATTAAAATTCAGAAGACCTTTAAGTCTCCTATTTCTATCCATGAGGTAAAATGACTATATAGAAAATGAGAAAGGTGTGCCTTTGCTCTACAAAAGGGTTATTTGTTGTGAGTTAATATTATATGAAAGGGCTACTTAAGTGAAGTGGCAGGACATTCTGCAATTAACAGATAAAGCAGAATTCAGTATTTATTGTCTTTGGTATGAAAGCTGATGAAAGATTCATAGGTACACTGGCAATACTTTGCACAAGACATGCCAAACATTCTTCACCAGGAGTAATCTGCACACTGAATTCAGTATCTTCCTCTTTAAAAGAGAAGTGGTGGTAACAAATCTGCCTTTAACAGTTGTTTTCGTTTTGAAAGATTATAGAGTGATTGGGATAAAAGCAGTGAAACTGTAACAGGCTTTCCTTTCTCTCTATTTGGATGTTGAAGCCAACATTCAACACTGATTTAAAACAGATTTCTTAGAATACTTGGAAATCTTGCCAGGTGATTATCATCATCATCTTGACCAAACCCAACGCAGTATATCAGAAAAAAATTTTTTTTTTTTTTTGGTTATCCTTCTCTTGAATGAGGATTCTGGTCTGAGTGGCTTGACAGACCAGAAGCATAACAGTTATTTCTAGGGTCACATTCTGCAGTTGTTTGCCACTTTCAAACCACAGTGTATAAAAATGAAGCAAAACAAAAACACCTGGGATCTGGGATAATCTAAAGAGTGGTGATTAAGACTTTGCAAGCAAACAAATAAAGCAAGTATATATTTTTTTCCCCAGAAAATAGTTGCTCCTAAAATTTAATGTGTATTTTTAAAAAGCCATTCATACATTCCTCAGTCATCTACAAGAAAAATTCTGCTTGGAATCATTATGGAGTAAGACATTTGTCTGTTAATCTGTGAATGATTCATGTATATGAGCAAAACTTAGAAAGTAAAGCGTGCAGATTTGAGTCCATAACATCTCAAAACATCTAAAGTTATTTCTCAGCACAGGAAGCCAGGGCACCTATGGAATATTTTTTGTAACTGTATATACCTGTCAGCAACGGATGATGATTCCTGGCTACATCAAGACCTGAAAGGCACCGACAATAGGTTGTCTCACCTTTTTATCCTCCACTGTAACCCTGATGCTAGACTCATTGTTTACTAGTGTTTGCTTTTAGCTTTTCCACTTTTTCCTACAAGATGGCAGCATCTATTTATGTTCTCCCTTTATCTTAAGGTATCAGTATAATTCTACACTATACTACCTTGGTGAACCCTCAAAATATTTTACATTTTTATGGTGCTTACTATATTAATAGGAAATAAATCCAGGGTCTCATATCAAGATAATTAGTAAGTTGATCATCTGGTTCTATCTATAATCACATCTCCGTTCATATATATATAATGAATTATTTCGTCAAAACCAAGCTTTTCAATTTCAGCTACAAAAACTTAACAAAACACTGACACCAAGGAACAATTTCTATGTTTTCTAAAACCCCATTTTTCTGCACAAAGGGTGCAGGTATCAATTTTTAAAATCACAAATATGAGCAGCAAAGTTTTCAAAAAATAATTTCAAATATGTTTTGATGAGATAAAGTGGTTAAATGGCTTTCCAGCTGCAGTTAGGAACATCAGTTGTAATACACTTTCAAAAACATGCATAAAAAAAATTCAGCCCTCAGCTTAAAAAGTCTTCAGCAAAATACATTTGCCATTCAGTTTTAAATATCTGGTAACAAAATACATGTGAGAATGTCTCAGAAAAACACTGAATTGAGTCAGATTTTGAGTTAAGTATTTATCCTGATTATAAAATAGTCGGTGTACTCTGTGGGGGATTTTTAGGTCCTTGATATACAACAAGGTTTGAAAATTCCTCTTAATACAGAGGAAAAGAATGTGGAAAGAAAGACCTTGGTGCAGAATAAGACATTTTTAAGCTGAATTCTGTACTCAATGCTAATAAATATTCCATATTAATGCCTCAACAAGAAACTCATATGGAGGTTTTCGCATGCAAAAAGCAGCAGAGCAGCTTTCCATGGCTACTACTCCTTGCCTTTCACACCCGCCTCGTCTGCCAGCTGCATCTATCTTGGAGGGGAGACCTTAAATCCCTGCAAGCTGCCTGTGAGGCACATGCAGTAGCAGCAGTGTACTGACATTTGCTAAGCACCAGCGTCCCTCAAGTGACTGGGAGCGAAGCCATTGACGTCACTGAACAATAGGCAAAATATTTCCTCCTCCTCCATAGTCCTGAACTGTAAACACCCAGCTTGCACACAGCAGGCTGAACATTTGGGGAGAGGCGGAGAAGGAGAATGTGAAAAACTCTCAACTGATGCTGCTGAAAACAAGCAGCTGTTCCTGCATAACCAGTCTCTCCTTGTGCCTTCCATTTTGCTGTGAGGCTTGCTGGTTCCCTCTCACACAGTAAAGAAGATAAAGCTAAAATAAACCATAAATAAAACTGCGTCTACTGAACTCACAAGGAATTTTTTTGAAGTAAAATACCTATTAATTATAAGTTTAAAATGACACACTCCTCCCTCTTTCTGTCTCTGTTATGGATAGCTGCAGTATTATAACAGTCATCCATATGTTTTGGACAAGGTGAGGCAGACTGAATGAAAGTGAATTTCCATCTCTGTCACGGTCTACATTATTGCAAGCCAGAGAGAAAAAAACCCTGGATCATAATTATAATTACAAAATCACATAGATCAGTATATGCTCTAGATTAGCTGTAAAGACTGGTTTAAGTCCTTGAGTTAAAGCATTATGGTTATGGCATAGGCAGAAAACAAAAGGACAGAGTTAATTTTGAAAATGGAAATCTAACTACGGAATTCTGTGACTGTATTTTAAAAAATACTGATGCATGAAATCATTAGGATTTGCCAGTTATTTGACAGAATATTGTACAGTGGTATGAACAATTAAACAGTTCTGGAAAGCTGTAAATCCAGAGAACCGAATTCAGCTCTTTTCTTTGCAGCCTCTCAGAAGCAGCTGCAATCCTACAAACTTCCCTGTTTCCAGAGCATCCCTGGAGTGCAGAAAAAGGAGATCACTAGAAACAGGGAGTAGTGTGGTGCTGAAAAGAGGTCAGAAATGCTGCACCTCTGAAAAAGCTCAAGAAAACCACAGAATCAGGGAGCTCTGGAAGCTTCTGTAAGCCATTTCATGGAATGCACCAGCTTATTTGGTCCATCAACTTGAACTAGAGAAATTAATCTCACTAGGAGTCCTCAGCCTTGGATCCAAAAGCTAGCACTGGAAGAAACCCTCAGAAATAATTTCATAAAGATATTAGTTTTCTTTTTAGAGCCTTGTCTGAAAAAATCAGCTTGATGTGCCTGGAAAGGCTTTAGGAGTGCCAAGAACAATTCTTGTGCCACCTATGGAAGTCAAAGTGATCTAGCCGCCATAATGTCTGTCTTCCTCTTGCCTCATTTAGGCTTTGCTCACTTTGGCCAAGGTGGTGAATAAGCCCCCTTGGGCACACTTGTTTTCAAACTAAGATGAAGGAGTCACACCCATCCCCATTTTCTGCAGAAGGCAGCATGTAAGAGCCAGGGAGGGGCCCCTTGTTCCCTCTCCAGTGCTGCTCTCTGTTGAACGAGGCTGTCAGGTGGCACATCACACTTGCAGCATATATTGATTCATGATTTCAAAGTGCTGAACAAACAGTCACTTATTCCAAACAGACCATAAGCAATTGCTCATTATCCCCCATTTAATATGCAGGAAATGTGGGTGTACAAATAACCTAGTTTGCTGTTGGATTGCTCTGGTGGGCCAGGATGCTGCACTAATGCTGTGTCGTGTCCAGCTGCTGTGCCTGTGCTGAATTAGCTGTGCTCTTGAAAGTGCCCAGCTGAAAAGGAATGAACCTCATCACCTCTCCAGAGTGTGCAGCAACAGCACACATGATTAATTGCACTTCTGGGGCTTGACACCTACTGTTCCACGTGTTTTGCTCCATTTGTCAATGTGCTGGCACTGAACCTCTGCACCCTGTCTGTGCTTTCACACAGAAAACAGTGCCTGAAATGCAACTTCTCATCTTACCAGAGAAAAGGCATGTGGAAAAGTAACACTTTACTAGCCTGTTTTCCTTTTTTTTTTTCTTTGTCATTTTTGTCTTTGTATGGGCTACTCCATGGTCAAACACTGTACTTCTGCTGAGCTAGATGGCATTATCAAAGCATGTAGTGTTAAAAAGTAGCTAGATTAAATAGCTAGTAGCCTGACATGACCATTTCACGCAAATATGTGTAATACTAGCATAAAATGATATATTTTTGATCTGATAAAATCTCACTCTTTCTTTACTTGCACCTGAACAACCAGCTACAATGCAAAGCAATTTTCCCCTGACTGGGGACTGGGAAAGCCTTTCACAGCTTTGGGAAGACAAGTGTGCTGAGATATATTTGGAAGCCTGAATTTTGTGAGTGTCGCCTGGGCTGCACAGCTGAGAAGGTCTCAGATCTTTGTGTATGTCCCAGTTGTATCCTAATCCCAGAGAGGTGTTCAAGCAAGTGTCTTTAGGAATATTATTTTCTACAGGAGGAAAACTCAGGCATCTAGATTTAAATGAGGCCAAGACCCTAGGACAGCCTGCAAAAATATTTGCCACTCAGTCTTACGTCTATCTTGGCATCTTCCTTGAGAAGTACTGTTGCTGGAAACCAAGTGCAGACTAAGAGTGCATACTCTTTGGGGAACAGCCTAAAAGAACAGCCTGGAATGTTAAGTACATTTACTTCATTCATGGTAATGCATTTTTAAGCATACCTTTAGGCGAATATTTGTGCATTTAAATTTTGCTAGTACAACTATTCAAAGAAAATATATCTTGTTTTGGTTGCCTGCCCACACTGATGTGAACATGATTTGATACATTCTTATTCTTGGTAAATTCCAAGGTTTTTCACCTTTCCCCTTTCACACAGCTGAAAATACATTTCTCCCTAAATATTGTATATAGGACATGCATTCAAGCTACTCCCTGAACATGTGTGTTGAAGAAATTAGAGATGGGGTAAGGAGTGACAGAAGGAAAATCTAAGGAAAATTTTCCCCACTGAAGAAAACATGCCTTTTGCATTTTGATAACTCCATGTATAGTTGAATGGATTTTACACAAATTCGCCTTCAGGCAGAGGCTGAGAAGAGAAAATGCTGTGAAAGTACTGGAAAACTGTGCATTGTAGTGAAGTCTCCTACAGTTTAAACTTCAGCGTATTTGCATAAAATTAAAAGTTAATACAACATACTTCCTCTTGTTCCATCTGATCTAAAATGAAAGCATAATATATCAAAAGAATATAAGCAGTATTTTCCCTTCCATTAATTGGACCTATGGCAATCAGAAAAACCAAAGATAAAGCTAAACCACATGGGTATAATTCAAAACATGAGCAGATTCTTTAACTTATGCACAAAGTGTCAGGCATACTTTGGTAAATAGCATCCCTGCATTCCCAGGAAACAACAGCAGAACCATTGCATGGCTACATTTCCAAAGGGTAATGTATCTTTAAACAACAGTCTATAGAAATTTGTTCTATAGATCTTGCTTTAGGATCTATCATGTTATAGGCATGTCAGTCATGTTTAATTATGGTTTTTCTTTCTTTAATGAGTTCTTCAGTAGTCATAAGAGGGAAATTTGTTAAAAAACAGGTTTCTATGTGTTCATAAATTCTTGACATTCATGGGTTAATTATTTAAGTATCCTTATTAGGATTTGGAAATCTGAACTTTTGACTCAGATTGTGAATTTTGGCACAAGCATGGTACAAGCAGAAGTCTAGACTGAATGTATGTGAAGTATGTGTAGGTAACTAAAGTAACTGAAGAAAAAAAGTTTTTTCAGAGTTTCTTCACAAAAAAAAAAAGATGGAATTTCTTCACAAGACAGAGTTTTAACATGGAAACCAAACAATTCTCTTGATAATCTTGATTTTCCCTGGATGTCACCTTGAATCCATATTGCTGTTGACATATAAGAATTTGCTGATTGGGCAGTGTTTCCAGTCCTTATGTAACAGCTAGATATTTATTCCCAGCACAAGTACCTTTGTTGTAATCATAAAGTGGACCCAGTAGTTAAAAAAGCTAAAATAGTATAGAAGTGATGGAAATTACTGTGGAAATTAGATTTTTTAAAAATCGAAGACCAAATTATAAATACTAAATACTGATATACTTGACCCAAAATGTTATGCTCTAGTTCAGAAAAACCTCAAGAACTATGAAAAATAAGGCATTGTTCTTTCTACTTCTTGTAATAATCGAGCCCAGTGGGGATACTGGGAGAAGCATTTTGGTGATGCTTCAGTTTTTTAGTTTCTAGTGGCAATGTAAGTTACTGCATGCCTAATAAAAGGTGTTCAGGAAACCTTAGTGAACTGCAAAAGGAAAGTTGAATTCAGTCTTTCATTGAGCACATAAGTTAGCTTTTATCCAACAACTACTGAACTATAGAAACTTGATAATACATCTGTTGAAATCAGTACAGCTTTGACACCTTAAGGAAATTAACACAGGTAGGTCTATTGTTCTCACTCTGACTAATTGCAAGTTTAAAATTAGACATTAATTAAAGAACACTTTAATGTCTTTCTGCAGTGGGAAGAGAATTTGTTCTTACAAAACTTCCACTATTCACAGCTCTCCATATAAGCAAAGCTGCTTTTCTTGCCCCATGTTCTGTGTGGTAGGTCACAGAGGATAAAATTTTATAGTGAGGACAGTGGCTTCAGAATCTTACAATACCACCACAGTGATTACCTTGTACCAGGGCATATCACTGACGTTTGCTTTTGTTAATAAAGAGTTAGAGACCTACCAAGCAAACCTCCTAGGAAATCTTATGCAGCCTGTAAATATTTGCTATTTTAAAAATTCTCCTAAAATGTAGCAGAAAAAGAATAAAATTAAATGAATATGAAACCCGAGAAATTCCATGTTGTGCGTAAATCAATCACTAATAAAGGCTATGATGCTGACATGCAAGGTCATAGCAGCTGTTCCAAGACTTGGCTAACCCCCAAGGTTGCCTTGACATTCCTCATGTTATTTTTAATTCTGGAAGAGCAGATTTATTTATTTAATAGGAGGCTTGATCTATTGCTCCAGAGCTACTTTAGTAGAAAGTACTGATCTACATCAAAGGCCAATGCTTATGGATGGCTGAAACTGTGAGGCATGCAAAACCAAACAGACTGGAAGCTCACCAGGAGTTTTGAGATGTGCCTTAAACAACAACTTACTTCTTTTGGCTGTAGGTTCACTGTAGGTTTAGATGAAGGACATGATTTCATCCAACATTTTCGTGGTTCATTTGCAACCAGGATGTTTATATAAAGTAAATAGCTAGAACTGGAAATTTGATTCTTTACTTACCAGTAATATCTCAAATATGAAGTGCATTTCAGGAGTTCAGCTCAGAACTTAACTTATACACAGCTAGCACAGCTAGGATTCATATCTAGAATTCACTTGTTATCTTTCTCCTAACCCTGATCATTTATTGTCATCAATCTCTTTCACACAAATGCAAATAAAATAGAAAAAGTTTAGAAAATTTTATGAAAATGTAAAATGCGTTCAGATAATTTTTTAAAAGTGCTTAAGACAACCATGTAAACACACAAAAAGAAGTATCATGACGGTAAATTCTAGCAGATATGAGATCATATCATAGCATCTTTAGAAAGCAGTCTTTGGAATATTCAGCAATTACTCTTCAGTGTTATTCAACTTTAGGGATAGACCAACACTGTGCACCACCCTGACCTAGGAGCTAATTCAGCTCAAGATGATGTGGAATGCAGTTATTCTGCAAGATACTGACCTAAGGGAAAAAACAGGCAGCTAATTATCATGCCAATATTTCTTTCCACTTCAGATTGAAGATTCTCATTTTTTTGGTACCTCTCTTCCTTCTTCAGTTTTTGCTTCAGGATGACTGTGTTATCTACAGAATTTTACTGCTCAAACTGTCAAGATTAAATTTAATCAATAGAAAGAGTTTAAGAAAAGCACACTCTACATTTACAGAAAAAATGGACATTAAATCAGTCATCTGCAAAAAGAGACCAGAAAATGAAGATTCAGACAACTACATTTATTTCCTTTTCATGCATTCTTGTCAAAAACTGCTGTTAGTTGTGGCACCACTTTATCCTGCTTTCAATTGAACTGAAAATTCTGCTGTTCATTTGCTTTAAATGGCAGTATCCGTAAGAAGGAACAATTTCATTAAGCAGACTTCTAGAGGAAGCTCCAAGAGAAAAAAATTTCAGCCTACATAGTAAGAGCCATGTTCATTTACCACTTGCCATATGCCACCAAAGCTGCTAAGGTTCAGATATTGAGCATCAAACCCTCAGAGCAGACACTACACATGAAAATGCAGAGGGAAAAGGTAATTTATAGCTATCAATAAAGGTTTTGAGCCTCACTTATTCCTAACCATGCAATTGCAGGCTCAAGCCATGCGATTTCCAACCTGACAACAGACTCTTGACATTTTGGGAGCATTCTCAGCTTTGCAAAGGTCAGAAGTCTGAAACAGCACCTTATCTCACAGTAAATAGTTAAAGACATGGGCCCTTTATGTGTCTGCATATTTTTTAATTCAAACCAGTAGTGTTGTGGATATCTCAATGGGTTTTATTCTTTTGACAGAAGTACTCACCTAATCTTTTCCTCAGAGAAAAAAATGTTTATCAAAAACATGCTTTGCAATTAAGGAATTCAGAACACATTTGTTTTCTAGTTCAGAAACTCACATTTTATTAATTCTTAAGCACTAGAATATTTTTCATAATGACATACCATTGTTAATCAAAAGGTCTCCTCTGTATTTCTTGGAATAAAGCCAAAGCAAAATCACATTATGCCTGAAGGGGAATGCAAATGATCTCTCCTGCTTATTGCTGATCTCATTTCAATTTTTTTAAATGAATGTTTGAATTTTCTCTCCCAAATTAAATTAAAATTCTGTCTTATATATGTACACCTACCATTCCACTGCCCTCTGCTGGAGGGAATATATTCTATAGCAAATTTACGGAAAAATAATCCATGGTTGACAGGGGACTGGTGTTTCTGGACCCAAAAACAGGGTGGTCTTCTCTTGGTGAAGCCTGCAAGCAGTTGGCTGGTACATCCACAGGCAGATGTTTGATCATTCTCCATCTCCAGCGCAAATAAACATTCCATTCAAAAAAAGTAAAAACATCAAGTTAAGAAAACATGAAGACAGCACAATTAAGTACCCAAAAATTAGGAAATGGCAGAGGTAAAGTTTCACATGGAAACGTGTCTCTAATTCCATGTGCACATGCATTTACCATGCAGATTTTTTTTTTATGGAGGAAAACCTAATTATGTTTCTATATGGCTTAGGTAGTGTGGTTTTTCAGCATGGTTAGTTGTATGTAAGGATTTGTCTAAACCTATTATTTATATTAACCTCCCCAAAATAATGTCAGCTGGTTTTCTGCTTTTTGTTGTTGAAACCAGCTGATCCATAAATATAAGGTGCAAACCAAATTAGTTCATAAACAGGCTGAACACACAAAGTCAATCTGGATTGTTTGAAAAATCTTTAATCAATAAATTACTTTGCAGAATAATACATTAGGGTACCACTATCTACTGAGTCAAATAACTATTCAAAATTAGTATTTTGCATAAGCAAAGGGCAACTACATCAAGACTTGCCTCATTTCAG
Organism: Muscicapa striata striata; assembly: GCA_030060385.1. Taxonomy (NCBI): domain Eukaryota; kingdom Metazoa; phylum Chordata; class Aves; order Passeriformes; family Muscicapidae; genus Muscicapa; species Muscicapa striata. The sequence goes on along the minus strand of JAREIS010000010.1, from coordinate 841,858 downwards.
GCATCTAGGTGGTTATGAAGGGATCACTCATTCAAACAAAACATTAAATGAAAATAAGCAGATCTCTTTAATGCACTGTCACTGGCAAAAAGCAATCAATATGATGATTTAACATTTATCAGTGCTGATTTAACATTTATTTTGCTGCATTACAAAATTTGTCCATGTGTTTCACAGCTTCCTACTGGAAACTACTTCAGGTCAAAAGCTGGTAAAAGAAATTGGAAAACAAACAGCATACAGAAAGTCTTCCTATATTCTTTCTTCTGTTTTCTATTTAGTTTGCAATGTCAGATCTGCAAACCACTTTTCCTATTCTGAATTTAATTGATGAACAGAGGGAAAAATGAGAATCAAAGATCTTACTTGTTCCAATTTGAGCTATTCTCACTAACTCAAATTTACTTACAGATTAAGAATGAAAAATTATATGTGCATTTCTAGATTTAAGGCACTGCATATCCCGTAAGTGATGTGGCTATAAAATCAATTTTTAAAATAAGTTGCTTTTATTTCAACTGAACTTTTGCTATAAGACAGCCAAATGTAGTTACAAGCTATACACAAGAAATATTTTTGCTTAAAATAATACCCAGCATATAATCCAGTCATTCAAATTTTCATCAGAAGCTGGTATTGTTGTTCTCTTGCAGCTGCTTTTTGTCAGACTAAATTTTATTTTACAGAGCATTACATTAACACAAGTAAACCCCTTCTGGCAAGAGTTTGTTAGAGACTGGAGAAGTCCTTCTCTTGTATTTCCTGCAGGCAGCACAATGTTCAGCAAATCCCTTGGATCCAAATGGATGTGGTGGGAAAATCTAATTAAATGTTTTGGGTTTTTTTCTGAGGATGATGATTTTGCGCTGCTCTGGAACAGAAATGCTAAAAGAGCCCTGTTAGACCCAGCTGTGTTTTGCTGCTGGAAAGTCGGGGTTTGTGCAGAGAGCACAAACACAACCAGCTCCCAGACCTAGGGCAGGGGATGTGTAACCTGCCATCACCAGCACAGTCCAGCAGTGAAACTTCTCCACTGGAAGACTTCATTCACACACCTTTAAGTCTTTTCCTTATAACTGAAACCCCTGAAGGAAAACAAAAACAATCCTGACTTGTGTTGTTGGGGGAAATTTGTGATTTGTGTCTGTCTGTTTGGCAGATGCTTACCTGCTCTTCCAGGTCCCAAGGTTTTCCAGCAAATGAGCCACCAAGCTGTTCCCACTGGTTCAGGCAGGAACATCTCCTGGTGCTAGAACAGATTTTTCTTTCCCTACAGCTGAACCTTTGCCCATCTTCATGCAGTGGGCCTCACTGTAATAGAGAGACTATTCCCTGTGTATTTAAATACATAGGAAAAAGGAATTGAAGAAGAAGTACAGAATGACCTCATGCCTGTATCATTTTTCCCACCAGCCTATTTTGGAGGAAAAGACAGGATCCTGGTGTGTGCAACTCAAAGCCACTTGACCTACAAGACTGATGGTCTCTTGGGGTTCCTCTTTTGGTTCTCAACGCAGGGTAAAAATAATCAAGAAGACCATGAATGCCTTGTGTAATATAATATTTGAAAGTAAATGCATGTGATGTTGCCTTCACTGGTGATTTCCTCATCAATTTGTTGACATCATGGAATGCAGTGGAGTCTGAAATGAAACAATCTCTATCTTAACTCTAAACAAAGTTACTGTAACCCTGTGTGTATACAGAACTACTATGAAAAAGAAGTTTAAAAACAAGACAGAAAAACCAAACAAAACCTCAGGCTAACTAGAAGATACCGGAGAAGGAATGATTTAAAAGGGGATTTTAATTTCCAGATCCAATTTAAATCTTTGTTGGCTAAAAGCAAAGTTAACTGCTATAACTGTTAGACTTACAGCAGCATCTCACAGCAGTGACACAGACAGTTGTGTCTGTAGTAAGATTTCTCCCATTTCTGCCTTACAATAGAAGAAAAATTATTAGTTTCTAGAAACTTTGAGACATAGTATTAATTTTATAAAATTAATTTTATTAATTAATTAAAATAAATTTTTGCACCCTTATAAGTTGTTAAGGGGAGCTATGTTAAAGAATTTAGATTCAGTATTACAATATTTTACTCTATGGTCATGGTGGGGGAGAACAGAATAAATTGTACAGTCTTCTGCCATGAAAATTTTCTTTTCTCAGAATCTCCTCTTGGTTCATAGTCTCCCTCACCTGTAGCTTGAACTGGTCAAAGGAAGGTTCTGAATCCTAAACCCAAACTCTTCCAGTTGACTTGGAAGCTCACACATGCAGCAGAGCACCAGGCTGGTGAGCTCTTTGCAGCCTGTGTTGCTAAGGAGACCAGGAACTAGTTTTGGAAAGCAATGTTTAGTACATTTATATAACAAGGAGCTGCAGGTTTCAGTGCTGCAAGTGTACGGATTTCTGCAGTAATATATATTGGATATGTTTGAGAGGACTGGTTTTTTCCACAAAAAAAATTCGAAAACAACAAGAAAAAATCCAAACCCAAACCAAACCAAACAAAAAGAAAACCCAAAAACCAAACAAAAACCCAAATAAAAACCAAAACCAACCAATCAAACAAACAAAACCAAAACATGTAGAGGAGAATAAGTGAAGAAATATTTGAGATACCATTAAGAGTATTTTTTAATTTTTTTCCTCACATTACTTGGGTAATCAGTAGCACTGAAGGAGTCGAAAGATTCTGAATACAAGAACTGGCTTAATCTCACCAGGACCACACAAAACACTGCCTGAAGGCTGCACACTGCTCCAGACCTATTCATTTGGCCAGCCCAGAGCTGAGAGGCAGCAGCCATCTGTCCAGAGAGGATTCTGAGCCATGCAGATGCCTCACTCAGAAGTAAACTGAGGTAGGGCTGACTGGGACAGAATAGTTGCAACCCAGTGTGGCAAAGCTGAACTCTTTTCTTGCCTATTCTCAATGTCCAAGTGCATTTAATGACCAGGAGTTTTCAAGGAAACAATTTTTCTTCTAAAGCGTTTACTCTTACTCTGGTTTTATCAAACTTTATCAAGTTTTATCTTGTTTTTTTCATTCCAGCTACCCATTTTATTCTCCCTTTTGGTTGAAAGAAGTTGTAGAGTTTTCAGGTTATATTCATTAATTTCCTAATAAATAAATTTAAAAATCCCTAGCATAGCAATAACTTCTATTTCATTTAATAATTTCAACACGAAATAATATGACAATGACATCGAAACATATTTTTCTAATTTGTTTGACACTTCAAACAGAAACACACATTTAAAAGTTCTCACTTGTACCACCAATCAGTTTTGTAGTTAAATTGAGACCTTTGCTAAAATACTTACTGAGGAGAAGTTAATTCAGAGAAATTAGTTTTGCATTTAATTCAAAATATTACTGACATTGTGGGACTACAAAACTGCTGGTCTAAAAGCTTTTGTGAGTACTTCTTTTATATTAGAATGTACTAGCTGTCATATTAATATAGTCACTATAGAAATAAATGGGATCTTTTCAACTTATTCAGTTCTTTATAGAGGTACACAAGATTTTGTCTAACTATACAGAACACAAATTTTCTTAAAATTGGCTACTGAAGTTAAAATTAGTAACAACATATTTTCTGCTTCACGTTTGGGAAAAACAGACATTACCTTCTGCTCCCTAAAATCAGGATTTGCAAACAAAATAAACCAGAGTCCTTCTTTTAAATTCTGCATTTGCAGAATAAGATACTTCAACTATATTAATTTTTGGTATTTAAATACCCTCATGAAGGCAGGAACCAGATGCTGTAGAAGCACAATCAGAATGACAAAATCTGAATCAAAGAAGTTACAGACTAGCAGAGAGTATCACAGGCAAACACCGGAACAACAATTTCTCTAGCATGTTATTCATCCAATGGCAGGAATAGGAAATCCTCAGGCTTTATATTCCTCAGGTGATTTAAAATAATTAGAAATTGTTCCAATGGATATTGCTAGTTCTGTGTTAAAGGAGTTGACCACAACAGAAAGCAATGTTGACCACAACCCATGTAAAATAAGCTCATACAACTAATAACACCTTGTTGAGGACCACTGGTGTTTTAAGAAACCTAAACTGGATGGCTTTTATTTAATAATAAGTTCTGTATGTTGTGAAACCAAAGAAAAATATATTTAGATATGAGAATAGGTGTCCTATATGCCAAAATGCACAAACCAGTATTTCCTGGAACTGGTGAAATAATAGTGGACAAAGCTCAACTTCTATATAGTGCAATAATGTTTCCTTAAACCCAAGTTGTTACTAAGAAATGTCTAACTTGGGAACTCTTTGCTCCCCTAATTCTGCGGCTAAAAATGATAGATTGTTTCCAGTTTACTGCATGAATCTGGAGTGTATTTTCTGTCACCTTAAAGGAGTTGCATTGGCAGCAACCGAGAAGAATCTCCATGTTTACCTCACTCTGTCTGCTGTACTCTAGGTAGAACTGAAACTTCTGGAAAGGAGAAGGAAGGGGGGAATTGCTTGTTTTCTCAAGAGCAAGCTCAGCTCTGTAGAACTTTTTTAAATGCAGATGGGAAAGACAACAAGAGAAATGGTGAACAGCATGAGTACAGACTGGGATATTCCCTTGAGGCTACTTGCCTGCAGCATTGCCTACAGATTCAAAGCTGAGGTGTGGAGGAAACAGACCAGAGAACAATTCCTAGGAACAGGGAGAAGGCTTCAGTCTTTATTTCAACCCACAAAGTCACTGGCAGCTGCTGACTTTGGTAGAATTTGGACAAAGGAAAAAACATTTGTTGGGGTTGATTTTCTCATGCTTCCTTTATCCAGTGTCCTGATGTTCCCTATTTCCTGAGCCATCTTCTCCAACTGTGTTTACTTCTGTGCTAATGGCACAAGTAATAATAGAATTGGGAGATTTTGTAGCTTACATAAAAGAGAGTATGACAGGAAGACAGCAGAGTGGTTCTGTTTCTAGATTTTAGCAAATTCAGTGTTGAGACAGGAAAGAAACATAAGTACTGGATAATCCCAGGCTGGAATATCAGGACACAGATATCCACAGTGTTCTGCTAACACATTTGTTACTAAGCTGCTTTTAGGATTATATTTAGAGGAATAGGAAATGATGATGCTAAGAAGTTCAAAGGGCAGTTGCATCAAACAGCAGGTATCAGACACTCTATGGACAAATGGCTACCATCAAAAGGCTTGAAATCTGAAATTTACAACTAGCTCATCTGTACAGAGCTCAAAACTATATTCAGTGTCACAAATAGCAATGTTGTTGTGGCTGAATGGATCTTGGAGACAGTTCTTGAAAATCCAATATTTTCCACCAGAATTTCTCAGCTGCTCAATATTTAGTATCTGTGCATGATCAAGAAATTAGATTTAAAAGCATTATATTCTGCCTAAACTTAAAAAATGTCAAACATTTGTTTCCTAGGAGAAAAAGGTGAAATTATAAAAGGTCTTTTTAACTTTCACCAACTATTCAATTATTTTTGTTTCAATCAGACCACAGACAAAACTACTAAATTAAGGATTTTCAGTATGATTTGCTGAATTTAAATGAATCTGTTTGTGTCAAGCAAGAGAACAAATTGGGGCATTTGATCTGCATTATCAAATGGATTAAAAAATCCTGTGCAATAGATGTTAACAAACATAGATTTCCATTTCATAGATTTGAAAGTAGACTATAAGGAAAGAAATTTGACTCTTGCTCTTCAAGTTGACCTTTAACTTGGTGTTCATTGGAATCAGATCACTTGTGGCCTCAGTCTAGCATAGTCACTCATCCATATAAGAGTGTAGTAGCAAATCCTAATCAGAGTAGTAATGCATTCCCAGCTACATACTAAGTTCTGTTTTGAAGGACCACAGGACCTAAGAAAAACTAGAATTCACCTATTTTGCATTCCTGAGAGAAGATGATTTTAGGAATAGTGGTAATGAGATAATACTGGACCTGTGAAAGAAAAAAAATTACTCAACAGGTGAAAAACAAGACCAGAGCTTGTTACCAGGGCATTTTTCAGAAGGTAATCCATTAACATTGCCTCATTCTAAAGTTTTCTTCTGTTTTCCAAACTGTAGGATTTAATAGGTTGCTTTCAAAAAAATCATGAAGATTCAGGGTGAAATTTTTGAAAACATGTTACTTTAATTTTGAAAACTAGCACATTGATGTGCTGAGATGCACCTGCAGCTATCTATTGTCTTTCTGCCACTAAGCCTGAATACTTGCTCATTACACTTTCAAACTTGTTGTTATACCCTGCTGAAAGCCATATTTCAGATTATTGCAGGAGGAAGACTGTTGCCTGCACAAACAGTTTTACTGGATTCTTTACTCTCTAAGAGAACTGGTTTTCTTTGAATTTTTGCCCAGACTCAGGCTTTTCACCACAAAGATTAGAAGCAAAAACTAAAGTTTAATCAAGGAAAGCAAAAACTAAAGTTCTTGGTTTCAAGACTGGAAACTTACAGAAGTGAAGGAAAAAAAAAAAAAAAAAACCAATTATAGATTGTACCTAGCAGTATTACACAATAAGCCTTGAGGGATTATGTAAAGCATTCTTACTCAAGGAACAGCTTCAGATCATACCACTTCATGCCCATCCTTGCTGCTGCTTAGTATGGATTAGAACTAGTTTGAAGACCTGAGCAGTTCCCACACTGCTAGAGTTCATCAAATTCTTTTGTGAGTTATTTTCACCCTTTATTCAGGATAGAACCTTATCCCCCTTTCTTATCTCTTCTCTGCCATTGTTATTGTGTAGGAATACAGTTTCTGGATCTCCACAATAATGAGTGTTTTGACTCCTGTCCCCCCACTCTGTCTTTCAGAAGAAGCTATAACAGGAGTTTTACCTTTAGATAATTAGTGAGTATCTGAAGTGCATGGGATCACCCACAGTGTTAATGCATATGGATGAGTATCAAAGGAGAAAGAAAACTTTATTTCAGTGACTGTGGTTCTTCTGCATTCTTCATCAGAGCTCTGTCCAAGCTTCTCCTGCAGGTGCTCCTGTGGTTGAAGGGAACTGCCCTCTCATCTACCTGGAAAATAGAAGGAGAATTAACATGCAAGAGCATTTTTTAAGTCAGTTTAGATGACCTGACATCCTCAGAGATGAGGTCATCAATCTATTGACTACCCAGATTCAAAAGAAAATGGTGTCTAGACAATAAATTCTTATGCATGTACAGATCACACTGTTTGTACCCAGGAATTCAAAGAACAGCAACTTCTGTTCAAAACCTAAACTTGTGTCTATGGCTAAATACGCTTACTAAAAGATAGCAATGATGAAAGATGAAACTAGCTGCAGAAACTGGCAAGGTCATGATAGAAATCCAGAGGTAAAATATTAATTAACATGAATGGATATTTCAGGTTACCATAAGCAAAAAGGGCACAAAAGGTGCTGTAGGGTAAGAGCTGAATGCAACCTTCATATTGTTTTACAGAGATGGAAAAGTTAGTAGGAAACAGAACAAAATAAAAGAACTCCACCCCAAAACCCATGAATGAAATAATATGAAAAGCATTTTGTTTTTGCAAAAAGCCATAATATAGAAAGTTTTGTTTTGTCAAAAATGTTCTTCTCCACTGTGTAAGTGTTCTGATTCAGCTGAGTAGCTTAGATAACGCAAGGGACGCAGGCATGTGCACAAAGACCAGCACCTTCCAGGCATATCCAAGGCAAAACAGGGTCTGACTTAAGCACCTGCAAAATAAAAACACATCATAACATGAATACACATGTAGAAAACACTCAACAGAGAATTGCCTCTCATTTGCATGTTTCAGCTGAGGAGGTTTATGGAACATTTCCAATTTGACTTCCAAAACATGTCCATCTAAGCCTAACTTTTAGCACAAGTTAGACTTTTAAGTGCTAGTCTGTACTAAAAATTACACTTGTATTTTAAGAAGTTATCTCTGTATGTAAATGTTGTTGGCTATATTTTTGCTCCAATAGGATTTAAAGATTTGCTAGTTCACATTTCCATCAGTAAATTCAGCGGGCATTATGACACAACTAAATCTATTCTCCTTTTAGATATTCAAAACAAGGAGAAGGTTGAGGGCAGCTCATGGCACAAAGAAAAACCCACAAATTAAGGAACTGATCAAGAAAAATAGGAGGCATTTGGCAAAAAATTTTCTTTCACAATAAATCCCACAGAAACTTGATTTCATTTTGAAGCAATTATTCAGAGGTTTCAAAATCTAGGCTTTTCAAAACCAAAAAGAGGTCTTGAAACAAGTTTGTTTAATCATTTGGGGCAAATACTTGAAATGACAAATGTTTTAAGGCAAAGCTGGAAGACCTCCAAGTTCCAGATAAGAATTAAAAGAGCAAAACTGCTTTTGTTTAGTTTTAGTTAGAATTGCAATTGCCATTCACTGTATCTGGTTGTTTGGGGTTTTTTTGTCTAAGAAAATCTTCACAGTATTTTTAAAATTTATAAACAAATTCCTACAAACTTCACTTCCTACAAATTGCTCTTTTTACTGTAGTCTTAGCTCCCTTTGTAAAAAATATAGGAGCCTTGAAAAAACTCACATACAATGAAGCAATGAATTCAGACTGAGAAATACTAACAGCTGATGAGAGGGTTATGATTGACTATATATTCAAAATACAGTAACTGCTGTGAAGAAGAGGCAAAAATGCTTGTGGTGTACAACATATGAGTGTTGAAAATCAAGCAAAGGTAATATACATTGCTACTTTCTTTGATTTCCTCTTTTTTTTTCACTTATGCCCCATCCAAACACAAGCAAATTCTATTCCAAAGAACTTGGAAGTGTTGTAATTGTTATGATTGGCACTGTCCAGTTTAACAGTACACTCAACTCACTAGCTTTTATTTACCAGAAACACAACCATCTATAGCTATTCTACTGAATTCTTTGTAATATCAGGTTCTGCAGCCCCAGCTGGGTAAGTACAGCTACAGAAAATTATATCCACATTACTGTTTTGTTTACCCAAAATGTAATCTGTAACTCTGGACAAAACATGTTATAACACTGTGCGATTTGGCAATGAAATAACAAATTACTAAAACTTGAATTTGTGGGCTAAATCAACAGAAATAAGTAAGCCCAGCAAGATAGCCTATAAGGGAATTCAGAGTAAATTTGGATAGGAGTCTAGCCAAAAGACAGGGATCAACACCACTTCTTTGAATAATTGCACTGTCTGGCATTCCATTCAGTCTTTTTGTACTATCTGCATATGAAACTTGTCATAATGAAGTTTGAGCCCAGGCCAGAATTCCATAGGTATTGCAAAGAATAAATATTTAATTTAATTTAATGAATCATTTTGCAGCAAAACACAACAGAAAGTTACTGAATTGGTCTACTGATATCTCCAAATTAGATCTGAGTGTCTTTTTAAGAACATATGCTTTACCATTTGTTGCTGGAGTTAGAGAACAAAATAGTATGTCTTATGCAGGAAGTCAAACAAGACAACTTAGTGGCACTGTCTGGTTTAAAAAATTGTCAAATGTGGGTTGGAAGTGAAAGAATACCTATGGGCTGCATTTTATCAGAAGGTAGTAACTGCTGTGCTGGCTGCTATAACGTGATCACTTGAAAACCACCTTGGTTTTTGCTCTCATGTCTTGTGAGATAAGGCTATGCTTATAGTCAAAACCTAAATACCCACTACTTCCAAAAATGTATACAATTCTCCATCATCCTAACAAAATTAGTGACCTTTTTTTTTTTCCTTTTTTTTAAATTGGAATGGTATACACTGTGTCCTTGACTTAATGCTGCTATTTAAGTGTGATTATCCATTCACTTGGAATCACTAAGAACTAATCAAAAACAGTGAAAAAGAAAGTAAGGGCTTCAGAAATGTGAGTCAATATCAAATATCAGAAGATCCTGCAAGTCCACAGCAATATCCTCTTGAGAAGGTTGGTGATCTTGACTCCATTCCCTCCTTTAGGCAAAACAGCTGCTGTGCTGATACCAAAGCATAAATTGAGTGGCAAAGGGAAGGCAAGGGAGAGCATGACCAGCAGCTTACTTCCTGCTCTAGAGAGCTGTGGTGGGAATGAGCATTTGCATTCTAGTACAGCTGTTCTGCTGCAGCCCCCAAATGGAGTGGTCACACAGAGCAGTCACACAGCATCGGTTTGGTACTCTGCCACTTTCCAGGAGGGTTAATAAAGTCCTGCATGAAAATTATACCAAAATAAGGAGAAGTTTTTGTGTTTTAGGGACAATCAAAATAATGAACGATATAGTGTGCTTTGCTAGGACCACACAAGCAGGGAGAACAGCTGGTGAAATAAAGATGGGGCTGAGAGGATACAAACCTTCCACTAAGGAAATAAGTATGCATATTTGTTTTAGGAAACAAGACTTCACAGAATCAGCTCTCAAACTTGCTCAATCCAAATAACTCATTTCTGACCTTGCACTGGCTGATTTATTGCCACTGATAGCCAGAAAGAGAGCCCTCATCTGCAGCTTCAGGGTTTCCCCTAAGAATTCTTGGCCAGAAAGCAATGAGAATTTTCAAAAAAAAAAAAATGTAGGCCCAAGTTTCTAAGTGCCCCTCTGCAGTAGATCACTCCAGAGAAATAACCTGATTTAAGGATTCTTTCAGGGTAAATCACACAGCTCAAAAATGACTATAGGCTTAGATGAGAATCGTGATTAACAACATCCCAGTGTCATTTGGCACTGCCCTTGTCTTATCCCATTGCAGCTTTAGTGATTTATAGGATGTGCATCTCTATGATCACACTCTATTATATAAAATACTTTCTTACATATCACAGAATCACACAAGCAACCAGGCTAGAAGAGGCCTTTGAATCCAATCCAACCATCAACCCAGAACCACCATAATTACCCCTAAACCACATCCCCAAAAGCCACATCCAGGCACCTTTTGAATACTTACAGAGACAACGAGACAATATCTCCCTGGGCAACTAATTCCAATGCCTAACCACCCTTTCAGTGATTTTCTTTTTTAAATATCTAATCCAGACCTCTCCTGAAAAATGTGGGGTTTTTTTAATTGGTGTTTCAATAATTCATCAAATATTTTTGAAGGTTCAAATAGGTTTACTTGTACTATGTTTTTTCTACTTTGTTGTTTGTTCTGCCAAAAGTAATGTCAGTTCACTTCAGATGGTGAAGAAGGATGGTTAAAAATTCATAACAATAGAAATAATGCCAGAACAATGTGCTTGTGAAGTAGGAGTGGCTACCCAGAAGCACAGGCAACTCATACAAGGCTGTCAGGTGCTGTTCCAGTGAGACAGAAACTCTCATTATTGATACTTCCTTTCCAGCTCAGAGAAGCCTGCCTTAGCTGGCTTACATAAAAAACCCACGAGGAAAGTGAAGCAGGTTGGGTAGCTTGGCACACACGGAGAAGAACGTGTGCATGCACATACTTCTGTGCACGTGTGTGATGGGCACGTGCCTGCAAGTCCCTGGCTGCATCTTTTTCCACCCAGTTGCTAAAGTGGAGTGAAAGGGCACTGCCCACGCTCCCCTCCCAGGACTTGACCCGGTGGCAAGGGCCTTGCATTCCTCAGCTGAGAAGTGTGTCTGTTTGCCTGAGCTGAACCAGATGAAAGCAGAACTACAAGGCTCTAGCTTTGCCTCAGGCCCTTGCTTTTGAAAGAGCCAACCCTGCTGTTTCTCTTTGGGACTTATTTCTGGTTTGAGAAGAATTGGCTGAAAGGAAAACCTTCCATTTTTCATTTGCCTTTGTAGCTTAGTAAGGAGACAAAATATATTTTTCATTTGAAAGTTCATTTATTTTAAATATGGCAAGAGTTTGAATTTTATGCTTGAAAATCACAATCAAATCCCCCAAGACAAATTGATGCTTTCATAAACTGGAACGTGTTTAGAGTAAGACAGCTTCTTACAATTTCATTTATGAGCATGAACAGGTTTTAGAAAACTGCTGGTCCTGTAATTCAGTTGCATAGGAGAGTGGAATTAGGTAGTGATATTCCTAGTGGTATCCCTGAGCAGCTACTTGGGCAAATCCTCTCACTTCATTGTGTATCCAGCTTCCAAGAATGATGCTTTTCTGTTGGAAGCTATATTGCAGATTGGGCAGCATGGGCACTTTCTCATATATTTTATACTATGTTCAACATAGTTAGCTTAAAGATACCATTAACAAAATGTTAATACAGTTTCTCTGAAGAGGCTATCACTGAAATATTGAACATACTAGTATCTTTCTGGATATGATCACCCTGTCATGAAGAAGTCTCACCCGAAAGCCAGATGTCAGGTCTCATGCATGGAGTGTGAGACACTCTCACTGTCTCTCAGGATTACTCTCCCCACCAGACCTGCATGTTACCATTATGCTGGGCAGTTCTGAAGCATCTCTGGCATATTCTGACTGCCATCTGCTAGACACTCTTGGCAACCTGCTAACTAGATGTACTTAGTATTTTAGGTCATGACAGGGAGAAGCCAAGGGGCTTTAATGCAGCAAGGAGATGTGCAACCCTTCCCCTATTAGTTGTTTTGTTACTTTCCTTAGATGATCTAATGATGCTCTGATGCAATTTTTAAGTTTTGTAATGCAGAGCTGCCAACACAAAACATATGAAAAGACAATTGTGAGAGAGATTAACAGGGCTCTCCACATACAGAAAAGTGCATCACAATGTTCAGTTTTTCTCTATACATTTTTTCTTATAAGAGCTGATTATAAACACTTTCAAAAACACCTAAAATACTCAATGTTTGATTGGAATCACAGTTCCATAGAACAGCTTGTGTTGGAAGAGATCTTAAAGATCACCTAGTTCTAACTTCCCAGCCACAGACTGGGATACCTTTCACTAGACCAGGCTGCTCAAAGCCCTGGCCTTGAACACTTCCAGGGATGGGGCATCCATGGCTTCTCTGGGCAATGTCTTCCAATGCCTCACCCCCCTCAAAGTAAAGAATTTCTGCCTAATATCTAACCTACGCTTACCCTCCTTCAGTTTGGAGGCATTCGCCCTTGTCCTGTCATGACAATGACAGAGGGACAGTAAAAAGTTCCTCTCCAGCTCTCTTGTAAACCCTTTTCACATATTGGAGGGTCACAATTAGGTGTCTATGTTTTTCACCCATATGAACACAAGCAAAGTTTTTTCATTTCATGTGTATTTTATGTATCGCAATCTCAGCTCATTCTTAAGTTAATCCTCTCTTTCTGAGACCAGATGGATTTTTTTTTTTAACCTTGGAAGAAACCAAGGCTGAGTCAAATGGTTTCAGTGGCTTTTTGTTCTTTTCTAGTGTTGTCTGGAAGCAATTTTCTCAAGCTTTGTAATTTATTTGTCATCTTCCTCAAAATCCCCACGCAAGAAAGAATGAGAGCCTTTCTTTGGAATTAAAAACAAACAGAAGAAACCTTGACATTAGATTTTTATACATATCGTTCATATCCTGAGTGTAATAAATAGGTGTTTTTCGTACCAGTGGCGGTGATCTTGAGGAAAATAAGTTATGACTGAAATCTTGTATCTGGAGAACAGAAGTGATAGTTTGGGTCTCCAGGGATTCACTCACACATTACCTACTAAAATGCAAGCAGCTACATATTTTTCTGCTGTAAAATCTGACATATAAAAGCAGAGTATGTATCCCAGCCTTTAACCTGATATTTAAATGTTGCTTCCATTCTCTTATACCAACAAAGCAACTCTGTAATAAAAATAAAACCCAACAACATTTTCATTTTTTACAAATGTCATTTTCTTATGTTTTGTTTTTTTTACAATCTGGGGAAAGAGGTTAATGTTCTCATGAACACACAAGAAAATTAAATTTTGATACTCTAGGACCAAAAAAGAGACAGAAAAAACTAAAAATCAAAGTAGAAAGTTCCTGAAAGAAAAAAACCACCTTATTTTTACTTGTTTTTTCTCTTTCTTTTTTCACTTACTCATTTTTTCTATTTTCCTGATCCAACTCAAATGCTCCTCTGGGCAGAGCTGTGGCAGGATGATAGGGGCATAAAACCAAAATGTGTAGGCTCCAATTCATTCTTGCAAAATAATCTGTATCTTCAATTGCATCTGGAAAATCACATGGACATTTGAGAGAATTCATTTTGGTCTGTATGCTGCCAAAATGCAGTGGTAAGTGTCAGGTGTGACATTCTGCACCAGCAATGGGTTCTGGATTGATTTAAACTCAAAGGCTCATAATTTGTGCCTATCTCAATCAATCTATCTATCTCAAAATGGAAAAAGCCCTGCCTGTGTTCAAAGTAGACTAAAGCCAAAGATTGAAATAGCCTTCCCCAGCAATACTGAAATGTGATAATTTTACAGCAGCCTGGCCTCAACACTAGTGTATTTGGTAAACATAAGTTATGAAAAACAGAAAGATTGAATTAGAAGGACAGGTAGAGTCACTACATACATACAATTACTTCCTAGAGCTGGCCAAGATTAGCTCAGGCTGACTGGACTGAGTGCCAGTCAATTAACTAATATCCATACACAAGGATGGACACAATCACTCCCAAACACTACCAAAAATATTGGCATTGAACTCATTTATTGCTATTTTATATTAAATTCCAGAAAAATTCTAAATCTGAGTTATATGATTGGGTCAAATAATGTGAAGTTCTGGAATATTCTGCACGTCTTGTAATAATCATCATCTTCAGAAAGTTTGTTGCATCAGAGTTTCTTTCTCAAGGAAAGCATAAAAAAGCAACAAGCTGCATCTGGTAATGAAAATAACTATGAAAAAAGAAACTATGCTAGGTAATTGGAAACTGTTTGTATTATTTGTGACTGTGAAGAAAGGACAAGAAAGCTGGACACACTTGAGAGGTGGGCATGAGAGCTTCTAACTTCTCATGTGAGAAATTCTAAATGTTCTGCAAGTGCAAGGTGATGCACCTGAGTTGGGGCCAATCCAGACATGAGCAGAGACTGGGAGAAGAATTTATTGAGAGCAGTGCTGCAGAGAAAGACTTGGGGCTCCTGGGGGATGGCAAGCTGGGCATGAAGGGGCAATGTAATCCTGCAGCCCAGAAGGACAATCCTGTCCTGGGCTGCATCCAAAGCAGCATGGGCAGCAGGATGAGAGAGGGGATTCTGCTGCTCTGCTCTGCTCTGCTCTGTGAGACCCCACCTGGAGTGCTGCATCCAGCTCTGGGGTGCCAGCACAGGAAAGGTGAGGACCTGCTGGAACATGTCCATAGGAGGCCACGGGATAATCAGAGGGCTGGAGCACCTCTCCTGTGGAGACACTGAGAGAGTTGAGGTTGTTGGCTTTGGAGAGGGGAAGGAGCTGGGAATGTCTTACAGCAGCCTTTCAGTGCCTCAGAGGCACCTGCAGGAGACCTGGAGAGGGACTTCTTACAAAGGGTAGGACCAAGGGCTAATGGCTGTGAATTTGATTAAAAGTGGAGAGATTTAGCTTAAATATTAAGAAATTCTTCATTGTGACGGTGGTGAAACACTGCAACAGATTGCTCAGAGACCTTGTGAATGTCCCATCCCTGGAAATGCTCAAGGCCAGGCTGGATCAGGCTTTGATCAGCCTGAGCTCATGGAAGGTGACACTGCCCATGGCAGGGGGGTTGAAATTAAATTGCCTTTAAGGGCCCTTTAAACCCAAACCATTAGTTTTTATTAAATTAATGAAACTTCTACTGAATAGGCAATCCCAATATTCAGAAAATATCAAGGAATTCATGAAAGCATTCACCTAGAAAGTTGTGTGCAGTTCTTCTCACTTTCCCCCCCTAAAACCATGTGCATTCTAGAATTTTCCTCCATTACTCAAAACAAGTATATTCTTGTCTCTCACTAAAAAGTAATTTTTATAACTGAAATTTAGGTGGAATTATAATGTTAGTTTTACATATCTGACAGCATAAAAGCATATCAATCTCTCGCTGTTGCATGTCATGTAGTCCTTTTCATGGAGGAATCAAAAAGTGGTTACAATGTCTACCTACACTACTCCTACTGGGATCCTCTTTTAGAGTCTTCTACCTCTGTTGGAAATTCTATTCTAATCTCCCACCTAAGTTTTTTATGATAAGTGTAATAGGTATTCTCTTTCTGGCAAAATGCACCACCCCAATGCATTTATAGAGAAAACCTGTTATTTCTTCTCAATCTTCACTTTGCTGGGGTATACAAGCCAAGCCTTTTTTTCTCATTTTATCTAACAGTCTCTCCATGTTCTTGATGCCACTGCAGGCCTCCTTTACATCTGGATTTTGCTTGAACAAATATACCTGAAAAACTAAGGGAGTAGAACTGCAGCCAGTTTTCTAGATGAAGGCTTCCACAGACTATCTTTTCCAGAAGATATCTCTGTGGATATGTCTTGGGATGATGCTTCTCTTTTCTTTGTAGCCACAACAAGTTCAGGACTTGCAGTCCAATTATCTAACTTATGCTGATTTTTTTCTTCTACTTTCTTGTAACCAGATACTGCATATGCATATGGCAGTGGTTATCCCCATTATTAGTAGTAAGATGAAATATTATATCCATATAATGGTTTTAATTTGGACACAAATTTGCATTTTGTTTCTTTATTAAAGGCACATTCCTGATTCTTGAAGATAAATTGTAAAATACTTGTCTATCTGTATAAAAATTCCTCTTTTTCTACAAGGAGGAAATTTTTAAAAATATTTTTTAAATTAAAAAAAAAAAAAAATCATATAAAGTTCAGCATTTCAATTACTTTCTCCATCATAGCCAGAATTTTCCAGGGCATGAATTTGAGTCAGTAAAAATCTTCATGTAAATACGACAGTTTAACCTCGAAAAATGTATAATTTTTCCTTGATCTACTGAGTCTACTGTTCTTTGCTATCTATCTGCATGTTTAGTTGAAATAATTCCTTAATGGAGAGCTGCTGTGTCTGTGGGCCCTCCATGTTAACCATTGAACTTCTTGAAGCTGTTGTTTTTGTTTCCTTGATAAGCCATTGTTTCATACACGGTGTTGGCTCATGTCCCAGTGCCAAGTTTAAAATGAATGATTGTGGGTTGTTTAGGCTGATAACATATTCATCTTCTGCTTCTGTGTTGGTCATTGAACATTTCAAAATATGTGAATCCAATGAGGAGAGAAAGCAAGCAGCAATGAATAAGGAAGCAATAAAGCTTGCAATAATAGCATGAATGTTTTGGAAAAGAAACACACCCATTTTGCATTCAGAGCAGAAATCACTTATGAGCAATCATAAGTAATTTTGTAGTGTAATTTGTTTATTCAAAAAATGTGTTCTTGTATAAAGCTGTCAGGAACCATACAGAGGCTTCAGCCAAAGGGCTACCACTCGTTAAAGAAGCAATTGTGCTTGGTTTCATTCTTTGACACTCTTCCTAATCTACTCCAGATCTGACCTGCTCCAGACCCTGAGTTTTAAACTTGACAAACACTGCAGCCTCAGGCTCTTCATGGGAGAAGAGGATTTTCTTTTTTTAAGCAAATTTTCTTTTGTTAAATTTCTCTGTCATATGAAATTATTTCCTGGATGTAATCATGAGAGAAAAGGAAAATATTTTATCATGACAGAGTTAGTTCTGTTATGAACATTCTATATTTATTTAAATATGCATCCTAGCAAAGATGAATACTCTGTAAGGTTTAAATATTATAGTGCAAATACTATGTACAAATACAGTAGACAAAAATCAAGAGGCAATGCCTTAAGTATGTAACTGTCTTTTCATCTGTAAAACATTGTTTTTATCTGAAAATACTTAAATTTCAGTCATTTTTCTGTGTTACAAAGTTCTTGTAAGGAGAAAATTCAATACACTGCCTCTATTTCATCACATTCCACAACAAAAAATAATGAAGTGTTAAACTAACACAGCTGTCTGAAATCAGGTCATGGTAGGAGGTCTAAAGCTTATAGCAGCTTTCTAGCCTGTGAGACACTGTGCCAGAAATTCTGGATGTGGTTCTGCTGTGATCTGAAATTTAATTGTGTGGCTGTGGCAAAAGCACTTCTCACTCATTCAGCCACCCTTCTCACTCTAAGCTTCTTCTGCAGTAAACCAGGTAACAGCCATATAGCAGTGATAACCAGGTGTTCTTGCTTAGATAGGGGCCCTTCCCATAATGATTTAAGGACTATATTAATTATGAGCCATTTCCAGGAGTCTCCATTGAAGTATATTGCCCTTGGGATTTTCTTTTAAGTTTCAGAAATCATTTATGATTGTATCTTGCTAAAATGCATGCCAAGGTATAAAGCAAGGAATTAATTTAGCAAAGTCTTTCCTCTAGATTATTTCCAACTATGATTACATATCAGAACTTTATAGATTATACAGTACTGACAATGAAGTTAAGTCTTCACAACAAATACAATGAACTTTGTCAACATAGAATGAAAGTGCAGAAAAGATCAACAAGGAGAGAAAAAATAAAATTAGCATGAATAGTCAGTTTCTTCAGAAGTCATACAGCCTCCCTCTGGAAAACTACTCAGATGTTTTAAGGATGTTTTAAAAAGCCAATCTCTCCAATGCACTGGAATTGTACAGTTTTATTAGAATTGAACGTGTCTTTTGCCAGAATTTTTTATCCATGTGTTTCAAATGCAAAGAAAAAGTGTTGATAGTTTGATTTTTCCATGTTAAAGGTGGAAGAAAAGAGACATAGATCAATTAAACCTTCTCCCCATGTTCACAAGAGTCGGTCCTGAAGGTGGAGATACAGTCTGTTCTGGTTGTGACAGAAGTGCTGAAGGTGGAGAAAAAAGTTCTGTGCTCCAGAACTCTGCCTTGCTACCAAAAGCTGGATGGTCACAAGGTTTTTTCAACACTGTTTAGAAGATCTAGATGGACAAAGTTAGTATTGTAACAGTAGGTCTAAAACGAATGGGGGGAAAATTGCTTGTCTAACACAGGCACTCCTTTTGACCATCTTCAAAGTAATGAAAACCATGAATACCAAGACTGACCAGGAACTTTTCTCTCAGATATTTTCACTAAAATGTTGAAATGACAAAGAGCCTAAAAGAAGTAAAAATACAAATAAAGTGAGGACAAAAACTGAAATCTTCTGTCGTTCAGGACAGAAAAAAATAATTACTGCACAATTTACAGTGTAATGAGATGGAAAGAAAATGGTCATTGAGTTACTCCAAGTTCTATGAATACTGCATCCACACCCCTTCAGACCCTTCTCAAGCAAGACTATATGGGGCAAAAACCTTCCTCACCATCTGAGGTTGTATGAACCCTCATTTAGAACAGCATCAAAAGTAACACATCTTTTATTGCCACAGCAGAGGAAACATAAATAAAGAAAATGTAATATAATGGACACCAACTATACTGAATGGGGTAAGTCTTCATGGAACTGATACACAGTTCAAAACCAGCACACCTATGGAGTTTGCAAAGCAAAATCTTTTACTGCACTGTTCCTCAGTTCCAGTGGTCCTTTTGGTTCAGTATCTTTCACATGCTTGACACAAGTGTTATTCAGTTGCTTTGTTTATTGACTCATTAGTTTGGATGGGTGCATGGATTCTATATCAGTTTCATGAAGACTTTTACCCTGTTCAGTATGGTTGGCTCCCATTATATTACATTTTCTTTATTGTACTGAATATGACAAATTTGGTAAATTTATTCATTGTACTATGTCAACTCAATTATATGTTTCATCTCATTCTTTGTGAGCTATATTTTTCTGGGAACGTGTCATATAAAAGCTCACTATTTTCACACGTACTGCTTGTATAACTTGCAATGTGTTATGCATCCCCAGCAAGTTAATCTGTAGCTTGCCAGTTTTTTTTTCTCTGCTGTGAATGCCTTTTGTCATATTTCCATCTAAAATGGACTAAATAGGTTTTGGATTAACAAGTTGTTGTGCATTTTTAAACAGCTATGAAGTCTGAATTAGAAGTTTCTATTTTTTTTTTTTTTTTTTAAGAAACAATTTATTAATGTCACTCTAGGGCCAAGACTGCTTTCTTTTAATCTTATAATAACCAAACAAAAGTAGAGGACTGAGGTAGTGAGACAAGTACTTATAATTGTGAAAAATTCAGGAGCCCAAAGGGTTACTCTCATTCTGAGTTCAGGAACTGTTCCATTGAGAGTGCCTGAGAGTTGCAAGTCTGAAATGCCTCTTGAGCTTATCTATCACAAAGAATAAATTCCTTGCAATAATCTCAATGTTTGTTTACTATCTACCATCTTTGTCTGGAAATACCTGTGCTTCCTGAATTAGCCTAGAAGATGCCTTCAAGGAGGAAGATTAGCAGGTTAACCAGTAATCTTGATTTTCCTCAGGCTGCTCGGATTACTGGACTGCTGTCTAAGCAGGGGAGGTTCTATCCAGACAGCAGCATCTGATAGCAGCTAGGTAAACCAAGATATTGTATGTGAAATTACACAGAGGTTACTACTGCTGATAAATACTGCTGCTAAATAGATCTGCAGTAATTGCCTGGAGAGAGTTACCTTCCTGCCTTAAGCACAGTGTCCCTATTAAGTGCATTGGGCATTTTCTACATTTTAATATATGGACTGACACTAACAGAGAACCAAATAATTGTCAAAACAGAGCAGATCAAGTCACTTATAAATTTAGCCAGAATTTATGACCTTAATGATTTTATTCAAATTTATTTTCTTTTCCTCATTGCTTCATACCTGACCTTTTTTCCCATTTGAAAAAAAAAAATTTTTTTTTTTAAAAAGTACAGCTGTTTCTTTCAGTATGGTTGAAGAAATGTAAACTTTCTTCTTTTACTGAAATGCTTGCAATTGTTTCACTGATTAACTCTATTGCATCCAAAACTTCAAACTTCAGAGCACAAACAGAAAACCTGGAAGAAGCAAAATTTCTTAACATATTAGGGTAGCTTATGTCATAGCTACACCACTTTGGGTACTGATGCTAGGTCAGAGCCACTGCTGATAACCACTCCTCTCTGTGATGTGTGTCCCTGGAAGACAATCTGCATCTCATAAGTGGATTTCATAAGTGGATTTCATAAGTCAGAAAAGGCTTTATATATACCATTTTTAATCAGAGATACTTCAGCACTTTCTGATTAAATGGTTGTGCAGCCTGAAAGCATGTGCAGCCCTGGCTCATGCTGCTCACGAGGTTTTGATATTGTTGGCTTCTGTAAAAGAGTGCCCTTGAGGAAGTACAGCATGTCCCACATAGCTGTAGTCCAATCTGATGGGATAAACTAGGGAATGCATATTGCCAAAGCACTGCATGAAAGTCAGCGCCTCTTCTCTCTGGGTTTCTAAGAAAAGTAAAGTGCAAATGCATTTTCAGTCTTATTAAGGTTAGCAATTGATGATGACACCCACGAACTGATGATGATGGCCAGAGTCCAGTGCAGCAAGCCCTCCCACTGGCAGAGCACCTAGGGGGAGGAATTCAGGGTCACATCCTTTGAGCTGGTAGAGTTTCTGTCATGCTTTGACAGGGCTTACAAAGGCAAAGCTTCCCTTGCTGTACAGCTCACAAGAAACGGATATTGCATCCTCCAAAAAAGCCCTTGGACCCTCGTTAAAATCCCTAAATCTCAGCTCATTATTTTGCTGAAATCACAGTGGACAGAACTACAAGACATATCCATACCAGCCCCTGTAATTGGAACTGGTGAGGCCACACCTTAAATCCTGTGTCCAGTTCTGAGCCCTTCAGGGCAGGCTCTGAGGTGCTGGAGCAAGTCTAAGAGAAGGGCAATGGAGCTGGGGAAGGGTCTGGTGTACAAGTCCTGTGAGGAGCAGCTGAGGGAGCTGGGGGTCTTTAGCCTGGAGAAAAGGAGGGTGAAGGGTTACCTTGTCACTCTCTACAGCTGCCTGAAAAGAGGGTGTAGCCAGGTGGGGTCAGCCTCATCTCCCCAGTAACAAGTGACAAGTCTCAAGGTGTGTCAGGGGAGGTTGAGGATGGACATTAGGAAAAGTTTCTTCACTGAAAGGGTGGTAACACATTGGAATAGAGTGCCCAGAGAAATGGTGAAATCACAAACTCTGGAATCATTCCAAAAATGTGTGAATGTTGCACCTTGGGGTATAGTTTAGTGGTGAACATGGTAACATCAGGTTAAAGGTGGGACTTGATGATCTAAGAGGTCCTTTGCAACCATAATGATTCTGTGGTTCTATGAAAGCTGCCTGCCTAAACCAGGCTCTTCTTGTAATGTCCCTGGAGAGCCTATTAGAGATTAACTTCCTCTAGAGGAAAGCTACCACCTGTCCTGGCTCCTGTAGGGACTAAAGAGCTGCATCTGCTAGCATGAGCAGGCAGGACTTCATCAGCACCTTTTTGAAAGGTTTTGTGATTTCCTAAAAAAATCTCTCACACTGTGAGAAAGATTTATACATTTTGTCTGATGAATAATCAACATCTACTACCATCTCTAGCTTCCAAATACTTAGTTTTTTATAGAAATTTAGACACTTTAATTTGGGGCCAGGGTTGTGGTAATGCAATGCTGACTTCAAAGTCCATCTTACCCTTCTAGGGAGCAGGAATAAACCAGCATGGTGTATTCATAAGCTGCATTTAACTTCTCCTCTGAAGGCCACTTTCTCATGTCACCCAGAGCCCTAATACCCCTGCTCTCTCAACCAGCTGTCCCACAACTTCTCCCTTTTCTGCTTTGCTTTTTTGGACCTCTGCACATCTCAGCTCAACCATTTTAAGTCCAGCTGTAAAACACAGGGAGAACATTTAAACTCCACAATAGATGCTCCTGCCTAAAACCAGGTTTCTAATTAGACAGAAATAATGGATTTAAATGTCAGTATCATTCCCCAAGGATTCACAGATTTTTTGGAAAAATTAAGAGACTGCAGCCCCCATTTGCATTTCTGAGTTGACAGCAGTGTGACCTACAGTAGGTCCCTGCCTGTGGGAAGGAGCTCAGAAAACAATCATACACCTATAACCAGGAAAAGAAGGAGCCTATTGGAGCTCTTACATAAATGTGTTTCTGCAGCAGATTTATAAAATCAATTTACAAAATACAGTTATAAAATATGTGAGTTTTTCAAGCCCTGGTTTTTGAAAAGGAGAATTTTAGTAGATACTGAACAGAGACAATAAATTAGAGATGTCATGTTTTCATCTTATTCCACCTCAGTTTATGGAGTGTACAGTTTATGTACTACTGTTCACAATGAACTGCAATGTTCTCATTGAGTGTGTTAGGGCAAAGCTGACCCATCCAATCTTTTGAGAAGTCTGAAAGCTTCACTTCATATCTGCCATCTGTGTGCTGGTTGCTCAATTCTGCACTGTTTAAATCTTAATTGCCAGTCCTCTCCTGCAGTTGATCCCATTTCAGGAAAATCTGTAAGAAATAAAACATACACACAGGTTTGCTCCAAGTGGAGTGTATGGGCCAGGGCAGATCTTGCCCTACAAGTGTGATGCTGTGCAGAACTTAATGTTGTAATTTGTAGTGAATGGGGTTTGCAATCAGTGCTCTAACACAGCCTTTGGTAAATGGCAAATAAGTGGTGGCAGATTCTGACAGTTTGTGCACACAATACCCTCATTAAACATTGGAAAAATAAAATTCCTCTCCTGATCCACAGACGGGGGAAATTTACAGACTTGCAAATTCATGAGATCTGAGAAAGAATACTCCAAAGGTCTCAAAAGAAATAATGTGTGGAATAATTGAAAGTATATAGGAGACATTGACTGGGTAAAACTGCTCACTTCATATTAGGACCTGCTTTTCTAATTTGTCACCATTGTAGAAGCATCTGGGAGAAGAGCAGCTAGGGCTGGAAGAGTCCAAGATCTAAATTCCAACTATCAAGGATATTTTCAGACAGAACACACAGAATAGTGGCTTTTTTTTTTTTTTTTTTTTTTTTTTAGTGGTTTAAACTTTCATCAAAAACAAAATATTGCATTAAATGTCCTAGTGCTGACAGCTGTTAGGTTACAATCACACAGCACAGAACTCTGCAATAAATAATTTTTATACTTAACCTGTTTGAAAGTGATAATGAATCTATAGGACATCTGACATTAACAATGAAATAACATACTGAAATAAGTGCCAAATACTCACATAAAATTTAGAGTTCAGTTATATCACAGAATGTTTGAATACTTCCAAAAAGCAGTTGAGGAAGGTGGGATATGTTTTGATTGTCCTGTGAGGACAAGAAGAACTAACATTCAAATTATTCAAAATGTATTATTTACTTAGGTTTAAATTCAAGTCTAACTAGCCTGGCCAGTATATTTGATCTGAAACCTCCAAGGAAATACTTTTAGCATACTTTATAGCTCTATTCAAACTAATGATATTTTTGATGAAATAAATCATATTTCATCTTTCATAGATCATACTGCACACATACTGCCCACACAAACTTTCACAAGGTTTATCCAAGCAATCAGTGCTCAGAACAAACAGCAACTTTGATTGAGAACATTTCAAATGATGTCATATACTGTCTAGCAGCTGCTGTACGACTAATACCATAAAATAAATACCAACACCTTTTATAGTGATCCTCTTTCATGGATTTGAATGCATTTTGCAATATAAGACAAGTACTGGCCGTCACATTTGCCCCCTGCTCATGTGCACAAGTACTTCAGTGGTGGCTTATCTTGTCACTGCAGGAGACAAAGCAGACAGCAGGTGGAGGGAGCCAGTGCTGCAAGCAACCAGGCTCTAGAATTCTGCTTAGCAATTTCAGGCATCAATATGAACTGAATGCTTGAACCACCCTCACCCAGCTAGACTGCTGGAGCACTGGCTGGGAAAGGCATGTGAGCTGTAAAGCTTGTCTGTTTTTCTCAGCTATCCAAGGAAACTACATGTCTCTCTGTATTAGCTTGGCCTCTCACATATCACTGCACCTTCATGGCCTCTGCAGTGCTGGAAGGATGACATCTTTGAGTCTAATAATAAAGAAGTTTAACTTTGCCTCTTGAAGTCTGCTAACCTAAAAATCTGGTGGGATAGGTGTCAGTAATTTCAAAGTAAATTGGTCTGTGTTGATGGTAGCAAAAGAAGTAAGTATTAAAATTTAGTTTTATTATCAGAACTTCCTCTGAGACAGTTTTGGGGCAACTGTGTTATTCTTATTAGATCTCAATCTTCATTGGATTTCAATATTAATTTTTATAATAAGTTGGGGTGTCTTTTTTTAAACACTCACCACTTTGTTATGCTTTTATGCACCTGAAAAATATTTCTTCCTATTTCTTGAAAACTTATTCACATCTACTTCTTGTATAGCAGGCAACCATCACATAGTTCCTCCTATTCAACCATAATGTCTCTTATCCAGTGTGTTCCTGGATTTGTTTCCTAAGACAGACCAGGATTGGTCTCTGATGTATTCTGCCACTTTACTGAAGAAGGCCATGTAATCTTCCCTTTTATCTTTCACTGCAGGCAGCTCTCCATTTTCCATTCCCTTTCCTATCCCTGTGGTTTATCTTTCCTCAAGGTTATAGCATTCTCCAGAGATTTAGTCAGGCAGTGGTAATGAAGACCAGTCTGATGAAATTAGGTCAGATATCTGTAACTTTTAGGATTAGCACAACAGATGCCATCAAGTGAGTTCATGCATAGGTACATGGCAGCTGATGATCTGCAAACCAGTATTGGGTTTCTTGATATTAATATTCTCTTCTTGTTCCCTAGTGCCCAAGGAATGCTAGTCCATGTATAGTCCTTCTCTGAACCCTTGTGTCCTTGAGCAACTTGCTAACCAGGGAGATGGATAAGCAGCACGTCCCAGCAACTTCCTCAAGTTTCTGAAGGGTGAGGGCTGGCATCAGACTCATTCTGAAACTGCCCTGAATTCAGAGACTTGATTACAGGATATGATCACCAGCACAACATACTAAAAGTAGAACTTGCCCAAAGATTATGGGGGGAGTCCCATTATGAAAGAAATATTGCTTAGAAAGACCTTAAAAATGTAATGTATAAAGCCTGCTCATGAGTAGAACACACCCAGCTCTTGGACTTTTTAGATTTTTCCTGTATCTACCTTTCCAAAGAGGTGGGTGTGAAGACGGCTACTGTCAAACCCAGTTTACAAAACAATGCACTCTCTGAATGCCTGCTACACTCTTCCTGCTCATCTAACACCTTTTACAGCCTTTTAAAAGTACTTTCTAACTTTTCCCAAATGCCCCTATCAATGTAGTTATGTTCCCATAGCACTGTCATTAAACTTGCTGTTGTCCTAGGTCAATATCTCCAACAGCTAATCTAATTCTGGTTGGTCTGAGTAAATAATTTTGCTACTCTGTCTGTCTCTTGGCTCATTCCCTACCTCACTAAGAAAGTTAAGAGCTGAATAAATTGAAGCCCTGTGGCTTTTGAATGGATGGATGAGCCTTTGTTCTCATTCCTAAATAAATCTCACTTCCAATTTGTGACCATGGCTGAAGTGGAACTGCAAACTATAAAGAATGGGTCCTCAGGTGCCCAGGCTGTGGATTATGAATTTGCCAGGTAATATTAGCTGAAGCATGGATAGACCCAGGAAAGTGCTCTTGCGGTGTATGCAGCACATACAGAAGAGTGATAACTTAAACAGCTGTGTCATAAACATTTTTCTGTGTTAAAGTCCCAATATATACAGAACTTAGCTTTTGGGGGGCAGAGGAGCTAAAGGTAAGGACTAAGATAAAGGAGGATGAACCTTTGAGATTGAAGACTTTGGTACCAGGTACATTGTTTTTCTGATAAGAAAGCTTTTTAATCTGAAGAGGTTATGTGCTATTATTATCCCAGACTGCTTGTTCCTTCACCATCCTTGGAGGTGTTTAAGAAGGGTCTGGATGTGGTTTAGTGGTTTTGGCGTTACAGTGGCAGCGCTGGGTTGGCAGTTGAACACAATCAAATTGCAGGTCTCTTCCAAACTCCATGCTTCTATGATTTGTTAATATAGCAGTCTGTAACCACTGATACACAAATTGTTGGATGTCAATTAATAAACTTCCTCATCACCCATTTGTTGCCACTGCCCCTCTTAAACCATGTAGATCCTGCCTTGCCATTTACCTTAGGAGATATGAACTTGTTGGCAAAGTTTTGTAATTCCTGTCAGCCAGCTCAGTTCCACTATCAGGAGCTAAATTGAAGATACAGAATTTGGGGTTGTTGACCAGATTCTACCCTATCTCTGCTTCTACTAAATTATTTTGGCACTATTCCCATCAGTACTCTCTTTGTTAATAAGAAAGGAGGAAAAAAATTCCTTCTATATGTACAGGCTCAGTAACAACCCAGTGCTGCACATATGATTCAGATGAAGCTGGCAAAATCAAAACGAAAAACACTGCATTAGTAATGCACATCCAGCCATTGGCATGATGTGGCAGCAACATAAATAAAGGAAAGAGGTTTGTTAAATTAAGTCATCCTTAAACTACATGAACTATGTATTCAGTTTGGCTAACCACAGGGAGACAAGAGCCTATTCTGAGAAAAGGCAGGAAAGATGCTCAGCATGTACTCAGCAAATAAATGTTTTCCTAGAATATATAAACTGAGAGATTTGCTTATCCTTCTGTATATAAAAAGAATTCCAACTGATACCACGTATGTTTACATCAAGCACAGACTAATTTTGTGCATTTGCCATATCAAGCCTTCCTTGCTTTTAATGATACACAGTATAAAAGAATTCTGAAAGCAACATAAATCCCTAATTGTTTTTCTAGTTCTTTAGCTAATATGCTTGTTATTATTTGTGGGGAAAAAAAACCCTTCAGCCAAAGAAAATCAGACTGCCCTTTCTTCCTTCCTCTCCTTCCTCCAGATGAAAAATCAAATACTGAATTACGCAGGTGAAGGCTTTAGCCAACAGTTTCAACATCATGAAAACAAGAGTCATCACAGTTAGCATGGCTGTGAGGTATTCTATCCAAAATATCAAGGGTGGAACAAATAATCAGCATTTTCCCCTTAGAAGGAACTCTTCTGTTGTCAGGTTTTGACTCCCTGAAACAATGGATAGCCCCACGACTTCAAAAGGATTACATGAAAAACAGAGTATTTGTCAAGAAAAGGACAACAGATCCTAAGTAGACCACAAATATGTCATTATGAAACATTTTGATCTCTTGCTGCCCTTGACGCATTTGTGCTGGGAGTGAACCTCTTTAGTGCTCTGGAGATCAAACAGGCATATTTCCTGAATGCTATACTACTACAAACACTTTTTGAGGAAAAATAAATAATTGAAACAAAACAAATTCTATGAAATCTTGGTACAATTGATATAACTGGAAAAAATATACAGTGGCTTGACTCAGTATTCCATTCTCTTACTATATATCTAGCCTAGCATTTGCCACACCCTAAATTCACTCTCCTCCTTCTATTGTCCAAACCTGTACACTATTATCCTAGTTTGGAGGGAGTTGCCCACTATTAACATAGTTCTGAGTTGCTTTGAAGGTGAATTATCTGAGACTGAGATGCAGCATCCCTTTTTTCCAAGCTTGGCTCTTTCCAAGAGCCTTCATTGATTTTCCTTTGATGTAATTGTCTGCAGTTCAGCAGTGAGTAATGCAAAACAGAAGAAGGGCAGAAACTCAGGCAGCATAAGGATGGGCTTTGCCCTGGTGAGAGCACAGTGGTCCCATCTCTGTCAGGACATTCATTCTTCCCTTTTGCTTTGAAGGTGCTCTCTCTGTTTGAGGACCATTTATCTGGCATGCACTGGGTAACATGTGGCAGTTTTGTCTCTTGGTCCTTTCCTTGTCTCTCTGAAATACCTCAGGTGTAGGAGGTGAGAATTCACACTTGCAGAGTGCAGCCCCTGGGCTGTACAGCCAGGACAGGACCTGCACTGCTGTGAACAGATGTTGTGTTACAACATACGGCCAACTAAACAGGAGCTACTCCAAACACTGAAGCTCTACTCAGGCTAAGACTAATTAGCAAAGCTATGATGGCATTTTTCATATACAGTTTTGAATGGAATCACTATCCAGATGAATAGTTAACAAAAAATAAGGGATACATACTGCTGTCCTGTAGTTTTAAATTGTGTTTTATCCTGTGTTTAAGTAGCCACAGACGATGGTGGTGAATTGTAGTGTCTGAAAAATATCTTGCTTCTTAATTCTGACAAAAATATGGAGTCTAACACATTGTGCTAGATAATTTGCAGAGGTTAAGATAATCAATTCTTTATCCTGAACCCCTTTTGAAAAATGAAAACAGGAAAAAAGGAGCAGAACCAAGTATAAGAGGTAATGACAGATTCCTTGAAAAATTCAGGTTGACCCAGACATCTCTGGCTTTACAAAATGTTTAAATGGGCCTATTTTAGAGGGCGATAAGTTTGAAAAGTAGGTGAGCCAGGCAAGGTGGGAGCTGGAAGAAGCAGCCATAAACTGCAGAAAACAGACTCTGTCAGATGAGTAATCCAGAATTGAGTATTTTCTGCAGCCACTTGGCCACACTGAGTTGCACTGAGTTAGTAGGTTCCAAATGCATTTTTTCCTCATAAAAATTGACCTGTTTGTGCATCACTGAAGAAATGTCACTCAGGTCTTGGTGTCTCTAGGACAAATGTCCCCATGACCCCCAGTAGTACAGCAGGGACCTTATGACCAGTTTACATTCTGTGGATATGAGGCAGCATCAGTCTCCAAATCAAATAGGGAATATATATGTGGACACAGGTCACTACAGTTATCACAGTTCTCCTGTGCTCTGCATCGTATTTGTATTACATTAAAAAAGGCAGATGTAATGTAAATTACTATCATACCAATTCAGTGTTATTCAACACTTGCTAATCAGAAAAGTTCATAACTAACATTTGTAAAAATCTTCAGGCCAAAGGCACAATAAAATCTTATATTTATATTGATTAATGATGTTGTAGATATTTGCCGCTAGTTATTTAATTTGTAGCTTAGAACTTGGGAGATTCAGAGTGGGTGAAAAATTTTGGACTCGCACCAGAAGATTTCAAAGCTACCAAAATAGAGGGGATTTCTGCAATGATGATAAATAAAACCATTTTCTTTTAAACCAAGTGACGTAAGCCAAATATTAGATACTTGCACTGCTAGTGCAAAACAAACAATGATCTTTTACATGAAAAAAACCTCCAAAAAAGCAGTGCAGCTCTAGCATAGACAGCTAACTGCTTAACTTAAAGTTTACCTCCCAGTTGTGGTGTGAGGAATGGAATATGAATGAAACAATTAGCTAGAACATGCAATCAGTCTGGGATTCATGCCATGAAGTATGATTTAGGTCAAGAGTCCAGAACTCAAAAAAATCTTGGACATGTGTGGGCAGGAAGAACATCCAAAATAAGCATTTCTAAAAGCCCAAAGGAGTTTGTGGGGGGAGTTAGGCTTCAAGGCAGATCAACATCTAACAAACATGGGTTAAGAAGAACATTGCTGTGGCCAGTTGATTCTATAACATTTTCTGAGGCAGCTGATAGAGGTCCCTGTCAGAAACAGCATGCTGAATTACAAGCTATTGGCATGATAGCCAATATATGCCACTCTCAGATTTCTTGCTGCAAAGGGGAGATCTGTTGTCAAATGTCCCAAAATCCAAAGTCAACATTTCTGATGGTATTGAAGTTAGGAAAAGTATTTCTAAAGGGGCACTTGGTGCCTGTTTGTATTTCTCTTTGAAAATTGACTGTTACCTCTGTTTTCCTCTGTTATATCACATGAAAAAAAAAAATCCAAAAATACATGAGATCTTTCCATGTAAACAAATGGTCCCTTCCAGAGGAATGTTATATGATGACAGGGTATGTGAAGTGGTCTTAGTGATCATGTGGTGAGTGAGATCATGAGACATTGTCTGCATTGGAGTTGAATGCAGTCTACTCAAATGCTTTTGGGATCCCTGTGATAGACCACTGGTGGAGAGCAAAACCACAACATTGGGCAAACCAGACCTTCTCCTCCTCCTGACGTCTTAAGGACCTGCAGCTCTGCTACAAAATATACAAAATTGTTGTGACTAAAACTAATTTAGCTGATAATTTTAAAGGGTTTAAATGGTATAAGAATGGAATCATTTGGGTAGTATGGTCATTTTTTTACAGTTCTGAAAAATTATCCTAGGATGAAAATAAATTCCTTACAGCTATCAGAAATCTTAGCCGCTACTTACACACTTCAGGGATTGTTTCTGCCCGGCAGTTCATGGAGGGAGGTGACACAGGAAATGTCAGTACTGAGCTACAGCAGCTGATTTTCCAACCATTTTTCACAGAGACAGAAAGTGTTCCTACAGAGTTTAGAAAATATTTTATTTGGGCTGTTAGTTTCATTAACAAAGGAAACAGATTGGTGTTTAAAATTCAGTATCTTTATTTTGTTTGTCAAAAAAGTAATGTAATCACCATATCTACAGATGACCATTCTACAAGGAAAAAAAATCCCAAAAGGACAAAAAGAAATAAAAATTAATGCTGTTTAGTGCTTTTGAGGTATCAACCTTGCTAAGGCAAAACAAAAATGGTAAGGGTCTTGTCTTAGAGAGTGTGAATATCCTGTGAACTCTGAAGGAGCAATTGATATACATTTGGATGCTTTGATTTAACTGTATTAGCACATGCTGTGAGCAAATTTTAATTTCCCATACCCACAAGTTTCTCAAATAAAACAATTAACCTGATTTTCTTTTTCTTGGAAATAATGGGGGAGAGGATGGTGAACTTTTTAAAAAAAAAAAAAACTTTAGGATAAAAATTAATCTTTTGGAGTTTTTCGGAAAGAACCATTCAAAAGATGTTCAAAGTCTGAGAAATCTGAAGTTAGGCAGCAGTAGCTGCAGAACTGTGACTTTTAGCATGTGCAATAGTAAGTTAAAACTCAGTGGTTTGAACAGTTTAAACCAGTTCTATTGATGTTATTGGCATTTAACTCTTCATGCCATGTCTTAGGCCAAAGGATATCTGAAAACCTCACCCCCACAGATATGAATCTGTTCAAGATAATTGTCAGAAGTGCATAGGATCTCTTCTCATTGGTGACCTTCAATGACAACAGCAGGCAATTTTCTCTGCCTATGCCCTCTACTTCTCCATCATCTGGCCACATTAACATGCTAACTAAGCACATAAACAGTAAAAGTTCACATATACATTCAAGACTTACATGGATCCCATGGGTCATCAAAGCATAGGAATAGTGTTAGGCTTCTTACAGAGAGTCAGAAGACCAAAGCCCAGACAGTGTTTTAGCACCGTTATTTAATCACTATTACCTGTGATAGAGCTGCTGCCTAGGTTACTGAGTCTGCAGTCAATTGTGAAGGAAAATGAATGCATTTGATTAACACCTTGGGAACTGTAAAGTAATGGTTTTAATACATACTTCAAAGCCAAAGATAATAGTCAAACCTATTTAGATTGCCTGACACCTCCCATTTAATGGCTCTTCTTTCCATGTACTTGTATCATTACCAAGCTTCAATAATTTTAGATAAAATTTTCCATCTTAGCTGTCTTCATTGGATGAGGTTTAAATTTTTTGTTTGTTTATTTTGGGTATATTACAGCAAAAATACCTTGACTGCTTTCAAGGACAAGGTTATGGAAAAAAAGTTTTGTCCATGTGAACTGATTCCAGTGACCTTAAACTGAGTGTTTCACATTTCAGATTAAAACCTGGGACAGAGGGAGGAGCAAGCACACTTCATATCAAAGATGTGCCTTTTGGCATCCCTCTGAAATCTGACCCTAGTTGATTAAATGTCATACTGTTGGGGGTGGGGTGTTTGTATGTGTGTGTGTGTGTGTGTGTCTGTGTGTGTGTGGAAGGAAGTTCACACCTGTTCAACAGATTAAGATTTTAACAGTTTAGTCCCCCAGAGGAGCCATCCCTAAGGGACTGCACAAGATGTTTTCATGGTTTGTGCTCCAAGTACAAAGCCTGAGCACCTAAACTGAGGTCAGTAAACACTTCTTTAGGTCTCCCAGTAATACCCCTTGATCTAGGGAGTTAAAAGTAGAGGAAAAGAAATTAGGGAGGAGAGGGGAGTAAATTGTGATAGGAGTAAGACATAGGGCACTACTGAATAGAGTGGAAATGAGAGATGAGAGGCTATGAAAACAGAGTTCAGAGGGTACAGATAATGATTGTCAGTATAATTGTAATTGATTCAGTAAAGATAGTCTTGGACAAGAGAGTTAGGAAATTCAAGATCAGAATACCTACTGTCTTAAATTTAAAAATCTCATTGTCTCATGTCATAGTTTTATTTTTTTAAAATATATCTTTGTTGTATGTGATTGCTTGTGGAGATGAGAAAACATTTCACATAGCTCTGTTTCACCAACCTAAACCTCAATTTATTTATCTGCTGAAGCAAGTTTTGATAAGAAAACATGAATATCTTTCAGTTAACATCTAAGATAAACTTCTGTCTCTCAGCAATGGCAAGAAATATTATTTTACAAACAAACATTCTGAATCATTATAAATTACTTTATTTCAATCATTGAAAATGGGCAAGTACTGTGAATGCTATAAATAACTTTTAACTTGAGCATTTCAAGTTTAAAGAGCAGAAATACTTCAATGGTTTGCAAGCAATTTCAAAAAAAGAGAGATTGAATGGCCCTGATTTAAAATCTTCAGTTCTGTTTGGCACTCAGTATTCACCACAGAGAAGTCTGGGCCAAGACTGGTTCAAGTGTTCAAACTAGCACCAGCATGAGGATAAAGTTACTTATAGGTCAGCCCAGTGTCAATCTCCACTTCTGCTCCCAGAGTTATCTTTAAATATTATCTTTCTAATAGTTTCTCTCCTCTGATCTTGATCTCAGGAAGATCAGTTTTTGGAGTCTGAGAGAGATCTGACAAGCAATTTGGCCCTGATTATACCTCCCCACACACAGCTTCAGAAGCTGCTGTTGGACATGCTTGGTGTTTGCTTCATCAAATGATGGGCAGCATCATTTCAATCTTTCACGAGACTGATTCCAAAAAAAGCATGACACTACTGAGTATCTTGATATTATTAAATGTTATTTATAAAGTGGCTGCTGGAACTCCAGAAGAACATAGATGCTATTCTTCTTTTATTAACATCCCTGTTCTCTGAATGCATCATGGAGAACATGTCCTCTGAAGTAGATAATACCATGATGCTAACTGAAGAGTTACAGTAGTATTGGACCATGTATTCCACTTCAAGACCCTCCTAAGGTGTAGCAATTATCTGGTGTCTTATGCCTTTAGAATACTGCTCTTAATCACCTATGCCCTACTGGTAGATGTTTCTAGGTTTTCTTTTCTACTAAGTCACCCCACTGCCCATATATGCAGAAATACAGAGTGCTGCAACAAGAATTTCTTCCCCACTGCTTAAGTCTGATATTGTTAAATACTGCAGAGTAAAACATCTGTGTCAGATAAAATGTAACCAAATTAAACAGATGCTACACTCAGATAAAGCGATTGTAATGGAAAATTAATGGCTATGAAAGTGTTTGCATGATCTAGATTTTAACTGGCATCTATGGTTTTGTCTTTGACATGTTTTTTATGAGAAAGGGAGCAAAACCATTAAACATTAACATTTCTAGTTTAAAAGCTATTCATAGTACCAACTTATCTGTTTCCTTTTTTCCCTGGAAAAAACTAAAAGAGGTCCCTAATATAAGCATAAGATAACTTGACATTGGTAGCATTTTCTGTATGCTTTGTTGACTGTACTGATGAAAAGAATAACAGTGAAGTCAAAGATAATGGTAAAATTATCTTCAAATAAAAAACATGAGAAGTCTACTGAAAAAAGAAAAGAACAAAAAAAACAAACCAAACCAAACACCAAAATGAACGAACAAAAAAAACCCAAAGCAAACCAAACAAAACAAAACACAAAAAAAAAACAAACGACAAAAAAAAAACCAAAACACAACTAGACAAAAACCCCAAACCCCAAATCCCTAGCTTTTAAAAAGAATGAAGTTAACAAGAAATGCAAAGCAATATAGTAAATTATCTACATTAAGACTGCCAAAAATCAATCTACTTCTACTGCTCTTTAAAAATAAGTAAGTCAAGATGCATTGTTATGATGACTTATGCCAACCAATATAGGGTCCAAGACTGGTCAGAAAAAGAGGCACATTTAAGATGCAGGAAACGGTTTCAAGCAGTGTCTGAAGGCACTGCATATAATTCAGAGGATAATCATTCCAGAAGAGGAAGACTTTAAGGCTAACAACTTGTCTGGCACTTTTCATAAGCATTAAATTACCTTAAACAATCAGGAAAATCCTTTTTTTTCCCTAAGGTGATATGTGAGTGATAAAACCCTGACTGATCCAAGTCCAGTAATGCATCATAAGATACATTTACGAGAGAAAACGGAAACAAGAATCAGGAATATCTAAACATTTAAGCCCTCTAATCCTCTTTGTTTTGGGGCCATGGATATGGTTTTAGTCATGCAATTAATTATACACAGGAACAACGATTGCCTTCCAGCAGGATGACACAAAGCTTCACTCTGAGAGGTCACCAAATCCTGTCTCACTTTGTACATTTGCTTTTATTGGCTCTCCACGTCACCTCCAGCACCAGGAAGCAGATGGGGCTTCCTTTCCATCCGGCTGCCAAGCAGGAAATGTTTGACTCTTGGGCAGCCATGAGCAGCCAGCCCAGGGCTGTGGTGGAGGAGCAGGACAGGAATGGCAGGCGCTCAGACACCGCGGCCACTTCCGACGGCGCCCGCCAGGATTGCGTGTGCGCTCCCCATCCTACCCAAAGCCAGCGCTCTGGAGAGCCCTGGTGCCAGCCTCAGGTACAAATGGTGGAAACAGGACTAATCCGTCTGGGAATCTCTCTTGAGAAAAATCACTTGCTCATAGTACCCAGATACGGGCAGCACCAAAATCATACTTGCTCTAGACTACGTCCTTCCTGTCTCCTTTGTTCTACCTCGTTTTTTGATGCAAATCCATACCATATTTTCATTGTGTAGCCCTCACCATTTACACTTGAAATTTGATTTTGCTTTCTTGCTACATCAATTAAAAAAAAACAAAACACTGGGCCTCATAAATGAATAGTTCTGCAAAGCATTCAAATTCAGAATGACCTATTGTGAGTGCTGCACTGAAGGGTATTTTTGGAGTCTAACATGGAATCACATGTTCATTATTTTCCAACTTTATTGTCATTAATTCTATACAGATCTATAAATACAAATCTCCCCTAATATTAATATTAGTATCAACTAAACATTAAAAGCACCTCTAGAGATCATAAAGTACAAGCCCCCTACTCAAGGCAAGGACAACTAGACCAGGTTGCTCAGAGGCATGTCCAGATGGGGTTTGAACAGTCTTTCTGGGTGACTTCTTTTAGTGCTTGATCATACTCACTGTAAAAAGGTTTTTTCTTCTGGGTAAATGGAATTTCTTGCACTTCAATTTGTGCCTGCTGCCATTTGTGCATTTGCCAGATACCACTGAAATAACAATAATAAATACACATAATGCTAATAAAAATAATTAAATAGTAAGATTTAAAGGCCTAAAGAAACAAATCAGAAGTCCAACAAAACAGGATGTATTATCCTTAAATCTTTTAGATTTAGGATGGAAGAAATTATCAGACCAGTTCATGTGATTCCTAGAAATCACAGGCTAAGTAGTCTTATTTGGGGATTCCTTTATTCAGGCTTAATTTTATGTTGTTCAAAAGGATATCTGACCTTGATAGCACAGAAGGCAAGAATAGTTGCATATTGAATTAATTAGGAATTAGAAAACATTTTGCACTCTAAATTTCCTCCTCTTTACCCTATATTGATGGACAAAAGTCCACCTGGTTTACATATATAATCTATTTATCCATGCATTTTTTTCGCTATTATATGTTCTTAGTTTTGGGGGGATTTTTTTAAACTCCCAGGCTCTGCACTGCATAATACAAATGAGAGAAAATTCCTGCATGAGCACCTGCTTTGTCCAGTTCTTTGTTAGGGTGGTTGGAAGTCTGAGCACTCTATGCAGATCCTGATGAAATTCTGTTTTAAAACTTGACTGATTTTTCTACTTCTGGTTCTGTAAACTTTTTTTACATTCATATTGTCTCCTTTACATTTCTTTGTGATGGATTCTTCCTTAGTTTCTGCCTTCATGACTATTGGTGAGGTCATATATAATCTGTTTTGCCTCTTACTCAGCTCTCTCTTAGCCTTGTGTAGACTGAGAAACGAGTTGCTGTCTATTCTCCCCCAGTGTGGATAGATATATTTTGGATGTATATTGAAGCAGTCTTCATAAATGAAGCATTTCAATTTTTCCACAGTCAGGAAAGAAGGTGTCTTTCAGCATCACTGGAAGCAATTCTGTTAGCCAAAGCCTGTATACAACTTAAGCTAACTGGATCTCACCATGTGTGTTTTTGGGAAGACTATGATTACTTTGTAACTCTTCATTATTTCTGTTCTATTTCCAAACCACGGATTTACACTTCTGTGTTATGTAGCTTAGTGACAACATTGATTTTATGATAAATTTTTTGGCCTGAAAGGTGCTCTGAGAACATTAAAATCAGCTCTACTATACCATCATTCTATCTCTTTGCATGCACCTTCTTTTTAATTGCTGAAGACTAAACAGCAGAGACTAATCAATATAATGGGAACCATAGAAGAATACAAAAATGAACTTTAGAGGGATTTTTTCCCCCTTAATTAAGAAAATAACCAACACAACCTTGAATCAACTTACTGGCAATGGAAGAGTTGAAATGGAAGTACTGGGAAATAAATTCAGCCTCTATTTAGCCATATCACAGCTATTTTTCCTGTTCATGTTGCTAAAATATTCTCAACAGATCTGACAGCCCTTAACAAAAACAGATCAGTGATTCGTGTCAATTAATTCCTTGGCATCTGGTAAAAATTAAATCATATCCTGACTGCTAAGGAGTCAAGTAGTTACACCTGACATTTAGGTCTATCATTGAAAGAAGAATTCAGAAACTATGGTTTACATGGATTCTCTAAGGTGACATATCTACAAGTTTAACATATCAACAGTTATATGCCCTGAGGTGCTGATAAGCAGTAGCTATTGATTTTATGTGAATTATAGTTTATCTCCTTATAAATCTCAGATAAATACCTGAAATAGTTCAAGCTGTCCACTACTAGAGAACAGAATAATGAAACATTAATTACCTATTCATATTTCAATTTTCCTTTTCACTACATAAATACAGCTAGTTGCCAAAGAAATGTCTTAACAGTGTGTGACACTAACTCTGTGACAATTTGCAAAGAATGGGTAAAACGTTGTAATACTGCCCAGCAAGATAACAGCTCTGTGGTCCTGTGATTCCAGTTTTGCCATGTTTTTCTTGCTTTAACTATGATGGTTTTTTTGTAAGGTGGACTCACACCTAGCAATAATTCACTTGCAGAAAATTGTTAGATCTGATTGCATACCATTATTAGGTCTCCTGTAAGAAATCTTAGGGAGGTAATGATGGAAACCAGCAGGTAGAGTGAAGAATTTACACATGTAAAATCTGTGATACTGACTGGATCAGATTCTGCCAAGTCAAGATGAAAGAATTTTCTTGATGTAGTCATAGAAAAAAGCAATTTAAGTATATTCCCTATTAAATGATAAGGACTATATCCAAGATATTTTTATCTACATTTAATATGATAGTAGAACATTAAGAGCCCTTTGAATATCTCTGGGCAAGAGTACCTAAATTAAAAGGTATACTAGCCAACTCTCAGAAATTCTACATTGAAATAAGTTCTTAATTTCTAGTACTGCAAGATTCAGTCACATCTGAAGAAGCAGAGGTTTTTCCCATTAAACTTAGATTGAAACTTCACCAGTCACTTATTGTCAACATTTTAATGTGTGATGCAGATGTGTTTTACAGAAACAGAACATTAAGAAGCTCTTCAGTTTTTCCGTGAAAATGCTTCAGAAAACTGCAGTAGGTTAGTTCTGTCTCAAATGTGAGGACAAGTGTCCAAATTTGTAGCCTATCCATACTCAATAAAAAAGTAAAAGTTTTCCAGATTATTTGGTCATTAATGAGCTGAGGAAGATAATTTTTAAGTCTTGCAGGGACTAATACTCATAAGGAAGGGATACACAAGACTTTAAATGGTTTCATAGCTCAGTCTTCCTAAGGAAGACATAAAATATACAGAAAAATCATTGAGGTATGGTTATATTTTCTCTACAGAGGAGATAGAAAAGGATCTACAGTTTTCTTGTTTATGTGAGAATCCCTTCTGTTTCCATTGGCAAGACAATCCAATGGTTGATTATGAACAATTTAAAATTCATTATATTCTAATGGAAGTACATGTAACATTAGCAGATTGAAAAACAGACTTCAGGTCACTTAACTGTGTTTTAGTATTCACTATAATGAAGATTTCATTTTCCATGAGTTTGTTCAAAATGCTGAACATTTGAAGTGAATCTCTATTTTTTCTCTCTAGTGAAGACATTTAATAATATGATTTTATGATTTAGTCGACATTTGTCTAAAAAGTTTCCACTCTAATTACTTATTCTAAGTTACCAACAACTCATAGCAAAATTAGGCATTCTGGAATTGCATCTTGTCTGTTACAGGAACACCAGACAATCCAAGAATGTATTATCAATAAAAATGCCAAAGCCTCTTGAGTGATATAATTAGCTGGTCTCTTCGTTCTCAGTAACAAATTAATTCAATTTACACTTAAAAATTCTTTTAGTCTGTATATGTGCATAAAAATAATCCTCAGTGTTCTGTGTTCCCTTTTCCCTGATGTAGTTGCTGTCTCTTCTGACTGTTTATTCATCAGGAATAACAAAGTCAATAATTTTGGAACCAAATGCTATGTTATTACTCCACATTGATGAATTTTATGCTAATTTTAAAAGCCACCATTCAAAAAATTACAGAAATTTACACAATACTTAGGCCATAATGGAAGTAGTGGGCACTATGTGGTAATGGGTGCTGAGGAAATACATTGAGATCATTGAACCACTGAATATAGCTCTAGCTGAAGTACTACTGACAGTAACTAAGGCAGATAAAGTGTTTTCATTTAAAATTCATTCTGTCAATCATTCTCTGAAGATCATTCTGAAAATTTCAGTTCTTTAGTTGAGATAATGCAAACGTGATTTTTCTTTGTAGGACGAATAGAAATACTTGCAAGTTTGAGAACAAATGGTTCATCTTTTTCTTTTCTTGTGCACAAGCATCTAGTTACATATAAAGTGATTATTTTGATTTTAAGAACTAAATCCCTGTGGTAGTAGACTGAAAAATTATATTTTGCATACAGGTGTACCTTTGAATACTCAAGAGAACACTTTTCCCATTTCATCTAGCTGCAAATTTTCGAAAATTGATGTGAGGCTTCATGACAGATTCTGCAGCAATAATTATACTCCCAACAAATTTGGGACACCATTTTGAAGAAGAAAAGGTGAGATTGTTGGCTATGCACATTCCAGTATGTATGTTAATAATATTTACTAAATTATTCAGGTTTATTCACAAACTTCAGTTGAGACACAAATTACTCCCTCTTGCTCAGAAATGAAC
The DNA here is from genome assembly GCA_030060385.1 of Muscicapa striata striata. Lineage (NCBI taxonomy): Eukaryota > Metazoa > Chordata > Aves > Passeriformes > Muscicapidae > Muscicapa > Muscicapa striata. The sequence continues at coordinate 801,254 of JAREIS010000010.1, read as the reverse complement.
ACTTATTACAGTAAGGTGTCATCTTATTGGAGAGCCCTTCTCTGTGTCTCTGCAAAATCACAGAATCATAGAATATCCTGGGTTGGGGGGGATCCACCAGGATAATTGAATTCCAACTTCTGTGTTTCAGGCAGTCTTTGGGTGTTACAGAAAGAAATCCCTACTCTGTGTTTTTGAATATTTACTAATAAGAAAAATAAACATAAAGCATATAATGGCAGATATGCTACATTACTTCTGCTTTTAGGCATATGTTTATATTGCATAATCTTCTGGTTTGTGATCATGCATCTGATTCCACACAATACTCATCAGCTAAGATCAGCAAAGCTTCCTTCCAGGGGCTCCTGAGTGCAGACTGTAAAACTCTAAACAGCAGTCAGAGACCAAGCCCTGCATGATTCAGACAAACAAAACCTTACCCAAGGAGGGGGTTTGCAGAGCTACATCAGGTGGTATAAGATACAGTGCTCTAAACACATCAGTGCTTAAGAGCTTTCTACAAACCCCTACGTCTAACCTGATTTTGCATAAAATTTTGGAAATACTACCTGATAGTATATTAGTTGCTGTGGACATCGTAATTTCAGCATTTTTTACCTGGTATATTAACCATGACTTCATAAAGTTCTTTCTGGGCATTTTTTTCTGTGCTTGGTTTTGCACAAAAAAGTGATAAGACACTGAAAACTTTACCAGTTATCTAGCAAAACATCTTGCCTTCTGCATCTTGCAACACAAATATCATATTTAAGGAAACATGAAACAATAATGCTGAAAAAAACTTTCATCAAGTGTACTAGCAATTTGTTCCAAATAATTAGCATGCATCTGAATGTAAAAAGTTGAGTTGTCTTTTATAGTTGGTATGCACATAGAAAAGAAAAAAAAACAGACTAGAAGGTTTCAAAACTACTGCTTTTGTGTCCAAATACTATTTTAGGCAGCATACAAAAACCAAGCCAAACAACTGGAAATAACAAAAGTAGGACATGGCTTGTCTTTGTTTAATTCACTGCACCCATATTCACTCTCCACTTGAAAATGAGAAACCTTGAATGGGTTACTGTGAGCCTCTCCATCCTGCATAAGGTCACTAAATTAAAAACATGTCCAACTTTCATGTGTTTTGGCACTCTTCACTATGAAGTTAAAGCCTCAGCCTCAGACTGATTCAAAATCAGATAAAAGCCTCAATATACTGATCTCATGATCAGCTGTGAATTCTGCCACTAAAGCATATGATTTGTGAGCAACTTACGTGGCCAACTGACAGGATATGGAAGTCTGTAGTTACAGGACACAGGAGAATATTTAATTAATTTTTCTCAATAATTTAAATAGACCTAAGAGAACATCTTCAAAATTTTCATGACATGAAAGGTCATCTATAGGTATTGCCCAACACAGAAGTACAAAGAAAAAAATGTAATATTTCCATAGATAGCAATAGATCCATTTCTCTCATAAATACCCCTTTTAGTATTATGTGAATATACAGCTTGGCATGAAAGTATAAAATAATGATTTTCATGCAATTGATTTTTAATAAACAGGGCAGTATCTTTGACATTCCCAAGAAAGAGTTTTTCTGAGCATTGGCCAAATTATCTATAATAAATAGTTATTAAAATAAAAGACCAATTTCTTTAATTGCTGCAAATTGCAGTGTTGCATATATAACTAGAGTGAGTTACTCATTATCCCAGCCTTATGTTGCTTCTATGAATAATACTAATGACATCAATGGGAAGCCAGTTAACAGAGATAAAAATCTATTTAATGGGAGCTTTATTTAAGAATTTAAGGAAGTTTAACTATTCCCTGTGATCCATACCAGGTATGCCTGTTAAAATGAAGCAGCCCGTTCAGCAGTCTTTTTTTCAAAGTGATTCTGTGAGAGGTGAATAACTATCTTTGCTATTTTGGAAGGTGTCTTTTTCATTCCAGTACCATTCTTTTAAGTAGGAAATAAGAACATACTGTGAGGCTTTCTGGGCTGCATCCTGAATGCCTTGAAGTAAAATCCTTGGGGAAATCAAGGCAATCTTTCAAGGTAGTGCACTTGGGTACAAGGCGTAATCCTTGAGCAGGCCAAATTAAGATTATTTATGTAAAAACACAGCTGTCTTGATAAAGGAAGCCATATCGTTTTGTCAGACTACAATATTTAGCAGCATGCTTGAGGTCTCTGATCCTGTTGCTTCAACCCTAGGAAAGGAAAAAAATGCAAATACAAAAGAATGGAGCTCAACATCAGTAAACAAATGCCTTTTGCAGAGTAAAGCTGTTAAGAGAGTTGCCCAGCTCCATAGGTGTAAACCCTTCCATTCTTGCATTGGAAACAGGTAAAAATACTCCACTTGCTGTCTTCGCAAAAGTTAAAAAGCTTTTGAGCCTGGGAAAGAATTTTGTAGTTCTTTTTGTGTTTATTTTCTCTAACCAGTTTAACCACTTCTTGTCAGTGAGAACATGCAAGGCTTTTGAAGACTGATTCTCCCCAAAACTATTCTCAAATAAATAAACCACTAAACCACTTGTTAAAATGTTTTCCTCTTCAAAACAGCATATCCGTAGGTGTTATCCAGGGTAAGGTTTGCTGAACTCAGACCCAAAATAAGTATTGTTTGTTCCCATATAGAAATTCTCAGTATCTAGAGGAAAGGTTTTGTATTCATGGTAGCATTTTTTCTCTTGCAATACACTATGGCAAATAATGAAATACCAAAATTACTACTGAATAGATATTTTGTGATTTTAGATACCAAAATATTTCTGAACATTGTCCCTTGGTTACTGTATTTCAACCATTTGAAACAAGCTTAATTCTTGATGTACTAGTATATACTCCACCAGTTCACATTTACACTATCAGCTAAAAGCCTGGCTTGAATCAGAAGCTGCAGTAACTTTTTGGTAACTGGGAAGCTGCATGTCTGGAATACTCTGATATTATCTATAATACTTATCTATATTTGGTAACAAACAATAATTACCTCTGTCAATAATGTTTTTTAATTGCTGTGGTATGGAATGACATAGAAATGCAGATTATCACTTGACATAAAGCATTTGATACTTAAATATGTATATATTTATGCTGGTTTAATTGACAATATTTAAAAGCAAACATGGCTCAAAATCAACCTGGGTAAGGTTCTAAAAAGCAACCTTCCTTCAATTTCCTGAAGCCATAATAAACCCCATATGATCTGTATTCCATTCACAGTATTGTGGCATAAATCTCCCCAAAAGAGGACACTCTAACATGATGATGTATCTATTTTTAGTAATGGTAAAACAAATTTAAGAAGACCATAAGAGCAATATTGATCACAAGTATGAAGAATACAAAAATAGTGCAAAAACTACAATAGCCAATATCGCCACCAAAAAACAAATAAGATAAAGGAAATGTAGAAATCTAAGATGAAATCTGAGAGAAGTGATTACTGAAATAGATATGCAAACAAACCAAAAATTATCCAGGAGAACAATTCAGCCTGACATAGTTGCAGCAAAATAGCTAAAATTTGCCAAGACATTTTTGAAGAATACAGTTCTCAGATATCCTGTATCTCAAACTGAATAAACTGACTGACCCAGAACATGATCTGCCTTCAATACTATTTTCTCAGTAATGAATTCTGGAACATATATTCAATAGGAGTAGCAGTTAATGAATACATTGAATGCAATAGGAGTAAATAAATATAATTTTAGTAGATAAGCACATGAAAATAAACCTTCCTGTCTAGAGCAACAAACCACAAGGATTACTTGTCATTCCGTGAAACAAGCAAAGCCCAAATAGCACGAGCTAAAGCACTGCAGAGATATGTCTATTACATTCCTACAAGTGGCAAATATTACAAATATGTTCAACATAGTATTTTTCAATATCATGGAAAGTAGAAGTGGATAAGAAAATCATTCCTCATCTCATTTCAGGAGACAAAAGAGGATTCTAGAAGTCTGCAGTGGAAGAATAGCACTATTGCTGTTTTTATCTGTGACTGCTAACTTAGTGATGTTAGAGTCAAGTAGTCTGGCTACTTGTTTCTGACAGTAAGACACATTCTGAAGGCATTTTCAGGTTTATCTTTCAATTTCTGGTATGTGAGCATAAAGATCTCATTTGTGCCATTAAGAGGCAAGGAAATGAATCTTAACTTTCAAAAACAAAGTAATCTGTGTTTTGAAACTTGCAACCCCCTCAGAGGAAGCAGCAAGCAAAAGACAAAGGCATTTCAGTGTATGTACAGACCTACAGGTACTAATTAATGAAGATATAATCAGAATTTTTAAACTCCCAGAGCCTTTCAGGTATAAAAAAACCCTAATATGCAATGGTGTTTGCATATGTTAAATGCTTAAGCATTATGCTTAAGGAAAAAGAGATCATTAGTGATTCAAGACCACTGAGATTACTGAGAGCTGCACACAAACTCTGATCTTAATACCAAAACTACACAAATACAGTTTAAGCAAATCACTAGTGTGCACAGCTGCATTTCAGGCAAAGCCAGTCTTTAAGCATGAAAATATGGCATATTAACAGGATTCTCAACTCATTTTGAAGCATCAGCCGAGTTACTTATGAACCCAAATTAAAAAAACCTTGGAAGAGCTGCAAAGCAACTATACTCTGAAAGGAATTGACATCTGCATAGTCCCTGTTGAGGTGGTCAGAAAATAGTAAAGGTATTGAGCAGGTCTCACAAGAATGCTGGAATTACAAAGATGAGATAAAGAAGCCAGAAGCAGAAAGACTGAACACCCAGAGCATTGCAAACAAGATTATCTCTCATGTAGAAGCCTGCAGTCAGAATACAAGAAGTGATTAAATGCTCCCAAATTATAACTAAGATGTCCAAGTAGATGAAAAACTGTTATATATATGCAGACATACATCTATCTACAAGGAGAGTGAAAATTTCCTACAATTTTTTTTACAAATCTGTCAGCAAACTAGGGATGGACTTCTCAATCTACAATTCAATCACAATTTCACTTCAGAGCACTGTCCACACTTGTGAACACTAGCCAAAGTGTAAAATACTGTTACAGTCCACATTATAGCAAGCACAATTAAATATTTTAATAAACACAAACATTATCTAGTTTCAGCTGATGGAATCTGAGAAAGACAGATCATTTTCTATTTGCTATCTTGCCACAGAGCAAGTCAATATTGAACATAAATAAATTGGTTACTCAAGTGCAAGGTAATTTCATCTGACTTTGACTCAATTCTTCTTAATCAAAATGGAGTCAGAATTGATCCATTCCTCCAAAGAAGTGCAATCATAACTAAATAGTGTTTATGATGAAACATCACCTAGTGAAAGTATTTTCAAACTATTCTGAAAAATGGCTGTTGTGTATACATTCTGCCTTATAAGTACACCTTACTCTACCAGCAGTGGCAATAACTCAGAGAAAATAAGACAGACAAAGGTCAAAGCCTATTCTGGCAGCCAAGCTAATGACTACCCAGACATTGGTTGTGTCAAGCCAGACACAGCCAGATATTTCCTGAGCATAAATCAAACACCTGTCACTAGGCTTTATAACTCCTAGTGATAAGTACTGAATTTGAGCTAGTTCCCAAAAAGAGGAGCTTGTCTTTTTTCACATATTTTGATGGCATTGACTGATTTGGGCCCTTACAGTATCCTACAATGATATCTGATATAATGGTGCCTATCACAACTATATTGTAGCTATCCAAGTGGGGATACATGGTGTGACATGACCCTGGAATGTGATGCATGTCCTGGATATTGAATAAGGATAAGCATGAAACAAAGGGGAGGAGAGATGGCCATTCAGAGGGGCTTGGCTATACTGAACTACTAAGCCACTGAGCTGTGAGTGGTAATCAGCATCATGTTGGGAGTGAGACACGTGGTGTTGGCAAAGACCGCGGTGCCTGCTCAGAACAATCAGGATTGAGTGAAAGTGAGCCCATTCCTAAAACCCTCCAAAATCTCCAGCTATTCCCTGAGTCACAGAGGGCCATACAGTTATGGGGATGCCTCTCCTCTAATTGATCAGATGATGTCTGGCCTTGCAAAGAACATCACTGTTTTCCACTCCAGAAGAGCAGGTTAGTCTTTCATGTTTCTTGAGCTACCTCTAGCTCTTCCTGGCACTCACTAATGTGTTACAACACACTGCTTCACACTACTGGCACACACAGGATTTCCCTTCAGATGGTGATAGAGCTGAAAGAAGCAGATTTGTTTATTCTGTCAAAGAGAAATGTCCAGAAATAGGTCTGAAATTGATTTGGAAACAGGCAATACTCTGTGTGGGAGTCTCTCTATAGAGGGGAGTAGCTTCAAGCAGTATTGTTGTTAAAATTAATTTACCTTCTTTGGCTTCTAGATAATAAATGCTCCAGGGCATTTAGTACATCATGAGATGCTGTACTGAAAAATGCCCTAAGAAAAAGTGGAAAAGGGTATATCAGCAGAAAACATGCAAGGAAGTTGGCTTAATGGAAGACTAAATACAGGGAGACTTACAGTTTAAAGAACTAGTGCATTAATGGGGTCACGAACTGTATGGAATCATGAAAGGCCAGGGGACTCCTAAGATGTGGAAATTTTCTGTTTTGAAGACTGTGCTATAGAGAAGTTATTTAGAAATCCTGGCCCTTCACTCCTTCACACACCCTTCAAGGTCAAGTATTCCCTATGAGCCCCTCAAAACACAAACACAAGTTAGAGAACTGTGTTTTGATTGAAACAGCTGCTTTAGATGGATGAGTTAAAAATTTAAAGAGTTCTAAAGCTTTCTGTAATTTGAAAAGGAGGGGATGGTCCTCTAAAGGTGGAGGAAACATGGATTAAATATCTAATAACAGGGAAAAAACATGGATTCTTTCTTTCTTTCACCACAGCTTTGTGGTCCTTATAACCAAGACATGGATATAATACAGATAAACACATCTCACAAAATCAAGATTATGAAAGACAACAAGCTAAAGATAAACAACTGTTTATTTCCCTCAGAGTCTTGCTTAACGACAGATGTAGCCTTTTTCAAGTCAGTTCTTATGAAATGCAAGTGGTAGATATGACTGATACTAGAGCCACAAAGACATCTCAAACTAGTAATTCACTCATTGCATACAGCTTTATAAAAGATTTAAACAAAAATAGCTGCCTCAATATATTAAAGGCAATCAGCACTCCTAATGATTTGCAGTAGAGTGGATGGACTGTTTTCACTCCACTCTCTCATAATGAATTGCTTAAGTTTGAAATGTCCGGTAAGATCAATGAGATAGAAAAGTGAGAAAGGATAAGGGAGATGCTGAGAGAAGCATGACACAAAAACATACACCTCCAATTGCCATCAAGTATCAGAACAGAGAGCCTAAAAAAATTCACATTACAAAAAATGTGTAGCTTTATAAAAACAAGCCACACATTTACATGTTTTTATTCTTTTCTTGCTTGCTCCAATAATTTATACCTCAGTATAAAGCTATAAATGTGGCAACTTGAAAATACAGTATTGTAATCATTAAAGTTGGAAAAGACCTCCAAGATCATCAAATCCAAAAATAATAAAGGTCTACTGCATTATCCCAGAAGAAAGCTCAAATACAGAAGCAGTTGTAGTAGTTTTTGCACAACTAGCAGTGAGTATCCTCATTCAAAAGTGTCTGTTATTCTGGTGTTAGTTTTCAGAGGTGTGACATAGAATTGGTACCCCTGAGTCAGTTGCCTGTGGAAAAAAGGAGGATGTAATTTTGGCCTCCTGTCTCAATAGTGGCATCTATTTGATACAATACTGACAGTGCCCCTACAGTGACCCTGATATAGAATAAGACCTTGAAAAAGAGTAACAGTTATTATCAATCCCTCCAGAGTTTTCTAGACTGTGTGGCAAAGCATATACCAGAGATTCACAAGAAAGTATTATACTGAACATAATATGCCCTAAGGATGTATCATCTAATTTGAAAGAATTTTCATTTTGTAGGCCAAAGATGAAAATATTTTAATCATTTTTTTTCAATGAATGATGGTATGGTTGTCTCTTTTTTGGCTACAAACTGAAGTATCAAATAAATATCTCAAAAAGCACTCTAAAAATTATCCAGGCTGGTCTAGTAGCCATTGGTTTGTTGGAAAAACAGATATAGAAATAAAGTATACATTAAAATAGTACTTATACCTCTGGATGACTGTGAAAATCAATTACTGTATGCTAAGAACCTACTGATATTTTTATTTCTTCTGCAATCATATTCAGAATTAAAAATCACTTTGATTATTCTGTAGATTAAAGTATTTACACAACTTATCTGCAGATCAGAAGAGGAAGCTGACACAGAGAGGCAATGGATAAGGCAAGATGCTTCACTGTGTTTTAGGCTTCTGTATTTTCTTTCTAGTTCTAGGAAAAGCAAGCAGATAGTAGTATACAAGGAAAAGCAAATTCCAAAGGAAAAATTTTCACACCAGCTAATTATGTCCCATACAAATATATATTTTTTTTTCTTTCTAGAATATAAGAAAGAAAGCATTCACAGACCAAAAATGCAAACAGTTGTTGAAAAGATCTCTAATCTATAATTGAGACATAGAGATGTGATCTGATCAACCATATTGCCCTTAGTCACATGTAAATGATAATCCCCTTCAGGCCCTTGTTAGCCTATAAAACTTTTCAATCAAGTTCCCTGAGCTACACCATACCAAGAGGACTTGGCTGAAAAGCCAATAGCACTGAGTGACCTTAAAACAGGAGGACATCAGCTGCTGGCCAGATTATTCCACTGGTAACAGCCCAGCACCTGTTAGGGTTTGTAACCATCCACTGGCCACGTGCATGTTTCTATTAACTCTGCCTTTTTTCCTGCTGCCTCACAGGGATGATATCACATAATACTCAGCAATTTTTCCTCCAGCAGGGAGGGCATTTGATGGTCAATACACTGTGATATAAAACAACTGTTATCAGTAGTACTGATACTACCAGATTAATTATTTTGCTGGCCTTCAGGGCTTCTTTCAGATGATACATATTTCCCTATCAAAAGTATAAAAATATCAATAGCATAAACTGTAGAAGTGACAGCCACCTAGAATATTAATGGAATCCACTCATGTAAACTGTAACAGAAAAATCATTGCTGTAGTGCATCAGCTAATCCACTAATTGATTAGTGACTGATAAACACTGTTAAAGTTTGTCATGTAAGAACAGGCACTCTTACCATATTTTTTTTAATTTATGCTATTATTTAAAGCAGTGTTTGCTATCATCCTATCGGCCAGTAACCACAGCAGTGCAGTTCAGTGTTTAAATACAATTGTACAATGCAAAGCAGTTTTGGTCAAGATCCCAGGCAACCTCCAGAGACATGTCAGATGCCTTCCAGGTTAAAAGGGACAAGACAGTAGAATCTGTATGTTACATAAGGTTTGCTCAGTGACACAGCAATTGCAACAGGATTAAGAGCATATCTCCACCATGTGATAGCACCCTTTCAATGCCAGAGTAAACCTGATCTAAATCATCCACATATCCTAGAGTTAGGTCCTGGAACAGTCTGGTAGTGGTAAGCTGTGTTCCAGAATCTGGGCATCCATGAGAAAGCAGAAGTATCTCTGTGCTGTGCTCCACTGTGCTGTAGAGACACACTCCTAAATCTGACAAGTGCTCAGAATTAAATTGTCTTACTGCAATTCTTAATATTCAGTGTGGACAAAATTCATCCGCTAACAAAAGTCAAAGTCACACTCATCATTAGAACGATCTATTTGAGGCCTATGTCTGCAATATCATTTGCCCTTAATTTGCAAAGTAAAATACTCTTTATTAGCAAAAGAATCTCTGAATCCCACACTACAAATTCAGAAATAAGTTTTGCAGCTATTCCTACAATTGAATAGATTAAACCTCAGTTAGATAAACCTGAAGATGACAGTGATAAGTAAATTGCTTATGTGAAGACTGTGAATTTAGAAAGCCCTTCTGTTAAATGAGATTGCATGTAAGTACATCCATTTATCATAATTACTAACTTCTACTAGGGGAAAGGATGTTCTCTGAAGTTGAGAGAAGCTGTACTGTTTAAACTTCTTTTGGGCAGAAGAAATATGGGTTGATCAAAAATGCTTGAAGTTAATGCTAACAAGGGTGAGACTGAAAGCAAAATTGTTAAATTAATCTATCCTTAAGTTATGATAAACTCTTTTATACTGTGGAGGGGATGAAGTCATATGTTGTCCTTGAATCCAGCTGCCATTAATAAAATAAAATACATTTTCTGCCAGCCAACCATCACACATCATACATCGTACATCAATAAAATTTCTGCTTCATCTTCAGATGAAATATAAATCTTGTTCCAATAAAAGAGAGAATCATGGCAAAATGGAGAAAAGCCTATACCTAAAACAATGGATGGCAACCTCTTCCTTATGAAGTTACTAAAAAAAACTCAATAAAAACTATGAATTAAATTATTGATTACTGCATGCGGCTGAGTTATTTGAAAAGCAGAGAAAGTCCAAGATGTCTTTAGGTGCAAATAATACATATCAAATCTTCCTTCCTTCACATTCTCATAGTGTTAAGAGATGCTACTGTGAACTGCAGCTAATGTAAATATTTAAATAACATGGCATTTTTTTCACTCCTGATGTACAAAGCCCAATTGTCTCTATATAGAATGATGTAACACAGATGTGATGTCTTTTGTTAGAGATCCTAAAAATGAAATTCTGAGTTAAAACTTGGCCCATATTAACAAGCTCTGACATGGTATTATTCCTAATGAAGACTAATCATTACAGAAAGCTGAGCTTACTAAATGCCAACAAAACATTTATTTGTAAAAGCATTTAAAGAAAATAATAAGCTAAAAAAGCAAGGCCAAACTTGTTTACACATTTCCAGAGAGACAACTCATGAAAATACTGGTTTGCTGCTTAAATGTTACTCTGATGAGTGTTTAGGAGAAACCCAACATCTAAACCCCCCTGTGTTTCTTAATTCTTTCCACATAAAAAGTTATTTTATAAAGTATAACTTGAAGTACTTTGAGGAAAGAGATTATGTTCAGCTTGGTTTTACATTAGCATGGGTGTAGATGTTAAAAGCAATTAGCAAGAAGGCACTGAGACTTCCTGGGTAACACAAAGGTTTATTGTTTCAGAGATTAAGATTCTGCTCTTTTCTCTTTCCCTGACTTCTTTTGAAATGCTGAGACTCAGTTATTAACCTTTCAAACTTTCCACAAAGCTTCATTTCTTGAAAAATTACATGCTCATTATGTGTAAAGAAAATATGTAACAATTAAACAGAGTTGTTCTCCTCAGGACTTCTCCACCTCCTAAGTTCAAATTCAGATTCTGTTCATTTAAAGTGGTTTTCTTTTGGAAATACCTTTAGTGGCACACAACAGGGGGATTTTTTCATGTGATTGACTTCAGCCTTCAGAATACATGAGAGTCCTTTCAAAACCCAGGTTTTACCAGGGTGTGGCATTTACCTGGGTGGTTAAAAACCCACCTTTTGGAGAGTGAGATCAAGGACTAGTCTTTGCCCTAGAATTTGTATGACTTATCATTAAAGAGATAATACTTTGCTCTACACCCATTTCTAATCCATGCTAATTAGAGTCTAAATCCTGTTATAAGGAGAATAAGATAAATCCTATAGTAAAGTTGAAATTTAAGCATGCCTTAAGACATCAATTTGACTATTCAATACTCAGAAGTTTGTGAAATTTTCAGAAAAGCTCATGAAAAAGATAATTTCCAAGAACAAGAACAGTAGAATTTAAAAACCTGTGAGAACAGTTCAAGATCCAACATTTTTATCAGTTAAGAAATAAAAAGGGGAAAAAACTGGACCTGGTACATGTTCATTGTCGATTTTCTTTACCTTTTTTCCCTACTAATATATCCCTTGAATAATTTCATACTATTTTCCAGGTGTAGTATTATTTAACCTGAGACCTATAGGGGCTGGAAAAGTATGGACCTGTTGCTCAAAACCAAAAGTGTTTTTCAAGAATACTGTTTTTGTCCTTGCAGGAAATCCTGTAATTCAAACATAAATAAGCCCAAAGTATATTTAGGATATAAGGTATAGGATATTGGTATCTAAGAATCAGTATTTTCAGATTTAAAATTACTTTAAAAATCAGATTTAATTAAAAGCAAAAAATATTCTGACTCAGAAAAATATGCAGATTGTTTTAAGTAACAGATCCATACTGTGAAAAAATAACACACTGTATCCCAAACTACAACTTTAGGATTTGATATCTCTTTTTTTTCAAAGCAAGCATGCTTTATACAATAGTAGACAGATGTTTCCACTTTTTTTGTATAGTTTAGTTTATTAATTTAGATCTCATTTTATTATTCAGATATTTGATGTTGTAACTGTGCTGTATTTAACTATTGGTCATTAGAAGAAAGGAAACAATGTAGTGTATTTTAACAACTACATTGTTAACAACTTGATTTAACAGAGAGTTTTTAACAAACAGGTTTGAAGATGTTAATGTATTTATGATTTTGCATGTGACTACACTAAGAGAGCTAAAGTAATTAGAAATACCTTCTCTTATGCACAGTATAAACCATGGATTAAAAAATTGGAAGGAAAATGGATTAATACAAGATTGAAAGAGAAAACTCCCACAAAACTTTTACAGTGAAACAGAAGGGGGTTCTGTTTCATGCTATCCCCAAAGTTTTGTTGGTTATACTTTTTATTCTATTTTTACTAGAAATCTGTCAAACCATCAAAGTTATCTATTTTCTAATAATGCAGCCTGCAACTAGAGCTCCAAGACTTCAGTTGATGGAACATGGAGGAATTATAGCTTATGATTAATCTTGGTGGTCATGGGAAATAATTTTCAGAGGAGGGAAGAACTGATACTCTTCAAGACCCTTTTTCCAGATTCACTAATTAATCTTCCAAAGATATCCCACCCTCATCTTCCAACACTCTTCCTGAGGTCCTTTTCTGCAAGAGGATTGGGGGACATACTCAGGATCCCTGTTCAAATTCCCCAATGGACCCAGCCTCGGGTTCTCCTTGATAAATAAGCCAACCTCTTGGAATTGCTTCTAAAAAGGTTTTCAGGAGTTCATTACATAAGTTATCATCTAGCTCACATTACTCTAACCTCGTGATACAAATGTCAGCATGCTAATGAATAGGTCATGTCCAACCTTTCCTTCATCATATGGCTGGGCAAGAGGGGGCTTACACAATCATTCACTGTAAATGTTTCTGCTACAGCTGAAGCTACCAGAAGACTAACCTGTCTATTTATAGTATTTCTAATTATGTGTGTATTAAATAGCAGTGGCACTTAATATATGTTTTAGAATAACTTCCTTTTCCACTGACAGTTTTTTTTCCAAGCTGGCTCCAATTATCTCAAGAAGCCAGGCTCGACATACTAGCACACCACTCACACATATGCTTGGGACAGTCCTGGAATAGCAATGTCACTCTGCCTAGAGACTGGCAGCTTTGGAAGAGATGTTCAGATACCACTTCAGGTAACCTGGAGAAGTCACGAACACATGCAATATAAATCCAGCATGATTGTCTTTCTGTTCCTCTTTTTTCCTAGGAAACCTACAGTGCTTTGCTCACTATTACTACTTCTATTAGCAGTTCTTCATTCTTACAAAATACAATTTTGACATTCACTTACATGGTTCCACTCAGACTATCACAAAATTCTGTGGATCAGCTTTTGATAATTTAAACATCATCTTACAGGCTAATATGAAATATTTTTTTATGGAAGCATTAAAATCCAGACTGAATTTTGGTATGAGAACAAGGAAATGTGGGAACAAAATGGCAGTAGAAGATTAAAAACAAAAATCTCCTTTGCAGAGACAATATTTTAAAAGTGCAATGTACCAGTTTTAATTTAAATTTATTATCAGAAATTACGTGGCCAGAATAAGCTAGTAATTGCACAAAGTGGGTCAAATTTTATCATATTATGCAACTATTATATCCATTGATTTAAATGGGGTTGTAAAATATCTTTAATTAACAACTGAAGATCTAGTCCTCTGAATGTAGTATTCCTTTGTACATATTTTGAAAATCTTTCAGTATCAACAGTGGTGCTCTTGTTGCCATTTGACCTCTTCCAGAAAGAAGTTCAGGAAGATAATTTCACTCTAAAAAACTTCCCCTTATAAAGGGAAGAAAGCAGGGAAGGAAGGTGTAACCTTCCACTCACAGTCAGCACTAGCAAAAATAATTTAGCTCATATTTAACTGATTGGTAACTGTATCTTAAAACGTTAACATCACCTTGTACAGAGGATTCCTTTCAGAGCACTGAAGTGGAAAAATGTGCATTTACATTTTGAACCCTAAGGAAGAATCTCAGTGTTTTCCTAAGGAAACCCTTTTTGATGGCATCCTTCTTCATGTTGTTCCACTATTTCAGATAGACTTGCTCCCACTGTGCAAAAGACTCCTCAGCATCTGGTAAAGTTATTTTCCTATTTTTGTGGAAACAGGCCAAAATGTGCAGTAACAGCTAGTAACTTTGTAATAATGAAGTAACTCTTTCCTGGAAAGTTAGAAGTTTAAATTTCTTTTACAAATAAGTATCTAAAAAGCAGTATTACAAAGTAGAAAACAGAGTTCATTGCATCATTCCCTTAAAAGATTAGAAATGAGTGTACAGAAGGAGATATTATTATGCAGCATATTATTATGTAGTAGATAGAAAGTCATACTGTGTACTTACCCCTGCTCTGCTTGTCCATATGGCCACATCTGCACTGCACCACAAGTAAAAGTCTGGGTCCATGCTCATTTAGAGGCCTGCCTTGCATATATTTTTTAGCAAGAACAGCTGAGAAAACTTGGTGTTATTTCAGGGATCGCATCCAAAGTAGCGAAATCAGGTTTATGCCATCCCTTTGTGAGCACCTTGGCTCACAACAGTAGGTGTGGATGGGCTGTGCCATGCTGTGCGCCACTGCCTCTGGATTTCACAGGGACACCACACCATTGTAGGGTCTCTCCTACGAGCTCCCTGTTGTGGGAGGCAAGCAGAACCCCTGGCCAGCCTGCAGCAGGGCTGCCTGTGGGGCTGCAGCCATCCCTGAGGCTGGGCAGGGGCAGGGCAGCACACCCTTGCTGCCCACTGTAACCGCAGCATGGATGTGGCTTATATCAGCAAGTAGATGGGACAAGAACATAAGCAGGGAAAGTGGGAATGTGGAAAAACCTTTTTACTTTTTCATCATTGTTGTCCACCATAACCTAACAGAAGAGAGAGGACTAACAAAAATCAGATCTCCCATATCTCTGCTCCATGCTAGACGTCTCCATGTTTCTATTTCTTGTTTTTCCATCTCATTGAGGGCATATTTGTTGATTTAGAAATATCTTCAGGACTATTGCAGATAAGCTGAGGCTAACAGACTACATTCAAGTATTTTGCTTGAACTCTGGACCTTACTCTGGCACATCTTCCTTTTATTGTATTACTGTCTCCCCTCTTACCATAAAAAGAATGAAAATGTACACTAACCATTTTAATTAGTTTACAGGGTGCATGATGACTTTGACAACTGATGTATGTTTGATAACTACATGGCACTCATTTATTAATGTTTTGGTCAACATTCCTCCCCATTTCATTCCAGGAAATCCTTCTATTCAATCCCAGTCTCCAGAGGTGGATGAGCTGGGTGTGGGTACAGCTTGCTGATATTACCAAGATTTTGCTTATGCTGCAAACCGATGATCTGGGAGAAAACTCTTCTAAGAATACTAAAAATATCACTTATCTTGTGCTTTTTACCTTTTTGATATTCTTGTTTCTCTCTCTCCTTTGGTCTTTTTGCCTTATCCCCTCTTTACATATACACATAAATGAGCTAACACCACTACCTCCACTTGGAGCATTATCTCATCTCATATCTGATCTCATCTCATCACATCTCTCCCTCCTTCTGCCTTCAACAATCCAGTATTTTACTCCTGGAATCTTTGTTTGTTTGTTTGTGGCTTTTTTTTTTCACGTATTTGCACTCACAGTTCTAGCCAGGAACAGAAAATGTGGTCAGAAAGAATAAAACAAACTAGGAAGTTTTAGTTTTCCCATAGGTTATGGCATGCATTTTCACAACAAAGTATTCTCATTTCTCTCCCACTTCAGGAAATCACTGATTTACAAACGCTCACCATGGGACTGGTGGGAACACAGAGCACAGGAGCTGCACTTCCACTGAAAAAGCAGACCCTTTTTTGGGCTCTACTGAGCAAGCAGTGTTCTGCTGACACAGCCAAACAACCTAACCTTCTGCCATACTCTGCACTGGCTAAAAGTTTCTTCCAAGGCTCATGTCTGTGTAAGTCTTAGAGCTTAATTACTCTTGAGAGTAATTAAGAACAGTAAGAATCATGCTTAAGTGAGGGCAAAGAGAGTTTTCTGTGAAAAGGCTGATATTTGCAAGTTTCATTTTTATTGCCAAACTTTGAATAAAGGAATGGCACTCTTAACAGTTTAGCAAAGAAAGAAATCTTGAGTGATTAATATAGTGATTAATACAGATGGTCCTTGTACATGCCCTACCTGTTGCATCTTCCTTCTGTGCCACAATTGAGACACTTTGCTAAATGAGGTTATATTGTGCCTTTTAAAGAGGGCACCAAAGGCAGCACTGCTGAGTTTAGAGCTAAAAGCCTACAAAGGATTATCAGGTAAGCAGCAACACATTATCTGGTTTTCAGCACCTGGAGTCACATGAGAAAACTTACAGAGAATTATAAACATTAGTTTGATTAGAGTCTGGTTATGATTTCATATGGCTCCAACCTGCTGGGAATTCCCCCTCCAAAAGCCTCACATTCCTGTAGTATTGCAACAAATAAAGCCATCTTAAAAACACTGAAAGTACTGTCCAGCAGTACACTCGTGATATGTTGATAAAGCAGTTTAAGCTACAGCACATGCATTCTATCTAATAAATTTGAACTGAAGTAAAATCCATACAATCCAGTGTAAAGTTATACAGGAGCACACAATGACTTAAAATGTGTGCATGTGTGTGCAGATCTGAGGATTTTCCTAAGTCCTTGCAGTAATCCATCACAACTGGAAGAAACAAGCATATTGCAGAACAGACTGAAGAAAAAAAGAAAACAAAGCAGCAAGTAAAAACAACTTTGTCAGTCAGATGCAACAGACAGCTTAGGCCTCTAGCATGGGCCTAGAATTCAGATGGTGATTATGTATTTAAATCTGATTGTCAAACCCAGGCACAGTCCACTCTTCATGCTTTCCTTTAGAATCCTCTGCATTCTTCTAAGGATGATGAGAATTTTCCAAGTCACAATGAACTTGGTAATTTGATGCCTAAATGGCATCAGGCATCAGGATCCAGAAGGCATATACTTCTGCTAAAATATGTGAGGTGACCAGTCTGGTTGGTATTCTCAAAGCACTCATGAAATTCTCCTGGAGCACTGGGGTCTCTACAAATGAGGTAGCAAAGTTGCACTCTGCTCAGAGAGGGGACCTGCAGAGAAGATCCTGGTTGTACTCTCTCTCAACATTATACCTGAAGATCAGTAGACTTACATGTTGCCTTCTATTCAGGACCACCCTAACTACCACCTGAGACTGCTGTTGTATTTTGCCAAATAATTCTTCCATGTGAAACACACGAGTGGTACTCAGAACAGATCTTAGAGACTGAGTTTTTGCTTTTAGAGAAACACAAGTAGTAAACTATAAAATATTCCTGATTCCTCAGAGATTTTCTTCCTGACTCAATGATTCTTGATTTTTTTCTTACACATGTTCAATAAATGTGATGAAAAATATTCTGCTTTAGTTTTCTTTAGTTTCTGAATAGAATTTTATTACAGGTAGTGAAAGTAATTGGTACAAATTTAAGCAGAGCAAATCACTGACCAAAGCCTGGTTGTTCCCATACAAATGCTCTAAGCAGTAATCTATAGTACAAAAGATGGGCATCACCAGCTGTGCCTCTGGCCATATTTTTAAAAATACCCAAATCCTGCTCACATGTTTTTTTAATGCATGTTTGGAGTTGTGCTCTGAGAATTGCACCTCCACAGAATGAGGAGATACCTCTGAAATCCCAGAGCAGATTCTGTGTGGGCTCCAGAAAGGGGAAACAGTCAAAAAGCTGTCTACTCTCAGCAGTTCTTTTTCTAGTGTTCCAACCACTTTGCTAGTTTCAGGCATCTGCCTCTTGATTTTAGGCAATCACATTCTTAAAGTGATGCAGGTTTTGAATTTTGTTTTGGTGCACTCCATTGCCAGAAATACCGCAGAGGGAGACACTACGCCAACTCAGTGTTCTGAATTCACCAAGAGAAATGGAAGAAATGGACTGAAAAATGATAAAGTAACAGGCAGATCTAACTTTGGCCAGTGCAAATTCTGAACTCACCCGAAAAACAGCTTAAAGCATGGGAGGGCCCACCTCCAGATGGTGAAGAACCTTCATCTTCTCTAGATTCACTAGTCATTTCCTGTAATTACTGAATTGAATTACTTTCTTCAAGCCAAAGAAGTTTTATTATTGAGGCAAACAAAAGTAAGTGCACAGTATAGCAAACCTTTGCTATTTGAATTTTGATTAAGAGCAATGTTTCACCCAAATTTAAAAGTCATTCCAATATTATTGTAAGAGGAACTTTTTTTCCAATCTTGTAAAACTAGTGAAAAAGCAAATCAAGAATCTGATGACGTATATATGATTTATGTTTTCAAGAAAAGATCTTGAGTAGAGTTTCAAAAATGTCTCAACTAGTAGCAGTACAAATTTGCTTCTGTTACTGATTTATTCACAAGAAATGGCTTTAAAGCATAGCAACACACCACAGATAGGATAATTAGGTACCATATTTTGGACTCTCACAGTAGGCTTTCCTCTAATATACCAAAAGAAGAAATTTTTTTTTTTTTTTTAATTCAGAAACCTTCTACATCTCTTAACATCCGGAATAATAAACTTGCTACCTTTGCACAATCTGTAGCTCCCCAGTATCTGCAGGAAACCCACAAGAAAAACCTCACTTACGCACATATTCACCACAGCAAAACCACGTGGTCGGCAAGGTGAAAATAACAACTGAAGCCTGATGCAGCTGGAATACATTTGAAATATAAAAAGACAAAACAACCTACTCCTCAGCACTATTTTTTCTAGAAAAAAATATCTTTTTGTTCACATTTTGTTTTCTATCTTTTATTGCATTTCATTATAAATATAGAATCTATACACACAAACATATCATTAAAAGAAACAATTGCAAAAAGCCCCATAATTTTACAATTACTTTACTGTGAATTTTAAAAATCATTGTAATGTAGAATGTGTATGTTCTGGAAGAACTAAAATGTAATTTAATCATCCTGTGATACTATAATCCTTTATGTCAACAGAAATCTTCTGTGCTTGTTCAAACTTGTCTACTCTCAAATGATTTACTCTGAAATTGATGTTTGACCTTCTGGGTTTAAAATCTACACATATATCAATTTATAGCCATAACTGCACATTTTATAGAAACATGGCAAGACATCTATCATGATAATCAATCACACCCTATTTTAATTTAATGCATAACTTATTAGGTGATATCTTTAGACAAATATTTTTAGTCATTCAAGGAAGTTTTACATTATGTCTAGTTTGTTGAGTGCCACTGTAGAATACCTGCCTCTTTACAACATAAAATACTTCTGTCAGAGCTTTATAGCCAACATATGCACAAAAAGCACATAGTTAACTTCAGAAACATAAACTTCAGGCACCTTAGCTCTTAACTCTGAACAAAAGAGTAGGGAGGGGTGAACCACTGCTGTCCAAACAAAATCCAAATAGGAATGTTTTCTGGGGTTTGAAAAAGTTACACTAAATTTGCTTGTTTGTTTTCTTTCAGTCTTATGCACTATGGCACTTTCTAAATTCAGGCAGAAGCTCAAATACAGTGCTAAGAGAAGAGCTCTTCCTCTGCTACTGTATTTCTGCTCTGATGAGAAACAGGAAATACCAGCAGTCTCATGAGGGTTCCTGTTCTCTGCAGATCCCCAGCTGAAATGGGGATTATTACACAAACCCAGCTGAGCCTGAAAACTTTTTGAAATTGTGGGACACAAAAAAATCCTAGCAGAATTCAGTAGTTATACTGTTTGAAGACACTCATAAATACCTAGTGAAATAATACTGTTTATCTAACATGATTACAACAAGCCTTAACTATTAACATTGAATGCAAATAATTCGAAGTCTATATACAGATATTTAAAATATGCTTTAACAAATACATAAAAATAAAATTTTTAAAATGGGTTCATGTCTTTACTTTGTAATAGCATCAAGGGACTAAATTTTTCACAGATGTCTTTTCATACCTTTTCTGATAAGCAGAACCGTTCACATTTTACCATGAAGTACATGAAACCTTGGCCTCTGTGAACTCCAGTTTTCAAATCCTTGATTAAAAGTTTCAAAATTCAAAAGGTATTCAACTTCAATTAACAACAAGATAATTCATGAGCAGAGTGGCTACACTGGTGCCAAAAGTAATGCTGGCAACAGCCAACAGCAGTTGCTTAGAGTATAAAAAAGGCAAACAGAGTGATCCTTTCTCTAGAAAGGATTTTGGCAATCTAGTAAGGGACCTTCTGAGACAGAAGGCGTATTTGGGTCATTATGTTTACTGGCAATATGAATCTTAAATTTCATTTTGAAAACAATCATATTTTTGGCCTCAGGATCTCGAGTCGATGAATCCAACAACTTAACTATGCATTGTGTGAAAGACTGCTTCCTTTGTTTTGCTTTCAGAGTTCCTGTGTTACAAAGTGCATAATGATTCCTTATACGCCTTCTCCGTGATTTTATTGTGCTTTTTCCTCTCAACTCACCTCTGGTCTTTTTCCATACCAGAGGGATCTCTCCTAACCGATTAACTCGCTGTGTTCCATACCCCTTACTTTTGTACTTTATATCCCAATACCTACTTTCTGAAATGCAGGAGGGTGACTGCAAGTAATGTTCAAGATGTGAGCATATCCTGGATTTATTTAGTGGTGTAATGATTCTGTTTATTTTATTCTCTTCTGCTTTTCTCTTTTTTCACTTGGCTTTGGCTAGTAATATGTGAGCTGATGTTTTCAGAAGCCTGCCCAAGGAATCCAAGATGTCTTTCCTTCAAAGTATGCTTATTTAAAATTGATTGCTTTGCAAATATAATTGAGGTTACCCCTCATCCTCATACATTACATTAAGACTCACAAGTAATCTTTTCTACCCACTACTAAGGATCACAAAGTCCTCTGGCAACTAGTCCTAGTTCTGGCCATCCTGAATGATATTTGATTATTGGAAAATTTCTTCATATCCTTGTTCCTCCACTTTTTTGACTCTTCTTATGAATAGCTGGACAGTTTTCCAGCACATACTCTTGTGAGACTCCAATGGAAATCTCCCAACACCATGAAAACTTACTCATATTTTGATCATTATCCTTGAAAGGATCTATTTTGCAGTTTTGCCTTTTCACAAACCATTGTGAAGTACTTTGTGGACATTTATTTTTAAATACAAGTGTGCTTGACTCATTAGACCACCACCATCCACATGCTCTTGACTGTTTCTATGAAGTTCAATACATAAGCAGGAATAGCTTCCCTCTACAAAAGGGTTTTGGTGTTGGGTATTATTTCTATTCATTATTATGATTTATAAAGATTTGGCTGGTAATGCTGCTAATGAAGACAGAGTCTGTAAGTTGCCAGAGCACTCAAGGACTTCTAAAGTGTGTTGCCACATTTTCCTCCTTAATCTCCTCAGATAGGGCTAACTGCTACAAGAATCCTGTTACACACAGTTCTTAATGCAACATTTTAATATCTGAGCTCTTTCAAAACTCCAGGGTGGCTCTGGTAAGCTGATTACTCTCACCCATAATTTAAAAACCAATAATTTCTTTTAAATACAGTGATAGACTGGCATTAAAAAAATACAACAAAACAAACAAAACCCTAACCAATGAAACAACCCTGCAGGTTTCCTACCTATGTAATCCTATAGACAGCTTTGCTATTCTCCTATGGAGCTGCATCTTTCCATGGCTTCTTGATGGCACCCATACTAAGACTGGATTTGGTATGGATAGATTAGTAAAACCATTTTCTATGACTGTAAAACATGAAGATGAAAACTCTCACAAAATCATCTAGACTAGGTCTTAAGAGAATTATGTATCTTTGAGAAAAAGACTAAGCTGGGCTTAGTCACTGACAGAAGAAGCTAACACAGTCTGTGGAGAGCTTCAGTGAAGCAGCAAGTACAGGCAAAACTTCTATCCTGTCCTCATCCCACTGAAAGAACCACTCAAGATAAGCAGCACTACCAGATCAATGCATTTTTAAAGGAAGCTCCTAAAATTCTTAAGAGCTTTGTAATCACGACTGATGTTCAAATAATTTGATACAAAGATTTTTCAGTCATAAAGAGGTTCTGGAGGAAGAACACAGGAACCTACTTACCAAATCAGAAGAGGTGGTTAGAGTAGGAGCTGTGATTACTATTCTATTTGCAGTAGCACTCAGCTGATCCACTGCAGATTCTGAATAAAAGATTATAGAAATGTGCAAAACTTAAATCTCTTCTTAACTTTCTAAATCTCATTTAGAAAGTTTTTGTATTCTTAGTTTAGACTATCTTGAAACCTCATTAGTTCTAGGTTATTCTGCCTTGTGGAAACCCATTCTGCATAGTAAATTTCAAATCTGTTATTATTTTTAAATTTATTTAAAATGTGCTACCTTAAAAATCATTAGTATACCCTAAGGTTTATATTCTGAGAGAAGATATACAAATATGTAACTATCTCACTTATCACTTTTATCTAAAATGTCTTAAATCTAATGAGTTTACACACTAAATTTCACCCATCATTATTTAATGGTTTTAATTTCACTGCATTTAGTTTTTAGCTTGGTTTTTAGAACAAGACATATTAATACAATGTGTTCTATGACAATTTGTATTCCCCAGAAATACTAATGAGTACTAGTTAGCATAGATTACAAAAAAGCCTCTGAACACTTCTGCCTGAGGGTTTTAAAGGTCCACTGCTTCAGATATTTTTGACCAGATTTAGAAAAACATAGAATCTGGATGATTGCTTCCAAATTAGACTTTGGGAATGTTCCACTTTCTCTAAGCTTCTACACAGCACATTTCCTTATTCTGTACTTAACTACGGGTCCATTTCTGTCGTTTTTTTCATGTTCATGTTTGACATTGTTTCCACTCCACAAGCATGTGGAATTTTACAATGTACTGTTTTTCTGTCACTTTATTCAAGTCCTGCACAAAAACGCAACCCTAAAGACCTTTCTGTAACACTGTTACAGATTGTAATTTTAACAGATGACATTTGTTAGTGCACACCCCAGCCTGTAACAGGTCCTGTCAGGCAGGGCTGATAAGGTCCTTGCAGCTGCAGACTGTTCAGCCTGCATCAGACACAGTCACAACAGGCCAGCATACTGTCAGTATTCCTGATCCTTGCAGGCTGTGCAACTGCACTCTGGCTTCCCCCTGCCTGCTCTAGAATATTTCCTGTACTTAGTTTTTCTGCATGTCCCCAGGCCAGACTTCCAGGCAAGGGCTGCCAGCATACACGGCCTCCCGTCAGCCTCTGGGGACTCTGTGTTAGGATTCATCCTTCAAGAACATGTGAGGCTGAGCCATTATGTGCAGGCACTTTCTTGTTGGAGATGGTTTTCATATTAATACTGGGCATTTTTTCAGGTGAGATCATAGCACTCTTGGGAGACAAGGAATCCAGTCCAAACCCATCCATAATACTGCCAAGAGTTTCTCCTCTGTATCATGGGATCTGCCTTCCATGCAGCATACTTTCCTCTTTCCTGGCTGACTCCACAGAGTCCCTCTTATAATACAAATATTATCTCTGTTTTTCTGCCTTTCCTAAGCTTCCTGGCTGAGACCTTCCCTGGGTAAGTCACCACAGGGTGTGAGAGGTTTCTGCAGTTCCGGCCGAGCTCAGCAGCCTCTGCAGCCCATCACCTCCTTACAGCTGTTGCAGGTGGCCTCTTGGCTGGGCCAGCTCTCACAGGGAGTAGTGACATCCTGCTGCACCTCAGCTGCCTCCAGGGCTGCCTTTGGAGGTGTGCTGTCCTTAAGGACCAAGCATGCTGTGCTGAGGGCAGCTGTCAAAAGATGGCCTCGATGAATGCTTTTAGCTGCCCCTTCACCCATCCACTGGAGCTTGCCAGCAGTTCAGATTTTAAGACTCTGCATTAGATTGTCACTTCTTTGTCTTCTTTTCTGGGGGATTTCCACATTCAAACCACTGTCCCCAGCAGAGCTTTTGGAGAAGACTGACTTCATGAAGGATGTGGCTACCTCATTTTTGTAAGTTCTGTAGGCAGAACTGAATATAGAGGAGGCAGGGTAACTGCCCTCAGCTCCATACCCCATCCTGCCATCACTCTGTTAGTCCACTGCAACACAGCCTCTCCTTTGGCTGCAGGAGGTGGAGATGAGGACCATGCAGAATGGGGCTGAGCACCCACAGTGCAGGGCTGCCAGCACCCATTAATGGAGATTTTGCTTGGGCTGCTCAGTGAGAACCCTGTCTGGGAGAACAGCTCTGCTGCTGCTACGGTTGCAGAGCGGAATCACAACTTCAGCTCAAGATCCATCTCAGTCCTTTCTTCAAGGATATGATTTGGCCACTCCTCTTGGTCTATCTCTGCAGACCCCAGCTCTAGTCTGACCATGCTTGAACCCAGCCACAGTTTCAATGTCCTCCCATCTGCATCTGAGGGACTGAAGGTCTATGATCCTGCACTATCTCTGTCTGACAAAGGAGCCTGACAGCATCCAGCTGAGTCCACACATGAAAACATTCTTGATTCACAAGAACCAAATTGCCTGAGTACTTCTTACAACAGATAAAATGTAAAATCCAGAGCCAGAAGCAAAAACACAGTGAGGATAATGTTTTTATTTTATTCAATAAATAGATGGGATTATACTGTGTATTACAATACCACAGTGAAATGAGCACTAGGCAAACAGGTGCTGAAGAAGAAAAGAGTAGATTTTGGAATTCAAATACATAATATGTAAACCTGAATTTTAGTGCCTGGAACCCTTTCCCAAAGCTGAACAGAGCTAATGACAATGTCTTCAAGTTTCTTGTCTTTTTTTTTTTTTTTTTTTTTTTTTGGGGGAGAATCTTTTAAAATTGATAATAAAACCATAAAAGTTGGATGGCAAAGGAAAAAAAAAATCAATCTTGGTCTATAGACCCTCTCAAGACTTCACATTTTTGCCTCTAAAGATACCTATCTATCATCATCTTCTGTATTACATTGTGATCAAGGGACAATAATCACAGAAGAGGAAAAAATGCAGGAACTATTATCTGTAATTTATTTAGTGGATACAAGTCATAAGAAAAAAGACATATGAACTGCTGTCTCTTTTCTTTTGTACATCAACCCACTTTCTGTCAGAAGCCTAGATTTTATGGGAAAGCATTAAAAGCAATCTTGCAAAAGGTCATAATTGCAACAACAGCCAGCATTTCCTAACTAACCTTGGGAACTCTTTAGTAAGTTGTAATGTCCAGTAGATGACATCTCTCTATTAATAGATACAAAAAATGTTCTGCTTTTCCTAACATGTGTGTGCCACACATGGTAGCAATTTCCTGTTACACTGTTATCTGGACTATGAGAAAGAAGACATTCATTTCCAGGAGGCCTGACTGACAACTTTTCTTTTATTTTCCAGCAGGCCTGGACACATGATACAGAAGCTCTGAGTAACAGACCTTTTACATCCTATTTATTATCCCTTTAATAGGAACAGATCTGTAGTATGATGAGACACGTTAGCAAGGTCATATATGCATTTCCCTAGCAGAAGACAAGCATTATTTTCCACTGCAACTCATATGTTAACAGACATAATTTTCATTGGTGAAAAGAATTTTTGATAATGACTGCTAATTATTTAATACATGCACAGTGTTTAAGCTTTGTAAATACAATTATTCTGGTTTGCAAACAAGGTCTAGTCAATTAAACTGATGTCATTTAAAACAAGAATGTCAGTCAGAAATAAATTGGGGAATTCTGATACATCTCTTTAGGAGAAACCAAAACTTGAAGATGAATAAAATAAGTTCAGAGTATTGCACCTTCAGAAAAAAATGTGTAGAATAAAACTGCAGCTTTCAGGAGGGAATTTACTTAGTACAAGTCACAAAATGGTGGAAAATAGTGTTATAATCACATTTAATAATGATTTATTTATACAAAATAAAATGCCTTAATGACTTTACAAAACCACACAGCAGAATAAACATTATTATTCTGGGAAAAGAAAGGAGGTGGATAGTTCTGACCACATTCCCCTGTGCTCCTGCCAGCTTGGCTGTGTCTGCCAGGTGAGGGGCTTGCAACACTGCAGCTGCCTGGGCTGGATGGCCCTTCTTGCCTGCATGGAGGAGGAAAGCAGGACACGGTGCCTCATGGAACAAAGCACTTCTGCTACTCAAGGCTGTATTCACACATAATGCTCCTAACACCACGTGTCGCCACAGTAAATACAGTGGCAAAGCATGCCTGGTGTAAATCCTGAGATGATGATTAGGAGTGAGAAGTAAATAGTAACAATAAAGTGCTAAATATAACCTTAAAAGAAGGATACAGTTTGGAAAGAAAAAAAGTGAGAGACATCTTTCTAATTATGAAGAATGGGATTTTACACACTTAATAACTTACAGAAAAGAGGTGAAAAACTTACAAGACTTAAATAAAGCACTATGGTTTCTTCTGTGAGTATTGCTATGAATTATTAAATGTCATATAAATTGGAAAATATGTCATTGAGATGCTTCTAAAAATCACCAAACATACTAAGTCTAGGACACACAGTCTGTCTATAAACTAATTACAAGCAGGCTGCATCACATTCTTTCTCATAAAATTGCACATTACAGAGCCAAATTTAGGTTAGTTGTGAAGCTGGAGACAAATGCAAAGGATTTCAGTTGCTGAGAAATGTTTCGCTTTACTAAAAAAAAACCTCAGAAAAAACAGAAGGGAAAAAACAAGAAAAGAAGAGAAGGGAAAAAAGAAGCATCTCCGGAGGTTTACTGCTAGCTTAGTTTCTGGTTTGTGTCAACTTGTTTATATCAGCTGCTGATTTGCGTCACTGGCTTGGCTTTGTGGTTGTATCTGGGGCCTGATGGACACCCTGGTGCATTAAGAAATTCACCACAACAGTACAGCATGTTAAGATCAGATAGCACAGCCTAATGTTGTTTTCTTAAGCGCACACACATCACACACAACCCTACTAAGAAGTTACTGCAGGCAGCTAAGAGAGGTGAACTCCAGGCTTGATGCAAACCAGCTTTAAATTCAGATAATAGGAAAATGTCCATGTAGCACTAAAAATGTGCTACATTTTTAGTAGCACATTGGTAGCCCTAAAAAAATGGGCTACCGAAAGTTGTACATATATTTTTTAAAGGGTTTGCATTTCCAGGAATCAAAGTGCCTTATATATCTTCATTTCCTTTAAGTTTTCAGCAGAGGCACCTTGAGCCACTGCATGCTTATTATATTGTGCAGGGAAAATCTTTATTTTGAGATGTAAAATATTATTTTAGCTGTGGCTTTAACTGGCTCATCAGAAATTTTAAAAACCAAATCCTGAATATTTAAGGTTAAACTTCTGACCATTTGTAATACTGACCACAGTATAACTTAAATGCTCTGCCAACACCACATAGGGTGCCCATACAGAAGTCAAAGTAACACTTTAAGCCTTATGCCCAGGATTAGATGGCACATGTTCATAGATACAGAACTGCCTAATTAAAATGTCTATCTAAGTGAAAGCTGCAGGAATGATGCATCCCTGCTCTTCCAGATGCACAAAATTTAAAACACTAATCAGAGACTACTGGAATTGAGAGCGTAGACTTCAATAAAGCTCTTACTTCAGCTGAGGTTCTGCTTCACATTTTCTGTTCAAGCTTCCAGAAAAAAGCCTTACAATTCTCTCTATTTTTGTAATAGTTCATAGAAGGTCTAGTGAACAAAGAGAATACACCTTAATAGACATATTTCATAAGACAAAATAAAATGTTTTCAAACCCATGTTTGCTTCATGCAAACTTCCTATAAGAAACAGCAGCTTAAAGAGCCTCAAAATATTCCACAGGCATGTTCCTGAAATAAAATATGGGTTTTCTGTTTAAAAATAACAAATTTGATCAAATTTATGTTATGATATTAAAATTACTTCCAATACAAATACTACAATTTAAATCTTTTGACCAATATGTTTTACTTCTCATTTTCTTTCTGAAAATTTCAAAATACTTGGCTTTTGCCCAATTTGAGATTAAGTCAGATTTTGAAATCTTGAATTCTTGAGTGAAGCAGAATGATTGTCCCCTAGGTTGTACTGATAATATACCATATTTTAGATTGAGGAGCTACCGTTCTAGACACTACCCAGTGATTCCAGGAAGATCCAACAAAGCAAAAAAACTTTCAAAGAGCAATAATCCAATTTTTAAACAATGGGTCCAGGAACAATCCAGGGAAAAGCACATCCTAGTCTGTAGAGTCTGGAGGTATTTTTCAGAAGCGTATGGCTCACTACAGCAGAATGCATACAGAAATAGTGTGGCTGCCTGCATGAAAAATGGAAGTGAATATCACAAGAGATGCTCCAGCAGCTTTACAATCCCCAGAATATTCTACAATGCAGGAGTAACTCATTTAGTAGTGAGTATAATTTCCTGGAGGGGTGTGCAGTATAACCCCTATGAAGTAAGAAAGCTGACTTCCCTATCTGTCCAAGCACACAAAGCCCATTCTCATCCTGAGGAACTTCTCCCTTCTCCCCCTCTCCTGTGTGTTGACACAAAGCACCACATTGCATCCTGACTGACAAGGTATTCACCTACAGTCATCACTTTTGATTGATACTTTTTCCAAGAGGAGTTAGAACATATGGTATCAAAGAGAAATTTATCAATTGGCAGCTTGGTTTGCTGCGTTTGACCTGCATTTTGAAGTAAATAGCAGATTCTGTACAGAATTTTATTATTTACTCTTTCAGAAGTATAATAAAGCAGCAAATACTAGAGACAATTTTCACTGATTCTTTATTTGTAATCCCTGTTAAAACATGGTTGAGAGAAGCAAGGGAGTTTTGATTTAATTCGACAGCTTTTATAAATATTTCCTCATCTTCCTCTATATCAGCACTCCTCTGTTCTGGAACTGGGAGCTTCCAGAAACATTGTGAAGTGTTAACAGAGCTGGAGAAATCTGCCACACCAGCTGGAAGAGGCAGGCTGAGGATCTGGTGAGTAGGAATGAGCCAGAAATCTAGCTGGAATAGGTCTGTGGTTTCAGGGCTGTGCCACGGACTTTGGGCTTTAAGGAATTCTGGCCCTGCTGGCTCCAGCATAGGATGGAAGAGCAATGAGGAACAATAAGGAGCAGTTTCACCATGGTTGGGTGCATGAAGACTGTGCTGAAGGTAGCAGAACTCCCTGGATGCCCCACTCCAGCACAGGGAGGATGGGAAGAACACAAAAGGGATGAGCAGTGGTCTGCAGAGGATTTGTGCAGCAAAGAGCACTGTCACCTCATCCACACGAGAGCTACTTCCTTTGGGGGCCCTTCTGCTCTTCACCACTACAATAAATCAGGAGTTTTGCCTCCCCCATGTTTTCAAGTCTCTTTTGATTCAGCCATCCCAGAGAGGTTTTGTGGTTCCCAAATCCCATCCTTTCAGGCCTCCTTAAAAATAGCAGAAGGGCCCCAAAGTAGGCCATTAAGACAGTCAGAGAAATTTGGAAAGGAGGTTTTGCAAAAATATTTACTATGTGAACACCCTTCTGCTGGTCTTCATAGGAACTGAACTGAGTGACCAAGGGAGAAATCTGAAACCAAAGCTTCTAACTGAACCCACAATTAAATAGAAAATCAACATGCCCTGCCTGTAATGACAACTGAAAAACTATGTCAAAAGCACAAGCCTTTAGTGTCTTTATAGCTTTACAATAATTTTTTCCAATTTTTTTAAGTGTAAACTAGTTGAACAAGTTACACAGAAAGATGTGTCCTCTTTGGTGCTCTGTTGACAGCTGAAAATAATTCTGTTTAGTTCAGAGGTTTGACTAACTGCTTATTGTCAATTCTGGCTATTAGTCATTTACTTTGATGTAGCAAAGTTGGAAAATAAGAAGTTAAGTCAGTTCTTTAGTCCAACAATCCTCTCTAGCTGAGAGCATAAGAAATTTAAAATTTTGCTACAATACTTACATTTTATTTCTTCAGATATTTCAGCATTAGGAAATAATTATTGTAAGAAAAAGGTGTACATGTTTTGCTTTTTTTTTTTTTATAGACAAGTAACCTCTTCTGAAAGAAACAACTGTAAATTGCAGTGTGCATAATGTTGTTTGAGTCTTATCACTTAGTTTTTCACACTCCTAGTTTTATGTAACTGACATGGTAAGAATGGGTGATGAAGAGTTAGCACAGATATATAATGTGATAGAGAAGCTGCTGTGGAGCTTTACTATACCATGACAGAGATAGCTACAGCAGTGCAGGGGAAAGTCATTCTGGCCTGAGAAAATCACTGCTTGGCACCAGTGAAACCTGCTCTGATGGTAGGTGAAAATCCACTGCAGTGGTTGCAGGTACATGGACTGTCCATAAAAATATTGATCATTGATATTGTTCAGGAGAGACTCCTGAGAATAACACTACAAAGAGATTTGTGAATTTCAAAGGGAACTAAAAAAATTTATGAATGTCACAGATTTAAGTGTCCAGATTAAAAAAGGTGAAGGACAGTAAAAAAGATGGAGTATCCCCTGCTTCATTCCAAAGTGTTGAAAGTTGGGGAGGGCTTTGTGGACATGCCATATTAAAAAAAAAAAAAAAAAAAAAAAAAAAAAAAAAAAAATCCCATGGGAAATGTCTAGCCATATGTACAGAGGCAGTATGACTGTAGATAAAAGAGAGTGAATATATGAAGGAAAACACCTTTTTGCTAAACAGCCTGTCAGACTTGACATCCTTTGGGATATTTGTCCAAAATTTCATGGTGTTAAGCTGTTTCAAATCAGAGAGAGTATTTTTGTGAGACATATGTAAACAAGTCAGTATGACATTCATCAGACTAATGGATAACTCATTTTAAGACAGTGTCAAATGCTGTAATGCAGTTATTGCTCAACTTCCATATTCAAGTGGTGCCAGTATCACTGAATAAAAACACAGTTTAATATATTACAATGTGCAACTACTGGCTTGGTGACCACTTCAGGTCAAAGATTCAATCTGCTTTCTCCTTACAGTTTAACAGAACACAGGTATGAGGCTCAGAAAATCCTGTGCCAAGACACCTTCAGCAAATCACTTCAGTGTGCCACAACTTCCCCACAAATTAAACAAAGCACAATATTTTTAATTCTTAGCAAAGGGCTTTCAAATCAACTGATCAAACTTTAGAAACTGTACAAGTGTCATTACTTGTGTGTTTACTTGAATGCACCACTTGGCATGATAATATTAATAAGGCATATTAATATTAATACTTCTCTGAAAACACTTCATGTTTTTACCCAAATTCTTAATTGAATGAATACATTCATATATTGCAGTTGTATTTCTGGCATCTTTATATTATTCATGAATGATGCAGAGTATGCTGCTCTCTTCCAGGATTTTACAAGCTGTCCGTATTTCTCAATTTAATCTCCATTTAAACTAGTTTCCTGTACACAGAGAGAAG
This sequence comes from Muscicapa striata striata, assembly GCA_030060385.1. NCBI lineage: Eukaryota > Metazoa > Chordata > Aves > Passeriformes > Muscicapidae > Muscicapa > Muscicapa striata. The sequence continues at coordinate 769,330 of JAREIS010000010.1, read as the reverse complement.
AGTTTCTAGCAGAGAAATACTGATGTAGCTACAACAGGCCATTTAAAATGTTAACACTTTCACCCATCCCTCTCTCATCCCTGATGGAAGCCTAGCAGATTTGGTAAATTGGAAGACACATGCACTTTTCAACTATTGCTGTGCATAATCCATCAAATCAGAGTGAATTCCCCTTCCCTGCTGTTAAAGGCAAGCCTCCAGGCTGAATCTGAACAGCTAATACCTTCTTTTTTTGTGAACTCTGCAATGAGATGTTAAAGGAAAGCTAAGGTACAATGTGCAAATACTCTGGTGTTCATCAGTGAGTTTACTGGCTCATTATTTTTAATTTCCATTGGCCCATAGCATGTCATGCTATGTCATTACAAGATACCCCTGGCTGGAATGAATCTCAGGTGATTTCTACTCCAATCTTCTGCTCAAAGCAGGATCAGCTGTATGGTCAGACAAGGTTTCTCAGGGTTTTATCTATCCATGCCATGGAGAAGACACAGCTCCACTGGGCAAATTATTTCAGTGTTTGATTGTCCTCATCAAGTAAAAAGGCTTTTTTTTATCCATTCTGAACCTCTCTTGCTTCAGCTAATATCTTCTGTCTTTGGTTCCCCACCATGCAGCACTGTGAAAGGATCTGTCTGCTTTTCCATGATAATTTGGTCATGCAAGGGGCAAGGCTGTTTGGTCTCCCCAAAGCTTTCTCTCTTGCAGAATTGAACAAGCCCAGCTTCTTCAGCCTCTCTGCAAAGCAAGTGCTTTATCTTCCTGACCACTTGGGTTGCCCTCTGCTCAACTTTATTGATATCTTTCCTAAAATGGAGTAGCCTGAAACTGGACACAGTGTTCCAGATTTCATTTCATGACTAGAGATCTCATGAGTACTGAGCAAAGAGGCTACTTACTGCTCTTGATCCTGTTAGCACAGCTCAAGAGACTGTTGCTTTTCTTTATTGCCAGGGCATGCTGCTGGCTCATATTCAGCTGACAATATTCCCATTGCCTTTTTTGCTTTCACTACCTGTGTCTAGTAATTTCTACTGTCCAAAGCAGGTCTTACGCTCACCAAATCCAAATTCCTGTCAATGACATCAGCTGTGCAACCAGACATTGACCCGTGGAATCCATCTGCCCCTTCAAGCCATTCCTCTGCATTGGCAAGGCTCAACATAACATCACCTAGGTCTCCATAACTTTGGCCCTCATTCCCATAGCTGTCCAATCACTCCTGATACGTTCAAGGTTCCTGCTCCAGATGTACTTAAGCAGCGAGAGAAATAGCACATGGGTCAGACAGGCCTTGGCAGTTTCTTTGCATGCTGGATCTGAGTTCCCAGCCAGCTTCAGACTTCTTAGACAGCAAGCTGGATGAACATAATGAGCCTTCTGTATCCCTGGAGGTGAGTCCTACACTACTGCCAGTTGTGCCTTCTCCTGGTGCTATTGCACGGCTCAGCAGGAGGCTGTGTTTCTTCCCCAGGGATGGCTGTCTCTAACCTTGCCTGCTACCAGCACACAGTCCTGCAAGTGCAGGTCAGCTGTCCTCCCCTCACTAGGAGCCACCAGACTCCTGTCTTTCCCAGGCTGGGGCTTTCCACCAGACTCCCACAACTGACTGTGGTCTCTGGCTGCCATCCCTCCGAGAAGTTACAGGTTTGCATCTGCAGGATGTCTATGAAGATGCCATTTATTCTCCCTGCTGCTGTGCAGCTTGTCCCCTTGCTCCCACAGCTCCTTGTCCTGGCATAATATTTCCCTGTTTAGTACACACCTTGGGCAGGCAAGGACACTTTTCCCCTGCTCCATCCTTGGGGAGACAGAGCAGCTGTGCTCTGCAGTCTGAGATCTGAAAAGCTTTATCCTCCCACTGGAGCTGTGACTCGAACAGAGGCTTCTGCTGTGCCAGGGTAGTTATTCTATTTGGTGCTGGGACCTGTGCTCTGTGGTGCAACACTGCTGCTGCTGAGTCCCACAAGGTTTTCTGCACATTTCTGGCCCCCTTCCAAAAGTACTTTGCCTTTCTGAGCAAACTGCTGCTTCTGAGAGCTGTGCCCTGTGATCTGTGCTCTGGGAGTGCTAACATGAGCTGAATGGATACTTGAATCTTTAAACAGGATCAATCTCTCCCAGCAGTTGAGTCTGGAACTGATGACACCCCAGAAGATCTAGAAGTGAAGTCCAAAGCAGCTCACCAAGCTGCAAGCACTGGAAGAGCCCAAGAAGTACTCCAGCTCCCTGGCATGTTCCCAATCCCATGAATTGCCACTCTGAATGCCAAGCTCCTAGTTACTGTGTTCCTGAAAGAACCTTGCTGTTACAGAATTAGCTTGGCTCCAGTGTGGGGTACCTCCTCATGAACATGCCCTGACAGCAGTGTGCCATGCACTCAATCCCTCCCTCTGCAGTGCCCTTGCAGCAGCTGGAAGCCAAGCACAGGCAGCTGTCTCTCCCACAAGGAAACTGCTCCATCACCCTCAGTGGTTGGGTCCCTTATTGCAAAGCAAGCCTGGCAAAGCACCCCTGAATCATTGATCAGTTGTAGAGGCTGTCACCACACATCCACACCACATCCACAGGAACTGGAAACCCACCACAGGAGTAGAATCATAGAATCCTTGCTTTGGAAAGGACCTCTAAAATTATTGAGTCCAACCATTAACCCAACACTGCCAATCCCACCACTAACCATGTCCCTAAGCACCCCATCTTCAGGTCTCTTAAACACCTCTGGGGATGGAGAATCAGCCAACCACTTTCCTGGGCACCCTGCCCCAATGCTGGATAGTCCTTCTGGTGAAGAAATCTTCTGCACTTCACCAAGGTCCTACACCAAGAGCCTCTGCTAATGAGACCATGAAACTGGTTGAACACCCTCCTGCAGGTCTCACTTAGCTCATGGCTGCAGCTACCTTTGTAACATCCAGAAACTGACAGGATTTCTGTAGAAGTCATCACTTGATGTTTATGACAGATTAATATTTTCTACTTTCCAGCAGCAGTTGGTTTTAAAGAGCGTATATGGTATTGTTAGCACCTCAGGTGTGTCACTCTTAAATTCCTAAGACACCTTTGGTGTAGAGTGTAAGGATCCAGATATTGCTAATCTTTAATAATTATCATATTATGCATAAGTTTCCTAAAGACAGTAAGTTTCTTAAAATATCACTTTTCCTTTCTTTGGACTTAAGATTTATCTCAGCCACCCAAAAAAAGAAACTATGTTATAAAAGAAGATAATTTATCTGTATACGGTTATGCCATGTCCTTTCAAAATGCATATACTTCTCCCACTGTAATTAAAAGGTTGCCTGCACACTGATGGGTAGACTTTGGCTTAAAATATTCTGACACCCTGTTTAGACCAAGATAGATGTTGTCAGAAGAGATAGGGTAAAAATGTGACCAAATATTTTTCTTGTATCTTTTTACAGTGCTCACGTAATTCTCCAGGCAAAAGGGTCAAAACAAAATAAAGCTCAACATTTCAAAGCTCTGCTCATAAAATAAAATAAACGTCAAAACTCCTAGATTGTAACAAACTACTATGAGATGGAGAAAATATTCTAAGAAAAATATTTCTAATCCAGAATGCCAAATAGGCTTTCACATATGATAAGGAGGAAAAAATGCTTTAAATACAAGAAGAGTCTGGTTTAAAATGAAGTAGAACAATAAACTAAACATTTAATAATAAAGGCCTAAAATTAACTAAACTATGCTATGTGAAAGGTTATGAAAAGACAGTGAAACAGTGTTTGACAGGGGAATGTGCAGTTCTCATTGCTACTGATAGAATTAGCACATATATCAGACAGAATGTGGTTTATTTTATATAGCAGAATTCATAAATAACAAGACTAGATAGAGAAAAAGGAGGAGCAATGATTTGCCATTACCATACTTTCAGCCTTCTGACTTCACAGGTCGGCATTGCCTTGTCTAGTTTACATGGGACTAAAATCCTGTGTGATGAGACTGAACTGATATTCTTTGCTTATCATCAGGAGGCACAGCTGGAGTCACGAATTGCCCATGACAGATAAAACTATTGCCAGGGCATCTTCTCAGATTTAATTTCAGAATTCAGAATAAACAGGAACCTCAATTTCCAAAAACCTTTTTTCAGAGGACTTGACCCAGACAATAGAAGCAGAGAGGATCTGCTATCTAAGTCTTGCCCCTAAAGATTTGAAAACTTGAATTTAAGCATCCAACAGTTTTGAATATATTGTTGTGACATACTGTCTCCAAAGCAAAATATTTGGGGATTTTAATGGGGTTTTAGCTCTTCACACGAGTACCATCTAGACATTTTGTCCCAATGCAGGATGAAAAATATTTCCAAATCTTGAAATTTTTCATGGAACTGAAATTAGGTTTGCCAGCTTGCACTAGTTAGCACAAAAACCATTTCAAGAGAAAATACAACTATTTGATGTAAGTAGGGACAAGAATACATATTTTAGAACACAAAGGGCTAAAGTAAACTTCAGCTGTTTTTTCCAACAACAAACAAATATTTCCGTAGTCACAGGGAGTGAGCCCAAGAGGCCTGGACACTGTTTGCACGTACTGAGCTCAGAAGTGTTTTGGGATGCAGTGCTTGGAATCACTCCTGTTATGGGTTCATTGAATAGCAGAATGAAGGAAGGAAGAAGCTCTGTGAAGGCTCACTCTGCATCTCCAATGGCACCATCATATAAAGGGAAAACCTTCGAGGTTTCTCAAACTCTGAGTGTGTAAAAGATATTTATCTAGGGAAGCTGAGCTGCTTGATCAGTTTAAGGAGATCCTCAGGGCAATGCTGCACAAAACTGAGCTGTTGGAAACACTTGTACTTAGCAAGTAACCTGTGTTAACCTGTGAGTACCACAGCAGTTTCACACTTTGTGTCCTCTGCAGCACACCTGGGCCAAGCTCACATGCTAACACACAGCTTTAGCTCAGGAGAAGGAGATGATGCCTTTGCAGCACCCCAAGTGCTCAGAGAGGGTCTAATAGCTGTGACTGGCCTCATCTGGGGACTTCTCACACACCCCTGTCCATCAGCTTGAGAGCCCCATCTAAGCTCAGGCTTTGCTGGGGATCTGGACTGGCCTGGCTGACCCTCCTCCCTGCCTGGAGCTGTCAGATGGCAAGAGGTTTTAACCACACAGTCCCCTTGTGTTTTGTACACACCTGAAAGAATTCACTGTAAAACTTGAAAATGGAAGTCTTGTAATGAATCACACCACAAGCCTTTTAGGATGGTTTAGCAAGAAGCAATTTATTGACACATTTTTGCTGATACAGGTCATGTTAAGAGCAACATTAATTAACACATCACCATGAGACTTCAGTAAAACCTGCCATATTTTCTTAGTTTGAGGGCTGTAAAGTTTCTCAGTAAGTCAGAATATTAGCATCAGTATTATCAAGGGTCATTTGATATTGCTAGTGTATGTAGTTATTAAAGCACATTAAGAAAGACATGACTAATCTCATGGTTCTGAAACTATTTGCAGGTAGCAGCAGGCATAAAGGATGATCTTCAATTTTTATTCTGCATCAGTTATTCTTCCCATGAGCTGTATAGCTTCAGGCTATAACATCTAGTTCCAGATGCACAAAGCTAAAATTTAGCACCTGCTTGTCAAATTTGAAAATGAAACTTTGCAGAAAAGCAATTTGTTGACTTAAGACAATAAAATATGGGGCAAGTATTAACCACATGTATCCTCTGCTGTTTCTGTTTACTTTAAATGTTCAACACTAGAGTTCAGTTAGTACAAATATACTCCAGCTAACCTATGGTGGTAGGAAATAATTCTGCTTTTCTGGCACTATTCAAAATGAGAGTTCTATTGCATTATGGAAGTGTAGAGAGATAGTCTAACTTTTCTCTCCAAAATCAGTATACAGTTCCTCAAGGACAAAAAACCCCAAAGGCTACACAAAATTTTCTCTGAAAGTCAGATTTAGGATGCAGCTGGAGGCATTGTTCCCAGTGAAGCACAGGACTGAAAAGACAGGCTTTCTGCCAGAGCCTGGAAGGCTGGGCAGGAGGCTGGAGCTGGCAAATGGGCTGTGGCTCACAGCTCACCTGGAACAGTGTATGGGTTGTGGGCCTGCAGTCAAGGCCAAGATTCAGGTCTGATTGTGTCAGGCTTTGAATTAATGACAGCAAGGATTGGAGACCTGTGTTTATCCTGGGAATTGCAAGGAACCTGGTGCTGGTGCTGATGCAAGCAGCAGCAATGAGAGATACATGACAGATTATTTGGTATCTGGTGGTCACCAGGCTGTAGAGAGCTCAAATGAGTGTCATCTTAGGGGAGAAGAGCTGTAAGAGTTTGCTTTGCTTCTCTGTTCAAGGTTCAAGTCTCTGTAGCAGTTTTCCCATTTCCTTTTAATAAAACACTTGGGAGTTGGTCCTTTTATTTCACCTAGTAGGACTGCAAAATTGTCCAGATATGAAGATCATGGGAGCAAATGCATCACTACTGCACCTTAGGAAACAGATAAGAAGAAAGCTTCATAAACCTGTTTTACGAAGCTTTTGCAAAATCAAATAATGGATGAATTTACACCTGTAACCCATTTTAAAAAAAGTTCAAGGTAAAAAACTGATATGAAAAATTTAACAAATAACTGCAGCAAGCAGGTTACTATTAGATTGATTCACCACTGCTCATTAGTCTTCAGTATCCATGAAGATCTAGTCCCACTTCATACTAAATATTTACAGAAAAAAATTCATTATGACTATTTTTAAGTTGAAAATATTTCATCTCTGCATTAAACCTGCAACATTTTCCCCAAGGTGCTAGTATTCCTTGGTTTGCCCCAAAACAAGAAAAGAGGTGTAAAAAACCTAGTTAAAACAAATCTAAACCCAGAGAAAAAACCAGGAAAATCAGACAGCTTTCATCACCTTATAGAATATCTGTTAATTTCTCTCTACAGTACAGCATAGATGTCTGTCATAAGACACTATAAAAGAACAAAGTTTCACTTAAATTTTTATTCAACTTTTCCATTTAGTGCATTTTGAAAGTAATAACTGGAAATTAATATGATAATCACAAGGAAACAGGACACAAATTTATTCAGGAACTTGATCAACACACTTTTGTTCAGAAAATAATAATGCAGCACTTGAGGAGAAGGTTTGGCATTTAAACAAAAGCTGGATGCATATGAAACAATGTTTTAAATTTGTAAAAAGGTGACAATCCTTTTTGCTTGACTGCCACACATAGAAGTTGGAAATAAATTGCTTTTTGAAACAAAAAGACATTGTCTTTTTCAATTATTGCTCTATACAGAACTAGGTACACAAGAGCAACAATATTGTTTTCTTAACTTAGACCATTTCCTACCTCTTTTGAAAAGGATCATTACTTTTAAGATTTTTAGCTTCCATTCAGAATAAAACATAAATCTTTTTTGCTTTAAAAGAAGTATTAGCTTGCTTTTGGGTTTTGTTCTTTTGGGGAGGGAGTGAGTTTTTTGTTTGCAGGGATTGTGAGGTTTTTTGTTTGTTGTTTTTGTTTGGTTGGTTGGTTGGTCAGTTGGTTGATTTTTTCCCATCATCCATTTTAGTTGTCTCATTCTCTTGAGAAAAAGAATTTTTAGAGAATCCAAGATGACAATGCTCTACAAACAGTAAATTTAAGCATATTGTATTCAGTTTCTGTTAAAAACTGCCAATTTTGAACAGAAATCACATAAGAAATGCTGGCTTAGCATTCTCCTTGCTCAAAAGGAAAATTGATTCCTTATGGATTTTTGTAAATTCAGTTTACGTCCCCATGTATGTGTTATGCACCAAATGTGAAAGGCAAGGCTACTGCAAAACTGCTGAAAGGTACAGAGTTAAAAGCCTTTCTGTGATCCTCATATAAGAGTGAACTATGACCACCAAAATGTCCTCTCACTGCTCTGAAGGATATCTTTACTGAGGAGATGTTATAAGGGCTCAGGTTAGGCCTCCCTTCATCTCCCCAGTGCCACATCAAAACCAGGACCAACTGCAAATTATTCTTCCTCTTGTTAGTCCATTCTTGGATCTTTTCACTCCTCAGGGAGGTCCTGAGGTTGTCATAAACAATTTTCACATATTTAAAACACCCACTGGGTCACTTCTAGACCTTTCCTAGCCTCGGAGAAACCTACATGAGTACTCTGATTTCTCTTTTCAGAAAAAAAATCATTCCTTTTTTGTTTTCTGAAGAAAACTTGTGTTTTACAGTCTCCACAATACCATCTTTCACAAAGAAAAGTGAGACAACATGTCTGAGTATGGACAGTGGAAGTGGTCCAACACCTCAAGAAAAAAAAAAACCAACCTTTTTTTTTTTTTTAAATATCCACTTTTCTTCAGCTTCTTTTCTCTGAAAAATGTATTAACTTGTCAGTTTTATGCAGAGTATGAACAGGACAATCTAAGACAATCCCAGAATATCAGACCCTCTCTCCCTAGAGACAGACATTTACCCATATTCATTAAGAAGCTTCTTTCCCCAAATCTGCCCAAGCTGCCAGTAGTAACAAAGCCATTTCAGTTCACTGGAGATGTTTCCACCAGATTCATTATGACTTCCAAACCTCCATAAGAGCATAACAGCTCTAAGAGGAGTCAAGACTTGCTAATGTTCCCACCCTTGAGGGAATGCAATATCTACTATTTCTCACCATGCAATCAAACCAGAGACCAGAAAAGATGTGAGAGAAAAGTAAGAATTAATTTATTTCAATACCTTACAAAAATTATGTTATGAAGAATACATTACTACATTTGGAGAAAAACATAAAGAGAAATGACAAAAATACACCTAGTGCCCTTTGGATGCTCTGGAGTGTCTCTTCTCTGGTTAGTTAGCAGAGCCAAGAATTAAAACTAATGGAATATTTTTGCCATGATAGAAATTCTGACCCAGTTCTTGAAAGAGCTGCACTCCCAGGCACAGCTTCTTGAGTAAGAACTACTAACTGAAGAAATAGTAAGAAAACCCACCTGAGTGGAAATACACCCTTGCATCTTTCCTGTAATCTTTAATCTTGGTAGTTATTTTAACAGAGAAAAATTTCCACTTCTCTGCAAATGAAATATAGTTTGTTCCCTAAAGGGCAGCCTGGTGCTGAATTGTTCTAGAGAGGTTTAATACTTCAGTTATCAACAAAGAAACACATGGTTACACTGGCTTTTCCATGTAAACTAAGCATGACAAGTAATCTTTTAGGGTTTGCACACACCAGCTCATTTCACTACATAATTTTTCTAAGTTGTATACACTTGAGCTGTTTAGGCTACTTGAGCTGTTGTATAATTGCATAATATTTCCATTGGCTCTTTCTAACAATTACATGTGATCATGAATTAGAAAATGATGGAGGTAAGGCACACCTCCATTAGCTGTATCTTAATCACAGCTAGTCTTATTCCAAATATGCCCTTAGCAAAAAAGAAAACTTTAGTTTTTGTAACAAGAGTTTGTTATCTGTACTTGTCAAGTATATGGACCCAAACCAAACTTGCCCCCAAGTTCATTCTACTCTTCTCTCTTTCACCTCTACTTTCTCTAAGCTATCATGTAGAACATTTTATCTTCTATACCAGGAAAAAAGGAAAGATGAAGAAAATAATTCCATCAGTCACAGGTTAAGAAAAAGACAATTCCCTCAGGCAGATGGGCTCCTTTACTTATCCTTTTCCAGCTTTGAGACCAACCCAGGCTCCCAAAGCAGCAAGCAGGGCCAGTTTCCTGAGACACTGTAAGCACCACAGAGATGACCAGGATAAGCCTGGCCTGGGGCTAAGGATGCTCTTTCAAGCAGCTTGGGAAAACATTGGAACAGGCACCACAGTTTCAGCTGAAACCCAGCAATTCATTAAAAACATTGTGACAGTCAGCAGTGCAGATAACAGCAGGCTAAACTCCTATCCCTCCCTGGTCTTGGACCAGCATGAGGTTTGTATGGCTGAGCACAAAGCCAACAAAATGTAAGTGTGAGAGTATTACCAATAAAGCCAATCTGACACAAGGGGTCAAGACATCCAGCTTCTGTCATTCAAGCTGCCCTATACTACAGCTGAGTAAAACAGGACAGAAAAACATAAGAAAACCAGACATTCTTTCAAGTCTTTTAACTGAAAAGGGATAAATATGTAAGGATACAACTAAAGGAAAGTTTAAAAGAGCAAGGTTTTTCCAGTGAACAACCCCCCCCTTATTTCTAATATAATTTTACATCTCTGTGTTACTGAAAGAAAATAAGCTGTGCTTTTATTGAAAAAGTCTGGGGTTTTTTTCTGAAAACACTATTTTCATCAGAGAGAGAAACTTAAGTCTGAAGCAAGCAAATGTTACCAGGTGCAAGTCACTTAAAAGATTATGAAGTTCCACAGCATGTGTGGGTCACTGGAACAATGGTGCATACTAGGGGACAATTTAGTACTTTTCTGTCTGAGAAACACAGCTTTATTTTGAGGATACAGTGTTTTGGGATTTTTTCTAAGAGCAAAGAGGACTGTGAAATTGGAGTGTCTTATCTTTAGCCATTCCAGATCAGCAGCTAATTCACTAAAACTACAAAATTTGATACATTTTTCCATTTTCATGTATTCAATCTGACAAATTTTCCTTTTCAAAGTGCCTCTAATAGATGAGGCCAGCTCTCTTACTCCACAAAAAGGGCTTTGTGGAACTGCTGTGCAGTGGTTACAAGAAGGCAAAGTATGCCTTTGGAGTTCTTTTCCCAGAATTCTTTAGACTGTCTATGAATTAGTAAAAAAGAGAATAGTATTCAGCAACCTTGAAAATATCTCAGCTTTCAGATTTTTTTTTGGCATTAAAAAAATATTAGCATTTAATATTACAATTAACTTAAAACTCTCTGATTCAGCTTTATGTAAAAATCTATGCTTTTTAAGAAGTTACCATGTAAAAGAGCAATTCTGTAAAACAAGCAAGAAAGTCTCTCAGTTTACTTGAACCAGCAGAATTTGACCCAAATTATTATTTGCCTCTAACATGGATCTTGTGTTGCTGCAGTGTATGAAAAGAATTTCCAAATCAGCAACCCACAGCTATAATTTGCCAGTGTGTGGCTTCATATCAGGGGTAGCAAAGAAATGTTTGTTTTTGTTCTGTGAAATATGGATGTCTCCCACAAAACTCATAACTGCACATTAATATAAACTTGGAGTAAAATAATCAAAAGGGCCATGCTTGGTAGTAGCAGGAAATGAAACAAAACAGAAAATCTGAAGACATTTTCTAAGATACATTACTCATGAACTTCATAATAATTAATAGCTGGAAGCTATTAAAATAGTATGGAATCACCTAATTTGATCTTACCATTAGATTTTACCCAGGTACCTGTACATAAATCTGTTCATAAAAATGTTCCCATTTTCAGATAACTAAGCTGTATGTCCCAATAATAGACAAGGGTTTGGTTCTCAGTAGTGACAGATGCTAGCTAAACCAAGATGAATGATATCAGCAGGCAAACTATACCAGTAACTGCTGAAGGAAGCAAAAGCTCTTGTCTGCCCAGAGGCAAAACCCTTTCCCAGTTCTGAAAGTATTAGTTTGAGCCTAGTAAGCATCTCAGCCTTGAAAGTACCTCAGCACAAGACCCTAAGCACAACTTTCCTTCTAAAAAAGAGAATTAGTCCTACCTTGTAACTTTTCTGCAGTTCTGCTTTTGTGATCCTCCTCTGAACCATCTCAAGGAACTTCAAGTCTGAGCACAGACAAACATAGAAGCATAGGGGAAAGGTTAAAAGTGTTGTTTGGAAATTACCTAACCATCAGTTTAGCAGCAACTCCTATTAAAAAAGAAAAACAAATCATGGAATGAATAATCAAACCACTGCATGACTGAAGTAGCACTCATCATAGTTGTGTTGAAAATAAATTGGGTCAGATCATAGTTTCTTTCTGTGAAAAGAGTAACATGTTTTGAAGGAAGAGGCAGCAGATGCCATATATCCATCCTTTGTAGTTTTTGACACTTTTCACATATCCCTAGTTTGCTTATGCAAACGTTACCTACTACAAGAAATATGCACATTGAAGGTACAAAACTGGTAGAAAACCTATTTAGAAGTAGCTATCATTAATTCACTACCAATGTGACATCTGCAGGAGGCTGCCTTGGGGCTGATACAGTTTGATGCATTAGTTCTTGAAGTGGGTTGTAAAGAAAAGAGGAAGCTTTTTAAACTGGCAGTTACACCAGCCTGGCAGGAACTGCAGCATTTTGGGCAGGAGGGCTATAATTCAAAGTGATCTTGACAAATAGGAAATAAATCTGAAAAGGGAAACTGCAATTCAGTAAGGACATGTGTAAGATGTAGGTGCAGACCAACAAACATACATACAAGTTGGGGAATGTTTATTTGACAGCTGTGCTGAAAAGGATCTGAAACTCCAGGACTGACATACTGTATGTGAGTCAACAGCATCAATGCCATTGGTGAAAAACACACATGACTATTATGCAGGAGATGGATAAAGTTGTTATACTACCTTTTTCAACTCTAAGGGCTTACCTTCAGTACTGTGTTTAATTCAGGTACATTTTAAGAGAGATTTGGACAAATTCCAGAGCCTAACAAAAAGCAACAAGCATGGCTGAAATCTCTAACACATCATCTCTGAGGATAGACCAAAAGCACTGAGATTGTTCAGGCTGAAGAAGAGAACAAGGGAGAAAACTCTTTCAGTGTTCAAGTTCTGAAGAATGCTCCTCCTGACTGATGCATAGAGCAAGGCAATAATCTACTCTAGGTGCAGGTAATAGGAGTTATATGCATATGCATGGCAGCAAAAAAGGCATTATTAGCTGATGCAATTGTCCCACTCTACTCAGCACTTGACAGGCCACACCTGCAGGACAGTTCTGACCCCAGCAAAGAAAGATGCAGACAGCCTAGAGAGGGTCCAAAGAAGGAACATAAAGATGATCAAAGAGTGAAGGAGTGAGGTCTTTTCTCCCTGGAGAAAAAAAGACCCAGAGGTTCATCATCACAGTATTACAGGACTTAAACAGTCTCTACAAGGAGACCAGAGGATCTCCCTTCACAAAGAGCCACATGGAAAAAGACAAAGGGCAATTGGTACAGGTTGCACTGGGAGAGGTTTCATATCTATATAAAACAGAAATTGTGAAAGTAGTCAATCACTGGAACAGCCTCCCCAGGGAAATGATAGAAGCCCACTACTGGAGGTTTTCAAGATGTGACTGGACAAGTTGTTAGATAAGCCCAGCTAGGTAGGCTCCCTTTCACATGAAAAGTTGGACCAGAATATCTTTTGAGGTCTTTTCCAACACTGTTCTGCACACTTTTTCAGACCACAAATAAAAATGTAGCAGCAAATACTGGGTGAAGAGGATGTATGAACTCCAACTCTGGAAGATTTTTAAGAACAGTCTATGATGATATGTACATGATTTGCCTTGCCTTAGAGAGGCCAGGGAGACTGCAGGTCACTTTAGAGTCCTGTGTTCTATGATTCTGGGGTGAGTGTATCAAATAGACTTTTCTCTCCACAGCTCATTTGACTAGCACCAATTGTTGCAACTACTAAAAGTGATAAGTAGAATTAATACAATGAGGTTGAGAAAGGTAGGCTCTACCAGCTTATTGAAAAAGAAACAAGTTTGGATAGTGCAAAAAAAAGATGAGAGCTATGAAACATCAAAATTACATAATAATTCCAAGTACAGTAAAAAGCACAGCAAGAACTATAAGTAATTTCATAACCATTCACTAGTTATATATAAGACATTTATGTATATAAGAATGAAGATTCAAGTGTATTCCAGCTTTATCTAATAATGCAGAAAAGTGAGCTGCAGTGGAGAAATAGAAAATCAAAACCATTTAGAGAAGGTGATTCAATAAGGTATATATGAAAGCCTGGGAGAGTTGGGGTAATACAAAAGTAATCTTCAGTTCTTTGAGGATCTGCAGGCCTAAGTAAGAGAAATGATCAAGACACCAGAGACCTACCATATAAAAGTAAATAACTGAATCAAGACCTGAAATTGAGAACGATAAAATATTACTGTATTTGATAGATAGAACCAGACTACCTATGATCTTAGGAAAAAAACTGCTAGTAATATGACCTTAGCCATGAATCAGTTTGCAAAATCATAAAAACAGCTAGCAAGAAACCTTGCTCATCAAAATACCATAGATACAAGTAAAATATCTAGTAAGTATTTCAGAAGTAAATCAATTAACCTTGATCCAGCTATTTTCCAATACATTGGTATTATGTAATAGGTTTTCCATCAGAGTGATTTATGTACCTGCACCTGAGATCTTTGTCCCTGATGTGGTCAGGTTGCTATGCCCTTGCTTTAAAGAGCCTTTTCGTAGTGACAAGAAACCAGCAGCAAAACACATAGGTATTAAATTTAGCATCCTGAAGCGAAAAAATTAAGCAACAAGAAGGAGTAGCTGCCTTTCAAGATTCTGGCTAAACAGCAGGAAGACACAGAAAGGCTATAAGAAGTTGTATCAGGAAAGAAAAACTGTTACAAACACAGAAAAAAGAGGCAATACTATGTTAAATACAAATTCTTTCTGTGTTCAAGAATTAGACAGAGAACCCTGACAGAAAAACATCACACAGAAAGAAAAGAAGAATCAAGGACAATTATTAGATATCTGCTTTCAGAAACAAAATAACTAAATTAATAAATGTACAATGAAACAAGAAACAGAGAAAAGTTTTTTGCCAATAATGTTTTTATAAGTGAAGTCATGCCTATACTCAGAAGGTGGCAGAATTTAGACAAGCATATAAGTAGGAGTTAGAAAATGTACAATTGAGAAAATGTACAGAGAAACAATAGCTAAAATAGATACTCATTATGAATCGTGACAGGGTAAAGATATATTAAAACCCTTTGACAAGATGGGATTCTTAAAGATCTCTAGAGATGGTAATAGAAGGTTGTAAGGTTATTTAACACTGAAAACTGAATATTAGAAAAGTATCTTCAGTCAATTCCTCACCTCTTGCTCAACAGAACAGAGTCTTAGATGTCTATGCTGAGTATCTGAATTGCAGGATATTTTTTTAAACTGCAAGCATCTTTACAAGTAATTTATGTTCTTGCTGTGCACACTAGTTAAGGAGAAACATTTTATGAAAAATAATGTTCTGATCATTTTGCTTTCAATCATCAAACCATTTAGATGTTTAATTAGTAATTCACTAAGTTTCATTTTGAGTTCATATTACTCAGAAATTACTCTGAATGTCAACTTACACTGACTTCTAAAGCATCTTGATAAACCTTGTATGTAACTTTGACAGAGCAGTACATTTAAGTGAGAGAAATTAAAGCTGAAGTTTTTATTTTTGCTAGGCAGATACCAGAATTGACTATAGCACAGTACCAGCACATCACCCTAGCAGAGGCAGAATTACCACATAACTCAGTGCTCATCGCTGCAGAAATAAACTGCATGTTAGGTTGAGTGCATGTTAGAATTTCAGCACAAAACTAAGATGAGATTTTTCAGGTTGCTTGGTCCTAGCCAAAACTTATTCCATCTTTCTTGGAGACTGAATGAGTTTTAAAAGTTGCTGCAAGCTGTCTTTCCTTTGACTGCTACTTAGACACGCTCAAGCACAAAGTGCTTTCTGCAAACACCAGCTCCATCTTATGCACTGGCCAAATGCAACACATTCATGTGGATCACCTAGAGTTCACCTAGAAAGGACTTGGATTTCAGCACAAGTCCAAAATAGTGTTACCCCTTGGCTAATCACAAAAGGATGGAAAATTTTATGGCTTTGATATAAAAACATGAATTGCACAAAACATGTTTTTGATAAATATGGCTTGAAAAATTTGTCATGAAGGCAAACAAATTTATATTGGTTCATTTACCTCTCAGATATCTTCACTGAAGGTCTAACAAGACTCCACAACAGATGGATTAGAAACAGGTAACAGCAGGGACTCACAACACCCTATTTGCAATAGAACTATTAAAGTATTCCCCAAATTAAAAAATGGCCACTCTTTTGCTGACAACAGTGATTCTTATTCAAATAAGACTCTAAAGCAGTGAAAGCATGGAAAAAACATTAATGAAATACTGAATAGAATAACTCAGAGAGATAAAAAATAAGGTTTAAAAAAATAGACTTGCAGACTGAAAAAGAACAGCTATGACAACCTACCAAAAGACTACAAACTAATGTCTCCAAACTGCTTTAATAAAAAATCCCAACTCTTTAAAAAAAAAAAAAATATATATATATATATACCAGATGAACCACATCAACAATTACATTCTGAAATAAAACAAGTACATTTTGAAGAATAAATTACTTTGCTGAAAAAAAAGATGGTGGGAAGTAGTGTACAAATAAAATACTATTAACCATAGGATACAATAGGGATATTCAGGAGATTCATTACCCTTTATTAAAGCTTATTGTACAGCTAATAAACAGCACAAAAGGAAAACAATTTAATTAAAACATATGCAAAGATGCACTAACCATACAAGAGGAACAATGGTATTTTGAAAAGTTAAAAAGTAACACTGCTGCACTTAGTTACAGACAAATTCTGTCTTCAATATCCAGTGTTTCCAGAACACTTCAGAAATATTAGACTTAACATCATGTGCTGTTACACTGCCATCCTGTGACAAAGTACCCAAAATTTTCTGTGAACATAAGAGTTTTTCAAATGATAACCTCTTTCCAAAAGCACTTAGCATTCTACTCCTGATGACAGGAAAACATCAGTAGAGATTTAGCTATACTTCAGGAAATGCTGCTCAAGAAGCACTAACTTTAGTGACAGCACAATAAAATTTTTCTTCAGAGTGTTCATGACCTCATTGTCTTGGACACAAAACCTATGGCTTTTGAAACCTAGTTTTCTGGCAGTGAAGTAAAATGAGTTTATCTTCATTTACCTCATTGCAAAATAAATATCTATTCTAATATGTTGAAAATATTGGTACACAATCTGAGATACAAGGGAGTGCTCATGTAATTCTCCTAATAACTTCAGCCCATTTAAAATTAAAAGTCTTACATTTCCTGTTAATATCAGATCCTAGAATTGTGCCACTTCATAGCTCCAGCCTTGCTTCAAGTCTCTGCATAAATAAAATTACTAAGACTTGATTTCCTAAAAACATTTAGAACTCTAAACTGGAAATATGTTCAAATAGGGGGAAAAATACTAGGTTTCTTTAAATGTTTGGCTGAATTTTAATATAAGAATTTTTGCATTTGGCCTATAAGTAAAAACTGTAGTAGACTGTGAAATAAGTTTTCTGCATTACAGAATTTGTTTTGTGAGAACAATCACAAGGTGATGATAAGACACAAGGAAAAGGAGACCCATGGTCATAATTGGTTGTGTACATACTCAGGGAAACACTTTGAGATGGTAACATAGCTCAACAATGTCAATGAGGATAAGACGTTCTTAAACACATGCAAAACTCTTTTCTGAGGAAGGACTGCTTATGTGCCCCCCCTGAACTGAGAACAGTCACTTCAGGACTAGGAAACAAGTCAAGGATTGAACTAACATGGAAATCTACTCAGTTCAAAGACTTTCAGATCTCTGCGAAGCTGCCATAGACATTTAGATTTCAAAAAAACCACATACATTTCTACTGCCAATATCCACATATTTGGGGCACACCAGGTTTCTAGCATAGTTAGTCCTTATGACTTGCTTTCAAAGCACTAGAAATCTAGAACACAAGATGCAATAATCTCAGGATGCAGAACATCTTGCACAACTGGTCTCTAATTATTAAAGAAACTGGTGATTGACTGTTTGACACTTCTTTTTTCTTATCAATATATTTAAAATTCTTCTGTCAGTAGCCCCATGAATTATTCAAACTTCAATTTATGTCAAACAATCAGATCGTTTGTTCAGAATGCCAAATACTAGAAACTTGATTATATTTTGCTATCATGAGAAAATAACCCACAAATCAGTTAAACAATTCACTTCTCCCAAAACAGCACTGTATCTCGAAAGCTCTCAGGCTATCCAATCCCAAACCTTGTTCCTACTTTGTATACTCAAGTGACACCTAGAGGCTGCTCCTGCATGTGACAGATTTTACCTTTTGTTGACAGGCTATGACAAAAACCTTGCTCTATTGTTCAACATTCTAGAATTCCTGCAATATTTTCAGAATACATCTGACATCTACAAACTTTCTACATGTACACTATAACATGCCAATTTTGTTCGTGTCCCTTTCTGTTTCCCATACCAAATGTAAGATAATGAGAAGCCCCTGCAACAGAAAAATCAGGTGAACACAGTGAGCACGTGCTTTTAAATCCATTTAAATATTCCATGCATCCATAATTACTGTTCTCTCTTTTTCAAAAGTCTTGCTTATCTCCTTTTAGAAGAATAGAAACTGCAAACTTGTCTCTGCTTTTGGGCAGGATGTGTTGTATTTGGAGTATGCTTTCTTTTCTTTGGTCTGTTTCACAGCCATCAAAGTACAGACAAAACTCATCCTATTATTTTGGGGCTGTACAGGTTTCCAGACTGGATTCCTTAGCTGCTCCTGACTTCCACTGCCTTTGCAATAATGAGTAAAGTCCAAATATTGTAAAAATCATTACTGACTGAAAACAGAAAAAAAAATAGATTTTTACACTGAGACTAGAATACATATTGCCATGTCTTCAGCTGTAATGAAAGTGTGATTATCAACCTCAGGAACTGCTTAATATCAGCAGATCATATTATGCACTATGGGAAGTGAATATTGCATCAGAAGAACTGTAAGACATAGGACCGCATAAGAAGTAACATGGGGCAAAAACATCTTCTTTAGATCAGCATATCAAACCTTGGCTTACAGTAGCTTTCTATATGGAATATTCTTAACTCCAGAATAGTGATTTTTAACTGTCCTTTTATCTGAGCAATTTCCATAACATACCTAAAGTACCACACAATTGAAGATTGGTATTTTTTGTAAACTATCTCTTAGTGACAGGTATCAGGCATGGCTGTTACTAAGAAGGCAGCAAATGCATCATATTAAAATCCCCAAATTTCTCATCAGTAAAAGAGAAATCATGATAGAGTTCATTGGCAAGGTTCACTCTACTGGTTACTACTGGTAAAAGCATGCAGAGAAAAAGCAAACTGAAATCTGAAATCTGAAATCTGAAATCTGAAATCAATCACCACAACAGTGAACTCGACCCAAAAATTATCTATGCAGAGACAGGGGATGGGTAAGGATAAGAAAGGGTGAAGATTAAAGGGAATAAGAGAAACCCTCCTGTTGACCCTCACAGGGTTTAAAGTGGACTCTCTTGCCAAACTTTGCCCCAGACTTAACCAAAGATGTAAAAGGTGAAAGCAAAGCAATGCAAAACAATGCAAAGCAACGCAAAGCAAATTCCCTGTCCTGGACCAGGCTCCTGGGGGCTTGGCCTAGCCCAGTCCAGGTGAAGGGGATTTTGGAATGGGATGGGTGGGGACAGGACAGGTGTGTCCAGGACAGAGGCACACTCTCACCTGAGCCTCACTGCTCACCTGAGCAGGTGTGAGCCTCCCTCCTGGCCTGTCCTGAGCTCTGCTTCCCTTGCATCACCAGGCAGTGCCCAGGACTAAAGGCAAAAACAAACTCACTGGCCTGCTGTCCCTCAGAACTAGAAAAGCAAAAGCTTAGGTGCTTGAATGTAGTGAATTAACACAACTCTACAATCCCCAACATGACTGAGGACTGTCATGTATTACACAAATTAATAATGTCTTCAGTCCTAGGTCTTTGTCATTATTTTATTGTGAGAGCATAGAAAATGGATGCGCAAATTTTCTGTCTGAACTAAGAACAAAATCTTTTTCTGAGGCAAAGGAGGAGATGAATGTGCCCAGGATAGGAGCTTGTGCTTTGTCTAAATTCCTGTAGTTTAAAGGTACAAGTAAATCAAACATGTAATGCAGATCAGTTCCAGAAATAAACTGAGATTAATTATATATACAAAAACCAGCCTAGAGTTTACTCATTGCTGAGCTATGTTTGGCTGCAAAACCATCTTGACAGCTGAAGTAAAAGTTGATGTTGTCTTTGCTATCCTAAGAGGAAACCCCAGAAACCCTGAATGCTTTTCTTTCATGTATATGTTTTGTCCTGTCTTGAAAATATCTAAGTAAGGGTTAGGGTATTTCCAGAACTAAACTTGAGATTGTGCCATTTTCAAAATTCAGACTAAAATTCTCTCCAACTGACTGAGCATACTTACATTTCATCCTTCCCAAGCATCTGAACCTGCTCTTCTATCTGGATTGTATGGATTTCCTGTAAGGGGCAAAAAAATCTCTTATCATCATGAGATTTTTAGCTAACATATCAAAAAGAAGAAAGCTGTTCACAAGATACAAGAGGTTTCTCTTGGCAGTAGATCTTTTCATTTAACCTTTTCAGTTTTACACAGTGCTTCTGTTTCACACAGATGCAGGGAGACCCACAGACAGTCACTGTGCTGCTGGAATACACCCTGCTGTCTTGGCTGCCATCCCCTGTGCTTTGGGACTCAGTCACAGGGCTCTGGTAAATTCTCTGCAGCCCTTTGCTCTCCAGTCTGTCGAGGCACTTCTGCCCTTCTGCAGGAGAGACTTAGCCTGAGTTACTGCAACTGATTCCCTTCATGGCTCATGCCAAAGGCATGGAAGTTACAGCCAGGGAACTCAGGGCTGGAACTTGCAGCACACTATCCACCTACTTTGGGGAAACTGCCTGAGGGAGCTTTTTCTGCTGTCTTTTTGCTTGTAGTGCCTCAGTGATGCAAGGAAAGTTCCTCCAAGAAAGAGGCAGAACATACCATATTTGACCCTAAAGAAAGGATGTGCAATGGCCACCAGCTACAGAGCAGCAGGCATGTTCTCATTCTTAGTTTACCACAAGTAACTTTTCTTGAGCCCTTCTCTTCAGTTTCAGTTATCTTTATTGCAGGAAGAGCATCCCCACAGAGCGATAGCCAGGAATGAGCATTTTACTTTGCATCCACATCCTCTCCTATTTTGTTTTTTGTAGACCATGCCTGAAGCTCCCTCCTTGGCTTTGCCAAGAAAAATGCTTTGTTCCTGGTTCATAACATTAGCTTTTCTGGTAATGTCCTTGGAGAACTGGGCAGGTAGATAAGCTTTCAGAAAAAGACTTACAGCTAACTGCCATGAGGACAGCATGAAGGATAACATATCTTCCTCTAAGAATTATTAAGCACTGTGATCCCTCAACACTGCTGCCTCATTTCCTAGAAAACATACATCGTGTCCAACACATAATACAGTTCTTGTACAGTGCTGACTTCATCCCACCTTTCTGCCAGTGCTGGCAGTCTTACCAGTGCAGGTGTTGCTTCAATTTGTTTTCAGTGTTGTAAATTTGGCTTTTCACTGTCTCATCTGCACCATGCTTCATATTCTGAGAGCGAAGCAGCAGCTGAGAGTGATACTTCTGGGAGGATGAGGCCCGTGTTCTGCAATCCCAAAACTTTGGTATGAGGTTTGTACAGCTAGAAGAAGATGTAACTGGACATTATCCCATCAGCTTTCCTAGGGATCCTGTTTTCCACTGGGCTTCACATACACATTTCTTCTGACTAGATTGCAGGCCCTATTCGAGCTCCTCCCCTGCCTGCAAGCACCTGAAGGGTGCAAGCCTTCGTTGGCAAAGAAGAAAATCACCTAAAGGCCTGGCCCAGAGAGACACTGAGTGGTTAAACACTGTGATTCAGTGAGACTCTCCAGGTGAGATGGCCAAAGCTGGGTAAGATCCAGGCCTGGGTGACAAACAGCCTGAATGCTCAAGTGTCCTGCTCAGCAGGTTGGTAAATCCCAGGGGAGCAAAGACAGAGGGCCAGCCTGTGGGCTGGCACTGCCCTGCAAATCCTCACTTTGCACCCAGCCATCAGCTGTTGGGATCCTACAGGGCTACTTGCTTCCTGTGACTTGTTTGGTGAGCATATGGATAGTCTCTTTCCTTTAAAGCTTCATCATAAACAAGAAATCAAAATGCTGGGAATAAAATCACGAAGTGGAGCATTGGGGGATGTGTTTGCCAAATCCTTCACTCACTGCAACACCCCAGGCTTATCCCAGTCCAGCTGCAGTGCTCACAGATCTGTTTGCAAATAGCTGATCCAAAATCAATGTCTAAGAAGGGAAACATTTTGACAAGCAGTGAAAAGCAGGATATACCTTTTTAAACAGCACTTGTATGGAGGCCTAATGCAGCTCCTTAGCAAAGTCCCAAAGCTCTGGTGTGGGCACAGACCACTTCCCCAGCCCATGGATGGTCTGCCACACTCTCATGACAGCCCAAGTCTGAGCCAGGGATACCTTGCAGAGTCCAGTCCCATGAGTAGAAAGTTGCCCCTAAAGGCACTGTGGAGCAGTGAGCTTAGCTGTCCCAGTTATTGTCACCACTTATACCATCACAAACAGTGGTCTGATAATGCCAAAGGCACTCTTAGGCTTTTAAAATATGAAGTACTGAAACTGCATGCCTGTCACTCAAGATGTTCAAGTGGGAAGTGAGCTATGCTAATCAGCATTTTTACCCTGTCATCAGTAAACAGAAAATACAGGCATTTATTATTCTCCACTCATCAGCATCATATATTTTTTTCAAATATATGTATAATGAAATATATATAAAATAAATATTTTATATTTATTTATTTATGTCCAATAGGACATAAAATACAAATGCTGAAAAGTTCAGAAAATTCCTGCACCAGTCTCAGCTCAGCCTCATCTGCAATCATCAGCATGTCAGGAAATCATACTAAGATAGTAGAAAAGAGTTTCTTTTGGTTTTCACCAGACTGTTGCTTTACAGATATACCAAAAACATGAAAGGAATTCTAAAGAAACATATTTCCTTCTAGTTTTCATTGTACTTGCTACTCCGCAGATTGAACAAGAGCTTTCTGAATCTTATAATGTGAAGATGATTTCCACAAAAGAGCTGAGGAGGAGCAGGTGCCACATACTCCTTCATCCTAAGTCTTCTTTAACTTGTTAAATTAGTTTCACGCTATGGTTGTTGTGTGAAATGGACATCGGAGGAGTAATGGCTAAAGGCCCAAAAGTTCTGGATGCAATGTTGCCTTGACAGAGATCTAGCAGAAGGACATTTGAAAAAAAGCTGTAACCTTCAGCACAATGATATGAAAGCCTGTGGGTTTTACAGTTGAAGAGTAACATTGTCACATGCCCTGCAGTGGAAAGACATGAGAGAGATACTGAGAGCACTTCCAAACCTTAGCTTTGAACCTTTCGAGAGCAAAACAAAGTACTCTTTATTTTGCTCAGCTTGAAAAGTACTGATTATGACACTTTGGTAGATGAGATTTTTCCCACTCATATTAGAACCATAGAATCAAAAATGGTTTGGGTTGGAAGTGACCTTTAAAGGTCACCTAGTCCAACCCTCCTGCAATGAGCAGGGACATCTTCACCTACACCAGGCTGCTCAGAGCCCCATCCAGCCTGGCCTTGAACCCTTCTAGGATGCAGCATTTACAACCTCTCTGAAAAACCTGGTCCAATGTTTTGCCATTCTCCTAGTAAAAAATTTCTTCCTTAAATCTGGTCTGAATCTACCTCCTTTCGGTTTGAAACCATTGTTCTATCACAACAGACCCTGATTTTTAGTCCATCCCTATATTTCTTATAAGCCCCCTTTAGCTTCTCTTTCCCCACAAATGTGGACTGGCACAGGATGAAACAGGCTGCTTTATTTTCTTCCTTGACTTTTCATTCCAATGTTATTAGGACAGTAACGGTTCAGGTCGCCAGTTTCCTAATGTTTCTTGCTCCTCCAGGAAATCTTACCAGAACAGTAAGGTTAAGAAGAATACTTAAACACTGGGGCCATTGGGGCCACTACTGAAAAGGGTAGTAAGTGAAGAAATATGCTTCAAATTATCTTCATCTTCTGCATGACATTGGAAACTCACTGCTTGTTTTTGGAAAACTACATTTAACAAAAACATTCTACCTCCTCTGAATATCCTTGGCTTCTCCATTCTGTAACTTGGACAGCAATCAAAATAATACAATTTTCAGTCTGTGATGCATACTAAAAATCTGAGGATCAAGTGTAGCTGATGATACATGACAGGAAAATTGCTAGGCTAGTAACTATTAGAATTTCCCTTTTAAAAAAACTAGAAATAGATTCAATTTCTTTTAACATTGTATGAAAAGAACATTGCTTACATGCTACTCAAGCATGAAGAAATGCAAAACTTGTTTGCCTATGCCAGCTGATGTCTGCTCAGTTGTGCGCTGTGATCATGTTTAATTCCGATTATCTGGGCTTTACACGTGTGCTCAGCCGTGCACGTAGTAAATCACACAGCAGCCTGCAGGTTATTACCCCATAGTTTCTGCACAGATTGTAATGACTTCTGGCTCAGGTTTCTGGGCAAAGGCAACTTAAGACATTTCCACATCCTGTTGTTTATCCCCAGTCTGTCTGCAGCAGCTCACTGCTCAATTACGC
Organism: Muscicapa striata striata; assembly: GCA_030060385.1. Taxonomy (NCBI): domain Eukaryota; kingdom Metazoa; phylum Chordata; class Aves; order Passeriformes; family Muscicapidae; genus Muscicapa; species Muscicapa striata. Next base: position 744,774 of record JAREIS010000010.1, on the reverse strand, counting down.
CAGTGCTACTTGTGGTCAAGCTATAGCTCAACCTGATGGGAGAAGAGAAACATTAAATGCAACCACGGGGCTTTGTAGGATGTTTACAAACCTTAACTTTGCAAGTTGAATCTTAACTCCATTTCAGCAGTGAGATTTACACTGCAGCCCCACAAGCACCACTATCAGCATCACCTGTGAGGCATTGCACTCTGAAAGCTTCTAAGCCAGCTGTCCAGCAGAAAAAAACAATCATGCCTCTCTTGGATCTCAGTATATGCTGCTGTAAATTACCTGCTTAAGAATTCCATTTTTACATGTATCACCTCAAACCTGAGTTGTTGTTTTTTTTTTTTTATTTTGCAACATACAAGAAGTTTGAACTGCTTTTCATCCATTGAGTGTCAATTATTTGGACTAAATTTTTTTTCAAAAAAACCACTGAGTCTAAGTGGATGTATATGAGGTGGACTATTCTGGCCATTTGATGGGGATTTCAAAGTAAATTCCAGTTGTGAACTATTTGTGTCAGAGACTATTCTGGTATGTGTTAAAAGGGGAAGTCCAACATATTTTGTAATTTTTGCAATAAAAAGTAATTACCAATTTGGTATGAAAATGAGAATGAAAAACAGTGAAGTTACAAACCCAGGAAAAAATGTTATTCTAGTTCTCTTTTTAGAAGCATACAGGTACGTCAGCATGCTTAGATATTTCTTCATGATAGCGTAGAATGATGACTCAGTTTAAAAAGGCAAGAAATACACTGAACTGTATTACATTCCCAAGGGTTTTTTTCAAATCAAGTATGATTGAAATTAAGAGAGATGAATATAGAAGGAAAGTGGCAAATAGACAAGGAATAAAGGAACATTAACAGAATTTTCAAACAAGATTATCTAACATGCAGCAACATGCCACAGTTTAATCCATTTTAAAAGTAATTAAATTCTTTGGGGCAATTAAACTGGTTCCAGGGCAGAAGAAAGTGCATAGAGCATGCATTTATGGATGTATTATAACAACAGTAGTAAAATGAAATACTGCATTATTAAATTTTAAACAAGATACAACCTCTTTGTGTATCAAAAAACTAAATAGGTCTTGTGAGGAGAAGGATGATATTCATGGGGCTTTTTTATTTTATGACAAGAAATTCTATGGAGTTAGTGATCCAACATCACAGAACCAACAGATCTCCCATGAGGATTCAGAAACCAGTTGTGCTGGTTTTGCATTAATTGATTGTGGTGAAGAGAGAAAAAGTGTTGCTTAAAATAGCTCAGCTTTAAGAAGGAATTATCTCCCGTGCTGAAGCAAAATCCTGATGCTAAAACAGACTACAAACGTTATCATCTATTAAAGTTTAATATATACAAATGATGTTAAATAGCAACTGAGTTTTATGCTGAACATGACTAAAATGAGTTGGACCAAATTCTAGTTTGCAGAAAACAGCTCACTAGTGCAATTGCTGCACTGTGCAAATGTTAACTACTGTACTACTATCATTCTGATAAATCAGAAAATAAAAAAAAAAAGATCAAGGTATTTTGAGCAGTAGAGTGATAGCATTGTGCTAGGATTCCCAGTGTTCTATTCACCCATCATGAAAAGAAGGTGTAATACACACTTAGAATCTTAGAATTACCTCACTGAAAAAAGCTAGTAACTTTTTTCCCATTGGAAAGCTTTATCAGTGTTTTAAGTATCCACCTGTCTTTTCATTAAAATCCATATTGCTTGGATGTAAAAGAACATAATGCAAATACCAAGTCAATTTACAAACATTATTTGTCATCTTTCAATCACGATAGAGACAAAAATCAGATGCATCCGAATAGGGCAGGTTGTTAGCTCAGTTCTTCATAGGTTTTACCCTTTCCAGTAATAAAATGTAAAAGAATTCACTGCTTTTGTTGGTTTTCTTAAATGCTCTGGGAATTAGGAAAAATATCACAGTCCAGAAAGAGACTCTTCAGTGTCTCCCAATTCACTTCAAGTTTATCTAGAATTCTTAGGAATTATAGCTTCTTTTTGGTTTTCTCAATTTCTTAAGGAACTGTTTATAATGTTTCACAATCACTACTTAGTACAGACACTCTAAAAACATCTTCCAACTACGCTAAATCAGAGGTGTGTGCTTAACTGAGATCCAAGCAAGTATACCCAGAAGAACCAGCAAGTTCATTCACCACATGAATCTTGACTTGTCCCTGAGGGCTGTCTGGCCTTCATAGTAAAGAGCTGGCCTGCAAAGGAGCATTAATCCTTACTTATGTGTCACATATTTGTTGCTCACATTTTAAAATGTACTGGGAATATCCACAGATAGAGCTAGCTGTTAGTTTATCCCAAGATAAATCTCCTGTGAAATAGTTTTAATTTATGGAGGAGTGAATAAATTGGATGGTTTCTGTTTACCCTTACTGTAGATTCAAGACTTCACTAAAGGTTGCAAGTTCAGCTAGCAAGCCATTACAAAAGCACCTGTTACCCTCAGTCCAGCTTTTCCAGCTGCCAAGGCCCAGCACTAAGGCTCAAGCCCCTCTGCCACACTGTTGCACACACCAACTGCCTGCTGCCTGCCAGCAGAGGAGACACCTCATGGAAGGCAAGCTTCTAACATTTGGTACTAGAGCAGACTCTTAGCAGGAACTGTTAAACTGAACAGGAAACCTGGTTTATTTAGATGCAGATTTTGCCCAATTTTTTGCAAGACTGACTTTGCATATCTATGCCTAAGTGCAACTTAGGGAAAACTTTCAGCCCTGTTCCCCAGTATGTGAGGAACAGATGCTCTTCAAATTACCTCCACCAGCTTGCAGACAAACTGAAAACCAGTTTTCTACATATTCCCCTAATTTATTGTAAACTGAAGTAGTTCCCCACAAAACTTGCAGGTAAAATGTCTTTCTGACTACCCACGCCCTCATCTTAGCACACGCAATGAAGTTTGAAAAATGCCACCTCTGAATTCTTCAGAAGATGGATGTACTGATTTGAGATAGCCAATTTCAGAAAATAATCATTGATAAACTTGCATAGTGTCTTAATAGGACCACAAAACACTGGACTTTCCCCTCTAATGTTAAAACAAACAAACATGTCAGAAATGAGAGCATTTTATTTCCCCAAGTAATGTACCTCACCGTTTTGGTCTGAGGGCTTTCCATCTTTTAGAACTCAAAATTTATTTTCACTGTAAAACAGAAAGTTTATTTCAAGTGACAAATCAGAATCAACATCTGTTCAATACACAGTCTGATCTGAGACTGTATCACCTCGAAGCATTTTACTTTTAAGAAGTAGTGAGTAACCCTTATTTTCTTATTGCATATTAACAGACTTCTAAGTAGTAACCCTTATATTCTCATTCCATAATAACAGAGCCCAACCCAATATTAGTATCTCTGTTTGACCTAAGGTAGAAAGAACTTGAATGCTAGGTTACTAGAAAGCGTAATTTATATCAGAAAGAATCGAGGTTTGAAAAATTCAAAGGTACAGGAAAGAGGAGGATGAGACAAGAAAATACTGCTTAAAGAAAAGCCACTTTGGAATTTTTCAGTACTAGAGGAACTGACTTATGCCATACCACACACCACCCCACATAATATTGCTATCAAGAAATCAAACCCTTTTAGCACCACAAACTTCCCCCCTCTCGCCCCAAAACTGAGTTTTGTAAGCAAGTATCAATCCGCCCGGTCGGGAAAATGCTGTCTGGGAGTATCCGAGACTTTCACCTCGGATGGTTGCACTGAAACGCTCAATACCGAGTACCAGCACTCCTCTGGGAACAAAAAGCTAGTACTAGGAAATTACCAAACCAAACATTAGGAATGCCCAGGAAGCTTTATTATATTCCACTTGAAAAAAAGGTGAACGACTGCACAGTCAGAGTCCAGAAACAAGCATTTTGCGAGACTTCTCGGGAGTCCTTCGCGGGAACCACACAGAGAGAGGGCCGGGACCAGGAGGACGCAGAGTCAGGACTCGTCGGGCTTGTCGGCGGGCGGCCCGCAGGGCTGCAGCATCTTCTCCATCAGGTTGAAGCGGACGCGCGCCTTGCTCTCGTTCTCGGCGATGGCGAAGTAGTTGAGCAGGTCGAAGTGGCCCATGTAGGAGCAGTACGAGTCGCGGTGCTGGTTCACCAGCCACTCCCACTTGGTGGTGTCGGCGTGCCCCGTGCCGATGTACTTGGACTGCAGGTGCTCCAGCTGGCTGTGGATGGTGTAGCGGTCCGTCATGGCGCGGCGGGACGGCGGGCGGCGCGGACGGGCCTGGGCGGCGCGGAGCGGCCTGGGCGGCGGGACCTTTTCCGGCGGGCACAGCAGCGCTTCCCGCCGCTTTTCCTGCCGCAGTGCCCGACGGGAAGGGCCTGCCGGGAGCTGTAGTCTCCTCTCCGCCCCGCCCGGGGGGGACGAGCCCTAGCATAACTAAATATTGAGACAGTAATAAAATAGTTTACTCCCGGTCCGATCACGTTGGCTAACCCACAGTGAGCAAATGGTAGTTACAAGGCCGGGCCGACATCTGTAACACAGCGTTGTTTTAAAGCGCGTACGTGAGGGCTGAGGACTGGCTCCAGGTCAGATATCGTACTCTGAGCACGGGTACGGGTGCGGGGCTGCGCCTCAGATCCACGGCTGAGCCTCGGTGTAAAGCCTCGAGCCTCCCGTCAATTTGTAAAGCAAAGATAGGGCTTTGATACTGATCGATTCACCTGGAAGCCAGGGGGCGCGCGCTGTCAAATCTGGCTGCGGAGCACCCACGTAGTGGATCATGGGGAGCGCCATCAGAAAGTCTCTTCAGGCAGGAGGTGTCAGAAAGCAGGGAAGCAAAGCCCCGAGGCTCACGCTTCAGGCCACAGCTCAATCCTGGCACTGGCTCTGCATAAACTCAGTGTTGCTCCCCAGATAAACGACATGGGAAGCCTGGCTCTGGAGAAAGAAAAGGCAGCCAAAAAATATCCAGGAGGTGCCAAGAGCAGCACAACGCCTCTTTTTTTTGCCCTTAGCTTGGTGAGAGGGCAATACACCACTTTCTGTGGTCACACTCATGCAAGTCCGCATAGAGAAGGGCTGAAGAGGCATTTGCAGATCCTCCCGAAAGAAAAAGCTTGGTGAGGTTACTTCTGGTACATTCAGCTGAGGAAAGTCCTGTACCTCCCATCCCTGCTCCTTTATAAGAAGAGCTCTGAGTTTCTCTTCCCCAGGCAGGCTATGCAGCTGAGCAAACTGAGGGGATTTAAGTAAAAATTAAATATTAATGTTGAAAAATGTTTTTTTACAGTGCAGCTAGTATTTTATCTGAATCTTAAACTCTCAAGCAGATATAAAACCAATAGAAAATATAACTTGTGTTGCCTATCTTCTTTTGGTCGAAGTCGAGCTTGAAATAAATTATGCCATCCACTAAAACAGAAGTTTTTTCCAGTCCGGTTTGAGAGCTTACATAATGTTAAGTTTAAAATGCGTGAAATGGTTCATCCTTTTATATGCTAGTAGTGGTTTTAATTATTTGTTTTAAAATAGGAAGGACCCATTGACAGAAATTTTTCAATAGCACACTGAGCTATTTCTTCCTGTCCTTGTAAATGCCCTGTAGTCAAGAAGAAATCCACAGAAATGTGTGAAAACCCAGATGATTCTATGCCCCCTGTTTAAAAGTGAGCATCTTATAAAACCAAGGCCATATAAAGCAAAGTAAAAATAACGGTCCAAAGTCTTCAGTGCAAAGAGCTAAATGAGGACTATAAATTTTTATTTTTGTTATTTTTATGAGGTTCTGTTGAGTCATTGCTACCAAGGCTCACTTAGCTGGAAGCAGATTACACAGCTGGATACAGCAGTTGCCTTCTGTGGTTGCTTTCAGAGAGACGAGGAAAGGAAAAATAAACAAACATGACACTTTGGGAGTTTCCATGTATGCTGGCATACAGAGAGACAAAAAAAGACATATTCTCAACAAGAGAGAGCTTTCATTTCTTTTTAAACAGCATCTTTCTAAAAAGTGGGATGGCAAGAAGAATGCTAGCTTTTAATTGACATTCCATGCCAACACAGTGACACATAGGGCTGCCCTCACAGCTCTTTTGAAGTTATCCTCTTGGAAACTCTAAACCAGGAGATGTATTGATTAAAATACTCATGTCTTTGGAGCAAAAAAGATTCCCAAAAGCTAATTCATCTCTTGCAGATGTTGCAGTTTCTAGGAGAAATAACTACATTAAATTAAACAGGTGTAAGAATTCTCTTTTAAAAAACAACAACAAACCAACAGAAAAAAAAACAAAACAAAAAACAGCCACAAAAAACAAATTAAAAACAAAAACCAAACAAACCATGACAAACCCCCAAACAACCAAAACAACAACAATAAAAAAACAAAAACAAACAAAAAAACAAACCCAAACAAACAAAAACCCCCAAACCTGAACTGGAAGTGTAAATCTGAAATTTTTGGCAAGGTTGTTGGTGAGCCAGATTAAAAAGCTGCACTCAGGCATCCAGAGCTCTGGGAAACACCCCAAAACTTTACTCTGTACTGGCTTTGGTCAAAAACCTCTGAGACTGCCAGACAAGTTTACCAATACAAGGAAGAAAAATTAGGTAGTAAAATTTCCAGGTGACAGGCAAGTGACAATTATTTACAAGTAATTATTTAACTTCAATTTCACTCTAAAAAGAAAAAGTTTCATCTGCTAGCTTTCAAGAATTATATTCACTTATATTCACTTTCTCTTCATTTATTGTTCTATACAAAAATAAAATCTGCTGTTGGGCCTTCTTTTCCTTGCTAGGTCCATTCTGTGCCAAATGAATGCCTGTACTCGGGCACTTTCATTTCAAGTTTAGGAATGCTAAGTGAGTGAGGGAAAGGAGATACAGATATATGCTAGAGAGAATTATTGCTCAGTGGTAATATGTTTGTATGACTAGGATTCCCAAAAAAGTAGCATTTGGGGATATATCAAGGTTTTTGTACTGAATACCATTAAATATCATTATCAGAATATACAATAATGGATGCTACTTATGGAAATCACATAAATGTGTTGATTTAAGTGCTGGAGTTATCTGTTTGGAGAGTAACACTGTATCCCTTCAAGCCGAGTTTCAAAAGGTGGAGACACCAGGAAGCTGTAAGGAACTGCGGAGGCCACGGGGTGTCAGGGTTGGACCTGCAAAAATTGTTCTTCCATTATAAACAGAATGGTTGGCTGCTCCTCCGAAATGCAGAGAAAAGGGGTAGAGAGCGCTGCTGGACCAAGAAAGATAGTGTCAGTGGCTGCCCAGAGCAAGATATATCCAAGTTTTTGAATTCCCTACTGACTCTTTGGGTGGAAGTATGAAGACATAAATACCCTGCAAACAAGAGGATGTGACAATCATAATAGATAAATCCAACATACAACCAGAAAGATGATAAAATGGGGAGGCATGCCTTTTTTTTTTTTTTTTTTCCCAGAAATTCCTCTATTCTTCACTATATTGACTTGATCCTGCAAATGCAGTGAGAAAAAAATTTGACATTGCATTAGCCTGGCAAGAATGGTGCTGGAAATTAAATAATGATGAAAACCACTTGTCTATATGGCATGTGATTTTATTTTTAAAGTATATATTTCTTTAAAAATATGTTGCTTCTGCTAAAACAGGGTTCTTAGGTCATTATTTGCAGAAGTCACATTATTACTTAGCAATTTTAGGCTGGAAAAGTTACCTTTTTCTAATTGAGTATTTTGGTTTTTATTTTTCATATTTCCCATGCTATCAAATGAACTGTGATGCAGTTTCTCAAATGTTGTTATAGCCTATTAATATTATCAGCCTCAGAAAGCCCTTATTTTGGCCCTGTAAGAGGTGGAAGACAATTTTGCTGTTTGTCTCAAAGATCCCCTAAAAAACATTTTTCATAAGCAAGCCTCTTTTTCCACCTTGTTTTATGTAAACTCTGCTGATTTCTTTCTTTGCCTTGTAGTCAAAAGCATGATTTTGTTACAGGGTAAGAATATGCCTTCACACTGCAGCCACCCGCAGCCTTTGGGCTGCTTCTGGGGCAGAGGAAACACAGTCCTTGAAAACATGGTTAAGTTTCCAACTTTTCTTCCACTATTAGAAACTATGTTTTGTTATTGCTTTGATTTTATAGTGTGTAAATACTCCAACACCTAAAACCTGTTTTAGGGTCGTATGGCTGATTCTCTGCCAAAGCTATAGATTGGAAGAATGTGAAGTAAAAAAATCAGGAAAGAAGAAATACTGTGTATCTGCACTGAAGGCATACACTTTATGGTGCTCTGTATCAACATAATCAATCATATTATCTTGAATCAGACTTCAGCTGGAGAAATTCACTGCTGAAGAATTGTCAAACTGAGGAGACCTGTGACCCACACTAACAATCTTGCCTAGGAGCAGCTTAGGGATCACAGAGCCTGGACCTTGTAGCTTCACACTCCATCAGCTGCTTGTGAATATCACTGTAATGCTCTACACCTTCTGTATGGGTCTGAATGACAGCCCTGTGCCTTAGGTGTGCAGCACAACTGAATTAGCTTAATTTAGGTGCCACGAGAATTCCCTAGCAAGGTGCAGGAGCACCCTAAAAGCAGAGAGGCAGTAGGGGTCACTAGCACAGTGCTTACAGATGAGACCCTGAAATAATGTGGTGGGTGGAGGAATGTGGGGTGGAGGGAGATGGAGCAACACAGAGGCCTGATAGAGGCAGCTCTTGCTGCTGAGAAGGAAGTTCTTTATTCCAAAGCCATCACTTTGAAAATAAAAGCCTGTCCATTATTGTGATTAGTTACCTCTTCAGGCTAAAAATAGAGCCAGTAATGGTCTGCCAGGTGAATTGAAATTACTTGTGTCCACATAAGTTTTTGTAATGGGAAAGGTTTGTTCTTGTCATGCATTTGGAAATAAAATGAAGTAATAAGAGTAAACACAACAAAACTGGGGAGGACTACAGGACTATCCAAGAAACAGCTGTATTCTGCCCATTTTCTCTGCATGTCTTTTCTTCATTCACTCCAGACAGACTGCCACAGCTAATACAGCTGTTAATTGTGTTCAATAAGGTATACAAAAGTAGCAGTGATGAAAGGTACATCTTTAAATAGACCAATATTTTGAATATTAGAAATATACACAAATTTAAATTAGAAGAAATTGATTTGGCCAATGAGTAGCTCTGTGTATCATATCCCTGTATGCTTTTTGTGTGCAAGAAAGTGTAAGAACAGAGGAAGTGACTTTCCTTTTTTTAGTGCTCAATGCAGCTGTTTCTTTTTTTATCTGCCATATAATTATCATGTTTTAAAAGTACTGATTTCTTCAGAACAGTACTTGAAAGTGTTCTGCCCAAAGAAGCCTATCTGTATCCAGCCTTTTCTCTCTCCTGCTTTCCCTATCACACATAATGCACAAGTATTCATCATTTCACCTCCTTCTCTGCAGTAAGCACAGAGGACATTGGTGTCATCACCCTTATCTAGACAAAAAAATCCATCATCTGTCTTGTGCACAAGGACAGCTCATCTGTTACTGCACAGCAAGTCAGTTTATAAAAGATAAAGCAGGAGAAGCATGGAGCCATTGATATTAGTGAGTCATCAGCTTGTCTATTTGGTGTTTGTTGTACTAATTCATGGTGAGAAATTTCAGACAGTGGGTTGCTCGTGGGACAAAGAGCAAAGGAGAGATGGGGCAAAAATGGGTATTTAGGATATTACTATCACTGCAGGTGGAAGAAGATAACTGTCCTTTGCATGCATCTCTAGGAAATGGCATACCAGTCACCACCAGTTCACCACAGAATTATAGAATCAAATTTAAGTCTACCCTCCTTCAGTTTAATGCCCTTTCCCCTTGACCTATCACTATACACCCTGCTAAAAAGTCCCTCTCCAGCCTTCTTGTAAGTCCCCTTTAGGTACTGGAAGGCTGCTATATAAACCAGTTGTTTCTCAACCTGGGTTGAGAACTTCCTAATTTGAAGTAAGAAATGTACATAAGCCTCTTGCATTTACTATGAAGGTAAAGCTTTCACTAATAAGATGATGCAACATATCTCACCTTCAGCTTTATCAAAATATTGTTGTTTATTACTTTTAAGGCAAATAGAACATATTTTTCACAACACCAAGCACCGTAGACAAATTAGTATGTTCTAATCACAACTCTTAGTAACTAATAATAAATGTCTTTTTGATTGCTGGTTTCATTGTTGGAAATGTCTTATTTATCTCAAGCTGAAAATTGCTTAAATTACTAGATCCTCAAAATAAATAAATAAATAGCCTCAGAATGTAGAGATTTGGCAAGGAATAAGCCACTGGAAGCAAGGTATTTATAGTCAGGATTGGGCAATGTTAGTAATGTATGATGATAACCATCCTATCTGTACATTTTGGAATGTGATTTGAGAGCTTGAAAGAGAATTGCTGATTTTGGAAAGCAAGCATTCAAGGAGTACAGCAAAAAGATGTTATCTCTTTAGACTAATGTTTCTTCCCACCTCCTCAGCATCATGCAGACTAAGAAGTCTTGAAACCAACAAAAAACAAAAAGTACTTGACAGAAAATCACCCAAACCTGGACATTTTTAAGTAAGCTTTCAAAGATGAGATTTCTTTTGCTGTTGTTTTTAAGTAGCATGTATTGTTTGCTCTCTTTTTTTTTTTCCCCCTTTTTGTATTTTACTTTGTATTTGCTCTTCTCCACAAAAGTTTGAAAGTATTTATTTTTATGATGTTTGAAGGTACTTAATTTTAGATTAAAAATGTTCACTTACTTGATTGCAGGGAAAGAGGCTTTAAGAAAAGCACTGTGACAACTGCTGGCATCAGCATTGTAATCTAGAGCCCCAACAGGATGTGCGTAGATCGTGTCAATGACGGCTGCTGTGTCTCTCAGAATAGCTGCTGTGGAGCACTGATGATTTGGTATTTACATACAGCTGTGTATTGCAGCCCACTTGTGGAAAGGCCTTCAGTATGAAATGCAAACATTTGAAAACCATAACTGTCCATTTCTTTATCTTTTTCAGCCTTTTGTAACTTAACAACGAGCTCCTCTTGGCTAAGGCATTCTCCTACAGTGTTTGTACTTACCCAATGGGGCTTTATTCACTGCCTTGTGGTGCTACTGGTGCATCAGCTATTGTGGCTATTTGTGATATTCACCTCTGGGCATAAAGACACTTGGTTTTGAGCAGGATTAATGGGATATACTTTTAACAGGCAGAGAAAGAGAAGTGCACTCTATGCAGTGGGTTCTTCACTTTAAGCTCAAATGCAGTCTCAGGGTTCTGCCAGTAGACTTAAGAACTTAGACTTATGTTAGGTATTTCAAGTGCTAAGACCATTGGCAGCTGTTGTTCCTACTTGGCAGCTCAAAAGGATCAAGCCTGAAGGGTAAGGAAAGCTTCTTGCTGCAGCCAGCAAAAAGTCTGCATTCAAGGAACAGGTTGGGGCAATGGGTGCAAACAAAAGGCAAACCAATGTGTACATGAATCTGTGGCTGCCTGTAGCTGTCATCACACTTTTTCACACTGAAACATGTAGGAAATTATTTGCAAATCTTGAAAGAAGAGTCAAAGACAATTAAAGAAATTAATCCTCAATTACATTTGCAATTACGGCAAGTTGTCAGGTGATTTTTATTAGTAAGGGATGAATACACAACAGAAAACACTATCGGAAAAAAATCGAATCTCTTTTAGTTAAAGGACCATGAACATTTGTCAGTGTAATTCCATGACAGCTTTTCTCTCCCCCATTCAATAAGTTCCTTGTGTGAAGATGAGCTGCAGATTATTCTCCTACAAAATATGTTTATTCTGTCTCATATAGGTAATAAAGGCTCCACAATCTTTTCTGTACCATGGCTGACTGCTGAATGTATCAGCATGAAAAGAGCTGCTCTGAGTGACTCAGCTGCAGAATAGATTTGTCTTGTCGTTGGAGAACAGACTTGTATGGCTGCTGAGTCACAAACTGGCTTGCATAACTGGAAGGGTAGAACAAGCTTGTCAAGTGACTCAGTTTGTAATTTGATCCTCCTCTCATTCCCAAATGCACATGCACCTGTATTTTGAAACTGCTGGGATCGTTAATTACAGTTTGGATCATTTTAATGGTACTCATGGAATGTCTCCTTCCGATACACTCTGCTGTTCAGTTCTTCTCCCATAATCCCTGGGATGTGGCCAAGTGCTTCTTCCTTCACAAAGGAGGCAAAAATTATCTATGTTTTCCTTCACAACTGAAACCCTTTACCATTATGATCTTAACAGATCTTCCAGTGGAGCTTAAATAAAAAAAAAAACAGCACCTGTACTTTTCACCTTTTTTAAGGCACTACTAATACTCCATTTAAAAGACTATTTTCAATAGTAAGTTAGGTTTAGGAAATAAGGTAGATCTTTTATGTGTGTGTAGAATTCCAAAATATTGGCAGAGAAATCATAAGCCAAAATCTTCCTGCATGTGTAATTACATTATTTTGACTTTATTTGGGGAAGAAGAGAATGGTCTTTTAGGTATGAATATTTCATGCTCATGAGGAATTAGAAAAAACCTTTGCATTGAGAGTTTGTTTGTCTGATGCTCTATCAGTCAGAGAAACAGAAGCACGTAACTGTGATTTAAGAAAAAGCTAGTCTTAAATCTAGAGAGAAGAGAAAACAAAACATTGAGGGCAGCCATCTACTTGATGGATGTCATTGTTTCCTTTATAAAACATATTAGAAAGTGCAGTAGCCTTGCTTCTGAGAACTGTATAGTATCCTACAAACCCTAACTCCTGATGGCCATACCAAAAAAGGAAAATACTGTCCTAATCAAATAGATGAGGATGTTGACACAGGCAATGAAATCCTGGGCCATAAGCCCCACGCTGACCTGCTGTCAGAGCAGGGTCCTCGTTAGTACTGCACTGTGCCCATCACCCAGCTCTGCTCCAGCTTTCTGTGAAGGTTCTTCACTGTCTCAGCTCAGCTCAGCACAGCACCTCTAGGTGAGACTTGTTTATGACTGTAATGGTTTGATTTAGGTAAATGAGCCCTTTGGAAAATTTTATTGTCACTTCAGTTTCTGTTTCCTCCTACGAACTCAAGCCGAGTCTGAACTGAGCCCACACTCACACTGACACATTTCTCACTCTTCTCTGTTCTGAGGAGCTCCTCTGAAAGCTGTATTTTGATTTGTATGCAGAGACAGTCATATCATTAAATACAAGTTCTACCATTTTTGTAGCAAACCTGAAAATTTCCACTTTTTTACCCAAATCAAAATGAAGTTCTGTTTGCCCAGGATGAGCTGCAGGGAGGTGGGGATGAATCTGAATACACTTTAAAATTGCTTCGACAGGTATGTTCCATACAAACAACTTGTGCATTGACCCTGATGATACCTTTTCAGCTGTTTGAATGCTTGAATGCAACCTTCATCTCAGAAATACTACAGCTATTGGTTTTTAGAGAGCTGTCTGAAGATAGAGGTCACCTTCAACCTCTCTTTTAGTTTTCTCCTGAATGGTATTAATAGCTTGTAAAAGAAATAGCCTTTGGGTTTAGACAGACCTTTGGTAGTAGGTTTTTTCTAAGAAAAGTACTCTAATAGAGGTACACTAGCACAAAACATTTCTTACAGATGTGAAGTACTGTTGGGTTTGAATTACTCTGCCTGTAACTGGGTGTGAACCCCTACTTCCCCAAAGTTTGGGGCATCAGAGATGGGATTCTTGGATCAGCTCATTAGGAAGAGGAGACACTTACAAGTCTGGTTGTGATTTGCAGTTGTGTAAACATCTGAGGTTTGGGGGCTTGTTCATGCCTGTCTCTAGGATCTGGGAAGCATTTCATTTAAAAAAAAAAAAAAAAAGATAAATGTTTTTACTGCCAAAGGCAGCTGCCAGGGCATTTATATAATTCATTTAATTTTGCTTTCTGATACTTGTCTGAAGGGCACTGGCTAGAGGACACATTTGGTCTGCTCATTCACTGGATACATGATCTTTATCATGGATTCATAGGATGGTTTAGGTTGGAAGGACCTTAAAGATTATTCAGTTCTAACCCACCAGCCATGGGCAGGGACATCTTTCACTGTACCAGGTTGCTCAAAGCCCCATCCAACCTGATCCAACCCATCCAATGGTTCCAGGAACATCACGACTTCTCAGGACAACCTGTTCCAGTGCCCCACCACCCTCACAACAAAGAATTACTTCTTAATATCTAATCTAAATCTTTCAGATTAAAGCCATTTCCTCTTTTCCTAACACTTCATATCCTTATAAAAAGTTTGATTCTCCTCCATACCAGAAAAAAAACAACCCACTGTCTATCCTCCATGTTATGCTTCCTGTAGTTTATAATATTGGGCCTGTCTCATTTAATGCCACCTTCAAACTTCCACTGACTTCACTGAAAGCAGAATTTGGCAATTAATTTTAACTGGTATAGACTCATAAAATATCACAGTTTTTTCCACGTCATCTGAATAACATTCACACATAAGAAATTATTGAAGGGAGAGAATTATTTAAGTAGAAAGATGGCTGTACAGAGGCATAAGCCTTTAGAGAAACAAAATACCTGCAAGAAAAAAAGCAGAGACATGAAAAGACATGTAATCTTTTCATGAAAAGAGAGAACTAGCACTCAGGGGATTTGGATGCAACTTCTAGTTAGATCAAGACTTGCTGTACACCTCTAGGCATTTTGACACTTTCTGTAATTTCTTTCCCATCTATAATACATGGGTAGCAATACACACAGCAGTATTTTAAAGTAATTGCTTGCAAATTGGTTTAGAGAGCCTGAAGTGGAGCATAGTTCATAAATGTAATGCAATATTATTATTTTTGTCACATAAAAACCTAGCTTAGTCCATCAATTTAATTGTCACCAAAGCCACATGGGTAGCAGGGCTTCTAATGTTACTTGGAAAACTGTCTTTCAAGTCTAATGTTGTCCTTCAACAACTGGCACATCTATCTCCTTTCATCTTCACGGAATAAGATTCTGAAAATTTCCATGAAGTATAGGTTTAAAGACTGATGGACATAGTACTGGGTGTATAAGAGAATCTGGAGTGTGCTTTTCAGTGTCTAATCAATCTCTCTTATCACTTGAAATATACTGCAAACACGTGTTACTCTGGATGCTGCCTGGTACAGTTCTTTGACCAAGTCACATCCTGATACACCTCAGCACCTACTAATCCCATGAGAGTTTGGCAATGCTCCCTGTCAGGCCAGCAGTGGTGCCAGGAGAGCGTGTTTGATGTCTTGCACTGACAGACAGCGTGGGGAGATTGCTCTACCCAGACACCTGAACAAAGACAGAGTTGTTTCCAAAGCAAGCTGCAAATGCTATAACTGCAGATACATATCATTGGAAATAACAAATCTTGGGAAAATAAGTGCAGTGGATCAGTAGCCAAGAAATGTAGGTGTGTTGCTGTGAGAACGTTGCCTGTGAAGAGCTGGCTTTGCTGCAGCAGCCAATGAGCCCGCCTTAGACACTGTTCATGCTCTAACAGGCACTGCACAGGCAGCCTGGCTGTTCTTGCACTGAGGTATGTAGGATCTGGGATTTAAGGGCTTCCTATTTAGAGGAATCTTTCAACACCAAGATCTGGCCTCTATAGCTGTAGGTTTTGGACCACATTAGAATCACAGGTTAGCAGAGACGTCAGGTAGTAATTTTGTCTAATCTCCTGCTCCAGTCTCTCAGAGTCAACATTGATCTCTGTGCTTTGGCCAGATGGACCTTGAAAATCTCCATGAATAGAGATTCCACAACTTCAGGCAATCTCCTGTTCCAGTGCTTCACTGCCCTCATAATGTGGATTTTTCTTTTATTTCCTATTGGAACTTAATCCCAATTTATGAGCATTGATCCTCATTCTCCTGGCATACACTTGGATTGTATCAGTAATCTCTTCAGTACATTAAGGCTGCTGTTAGATCCTCTAAATCTTTTCTTTTCTTGGCTAAATAAGCCTGGCTCCTTCAGCCTCTCCCTACAGGTCACACACTCCAACTCTACAACCATCTTGGCAACTCTTTGCTGGACTCACTTATCTACATCTTCCTCCTACTGGGAATCCCAGATCTGCTGACTTTCTTACAAAAATCAAGGAAAGGGAGCAAGAACTCTTCCTATAACATATTTTCATGTCATGCAGTTCTCTAGCAGTAGGAAGGGTCATTTATCTGCCTGCTCTCTCCCAAGAGTAAGGAAAGCGTAAGGCAGAGAGCACATTCCAAAGCTCACATCCATACATTCTCACTGACCAGAGCAGTCCCACAGATTGGTTGTGATTTTGAATTGCAAAAGTAGTTATGATCTTCTCTGTGGATCATAAGGGGCTAAATCCTCTGTTGAGAATCCAGTCAGAGGGAGACAGGGGAATGGAGCCAAATGGGTAACAGAAAAACCTTAAGAAAACTGTATATTCCAAGAGTCGGAATGGAGATGGAAATTTAGGGAATCTGCTATCCTAGTGTGTCTTTTTCCCACCACTCCTCCATGTTTCGTACAGGGTTTATAGGACTTCATGGCACCAATTGAATGCGTGATCTGACTCCTTTGAGGAATGAAGGGGGAAAAAAAGTCTCTAAAGAAGGATTATCTTAGATGTAATTAATTTAACTGTCACTAAAGCTGCAGATATGGCAAGATTTTAAGCATCACTTGAAAAAAAATTTTTTCCATGTCACAAAATAGAAACATTTTTCGTCATAAATTGATGTTTCTCTCTTCTGTCATCTTCAGGCAGTGAGCATGTGGAAATTTGATATGCAGGTATTCAGTGCTATTTGGAATTAAGTAAAGACTCACTTCTCTAGATGTATTCTATTCTCTAGATGTATTCTAGATGTAGTACTGATTATTGATGAACTTTAAATTTGCTGTTGTATATTAATCACAAGTTTAAATAATTTTATATTAAATATTAAATTTGCTTCAGTATATTAAGTTTGTTTATCTGTAATTGAATTATTTTGTTAAGTTATACTTCATTTTAAATTCACACCAAATTTGTGCTCACAGCAATTGTAATGCTGTAGTTAACATTACATATGGACAGTATTTAAAATTATTATTTATGTAGAATCTTCCCTTGCATAATGAAATATTAGTTGGGTTTTCTTTCATTTATCATGTTTGTAAAAATTTATTCTGTAAGATGGAAACAGTGTTTAACATCCTTGTAACATGTAGGTGTAACACTGCCAGTGTCACCTGCCAGCTTTGCAGTGAAACCAATGGTTCCAAGCCATGTAGGGTAAGAAGTGTGGAGCATTGTTTTCTGTGCTCATTCCCTGTCTGTGTGGTATTTCTGGGGGGACTGCCTGCTGACCTTGGCCAAGAAGCAAGGTTTATGTTGGTAGGCAAAGTACAAAGGCACAGTAGATCACGGATATTTCCAGAAGCAATTTTCTTCCAGTTCAAAAAAAATAAAAGGTGTGAATTAACTTCTCAGGATTAAAAGAACAGTACCAGATTTACCTTACAATATTTTTAGTATGATATTAATACATTTTCTGTAATCTGTCAAAAATCTTAATATAATATTGCAACTGTTTATTATCTTAATAAAAAATACCCACTTCCAATATTTGGCTTGAATTTTGGAGAGCTGATTTACCACTCTGAAGATGTAGTCTTATGTTTTAGTGTGTTTTAATATTTGTATTTCTAAAAATATATAGAATATATATAGAATATAGAACATATAAATATTCTATGAATATCTTTTGACATGTGTCAATAAGATTTAGAAAATTAGGCTAAAATAAGTTTCAGAAAGTCATTGAATCCACTCCCTACCTCAATTTAAAATCACCCACACTTGAATTATTCCTAGTATATACTTAGCTAGGTTGCATTGCTGAAGCTGAGAGTACAAGGAAGGAAGAAATAAGAACTGAGCCTACATGCACAGTGCAGTCCTCCTTTTCTGACGTTGCAGAACACAACCTACACAGAGATGTAACTTGTAAAGTGTATATGTATGTATATATGTATATATATATATATGTATATACATATGTATATATGTGTATATATATGTATGTATATGCATATGTATATATGTGTGTATATATATGTATGTATATGTATGTATATGTATGTAAAACCCATTTACAGACCAACTAATTCTCTAGATTGACAAATTGGAAGAGGGGCTATGTGCTCTGGTTTTGGCTCATCTGTTGGGACTTCCACATCACTTTGCTTACTCAGTTACGAACTTGGCAAATGCAAAGGCCAGAATCTGATGTTTTAAGAGATCCAAAAGTTAAAGGTTGTGTTTAACAAGGCCAGTGCCCAGCTCCATCCTAATGGATGCATATTAAAGTAATTGGAAGCTAATAGTTGCTGCTCATGGAAAGATGACTGTACCTCTTGGCTCCCACAGAGCCTCTCTCTCATCTGTTGCTGCCTCTGAGCACAGGGTGAGTTGGGGAGAGCTGGAAGCACCTGGGACTCCCCCAGGTGCCCAGAGGATTTGGGTAGGTTTGATCTTTCTGTGAGTAACCACCAAGGCACCTGCATCCATCAGACACTGGCAGCTGTATAAAAGCAGTGCAGGTACTCAGCTGCCCCTCTGCCTTACTTCTCATGCACAGAGGCTTCATGTGCTGAGATACTCCCTGGCTGGGGTAAATGGGAGGAGACCCGTGGGCCCTGTGGCATTGCTGTGCAGCTGCTCAGTGCCCCCAGTACTCCTGTCCTTGCATTTCTGAACTACGGGGCTTGAGGTGCAGCCGGGAGCAGCTGCCTCTCAGAATCCTGGGATACATGCCACAGCCATCAGACAGGTTTCAAAGATAAAATATAAGCCTTCACTTTTCTCAGATAAGTTTTGCAAGGTGTTTGACAAATACTCTTCTACTTTGACAAGTGCCATTAATTTTTAGACCTTTTTTTTTTTCATTTATTGTTTTTTTGTGTGTCACGTTGATACCATGTGCCTTGCCATTCACAGAGGATTCCAGGCAGCAATTGGTCATTACTGGGCTGTGAAATTAATTGCTTCCTGGCTGTGTATTCTCAGCTAAATAATCCCAAATAATTCTTCCCTTACCTTCAACTAAACAAAAAGCTTTTCTTTTTCTTCTCACATCTGTAGCATGTCACTACTGTGCTACTCTTGGGAAGGTCTACCACAAGATATTTAGATCTAGCCACAAAGCCACCTGAAAGGTTTCCACATGTGCAGCATGCCTTCAGAAGAAGGTAGTCTGCATGGTACAGGAGCTCCCTGTGCACTTTGGGCAGGCTCCCCACCATCTTCTAGATGTTATATTGCTTGTTGAAAAGCGCTGGCAGCATGAATAAGGTGATCCATCAACATGGCTGTATAAAATTTATGTTCACACAATTCTAGGATAGCATTGTTTTATTGAGTTTTAGAAAACAACACCTTTTCTATTAATTACTAATGTGAAAAAGATACTCCAAAAAAGCTATGGAAATGTCCTCATTTTGCAATAGCTCTCTCTGTGAAGATCTATTTACTCTTTGCCTCACTCTTCTAAGCCATCTCAGGCTTTTAATCTCTGGGGAAAAAGAAACCCCATTTTATTACTCCCCAGGTAATTTTGCCTTCATACCTAATATATAGCCTGGCCATTTTCTGCTCAGAGAGTAGTGATGAGGAAAAAATAGAGTACATATTTTTTGGCAATATGAACTTGCCCTAGAATCTGTTGTTACTGGGACTACACCCAAATCTGAGTCCCTGCTATGTGCCTTCCTCCCCACCCTTTTTCATCCCTGTTGAATGACATAAAGATGTCCTTGTCTCTGCTCTGACAGGTTGCAAAATGCTCCCTGTACTGCAGAAGTTAACTGACTTGAGTCTATGGGCATGCAAAGGTGCAGGAGAAATACCTCACTCCTGTCTGATAGCAGGAGTTAGAATACACATCTCTACTGAGGTACAGGAACAGGGTTAGGTAAGGCTTCTCATTAGGCCAGTTGATGGGACAGGACCTTTGTCATATTACACATATGGGCTGTGCTATTGCATCCAAAAGCTGTGACAGCAGCAGAGAAATCCAGTGACTTACTTGATAATCAACCAAGCCTTCAGTTCCCAGAAATCAATATTGTTCCATTGGCTCCAGTTAACTGTGCTTGTTTACATCCATCATGTGAAAACATTTTGAACTTGTTCATTTATTGGTTTCTAGCTTAGTAAAACATGCTGGCACCTGCCATCATCTCTGAAGTCAACAGAAGTCCCAGGGCTATTTCCTGTGCATCCAATCTGGCATTTGATACAGCCCTAACTAGATTAAGAGTTCGTGTATGGGTAATGAACTTTCAGAGCCATACATGAGTGCCAAGTTGTGGTTCACAAGGAATTCAGGGGCAATACACCCAGGGCTGGCTTCACATACCTTTGGGGCATAATTGGAGAAGAATGTTAAACCCTTTCCTAAATAAGCAAGAGAGAGGGCCCTGGCACAGGGCATCCTCTGATTCCACAGCAGTTACATCTGCACAGCTTTCAGCACTCCATCCTTTTGTAGCCATTTTCTTCCTTCCAAATGAAGGAGAGAAAAGGAAAGCAAAAAAGAAAACATCTGCAGAGCACTATGTTATCCCTATATAAATCAAAATATCTCCATGGGCTTCAACAAAGAATTAAGGTGGATTTAGCTACCTGTGGAGATACTTGGCTTCTGAATTCTTTTCAGCACTCTATTCCTCATGGAGCAAAGGAGAATGTCTTTATATCAGCAACATTTATTGATGAAACTGTTCTGTAACATCAGTAGCTTTTGTGAGAGGTTACAATGAAATCTGAAAAGACAGAGCGGGACTGTTGGACCTTTCTCAAGCTGAAAAGTATCACAGATGAGGATTCAGTTTCTCTGGTAAATGAACATAGTAAAAGAATTTTCTAGCATCAGTCTTTTGGTGTCTCACTTCAACTCACCTTGGCAATTGATAAATCATGTACTGTCAGAATGACTCTACTGGTCCATGAGGTTAAAAGGAAAAAAGTTAATTGTCCAGGATGACCATGAATCATTACTTTGATTGAATCAATGTGAGCTAGATTACATGAGATCTGATTCTAGCTTAGAAGAGGCTCGTACTGCACATCCAGAAAAGCGTATGTGAATTTTATATGTGTGTGACAACTGGCTCTAGGGTACGCAACTGAACTGGTAGCAATTTGTTCTGGTTTTGGCTAAAAGTTTCACAAGTGTCTATAATTGTAGTTTGACACTACTACAACCTTGTACTGAAACTAGTACAGATGTTATGGCTACAAACTGCTTTTATAGAGATGGTTAAGCTCCAGAAAAACAGGGGTCTGTATGTACCTGCATGTAAATCGCCTGGTGAAACTGCTGTTCCCAAAATTGACATTACCCAGAGTTCACAGATACCCTGAGATGTTGATAAGTGATAGCAAAGAGAAATCTACATGCCCACATAATTCCTTATTTCTTGGGCTTTGGAAGAAACTCAGTTTCCTGGTTGGAAATGTCTTTAGAAGCGTCACACACCAGAGCAGAAAGATGATGGGTCTCCCTCATGCAGTGAATTGTTCTTGATATATGACACATCCTCACAGTACTTTAACACCCCTGAGAGTCCAATTTGTTTATATATTACTTTTCACTACACATTAATGAGAACTGAAAGTAATTGTGCCTGCCCTCTTTCTAGAGATGAGAAAACTGGAAGCAAAACCTGGCTCATTCAAAGCAATCACTCAAGACCTAGGTCAGGATTAGAAGTCTTTAAGGAAAAAGAAATGCAACAGCTCTTCAGGAAAAAGAAAAAAGAACTGAAAGAGAGGCTTATTGTCTGCAGATGTATCTTACATTTATATTGCCCAAACTCCTTTAGAAATTAAGTGGCATCTGTGATCCCAGTACTAATGAGTTCTGCCTTTATCTATGTAAATTGAGTATTGACTTTCAATGGTAAACTACAAAAGGTTTCTCTTACAATAAGAGATGGCAGAAAAAAACCTACAATGTTACTTTTGTATCTTGGTATGTAGTGCTGCTCAGGACTCACAGGAGAATAAAATTACGAGGCTGAAAATTCTTTCTTATTTTGGAAAATCACTTTCCTCTGTCTAATAATTTCCATTATCAATCTGCACTGTCCATGTAATTTCAGAAGAGATTGAAATGAGAATAATAACTCAAAATGAGTGTCTTTGGTACATTTGATGACACAACAATCTTTTTGTATGACTCATCTGTTTTCTTTTTCTCATAACACCATGCAAATTAGCACCTTTTGTAAGATCTAGCAACATAGTACACTCAAGAACTTCAGGATACTTGTTTGGCAATGGAGATTTTATTTTAGCTATCTACTTGTGTAGCTTAATTAGTGAGCTTTTTATGAGAGTTTTGAACCTGTAATCTAGGTGGCAAAATTTGTAGAAATAAGAAATCTCTCTCACTCTCCATTCGTTTCTTAGAAGATGAATATTTTAACAATATTGCTACCTTGCCTGCTACTCAGCTACTGAAATTTTTAATGAAGTCTCTCCCAAAGCAGGGGAGATTGACCGTCATCTCTTTGGTCTTCCATATCCTCCACAGGAATCATAGGGAAGATACCAGGTATTTCTAGATGGGCACTTTGCTCTTGACAGGACCATCAGGCACATCAATCAATGCACCCATAGCTTTGCCTGTGCTGCCAGAACGGCAGGTTGATTTGTAATTGTTGTTCCATGCCACGCAAAGCAGCCTGTGCCTTTGATTACCCATGACACTACATTAACACCCAGCGCTGTTTGCAGCTCCACTTGCGTTAACATCACCAAACAGCACTAAAGGCCCATTTGCTCTCTGCGGTCCAGTGGCAAGGAGAAAACCTCCTGCCCACGTGTGGGGATGCTGCAGCTGGTCTCACAAAGCAGCAGCCTGGATGAGAAAACCCACTCACTGTTCAGTGCCTTCAGGTAGTTTTAGGGAACTGGTGAGACCCACACACCTAAATTTGTCTCCAGCATCAAGGTTTGAGAGAAAAATTCGAGCAAAGTGCCCAGTGCCGTCCTGGATTTCTCAAGGTAAAAGAGCCTTTCTGTCAAATATAATTTTAACTGACTTTTAAGCATAAAATCTCACATATTTTCTTTTTACTTATATTTTTTTCCTGACGCAAAACCAGCATAGAAAATAAGGAGGGAGGAAGATTCCTGCATCTCTGCAATTGTCTCCATCATGACAGAATTTGTTATCAGTCACCCAGGGTGGAATTGATGCAATGTAAGAAATTTTGGACACCTATAACTGATGACTGCTCAGGAAAGCACAGTTGCTCTTTCATCTACTTTTCGGCACCAACAAAAAAGTAACTTGTATATTTTAAAATTTTCAGGTTCAGATTATATTCAAGTTTTGTGATGAAAAGGATAAAAAAGTATATGTCCTAGATTTTCAAGAAAAGCCATCTCAGAGAGACTTGAACAATATAACTACTTGTGTGGATAATTAATGTGGATGATTACATGTACAAACAAACATTGTGACACTGGAGTTCTGTTAGGTTTTGTCTTCCGTTAGAATGATGGGGAAGTTGTTGGGGTTTTTTCCTCAGGAAGTCACTACGCAAAAAGGGACTTAATTTGACCGCTGCTCTGAAGCATGTAGAGAAGAGCACATCTTCCCCACACTAAGCAGCGGCAATTTGAATTACAGCCACAGAGACGGAAAGCCCCCGCTTGCCTGCGGGGTGGCGAGGACACGAAAGGTCAAGGGACGTCCACGGGGACGATGGCGAAGAAACGGGCCAGCTCACCGCGCCCACGCTTCCCGGCACCCACGGGGCGGGCTTTCCCCGGCACGGGGAGCGCCGGCCAGCGCCGGGAGCCGGGCACCTTCCCACGGGGCGGGCGCGGAGGGGCGGCCCGGGACGGGGCGGGGCGCACAGGTGCCAATCAGCCCCTCGCAGCCAATGCGCGGGCGAGCCGGCCGCAGGGCGGGGCGCTCCGCGGGGACGAGCCCTCGCCTCGACGGCGCGGGCGCTGCGGCGGCACCGACGCCTCGGGAAAGCATCGGCACCTCGGGAAGGCACCGGCGCCTCCGGAACGGCACCGGCACCTCGGGAAAGCATCGGCGCTTCGGGAAAGCACCGGCACCTCGGGAAGGCACCGGCACCTCGGGAAGGCACCGGCACCTCGGGAACGCACCGGCATCTCGGGAAAGCACCGGCATCTCGGGAAAGCATCGGCATCTCGGGAACGGTACCGGCATCTCGGGGAGAGGTACCGACACCTCGGGAAAGGCACCGGCACCTCGGGAAAATCATTGGCATCTCGGGAACGGCACCGGCACGTCGGGAAAGGCATCGGCACCTCGGGAGCGGCGCGGGCGGAGCGACACGGGCCCGGCCGGACTGCCCTGCGCGGGGGTGAGTACCAGCCGAGACAGCGCTTTCCTCGGGAGCCGGGCAGGGTTTGGTTTCTTCACCCCGGGCACAGCCAGTGCTGGTTGCCGGGATAGGGGCACAGCCGTATTCCCGAGCTTCCCTGAGCATCAGCTGGAGTTCCCGGAGGGAGGGCAGCGCCGGAGCCGGGCTGGCCGCCCGTTCCCGGGATGTGCGGGCGTGCCCGGTGCTCGCAGCCAGCCCGGCCGGAGGGGCGGAGGGGCCGCGGGGCGTGCGGGGCTCTCGGCACCTCGGTCTTGCCTAAGAGCAGACGGAGCTGCCCCTTTCGAGTTGAGTGGCGAAGTCTGAAGCCCGAAGGCAGGAGAGATGGTAGGAAATGCGGACTGGGATTTTGGGTCCCTGCTCCTCATGGAATGCAAAAGAGATGGCTGGGTTTTCACAGGATGAGAGAAAAACAGAGCCACTTTCAAATATGTGTCTTCTCATCCAGTCACTACGGATGTCTGCATTTCCACTGCCTTGTTTGTCTGGCTCAACGAGTATTAGCATTTTATTCATAGTGCTCATACATGGTTATTAATAGCTCCACAGCTGATTTTACAGAAAATTTGGTTTATATGCAAAATATAATAGCTTTTCCATGGTTTTTGAGTGTCATCATGGCTAGATCTGGAAAGGGCTGCAAAAGTAAGTGTTCTTTGATTGCTTCCTATTAAATTGATACTCATTTCCTTCCTACCAAGAAGAACTGGCCCGCGTGTATGTCTGAGATAACTACATGTCACTCTGTAATACTGAGAAAGGAAATGACTAGAAGAACAGCACTGACCAACAACAGACGTTTGCACTTCTTACTCCTGTTCTTTAGATGGTATTTTAGCAACTGTCTTTTAAGCTGTCAGGTATCAAAATAGCAATATATGACTTTTTAGGAGGAGAATACAATTTGAATGATGATGTTTTCTTACCAGTGCTGATACTCACTGTTTGAATAGTGCTGAGACTACAAGATGGCCATAACTTTTTTTTTTTTTTTTTAATTCAAGACAGACTAGAGTTCTACAGATTAACAGAATAAATATCATCATTAGGAAAGGATGGTTTAGGTGTCCAACTCCTCCAATGACCTTTTTCTCATACCTTTTTCTCTGACTGCCTTGTATGCCCACTGCTCTGAAAACAAAATTGTGTGTTCAGTTGTATGTTATCTGGCGTTTTAGCTGAGGCTAAAACTGGGAGTTAAACTCTGTTGTTGAAAGACATCTCCATGAGGAAAGTAAGCATGATGCAGAAGATCTCTTGAGACATTAAAAGGAGTAAAATGTAGTACCTTCTGGCACTGCAGATAAATGTGATGCTGTGGAATGCAACTGCATACTCTATCAGTTCTGGGGAATTTGAGTGCTGTGGGATTAGGCTCCATGCCTGATGTCTTTTACTGTACTAACACTATACTAACACTAACAGTAACCAAGACCTGCTTCAGAAGGAGAAATAGTATTTGCCACTGGTGCACAAATAACAGAAGGAAGAGAATCAGCTGAGTGAAAAGAGTCACCTAAATTTCTCCCCAGCACAGACAGCACTGTGTGAACAGACAGGTTGTGCTGGACACATGGTGACACTGGGGTGAGGGCACTGAACAAATCCTGGGAATGCAGGGCCACTGTGGGACTGTAAGACATGGCTTTATCCATTTGGTGCACTGTAGCTGTGCACCTGTATCTTCTCTCTTTCCATCAAGGAAGAAGGACCCACAGTGCTTCCACAGAGAAATGATCCAATTTTCAGCAAGTCACAGGCAGTTCAACACAGGCCTAGTGAAAGAAATGGATTACTTTGCATATTTCCAATGTCAACACAGGAATCAAACTGACCATTTCCCTTTTCATAGAAAACTCCTTTTATGAGTTGGAGTACTGTGTCTCTCTCCCTGGTCTTCTGAATTAAATGAAGATAATTCCTTCAGCTCCTCTTTCTCCAGGAGTGTATTTTCTAAACTGTTTGGAGACAATGCCAAATATGGTCCCTTTGACTTTTCTAATGTGATAACTGTTTCAGGATGTACTTTTCCAACTGAGGCCTTATCTATGCCCAGCAGAGTAAAACCAGTCCTTCCCAAGCCATCTCTCATATAAGACATGGGGTTTTGTTTTTTTTTTTTTTACAATGACAGTATATTGTGAACTTGTTTTGTGGCTTGCAATCAGCTGTAACCCCACCAGTGCTTTCCTGCTGCCAAACTAGGTGTTTCCTACTTTATATTTTATCCAAATGTGCCAGGCTTATCTATATTAAATTCCCCCTTTTTTTTTTTTTTTTAATTCTTCTCTTACTATGAAGATCACCTTAAATTCTCATTATTTCTCTTCCCCTGCCCCCACCAAATGCCTGCTTCTACTCCCTTCCACTGCAGTGTCACCTGGAGACTGTACAGCTCATGTTTGGATCCACCCTCCAAGTCACTAATGGAAAATATGGATAACCTCTGAGTGTGACAGATACCCATCCTAATGTTGATATGTTCAAAACCAGTTCTGATGGTGAGAAGACAATTGTTGTGTCAAATATGAAGGTGCTGGACCAGATATATTTATCTTTTATCTGGCCCATCAATTTTCTTTCACTGTGGTCATTCCTGGAGTTCAAGGATGACAAAGCATGGTGCAGAAATTACTGAGGCAATGTTAACTTGATTCAGTAAACCCATCTCAGTGCCAAATCTGGGGCTACCGCTTTTTTTGCAGTGAGGCCGTTTTTGGTTACACTTGCATTTTGGGTTATTCCCCAAGATGTGGCCATGAACCAACTCTGGTGAGGAACATCATTCCCAGGGAGCAGTCTAGGGCTGGTTCCTGGTGAGGGGGCTCCACGTGAGGGGTGCAAAGCAATTTGGTTTTTATCTCTGCCTGATAGGCTAGGTGAGATATCAAGATACTCTACACAATCAGCAAGAGCTCTCACACAGTGCTTGGTACTTACATCTAGGTCAGATTTATGTAGTTTTATCAGAGAGAATGGTGTCACATATCTTGACTTCAGAAGGCTTATCATGTGTGCAGCCTTTGCCTAATCTGCTATGGCAGTTAACCCATTAATTGCCAGGATTATTCTCAACAAGCTCATGTTCACAAAAGTCAAGGAATTACTGCATGCTCCAGCTTTTCCTGCTATGCCTTTTCTCTGTGCTGTGTTTGTGGTAGTGACAACTCACTTATTTTTGAAAGCAAGAATAATGCTTGCTTGAGCTTTTGATATGCCCAATCATATGTGTCCCTAATTACATCTGTATCTTCTCTCAACTTCACTGCTGTTTTGAATGAGCGTGTAAATACCCATGGGCTGCTAAGCAGTGTAACTGCCATAAAGCCTGACATATCCTGGGGCTGGGGCTGTGGGTATGCATGTGTGGCTGTAGGGGTTATTTCCTGGCTGGAACTAGTCTGGTGCAGGTATAGTTGTGTAGATTTTGCAATAGGATCCCAAACTGAGCCCCATGTGTGCTGGCCGACATGACTAAATACCAAGAAAACACCCTGTATTTAACCTTAAAGGAATTTTTTTAAAGTCAAGAGTACTTGGTCTCAGATTGTAACAGTTTATCACATATGTGCTTTTCAAAAAATAATGCAGTTGTGCTAATTTTAAAACGTCAGTAGAACCTGTTGCTTCTTACTGATGATCACATGCAACCTCATGTTTCTCTTTGCATACCAACACAATGTCTTAATCACTTATAAATACCTCTGTGTGGTAGCAGTAGTAGTTATATGAATGTGGTATGTACACAGCTATTTCACTGAGCCAATGTGTTCCAGGGAAGCCGAGGTGATTAATTAGATAATGTATATACTCATGGTGCCCAGTGCCAGCACTGCCTGTGAGTGTGTTGGCTGATTGCCCTGCACAGTGACCTGTAATGATGCTGAGCTGTAGTAATTGCCAAGAAATGCATGGATGGCTGTCCCACTGTTTATGTTAGTGGTGTGGATCTGTCTTAACCATTTGCCAAGCCCTTGGAGGTACAGTTCACAATCCCCTTGTCTCCATCTAGGCCAATTTTACCTTGGTGTTGCAAACCAGTGAATATGGAGACATTTTTTTGTCTACAACTCTGTTACAACTGCTCCCCACCCCACCCAACCAACACCAAATCTACTTACAATTGCTCCCTTACGTGACTTGTAAGGCAAATGCCAAGAGGAGAGACCGAAAATCCACTTCATTTATCCACTATTGAAAATTTGTCAGTGGTGATCCATAGCTCTCCAGTGAAAATTTAGACAGCCTTGTAAATAGTAGCAGTCAAGCCACATAAAACAAACTGACCTCTCCAATGCAGGAATAATGTTTACTCTCATGGCTACTGAGTAATAACAAGTTAAAACACTGGATATTTTTCTCAGTCTTATCATAAATATGTGAAAAATGGCAAATTATAGTGCATTTAATGCACACCAGCAGTGTCTCCTAGTTTTGGTACTACTGTCTGGGAAAGCTGAAAACCAGTCTACACAAAACACTAGGATGGTTAACTGTATTCAGTACATCTGAGAAGTATTAGATGCACCTTAGATCCTTGAATTTATAATATGTTTTCATGCAAAAATTGAGAGATCGAATACTGTTAAAGAAACTGAGATAAGTCAAAGAAGAACCTCCAAAGCTATCAGTATTCTAGAAATTATTGCCTCATTTCTTTGAATTAGAGGCAACAATCTGAATTAATTTCCCTCCCCCATGTTTTTCCTAGCCTTTATGATAGCAAAGGAACCACTGGAGGCTTGGAGATTCTGCCAGATGCAGAAGAAGCTTGCAAAGAATGGAGTCATCCCTACTTCTCTGAATATATCAGCTTGTAATAAATAACTTGTCCTGGCACAAACAGAGAAATTGACACTTCATGCAAGCTTTTGGGAAAAAATAATAGCTTGAGATGTTTGCTACTGCAGATATTTGTCTCTAGTGTGATGGAAAGTATAAAGGTGGTATTCTGCTGTACACAGGCTTTGATGAGCATATGAGCTGGTGGTGTAGTCTTCAGATACACTAGCAATTTCTTGATGGATTTTCTGTAGCTTTATAGCTGGCATTCGATGTTAACTGATGGACTTTAATCCCTGAATGCATTTTGTCTATTTTTAAATATTGTGAAATCTAAGAAATTCCAGAGAGGATAACTTCCTTTCAGTGAGGCCACAAAAAGATTTTGAACTGCTGATCCCTGTCATAGTTGTATATATTGGAGTTAGTACACATACATGATCTTAAAACAGTTTAAGAAGACAAACTGTCCTAATCACTAGATTTTTTTTTTTTTTTTGTTTCAGACTCTTACAGAGGAGAAGAGAGAATAAAAATTGAGTAATTTGAAAAATTCAAGCCTACTCTGCCACTTGTGATGGGCATGATTGGGAGGACAGGGAATTTGGACTGAAAAGCTGACTAGTACTCTGCTATAATCCAATTTCTCTACTGGAAAGAGGAAAACCTACTGTTAAAAAAAAAAAAGTCTTTTTTCCAAGTTAATTAATGTTGTCAAATCTATTATTAGGCAATAGATATCAAGCAAAAATATTAATTCTGGACTAAGACAATTGTTTACAAACAGATAACTACTAGAAAATTATTAAATCTGAACTCCAATGCTTAAACAAAAGGCTTCAGTTAAATTTAATTTTTTTTACACCTCTGCATGACTTGCATTGTAGTGCAACAGCAGCACTTCATTTGCCTTGGAATGCAGTGTATTCAATTCAGCAAGTCCATCTGAGTAGATTTCCATCAATACTACATCCTCTACAAGCCATATGGGAAGTCACTGAAATGTGCTGACTCACACTTAGCTATGAAGTAATTTTGCCTAAGAGCAGGTTATTTCCTAATTGTTTGCCACTTGTTTTTTGGGTCACATCTATTGTGTGTCATGCGATCAAAATCACATGCCATTCAGAGCCAGGATGAGCCACGTGGGTTCCTTTTACCTTCCAAGGCTGAGAAGAACTACTGACAGAAATGGTTTCTAACTGACTTGTTTTGAAATATCTGTTGTTCCTCAAACAGCTGAAGTAAAAGCTTCATCTTGTAAGTCCCTACTCAAGACAGAAAAGATTACTGACTAGACTTTTGGTAAGCCACAAGATGATATTAAGTAGCAGCTGCCATTTATGAATGCTGTAAAAAGAAAAAAATTTCACTGCCTTCCTTCCCAGCAGGTGGCCATGAAATATGGATGCTGTGCTGAAACTGCTCCATCATTTCACCATTTGTCCCCAAACTCTGATCACAGAATCACAGAATATTCTGAGCTGGAAGGAACACACAGGGATCATTAAGCCCAACTCTTAAGTGAATTGCCCATATGGGGATAGAGTGTGGATATAAAAATGTTAACACTAAAATAAACAGAAGTGTGTAATTCACTTGTTTCTATAGAAATACCTTTTTATCCTTAGATCATTTCTACATAGTTAACAGAACATTACCAATGTTAGGCAATGTTTGTAGGACTCTCTTTTGTATGTATATGGAGCTGACAGAAAGGGAGTATATGCATATGCATATTTTTTAATTTTCAGAGTGGATTTTCTTTCTTGTCTGAAATCCCATGTCATACACGGTTGTCTGGGGCTGCAGTCTTATTGCAGCAGGACAATTTGCATGTTTCTCATGCATCATGGGAAAGCTAGTCACTAGTGATTAATACCAGTAAGTAGCACAGTAACATGAAAAGATGAGCACTGAGCATGCCCTCAGCTGACTGTCCTTGCTGGGTATCTGCCTTCAAGGTTGTAACCTCTGCAGTTATCACCTGGCCTGTATTTCCTGTGTGTGTGTTTGGGTGTACACATCATGATGGACTGCAGAAGGAACTTCATATTTACAAGGACAGATTTACTTAGCCCAAAAATACAGATGTGGAAGTACATGTTCCAGTTTGAATATACGTGGCATTTTAAAATAAAATAAAACTGACAGCTAATCTATTAAACCTCACACTCTTAGAATTAAGGCAATTGCAGTTGCTACTCTAGAGTAGCAGCTGTCTTGATGTTCTAATGTGTTAGATGTCTCTTACATAGACTTGTGTGAGTAGTTGAATATGTTTAATGTTCATGGTCAAATTAGCAGACTTTTTATCTAAGGCTGATTTCCAGAACAATTTAGACTGGACCTCTGGACATTCTCTAACCCAGACCTGCTCAAAACACACACAGGCAGTTTAGGTTGTGGAGGGCCATGTCAAATAGAGCTTTAAATTTCTTCAAGGATGCTGATTCCAAAACTTTTCTCTTTTCCACCCCCTCCATCCTCCCCTGCCTTTCACATCTGGCTGGCTCTTCTCTTGTTTCCACTTAGGTCTGTTGCATCTTGTGCTATTGCTGTACATTTCCATGAAGGGTCTAGCCTTGCATTAAGCAGTTAGTGATGCCAACAAGATCTCCCTTGAGCTTCCTGTTTCTCAGGCTGAACATTCCCAACTCTCTAAGCCTCTCTTCATGTCAAGTGCTCCAGCACCTCTGACCACCTTTGAGGTCTCTCCTGAGCTCATCCCAGTGTGTCTGGTGAGTAAACTCCAGATGTCGTCTCTCAAGGGTCAGACAGGAGGGGTCCCTTTCCTTCCTCACTTTTGCTGCTCCAGCCTGGATGCATGGCTCATGTTCCTGCTCATGCCTTACCAGCACACTGAGGTCCTGCAGAGCTGCTTCCCTGAGAGCCCAACTTCTATTGCTGCACTGGGCACTGTATGAAGCAAGAGACTGATGCTCATTTTACAGACTGAGGTCTGAGGCTATCCCTATCTACCAGTAATGCACATGTATTAATATATTGCTGTTTGAATTACAAGAATGCAGTCAGCGTGTACATAGATGTAAACTTTGCTGAGTAACAACAGCATCAGATAAAGGAGGCCAACTTTTCTAAACCATGATTTGTTAAGTTGAAATATTTCAAATTGCTGTTCCCCCTTGCTCTCCCTGCTTATTTATTCCAGCTCTTTCAGTTCTGTCCCTGACACCATCCAAGGAATGCTTGGAAGTTATTGTCCTCTCTTGGGAAGATCTGGTTCCTCCTCGTTTGGAATAAGAATTTGAAATAGGAAAAGACCTCTGTAGTGATGCTACATTCCAGCCTACTGTTTTTCTTTATGTAAAAAATCCTGAAATTCTGCCATATTGTGAGTTTCTCAAAGCAACAGTTTCCAAATACCCCAAATAAATTTACTGTGTTCCTTGAGCAAAAGGTATTCAAGAAAGCTGGAATCTAAACTTTTCCTTGAATCTCACAAATCTCTTTAGCTAAATACTGCAAATTCTAACCTATGGAGTACTTGAGCATGTTCAGCATAAAGCTGAACAAGTGTCCACTGTAATTAGTGGTGTTTATGGTCTAATACAATGCTGAAATACAGGCATAAAGTTACTGTCCTTCCATCCTGTCCAGGTACTGTGTGTAGATAAGGAAGAGAATGAAAATGTGAAGTGGGAAGCAGACTAGGTGATACACTTTAGAAACAGAGTGTAAAAGACAGGACTTGGGGAGAATGAAAGAAAGTGCCAAAAGTCCCTGATTTTGCAGGACTCCAAAGTCAGTTTCAAATAGATAGCATCCATTTGTTAATATAAAAGCGTGAACACTTTAGCTGTGGAGACATATCCCAGACAGGTTCAGGTCCTCAATGCAGAGTTAAAAGATACTAATGTTGAGCACCTTAAATGTATATTTTGGTACCTAGATAGAAATAATGTAAGTCTTTTAGAACTAAGTATTGGGAAGCTGGGAAAACCCAGGGTGAAGATTGTAAGTGCAACAGCAACTTGATCCCTCTGTTCTGCTTACAACTAGACTCCACTGGATCTGCTGCATCACGGAGATCGTGTGTGATGCTGTCCATGTCACTGGAGAGGAGCTCTTCACAAGTGGCCTTGGTCCATGTGTTCATTCACTGATGTCCAGCTTGCTCCTTCGTGATCTTACTCAGCAGAGCGCTCAAGGCTTGCAGCAGTGACTGAAGTCAGAAGGGGCTGACTTCTGAACATTCCAGGTACAAAGAATTGTGCTTGGAGGGTCTCCAGTGCGCATCATAAATTACCAAGAGTCTAGCACTATTGCCCTGGGCTGAAACCTGACTGTGGGGCTGTTAGATTTGCCTTTCCCCAAAAAACTGGTTGGAGTTATGGAACTTTCCAAAGATTTTGCTGGGGAAGTCCCCAAGGAAATTAACAGTAGCAACATAGTCAGTGAGATAACATGAACTGAATGATGAATATTAAATTTGGTGTTGTACAACTTATATTCAGCACATACAGACTGTAGGCAGAGGCTTGGTGGAAGTGGTAGTGCACAGGCCAGTGTTTATTTGCATGATCTTCCTGTGTGCAGGCAACATTGTGGTGCAATCCAAGGCCACCCTTGACAGCTCCTTACTCTTCTTTTAATATTTGACTTTTTAACCTTCCCTATTGTATTAAAAGAAAGAAAAAAGCAATATTTTTAGAGATGCAGCAGTATTAGTATACACATGAATTTACTACAGCATTTGTATTTTCGTATTGTGAATTACTATGTATCTGTTTCCACATTTCTTCCTGGGGAAGGAAGGGTAGACCTACTCTTAAAAAATTATGAATTTATTACACAGGAGCTTTACTTAGTGTTTGCTTGACAAAGAAAACACAAACAGAAAGTGAAATCATTGTTGAGCCAGTTGTTACTGTGCTCTCTATAGAAGGCTGATGAAATCTAATTTTTCTTAAGTTTAAGGAATGGTAAGCACAAAGTTCAGAGAATCACAGAATTTGTTGGGTTGGAAGGGACCTTGGAGATCATTTAGTCTGAATCCTTGTCATGACAGAGGGACCTAAATCAGGTTACACAGGAATGTGTCCAGTGGGTCTCCCTCCAGCGGGTGAGACTCCATGATCTGCCTGAGCAGCCTCTGCCACCCTCAATCTCCTTATGTTGAGATGAAACTTTTGTGTTTAAGTTTATGGACATTTTTCTTTGTCCTGTTGCTGGGTACCACTGAAAAGAGTCTGCCACCATCCTCTTGGCACCTGTCTTGGACATATTTATATGCATTGATCAGATCTTCTCCCAATCTTCTTTTCTCTAGACTAAATAGGCCCTGCAGTGTCTCTTCATAAGAGAGATGCTCCACACCCCTAATTGTTGATGTCTGATACTCTAGGGTCAATGATCGCATCTAGAGACATTAAAGTTACTTTTTCCTTTTTTCCTTTTTTCCTTTTTCATTTTTTCTTTTTCCTTTTTTTCCTTTTTCATTTTTTCTCTTTCTTTTTCATTTTTCTTTTTTCATTTTTTTTTCTTTTTTTTCCCCCCCATCTTGATGCTTTCCACAACATTTTTTGAAACTTTTCTTATCTGTATTGGTAAATACCATTTCTGTTTCTAAGAGGCTTCTTACTATTCTCCCAGGAAAAGCAAACTTAGAATGAGGGAAGCCCTGTGATATTTTGGGCAGTTGATGTAATGAAGGATCAGGATCTAGAGATTTCTCTCATAAACAGTAGTGGAAAGTGTTTGGTTATTAACAAGTAATCTGTAGAGATGCTGATAGCTGAAGGCTTCCTATCTGGTTTTCCCCTCCACGTAAAAGACCGGCATTTTGTGGGGATTTTGGGACTGTCCTACTATTCTTTTTGTTTTGTCTTCAGGATTTGTCGTCTTCTTTCCTGCAGTTTTTGTTTCTAACCTTAGTACTTTCTAGAACAGTGCTCTAGCAGAGTTTTGGATGTGATATCCATCACTGTATAAAATACTGCAAACAAATTTAAAATCTGGTATTTTGGGTTATCTTTGATAAGTTACATTTGTTATCTATGATTTAATAATCACCATAATGTAGCTATTAGTTACAAATTTTCAACTCTTTTAACCTATATTTTAGTAACTTCAAACTCATTCCTCCTGTTCCTGTTTTACAGGCAGGATGAAAGACCGTTTAAGTGAGCTACGTGAATTTGCCAGGTTACACAACCAACAGTTTTCTGATAGTGATGATGATGAAAATTCACCCCAGGATATTCTCCTTTATGAGACGGACTATGCCTTGGAAATTCTTCATAAGGACATCCAGACCATACGGACAGAAAATGACCACCTAAAAGCGGATGTCAACCGTCTCAGAAAACAAAACACCCGCTTCCTTACCTCCATGCGCCGTCTTAGTAGCATCAAACGAGATACTAATTGTATTGCCAGAGACATTAAGAGCCGTGGAGAAAGCATCCACAGGAAACTGCAGGTAATGAGAGACTTCTGTGAAGATGCAATAACAAAATATGGAGCCATGTCTGTCATTGCCAGGGTGGCGAAGAACCACTACGTTGACCTCATGCACACATTTCAGGACGCTATGTTTGATTACAATGCAACAGAGATGAACCAGCGGGAGAACTGCAAGATTCGAATTCAGCGGCAGCTGGAGATCATGGGCAAAGATGTTTCTGGACACCAGATTGAGGAGATGATTGAGCAGGGCAAATGGGATGTCTTCTCCGAGAATCTCTTGTCGGATGTTAAGGGAGCTCGCGCAGCCTTGAATGAGATAGAGACGCGACACAAGGAGCTGGTAAAGTTAGAAGGTCGCATTAAGGAAGTTCATGAACTCTTTCTGCAGGTGGCCCTGCTGGTGGAGGAACAGGCAGACACCTTTGATGTTATTGAGATAAATATGCAAAATGTTGAGGACTATGTAGGAGATGCTAAAGACCAAGTGAAAAAAGCTTTGGAATACAGGAGAAAACATCCCCTCAGAACAATCCTCTGCTGTTGTTTATCATGTTGCAGAAGGTGATGATCCCACTGGAGCTATCACAGACTGACTTGAATGCCTTCAAAATCAGGTGTTCTTTCCTGAGACTTTTCTCTAATGTCAAGCCCTAGAAACGGGATATTTTGCAGTTGGCTTTGTTCATTGCCTTTTTACTAAATGTGCTGAAGGCTATTTCTATTTAGGAACTCCTAGAAATACTGATAAACTATTTTTAATCTAATTTTTATTGAAAGATGCTGTTACTGTAACTAGAGGTGAAATATCTCTACAGTGATACTTGTTTCATATAGGCAAGAAAGAAGAATGAATAACTTGTCCTAGGGAAGATGAATACTTTCAAAAAGTAACTTTATTCTTATTTGTCAAAGTGAGGCTGAAGGTGATGAAGACTTAGTGCCTGGGGTGACACAGTACACCACAGAATCAGGAAGTTTCAGTTTTAACTAGTTTGGGGCCTGCTTGGTACAAATTTGACAAAATACTGAACCTGGAGCAGGACACAGAACTAGTTTCTCTTTCAAATTAATTTCCAGCTGTCTGGAATCTTAACAGAAGTGGCTGAACCGTAAATGATAATATGCACATTTTGCTCTATTCGTGTGCAAATGACTGCTTTTTTCCATTTTGAGTATCCAACTGTCTCAAGGTGGCTAAAAGCACTGCAACACTGAGGCATCTCAGTCACTTCTAACTTGAGCCACTCTCTGGACTTTCAGTTTCCATGCCATGCTTTCATGTTCTTTTGGGATGCCAATTGCATTTTTCTGCCAATTAACACTTCAGCCAGAGAAGAAACATGCCTTCTGCAGAAACACCCACAAGAAAACCTCAACAGCTGTGAGGTTGAGAAAGCATTTTAGGATCTCCTGTACTGGCATATACATAGAAGCAGTTTTAGTGGAATGTTTGGTCTGTCAGCACACTTATATTTTTTATAAGCATTGACCAAATATGTTTGGTTGTTTTTTTTAATATCTATTTTAAATAAGATGAAGGAATATTTTTTAATATGCAATTTTACTGGTGTACAGAAATTTTGATTTTTCTCCAATTGTTGGGAAATCTCCACCTGGGAAAGCAAATAGAACTATTTCTTCAGTACACCTGAAGAAGAAAGAAAACATGTCAAACAAGTTTCATGTCATTTCAGTGCTCTTTTCAAACTTAAAAGGAAAGTCTCCTTTTGTGTAATGGGAGTCTGCCCTTCCACAAGGGCAAACTAGTAGGTTTGGAGTATTGCAAGGAAATAAAAAATGTGCAGCCCTGGTAAGCATTGAGCACTGTCAGTGAAACATATTCACAAAATCTGGTGATTGATCATTGCTCCTGCTTCTGGAGGTTTTCCAACTGTATTTCTAGGTGGCTTCCTGATACACTGTGATCTATTGCTGTCCTTTGAAATAATGCAGGACATTTTTTTAGAATTTATTTTTTTAAACTGATGGTCCTATTTGTACTGATTTTAATAAATATATTTCAACATTTCAAATATTTTGTATTTGGGAGTTTTCCTCAGATGTACATAGATGTACATCTTCCTGCACCAGTCGTAGTGAAACTTCTCCCTTCTTACCTTTTGCATCCTGATTTTATATGTGAAAAAATCCCAAAAACATTTCTTACTATTTGTATTAATATAACAAAACAGCAAAATAAATCCAACTACCAAGCTTTCATATCTTACCAGGAAACAATTTTAGCCAGACAGGCTTTTTTTACACAAATAGAAGCTAAAGGGATAAGTCTTCCCAGAAACTGAGTGTCCCTTTTGCTGTAGCACCTGTCTCTGATAACATGGAAGAGTGAGGAACACCGATCTCCTGACTATAAGATATTTTGATATTCAGTGGTGTACTGGTGATATCAGTGTTATGCTTGTCTGAGAATCTCTCCTCAGACAAGGTGTTCAAACTTGAAGTGGGAGAAAGGAGGGTGATGAGAAGACCACAGTCTTCTTGGTGCTACTCAAGAAAACAAAGTTGTTTACTGTGTAGGTACTGCCATTAAGTCAGTGGAACTGTGCATTCATAGAGAAATACCCTAAACCTCCCAGAGTCAGCATGTGGGGATAAACCAATAAAGAATGAAATAAGGTAATTTCTTTCACATGCATATTCCTAGCACTTGCCAATGTTTTGGTAAAAAATATGTACATGTTTTTTTGTGCTGGTTCCTTTTTTGCATCTACAAATTGAATAAAATATTTGATAAGAAAACCTGAAAGTGCTGTGTTGTACATTGAATCTGCAGCTCTGAAGAGTTTTTTTGCATTGTCAAAGCTTAGTTTAAAAGTTGCTGGACTAAATTATGAGTTGGTAAAAGGAGATTAAACGAAGCCTGAAAAAAAAGTCCTCCTAATATTTTTGCCATGGTAAATTAAATATGTTGCATATTGAGACAGACTTGCTATTGTTTTTTTCCTAAAAAACCCAAGAAAAAATGAGTTTCATGCATTTCAAGATGATTCTCTAGTTTAAAAAAATATCAAATTTATTCTGGCAGTTCTGAGAGACCTTGATGATTTCACTAGTAGATATGCAAAACTAGTATTCAAATCTTTAGCTTGATTTGAGGCACAGGGAAAGAGAGCGGAAAGAAAGGTCAGTTGTAGACCTTCTCTCCTGGCTTAGAGCTGTTACTGTAGGGAAAAAAAAAAAGAGAATTAGTCAAAAACCAATGTGATGCCTTTTAAAGCTATTTTTAAGATGCATTGTGAGTTAAGAGACACTTAAAAATGACTTCCAGTAACTGGAGCAATCATGCTTTCATTCTCTTCCTTGCAAACACGTCCATTGCTTAATACTTTGGGGGTTTTTCTACCCTTCAGTTGTGTAATAACTCAAATTTAGCCAGCCCATGAACTTGCCTAATCACAGTTAAACAGACTTTTGAAAAAAAAACCTGATCATACTATAGCTGCAAGCACTCATGCCACACAGGATG
The DNA here is from genome assembly GCA_030060385.1 of Muscicapa striata striata. Lineage (NCBI taxonomy): Eukaryota > Metazoa > Chordata > Aves > Passeriformes > Muscicapidae > Muscicapa > Muscicapa striata. Next base: position 705,638 of record JAREIS010000010.1, on the reverse strand, counting down.
AGTGGATGAAGATGATAAAAGTTGTTTGATAATATGTTAGCAGAGTAATAACAGAAGCTGCAGAATGGACATCTTCTGAGGGAAGCTGCTTTTTCCTTCTCGGAGTCAGCACAACCTCTAAGCAGATGCGTGTAGCACATTCCATGAGTCAGTAGGGTTTTTTCCCCCTCTTCCCTCATATGGCAAACACTTAAACTGGGCTGGAGGGGTCAAGAAGTTAAAATCTGACAGGGGAAGTTTTAGCTGTTACTTTGGTTTTGTTTCCTACTGAAGCTGAAGCTTCACAATCCACACGACCAACCATCCACCAACCAGTCTTTTCTGAGGAGGACAAAGAAGAACTGGAAACCAGCAGCACTTTGCTCCTTCCAAAAAGTGTAAGACAGCACAGCATACATATAAGAGACAAAAAAAATTCCCCTATTACAAAATATAATGTTTAGTATGTAATGGATATGCATGTCAATTTCCATTTCATCTTGAGGGACTTTTTTTTTTTTTTTTTGAATCATGGGTTTCATTTTAGAGAAATTTCAGTGGGACAATTGCTTCCTCAAAATGAAGGACTCGACTGTGGACACACTTGCACACATGATCAGGTATCTCTGGCACACGTCTTGGGAGAAACTTCTTGAAGTAAAGGGATAGCTCTTAAGATCCGGCTACCTTTTTTTTTTTTTTTTTTTTTTTCTGGAGGCTGAACTGAGTAGCTATGCTAAACAGCTGCTTTGCTCATCTAACTTGCATTAAGGATGCTTTGCATGCACAGCCCAAGTTGTATTGTTATTATTTCACGAAAACAAAACATATTCTCTAGATTTTTGAAACATGGTAGTTATTTGAAACAGATTTAAAGAAGGAAAGTGCTACATGGGGCTGTGCTTCTATCTCTAGGACAGTATCACAGATATAATGAAGGCAGGAAACAGTGTAATTTAATAGATACTGTATGTAGTGATTCTGGTTAATAAATTTCCAATGCAATGGGATTTTCACATGGAGCCGTGCTGTTTGTTTCTCTAGCATGTAAGAAGGCAACACCAGATCTATCGTCCTCCACGTTTTTAGCATATTATGTAGTGTCTTCATAATGGCTGAGCCAAAGCAAGTAAGAGCCAGCAGAAGACAGCTCCACCATAGCGCTTTACCGTGCATACATTGTTAGGGCAGCAAGTCTGAACAAGAAAAGTAACGTTTCACTGTGTTTCTTAGAAATAGTGTCAGATGTGAACAGAAGAGGAAAATCCTAACTGACGGTGTTTCTCTACTCAATACTTTGCTGAAAGGCACAACCCTACTGCATAGAGAACTATGGCATGCCACTCATTTCAAGGCAGTGATACAGCTTGGCAAGTTCCATTGGAAGAGCTGCTCTTTTTGTAAAACGTTACCAATTCCCTTGCATGGTACGCGAGGAGTATTTTCCCTCACAACATGCCTGATGCCGGGGGTCTCTGAGCACTAAGAGCTGAGCACGTCAGGCACCACCTGCAGCTGGAATTGGAGCCCCAGACCCCTTGCAGAGGGGAGGGACAGCCGGGGTGTCCAACACACACCTGAGCAGGTGTGTGCTCCCGTTCTGCTCCGGGGAAGCGGGCGCCTCCCCTGCCCCTCGTGTGCTGGAGGCTGGCACAGGCCCGCGTCCTCAGCCTGTGCTGGGGCGGAGTGTTCCTCACACCTCAAAGGTGCCAGAGTTTGCTGCCGTGCAGGATGGCCATTTTCTCCGCTGGGAAATAGCAGCGAGAGTGGGCGGCAGCGCCAGAGGCAAAGCCAGCGAAGCGACACTTTCCCATTTCCCCTCTGATGCAGGGAGGAAGGGGGAGGTCCCAGGGCAGGCAGTAACTGGGAATATTGCCATAGGTGCTTCCGTAGACCCGGCATATAGTGGCGACCTGCAAAAAAAATCTTTCCCCCGCGATCTTTTTCCCTCCTAATTAAGCACAATTGATAGATTCTCACTTTGTTGGTTTCGGTTTTCCTTATACGAGCGAGAGAAGCTACATTCCAGGAAACACTTGGACGGAAATAATAAAGTGTCGGTGCCTTATCGGCACAACCCCTCTCGCCGGAGGAGCCCCGGGCAGCACGGCCCTGCCCGCAGTGCCCACGGTGCCCGCAGCCCGCCGTGCTCACTGCCCTCGCCCCCGCGCCCCCGGCCCGGCGCCGCCCGCCCCGCTCTCCCCAGGGGCGGGCCCGTGCCAGCGCCGCGCACCTCCCTCGCCTCCCCTTCCGCTACGGGCCCGGCGCCCGGCGGCGGGAAGGTGGCGGCGGCGGGTCCGGCTCGGTCCGGCTCGGCCCGGCCCGGCCCGGCTCGCTCGGCTCGGCTCGGCTCGGTCCGTGGCAGCGCTCCCCGCCGGGCCCTGCCCGCCCGCTTCCCGCCGCCGGGAGAGGCCGCCCGCGCGCGCCGCCCGTGCGCTCCGCGGCCGCCGCGCTGGGAATAAAGGCGGGAGGGCGGCGGCGGCGGCGGCGGCGGCGGGGGCAGGGCGGTGTGAGGGGGGCACCCCGGGGTCGCGGGCGGCCCGGGGGCCGGGCGGGAGCGCGGCCATGAATGTAGGAGCGGCTGCGAGCCGTCCCGGTATCTGCACCAGGATGGCCGAGTGGTTAAGGCGTTGGACTTAAGATCAATGGACGCATGTCCGCGTGGGTTCGAACCCCACTCCTGGTAACTGGCGTTTTTTATCGGGCGCCGTCCCGACGCGGGGCAGGCCCGTGCGGTGTCCCGGCTCAGGCACGGCCGCACGGGGCCGGGGCCGCGGCGGGAGGCGGCCGAGGGGCGGGGAGCGGCGCCCCGGCGGGCGGATGGCGGCACCCGGCAGCCCGCGCGGGTGTCCCGGCGCTGGGCGGCCGGCGGGGGCAGTGCAAGCCGTGGGAAGCGCTGCGGGCCGCGGGAGGCTCCGGCAGCCGCCCGTATCTCATTTTGGAACTGGCTTTAAATACAATTTTTTATAAAGAGTTTCTATGTATGTGTGTATATATATATATATATCACACACACACTCATATAATAAATGTATATAAATGTCTGCATATATAGGTATGTATATATATGTGTGTATGTACACGTTTATGTATACAAATATACATAAACACAGACACATAAACACATATACAAGCATTTATACACATATATATATGTGTATATATTTACAGATATATGCATATATAGGTATATGGAATATATGTGTATGTATACATATCTGTATAAATATGTATACATATACATACACATGTATACACAAATACATATACACAAAACACATATACACGCATTTTTAGATACATATACATATACATATACATATACATATACATATACATATACATATACATATACATGCATATATACAGATATATGTGTATATATACACACACTTGGCCACAGCCTCGGTGACGGAGCCTCGGGCAGGGGCAGCAGGCACCTCCAGCTTTGTCGCCCTGGGATGGTGATTTTGTTGTTTGTCATTTAGGTTATTTTTTGTGTAGGTTTGTTTTCCTTTTTTCCCCAGTTCCCAGTTCAAAGGCTGCATGTCAGCCCGTCGGAGTGCTTTTCACAAGGTGAAAGTCAGTGTGGCTCCGTATGCGCTGGGGTTTGGAATGGCTGAGGGTGTCCAGCCTGCTGAGGTGTCCCTGGCCAACTGGGAAGGTGATCCCCACCTCTGGGGAAATGGTCCCTCGTGCTGGCTGTACCCTAAACTGCGCCAGGGCTTAAGCCAGAAGTTAAGCAGAAGGAGCATGCAGGGTTTTCAGACTGATCTTGTGCTTTTGTTTCATTTGGCAGGACACAGGGAGCAGTTGTTGTACACGTTGAGGTATTTAATTTGCTGGGCATGGCTCTGTTGCTTGGGTTTTGTGGGTTTTTTGGCACAGTGGTATCATTATGTTTAATATATTTGAAGGTGTGGGAAGTATAACTCAAGCACTGACCAATACATTTTTAAATAGTAGTGTTTGTCAGAACATGCTGGTCAAGTCCTAACCCAGGTAAATGTGGTTGTTCCCAGCCACCTTGTTCCAAACAATTTGACCTGAAAAATTATTCTAAACTTTCAGTCCAGATATATCATGTGATGATACAGATGAATTAAAGAATAAACACTCAAGAAAGAGATAACAACTCATGGTGGGCCTTCATTGTAATATGAAATAGAAGGTGAAATACGTCAGGATATTTTATTATATACCCACGTAAGGTGATCTGGCATCACACATGATTTACATCATTTACATGTGAGCATAGTAAAAACACAGAAATGTGACAGTTCAAGAGTCACAGAGGGAAGCCTGGTCTGTGGGGAATTTCTAGGAAATGCAAGTATGTACACTGTCTTTTTTGAGTGTTACCACAATAAAATTGTAAATGCAAAACATACCACACTTTCTAGAACTGTTCATTAAGGAGTAGTACTGCCAGGTTCAGATGTTTTATGAAGTAAACACTCATTGCTATTCTTCATTAAGGTACAAATTAGTAAAAATATGTGCATGTTTGAAGGTACATTTCACCTGTAATGCTGTCGTGGTGAAATGCTGCCCTTGGAAACCCACATCTTTGCATACAAATAGTGTGATTCTGCTTATGTGCTTATTACAAGCATCTTTAAACATACAATAAATGCTTGTGTAGATTTTGTGGATGCAGTGGTGATTTTGAGGAAAACTTGGCTCTGGCTGTGTCAGTTACAAGGATGAATTAGTGGTGGCTATTCTGCACTGTGAAAAAGAAAAAATAAAAGTACAAATAGTAACAATTTTTACAAGAGTAATTGCTGAACAGAAAAAAAAAAGGAGGCAGATTTTATGATAAAGCAATAGGGAAAACTTAATTTCTTGGTTAGAAATGTTCCTGTTTCAGGTACAGCCTTTCTCTTTCCTGAAAAGACTTGTTTTGCAGAAAACTTCCCTCAGTCCTTTGCTGAACCTGTGTTCCCTGCTTCTTAAAAAAGCTTGTTAGAGCATGTGCTTATCTGGAATGGAACAGAAGATTTTTTTTTAAACTGTTTGGCTCTCAAGAAATACCCACAGAATCTACTTGCAACAAGTATATCCCAATCCCTTCCCACACTTCCCCATAAAGGAAAGTATAATCTGCTGGGGTTATTGGTTTCTATTTTAGGTGAAGTGACAGGGTGATGTATTGTATTTCAGCTCTGGAGCTGAGCATTATTTTAAGATTTTTATTTTACTGAGCAGATTCCTTTCCATGGTTCCTTGTTAAAGGAAACTCATGAGTTTTTGGTGATTGTCCTTGCAATTTGACATTCTTACATTCACTTTTTTTATTCTGGCCTTTAGTTTAAACAATATTGCTTTCTGTTGGACTCCATTCTGTGGATGAGTTGTTTTTCTAAAGATGTCATTATCTGAAGGAACCTTGCCTTGCTTATTGAAGAAAGTGGAAAAGCATAATGACTAGTGCTAGAAACTGGAATTTTAATAAAGGAGATTCATATGCAGACAGTTGAATGCTACCCTGATGAACAAGGGGTGTTTTTCATGCCTCTGCATATTTCCTGTCTGAGGAGAAGCCAGTAATTTAAAATCGATTTTTCAAAAGCAATCATTCGTTTTCATGTTCCTTATTTTGAGGTCTCTGTCTTGAGAACTTCAAACTGATTTGCAGAAATGCAGAGCTTTTGCAAAAACAGGTGAAAGCAGTGTATCACCTATATTCTAAGCAGTCTCTGAAAAAAACCCAAAATTGTATGACTCTGAGTAGTCAAATTTATTGAGATACTTGATATGAATCTTTCCATACCTCAATTTCCCATTGTATAAAGTGGAAGTAATACAAATACATTGTTTGCAAAATGGGCTGCTGTGAAGTAAATTCATTCTTGTTTGCAAAGAATTCAGATGGACATTTAGGTAATCTGGTCATGTTAGACAAGCCCTTGAGTAGACTATCAGTGAATTCAGAAAATAACATAAAAGAAACAAGCTACAGAGCCACACTTCGAACTATGAAGACTTTGTAAAATACTGGACTGCTTGGCCAGGAAGAACTTCATCATGTGTGATGAACAAGATGGGAGTCTTATAGGAAAACAGCAAGCCATAGCATAACCCAAAATTCTGTCACACTTCAAAACAGAAGGGACTCAAATCAATAAGAAGGCAACCTGTTGGTGACATAATTAGATGATATTTCAAAATAGTTTAATATTTTAAAAAACTTTCAGCAACTTTTTTTTTGTTGCATTTTAGCATGTGATGGAAGCATGTAATTTTTTACTTGAGTTAAAATATTCTTCTATCAATGACCACGATATCATGTTGAGATAGAAGGTGTAAAAACGGCTGTAAAGTTCTTGATCTATTGCATGATCTTGTATGTAGGATGATCAATAAATCCTCTTATTAATTTAACAGACTAATTTAAAGTCTGTAAAGTAGAACTAGTCTCTTATGTTAGCAGGAGTAACTGCATGTAAAGTACTTGTTAATTTTTGAACTGTTCTCATTTTGGGACTTTGGTGGTAAATAAGAGGGGTAGAATTTATTTTCTGGATTCTCATAATTCTTAGGATGCTTTTCCAAAAATTACCACTATTTAATGTAAACAGTTGTGTCTCTTATTTATACGTGTTGATACAGGTTCATTTTTAACAGCTGCTGCACTCTTCATCTGCAGACTGTCTCCAATCTTACCTGCAGGTTCTTAGAATAATTTCTGTTGGACTTGATAGCCACAGCAACCAAGAGTCATCAGCAATGTTAGTTAATCCTGCCTCCTTCTCCAGGGCATTACAACACACGCTCCCAAACAGATCCTTGCAACATTTTATTGCTTAGCTATTTTTCTCTCTTTCGATAAGGAAAGTGAAGGAATTTTCTGCTTGGTTAGTTCAGTCCAAGCAGCCAGCTCTGGGGCATTGTGCTGCAGTAGAACATTGATGGAAGGGAATGAGGGTCTGCATATCACTTACTGGAATGCAAAGCCCTTCAATTTATTTACAGTGCAGGCGGAGGTGGGTTCTCTCTTAAGAGTGACAGATGAACCCTGCAAGTCTTACCATGGTCACTTAGAGCATCATCACCCCCAGCATGAGGATGGCCTGACACAGCCATCAGAAGAGACCAGGTGCCCACTGAGCTGCTCAGGTTGGTGCCTGGCATTTTAGCTCAAAGCCAACTACACTGGCAGAGCGAAGGGCAGTAGCTTTGCCCTGGGCTAAAGGGATGTGGGCACGCATTCCCGTTTGCCAGATTCTCTCATCAGGAGGAATACATGCAGGTAGTAGCACTTTACACCAGCACAGCATTATTTACCGAAGTATGTTGCTGGAAGTGTCAAAAGACTGGTCTGTGCACTAGAACACCTCCATTCTGGGAACATTTTCCCTTGTGCTGGCTTTGCTGTGGTGGCAGCAGCCTCTATAAGACAGACAATACAGCAGCAAGGTTAGGTAGCACACCTACTTAATGAGGGACCCTGAGTGCCCTAAAATGAAGGCAGCATAATGTAGAATGTTGAAGCTAAGATTTCTGGGGTCTTAGAGGACTGGGCTTAAAGCATGCTAGCATTCATTGTCTGGTATATTTTTGGCTGTGCTAAACTTACTTAAATGAATAGATTCTTTCTTGCTATCAGGGAAGAGCTTTTGTCTGAAGACCATAGAAAATGTGCACACTCTTCTGAAGGTGGTCCTCTTAAATGTGCAATAACAAAAAATGCCTTCCTTCCCCTAAATATTTTGAGAGAAGAATGCACTTTTCAGATTCCTTCCTTTTCCTGGATTGCTCCTTTTCTTTCACCATCTGCTCAACTGTGACCTTCTTTCTGGCTTGGAAGTGCTGCAAGATCTTTCCTTCAGACCTCATCTGCCTCATTTCTAACTGCTTGCTGAAGTGGTTCATGCAATTCTTGGCAAGGGATCACTCACTGACCATGTGACTTGACAGATTTGTGACACCCGTCTCTTGCTATTTCATCATGTGTTGCAAACTTTTTCATGAGAAAGTGGAATCCCTGTTAGGAATTATGGGCTGCATTTAATGAGTACTGTTTTGCAGCTAGTCCAAGTTTGATGATTGATGAGCATATGTATTTTAGTTTCACTTGTCCTTACATATCTGTAATTATTTTCTGTCACACTCCTACCTTTTTATGTGCATACCAAGAAGCAGATCCAGTTGGTCTAGCAGTTAGCTGCTGCTGGAAGAGGCACACATACTGCCTTTCCTCTGCCCTGGCTGTACTGCACATTCCTACTGCTTCCCTCTTGTGTCCCTCAGTCTTTTATTGTTGAGTAATACATTAATACATTAAAAAAATCCCAATTAATTTCATGTTACTTGGATCTAAAATTAATCTCTGCTATTATCTCATAAGAAATTCTCTGTGATGAAATGAGGAATTGGCGACAATTTTTTTACATGCTTTTAGCTCCCTGACATAGGCAATATAGATCACTGTCTTTATTCATCACAGAATGGCAGAGGCCCCTCTGAGGGTTATCTATTCCACCTCCTAGCTCAGAGGAAGGTCAGCTTGAGTAAGGTTTTGAATATCTTTGAGGATAAAAACCACTGCACCCCCTTTGAACTACCCATGCCAGTGTTTGAACACCCTCACAGTAAGAAAATTAGTTTTATTAATATCCTAAAATTAAGAGTTATCTGCAAGTTAGACTACTGTAAGTTGATCTGAGTTTTCCTTCAAAATGGTCTGGTAGCTATAGTGCAAACCAATGACGTCCATCTACTGAATTTAGGAGAGGTAATTCAAGTGATAGCACTCACCTTCATCTAGTATTGTGACTCTTCATCCTAGATCCAGGGCTGTCTCTGAATAAGGACTTGGAAAGCATCAATAGAGTTTAGAAATCTGATGTAAGTAAAGCTTTCCAAGTCCTTTTTGCTAGATCCAGAATAGAAATAATGTATGTGTTTAGTTACTGTGACTTCTATCTTTTATCATATGTTGGATATTTTTATTTGTTTGTTTTGCAATATTCTTTGCTGTGAGAATAACTGATTTTTTCAGCTAAACGTAGTTTTAATGTTTATGTAGTGAGCTTTATAGCCATGGTTTCCCTAGTCTGTATTTTGATGGCACTGTGATAGTGCAGTTTGTATTTGTGCCACTTAACAAATCCTATAGTGTTCTGTGACTGAGCACAGACTGAGACATGCCCAACCTGTTGTGCTGCATTCATTTGGGTGACCTGCCCTGGAAGTTATTTGACACATCAGTAAAGAAGGAATACTGAAAGCAACTGGATCCAGTGTTTGTGATGTCTCTGCATGGTCACTGTCTCTGAAAAAAATATATTTCTACAAAAAAGAATTACTGCATAGAATAATAGATGTATGGTATGAATGCATAATGTAGATATCTTTAAGAGAAGGAAGTAGTTAATCCCTCCCAATAGTCAGTACAGAGAGACATCATATATGAGATAAGGTTTCTGCTCTGTATGAAGTTGTTGTTACGGAGAGAGGTCAGCCATCAACACCAGAAAAAGGACCTGTGTAACAAGGAGGTAGTGTGACTGTGTGCAGCTGAAATATTGACAAACTTGAGCATGTTATGAAGTGCATGAGCATATGAGATAGGAATGGGGTGGGATTGGGAATTGTCCTTAAAATGCTGTAAAACCAGAAGTTGTTGTGTTGAGAGATTTTTTTTTCCTATGCCTGTTTCTGCTGCTTTTCTTGTCAAGTTGTCTCCAAGAGGGGTTTAAGTAGAGTTTGAGTGCTCCTGTTTTAGGTTGAACTCTGCAGAGGATGTGTCATGAGATCTCCAAGAGCATGGTGGTACCTACAGACCCCAGATGGAGCCTCTGGGGGTCCTTTATAGCCAGAGTTAAAGGCTATGCCTTACATTCACCTGGAATTCCTTAGCAAACTTTCCTCCATAGCCAGGAATGGGCCAGGATTGCAATGTTAACTATCTCAAATGTTTTATATTTTTAATAAAAAATATTGTACCAAGATAGTCTTAACTGTCAAACTGGGATGCATTAAGTTTGCATTGTACATTGTTTCCTTTTATGTACTGTTTGTCTTTAACAGACTTGGCATGACTGCTTCCCAGGCAGTAAATACATTGTGGCGAAATTAAAGCACTTCCACATCCTTTGCAGGTAAAACCTCAGAGATGGTATCTCTGCTGGGAGATGTTGGAACTGCTCCAGAAGTTGCCAACTGCTGTTCATCTGTTAACCAGCACCTGAGCTGCTATCTTTCTGAATCACTGTCCAAGACCACATCTGTATTTACAGTAACCCCCTCTGATTCATAGGTCATTACTTGGACAATTGTAAAAACTGATCTATAAAAAATGTTGTGTTTTTTAAATCTTATTTGTTAGTGCATTAGATATGTTCAGCCAGAAAAATTAAAAAAGGAGCCAGAGAAAGCAACTCAAAAACTTGGGTTTTATCCATGTAAAAATCCATATAAGACAGTATAACTTAGTTAATCCTTAACGAGTAGATTTTCCTCAGCAAGGTAGCTATATGGAATGCACTTCTGAGAATATACCAAATTAGTTCTGCTGCTGCAGCCAATGTTTATGGACATAAATTTATGGGTCTTGATCCTGTTGATGCCACTGTGTAAGCAGATTGTTTATCACTTTTTGTTTGGACGGGCACAGAAGCCTGCTTGTATAATTAAAGTTGCAGCATCTGCACAGTAGTTATATGCTTAAACTTACTGTGCCTTGGTGTCAACTTCCTCTATTGATCTTTAAACCAGCACAAAATGAAATTGAAAGTACAGGCCATTCAGGCAAAAATTCCATTAAGGGTAGTAAACAGTACAGGGGTACTGTGGGGCTTCTAGTGCAAGGGCAGGACTACAACATTTTTCCTATCTCACAGGAAAGTTGCAAGAGTCATCTTAATTTTAGGTGATGGAAAAGGACATAAATCTATATGGATAAAGTGAATTTATGCATAAGCAATTAGCTTCTGCAGAAGAAGAGACAGGTTGTAAACTCTTTGAAAAGCTTGTCCCATGCCATCAAGTAATTTAAACCTCAGGCTGTTCTTTGGGGAATATTAGAGCTGCAAAAACTAGCCTGGTCATAACTTTCTGTAGGCAATAAATTAAATACAACTATTAACTCATGACTGTTTGGAAAATAAAGGCACAGCTTGCATTAACAAGGTTGAATTGGATGATTTCTTTTGGGGAAACACTTGGACCCTTTTTAAATATGTTTTTTTCAGAAAGGTGTGTAATGTTTCAGGTGACCGCTGCACTCTGTACTTAAGCCTTTATTTGAAAAAAGGTTCAGGGATAAAAAAATTTCATACAAATATTTGTAGAATTCCTTATGTATTTCCAGGACAAAAATTATTGAGGGGATTTAAAAGAGATCCCTCCAAAGATTAATTTTACTGGTAACAGAAAAACTTTCTAAAATGAGTGCTTCTCATCAAGCATAATCTTACTGCCTAAACAGTTGCTATTTAGTGAGATGACTGACCTTCAACCTAACCATAGTGGGAACTTGTAGTCCTCAATTACACAGATGGACTGTAGATTTAGTTTGACAACTTTATTTATGATAAACTTCATTAGAAGTGCGGTAGTATTCCTTGTCTCCTTCTCCTGTGTTTTGCAAAGTCACAGTGTCCATTTTATAAGTAGCTTTTGCAAATCAAAATGAGCCTGGAGGAGCCTGGTCTGTACCCAGCCCCAGTGTCAGGGGTGGCTGTGACAGCACTGAATTGTGGTGGAGGAAGGATATTTTGGAATGGTGCCTATGCAGGGGCAGTGAAACAAAACTGCTGCCAGAGCCTGTGGAGGAGCAGCCAGGACCCCCTTCTGTGGCCATGGGGTCTGCAGGGGCCCCTCTGCACTACAGGGGCTGGGGTGCACCTCTGCCAGCCAGTGATCTTGGACTGGGTCCTTCTACGTGACATCACAGCACTTTCCACCTCTTCTTGTACTGTACTGTGTACACCTAGGAATTGCAGCAGAGAGTTTAATTCCTTGGGTACAGGAATGTGGGGTAAATGCCCTCCCAGTGTTAAATGGGGACTGGAGCAGGCTATTTAAGGGTGGGAAAGGTCAGGCTCTGAGTGGGCAAGCAAATCTGTGTTCTTCACCACTTCTGAGAGGGAATCCTTCTCTTCCTTTTTGCTTACTTTGTGTTTCAAAGGCTTGTTGATACCCTGTAGTAAACACCAGTTTTAGTCTATAGGTACAGAGACAGCATTAGGAAAGAATAAAGTGACTTACTGTCAGGGATCCTACCTTCTTCACAGGTGCAACCAATTGCTATATAAGAAGCAGGGCAGAGCTAAGCAAAGAGCAGAACTGAGCAGGAGTGGGCAGGTCTGGACCTCTGGGTGATGTGACTGCATGCTTTAGGAGTTACATCTCTATGATTCAATTACTGAATCATTCCCCCCGTTCTGTTAGGTTGCAGAAGTGTAGTTCTGTCAGGGACTTGCATCAGGAGATAAATGTCATGGTTTATCTGCCATGTCTGGGAAGAATCTTCTAGGCAGAATGGTGGGATAGTTATAATTAAAACCCTAGCAGGCTTTGTATTTGTTCTTCTTTTTTTTTTTTTTTTTTTTTTATGACCCTGCTCTCACCAATGTTGATGGGACAATTCACCCATTTAAATAGTGTTTTCATTGGCATGGCTTGCATTCATTTTTGTCATGTTGATGCTCTCTTTTTTTTGCCCTGGCTGGTGGAAGCCCTCGCCTGCAGAAGGCAAAAACAGGGTTGGGGGGAATGGACAGGCAAAACCAGACAGGAGTCTGGTCATGAGCAGAAAGCAGTGTCTAGCTTCCAGCCTTACTGAACTGTTTCTTAGCTACTTCATGAGAAGAAGGAGCAGTGAGAGATGGTGATACTGATAACATCACCTGTGATTTAGGGCGTCAGAGGGTCTGAAGGCTGCCTGTGTGTGAAAACTGTTGACACAAAGTCTGGGAATCCTGCAGAGCTTCAGCTATGTCCTGCCTTACACAGAGCCAGAGAGCAGCCCTAAAAGTGGAACTATTTATGGAAGGTTGTCTGTTTTCTCTTGTGACTTGTGGATGTTCTTTCTTGTTCACCCAGTCTCTGAGCCCTATCAGTTTGCACTTAAATATAACTTTCCCAGATTTTCAAATCTGCTGTTGTCCCAGGGGAATGTCTGCTCCTGGCATGGAGCCCTCCTTTTATCATATTGAAGATCACCTCACTCACTGAGTGTTGGTAGCTTCTGGTAGATGACCAGCAGCCTAAATATTGCCAGCTACCAGACCCCTCTTCTCTTCCCTCAGATGGAGACATCGTGCTTCACCTGATCCTGCCCTATATGATGCCCCATACCTTCAGTTCCTTCAGCACAGCCCTGGCCATGATCCTGAAGTACCTTGCCAAGGACAGAGCAATGGAGGAGGTTTGCCTTCCTTGCAATCTGAGTCAGGTGGCACTGGGAATCACAGATGAAGTCCTTGCAGGAGGGGTGGTGGTGTGGCCTGTGACTCTTCCATGTATCCAGTCCTCGTGTGTCTAATTGTCATGGACAATGTCCAAGTGTATGTGCCAAAGCTGTTTTTGCATATACTCTCCAACTTAGCCAAATACTGTATTGCTGGGAAATTTTCTCAAGAAAATCTAAAGGGTTAGACTAAATAATATCCATAAGTGACAGTTTAAATAGAGACACAGCACTGTGTTTAACCTCATAGTTACTAACCAATACAGGTTCCATAAATCACAACTTTCTTGCATTTTTTAAAATAGGAATTTAATTTGCCATCTTTGGTAAAAGACTTGATTCTGTATGATTCTGCTCTCAAACCAAGTCTTGCCCTTGCTTTATTTTTTTAGTTATTCAGAACTGCAATACATTTATACTTTGATTAATGCATATGTGTGGTGGCTGTGGTTTAGCTGTTCTTAAGTTCTCATACTGTTGCTTCAGGTCAGAGAGAGCAAAGGTCTGGTATTTTAAGGGATTTGGTGCTGCTAGATAAAAACATTTTGCATTCCATGCATGCTCAATCTCTACAGATAAGTAAGGAGGAATACTGGAAAACCCTGGTATCTCAATGGAGACGATAGTCAGAATGTAACTTACCTTGCATGGTGGTACTTTGCATTCATCAACATACCTTTGTTTTTGTTTTCTCCTTGTTTTAAAACCTTTTGCACTTCTTTTTAGTACTCATACGAACATTTGATGACTGCTGCTGTGAAGATTTTATCATTGAAACGATTGTTTCCCGAGCACTTAATTTCTACAGGTAGTCCTATCAATGATTATAGCTTTGGGGGCTTTAAAACTGAAGTTACTTTAACATACAGTAATAGTACTTGATAGTTTCCTCTGGGAGCCCAACCACTATGTTAGCTAGAACAACTGTATGAAGAATGCTGTTCTCATGGCTCAAACACTTGTAATGCTGTCCCACCCAGATTAACCTCAGTGTGAGGGTGACTTTTAATCCATGAATGAGATAAGCAATGGAACTATTTGTTACTGTCCCTCATATGTGAAGATATTTCTTTCAACTAAGTTAGTATTTATCTGTCTTTATTTTACTGCTGACAAAACCAAAATCATATAAAAGAGGCAGGTGTTTCAGTCTGTTGTGTGAAAGAAAGGCACTGCTGATTGGCTTTGACCAGCTGGTATAAAATTCTGCTGGTGAATTAAACACAGGGTATGAAAGGATACCTTTTTCTAAGTGAAGGTTGGCTGACATTAGGTGAAAAATGTTAATGGCAATTTCACCAAAATGAAATCTTAGTGCTGCAGTTCTTTCTGGCTGCACTGTATTTTTTTTGCAAGAAACCATCCCAGGAATTCATCCTAGCATGATAGCAGGACTGTTTTAAAAAAGTATCAATTTCACTGTGCATGTGCATGGATCATAAAATCAAAAAGTATCCCAAGTTATCCCATCATGCTAATGCAGGATTTTTCTATTTTATGAGAATCTTTGGATAATTTCTTCCATGATGCTTTTTCACCTCATTTCCATAATGCTGCTGCTAGCATTTTGTACCAGCTGCTCTTCTGTCATTAAAGCAACTGCTTCCTCACTCTTGTGTGTGAAAACTTGTCTACTGTGTGTATCAGGTGACCCAATAAAATCTATTTCAAATTCTTGCTTCTTTTCTATTATGAGACCATCCCAATTAAAAATACCTTGCTATGCTCCGTGTCCCCAAATGTTCTGTTGTTGTTTTAGCTTTAATACAGTCCTGTCCTTACATATTCCTGATATGGTTGATGAAGATTGGTGACATGTATTCAGTGCTATCTTATTTATTTGGTATCTCCACCTCCTGGGGAGTCTGACTGCTTGTATTTTTCTACAGAAAGTCTATAAAAGTAGGGTCTGATAATATACCTAGAGTAGCTGGCCCCATTGCCTACATGTACATAAGCAGAGAGAGAGAAGGCCTATGCCAGATTAAAAAAATAATAGGTATCTGCCTTCTCTGCATAATTAAAGGGAAACCAGTACATGGTAGCTAAGATAATTACGAGCTTGTTATCAGCTGATAATATTGCTGCTTCTCTCCCCTTGTATACAGCAACAACCAGATGGACAGAGGCAATGGCCCTTCCCCCTCTCTGCAAGGCAACTTTGCTCAGTCCTGGACCATTCAGGTGACAGATCTCAGCTGATATCTGAAGCTTCAAGTGGAATTTTGCTTTCTCAGGAACTTACAAGTGTCTCATCAGTCCTATATGTAATACCTTCTTGGGTGGCTACATAGGACTGAATACCAATGTGTGTGGTACTTAATTCTTTTCCTGTGTCTGTAAGCAATATGCTCAGATGAGCAGTTTGAGATCACCACCAGTGTTACCTGGATCCATACACATATCTACTTTGGGCCCTCATTCTCATCATACTTCTGTGGTGCAGTTTATGCTGGAGTAGATATATATATGTAGTGGTGGCCAGAAGGGGCAATGTGTATTTACTTTCTCTTCCTTGCTATCACTCTCCCACTGCTCCTCTCAGTGCTGAAGCAGCCTGCTTTGGAGTCAGCTGAACAGCAGTGCTGGAGATGCAGACCTGGAAGGAACTTGGAAGTGAGAAGGGAAAGCCTGCCCTCTGGCCCAGCCTTATCACAGAACTTCCTATTCAGTACCCACTTGGCCCTGCAAGTTGTCTTGTCTTTGACTCTACAAAGTAATTGAGCTGTTCAGGAAAAAAAGTAGATCATAAAGGTATGAAAGGCAAATATAATCTGAAGATAAATCATGCACAGTCAATGGAGCTGGGGCTGTGAAGTTAATTTCCAGGGAAGATTAAATGAATCAGATAGCATACCCTTTTAAGCATGCATTGCAATATACCTTTTTTGACAGAATTCTTCCCCTAGAGGCCCCTGGTAATCTGCAGACCTCCCCAGACTAAACCTAGGGGCCTTTCTGTAAATAAAAAAGGGACAGCCTCTGGAGGCAATCTGGATCTCTGTGAAAAGCCTCTTTGTTCCAGTCTGCAAGGGCTGGAAAATTCTTGGGCAGCAGAACTATGGATGCTGACAGGAACAACTCCTCCTGCTGGTTTGGCTCTCTGATGGGAGAGCGAGTGGCTGGCTCTGCTGGTGGATCTGAGACCCCATCCCTGCAGCCGAGGGAGACTGGCAAACTACTGGGGCATCTGGCAAATGTAAAACCTCATGTAGTGTTTGGGGCTTGCTCTCCCTGACTGCTTTCTGCCTCTCCTGGTGCAGAATGGTGGATAGTTTCCAGCTGAAACAGCTGATGGAAAATTCCTGCTAAGGAAGAAAAACTAGAGGCTTAACTCTGGAAAAGACTGTAGTGATGGGCTGGGGCCAAACCCAGGAAGATCAGGGCATGGGCTGGTGCCATCCCACTGTGCTGGTTGCCTGTGAGGGAAGCTGGGGTGCTTCTGCTGCTGTCAGGATGGGGGATGGTGAGTCATGGATCTGCACTGCTTTCTCTGGTTGTTCCTTTCTCTCTGCAGCAGGTGAAGCTCATGAAAATGTCATAGCTCAGCAACCAAACTGGCCATGGTTACTGTTTGGAGAGGATGCCCTGTGAAGAGAACAGGTAGAGCATCTGAGTTACTTCACCACCCATGGAAATACTCTACAAATAAAGTTACATTGTTTAGTTATAAATTTCATGCTAGAATGGTTAATCTTGAATGTGCATAGGGGATAACACACAGAAATCAGTATTACATTGATGATTAATGACAGATTGGGCCAAATTTGAAAGTGTATCCTAAAGTTGAAAATCAATCCTTGGATTAACAGAACTTCTGCCCAGTTCCAGGACTTGTAGACTTCCTCAGGCATTGTTGAAAAGGTCTGGTTTTCCTTCATTTTTCATATTTCAATTTGGTAATGTTACTTTCTTGCCAGTGTTCCTGTTCCAGTTTATTGGTTACTAATCTTAAAAAATCTAGGCTTTGTCTTTTGAGGGGAAAAGGACATAGAGCAGGGAAACAGAGGAAGGCCCTTTGGAAGATTTGTGGAATTTGATAATGTTACAAGTGAGGCAAATTGCCATTTAAAAAATTGCTATTCAAGTAAGTATTTATTTCTGACAGAAATGGAGGATTCTGAGGAAAACCTTACCTGCTTTTGTTCTAAGGCTTCAGGACGTTCTCCCTGTTGTGTTTCTTCCACTGCTGAATACTTTATCTTCTGAAGGTGTCAGTGGAGGGTTTCATAACACACTGCTTGGTTCACTCTCTTGCCCTGAGATCTTGGTGCAACTTTGCACTTTGCATCTTTATAAATAAATCATCATCTTTCACAAATGAATCACCTGTTGTTTGAGGTGGGCAGAATATTTTAATGGCATCTAAGTTAAGAATTGTGATTTTTAAATGTTTGGTTTCTATTTTTGACCTACTGTAGTTAGAATTTATGTCTAAGGAGGTATAAAGAAAAAATAGGACAAAAAGGCTCGCTGAGCTGCAGCTGTAACAGAGACCCACATCCTCGGTGTTATTATTATTCATGACTTGTGGTGTAACTGTAAGATGGAGGAGTCACATTCCTTGGCAGCTCAGGTCTGGGCATTGCTGAAACATAGGACTGAAATGGCCCAAAGCTTTTTCCTGATGAGAAATAACAAATAGAGTATGTAGTGGAGCACAGTGGAATGGTAAAATGTCAGGATGTGAAGAGGTGCTTGTGTGCTCAGAACTCACCTGGTTTTCTGCTGTACCAGTGGACATCTCAAAGCTGTTCTGCTTGCTGCAGATCTTGCCACAAACACTCCTGGAGGCCAGGCAGTCTCACTTGCAGCACATCTGCCTCAATATTGGTCAGCATGGTGGGCTGCAGGCATCTTGTACATCCCTCTCAGAGCCTGCTGTAATACTTCTACAATATTTTAAGAGTCCTCTCCGTTGTATTAAGAACATCTAATTGAGGCTTTGCTGGTCTTTTTTTGGAAAAGATCCTTTTTGGCTCTTCTCTGAGCCCTTTGGGCTCAGCACTATACTGGGAGTGATCCAGGGTTTTGCTTTACTCTCCTTTTGGGAGTGGGATCTCCAGGAGCAGTCATGCACCTCATTCCATGCTCAAAATAGCAAAGCTCTTTCTGTGGAAAAGTAAACTTTCATGGTTCCTGAGGAAAGAAATGCTACTGAATAGTGCTAAGTGGGCTTTACTGCATGCAGATGACAGGGAGGACACACCAAAAAAAAAAAAAAAAAAAAAAAGGCTTGAAAGATTGTTTAAGAACAAGTTAGTGAATGTAGCATGAAACAGGAGTAAAGGCATTTCTCCTGGCCTCTACCACCCACTTGGCTGAGGGCAGGTTGAGAGGAAGGACTGGATCTATTGAGAGGCCAGAAATGCACTGAGGTGCCTGGGGCTGCAATGTGCCTGGCTCAAATGGGATGTCCATGTGCTCATTGGATCCCACCAGAGACAACAAGGAACGTGTCTTGGGGAAACAAGTACACACAGATGGTTTGAACAAACAGCAGCGAAGGGAGGGGATGAGGGGTGAGCCTGCAGGGCTTTTTCCCAGAAACTGCTATTTAGTAACTTGAGCAAAACTGTGCTGCATCCCGAGATGAAATACACTTGTTTTGTACTGCACTCTGCTTCTTCGCATCCCCATCAGGACTTTTTTTGGTTTGATGCTGACACAATATTGCTAGATGGTGATTGCCATTTGAGGGATAGTTCAAATGATTTTATATTTCATAACAAATCTATCCCAGGATTTGCTAAAATGAAGTCTCATTCCCAGCTAGCTTTCCCAGTCATACAATTATACAATTTTGTTTGCTTTTGTCTCTCTTTTTTTTTTTTTTTTTTATGTTTATGGTATTATATTCCAGACTAGATTTAAACTCTGAACTTGCCAGAACTTAGATACATTTGTATTTTAAATATACATTGGTCCTTTAACAGAAGTTACACCATTTTTCAGATAATATTCAGAGTTTTAAAATATACCTTCATTCCTGGTTCCAGATATAAGCTATATGGTTGAGAGACTTGGTTGCTCTGTGTTTATGTTCTGTCAACCTCAATGGCACCTTATTGTGACCAAGGGAGCTCTTTGTTACTTCTGTGCTAGAAATAATACCTGTACCTGGTAAAGGTCATCCTGTTCCTGCTAGATGTTTTTAAGATGAGTCCATAATTCTTGAAGTGTAAGAGTTTGGATATTATGTAACAATTGTGTTCTAATGGCAGAGTATGGTGGACGCTCTTAAGAAGACTCTTGCTCTCACATTGCTGGAAATTTCCCATGAAATGCTACTAAGGCTTTATTTTCTGAAATGCAAAGTCTACATACAAGCTCTCTCCCAGCAAGGACAAACTCCAGCACTGCTCCCACTACAAAGGTTTGGCCTCTGCAACAAACCTCGAGTTAGATACATCAGTGATGTATTAAGGGGTTTTTTTGCCCCCTTATTTTCTTCTGACAGTAACTCCAAAAAAGGGGCTTTTTCAGACTAGGAAAATTGTTTCAATCCTCTTTTCATTCAGTTTTGTGGTCTCTTCATTTCAATGATTAAGGACTTGGCAGGGTTGGACTTCTTTTGGTTTGGATGATAGCTTTGGTTTGAAACATCCCAAAATAAATTACATCCAAAAGTTTCTTCCTTGTCTGCTGTGATTTCAAAGCAATTTTCATGGCTCAGTTCAGGGCTGCCTAATAGAAGAAAATGGAAGAGTAATTACTGCCTGCAGAGCTTCTAGCACAGCAGTTGTTTAAGTAGCTGCAAAATAATTTAAGGTACAGGCAAATTTCTTGTTCCCTGAAGAACAGTGTGCTTTGAGCCAAACATTTTTCCTTGAACTAGGCCCATAGTTCCTGTGGCAGTCAGGCAGCAGGCACAGCCCCAGTGTGCCAGCAATACTAGCAAGGGCACCACTGGCATTCCTGCCTGTCTGAGATCCAAAGCTCACCCCCATCAACACTGCCCTGTGTGCTGGGTGTTGTGCCTCCCCATCACTCCTGGAAATCTTATAATTTCAAACTCCCCACTGAATAAAAAATGAAATGAAATGAAGTGAAATGAAATGAAATGAAATGAAATGAAAAAAATAAAATAAAATAAAATAAAATAAAATAAAATAAAATAAAATAAAATAAAATAAAATAAAATAAAATAAAATAAAATAAAATAAAATAAAATAAAATAAAATATTCTTCCCTCTGGGAAACTCACAGCACTCACTAAGTTCAGACCTCAACCTTGGCCCTGGCTGTGCAAAGCAGACAGAGGGCTGCCCTAATGGAGCAGCCAAGATTTCTGCTCATGTAGAGAAAATTTCACAATAGACATTCCAGCAGAGGGCCAGCCAAATGGTGGCATGTGGAGAAGGGAGGGTGGTGAAGCAGCTGATCTCTGTCCTGCATCTCACTGAGGGCAGTTCCACTGCTGTCCAGTCAAGGAGGAACTTGGGATGAGACCTTCATCAAGATGATTTAAACCATTAGCTGAAATAGCTTTGTCTGAATCATGTGGTGAGTGGCATCATTCAGGCTGACCTCTTGTAAAGTTCATGTGAAAATGCTAAGTGACCAAGAAAGAGTTTACCTAGGCAGTGTGGAGATCTACCAGTGGGCTTTGTCAGATGCCACAGCTTGCACAGCATCTCCTGTTTTACAGGTATAGCCACAGAACACCGAACACCAAAAAACAAACTCATAACTAAAGTCTTTGGTGGGTATAAAACTTAATTTGCATAATTTATCTTTTTGACTAAAAAGGCTATTCATTTGCTCAGAATTAAATTAATTTCTATACAGTCCTGTAAATCTGACCTGTTCAGATCTAGTGTTATCACAGTGACCTTATTTATCTTAGTTAAAAGCCAAAATCCTTGTCATTTCAGGGAAAGAAAAAGCCACTTAGTGGTACTAATTAAAAATCATTTAAGCTTCCAGCACATTAGCACCTACATGTTATGGAGATAGGAGGAAGGTGGTAGTCTTGCAAGCCCATATAGAGTTAGTTAAGAGAGGGGTTTTCTAGAGGCTCTCAGGGCATGCTCACAGTGGCAAACACGGCAAAACCAGGCCAAGACTTCTGGCCATAGGTTGCCCACCTGCGGTCAGAAAGCCAAATGTGCAAGAATTTGCTCAGAGCAATGGGAGCACTGCTACACATCTGGGCTTCAGTGGTCTTGCAGCTGGAGGCATCAATGCTGAAGCATTTCAAACCTGGCATCTCAGTCCCAGTAACCATCTGTGTCCTTATGTGATTCAGGGAGGCAAAAGCCACAGGATGTCAAGTCTAAGCTATGGGGGAATTTACTTGGATGGAAAGTGTTCAGTGGGTGGGAAAATGGGACAGCCATAGAGCAGGTTTTTGCTGGTGCCTTTGGTGTCCCAGGGGGTGCCATTATCCCACTAAAGACCTCAACGAGTTGTGTTTTCCAGCAGAGAGACATGCTATTAACATGTTATTAGGCAATTTTCTATGTAAAACCTTAAATTCTACTTAGGGAATGTCTTAACGGGCTAAGTACAAAACATCCACATGGATAATTTAACAGGAAGCAGAAAAGAGAAGGTGACATACCTAATTGATCTAAAGTGAGGGTAATAAATGTGAAAAATAATGAGAATGTCTGAAAACTTGTTTTGTTTCATTTCCTCAGATTTAGTATGTAGTCATTCCATACTGGGAGCACTCATGGAGTACTAAGGAGCTACTATTTAATTTTAGTAAGAATAAACTGTCTTCTCCCACTGCCTACCCTTAAAATAAAAAAACTTACAAAGAAACATCCTTTCCACTAATTATTTTTGCAGACTGGTGAGGTCTTTCATTTTTAAAGTGTTTCCAAGTTGTCTTTGTCCAATTATCATATTATTTCACTCAATAGATAATGTGCTTGTGATGGAAGATGCCCTTTTTTTCCTACTACAAAGAATAAAACAAGTTACTGAAAGGAAGCAAGTTACCCAAGTTTCTATGTTGTGTTAACACAGGAATTCTGTTTCTTTGCCTAATCCCTAATTGATAAACATGATGAAAAAGTGTACATATTCTATAATTGTACAAGGATGAGGTATTTATGTATCTAGCCACTGAACAAACCTATGCCAATATATTGCACAGGCTATTCAAATGGGAATAGAACAGCACTGTAAAACAGCCATGAGTGAAAGAAATCAACAGAAAAAGGAAATAAATAAACAGAAATCAACTTGTGTCAGGAGTGACTGACTAAGAACTCACACCTGCCCTTGCAGAGGATTGCTTCATTGTGCTGGTTAAAGGTTCCTGTCTTGCACAGGCACCTCTGTTGTTGATGTTCTTTTTTCAATCCTCTGCTGCAATTAAGAGAGTTATGTTGGGAGGATAAATTGATTATTATAATTGTTCATTAATGCACTCTTATTTAATGTACTTTGAGAGGTTATATTCTTCAGAATGATGATAAATTATGGTAACTCCAATTAATGTCACTGGAGCTTAAGGGACATAAACATTTCTATTAATATGGAGCAGTTTTCTGGAGTTTTATATTGAAGCTATAAAAAATTGCTGAAACTTAAGGTACAAGTTTCCAGTGTATTTTATGCACACAATATTCCCTTGAATCTGATCTAATTGATAGATATATCAAATCTAATAAGATATAAATAAAGTGGAAAGAATCTACTGAAGATAGAGATTCCAACTTGTAAAAGTGGAAGTGTACAAGGGGAATACACTGCTTTCTCCTTAGGTTAAAGGTGGACCTGTGGTGGTACATATGAAAGGCATTTTGCTCAAAGGGACCTTGCACCCTGGGCTGGTATCTTTATGAGGATTCCTGCTGTCCTCTGCCTCAGTCCTTTCTCTGCACCTAATAGCTACTGATGCATGGCTAACTTGTAGCAAAACAGTGTTGAATTTATTAAGGTCTGTTTGTATTCTTGGAGGAGCTCACAAGGAGCTTGCACACAAAGGCTGACCTTGGAATAAAAATAAACAATTTAATATTAAAATCAGATTGCATCCTAAAAAGTCAGAGTTAGAAAATGCTGGCCCACCTTTAAAAATTGTGCTGACTTTGGATATTTTACTGTGAGATGCTTGAAGTACAAAGACAACTAAAAAAAAATTAAATTACAGAAAAAGAAAGAATGAGAAACCAGCTAACTGTGTTATCCTGATGTCCTGAAATTTTTCAAAGCTACTGCCAAAGGAGGTGCAGGTAAAACTGACCCAAGCTCTTAGAAAACTTGGTAATTTTTCTCACAAGAGGAACATACAGAGAGAGGATGTTTATTTAATGGTTTTTAAAATATATTTTTCTCCTTGGATTAGAGATAACGAAAATATTAAGGTACTTGTACTAACTGGTTAGTGCACCAAAGTCAGCACCAAAGCACCAAGGAGCTGTTAACTTGAATTGTGATGCAAGTTCTGCAGGGGGAAAAAATGTCTGCTGAGTAACAGCTTGCCTGATCTGATAACTGAGACTGACAACACGATGCAAAAAGAAGCAATAAAGATGCTCTACTTACAAAGCAATCCATTTGGTATCTCCTGTCTTCCTGAATATAGAATGGTTTTCTGAAATCATGACAAAACATTGATGAATGGGCACATGCATTATTATAGCAGTCAAACTCAAGGTAATGAGATACACAAAATTCCTAGTTATATTGTAATCCTGTCAATTATGAGTGTATTCTAAAAACAGAAATGCTAAGAACAAAGAAAAGACAAAGAAAGAGACAGGGTAAGATGAGCTCAGAGCCTCACAACAGCATTGTCTTCAGCACCAAGGAATAAAGTATTTATTTACTTTGGTCAAAGTTCAAGGGCCTAGCATCTTTTCTGTATCCTCTTGGTCTTTTTAAACATTATCTAAGGTGTTAATGGACTTTCCTTTATTTTCCTATTTTATTTTACATATTCAGAGAAATAAGCTGTGCTGCACAATCCACATGATATTAATGGTCAATAGGTATTTGTAGGTGAATGCAGGTTTTAGAAATACAAGTGAGTGGAAATTTTGTTGTTTGACTTTAAAATTGTGCTAGTCCCCAGTTTCTAATTCTGCCAATCACTGGAATAAAAAATTACAGAGACCTAAGCATATACATGTACAGAATATTAAGGGTTAGGATATTTTCATTTTTTTTCCCCTGATGGAGATGTGCCTAAAAAATACCCTATAAAATTATATATTATGTATGTATAATTGTATATATATATAAATTATAGCTGTTGCATGAGAAACCTATAGTCTAAACAACTAGCTCAGAAAACTCAAGCTTTGATCAACAGTAGTGTGAGGATGGCTTTGGAGAGAGGCATGTTTGAAACACACCAGTGAGAAATTAACCTGCTTCCTTGAGGTGGTGTGCAAAGTCGTTATTCTATTACCCTCCTGTTGGCACTTTGCTGTTCAAATGAGGCTATTTCTGTCTAAAACAGGAGGGAAAAAAGGAAAAATATGGAATGCTGTAAGGTTAAACTGAAACTGTGTCTCTTTTTGAGAAATAATTTGTAGGTGCTTTCAGAGCAAGACTGTAAAAATTGGGACCTTGGACTTAGACACAGAGATTTGAAATGGGATATACCAGCTCTCCCCTCCTGCTTATCAGTTTGACTGCAGCTTTTAGCAATCAAATTTATGGCTGCCTGATACCAGTCTTGGGTAACCTCTGTGAAAGGAGTAATCCCCTCAGTGCAGCCCACAAAGAAAGGGCTTTTTTTTTCACTTAGGATTTCCCTGCATTAGGCAAGGCAATGCAGTGCTTTGGGATCCCTATCCCTGCACTGCTGCTAGATGCCCAGCAGTGGGAAGTGACAATCTCCATCTGTGCCAACTCCTGAGTGGGCACTGGGTTCCACAGGGTTTTATGTCTCTTGGACTGTGTGAAAACCATCTGGGTCTGGATTGTGGGTTTTAGTGTTCGGGTGTTTTTTCATTACTGGGCATTGAAAATCCAGCACGCAGAGGGAATGCATGGGATGGGGCAGAGAAGTCAGTCAAGAGCAGCTGGGAACAAGTGATGCTCCTCTAACCACAAACATTATGTTTGCAGTACAGGTTTTTCAGTGTAATGTAAATAAATATGCATAAACACAAACCATACCTTTCAAAAAAATCCAGTGTTGTGCTCAGTGCTGTGTTACAGTTAGGCACTGATATGTATCAATGTCCATGTTTTTATAGTGTTTGTCATCCATGAGCTGCAATTCTCAATAGATCCACAATTCCAGTCATCAAAATTTTTTGACACATTATTATTATCCTTTTATAAGTAAGAACCCTTAATGACTTTGTGCAGTGGTTTGGATTAAGCAGATCAAGGATGAATTAACTAATTTGCAGTGAATCACCAAGGAAATCTATGGAATGATCCAAACTAGGCATCTTCATTTTTAGGCTGCTTTGAAAATGTAAAAATATAGCACACTATCTGCAAGGCCTTCCATCCTGCAATACAGAAGCAAAAGACACAGTCCCCCTTCCACATATACTGCACCAATCAAAGGTTGGGGGAAAAAAATTGTTAAATGCAGTTAGAATTATGATAATAATAATTTACACGTACCAGGTTTTGTTTCCTTGAAGTATCTCTTTTTCCTTAGGGGAAATAGTAAAGTAAGGATAAATATCAAAGTTAGGTTAGGCTAACATGCACGTAGTCACTGTTTACTCTTGTTATCTGTAGTGCCTAGTAAACCCATGAGCTGTGTACTGGTAAGAAAAAAGACTTTTGAAGAGAAATCTTCCTTGTTTCATATTGCTACCAATTTCTGTTACCTGGAGATACAGACTAAATATGTTGCCAAGCCTGGGCTTCCTCCTTTCTGCTAGCTGATAACTTCTGCACCTCCTTTCCTGCAGATTGCTGGCCTTTCTTATTTAGGTGGTGATGTACTCAGTGTTTGGAATGCATCTAACCTTGAAAACATTTTGGGCTGCATGGCCTGAGGCCTGGTAGGTAACACCGAGGAATTACTCAGCTACAGTTTCTCTCTGATACTGCTGAAACTTCAGACTAGTGCTTATCGAGATAAATACAGCCACGTGTTCTGCACCCTCACAGTACAGGTGAGCATGGATTACTTGCCTGTGCAAACACGAGTAAATTCATTCCCAGATTGCAAATGCGGCAATAAATTAATTACTGTCAGCGAAATATTTCACTTGCATTTATGTCTGTTCATACATCCAAAATGATTGCAGACACCCAGCATCAGCACATTTTTATCGATCTATAACTGTTCCTTTCTTGCCCGGCCGAAAATCACCCGGGAGTTGTCACTGCCAAGCGACCCCGTGAGATGAGGCACGGACACCTGGCCAGAGCAGGCGGGTTTCGGCAGAATTGTTTCCGGCTGTTGGTAAATTTCCTAAGTGCTTCTCAAATTTTGTCACACTTCCTGACTCCGTTGTTCACGGGACGCCGCAGGGCGCTTCACCTCCGTGGCGCTGCGCGGCTGCGCTTATCCGAGCGGGACAGGAGCGGCGGGAGCGCACAGGTGCGGGCGGGAAGGCCCGGGGCGGAGCGCAGCGGGACAGCTCTCCCTCCACCCGCACCTCGGGCGGGGCAGGGAGGAGCGGGGCCGCGCCGGCAGCCGCCCGCGGGCCGGGACCCGCTCCGCTCCGCCCCTCCCTTCCCTTGGCTTCCCCTCTGCTCTGCTCCGCGCCGGCCCGGCCCCTCCCCGCCCCTCGCTCGGAGAAGGGGCCGCGGCCGGGGCGGCCCTCCCGCACCCGCGGCGCTGGCCCGGCCAACAAAGGGGGCGCCGGGGCCGTGGGAGGGGCCGGGCCGCGAGGGGCGGGGAAGAAAGGGGAGGAGAAGGGGGAGGACTGGACGGCGGCGGCT
Source organism: Muscicapa striata striata (assembly GCA_030060385.1). Taxonomy (NCBI): domain Eukaryota; kingdom Metazoa; phylum Chordata; class Aves; order Passeriformes; family Muscicapidae; genus Muscicapa; species Muscicapa striata. Next base: position 678,406 of record JAREIS010000010.1, on the reverse strand, counting down.
CTCACAGAAAGTTGTGGGTCTGCCAGCGCAGCGCCGCGGGAGTTGCTGCCGGGGGACGGGGAGCGAGGAGGAGGAGCCGGGCTGCGCCGTGGGGAGCGCGGCCGCCTCTGCCGCCGTGCCCGAGGGGTGAGTGAGGCCGGGGAGAGTTGGTGTCGGCGGCTGCCCCGGCAGCTCCGGGAGCGGGGCGGCTCTGCGGGGAGGCGGCGGCAGCGGGAGGGGCTCGGCGGGGAAAGTTTGTTCCCCATCTCCGGTAGCATCGCGGGGCGGGGGCAGTGCCCGCGGCCGGCGCACCTGCGGGCGGGACGGAGCGGCCGCGGGGAGCCGGGGCCAGGAGGGCTCCGCCGTAGGGGTGGGCGCCGGAGGGCGGCGGCGCCGCTGCTGCGGCCGCGCACCCCGCGGGGAGGAGGTGCCGGCACGCCCGGCCGGCTGCCGGGTCAAAATCCCCGCCGGGGAGCGGGGCGGCGGCCGCTCTGCCGGGGCGGCCGGGCGGGGGCGGCCGTGCCCGGGCCTGCCCCGCGGAGCTCCGCTCCCCGGCCGGGAGAGGGGCTGCGTGGCTTCTCCTACACGTGGCTGTCGCGCCCTGGACCGGCCGGGGCAGCGCCCGCCTGTCCCCCTTGCCGCTGGCACGCCCGGCGGGGCTCCTGGCCGTGCCCCCCTCGGTGCCAGCCGGGTGATGTCGCGGCCAGGGCCGTGTCCTGCCCCTCCGGGGGTCGCGGCTGGGCAAGGGGCGCCCTGTCGCCCAAGGGTGAGTGATGCTTGGCTTTCGCGGCTGAGCATCCAGCTGTGCTGCTGCACCTTCAGGGCCGTCCCCCTTTTCCAATGCCACCGTAAGGTGTCCCGCGGCAGGGGCACGGCGAGTGGCTGCCCCGCGACTCGGCGGCACGGCCGGCCGCGGTCCCTCCCATCGCACGCGGGTCACACCTGGCGCGGCCCCTGGAGTTACCGTGCCTTTCTGCTCCATGCTGTAGGTGCTGAGCCCTCCATGGGAGCCTGCCCCCGACGGATTTAGGCTCCGCCCGTGGCACAGCTCAGCCCGCGAGCATGGCCCGTGTCTCCGAGCCGGAGGAAGGACCTGGCGGGGGACACAGCGAGTTCAGCGACATCATCAAGTCCAGATCAGGTGAACTGTCGAGGGGAACGGTGTTTTCCTCTTTTCTCCTGTACTTACAGCTTCTGACATTAGCTCTCGTTTTTAAACAGCACCTTTGTCCAGCTGTTTTTTTGGGCATGTGTTGGTAGTACAGCGAGTGACTGAGGCTGTTCATGCAGCTCCCCTACTGTTACTGAGTAATAGTAACTGTAGGTCTCACAGTTTGTTTTGTTTTGGGTTTTTTGGTCAGTATTAGTCAAGTCTGTTTGTTTGGGATCCACCTCTGGCATCATAATTACCTCTACTTTTGTAAATAGCCGTGTGCTTAAAGTGCTCTTATGCAACCTAGTGTTGGTAGCTTTCCTGTTTATTCTCAGATGCTGAAAATGGCAACTGTGTCTGCAACACTGTACCTCCTGAAAGTGCAGTGAATTAATGTTCTTCCTTCTTAATGTAAAACAGTTGTCTAAGGCTACTCACTTAGGCATTTCCTCCAGCAAAACATTCGTGTAACAGATCTGAAGGTTATTGGGAAAACGTGGATTTTGTTTGGTTGTAGTGTGTTGGGGTCTCCTGAGGCTCTGATGCATGTTGGGGTCAGTAATGAGGTACTGTCACTTTAGCAGGGGGAGAACACAGGTTTTGGAGGGAGAGCTGTGAGTTGTTTAAACCTTGGTAGGAATCTGTGCTCCATTCAGAGCCTGGATGCTGTGTTCCTCACAGGCTCCCTTTTCTTTCTTACATGCAAAATTCTACTGTTATCAAAAGATTTTCCTGTGATATCTAGCAAACCCAGCACTGTGTTTTTTGTTTTTTTTTTTTTTTTTTCTGGTGTGCGTGGGGTTTTTTTTGTGTGTTGTTTTGATTTTTTTTTTTTTTATTTTCCACATGTTAAAAACTGTAGGTCTTCAGTTGGTTGCGATTTGATATATCAGATTGCAGAGGATGTGGGTTTGATCTGGATCCTTTTAGTGTTTGAATAGTTTGTTTCTTAGACCTTTGCTGAGTCTTCCTCTTCTGGAAGAGCAGTTTATGAAACAGATGCTTGTGGGTTTTTCATCTTGAATTCTGTAGTGCTGGTTTGTTTTCTGCTGTTACTCTGGAACCTCTGGACATAACTTCATTTAGTTGTGTGTAGTCAGTGTCTTTATGGGCTTTGAGTGTGGGGATAGCTTGCAGACAGTTTGTATGCACATACATATGTAAGTACTATAGTTTTATAAGATGTGTGAGGAAACATGGATGTATTGGAGGTTTTTCATTAATGAACAAATTGTACAGTAATTTCTGTTTTGTGTTAAGGCAGATGATTGTAAATTTCCTGTTACAACCACTTTAAATTTCTTCAGTGTGAATAAGAAAATGCTGTAAATTCAGATACAAGGCTGAAAGACTTGTGCAGTAAATTAAAAATAGTGCATGATGACTGACCTTAAATATTTTTTTCTAAATATTGTGGATCTGGATGTGTGATTTCTTCAAAGAAATTACTGTACTACTTGTAGCTCAGATCTGAACCATTCACCACAAGTAAATCTGTGGGAAGGTTTTCCTAATGAAAGGACTGAAGTTTCCTGAAGCACTGGTGACAGCAAATTAAAGGCTAGTTGTCAGGACTAAAAAGATATTTTAATTTTCTTAGATATTTTGGAAAGAGAATGCTAATTTTAATACTTAGAAAGGAAAGCTGATGTTTTATTGCTGCAAAGATTTCTCCAGCGTGAAATGCTCTTCAGTCTATATAACTTGAAATACAGTGGAAGTGTGATAAATTATTATTTGGGATAGCTAAGGCATCTGTATGGCTTTTGAGACTCAAGAGATCAGAAAAACACAATCATTTGCTGTCACAGAAAATAGGCTGTTCTGTTCCTTGCTGCTCTGTAAGTTCTCAGTGATATGGGAAATTGCTTAACACTGGTTTGGGTGCATTTGCAAATGTGCATTTAATACTTTCACTGGATAAATAAAATACAAAAACACAGTGGGTGAAAAACTCTCTAAGTGATGTAATATGTGATCAGGTGATTTAATCTGTCATAATATTTTTAAGTGTGTATTATTCCTATGCATTTTTAAATAAGCACACTGAAAACAGTTGACTTTATTATTGTAAATAAAAGAAGATAGATGTATAATGTCAAGTGTAAAGATCACTTCTCTGTGCTCTCCTGGGCAATTGTCTGTCTATTTCAATGTTTGTCGTCTTCTCTTCTGAATAGATCACCAAGGTGCCAGGATATCGTGGTTGTTTAAAACAGTTCATATTCTCAAAGTGATATTTAAGATCTATGACTAAGTCTTTTTTTGTTGTTTTTCTTGTAACAAGTTGGAAGAAAATTGTAATTTGGAATGCCAGATTCTCTCTGGGTCAGACCTTAAGGAAGAGTGGTACTAGTAAAAATTCTTCTAAATATTTGGATACAAGTGTAAACTTCTGTCTTTAGTAGCCTGTCAGCTGAATATATTGTCATTTTTTGTAGTCATTGCTGCTTTAGTTATCTTGCTTTGTAGAACTGTGAAGCAGCTAGGAAGCCATAAAGGTGGCACTGTCAATGCAGGCAGAGTACTGGATATTGAGCTTTGATCTAAAGTCACTCTTATGGGTCTGTATTAAGACACATAAAGTTTTACACCTGCTCAGGGCTGTGCAGGGCCCATCTCTGCTTGCTTTTATGAGCAGAAAAAGCTATGTAATTTTTCCTTAGAGTTGTAATTGGGAAGCTACCAGTGTGCCACATGAAGGATTTAGGAGAACTGCAGAAAATCATTATTTCTCTGTAGGCCAATCAAAATAAATTAACAGGATTTCCATTTGTCACTTTTACAAAAAAAAAAAAAAAAAAAAAAAATGGGGGAGGGTGTGCTCCTAGGATTTCACAGATGGGAAAAAGTAATTTTGCAAGTATCTCATCTGTTCTTTCCTCTCAAACTAAGAGGGATGAAGGATAAAGCACTTTGAATGGGGATGTCTGTATGTTTTTGATAATATTGGAAACACTTTTTTCTTCAGTGGTCAGCAAAGAAACTTTAAATGAATGTGCTATAATCTGTTATAAGTGATAAGTGCTTGTTTTTTTCCAGAGCAGATATTTTCTATGTCCTTAATATCACTTCCATTACTTGTGATGAAAGAAAAAAGACTTTTTTCTGTTCAATTAGCATTTATTATCTCCTGCTTGGAAATGCTCCTCTTTGATTAAGTAATCTGTTAGCACTGATTTTTGCATGTATCTCTGAGTTATCTTTGAAGAGACCTCTTCTGCACTTAGAGTAGTATTTGATGGTGACCAAAGCTGCTAACTTTTGGTTATTGTGTTTATAAAGGAAGCTGCTTTTTGTTCTCAGAAAGACCAATTATCTGTCTGCCTGCCTCCCCTCTGCACCAGTGGTGGATGCTGATGGCTGAGTGGTGTTTAGTGGGTAGGATGCTTGTTCCTGGATGGTTATGCTTGTTTTATATATTTATAGTTGGTATTGTTTAGCATTATTAGCCTGTGCTATGCCTGGGTGTCTGTATATTGGCTTGCTATGGAAAAGCAGTTTTCCTTTTTGTTAGCTTACCTGTAGTATGAAGTAATGTATGTGGAGCTGATTTATATCTTTGGAAGGCATCTTGTGCAGATAGGTGAGCTTTTCTCATTGCAATAGCTTTCTGGAAGGAATGCTGTGGGATGATTGCCTTACAGTGGTGAAAACAGTGCTGTCATCATGGGCTTGAAAAACAGATGAGTCTTTGCTATGATTAATTATGGAAAAAAGACAAACTCACTTAAAATCTGTCATGGTAGCTTGGACTGGTAATATATAATTAAATAGTAAGACATAGCTGGAAAAACATTTTTAGAAGATTGTGCCTCTGGTGCATTTTAAGATATGAGCTCTCTCTAAATTGAGGGGAACTTAATCCTCAAATATATTTGACTGAAAGACTGCTTTGAGAAATTGTAACATACTTTAGGACTTTTGGGGCAAGGCTTATTCTGAGAACTGCTACTGTTTTCTGTTTATCCTCTTGCCTCCTGAAGCAACACTTATTTGGCACCCCCCTTGCTCCTGGGACCTCCCTGCCCCATGATGCCACAGGTTGCCTTTGGAATCAGTTCCTTTAGTTGTGTCTCTCACTGCCAGATAACTACAGGCCAAATGTGCTGCTTCTCCTTTTCCATTTTGGCTCTATTGGTGTGAAACTGTCAGGAGATGTCATAGTTCCAAGTGGACCCTTAGGATTCTGTCAAGTGGATGCAGAGTTGGTGTAGCCAGATTTGCACTGTGTGAACTCTTCAGGGACATTTGTGCAGTGTGCAGGTGGGGTGTTAAAGATGAGTGACAAATTTGCTCTCCTTGTTTCCAGCCACTGAAATGACTTTTTTAAGACTAAACCTTTGGGTTGCTGTAGCCTGGCTTCCTTCTGTCAACTCTATCACTTCCTTTTCTTGGGCTGTCTGGTGGGGACAGATCGGATGCTGCAATGAAGACAGTTCTAGGGTATTGCCTAGCATTTATGAAATGACAGATATAGAAGTACCAGGCTGGCTTCTTCTAGCGTCTTGATTGGTAGGTAAAAAAATAACATATGCCACTCCGTGTGTTTGAAGCACGACTCTGCCTTGGAATAGAAATTGAGCTCCTCAGGGAGGGGGAAACAAAACAACCCAAAACCCAAACCATAAAAGCAGCCCTTTGATTTGCACGTGCTCTGCCAGGAAAGGAGGACATAACCCTGAGCAAGAGCTGCTATGTGAGGCACTGTGTGTAGTCTGCTAAATGTTTCTAAAGAGGTCTAAAAGCTGGTGTGGAGAGGGGCTGCTGCCAGTGAGGGACCCCTTCACTGGTGAGGCTACTATGGAGGAGGGGTGCCTAGGTGAGAGGCAAACTAGGGGCAATGTTGAATTGCTTTCTATGCCTTCTCCAGTGCCCTTTGAAGCTGCCCCCCACCCTTCTCCCCTCAAGTCTGGGGAAAGAAGGAAGACTCTCATACAGTAGCATGAAAATATCATGTGCAAAGACATTCTTAAAGCTCACAGCATTGGGCAGCTTAGCAAAGAATTAGCTGGGCTGTGTTAACACCTCTCAGTAAATGCTCCTAATCTTGATGTTCCCCCAGGCTGTTTCTCCATGTCGTGTGTTGGGGTTGACTCTTGTGAGCAGGGAGGAGTAGGGAAGTATTGTTTTTAAAGTCTTTTGAGTACAAGTAAGGCATAGGTACATCAGTGTGGGCGTGGAAGGGGAAGAGCACGTGGGCTTGAGCTGAACTGATGTTGTTTCAGGACAGTGTAGCTGCTCCACTGCCAGGTAGCAGCGTGGATTGGTGTGCTCAGAGCCTGCATGTTCTGCTTTTCAAGTGCTGCATGGTATCCCTCCTTCAATGGAAAATGCACATTTAGAAAAGCACAGCTGATTCCACTTATTTTGGGAACTGAGGCACTCCTAGCATGAAGCTGTAGAGAGCTGCATTTATTTGGATGCCTTAATAACAGTCTGAAGAATGAATAACAGGTTTAAACATTGTGAGGTGGGAGGGAGGACTTTCACTGTCTGACTCCTTATTGTGTTGAAAGAATAAGCCCTGTACCTTGTCAGAAGTCTGTTTTATGTCTTTCTCCCCTCCCCAAGTGTGTTCTAGGGATGCAGCTGAGCTGTAATTTGAGAAAGTGACAGAAAAAAGCTGGAACTTTTAAAGGTAGCAACAAAAATGACAGCCTAAGGAAATAGAACAGCCCGTTGGAACCTGCGAGTTTAACAGAAGCAATGGTAAAGCTCTGTTGTAAGTTTTAGTTTTGGAAATGAGGCAAGGAACTACTGATTTGTAAATATACCCAGCTGCAAAGTCAGTGAAACATGGGCCATTGAGAAGGAGGAATCAAACTGCCATTTATTTATTTGGGTGTGATGTCTCTGAGCTTTTTCTTTGAAAAGACATTCACCTGATACTGCCTTGGAGTGAATAAAAAGAGAAAGTTTCATTATTGGGCCTAAGTTTGGCTCAGCCCTGAGTGAAGTCGAAAAAAGAGAAATGAACTGAAATCCAAACACTTGCAGTTGTATTTTGGTGTCACTTATCTGTGGGACCAGCAGGTATGTTATGTAACAGAGTCACTGCTCCTGACTCCAGGTGCATATCCTAGCAGTTGAGAGACACTGACATGGCTGTAGATGGTACTTGCAGAGGCTGGGCTGAGCTGGGTGCTGATTGTCAGTGGGGAGGCTGCTGGAAGATGGTCAGCTCTAACAGAGGTGTGGGCAGTTCCAGGAGTTTGGGTGTGTTTTGGGCTGCCTCTTCCCTCTGGTGGTCTGAGCAGCTCTGGATGAGAGCTGCAGCCATGCAGAGGAGACTGGTTATCAGTGGCTACACCTGCACATCTACAGCTCTGGCAGCGACTTCGTGAAGACTTCTTTCAGAAATATGTTTACTCTTTATTAAATTGCATTTCTAGGTATTCATTAATCTGTTGAATGCATAGGACATGCATTATCAAACATGTTGAGATGCCAGAGAGGAATAATGTAAGAGTTATGTAGCTTAATCGCAGTTCTTGTAAGGAGGCAGCTCCTGTGCTGGGGAAGCATTCTCTAGCAGCCTAGCATCTTTTCAGGTGTGTGGGTCTTCTGCTGGATATGTTGAATCTCTGTCTAGTGGGAGATAGTGGCTGTGTGTTTAAGTAAAAGACCAACTTCTATCTCAGCAGCACAGGACACATTATGGGAGGGAAGGATCTATGTGACAGATTAGATATGATACATATTTTTAAGGTTATTTTGATGATCTGTATAGAGAATGCACAACAGTACTTTTCAGCCATAAGTTGATCATAAGTTGTTTTCTGGACTTCAACATCGCCTTGTTTAAACCAGGAGGATCTACCATCCAAAAATGGAGATTTTGTAGTGGAATTAGACAAATATGAGCACAGTCAATGGCTTATGCATTTAGCTGTGGAGAAACATGCAATTAAGCCATGAAAGAACATGCTTTGATGGGTCTATGTAATTCATTCCACAAATAACTTTTGTTAGCTCCCATGTACTCTGCTTTTATTTCCTAGCATTGAAATGTGTTTTCTTGCTGCTCCTCCCCCCCACCCCGTTTAGATCATGGCAGAGGACCAAAGATGGAATATGCTCCTAAAATGTTATGTTACAAATTATTGATCAGAGAAAAATGAACATTCTGAAATGTTTTGATAGCTATTTTTGTTCTTAATTTACCACATTATCCTGGATGAGCAAAGAGCAGCAGTCTATGCATGAATAACAAATGAGGATTTATTTGAACATTTTATGGGAGTACACTGGGAATAGAGCAAAGCCTTTCGGCTTCTGTGTTGTTTTAATAGTTATATTATAAAATATGGTTGTATTAACAGAAGAGAATAAAAAAAGTAGTAGTTAAATGCCAACAGACCAAAGCCTTTCTATTGCTTCTTTCCAAGCTTTTACTTCTGTTATAGCTTTATAATGAACAACAGCTATGGTCAGCATAAATCATTTCCAGAAAGAGTTCATCACCCTTATTTTCCTGGTGTCTACATGTACATCTTGTTCTTGGATAAGACTTCTTGTGGAAATTCACGGGAACATATTGTGTTAACACCAGGAATCTTCCAGCTTCCACAGTCTTTTCTCAAGAAAGTCTGGTGGTGTCCTTTGAATATAGTTTTGTTCTCTCTGGAATAGTGATGTGTAATTGCTTTGCTCTGAGTGTTTTTCCTCTATGCTTGGGAATTTTTCTCTTGAAAAAACAGACCTGGCTGTTGTGCCCAATTTAGATCTTGTTGCTTTGATTTACTGAGTTTTAAAAAAAAGTTCTTAACACGCTTTTTATTTAGAATAGAGTTTATTAAGTTTAATCAGATTAGAGAGTTATTAAAGTATTTACTCTTCGTACTCAAAAAATGTATTTACACACTGTATAATCTGTGCAGAGGAGTACTCTGTTTAACAGTGTCACTTGCATGGTGCCTAGGCACTTACTGGTGAGGATGCTGTTTCACTAGACACTGAAACTGGAAACATTGAGCTAATTCAGGACAAAAGGACATTTTTAAAGAAACACCCACCCCCATCCCTGCCAACCACTGTTCTGGTCTCAGCAGACATTTGAGGATTTATTAATATTGTGAAACATACTTTTAGAAGATTACATGGTTATCTTGGAGGACAAGTTAAAAGAGAAAGGGAAGGGAAGAGTTCAAATGGAGTTTTGTCCATTGTCAGAAGTCATACCATCCTGTGTTGGGGTTATGTCTATTTTGAAGGCCATTGAAACCCAGTGCAAGTTCATTATTTGTTCTCTGAATGTTAACTGGAAGTTCCTTGGTTAAAGGAAAATCAGTAGTGAAAGAAAGGAGATTGAAAGAACTCTGCTATTCAAATTTTGGTGAAGTGTTGCACAGTGTCCATGGATGTCAGGCTTCTAACCTGATGTTCTGCACTGCTGCCCCAGATCCTTGTTGCTCTCTTCTTTCCCCTCCCTGGTGAAGAACAACATGTGAAATGTAGAGGTGTAAGTTTTTTGCAAGTATACTCCAGTGTTTGCAAGAAGATTCCAATGCCCAGGTGTATCATGCCACTACTTGGAAAACTTGTTTCTGTGTAAATGCTTTTCTTATACTTTCTTATCAAACAAAAAAACTGAATAGACCAGTCAAGACTTACAGAGCTGTTGAGATGCAGGGGATAGAGTGACTGTTGCATCAGCCACAGTGGTGTCTGTTACTCAGTCCTCCTGCAGAGCCAAGCCTTGAATGGCACTGCTGCAGTGTCATTTTTATGCCAAAAAGATTAATGCACTGTCTTCATCTTTCTTACACATCGTGGCAGGAGGGAGCATGAGAACCTGCTATGGAATCTCAGGACTGAATTCTTGGTGTCTTTATGTGGATACTTCTCTGGAGAGAAGTGAGCCATGGACCTGAGAAGCTAAATTTTAGATTCATTTTTTTAAATCTAAAGTAGCATTTTAGAAAGATTTTAATTTAGGCTGTAATGAAGTAAGTAGTTGCTAAAACTTGGGAAACTTGAAGTCGATAAATTCCATGTAAACTGTGTTTTGTTGCTCATATTTTAGAAGGGAAAATAATTTCTATACTAGATCATGAAAGTTGTCTTCCAAATATTTGAGCTAAGAATTTCCTGACTGAGACCTTTTCTACCTGTAATCTGCTGGAGTGGGTTTTCTGTCACTACATAGTAAGTAACTTCCCCTTCTCAGAAGGCAGTGCTAAATATTTCATCATTGGTAAGAGATAGCAGTTACTTTGCTTACATAGTGACTAACAGTATTGGGTGTGTTCATCTCCTTGAAGAAAACAAAGACAGACTGTACCTTTTCTGACTTCGAAAACAGACTAAGTCTAATCGAAAACCTCCGAACTCTGGTTTACAAAATCAGTTATTTTTGAGCAAGGTGCTCAACAGGGTTGTGGTGTGACAGCTCTGTGTGTGTTGTAGGGTACCATATCTAAAGAAAGGAAGTGTGTTCACTCAAGCATTTTTGCTTCCCTTAGGTAAGGGTGTGTGCAGTAGGATGAAAGAACAATGCCTGGCCTTGCAAAATGGGTTGCTTTTGGAAGGTGATTAACCTTTGCTAGTTTGAGACTCATTTTCCCTCTTGGAGAAACAGGGAAATTAATGCTAGGAAGTGCAGTGGTGAAGGTGGGATCCCATGGTCAGGCATGTCTGAGGCATCAAGTGGGATGGTGTCTTGGTAGTAACATGCCTTTTTCATGTGTCACACTGCATAAATTATAGTCCCCAAAATAGATGGAACAAACTGGAAAAGTCTGTACTGGACTGAAGCAAACTCTGTGCTCATCCATCTCCTGTTAGCACTAATAGTGATCTACTATTACTTGTGACACTGGAATATTTTACTTCAGATTGAGACTCCATTTTATAAAGATTAAATATACTAGCCTGCTCTCTCTAAGTCTAAAGTTGCCTCAGTGTACATAGCTGGTTTGGCTGGGCAGAATCTGGGCTTGAAAGAAGATGCTTTGGAGCATTTAACTGGATTTAAAATGTGGGATCTTGAGTCTGATGAGATGCCTGTATTAGAAAGGTTTTGTGGCACACACAATCCAGGGGTGCGTGTAAAATATGAACATATATGCAACATAGAATGGCCAGCCAGGGTAATTTACAGCCAGGCTGACTCTGTGCTTGCTGGAGACTGATTTATTATTATTTGTCTTGTCTCTGGGGATGACTTGTGACTGAATTAATAATATTTAAAAATAGATGTCCTGTTCAATTCCAAGTATAAGGATAATAATTTTTGAACATGATATGCAGTTAAAAATAATTATCCAAAATAAACTTAAAAGCCCTAAGCCTTTCTTTCTGAAAAACGTACTTGTGTTCTTTCCAGAGGTTGGTTTTTTTTGTGTGTGTGCATGTTCTGTTACTTCCTCTACCTTGTTCAACTTTTCATGTTTTTTCTCCCAGTTGAAGGAGGATTGCAGTGATTGATTCAGTGTGTGTTGTGGAGTGTATGGGAAAAGAGCAAAAGAGCTGGAAGAGCTGAAGATTTATTTATTTTTTTTAATTAAATTTTATTTTCCCCCCTCCCCCTTGCTGTCATCTTGGTATGAGGGAAGGGTAGAGGGATGAATGTGGCAGTGCTGGTTCCCACTGCCCTGGGACATGTCCTGATGTGTGGTGGGACTATGTGCTGGCACCTGAGGACCTCTGTGCTTCTGTTTTTCAGGGAGCGTCTCCTCTGTGCTATGAACAGAAGGCAATTAGAGACAGTCTGAAAATCTAGTGAAACAGGTGGAAAATGTCATTGCTTTTTTTGTTGCTGGACTCTGTTGCCTCCTTGGCTTCACCTTCCTGTTCCTGGCAGGTATTTGCAGGGAAAAAAGGAATCCTCAAGGATTTAGCTGCTGTTTTAGATCATTTTCACAGAAGATAACTCCAGTGAAGTCAGGATTGTTTGCAGAGCTATGTCCGTGGATATTTGTACAGTGAAGACTCGGAAGATGAACTGAAGGCACTAATTACTGAGGAGAGACTTGAGGGCCTGGTGCTCCCAGGGCAGCTTGGTGGGGAAGGAGCCCTTAGCTATGGTAGTGGGAGCAGAGAGGCTGAGGGGTTTTTAAGGCATCTTCCCCGTAGGTTATTGGAGCAGTTGGTTTGTCACTATGGTGGAGCCATGTGCTGGCACAGACAGACTGCATGGCTGTCAGCATCTGCTGCTGTGCAAGCACCTGCTGCCTGGCCTGGCCCCCTGCCACTGAGCACTGTGAAAAATGCACATCAAAAGGGGTCACCTTTTCCAAAAACTGGCTGAGCCCACCTTTGGAATCTTTCCTGCCACTGCCTTGTAATTAGAGGCCTCATGACAACTTGTCACAGTTGCCAAGTTTCCATCACTGTTCAAATTTTCGAAGGGTTCAAACCACTGACCATTCCACTGAGCACCTGACTGCATTGTAGAATGGGTTGAGGCCCATTCCTGATGTATTGCACAGAGAGAAGATGTACCAGGAAGTGAGGGAGGGACAAGAGAGCATTTAGGACATTTTGTAATTAATTAGGGAAGTCCCAAAACCTTCTGGGCCAGGGTGTTTGTGTTTGTATGTGTTTCTGTACTGAATAGACACTGCTCAGTGGTCATGTCCAAAGCTGTAGGCCAAAAAGAGGAATTTAGTGGTGGACTTGGCAGTGCTAGTTTAGTGGTTGGACACTATGATCTTAGAGGTCTCTTCCAGCACAAATGATTCTGTAATTCTGGAAAACTTATTGCTAAAAGATGCTGGTCTAAGTGGAAGGGCAGGCTTGCAGTAAGTCTTACTTCCCACCCCTTCTCCAGGAGAAAGACATTGTAAGGACATTAACAGCTAGAGAAGAGGAGCATTGCTCTCCTTTTTGTTTTCCAAAATAAGACAACCACAACAAGCCCTTCCGTTGCCCATATTGAGAACCATCTGGCCCGCAGCCCTGGCAATGGTTGCAGGGATGTAGTGTTACCATGATAAACAGTCATTGTGTTGCAAGGGGGGCTGGCCAGCACAGAGGGACAGTTTTGATACATTCCTTTTAACAAAAGGCCATTGCAGGAAAGAGGGATGTGATTGCTGTAGTTGATTACCTGAGATGAGAGAACGGTTGTGATATTTACGTTTGTGTCAGAGTCCAAATAGATGAGATGCTTAGAAAGGAGGAGAGCTTAGGGCTGTATATAAAGGAAAATATGTCACCACATAGATATGATGGACCCTTAGACAAAAGATGGAGTCCATGTTTGACTGGAGGAAATGTGGGGGATGATGTGTATGGGGAGCTATTTCCTTGGTCTGCCTGGTGCAAAAGTGAGTGCTGTGATGCAGGGTATGAACACTACAGAGCGTGCTAACTCAGGCATGGTGGTGCTCTGGCTCTGGCATTGAGGTAACAAGTGTGCTAAGAGGGGCATTATGTAGGGTTATCCTGGTTAAATGTTTTCTAGCTTTGTGATCTGTGTTGCATTCATTCATATCCTGAAGTGAACAGTGTGGCATGCTGTGGTTGGCCCATTTGAGGTCTGGTTCTTGATTACTTCCTGGGTGAGGTTGCTATCCTTGGTGTTCCCAAGTTCCCACAGGAATCTCATGCTGTGTGCATTGTGTCAGTAAGTGCAGCTCTGCCGTGAAGAAGAATTAAAGTGTGGTACTTCTGCTCCAGGGCACTTTCACATTGCAGAAGCTCTTGCATTTTGCAGCTACTTTAATGTTGCTCTTACTGCTTCACTTGGTGCTACACCTAAATTAGAGGTTACTGGGTTAGGTTAGGGATCACTCTAGCATGTAATGCCCCCTTCTGAGGCAGATAAATTTTCTTTAGTAGGAATTAGGGTAGAAGAAGAAGAGGAGTGTGCAGTACCTGTTGGATTGCATAGCTTGTGGCTTTATGTATTAAGAATATAATTAAATGCTAATTTATTTTTTGTGTTCTGGGCAAAATATCACAGGTGGTGTAGAGGCTTCTTTGTCTATTAACTGGGACTTTAGCACTGAGAAAATTAGTGTGAAGGCTGTGAGAGGTCCTAAGAGCCCTGACCTGTTGTAGGCATGTCAAATTTGATTTTACTGTCTCTTTACAATACTGTGTTGAAAAGGTCTTGTGCTGCTGTATTTATCCTTAAAAGATTCAGTGTCCTTAGTGTAGTGTTGATTAAGTTTAGTTTCAGGATTAAGTGTGTGATTGGCAGTAGAGTCTTCTCTGAAGTAGTCCAGATCTGTTGAATAGCCTTTAGAGGAAACTTGGAGCTGGCAAGGAAAAATTAGTTTTTGTTATGTAATATATTCAGTGGAGAATTTGGTTCTAGGGTGATTTGGGTAAAAAGAAAATGAAGTCTCTAAATTTGCTGCTGGTTGTTGCCTTGGAAATCCTGATGAATTCTTTCTTCCACCATTAGTCAGGTGGTAAAAATGGACTGTATCTATATAATGTTCAAATAAAGTGCTAAGAAAGATGAAGACTGCTTAAGAAATATTTTGCTGATTAATTTATATTCCATGCTAATTCTCACCTCCTTTTCTTATAGCTTCTTATTTTGGCCCTGCGTTTTCTGGCTTTAGCTTATATTTGTCCCCATATAGTAAAAATTGTTGAAAGTGTAATGCTCAATTGAACTCTGTTTTGCTGGCTGGGGAAAGAAAGTTTAAAGAACATGAGTACTTGGGATACACTGCAATGCTGAAAGATGGTAATGTACTATAGTGATCATCTGAAACAATTTATGTGGCCTAGAGAAGTGCGATTGATTATGAAAGTATTCTGCATAATTTGTGTGGGTATGGTGAGGAGGAGAGAAATTGTGAAATGAATTGAAACTTTAAACTTGTTTGGACAAAGTCTCTTGGAAAATGTCTGTTTTCTTATGGATTTGGGTCCTTATGCTCCCTAATCCGACAATTCTTTTCCTTCATACCAAAATCCACACAATTGTTTTTCTCCTAGTGATGGAGGGCAGAAAGCAGAAAAAGGGGTTTTGTTCCTCCAAAGATATTATGTGTGCCTGGTATTCTCATTTGTAATAAAGTTCCTTTCATATTCTTCCAGCAGTCCGAAAGGACCCTAACTTGCTATCCTATTAAAAACCTCTTGTGCTGCCAAAAAAACATAAAAATGTAGAAGTTGGAAACGCAACTCTCATCTACAATACAATGGAAAAAAGGAAATGGTACATTCTTGGCACTCCCAAATTTAGCAGAGCCAAAAGGTTATCATCTGACAGAGTAGATGAATGGTAATTAAGATAACTGGTGTTACTGGAAGTCTTTAAAAAGCAATTAAATTAATTACGTTTGATCTTGGTGAGAATCTGTGGCTGTGAGTCGGATTTTGGTCTGGATCTGTTATCTGGGATGCAGAGTGGTGTAAGTAGAGGAAGAGTAATTGTGTGAGACATTTTAAAACTGCTTTGTATCTGTTCGGTGGTGTACTTAATAGAGGCTTTTTTTTTTTTCTCTTTCTTTTTATCCCTCTCCTTTTTGGATGAATAAACTGAACTTAGCTCCAGTTTGGACTCTGCAAGGTATCACAAAAGCCTTTTTGGAAAGGCTGACAAATAGTAAAATCTAATTTTAGTGAAAATCGGTGTATGATATAGAGCTTTCACCTTCTATGTAAGGTGGATATAGTTAAAAGAGTTATAAACACTATTTTGCAGACAATTACTTTTAGACCTAATTATTGAAATAATGCAAAAAATAGGAACAAAAGAGAATTTCTGGTTAAATTATTATTTTTAAACTAAGACATCCTTGAAGTGCCTTAATCAAAGGGAACCAGATACAGGTTTTACTACATAAAGAATTCCTTCCTTAACAATCTCTTTAGACATTTCCACCACCCTCCTCCAGTCCTGCAGGGCTTGGAATGGTGAGAATACAGCTGAGGAATGGGTGAGTCAGATCATGTCTTCCAGAATGATCCAGCTTGTTATGAATAATATGCTGTTTATTTAAATATCTGTAGTGTAAATAGGTAACCTGTTGCTCTAAAATTCAAGTGCAAAGATAGTGCCCCTCACTTCTTCTCTGCTCTAATTATATCTCAGTAATGAAGGGCAGTATATTAATACAAGGTGGGAGGATTTCTTTGCTAGAACCTTACCCAGAGTTGATTCAATAATTGTAATTCCTTTTATAATAAGTAGAACTAGTTAAATATGTTCTCTCAGCTTTAAATAATTTGTCATGTCCTATTTCAAGTTTCCTTCTGCAGAATAAACAACTAAATTAAGTATGAGTAACCACATTTAATTTTGAAAATTATTTTAAATTCCTGTTCAAGTAAGAATATATGTGCAAAAGAGACTACTTTTAAAATTACATCCTTAAGGAAAATATACTTATTTAATGTAAAACTAGGTTAAATAAGAGTCCAAAAATATCGCCTTGGCCTTGATTTCTTTGATCTCTTAAATGACAAATTAGCCTCTTGAAACATGAGACAGAAAACAGATGAAAGATGTGACAGAATCTAATCTTGTTTTTTTTTTCTCTTCATGCCTCCTTCTGCCTCACAGACTGTTTCTGTTTAGTGTGAAACAAACCTGTTTCTTCCCATACTCATTTTGCCTTTGTATTTGGCCATCAGCTATGGAGGATAGGGTTGGATATTCTTAGGCTTGTTTAACATCCCTTCTTAGCTGAGATGTAACATGGTGAGCTCTTGTGATAGTTTTTCAGTGGTTTTGCCAGCGTTTGAGGGGTACATGAAGTAGAGCATGGTCACTTTTCTCTCTCTCCCCTTGCAACTATTGATACAGAAATTCATTCTGGCTTGAATTTTTCAGACCTGTCTTGGACTGTTGGGTAAAAAATGTGGAAGCAGTAGGCAAAGGAAACTTTGTTCATTATGTACAAGGAAACTTTTGGGGTTCCTGCTTTGCTCTAGGCAAATATCAAAGGATAAAAGTGTCCTGGAGTGACCAAGATAGCTTGCTCTTTTCTTGGGATTTTTTCTTCCTGTCTTGGTGGAACTTTGTTGCCTGACCTTGCATCTCCACCCCAGGGCAGAGCATGGCTGTAGTGAGCTAAGTAAGCATGGATGTTGCTGTGTAGCTACAGAGGAACGTGTTCCCTTCTGGCAGGTATTCAAGAATATCTTTGAATATTTATATGGTGAATTAACACTGGAGTGTAGAGGAGGTTTGGCAGAAAATCTTTGAGGATGTTGCAAGTTGCTGCATGCAAAGTTAGTGGTTTCTTTGCATAAGCACATATTGAAAAAAAACCCAAATGGCACATCTAAAACGTGCTGAGTAAGGGTGCCGAGAGCTGAACCTGGCAATATGTGATTTTTGCAAAGGCATCTTGCTTTGGATTGTCATTTATTCAATTAAACTATTTTATTTTAAAAATTGCTTATACAGGGGAAAATATTTGTACCTCCTCTAATTGACACCTACATTTTACTGAAATTCATATAATTGAATTACATAGACCTTATTAAAGGCTTTTCATAAATTGCAAGTTGACCTCAGGTTTGATAAATCTGCTGGTCCTTCTCAGTTGTTATTGGCATTAATTTGCTGTAGAAGGAAAGGTTTTCATTGTTCACTTGAAGCAAAATTCCTAATTTCATGGACAGATGGAAGAGTGCTTGCTTCTTTTCCTCGATTCTTCCAAGCTGGTTTTGCTTTTAAAATGGTCTTCTTCTTTGGTTGCAACCTGAAGAACAAGGAGGTTGACCCTGTGTTGGGGATGAGGAATGATTCCCTTTGAAGAAATTGACAAATTTGGAAGAGCAGTGGAGATCATAAAAGTCAGAACAATTGGGCTGGTTTAGAAATTGCTCTATTTACAGCAGCCACGGCATTACTAGGGAGAATTCTTCAGCTGGGTTTGGATAGAGTAATTTCAGTTTAGCACCCACCTTGGCTCCTCCATGCAGGGGTCACACCTGACCCACTGCTCCACTTCACCCACCACAGCATGTGCTGCAGGTAGCTCAGGAGCACAGCAGTGGGCTCCAGGAAGTGCCAGTGTGCTACATAAGGTTAGGGAGAAATTACCCATGTGAATCTGTTCATGTGGGAAGATAAGGCTAAACTTAACCATCTGCAGGCAATTAAAATTCATGACAGAAGGTCAGGATATTATACTCTCTGCTAGTCACTTCATTAACTAGATCTATGCAAATATAACCTAGTCTGTTAAAATTTAACCCCAAGAGATTACTTCTTGTAAGAGAATCAGTGTTGATGCAGAAAAATGGGGAGTAGGTGGAAATGCTGAAATACTGTAGACACCTCTTTCAGCTTAGTATAAAAACACAGTGGCTGAGGAAAAGGCAGTTTGTACACATAACACACACAGTATTTAGTAAGCAGTTGTGTCTAGTAGATATTGGTTGATGGAACTGTCTGATTTAAGCTGCATCCTTATAGTGTGTTTTTAAATTCTTGCTAATGAATTTAGATCCCCTTTACTATTTAGGAATACTCTTGATTTCTCTTGTAGCTAAATCTAATCTAAGGACTGTATTTCAGCATGGCTAGGTGTTGTTTGGGGTTTTTTTTTGTTTTGTGGTTTTTTTCTGAAGTGTGATGTTCATCATCCCTCTACTATTTCATCCTTCAGTTTCCCAAGTTATTTCTTATTGTTATTTCTGTTGAGAGATGGTAAGAATAAAGAAGCAGCTATGACTTGCCATGTGCTTAGCTTTCCTGAACTTGGTTCCCAGTAGTGGTGTCTTGGTGGTGTTTCTTGGACCCTTGAAAAATCTTTGTTTCACTTGGGTGCAATCTGTCTGTAGTGCCAGCTGCTTGTAATAGTTCATCTTTGCTATTACCATGTTAGTGCTGTGTCTTGGGTTTGTTCAGTGAATGACTGTGTATTTCAAAATCTTAACATTTTTCTTGTTTTTCAACTTGTATTCAGCCTAACATGAGAGCCACATTATCAAAGAGATCTTTTATCCTGTTAGGGGAGGGTGTTCTTAAGGGTGGATATCCAGATGAAATTTGAAGTGGTAAAGGCCTCTTTATACTGTAGTTTGGAGTCACCATGTTACAATAGTAGCTATCAATTATTAAGGTATCTGCAGATGAGGTCTATTTATACTGCAGAGCAATGTTGTTTTTTTTTTTTTCCTTTTTCCTTTGCACTTAATCAGAAGGAAAAACTGTAAAATTTGTCTCATCTTTGTCACTCTTCAGCACTGTTGATCATCACAGACCTTAGGCTTGACAAATGAATGTAACATTTGAGGTATCCATAACTCAGATTTATGATTTTTTTCAGGGGAAATATCAAAAACATACAGGAAGGTCAGCCTTGATCTTTAGCACTATAGCCTAGTCTTCTTTAAGAAAACAAATCGTAAAAGAAAACAAACAAAAAAGCTCACCCTGACTTCCTTTTCCTTTCTCTGTTTTCTCACTGCAGATGTAGAGTAATGCCTTCAAAATTGAAAGAAGGTAGAGCTTTCAAAGAATAGTATGTTCTCATACCTTGCTTTTTTTGTTATAACTAGTCACTACTCAGGTAGGTGTCACTTTTAACTATTGTTGAGAGAAAGGCAACAAAATTTCTCCTGAGTGGCAGTAATGGCTCAAATAAAATACTGAATATTAAATATGTTATTTGGGCATTAGCATGGTGATTATATATACCCACTGAAGTTATTGCAAGGGTCAGGGAATGGAGATGGTGGAGTTCCAAGGGAAAAACCTCCCACTGTTTCTCAAAAACACCCATGTTTCATGAGGTTCAGCCCTCGGGGAAGGACGTATTTTCAGCTGCTCCTGTTTCTACCCCTCCCCCTCATAAAGTGAATGGTAAAGTAAATAGAAATGTAATTATGCGCTTTCTGGCTTGGATGTTTCTTCCTGATATATAAAAGCACAGCCACAAGGTAAGGCAGTGGTTTTTAAGTGATGCAACAAGATGTGATGGGGATGGGTTTGTGTCATCTTTGTTGTGTATACTCAAAGATAAGAGAGAAGGACTGTGTAGCTGTATATGCCTGTGCACACTTATGTATGCATAGACCTCTATCTACTTGCACCTTCTAGGACTTGTGTTTAGAGATCATGATGTTCCTGGGAAATTATGCAGCCCTTTCAAGTTGAGGATAATTATACAGCAGTGTGTGGATCTGAGATTGTTAGAAGTCTGTTTTTAATGAGGTGTTTCCAGTTAGTTGCTTGGGAGTAGGTAAATCCTTAGTTCATACTAAAGTGTGTATCCATCACATGCTGGGGTGGGAATTCTTGCAACCCACACTGAATACCCCTGAATTATCCCCAGCCAACAAGGGTGGCTTGGAGGCAGCTAGCAACAAGTGTGTGTGTGTGTGTGTGCATAGGTGGGAGTGCATCACTGACATGACTGGGCCACTCCTAAGGGATGGGTTTATTTCCTTGTCACATCCAGACTGTGTAGGGAGCTCCTGGGCGTTGGGGATGCAGAAGATAACTCTTAAAAACCTTGACTGATAACAATTACTAGAAACATGGTGGTTTGTAATTTTTTTAAACTATTTAAGTTTGGTATAAGTCTTTGGATTTTTTAAAGTGGTAGTTCTCTAGGTTGTGACTGGGATAATTTTCTCCAGGATGAATGAATGCCATGTGGGCTCTATGTATTCTTGCATATTCAATATAAAAAAAAAAAAAAACCAAAACCAAAACAAACCAATACTGTAACTGAGCTAAAGGTGAGTCTTCTGACTCAACTAGTAAAAGGTTTTTAAGTGGCAGACAGAGGACATGATTGCTGCTTCATGAGATCAAAGACTTCATGTAGCAGGTATAGAAAAAGTGCATCTCAGGCAAAAAACTGAGGGAATTCAGCCTATGCGTGATAAAATTTATTGCTACTTCTTTTTTGTTTCCCTTCCATCCTCAACCAACCCCCTTTCCTGACCAGCTCTGATGTCTCAACTGAGAAGCAATCTCAAATGATTCTCATGACTGTTTATGGATGTTGAGCTCAGCTGTGCTGCATGTTTGACTCCCAAGGTTTCTCATGGGTATTTTCATTTTCTGACATCTGTCAGTTTCTCCTATATATGTAGTGTCTCAATATTAGCATTTGGACTCTGAAAATGCCGGTAGATTCACTGCTTCCTTCCAGCCCTGCTGGGGAAAAGCTGGTAGTTGTTTTGTTGGTTTTTTTTTCCACTTGATCCAAGGTATGCTAATGCTGTGTCCAGTGTCTGAATTTGGGCACTTGTAGCTATATTTTCCTGTCTTTCTATATGCTTATCTCCTTCCTTGTCTGGGTACTTGTGTATGCGACTGTGAAAGTTGTGCTTGAATAGCTGCACTGAATGGAGAGGGATAGTGGTGGCTTAGTGAACTTGCTGGAAAATTTTAGTTTCACTCTCAGCAAGAGGTCCCCACCCAGCTGGGGAGGCTTCTGTGGTTCTATGCTGGTTCCTGTGACCTTGACTTTGTGGAAGTAAAAACTTAACTCGGGCTTTAAGTGTCACATATATAGTTTCCTTGTGGTTTTGTATGGTGTTGGGATTTCACCATATGCCCAGCTTTTTAGACTTTTTAGCTTTTTAGAGATAATCACTTGATGTTTTTTTTTTTCCATTTCCTGCATGCATTGTTCATAAATCACAGTCAAAGGTCTGGCAAAACTTGTTAATACAAACATGAGATACATGGTTCTACTCTACCTAGATCCACTTTCATAGTGGATTTTATGTCCAGACACAAGGGGTGTATATCATGTGGGGTGATTCTTGGGATGTGCTGGGCAGGGCCAGGAGTTGGACTCAGTGATCCTGATGTGTCCCTTCCAACTCAGCAGATTTTATGATACATCTTCCCACACTAGGTGTCATTTGCTACTTTTTGCACTGTTACAGTGCCAGAAAAGGAGGAGAGATGGATTATAGAGGGCTAAATTCTCTGCAGCACATAGCTGGAAGGTATTTGGGGGCTACAGTGGTGCCTCTAAAAGATTATTTGAATAAGTGAATCTTGGCAATGCCTATTTTTGAACCTGGGTTGTGTTAAAAGGCATGTGGCTTTTTCCAAAATAATTTTAGGAACTTGTGTTCAGTTTGATAGTGCTGAAACACTTCTGCTGCGTTTCTGTGAAGTTGCTGTAGATGAGAGTGCTGTTTTGTACTTGCAATGTTTACCAAGCCTTTCTAACATTATCCTGATTTGTGATGGCTTTTTCCTTCTTTTTCTATGCTGATAAAGCACTCTTTAGAGTGGAATGTAATATATGTAATTTTTTTTTTTTTACAGATAATGAAGGAAATTTGCATTTCATAGTGGTATTAGCCATGAAATGTAATTTAAAAATTTGACCATTTTGTCTTCAGAGAAAAGCCTGGCTGAAGGAGTGAAATTTCTGATGTCCTCAGTAAAAATTTCTGTAACCAGTGGGCTGGGTTGGAATAGCTCACCTTCTCTATTTCTACTTCCCAAGCTCTGCACTGTTTTGGGGTTGCTGCTGCTGTTTGAACCTTCTTCCTCCCCAGCAGCTGCAGAACCTGAGCATGCCTTGTAGGCCACCAAATCATAACAAATCTCTTGGTTCTTCTGTTATAGAAGATGAGGTTTAGGGAAGGGGAAAAACCTACCTAAAGAACTCATTGGTCTGTTTGCTGTGTCTGTAATCCATTCCTGGGTTTTAAGGGACTGGTGGGCTGTAGGATTGGTTGTGGCCAAATGCCATGGCTAAGAAATGAAGCCTGAGGAATTCTATTCTGTCATCGCTGCTGCCCTGGCATGGTTTCCCAGCAGACTTCCTGGTTTTAGTTGGGAAATAAGTTGTTGGTGAGACTGGTTTTCTGAAGCAGTGTATGGCAAACCAGGTATGTCATAGGAGTCCTCTTGGCATTTTTGTCCAGAATGGGCTGTACAGTGTGTGGGGAGCTGGATGAATGGGTATGATGGGAACTGAGAGAAGCTCCAGCTGTTCCGTGGTAGTCACTAAGTTCTTGCTGTCTGCAGTTGGATGTGTATCCTTGTACTGTCCTACTTCTTTACCAGTTACTGAAGTACAGAGATGGAAAGGTGTTGGAGCAATTCCTTCCAATTCCTGGAGGAGGCAACAAGGGCTGGATTAGGCCCTGGGAGCTCCTCCAGTCATGTTTGTCAGATGGAGATAGCAAAGCTCCCTGGCTGAGCTGGGCTTAGTTGCAAGCCTGGTATTGGGGATCTATGAGTCATGGTCCAGCTGGTGGCTCAAGTACCATCATAAGGACATCTGATGCAAGTTAGATGTCTTGTGATAATGTTTTTCCCCTTTCTCCCCATGTCTACTTGTTCCTGTTTTTGTGTGCTGGTGGAAGAATTTTGGTGGTTGCACCTGATGCTGACCAGGAACATGTTCTGTTCTCTGCTGCTTCTTTGTCCTAGCTGCCTAATCTTGGATGCAAGAGACAAAACAGGGGACATACATGTCTTCTATGCAGTATTGGTAGGGATTTATGCTCACTGCACTGGATTGTACTGGATGGAATGCAAAGAGCTGGCCTGCCTCATTGATTTGACCCTCCTGACAGAGGGTCAAAAGACTGATTAACAGCTGTGTAGATCAGGGGCAAAACAAGAGTGTTGAGAGTTAGAGTAATGCAGGAGGGAATTTTCCCCAACAACTCACAGCTGTAGTGATTACCAAAGAAGAAACACCTGTGCCTGGCCAATCAGTTTTCAGGATATAAAGGAGCAGGCCAGCTTCCCAGGAGTCAGAGGCACTTGCAGAGGGATCCGAAGGCTGCTGGGTGTGCTGTGAGGAGCCAAGGGCCTTGTGGCCATGTAAGGGCCAGATAAGGTAAGGATGTGCTGTATGAGGGACAGTCCAGAGTTAGGTTGCTGGGAAAGGGACAGCTTGGGGTCAGCCAGCCTTGCAGATTGAAAGAAGGAACCAAAGATGTGTGAAACCACTCATAAATAAAGGAACAAGCAGCTAATAAGAGAATGGAGTCAGAACTAACAAAGAAGTCTGTAAGATAAGGGGACAGAGTTGTACAGAATTAACAGAGGGGCTGATGGAAAAAAGAGTCAGTGTTGTAAAAGGTGTGTAGAAGAAAATGAGTTCAGAGTGGTATGAGAATATGGATGAAGATGAAAATGTGTAGAGTTAAGACTGGTAAGAAATGTAAGTGAAAGGGCTGATGGTGTTTCTAGCCATATCTGTCTCACCTTAGCTGTGATGCAAGGGAAGGAAGATAAAGTTAATTATGGTGGAATGGTAGGTACAAAATTGTTAACAGCACCTGATGACCATGTGGAGTGAGAAGACTAAATGAACTGTCCTGTGATTTGCATTGAGAGTTGATCATCTTTTGTTCTTAACAGTAGTGGGGTTTTGATAATTTACAGGAAGAGTAAATGAGTACTTGGAGGCAAATGAGAAGAAAAGTGGTGGAAAACTGCGGGGCTGGGGAAGTTATTTGAGTGTAAAGGTAAATTTCTGAAAACCCCTGGGTAATTTCTGAAAGCCCCTTGACTCTTTGTGATCATATAGCTGCATTTACACTAGAGCTACTTTTCAGTGACCCGAAGTCTCATGTGCACCTAGTAGCAAGTTCCAGCAAGTGCCCAGGTTGTAGCAGGTTGTTTTTAAATACTGTCACAAACATTTTAATTGCATCTGTATGAAGTTATGTTTCTGAACCTTGCCACCTATATCCTAACCTGTAAGCTGTAATGACCTTTATTCTGTGAATTCCCTCTTTCAAACAATATTTATGAAGATATGTAATAGGAGTTTATCTTTTTTTTTTTTTCCTGTGGCTGATCTGAAGTACTTGTGGGCAAACTTTTTTATAGGGAGGCAAATATGTCAGAATGCTGTGATTTAAAATTAAACAAAGTCACCTACAAGGACATTAAAAAAAAAACAAACAGCATAAATGCTGTGGTTATGCTACAAAGTAAAACAAAAAAACCCCCACCAACCTAACCAGCAGCAGTGAAGTTTTATAATGCTTTGTTCATGGAACTGTCTTAAACCAGTGCAAGTGAGGGAATGGCACATAAATAGAAAAGTTTATATGACAGTGTTAACTGTGAGAATACTACAATTAGGTATTAAATGATTGGTAATGAGGGCATTATAATGTTTGATATTAGGTATTATAGAGAAGTGCTCAAATGTAGGGCAAGTTGAAGGCCCTAGGTAAAGACACTTGCACACTCATGTTTGAGTGAATTACAACTACCATACAACTTGTTTTGTTGTCCTTCTCCTTTATTGGTCTTTTACCAACATATAAAATTTTTTTATGGAGACTTTTGAACAAGTTTAATGCAACTTGCTTCAATATTAACCTTGTGAATTGTAGTGGTTTTTGCCTGGATGTGTTTGCAGGCTTGCAGAGAAATAAGGCTTGCTTTTCAGCAGCAACTTGCTGCTGCTCAAGCAGGAGAAGTTAAACTAGTGAGAAAATAACCCTATGATAAAGCCTATTCAGTGTTTGGTAGCAGCAACAAAAGCAAGCAGGGCAGTAGGAGAGACAAGGAAACCTAAGGAACTGGTAAATGTGTGCCATTTGGAGCACTTTGCTTCCTGTGCTAGGGAGACTAGGGGTTATAGAAGCTCATCTGCTGAATAGGGTGAGGGTCTTGAACACACAGGATGGTGTGAGGTGTCTCAGAATCTTAATCTGTCCACTTTTGTAAAAACTTATGTTCAAGGGTGCTTGTATTACATACTCTCATTGTATTATATTACATATTCTCATTGTGAGTATAGCCATGATATACATATTTTTGAAATACATGAAAACAGTGTTAGTTTACTTAAACACTTAAATTCAAAGGAGAAAAAGGGCAATTAAAGGCTTCAGCCTTAAAACGTTTTTGTTAAACTAATGTGAAATTTTATTGAGCTGCTTGTAAGATTGTTGCAGGCAACGTCAGATGGCTTTATAACCAATAGTACAAGATGCAGATGTGAAATTAATAGCTGAAAAGCTGCTGTTCAGACTGTGATGAGACTGTGCCTGCTCACACTTCAAGGTATATTGCTTCAGTAAGGTGACCAATAATGTTATTACTATAGTGTGTGCATCTGTTTTTAACCCTTTTAAAATTTGGAATTGTTTTAAAATCAGTTGATAAACATGTATATTGTTGACATTCAATATTTATGTGGGAGTTCTGTGCTGCATTTGTTGCATCACAGTAATTGTGAAGGAGCAGTTGTGGTTTAGGGCTTCATTTGTCTGGCTTAGGAATGTGTATGATTTGCCAGTCAATCTTGCACAGAAAGACTTTTTGGAATATACTTTGTGTGCCCTCTCTCTCAACCTTCACATGTTTAGGCTTTGAGTCCAACTAACACTTGGTGAGGGACAAAAACTGTGATGGTGGTGGTAGCAAGGAGTGGAGTTTGTTGTGCCACAGTACTCTGAGGGCACAGATTGAGTTTTTGAGATGGGTACCATGTGATTGCAAGCTGACTTCTTCACAGTGTTTGCTGGGTTTGCTTACAAGGTTTCTGAGAGTTTTATTATCATATCTTAGTGGGTGGTGGCATTTGAAGAATAAAAGAATGCAATCCTTCTGTCCAGTGGAGCTGTGGTAATTACTCCTCCGCACACTTGAGCTTAAATAACTGAGCCCAGTGTTTTCCATTTGACCTGGCAGAAGCCTGCAAAGTATACACAGAAAGCTTGCTGAAAATTTCTTGAAAACAAGTGAGGGTGTAAATATGCAATCTTTTGCTGGCTTGCAAAATTGAATCAGTTGCTGCCCCTCAGCTACTTACCACCTAGTCCTCTTTTCACCTCTTCTCTGCTGGTCCTGGCTTGTGTGAGCTTTCCTTAGCTAGTGTGGAGTTGAGTGAGGTGCCTATTAACCGAGTTGTTACTTTGCCTCTTCAGACTGGGCTGCTTCCCAGTCTCTGCTTGGGAACATGGACAGGTGGCTTGAGATAGATAGGTGCACATTCTGTCCCAAATAAAATGCACTATCATTTTCACTGTTGTTGGATTTCTGCTTATGAGTGTGTATGTAATGTTACTCACAGAGAGACTTGAGGCTTTTTTGGTGTTTAGTTGTGAGTCTGTTCTTCCTTTAGGTAATGGTTCAGTTGTGCCATGTCTTTTGCCTCTTTTCCCCACTCCTTCTCAAGTCCCCTGATACACAGAAATGCTGTGCTAAACTGAAGAGCATTCCCTCCCTGATGAGCTTCAATTCTCACTTCTGTGGCCCTGAGAAAGCAGGTTGAGGCTGTTTGCTGCTTTGCCCTTTGTTCTTGTTTCTCTTTGCTAGTTGGCAGTGCAGTGTGGTGGTTCTGTGTTGCCATAGCTGCTGTGTGATGGTTCCTCTGTAAACTAACCTCAGCCTCAGAGTAGTTTATTAATCTGTTATTTTTCAGGTTCCAGTAGGCTCAATATTTAACAAAGCACATGGTTTTACCTTGTTCTTTTTCTTCTATGCTAATTGGAGACGGAGGAGAGAAAGACGACCATTAATTTTAACAACAGTTTTAATTATGCACTTCTAGTATGTGGCAATTGATGCAATGATTTTTTAATAGACTTTGTAGAATATTATAATAGAATTATACCTACCAAAATGTCTGAATGTTGGATTATCTGTTGAAATATATTCTCTGACCTTGTTGAAGTCTTGATAACCTTAATCACACAAAGATTTGCAGTTTCTAGCTGTTAAAAGGAGATCAGTGGCAAAAAGTTGTCAATGCTGTGTAAGCTTTTAGCAGTGAGTGTAAATTTAACTATTGGGACAAATTAACAAGAGATATATTAAGTTAACTGGAGGGTTTAAATAGGATTGAACAGGAGTATTCCTTGTGTGGATTTTTTCTCTCCTTTTGGAAAAGGGGTCTTTCATGAAAGTAAAGGCTTATACAGCGGCAGAAGTGTAGGTAATTCTAAGAGGTTTTTCTGTAGTTTAGACTCCTTTGCATTTTTGCTCTGGCATCATGCAGAAGGAGTGGTGTGATGCCTGCCCTCACCAAGCTGGCTGCTCTAGGACTGTGGGCTGGGTGCCTGCTCCCGAGCTGAGTGCTAAGTTACTCTAAGTCCTGGACACCCAGTGCAGCCTTCCTGCACTGAGCTGAGTCTGTGTTTCAGGTTGATTTTTTTTTTTCCTTTTTTTTTTTTTTTTTTTTTTTGACTCTGGTAACAGCAATGCTATTTCAGGAAGAGGGATATTTGCCTTGGGTCCTTGGCAGGAGACAGGTTTGTCCTCTGAGGAATGGGGGAGTTTAGCTGGAGATGTGTTTTTGTTGGACATGACTAAGGTCCACAGGGAACAGACTTAGTTTTATTCTTCTTAGTTTTAGCATGTCTCTAGTAGTTTCTTACTGATTTTTTAGCTTTCTGAGCTAGGAAAAGACAGCCTATTTAACTTAGGAAGCGCTCTTCAGTGTTCTTGTGCAAGGAAGGAATAGGGAAACTTGGGGCTTCTAATGCAGACTTTCTGCAGATCCCTCTTTTCCAGGTGAGCAAAACTTTCCATCTCAGCATGATGACTGGGAAGCCCAAAAAATTTTATTAGTAGTTCCTGCAGAAAGCAGGGCAGCTCTGCACAATGCTGTCCCTTTGTCCTCTTTTGTCCTCTGTGGGTTTGTGTTGGTTTTTTTTTTTTTTTTTTTTTTTGCTGTGGGAAAGCATGAATAGAATACGTTGTTGCAAGCAGGAAGGGAAGTAGACTGTCTGGATGGAAGAAATTGATTGCTAATTTTAACAACACTATTTAATGTCTATACTTGTGACACTCAGTATCACTTTAGAAAGAAATAGTGTGTTCTAAATGGTACATCTGAAGAGGAGTTAATGTCTTAGAGGATGCTGATCACCTGTGCTTTGTTACAGGGCATTAAAAAAGGAAAACCAAACTTTCAGATCTTTGGAGTTGCAGTGTTGGTGGAACCCTGCTGACCTTGAATGGGGTCATTAGCCAGGGTGTGTCACTCTTGAAATGTGCCTGTGATTATATTTAACTGTGATTGTCTCCTCACCATGGTAGGAGATAAGAGTTTTAGCTTTTAGGATGAAGGTTGTGGTTGCAGCCCTAGCTGGTAGAGATGAAGGCCTAAAAACTTGGGCAAGTGGAGAGATGTGCTTGCTCCAGAGCTCCTCTCCAGACTTCCTGATAGGTTTTCCTTCCCTTCTGCCCAGCTTGAGGCAGACACCAAGGCACAGCCCTGTGGAGTCTGGATGGGAAAAACTGGAAGAGTTTGAAAATAATCTATCAGAAAATACTTTCTAAGGAAAAACCCTGTGGGACTTATAAAGAAGCTTTGAGATGTTTATGTTCTTGGAGGTACAAACACTCATTTACAAAATGAGCGACAGGAAAGTGTAAAAGAAATAAGTTATTTGTATGCTTGCCTAAACCATTGTTCCAAAGCTTTGGATTGTGTCCTGGCATATGAGGGACAGAGGAATTAGGTGTTTTTTGGAAGCAGTGCCTTTTTCTGCTGTAGTCCCTGGTGCTGTGAGGTATGCTGAGGGCAGTTGCCTGTCCTGGGTGGAGTTGCTCACCAGCAGCCCTTACAGCTGCTTGGCTGCTGGCTTGAACCCAGTCTGTCCCACTGCAGCAGGGCAAGTGGTTTTGAAAACTGCAAACCACCAGGATTGCTTGTTGGAGGAGCTGGGGCAGCTCAAGTGATGGCCTCTCTCCTGTGCTTGGGCCTGCATGCTGTCACTGAGGACTCAATGCCTAGGCTTCTGCTGAAATACATGTTACACCCCAGCATATGAGTACACAAGTGTTGAGCAGTGCATCTGTCATAGATACATCAGGATTTGTTTTATAAAGGTGCCTGTGAATGGGCAGGAGCCTTGTTTTGGCAGGTGTGCTCAGCATCTTAAATGAGAAGCAAAATGCAGAAGGCTACTTCTTTTCCTGTGGACCTCCTGTCACTCCTCTTGAGTTGCTGTAAACAGGTGGCCCAAGATATTTTGTGAAAAGCAAGTACTGTTTGGATGTGGTTGGGTTTTACAGGTGTGATTCTAATGTAAACAACGCTTTCAGAAGATTAACGTGCTCCACAGATTTTCTCAGTATTTACACTCAAAATATTCCCTTCTGTAGAAGGAAAAAGGAAGCTGTAAGAGGAATGTCAAAAAAGACTAAAATTATGGTGATTCTTGAAAGGCATTACAATTTAGGTACAATTGCTACTATTATTTCTTTTGCAGGATGAGTCAGTTATTTGTGGCAGCCACAGACATGCTGTTTTACGAGACCCATGTGTCAAGTGCCTGAAGCACTGTGTGCTGGAAGGGTTTGTGTTGAAGCTGCCTGTGAGAGCACTGAGAGGATATATGTGTTATCTGTACTGCAGTGCTCCACTTGCTGCCACACACTCTGTTCCTCTTCCACAGTACTGAGGGCATTTACTGTATTACAAATTTTATTTTCAGTAAAAAGCTTTATGCTGATGTGAACCTGATTGTGTGAAATGAGGTTTCAATAGAAATGCTGAAAACTCATTGTTTCTCCATCTGAAGTTGCTGGTGTTGTGGGTTTCCTGGAAGTAGAGGTTAAACTAATAACCACTTTCCATCAAAATGCAGGAGACATCTGAAATGTTACTTTCTGTTAAAGTTTCTGATGCCTCTCCACCATCCCTCTCCTTAGAAGCTCGTTTGCTTGCTGAAGCAATTGTTGGGTGGCCTTCTAATTCAAATCATATTTGGCAGGCCAGCAAAAAAAGTTGTCAGGTTGTTGTGGTGAAATAAAGCATCTTGAACAAAATTATGGGGTGTGAATCCCACAGCATGAGAAGATCTTAGCCAGATGCTCATTATAGCAGTATTATAAATGGTAGGAGTAGACAGGTAGCACAGGAACCTTGAGAAAGGCTGAGCTTCCCCTCTAGGAAAACTCTTTGCTTGCTTGGCTCTCACCTTGGAGAAGGAAGTACAAGGAGGGTCTCTGTACCTCCTTGTTCTGCTCCCATAAGAAGTCCCTTAGATTTGTTTTTCCTCTGCCATAAACCCAAGCCTTTCTTGGACTTGTATGGAAGAGTGGAAGTTCAGTGCAGGGCTACCTAAGGCCTCCTTGGAACACAGCTGGAAGGAGGCAGACTGTGAAAAAGAAGCCAGTTTCCTCTTCTCAGAGTCAAGGCATTCAAGGCTCTTGGAAGGCTCCCAGAAGAAAAAGAAGAAATGGAAACCAATCTCATTATAGATTGTCTTGCATGCAGGCGAGTTTTATAATTAAAGGATGTTGCCCTCTGCTCCCATTGTTGTTTGCCTCTGTGAACTTTAGTTTTACTCTAAACCCAGTGCTGACTGTGTGTATGGTGGGACTGTGATAGAAAAGTGGTGTTAAGTATTTGAGCTTACCTTCAAATGAATGGATACAGTTATCTGAGTTTTTTTCCCCTTTTTTTTTCTTCCCTCCCCGCCCAGCTCTAGGTGCTTTATTGCTTTCCCACTCCTTGCTGTGTGGACTGAGCTATAGATGAGTAGTGTTTCACATATGAAGTGTAGTATTCAGACCTACTCTTCAACAAGGGCTGAATTGTCATCCAAGCTCTAGTCCTTCTGAAAACTGTTAAAGCAAGCTTGTCATGTGTTGAGTGTAGCCTTGTTCTTCATGCTTTGTAATACATGGGCAAGCATAAAAAGACATGATTTCCACTTACTAGGCTTCTAGTTAGGCTTCCCTCTACTTCTCTCTTCCCACAATAGTTTCAGCTGGTCTGTTCGGCTGGTCTTTTTTATCATACATGATAAGAGGTCTAGGCAGCCAGCCAGCTGCTGTGGGACTATAATAGGGCCAGTGGCATGTACAAAATTTGATTACTGCTGTCAACACCACAGAGAATAGAGGAGAGCACGTACTCTAGTCAGAGAGCTACTAAATAAATGGCCTGTTGAATTCAGTAGTAGTAGGAATAAGACCATCTTCCTCCTAATGAATGAATTGGTTTATGGGTAGAGAGTATACTGGTATATTGAGCTCTGGAGTTAGGTTAAAAATATTTTTTAAAAAGTCTTCCTTTGCCTTCTTAAAAGATTACTTTGACCAGCAATTTCTCTTTCTTTTCTGTTTATCTGCTCGTACGGCTAGTGTATGGATTTCACACCCAATACTTCAGATATTCACAGAGGCCATAGTTTCACTTTTCAAATTTAGCTCAAAAATATTCCTACCATCTTAAAGGTAACTTTTTTGCAGATGAGTTCCGATATGAAACTATTTCATGCTAGTAATTCTATCTCCATTTAGGCAAGAGATGTTTGTTTTTTAATTTAAACACAGTGCAACAACTTCCTGCTCCCCCCTCCCCCTAAGTTAATAAATATTCTCGTGTATATTCTTATTGAAATGTTGGATTTTTGATGTAAAACGTGCTGTTAGATAAAAGTTGTTTCTCTGATGTTCATGAGGCAGCTGCTGATGGCAGGCAGAGCTTCTCTGGATGCTCTGGTGCATGAATGATTTACTCAGCTTGGCTAATAACTTCATGTTGAATGAAGTTCAAGGGACTGATGGAGTCAGACTGGTGTTTTCTCTAACTGCTCTCACTGACTGCAATCACTTTGTCCTTTGAGAAGTAGTAAACCCAGAAATATTGTCACAAACTAGCTGACTCGTGAAACTTGTATTTATTCTTCAGTCTTGCCAAGTGTGGGTGGGCCTTATCTTGGAGTGGCGATGACTGAGGTGAGGTATTGGATGCACAGCAGAGCATTCTTAGGGAATTCAGACCAGGCTCATCAAAACTTGACAAAAGGAACTGTTGGAGCTGTTGGTAAGACTTCTGGCATATGTCTGCTAATTCTCATTGTTTGCTTGGTGGAGTTGGCAGTGTCTTTTTGTGCTTGGGAATTGCTTGGCACAGTAAGGTTTGTATTTGTATTTACAAAATACATCCTTGTTCATTTCTAAAATAGAAATCCTAGCTTTAAAACTTTTATTACCTTTCCACTTTGCTCCTATTTTCATTATTCGCAGAAATATTTGGATGCAAATGTCTGTTTTAGCCCTCTGAATGTATAGTTGTCTTTATTCATGGAAACAAAACTCCTTTTGTGTGAAGCCTTTCAGCCTTCAACTTGGGGGAATTCTTGAATTTGGGGAAAAAAAAACGTCCAACCTACAAATTTAAGTAAGACCAACTTCTATCCCACAAAAATTAAAAAAAAAATCTGATCTCGATTTCTCCTTCCTTCTCTCCTCTGAGTAGTGTCTGGGGTGTCATACAATACACTGTCCTGACTGGATATCAATGAAGAGAGGAGAGCTGTATCTAGAATATCTTAGAGCATGATACAGGCAGACAAATCAAACAGCCTCTGTCTTCCTGCTTTTGAAACCAATTCTGTGGTTTAGAATGCTCCTCTCTGGTCATAGCGCTTGTACTTACATGTTACAGTTAATCTCTTCTTGCATTGCTTTTTTGTGACTGTTGGAATTCTGTGCAGTTCCGTATCCAAAATGGATATATGGAGTGACTTTCATAGTTACAAAATTTGGCGACCTCTTAATTTGATTATAAAATTGGCAGCAGACTTTTGAAGGCAGAGGGATTAGATCTGGTGGTTAGCGCAGTTTAAAGGCCCACTTGAAAATAACTGATCCTATCATAGCCCTGCATTACCAACTTTCTTCTTTACTACTCTTTGCTCTGTCTTGTTTTGAATTACTGCACAGTGGAGAGAGCATGCCTAATCAGAGTTTATAATTTATGACTTGGAGATTTATTTGTGCAACTTGCTTTTTATGCTGTAATCTTATGTTTAAAATTTCTTGTGCTTTTTGAAAGGCCATTAATAGATGTGGATGCTTACTTTGAAGAGTTGTTCTGGTTTTTTTTGTTCTGTTGAATGTGTGAAAAAGTGTTATAGTGATACTGCAAACGTTTTGCAGAATGAATGTTAAAAATGTTTAGGATTTTTAAAATGAGTATGGTGTTTGACCAGAGAGTTTGCATTGAACAGAAAAGGAAAATTAACCATCAGATTTCCTATTTTCAGTGTGTAGAATTTATCTTGCCAGTTCTCTGAAATCTGGAGTGTCCTCCTGTTTTCATAAGAAGTAGCAAAGCAACATATTTTTCTGATTTTAAAGAAAAAAAAATCCCAATTGACTTGAAGTCTGTTACTTGCTAACACATAACCTTTTTGAAGATTTATTTCCTGACTGGTTTTGTCAGTCACTGTGTGGCTGAATGTGTCAAACTCTGAGGAAAACCAGTGCTTCCCTCCCCCTTGAATCCCAGCATGCAGTTCTTACGTGGGTACTAGCGTGTACTTCCTCTGCATCTTCACTTTCCTGTTATTCAAAGAGTGAGCTTGATCATGAGCGCTCAAACAGCCAAAAAAGTTGTGTGGAAAAAGTGCAAGGTTGCTGCTCCTCGGCATAGGGACCGGCAGACCTGCTACACTCCGCTGGGTGAGTGCTTCCCTGTGTTCTGAAGGCTGTAGTGGATGAAAGGATCCAGCCTTGTGGGTCGTTTTTTATCTTCTACACCTGATGAAAACTGCTTTTCTTAACTTTGCAAAAGTTTATTTACTCTAACAGAGCAGGTTGTGGAAAGCATGGCAGGAAACAGAGTGGGGAAAGGCTGTTTTCTGTGGCACTGCTCCATTGCAAGAGTTGTGTGAGCTCTGGCTGCGTCACACCTGCAGCCGCAAGATCCTCTTGGTAATGCTC
This sequence comes from Muscicapa striata striata, assembly GCA_030060385.1. Taxonomy (NCBI): domain Eukaryota; kingdom Metazoa; phylum Chordata; class Aves; order Passeriformes; family Muscicapidae; genus Muscicapa; species Muscicapa striata. The sequence goes on along the minus strand of JAREIS010000010.1, from coordinate 643,745 downwards.
GTGTCGTGGGCTTCCCTTTCACCTTTAACAGTGTTCATGCCAGAAATCTTAACGTTGTTCTGTCTGATTGAAGGTCTTTGTCCCCAGTTTTCTTAAACTACACATTAATTATAGTGATTTCAGCATTTACTTGTTTTAGCTCTTTACAGTTCTGCCTAGCGTGCCTTCTACGCTACTTTTGAGTGAATAAACTTACAGGAGCTCCCTTGACATCTCACAAGTTTTTCTCCTCATTTTGGTGGTATCTCAAGAGAGTAGTATTTCCTGTAATTTGGAAAGAATGTTTTGTGGAGGGATGCTTTGGAAAAGAAGAAATTTGGGATATTATTCTTTCTTCTCCCTTTTGACATCTTTCATACCTATTCTGATTAAAATTTCATGGATTGTCACTTCTGTTTTTTGACTGGGGTCAAATAACATGGATTGGCAAGGAAAAGACAATTTGAGGATTCCTAGTACCTGTTAATATGCTATGTAGATATAGTAATGGACTGATGGGAACTGCTTATTTTGTGAATTGGTGTCAGAACTTTATGAAAGCAGAACCTGTTGATCAAAAAAGAATTTGGTCCACTTCTTGTTACAAAGCTGGAGTCTGAGTATGGGTGTTTAGAAAGAGAAACTAAAATCCTCTGAAGATGTATCAGTGTAGTGGCTAACTTTAGAATAAAATGATGGGCTGGGACTCTGATTTCATGTGTGTTTGCTTCTAGAACAATGAGGTGGATTTGGATATATGCCAGTTTAGCTGAGAGCAGAAACTTTTCCTTTGTGGCTCAGTCCAAACTTCCTTAAGAAACTGACAAAAATGTCAAGAAAATGCAGTAATGTGAGTGGAGTTGCTTTTTACTGACTCTGGAGAGCTCAGTAAGTTATAGGATGGAGAGATCTAGTGTTCTTCAAAATCTGCACGTATTCAGCCCTCAGATGTGAGACAGCTGCAGTTGATCACTCTTGGAAGATTAGCAGTAGGAGAAAATCAATCTGCTTGGTTTTGAACCAGGGATACTGTTCATGGAAGTTGTTTGTTCTGGCTCTGCATGTATTGGTGTAGGCTTTTTTGGACCATTTCTTGGTGGTGTTTTTTTTGGTTCCTCCCCCCCCTTTGCTTTTTTGGTTATATTTTTAGAAGAGCATAAACTTGGGACAGGAGTTATAACCAGCCATGTAGTTAACTGATGAACACTGCTGTTGTGAAACCTCTGAAATGTTCATCTGTGGTATAACAGGAGGGTCAATCTCTGAGGTTTTCTGTCTCAGTCCTTCAGGTCTTTTTAACATCTAATTTCCAGGGTGTGCACACAGTTAATATTTGGTGATGTTTGTGTGTCTGCAAATGATTTCTCTGGCACATGCTCCAGGTGGCTAGACTAAGGTGTAAATCTCCTAGGTGAGTAGCAGCTACATGCCTGCTCAGGTGCTTTATATGATTGGGCACAGTGTTCAGTGATTGTTTTTAAAGTCTGTTTAAATGCAATATAAGAGCCCTCAGTTTTAAAAACGTAGATCGTGGCTGGTGTGTTGGATTTATAATTTTTCTGTAGTAAGACTTTTTTCAGGAAATTTGTTTCATTAATAATTTCTTTAATTTCATAAAGTGTAGCACTATAGATGTGCTTTCCAATATGGTTGTAGTCTCACATTAATTGTCATCTTCTCACTTTTTTTAAAACTCTGTATTTGGAGACTATGAGGGAATTGTGGCTTTGGACACTTAGTGTGTTGGAAATGCACGTAGGAGGGAAAAAATCTGAAAAAAGCTAGAAGGTAAGTGCATGAAAGTGAAAATGAGGAAAAAACCTGAAGATAAATTGGGGGAGGGGTGTGTGTGTGCCTGTGCTATGGTGAAGCCATTCTGTGAGAGGACAGGATTCTTAATGATGCAGTACTGGAAATATTCAGGGGAAAAAAATGGGTGGAGAAGCTGGAAGGGGTGTGTATGTAATTGTTTCTTCATGTCCTTTGCTTTTCACCGGGATGTAGAATATAAATAACAGGGACACTTTTCAGTCGGCAGAGGTGTGGCTTTGGCTTTTTTGGTTGTATGCTTGCTGTGAGAATTGGCAGAGACTGGAGGGAAGGGAGGTCAAAACTCATACCTGATAACGTTTCTGATTGTAAGTGGATTTGTTTGGATAAAACCAAAATGGTCAAGACTAACTTCTGTTCTCTGAAGCCCAAACAACACAACTAAGTTTTGTCAAAGATTGATCTATGGTCTAAAACATACTAAATAATTTAGCTCATCTGGTGGGATCCCCTTTTTATAACAGTCTAGTCTCTCTTTAATCTCTTAAACTCTTAAGTTGGTGATAGGCACTGGGAGTATGGTGGCCCTGGTAGGCTACCAGTGCCTAACTGGAACCAAAGTTTATTATACAAGAGGGGAAAAAAAAAAGGCATCTTGTACTTTCTTTGCCTGTTTGAACAAAAGGGCTTTCTTCATCGCTGTTCCATCCAATGAGACAACTTATGTTCTTCTAGTAAAATTTCTGAAACTGTTCCAGGAAAATGATTGGGCTGTTTTTGTGTTTACATATACGTACTCCACTGTTGTAGCACTATTTGATGTGAATATTTAATAAAATTTTTTTTTCACCTCAGTTGCCTCATTACCCAGATGGAAATCACTGTCATTGGAAGGGAGCCTACTTAACTGTTAGAGAGGCAGAAAAAGATGCTGGTTCTGTGAAACCTTACAGAAGGGGCTGCCTTGTGGGACTTTTTCTGTAAGATGTCAACTCCTGAAGCCAGTTAAGCACCCTGCAGTAATTGAGTAATCTATGCTAGCATCTTAGCGTTATGCTAGATATTGTTTTATTTATTCACAAAGTTGTCAACAGAAGCAAGAGATCAACTTGCATTTTGTGTGAATTAATTGTGCAGCCACCATTCCAGTGATTGAAATGAGTGTTACTTTTCAATAGCAGTAGAAGGCAATGGCAGTGACATGATTGAGGTATTTTGCAAACAGACAGTTTGAGAGCATATATTTTGAAACTCTGTATTTAAGTTCTGTTACCATTTGTGTCTCTGGAAATCTCAGAAGCACTAGCCTATAAATGATAAGCTTTCAGGTGGGAAGGTATTTGTCTATGTTCCCACAAGATATATGCAGTGATAGCAGCTTGAAATTATTTGAGACCATACACAAGCTGTTACAATAGTCAAAATAATATTTATGGTGTTCATATTACTGTAAACTTTGGTCTTGTTAGTTGAACCTCAAATCTGTTTGATTTCAAATAACTCTGGCTTTTAAACACTTGAAAATTGTATATTTCCTTTTTGGCAACAGGCGATGAAGTATGTCTTCTGAAATACGTAGTTGTAAATAGAAACAGGTTTACATAGTAATTGCATGACGTTGCCTTCTGGGTCTTCAAGTGAACTTATTTTCCAGATCTGAAAGACTTTAAAAAAACTTCTTATGTATATTAAACTCCGAAATGCGCATAGGTACTGAAAAAGTGGGAAGTATTTTCTGTTGTGCTGCAGTAGAGTCCCTTTTTAAGCTGTAGCGGGGGAGTGTTTCGCAGCCTGAGCCGTGTCGGTGCCCACCGACAGAGCGGTCGGTGCCCACCGGTGACTCAGCTCTGCCGTGCGGGGAAACCGCGCTCCCCGGACCGGTGAATTGGCTGCCGCTGGCTCCCTTTATTGCTCTCACCGCAGCGCTGCGAGCCTTAACTTGAGGGCTCCATCTGCTTCCTGCCCTGGTCCCCGGTGAATGGGCAGGAATTGGCACAGCGCGGTCAGCTATGTGACCTCATTTGTGTGGCGTCTGGGTGGAGCGCGCCCTGATCTTCGCTGGGCGAGCAGCGAGAAAGCGAATTGCAGTAATTCCCTGGCTGAGCCTTCCCGCCGCTGGAACTCGGGCTTGTGCTGCAGGGCAAGGAGGTGCCTGTGCTCGGACACCGCTTACGTGCGGAGAGGGGTTTCTGTCGCAGCGTTCGCAGAAGCAGCACATGGTTCGAGGGGTCTCTGCAGAAATGGGGAGATGCGCTGTTCGGGTTGGTGCGGTGCAGGGTGGCAGCCAACAGCTTTGCCCTTGTGTGTGCCCGAATCAAAGCTGTCACACAAGTGTGTGCACCGGCAGCCCTTGCTAATAATTAACAGCCAGCAGAGTATTCCGGATCCCTTGCGCAGAGGGAAGCAGAGTGGTTGTGTCTGTCTTGCTGGATTTCACTCCAGTGTGGATTTTGTACTGTGACATATCCATGTCATATCTCCTCTTCATTGAGATAGTGTTGCTCAGGGTTAACTGTCCTGGGTCTGATTAACTCGAATTTAAGGCCTGTGATGTGATATGCCAGCTTGGAGTGCATAGGTCCTGTCCCTGCCCGTCCCCTCTTGTGCTGGTGACTGCCAGCCCAGTGCCTTTGCAAGGTTGCCCTGAGCTGTCCCCCAACATCACAGCTTTGGGACTGCCTGCCCTGGATTGAAAGGAAGCCTCCTGCTTGGCTTTATGAGCTGCTGAAGTGCAGCCTTTAATTCTCTCAGCTATCCATTTTACCCGGATAAAATTGTATAGCTCAATCATTTTAAGCTTCAGATTATTTTAAAAGGTTCTTAGCTGGTTTAATACCTTGTAATGCAAAGTATTTTTAAAGCAATTTGTAAAACATTCTGTGCAGACCATTGAAATTAACTTCTGCTTCCAGCTCAGCTATAGTAAAATCAATATTTACTTGACTTGTGTGACCAGAGTTACGTTATATACAAGGAAAACATTTCTACTGCTGCTATAAGGTAGCAAAGAGATAGTAAAGTTGTTACTTTCTGAAAGCAGAATAATACATCCCCTCTAAAGCTACTTTTTCCCTGCCTAAAGTCCTTATACAGATTCTTTTGCCGAATTTGTCAGGCACACCCCTTTCTAGAGGGTTAGTTGCCATTTCTCTGCTTCTAATGAAGAAAGCAAATTAATGTTTTCTGTTTAGTTGCTGCAAATAAATTTAAACTTGGAATTGAATATCTAAAAGGTAATCTGTATTACTAAATAGCATCCAGTTTGTTTTTCTGATTTTCTCTAATGTAGGTTTTGTGTTGTTTTTTTACCACACAATTTACTACTAGTTCTTGTTGTCGTTTTCCTTTCAGAGAATAAGTTTAAGTTTTAGCTTGCTGATGGCAATCTGAGATAGAAGGCTAATATAGTGGGATTCTTAGCATTGTATACAATAAAGCCATAAAACTCTGTCACCTGATGTCTTGCCATCATTTCCATATCTGTTGCCATAAAATCTCATGCGAGCATTCCTTATCTTATCTACAAGCAGTAACTGCAGTAGCTTGAAAAAAAGTTCTAAGTGTGGGTTGCACAGATAACTTTCCTGTGGGAACATGCCTCAACCTTTTGTTTAGTAGTCTTAAATGCAGGTAGAGTCTCCCACAGTGTTCAAGCTCATTTCTCATTAATAAAAGTGAGAGAAAATGTAGTTGATAACTTGAGTAGCAAATGTTGATGTACTGATGGAGTACTTCGCTGTATTAAGCAAACAGTAAATGTGCTGTACAGTTAAATGGAAGCAAGTATTTTATCCTTTCAGAATTTTGATCTGATTATATAAAAGTTCTTAGCAGAAAGAGTTGCAAGTCCTAATACCTAGACAGAATTAAACCAATCACAGTATACCTCTTGTGTTTTTTAGTTGATTTTGATGCAGTTTCATTCCTGTCTCTAATGTAGTTATGTGGCATATTCTTGAAAATATTCAACTTGTCAGTTATTCCCACTTCAGTGCACAGTGCCAGCCTTCTGTTGGAGGTGTTTTTTTGGTTTTAGTAATTTATCTGCCTGTCACTAAGGAAGACAAAAGTGCTTATTTTAACAAATGTTTTTTTAAGTTTGCATCTGAAACAGAAACCAAGCTATTGCTGATAATGCAAGATGTTAACCTTCCAAGATATTTTGTTTTGCAATGGATTAAAATCAGAAAACAGTGCTATTTAACTCATTAGGATCAAGTTATTTGAGTTATAGTGAGCAATACTATAATAGACTTTATTTATATAGAGCATTCATTTTGCTTCTTTAGAGTTTTTCTTTTTGATGTATTTGGTGGTTTGGTGTTGGTTATTTTTTTTTTTGTAGTAGTTTTTTTTTTTCTATATAAACTGCTGTCAGTGTGCCTTGTTGCAGTTAATATTGTCTTTGACTCTGCATAACAAGTTTGCTGTTCAGCTGCTGTGGTGGGTTGACTTTGGCAGCTGCCATACGCCCACCCAACTATACTCTCACTCCCCTCTCAGTTGGACAGGGGGAGAAAGATAAGACTAAAAGCTCATGGGTTGAAGTAGGGGTAGGGATATTACTTGCCAGTTTGAACTGTGGGCAAAACGGAGTTGATTGAGGGGAATTTTTTTTTAAACTTACTGACAGTTAGAATAGGATAGAGTGAAACAAGGAAGAAAAATAAAAACACTTACCTACATGCCTCCATCTTCCCAGACTCAGTTTCTTTAATTCCCAAATCCTTATGACCCTCCCACAATGGGAATGAAAAAGCCTGCTTATTTAAACTATATCTTCAATTAGAATGTTTTTTGAGTGAAAAGCTGGGTTTTCTTAGCAAGAGTATGAGCTTAAGAACCCTATGATCCAAACATTTTCAGATGGTAAGAATGGACTCTTGGTCTAAACCAAACTCAAATATATCTGAAAATAATTCAAGGTTTGGTTTAGCAAACATGCTGATGTGGGAGCACGGTTTGGCTGACAGTGTGTCCTTGTACCTTTCATTATTGTGTGTGATTCTAAAGCATACACAAATGAAACCCATGTTTGAGACATGCAAACTTGCATTAGGTACTTGCAGCATGTTAGAACTGGTCCTGGCCAGCTGCTAAGCACATGCAGTGTTCAACTGCTTGTCTGTGAGCACTGCTCCTGCTTCTGATGGCATCATCTGAAGGAGCCTGCAGAAGCAGTGGGGCTGGGTCACAGCCAGCAGCAGCAGGAGCAGTGCATGTTTCCTAGTCCCTTTTGCTCAAGTCTTGGCATGGTGTTCCTTGTTCCTACCTGCTGTCCTGTCTCCAGTCCCCTCTGCATGCTTGGTAGCTGTCAGCCTCCAGAGGGATAGAGAGTGAGTCAGATCTCAGTGACAACGTGTATATTCTAACAGCCTTGTCCTGCTTGATATCCTTGGACATTATACACAGCAGAGTGATATCAGGTAAATAATTAGCTACTGTTTTGACAGTGTGAATGTGTTCTTTTTTGTAAGATGGGAGACTATTGGACTAGCCAAAAAAATTTACTCTAGCTAGTGAACATAACACTGCATAAAAAACATCTCTAACAAATCCAAACAGAATCAAACATGTATGTGTGTACAAATTATCAGTGGCTGAAGGAATCAGGAAAAATAATTGTTCATCATCAGTTCAGTAGATTAACATGCAGTCCTGCCAGGGCCATTGCTCCTTGTTCAACTCAGAATTGGATGTGACACTATGAATAAATCTGTAGCTGTCTTGTCTTTTGTAGTGTAATCTGGGAGAGCAGAGCAAAGTTGATGCTAGAGGTGGTAGAAGTTCCTGTAAAATGGCTCAAGCAGCAACTGGTCTTGGGGAAATGCTCTTCTGGCTTAGCACTAGAACTTGAAGACATTTTAGACAAATATGTAATCCTTGATTCTCCTGTTTTATTATTGATTGCTTTGCAGTGGAAGAGTGCTCTCTCATGTCTAATAAATCAAGGCAGCTTTTTTTTTTGTTTCTGTCTTTGCATATTCATTCTCCTGTTGTGTTTTCATGACAGTATAAGTGAATTGTTGAGCTTTCACCTTTGCAAGAAACCAAATGTGCTGATAAGAAAGTTCCAAACCAGTATCTTATGTTGTCAAAGAAACTGTTTTGGTTTTATTTTTTTTTGTGCAATCTCCCTGATATAGGTAAGTGATGTGGTGTGTGTCTTTTGACTTTGCACCATTATGATTTTCCTGCTGCTCCTAGTGTTTTTTTTTTTTTTTGTGGCCTTCAACTTTTTTCCTTTTGCTATGCTTAAATACCACTTTGAAGTTATTTGATAAATATCTTCCGTTTCTCAGGCTTGTTCTATTTTTCCTGATCATCTTACACAAATGCATAAGTGTCATATTATATTAACTCTTAAGGTTTGTCTTAACTGGTACCTGCTTTCTGTCTGCATCTTCTTCCTCCCCAAATTCTTTTCTGCTGTCCTGTGGTTTGGAGACTGACATGATCTGGATGAAGAACTTGTGTCATAATTTATACAACTGTAATTGATACAATTACAAACACTCATGCTTCATCCTTGGGCACTCTTAGTCTTTCCTAATTCTTGCTTCTCTCCCAAGAATGAGTATCTTTGCATACTGCTTCCTCACATGGCTTCTTCTAGTGTGCCAGAATTATAGAACAAGAGGTAGAAATTCAAACTTTTCTTGAAGATTTCCATTTTTTTTTTCTGTAATGTTCAAGTCTAAGAGATGTAGTTATTACAACTGTGCAGCTGGAGTTCTGTGTCATCTTCTAATGCTGTCTTACTGAGCCCAAATTTCAGTTTCTTTTTGAAGGATTAGAAGGTTGGTAGTCAGTATGAATTGCTTTTCCTTTTTGCAGCTGTGTAAAGACTTGAGCAATAACAGTGAAGCATTGTGACGTGAGTAGAAAGAGTGGAACAATGTGACAAAGCTAAAGTTTCAGAGCTTTTTATTTGTTTAGTTTTTAGCAAGTTGTTGTTTTTATTGTATACTTACCTCTGCGGGGCTACAGACAAGTCTTGCACATGTAGAAGGTTATAATTAAATGCACCAAAATTGAAGTAAGTGTAAAAGGTTGCTAAGTGATCTTTTAATTATGCTACTTCTTTTGAGAGCAAAAGGCTTCACATATATTGCTTTTTCCCCCTAGCCTCCTTAGAAGCCCACTCTGATTTATCCCTTATACTTCTTCCCTTTCACTCAGTTTTCACTTGTCATTTACAAAATTTGAGGCATCTGTTTCTGGATAAACTGAAGTCTGCAAATGCCATTTTGTTAAGCCACTCATGCCAGTTCATAGTTGGACTGAAAAGATCCTGCAGGATAAAGCATGTCTGTACTGCCTTTTAGCACTCCCAGAACTCTTCTTAGCTGGACTGTGTAACTTTGAGGGGGATCATAGCAGTATTTAGTGGAATCCTTCTATGAAGAAAACGAAGACTGTGTATCTTCTGGCTGCTTGAGTTACTCATCAATGTGTATTTTCATTTCCAAACCTGTTGGACAATGATGATGTCTCATGTGCCATTTGAGCAAGTAGCAGTGTAGGTAGATGACTGACATTTAGGATGCATGTAGTTATGCTGCACCAGCTTGTAGATGCGTGTACAGCTGCAGGAATTATTTCCTTTCTCCATTTGTGGTAGGCTTCATGAATACTTGGGTTTTGTGAAGGGTCATTCTTCTGCCACAGGTTGCTTGTGTGTCAGTGGTGGACAGCCTAAAACGTGAACACTGTACTGCAGCTTGTTCCATGATCTTCAGACAACAGTGTGCATGTGTTTATATGCCCTTCTGTGCATCCCTACTGCTGTTTCCCACTCCTTTGCTTCTTTGCAGCTTAAAAAACTTTTTTTTTTTTATGCTGCTGCTTTGCTATTGTCTTCTGGACAAGAAAATATTGTAACTTTTAAAAAGTTGCCTTAATGTGGGAATGATGTGGAAAATTGAAAGTGGTAGTCGACATCAGTGAAATTAGATATCTTCAGCTATGAAGGTCTAATCTGTATAATATAAATTAAGCTTCTTCTGTCATTGTGTTGGGGATAAAAATGGTGTTTCTTAAAAAGTGGTTTTGTGATTTAATTTTTAGGATTGTTGTCCAAAAGAACAAACAGCTGTAGAAAAGTCTTTAACAGCTTTAACATTAAAGTTATAATAAGGTTTTCAACTGTATTTATATTACAGTGGTTTAAGGTGATAGGTTAAAATGCAACAACTTAAAAGTTGTAGCAAATTTCATCAATCATGTTTTTGGTTTTACCTTGTGAGATGCAAGTAAAACTGAGAAATACTGAAGTTATTTGTGATAGTTGGCAATACAGTGTTGAAGGTAAACTTTTTTTACTTTTTAATTTGTAGAAATTAATTTTAAAAAATTGAGTTAAAAGTACTCTAGATGCATTCCCCACTTCTTCCCCACATCAAGTTTATAGTACACAAAGCTAAATGTTCGAAGGCAAGTCATATGACAATAGTGGGCATCTTTAGGAGATGACCTTGTGATTTGTTCTGTTTATTTGATCCTGTTCATGCCACCTGTTCTTTCTGAGAAGGTAATGTTATTGTTTCAGAAATAAGAATCTGTTTTTTATTACCTTCATTGAGGTGCTACATTTATCTGCATATCCTGAAGAGTGTGGAATGCATTTCTGGGGTTTTTTTGTCACTGAACTTTATAGTTTGTGGGAAATTACATGCATCATTTTATTGAGACTTTGAAATTCTTGTAAATGTGTATGAAGTTAATTTGTTTTAGTAGCTTTCTCACTCAGAAGTGCAAAAACATGTTAAATAGAAAATAGGCTTCTCTTAACCCCTTTGGAGAACCACATGAGTTTTTCTTTTCTCTCATAGAGGGCCAGTCTTTTTGTATGCTTCTAGGAGTGCATCTCTGCCTTACCCCGTCTCTTTTCTCTCCCTTATTTGACCCTTAACTCTGAGCAATAGCACATCAATGTAGACCCTTCACAAGCTGCTCAGATGTGTTGGAGCTGTTGGGCTTTGCTTCACCAGAGCTGTCTGATACTTGTGAGTGTTTGCATGGGCAGGTCTGATAGAACTAGAGTATGCCTGGCTCTTTGGAGAGCTGGGCATGTGCAAAGAAGGTGCTGAGAGGTAACTTCAGACTGGGATGTTGTACTGAACCCCAGCTTTAACCACAGCTCTTGTTCTAGCTATGCTTATAGCATGCATGTTGGGAGACTGGGAAGTACTAGTTCAGTAAAACTGTTTGTGGCTAGAAATATTATTTGGCACTACTTGCAAATAGCTTTTCTTTCTGGAGTGTGATGAGGGTGGCAGTGTCAAAGCCTTAGAAGAATTTCCCCTTTGTCTTAAGTGACCCAACAATGGTGACCTTGTCCTGGCTTTTTCTGGGGTGGGAGTTAAGGACTGATCTTAGTCTCCAGTGTCACAGTAGAGTTATAAGTATTTTTATTAACTAAAAAGTATCAGACCAAGTATTGTGAGACGAACCATTGAATTGAAGAAATGATTATTTTGTATTGCATCAAATGCTTTTGTCTTGCAGAGGCTGTACTTGGTATTTTGGTTTGCTGTATAGCCTGCCTTTCTTGCTGGCAAAGACTTCATTTGCCATGCAGTTGTCATCATTTCCTCATCATTGCCTGTAGTGGTGTCCACAGGTAGATATCATGTTCTTATACTTCTTCCATAAGCGCATCTTTCATGGTGCTTTCTCTAAAATACCTTATTTTCACATTCTAGTTTGAGGTTCAGGGACCTCTTCAGCCATAAATTATATGTCTTTTTGTGGATTCCTGATTCTATAAGCTTGTCTCAGCTTTTTTAAAGCCAGTTTATACTAGTGTCCTTGTTTTTCTTGTTTCACTGGTGGTTATCATTTTGGTCCTCAGGCTAGCAACATTCAGGCTGCAAGCTCCATCCTCAATGAGGCATAGACACCACCTGTCTGCTGCAGGGACATTGACCTTTGGCAGAGGACAAAAAAAAAAGTGAATCCTGAGCCTGCTTGTTGCCTGACTCCTTAGCACTGGGAAAGCATGCAAATGAACCCTCTCTGAAAAAGCACCCAGGACAGTAATAGTTGCCAGAGGCAGCAGTACTAATATGACATGTAATTATCTGTTTTCATTAGGTGATCTTTTTTTGTTGTTTAGCCAGTTTCTACAAAGGTAAAGGTGATCTGTCTATTCCAAATCGTACATAAACCCACTTGATATGTTAGAGTGACAGAAATCAAACTCTACATTTGCACAGGCTCTACTACAGTTCTCATCAAGGCTTGTCATTAAATAATAAAAGCATGGGTTTGCCTAAACAATGGGCAGCTAAAAGTCTATGGCTCAGGTTCTGCCAAAGGCTTGGTAGGCTTTGAACTTTGGTTGGTCTCCTTTTGACTGCTCTGTTGCTGTACTTTCATTGAATTATTCAATAGTTTGAGTTGGAAGGGGCTTTAAAGACCTCCTAGTTCCAAACTCCCTGTCATGGACAGAGACATATTCCACTAGATGAGGTTGCTCAAAGCCCCATCTGATCTGGCTTGGAACACTTTTAGGGATGGGACATCCACAGCTTCTCTAGGCGATTTGTTCCAGTGCCTCACCACCCTCATAGCAAAGAATTGCTTCCTTGCATGTAATCTAAATATATTCTTTCCCTTTCAGACATTTACTCCTTGCCCTGTCAATGTACTTCCTGATAGTCTCCCTCCCCATTTTTCTCGTAGCTCTCCTTTAAGTACTGGAAGGCTGCTCTTCTCCAACTGAACAACCCTGATTGTCTCAGTCTGTGTTCATGGGAAAGATGTTCCAGCCCTCAGGTTATCTTTGTGGCTTCTTCTGGATCTGCTCCAGCAGATCTGTGTCCTCCCTGTGTTGGGGGCCCCAGAGCTGGAAGCAGTACTCCAGGGGGAGTCTTTTGAGAGCAGACTATCTTCAGTTTTTCTCATGCTATTGGGAGTGGTATATCCTTAAGGATCTTTCTATATTGAAGTGTAAAATATTCAGTGGGCTCACACTGGTGGTCAGTGCTTGCTGGGTTGCATAAATACCTGCTTTAATGTGTTCCAGATATTTGTCCTGCAATTGCCAAGCAGAACTTAAGTACTTTCAGAGCAGTTAATCAGGAGGGGGTTCAGCTTTGAGGACTAATTAATGACTAAGCCAGGGAAGGAAATGAGAGTTTAATGAGGATATAGGATTAGCAGCGCCTCAACTTACTGCTGTTCTGATCAAATGATAAAAGAAATCTTATGTTTGCCAGAACCCATAAGAAGAGATTATTCATAATACTTTACTCCAATTTCTCCTTTGTTTTCTCCATTAAGATATCTCACTAAAAACACCAATTGGCTAAGACACCTTTTATGACTGTTTCTTCTTACCTCTAGAGGAAGAAGAGTAATTTTGTCATGAGCAAAATTCTCAAAGGTCTGCTCGTCTGCTCAGCATTTCAGTTTCTGCACAAAGGTGCAGAACATTCCCCAGTGGTGCAATATTCCTTGGCCAGCAAAGGAATGTAACTGGGAAAGGAAATAATTTATCTCAAGAATTGCACTTTTATTGGTCCAAATTGGTCTTTCACTTAATCTTCCTCACTAGGGCTGGGTGGCAATATATGACATTTAGCATTCTTGGGGTTGGTCATGTGAAGCTAAAAGCAGACAAACTTTCACCATTTCTGTAGTGAACTTTCTGGATTATTTTAGGGATAGAAATGAGAGTATTTGGTGTCATTTGCATGAATAAATTCTTCAGTTATCCTGTTTATTCTTTTTGCTTGTTTCTCCATCTTTAGCACACTACTGTATTATGTGACTTTTGGGGTTTCTTTTAAATCTTCTATGTTTCAGGTTTCATCTTAGTAATAGCAAAGGTTAATAGGCTAAAGTAAATATTTTATAGGCATCAGTGACTGATCCTTGACAAAATAATGGAAGAGCCAATGAAGCTCAGGCTTGGCCTGTCTGGAAACAAAATAAACAATTTCTGCTTTTTTAAACTTCCTTTGTGTATTTGATTTCTCTGAAGACTGAACTTAACTTTGTTGTCACGATTAGTATGCAACAGTTTCTCCCAGTTCTGTCTTCCAAGCGTTGCCTGCCCAGGAATTTATAACGGTGACATCACTTGATATGAGTCTAGTTGTGAAGAATTTAAATGTGCTAGTCAATTCTTATAAGTGGGACAGTAGTGTGTAGAAGCTTTCTGTTCTGTTACATAGTCTGTTAAGTGAAATTATTTTATTGCCAAGTGCTGTGCTCATGTGCCCTTTGAATACTTCCAGGGATGGTGATTCCAACACCTCCCTGGGCAGCCTGTTCTAATGCTTGAGCACCCTTCCAGTGAAGAAGTTTTTCCTACTATCTAGTCTAAACCTCCCCTGGTGCAACTAGAGGCTATTTCCTCTTGTCCTGTTACTTGGGAGAAGAGACTGAACCCTATCTGGCTACAGCCTCCTTTCAGGCAGTTGTAGAGAGTGATTAAGTTTTCCCTGACCCTCCTTTTCTCCAGGCTAAAGATCTCTAGCTCCCTCAGCCACTCCTGATAAGACTTGAGCTCAAAACACTTAGCTGTTGCTGTTCCCTGGACTCAGTCCTGTACCTTGATGACCTTGTAGTGCTGGGCCCAAAACTGAACATAGAATTGGAGGTGTGGTGTCAGTGCCAAGTGCAGGGAGATGATTGCTCCCCTGGACCTGCTGGCCACACTTTCTGACGCAGGCCAGGATGCCATTGGCCTTCTTGGCTACCTGGGCATGTGGCTGCCAAGTTTGTGAAAAAGGAGCTTTCTTCCTTTCTCTGTAATTCCTTTGGGCACAAGCATGCTGCATGTTCTTGGATGTGCTCTCATTTACTCAGTGCTGGTGATGCCACAGCTGGACTACTTGGTCTAGTTCTGGGCTCTCCAGTACAGAAGAGATGTGAACATACTGGAGTGAAGGCCATGATGATGATGGACTGGAGCATTTCCTCTGTGGGGAAGAATAGAGAGCTGGATATGTTCAGCCAGAAGAAAAGGACCAGGATCCAAGGGATGCTACTGAAGGTTTATAAGTATCTGAAAGGAGAGTGCAAAGAAGGTTGTTAGGCTTTTCTGAGGCCATTGAAAGGACAAGAGGCAAGGGGAAGCAAGCTGAAACACAGGAAACTCCATTTTTTAATTAAAACCCTGTCCTGGGTTACTCAGAGAAGTTGTGCCTGTCTCTGCAGATGTTAAAAATCTGTCTGGACATGGCCTTGGGCAACGTGCTTTGACTGAAGAGTTGGATTACACAAATGATCTCCAAAGACACATTCTGACCTCTACCATGCTGTACTTTCTACAAAAACACTTCAATCAAAATTTTACTGGACTATTTGGGAACAATGCAAAAAAGTGGCTTCATGCAGGTGAAAGCTTGCTTAATCCTTGAGACATCCACATGAAATTGCCAGAAAACTTATATTGGTACTACAGTGATTATAAGAGTCACAAAATTGCAATGAGTGTATAAACTATACATGTTCATTGTTTTTGGTCTAGAAATCTTGTTCCAAATGATAGTGTGCTAAGACTCTGTAAGGACATGTCTTTACTTTTTTTTCTTAATTTATGAGTTAATTATCATTGGAAGATTTATTTTTCATTGCCTTCCATAGATGAAATACAACTGTGAAAACAAGTGTGATATATATTTTTTTAGGACGCATGCTTTTTTTTTTTTTTTTTTGTCTAGATTTCTAAAGGTTTGAAGCAATCAAACCCAGAAAACTAACACCTTGCCTTTGCATAACTTAACTGCTCAAGGTGCTATGTTATGATTGTCTTCTACACTGGCCTGCTAGGAAAGACTTAAATTCCGTTGGGTTATAAATTCCTTTTGTTTTTAAATAACTCTAGTCTTCATGCTGCTGTCACTGAAATTGGTCCTACATGGTCTGTATCCAGAGATGCTTGGTTAACTTCCTTTCAGAAATGTCTAAATAGCACTTGTTTAATTTTGACAATGTTAACAGCACACAATTTTTTTAGATCTGTTGATTTAATACATTTTCACAAGGAAAGTAGGATAATCTGATTAAACTTGTCTTCCCATTTTTTTCCCCTTGCACAACTAGTTCAACTTGTAGTAACTAGTGGAAGTTTAATCCAATATTCATGAACCTAATTGTGTGTTATAAAGCTAATTTAGCAGCTAGAGGTTGTGTGACCATACCAGTCAAATATGCCAGTCAGCATGTGCATGTCAAGGACAACCTGGTGCATGCTGAACTGCCTGTAGCTTGTGCCTGTGTGCTGGGATAGGGTGGGAGTTGCAGTGAGAGGCCAGAGAAGAGGTAGGCAGGAGCTGGCACTAATAGGGCATCCACTGATTTGTAGGAGGCCAAGCATTCTTAGTCTATGAAGGAAATTGGAGCACGTAGTTATATGTAGGAGCCAGGTATTACTATTTAAATCTCAGGAACTGGCTTCTGTTTGTGATCAGCTGTTGACTTAGAGTTTTAGAGAGGAATGATGATAGAGTCTAGGAGCTTGGGTAAAAGACAGGGGGTGGATCAGGAAGGGTTTAAATATTTGGCGTGAAAAGACAGGAAGTGAGGAGGGTTTAGCATTTCAGTCTTTGGGCTGTTGGAAAAGAAAAATTAGGAAAATTTCTGACTGAAAGAGTTAGGGTGGACAAGATGCTGGAATACCAGTGGGCAGAAAAATTTCGTGTTGCGAGTAACTTTTCGGTACTGCTGTCTTTACCTGCCTGTCACAGAGAACAAAACATTGTTTTTTGTACTGTGAACATTGTTTCCTGAAGATGTTCAAACAAGGTTTTTTGTCATGTCTGCCTGATTTGAAACTCAGCTGTAACTAGA
This sequence comes from Muscicapa striata striata, assembly GCA_030060385.1. Taxonomy (NCBI): domain Eukaryota; kingdom Metazoa; phylum Chordata; class Aves; order Passeriformes; family Muscicapidae; genus Muscicapa; species Muscicapa striata. Next base: position 627,188 of record JAREIS010000010.1, on the reverse strand, counting down.
AGAGAAAGCTACTTGTATATATACAGTTTATGGCTTGGCTTCCTTCTCTGTCCAAGCAATCTTGTTTACTTGTGCCTGTGCAGGGTCTCTGACATCTGTTGTCTCTGCTTCCTCTCTGGTATGCAGATGGGCTTTTTGTGGGGATGGCTTTTCTGTTACCAGAAGATTATGCTAGTTGATCACAGCAATCCCTCTGACCTTATATCCTGTGAATCACCTCCACAAGTGCAAGTGAGCCTAATAACAGTTCTAATTTGGGCAGAGAAAAATGAGCAGATGGCTAACGCCAACTTGTGGATTCCATTTTCTTTATAACCCCATAGAAATTCAGAGACCTAATCTGTGCTTATAACAAAACCAGCTGTAGTAAATCTAGTCTTTGTTTTCATAAACTTACTCTGTCTCTTTTTTTCTTTAAGCACCTTCCTGTTTGTTGCTTAGAAACATCTTCTTTGGTAGATTTTGGGCAGGAGTTATCTGCCTTTCTCTTCTCTTTCCATGTGCTGGGCAGTTTGTGAAATATGTGCTCAAATATATTTGTATTGTGTGAAAGCTTCACAGGGCTGTCTTGCACTGGGAGCTGACGCTGCTTAGTTTGGCCCAGTGTTAGGGACCCATTGCAAGCTGTTGGAGTGACATGTGGGGCTGCTGGCTCTGGTGACCCTCTGGAGCAGCCTTGTGTACTGCCTGCCATTCTGGAGCAGCCTCCGGACACTGCTTACAGCTCTTGTGTTTGTGCTGTCATCCCGTGAAAACAGCAGGGTCACTGGCTGATCAGCCTGGCTGTCAGGCTCTGTGCTGAGCATTATTTGTGTCTCCTGAGAGCTTGGTTATCTATACCTCTCTTTTAATCATCATTCCAATGTGCTGAGACCACAGTGTGGTGTGTTAGGTTGCTTTTGTTGGGAGGTATGGAAACAGCTATTTTAATATTCCTTCAGCTGTGAGAATGCCTTTCTCTAGGTTATCAGTTACTGGGGAATTTTTGTTGAGAAGTAAACACAATTTAGCTTAAACTTACACTACACTCTGGTGAAAACTAGAGAGTGGTCCTCATTACTTATCTATGGTGTCTTGTTTTTGGTGGTGTCTGCTATTGGGAAACACCAGGTAGTGAGGTGTGCGACTTTTCTTTTTACATTTTTTATTTATTTTAATTTTTTTTTGCTAATGCTTATATTCCATAGTTTGGTCTCTACAGAAAACTTACAATTTGGGTAACTGCATTTGTATGCCAGTTGCTGTAGGCAGATGTTGTTACTTTTTTTTTTTGTTAGACGCGCTATTAATATAATTCTGGTTTTGCCTAACTGCTGAAGTTTGGAGAGAGAAGGAAGAGGAATGAGGGAAAGCTTTGAGCATACCACTGATTGCAGAAATTAAAATTGCAGCACAAAGGTGAAAGTTTACAAGTAAATTGTGTTGCTGAAGCTATTTTTTTCTACCATGGTGTTGCAAGAGAAGAGAATCTGCAGAACAATCTCATTTTTTTGCTTTTGTTCCTTTAAAAAGACTAAAAATCTTACCTTCCCCCTTTCCCTCCCCATCCTTAAAAAAGGCCCAACCCAAAGCCTGCTGATAGATTTTTCTGTGTTGATAAAGTCAGGGCCAGTACTCCCAATGAGCTCAGAGGTGCTTCCGTGAACTTGGTGGTCACAAACTGGTGTTTCATGGCTTGCTTGGCTTTTTGTTTCTTGCTCACAGGGGTAAAAACTATGCTGGTTTCCATGCTCAAATTTTATTTTAGATACTTATTTTGTGTGTTTTGCTATATGAATTAGTCTGAGTTTGACAAAAAGATAGTTGCTTTTAAAAGGCTTTTTCTGTCCAGAAATACAAACCTTATCCCTTTTTTGTTACTGTTGTCAGGGTTTCATAGGTGTGCTAGTCTTGGGTGGGATGGTATCTCCCACAGATACTCCCGATGGCCTAAAGGCTTAGGCAAAGGGATGTTTCTAACTTTGTTACATTCCAAGTGTCTTAATTAAAACCCACAGGCTAATTCCTTCTTTTATTCCTAAATTCCTTTGCTGAGAACGTAAATAATGAGGTGGTGAAGGGAAATTTAAGTCTTCAAATGTGAGATGACCCTTGGTAAGTGTGCTGGAGTGGTTGGGCAATTTCTGTACTTTATTTGCCAATCAAGTCTGTGCTTCTCCAGGGCATTTTCATTATAGTGCTGTTCTGCCAGCTGTTTTGGGTGCGATAACTTCTGTCTTTCAAAAGCTAAATAATGCAGTTCTGTCATGCAAGCTTGTAATGTGTTTTGGGGAAATAAGCAAACTCTCTTTCAGCATGAAAGAGAGGTTGAGTAGAAGACAAACCGCAGTCCAGTGAGGCTTTAGCTTATTACCTCCAATTTTAGATAATTTAAATTCCTTTTTGCTCTCCAATGGGATATTCACCAGGTAATAGATTGCACTTGAACTTGGACTTGACCTGGACTTGAACATCTAGTGTTTTCTAGATGCCCCAAACGAAATAAAATTTAGTGTTGTGGGTGGAGGGGTGTGTAAGGCTACAAAAGCAGCTGTTGGGGGTGACTGAGTGCCAGGACACAGCCTGGGCATCTGATCACCCGAGCTGTTCCAGTTGAGTGGACATACATCATCTTGTGTAACAGAGGCAGGCTTCAGCAAACAGGCATCCGGGATAGGAAGCTTTTCTTCTCTCTTTTGTCATCACAAGAGTTTAATTTTGCGTGTGTGTGCGTTTAGGTTAGTTTTTATTTCCTCTTAAAGGAACAAACTGTTCTGATGTTGTCCATTACTAGTCCATTAAGAGACTGGAGGGCAGGCAGAGCCACGTTGGCCAGAGGAAACAGTCAGTAGGTAATGAAGCAGAATTTGGCCCCGAGTCAGTCCTTGGCTTTTACTGTCAGGCTGCAGCAGTGTGAAAGGAAACAAATGTTTTAGCAACTTGGTGAATTTGTTTCTCACTGGGCTGTAACTTGCTGACATTTTTAATGTCTTGTGTGAGAAGTTGACTGGCTGGATTACTGTGTGCTTTGCTGAATGGTGATACTGTGTTTTTGACTGAATGTGGCTAATTTGTTACCTGAATCATAATGTCAGCCTCGGGGGGTTAGCCTTACAGACTTGTAGGAATCTATAGAGAGTGACTTTGATGGATAAAATAACTTGTCAATGTTGCTATCCAAGCACCAGCATTTGGTGGTGTTTTTTTTTTTTTTTGTTTTTGGGTTTTTTTTTTTTTTTTTTTTTTTTTTGTTTTTTTTTGTTTTTTCCCTTTTGCAGGGGTTTAGAGGAGAAAGCTTGGCAAAACTAGTTGTAATGGCCAGTTACAAAAATCCTGGTTTCAGAGGCTTTTATAAAGCAAACATAGAAGCAGAGTCTGACTGGCAAGGATTGTCTATGGATTTTATAACTGACCAGGATGTTTTAGGAAGATGTGAGTTGTGGGGATTCTCATCCCTTGCTTAAGAAATAAACGATGCTCTGCCCCTTAGGGGATAGTAGGGGGCACATACATTCATATACTTTTGTTCACCAAGTCTTTTATCAAGACCAGGTAGTTTGTGTTTATCAAAGATGTGGGGTTTGGTGGATTTTTTTTTTGTTCCCAGAAAACCCTCTTTTTGAAGAGAGAAAAGGGGCTGGATTTTTAAAGTGCTGTGTGTTTTACTGCAGCACACCTAGCAGGAGCACTGCCACAGCTGGACTGGGGTGCTGGGGAGCAGCTGTAGGAGCAAGGCCTGCTGAGGGAGCCCTGGCAGGCTCCAACTGTGGAATGCTGAGCAGAGCTGTCACCTCCTGACATGCCTGTGCTTGGGAAGGGGCTGAATCCTCCAAGAGCAGGGTGTGTTGAGCTCCTACTGCACAGGACTTATAAATCCAGAATCCTTTTCATAAGTGTTGCTCTCCTTTTACACAGTCATACAACTGTTTCTGGCCTCCTCTCTGTTCTTTGCTTTTGTCATGCTAAGGAGTAATAATCTTAAAAAATGTGATACCTTAAACTGTGGTGTTACTCTTCATTCTCACTGATGTTTAAGGAAGGCAAATGGAGCCTTAGGAAAGAAGGCATCATGGTACATGGGGACATGGTTGGGGGTGTTGGCACAAAAGGGCCTGACTGATTAATGAATGATATTTAAAAAGAGGAACATATTTAAATCTCACTATGTTCAATACGAATAGTGTTTGCAGTTACAGCTAATGGAAAACATTGCTCCAACATTGGATCAATCGAGTCTATTCCTGTGTCTTAAAAGGAAAAAAAGAAAACAGACTTGTAGGGGAAAAATGGATTAAATAGATTCTCTTGTTTTTTGTGTGGGGTTTTTTTTTTTTGTGGTTTTTTTTTGTTTGTTTTTTTGTTTGTTTTTTGTTTCGTGTTGTCTGCCAGGTTTCTCTGAGATGGCTACTTAGGATCTACCAGGAAGTTCCTTGGTTCTGTCTGTCTTTGATGGCAAGGAGCTGTATGCCACTGAGGGGAAAAGACAGGGTTAACAAGATGTCTTAGGTAATTGCACTCCCCTGAAACAACACCTTGAATTTAAATATTCTGAGCATGGCACATGTGCACATGCTATAGCTATCTTGAAGCTTGCTCAGAAAAATATTTTCATTCATTGGGCTGTCTTAGAGTCACACCTCAAGCTCAACCAAGAGTAGGGTTTGTTGGATCAGCTTTAGCTGCCAAAGAGGAGAAGCATAGAAGGGTGAAACAGTGGCTCCTGGCTGATGTGCACCTTTGTGTCCTATGCAGGTTTTTCAGCTGTAGCCTAAAAGAAGCCCAAAACAAAATTTTTGATTTAAATGGATGTGAACAGTTTCATACAGTTTAAGGTTTTCAACTGTCAGGACACTTCATCTCTTACCAATGTGACTTATTGTATCTGGACTGAGCTGTAGTTACTATTCCTTACTGTTAGATAAAACATACCTGATTGCTGGTTTCTGTGTGTAACAGCTTTTTGGCTAGCTATATTAGATGTAAATACATGGACAGTGTCTGCTTCAGATGGGTGTTAGGCCAGAAATGAGAAATGTTGAGATCATTTTAGGAAATGTTATGGATGTATTCTGTGATTTTAATTTTTTTTAATATCTGTATTTTATAGATAACTTTATTGTACAACTCTCAATTACTGCTGAGGTATATGATCTTGTAACTGATGCTTTTTAATCATAATCTGATATTGCTTCAGACTGCGTAAATTTTTGTGATTGCATGAAGTGGAAAATTTGAGTTGCAATCAGGGTTTTTCTATGGCTTCATTCCAAGTGCAGAGACAGTTAGTCTGAAAACCATCGTGGTTTGCTGCTCTGTGGTATGGACTCTGGAAAAATTGATGCCAGCTGCCACCAAGAGGTTCTGCAAAAGACAATCAGCAGCATGTTGTGGTTGCCTGAAGGGTATCTCAAGACTGGTCTGCCAAGAAGCTGATGGAGTCTTGAAGGGCTCTTGGAGACTCCTGATCTGGGCTGCAGCCCAGTTTGCCTGCTGTAAGGCACTGACTGCCCTGGCTGTAGTTTGTGCAGGGATTTGGAGGTTAAAGGCTTTGACAGGCTGCGTGTATGTATTTTCTTGTCTGCAGCAAGCAGACCTGGAAATCCATACTGGGTAAACCTCCCTTGTCTAGTCTGGTTGTCAGCAGTTATTTTGCTGTCATTTAAGTACAGGTGATGAAGCACAGGCTTACCTTTAGCTGTGCTCTGTGCAATTTACCCAAGATGTGGCCTGTGATACAGGCAGGAGTGTCTGTCCTGTGCTGGAGGTGATTCACCCTGGTTTAGTGGGATAGACTCTGTAAAATTGCAGGTGGCTCTTAAATGGCTTCCTTAGGCATCCTGGGAAGCTGCCTTCTCTCTGCACAGCTGGAGGCCTCTGCTCTGACCTTCAGGTGCTTGCCTGCCTTTCTTCCTTGTCCTGCTGGGTCCTTCTGGCTGTCTCCCAGACCCTAGGTTGTACTTTAGTATCACACCAGCAAGGCATCTGAAGGTAAGGGCTGCTGAGCCCTTCCCATACCTTAGCTGAACTTGTCTGTGACTGTTCACTAACGTGGTTCTGAACCCAGGTGCAAAAGGAGGCTGAGGGTGGGTAAGGCCAGTGCTTCAAAGGTTGTCCCAGAAGCTTTGCTACCACAGAGGCTATTATCTGCATCAGAAGTTTGAATAAGGGCCTCAGCACCTTTTGGAGTAATGCATTCAGGCAAAAAGGTGTTGACAAAGTCTGTTAATTAAAAGCCCTTGGTTTCATAGGTTGTTTTTCAGCAGATGGGAAGCCTGTGAATTTTATGCATCAGAAACCCGCTTGGGGAGGTGCTGTGAGGCTGATTCTGATGCAAAGGAGCTGCTGTGGTTACTAGCAAAGGCAAAACATTTGTGTGGCTCTGCAAGTACCAAAGTGTTGTGGATGGTTGAACACCTTTATTGACAGATACGGCAAAAAATTCTCCAGCTTCTCAGGACGGTGTTTAATGTGACCTGTATTGAGCACTCTGGCATTAAGAAGAGAATGCATTTTCACTCATGGTTTTCTTATTCTCTCTCTCCAGATGAACACAATGACGTACAGAAAAAAACCTTTACAAAATGGATAAATGCTCGGTTTTCCAAGGTAATGTTGGTTTGGATGTACTTATTTTGTTTGTTTCACTGTTTAGAGTAATTTTGGTTAAATATACTTTGCTCTTACTCTTGTTGAATACTCTGAATAAAATGTCAGTGTGTGTAGTGAAAACAGATAAAATACTGTAGTGTTTGTTCCCTCAATTTCCTCATGCACATAAGCATTTGATGCTATGTTTTAAGAAAAAATGAAATTTTCTATTAGTTAATAAATTAGAATAGTTATTTGTATGAGCATGTCTGTTTGGTTTGTAGTTTTGGTTTGGTTTAGTTTATTTTTACATGCAGTTTTCAATGAACATTGCAGCAGATTTTGAACCTTCATCACTGTGTTTACTCCATTGCTGAGTCAGCTTTACTCACTTTTCAAACCTCTAGTTGAAGCCACCTGGTGTTGCTACTAGAGTCCCGACTGAAATTTTATATAATTACTTGCTTGTTTTGAATTTTTCTCTGCTCTCATGCTGTGTGTTTCTCATTTTAATTCTCCTTCCTGGCTTGAAGCTTACTGAGGATCTTTCATGGTTTGGGATGATAAAAAGGAAGTGAGGTTTGCTTTGGAATGCTATTTAAAGCCTGCTTTTTACACTGTTCTGCTGATAGAGAAAAATGACACTTTGCCCAGAAGCATAACTGTCGGTGGAAAGTTTTTTCCTACTTCATAGTTTGAATGTGTGAAAGAACCTGGAATATTTTCAGGGAAGGCTCATGTTTTTTTCTACCTAGTGTGGTGCTGCGAATGGGGTAATTACAATTTTGCATGCTCTTATTGAAGAGCAGCATGCGTGGGAAATCCTGAAAGCAGATATAAATATAAAAAGGGGTGTGGGGTGTGTTGTGGTTTTTTTGGTTGTTGGTTTTTGGTTTTTTTTTTCTTTTCCAAATAAAGCTGCAATAGTGCTTTAGCAATGAATGGCTGCTTTTGGAGTGCTGCCCTTCTGAAGTTCTTGATCAGTAATGTTGGGAATTTTTACCTTCCTTTCCTTCCTGTGCAATAGGACACTGGGCAATGCAAGGCTTGTGGCCTTGGTTGAATCATTTTGGCTTAGGTTTGGTTTGATTGAAAGCTGATATCCAGCACTCTTCATCCAATGCATTCTTGGCTAGTTTGCTCTTCAGAGGATGAGTGTGTGTGGGTAGCTGGTTGCTCTATGCCCAGCTTTTGACTCCTGCCCAGGAGTGGTGGTCCTGCAGGAGGAGCGTTAGGCAGGGCAGGATCAGGTAAGGAAAGAAAATGTGGTGAGAAGGGAAGGACTGCCTGCAGCCCTGTAGCTGGCATAACGATGACGTGAACATGGAAATGACAGTGATACTGGGAATGAATGACAGGCATACTGAGAATGTGCCAGGTGACATCCATGAGTGCTGTGGGCACTGTATTGAAGAAGATAAAATTGTTTTCAGTCGTTCTGCTTGTATTCACATGGATATATCCTATAAAGTGTCTTTTCTTCTATACTGTGTAATCAGACAGATCTTGCTAAGCATCTGGGTTTCCCTGGCACAGGGTATGGTCAGATACTCACAGGATTTGAAGTAGCTGTAGCTTTGTAACTCTGTAACTTCATGGACCATTAAACACCTGAAGCAAAGAAAGCTTTGTTAATGATTAAAGAGACTCCTGTAAAAGGACATACTCCAACTGCTGCATGTCCAATTAAAATTTGAGCATGGCTATTTTGGCATGACAAGACACAGATTTATGAAGACTGGCATGTTCAAATTGCAAGGAAAGTGATGATGTTAAATAGAAATCACCTCATGTAAGAAAGTCTAGTTTCAGCTGTACCTTAAAAATAGAAAGGGACTGATTTCAATCCTGTTGTGTTGAAGTTTTTATGTACCAAGTCATTCAGGTTGTTTAGAATTCCTTTTCTGTGAACTAGATTGATTAACTGCTTAGTAGGGTAGAGAGATTTTAGAGGTTAGTTAAATGTAATCTGACTTACATTGCAGAAAACAAAACTGTAACTTACGTGTTTTGTGTGGAATCGCAAATTTCATTCCAAGAATTTTGCTTGTTCTTCCATGCCAATTATATTGTACCTGCCCTTCATTTAACAAAAAAAAAGTAATCTGTTGAGTCTTTATAAACTAGCTTAGCATACAAAAGTTGTAAAACTGCAATTGGATAGTGCTGAGTTTAAGTCAATTCAATAAGGTTTTACGAAGGATCTAGGAAGAGAGTCAGTGTCTTTTCCTGCTCTCATCAGAGAGTAGGTAGGCGTGTAAAACACTTAAAGTATCTCAAGGGTGCAGTGAGGTGCCTGCTTTCATACCCTGATTGGTGAGATAAGAGTCTTGGTGTAGTTCCCAGAACAGTAACTTGGTTTTGAGCTCTTGGTTTAAACTGTGCTAGAATGATGCCTTTTATTTGTGTGTATTGTTTCTTTGTGTTTAAATGTTTGTGCCTTGAAATCAAGGAGCAAACATGTAAAGTGGATTGAGTCTTAAAGTAAATAAATGTACTTGGCCAAGACTCAGTGCTCTCTTAGACATGCCTTAGGAGGGCTGTGCACTCTACAACTCACAAGCCTATGAAGGCTGTGTAGTAAGGGATATTTTGTTAAAATTAAAGGAAATAAAAATTGTTAGATAAATAGTCTGTTACCAAGCTTTAAGCAATAGGGAAGTTTATACTTAAATAAATATTGAGGCAGAGCATTTCAGCATATGTTTATAAAGCCATGTCATGGTTTTACTTACTGTATTTTTTTTTCCATTGCTTTGTCCAGTCTAATTTCAAGAGGCGGATTTAGTTGTTCTCCTGTGGTATAGCCTTACCAATTAAACTATCTAGTTTTATGGATGGCTGATAAATATTCTTTACATTACATGGCATTGTTTTCTATCCTTTTATCCCTTTCTATATTAATCTTCATTAATACTTACCAGTTCATATGTATTATTTTCAGAACACCTTTCTGCAATGCAGAAATGCTATCTTGTCACAGTGGTTTTTAGCCACTGCAAATAAAGGTAAACATCAGAACTGGCTACTAATTTTGTGTGCCCAATCTGAGACTTTAGCTAAATTATCCCGGAGGATTTGGCATTTCTTTGACGTATCTTGATATAAAACAGAGCTCTTAATCCTTTTGACAGAATTCAGAGGGTTTATCTCTTCTGCAAACTCAATCAAACCATCCAAAATATCTAGTTGGTTTTCACATGGAGCTTGATCAGCATAGCATAGGGACTTGAAGATGATTATGCTGGTGTCAGCAAAGAGAAGTCTTTTAATCTGGCACACAGTTAGTAATTGTAAAATGGTGTTTTAAATGATTCTGATGAGTTACAGGAGAACTTCTGGCTAACAGTGGAGTTTGACTTCAAGTCGGCATGATAATTTAGTGCTCCAGTACCCACATGTTATGTTTCACATAGGTAAAGAGAAAGTGAACCAAGATTTTGTAATCAACCCTAGTTTGTCCAAATATCTGAATAGCTTCAATCTTTATATACATACATGTTTTATTAGCATGCCTGGTATTTTTAACTGCATCTTGCACATCTCTGATGTTTCAGATTATAATTACAGAGCAGAATAGTGGATGAAAGCTCATACTTGCAACTCCAGAAGGTTTCTAGAAACTTGATAGGTGTGTTAAGGAATTCAGGAGTCTTGTGTCCCACTTTAGAACCCTACAAGTACAATTCTTTCTGCCCTGTTTTCTTTCTTTACTCCTACTCTCTGACCCTGTTTTTGGTTGGTTTGTTTGTTTTTTTCCCCCTCACTTACTATTATACCCTCTCATGTCAGAAGCCTTGCCTGCCTGGCAAATCCTTGTAAATCTGGAGTTAGACTGCCCTGTCTATTTCATATCCACTTTTGCTGTTGTCACTATACTTTTTTTTCCCATGAGACCCAGTTTCTCTTTTTAAAGTTCCAGACCTGCTTCATCTGCCCTTCATTTCCCCTCTCCTGCCTTTACAGGATTTGATGCTTCTGTGGTCAGTCCTATTTTTGCATCTCCCTTTGTCTCAGCAGTACTAACCTTGCCCTCCCCCTACCTTCTTGCAGGATTCAGTCTTTGCTGGCTTTAGTTTTCCCATTTCCTAAGGTGGTACTTTTCCAAGTTTGTTTTCAGATTGGTTCCTCTCCTCCTCTGCTATTCCTGAACTTGGCAGGTGGAACACAAAGTCAGCACAAGAAACATGATTCCCTAACCTAATTTAGACCCATGCAGTCAGGTCTGTCACAGCCTGTCGGAACTTACTGCTGTCACTCACTAGAGGAAGTTCACAGATCCAGCATTGGCAAACTGAGGCTCTGTCTTTTTACCAAAAAACTTGTTTCTTCACTGCATTTGGGAAATTTTCCCATAGGGATGGCAAAAAAAGCTTTTTTTTGCTAAGAAGGTTGTGCTCTGGAAAAAGGGCATAAAAGCCCAGAGATTTGCAGTATTCAGTGAAAGTGACACTAGGTTTCCCTGTCCCTCAGTTATAAGTCTTGAGTATGGGAGGCTGTTGAATGGAGCTGGCTGGGGCATTGTTCCAAGGTGTCAGGAGCTGCATTCAAGCCCTTGGATGCCTGAGTGCTGGGCCTCCCTTTCCTTTCCATCATGCGTTCCCATTGTTTTCCAATCTAAGCTCAATTTCTGTTTTTTATGTACGGCCTTATACAGTCTTCTGCACTTGCAGTGTTCTTGCTGCAATTGTATTTGTGACTCTGCTCCTCCAGGTCCTGTGCTAGTGCCCTGATATCTGCATTGGCCAGGGCTTGGAGCCAGGCCAGGACCTGCCAGTGTGAATGAAGCCAGACATCCCACACTTTTACAGCATCTTAAGCTCTTTTTCCTACTCTGTGGTCTTCCCAAAAATACATTTTACTTTAGGATTAGAGTGAAGAAGAGGTGGAGGTGCAGCTTGGAAGCGGAATGCATCCTCCATGGCTGAGCTCCAAGCTAGCCTTTGGGAAGGCAAGGGCTCAGTGTGGGGCTCCTGTGCATTTCCCTGCCTGGGCTCTGGTGTGTCTCCTCCCCTGGAAGGATGTCAAAGAAAAATGAGAGAAGAGAGGCCAGCAGGAGAACTGATGAGTTGTCCTTGGAGTGCTTTGGGGTGTTGTGGCTTTATGTGCATCTTAAAATTGAAACAGTTGATTTCTCATTATACCAGGCATTAATTCATTTGTTAACTGCAAAGTCTTCTTTTAGCTTTTTGTGTGGTGTGCTGTGAATAGATGTTTTTCTCCATTTCTGCTCCTTAATTTTCTTTCCTCTAAGGGTGGTTTTGTCATAATAGTAAATGTCAGGTCCTGTACTTCTGAAGACATTTTGTAGCTCCACTGCTGACCCTTAGCAACTGTGATAAATCTTTTTAAAGGCAAAATTATACCCATTCATGGTAATTAATTTTACATGACCTAAGATACCTGAGGTAAAAGACATTTCAGAAGTGTTTTTCTTGGGGAGGGGAAGGCGAATGATGGAGTTCAGTGTATTAGTCATGCAAGAAAATAGATCAAAAGGATTGATTAGACAATTTTGTCTGTCCAAGGTGACATCACCTGAGATAGTGTCTAGTCCTTTTTGCAGTTCAGTTTTTGTGGTGCAAGCAAGGAAATACTTGATGGCTGGTAAAATATTCTACAGTCTAATTGCTTCTGGTATTTTTAAATGCTGAATTAAACTGTAAAATATAACTTGACTCAAAGATAGCCAAAGCTTAAAAAACAACGGCCTTGGTGGAAAAGAGGAATAATCTGGGTGGAAAAGGATTAGCGTTTGCATGAGATGGCCTTGAAAAAGTCAATTTTTAGTCTACTTTTTTCATAGTCTCTTTTTATGAGATGACCAACTAGACCTTTTCTAGGCCTAGGATATGTATTAGCCAAGAAGCACAAAAATAAAATTTTCTTTTCAAATAGGTTATGAGTTATGGTAAGGATGACTACTTTCTACCATAAAAGCAATAATATGTAGTAGTTTGTGATCTCTCCCAGATATAACTACAGCAAAAAAATGCCAGTTTTCTGCCCTCCTTTCAGCTTCTGTTGCTTTCTGCTCTAAGAACAAGGTGTGGGCAGCATCTCCCTTGCTGGACTTGAAAGCTTAGTATAGTAATATGGACTGTAAGTATAGTTGACTTGGTCAATGTTCTGGGTTTGGGATAGAGTTTGACTCTGCTTCTTGGGCTTGGTTATCAAGCCAGTTGGAGTATTTGGGGGATGTTCTCAAGAACTAGAGCTGAACCTGGTAGAGGCACCAAAGCAAATCTGTTCCTTTACTTGTTAGCTGCTAATAAGAATAGTCAACCTGGTTATTGGGAATATTTTTAAGGGTCCAATTGAAGTTATCTGGCTTAAAAAACTATAAATAGAAGGATAACCTTTTAGTCTTAGAAGAGAAATAACTGACTGGTAAACAGGGTCTCAACTGCCCCTGCTGGTATTGTTATGTAATGAGGCTTAATTGCAAGCTGAGGTTAGTACTGTTACATTAAGCGTGTTATTATAATGTAGGCTTATGTAAATGCATTAATAAATACACTGGAGAGAGAGACCTACAGAATTACTGTTGCCTTGCTGTGCTATTTGCATTGATCTTCCTCCTTCAGTCATGTTGTCAGTTGAGCATTTTAGGTGTTCTCTGAATTGAACTATCTTTAGCTTTTCAGCTTTGCTGCTCCTTAAATTCATGTCTGTCATCTAGTAGAATCAAAATTTCCAGCATATCTCAGTGATGAGTATTACTTCACCCTGCCAGCCCCTGTTAGTCTGGGGTTTTAAATAGCTATTTAGTTGCTTGTAACTATTTTATTTTTGAGCACCAGTAGTTGAAAATAATATGGTCGATAAGGTGTCTTCCTCTTATGATTGTAACTTCTTATTTGTTTTACTTGGTATTTGAAATCATAGTTTTGGTACTAGCATCATGTTGAGATGCCACAACTCCTTGGAAATATTCAGCATTGAGTAGCGTATACTCAGTAAAAATGTCACAGTATAGCTAGTATTTATGTATGATGTCCTGTAACTCCTGCATGTTAGTGGAAGGAGAATGGGAAAAAGTTTCACATTTTAATAAAAATACTTCTGTAAACAATGTTAATGGTCTTAAATTAGAAACGGGCAAGATTTGTTGACATGGTTGTTTACTTTATGCAATGACCTTTTTGCTTTCTGATTTGTTTCCCACATTGAGTTCCCATGTGCTGGCCTTACGATGTTAGCAGCACTTGACATGTTTTTTACTTGGTCTTGGTCGTGATAAAGTGTAGTTCTTGCTCCTGTGTTGAGTTTAAGCTGGTTACCATGAGTTCCCTGGGAATATACTTGAACATTATGAATAGTTCATGCTCTCATTTAAGAGCCCAACTCTCAAAGGAAAGGGGTCTTTGCAGTTCTAATACTTTGACCTATGAATTGAGCATCTTATTAGATGTTAAAAGTTGTCATATATTGGTTAAAAGTAATTAACTAGAACAACTCTTAACTTCATAAAAGTGACATTTGAAGATATAAGAATCTGATAGAAAATCAGTATGTACTGCTTTTCAGGTTGTTTGGTGTTCCTGAAGTGGCAGATGATCTAAATGGCCACCAGGGCTTTTCCCAGCATTGCTCTGAGCAGCTGGAACTTGTCTGCTGAATTCCCTTAGTGGCTAGTGAAGGTCACTTCTATGGTTTTATGAAATGTGTTACTTTCCTGGTGGCAGCCAGTGTGCATTAACTGTGAAACTGAGAGGACCTTTCATCCTGGTTTTAATGTTGTGACTGCAGGGTCTGAATCAGTGTCACTGAGGAGGATGTGAAATAGAGGTGGCTTATCTCTTATTCTCCAATCTCTTTGGCATTCATTAATTAGAAAAGTTAGGTTTAATAATGTAGCCTCAATAATTATTGATTTAAAGCACAGGTAAATTATCTGCTACTGGTAATTGATATGAGAAAATTTTATGTTTCTGCTTAAACAACTAGGTAAACATTTAAACTTCTTTAATGATTGCCATATAATTTAATGTTCAAGAATAAAGAACATAAATTGTCATGATAAAATGATAAATAATAGCTGGTGTTTGAAAAAAGGAGGTTTTGTCCTACTGAGAATTTAAGACTCCCTTTTCCCCTCTAATTTGGCTCTGTTTGATACAGTTCCCCGTTGGTAATAAAGAGACAATTAAGAATGTTCTACTGTAGAGCATACTCAGGAATGATCACTATCTTGTAGCTGTGGTGGCTTTAGTAGAACAAACTTGTAGGTGTTGATGGCTGGGCTTTTGACTGTCAGCAGCATTGGATGACTTAAAAAAAATCAGATCTGAATTTTGTTTATATCTTCATCCATTTCCTGGGAACGCTTTCTGGCAAAGAGAAGGAATGATTTCTGCACAGTCATGTTGGCTGGCCTGGATGACCCTTCGTTGTGAGTAATTCTAGATGCACACAAGGAAGTGTGAGTCACCCACTTAAACCTGATCCAGGTAGAGGGACTCAAAAGATGGCCAGGGGGTATGTGAGGGCCAATGGTGTGAGGGGATCAGTGTGTGATATCTCCTTCCCAAATAGTGCTGGTATCTTGCTGAAAAGTGCAAAACTGATGCCTGAGGTGCCTAGTCTTGTGCATGTATGGTAGCATCTGCTCTCCAGCTCACAGATCATTAATAAACTGCTGCTTCCTCATGAGGTTAATCAACAGAAAAAGTGGTTTCTGCTGTGGATAACTAGCAAAAGTTCTTTGTCTCTTCCCTCCCTTACTTGTGTTCACACAAAGGCTGGCACTAAAATATTTGTTGGAATAAATGTAACATGATGGATTGGATCTGGTTCTGATCCTTGTGTGTGTGCCTGGTCGTGCATAACAAATGTTACCACCATGCAAAGTTCATGAGAACACAAGCAGATCTAGCCCACAGCTTGTGTACAGTCTCTAGATTTTACTTTTTTACTTTCCTTTCTCTGCCTTTCCCCTTTTCTTTTTCCTCTTCCTCTTTCCCTTACACCAGCCCTGTTAAGAGAATCAACTCCTTTTCCTGCTGTCAGTGCTAATTTAAAGCACCAGGGAACCTCTTTCCTTGCATCTTTCCAAATCTGTTAATTACATTCTTTTGTCTGTTTTATCAAGCCCTTGTGTCTATTACAGTAACTGTGTGTAAAGCTCTATTGGCAAAGCCTTCTTGAACAGGCTGAGGGAAAGAGATTTCTGCCAGGGTTTCTTTGGTTTGTTTTTTCTGCTCTTGCAGAGAACATAAGCAAAGCTGAGGAAAACTACCTTCTGTTAACTGATAAAAGCGTTCAGTGAGGGGGATGTGTATGCTTTACACTCTGAACTGGCACAGATCTTCTCTGGTACGAAGTGTGTCCCTGCCTGTCCTTTACACTGTCTTCGTGGTGTAAGCCAGACTCTATTTTTCCTTTGAGAAAGGACCCATTAGCTGCCTTGTATTTGTACAGTGCTTAGCACAATCTATGCTGCTCTTTAAGTACCTGCCAACACAACTGTGACTAGCCATTTGCCCTTGTGAAGGGCTCAGTGTGGTTTGTCACTGTCACTCTTTCTTATAAGACAAATACTTGCATTTCTTGATCCATTATGCTCAGTGATGGACTGCTTCTTCTTACAGGATTCTGGCAGTGGCTGAGCTACTTTGTGCTGGTGTAGTCTTTAAGTATTTAGAAAGTGAGTAAAATGCCAGTTCTGAAAAAGAGAATTTAGATTACCTTAGCATACTGTATACCAGATGAGACTCTATTGAGAGAGAAATACATGTTCTTTTTGCATACTGCAGATCGTGTCTTTATTTGTGTGTATCTGTGGGTACAGGCTTTATTTTTCAGAAGAGCAGATTATTTTCTGGGTGTTAGGAGTGAGCAGTATGGATGTGGGTGGGTATGGTGAAGGAAGAAAGCTGCAGAGCCCCGTGCTTTACCTTTGTTCTTCCCCCAGAGCCCAGGGTCTTGCAGCAGCACCCCAGCCTGCCCCAGTGCTGGGTCTCAGGGCTGCTTGCTTCACCCCGGTGTAGTCTGTGTGGAACAGGTGCTCTCATGGTAGTCTGACTGCTGGGTCAGAGCCAGGGTTCACACGTGCTCCTAGCCCTGGACTAGAGGTACAGGTCCAGCTTTAGAGGCCATGTATTGCAGCTCCCAGATTGCCCTTGCACCACTACAGTGGCTTGGTGGTGGGCACTGCTTGTTGGGGTGATGGAGCTCTTCATGGGCTTGGTCACAGAGAGATGGCAGCAGCCTGGTCTGGCACAGGAGGATGTGCATAGCTGCTTTGTCAGCATTGCCCCAGAGCAATGCTTGTCATCTCTGGGGGAATAAAGATATGGGGCTATCACTTGGGGCTCCCCTTTAAAGAAATTATTTTCCTGCACCCTTCTGTGCTTAATAAACTTCACGAGTCATGTGGCAGTCAGAAGCTGGGATCTGTAGCTGTTCTGTTTGCACAAAGAAAGTAGAAGACTTCTTGAGGCACAGTGGGTTACTGTTGAGCTGCATCCCAAGAAAGCAGTCCAGTATCCAGCTGCACTGGAGGACAGAACAGTGATGTTTCTCACTGCAGACCTTGTGGTTTACATAGCAGATCTTGCATGGAAGTGTGCATTTAGGTATGAGGAAAATGCATGACTGGGAGGAGGCAGTGTGAGCAGAGCAGGATGCAGTGCCTGGGCAGTCTCTGCTCCATTGGGACATCAACTGAGTGGCAGGGCTGGCTTTGTGCCCTGATGGGACAGCTGAGGCTGCCTGGGTGGCAGCTGCCACCAGGTGTGTGCATGTGATTCAGGTGGGCGTGGGAAGCAGGAGGAGCAGGTTTCCAGCTTTCTTGGTGGGTGTGCTTCTGTGGAGGTGGTGATGGGCTTGGTGGGATGAGTGTTGCAACCCTTTCTTAGGAAGCTTGAGTCACCTTGCATGTGGGAAAATATATCCTGGGAGCTTCTTTCCAGCAGAGAACATTTACTAGACTTCACTAAATACAGAGGCTTTGTATATTGCCTTGTCTGTTTTGAGGATAATGAATATTTGAACAAACCAGGAATGAGTAGCTTAGATTGCAGAAATAATTGAATACTCTTCTGTTGACTCTCTAAAGTGACAGCAAAGCATGGTGCTCTGATGGCCAGCAAAATGGAAAAGTCATTCTCCTGAGAAAGCAAATCTTAATTATTTCCACCATCGTGGCAGGGTGCATTGCATAGGGCTTGAACATACCATGACCTGTTGAAATGAATGACTGAGAGCAGGAAGTCATTCAGCTTATTTTCATGCATATGAAGTGAGGGGATGGAAGCAAAGAAGGAAAGCTGTATCCTCTCAATATCCTTGTTGCACTGTATTAAATGAGGTATCTTTCTGCTTTTTCAGTAGTTCTGAATCTTGTTTACTTCTGGACTTAAGGCAACAAATTAATTGAGGATATATGGCTATAACAGTCTCAGTTTTGGTGTTATATATGTGTGTACTGTTCTAATTATATATAATTAATTGTATAATTATAAAGGCTTTCCTTCTGTAGGGCTTTTGATGGTGTTTCCCACAACATTGTCACTAAATTGGAGAGGTAGGGGTTTGATAAATGGACTGTTAAATAAATGAGAAATTACCTAGGGAGCTGCATGCAAAGATTTGCCGTCAACTGTTGAATGTCCAAATGGAGATCAGGAATAAGTGCTGTCCCTCAGGGGTCCATAATGTGATCTGTAGGGTTCAGTATCACCAAGACATGCAGTGGGTTTGAGCATGCCCTCAGCAAGTTTGCAGATGACACCATGCTGAGCAAGTGCAGTCGATTTGCAAGTGGGAATGGATGTCACACAGAGAGACTTCAGGCCAGAGAATGGGCCCATATGAATCTTGCAAGGTTCGGCGAGACCAGGTACATGACCCTGGCGTGCACCTGCATCGTGGCATTCCCCAATATCTGTACAGATTGGGAGATTAATAGATTAGGAGCAGCCCTGTGGAAAAAGACTTGAGGGTGCTGGTGGATGAAGAGCTGAGCATGAGACAGCAATGTGTGCTTCAGCTGAGAAAGCCAGCCCTACCCTGTGCTTCATAAAAAGAAGTGTGGCTAGCAGGTCAGTGGAAGTGAGTCTCCTCTACTCTGGAGAGGCCCACACCTCAATGACTAAGAAGTTTGTTTGGTTTTTTTTTTTTTTTTTTTTTGCTTTCATGGCAAGTGTTTGAATACTGCTGTATCCAGAGACCTCTGCTAGCTCCTGTTGCTTACTTTTTCTGGTCGTAAGAAACAATTTCCTTGTGCCCTTAGCAACCTGTTTCTACTGTCTTCAATATAGTGATGCAACCCAAATGTAAAGTCAATTTTACTGGCATCTGGGTTGATTGCACTATGGCTGATCTCCTGTATTACACATTAACTGTAGAAGAGGCTTCTCTGCATCTCCATTTCTGTTATCCTGCTCTCTGGTTCATAAAATCACAGAATGGTTAAGGTTGGAGGAGATCACTGGAGATCACCTAGTCCAGCCTCCCTGCTCAAGCAGGGAGCCCTAGAGCATGTTGCTTGGGATTGCATCCAGATGCTTTTTTGAATATCTCCAGTGAGGGAAATTCCACAACCCCTCTGGTAATCTGTTCTGTTGTGCAGTCACCTGCACAGGGAAGGTATTCCTTATGTTCAGGTGAAACTTGTGTCAGTTTCTGTCCTGTTGTTCCCCTGAGAAGGGCTAGGCTCCATCCTCTTGAGACATTCTCGTCAGACACCTACAGACACTGATCATGTGTCAGTTGTCTCTTCTCTAGGCTGAACAGGTCTAGTTCCCTGAGACTTTTCTTGTAAAGAGATGCTCTTGTCTCTTGATCAACTTTGTTACCCTTTGCTGGAGCTACTCCAGGAGCTCCACATCTCTCTGTACTGAGGAACCCAGAGCTGGACACAGCACTTGTGAGTCTCACACACACCTAGTAAGATGTGGCCTCACTTAGGATGAGTAGAGAGACAGGAGCACTGCCCTTGACCTCCTGACAGTGTTCTTCCCAATGGCCCCAGGATACCACTGGCCTCCTTAGGCATATGGGCCCACTGCTGCTCATGGATTAGTCCAAGCCTGTACCAGTGCATGAGATTATTCCACTCCAGGTTCAGGACCCTGCATGTGCCTTTGAATTTCACACTCTGAAGTTCCCCTCTGCCCATCTCTCCAACCTATCGAGGTCTCTCTGAGTGGCTGCATGGCCCTCTGGAGTATCTGCCACTCCTCCCAGCTTTGTGTCATCTATGAACCTGCTGAGGAGGCATCTGTCCCTCCATCCAAGTCATTGATCAAGTTAAACAAGACTGAGCCCAGTATTAAACCTTAGGGGACACCACAAGTGACAGGCCTTCAACCAGACTGTGTGCCAATGATAGTGACTCTCTGGGATTTGCCATTCAGCCAGTTCTCAATCCACCTCACCTTTCAGTTGTCCAGTTCACACACCAGAGTTTGCCCATGTGGATGTGATGGGAGACGGTGTCAAAAGTCCAGGCAGCCAACAGCCATTGCTCTCCCCTCATCTCTCCAGCCAGTTGCCCCACTGTAGGCTCCAGCATGCTTTAAAAGCTTGGTTAAGTACCTATGCAGCTGAATCATCTGTGAAAAGTACATGCTCTGAGAGGAAGATCATACTTACCACTGTTTAGCTGGTTGAAATTGTTTAGTTATGTTTTTGTACAGGAAATGAAAATATTTCTTTGTGGCTGTTCAACTCTGCCTTTTTTTGTGTGTTGGTAGTATAAAATCTAACTAAATGGGACAACTAAGAAAAACCCATATGAATTTTGGGGAAAACCAGACATTTGCCAAAAAACAGGGTTCATTGAGCTGTTCAGTTCTCTTTTTCTGATTTGTTAGCCAGTATTGGGCAATTACCAGCAGCTGTAGGACAGGAGGAGGAGATAAGTGAAGACAGAAGAGATCTATGCCAGCTAATTCACGGCATGTAAGGTGGGCCTTTGGCATCCTTCTTTCTGAAGAGCAATGTTAAAAAGTCAAGGTGATAGGAAAAGGCAATATTGGAGCTTTTTGTGGTACTTAGAAAATATTTTTCCTCTCCTCAAATTGGCACTTGAAAGGGATACTGGAAGCAGTAGTTTAATTGATTTCTTGGCAGCCAACAGGTGGATATTACAAAGCAATTGCACTTAGTTTCTGGCTGGCTATGTCTTTTCTCCCTGCCCTGTAGAACTGTCCCTCAGTTACTTTGTTATGGTCCAAGAAGAGATGAGATAAAAAGGAAGCATAGAAAAGGTTAGCATGATTCCACTCTTATCTGCCACAATTCTTGTATAGTCTCTCCATTCCCAATGAAAGCAAAAATCAGAAATTTGAGATTTAGAGTATCTCTGGATTTCACATTATGCTTTTTTTCCATAGTAGAGAAAGTGATTAATTTGTTTCAATAAATATTGTACCTTTTGACCTACTGGTCTTTGTAGAACAGTGGCATCTTCTTACACAGGGCTTAATTCCAAGTCATTTTTTGTCCTTTTTTTTTTTTTTTTAAATCTGAAAGAACTTATCCCAGTAGCTTCTTTCTGAAAAGCCTTAGTTTCTTCTTCCTTTAGATGCAGCCAAACCAAAGCATTCCTTCTCAAATGACTTCTCAAACTTGCCAAGTTTTCTTTTTTTGCCATCTTTGCGTGTTAACACATCCACTCTAATCTGAGCCAGGATGCACTGGTTTAGTTCCTTAGTACAAGGCTGCTGATGGGGGGGTGAAAAAAATACACTTAAAAAAGGGGGGGGGGGTTCCTTCTTGATCACTGTAGCAGTCCCCTAGCTTTCATTTACTACTTTTAGTGCCAAATAAGAATAAATTAAAAGATACAAAGGAAAAAGTATCTATTTTCAGGGCAGTTCTGCTTAAACAGTGTTTTTATTACTCCTTTTGTTTCTTCTGCAGAGTGGGAAGGCCCCAGTGAAAGACATGTTCACAGATCTCAAAGATGGAAGGAAGCTTTTGGACCTTTTGGAAGGTCTGACAGGGAAGCCTCTGGTAAGAGAAACATCTGAGTCATATTTCCATTTATTAAAAAAACCCAAAGCAATGAATGCACAAAACACAAACTGAGGCTTGTGATTTTTTTTTTTTTTAAATTATTTATTTAAAACCCTATTTTGCTTGTAATGTGTACTTGTTTTCTGCAGTTCCAGTGAATTCCCATGAACTCCACTCATGAGGTACAGGGTCAGGCTGAAGCTTAACTGTGTAACCCTCTCTTGAGAGTTTATGTACTGTGTAGCAAAGCATGTAAAACCAGTGATGTTGTTCACATAATGTATGTTTTTAACAGAGATCTTTTTAAGGTCTGTTCCTAGATGATCGGGCAGACCTTTGTTCAGCTGATTCCCTGTGGGCTTTTAGTAAGCTCATGGAAGATCCCCTAAAGAAAAGAAAGTAAAAAGGCAACAGCTAGTAGGTAAAAATCTGCATCTCCATTGAAAAAAGAAGTTCGTCTATAGATAGGAAAAGACTGAAAACTGCTCAAAATGTGTATGGGGAAGTGTGTGTGGCTGAAAATGCATGAAATATGGTACAATCGGTACCATTACTTGGAATTCAATTCTTGATTTCACTATTTATAATTAGTCTCAAATTTGTTTATGGACCTTATGAGTCATATACAATTTCACATTTGTTTTTAAGCAGAAGTGTTTTACTAGTAGTTTTAATAATTTGTGGTATGATTTGAAGTATGCTGAAAACAATAGGAGTTTTTCTTGTTTTCTAACTTGTTTACTGTGTTCCAAGTTCAGCTCCATGGTTTTGCAGCATGATCAATTTCTGCCACAGGAATTAAATTACAGTGATTAAAAGTAAATGGAGTGGCAGGTATTGTCTAGGGTTGAAGGTTTGAGTTTTTTTGGTGGGTCTTTTTTTCTGTTGTGGAGTTGTGGAGGTTTTTTAAATTGTTTTTGTTTGTTTTGTTTTTGTTTTTAATTCTCCCTGATATTAAAAGGAAGGGAAAGCCAGGAAGCATAACTTCTTCCCAGTATGCAAAGATTTAGCAGGCTTTTGGTGCCAGAAAAACAAATTGTTGCTTGTTCTCTCTTGGGAGCCAGAAAATTTCAAGTACTCTGGCAAATGTTCAAGAACCTCAGATTTTCCTCAGGAACTTTCCCTCTGCTTTTGCATTGCCAGTTTATAGTTCTGTAGATGCTGGGAATAAAAATTTTGGGCTTACGCATTTTGAATCCAAGGTTTACCCTGTGCCTTGAATTAGGGAATATTGTTCTGTCCAGTTTTCATTTTGAAATTGTTGTGGGTGATCTCGTTTGGTTTTTCTTACTACTACTAAAAGAAAAAAAAATAAAATCTGGAGAATTTTTTCTCTGATTTTGTTTGGTGTGCCCATTAATTCTGATACTGAACAGACTGTAACTTTTTATTTTCAGCCTAAAGAACGAGGTTCCACACGAGTACATGCCTTAAATAATGTCAACCGAGTACTGCAAGTCTTGCATCAGAACAATGTGAGCATGTTTTTCCAAAACTTTTTGAGAGACTGTTTAGTTTATTTTTTTGTGTAAATGAGTTCGTGATGCAGAGAATGAAGGCTTTTTGTACCTAAAATGAGACTTCATTGAGATGGGTAAACTGTTCATATTTTCTTACATGTAGACGTAGAATTTGTGTCCAGCAATTTTGTGTGATCTTAAAATGCAAACTTAATGATATTAAACCACTAATGACAAGACTGTGCTTTGTTGAGATGTGTGCAGCTCCCAAGAAAATGGTGCCTTGAAGCTTTACTATTGCATAGCTGATGAGCACAGCAGGACATAAAAGCAATTTCCAGTAATGCTGTGTAACTTGTGCTGAAATCTGTAAGGGGATGGCGGGTTTCGTGCCTCTGTCCTGTTCTCCTGTTCTCTCCTTCCAGGAGGGTCTTTTCATTGACTTCTGTCATCTCTGTGTCAAATGTATAGTGTTTCCAATTTGCTGCTTTGTTAACCGATCAAAAGAACAAACAAGCAAACAAAATCAAATCCTCCTTGAAGAGAAATAACAATATTTATTTGGTTTCATATTTGTTTTTATTGCCTGGAAGACAATGGTGCTATACTAAAGTGGTTTTAGTTTTTCTTCCTTTTTTGACAAACAATTCCTGGTAAGTGTGCTCTCTATACTTAGAATTTCTATTTGTGAACGTCAGGTCACTAAAATAACGTAATATGAACATTTTGGTGATAAAATACATCAAATACAAGAAAGCATGGGCATATTTATATGAAGTGCTGATTGAAGAGTGATACCAGCATGCTGTATTATGCTGCAATTTCCCCTCTGTGTTGGTGGACTAGTGTCATATTTCTTGGAAGCGGACAAACTGGCAGTGGGTTGTTTTTGTTCTTTGAGGAACTGTAAATATTAGCTTTTAAAGGGTAAATTATGAGTTTTTCAGCTTGAAATTGATTAATTTTATTATAATAATAAATGAAACAATACTGAATTGCAATAATTAATTATTTCTTCCTTAAGCTGATAGCATCCGGGTTTCTGGAAGTAAACAGATGGTCTTAGTTAGCTGAAGGTTGTTAAGGTCATGTACTTGATTTATGTCCACTGCTTAGCTTCATTAGAAGGTGTGCGTATGTTACGATGGAGGGAAAAGGCATCCACTGAGAAGCAGTAGTGTTCTGTTGTTTGAGAGTTTGTGGGCTATGCAATATTCATAACTTGTGAAATAATTTATAAAAGTGTTTAAATATATATTGCAAAGATCAGCAAACCTAAACTGTAGGTAATCAAGTGATCCTGTGAACCTCATCCTTTAAGCAGGTTCCAAGTAAGGAAAGTCAACTTTTTTGATTTGTCAATCAAATTAAAAAATAAAAATAACTGAGGACCAAAGTTGCTTGACTTTTATTTTCCTATCAGATCCTTCATGTTTGCATTTCTGTTGTTCAGTTTTGGCTGTTGGTATGCACCTGTATATTTAGAGGAGAGAATAAAATTTTCTACATGGAATATCTTCTTTGGCACCATCTTTTGTCATACAGTTTTAGCAGTTAACATTAAGTTTATTTAAACAGTTGTCATGACAAGTTCAGATGAACAGTTCTTCAACTCTGCTTTTCTCTTCAACTGTTTTTTATTTCAGAGCACTTGGTAATACTTGGCTGCACAGCCAGGCATGTGGGGTGTGGTTGTGACTTGGAGCTGTGATAAGTGTTTAATACAGAGTTGATTCAACCTCTGCAGGTGGAGTTGGTGAATATTGGAGGAACTGACATCGTTGATGGAAATCACAAGTTGACGCTGGGGCTGCTGTGGAGCATTATCTTGCACTGGCAGGTGAGAGGCTGCTGTGAGATCTCTTCCTTTCCAGGAATCGTGTACATTGTTCTGCTGTGATTTTCGCAGACCTTCCCAGGCTTTTGGTGGCAGAAAATACTGCTTCTATTTTGGGCTGGTAAATAAAGGCAGGCCGGTATTTGGTTTCTGCTCCGAGCCTATTGGCTGCTTCCCATGATCTGTGTTCTCGTATTTGCCCAGTTGTGCTCAGCCACTCAGTTTAGTTCCTGCTGGTGTGAATTACAGAGGCTTTTTGGGCTGAAGCGTTGTTTCTATTCCTTCCTTAAGGGCTTGAGACAGGTAGTGTTTTACTGTTTAGGTAGCTGTGTTTGTCTTGCATCTTACAGCTGCTTTGTAGGTTTATTAGTCTTATAGTTTGAATTGTTCCTGGTTTATCCAAGTATCATTGAATTAACTTAGAAGGACTTTGGTAGGTGTGTATAACTAGTAGCCAAACAACAAACTACTTTTGTTGGATGAGCAGATATCTTCTTGCAGAAAACGTATATAAGCTGTATTTTTGTAGTTTTACTGGTGGAACCACAGCACAAGGCAGTGAGGAATATTATTCCCTATGCTTAGAGCAGACAGAACTAAGAAGAGTGAAAGGATCATAATGTAAGGGTAATGTGTCATTATTACATGAAGCATCACTGGTTCTTGTAATCAGTAGAGGGCAAAGATGGCCTGAAGACAGCTATTCCATGTGAGGAATTGGAGTTTGATTCATAGCTTTTCATGGGGAAGCCCCTTCCATGATATGTGAAGTAATTTGTTTTTGTGAGGAGGAAAAGTGGGGCATATGTTTGCAAGGTGTTGTTGCTGTCTTGCAGGTGAAGGATGTCATGAAGAACATCATGTCAGATTTGCAGCAGACCAACAGTGAGAAGATACTGCTAAGCTGGGTTCGGCAGTCCACCAGACCTTATAGTCAGGTCAACGTTTTGAACTTCACCACGAGCTGGGCTGATGGACTCGCCTTTAATGCTGTGATTCACAGGCACAAGTAAGTGGCAAACAGCTTATCTTTGACCTAGTGAAGTAAACAGCTTTTTTTTCCTGTGTCATCATGCTTGAATATTTGACAGCTTCTAGCCTTATTTCTTCAGTGATTCATTGTCCAGGTGTTTGTTTGTTTGTCTTTTTTGGTGGTAACAATAGCAATGGTGGGACATTGCCAGAGCCTTACAAAGCCTGGAGCCAAGGTAGGAGTGTAGCACTGTGTTCTGCACATACACAAACACTTGCTAATTGGAGTGGAATTACATCCCACTTGGTATGCATTTTACAGTGAATATATTGAAGGAGTCTCTGTGGGGGAAGGGGGAGCTGACTGTCTCCTTCATCTGAGCTAACTTCCTTCTACCTGCCATCCTCTGCAAATAGAAATGTTTTTTCCTTTTGAAGATTGCCATATAATTTCAATAAGAAAATACACAAGCTTCAAAATGAAGGAATAAGGACTCTGGAATGAGCTTTTCTGGTGTTTTTTAATATATCTTAATTGAATGATGACAATATATGCAGTTCTTTCAGGAGAACTGTGGGGCAGAATATCAAACACTTCAGGTGTCTGCAGAGTATCCTTTAGTTTGTTCATTATACGTTATAAGGAATAGCATTAAAGTTTCTTTGCACAAATCTTTTGTGTTCTTTCTGATTTTTGCAGAACTCTTCAGAAGTTTAAATAAATCACTACAGCTTCTATTAAAGTTGCTTACTTTTTCTTATTTCCTTTATAAAAATCTCTTCTTTGAGATCTGCTGGGCAATCCGTTCTAATCCAATGTTTTGTAAATGAAGTCAGCTCATTGCTTTGCAAAGTCTGACTGTTCTTACCCATAAATAACCATTTTAATGTGGAAATGGTATAACTATTTCTAGAATTTAACTAGATCTTCTGGTCACCAGGTATTTGACACAGCAAATGCTTTACAAGTACTCATGTTTACAGCCAGCAGATGCAAAGTGTTTGCAGAACTCACATTCCCTTTGAGCCTGCTCTAAAGTGCCCATTTGGCCTGTGGTAACTGCAATAGGCTCTGTCACAGGCTTGCTGGCTTCAGGACAGGTATGCCCTGTCATACCTCTGTGTCTAGTGGACCAGGGCTGGCTTGTGTTCAGCCTGCATGGGTGTGTAAGGAGGCCAGCACCACGCTGAGGGCTTCTGCAAGTTTGGACTGCTATGCAAGGACAGAGCAATACTACCAAACATCTTGCTGGAATTTATCACAAGTATTGCTAAGTCCCTCTCCTGGATGGTGTGAGCAGTTGTGCTGATTTTCCTAGCAGCACAACTGCCTGTACTTGCCTTGCTTTGCTGCTGAATGTGTGAGGCTTTGTGATGGAGAGTGTGCCAGATACAAATGCTTTAGGTGCAAATGAAACCTAGGTGACCTGAGAGAAGCAGAAAAATTAGTTTTAGGCTATTTGTTGTCCTTTTTGTTATGACTATGTGCTTAGGCTTTGCAGGATCTGAAGTCTGTGAGCTTTGCCCTTTTCAGAGCCCTGTTAAGTTTCAGCAAAAACCCAGCTAAAAGCTTTGAATAACTGTGCTTTCCTGTGACTTCCTAAAATCTGGATCTGAGCCTTTTATTCCCCATTCCTTGGAGCCTAGCAGCTGCTGGCATGCCAGAGTTCAGCTTTGTTGTCCCTGGGCATGAGTCCTTTAGTCAGAGAAGCACCATTTTCCCCATACTTTTAAGAAATCTTGAGCTGGGTTTCTCTTTTCAACTTGGAAGGAGAGACTTTAAAAGCACTTGTAAGGAATAAAGAGATTAGTGCAGGTTGCAGAAGCAATAGGACAACAAAGCTATTTAACTTACCCAGGCAGTAGTACTTCCCTATCTGAGGGGCATTTTTCAGTACTGCTTTTTTATTTTAGTTTAATATGACACTTAAGAGGAGAATCTTCATGGATTCCATTAAGAGATTTAATGTCGTTCTTTTCTCTTTATGTATCTATCAACAATTGGTAGTTGTACTACTGCTTGAATATCTAATAACTTTGTAACCCTGCAGCATGTAAGCAACCTATAACCTCATACCTCATTTTATTAGCATTTTACTGTACTGGTCTCTTTCATTTACTAACGTTAGTTTAGTTCCTCTTTGAACTGAATTCTGCTTTTTGTTTTGATTTTTTCACTCTTAGAGTGAGATTGAAAACAAAGGTTTTAATAAATCACAAAGTCAGTGTCTACTAAAGATATACATGAATCTGTGGTTATGCTCATTGCTTTTGCATGGATGTACAGTATTCCCTGAGCTTCTATGTATATCTTTGTTCCTGCTCACCCTGCTTTCTTCTGGCTTTCTGCTTCTTAGACTGTTGGCTTAGGGACTTCCTGTTTCACAAATGTAATGACTCGACAGATGATAAAGGGTACTCTTAAGTCAATTTACAATGGAATCAAATATTAAAAGAATGAAAGGCAAGCCCATCTCTTCCTCTCCAAGTTCAATAAAGTACAGAATCAATAGCAGTGTTTTGATGAGAAGCCACTGTTGCAGGAGAATGGAAGGTGTTTCAATGGCTCTGCAGCTGTGCTGCTGCAGCACTTGGCTGCTCATGCCCCACAGGTGTAGGTACTGCTAGGAATGGGTCCTCTGCTTCCTGTTGTGTGCTCTGCTCCTTCCCCTTGAGACCCACCAGCGTGTTTTGGGTGCACAGCTGGGCTGGAGATGCCCTTGGGTTAACACTGATCTTAGATGGAGACTGGTGACACTACAAATTGGTCAGCTCCTTGTCCTGATTTGCACTGGGACTCATGAGCACTTGTGTTGGGGTGTGTTCTTGTAGGCTCTTTGTTATTGGGGGAAAAAGACCATAGGGAGGAGTGAGCAAGTGGGGTGGAGACCGCTGTCTCTCCTGGCTGTGATGGCCTGGGTTGGTCACTGAGCCACATCACAAATTTGGAATAAGGTTTTCCAGGAACAGAGTCACTCTTGATTACCCAGCAGTGCCTGGTGCAGAAAATATGTAGTAACAGTAATGATGTAAAAGAGACAGTTGAGGAAAACTGATTCTGGGATAAATGATAAACAAAGCTTATGTGTTTTTGCTAGTACCATTTGATGTGCTGTTGCAATCAATGACTTTGTTTAGGGCACTGAAGGGAAGGTGGATGTTGCTGTGGGCATGTGGTCAGTTAGTTAATTTGTGATTGTCAGATTCTCACTAGTAAGTGAGAATTGTGATTTTTTTTGCATTTGTGTATATGCACTTACGTTGGTATTTGGTATATATGTGTATGAATATATTATTTAGGTAGCTACTGTCATATGCATAACTTGATATTCTGCATGTTTGGATAAAGTTTGCTTTCATCCTTGTTTTGCTTTCACTTTTAGACCTGAGCTGTTCAGCTGGGATAAAGTTACAAAGATGTCCCCAGTTGAGAGACTGGAAAATGCTTTCAACATAGCCAAGAACCACTTAGGAATAGAGAAACTGTTGGATCCTGAAGGTGGGATACAGTTATTTTATTCGACATGAAGTATTTTTTGAGCTCTCTTGAAAAAAATTTCTTCTATTCATACTAAGTATGAATAATAATTCTGTCAGCGTGTTCAGTGCTATTTAATTTCAAGCCTTTAAATTTGGATGTTATCATGCCATTTGTTAGGGTAAATGGATGTACATGTGTAGGCTTTGACATTTTGAATATCAAGGTTTGGGTTGACTTTTCTTCCAGAGACTGTATAAGGAAGGCAAAGTTGGTATGCTGACTTTATTGTGTTGTAGGTAGAAGTTGTGCTGCAAGGGCATGTGCTTTTCAAGTGCAGTAGTGCATTCTCTAGAATGGGCTGGTTTAAGAGCTCATAATTTATTGTTCTTTACATACATACTGAGTAGCAGTAGCTGCCCAGGAATGTTTACTAGGAAACCTTTAGGGCTTCTTTTTAAAATACTGAACTGCTTTGAAGTGAGCCTCCAAAGATTCATTCTGTAAGACAAGCCCTCAAACTTCAAGCACCACCTTCTTATGGGAAAAAAAAAAAAAAAAAAGTATTAACTGAATGGGTAATGTTCATAACCCAAGAGAAGTGAACCTGGCTCAGTGAAACTCTTTCCACTGTGGAAAATGAGAAAATTACCTGAGTAATAGTGGGAAGGGGAATAGAGCCTAAGTGGAAATGTTTGTTGGATACTGTCCACAAACTATGTTTCTGCTTGGGAGATGCTTCAGAACAGATTCCCCAAACAGATTGTATTCCTTAGCAGCTTCATGTCTGGGTTCTTCAAAAATATGCTTATAATGTGAGTTCACTTCCAAATGTAGAATTTTTTTAAAAAAATTTTTTTCCCCTCCTTCATTCTACTTTTAATGTGTGTCAAACCTGGTCTCTAAGTCAAAAGCTTATGAAAGGCTATTTAACAGGAGAATATGTGAATTGTTACCTGTGTTCTATGTAATGATTTAAAAAATTGTCTTCATTTATTTTTCCCCATGTTTTATCTTTTTGATGCAGATGTTGCTGTACAGCTTCCCGACAAAAAGTCCATTATTATGTATTTAACTTCTTTGTTTGAGGTCCTTCCTAAGCAAGTTACAATGGAAGACATTCGGGAGGTGGAGACCCTTCCAAGGAGATACAAGCAGGAGTGTGAGGATGGAGAATTCAGTGTGCAGCAGGTGAGTTTGTCATCAAAGGCAGTCTTTCTTTTCTTGAGTTGTAATTTTAGCTGATCTTCATGTTTGTCAGTTATCTCTGGAATAGCCCTTCTGTCCTGGGCAACACAACTGGGAAAATATGAAAAATCATAGCAACTTATTTGTGGTTAACTTCAGTCTTTCTGTCTTCCTTTTTCTTTTCTGAAATATGCACAAAATCTTGTGCATTGCAGTATAAAGTTCCATTGGTGTTATGCTACCTTTTTGGGGTTTTTTGCTTCTCTGCTTTGTACATCTTGATCAGCTGAAGAGGGTGGTCCAGAAACTTTAACTAAATTTGCCATGAAACTTGTAGTGGTTAGTGGTAGTGGAGGTTGTGGTTGGTTTTGAGATTCACTGTTGTCAGAGCAAGATTAAAGTTGTGTTTTCTATCCAGGTTCTTACTAATGAACTTGCATTTTAATATAGTGACTTTGGCCTTTCTCATTAAAATGTATCCAACAATTATTTTTAACATTTTATGAAAAATTGAAAGATATCTTAGTTGTTCTGTTTTTAATGCCATTTGGGAGGGCATCTTCTGTCCACTTCTAAGACACCTCTTTCCTCTTGGCTGCCTAGACTGTAGCGCTTGAAGAAGACCAGGACAGTTCTAGAGCAGAGACTCCCAGCACAGTGACAGAGGTGGATATGGACTTGGATAGCTACCAAGTTGCTCTGGAAGAAGTTCTTACATGGTTGCTGTCAGCTGAGGATGCATTTCGGGAACAGGAGGAAATATCTGGTGATGTTGAGGAAGTCAAAGAACAATTTTCCACCCATGAAGTAAGCTTTTCTTATAAATTCCTTTGTTGTGGTATGGCTTTTTTTGTGTGTGTGTGTGTGTGTGTAAATAAGCTGCAGAACCTCAATTTCCTAGTCTTTATTAAAGGCAAAATTCTTCTTTTTAGAAGAACGTAGAGTTAAGCATGATTGGAAACCTTAATGTAATTTTTAAAATCAGCCTTTGGTGTCTGGTTTGCTGGTGTGTATAATACAAAGGCAGTCTGATCCAGACTGAGCCACACCTCCCTGCTGCCAATTACTAAAAAGCCTGGTCAGCCTTATGCCGCTTGTTAAATAATGGTAGTGCTGAAAATGATAATCATGTCAATTTATTCAGTGGTCTTCCTGTGATGATTAGGATAGCTTGTTTCAGAAGCATGTGTTGATGCTTCCAAATTATTCTTTATCCATATTTTAGTTTGCTGTTGTTCTAAATCTGAATCAATGTCCTAATGTTGCAAGGAGTTTGTCACGTTAGATGTTTTAATTTTCTCCCATGTCAGCTCACTGTATAAAATAGAATATAAAGTTTGAATGCTGATCACCAGGAGGAATTTTTTTCCTTGTGCTATGATTTTAAAGCCATGAAGCAAAGGAAGAGGTGCTCTGGATTTACAGTAAATATATGTTGCTAACTCATAGGGTTCTTACTGCTGTCCTACAGTACATTTCAGATGTTTTATGTTCTGTTTGCCACAGGTAAATTCTTGTTACATATTCTTGGTGTGTTTGTTTGAAGGCTCTCTTCTCTTGAAAAGATCTTTCATTGAGATGGTCAACTTTTTTTTTCTGTTTTACTGGATCTAGAACTTTTGTAGCATGGAAAATCTTGTGTCAGGGAAAGGAACAGGTCTGCCCTTGTCATGCATTTGATGGTGCCAGCTCCTTCTACAGTACTGTTTCAAACATGATAGTTTTTTAGGATATTTACCAAGTCATAAACTCTGATAGGACCTCAGAGTGATATGTCTGCTTGTACAATTTCCAGGCTTTTATGATGGAACTGACTGCGCACCAGAGCAGTGTGGGCAATGTTCTTCAGGCTGGAAACCAGCTGGTGGCCCAGGGAAATCTGTCACCTGAAGAAGAGTTTGAGATTCAGGAGCAGATGCTGCTGCTGAACTCCCGCTGGGAGGAACTCAGGGTGGAGAGCATGGACAGGCAGTCCCGGTGAGTTCATGGCACATAACCTCTTCTAGAGCTTCAGGACTGGCCTCTGATGCTTGCTGTGGTTTGGAGAATTTGGTTTGCATGCATTTGTAAGACTTTATTTTAGAATTAACATTTCAGTTTGAGACACAAAATCCACCTTCATACTTTCTAAGGTGAAACAAAAGGAATGTGTATAACTGATGTATAAATATATGGTATTTAAATGTAGTGGTTGCATAAACTAGTGAAACAATATTAAAAACACATTTAAGTTTCTCAATAAAGCATACGGTGGATGTAGATATCTATGGGTATTTACATAACTAAAAAGCTTATTTTTCCTACGTATGGGTTGCCAAGGGTAAGAGCTGCACATCAAGGGAGAAACTGTGTTTTGTTGTGACTTTGAATAGTGGCTTTATTGGCAGCAAACCCCCATTGGAAGAAACAATCCTTGATGTAAATTGCATAATTCATGAACATTTTTTATTGAGAAAGAAACGAGGATACTTACCTGTGTTCCTTTGCTTAATGGTGAACATTTTATTTGGTGATAGGTAACAGTTTTATGTATGGCCTTGCTTCTTTCCTATATGAACTAGAATTTAGTTCCTTTCCTCGGGAAGGCTGTGTCTGAAGTAACTCTGTGCTTCCCCCTAAAGCCTGCACGACATGCTGATGGAGCTCCAGAAGCAGCAGTTGCAGCAGCTGTCTGACTGGCTGACAGTCACAGAAGAGCGCATCCAGAAGATGGAATCTCAGCTCCTAGCGGATGATTTGGAGTCACTTCAAAAACAGCTGGAGGAACATAAGGTAAACCTTTTGCCTGTTATGTAATATGTATAGGAGAAGTATTTGGAAGGTGTGTATGTTGGTGGATTCCTTGACTGAGAAACTCGATTGTGACAGAAGTCATATATATGACTGCAGTTGGTGTTTGGAAAAGGATAATGATGTTGTAGAAAGGAATTACAAGCCTTAACTTAAGACTTGTATTTGCTTCATGCAGGAAATGAAACCTTTAGGGAAAATTGTCTCCCTTACTTTGTGCAGAGAATAAGGCCCCTCCTGGTAAACTGTTGGTATGAGGAACAGTGTGAAAGGTACTGTGGACAGACTTGCCCTTAATGACTGCCAGGCATTGCTAAAGCCTACTTGAGACTTGCATATTAAAATAATGTGGAGTTAAAATGATCAGGGCCTTCCAAGTCACCAATTCCAGTCCCTGGTTTTATTGGGATCGAATCCTAAAAGGGAGTGCTTAGACACTGCTTTCTCATGTGTGCAGTATTTTGGAAGTAGTTTTTCTCTCAATTGTGTTTTTGGGTGCAAATCCAGCCTTTCTATCCTGAAATGTTTTTGTAAAGGAGAAAGATGTCCTTTTGATATTTGCCGTGGTGCAGCTTTAGTTTTCAAGCCCAGTGCTGAGGTTTGACCTTCTCCTCAGCATGGGACATACCTCACGGATCAAGAACACTGGAGTATTTTTAGTCTGTAGTTTCCTGTCCCACATTTGTATTCTTTCCTTTGTTTTCAAAGGGGAAAGTTTGAGGCATGTGTTTAATAGAGTA
This sequence comes from Muscicapa striata striata, assembly GCA_030060385.1. Taxonomy (NCBI): domain Eukaryota; kingdom Metazoa; phylum Chordata; class Aves; order Passeriformes; family Muscicapidae; genus Muscicapa; species Muscicapa striata. The sequence continues at coordinate 593,186 of JAREIS010000010.1, read as the reverse complement.
GCTTAGGATATGCTGGGATAAAGTGTCATTTACAGTACTGTAAAAGTGGGTTGATCTTGCAGAGATATTTTGTAGTAGGGTTCAACCATTGAATCTGTTCTTTTAGAAGTTGTATGAATATTTAAATCTACAGATTTGTTTTAAACTAATCAGACTGCACATTTTTATTGGAGCATCATGGTCAGTTATTGCACTATTGATACTTTTGAAATTATACTGTCAACTCGAAAATGAGTGCTCTTAATGATTTCTGTTTGGCATGCTGCATGTTGCTTGCTTTTTAACATTAACAGCCCTGTGTAGAAACACTTAAGCTGTGCTACATATAACATCAGATATATGGAAGGTCAGTGTAATTGTCATGTGATTCTCCTAGTCAAGTATGGGTGTCCAACTTAAAGCACTCCATCTTTTACAGCATTTCAACAGACTGGTTTTGGGTTAAATTCTAGCAGCCTTTTGCTTACAATTTTTACACTGTGCAGTGATTCCCAGTGGTAAAATCTGTGCTTAGCTGCTGAATCTGAAATACCAAAATTCCTTTGACACAGTGGCTGTGATAGTCACTTATAGCAGATTAGCAAATGCATTTAAAGTTGGTAACTTCTGATTTGTTCTTGTAGAGCCTGCAGAGTGACCTAGAGACAGAACAAGTGAAGGTCAACTCCTTAACACACATGGTGGTCATTGTTGATGAAAGTAGTGGGGAAAGTGCAACAGCTATTCTGGAGGAACAATTGCAGGTAAAATTTTATAGCCCTCTTTTTAACTGTAGTATTAGACACTTGAAACATTTGCATGTAATTTTTAATCATTTTTGAGTTTAAAGACAATTTATCATGGAAAGTAATTTAAAATAACATTTTCTTTAGGAGCAATAATAACTTAAAGCATTATTAAATCAGCTCAAGCTAAAACCTGCAAAAGTGCTTTGCTGACTTTCAAGCTCAATTCATGATTAGTCAAGCTGTTTGCATTCCTAATGACTTAGGTAATTTAATAGTGTATCCTTTCAGCAGTTTCATTGAATGGGAAGATGCATAGTACAACTATTTAATGTGAGTTATTTTCCTTAAAGTTAAAAACTGATAGGAGAAATGCTTGAAGACATGAACACAATTTATTTAGGCAGTATTGTATGAAGTGTTTCTGACACTTAGGACTGTAACCTGAATTACAGTGAGTACATGAGGTGGAATTTTTTCAAACATAATTCATGCTACTTTGTTCATTCCTATTTTTAGTCAAATAGCTCAAGACTTGAGCAAAACCAGAGTTAAGGCCATATGTGGATGTTTTTGAAAGCATTAATCTCCAGCTCTGTGTGATACAGCCATATCAATAATAGACATGGAAGTAGATATAATGTAGAAAGAAGTTAATGTGAAGTAGAAATCACACTTCTGAATATCTGGTTTTGGAGTTTCTTTGTGAGGTCCATGATCATTCCTGAGTGTTTTGTGCTTTTGTAGAGGCTTGGTGAGCGGTGGACAGCAGTTTGTCGTTGGACTGAGGATCGGCGGGTCCGGCTGCAAGAAATTCAGATTTTGTGGCAGGAGCTGCTGGAAGAACAGGTGAGTAGCTGTTTGGTTGCTCAGAGTGACTGGTTGATTTGCAGAAGGGGAAAAAAAAAAAAAAATCCCAAAAAACCCCAAACAGTCAAAACTCTGACTAGGCTTGAGCAACTCATGGAAGAGAAACCTTGAAAACCTATAATTTGTTTTTGTTTTTTTTTTTTTGGGTTCCCAGTGTTTTTTGAGGACAGGAGTAGCTCTGAAGTGCAGAGAAGTATTTTTCCAAAGTTTAAGAATAGAAGTTTATAGCTCCTTATAATTTCCAAGGTATCTTGTAAAATGGTCAAGAAGTGGGGATATCTGTGATACTTAGAAAATTTATTGTCCTTTTCCTATCTGGTAGTTTTATAATTACAGAAATTTTCCTAATTAATGTATATGTGCTTCCATCATGAACACATATACACAGCTGTGCAATTCTAAAGTGTTTTCTTGCTTTGATATAGTGTATTTTTCATATAAACTACTGCTCAAACACAAGTAACTGATGGCATAAAGAATTTGGTAGCACAACTATGTGTGCTGTTTGTATGTGTAGAGCTAGAGCTTGTTTCATTTTCAGCCTAAAGTATTTTGGTTTTTTCTTTGAAGGTTTTACTGAAGTTGTTTTTTTCTTAAATGATATTTATCACTGTAAGCCATTGTTTAAACAAGACAGTCCTCAGATTGTTTAGACATTTGAAAGAGGTAGAACAGTGCTCATATAGCTACTGGTATCACCTGCAGCCTGGTTTCTTTGACAAGGTTGTTTTGTCTCCATTCTTTGGGGCTGCATGTGTGTTTTTCCCTTACTCCTCCCATATCTGTTTGTAGTATATTGATATGCTGAATTTGTAGCTCATTTGACCTTGCTGTTAATATGGACCCAAGGTTAAGATTCTGGTTTATCCCATGCAAAGTATCTGTTTATATATGTTTCTTTAAAATAATGCTTTGTCATCCAGAAGATTGTGTGCTAATGTTTTCTGGTAACTCTTGGGTGTGGTAACTCGAATTTGAGAAATAAGTATTCCCCCAAAATCCCTGCTGTGTGTGTTCGAGGTATGGACTTCAAGTGCTCGTAGCTTTGATGACTCTCTCATCATGTCAACAAGTTTCTGTGCTCTTCTACCCTTACATTTGTTTAGGGACTCGTTGGCTATTACAATACTGTGGAAAGTGTTATATTGTGTTGAACATTTGAACTCAGCTTTAAATTTGTGTGTAGCCATGTTGGTCTGTAGAAGTGAAGCAGTGTGCTTAATGTAGAATGTCAGATATCAAAGAGGAAATGGAAGTTTGTTTTAGGTGGTTTAGATGAGTCTTTTTGTACTCATTGTTCACCTGAACAAAGCATTTATTACTAACAGGTTTGAATTACAAGTCCGCAAGAATGTTCAAGTGACTTACAAAAATAGCAGTCTGAAACTACTGAAAATTGAATACAAATACTTTGATAACACAAAAGTAACTAAAGCACTTTGTTGCAAGCATTTTCTCTTTTGCCCTACCACATGAAGAGATGAGCAACAGTGATGCATCAGCCTTTTTGTGGCTCCCTAGAAAGCTTTTGTAAACCACATTTTCAAGTCAATGCAGTCCTTACCACTCAGGAAACAAATTTCTCAATCAGTGCCAGAGACTTCTTAGCACTGTGGTAATTATGTTTCAGTTTTCTAGGGAGAGTTATCTTTGACTGCTGATTTAGCAGAAATTAACTGAACGCATGAAGGGTTTTTGAGCTCCTCTTATGCATAAAATATGTTGGCTGGGATGCCAGCATGATTTTTCCAGAGAGTGTATGGTGGTATAATTTTTTTTCTCACAGCCTTATAGCATTTCAGCTACCATCGTATTTTCCATCTGTAGATTTTGCATGTTGGTTTGCATTGGAAATGTAAACCGCCTTAGCCCTGTGGCCCAAAGTTGCTGTGGTAAGCCAAAAATATACAGCTAGGGTGGGGATCCTAGTGGCTGCTGTCAAGTGTGTTGTTCAAAGAATAAAATGGCCTGTCTTGCTGTGTTTTATTTTTAACAAAGAGGAGCAGCAGTGCACCAGTGGCTGGGCAACTGATATTGATAGAGATGGGCATTCTAGTCCATGGAGATTGCTGTCCAGCAGCACCATTGTGTGGGAACATAATATAGAATACATAAAATCCTTTCTGGTACTTGATGCCAGTTACTGCTGCTGTTATTACAGGAGTGCTGTGTGACTGAAGAGAAGTGAGACCCAGGACAGGTTTCCTAGAAAAAAAAAAAACCGAAAAAAATTAAAGGTCCCCATGTAAAAACTATTCAGAGCAGACCACTCCAGCTTCTAGTAGTTAATGAAATAGGATTTCCTGAAGTTATTTTGCATTTGAAAGTAGGTACTGTAAACAGGGAGGTGAGTAATTAATAACTGAGTCTTTGATCAACTGGCTGAACTAAAAGAAATATGAAATACCAGTGGTGTCACTTCTGTGAGAAAATGTTTGTAACAGCTGTGTTTGAATCACAGAGGAAGAAGGGTGGAAAACAAAAGAACATATACATGCCATTTTGTTATATTCTGGTATGGTTTATGAATCCTACATTAGCTTTTTGGTGGATATCTGTTTGCTATATAAATAATTTCAGGGGAGGTGTGCTCTGATATATTGAGAAATGGTTTTGTTGAAATTTTTCTTGCTGGAATTATTTAATTGCTTCCCTAATCTGATATTTTTGTCCTCCATTGTGTAGTATTTGTGATAAGGTCAACTGAAATTCCACCATGTAAAGGCTGCAGAATGCAAAGATTTTAAAGAAGCAACTGTCAATAGCTGTTTGACAATCATGATATTTTCTTGTGCTATTTTTCTTATGAACTGCAGTGCTTATTGAAAGCTTGGTTAACTGAGAAAGAAGAGGCTTTGAGTAAGGTCCAGACGAGCAACTTTAAAGATCAGACAGACCTGAGCGTGAATGTTCGAAAACTAGCAGTGAGTATTGCTATCCCATCTGCTCTATCCCATCAAATCTCATGGACTAGATGAGTGGCAAATTACTAGTTTGACCCTAGTAGGAGCTGTGAATGCCTGATACATTAGAACATTCTAATGTTCTGATACATAGCCAACATTCTCTCATTGCCAGATTCTTGCACTTGAATTTAAAAAAGTATGTACTGCTTACTCCATGGCCATTCCATGTTGGTGTGCCAAACTCTGAAAAAGCTGTCCCAGATTTTTGAGAGGGTTTGGATGTTGCTGCAGCCCACCAGTCAGCTGTGTTTTCACAGTACAAGTCTGTGGTGTGGGTTTTTCTTTATTTCATTGGAGCAGCTTGTACCTGAACTAATTATTTGCAACTGTTACTGAAGAGATACTGCTGGTTCCTCTAGGAGATGTTTCAAGGATGTGCTCCTTAAAAATAGTGTCTATAAGTGCTTTTTTTTTTTTTTTTTTTTTTTTTACACAAAAGAACTGTTCATCTGGCTCAGGTAGTAAATCTTTCACCATGTTACCAACCTGTCAAACCCCCTTTGCCTCTTAGCCATGGAATTAAAGTTCAGAGGATGTAGAATACTTGATGTCATATTTTAATGTTTTCTTTTAACTACAGATTTTAAAAGAGGACATGGGTATGAAACGACAAACACTAGACCAGCTAAATGAACTAGGTCAGGATGTGGCCCAAATCCTTGGGAATGGCAAAGCATCCAGTAAAATTGATCAGGATCAAGAAGAACTAACTCAGAGGTGGGACAGTTTGGTTCAGAAGCTAGAGGATTACTCTAACCAGGTATTTATAAGGCTTTATTATTACTTTATAGCTTTTTATATGACTGTTCATATGCAAACTTCACTGTGTCAACACAATTGTCCAGGCATCAGGCTAGAGAGGTAGGTGAGTGCTTTTTCACGTAGGGCTGACAAAGCTGCCTATGTTTTTGGTCTCCAAAAGCCCAAGTTGTTAACCTGACTAGTACTATTACTCCTTTCTCACACAGATTAAGCTACATTTTTCTGATGAGTAAAGCAGGCTTGCCATGTAATATCAGTCAATGCAAATGCCTTTAAATATTATAAGAGTGCTGGGACTGGAATAAATCTGATACTAAAAGAAAACAAAGGCAGAACCTAAATCCCAGAATAGATAAATAAATGGGAGTCATACAAGTATTTATGCTCTGTGAGTATGATTTCTCATCTGTTGAAAATAGAGTAGTTGTTTGTTTGACATGTAACGATGATAGCCAAGCTGGATTGTTCAATGTTTATTTTAGTATTTTGAGTGCTTGGTAATGTTTTTATTTAGACAGAACTCCTACTGGATTCTGTGAGGGTTTTATTTGATAGCTTTATAACTCATTTGTGTTTTTTTGATGATATATTAATATGCTACAGCGAAAACTATAGCACTAATTCATGATCCATTTAATGTATAGTGAATGAGTTGTGCAGTCTGAGTAGGGGGTCATTTCAGCCATGTGGCTTTAATTTGTTCTTGTGTTTGAGTCAAAGCATTAGAGAATGCAAATTCCTGTCTCTATCCTTTCACTCTCTGGAAATATCAAGCACATGCTTAGAACTTACAGGTTGAATCTCCTGGGACTTACCTTATAACCCAATAAAGAGCATGGGAGGTTTTTTATTGACTTGAGTGAGTTTTTAGGTCAAATTCACTGTGTATCAGCTCTTTGAGATCTAGGCTTTGTTTTATGGAGTAAGAGTACAAAAATGTAGAATTGCTATTAATAAACTCTGAGTACCTTTGCTCTTTTTGTGAATAAATTATGAAAGAAAATACTTATAATGTTCCTTTTGTTAATTTTAGTTCAATTGGACTGCCATGATTCTAGTTGAACTGAGATTTTTGATGCTTAGTTCCCATCAGTAAAATGAGAATAATGATCTTTTTCTCTGGAGTGTGTCTATGATAAAGGTGCTTCATGGCAGCTTGGTGTGGTCATTTGTGGGAGTGTATGAACAGGCTTTTATGACTGAATTAAAGAAAATAAGAACAAGCAACTCAGCTTGTGAAAAAATGGCACATAATTCTTGCCCTGAATTATTTTGTATAGGTAACTCAAGCTGTAGGAAGTGTAGGAATGTCGCAGGTTTCACAGAAGACTGCTGCAGAAACACCATTGAAGGAGCAGCCAGCAGTTAAACAGTCCAAACAGGAGTTACCTCCACCACCACTCCCAAAGAAAAGGCAAATTCCAGGGGACAGTGAAGCAAAGAAAAAGTAAGTATATGTCACTACAATTTCCCCTTGCTCATTGGATACTACAGAGACTGTCTTGACTTTTGATCCTTCTTTTATGCAAATGAGCAATACTTAAATTGCAGTTGTGAGGTTGGGCTTGGGAGCTTGACTGGATTACCTCCAGTTGTCCCTTCCAACCCTAATAATTCAGTGATTCTTTGAATGGGAATGGAATGTTATATAGAGCCTTGTTTTCAGAGCAGCAGAAAACCTGTACCTTTCATTAATTTCAAAGGAAAACAGGGATGCATTGTTTCTCATAGAAGCAGGTCTTCAGTCCTTTGTACTTTGGCTCATTTGCTGGAAAGACAGAATTACAATTACTTGCTTTAGGGAAAACATCTCATCTTTGCTCATGAGGTGGTGTGAAAATTTCAAGCGTTTTGATTGATTGATTTAGTTCCAATTTTCATAAAATATAGGAGGAAAATAGGAGAAACTGCACAAAAAAAGAGGCTTGGGAACAGTTTCCATCTCTTTTCTATTTAGTAATAAGAATAATATTACACTGTCTCCTTTGACAAGTATTTCTCTAGTGGCTGGCTCATTTGCATATACGGACTCCTGGAATCATTTGGGCTGGAAGGGACCTTAAAGGTGATCTCATTCCAACCTCCTTGCTATGGACAGGGACACCTTCCACTAATCCAGGTTGCTTGGAGCCTTATCCAACCTGGTCTGGTAGGCTTCCAGGGATGAAGCATCCACAACTTCTCTGGGCAGGCTGTTCCAGTATCCTACCACCCTCATACTGAAGAATTTCTTCCTTATACTCTTTCGCTTTAAGTTACTCCATTTCCTATCAATAGACTTCCCCATAAAGTCCCTCTCCATTTTACTTGTAGCTCCTCTTTAGGCACTGGAAGGCTGCTATCAAGTTTTCCTGGAAGGTTCTCTCCTCTTAGGCTAAACAGTGTTAAATAACTTTGTTGAATTCTCTTTAATAAATAGCATTCCTAAAACTAAAGTAATTGTTTCAATATAGATTAAGAGATTAAATGCTGTATGCTCAACATTTTGCTTTTTGTGCTTGTCTGAGGAAATGAGCATTTCCTTGAGGTGTCACTGATCCTTGTCAGGTCATTTAGGGATATGATAGAGGCTGCATCAAAACTAGGGAGTTGCTGTGCTAGGACATGTGCACAATGAAGAAGAGATTTTTATTCATTTTTCTGGAGAAGGAATGGAGGTTTGAAGGGGTGAGGAGCCTGCCCAAACCCTCTTGAGGACTCTGGTCAGACCCTTTGAGCTCTGGTGGGGATGGTGTGTACATCTGGATGTGCCAGGCCAGTAAAGCAGTCAGTAACCATCTGTGCTTTCTGTATATCATGAGCTGAAGAAACTCTTTTGGATTTTGAAAGCAAAAGTGATTTATCTGTTATCTGTTTTCCTGGAGTTCAAGCTAGAGGTAGTAAAAATAGTTCATAAACTTTCTGATGCTTTTGTGTCTTTCCATTTACTTATGAAACCAACAAATGACCAGTAAATGGAATTTTGCCAGTTTCCCATGGAAACTTTGAATGATTGACCAGTGCATTTATTGACAATCGCTGTTATTCCATATTAGGATTCCCACTGTTAAGTAATGTAATTATAATGCAACCTGACCTGTGGTTTGTACAGTGTATCTGTCCATCTCTCAAGTTCTGTACAGTACTGGTTAATTTGAGAGTTGATTGAGGGGTTTTTTGGTAATGTTAGGTTGTAGCTTAGAGCTTGTGTTGTAAGGAAGTTGTTAGTATAGATGTGTCCACTGCAGACAGAAACAGTCAGCTATAAGTTAATCTTTTGTCAGCTAAGTGTGCAAAAATATTTGTCAGCTGCCACTGTTAGCTTTCCCTTCAGACAAAGTAGCATGGCAGACTTAGAAACTTAGAACTGCAATTCTTATTTGCCTTGTTCCTGAGGTCTGGAGTTTATTATTTTCAAAATACTTGGCATTGAGACACCTGTTTTGTAACATATTAAAATAAATGGTTATAGTTTCTATAGAAGATATGTGTAAAAAAAAAAAAAAAAAGAGAGAAATAATATTGCACCATGTATTCTCAGTTTGTTCCTGAAGGCTGATACTGTGAGTATAATTTTTTCTTATGGTAGGCTTTTGAAAATCTGTCTCCATCCTACTTCCTGTGAGTAGTAATATGAGGAGCATGAATTTTGTGTACAGCCCTGGTGGTTTGGGATCTAATAATGTGCTGAATTTTAAGACTTCGGATTTTTAAGACTGTGACTGAAACAAAAAAACAAACGTGACTTTTAAACTAGGTTTGATGCTGAAAGTGCTGAGCTCTTGAACTGGATTTCCAAATCAAAATCTGCCATTCAGGCCGCAGACATCAAAGAATATAAGAAGATGAGAGATACTTCAAGCATGAAAGAAAAATTGAAGGTAAAGTGGGGAGAATAGAGCATGTTTCAATGAACACTCTACTTTGTATCTAAGCTGGCTGTCAGCTGGAGGTGTGAGCTGATCCACATGCTTTGAGGGGATTTAGTCCCTCAGTTAAATAGTTTCAGAACTGATCATACATGGAAATCTCTGACCAGCTGGACACTTTTTCTTTTTTTTTTTTTTTTTTTTTTTTTTGCTGGTGTTGTTGCATAATCCATAGGAAGTTTTAAAAACATATATTACTGATTTCTCCCTTGGAGTTCTGAAAAATGTGTGTCTTCAGGATTAATATATTTTACACTAAGTAGTATATTTTGGTTTAATGTTTCACAGTTGGAAATGGCCTTGATTGACACAGATAGCCAATGGGGTGCTCAGAATCATGCTGTGACACTCCTCAAGCACTGTACCACCCAGGGTCCAAAGTGGTTTTTGTTATAATGCTTGGACGTGTTGTTTGCTGTATTAATTTTGGAGAAAACCTGATTGTTACAGCTTGCGTGTACAGTATTGCTGACCTGCAAGATAGACTGCATAATTTTACAGAATCTTGTGGGAGTTGTGAAGTAGCCATTTTATTTTCTATTCCTTCCTTGTCAGAAATGTATTCTTGCCTTTTTCTGGTTTTTGAGCATTCTTTGTTAATGAAGACTTACTTTAGCAGGAGCTTTAGCAGGACCAGAATCTGCTTTTGAAGTAAAAAACAATACTTAATCTCTATGAAGAGGCTCCTCCTCAGTGCCCTTGAGGAAAAGGGTGCCAATAGGAATGTTTGGAATGACAGCACTGTTGGAAATAAAAACCAAACCAACTATCCCAATATTTTATTTATAGACCTTTAAGAATGTTTATAGCTCTTTGAAAATGAGGCTCTGAGATGAACATCAGATTCCCATGAACAGTACTGTTTTTAAATGATTGGACTGTAAGTGGATAGAACAGAGTTTGTTCTTCCCAGCTGAGCAAATAAGTGCATGCTTCTGAATGTCAGAGTAATGACCTTTGACATGAGGTTCAAAAAGATTTTAATTTACAGATACTTTGTTGTAATCACAGAGGATATTGAAGTTGTGGTTTTGTGGCCAGGGAACTTCTCTTTCCTCTGTGGGTATATTCTAACTATTGATTCAAAAAGGAATATTCACCAATATGTATAACTTGTGGAAGGAGCTTTTTCCTTTAAAAATCTTGATCAGAGAGTTTCTCTTTCCAAATCTTTGTGAAGAAGAGTAAAGCACTAGAGCTTATGAGAATGGATTACTAGTGTGCTATAGTTCTTGTTGTTTGGACTTCTAGGGAGCAGGTCTGTTGTTCCCTTCTACTGGAAGTCACAGCAGAAACTTGTAGAAATGAAGGGACTCTTAAGAAAGTCTCTTCTCCACTGGTTCACATTAGAGAACTACAGCTGAACTTTTGATCACAAATGACTTGTTTTAGATGGTGTCTCAATATCTTATTTTTCATTGTGGAATTGTCAGGCCTTTAAACAATATTTTGTTCCTGGTGCTGTAGTACTAGCCTCTCGCATGCCTGGTATATTTGTGAGAGGTGGCTCCTTCTTGCATTTGTTTTTTGCACAAGCAGAGCTAGCATGCACCTCAGAAGGTGATGCATCCAAGACAATGATGTGTTTTGGGTAGTAGTGGGAAAACAGATATTGCTGGGTGAAAAAGAGAAGTCAGGGAAAATAACCCTTGTTGCCACTGTATTCTTTTTGGATTCACTTTGAAGGTGATTGAAAGGGAAAGAGCTGAAAAAAGCCAGAAGTTAGAGGATCTGAAACGAAGTGGACACATTCTTTTGGATCAAATGGGAAAGGGTAAGCAACTTGAAGGGTTTTCTCTTTTGTGATTTCATGACTTCAGTTGCTGGGAAATAATATTGAAATACATTATCTCCTTCCTTCTCACTCCATTTTCTTTCCTTCATTGGTCATTGTTACTCTTACTAGTTAGTTATGCGTTTTTTTTTAATCAAAGTTTTTGGAAAATAATAATATTATTCATTAATGTGCTGATGTTCATTTCCAGTCTTTTAAGGGGTATTTTAAGAAATTATTTCTCCTTCAGTAACAATGCTTTCAAGCAAGCAGTTTGATTTTAAGTAAAAGTTTTGAAGCAACTGCTATAGAGAAGTGAAAATGTTGAAGCCAAATTTAAACTTGATACATGTGTGTATATATCTTTTTTTCATACTTTTATCTATTTTTGTAAAAACTGTCAGTGTGTTTTTAATAATAGAGTTACAATCTATGGCTCAAAGGCAAGAGAGAAATCTATGATTGGGAAAATTATAGATTGTCAATTAAAACCTTTATTCATGAGATCTCATAATTGACATCCATGAAAGTTGAATCTTTAAGCCTTGCTAAAATCTTGTTTCATATTGAAAAAACACTATCAGTGGAATGATATCTCTATAAAAGTGATGCTCATGTAATCTAGAGGCAGTCTCTTAGATCTGCTGTGCACTTGGCTTCTGGTGAAGTTATCACTGGTAGCATTCAGACAGGAGGTATCACTGTCCTGTGTAATGTCCAGTATCACTTTTGGAAAATGCTGAATTCCATTGGATTTCTCAGCAATCACAATTTTTTTTTTGCAATCCAATGCTTTGCTCATATGTCCCAATTTACTAAACATGTCCAGTCCTCCCCTCCTTGCCTACTGGGGCTGAAGCTTTTTACAGTGGGTGCATTGCATTGAAGTTGATGGCTGAAAGCAACTGCTTTGATCTGGAGTTTGGTTTATAAAAATTTTTACATGTTCCTTGTTTTCAAACCTGAACAGAAATCAATCCTCCCTTCCTCTTTCTTCTTTCCTACTATGAGTAGGTCATGGTATGAACCAGCATCTGTTAGCAATAACGAGAAATGCATAGTTGGAAAGCTGCTTTGTATCAGCAAAGAGTAAGGTCAAGAATTTTCTTTCTAATTGGTTGTCATCCTAAAGGTTGGGATCTATAGAAAATAACCAATCTACAACCCTGGTTTTGTTAGGGTCTGATAGTATGTTCTGTCTAGCTCAGGCTCACAGGCATTTTCCAGACCTAGGCCCAGCTATACCTGCATGGAATAATGCACAGCACTGGCACACTTGTGCCTGCATCCATTTCTATCCTGGGACAGGTACAGGCTGTGCCATAATGGCAGTGACTGGTCTTTGTGTGCATGCTCCTCCCCTGTGGCTGCTGTGGTATTGGTGTGCCAAGCTGTGGCCAGCATGTGAGCACAGGGATATCTACAGAGCAGGGTCATCAAGTGCTCCTGTAGAAGCTGGCTGGCTGCCCTGACTCAAGCTTTGGGCTCTACTTGTGCTAGAGTGGTTCACCGAAAAAAAAAAAAAAAAAAACCACCACCAAAAAAAACCCCTCCCTGTGTCTTTCCTCAAAATTAGAGTACCTCACTCTACATTTTACTAGAAATAGAAAGCTGAAATGGTGCTAGTAGTAAGTACAGATTTCTAGATATTGGGCTTGGAATCAAAACGTTTTGTACATTAATATGAAAGTGCACTGATATTTGAAGAGAGGAAAGGTTAAATGCCTGTTAATGAAAGTGTGTTGCAGTTAATATAACAATATTTTGTATAATCTTTGTAGAAGGACTTCCTACACTGGATGTAAAATCTGTGATGGAGAAAATTTTGTCGGGGTGGAAAGATGTGGTTCAAGATCTAGAAGAAGTGACCAGAAAGATAAAGTACCAGGAAGATATAAATGCTTATTTAAAGGAAATGAATGAGCTTGAGAAGACCTTAATTGAGAAGGATGACTGGCTTAAAAATGACTCTTCTTCAGCATCCCAGTCTTCAGCAGTCCTAAAAGACTTGTGTCAGGTAAGTTTGGCCAAACATGTTAATTTTGATTGGAAGCTATCAGAAGCACAGGATGCTCTAGAAGAGCTTGGTCTAGTCAGTAAGGTAATTCACTTTCTAAGGCATGCAGGGCACCTGATTTGACTGGAAGATCTTGGAATCTCTGTCACATAAGTACTTTAGTGTTGTCACCCTAGTAATGTGGATGAGCTGTGCTGCAGTAGTGTACTAAAATCTTGGTGTTTACAGGGCAAGTGTGAGTTTTTGTTTTGCTTTTTATCTTTTGCAGCAGGAGTTAACTCATCTTGTAAGTCTGAGTCCGCAGGTGGAACATCTGAAAGCCACCTGCAAGACACTCACCTCTCGGCCCATGCCTCCAAATTTCATTCAGGAGAGCTTGAGTGGTTTTCTTGATCACTTAAAATTGACTCGTCAGAAACTAGAGGAACGTCACCAACAGCTGAAAAAAGGTAAATCAATAAACATAAATACTATATTAGCATAAAGCTTTACATGTGTTTCAATTTTTTTTTTTTTGAGCTGACTGAAAACTTGTTGAATTCTATTAGAGTTTTTGTAATGTTTATGCTAGGCTTTGTGTCACACTGACAAAATTATTTTATTCACTTGGAAGAATATTGCCTCCTCTGTGCACAGTTCAAAAATCTATCATTCCATGGTGTTTAAAACGATTATACAAGGATGCAATGTTCCTGAAACCTCCTTTAACTACTTAGCAAGACATATTTAAGGTGGCTAATATAGCTCAGAAATCTGTCTCTCTGGCACTTACAGGAATAAATATTCTGTAATGACATTCTAGAAATGAAAAGTAGAAGATTAGGAGAACCTTGTAAAGTGAAAGTGTGCATGTGAAATTTATTCTTTTTCATAGCTTTGAGCACATTAGTCATACATAATTCCTTTTGGAAATTTCATCTTTGAAGTGATTTGGAATCTGACTTGCTTTTCAGACAGCTTCTACTTGGGTTGTTGTTGCATCAAAAATTTCATTATGAGCATTCAAACCAGCTATGCTGGTTTCTAAACCACCTTAAATGTAGTGCATGAAATACGTAGTTCTGGTAATACTTTACAGCTGAATAGCAACAGCACAGACCTGTAAGAGATGTTTTTCTTAGTTTTTGTTTCAGAGGAATTTGAGGATGTGTTTTGTTAACATCCCCAAATGGAAGAGTGTTAACACACTATTCTGTGTGTAATAAAAGTAAGCTCAATTACTAAATTCTTAGGCCATGTGTTGCACCAGACCTGGATACTTCAATTATATCCATGCAGAAAATTGTATGAATAAAGTATTTGTTGGCCATGTTCAAATACAAGGATATGTTTTCATTCTTGCTCTGACAAGTTATTTTATAGCTGTTTTGAGTTCATGTATTTGTGAATAATTTTATTGGCATTTTGGTAACTATATATCATATGACAAAAATACTACTTTTTTGTGTCACATATCACTTGAGGTGTTATTGGTATAATTGAACCAGTTATTTCTTGGTAGAAAGACCGTATATATTCCAACACATTAAATTTATGTTTGTGTGTCTTTTGAATGAAACAACCTGCTGAGAAATCATATTGCTGGAGAACAGAGGGAACTGTCAGTTCAGGGATTTAGCTTTTTATTTACAGCATAGTTTGAATTGCTGCAAGGTAAGAACTTCCAGAGCTATGTAATGGGTGGACACAACTGTTGATGTGACTTAGGCATTTGTCAGCTTGACTGACAGGAGGCCAGCTCCTCTTATGGCTCTTCTTAGAGCCTCTGAAAATTCCCCCATGGAGTGCTACTCAGTCCCATCTCTATGGGCAGTTTTTTAAATGGGAATTGACTCAATATTTTTGTCATTGGGAACTATTGTAACTATTTTCTTCTCCTCCAGGATTTTCTGTAGTTTAGTGACAGCGCACCTATATGCTTTTTATTACTTTTTCCCCCCTCTTTAAATTGATCTGGCTTTTTGAGAAAATGAAGCTGGATAAATCTGATTCTCTCAAAAATGTTGACTCATTTCTATAAGTGGTAGGACAGTTCTGACACTAAGCTGTTGAAAAGCTACCTGGTGAGTCAGAACAAGGCTTAGATTAATTTTCACTTGTGGCAGTAACAAAATTGCTTAGGAATCTAGGGCCAGAGAATGTGCATACCACAGTACAGGACTTACAGGCAGAATCCTGTTTGTTGCAGTTGTTCCAATTGGCTGTTTTCATTCTGAAATGCCAGTGAGGTGCTGCCTCCTGCCTGGGATTCCACACAGGGCTGGTTTGAACAAATTTTGAGATGTGGTTGAAGATGACAAGCAGATACTCCATCCATACTTTAATTTCCTTTTTTCCTTCCTTTTATCTTCCTAGATAGTGTCTCTGTTCTGACAACTGGCTGAAAGCTGCTGGTTTTATACATTTGTGTGGGTAAATATATTAAAAAAACATAAAAAAGCAGCCAAAACACAAGCCCACACTAGTATGTGTTTTATGTATTTATATATATACACACACATTTATAAATGCTAGCTTATCTAGTTCCCCTATATGGTGTGTATATTTAGTTTAATATGTAGTGTATGGCTATTATATTTGCTATGCTGAGTTTTCCATTTATAGTAGATACCTGTGTGTGTGTATTTGCAGATAAATAGTAGACATGTCTAAGGCTTAAAAATGCAAAATACTAAATTTGGGTGGTTTATATATTTTAAGTGTGATGGATTATTCCTGATATAATAATACATAATTTAAATACTATAGATTCTACCACCCCACACACCCAGACAGATTCGGAGGCTGAAGCGTATAAAAAATTTCTGACCATGGAATTGGGTTTGTAAAATTTTTGGGAGGCTGTAATTGCATATTTATTATTATAGTCCATATGTTTGTGTATTATATATTTAATATTTTTAGAGGGAAAAGAATGCTATCTGCAGAAGATAGAAGATAGCTCCTGGAAAGTTGATTATGTTCACGACTCATTTGATTTGGGTCCAAGCGCGTTTCTTACTTTGTATTTTGTTCCCTTCCTCTCTCACACGGCTCCAGAGACAGAAAGCCAGCCGAGCCGGGAGTACGTGGAGAGCCTGCAGCAGCTGAAGGACACGCTGGGTGAGCTGGAGGGCAAGCAGCACGCCATTGCCAGTGGCCTGAGCGAGCCCAGCAAGGTGGAGAGTGCCCTGCAGCTGGCCAAGGTAACTCTCACCTTTGCACTGAAGTGAGCAAGTTGCTGCACTGCTGTCACCCTCTGCTCCCCTGCCTGTTTGCAGTGGGGTAGCTAATGCTGCTCAGGGGGGTGGCAGGGACAAGCTGTGGAACCCTCTTTTGGAGGTGGCTTCCTGGGCTATCAGGTGAAGGATGGGTATCTCCGAGTCTGCAAGACTTGACAGCTTCTCTTGCTTCCTGTGCCAGGAGATGAGGCTGGGAGCTGGGACTGCTCAGCCAGGGAGAAAGGACCTCAGGCTGCCTTGGTGGCTTCCCCAGGCACTCTGGTGTGCATACACCTCCTGTGCTCAGGAGTTGCCAAACGAATGTTGGCGCCCAAGAGCATCCCCTTCTAGAGGCTGGGTTGGACCAGGCTGGTGAGCTGATCCAAGGTCTGCTCCTCTGTTGCTGAGTGCAGTTGGAAGGAAAACCAGGAGCTGGGACCTGCCCTTCCCTCCCCGGGAGCTGTCCCTGTCTGAGCAGCACCACAGTCATGCCTGTGCCTGGCCTGATTGAGCCTTCTGTCCTTGGGAGGCCATGGCTCTCCCTGGAGTAGGGTGGGCTCTCCAACCCTGCCTCTGCCCTCCTGAAGGGACTGAGGTGTGCAGGCTCTCAATCCTCCCCTCCAAGCACCTCCAGGATAAAGCCCACCCAGGTGTGAGGGCTCTGCCTGCTTAAACTGTCTGAGGGTCTACTGGGTAACAAACCCACTGTGCTGCATCCTGCTCGGGTGTTTGGAGAGACTAACTCTGCTTCTCTAACCTCCAGACTGCCTATCAAAGGGAAAATGTGCTTGAGAGCCATAAAGGTAATTGATGTGAAAGTTCTGTCCAATGGAAACAATATTTTGTTTCCTATTGTGAGCTTATAAAGTTGACAAAAATTTATAGATGACAGCTGCTTTGCAAATACGAGATACTGAGACAGGGTTGCACCTCTCTCCAGAGAGACAATTCTGCATCTCCAGTACTTCCCCCCCTTTTTTTTTTGTTTGTTTGAAAAAAACTCAATAAACCACCCTCCACATTCAGAAGAGTGTATTTTTCCCTGTGTGGTGGCCTAATAAGGCTGCAGGTGACTCTGGAAGGGCTCTTGATCTCTGGTTGCTGGGATCTCTATTTAGCAGAGTGATGATTTTTAGAAGTACAGTAAACAGAGGTGTTAGTGCTTTGGGTTTTTTTTTTTGAACCAGGAGATTAAAACAAGCTTTGATTCTTTGGTTTCTCTTTAGTGTTGCTTCAGTGTTATTTAAACTTGACGGAGATTTTCTGTTCTATCTGCTACGTGCATTGCAATGGCATTTAGCCTTAGGAGACTTATCTTTTCTTGCCTATGACCAGTTTTCTTCAGAGACTAATTACCCTGAGAGGACATCCTATGCTAGTGTAGGTGCTTTAACATTAGAGTGTGACAGGAGAAAGAACAAACTGTATATGAGGAGCTGCTTGTGGACCTTGGGATTGTTCAGCTCCCTCTGCACTGTAGCAGGCACTAATAAGTGCTTCATCTGTGGTCTCCTGCACAGAAAGCTTTTGTTTTCTGAGACATACATTCCTCCTCCCAGTCTCTTGCTACCTCTCTACCCATCTTAGAGGAAATGGCACACTGTCCAGGAAAAGAAACATGATAAATGTAGAGTAGATTTGAGAAGATGAACATTGATGTAATGAAAAAAGATTTGTCTTGTAGGCGTGTACGTGTTGTGTGGTTAATACTGGAAGGAACTTTTTTTTTTTTGTTACAGAGGGTTTGTGAGACACTGGAAGCCCAGAAGCCCAGGGCAGATAAACTTGCTGAAGAAACAAAGGCTTTGGAGAAGCGCGCATCTTCGGACCTAAAGAACACCTACGTGCAAGAATTCAAGGATGTGCAGGGACGCTGGGACAAGTTAAAGCTCAAGATTTCCAAAGATGTTAAACTACTGGAGGAAATTATGCCCAAGTTGAGAATATTTGAGGTAAATTGAAAGGATTTTTTTTTTTTTTTTTTTGGGTTGCATGCCTTGGTTGCTTTAGAGAACTTCTTTGTCTGTGTTCCTGCAGGAGTCCAGATGAAAGTGATTGAGAAGTAGAATGTTGATGTGCCACTAGTCTGGCAGAGGCTGAAAGCATATATAGTATATTTGTAGCAGCGTAGAAGTGACATTCTAATGTGCCCAGCATATTATTTTGTCGTCTAACAGAAATGCTTTTCACTTAAAATTAGTGTCCCTCTCTTTCCATAAGCAAAGGTTATGCTGAGGTCAAGGATATGCCAGCTGTGCTGTTGATCTCTGTAGGGGCTGATGATCTTCAGTATGATTGGTGTCAGATGCCCACTGGTCTTAAGGTGTAACTTCATGCCTACTATAGAAAACCTGCTCCTTCAAGTAGGGTTTTGGTAAACAGAAATGAAGAATTAGTACAAGGAAGTTAGAAAAGGGAGTAAAGAAAATGTTTGGGTATAGTGACTTTTCCAGTTCCAACCATGGCCCCTGAAGTGACAGGAAGGACAGTTAAAAAATGAAGGTTACTCAGCCCTCTTACCTATTTTATAAATATATACACATGCCTATGAAATCCTGCAAGACAGAAAATCCCACTGTTCTTAAGAACAGAGTTAGGTTCTGAGCAAGATGCTGGAAACTTTTCTGTTCCCTTAAAAGGAAGTACAGAAGACAGAAAGGAAATTATAGCAGAAGAAATAATGGAAACAATTATTAAATAGTGGCTTTACAAATATTAAACTATTATTATTGTTATTAAGTATCTGAAAATGAAAGATATACCTGCTGATGCTGTCTATTGAAATATAGGGCTTACATTGTATTTTCTTATGAACTGTATTTTTAAGCACACAATTCTTGTGTTTTCTAAATGTTTTGTCAAGCTGTCAGTGGATGGACAGTTATGTTACATTCTCTGATTTTTTTCCTTTGGTACTTATCTATAGTGAGATTTTTTAGTCTAATACTGTGTAAATGAAAATGACAGTCTGGAACAAGTTGAATTACAAATGCTGTGGTCAGCACTGGGCACACCAGAATGTAACTTGTACTGCAGGAGAGATTGGTATGGCAGCCTTGGTGTGTGGTCCTGGTGCAGACACAAAACTGGAGACACAAGATTAGTTTGAAGAATGGCTGGGCAGGATCTCTTTGGCTAACAGAGGAGTTGAAGTACCTGGCTATTAATGGAAAAAAAAAAAATAATGTGGGGTAGGAAAAAAATAAAAGTGAATGCCAGTGCTTGGAGGACATGTGGTTTATGTTCAACTATATGCAAGTATTAGTTTTTTTTTAATGTTTCTTTTTTTTCCTAAATCACCTTAAAAAATTGACATTTCCCAAATCGACACCCCTCGCATTTAGGTTTTTGAAAAGAAACAATGTAAATATTTTCATTTCAACAGTGAGCAGACAGGTGAACAATGACTAAGATGCCCTTGTTAGTCTGATGAGCATGTCAGTGACAGATCTGCCTGCTGCTTAGGTGGCTCTTCTATTATTTGTGATGTGACAGAGGCTCCCCCAAGCTGACAATGCATGCATTAGTGACATGAACTGGGAGTAATGTTTTACTGGGAGACTGTAATACTCATGTGATGGGAAGAGTAGACAAGGCTCTATTTATCAGTTTTGCATCTTGTTTTTTCTAGAATAAATTTTCTTTATCTTGTGTTCTGTTATCATACCTCTAGTAATGTATGGCTTGCTGTGTCTTTGGTTATGTATCACTTTCAGATACTTTAAATCTGCTGCATGGCTGTATATCATGTGGTTTTTCTATAAGTGGACAAGTTAAGATTCCACACATTTGATCTTTGCTCCTGCCTGGAATAAATATCAAAAACTGATGCTGAAGAAGTGAAGCTTTAGAAGGAAGACTTTATAGCAGCATTCTAGTGCTTTTGAAGCAGACCTTCAAGAGAGCTGAAGGAGAACCTTTTATATGGGCTTGTAGGGATAGGACAAGGGATAATGGGCTCTGAAGTCAAAGATGGTAGGTTTAGATTGAATATTAGGAATAAATTCTTTACTCTGAGGGCATTGAGACACTGGAACATGTCCAGAGAAGCTGTGGATGCTTCATCCATGCAAGTGTTCAAGGCCCACTTGGATGGGATCTAGTGGAAGATGGCCCTGCCCATGGCTGGTGAGGTGGAACTGGATGATCTTTAAGGTCCATTCCAACACAAACCATTCTATGATGAGGATGTTCATGTCTAAAGTTTATGAACACTTGTACATCAACAGCCTACACTGGTTATTTGACCACTGATAATTATTTACCTGTGCACTGCAGGAGCATTTACTTAATTAAACTTTTGCAGGCTTGGCTTGTGATTCAGCAAGTTATTTAAATGTGTGTCAAACTTTGAGTAATCTCACTTAATTCCCTTTGGCTACTTATGTAAATAGCTTATTGTAAGAAAGCTAAATTAGTTGTGTGCTAAAGAGCCTTGTCAAAAGGCAGCCTTTATAAATATGTATTTTTTTACATTAAGCCATGGTTCACTGTTAAGCATCCTAGGGTCTGTTTTTTGGAAAACGATTTTCAGGCTAATCATCTGCAGGAAATTTCCCCAAAATGGAAAAGGAATGAAGAAAATGTCATGACTTTGACCTCTAATGGTAGCCTTGATGTAAAAATAAACACAAACTTAGTCTAATGGGTTTTCATTAAAAATTTTCATTTTTTGAGAAACAGTGTGTAGCAAATTGATAGTTAAAAAACTGTCACTGTAAGGTTTTTAAGAAAATGGAGTGTATACTTTCCTCCTCTGTGACATGCAGAGTAGAAGGTGAAGTTGATGAGCTGTTCTATGATGATGATTGTGTCAGAATAAATAGATGCCATCTATTAAAAACTCCAACCCGATAGTCCAAAAATGTTGAGTGAAAGTCCAGCTATATTAATAAAAAATGTCAACCACATGAGTTGGTTGAACCAGGGGAAGGAAAATCCCTTTTTGTGCTCTGTATAGGTTTTGTTTGTAAGGATGATTTGGAGCATCCATGATTGCATGGGGAGGAGATGGCAGTGCTTCTGTCTCCTTCTCTCCCTCCTTCCCTTCCTATCCATTGCAGGGTATAAGGCAACTGCCAGTTAGATCACATAATTCTGAAATTTTATGTGTTTGCTTTTTCCCCCAAGAGTTGCTCTAGTGAGTACAGTAGCTGCTATTGGCCTCAATCAGCTAGGCTGTTTTTTAAATTTTAGTGGTTAGTCTGATCCTCTGCATTTTTTTCCATTTGTGTGTCTTGCTTATGCAAGTGGCTTTCCCAGCATGGTTTCTACCTGCAAAGTACTTTTAGCATTACCCACTCCTCTTTTCCACATACGCATTTTTATAGGGCCGTCTCTTTTCCTTTGGGGTAGAGTTTTCAAACAAATGTGCAAACAGTCATGCATTTTTTTATCATAATCTTTAGGTGTATTTCCAGCCTTCAGCCTTCCTTCATGTGAAGATTAACCACATAATTCTTGAAGCCATGCTCTTCTCCTTACCTGATCCTATGCTTTGGTGTGATAGCCTGGAACATTGCAGTGTCACTTAAACCGTGCTCTGGTGGATGGAAGAATATCACTATTGTGAATTTAATATTCATATAAATTTGAGAACAGAGAAATTTGAGTACTCCTCTTTAGCCAAAAAAAAAACCCAGCAAAACAAACCCAAAAATGAAACAGAAGTTGGTCTGATTCAAAACCAAGACTATGCCAGCAGCTTGTAGAATACCCTTTGCAAGCTGCTGGACATTGAAATGCAACAGCCATGCATCGTTCATCACAACAATGTATCAACTGTTCCTTGCTATTTCATTTAGACTGACTCGAAAGTTGTTCAGAAGTGGATGGATGGTGTGAAAGACTTCTTAATGACAGAAAAGGCTGTTCAAGGGGATACTGAAGGACTTCAAAGGCAACTTGACCAGTGCACAGTGAGTTTTCCTCTTATAAGGAGTCTTTGAAAATAACAAGTAGCATTACTTCTTTATTATTTTGCTAATACTGTTAAGCACTGAAGAAAGATAAAACAATAGCACATGAAGCCCACCAGAAAAATTGTTTTATCTTTTTTCAGGGCACATTTACTTGAGTTGTTTTATTTTTTTGCAGCTATAATATTTGGTGCTTTTCAGAGATCTTCACTGTAATTACAAGTACCTATCTACAAGTTGACATTATGTCCTCTATATAAGGTTTAAATATTTTTTCCAAATTTTTGTCATTGTGGAATTGAATCTGTGCATGAAAAGTACCTTCTGCATTAAATTCCCAAGGGTAATAAAAGTAAGAAGCAAATAACTCTGATAAAATCCTAAAGTTCAGATTTGTATTTTACAAGGAAGATTCCTGGCTAGTCAGTGGCACATAATGGTCACAATTACAGAGAATTTCATCTTATAATAAATAATTACAGTCACCTTCTAATGCTTGTTTCCAGAAGAAGAATATAAATTGAGGTACACCAGAAATAGAAAAATATTTAGTGCATGTAATCTTCAAACTTGTGTTGTTTTGATGTTGGTATTTGGCATATGAAGATGTTTATGCTGTGTATGGCATGCTGTACTTTGTTCTTTAGTTGCATAGTTCTGATGTTTTGAATCACTGAAGGATTATTTTAAACTAGTCTGGTATTGATCTGATCACAGTATTGATCTGCTCAAAAAAGTTTTTCTCAAATAATTAAAAGTTGCAAAATTATTGATGCTGCTGTAAATTAATATAATATCTTGCTGAAGAACAGCATTAATTTTCTCTAATATGTGTTCAGATGTTTATCAATGAAATGGAGACAATTGAACCATCACTGAAAGAGATGAAAGAACTAGAGGCTGCTTTGAGAGCTCAGCCTATTGCAAGCATAAATACTTGGACAAAGTCTAGACTAGTGGACTGCCAGACTCAGTGGGAGAAGCTGAGCAAACAGGTGAGTGCTTGCTTGTTACTGCAGCTGTCTGGTTGTGTGGCATTGTGAGGAGGTGAAGTGGTGAAACTGTGGGATGAGAATGTTTTACAAGTGGCTGAAGTCCAACTTTAATAAACACATTTCTTGGTACCTGACTGGAAGGAGCAAAATAAAGTCTCGAATTGTTTGCAATAAAAAATTAATTTGTTCATTTCACTTTACGCTGCTCTTTCTGG
This sequence comes from Muscicapa striata striata, assembly GCA_030060385.1. Lineage (NCBI taxonomy): Eukaryota > Metazoa > Chordata > Aves > Passeriformes > Muscicapidae > Muscicapa > Muscicapa striata. The sequence continues at coordinate 569,836 of JAREIS010000010.1, read as the reverse complement.
AGAGTGTGAGAGGACTTTTTTTTTGTTGTTTCTGAAGTCTAGAATATTATGCTGTCCTTGTATAATTTTTATCTGTTTCCAAGCAGCTTTGAAAAATAAAAGGCTATAGATAGACTACCACTCCAGTGTATTTGGTTGTTTCTTTTGGGTGGAAGTTTTCTGCTGTCTGTAGAAATATACTTCTTTTTGTTACAATTGCTGATTGGAGAGGCTTGCTGTTGATATAGAATTGAGAGTGTCTGGCATGTGGAATGAAGTGGGGCCTGAAGAGTATTTTATTGCTTAGTATAATGATATATCTAGCTATATGATACTTATATCAGAAGAGGATTTTATTCTGTCTTTCTGACAGAAATTTTTATTCTGACTTTCCCAGGATTGTTACCAATTTATGTTCAATGAAGCGGGGGGGGGGGGGGGAGTAATTTCTCCTTCCCTCACTTTTTGATTTTGTTGATCTGTTAAAAAGGGTTCATAAGTTTGTGTGTGCATGTATAAGTGCTTTGTTAATTAAAACAGCCTGAAAATGTTTTGGTAGTAAAATGTTTTAACAAAGACTTGTGGTTTTTCACATGTATAAGGACATTTAAGTAACAAAGCTGCTATTTCTTTCTCCACCTTGGATTCTAGATCATTAGTCAGAAAAATCGCCTGTCTGAAAGTCAGGAAAAAGCTGTAAATCTGAAGAAGGATTTGGCAGAGATGCAAGAATGGATGACCCAAGCTGAAGAAGAATATTTGGAGAAAGATTTTGAGTACAAGTCCCCTGAAGAGTTAGAGAATGCAGTAGAGGAAATGAAGGTCAGCAATGCCAGCTCATTGTAGAGGCTCAATTAAAGAGAAACAAAACTTTATGGCTTTGAGGATTGACCTTTTATGGAATTATATATGTGGAAAGGAGCTCAGGTCATGACAAGATTAGTGGTATTTTTCATCTTTGCTTTGTGGAATTTTTGATTTTTAAAGCATAAACTATAAAAGCAGATGTTCTTTTTGGCCACAAGGGATAGGGAGTTCATAATAAATAACAACTTGCTCAGCTGTTGAGTCAGGCTTTTATGTAAAGCATATTAAACATTAGGAATATGGAAAAATTTTGCAGGAGACAAAACTTGATAAAGGTATAGTGTCATCTTTTATTTATATCTAAATTAGTTGTTATGAAAACCTTCTTCTGCTTCTCTCTTGGATCTCAATTTCTTGTCCCCTAAATATTGTAACTCCACATTTAGAAAACCACTTTAAAACAGGTGTGTTGTAAGGCTATCATATGTTCATCATCTGTTGTAAACATGATTTTTTTAACAGAATGAGTTGGGAGAGATCCACAAGGATCAGTGAGTGATATTGTTCTCTGCTTCTCTAGTTTTGGGTCTGGGGGCAAAATAAATGGGGAGGGATGAGATTTTTGTCAGTTGAACAGATAATTTTCTTGGATATATGTACAGAGTAAACAATTCTCTGCTTTTTAATCTAAGAGTTCAGTCATGTCTTCATAAATGTTTTGACTTGTGTGTACACTTTTTAAATGGCTATCCACTATACTGTTACTTGATGGCCCATTAAAAAAAAATTCTCCCTTACAAGTGCTTGGAAAAAGCCATTTGGAGTTTTGAATTGTCCTTTTTGAAGGGGTTTTTTGAAGCAGTCCTTAACAAGTGTTTTAATATATTCATGTCCTTTGAAGCCATTTGAGATCACACAGTCTGACAGCTGGCTGAACACAAGCCAAGGAAAGAAAGAGCCTTCTTTTCATTGGCAAATCTGGGAGACTTTTAGCACATTTACCTTTGTCAAATCCAGATTACATTATGTATATTATGACAGTTATGTTAGTGAGCCTGTAAGCTTATTCTAACACTTAAAATTCCCTTTCATTTGCAGTAACAATGCTATCCTACTTTTAGGGAATACTTTCAGGACTGTGAAAGAGCACTCTGGATTTTGCTCATTTTTGCATATGGTTTTAAGTTTGCCAGTTCTGTTCTCATTTGAACAAAGTGGAACTCCTGCTGACATTAGGAGGAATAGGTTTAAGATAAGGCTGGGTGGTTTTTGAAAAGCCTGCCATAAAATATATTTCCAAAATCTTATATTCTTTGCCCTTCTATTTATTGACTTTTTAAAAAATTGCCTTACATTTAGAAGACATCTTGAAATATATGTATAAAAATTATGCTAAATTCTACTCTATACTGCAATGCCTTATTTATCAGAGGTATTTTAACCTCATAAAATTGTTCTTGAAATCTGAAAAGAAAGATGGAACAGCCTTTATTTCTGGAGCCTTTTATTTTTTTCAGCAGAGAGACTCAGACTGGTCTGCCTGATCTGTCTTCCATCTATCCTTCTTCCTCAATTCTAGCAAAGGCAAAATTTGACAAGTGATAATATAGGTTCTCCAGACCTGAGTGTTGGGAGTTGTACTGTATTTATCTTGTATATGTGTTGCCAGGCTCCTCTGAGTGTAGTTAGATTGAAGTTATTCTTCTAGCTGTCATTTTTGTGTGTTCCTTGAGCACACCCAACAGCTGAGGGAGGTTCCAGCTTTGTAGTTGCATGTGTCCTGGGTAATTACATAATCTTTCCTGGATAACTTTGGGAGATAGTTCCTGAGCACTGAGACTTATAATTTCTGTAAACTAACCCTACCTTTTTGTTCTTGGTATACTTGTTTTTAGCAAACACCTATTTTTTTTTTTTGCTTCTGGTTAATTTGTTTTTCATATTGGCATGATAGCATAGAAATAGCACTGAGCTGGCTGCTTTTTTTTTTTTTTCCCTTTGAGTCATTTTTTTAATGAACAAACCACAAATGGTAAATATATCTGTGTACTTAATAAAATAGGATCTTTCAACACTTGCTAACAACCTGAATTCCATGCAAGTTAGTGCTTTATTTTTTTGTGTTCAGGCCCAAGAAATGCATTGGCAGCAAGACCTCCAGTGTGAAACTGCTGATCTTTGATTTGAGTGATGAGTAGCTGAGTGTAAGGCAGTTGAAGGTTGATTGTGTAATACGTTTTTTTGACAGAGAGCGAAGGAGGATGTGTTGCAGAAGGAGGTGAGAGTGAAGATTCTCAAAGACAACATCAAGATGTTGGCCACCAAAGTGCCCTCCAGTGGTCAGGACCTGGAGACTGAGTTGAATGTTGTGCTGGAGAACTACCAGCTACTGTGCAATCGGATCCGGGGGAAATGCCACACTTTGGAGGTAAGAATGGTAGCTCTCTTCTTAGGAATATCTGTTCAATTCCTTTATTGACAGTCTGGATGAAGGTACCAAGTCTACCCTTAGTAAGTTTGTGGACGATACCAAGTTGGGTGGAAGTATTGATCTGCTGGAAGCTAGGAAGACTCTGCAGAATCTGGACAGACTGATTTGGTGGGCTGGAGCCAAAGGTATGAGGTTCAACAAGACCAAGTGCCAGATGCTGCACTTCTGTCACAACACCCCATGTGGTGCTGCAGCCTGGGGAAAGAGTGGCTGGAAGAATGAAAAAAGGACCTGAATGTGCTGATACACACCCATGGAATGTGAGCCAGCAGTGTGCCCTGGTGGCTCTGAATGACAACTTGGCATATGTTAGAAATAGTGTGGCCAGCAGGACTAGGGAAGTGATTGTCCCTCTGTATGTACTTGGTGTTGATGGGGCCATACCTTGATGCATTGTCCAGTTCTGGGCTTCACTAAAAGGAGAACATCAGGGTGCTGAGAAGGGCAGCAAAGCTGATTGGAAGGTCTGAAGCACAAGTGCTCCTGAGGGAGCTGGTAGTGTTGTTTAGTGTGGAGAAAACGAGGCTGAGGGGTGACCTTATTGCTCATTACAACTGCTCTAAGGGAGAGTGTAGCCAGGTGGGGGTTGGCCTCATCTCTGAGGCCAATGACAGGATGTGAGGAAATGGCTTTGAGCTGTTCCAGAGGAGGTTTAGGTTGGACTTTGGGAAGAATTTCTTCACAGAAAGAATAATTAAATATTGGAATGGGCTGCCCCGGGAGGTGGTGGAGTCACTGTCCCTGGAGGTGTTTAAGACAAGAGTGGATGTGGCATTAAGTGGTCTTGTTGACAAGGTGGTGTTTGGTCACAGGTTGGATTGTAAGATCTCTCAGATCTTTTCCAACTTAAGTGATTCTGTGATTCTGAAAAATGAAGGCAGGTGGCACAAGCGGGGAATGCAGAAGTACACTGAAAATGTCTGAATGCAGTAGCACCAGCATAAATGCATTTCAGTCCTTTCCAATGTTACTTTCCCTGAGAGGATGGCTTTGGAATCCATGAGACACCATCTAACTTTGTTTTTATAATTGTATTTGATGCTTCTGCAAATAAGTAAACTTGTCTCATAGTCCTGATACTAATCTGTATGTCTTCCAAAATGGCAAAAAGGAACTTACCAGAAATTAAAGGTGGAAATCCAATAATAATTAGAACACAAGATTACAGTCTGGGGTAGGGTGTGTGTGTCCTGTCTTTCAAAGAGGAGTGGATGCATTTTGTTACATTCTTACATAGTTATATGAACCTTTATGTCAGTAATCATTTTGATAGGAGTTTAGAGACTACTATACTCCTTTCTCTGTATCTTCTTCATATAGCTGTGTGTTTTTCTAGCTAGAACATACTGTACTGTGACATGTTTTTAAATATTTTCTACTTGTCTCTTTTAGGTGACTTCTCAGACACATCTTTAAGTTGTTTATAGGGTATATGAGCTATGCCTGGCATTCTAGGCTAATTTTTTTCTTTTCTGTTGCTTTTAGGAAGTGTGGTCCTGTTGGATTGAGCTGCTTCAGTATCTTGATTTAGAAACAGCTTGGCTAAACAATCTGGAAGAAAGAGTGCAAATGACAGGAAATTTGCCTGATAAATTGGATGCTGTCAATGATGCTCTTGAGGTATTGTAATGATTCTATCAGATGAGTAATTTTTTAGATAGCTCTGTTTAAAAAAATAAAATTCTGCACTTCAGTAGCATACTGAAATGTGCTGAATATAATGAGTCTTCACATTAAATGAACACATTACTCTGAGTTTGAAATGGATGTTTGTAAGATCCTCTACCAAAAGTGGACTTCTACTGTATGTGATAGCGCTGTACTTGGTACTGTGGCAAAATTGTGTGCTTTCTCCTGGCCTGTGTAAATTGGCTAATTCCTTCCATGGCTATGAAATTATGTGAGTAGGCAAAAAGTGCTGTGAAGTTTGATTATCTAAAGTAAAATCAGCTCTGTGCCATAAGGCCATGTGCCATTATGAATTAAACCGTAACTAATTTATGGTTTTAGAGCACTCTCAAGACAGTTGAAGTGTTAAACTTGTGTATACAATCATATTTCCCGCTCTGAAAATACAGTAATATTCAGTGTCTTGACCTTTAAAACTTTTTCTAATTAGTCCCTGGAGTCAGTCTTGCGTCACCCAGCTGATAATCGAACCCAGATTCGGGAACTTGGGCAGACGTTGATTGATGGAGGGATTCTCGATGACATCATCAGTGAAAAATTGGAAGCTTTCAATGCCCGCTATGAAGAACTGAGTCACTTGGTAAGAACTTGGGGTGAGGCTTGAAGTAGACTGGATTTTTTAGCTGAAGTCTGAAATGGTTCTTGCTAGCTAGACTCAAAGATGACAGACTGCAATAAAGGAAAAGAATAAATAGTGTCAGCATTGTCGGCTGTTTTCAATTTGTAAAAATGTCTGAAGAGCTAGATGCCTTTTTGTTTTTCATTACATAAGTCAAGTTTTGTTTTGCAAGCTTCCACTGCAGGGATGCTCTGGTATTTTTCAGATAATTTTGACAAAAAGGCAATTCCAAAATCAAGGAACAGCTCAATATTAACAACTTAATATTGCCTTGCTACTGCTACAAATACTGGTCATTTTCTCACTAACTGTAAAAATCAAGAGTGTGACATTTTCACTCTTAGAAATAGCTAGAAAGGAGTCATGCTGAAACAAAGAACAGAAAGAAAACACTCTAATTACTCATCAATTAAGGTGTCCTCTTCCTTTTCTCCTACTTCAGTCTAGTCTTTTATAGATTTAATAAGTAGAGGAAGACTAGCTGTATTTCAGGTAGCACAGGTTTCTAATTTGTGTTCTGTATCCTGGTAATACAGGCCCCTGCCAAATTGTAGGATGGGAGTTGTTTTCTGTCACTCATGAAAGAATGTAATCACAGAGGGAATTTTAGTTCATCCTCGTTACAAGGAGCAGTATGAATGCAGTGCCCTCAGCTGGGGGCTATGTGATGGCATTTAAGTTAGCATTGACTACTGTTTTTTCAGTTTTACAACAGTATTGCCATATAAAAACCTGCTTGCCTTGGCAGCTGCAGCACTGACACCCTGGGCTTTTTTTTTTACTTTCCACATCTGCATGTGTGTGTGCACATGCACTAGTCTGTGAGAGAGGGGAATTTGTGTTCCTATGCAGGTAGTGACACTTCAGATGCTGTTAAAGGAAGAGACTATAAAGGGAAAAAACTGAACTTCTGTTTTGACAGTATAACCAGATGAGTTTGTTTTGAAAGGAAATGTGAATATTAACATCTCAAACAACATTGATCTGTGGTCTATTGCGATGTCCCTGTTTCCCATTGAATAGCTACTTTTTGAAACTGGTGTGGTTTTAACATAATAATGTCTTCCCAAGGTAGTAGGAGAGGGTGTGTTTTTGCTATCTCATATGTATCTAGCGACAGAACTTAGCTTCTGTTCCACTGTTTGTCAGTTACTGGTTCTGAAGCCACAGCAAGCTTTGAAATTTGCTGGTTTCTCCAGGTGTAGGATTTTTTTTTCTTGTTCTCTCCTACCTTGTTTTGAGGAAGTCTGCTATAATTTGTATTGAATTACTGCTTCATCTTGTCTGACCTTTGTGTCCTGCTCAGGCGGTGAGCCGACAGATCACCTTGGAACAGCAGCTTCAGACCATGAGAGAAACCGACCACATGCTGCAGGTCTTGCAGGAAAGTTTAGGAGATCTGGATAGACAGCTGACATCTTACCTGACTGATAGGATAGATGCCTTCCAGCTGCCCCAGGAGGCACAGGTATTTCTGTTTAGCTCTTCACTACAAAATTTTTGGAAATATTTGATGATAGTGCTCAGTCTAGACTTAGTAATAAATTTTAGTCCTGTGCTGATGCACTAGGTGTTATTTTTTGTGATCTGGAGTGTTTTCTTTTTTTAAGAAGCTTGTATTGAATTAACAGCAGTTTTCAATTTAGCAAGCTGTCACCAATGCCAGAATATTTAAAATAGACCTGATGGTGTTTAAGTTTTGCAGAGTAGATTTACTTCTGGTGGGTGGTGAGAAAGCTTCCCTTCCTCTCTCTGCAAGCAATTTTGTAATGTATTTTTTTCCTGCTTCTGTGATATGGCAGAAAATTCAAGCTGAGATTGCAGCTCATGAATCCACCTTAGAGGAGCTGAAGAAAAGTGCTCGCTCTTTCCCTCCTGCTTCTCCTGAATGCAGGTCTCCCCGTGGTGGAACTCAGCTGGATGCTTTGCAGGTAAAGGCATGAGTCACCCTTACAACACTGCTGTGTCAGCCTGTAAATTGTTTGGTGCAGTCAGCTGAACCTCAGAAGAAAATAGCGTGTGCTTTTATGTGCTTTCCTAAGGAAACAAACAGCTCTAGATGAATTCAACAAGGAAGCTTAAATTTCACAAGTGTCATGGAATAAATGTGGAAAGTCAGCAAGACTCTGTATATGAGTACTATTTTCAAAATTATCTCTCCTGCACCTCAGGCAGAGATTAGGAATAGGTGATGGCAACATTTTTTTGCCAAGCAAAATTCCATATATATTGATTTATGGTGGCGTGCTGGGTTATAATTTGTGGTGTAAGATATTTTAAAGCTTACTTTTTGAAGTACAGGTACTAATTTAAAACAATCTTTCAACATAATATTCATTAAAACAGAGAAAGCTCCGCGAGGTATGTACAAAGTATCAGCTTTTCCAGAAACCAGCCAATTTTGAGCAGCGCATGTTAGATTGCAAGCGAGTGTTGGATGGTGTAAAAGCAGAACTGCATGTCTTGGATGTGAAGGATACTGACCCAGATGTAATTCAAGCTCACTTGGAGAAGTGCATGGTATGTATGCAATGTTCATGACTCATGCTTGGGGGTGCCTTTTTTTTTTTTTTTGTAGTTTGTGTTGCTAAAACTCTCTCCTGAGGAAATTTTGCTTAAAGTCATCATGAAACATGGAAAGTGCTTAACAGAACATAGCTAAAAACCTCGCATTCTTTCAGGACATAAAAGTAGTGGGCTGTTGATCATAGATACAGTGCAACAGCTGAGTTTTTATAAACTCCCTTCCCTGGTTCATCCTTATGTTTTGGAGAAGCATCGCAGTCATTAGTATTTGAATAAAACAAATACTGTGCGTAAGATGAAGTACAGATCACAATGTTAACCTTGGAGTAAACACTGTTAAATTATCAATCTTATTCATTTTTGAAAATAAAAACTAGAATAAAATATGGAACATCAGGAATTTGGAATCTTCTTGTCAGATATTGCTATTAATTCATAAATCAGAGTTTAAGTGCAGTTTGATGTTAAGGTCCTCAAAGGAAGCAGAGTCAGAAAACCTGCATTACAAATTGATCATCAATATACATATTTGTGCTTTTAGAAACTCTATAAGACCCTCAGTGAGGTGAAATTGGAAGTTGAAACTGTCATCAAGACAGGAAGGCAAATTGTACAGAAACAACAGACGGATAATCCCAAAGGGATGGATGAACAACTGACAGCATTGAAATTTCTTTACAATGACTTGGGGGCACAGGTAAGAAAAATAAGTGTATGAATATTTGTCTGCATGTAATTCCTCTTCTTTGTTGTTAGATGGTGTTTTGAGTTTGATTCTAAAGCTGATAGTATGTAGGCTAGTTGCTGCATCCAGGAGCAATCAGTGGAGAGATTAAAGGTTACACATACCTCCCTGGAGGAGAGGTAGCCTTGAAGAAGGGCATGTTCACAGAGTTTTGATTGCTCTGGCAAAGCTGACCTACCATTCATTAAAGTCCTTTAAGATAATTTATGGTCAGATTGTCATGTGAGAAATGTGAGTCAATCTGAGGTTTTTTGGGTGTCTTGATGGTTTTGAATTGTAGTCCATCTAAATGGTTGCTCTCAGTGTTAAATTAAAAAATGCAGATAAACCTGTATTTCCCATTTGCTGCATTATATATTGTGTAATTTTCTTATTAGTTGATTATTTAATTATCCAAGAGAAGAGTTTAAAAATGGTTAAACCCTTATCAGGCAGGGAGGACTTTATCCCTAAATTAAGATGGAATCCCAAATGGATTTATGTCTGTTCAGTGCTCTGTGAATTAAACTGAGGTAAAGGGTCAGATTACAGTCTTGGAATATGTCAGAATGGGTCCTAGGAAATATTTTGCAGTTGTAAAGTTTAGAACATCCAGGAAGCTGTGGATTTTAGAAGGCATGTAGAGATTAGGAAAGGTGAGAAAGGCAGAGTTACTTGCAGTATAATGCTATTATTTTTCTTTCTGAGCAGAGAACAGAGCACAATTTTTTGAAATGTCAGTTGATTATGACTACGGTGCTTGGAGTTCTTCTCAAGTCTGTGTTAAAATTTGACCAGACTAATTGTGCAACTGGTGTGAAATACAAATTTACTGTGGCAAACATCAAATTTCATATTAATTTTACTTATTTGTTTTTAGGAGCAGACTAGATTTTCAGTGGAATTTTTCTTTACAGCTTTCTGCTGGCAGGCCATACAAATTACTAGGAGGAATTGAATTTTACCTGTGTGAGTGACTGACTGGATTCTATGGTCCTTTGAGTTTCAGCTAAAGGATCAGAATAAAGTGATAAACATCAGTTTGGTGATTGCTAACTAAAAATAAACTGGTATGAAGGTTTATTTATTTCCTTTAGGTGTATCTCAGTTTAAAATTATTTGTATGTATTCTGTGTTGCATAGTAAGCTACAGATGCTTATAAATTTTTGTTAGAGTCCTTCCTTAAAGCAGGACAATTTTAAGATGCAAGGATTTTATACATTTAGGTGGATATTTTAGCTGGCTAGCATTTTGTTTGCTATCTTTTAAAGTGTAATTTTTTTAAAATCTAATTGTTGCTAATTTTTGTTTTCTCTCTATCCTCTTAACTTTTTTGGTAGGTGACAGAAGGAAAACAAGACCTCGAAAAAGCAACCCAGCTGGCACGCAGAATGAGGAAGGAGTCTGCCTCTCTGTCAGAATGGCTGGCTACCACTGAAGCTGACCTCGTGCAGAAGTCCACTTCAGAGAGCTTGCTTTCTGATCTAGATTCAGAAATTGCCTGGGCCAAAGTAAGCATGTTTACTAAATATTTGTAGAAAAAAATTCTGATGTTATGGCAATACTATGTAGAAGTGCTGTGAATTGAAATCCCTGTAACTTGTTCCTAAATCTTCCACATCATGAAATTTTAGCAGAGTCAGTAGTTTATGTTCAGTACCTTACTGGGTCTGATCTGTTCCATCTCAGGCATCTTGTGTCAACCTTAAATGACCAGTGAAGCATTTAAGATGTTACTACATATTTGGTACTAATAGATATTTAAGACTTACTGTATGTCTTGCACATTTAACAAGTATAATATTGGTAAATTATCCGGAAATATCCAGTTGTGGACTGGATCAGATATTTTACTAATAAAGCAAACTGAAAGTGCATTGAATGAAGTGTATTCAATGAAAAATTGAATTTGTAACTTTTTATTGAAACAGTTTTGTCTTCAAAATTGACTTTGCAAAATAAGAGGCTTCTATAATTCCTTATTTTCTTCCACTACAAGTTGAAGCTTTTAATTGAAACAGGCAAATGTGTTAGTTACTTTTTTCAGAGTAATTATATTTTCTCATACTGTAGAAATGTGGATATTACTAGGAATTAGCAACAACTGTCAGTTGATACAGTTCAGCAATACTGACCTTTCCAGTTTTTGCTTTCTGTCACCTTTTGCTGTGGTAGTATCTCCAAGATTCCTCTCCAAACAAACTTTTGAATCCCTATTGGAAGTATACTTACCATACATTTGTTCGCACTTCAAATAATGGCTCTTATACTGCACCACCAGGAGGGCAAGTCCTTTATGTTGCATACAAAGTTGTCCTTTCTATTTAAAATTTTCAGTTTTAAAATGTATTAATTTGAGTGCTTGTTTCTGTTCCTGGAATAATAAGTTGTGCTAAAATAATAAGTTACTTCATAGGTAATATGTTCAAGGAGCTCCAGACACTGGCTGTGATTAAGTGCATTCTTCACTACAATGTACACTGACATCATAGAGCTTTCTAAGTAGGCAGATATCATCACTAATAATTGGTGATCTTGTATGGCAAGAGGTCTGTTTTCCACATGGAAACAGTGTGCTAATAGTCAAGAGATGATGTATTGCTTAATTTGCATGTCAGTATGTATACTTTCAAAAAAGGTAGGTTTTTTTAGATTTAAACTGTTTAAAAGCAGAGATGACTTGGAAAAAAGGGCAGAGCTAAAGATACATATATTTACATATCTTTATATAGATAATACAGCAATAGGGATTCTATAATGTGTAGCCACTGAATGGAATATCTCCAGTAATGAGTTGTGATGGTTCTCAAAAAAATATTTAGCATTGGCCTACCATATTTCTCCTTGCTACCAACTGTATTAGTACTTTCATAGGAAAATATATGGAGGAATCCAGAGTGTCTCTTGAAATTTTGTGCTTTACAATGCGGAAAAGAACCTTTTAAAAATGAACTTGCAATGTAGTGTGATGCATATTCTTTACTTACATAATGAAAAGAAATGGTGAAGCTGATCTAAGACAACAACCCAAGAGAGTCCCAGAGTTGTTTGGGACATTTATGTGCATTGTGCTCTCACTCTCTCTCTTAAAAAATGAGATCACTATCTACAGAGTGTGACTGTAAACAGAAGGCAATTACACTTGGTTTAATTCTTTCCACGAGTGAAGATCACCTGCAATATATTTGTTTCCTGTGGAGGTAAAAATCTGCCTCCATTGTGTCTGGGAGCAGTGCAGTGCTAATGGCTGAACTTGTTTCAGAATGTGCTGAGAGAGCTGGAGAGGAGGAAGGCTGACCTGAAGAGCATCACGGAAAGTTGCACCGCGCTCCAGTCGCTGGTGGAAGGGAGTGAGACTGTCCTGGAGGAGAAGCTGTGTGTCCTTAATGCTGGCTGGAGCAGAGTTCGAACCTGGACCGAGGACTGGTGTGACACTTTGTTGGTAAGTTGCATGTGTGGGAAATATTCAGGGTAGGCTCTCCTTCCACCCCTTTGGAGCAGTTGGAGTTTTCACTTGTCTCACTTCACTGTAAAGTGAAGCTTTCATGATGCCTCATGGACTTAATATGGAATGGTTTACACTGTAGATGGAGAGGTAAGTCGTGAGGTGGTGTACAATAAGGAAGATGGAAAACTGGGCCTGCTGCATGTGCTGCTCTTTGTTCAGCCTGAGTATTCAGCCTCTGTGCCAGCTCCAACAGGAACAGAGTGGGTTTGCATTGACAGATTTCCTTGAGACCTGGATGATGGCTATTTTAAGGGTAGTGGATAACTTCATAGTGGTGTTCAACAAAGTACTTGTGACTCTGTCAGCCTATTGCTCTTTTGGGCAGACCATAACTGCAAGTGTTCGAGTATGGCAGCAGCATCTCTTTGGCTGATTAAATAAAAGCTCAAGCATATTATACACCTAAAGCTGCCAATTAAGCTACAGTCTACCAGTCGTGATAGTATCAGACTGATGCTTTTATATAAATAAGATATTTTGGTGTTGTTTAACTAGTTATGACAATCAACCCATATCAAGGACTTCTGAAAGTGGAAGTTGTAGAAACTTTAGTGTATACATGGATAGTGAGCCCTGTGCCTGCTGCCCAGTGCCTGTTGCAGGTGATAGGGTTGGTTTTGTAATCCAATTCCATGTGAGGAGTAGTCAGGTGGTTTGTGTAAATGCTGTAAGGATGATCCATAACTAAATGCTTCTAGGTTGTGTTTATATCTGGTGACAAGTATTGTCCATGCTCTATATCAACATGAAGAAACTTACAGCTCCATGTAGCAAAAGAACAATTTGACCTTACAAAGCACAATCATAGGCCTTCTGTCTTTTCTCTCCTCCCTTTGTTTTGTTATTCTAAAAGAGCAAATCTTGTCTATCTTTTCCTTTTGGTGAAAGGCTTAAACAGATTGTTACTTCTCTGAATCTGATACACAAAATAATGTGACATCTGTTTGTAGCATCTAATGTTGCAATTTCTGACTGCATGTGAAAGCAGACCTAATTAACATGTCTACAATTCTGCAACTCTTCTTAAGAGGAAGAAATATTTTAATGTAATCAATAAAATATAAAAACTTGATTGCTGTAATTTGTAAGTATGGCATGATTCCTTTCCAATTAAAAAACTTCTAAACCAACACACAGTGCCTACAGTTGTACCTGCTCATGCTGATAGAAAAAATTGTGGAGTTTCTGGTTGACTGAGATATTATGATCTGGCTGTAATGCTATAATACATTATTTTTAGTTGTACAAACTATCTCAGCTACTTTTATTTCCCTTTCTGTTAATTAGAAATATTATCATCAAAGGATCTAGAATGATAATTGAATTTTTAAAAATACTATTGAAGATGAAAGGTACAATCTAATTTTCAGTGTTTCATTCTGAAGTGTGTCCATAACAATATGTTATTGATCTCATTTCTACTCATAAGATTTTGGCATGGTTGATTTATTTGATGTTTTTTTGAGTTTGTAGGGGTTTTTTGGTTTGCAGGTTTTTTGGTGTTTGTTTTTTTTTTTTTTTGTTTTTTTGTTTTGTTGGTTTTTTTGGTTTTTTTTTTTTTTGGTTGAAATTTTAGAAGTTTCTTATATTCATACATTTTTTTGTTCATATTTTTCCAGAATCATCAGGGCCAGCTGGAAATCTTTGATGAAAATGTTGCCCACATAAGTACTTGGTTGTATCAGGCTGAAGCCTTACTGGATGAAATTGAGAAAAAGCCAGCTAGCCAGAAGGAGGAAACTGTGAAGGTAGGAAATGTTGCATTCCTCGACTCTGAATGAGGTCAGATTTGCTTCCTGTTTATTGTTAGATGTCTCTCTCCTTGCCTAGGAGATAACCACTTTCATTTTCTCTCACTTCCCAGCGTTTAACATCTGAATTAGATGACGTCAGTCTCCGAGTGGATAATGTACGGGACCAGGCTGTCATCTTAATGAACGGCCGGGGCGTGTCATGCCGGGAGCTTGTGGAACCCAAACTGGCAGAACTCAACCGTAATTTTGAGAAGGTCTCTCAGCACATCAAAAGTGCCAAGGTGAGGATGAGCGAGCCCCACAACTTGCTTGGGAGGTTTGTGCCAAGAAGATGGCAGCTGGCTGTAATGGATAGATCATGTTTATTAGAACAGCACTTCGCTGCTTTTGAGTCCTCTTTTAAGTGTAGGTATTTATATGAGAAAAATAGGCTGATTTTTAGACCAGCTGCTTTTTTTTACTCGAGTAGCAGGTGATGACTTGTGTTTTATGGGAAAATTTACAAACAGCTGTTCAGAAAATTTTATATATAGCAGTACGTATTTGTGAGCTACAAAACAATACCAGAAGCTAATGTGACTGGAGATTTTTCTTTTTTTGAGAAGAAAATACTCAGTTTGAAGGTAGAAACTTGGTAATAACTACCAAGTGTGTTCAAGCTATCTCTCGGATCGAACAACTCTTACAATTTTCATTTATAGTGCTATCTCATGGTCCTGATATACCTATTCATGGGGGATTGTATGCGACAGCTGAGACTAAATTTTCAGCTTGACCACGGTTTTATTTTGCTTTGCAGATGCTTGTTGGACAAGAGCGACTTCCTGTCATGTCAGAGCCCCGTGAAGCTAGAGTGGCTTTTCTAGACTTGGACCAATTTGAGTGTGACATACAGAATATGTTAAAAGTTGTGGAAAAGCATCTGGAGTTGAGTGGGGAAGATGACAAGGTTTGTGAGCAATGGAACAAATAAACAATTGAATAAATTACTTTCTGTTTTGCCCCCATGTTGCATTGCTCCAGACTCTGAGGGGGAATTCTGAGAAGGGTTAAGGGTAGAAAAGGAACTACGAGGTTGTTGGATACCCTGCACAATTTTCCAATACTTTTCCCATAGCTGTTGTCTCTTGGCTGTTGTGCTGGGAATAACTAATCATACTTGAGTTGGTATTTTCATCATAATTTTATAGAATACAGGTAGTGAACTCTGACTTTTGTTCCATCTATCTTTCATCTCCTACTCAAAGTAGCTCTTTGCAAGGAATCCTTCCTGTACTTGAATGATGTTTGAGTGAGGTTCACATTTAAACTGGTATGATAAAATGAATCACAGTGCTTAGGCCAGGTGAGAGGATGCTTGTAAGGTAAGGTGCAAGTAAGAGTCTTGTAATGTGGCTCTATGTTGGAAGTCCAAATAAAAACTTTGAACAAAATTTATCTTCTTTATTCTAATCTAGACTCTCTGCTATTCACCCATATAAAACTGCCATAGCTTTGTTAGCATCTTGTCCACTATAGCCTTGTTGCCTACAAAATCAGGTAAGTTCCTGTCAGGCCACTCTATTTGCCTTCCTTTTAAGCAACTCAAAACCTATAAACTGAGCTGGAAAGCTGGATATAAGTCTATGGAAAATGCCATGTATATTACAGATGCAAATTTTAAAGGATTTCTATAAAAGAGCCTATTGTTGTAGAACATACCCTTCCTGTTAAACTGTTTTTTATATTTATTGAATTTTTGTTTTTGTGCTGTTTTGTGCTGAGCTTGCTTATCAAGGTATGTCTAGAAATGGAGCTAAAGTCATAATACCCTATTGATGAGACTGTGTAGTGCTGGCTCATTAAGTTTCTTTCAGCACATCTCTTTATAAAGTTTATGGAATGAGCAAGTTGGATTTTATGATTTGGTAGTTGCAGAGGAGAATCTCTGCTTCAATTTGTTTGGCTCCCATTTGGATAATAGAACAAAAGTTCAGTACAATTGCTGTTAATGTCTGAGCAGCTAATGTGTCTAAAATTAATTTCTATAGATAATAGAGATTTGTTTAATTTTAGCTGGATCAAGAAAGAGCTCAGATTGAAGAAGTTTTACAGAGAGGAGGGCAGTTGCTCCAGCAGCCGATGGAGGACCACAGGAGAGAGAAGATCCGCCTACAGTTGCTGCTTCTGCAGAAAAAGTACAGCAGTGTGCAGGTACATTTATGATAGTTACTGCAGGTCATTTATCAGTTTTCCCTTTGGTATCTCACAGTCATATTTTATAATTTATGACTCTTTTAGCATACGTGATTCTCTGGGGGAGAGTTAAATGTATGTGCACACCAATCTGAGTCTCTGAATCTTTGCAATTCCAAAATATGAATTTTCCCATTTCTAGATTTTGGGGGAGTGGTTTTGATTTTCAAAGTCCTTTTCACAGTTTCACAGAGGGCCAACCTATGTATTTTCCCAGATAGGTGCGTTGAGCTGGGCATTTGCTTCACCTGTCTTTGCAGGCCCTTGAGCAGAGGTTTCTCCTCCACTAGGCTGTGTGAAGAGTGACCATGTATACACATATATACACAAACATACTGACCTCTCAGGATAAGCCCTTTCTGTGATCCAGCCTCCTCTCAAATTCCTCTTCTTCCCTACAGAGGGTATTAGCAGTAACTGCAGACTGCAGCATGCTGTGATGCTTGCATACACGTGCTGTGTTAAAAATGGTTCTGTCTGTAACAGAGATGCTCCTTTTAGCTCACCTGTTTGAACCATGCTAGAGTTGGCAAGATGAGGTCTGGTTCAAAGGTGCAGGGCAAGACCCTCAGGCTGTCTTTTATTACTTGTCTATGCAGATAAAGAGAATATAGCTGTTGCAAAAATAAATTAGTACTATTGCATATTTTGGAATTTCCTCCTTCAGATGAATCCCTCAAGTATTTTTGTTTTGCAAAAAAGTAAGACCTATTCTGTTCACTACTTCCCTCTCTTTACACCATATTTTCCTAATGCGCTGGATTGTAGGAGTGCAGGTCATTTCAAAGGAGGCAGGCGGTGGAACTCTCTCCAGTGTTTTCCCAGTATAAGAAGGAACATGATAGTCTAATGAAGTGGCTGAATGAGGCTGAGGACCGTCTGTCAGGGCTGCAAGGTGTGGAGGATGAACAAAAACTAAAGGTAAATGAGGCTTCTGTTTCTTAGAGCAAACAGTAAATGTTGTGTATGAACTTTGGAGATTCATACACTAGAGTTTAATCTAGTGTAGTGATCTTCTTTGGACAGCTAGGTGGAAAGAAGTATTTCAAAATATCAGCATTCATTTTTTGTTAGAAAATTATCAGCATATGCTAGTTTGGGATTTCTACATAGTTATCATAGGTCCAAAAGATCTCATCCTTCAGGCCCGAATCTCAGATCATGATCTGGGCAGTGGTCCTGATTCAGGACAGTTTGTCTTGCCAGTCTTGATCCATGAGGATTACATTTAACCCTTTTTTAAAACTCTTAACTCAAACAGCCTGATTTAATATCACTTTGGTGCAGGTATGATAAAAGCCTTGTCTGAGGCTTAAATCCTGTGCCTCTGCATCCTGTGGTCAGGGTATTATAACTACTCTGCTGTCTTTTCCTGCCTCAAGTGCTTAGAGAGGAATAACTGCCCTTGTGTAATGGATATTACTGTACACAATTAATATAAATAAAACAGACAAAGGTTGAAGTATTTCTGATGTGTGTGTGGGTCTTGATGAACAATTTTGCAACTGATATGATGTCAGGGTCTGATGGAACTTGCTGCCCAGAAAGTTGTATGCCTTAATTGTTTTTGTTGTGGCTTTGTGGATCTCTTTCTTCCCCCCCATCCTGAAAAACACTTTGTCTTTTTGTGGTAATTACATTAATATTTTAGGCATTAACAGTGAAGAACCTTGTGAAGGGGTAATTTCTTGAACAAGCTTGAGGGCTAGGTAATCTGTCAAGGACTTTTCAATTTGTGCATATAAAGCTTCATAATTAACTTATATCAATCTTTTTGACTGCTCTCTAACTTTTTAACCCAGAACCAATAAACTTGGAGGCAGGGGTAACATGCTCTGGCTCCCTGTGAGACTTGCACCACAAATCATAATGTGGTGCTCTTTGTTTGCAGCTAGTGCTGTGTGGCTTCAGCAGCCTGTGATAATGGTCCGTTGTCCTTTGTCACACAGGCCATTCAGTATCAGCTTTTAGATCTGCTGCTCTTTAGAAAGACTGTTTCACATTATAAGGCTCCCATGCATAGCTGGGCAGCAAAGAGGGCCCAGGGTCTGTAGAGCAGTCTGACATCTGACTGCTCTGTTGGGTCTCCAACAGTCTCTTCTGGTGACATAAGATTCTTGGGACCTGACTGATGCCATGGAATGTTTTTGAAGGGAATGGGAATCCATGTGTACTTAAAGTAAAGCAACATTATTAATTTTTTTTTGTTTGACCATCAGATGCTTTGAATGAATCAGTTACTGGACAGAAATGGAAAAATGGTGCACCTGCATGGCTCTTTACTGATGGGGGCAGTCCAGTCATGCCTCAGATGGGGCTTCCTTGGCACTGTGGGTCCTACTGCAGTTTGACTGATCCTCTCTAAGGAAGATAGTGTGTTTCCTATGAAGCCCTTTTCTTAAAGGGATATACTGCAGCTAATCCCTGCTGCTGCTAGATCCACTCCTGGATAAGTGAATCTGGTTGCTGAATGCAGAATGCATGTCACTATGGATTGCTGTAGCAATTTCAATGGACTGTTGAAGGAGAAACATTATCCTTGCTCAGGTCAGCTGGACTGTCAGAAAGGGACCACAGCAGTTTTCATTACTGGTGTGAAACTTGGAAATTCAAACTGCTGCTTTTGCTTCATGTGCCTGTGCCTCTGGATTTCTGATATTTGAGTGCTAAGGCAACTTGGCTCAAGTGACCTTATTTTACTTTTATGGCTTGTTCTTTTCACTGGTTCTAGTAATCAATCTTGATCACTGAAAATGGTGTGAGACTATAATGTTGCTAAAGGGAGAAAGAGTCTTCCCAAATATCATAATTATTTCAGGTAATCACTGTTGCTCCAGAATTTTCTTGGAGCCACCAGACTTGAAAAATGCAGTGCTTGTTGCTCATTGCAGCTTAGGACTGAGAAGCACTAAATGAATTCTTGACCTGCTGGTGTGCAGGTGGCTTGAGCCCTCACCTTGACCTTCCTTCCTTTGCTTGATGTAAGGAAGCTGTAGTGAGCAGAGAAACTGCTGTTTGATGTGAACAAAGTGGGGAGAGAAAGGAAGATTTCAGCTGCTGAGCTGGGGAGTAGATTTCAATTGAGCTTTTATGTAATACATTATTTATGCTTTTGTAAGCAAGCATGGAGGAGAGGACTTATTTATGGTGCTTTTGAAGGTCATATCTATATATTGATTTGCTGGAAGTAGCTGGATCATAAATATTTCTCATCATTTATGCTTCTAGGGATTATGGAGTTAAAATATCTCTGAAATATTGGTAACCTGTCTGCATAGTAGGTACTTTGAGTAAGCCTGGTTTTGCCACAGATCCATTAGCAAGAAAAGCCTGCACGGAAAGTTTGCATCTCTTAGAGGTCCTTTTTTTTTTTTTTTTTTTTTAACAGTGCTTTAATATTTATTTAAATTGGATTATTCTCCTTTTGTTCAAAATGAAACCTTAAATTGCAGAGGTAATTATATGCGTGAATTCCTGAGAGCTTTTTCCAGGTTTCAGGAAGTTGTTTTGAAGTGAAAATGGTAATTTTGCAGATGGTAAGTAAATATGCAGTTGCAGGCACAGTGCATTTTTTTTCTATAGCAGAAGCAAACATAGTCTTGAAGGTTCTTTCTGTATTATTTCTGTAATAAAGAAAACTTATTTGTTTTTTCTAGTACACTTTTTATAGGGAAGGTTCTGGATTACTTAAATATGAACAATTGTTTGCTGATTGCATTAATTAAATGTACACGAGGTTTGGGAAATCTTTTTTTAGGAAACTGGCTCTGAAAAATCTTAAGATTTAAAATCTGGCTTGTATAGTTAAACATCCAAGGAGGTAACTGTTTAATTTTATGTCAATGTCTAGGGCAGAAATCCACTTGGAAGCAAGGTGATCTTCTTGAGTTGAATAATTGGTAGATTTTTGTTTCAAAATATATTTAAGTGTGAAAGGGGAGAAGGGGAAAAAAAATCTGAAACAGAATTCTGAATTGCATGTTAAACTGTATGCTGAGTATAGGAGGAAATAAATTTTTATTTGACCTCCAAATTTAAAAGCATTTTTAGCAGTTCTTACTCAGTGAGCTTGTTTATAGAATGTTCAGTAAGAACTGAGTGTTCTCTTTATTCCCTCAATCCTTTGTTTTTGCTAGTATTTAAAGAGAGAGCAGATTTATTAAGCATGCTCTATCAACACTGAAATTAAAGTAGAAAAGGACTATTAAGTCATCCTGTCAGATTTCCTCTTAAAAAACCTTAGATTGACTTTTTATTTATGTATGCTTAAGAAAAATTTTGGGAGGATTGAAGCACTGCCCCTTATAAAGACAGACTGAGAGGGGTCTTTTAACCTGGAGAAGAGAAGGCTCTAGGGAGATTCTTATAGCAGCCTTCCAGTACCTACAGGAAAACTGGAGGGGACTTTTTACAAAGGCATGGAGGAATAAAACAAGGGGCAATGGTTTTAATCTGTAAGAGGGAAAGTTAAGATTAAACATTAAGAAGGAATTCTTCACTGTGAGAGTGGTGAGGCCCTGGAACATGTTGCCCAGAGAAGCTGTGGAGTCTGTATCACTGCAAGTGTTCTAATATAGGCTTGATGAGGCTTTGTGCAATCTGATGTAGTGGAAGTTGCCCCTGCCCATGGCAGGGTGGTTGGAATGAGATGATCTTTAAGATCCCTTTCCAACCTAAACCGTTCTGAGGGTGTGTGTTTTTTTTTTTTCCTTAGTTAAAACAAAAACAGAGCAAAGCAACCAAAACCAGCTTCTGTGATATTTAGGTATTTGTCAGGTAACTGTGAGAGAATTACATAAAACTCCTCTAGCTTTTAGCATATCGTGCTGCATTTAGATGCTTCCAGTGTGCAATGCAAGGTAGAGAACAGCTGAACAATTAAAACTCTGCTGTACTAAAGCACTAATGTGTTTATTGCACTCACATATGTTCACCTCTAAGAATTATGAGAGGAGGAAGCATTATCTCAGTGATGGAGGCAGCTGGAGGAGGTTACCAAGGAGATATACTCTGGAGGAGCAGCATCAGGTGGAATTCACTGCTTAGCAGAAGAGGGTAATCTGACCCGGGATAGTGTTACTGGGAAAGCAGAAAGTTTCAGAACATGTCAATGCACAAGTACAGAACTAGTTTGCTGCATACCAACATGTGCTGTTCTAAATCTTGTGCATGATTTTCTAATGAGAGACAGAGCAGTGTGTGGGAAGTAGAAACATAGTAAAGCCCAGTGACCTATTCGTGTGGGTGAAGTCTTCATTTTGAAGTCTTGTCACCTGTGTGAGAATGGGACTTTTGGAATGATTAGGAGTCAGAGAAAACACCTTGTGAAGATGTTGCTGATGGCTGTGATGTAGAAGGCAGCCTGGTATTTGTTCTTACCGTGACAATATGTTTCATATTGTTAGAGAAAACGTACTTCGGGTTACACAGACTGTCTGATTTCTTAGGAACTTGGGCCCTCTCCTTCCACAGGAAATTGTACCACTCTCTAAGCCTTGGGCTTTTGCTCCAAATTCATTGATGGAAGCTGATAAAATATATACAGAGCCTCAAGAAAATGCATCTGGGGAGCATCAGGGAAAAGATTCTGGGTTTGTAGCTGAAGTATATGGAGTAGGGCTTTTTTTTAGCTATGGTGCTTGCTTGCTGTCCCAAACCAAAAGCAGCACTGAGTAGTTTGTGATGCTTTTCTGTAATTCTTGTTTTTAGTAGACTTCCACTTCTATGCCCTTGCATCCTGTTTATGTGGTGTACAATGAATGACTGAGCAAATCGTATTAAGTGGCAAAGGTCTTGTGGATGCACAGCTGTGTTGCCAGTTTCAGAACAGGATGGCTGTCTACTTTACAAAACAAAAAAAGCCCAAACTAACACAAACCGAAGAAAATCCTTAGGAACATTTAGTGCATGCAGGGTCCTGAATGGTGAATATGTGAGCGTATCTGTTCTGCTGCAGTCCTTGTTTGATTTGCACTACGTGTGCTGGTTATGTTAGGGTCCAGTTAATCTGAGTGACATATTTGAAATTCTCAGAAACATGTGAAGAGGAAGATAGACAGGTGTTTGCAAGCCACTTTAATATTTTATTGGCTGTCAGCTGTGCTAGAGATTTTCATGTGTGCGCCCAGGCCAGACAAATTGTGAAGTAAAGTTCACTGGCTGAAATTGCTATGCATATGCATTTATTCTTCATACTTAAGGGTGTTCTTAGCTATTAGTAAATCCCTCAGTTCTGTGCCTCTGTCTTGCTTGACTCATTCACCAAGTGCAACATGGTAATTTAAAATTGCTTGAGTTCTTCAGTATTTGGAAGTGGGCTTTCTTCTTATTTGATGATTTTAAAGAACTAGGCTGTTTTCAGATACGGAACAGAATCATGTTTGACAAGAAATGCTTTCTGCTAAAAACTGCTTTTCAGTCTGCTTCACCTGCCTCTGCTAATTTTTTGCCAGGCATGGCAGAGGGATAGCTTCTTGTAGCAATCTTCCCAATGTTTCAGATCCAGCCCACCATTTATGAACTAAGAAAAAGCTGCATTAAATTAATGCTCTTTTTTATCTGCTAACATGGTACTTGGCTAGAAAGCCTAGTCTGGCAGCCAGAGCAGAAAACAGTTGCCAGGCTCTGGAGGAGTTACTGTCTTTTATTGCTGCAAACTACTGGAGTTCTGGTGGAGCATTAATTTATTTTTTAAAAATGGTTAGAAAATCTGGGTGGGGATGCTTATTGAAAAGAATATGGAGTGGAAATAAGTGAATTTCAGTAAATTCGTATCTTGGTGATGAAGGAAGCAGAGTGTCTTGTAACACTAGATACAGGGTCAATCAAGAAGTGTTATTTCTGGAAATAAGGATCAAGTTAAGAGAAACAATGGCACCCTCCCTGTTGCTTGAGTAGTAATCAAGAATAATACAGAGTCATTTTGAGGCATGATATCTACTGTTTTCTAACTTTTAAAATAAATAATCTGTCCTGTGCAGGACTTGCAGCTTTCTGAATTTATGTAATCTTGCTAGAAAAGCCTTTGTTTTTTTCTTCAAATGTAGAAGAGTAATTTATTCTGATTATAGTTCTTTGATGTAGGGTTTCATAAAATTGACTGTTGTTTGAAATATAAAATGAATTTTTGTGTTTTTAGGCAATCCCTGTCCAGCAGAGGTTAAAAGGCCAATATGCTACAGGAGTTAGGACCTTGCCTTTCTCAGCAGAGTACTTGGTGGAAATCAACAAAGTTTTGCTGGCCATGGCTGATGTTGAGCTGCTGCTGAATGCACCAGAGCTGAATACTGGCGTCTATGAGGATTTTTCAGCTCAGGAAGATGCACTGAAGGTACTTCATGCCTAAGCATTATATTCAGAATGGAGAAGGGAAACAGCAGAAAAAAGGCCACCACCTTTACAACTGTATTGCTATATTTGTGGTTTTGCTTGGTATATACAGGATCAATATGCACTGAAAGCTAAAAAATGAGAGTTCTGTTCGCTGTTTTTTTTTTTCCATGCATAATCTTGATACAAAATGTAGCGGCATGAAAACTGGGTGGGAGGTTGAGGGAGCAAGCTTTAATTTGTTGTCGACACTTGTATTTTTCATCATAGTCTACATAACACTCATAGAAGTGCTGAAGCCAATCTCCTTACATTCCTGCTTGATAGCCTTAATACAGCTGCTGTTCTTAGGTCAGGTGAAAACAGTTGCTCAAATAGGAACAGGAGAAAGGGTGATTCTTTACTTCTTTGAGCTTTGTATGAGGCCACAAGATGATGGTACCTGTTCTGATGAGCAAAATATTCTTTCAGTTTTAAGCTGCCCCTTCTTATTGTCAGCCAGTGAATTTACCTGTGAGATTAATAGTGAGGAAATAGTTAAGGACTTGGTCTTTCAAAAGGAGATGAAGAAATTATGCTGGAAGCTACTGAATCCTGCTGTCAAGTATGATCTGAATATGGAGAAGTTTGAGTCCCACTTAATTCTTAGCATACAAAAGAGTGTGAAACAGATTCCCTCAGAAAACATGCATTGGAGTTGGGAATTACACATGGCATGGTGCAGTGTAGGTGTACCTCTCTGGACTGGGAATCATAGCAGGGTCCATGTGTCATATCTGAGGTGTAGTTGGGCTTTATCTGTCACCAGCAGCTAGATTAGCTGTTTCTGCAGCTGTTGTATAGGTCCTTTAAGAGCTTTTCAGAATTCCAGTCCACTTTTCTGACATGCTTTTCTTTCTACTGTGGAACATGCTCCCATTTCTCATGTTTGTTTTTTTAACATTTTATAAAAGCAAATATGGGAATGGCCCTATCCTTTGACAAAGGGGGCAGCCTTTGTCTTGTTGATGAAATTTTCTTTTTCCTGCTCACTCTACTTCTGTGCTGCCTTGAGTGCAGTTAGGAACATTTATGTTAAGATGGGTTTAAAATTTGGTGCATTCATTTTGATGCAGGTGTCTCATATGATTTTGAAGTTTTGGTACATTCTAAGGATGTTTTCAGAAAAAGTAAATAGCAGAGCATAGAATTTTTAGAAGCATTACTGTTTTAAATTCAAAAAGATAAGTAAATTCCACTGTCTGAGTGGACTGTTTGTCTTCTGAATACCAAGGCAGTCTTACAACAGTATCTGGTTTAAAGGAATTTTCATAGTTCAATGGTATTTGAAATTGATTACTTTAATTTTGTCATTTAAATCTAAAACCTTTATGCAGCCTTATACTTTTGCAGTTCTGTGCATATGGGAGCTTACATGAAGCATGATGAAGTTGCATTTTCTGGTCCATTTTTTTTTTTAACATGGGGAAAGAGTATTAGCAGTGTCATCATGGCATGGGCATATTTGTTTAATAATGAAGATACTGTTGTTTTGAGAATTATAGTGTGCCCCTTTACCTTAGGAACAAATTGGATGTATATGAAATATTTAATCCATTTCACAAAAACCTGAAAAGGACACATGTTTAAAGGGTGTGATGAACTATTCAGTTGCTAAAACTGATTTAAACTGTAAACTGCTGATACTGGTGGTTATGGTCTTATTGTAGATGCAGATTTTTGGAAAATTACTTTGAAAATATTATTTTTTAGTATTTTTTTGTGTTGACTTTACTAATGGCTTGTGCTATTACTTATGTGCTTGCAGAACATAAAAGATATTTTGGATAAACTTGGAGATCAAATTGCAGTAATTCATGAAAAGCAGCCTGATGTTATATTGGAAGCATCTGGACCTGAGGCAATACAAATAGGAGATGCACTAACACAGCTGAATGCAGAATGGGACAGAATTAATAGGATGTACAATGATCGGAAGTGGTAAGTCAAGCGTGATTGGTCTCTGTGGCCATGTGGTAAATACTTTATGTACATATTTATGTAAGTTTTTTCAAATGTACCTTAATGAAGAAGATGTGTTTGGGAGTTATAGCTTTGATATATTGTTGTTACAAAATAACTTCAAGAATTATTGAATGTTATCATTAACATGGAAGGTGAAGTTTGACTGCTTTTATGAAGCTCATTGTTTCTATTTTATGAAATAGAAGGTTTTGTTTATAGAACATAAAATTTTGGTTTTGTGTGAAGGTATTGCATAGCAAAGTTCTAGGAGAATAATGTTGAGTAGTGTACATCTTTTAATGAAGAATTCAAGGCTGTTTTTTTTTTTTGAAGGAAGAATGCAGTTTGAAAGAATGGGGTCTTTAAAATACAGCACCTATGACAGTTGTCAATAATATTTGTTGTAAGTACTTAAAGATAAGAGACCCAATGAAAAAATTTTATTGTTAGGAAAACAACAGAAAGTGCTTAAGAAATGCATATTTCAAATTTCCTTGCCATAAATGAGTGCAGAAAGTTTGATTTCACCCCACCCCTTACAGAAAAGACATTAAACTTTTTTACCTTAAATCTTTAAAAACAAACTCAATATCACTTAGTCAATCTTAAAAGTGCATTAGGTGAGTATTTTAAGTTGGAATTTGAAGAAGTGTAAAAGTATGTGTTCAGAACGCTACCACTAAGCTGAAGGTGCTCACACTGCAAGCAGCAGTGGACACTGAGATTGCAGCTATGCAAAAAAAAACCTTAATTGCTTTATTCTGTGAAATTTAAAATTAAATGCAAAGGCTTATACTGTAGTTAATTTGCTTTTACAATATTTCCTTTTTAAAATGATGTAGGGTAATGGATGATGCAGAAATTTTATAGAGCATAAAGTATGCCTAACCATGTTTACTTGTTTGTAGCACCAGAAATCTGCTATCAAACATGTGTGATAGTGTATTTTGTAGAGATATTTTTAGGAAGAGTGTATTATCTAAGTAGATGTTTCCAACTCTTTCTCAGAGCACTGATATATGTGTCGGGATGTAAAAATCAGTTGATGATATAATCTAAATAGAGATTCCAGAAATTCCAGGCCCATGGATTTGGGTGAAGGATCAAGATTTCTAATAACTTGACAGGCAATGTTGTTTCACAGTAGGTTCTTTAATTAGAAAAACAGTGATGTTTTCTATGGACAACTTTCTGTGCTCTTGCTTAAGTGCTCATGGTCACCTGCTGAATTTGGAGACGACTACTCCAGGACCTGGTGTCCATCCATATTTATATGCCTGTAGCTATTTTATTGTCCTCATAGGTACTGTATGCACTAAGCTTTAGTTATGCCTTTTTTTTCCCCACTTGTAACTTACTTGAAAAGCGTTAACTAATGTTAACAACATTTTGTAAGTATGAGTACAGTTTA
The DNA here is from genome assembly GCA_030060385.1 of Muscicapa striata striata. Taxonomy (NCBI): domain Eukaryota; kingdom Metazoa; phylum Chordata; class Aves; order Passeriformes; family Muscicapidae; genus Muscicapa; species Muscicapa striata. Next base: position 542,759 of record JAREIS010000010.1, on the reverse strand, counting down.
ATTTACTACTCAAATTTGCTTTGATTAAGTAGCCAGGGCTAACCAGAAACCTTTTTTTTCTTATTGAAAAAGAAGTGTAAGTGTATCAAAGAATAAGTTCAATGTTTATGAATAACTGGCAAAATGAAAGACATTGCCTTTTCGGTCACTTTGCTGATATGCATTAATCTTGAACTTCATAAAGTTTGTAAAGCTCTGCATATTAATAAGAATAATATTGGGCTTCATTTTCATACAAGGTGGGATTGCTGGACTACTAATTTAGATAAATGATATGTAGTGTTTTGAATATATAAAATGCTGCAATTTTAATAGAAGCATGTGCTTTGATCAATGAAGACATTATTAATTTCAATATTAAAATGGCATTAATGTTTTTATACCCTTTTTGTTACAAAGAAGAATTCTTAGCCAAGTTTAATTTTGCTTTTCCTAGTGTTGCACTAAGTATAAGCTGGCGGACTTATCTCCTTAATCATCTTTGGCTTTTTTTCTATTTCTGGAGTGGGTGGAGATTGACAAAATGAGAAGAAGCAGCATCTGAAGCCTCTGGCAAAAGATTGACTTAGTTTTCATGGATAGTAAAGATGTTGTGGTTGAATGCCAGCTAAGTAGTTAAACCTTTGGTAAATGCTCTGATGAAGCCAAGCACAAGTTGATTTAAACTTTACACGTAGCAAAGCTTCCAAGTAGTCAATTTAATCCAGCTGACTACAGTTGAGTTGAACATGTGTAGAGTAAAATGTGTGGTTTTTATGTATATATGGGCTGAATGCTTTGTACTGTTTGTAACAGTGCTGGTTTGCTAGGTCTGCTCCTTTTGCTGTGGGTTTTTTCCCAGTGCTAAAAGTATTGATAAACATGGGAATGAGATGTGTTTTGGAAACAGTGGATTCTTGCAGAGGAGGCAAATGATAGCCTAGTTTTGGTGCAATAGTCACAGGAATTTGATACTTTTAGCTTTCAGATGAGGCAGTTTGTAGGGAAACATCAGCACATGTATCTGACTCAAAACTGGAATGAAACTTGGATCATGGCTGAAAATACTGATGGAGCTGTAGTCTTACAACAGAAATGGCACAAATTAAGACTCTGAATCTCAGTGTTCTCTGAAGTTTTAAAATTCTGAAAAAGTCATGTGGTCAAAACTCCCTCAAAAACTTTAGTTTTTAAGGAAGCCTATAAAACCTTCTTTTAATCTATTTTAAGTGCTTAGAATGTATCTTCTCATTAAATGTGGAATGAGTTACTGTCACAAGACAATGTGCTTAGACTGAAACATGTGAGAAATAAAGGCATATTGAGATTTGGAGTCAGTGTACAGGTTGGTCTAGGGTATTAAATCAAGGTATGTGCTGAAACTGAAATGGTAGAACTAGGAGATAAGGGTAGAAAATTGAAGTGGAGATTTCTAAGACTGCTTTACTGGAATTGGCTAATAATAATAACAACAACAAAATTAAGCCCTGTATATATCAAGAAATATGGATTTTTTGTAAGATGAGATTTAATTTTGATGAAATTAATCTCACTAAGAAATCTGGGATTGTTGACTTTAATTAGTGAAAAAAATAGTTGTAATGGTAGCTCTTTAAAGTTTGGTTTTAGATATCTTTGTTATACTGCTAATTTCAGATTGCATCCATATATATGCAATAACCCTGGAGTCTTTACTGTTGCAATTGTTTGCAAAAATGGGCTGCAAATGACATAGTTCCTCAGTCAAAATAGAGGGTCCTCTAGCAGTAGTCTTACCTCTTTAAAGATGACTTTTTAAATTAGTGTGGACTAGTTAACAATCAACAAATAGAAAGGAAGCCACTCTATTCCTTTCTGATATGTTTTTCTTGTGCTCTCCTTTTGTCAGCTTGTTAACGTAACAGAACTCTCATTTTATTGAAAAACAACTGACTGTGGTTATTCTGCCTGTTTCATGCTAGAACATGCTGCCCTTCAAGTTTAACAACACATTAATTTGAGGCTGCAAAGATGATGACAATGAAATAAGTGGTAACTTATTGTGTGATTAAATTCTGTAAGACCTTATATGTGCTCAGTGGTAATACTATATAATCAAATATATAATCTATATAATCAAAATGACCTTCACTTAATGAATTCTGGGCACTAGCACCCCATTTTCTCTTAAGGAAGGAGGAAAAAAATAATCTGAGCAATTAATCATATTTCACACTGTCTGATAGCTGAATTGTTTCACAATGAAGAAGGAAAATGTTTTTGACCAAAACCAATTTGATGTAGCTAATCAATCTTTATTTTTTAAGTGATAGAAACAAGTTTGCTTAGGACTGCCCTATCTTCCTTCAGCTGGAAGTTAATGACAGTCTGCTGTTGGCTTTCACCAGCTGCTACTGTGCCAGGAAGTCTTCAGTACTAGGACTTGGTTAAGAGGCTGTGTGTTAATCTTTTTATTGTCTAAGGCAAATTTCCACTCAGTGGAGTGGTATTCCCAGCCCTCCAAGTGAACTTTTGGGTAACTTCTCACCGCTTTGTTTTCCCGCAGTTGCTTTGATAGGGCAGTTGAGGCGTGGAGGCAGTTCCATTGCGATCTCAACGATCTCTCCCACTGGATAGCGGAGGCTGAAGCGCTGCTGGCGGATGCGCGTGGGCCCGACGGCAGCCTGGAGCTGCAGGCAGCTGGGCTGCATCAGCAGGTACGGGGGACTTGGGCAGAAAGGGAGCAGGCTGCAAAAAGCCTGCATTCCCATCTAAAATAGTAGCTTTATAGATAGACATATGGATTTGCAGAGAGCCTGTGCAATTACACTTCAAAAAGCAGGAACTCTTAGCATTTCTATTTTGGCTGCAGTTTAAAATTTATTCTTGGGGAAGAGCTCAACTCCTACTTATAGTATGGGGTTCTGTGAGTACTCTTAGTATGGATTGGTTTGAGATGATCTGGTAATTCAGATGTTGGCATAATTTGTCAGTTTAAGTTTTGTTACAGCTTCACAAAGATGCTAATCAGATAAAAAAATCCAGTATATTATTCCCCTTACTTTTGACTCATAATTTTAAAAAAAGGACCCCAATGAAGGTCATTCATAACTTAGCAAATTATTTATTTAAACAAATGTATTTTGGAGTTACTGCCTTGTATAAACAATCTAGACAAAGAGGATTCCAATTACAGGGGTCTTACATTTGATTATTTTCAGATTTTGGTTCTGAAATTTAGTTATCTGATGTGTTTTTATATTACTTTCTTTTAAATAAGGAGAAGAAAGCATAACTTTAAGGATCTTTTCTTTTGAGAGTATTAGTTATCCAAATGTCAGATGTGTGTTGTGAAAGAAAAGTAAGTTCTATCTAAGACACAGCTTCTGTTTTATCCTTGTTGCTGCTTGAAGTTTTCTTCTAGGGCATTTCACTTCTTTCTTGAATCATCTTATTCCTATTCTAGTTGCAAAGAAATTTTTGCTAACACTGTAAGACTTCTGTAGTTGTTAGGGGTGTTTGAAGGTTTAATCTTGATATCTTTTGACTTTCTTTAGCTTCATGGATTTTCTGTGGTGTCTGGGACTTATGGCAGCACTGCAGTAATTATCCTAGCTAAAATACTCTGAAGGTAAAGAAATATTTGGGGTATAGATTATGAAAAGACCTGCTTACAAGTCAAACCATAACACTGGTGGCTTAAATGAATTCTTGTGATTCTTTGTAATATTCATAGCTTATTCTGTGCCACTGTCTTATGACACCTAGAAAATTGAATTAGATTCAATGACAGAACATTAATAACTTTATCAACAGCATCCATTTCTAAGTAAGATGGTTTTAAATGCCTCTTTTACTAAAATAATATGCACCCAGTTTTCATCCTGCATATCATGACCCAGATCAAAGTCTTCAGGTCAGTAATAAAATTCTGTGGGCTTTTATGTTTCTGACAGGAACTTGAAGAAGGAGTCAGCAGCCATCAGACCAGTGTTTCAGCATTGAACAGAACTGGGGAAGGGATCATACAGAAACTGTCTGCTACAGATGGGAGCTTTCTGCAGGAGAAACTGGCAGGGTTGAATAGACGCTGGAAAGCAATCACAACAGAGGTCATGGATAGACAACGGAGGTAATAAGTTAATCAAAAATTTGGATGTCTGATCAGATGCAATAAGGAGAATTTCATTTAGGGTACTCTGGGAGAGAGTGCATACTATTGCATGCTGTCATTAATCTGAATTTTCCTTGTGTTTAAGAGCTCTGTTTTGAACTGTCTTCTAGAACAAATTTCTCATAAATCCTGCAGTTGACTGCATAATAAGTCCTTGTTTAGAATAACTCACAAAATGACAACCACAAAACTACTTTTCCTAGTTTTCCTCTGTTTTAAAAATAATTTCCTTATAAAGCCAGCCTTTTAGGAAGAATTGCTCAGCTATCTTTCTCTGTCTGAAGCTGACCTGTAAGCACCTTACATTAAGCTTTGTTTTATCATTGACAGAGATACACTAATTGAAACAACTTGTAATGCTCTTGAATTTCTACAGTACTGTAAAGTAAGATATTTATGTAATTACATGTTTTTAACTTCTCCTGATATGTATAGGAATAAAATTGGATCTTGCTTAATTATTTAGTTTGAGAAATTTCATTTAAGTTTCTTATGTGATTTAGTGGAAGTGTTATATATGTCCCTAAAACCTCCAGGGGAAAAATTCAGTGACCTTATAATAAGGCCTGAAGGTGTTGTCATTACTATCACTTACATTTAATGTTTTCTGCAGTCTTTCAAAAGTCTATTTTATGACTTCAGAACTAAAATTTTTCTGTTTTTAAGAAAGTAGTATTTATTTGTAAATATCCTGCATTTTAATGATGACAGTGGAATCTTTTGATGATAAAATGAGTCCTTTAAAAATGCTCCAAGCACTGAAAATAAAGTTGATTGTGGTATCAGAAGTAATGTAGGACTGATGTGCTGGACTTTGTTTCACTTTTTAAGGCTAAAAGGAGAGAACCAGCAGCTGATAGAGTACAGAAAGAAGCTTGATGAGCTGCGTTGTTGGCTGGAAAATGTAGAAAATGCTCTGGACGCAAGATTTACATTCAACCATGAAGAAAACTTGCAAGAATTACAGGCAAGACTGATTAGTGTTTATATATGTATATATCTGTCTTGTGTAAAGCATCAGGACATGGCTTTTGAGAAGGGGAATAGCCAAAGAAATATTATGGTTGTGTGACACAATTTTGTGAGATTACTTACACGGGCAAGATGCTCCTCAAAATGAAGTTGGGTTGAGTTGGTAACTGGTATGTATCCAAAAGATGGTGTCTGGGTATGAGACTGTGAGAAATAGATATACTACTGATAAAATTTAATAAGTAGAATTTCACTAGAGATTATATGTATGTGCCAACTTTATAATTAATAAAACCTACAGAGAAAAACGTATAACCTTAAATGGTAACACCATTTTCCCATTTACTGGGCAGGTGTAATAATCTCTTGTGTGTGTAAAATTTTTATCTAAACTGTTTTTAAAACTGTATGGGTTTTGGCCATTTTAAGTAAGTTGTGTGCATATGTGTGTGGTTTTTTTCCTGTTTATTTTGTGTCTGGCTTTGACTACAAAACATCTTTGGTTTTTAGAAAGTTTGGAAGGAAATGTTTCTTAAATCCTAAAAGAATGAGAGGTGTAGTCAGTTCAACTAACCTGCTTGCTCATTTTTTTAAAATTCAGTAGTTTAAAAAAAGGTAACAAAAAACCCCAACAAAACCCCAACCAACCTCTTTTAGACCAAATCTGTGTGGGAAGTCTTGGACAAGTATTTATAAATAACATAAAGTAGTTGTGTTTGTTGTGTCACTTGAGTATTTCCTGTCTGTCAACAGAGTGTAATTTTTCTTGTGATCTACCTTAATATAAATGCTAGAAGTGAAAAGTAATAAATGTTTCTATAATTTCTAGATCAACCATAGAAACCAAAATAGATGTTGGTTTTTTTTTTTATGTTCAGAGAAATGCCTAATACTAGTGTTAAAAGACAGCTTTCCTCCTCCTTTAATTTTATTTCAGTCTAAAACTCTTCTGTGCATTTTAGGTTTTAAATGAAGAGATGGAAGTTGTGGGTGACAAACTGGAATGGCTGAACAGAACTGAACCTGAAGTGCTGTTGGATAAAAATATTGACCTTCAGGAAAAAACCAAACTTTCTGATAGCCTGCAGTCCCTCAATGTGAGGTGGAATAAGGTATGCATTTCTTCAGCATTGGGTACCTGAGGCTGAAAATAGTGTTATACCTGGAATGGTTGTTTTCCTTTTATGTGTCTGTGACATGTGGCATGTGCATTAAATGATTTGGAAACCATACAGACACAATCAGGAAATGTACCCCAACCCACTAAGACATGAAAATACTGATGGACATTTTTCCATCATATTGAGTTAATTTAGTTAGCTTAGGTTTTTCTGTTGTTTTTGGTTTGGTTGGGGCTTTTTTGTATTGGCTTATTTTATTTTTTTTTTTGAAAGATAGATCAAAAGTATCTGCTAGATCAAAAATATTTTATTTCAGTCAAATATTAATGTATCAACTTGAAATTGAGAGTTAAAACGAATCTTTACTGTGTAGGAAAGTTGAATGCTTGTAGCAGTTAAGAGGAGAAGAAATGAAGCTGTGGTAAAGCTTAGAAAATCTTACCAAGTGTGTCTGGGATTCTTCTTAAACATTACTGTAAATTAGAAACTCATGTGTTCAATCTCATTGGCAAGGCTGGTTGGAGTAAAGCAATATTCTTTTCAAGTAAAGCCTGGAGATCCAAATGAAAAAATTAAGTTATTTTAGATTGTTTTATGGATGACAGAGGTATGACTTTATTGAGGATAGGGCTTTTGATAGTTCAGAGAAAGAAAAAGATTTTTTTACCAACTCAGCCATGGAAATAGGTCCCCCACTGCTTTAAACACTGCATTTTCATCGCTACCTTTTAAAAAGCAAATAGGCAAATTTGTTTTCACTACAGTGAAATTGTAACACTCTCTTTATTCAATTAGTTCTCTATTTCTCTACATTTGTGTGACATATAACAAACCATGCTTTGCATCATCTTTTCTTCAAAGTATATTCAAATAATTAGTTATAGTTTTGGTGCTTTGACAGTAAAAAACATGTAAATGACCTGTCTACAACAATTTATTTATTTCTGTTCAATATTTAGGTGTGACACTGGGATGTATTGAAAAAGCACTTTAGCACCTCTTGAAGTTTTTATTACTTTTTAAAGGATACCTTCCAAAAAATATTGAAGTATATCTGAGGCATGGTGTAAAATGTTTTGTCTTCCAACAAGAGATTACTTTTCTGCCATTAATGTAGGTTGTGTTACTGTTTTTATTTCTCTCTGCTGGGTTGTAGGTATTCAGAGAACTACCTGACAAAGTGAGAGATTTGGAGGTGTTTGTTGGGCAGCCCCGTCTTGTTACAAAGACAAAGCCTCCTGGTGAGTGACTGGTCCTTCTGTTCTGCTTATTTGTCTTGAGTGTAATCCTGTTTGCAGTCTAAAGTAATTAAAAAAAGGAAAAAACTTCATGAGCTTAGACAAATATAATTAAGAAATGTTGAAGCATTGTGCTGAACTTGAGGCTGCCTTCTCATTGCTATGGGAGAGAGGGAATATTTGGGTAGGGAAGAAGTCACTCTATTGTTCAGGACTGCGGGAGTCTTTTGGAGTTTCCCTGAGTTTTGAAATGGAGAAATTTTTATAATTTCCTCATAATAGTCTTCGTCAGGACTAGGTACAGAATAAAAACCAAAATAGCTCTGTTTGTGACAGCCTGTTTCCTGTGGTTTGTTTTCTGTGGATTTGTGGTCGTGCCTTTGACTAATTAAGATCCACTGGAAGCTTTCCATAAAGGTAATTCTTTGTTAAGTATCTCTTGCATGCAGATTTTTTGGAGTTCTTATAAATAAAGACCATTCTGCTTTCAGCTCATTTAGGGGGACAGATGAGTCTCTCTTATCTGCTAGACACTTACCTTCCTGAATCTCTTAGGGAAAGCTGTCTAAATATATGCTCTTGTATCAGACACTGACACTGGTCATATTTTCAAGTTGTTGGAGGCAGTTCAGCAAATACAGACTATAAACAAAATGCCCAGGTCTCCCTTTTGGAAATTTAGGTGAAGAAGACAGCCCTTGCCTGAAAGAATTTGCAACTCAAACTTCAATTTTTTTATTTTTTTTTTAACCTCAGCATCAGTAAACAAAATTTGAGGCAAACCATCTTGTGTTTAATTCTTTTAAAAGCTTGAATTCAGCTTGTTCTCCTTTCATACAACGTGTTTGTTAAACAAAGCTCCTGTGTTTTGTTGTTTGAGGGAAGTGTGAAATATTCATGCTCCAGCTTGGTGTAGCTTAATGTTTCTTGGAACTAGAACACAACTTCTGGAGTGAACCTTACTATTCATTCAGCTGATTCCTCACTTCTTTGTTGTGTCAGGTTAAAACAAAAGGTGTGACTGAACTGGTGGGCATCTGTCCCTTCCTCAGTCATGCCAAGTCCATGAAGCATCTGTTGCAGAAGCTTCAGTTGTGCTTAAGTGAGTCCTGAGCTGAGAGCAAAGACCTGTTTGCTATACAGTAGAAAAGGGAGGAAGACAGTTTTAGACATTTATTTTAAACAAAAGTATTGGGTTTTATGCTTAGTAAAAATACAATTACAAAAAATAAAAATATAATTGTTAAAATACAATTTTTGCTATGCTTTCTCTGTAGATGCTGTTGCATATTTATAGGAATGACCAAAAACCCCCTGTAATTCCAAGAACTGCTCGTGTGGCCATGACTACTTTTTCTTTAACAGAACCCCCACACTCTGTTTCAGATATCCAAAAGGTGGTGCTAGCATCTTCTTCATTGGAAATTCCTGTTCAGACTCAGCAGGCTTTGGAACTTTCTGCACCTGCTGATCTGGACAAAACTAGAACTGAGCTGGCTGACTGGTTGGTATTGATTGACCAGATGCTCAAGTCAAACATAGTCACTGTGGGAAATACTGAAGAGATCAATCGGACTATTGCACGAATGAAAGTATGTGTTATGTGAAGGCTAGTAGAAAATTGTTTCACATTTTAATAGTTCTTACAGTCACTAAAGAAACTAAAAGCAATAAAGTATTTAAGGAGGAAAAAAACATGACTGCAACTAAATGCATAACATGAGAGTTACACTTTAAATGCTGTTATTATACTTCTTGTTTCTTCTTCAGAGCCGTTTTGTGTTTATTCTTGTGTCCCTATGTGAGCTAAGTACTGTTTTGTTTTTTTCTTTTTTTTTTTTTTTTTTTGTTTAAAACAAAGAAAATGGAGAATACCTCCTGATATCTTCTGGAGTTTGTAATAGTTAACTTACATGGGAAACTTTAGAGCAGCTTCATGTTTGCTTAGTAGGTGACCTCTGATTCCCTCTTTAGTGGTTCCTAATGAGTTTTGTTTGCTGTAGTTACACAAAATTGATTTTCAGAGACATGCTAAGAAGATTAAAAGTTGTAACAAAAATGCTTATGATGTAAATGCTTATTTCTGTTGATAGCTCATGCTATGTTGAACTGTGACTAAGGGCAGTATTAGCAAGATGTATGCAGCTGCCAAAGTTCATTTTATTTGACTTAATATCAATTAACAAAGTGTAGAGTAAAAGCTGTAGGCTAAACAAGTGCTGAAGTGTTTCTGTGAGTATCTCTCATAGTCTGGAAGAATAACCTGATGTAGCTTTGGAAACACTTTTTTAACTGTATAATACTTGTAAATATGGGCTTTCTGGTACATTGCCATGGAGAGAACAATGGTTTACAGAACAATGTTATACAGTCTGATTGTTCCTTCCAGTTGTTCTTCATTACTTTCCTCCTGCACTCACTGCTGCTTCTGATATATATAAATGATGCCAGCTTGGTTAGGAGAAAAATAAGTTAGGGAAAAATGAAAAATAGATATTGGAAAACATTTTGCAACAAATGTGGTAACTATGTGGTTTGTACAGATTAACCTTCACCTCTGGATTTTCAGTAACTTCAATTCACAGTATTTTAGCTTTTTAAAGTCGTGCTAAAATACTGTGACAATTCAACGGTTGCAGTAATAATGAGGCCAGCTGTATACTTGGGGAGACATGCATTTTTTTAACCTAAGTAATATGGATGAATAAAACTATTTTCTACTTTTTGGACTTAAAAATCATATCCTAATTCTCAACAGATAACCAATGCAGATATGGACCACCGGCACCCTCAGCTTGATTCTGTTTTTACATTGGCTCAGAATTTGAAAAACAAAACTTCCAGTTCAGATATTAGGACAGAGATCACAGAAAAAAGTAAGTTTCTCCATCCTGTGTTCACAAATACTTTGTTTCCATGGCAGTAAAAAAAAAAATCTTCATATCTTTTTCTAAAATTCTCTGAGCATAGCTGGAGTTGCCTTCCTTGAAAATGAAGAGAAAACTTGGAAGTGACTTTCACTTAAACAGTCTAATGAAAATTCCTGGAAACAGAATTGCTGCTTGTGTTTTTGACTGACTGTTTTTCCAAGTATGTAGGTTAATAGTTTTGCTGGGATTTTGAAATATTTTGTGGAGAATTTGGGTTGCTTCATGGCCACAGACCCAGGGATGAGGATTCTATTTGAGAAAAGGAGCTAATCTTTTTTTTTCTGTTGAGCTCTGAGGCACTGGACAGTTAAAAACATGAATATATTGACTTTAGGACAATGACTTTGCGTGTTTACTTTGAAAATGGTTGAGAGTAGAGATTTTAAATCACTGACATGTACTTGAAAATTTAATTTCCAACTTAAAACTTCCCACTCCCTTATTAGTACTTAAGAAATGTGCAGTTTTCACAATTTGAAACTAATGGACAATCTGATTTTTGAAATCCTAAGCTTCACTGGTTGCTAAGTTTAGAAAAGTCATGCAGCAGGGAATACCATATTTAGAAGTAAAAATGGAAACATATTTTCTTATGTTCTCCTCCGTAATGTAGTTTTCCTTTACTCCATCCACAGGAATTTCTTTAGTGTCCATAAGACTTGGTGGGGATGATAGCCCACAGATGGGTGGTTTTTCTGGGGGCCTGATGAGATGGCATCTGCTGTCTGAGGTTCACAGACTATGGACTGGTAGGGGCAGTAAGGTTCAAAGAAGCAGCTTAGTATTGCAGTCACTCAGAACTAGGGATGAGGTGGAAACTTGGGGCAGGATAATAACCATGTAGTCCATAGGAGTCAGTCAACAAGGGGGCATGGGGTTGTCCATAAAGCATTCTGGATTTTTCAGAAAAGCTGAACAAGAAGTAAAGGACTGTGTATTGGAAGTTTGAGTTCCACTATAGTCATGTGCATCCAGGATGGGGAAAAGAAAAGTTGTATATGGTACCATGGATTAAGCTTCCAGTAAATATTTTAGATGCATGTGAAGTTTTTCTGCCTAACATGAAACAATAAAGGTTTTGTTACCACTGACATTTAAGAAAAAGTTGCTCTTTGAAGAGAAGTGAAGCTCTGTGCTGCTTATGCATCTTGTTGTTTAAACACTGAGTGTGTATAGCCACAGAATATATATCAGAATATTCCAAGGTCCTATAACCTTTTGTGATACTGCTATGTGTTGTCAAATGAAGCATAATTTGTCAAATTGATAGGAGCAGAGAAACAGAGAAAAGCTTCCTTCTCTGGAACTTCCTTCCCAATTGCTTTATGGATGATGGGAATTGAAAAAACCTCTCTCTCTTAAAAATTCCTTGTAGTCCTTCTGCCTGTGATATCACACTGGTGCTCTGTGCTTGAAAAAAATGCACAAGCTGCCTGTGGGTTGAAATGGATGAATCTATATTCACAAATTATTAGGTTTGTCCACCAGCATGGTAGAGTGATATTTACTCTGACAGGTGGGCTTTGCTACTACAGTCTCTGAGAGCTTTGTGGAACTAAACAGAATATTGTTGCATGTATTAAAGTTAAGAGATTTTCTCAAGCAGATGAAGCACAATGGCTTTGTATAATTGCAAAAGGTTGAAAGAAAGTAAACCACTTAAATGGTTTCAATTTAAGCACAACGTTTGGCATTTTTGCTTCATGGAAACTTGAAGTGACTTGAGCATCAAGCATGTTAATTTTCTAATAAAATTGTGTACTTACTGTTAAAATAAGTACATTGAATGTCTTGCATTCTGTGTACCTCTTTCTGATCAGAGTAATGAGATGCTCAAGAAATCCAGCTTAGTCTTTTTTGGTTTTGCTTTTTTGCATTCACTTTTTTGCAACATTCTTTTCTAATGAGATTCTTTAGTGATATGATTTGTTCCCAGTAACTGTCATGACAGGTAGTAGAGAAACCTGTTTCCACCTCTGTACACGTTCAAGTAATTCATTTGTTTTAATGGTCTGCAAATATCCAGGAAAAGGTATGATGGCATGCATTTCTCTCCAAAGACAGATTCACTGCTTTTTGTGATGCACTATTTTTGTTCTAGGCTCTGTTGTCTTTTTCACTGCTTGTTTATTAAAGGTTAAGGGTGTGTTTTCACCATCTAATACAACTATTTATTGAGAGAGGAATGGAATTCCTTCCACTTGAAGGAAGTGGGGTGTAATCAAGAAATTTTCTGTTCTATGTAATACTAAATTCTGTAGAAACCTGTGGTGGAATTAAATTGCCAAAGTAGGTTGTTACTACCTTGTAAAATGTTTCTACCTTGGCCAAAATTGTAGCACAGATGCCATGTGACAGTGGTCTGGAATGCTCAGTTTGCTTTGTACAAGCAAACTGTCTGAGCAGTATTTATTTAATTATTTATTTGTACTGGTTTGTGTTACAGATGCACAAAAATGACTTGCTGGTCCTATCACCCTAAAATTGTGCTCCTTGGAGCCCTGCTGCTGAAATATCTCTGCAGTGCAGTTTCCTACATGTGTGTACATTAAAAGTAAATAATGACTTTGAAATATTACTTGTTGTGCTTGAAATGTTACTTGTATGCTGACCTGCTTAAACAAGAGGAAGCCAAACACCTGATTTTTTTCATTTGCTTCTGTGAATACGTCAACTGCACGGGAACTAAAATACTGAATATGGAGAGTATTGTGTTTGAGAATGTGTTACATTATTGCCTTTTGCCCTGAAAACTAAGAGGTAGTTAGGGCTACTTTTCCATTTGCCTCATATTTTTGATGTTGTGTGTTGTCGTGCACAGTGGAGAAGCTGAAGAGCCAGTGGGACCACACGCAGCACAGCGTGGAGGTGCGGCAGCAGCAGCTGAGGTCCATGCTGGCAGACAGCCTGCAGTGGCACGAGCAGAGGCAGGAGATGGAGCACCTGATGGAGCAGTGCGAGATCCGCCTGAGAATGCTCCTGCAGGCCCCAAAGGAGACCCTTGCCAAACAGATTGCAGAGAGCAAAGTAAGACCACTTACAATTCTTTTTTTCCATACCCAATTCCTGAGTCTGTGTAGTGCTGCTGGATTAAATTGATGAGTGAATGTGCAATTTAGTTGTTGTGTTTTCTGTCTCTTTTTGGGTGTTATATTTTCTTATTTATCTATGGTTTTTAATATATCAGACTTCCCAAGAATCCCATTCCAGGAGGTAAACAGGTGGCATGTGTGTCTTTGAAAGCTCAGCTGAAATGAATATAATGTAGCATCAAAAAAATGATATTATGCAAAAAGCTTGAACCCCTGACCAATTATAATTTAATGTTGCTGCCACAGAATTGACTTCAGTAGCTTAGTAAGTCAAGAAATGGACTAAAATATTTGAAATTGTCCTGAATTTTTTTTTTTTTTTTTTTTTGATTCTATGCAATCTTTGATGCTTTTTTATATCATGTCAAGCATGCTGTGATAAATCTGTAAGTCCAGTGTCCTTTGTCCTGGTGGCTGTCAGAAAAAGGGCAGGCTGTAGGTGGCACAGTATGAGAACTAAAGACACAGAGCAGTGAGGAGAGGCTCTTACCAGTGCAGTATTTAGAACAGGGATATAATAGAGTTTAAAAAAAAAAATATATATATTCATGGAGGGGCAATATAGGGGTGCAGCTGAGCATGGAAAGAGGCAGGGGGTATGATTGTGAGAGTTGCTTACCAATCCACAGCTATTTAAGTACACAGTAAAGTTGTGTGCTTTGCACAACTACCTGACTAATGTCTGTCTCTGCATAAGCAGGGAAATAGAAATGGACTATTCAGGTCCATGCCCAAACAGAAAGTTAGAGGCCATAATATGCAACTGGATATATATATATATCTATATATATATATATATATGTGCAAATATTATTTTTCATTTAGAAATAATCTTGAGTTTAGATTCTCTAAAGTCAAGGCGTGTTGTAAATATCTTGCCACAATAAACAAATGTTTCTAAGGTATTTTCTTAATTTTAAACAAACAAAAAACAAAACCAAAAATCCCCAAAGAATTAAATCAAATCCTCATACTGCACATTTCATTTATGCTGCTTTTAGATGCTGCTTATATTGCTATTATAATAATTCAAACTTATTCATGCTACTTAAAATACAAAAGTGTTTTTATTTCTGTTGCCAGCAGAGACTATAAAAGAGGATTTCTCTAACCTTTGGTGGTTCTGGCAAATACAACTTTTTTTACCTACTTCTGTTTTGATTAGTTCATTATCAGGACACTTAATATCTGTAGATTTTCTCTTTAAGGTTTTACTCCTAGATGAAAAATGTGCACATTTTGCTTTTTAGAAAAGAGGAAGAACTGAGGTGTTTATAATGATATGATAATATGATATGATAAAATGTATAATATGAGAAATAGTCTTATTTTAATCTGTCTCATTTGGCATTGCTTTTTAGCTGTTAGTACAGGATTTGCATAGAGGTGACATCACAGTAGCAGCATTCAATGATCTTTCTAATAAACTACTTCGAGAGTATCGTGATGATGACTCAAGGAAGGTGAAGGAAACCACTGACCAAATGAACACTTGCTGGGTTAATCTGAACCAAAGGTAATTACAAGGTTTCACTCTATCTGTAGCAGCTGGTTTCTTAGACTTGCATTCTCAGTATACATGTGTATTGTAGTCTCTTCTCTGTGTGCTTTGGTGCAGCATTTAGGGCTTCTGGGGATAATTAGTCAATTGCAGTCAAGCTCTTTTGATGATTGAACATTCTCACAGCTCACAATGAAAAGCTTCTGTATGTCTTCTCATTTATACGGTTTATTTTCAAGCAGAAAATGAAGGGACTTATCATGTTCAGTTTCTGGTCGTCCTGTGGCTATTATGCTCTAAATGTATTTGTATCTTATTCTTTATTGCTGGTACAATTTATATATTTGTAGTTTGTTATTGTCCTTCCTTTCGTAAGGCTGTAAGTGTTCAGCTTCATCTTCCTATGCATTAATTCTTTATGGTCTTTCATCTAATGGTAACTTCGCCTGAATGGGGCTGTGCTTTGGGTTCTTAAGTGCAATTCTTCCAGTCCTCCCATCTAGAAAATACTTGTGCTGTAGGAACTGAGGCTTTATTGAAGCTTCTTTCTATTCATCCTCTATTTAAGATGTTATCTGCAGATATATCTCAATGAAAATGTGGTATTTTACTATGCAGAATCTTTTTCCTGCAGAGTAATCTAATTCCTGCAGAAATGCTTTTGAGTATGTGGTACTGATAGACAATTAACATTTAGAATAGTGTCTGTCTCTGAAACCTGGAAGTCTATATGCATTGTGGTTAGAGGGAGAGAAGACAGAATTGATCCTCTTTATGTGGGAGTGGGGAAGATGACAACTGGAGTCTATATATGTGCATATGGAAGAAGCAGCTGCTTTTGGAATGGAATGTCAGTTAAAGGAATGAAAAGCCTACTTAGTAAAGCTTAAGGAGATGTCATCTCTTGAGGAGCGAGAGGAGAAGACTGTTATAGAAATTGGGGAATTATGGAATGGTTTGAATTGGAAGAGGCCTTAAAGATCATCCAGTTTCCAACCCTGCTGCCATGGGCAGACCACAGTCCTCTAGATCAGATTGCTCAAAGCCCCCTTCAGTCTGACCTTGGACACTTCCAGGGATGGGGCATTCAGAGCTTCTGTTCCAGTGCTTCACCACCCTCACAGTGAAGAATTTTTTCCTAATCACTAATCTAAATATGCCCTCTTTCATTTTAGAGCCATTATTTTTGTCCTGTCCTTATATGCCCTTGCAAAAACTCCCTCTCCATGTTTCATCTGGGCCCCTTGCAGCCTCTGCAAGGTTGCTGTAAGGTCCCCTGGGAGCCTTTGCTTCTCCAGGCTGAACAACTCTGATTCTCTCAGCCTTTCCTCATAGGAGAGATGCTCCAGCCCTCAGAACATTTTATGGTTCTCCTCTGGTCATGCTTCAACAGCTCCACATCCTTCTTATATGGGGGCGCCAGAGCTGGATGCAGCACTCCAGGTGGGGTCTCACCAGAGTGTAGTAGAGGTGCAGAATCCCCTCCCTTGCCCTGCTGCCTGTGTTGCTTTGGATGCAGCCCAGGACACAACTGCCTTTCTGGGCTGCAAGCACACATCACTGGGTCATGTCCAGCCTCTCATCCTCCAGCACCCCCAAGTTCTTCTCAGCAGGGCTATTCTCAGTAAAAAGTAATGAAGGAAGCAGAGTAGAATGTCATCTTATCCTTCCTTGGAGGAAAATAGTTCTTCTATCATTTTGTGCTTTGGACGTGGCAGCCTGTTTCTTAGTTAATTAGAGGATGAAGGGAAACAGCTACTTGTTGGATTAGCATTGACAGTAGACTAAAATTCTGTAGTAGTCTCATTCACATTCAGACTTTGCAATGTTATGGCTAGAACTGGCATAAAACTGCCCACTACTCAGAGAAGGTGACCAGAAAGAAGAGCTCCTGCCTGGGAGCCTCTAATTAGTTTTGAATCTGCTTAAAGTCTAAAATAATAAGCTGCTGCATTTTGTTGTGTATAGCTGAAGCTCCTTAATTATCATTGAGGCTGCTGTTTGAAGTCTGCAGCCTAAGGAAGGTGAATATCTGCTTTGTTTATTAACTAGAGGCAGAATGTAAAGGACAGCTCTGAGAGCCAGTGGGTAGCCAGTGTGGAGCTGCCCAGTGTAACCCCATCTGAGCAGCATGGTAGAATTAAAAGGGGTGAATGTGCACAAAAGCACCTTTTTAACAGGATGAAGGTTTTTATACTTGCTTTAAATGCAAGAAATAGAAATACTGGTGATGAGACTACTTTTTGTGACAGATGTTGGGACATGTAGCCCTATGGCTTCTATAAGAATAAATCTCATAATGCTTTAAAATACCACTTTTTTACTCTACTTGGAGGTTGTGGAAAGTGTCCTTAGTAACATCATCTGGAAGGACTGTGGTCCTGGTCACCCTAAGAACACTACCTGGAAGACTGTAGCCATGGCATATAAAGTGCAGGTGTTTATTTTAAAACTGTGTTAGCATTAAGAGAATGAAGCTCCCCAGCTTGACATTGTGTAAATTGGATACTTTGCCCAGTGGCTATTTATGTTCTATTTTTACACTTTAGGGTGATACTATAGCCATTCTATGTGTTTGTGCTGCCTTGGTAATGGATTACAGTCACTTTCTGTACTGTCTCAGATGTTAGTTTCTGAATTTCTTTGATCGCACACATATATTTATGCATTGCAGATTTTTAGTATAAATCTGCAAAAATAATTAGGTGGAACAGAAAGCTGAAATGGAGCCATGAAAACTTAAATAATAGAATAGCAACTTTTTTTCTTGGGTGTGTGTTTGCCAATAGAATCTGTGTAGACTTTCTCCACTATTGCTGTATTAAGTTAGCTGCATTTGAAAATAATTCTGCAGCTTCTCTTCACGTTTAGTTCTTGCAGCCTGGAAGATGTACAGATCCCATGTCTTTTAAGTCTGCTCTAATTGTGTCAGAATTATTTGAAAATCTGAGTTATGGTTTTTTTGGGGTAGTTTTTAATCTGCAGTACAGAATTCTCCATTTTCTGTTTCAAGTCTTTACTAGCAGGGGCGGAAAATATTTCCATCTGCTCTCTAAAAGTGTTGTCCACTACTGCTGTACATGTCCTCTTTAAAAACACCCATGTAATCCTAGAATGTTAGTTGTGAATTTGTATGTATTTAGTGACAGCATTCTTTTTCAACTTAATTTCAAATATATGGGAGCAGTGGATCAGTAATAGGATTTCATTCTTTTCTTGAAGCTCCACCAAGCCAAAACCTTGAGAAATTAGAACTTTAGAATGAAGACAATATTCTTCAATGAATGTTAACTTCAAAGTTCATGTTGTCTCAATTCCTATCTAATACATCAGTACTTAGACTTGGGGATCTTGGTCACTTAATGTTTCATCCTTTGGGGCTGTTCTTTTTCTTTGAAGGTCACCTTTATTACCAGTCTGTTCTTCCTGCTGTCACTCCTGTTCTTCCTTTGGCCTTAATCGCCTGCTAGGGAAGAAAATCCCTGCAGAGGGAGAGAGTTTTGAAGTTAGAGCTTGTAACTTCTTTTACTTTACATTTTTCTCACAGTTCCTTGGTGTGCTCTAATTTTTTAGTTGGTGCTTATTATCTTTTCTGGACAATATCTATCAAACTACTTATTATCCCTAGCATGCTACTTATTTTTTCTCAAGACTGGGTGTGAAGCATTCCAGCTGCAAGTGAGAAGCAAGAGTGAAAGCTTCTTGGTCTCCTAGTCATTTGCTAGTAGCCAAAACTTGGGCAAGCATGAAGTCAGGAGTGATTCTTAGACTCTTATTTTGGATAAAGTAATTATTATCAAGTCATGGAAGACCTAAGCTCCAGAAGTAGGGGTTGCAATACTGTCTTTGTCTGCATTGTCTAAAATTCAGTTGGTTATGCTAAAACTGAGGAATGTGAGCCTGGCAGAATTGGTGTTGCATGAGATTTCCTCACAGTCCTTGAAAGAAAGCAGCTTGTATCTGTCTCGTGATGTGCTAGTAAACCAGGGTACTTGCTTTGAAATGTCTTCCTGAATGGTACTGAATGCCCACTACTTCTTTTCTAAAAGCAACATTTTAACTAGTTCTGAAATTCACAATTTCAAACACAGTTATTCCTTCAAACTGCTGAGCAGTACTTTTGCCACAGCATGACGAGGAGGAAAGAAAGCTGAAGTAGATGGGAGGATACAGGAGACACAAGTTTGTGCCTGTCTGGAGAAATGCGGAAATACCAAATACTGAGTGTTTTGGCCTTGTCTGTCTTGAAATTAAGTATCACTTTATCCCTAAAATCTTACAATATAGCTAGTGCTTGATGTGAAAATAAAATTGAACTTTCTGCTTACTCAGCAGAGGCATTCTAGCTGTTAGTTCTGTTGGAGGTTTCTCTACAGTGTACTGGTGTGGGACAGCTTGTTTCTCTTGTCCTGATTTTGGGAGAAGGAATACTGCAGATTAACAGCCTCAAATGGATGAAATTTAGTTGGTCATGCTTTATTAATGTTGCTAATCAGAGCTTTTAAAATTGCTGGCTATAATAGTTTCTCATCTGAGTTTCATTTCAGTCATTAGGAGACAGTACTGTTATGCAGAACTATAAGGTGATTTTTTTCTTAGGAAATCATTTGAAGTTGCTGATAACTTAAAATGTTCAGATTATATTGTTATTACATGAAAAAATCCCCTTACAGACACAAACGTTAGTGTTTACATCAGTCATAAATCTTTTGGATGATTGAAAATTTGGACCATATTCTGCCAGTCTTTTTTTAGGTTTAAGTTTGTTGAGCATTACTTGACTGTTATGATGGCAGTATATTATTCTGTTGGTTTGAGTAATAGTGTTAAAAGTCTTGTCTTCTACCAGAGAGAACCAGGTATCTGACTTTTCATCCCTGAGCACTTTAACTCTTGAGAATTTATGGTAGTGTTTCTGCTCACTGTAAAAAAAGAACAAAAGTACTCCAAACACTCAGTGCTTCCACTCCATGTGATTTTTGTTGATGGGGAAAAGCCCATTTTCCACACATGGGAATAACACTTCTACCATTTGGGGTAGTGTAAGTTGGTGATAGCAATATTCTAAAAGGAAAGTCTAAGTTTTTAATTAAGAACTGAATTTTTTACTGGATACCTTTTTAAAAAGGTCTATCAAATATATAACCAGTTCAGGACATCTGTGGTTAGCTATAGGTACACTAAAAGCAGTGATATAAATAATGGTAAAACAAGCTGTACACATGTATGGTTTCTTACTGCTACTAGAGATATCTTTCAGATTTCCTTTTAGTAGTTTCATTATGGTGCATATAATGCTGTATGTTATGAGGGAATATTCTGACACTTGTCTTGTTTTCAGAGCTGTCGATAGGCAGAATTTCCTGGAGATAGAGATGAAGACAGTACAAGCTTCGCACAAAGATCTGGAGAGCTTCCTCAAGTGGCTTCAAGAGGCAGAGACCACGGTTAATGTTCTGGCAGATGCATCAGAGCGTGAGAACACTGCTCAGGACAGTGTCTGCATAAGGGAACTCAGAAAGCAAATGCAGGTGAGAAATTAAATAATATTGTCGTTATTCAAGTTTTCTCTCAATTACAAATGTTATAAAGAAAAGCTATCTACTTGTATGGAGAAAGCTGCAGTCTATTGAAAGGTGTTTCCTAAAAGAGTGTTTTAGAAATCAGGTGTATGAAGGAGGTAGATTTGTCTTCCTAAGGTATGAGTACATATTTTTGTGTATGTCATTGGCACTGAGGACTCTTAAATGTCCTTGGAGGGTGACTGCATTCAGGAAGTGTATGCTTCATTAAACCAAGTCATGTTGTGTGATTGTCCAACCAAACAATTTAATCTACTTCCCTCCAAGTAAAGCCCTCCTGGGCTGCACTCTCTCCTATTTGTCTGCCACCTTCCTCCTGCTTTTTCAGCAACCCAGAAAGCTGTGCTTGGATTACTTCTCCCTCCCCTACTGCCCAGCAGCTCCCCAGCTGGCCTTCCTTTTTCTTCAGGCCCCAGATTGGAAACCTTAGAAATGACTGAGGAGTTTAACTGACACCACTTATTAAATCCTGCACTCTGTGTTTGGATTAATGTCATCTGTGATGTAAGTGGGTTTGAGCAGTTTATAATGAAAAAAATACGTTGCTTTTAGTAGTGATCTTAATCTGAACATATCTACACCAAATTGAAATGAAACAAGACTGTTATAAGACTGCCTGCTGTGAGAGGAGAAGGTCTATAACCTACTCCTGACTGTGCACGTTGTCCTGTCTTGCAACAGCTGAAAAGGCAGGTGGGGGTGCTGGGGCATGGCCTCCCCTGGTTCAGTGTCCCAGGACCTGATATTATCCATCTCTTTCTGAAACTGTATGTTTCTACACACTGTGCACGTGAAGTGTCATCACTTAACTCACCCATGACCTTACATAATGTAAGCCTTTTCTGGCTGCCCTAGGAAGTGAAGTAGAGCACATCAAAGACTGTCACAGCATAATGACTTCCAGCATAAACTTTGTCCCTTACCATCTTAAAGTCTTACTTTAAATGTAAATGAAGATGACACATAATGTCATTCATATCATGACACTGGCAAACACTCTAAAATTACTATTTGTTTTCAAATTTGTTGCACTTCTGAAAACAAAATGAAGCTCTGACATCTTGCTGCACCCCAAGAGGTCAAGCCCACTCCCTTGCAAGTTCTTAAGCTTATTATCTGTTTAAACAAAGATCATCTCCTGTTCTTCCCCCATTATGTGGTATAAAATAACAGTGTTGTTCTTTTGGCACTTTGTTGAATATGTGAAGAAGTATTGGTTTTAAGGTTAGTGGTTAAATGGTTTTAAGAAAAATGCAGGGATTATAACTTTCTCTGCTCTGTGTGAAGATGCCTCTGCTCCAAAGACCTGTGCATTAACTATAACTTAACTTATGAGTTTAAGGGGGTGATAGATTCCAGGTGAGATGACCTGAACCTAGACAAAATATGATGAATTTGTTGTTGCTGCTGTTGTTACATGTCAAGCATTTTGAAAATAGGATCATCTGTTAAACTGGCATCTGTGCAGGGATGGGAGGACTATCCTCCATTACATTTTGGGCCTAACTTGTTTGGCTGCAGCTGAAGCTACTCTACAGTGGAATCAACAATTTGAACACTGAAGCCTTGTTTTGCCTTTCATTGTGATACCTGAGGCCAGCAAAAGTACTGTGCAAATAATGCAGACTTTAAGTGTGGTAGCAATGTCTTTTCAAAAAGGAGGAGTCCACAATTATATCCTCAGTCAGTTCAATTAATTCTCTCAGTATCTAAATAATGTAGAAGACTTTCCATTCAGGTTAGTGCTGAAACTCTTCAGTCTGTGTTGAAAAATATTTAGCAGTGACTTGGAAGAGATTAAAACCTAATTAGAAGAAAGATGCAGAAAATAAGCTAGGAAATAGTAAGAAGTAGTGCAATGTATATAAAGTCGTGTGCCTGCAGATGTGAAGGTCTTCAGAATAATTCAAAGATTTTGTTGTGTTGTAAAAAAAGTTACTGTAAGTAGTGGCCGGCTATTTGTCTCACTGCTTGATTCAAACTTGTAGATTGAAAGATCTGGGAAGAGAAAAAGTAGAACTGAAGTAAGGAGGGTATGGACTGTGGGGTCTCTCTTACACAGAAGAGGTTTGAGCTTTTGCACAGTCATTTCTGAATTGTTTCCATTGTTTCGGAATATTACTGCTTCATAGGTTTCCTTAAAAGACATTTGGTAAGACCACGTCAGCTAATTAATCATGGTGGGCTTAATCTGGAGGGTTAAAGAAGCAGACTTCTGGTGGGAATGGATGTAAGACAGGAGCAATGGCATGCAGAGGAACAGTTCAAATAAGTGGTGAAGATGAGAAAAGACAGTGTGAAGGTAAAAGGTGAATTCACCAGTGTGGCAAGGTGAATATAGATGGTGAGATTTCTATATACAGGGTGGAATTTTTATATCTGTTTACAAAAAATGAGGATGTTATTGTTGCGGACAGATCAAGAAGAAGGCAGAGCACAGGGAAATGGGGTTAATGTGAGGAGTGGTAGAAACACTGATTCAGTCCTAGAAATAAGGATGAAAAGGTTGTCTTCACAGAATTGGATTGGAAGAGGTTTTTAAATGTTCTATATGAAGAACATGAACCTTGCATTCATCTCCTTCTTAGGAAAGTGCCTTAGAAGCAGCAAAACAGTGTATATGCACTGACATCTAAGCTGTGCATTATTTCAGATCATACCAACTTGTCAGGATAGCTGTTGCCTGCTTATTGTGCTGATTGATGTGCTTGAAGTGTGTAGGTACTTGTTCATGTGGAAATATGATCAGTGCTCCACCTACTGTGTTCAGACCTCCCTGAACCTTTGCTACAGCAGCCCTCTGATACAGGTTTAAGTAAATTCATCAAAGCACCTTTGGAAGCAATGAGTAGCTGGCTCTGGTTATTCTGTGGTTTTGCCACACCTAGGGGTATGTTGGCTGCATTGCATTGGGAGTGCTTTGCTGGTAGCAACACACTTCCGTGCTCTTGAACATCCTACTGTCATCCTTAGATGGCTTAAGTAATTCTGCTTTGTCATGGGAAATATATCAAAATTATGTTAGCTCTTTGGATTCAAGGATGACCTAAAGAATGGGGTTGATGATGCAACTGTATGCTTTTACTTTGTCAAAACCCTATTTTTCTCTTGTCTAAAGTCATTCCAGAAAATATTTAATTGGAAATGGCTTGTGAAAAACATTCTTACTTTCTGGTGCAAGTGAGAATCCTTTGAGATCCCTTTGACTAAATTAGCTTTAAGAGAGTTTTTACAGAAAGAGGTTTACCCCCTGCAGTTTTCCCTTTTGTGTTGGGTAATCTAGTTTTGAGAAAATGCCTGTGTGATTTATTAGCCTTTAACGTATGGCTGATATAATTAGGGCAGGTATCCCTGTGCTCCTCTCTCAAGATTTATAACACAATCTGTTATTCACTCACTCTACAGCTCTGCCAGAGCTGCGTTCAGCCTGAGAACGAGAGCATCCTTTCCCAGAGTGAGGGAGCAAACACTCAGTCTGCCGATAGAAAGCAGCTACTAGGGAAGAGCAACTGTTGTGATACACCGGAGCTGTCTTCCTGAAGGAATTCTGTTTTTGTTCTTGCCGCTTTCAGGCTTAAATTAATAACCTTTTTCTGGCTATTTAGTGCACTCCTGAACGGTGGCAGACGATCGGCTGCTCAACTTCATTTGCCCTCTGCAAAAGCAGAGCTGAGCAGTACTGATTGGAAGACTCTGCGAAGGCTGTTATTTTTTGCATTTGTGTTGTGGGGTTATTTTGGGAGAAAAACTTATGCTATATCAATCTTCTTTGCCTTTGAAACGTATAAAGCCTGTAGCTTGCAAAAGCAGTCCTGGAAGAGAGCATGCTCAGAAAGCTGGCAAATCATTGTCCAGTGACCGGGAGGAAATGATAGTTGCTCTTCATTTATAATGCAAATTCTGAGGTATCTTCAGAAGTGTGGCAAACTTAAAATGATGGCTGTGGTGAGAACCTCTCTTCAGAAAGTTGTGGTGTTGTTGCATCGTTTACAGAGGATGGCAGTTTCTTCTCCCCGTTACCAGAAGCTTTGTAAGGTAAGAAATGTAAGCCCTAAATATTGAGTGTGTGTATTGCTAACTCTGTCTTTCTGAGATAAAAAAAAAAAAGCAAGTGAGCATGGGATGAGTGTCAAAATCATCTAGGCTATCTAGTGTTTTTAAGCCTGTAATGCTCTCCACATGCGTTTTGTTAAAAATGCAATACAAAAAAACCACCAAAACAAAACAACCCTGTCCTTGTCAGAGTGATAAATTTTGTTAAAAAAAAAGTGCTCTCCTGCACACTGTTTAGGTGTCTGGAAGGAAACTTATGTTCAATGATTTAACTTTTTTTTTCTTTTGCAAAATACTATCAGTTCTTTTCCCAGGGAATTAGTTACTTCTTGGTAAATATGATTCTTTAACTCCTGTCTACCCATTATGTAAAATAGCTGTGTTTTTCTATGCCCAGTGTTATTTTTCTTTTGAGCTTTATGAAACTTTTAATTAGGAATGAGTTCAGGAGACTTAATACGTAGCCATTAATTTCTGCCTTTACCGACCAAGCTCCTTCAGCTTAAAAAATAAGGAAAACTTGGAGAAAGAGCATGTTGACATAGGCTAGCACTTATTGCTATTTTTGATGGCATCTATTTTGGTGGCTGTTTCTATTTCCAGAGATGGTGTTTACATTTTGTTTTTTTTCACATTCTCAGTAGTTCTGAACCTTAATACTATGGTGATAGTAAAATTCACTTTTAAAAGTAGTTTGATCACTCAACAGATTAAAATAAATAAAATTACTAAACTTCTAACTGATCTGTAAAATCCATGAGTTAATACTGCTGCAGTGTTGATGCCTGTGAGGTGGTCATACTGTGCTAATGTTATTGAACTTCTAATATAGTGTTTCTGTCTTAAAACTTTGCAAAATTATTATAAAATTCGGTAGGTCTTCAGCTGTATATGTACTGACATAACATTACATAAGCTCTATTTGTGTGCCTTTGAAATAGTTTTTCTCTTGTGCTGCTTATGATACTTTTGAAGTGACTGTCTGTTTTTGATGGAAATGTTTGTGTTTCGCATACAAGGTGTGGGAGAACCAAAGTCTTGTTCTGATGATCAAGCAAAGCCATCTTAACTCATGCTACCTGCTTTAATATGAAATGTGCTTTGTGTTGTAAGGAATTAAAAAATTGCATCAAGTGAGATAGATCTCATCCTTAGAGTAGGGTTTGAAAGTAAGGGAAAAAGTATCATGCAGGATGCTATTTGTAACAGTGAAGCTTGTACATGAAGTTCTGGCATATGGGAAAAAACATTTTCTTCCAACGGCTGTTTGGGTGTGCTTCAGTTTACCAAGCTGTACAATAGATGCATCTTGATTATAAAGAACGAGAGACAGTAGTTTGTGTACATGCAAGCAGTTTTAACAAGCATTCCTCACTTGTTCTTGTCTATCAGTTGTCATTAAAGAGCCTGTTTTCATTTGTGGATAAAGCAGATCTCTTTAATAATGTAAAGATTGGGTTATAATTGCCTGTTTAGTCACATTTTTTTGTATAAACTTGTTTGTAAAATGTTTGTCAAGCCACTGTTTAGTGACTCTTACAGTAATAATTATTTGCTAATTAGCCGGAGAGCCCAGTAAATGGTTGCATACTTAATTTGTTGAATTTAATTCTACCCAAGGGGTGGTGAAAAAAATCTTCTAAAAGGCTGTTATTAAAATACATTTTCTGATAGAGAACCCATGCAGTAATAGCCTTGGGAATTACACATTACTTAAAATTATACAGTATATGGGGTTTTTTTGCTTGTTATAAAGTCATGTGGCTTAGTTTTTCAGATGTCTGTGCTTAGTTTACTGAAGGTAGAATTGGTCTTCCTGTAGAATTAAATCAGACACTAATTGAGGAGGGGAAAATAAATGGTTTACGATCCCAGTCACTTCCAGCAGGTGTCAATGTAAGGCAATGATAGATGGAAGTCTGGTGATGGAAATGTTAATGCTTAGATGAGAAAATGTATGGAAATTACTAAAAGCAACCATGACAGCATGTCAGGAAGGATTTCTTGTAGTGCCCTGTATACTCCTGTCTTAATGTCAGATGTTTGTACGCGTCTTGTGCACTCTGGATACACTGGTATAGTTCAGATCTGCAGGAGAGAAGCTATTTACTGTAGTGTATGAATTATTGCATTGTATCCAGGGTAGATGCTTCATGAACTACATCTAAATGTTTCATTGCAAGTGTCCTCTGAAGTATAACAGAGGGCCAATAAAATATTTAAGACAAATTCTTGAAATTTAGTGTTTGTTTTAAACTGCACTGTTTATGAAGGAAGAAGTAAAGCTTTATTATTTAACTGTACAGGGAAAAGTCATGATTGTTCCTTTTAACAGCCAGATATAATAGTAGCAATCAGCATTCATAGTCCACATTTTGAAAATTTCTTTATAGCAAAACCAAAAATAAACACTTTGTTGATATACTACAGCTTGGCTGAGAACCACGAAATCCCAAGTTTAGGATATTTCTTCTGTTGCTGCCTTTTCTTTCACAAATTTCTTCACACTAAGTTGAGTTTTGCCAGATAGACCTTTTCACTTGTTGCTATTTGAGTCTTTTAACTTAAAATTAGTGGCATACCAGGGCAAAAGGTCTGCACTTGGCATTGTGTTGTCAGTATGTAATAAGTTTTGCTTTATTTTTGTTAGCAGCTTTGTTTCAAAACTCTAGTGTAAGTCTTTGATGCTGATAATGAACAATCAGAAAACTGTTGTATTGGCTGTCATCTGCTCTGTGTTCTTGCTAATATGTTTGTTCCTTAAAGTTCCTTAAAACTTTATTAGTTATATCCAACTAGCTCAGACTATAATGAATTTATAACAGAAAAAGTAATTTTAAGGTACAAATTTATAGATCTTTTCTGAGAGACCAGAGCTACAACATTACTTTTAAAAATAAAGTAGAGAATTGTGAAATTTAAGTTCCCTGATGCAAGGTAAAGAATAGTGCATCTCTGGCAGACAGCTAAATGATTACCTTGAAATATGTACCCTGCTTCTGGAATTTGACTGTGGTATTTTTGAAACACACTGCTAGCATTCAGGGACTGGAGCATTTGTCCACTGGAAAACAGGCTGAGGAAAATACCTAGTTGCAGAGGGGGTTTCTCTTCTTTTTATCTATTACTTTTTTGATAAATTCTTGAGAAGAATCTGCTTTAAAAATAAATATTCAACTCCCTTCATATAAAATGTCATCTCAAACCTGATCCGACATGAGTTTTCAAGTGGTAACTTAGGTGAGTTTCTGACTTCCTCAGCTATGAAACACATCAGAAAAGCGTCTCCTGAGGTTTTTTAAAAAATGCATAACTTAAAATACAGTCCTCTCATTTTATACCTCTTTTTAATGGCTAATTTATAAAATTGCAGGAAGTTAGAAGCACAGTGAATGCTGGGGTCAGCCAAAACTTTTTTTTTGCTTGATACTGGTGATGCATTTCAATAGACATTTAGATCATGTTGAATTTTGAGAGTAGCAGTAAAGGCTCTGTTCCTATGAAATTTTGAAAAAAAATATGAATTTCATGGTGCGGGCAAAAAAAAAAAAAACCTGGAAGGCTGTTGGGAAATGTGTAGGTTAATCCTAGTTCCATTAATTCAACAATGATTTTTTTTTTTTTATGTTTACGTGACTTTGAGGTTATTTAGAAAATAAATCATTGGCACTTGATATATTCAGGTATAAAATACAGTTAACTAAGTGTGGATGAGAAGGAGCAGCAATGTAGTATGTTCATTGGACAGCAGAAGTGAGAACAGAAGTTAATTTTGGAAATGTGTTCTGAAGTAGGCTACTGTATTAAGCAAGTTGTTGATTGGAAAATGAAGCAGTGTCGTCAAAAGCATTGCTAAATTATGCAGGCAGTTTCTTTTTTTAGATGTGAAAGTCTGGACTGCTTGATATGGTTCTAGTTGTATAAAGGGCATTCTAATTAGATTTAGGTCTACAAAAAAACCTTATTGAAGGGAGGAGGCTGGAATTAAAGGGAGCCTTGGATAATAATGACTATTATCTAATAAAATACAATGAGGCTAGAAGTGAACTGATAAAAACAAAATAGCTATTTTGAAAAAGATGTATTAAACAATATCTAATGATCAGCCTCTCAGGTGTTCAGGAGGTAAATGAAGGTTGGAAATGACTATCCAGTGACTCAAAAAGTTATAAAAACTAGAAATATGGACAAGAAATTGAATTCCAGTTGGAAATATAATAACTATAATGAAATTCAGTTCATTGGTATCAAATTGCACCTTTGTGTATATTGTCATTGATGGACAAGCACAATTAGGGACTTTGGTGTGTAGGCAAGATGTTGTTAACTGTGTTAGCATGTTATTTACTGATTGATTTCCTTTGAACTTTTGGAAGGATCTGGTGGAATAAAACGTAAGTGGGATATTAGAGGGATATTTTCATGTTTTGATAGGTCAGAGAGATATGAAATCCTCAGAACTCCCATACACATCCTAGGATAGTATAAGTTGGTTCATGAAGAAAGGTGTGGATTCTGATTGTGACTGGAGTTAGAGTGTAGAAGAATGAGCAGAATTTCAAAGAGAAACCTGTAGGTAAAGTTACTGGGAAGATCTTTTGATCGTGAGACTTAGGAGCTTACTAAGTGTCTTTCCCCACGGACTCCTGTGTCCTCAGTCCTTAACAACATAATCATTTCCCAATGCAATGGTTTACTTCAGTAAGACAGTTCCAAGCATAAAAGACAAGATGGTGATTGTGAAGAGCCATCATAGATTTTGAGAAGGGTGCCCAAGCTGTTTTCTTTCTGAGAGACAGTTGTTGCTGTGTCTTTGGGTGTAGGGCAAGCAGTACTGTTGCCTGGTCATGATCTTAGAAAGACTTTGGATGCAGTCTCTCACAGATGAATCAGAGATATGGACAAGACAGATGAGCCAAAAGGTGGGAAGACAACTGTCTGGACCATTTGTGTTCCTCAAGGGATGGAGCAGAGACTGGTACAGTATAGCACTGGTATGAATCCAGAGTGGGATGGAGTGTACTCTCAGCAGATTTGTGGATGATACTAGACTTTGGAGGAACAGTTCTGTTCCCTTTCCTTGGGGCCTCAAGAGGGAGGGATGGCCTGACAGGAACCCCATGAATTTTTTTAAAAAAAGCCCCCAGTAAACCCAAAGCCAGTTCTTGCACCTGAGAAGGGTAACCCCATGCATTGGTATAAATGTGAGAAGGATAGTAGCCAGACAGGAAGAAGTGTTTATGTTTTTCTACTTAGCACTCATGAGGTCATGTCTGGAATACCATGGTTGGCTTCAGGCCCCCAGTTTGACAGATACTGAGAGACTGGGGAGAGTGCAGTGCTTGGAGCATATGATGTAGGAGCAGCAGGGGAGCTGACTTGATTTAATTTGGGAGAGAGAAGGCTCTAGGAATTTCCAGCTGCTGTCACTGCATACCTGGTGAATTGTTACTATAAAAGATGCAGCCAGGCTCTTGGAAGGGACCTGTGGAGGGAAAAGAGGCACTGGGAATAAGCTGCAGCAAGGAGTTGGGTGTACAGGGCAACAATTCTGCACAGGAGGTGTAACTGTGTACTGGAGTGGGTTGCCCAAAAAAAGAGGGTGCTATGTTCCCATCTCAGTGGTATTAACACTTGTAGTGGATAAGGCCCTTAGCAGCAGACCTAGCTTTGGAATTGGTTCTTGGAATTGGCAGGAGGTTTGACCTCCAGAGGTCTTCCAACTTGCAATTTCTATGATTCTTTGTGCTAGTGCCCTATTAGCTTATAAGTGAAGACTAAAATAGTCAAAATTATAGTGCAGCAGTTTTCAGCTATGGGTTCCTCACTTGCTATGAAAAGGAGCTTCATGATTTTATTCCATATGAAAAAATTCTTACTTCTCTGCTGAATTTTGATGGAAATCTGGGCCTGCTATGAGTCTGCTGAACAGCCACAGCATGTACTCATTTGCAAATCCTTTTGCTGTAGTCTAACCTCAGTGGTGGTAATGCAGTACAGTCAGGCACTTGGTGCATATCTGAATTATGTGTCTATGATTAGAAGGTGTTTTAATATAGCATAAAACTTTGTCATCTAACCTTCCCCCCCACTTGTGCATTTTCAGATGTTTTCAGAACTAAAGTAGAATACAGAAAGGTTTTGCACATCTTGAGTGATGGGGCTGACCTAAATGAAACCACTTTATTTTGCCATTTTTCTAATTAGGATCTGTGCCAAATAAAACTGTATAATAAATGGGTACATTATTGTAAACCCTTGTCCTCTATGTATCAGGGATGTTCTCTAGAAATAGAATGGTTTCTTTAAGGTGAAATAACAAGGAAAAGTAAAATGGGAAGGAACATAAAGCTTCAGAATTTCAGTGTCCTTAAGTGCTGCACCAGTCATTCCTATTTGCAAACAAAATGCAGCTTAACAAAAGTTAAGATAGGTTCTAGGATATAGCACTTTTTAAAAATAGCATTTTGTAGTAATGTGGAAGGGAGGAAAGAAGAGAGAAATATTTCAGGAGATGCTTTTAGAATCCTCTTACATTTATTTAAAGGCACCTCTGATTTTTAAGCTGAAAATATTTAGCTATTGCAGCAAAAATGAATCTAAAATATGAGGTAGTATTAAAGCATGAATGTATCATTAATGGGAAACTTGACTTCCATGAACTTCACATGTTTACCAGGAGCTGGATCAATATTTGGTATGAGACCCTCTTGCTATAGTATTTTGCCACAGTGCTTTTTGATTTCTGCTATTTTTAAGGAAGCAATTTCCCCTCCCTCTTTCCCTTACGGCTTAATTACCCATCCCAAATTCATGAAGTTGTGAAGCAGTAGTTGCCTAGAACAGCATAGTTCTTCACCAGTTTGTGTCTAGAGAACTGGCAGTTTTTTCTTGTCTTCTTCAGACAAATCATTTGAGCTTTTTTAAAAAAGCTGCACTCACTAGGTAGCTGGAAAAATAATGCTGTTTGAAGATGTCCTGTCACTGTTAGTCATCAGGGACTCTGGAAAGAGTTCTGGCCTCCTTTTTGCCTTCCCCTCTGTTTTTAATCAAGACAAACTGTAAGAGACATCATGTTCCAAAGTTGCCCTGACAGTTTTCTATTTCATATCCACTGCTTGCAGACCTGTGTTGTGTTCTGACTGCTCTGTGATGTTTTCATGCTGGGCATGCTTGATACACTTTGGTACAAAGGATTTTACTTCAAACCAAAAGTAACTTGCTCAGCCCTGCATAGTTTGGTAATTGAATGTGGGTGGAAGATGTCAGTGGCGTTTTTGATAATTGATATCCTGTGTTGTGCTACAGAGAGCAATTCTTCATAGTCACAGAGTAATTATATTTTATTGGTGCTTTATGGTATATGGTAAATATGGTAGGTGCTGCAAGTGAAGTAACAAAGTGAAATGCTGCTCAACTCAAGTTGTGCCAGGGGAAGTTTAGATTGAATATTAGGAAAACATTCTTCACTGAAAGGGTGGTTAGGCATTGGAATAAGCTGCCCAGAGATGTGATGGAATTAGAATTCCTGGAAGTGTTTAAAAAATGTGTAGATAGGCTGTGTAGGGCATGGGTTAGTGCTGGACTTGGCAGTGCTGAGTGAATGATTGGAACTGAAGATCTTAGACGTCTTTTCCATTCTTAATGATTCTGTGAAGCTGTAGATGCTCCTCAGTTGCTGATGAACACAGTGTTGTGCCAGTAGGGAAAATGCTGGTTTCTCTGCACTGGTGTTCCAGATTTCTGACCTGGAGAAAGCATCCTTTCAGGGGAGAGGTGGAGACTCTGGTTTTCAATGCTTGCTCAATTCTTGGCATTTCTGCTGAGACTGCTGATCAATTAGTGCTAATTGTGCTGGCTTTTGGGATATGGTCCTAGAACAGTCATCTGAGGTCGCCTCTTTCTGTCAACCTGCTGTCTTTGGACTCAGTTGGTGAACTATGATTTTTACTTTCCTATTTTTTCTTTCTTTTAAGAGGGGATGCATTATTAACCCTGAAATAATCACTCACCCTTCACATTCAATTTTGAATGTTCCATATCAAATACTGGAAGTCTCTTGGTGGCTATTCTCTCTTATTTTTTGCTACAAAAAGGAGTAGTCTTTTGCTGCAAGTTCCAACACAGCCAGCTATTTGAAACAAATGTCTTTCTCCTCTTTCTCTTACTGAAATTAAACTTTAAATTTCAGAGGTTAAATGAAAGTTATTGAATATGTGGCATTCTTGGGCACCTCTGAGAAGGATGGAAGTATAACAAAAGTCACAGATTACACAAAATCTCCTTTTCCAACTTTTTTTCTTTATTTTGTAAGCATGACAATTTCCTCTTTTGGAAGAGGGTGAAAGTGGGTCCAGAAGGAAAAGTTAGCTATGTGTTTGCATGAGGAGTTAAAAGCAGCCCCTCAGCTTTTTCAGTGAAATAGTTATATATCAATTTGTAGGCCATAATATTTCACTTCATATAGCCCAGCAGTGTAATGATAAATGAACTCTGAATTTCTTTCCATTATTCTCAGTAAGAAGAATACAGTCTTAAACAATTCAGCTATTATCTGAAAGCAGATAATTTAGCCCAGTTGTGGAAGACTTTCATCCCCTATAACATTGTTCCCTCTATATTAAGGGTACTTCTAAATGAAAATAAGGGAGATAATTAAGAAGGTTCAGTTGAAGAATTTGGATCTGGACATGACCTTCCATGAGCACTGTCTCTAAGTAAGCTGATGTGATAAGGCACTAGCACAGGATTAGTAATTATTTTACAATTATTTAGACTTGGAAAACAAGTGGATTCTAGAATTTTTGAACTAGGCTAGAATTTTGATTAATTTTTGTCTAAACTTCCTTTTTATCAAATGTCCGAGTTTGCCTTACTATTACCTAAAATGTTGAAATTTATCATTGCATCTCAGATTCCATGAGATAGGGAGAGCAGTTTGGTTTTAGTTGAAGTGTATTTCCCCTCCTTTTTTTCAGTGGCAGAGGTGTGGTAATGTTCCCTTCCATAAGGAGAAACTGTCACTCTGCCAGCAGAACCTGAATATACATTTTGCACTACTAATCACTATTTTCCAAGAGTTTGGTTGGGACTAAAATGGGGTGTGGAGATGAGGGATTGTTCTTTTAAAAAGCACTGAAAATATGGGTTGCCTTATAATTATGGTGTCTTATGGTTGTTTTAATTGGAAAAGAGTGCAAAACAACCCCAAACTAGGCCATGGATTTTGTGATTGTGGAGGAATCTTTGGAATCTGTGATCACGTTCTAAGGACTGCAGCAGACTTTATCCATTGGAAAAACCTCTTGTTTAAACTATCACTCAATAGCAGTCAAAAGTACAGCCTAGTTTTCTGCACTTCAGGAGTGCTTTTTGTTGTCTAAAGCAGCCTCATGTATTAACAGTACCAGGTAAAAGCTTCTCACTATGGATTAAAGTCAATTCAAGGAAGGAAAAGTGTCAGAGAGAATAGCATTGCTAGAACTTGGAACATGGTCTTATTTTGACATTGCTGGGAAGTGACTGCAAGAGGAGGGCAGTTCCCATTGCCTGCTTGAGTAAAATGACAACCAGCTGAGATTGTCTAAAGCTACCCACCTGTTCCTGTGGCATAGCAAGTGATACTCCTTTGGGAACACAGGTAGTTGTTGGTACATCTGCTGATGGTAACAGTGATCAGTGTTTCAGTGGAATGATCCTGTGTGGCTGAAGAGCAACTAATTTTTCCCATGCATTTATAACAAACATTTGGTTTTAGGTTAACAGTTAATCTTCATACAAGAAGAAAAAGGAAAGAACAGTTGTGTGGAGTAAAAATAAAGAACAGAAAATATGAAAAACAAAGGAAAGATAGCTATTGTGTGGTAGGTATCATGGAATGGCCTGGATTGGATAGGACCTTAAAGATCATTTAGTTCCACTCCCACTTGCCATGAGGAGGGATGCCTTCCACTAGACCAGGCTGCTCACCATCCAGCCTTGGCAATTTTCAGGGATAGGGCATCTGAAACTTCTTTGGACAGCCTGTTCCAGTGCCTCACTACCCTCCAGTGAAAATTTTTTTCATAACAGCTAATCTTACTGCCTCCTCTTTCACTCTCAAACCATTTCCCCTTGTTCTATCACTATCTGCCCATGTAAAATGTTACTTTCTCTCTTTTTTATAATCCTCCTTTAATTGCTGGAAGACTGCAATGAGCTCTACCTGGACTCTTCTCCAGGCTGAACAACCTTGGTTTTGTAGTCTGTCTTCAAAGGAGAGATGGTCCAGCCCCCTGATTGTTATTTTGTCCCTCCTCCTCTGGACCTGCTCCATCAGGGTCCTGTGCTGAGGGCTCCAGAGCTGGATTCAGAACTCAAGGTGGAGTTTCATGGGGGCAGAGAAGAAGGGGAGGATCTTCCCTTGACCCACTGGCCACACCTCTTTTGATGCAGCCTAGGATGTGATTTGGGGCCTGCAAGCTTACATTCCCTGGTCCTGTCCAGCTTTTCATCCACTGGATTCTCCAAGCTCCACAGGGCTGGTCTCAGTCAGCTCTTCTCCCAGTCTGTACTCATATCTGGGATTGCCCTGACCCAGGTGCAGCACCTTGCACTTGGAATTTGTGATCTTTGTAAGGTTCTTGTGGTCCCACATCTCAAGTTTGTCCAGTCTTGCTGGAAATAGAATTTAGGAATAAGCCAAGGGTATGCTTTGGTCCAAGACTCTATGATTGACTAGGTTAAAAGTATGTCAATCTTTAAAACTCTGTTTCAAATCAAAATTTGAAGAGACAATGAAGATTTTGTTACTGAGAAAGTAGAGGCTTTAATATTACTAAGGTCCAGTACATTGTTGAGAAAGTTTATATTTCCTGAAGGATCATGTTGGTTGTGTTGGAATGTAATGAACATGATTTTAGAAGAAGAAACTTTATAGGCTGAGCAAAAAATTAACAGCTGTAAGGGAGAAGAAATTAAGCCATCTAATGGTGTTACTTTTGCATACTTTATTAACTTGACTGTCAGCATGCCCACTTTAAATTTCTTGTGGCAGTTGAATGCTGCTAGAAGTTATGTCAGTCTGTGTTGTTTATACCATTTTTAAATTAAGGACAAAGGAACCATATATTCATAGAATATACCTATTTTTTCCCTTGTAGAAAATCAAGGGAAATGAAAGTCACCTGGTGATTGTTTTGATACTCTCTGAATGGCAGATCTAGACCAGCATGCAATAAATTTTAAAATAGAAATGAGAAGGTGTAGCAGAGCTCTACACTATATCTTTTCTAGGCTTTAGTCCAATTGCATAGGGCATGTTGAAAGGGAACTGTGATTTAGATCACCTTAGAAAGCCCAGGGCATAAAGCTAAGTATAATAATTTGTCTTGTTTAGCATTGTTTAATTTGATTATAAAATATGTTTAGGTTTTATGACTGTTTTGGTATTGTCCCAGCAAGAGATAAGTCTTTGGCAGTGGCATTTGTGTAGTGACTTAGAGAAAAATAAAATGAGATTAAAGACACTTTAGGAAGAGAAACAGCTGGCTTACAGTTTATAATGATGATATGAATTTTGTGGTCTTGTTGTTTCGCCTAATGGTGATTTACTAGGATGGTTTTTGAAGTCAGTCAACACACCAAAATGGAGATCTGGCAGTTGGTCATTACTGCACTTGGAGCATTGTGGCTTCTGTTTGTAAGGGAGCCTGGAACTCTTACAGGCAAGGTAAATGAAGCCAGAGTAAATGAACCTGTTGGAAAGACAGAAAGATCTAAAATGGCACAACAAGGCACTGAGCTGCAGAAAACACCCATCTCCCCAGTTGTTACAGTACTGTTTGGTTTGTTCTTCTGAGGGAATGTTTTAGTAGATGCTCTAAGAGGAAAGAATAAATTCCTGTTGCTGCAGAAGAGTGAGAGATTGGGCGACATGAAATAACTGCTCTGGAGAATTTCTCAGTACAGGAAAAAAATGAGCCAGGATCCCTAGGTAAATGCTGACACTTGTCTTGATTTTTTTTTTTTTTTTTTTTTTTTTGACCTTCTCCCCCTTCCCCAGACCCCTAAACATTTCACCAACAGAAAATGAATGCTTCTTGCTTCTGATATAGCTCCTTCTCAGGCTTCACATTATTTCTGTGATTTGACTGCTTCAAGCAGCAGGACTGTCAGGGTTTGCATGAAGTACTAAGAGATAAAAGAAGCTACACTTTCTTTTTGTTTGCTCTTGTGCTGTAAATCTATGCAGATGCACAGGCCATCACTGCCTGTGGCTTTCTTTTTGTAAAAGAAAGTACATTTTAATTTTTCACAGTGGAAGAAGGCAGAATAAAGGAAAGTAAGTCAGGCCTCCTTTTGATATCTTGTGGCTAATTTTATTCTTTATAATTTGATCACAGCCATGGGAATTCTGTATGCTGATATCCCCTGTTACTGTAGCTGGTTCTGGCAACATCCTTTGTATGATCATTTGACAATACTTTTCATACACGCTTCTGAAGAAAATGATTTCTCCCTCTTCTCCTCTTTTTCATTTTTGTGAAGGTTTGCAAAATGGTTGCCTGTCAGATGAAAGTCAGTGCATTGAAATGCCACCTACTCATTCCTCTGCAGGAGGCACCACAAATGCTCACTTTTTGAGGGAGGAGGAAGCCCTCTTTCCTCTTCTCTGTGAGCACTTTCCCAGCTGATGCAATGTAGCTGCAGATGTAATTGTAAACATAAAGTAGAATTAAACAGTTTGTCACTGTGTGTTTTGGAGAAACCTAGTTCTGGTTTTTCTAATGAAGAAAATGGCTTCAAAGTAGTGTTATCCTTTATTTTGTCCACTTGTTATATTTGCTGCTTCCATCTGATTTCACTAATAATAGTTCTGAGATTTGGCAAAGTGAATACTGCAAAAGGTTTTCCTGTGGCACCATTGGCATGTAAGTTCTTTTAGGGTGAGACTGTCTAGAAAGTATTAAATTGCACTGTGCCTGCGATCGCAGTGAAGCTGTGCATGGAAAGGAAAGCTCCCTTATTCAGTCTTGTCTGTCATGGTATTTTTATAGATGTGTGAATGAGGTGAGCTATGTAATTCAGCCTGAGTGATAAAATGGATTTGATTTAAAATGAGAGGCAGTGCTGTGGAGTTATGTGATAGGACTACATTCGAAAAGCCCTTTGAAATTGCAAATAGAATTTAGCAAGCAACCTTCCTAAGAACATCTGTTCCTGATGATAGGCAAATATGTTCTAAATTTACTACTGGAGTTTAGAGTGAAGTATAAGTTGGATACATGTGGTTCTGCCCCAGAATTTCCTTTTGAATGCTTAATATGTCAAAAATATTTTTTTCTTGAGGTAGAAGCCCCAAACTTTTTGGCTGGCATGTGGAAAGATGAGCTATATGTGCATACAAGGGTTGGGTGATGCTATAGATAGCATTGGAGATGGGCAAACATTGTTTCAGATAAGTGAGTGATTCTGGAAGATGCTTCCTTTGTATTTGAAGACACTTTCCTTGTATTTGGGGAATTCAGAGATGTACATATGAATTCAGTACAGAAAGGTCAAGTAGGCATTTGAGGTGACATTATCTTCATGTTTCTAGTACATAAAGAAATAATCAGAGTGATAAGAAGCAGTGCAGATAAAAGCACAGAGACTTGCTTGTCACTTAGTCTTAACCCAATGCTGACATCATCTCTTCCTATGTTACTTGAGAATATTTGTCTGGTCTGCTTAGGACAGTTTGTCTCCTTTTCAGAAAAATTGAGTCACCTTTTTCAAGCTGTTAAAGCATTTTTTTTGTATTTTATTTGGATGTGTAAATTAAATTTTATTCCTTGTAATTGAGAGAAGTATATTATAAGGTCCTTCAACTCACCACCTACCTGAATTTACAGTTCAAGAATGTATTCCCGTTGTACTTTGCACACATTTCAATATATATTGAAAGACTATTGTGCTTTCTCCTTTACTTCTTGGGTAATTTGCAGTTCATTTAACAGTTTCTGAAAACTCCTGAAGTTAAGGTAAATGATACTTAGCACCCAAGGTTTGTTATCCTGTCACTGAATGATATTATGTTAGCCTGATATGATTGATAGCCTGACATGATTGATTTTTGACAAATCATGTGGGCTGGTGCTGATTTTCTTCTTGTGTAAGATGTGCATACTACTTTTTTCACAGGAATTGAAGTAAAGGTTATGGACAGTAAATTCCTTGGCTCCTTCTTTAATCCTTAATTAAAAGAAGAGTTATATCTGCATTTTTCTACCATCTTCTGTTGGTGCTCAGAGATAACTGCTAATAGCTCTTAGACACTAATGGCCTATTA
Organism: Muscicapa striata striata; assembly: GCA_030060385.1. NCBI lineage: Eukaryota > Metazoa > Chordata > Aves > Passeriformes > Muscicapidae > Muscicapa > Muscicapa striata. The sequence goes on along the minus strand of JAREIS010000010.1, from coordinate 503,827 downwards.
TTTACATATTATTTCTCAAATTTAATAAGTTATACATAATTTGAGAAAGCCACACTTATTAATTTTTGGCCTTTTCTCTCCTGTTGAGCCTTAGATTTTTGCTGCTTAGTCTCTGTGGTTAAATAATTATCTGAAACACAGTATTCCTCATTAGTGAGATTGGAAGCAGAGGAAAGTATTGAACATTCCTTCCTTCTCAGCATAATTACTTAATAGCTTCCCTTTGTGGTCTTGTTACTGGCTTGAATAAAAACCTGCTGTTTTCAAAAAGTAACTTCATAGATAAATACAGGAATTAAGCTATCATTTATTGAATTTTTCTCTCTATAAAGGAAATTAACTATTTCCTTAGTAGGATGTTTAACTTTAAAATAATATAGTAATTTTGTTGTTGTTGTTGGTAAAAATAACAGCTTGTCTTTGTATTAAGAAGGTGGATCTGTAGGCAGTGATGCAAACTATGGTAGGATGGTATAGAAGTAAGTCTAGAAATAACTGTGCAAACAGTCTGATCCAAACCTTATACCTCAGCATGTGTGTTATTACATGAATGCTTGAATCAGTGTGTATATCAGACACCTTTCCCAGTTTTTGAATACCCAATTAAAAAATAACTAATTTCATTATACTAGAAAGCAGGGGCCTATTTTGAAAAAATTACCACCTATATCTTAGTCAAGGATTTGGCAATGTCTTCATACTTAAATGTAGAATGAATGATATCTAGTAGTAATGGGACCTATCTGTCACTCTTCCAGGGAAAATTGGTTACATGAGGGTGTCTGTGTAGATTTGCTGAAATGATAACATGTCCAGTTGGGATGGAAAAGAGGGCACAGATTTTGCTCCAATTCCATTCACAATGGGAAAGATGGAAAGATGGCATTTTTTCTGCTAATTGGAAACTGGGCATATCGTGGAACATGTTTTGAGAGTGGATGGTATATGGAAAATGGGCATAAAGAAGAATAAAACCACAACAAAACCTCTCTTCTGATCACTTTAAGCATGGAAAATTTAAGTGGAGGGAATTAGAAAGGATTATGAAATTATGCATTTTTACCTTTTAAAGACTGTGAAAGGCTTAGTAGTAAGTAGCAAATTTTTTGAGCAGATAATAAATGTTTGACAATGCTGTATCATCTTTTAGGTCTGCTTAGAGAAATTCCAAAAAGCTCCATGGTGGCTCACAAACAGTTTTTCTGGAATACACAATACAAATTAGATGTGCACAGCGATTTAAGAAATTATAATATGAAAAACTAAGACAAATGGCACTTCAATAAAGAAACCTAATAATAATGAAGAAAATTGAAGGCTAGTTTAATGAGCTTTTTGATAAGAAGAATCATAGTATATGTATATATATGCACAGAGAGTGCTTCTTTTGAGATTGGCAATGTATCTTTGGTTTGGAACTTGTTAACTGTAATGGAATCTTTGTTCAAATTAGGTCTGCAGTGAAAATAAGGGGAAATAAATGGATAGTATATTTATAAGCAATGAACAGCAAGAAGATCCAAAAGATTTAAGTAATTAGCCTGACTGTGCAAACACTATAGAAATGTTGTTTTATACTTTCCTCTTAGATGTTTTCTGCTGTCATACGTTTTCTGCTTCACAAGCTGGGAGATAATTTTTGGTGCGTCTCAGAGGAGGGTAGTCTTTGGTTTTGTGTCCAACATGTATCCATTTTATAAAGAATTAAAATGCCTCAGAAAAGCTTGTTCTGCTTAAAGAAGCTTGTTCTGCTTAAAGCTTGTTCTGCTTGTTACTGCTGCCTCTCATGCTGACTGTACTGACTGTCTTCAGCCTCCCAGTTGTCTGTGTTTCACTTTCAGCTTGGGCTACAGACTGCCTTCAACCACTGCACAGCCTGTGCTTGTTGATATCCTTGGCTCCAAGCTCCTGGGTGTCAGGAAAGCACAAGTAATTAATCATAGAAAGCTGATCATGCTTTGCTAAAGTCTTAGGCTTAAACCATGAGGTGGTGCCAATGGGAAAAACTGTCAAAGCCCTTCAGTTGGAAGTCCTGGCTCATATCTCTCTGTGGTCTCTTCCCCCACCCCCCTTCTAAACATGGATGGATGTGGGTGGATGCCTTAAGGCAGTAGTGTTGTGGCTTTATTTTCTGTACTTTTCCTCCCACATATTCATGTATCCATTTCAACAACATGTCATACATTTATAACAATGCTCATTTGTGTTTTCTGTCTTCTCAACAGGAGATGACATTTTGCAGGCTTGAAACAAATGCCATCTTTTTCCAGGCTAGGGTGGTCATCTTTTCTGCCCATCTTATTAATTTGCCTTGTTGAATTTTTGGTGTCTTTTGACATTGTTTTAAAATTTTGGTCTGTGAATGCATGATTAAAAAGCTCTGCATGCAGCTGTAAGATTCCACTAAGGACAGCTAAAGAACTATTTAGCTCTCCTCTTACTTTAGGCTCCTCAGTTTATGTACTAAGAATTATTAATTGGTATTTTGCTGTTTTGAAGTAAAAGTATAGTTGGTAATTGTCAGAATTTATTGAAAATAAAATAATAAAACCAAGGCTTAAGCTTGTCTATCTTAAAGTAGCTCTATGATGAATGCATGGAGTGTTTGCCATTTAAAAATATGTAGGTTACTTCTGCGTGAGGTGTCAGTAAAGGTCCCTGTTTAGCATCTGGTAAATAAAATTTACCTTTTTTTGTAATCATTCTGACTTGCTTGGGAATAAGGATTAATATTTTTGCAGCTTCAATAAAGACTAATAAATTAGGTGTTTCAGAATTTTGGGCAGAGGTGTTCTGTAAATGAAAAGCATTTTCAAAACAAAAGCAAGTCACTTAACATCATTAATCTAAACTAACTTTTTGCCTCCACTTTGCCACTTCTATAAATTTTAAACATAATAAAGCAAAGCTTTTTATGGAGTGGCTACTGATTGCCAAATGTCTGTGATGGCTACATAGGTTAGGATTCTTCTCCCTACTGTGCCATGAAAGATGGTAATTAAATGCACAGAGTTGTGATACTGCAGTGGATTAAGTTGTTTTCAAAAAAAAAAAAAAAAAAAAATCCAAAAAGCAAAACCGCACCCAAAGGTATTAATAGTCTTTAAATAGTGGAAGCTTTTCACATTTTAAGTATGAAGATGACTGTTTTTCATTTAGAACTGTAGCTGTACAATTCCTTTCAGGATAAGTACTTACACATGGTCCTAAAGGATATGAATTGCTGATAAATCCACTTTCAGATTCTCAATTTATCATGCTTTTTTGTGGCTCCTGGCTTGTGTAACCACATTTCTCCTTTTTAAAGATCATTCTTGTAGACATTTGGCATCTTTAGACTTTCCAAGTGAGAAAACTCACTCCTTGGTCTTTAGTATGGGTTTAATGTGTGATAGATCAACTGCAGAAAAGCAGGAGTTAGGTTGTGATCATCTCAGCCCACATGAGGTTAGGTTGTGATCTCTCAGCCCACATGGAGTTGATATTCAGCCACTTAAAAGGCTTCAAGTCCTGGATTTTCTGGTAATTCATTCCCAGTCATGAAATACTGGGAATACATCCACTTATTTTGGATGAAGGGAGATGCAAAAGTGAAGGACTTTTGATAGACAACTTTTTCCTGAATTTTCCATAAAAGTCCGTAATTAAAGTTTAGACCAATTTAATATGTTTTTTTTTAACAAACGTGTAGGCATGCAGCATGTGACTTCATGTGAAAAATTTAGTTTAGTTAGATGCAACAGTAGGGAACCAAAGAAAGGTGCTCTAATGCCTGACTCTTTCTTACAGGCCCTCTGTTCTGTATTGTTCAAGGTATAACTTTACACAGTGATTAAATAATTCTGGACACTCAGTGAACTCTGGCTTTGGTATTTAAGTACTGTCATTTTTTCCTACACTTATGAGGTTTGAGAGCAAGAGTCTCTGCAATATTTAATAAAAAATAAGAGAAAAGAAAAAATTATATAAATACCAGTTTATCTTGATTAATATTGCCTTTTATCTCATGGTCTTTTTGATTCTGTGGGACATTTAAATGCAGGAAGATCTGTGGGTGGGACACTGAAATGAGAAGGATCAGAGTGAAAGTGTACTGCCTGGGAAGGCTGTGTGTGGGCAGAAACAAGTAAGCAGAAAATGAGATTGACACTTATTGATGATGACCAGGTTAATACCTGGAAGTCAACCTGATTCAGGATGCCTTATATGGTGTGAGGATCAGAACAATCAAAGGGCTCCTGAAGCAAGTATTCCCTTGCTTGTCATGGGCATTAATGTCCAATGATTTTGTCCTGTGGTTTAATTTTGTCTCAGATTGTGTAACTCATTGAAAAGAGGGAATTTTTAGTCTTTTCTCTGTTTGTTCTTTATATCCTAATATCAAATAATTTTTAATGTATTGCTGTAGACCCAAGGTTGTGTTTATTTGACTGCATGTTTGCAGTTGTAGTTTAGCCTCAGCTGGCAACTAAGCATCATGCAGCCACTTGCACTCTCCCACTCTGGTGGGAAGGGGACAAGAATCAGGAAAAAATTCCAAACCTGAGTTAAGAACACTTTAATAACTGAAACAAAGTAAATCATAATAATGGTAATGATAATAAAATATACTAATACTACTACTATTACTACTTACTATAAAAATAGTAGCAATGGGAAAAAAATACCACAAGTAGAAATGAGGCACAAGTGATGCACAATACAGATATTCACCAGCTGTAGACCAATGTCCAGTCCATCTCTGAGTAGTGATCAGCAGATCCTCTAAAGTAAATGAAGATGCTTGCAAGATTTTAAAAACATGCTTTATAGTTGACATATATACTTGTTTAGAAAATACTTGGCCTTTAGCAAAAGTGTGCAGGCAGCTTAATGTAGAACACCAGTTTCTGCTTAGAGGTCTTTATTAATGGAATTATATCTTTGGAAATAAAAATAATAGATTTTTTTTTTTTTCTTTCCTGGCCCTCTGTTGAAAATCAAATTAATAAATAAGTTCAATGATTGTTTGAATCACAATATTTACTTTTAGGAGGATAATAGAGGAAGTACGCTCCATCAGTATGGATTAATGAAGATTGGTGAGATTCTGCCTCCTTCCAAAGGAAGTGTTATTGCTCCTTGGTTTAATCATAAATTTAATCACTAACTAAATAGTAAGATTTGGTATCTTTGTCTGTTTCTTAGGTTCAGCAGCATACAAGTGTATTTTTAATACAGGGCTGCTGTTCAAGAAATATTTTTGTTGCTGTGACCCAAGTTAAACAGTAGTTCATCTGACTGGTCATCACTGTGTCTTTCTTGACAGAAATGTCAGGTCTTGATGCTTGTGCTCACTTCAGGTTGGAAGTTTTTAGCCTGCTGTCAGTTAAGCAAGTTTGATCTTTGATCCCTTTTTGCATAGTGTTGCTGAAAGTTGAAAACACCACGCAAAATTAAGTGCTGTCTATTCTAAGACAGGAGAGCACAGAGACAGTCATTAAGGGCAAGACTGTATCTAAATGTGCATTGTGATGGTGCCCAAAATGTCCAGCACTTGATTAAGTGCTTCAATCTGCAAGGCAGAGTAGTAGATAGTGGTGTTGCCAGGCAGGTAGCATCAGTTCACATATCCTGTTCTCTTCCAAGGAAGTAAGAATAGCTTGTCATCTTTTCATGTTTATTCTTTGTCTGCTACATGTCAGTGTTTTAAAAAGAAAAAGAAAATTGCCCTCTCAGCCAATGAGCTTGTTTTCCTTTAAAGTCTCCATAAGGCTTTACTGTATTCCCTGTGAGTTTTCAGTAGCAGAGATGTCTTCAAAATGGTGTTTACTTTCAATGTGTTGGTATTACATTTTTTGAAGGGAAGAGTTGCTAAATCTGTTTTTCCTGTTCCCTACTGCCCAATATTTCAGTTGCAACTGTGGATTCTGGATTTGGATAGCAACTATTTTGACTGTGAAATTGCTACTCCTAAGAGTGCCTGGTGGCAAGGAGTTTGTTAGCATTGAGGTGATTTTTTTTTACCTTTTTTATTACTGTGTTAGAAAAGCATACTCCTGAGTTGTGTTGTTCTTCCTACCTAGTTAGTTAGCACCTCAATTTACTGAGTCATTTTGTAGCAGTGCTTCTTGATTCTTTACTGTGCTGCTACTTCAGCTTGCTTTGGAGGGTGAGGTCTGCGTAAGGATCCTGGGCGTCTTTCACAGCATCCTAGAGACCTGGATTGTAAAATGGTTGTAGACACCCTCTTTCTTGCAGTTTTCTCTTTCAGTACAGGCTGGTTGAGTTTCTTGCTGTGTCATTACAGATCAGCTGACAAAAAGGTCACTAACAAACCGCAGTATCAGAGTTCCTGTGGTAAGTTTAAGTGCAGTAGGCATGCATAGGATGTTCTCCAAAGAGTCCTGATCTCTCTGGGCAGCAGATGTACAAAAGAAATCTTACATCCTTCAAGAAAATTTGAGTTGCCTTACAAAAATGGCCATTTTAAATTAGTGTGCTTACCTAAAGGCAAAGCAGCTTTTGATTAGATGTGTGTGTGAGCGTTTATTTTTCTAAAGTGTGGGGGAAATGGGCTTTGCATGCAAGGCACTCGCTCTCAGCTGCTTTAGCCCAGTGCTTTCATACAATCTCTCTCACTGATATTACACCTTCTCAAGAGTTTGCTCTGCCATAGCTTCAGGCAGATGTGTGTCCAGATGTGTGCTCCTGGCCAGGAGGCAGGAAGGCTCAAGCAGTCTCCAATGAGCAGTGTGCTGCCTAGCAGTGAGTGTGTGCTATGGATTCTTGCATCAAGTTTTGCTGTTCCTGGGGTGGAGGGAGACACATTTTGTGCCACCCCAGCGAGCTGTCTGTGGTATGTCTTTAGTCAGGAGGTCATCTGGGCTGAGATTCCAGAGCTTGGGAGATCTGATTATGGTGAGTTGTTGAATGACTATAAACAGTATAATTATTTTATCACTGTTAAATATTACTGCAGAATCAATGAGCTTATTTTACTGACAAATCTCTTATTTGGCCCTGGTGACAAGTTCAAGTAAATACAGAATTTGAATACAGATCTGTAGGTGCAGTTCTGTGCATGTTTGTTAGACAAGATTGTAAGCCTGGGATTTGTGTTGGAAAAAAGACAAACAACATCAAAGTGTCTCAAGCACACCTGAGAACTACAATATTTAGTACTCCAGCTGTCCAACTGATTATTAAAATCCTTCTCTGCCTAATTAGTCTTTGATAGCTTGTCACTTAATAGCCTGAAAGAATTATTTACAAAAAGTGATAGAGTTTAAAGGAAAACTGGAGAGGACTGGAGGCTACCTTGAAGTTGGATGTAAGAGGGGTAATAAGCTGGTGGCAGCAATGTCTGCGTGTGGATTTGACTGCTGATTTACTTTTTCCTGAGATTTAGCAGAGGCACTTCAGTGTGCTTTGGTGCCTTCCATGCTGACACCAGTGTGGGCTGTGACTTTGTCAGCTTTTTCAACCTGAGCATGACCTGATTTAAAATCAGCTTAGAGGCTTGTGTTGTTTCATCAGTATTGTAATGATGCTTTTGAAACAGGCACTTGCAAAAATATTTCCTGCTCAAGAATGTTAATGACACTGTAGATGCAGACACTTGTGAATAATGTGCACATGGGGATGTGTAAATGCTGGGCAGCTGTACCAAAAGATCCTTGTATATTTTCGCTTATTCCAGCATATGTCTATGGAAAGTGATACAGTTCAGTATTGCTGAAGATGTATTGCTTAATCTGCTGAAAAAGCTAATTTATCATAACATTGAGTTTTCATAAATGTTGATTCTTTATAGGAAAATAAAAAGTACTACTATGGGAGCTTTTATGTGGAATAAGGACAAAACAAACCAACCTAGAAAGGCAGCAGCCATCCTAGATATTATTTTCCACAAAATCAGACTGATGTTTAGAACAAATTAATCTACTTTAATCCAGTTGCATTTTCTGTTGGTAGTAGATTAATGATTTTAATCATTGTGTATCATTTAATAGTGCATAAGAATGACACTTTACAGAAGTAGAAATGAAAACCTGAAGAACTTGCAATCTTAATCAAAACAAGTGATAAATATAGTAAAACATGACCAGAGAAGACAATCTGTTCTAAACAAGCAGAGTCTGTTTCTACACTTGGTTGCAAACATGTTGTTGGCAGACTTCTTTAATTGTGTTCTTAGCAAGAGAACCAAAGTAGGTGATGCTAGCAGTAGAAAGCAAGAAGTTGTAAATAGGAGAGCTTAGCGTGCTGGAAGGGAAATCCTTCCCACGTATCCGTGTAGGAAGTAGGTGTAAGGTTTGGTAATGTAAGATTGGGGATTGAAGGGAGTCTCCAAACAGTATGAGAAAGTGCTTTGTCAAGAAAATTGAGACAATCAGTGGTATGCTACTTGGAGCACTGGAAGAAACTGTTTTGTGCCAGATGTATTTAAATTCAATCTAATCAATAGGATGGTGAGAAAGGAAGAGCAGCCTGACAGCTGACAGGAAAGAAAGCTAATGTAGAATTTTCTCCTATAAGCTGATGAGAAATATATTCACTTTATAAACATCCTGGAGGGATGGAACATTATTGATTTAAAACAAGTCATGGTATAATCACAGGTAACTGAGAGGATAATGAGTTTGTTGTTTATAGAGCTGCTGGATGGAAATAAGGTAGTTTGTGCAGTATTACTGAAATAGCCTTTAGCCACAACCTCTGGTAACTCAAAAATTCAAAAGTAGTAACTGCTTGAACTATAGCACTTACTAAGAGTATGAACACAAGTCTTGGCAAATACTGTGTGTTGTGGAATATAGTTCTCAAGCCGTTTGTGCTTGAGAGAAGAAATTCAGCTTACTGGTACCCTGCTTTCTAAGTCCTATTCCAAGCATTCTGCATCTTGCAGCCTCATGTTGCATTGCTATTTTTCACTCATTTTATGTGAAGAGTAAATTATAGACTATTTTCTGTTACTCAAATAATTCCAAATGCTGCACATACAGAGGAACTGTGCTGTGCTATGAATAAAAGCATTTTATTTATCTCCCTCAAAGTGTCTAGAAGTAATTACTTCCAGTCCTGGTCAGCTAAATATCGAATTAAGATCTGCTCTGGGAGTAACCATCTTCTTATAATTTAGGGATAATATAATTGCTGTAGAAGTAAAATCTTTGCCTTTAAAGTATACCCACAAAGTTAATATCTCCATTTTTGTTGCACTGAAATAGGGTGTTTTTTTGTTTTAGCTCCTGCCAGTTTCTGCAGGTAAACCCAGAACTTTTTCAACATTATCTCTGGTTTTGTTTCCCATTTTTTATAGTAAAGTGCCATCTGTTCTGTTGACAAAAAAATATGGAGGATTGCATGTTAACATCCATGAAGAAATTTGGGATATAGGCAGATACAGCAAGAACTATTATTACTGCAGTTTTATGTATTATTAACTCTTCACGCTTTTCCCCATACAAAAATGACACTGACATTCAAATGGCTAATTTTACAAGTACTGCAAATTCCACATGGAAATTAATCAGTTGTATACAAGCGCTGCATATGCAAAGAATGCGTGTTCAGCTGCATGTGTTTTTTTTTTTTTCTGATTGTACAACATTTAAATTTAGCAACAGAAGTTTAATGAGTTTCATATTCTGTTCATATGACTTCACACTTTACCTGCTTTATCAGCAGAGCAGCAGAATCTGAAAAGTTTCTAAAGGGAAACTTTAGAAAGAAGGAAATGATCCTACCACTAAGGAATGGTCTTGAAAACTGTAGGAAGTTGGGGTGAGATAGAGTGCTGGAGCTGGTAGCTGCTGTTCAGTGCCAGTGGGATGTGATTCTCTGTAGTCAAATCAGAAATGGTCTCTTGAGGGAAATCTTTTGTAGCAGGCTTGCCCCTCCTATTTGGGTTATATCATCAAGTGCAGAACTTAGAGTGCAAAAATTATTCTGGATGAAACTGCACTAGAAGATAAGTCCAAAGGCACACAAAAGCATGGAGCAAAGACCCTGGTAGGCATGCAGTGTGTAGGGGCATTTGAGAATTAGCCTGAAGCCATGAGCACTCAAAGAGGACACATAGCAAGTGTTTGCATTCCCCAGGTCTGTTCCTGTTGCATTTCTGTGCTTCCTGATACAGATTGGCCTGTGTCATGGCCTGTCTGCTACATTAATGTGCAAGAGCAATATTATAGTTGCACAGGAGAAGCACTGCTATTGCAATGCTCTTAATCAGGACAACTTTCCAGGATCGTCCTTCAATCTTACTGAAGCAGGTTCTGTGCAAACAGATCAAAAATATTTTCCTGCATAGATTAATCCAAAGTGCAAAGTAGGAGATGGGTAGATAGACCTAGGTATGTAATCAGAGCTGTGGGCGACAGGACCACCATTCTCCTTGTCTAAGTAGTTGAGTATGAGAAATAATCGTTTAATGATGTCATTGTCATACAGTAGGATGACACTTTTCCTAGTACTGCAGTGGTACAGATCTATTCCTTGGATTTGTATGTGAAGTGTGCTTCCTGATCACTTGGGGCAACTCAGAAATCAGCTGAGAGCATCTGTCTGTATATTCTCTGTAGGAATACTGGTGCTCCCTGACCTGCAGTCTCTCTCTGTTGTGTGCCCCTTTGTTCAAGCTTTGTGTTAATGAAGCAGAATAAGTTTGGTACGTTAAGTCTGAGCATCAGCTTCACTTCTTTTGGCTTTGTGTTTGAAAAGTGAGTCAGAGGATGGTAGAGGACAGAGGATTGACTCAATTTTTTCTTTCTGGTTATGAGTTTCTAGTCCACACAAAATATTAGGAAACATTATTATTATTATCTTGTTAATAAAGTTAGGAGATGCTATTTAAGGTCAATCATGTAACTTTAATTTGCCTCCCGTATGCATGCATTATGATTCAGTCCTTAATTACATGTTTTTGCTATCTTTCCGCTCTCCTTTTCCTTCAAGTGTGCGAAAGCCTGTACTTGCTTACTGAACACCTGCTCAGTGTTTTTTGCTCAGTGTTTTTTTATTTTTCTCTCTTCCTTATAGTTTATTATGGGGCTCAATTCCTTTTTAGATCATGCTGTTTGAAATCTTTTGTGAAAAGTATTTTTTGTTAGACACATTTTTTACAATGCTGTAGAGCATTATTTGTGGCCCTATAGCACCCAGGTGTTTCAAATATAGTGAAGTTGTCTGCTAAGATGAGCAGTGTACCCTTTACTCAGTTTTGCAGTCAGAAACAAAGTAGATAAACCATACAACATCTTCTGGATCCTTGAACTGTTCAAGATGCTTTTTCTTGCTTATCTATGTTGTAAGTGATTGCACTTTTTAAACCTTTTGTTGTTTGTGGTACACCTTTCACTGACTTTATCTGAGACTGCAGGCTCTTGGCAGAGCCTGCAGGCTGGTGCTTGGGGTCTAAACACATCTGAGCACAAAGAATGTGGTTTTGCTTCTTTTTTGGCAAGTATGGGAATTGGTGTAAGGTGGTTTTGACAAACGTCCTGCAGGATTTTTGTGACAGAGGTGAAGCTAGGTATAGACAAGGAATCCTGTTATTGAATAATCTAGTTCAGTTGTTTCAGAATACCCTTCCTTTCTTTTGCTGACAAGGTGAGTGAAGGATAGGTTCCCATACTGGTCTTTTGCTGCTGGCTTTGCACAGCATTTCTTGTTCAGTCGCTTCTGCAAATGTTCATCTTTCAACTGTACCCTCCCAGACCCATTTTCTTGCTCCTGTCTTCTCTCCATGGTGCCTTGTTCCCATCCTGGTCATCCTCCTCAGCATGTCCAAGTGTTACTGCTGTGGCTTCCTAACTCAGTCTGCTTTCCTGCCAGTCATGCTTTACTCCTCTCTCTGTTTCTCTTTACCCTCTGGGTTTAGGTCCCAGATTCTCTCCAGCTTCCTTTTCCAGTTTCCATTCTCCCCACCTGATGTTTCTGGTTTTTCTATCACAGATGTTTCCACAGCCTAGTCCAGCCTATATTTTTGTTATTCCTTTCTTTGCCAGTTATGTTCATTTCAACTCCCCATGGTAAGCCTGTGCCTAGGTTTGAAACACATGCAGACTGGGCATAAATTTGGGGCATTGAGGCTCCTATAGCTTTATTTTCTCCTGTCTGTGAACATACTGGCTTTTACTTACTCATTCACTTGTATATGCGTCTATTATCTATTTAAATCCTCAGGGAAGTAGTCAAATTTTGGTGCATTTTGATGTTGATTTATGTTTTAATTTGGTGATAGAGGAGCCAACTGCTTCTGAAGTATGCTGCTATAATTATTTTAAATATTGCTTTTTTTTTTCTTTATTAGAATAAAAGGGGAAAAACCCACCTATAAAAATGGATAATTCTAATCTGAATGTTGAAATTTTGCTGAAATGATGAGCAAAAGTAAAAAGTTAATAGTGCAGGTAACGTTAAGGACTATTATGGCTTTATGGCCACTTCTGTTACATTAAAATATTATATAACAACTCAGAGAACATAAATGGATAATAATCTGGAATCACCTGTTCTGTGTCAGGTTCCTAGAGCTGAGGGCTTTATTCCAAAATGTATATGATATAAAAATATGTTATCTTAAGGAGAGAGATAGTATTATTTCTCTCATAATTTTAGTGTACAATTTTTATTTTTATCATTGATATGTAACTTGTTATTTAGTCCTCATGGTATGTACAAGACCCAGATATAGACTGAGGCTCTAGGGTAAATAAGTTTGGGGGAAGATGGATTCTGCCCTTCTGCATTTTTGCTCTGATAACAGATTTGGGAAATAATTTTTTAAATAATTATTTCATAAGTTAATTAAACAACAGTTAGACCTCTGAACAAAAACAATACAAAACCAAAAAGCCAGTCTATTGGAGTGTTTGAATTTTATTTTGGAGCAAGTTAATTGTATGTGTAAAGAATGAGAGGTGTGCATGACTGGGTATAGGTTATGTCTTCCATTCTGGGCAAGCCTGAGGGCCTCTCCCTAACAGAATTCCAGTAGAAGCAGTAAGTTAGCAGTAAGTAAGTTGGTGCTTTACTCATTAAAATGAGTAATAACTAGACTACTATGCTGAGGTATTTTCATGCAAGCCTTGTAGGGCATTGCTGAACTGATGTTTCTGGTGCACAACATTTGTCCTTGTCTGCATGTACATCTGTAAAAAGGTGGCAACTGTTATGGTAGCTAAAAAAAACAACAAAAAAACCAAAAAAAAATCCAGTCCTGGAAATCACAGACCAACAAATCTGTTTTTTGTACCAATAGTATAGCTAAAAATCATAGAAATAGAATTGGTAGATATTAAATAACTGTTACATATTGAGAAACAATTACCAGCTTTTGAGGAGATGCTATACCACAAAAATATTTGAGAATTCTTTAAATTTAGAGTAAAAAGGCCATCTCTCGCCACAGAGTGTCATTCAGTCAGCGCAGTATATTTATATTACCAAAACCTATTGATGGCTCTCTATATGTCTATTTTAAAGGGAGGGGAAGCTAATGTGGTTGATGTTTTTGTGGTTAAAAAAACCAAATCCCCTTGTGCTGTCATGGTTTAAGAGTCTTTTTTTGGATTATGTTCTTGATGAACTTTGGTTCAATATTTTAGTGAATGATTTGTGAAAAAAGGATGAATAATGGGATGCTGAAGTGTACTGCCTGCACATATGTATTAAAGACAGCAAAAGTAAAATGTACCATGAAGAGTTACAGTGTTCTAAGGTGATTAAAATGGCATATGAAAGACTGTGCCAGAAGAAACAGTCCTAATTACACATGAACAGTAATTGGTTCTTAATTGGCTACACTTCAAAAAAGGATCTTCAGGGTAATTCTGGTTTTGAGTTTAGTGTTGTTTTAGACAGAATTTTCTAAACAAAAACAAGCAACAACAATTTTAGGCATTGAAAGTAATTAATAGTTTCTAATAAAAGAAGAAAGAACAGAATGAAGGCATTATTTATACTACTGCATGCTCTTGGTAAATGGTGTTACTGAATACTATGATTTTTTGGGTTTGCCTTATCCCCAGAAGTTCGGTATAGTGTAGTACAGTTCAACTATGAAAGGTACTGAGAAAAGTAAGCAGAGCAATTTTATGTCCTGGAAGGCTTAGAATGGGATGCATATAACTGAATTATGATTCTTGATATGGAAAGCCATGGGCACGTTCTCATATCATTGAAGTCTATAAACTCTTTGAATAGCAGGGAGAAGATGAAGAGGGAATGATTTTTTCCTTATGTCTCCCAACATGAGAATGAGGAGGTATTTAATGAGACAGTAAGTTATTAAATAAAAGGAAATACCTTGTCATATGACAGATAATGAAATTATAGAACTTATTTATGAGAGATTATGTAGTGGCCAGATGTAAAAATTATCTTAGAGTGTTTGTACAAAATCATGGCAAAAAAAGTAGTCCATCGAGGTTAATTAAACATGATGTTTAGGTTGTGTCTGATTCATTAATTCCCCTGGCTTAGTGATAGTTGAAGACAAGGAGAGTGTGTCAAAGGAGGGATTCCTGCTATTGTACGGTGTTGTACTTTTAGTCTGACCTTTACAGCTGCTTTCAGCTTACATTCATGACTGTGTATCCTGTTCTTTGTCTTAAACTAGAAGGCAATCCATTCACCTGTTGTGCCTTTATTTAGAAACAGAACTAAAATGTAGATTCCTTCCTTGCAAAGAGGCTGAAGACATTTTCAGGTTTCACATTGTTTGTATTAATTAGTTTTATTTGATAGAATAGCTCTGTTGTCAGTTGTCCTGTTTTGATCCTCTGAAATGCAAACTATGGTTTTGGTTCAAAACTACATTCTGTCTTGAAATAGCTAATTGGTCAAGTTGATGTCTTTTATAGTCTGAGAAGTGGTTTTTTTTGCTGTGCTTTAGGCTGGGGAGTGATTTTTGTCCTTTGCAGATAAAAGGTGTTTTGATTGACACCAGTAAACCAAACACTGAGAAACAGTTTGTGACAGAAGAGGAGAAAAAGGATTCACAAGGATCTAGACATGCATTTGCAGGATAGGTGTATAAAATGCTGGCACAGGCTCACACAGATATATGGATTGTTCACTTGCTAGAACTGCCCCATTTTTTGTTCCTCACACACTGAATTTACTTTTAAACAGACAACTGTTCAAACTCAAAAACTGTTCAAACTTGCTCATTTGTTTGCTTTAGCTTGAGTGCTGTTTATTTCTATCTCTTTCTATCCCCTCTGCACCATATCAAGCAAGGAAATTTCTAAGCCCTCAATTGCTGGGTGGAAGTCAGTCTGGTGTCTGTACATCTCAGAGGACTACTCAGCACAGAAGGGAGGGAGAAAATGTGGATGCATGCATGTACAGATATTTTCAGTTAATCCCTCTCTAATTGAGTTACTGCTGAGCTCAGTACTGCCAGCACCATTGCAAGTTTCGGAATATTTTCACTTTTCCTCTGGGAGCTTGTTATTAGAGGTGGTAATCTCATTTCTTTTTTGTATTTAAAAAGTGTTTAAAAAATTGTAAGGGGAGCAAAGTGTATCCTAAAAGCCCTTGAAACAGATGACTATTAATATTTTATGTTTGACTCGTGGATTTTGAATCTTTGGCAGTACTTGACATCTGCAACCTGATAGTATAACCTCTCCCATTGAATTCCCGAAAATCAAAACTGAAATTGTGGATGGTAGAAGAGGTATTTAAGACTCAGTTCTGGAACTGTCTAGGAGAGTAAGTGCTCTCTTATGCATAATTCAGTTTTACAAAGAATGTATTCCTTATCTTTGATGTTTTCAGTAAGATATCTACTGGCTTCTTTGTTAAAGGCAAAGCATTGATTGCCAGTGTGGGAATTTTGTAGCTATTGTTTTCTTTGTGTTTCAGATCCAGGACTCACTTTTAATCAAAATTTTTTTTTTTTTCCTGATAATCCTCCCATTACGATTCACTGAATGGAGAATGTAGATTTTCAATCTCCTCATTTTTCTAAATGACAGCAGTTTAGTATTTGGCTAAGATACTGCTTAGGAAAGGAATAATGCAAATTAAGTAATAATCTAAACAGAAATTTTCCTCTGGAAAGTGTTTGCATTTCAATGAAAACAAAGTCAGTTTTGTTTTGCCTTTCTGATGAAACACAGCGACAGTTTTAGTGTTTCCTCAATTGTAGATTGAAGTTAGAGTCTACATCACAGAAATTTGCCAAATTCTGAAACCTGCTTTAAATATTGATATTTTTTGTGCTTTGTTTCTATTTGTTGAGATTTGAGCTACTAAGAAAATAGGGTATACTGACATATCTTGTGTAGTAGAGCTTTTCTTTGTGCTTGCTCGAATAGCTTCTTGGTGAAATAGTATCACTTTTTTTTAACAGTTTGCTTAGTTGTTTGTTCCTATCAGTCCCTTCAGAAACTTGTGCTAGAATCTTATTATTCTGATGTGTAGAATCCCTTGTCTCCCCCATGGTAGTTAATGGAAAGGACCGAGCTCCATGAGAGGATAGTTCATATTCAGTCTTTAGGAAGAGAACTTAATTGTTCTGGGTTGTCCTTGGAAAGATTGTGTTTCCATTGATGAAATAAATGGTGACCAGTGTAAATCAGTGTAAATCCTCTTGTCCTAGCCCAAACAGATGTACAGCCTTTCTGTAAAACTATGGATATCAGAGCATGGTTTCATCAGACAAGATTTTTTTTTTTTTTTTTTTAAGACTGTAGTGGTAGGTCTCCACCACATAGACTTAAATACAGCTGTGAAAACATCAAAATATTGGCATGACTTTGTGATATAGATAATTTTCATGTTTTGTGTTGAAGAAAAATAGTTATACTAGTAATAATGTAGAGAAGTGTTACTGAGTGAATGAAAAGACAAATGGCCTTATAAACCCCTGTTTGTATGGAATGTTGTAAATGGAGCAAGTTGAAATAAAAATATTAGAGATATTAATGAGGGTGAGTTGTTGAGGAGCCTTGGGTTTTTTTTTGCTTTTCCTTAAAGCTATCAAACAAAAAATACAAACAAAAATTAATTGCAATTAATAAATAAAGGTGATTAATCTGCCTCAAGAGATTGAAACCCAAGACTAACCAAAGGAATGCATGTGATGTTAAAGTTCTAATGGATGTTTCAGGTGAAGGGTGTGCTCTTATTTCACCTGTTGATCAAATTCTGACTTTGAATGTGAGCATGGACTCCAAGTTAGACTCATGCTTATATTTACTTATTTATTGCAGAATCACATCCTTTCATTGCTATCAGCTTTCTCAGGAGCAGTGGTGGGAGAAATGTTGTGAAAAAGGGTGTCAGAGTTTTGAACTCTGAACAGAGAAGAGATTGCAAATCAGTAAGATCTGTATTAATTGAAAATAGTCTGAAATTTTATTTTTAGACTAAATAAGTGATTTAATATGGTTGAAATGTCACTTTTGACAACTTCCTCTAAGATGGCAGTACATCATAAGATGATTTTTAAGTCTGGGTTCCCTGCTGATGTGAAACCAGTTATGAAACCACAAAATTCTGTTGCATTAACCTTAGAGAAACAGCTACATCTCATGTTCTGCCACTCCCCAGCCAGCAGAATGGAGAGGAAAGCAGCAGGCAGGGCACGTTTTCTTGCACAAACACTCTGTGCTGTTCCTCTGTGCTGAGGTTTTTCTTTTGACACCTGTGCCACTTCTCAGGGTCCCATTCTCTGCTGGAGTGAGAGGATTGGGAGCACAAGCGTGTGGCAACTGGTGCTAATCTGATCAATAAGTCCTGATGACCCAAAAATACTCAAATGGTCTCTTGACTGAATAATACCTTTTAACTACCTTTTAATACCCCAAATTTTTTACTTTTTAATTTATTTTTTTAAGTTAAACAGTGCATTAATTTTCCAATGGAAGGGAAGAGAGCATTAGCTGGCTGTGAGTAGGTGCTAGTAAAAGCAGAATTTTGAAGAAGTACCCAATCCTGTGTTGCTTTCAGTGCATCTAAATTGAAATAATACTGACTAGAAAGTGCCAAGGATTTTAAATTTTCAGTTGTAGGTTGGGATCTTTCCCAAATTGAATTTACTTTGATATGATGGTAAAGGCCAAATATATCACCTAGGGTTGCACTGTGGTTTCAGTATAGAAACTCAAGTAAATGTCTCAGTCTGTGGGCAGTTATTAATGCTGCTCTATTCTAGAGGTCTGCATCATGTAATGAAACAGATGCTAATGGATGGTGCATTCATCAAAACTCTCCAAGGGCTAGTCTGGATCTTAATATTGTTTGTTTTAATTTTCATTAGGAAGCTGATTGTATGCATGTGTGTCAGGATTGTGAAACAATGTTATAAATCTCATGTGGGAAAAGCAGCAAATATATGTTTCTAGAAAAATAACGTGCAAGGACAGGAGTTTTCCATGTCACAGAGTATTTTACATCTTCTGTTGCTTGATTTTTGAGGGCAATGTAATCAGTGTAATTAAGGGAAATAAAACTCCTGACATGACAGAAATGAGTTCATGTCTGTAAACATTTGTAACTAAACTAGTTCTGGTATTTGATTTAGATTTTTTTCTTTAATCTCTTCTGGTATAGCAAACAATATATCTATTAATTCATTAAAGGAGACCTATGTGATTTACTTTATTGGAACTACTCACTGCCCATATATTTTTTTTAATAAAAATGTCTACACTTCTTTATCTGAAATACAAAATTAATAATTGGCAAAGACCTTGAACTTAATTAATTTTTCCCTCTGAAGTGTATAACCCTTCTATATGAACAGAGAGAAAATAAGCACTTGGGTGGAATCTCTTCTAAGCAATTGAGTTGCTATTTTAATTAATAATTGTAATATTGTAATTTTTCTAGTCTTGCAATTACTGGAGTTTGGAATGGATAGAAAATACTGCTGGACTGCATGAGGTTCAAGTAGGAACAGGTAGTGAGTAGATGCAGGGAGCTGCCTTCCCTTTTGCTTGTTTCCTATCAGTGAACAGGCTCTGACCTGAACTAGAATAATGATGGTCTCCTTCATTGCTCTTTCAAAAGGAGGAAATAGGTTTATATTTTTAAAGAAGATACTTTTAAGCAGAGGTCTTGTCTTCCACATGGCAGTGCTTTTTGAGAGAAAACTTTTTTGAGAGAACTTTCATAGCAGTGAAATACACCAGAAATCTCCTGTTGAAGCAAGTTGTAAGAAGCTTGTAGCACATTGCTTGCCTCCTTCATGTTGTCCTCTGTTGACTCCTCCTAGTCTTGTGTGTATTTTTTATCTTAAAATTAATTCAGGAACTCATTTCTGGTGCTGCATTTATGATATGCATGTAGATATATATATATTTATATATTTTTTATAAATGTTTTTATACAGAAAGTTTCAGTGTGCTGAAGGCTCTCATTCTAAGGTTGTCTGTTCTTAGCATGATACAAAGCCATATTTTCTTGTGGAGTAGATGTGATAACTTCATAAGAATAAACTTCTATTAAAAACTTGTGTTTCTTCAGACAAATTTCTTGGGGAAATAATGTTAAGCTTTTTTATATGAGTATTTGGCTGTTTTCCCTTGATTCCGTTTCCAAAGAACCAATATAGGTGTAATTTGTATTTTTTTTTTTTTTATCAGTATAAGTCTTTCAGCTATATTCACAATATGGATGTGTTAATTGCTACTAGTTTTGGTTTCTACTTGCAAGTCTAATAAGCTAGTTTGTAAAGGAACATTATGTAAAATAGTTCCTCTTCAGGTTTATTACAAATGTTTTTGAAGTGACAAAATCCTGAATGTACATACTGCATTGTCCACTTCTGCAGAAGTGAGATTTTTCCATTTAAATTAGAGTTAGTGCATTGTTTTCTCCAAAATTAAAGCATAAATACATTTTTGTGTAATTTTGGTAATGCTAGATTGTTGCAAATAAAGGTTGTTTTCAAAATGAATGGCAGAAGTGGCAAGGCAACTAATTTACAGTTAAATAAGCTGTTAAACTGTATTTTTGCAAAGATAATTTTCTATAGCTTGAAATTTTCACATTCATATGCAACACATTCATTACACAAAATTAACAATTTCCCTTCTTTGTCATCAAAAGAATGGTATTCCTAGTGCAGATTTGCCATTATTTTGGTAATGTTCCTTTTAATTGCCTTACAGGATACTGTTTTGCAAAAGATCGTGTCTTTGAAGTAGCATTTTCCATAGCATTTCATTTGTTATTTCTTCCAAATGCATACTCATAAACTGTAAGAGTAATAAGTATTTCTAAAGCAGTTCTTGTGAATGTATTGCAATGAGCAGAAAGATGACAAGAAGTGAAAACTGCTGCCTTAATTTTTTTACCTAGTTTTTTTTTCAGCATGTGGTATATTAAATGTGCATTGATAAAAGTGCATAGCATGCAAATACATAGTGATGTGGGACAATACCTCATATTTTGAATTGTTATGAACTGTAAATGACAAGTAGAGCATAGACAGGAGACACTGGGCTGCACAATGGTTTCAGCAGTGTAACCCTGGCTTTGTAATCAGCCTTGCATTGACTGCTGAGCTGCAGAGCTTCTTCCACCCTAGATGGTTGTGCCATCCTATAAAAGTGAAATTTTTGTTTCTCCCAAACACTGCAAGTCCTGTCTGGGTTGTAATTCTACAAATGAAACTGCTTGATAAAATTGTATCAAACTGAGTAGGATTTGAATAGTCATGGTCACTCATTAACTTGATTCTTCAGGAGAGTCTTGTGAGTTTTGCACATGGGTTTTGCTTTAGTCATGTGCTGTCTTGGCAAAGAGGAGACCTGCTTTTTTTAGTGTAACTTCCATGCAGTTTGAAGCTATACTTCCTGGCAGGAAAATGATGAAAACTGAACACAGCAGGTGGAATGGGGCAGGTGACTACAAAAACAACTTGTTTGGGGGGGGTTGTGCCTCAAGATAAAGATACAGCAGAAAATTACTTGTAGTATAGTTTTTAATCTGGGCTCACTACTTCTGTTTTTACCATCCTTCTTGTGGATGGATTAACATCCTTCTTGTGGAAAGTGAGTGTTATTTCTAAAGGTTTGTCCACATATTTTCAAGAACACTTTCAGAGATATTTCTAAAAATTGAAGGGAGGTCAGTTAGAAATCATTGTGATGGTTCACTACCTGTGGCGTTAAATATTACAGTTATAAAATTGCAATGATGGTTTTTGTTTTCCCAACTGCTTTCCTTCTCTCTCTCCCAGTGTACATGATACTGTCACTATCTCTTTGGATGTATATAGGTAAGCTTAGGAGAAAAAGTCTTTAAACTCTGTTATAGAGAGAAGGGTGATCTTCAGAATGGAGAGTACTATGGATACTGCTATTGTAAAATAATGACTTGGATGAGATGACATTTTAACCTATTCTTTCTAATCAAAAAGCTAAATGAAATATGAGAATAGCTGCCTCTTGCTGCCCATTAATAGGAAAATTCACAAGGGTGGATTTTTATGAGCCATTCTTGATGAATGGAGGGAAATCATAGCTATTCATGATGAGAAGGTGATTTTTCAGCCGTAATCCTCTTTTGCATATCGTGCAAGTGCCCATTTGAACTTAGGTTTTATTTATAGTGGCAATGAAAACAAAGCTGGTCTTGCTTAATTTCTGAGGTATGTCTCTTACCCAGTAGTTAACTGCTTGCTGCAAAGTAGACTAGAATGCTGCACTAGTTTGACTTTAGTCCCAATACCTGAGAACTTATTTTCATACTCTCCTGCATGGAAACTGATTTGTGTGTGTATTTTGATGTTGCTTGTTTGCAAACAACAGTTCATGAAGTCTAATTAGATGCATTTAAAATAAATAATTCTTCAGATAACTATTGAAGTCTCTTAATCAGTTATGAATAACTGAAAGTCTGATCAAATGTCAGCCTACAGGCATATAAAACAGAAATCAAAGACAACATCAGGAATAAAAATATGGGTGTACAAATAGATTTTGTATAAATTTGTATATATATGTCTATATGCACACACACACACATATATATATTTATGATCAGACTTAAGGCTTTGACTTACTGTCTCGTAAGTTGCTTAAGTTTTATATTGTCTGTCCCTAGAAGTGGTCTTCCGAGATTTATGAACTTGTTTTTTTCCCTACAAAGTTAACAGATATCTTTTGTTTCCTTCTAAGTCTGAAAAGGTAAGAAATAACCATAGATCTATTCAAGTACTCTTGCCAATTACAGCTTAAAGAGAAGTCAAGATGTGAAATCTGGTTGTGCTGAGGAAGCGTGTAGTTATACATTATCTTGTTGATGAAAGAAATGTTAAAAAACTGAAGTAAGTAACTTTCTGTACCTCCACAATGCACATTCTTTGAGTGTACTCAATGTAATAGATAAATATACATGTATGTGTGTGTGACCCCCCCAAACGCAATCCCGTGCTGATGTAGCTGCTAGGCTTAATATCAGTCAGAATTTAAGTACTTTATGGTACTTCAAACTAATGAAGGCTGTGTAGAGATAGTTGTGGATCTTAGTTCAGAGCCATCAGCTGCACATGTGAAATAACATAAGAACACTAAACAATGTTAACTTTTATGAAGGTGACTTGCATGAAAATATATTGTATCTATACTTTCATACCTGAGCATGACTAAGATTTTTTAAAGGTTGAATTTTGATTCTTTAATATCAAATCCATTCTGTGATGTCTCAGGGTATTACATTTTGTGGTTTTGATTGAAATGAAATTTTAAACAGAATGACCAATTCTATTTTGTTTTTAAAGAACCTCCTCATTTAAATTGCCACAGAAATGATGAGGTATACTAGCTGCAGATGGGTGTTTTATTTCTTAAACAGGGCTGAATTTGTTTCTACAGCAGGAGAGAATCTTCTCTCTCCAAGGGCCAGGTTGGTGTACTGGGCCCAGTCCCCCTCCTGTCACAGCACTGTGGTTGGTTGTAGCATGGGGAAGGCTGAGCCCAGAAAATGCTCTGACAGCTGTAGTTTACCCTCCTCCCTTGGGGGTGCTGTCATTAGGAAAAGCCCTGCTATAGAGAGCAAAGCTGGCTGCCTTGCTTGATGCAGCCATGGACCTTACCACTGAGACTTGGGGCTTGTTTCCAGCCCAAGGTGAAGGAAAAATTATGTTCATTCCTATTGGAATAGTCAGCTTTTGAGCTTTTGCAGTTCCACCCACCATGCCTCACTACCTAATCTTTGGATGCTTGTTGCATGGGCGTGTCTGACATTGCAGAAACATTGTTTGATGCTAGTTCAGAAAGACAATGAGGAATGAAAGCCCAGGCTTATGATTCTGTTTTGACATATCAGCTCTCTAGAACAGACTGCTTTAGGTTTTTACTGTCTCCTCTCAGCTGTAAATGATGGTTTACTGAAGTTCTGGTTGAAAACATGTTTGCAGACAGATGCTAAGAGTAGTGAAAGGTTGGATCTGTTAATGAAAATTATTTTGAGGTCCAGTCTGTGCTGTAGAACTTTTCTGTCCAGTCGAGCAGCAGTTTTCTGGTGGGGGATTGATGCTGCCACGCAAGGCACAACAGTCACAGTGTGAATTCTCGTCCTTCTGAAGGAGACTAAAGATATGTGGCCAAAATACTAATTTACTCCTCTCTAAGACTGCTGCTTGTGAGTGAACCAATAACCCATCACACTTTAAAAAATGTATGATCTGTAGACTTTTTTATCATTGTTTCTGTGTAATATATAATATAGAAGCAAATCTCACTTCAGAAGAGTGGAA
Organism: Muscicapa striata striata; assembly: GCA_030060385.1. Taxonomy (NCBI): domain Eukaryota; kingdom Metazoa; phylum Chordata; class Aves; order Passeriformes; family Muscicapidae; genus Muscicapa; species Muscicapa striata. The sequence goes on along the minus strand of JAREIS010000010.1, from coordinate 480,117 downwards.
TAAGTCTCTGTAGTAATTGAATCAGATTCAGGACCATCCCATGGGTGCAAAGAGCCTTTTCCTTAGGTGGCAACCAAATATTGGAAAATATTGAATGTCAGAGAGAAAGCTTGAACAAAAATAAGAGCAAATATATAGGCTATCCTAAAGTTTCTGCAGCTTCCTTTTTGCTAATTCACTATAGTGAAATTACTTTCTGGAGAAAAGAATCAGCCAGTGCTTATTAGACAGGTGTGTTTAATAGTTCAGAAAAAAACGTGTATTCACCTGTCCAGATGCGTGTAAGGCATTCTTTTGTTCACATGATATGCATAAATTATTTTTAAATTTTAAGAAGGAAAGAAGATTAAAATATTGTAATTATTGAAACTGTAGTTTCTGTTTGAGGTCATGACACATCTCTGATGTGTAATGGATGCATTTTTTCAGCCCCTGCCCTGCTTGTGGGGTGTGTGTAAACTAACATTTTTAAAGCATACAAAATGACACAGACACCTACCTGTCTGGCACTGATGTCACTACATTGATCAGGAAACATCAGATACATGGTGCACTAAGGACAGTGTTTCAGATTTGCAAGACTCATATTGGCATTTTGGGAATTACATGGATTAAGATGATTTAATAATCAAAATGTGTGGCAGTAGTAATAGACTAATGTCTACCCCTCATTGGTATATATGTAATTATCTAAAATAAGAGAGAATTTTTTTTATAGAAAGAAAATTGTAGGGGAAACAGCAAAAATATGAAACTTTATATTTAATAAGTAAAATATGTATTTCATAAATGGAGAGAAACATGAACAGTTTAAGTATTCTGTTGATTTAGCTGCATGCTCACATCTAGAAGGTGAGTTTTGGGGATGGTACACTGCAAGTAGCTTATTAGTTTCAGAAGATATGATTGCATGTCAAACAGTGCTTATTTTGTGGAATAATATTCTAAAGCACAGAAATTTTTTATGTATTACTGGTCATAAAGACTATTTTATGTTCTAAACCAGGTCTTTTCTTTTTAAAATTATTCATAAGCTCATGCATGACATTTCCACAGTGACAAGGAACAACTGTTTCTATTCAATTCTTACAGATTTATTTTAAATGCATTAGGAGCCTTCAAAAGACTCTTTTTTTACCTTCTCATCTGCAATGTGAACTTTGTTTTGCAAGTGTTGTCGTTTGCTCTGGCCCTTGACTTTGCTTGATCCCTGGTATGACTCTCTGGGCTGCCTTTGCAGATGCTTGTTCCTCCCCTCTACCTCTCCCATTAGCAATAATGTTTTTCTCTCTTGATTGATGAACTACTTATAACTCCAAATGGCATTCCCTCAATGCTATATAAGAATGCAAAATATTCACCCTTAACAATTCAGTTATGCTTTGATTGTTGGCAACCATTTCACTATGGAAATCACTCAATAGGGTCATTCAACTCCTTGCAAATATTAGCTTTCTGCTCTCCTCCAGCCTTTACTGAGGGCAGCAGAAGGGAAGAAAAGATTGTCTGCAGTGGGGTCTGTGTGTTCCCAGGCTGACAGTGCCCCTGGTGTGGAAGTACCCAAGTCTTGGTGGCAAGAAAGTGGCCAAAACAGAGTTTACTTCTGGGCATTTTAAGTTTGATCGTGTCCAAAATAAAGCGGGAGAACTTTTTAAACTGCTGCAATTAATATTGCTCCTCCCAATACAAAATCTACAGTTGTTTCTTTGTGATGGTGCTTTGCTATTTTGACTTTTGTTGAAAGTGCTTATTTCAGCAAGCAGCTAATGTGTGCTGAGTATAGAAATTACTTAATATGTGAGCTTGTCTTGCTGCAGTGAATCACCTTTGTCAATCTGTTGTAAATTCATCCATTTCTTATGAATGCTGATACATGATCAGTTGATTTGACAGTAGGCTTATGGCATAGGTAAATTCACTGCTTCTTGCCAAGCTATGTAGCAAAATTTTTCAGTAATAAGTGCAGTAATAAAACATACTGGAACAGGAATATACTTTTACTTTGTGTCTTCAATCATTTCTATAATTCATTTTTATAACCTTTTGCAGCAGAATAACTTGTTTTATAATGCTTTGCTGTGCAGCATTTGTAAAGGCTTGAATTTTTAAAAAATTTTAACCCAGTAGAAAAGAAAAAAAAAAAACTACTTCCTTGACTGCTTCTTACTTTTTCTTTTTTTTCCTTCTTTGCCCTTTGTCTTTAATCCATAAAGATGTATGCTGTTTTTACTGCTTCATAGTTTTTAGCATCTTTCTTTTGTATTTCTCCAGTTTTGCTTCTTTGCCTTTTTTACTTGTTAGGGTGCAGTACTGGTACTTCAGGAAATAGATTGTTGATGTGTGGAAAGGATGGTTTCCTCTCTACCTGTGGCCCACAGGTCCCTGAGATGTCAGTGCTCTGTGTAGCCCAGCTTTCATGCCAGTAGTTTTCTAGTAGCACATAGCAGTGAGAAAGATTCCTATGTCTAAGGCTGCTGTGTATCTCAAATCTGCAGCAATCAAAAGAGTAGCCAAATATCTTTGTTATATTGTGATTGGAGGAGTAACCTGCCTGTCTGGACTCCTTTGAAAAATTGGTTACTTTGTTTTATGAGTAATTCCTTCTCCTTATTTCAGTGCTGCAGGATTTCTTTCCTTAATTTGCAACTGGAGCTGTTGGCTGAGCCTTGGGCTCCTGCCATCTGGTAATTTTCCTTTCCCATTGTAGCTGCTCCTTAAATATCAGATCACACTGCTTTTTCTGGACATAAGTGGAACAAGATTCTCCAGAAATAGTTTTTCTTTTAGAGATCCCAGGCCCTTGGCATGACCTCAGCTGCATCTTGTTATTAATTGATCTCACTTCATCTGTGTTGTCTTGCTCCCATCAGCTCCAAAGTGCTGAAGCTTTTAGGTGCTCTCTTAGCCCACACTTGCCAGATGGCATTGCAAGGGATCACCGTAGGTGTGTCCAGTTAAGACTTCTCAGTTTCAATCTAATCATGCTGTACATCACCAGTTTTGAAAGAGGCATTTGCATTCCAGTCTGAGGTCAATAATGTTCCCCAAATTCTGCAGGGTCTGTCTTTTATCACTGTGGCTCAGCAAGGAAAAGAACAGCCAAGAAAACTCTGCTTGGTGGACATTTCACATAACAATTATGTGGGGCAATTGAGACTCTGAAAAAGCTTAAGCAGTAGCTGGTAAAAGAGGCAGATGTTTCTCATTTCATTAGTAATTCAGAACTTAAGTGCTCTAATTTGTATATGCCATTTAGTCATCTCTGTGTCCTTCTGTCAATATCCCTTCTGTTGTCAGGAGGGCACACTTTCTGAACTTTCTCTCACTTGCTCCATCCTCAAATTGAGCTCAGATTTGATGTGCTGCATGTCCTACAGTATCCTCACTATGCTAAAAAGACCAAAAATTTGCCCATTGCTCAAAGAGATTGCATCTTGCAGTTTGTTTAAATATTTTCTTATTTTTTCAATTGGAATTTGTTTTAGAGATGAGTATTTTCCAATCTTCACTTACAGAAAGTAAGCTTAATAAATGAAAGCCTGCAGGAAAAACCTACAGTACCTTAAAAACTCCCATAAAATGAAACCACTTCTAGTAAGTATATTTGCAGTAATAATACTGTATGCATACTAGAGTGGATCTCAAATACAATTTTTTCCTTAAAATAGCTGAAAATTTCTTCTCCCTAAACACATTTTTGTGTTGTTTTAGAGCTTATAATGCCCACGTGTTCAGTTAATACTTCAAGTTGGGAAATAAATATTTGAAAAGCAAGTCAAATGCAGCATCTGGCATTGCTTTAAAAAATTTTATTCCAAATAATTTTGATAGACTAATACAGTTACTGAATTATAGTTGTGCTTACTGTATTTGAAAGAATTTTTTAAAATTAGGTTTAATGTTTCCTATACTATTCCAGTCATTTTTCACTCTAGAGAATTTCTACAGAGATTTCCAGTAATAACTTTTTTCTTCCAGTGTGTCTGGCAGCTTCTGTTTTCTCAGAGGGGAATGTTTACAGGAGGCTGCTCTAAGTGATCACTGTAAAAAGAGTATTTTTTCCATCTGTACTGGTATTCACCCATCATTTGTGCTTTCTGATAGCACGAGTCAGCCTTTGTCCTTCCTTCTCTGTTAAAAATTACGGGAATTGGATTCTTCAGACATTTCTAGAAGATTAAGTGAATAAAATTGGATTGGGTATGTTTTGGCAATTAAAGTGTTGAAATGAAAATTTTGCATAGCTCAGAAAGAGAAAATTTAAACTGTGTTGTAAGGTATAGTTGATCCAAAACAGGTTGATTTGATCCAAATGCACAGATAAGGGTACCTGAGACAAGTGTGGTAATACTGAAGGAAAAGGGAGATGAATAAAAAAGAATATACTTTAATTTGGGTTGGTTTTAGCATTCCTAATGTATACTTCATATGGATTTTCAAGTAGATTTTTTTGTCAATCAGATCAAATGGGGAACTTCTATATAAAGCTGTAGTCTTCCAGTATTCAGCATGTTACTGGTATGAGCCCTATAGGGGCAGGTACCTCTGTGTGATTTATTAAGTCTGTAAATTACTGAAAATACTCTCATTAAAAAGTGCTATGGGGAGAGAGAACATTGTGAAGCCTGCTGCAAGTAATTTAGAAGGCACAATTTGCATTCTTTCACTTTCTCCTTTCATTTTTTATGAAAACAGTATATCCAGATGGAAGTGCTGCATTTGCCAAAACTAAAAAAGCAGTTGTTAAAAAGAAGGCTGTGGAGAAGGGAAGACTTCTTTCCCAATTTAAATATATGAAAAAAAAAAATTCATCAAACAACCCTTACCCATTTGACCTGTGAGTTCAGCAGCAGTTCTGGAGGTTCCTACTTCTGTATTGGTATAAGACCATAACTCAAGTCAGTAGACTTCTAAACAAGTACAAAATTATGAAAATGGTATCAAGGCAATGTAGGTTGCAAAAAACCCCACACCTGTTTGACATGATTAACTCCAACACAGTTTTAAAGTTTTGGATGTCACATTTGTGTAACATTTTTAGGTTAGGAATGTCCTCTATATTTGAAGTTTATGAAGTAAAGTATCAAACTACTTAGAACAATGAAGAATAGTGCATTCAAAATCCATCTTTCTTGCAAGTGTAATTGCATTTCAGTAAGACCAGTAAGCATCTATTGTGGCTATACTAAAATGTCTCCAAATGTAGTAATAATTATCTGTATTTTTAAACAGAAGCAAATAATCTGGAGATGTTCAGAGAGGGACCACTTGTATCATCCACTAATGCTGCTCAATGTCAATACATGCCACTTTTCTTTGATTACTAGAGTTCCTTAAAGGATGTCTCATTTCTTTTAGAGTGGTAGAAGGCAGTTATGGTTAAGACTGATCACAGACAGGTTCTGCATCATATATTTCATTATTTCATTTTCCAAAATAAATACTTCTTAGGGACACAGTAGTTTTAAAAGCAAAAAGTTGAATTGTTAGCTCCTGTGGCAAAATATTATAATTTTGTTTCATTATCTGTCTGGAAATAGGCACTGTTTGCACTTGTAATTTTTAAGTTTAATTGAGCAGTGTATAATAATTTAAAATACTTTAAAAATAGTTAAGCTAAAATTAATCTGGTTAGTCTTTTAATTATCAGCAGAATTAACTTTAGCTAAAATAAGATACCTTTAAGTAGAGACTTGAATAATGAAAACAGAACTGAGGAAATCTCAGGGGTGATTGAAAGGATTTTGCATAAACAAGATGGTAATTTAACCTCAAGTTTTTGAGATGTAGCATTTGAAATATATAAAGGACTTTGTTAGAGCTATCTCTTTAATCCTCTTCAGAATCTATATGTCACAATAGGTTTCTTATTTTAAAATAGCAATAATTACTTAATACTTTGCATATTCAAGAATAAAGCATATAAATGACTCCTCAGAACTTGTGCTAGTCATATGTCAAACAATATGGTCACTGGTTTCTGCCTTCGATTCACTGCAGAAATTTGCTAGATTGATATACTTGTGAACAAGAATTAGCTTTTCAGTTGGAAATACTGGAAATCAATCAGTCATGTTAGCCCAGCAGAGGTGGTTTGGTCACTCTTGTTCTGGAGATAGAAGCTATCAACACAATGATTTTGTTTATAGGCTGAGGGTCTGCCAGCTGAGCTTTGGTGTTTTATTTTCTAACCGATGGTGGATCTGATCTGCATTTCCAGTCCTTGTGTTTTGTACTTGTCTTTGATACTTTAAAATCACAAATTTGAATTTTTTTGGGGAATTAAATTTAGCTTTTTTTCAATCATTAATTTACAGTAATCTCAGTTCCTGTAATGCAGTGGTAAATTTGAATTTTCTTCTTGCATTTGTTTCAACAGCTTTTTCCACACAATACTTCCATTTCTATTAAAGCTGCCATGCTGTATTTTAGGTAAATCTGTTAAAGATGAATGGTAGTGTAAGTGAATTTTTGGGTATTTTTTTTTCTGTTTTTTTTTTTTTTTTTTGTGTTTCTAAGCATGTTCATGCCTTGGTCTGCATGAGTTTCCATTTAGAAATACTGATTTTTTTTTCAAATTTTTTGTACATTTTTGAAGGATTTTCTTTTGGTGTTGCTGTAGTTCCTATGGAGCTTTTAGGAAGTGGGTACTTTGAGAGCCTTTAAAAATAAAAATTGAAAAAAAAAAAAAAAATCCCAGAGGAATTTTAAACAAGGCCAGGTGCCTATCTAGGCTTTCAGAACATTAGCAGATGGTAGCATGAGAAACACTGACTGAGGTTTATGTATCATGGGTGTGATGTTTGGATGCTTTATTTTGATTGTTGCAGAACAGCTGCCTATCAGCATAACTATCTTTTCTGTCCTGGAAAACAGAAAGCAACAGTGAAAAGGGTCATGTGCCTTCATTGGGTATCGACTTTTAGCAAATTAACACTCAATGCAATGTCATGCAATACTTGCAAAAGTTTCACAATGTAAATTAAATGCAAGAGGAAATAGCTAAAATCTCTTTAAATTTTCTGTTTTCTAGGGGTCAGGGTACCAAAGTTTTGTTTCATGTTTTTTTTTTCAGAATGTTGTTGCTGAAATATATACAATTTATTTACATTGTTTTATGTTAGATTTTGCTGGTCTCTTCCTTTGTTCTTCATATTACAAAAAGCTTTTGGACTAATTTTGCTTTCTTTAGTAAGTGTTTTACCATAACAGCAGCCTCTTCAGACACACTGAAAACATTGCAAATAAACCTAAATTGGGTACCTGAGCCTTCATGAGCATCTTATTCCCTAATCTCCTTACTTAATAAAAGTAGCAATTTATAGTAATTCTTCTGTCCACAGATGCCATTGTGCATGTTTTTCAGGCATTATTGCTTTCTAACATAAAGGCTGGTATAAACACCGTGCTTCTTTTCTTGACAACTTAAAGTGCTTTTTAAGTTATTACTACTTGAGTTTTTCTGAGATCAGTACAGTTTTTCTCCACTTTTTTTCTTTTGAGAGCTATTGAGGCAGCAGCTAAAATGGGCATTAAATTCTCTGAAGTCACCTAAATGTGCTTAATGTGCTTCATGAAATAATGATGGTCCTTTTTTTTTTTCCCTGGTTCTCACTTCTTTCCGTTCAGAAGTTTCACTAATACTGTTCTACTGTGGTGATAGTGAGAGTCTCTGTCCAGAGAAGATGCATTTACTTTCTGTCAGCTCAAATTGACTAGTGAGTCCTTTTGGTCTTGGGGGATGCCTGTGGCATACCACTTGAGAGAAAGGTGTTTGCTGCCTTAGCATGTAACAACTGTGTCTTGATCAAGAAAAGTCCTGTTGGGACACTGTAATGTAATTGGAGTACTGGTTGAAGTGGAGATGACTGCTGGAAAAAGTCCTGTGCATACAGAAATCTTGTGTTGAGGCTGCAAGAACATGAGCTGAACTTCCATTGAGACTAAGGGGAGCCATGTGGAAGTTTACCTGGCGAAAAATTTATTGGGAGCCATGCATCACTGGGTCCACTGCTCACAGTTCACCTTTGCTTCAAATGAGTTGGTCTGCAGGTTAAATGAAACTTCATAAATTCCTTTTTTGGCAGAATTAAGAGCCCATTGACCCTGTCAGAGCATGGAATTTCAAACCTACTGTTTAGATCACTTTCTACACTTTCACTGAAAGATGATTGTGTTGTTGCAGGTGACATTGTAGAATAGAGCTTAATGAAGGAGAAGAACTGTCCGAGCTCAGCTTTCCTTTCTCCTTTTCCCTCTGCTCAAGGTGATTTTAAATGCTTTTTTGAGTACATTGTGTAATGGACAAAGCAGCAATTATTCCTTGCCAAATTTATGGTTACTTGATTATTTACATCAGCTGAAAGAGGCCAAAATCAATGGGAGTTCTTTTGTGCTTACAGTGGAACTTCATTTTATCCCTGTCAGAGACCTAATTTGCCTCAGCAACTGCTATTGTTAAAGTAGGGCAGAGACTCTTTCCCCAAAGACCTTAGGCCAAATTGCTAATGCTGCCCTTCTCTCTGCTGTTCTAGACAGGCAGTAAACTGTCAGAGAGAGAAAACTAAGTTTAAAAATTCACTACTTGTGAATGTCTTTTGTTATTTCCAGGTTCTCTCTAAGAGAGCTCCATCTCTGCACAAGTGTTAAGCATTTTAAATTCATTGTCGTTCTTGAATCCCCATTCTGAGAAATGCCTGGTTTTTCTATTTACATCACTGATCTTTTCTACTTCTCTCTAGAAGTCTGATGCACATTTTAAACATTATAGGCAAAGGGGCCATCTTAAAAGTGTTCTGCTGTTATTGAGGAAGCTGTTGTATATTTAATTTCATGAATGTTGTACATGAGAGCTGCAGTTCACTAATTGTCAGAATATAATGTAGCTCTGAATGAGTGCTTGTGATCATGTCTGACAGCATGGCCTAGGTGCTACTTCAAGTTATGTTTAAAATATCTGACGACAGTGCTAGCTACCTTTTTTTTGTAGCAAGGCTTAAACTACCCCATGTTGTTGTAATTTCAGTAGACCCCAATATGAGCTCCAAACTACTTCATTCAGTTTCAAATTCATGTGTTCTTTATGTGGGCTGCCCAAAGATACCAGCATGCTTCCTTCTCAAGGGAGATGTGATTTCAGAAAATATGGCTTTCATCAGGTGCTGGAGGAAAATGCACAGGGTAGGTACAGGTGAGAGATTCCTTTAGCAGGTGTTGTTGCAGTAATAACAGTCAAGGGTTCTTTGTTTTTGAAAGTGTCTGACACAATATAAAGAAGTATTTGTCATTTACAGTGACTTTTTGGAGCTATAGAATGCTATTCTTTGATGGGCTTCATTTCCTTGCAGGCAAGCTTGCATTCATGTTTGCTTTAGCTTTAGTTGTATGAATACTAGGCTTTGCTGAGAAGCATAGTGCCTTTAAGGTTCCACAGTCTTGAGGGCTGCTGCAAGTACTTGGCATCCTTGACAGATGATCCAGTGTTGTTTTTTAACAAATCTGCTCTTTTACCAATTTGTTTGCTCCTTGCATGCCCTCTTACAATGTATGAATGAAAAGCACTGAAGGAAGAGGAAACCATGTATGCACAAACATGGATATTTGTTATTCCTTGTAGTTATTGAGAAGTGTCAGGGTAGTTTAGAGTTGGTCTGTGATGACAGTACCTGTGGGAAATGCCAGTGACCTGAAGAACCCGTTTCAGGCTGGTATCTCAGGATAGCCCTTGTTTGCTCATCAAGGAAACAATGGCTAAGAGTGAAAGGGCATAGGTTTCATCTTGCAGTAGTATACAGTCAGTTTGAGGGTTTTTTTGCTGCTGTTCTTCTTAAAATAGCTCTGGAATAGTAATACTGCTCAATATGTCGAATAAGTCATGTTTAACAGTGTTTTTTGCAAGACAAGCAACATGTGATGAAGAAGGGTTTTAGAGAGAGGCAGCTTGCACATTTGCTTGTGCCTTTCTGCCCTGATGTTTTTATCACTTGATTTTACTAAATATACTGAAGACACAGGACTTTTTAGCTGAATAGGCTTTGGGTATGCTTTAATTTTTATTTTACTTGATTTCTTTTTTGAATTTAATTTTTATTCTTTTCTCCTTTCTGTGTTTCTTCATTTTGCATATTTTACAGTGAGTTACCTTTTGCCATGTTGAATCTTTTTCACATTGTCACTAAATGGCTGACAATGCACAAACTTCTCAAAGGAAAAATGTAGCAGCAGGAGGGACTTGTTTTGGGAACACATATTGCTCTGCATTAGTCAGTTCTTAGCCTTCATCCAGCTGTGTTCCACAGGTGGGGGGAATGCACAGGGCCAGTGCCTCTGCCCTTCACATCTGTTTGAATCAGTGTGTTTAAATGGATGTGCTCACCTGCCATGCCTTACCAAGGCACTTACTCCTATTCTTCTATGCAGGTCCTCTGAAAGTCCATTTTAGTAATTATTTATTCAACACAGAAATGAATATGCCTTGGGTTTTCCCACCCTCACGACCTATTAGGAATTCTTGTTCTGTTATATTTTATTGTATTTGCTTCGTCTCCTCCTTCTCCCCTTGTTGGGACTTTAAGCATGCAGAAAGGCCAACAGAATTTGGACCCAACATGGATGAAGTGCTAGTACACGTACAATGAACTGTTACATTTCTTCAGCAGTATGACTGCCAGGTGTATTTTTTGTCTCTCATGCCTAGAGTTAAACGGTTTTTATCTGAATCCTCAGGAATTGCTAATCTTTCTCTAAGTTTTCAGTGTTACAATTTTTTTTTTTAAATTTAGTATGAATGAATGTAAAGCAGTGGATGCTTTTAATATTAATTTCCTCAAATTTTCCTTTATGCTGACCAGACTTTTTCAGTGCTAGTCATTTTTTTGTGGCGCAAAAATGCCAAGCGAACCCAAAGACTCCTTTCAAGAACTTTTTACCTAATGAAAAGTCAAGAATCATTGAGTTGCAAATGCTGTGAGGTGATCCCATGCTCTTGTGTCCTTGTGAAGCTGACTCTAACCTTCATTTTAGGCTTCTGTGTGCAGATCTTCAACTTCCTTCCTCCAGCACAAATTTGGGTGCTTCTTAAAAGTAGGTGTAGTCTTTGGTTTTAAATCAGAGTTAAATGAGAATAAAAGCATTTAATAATTCAATTGAAATGGAGCTTCTGACTAACATTAGACAATGAAAGCTCTGTCTGAATAAATCTGGAAAACCTATTTGCTTCCTGCACAGTAGCCTGTAATAAAGTAGAAGCCTTAGGCACGTTGTATTTAAATAAGCTTCTTGTTCAAACCAGAGCAAAAGCTGCAGTTATGGATAATGCAGCTTACATTTTATTTAAAGAATAAATATTATATTATCATAATTTCAATTGTAAATGCTCTTTACTTTTGTCAACAGGCCGATGATAAGATCTCTATGAGAGCTTTCAGTTAGCAAAATGACACAGAATGCATTAAGATTATAAATCTGTGCAGAAATTCAGTTTAGTGCTCAATAACTTAAATCAGATGGGGTATTTTGAAAGAAAAGCGTGCTTACAGCACTAGCACTAGGAGCAAGTTCTGAGTGTCTCTGCATGAGTGTGGGGACAGCCTCCTGTCTGCACAGTGTCTGTTCCCCCTGCTTTCTGAGCTTTGCTTACCTCCTGCTAAGGAGCAATACATAAGCACATAAGAAAGGATTTCCCCTATCTTAAAAGAAACAAAAAAAGAGCTGCATGGTGTGGTTTTGGGAGGCACATTTAAGTGTGTACTTCTTACTGAGACTACATTAATTTCTTACTCTGGTAAATGCTAGGAATAATTTCACAGACTGAATTTAGGGGTGAGGGGGGGAAATTGAGGGAGGTAAGAGACCAAAACAATCTGTGTGAAACAAAGGTCTTGTTCAGACATTGCAGTGGAGAGCACTTCTTGCTGTGGGAGATGCCAGAAATATCAGCAGCATTACGTGGAAAACTTAAATAATGGTTGTTGGTAGCTTTAATGTTAATAAATTTAATATTAATTAAATTAATATAATTAATCTAGAAAACATACAATTGGCTTCCTTGATGCCTTCTGATAAGTCTTTCCTTTACTGTTCTTAAATTCCAAAGGTCTTCAGAGGAGGCTTGTACCCTCTTTCTGTAGTGCTTTCTAATTGCCTTGGAAACTCCTTTTTAGTCAGAAACAAAGGTGTTTTTAAACTAATCCTGCAATTTCTACTTCACCTTTAAACTAAACTTTACCTTGCTGTGCTGCATTACAGTTTTTTGATTTTGCCTCGCTGATTAAAGTAATATGAATTAAGTTTCTGATTGCATGTGCATATAAAAACATATGAATAGCAGAACTGTCACTCCTGCACATAGATATCTCTCATATGTTCCTTGCATGTGCTTGAGTTCTAGACACTGAATGTGAATATGATTTTTGCCAGTTGTGTTGGCTACAAAATAGAATAATTCCATCTCTTAACAGCATTGAGTATTTGTTGACCTTGATCAGAACTTAGACTTTTAGGGCTTTTTATATTACCTGTGATGCTTACTGATTTAATAAGTACTAACTTGTTCAATTAAAAAAAAAAAATTAAAAACTCTGTTCTCTTCATATGTTCAGTAGAGACACAGGAATATCATTTATTAATTTCATTTATTTAACTGCAGAGTTGGAGGATCATTACACAGTTAATGAGAAGAATGAATACTCTTTCTGCATTGCAACACTTAGACCCTGATCCTAAAAGCAGTTTTTAAGGTTTAATTCCATGGTTTTAAAATTAGTGTAGATGAAGACAAGGTTGTCCTATAGTATCATAAGGCCTATAAAGTGAGCCTCCCATCAGATACTCTTCTTTCTCCATTCATGGCAAAAGCTCTGTTTGGTAGTGAAGCATTGTGGGTTGCTGCTTTGATGCAGTTTCAACAGCATAAAAATATTTTAAAATAGATGATAGTAGAACATCCCTGTAGTCCAGGGTCATTCATTGGTTTTACTGAACTTTGAAAACAAACAAAACCTTCACCTTTTTGGTAAATTGCAATGGTATGCTTTGGTATTTTTTTGCTTGATTAGGAAATAGACCTTCTGTGGTTTGATAGAACCACAGATCTTAGTAGATGGCCACTTGCTAAACTCCCAGGAGTGATTTTCTTTCTGTTCTTCTCTTGTGTGATGTTAAAGTTGGTACAGAAGCACATTTCTTGGTAAATGTTTTAAGGATACTCACTTCATAGGCAAGATGTTATTTGAAATCATACCAATGACATTGCTTTTAACTCCTAAAATGCCTAGCTAATATTTAAGTACAGAAAAGTTGATTACAGCTGAAGCATATTTTTATTGCTGTGAATAGAGTTTTCATTGGATAGGGAGGGTCCCATTCCCAGTGGCTTTCAAAAAGACCATAAAATCCCCAAATCAACTCTATCCAGGTAATACTTCTCCTTCCTGCAAGATAATGTCACTTAGTTAACTGAGAATATAAGACAAGTTAGGGCATAATATATGAGTCAGAAGGTACTTAACCTTGGAGTGTGGCAAAATGATAAATTACACAGGATAACTGAAATGGCACTGAATCCATGTTAGACACTTGAGTTTAATGCTATTGCTAAGAAGTGAAGTAAGAGAAAACTGCAATATATTATTTGAAATAAGATTTTAATCCACAGATACTGAATTAGTACTGTAGAATTTAAGATGCTCTATCAATTATTTATTATAAATGAAATGAAAATATAATTTTTGTGGCCTTTCCACTATTTGGATTGAGTACTTGTCTAAAAACTACTAAATTAATAATCTTTTCATTGATCAGTTTTAGTATCTTGAGATACTTGAGATACTTACCCTTTACTAAGTAATAAATATATAAATTAGCCCTTATTGTAGAAAATTATTTTAAAGATATATAATAGGCATGGATTTAATGTGGCTTCTATTGTGCTAAGCTGTCAGAAAGCTATAAAGCTGTTTTCATTACAATCAAGAAAACTTTTAAGGCAAACTTTTTCAGGTTGGGCCAAAATACTGAAAGTTCCATTTCTCAAATTTGAGAAACTGGATATTTACTCTGGGTGTGGGTTAATGCAGGGTTTAGAATATTTTTTTGGATGAGTTGCTTTGGCACATTATATCACCACTAGGCAGTCATCCTCTTTTTAGTTTTACACTTTCAAATAAAAATGTGAATAAGTACATCTAAGTTAATGTTTGTTTCATTTTTGTGCAGAGAGAACAGCACTAAAAAGGCTGTTTAAGACAGACCACAAGGTACCCCTACTCTTTCTGATTTCCAGTGTGATTATTGCAAGCAAGCACTAGTATCTTTTATACCTGAAGATGGGAAACAAGGAGGAAAGGCAACTTACAGTTTTAGGAGGAGGCTTCCCCAGTGAAGTCTTTCTAGACAGCAGCTAAATAGGAATATTTAATTTAGTCACCAGTCCTAACTAGAAAGTAACACCCAATGATGAAATTCCTGCTTGGCATAAAAGCCAGATTTCATCCATGCTTTCTGCTGCCTCCTTCATTCTGTCATTTAGGGTCAGGGTTAAAATCTTCATGGTCAATCCCATAAATTGAATTTAAATCTCAATCTCTTGTTCAGTAAAGTTTGTAATGCTCTATGCATGAAATAGATGCATGGTGATGCTTTTCCTCCATACCTCCCTTTGACATCTATTTTCTTTTTGGTGTACTACCAGTATGAGATACTTCCTTCTTTTCTTCAGTATATTTGAAATATTCTACTTTTATGTCTCGGTTCTTCTGGGAAGTTCAAAGAACACAACAGTTTACATTTAAGTCTAAACCTTTATAAAATTATGGTTGGTTCGTAAAGCTGAAAGCTATGTCCAAACAAGTTAAAAGTAAGAGAGCATAAAAGCCCACCACTAAACCACCCAGTCCTCCCCAGATCTTTCATGGCAGTGTAGCACTGCCTGTCATGAAGACTACACCTGGAATGCTACCAAGTTTTATTCTTCAGATTTAAAGTCTTGTCTCATTTGTTTCAGGAAGGCCACAGTCTGTCTCTGCTTCCTAATGCAGAACTCTGAATTGAATGTGGCAGACATTGCACAGGGTAAACCACTGAATGTAACTGATTGATCCTTGTAAAAGTATCTCCCAAGGCCAACCATTACCTTTAGTCATAGAGGGAAAAAAAAAAAAATCCAATGGTTGCAGTGCCTTGCTCTAAGCTCTAGGAACTTCCATGTAATTCATGATCTGCATTGCAATCACCCCTGTAACAGATACCTAACTGGTAATTTTGGCAATCGTATTTATGTTACTTTTGTCTTATCCTGCCTCTTGTAGCTCTTTATTGTAAGAATTTGACCTGTCCATTTGTCCTGATGAATTTCTAGTCCTTGGGGTACTGTGTTGCTTGAGTGATTTGACTTTTGGCAGAGGTTATCAGTGAGCCTCTGCTTAATTGAAACCTTTATGTTGGGTTGAATTGATAATAAGCCTCAGTGTAGGACTGACCTTGCTGGAGCAGTGTATTAACTCTGTATTGTAAATGCTGACCAGGGAGAGGGCATCTCCCCTCCTGGTCTGATCAGATTGACATCAGATATTTTTCAAGGCAGGTGAATATAGCGCAGTGCTTTTGAACTGCTGGATTTTTCATGTTCCTGCCTGAAGCTGCATGTCTTGAGTGAAAACAGGATGTATTGACTTGCTGTAACCACCCATTGACCTCTGTGCCCTTTACATCTGAGTCACACAAGGCAACACTATTCTTTTCATCTTTCTGTTGTCATTACTTGCTGTTGTGAGTCACATAAGATGTATGTATGCTCCTAGTATAAACAACCTCATTTATTTACTGTTAAGGTTCTTGCTGGTCTTTATTTTTCCATTTCTCTGCTAGAAAAAGATAAAAAAACCTTTTCCCTTTCTTAAGTTTGTATTCCAAAATCACTTGTTTTTAGCATGACAGTTTTCTTGCATATTTTACACATCATCCTAGTGTGAAGCAAATTCTTTATTGAATACATATTTATGCTGTTTCACACAGTAAAGTCTAAGATTTTTATCTTTCCTGAAATTGAACTTTAGAGGTGTGTATAAGATCATCTCCAAGTTGATCAGGTATTTTTATTTCAAGTAGAAATGGAGTAACTTTTTTTCTCCTTACCTAGTTTTTATTTAATTGATTTTGCTGGTTCATTTGCAGTATTTTAACATTCAGTTCCTTCTGGATTTATACTTGATAAAAGTAGAGGGTTTTAGTTAATTCTTTGCAGTAATAAGGTTTTTGATATAAAATTCTGCTGTTAGTTTTATAATCTCTGCATTGTGCCTTGCTAAATGATGAGGCTACTAAGCCTGGATTTCTGGGGTGTGCACTGCAGAACCCATGCCTTAAAACAGTTTCCAGTAGATGTGATGGTAGTAGTGTCACAAGCTGCTGTGCTGACCATCATTTTCCTGCCATTGATAAAAGTGCTTATCTTTTGATGGCCCTTGCATTTTGCAGGCTGCCACTGGTAACATTGCTAATAAATATAAAAGGCTGTTTGATGGTTGTCTTATTTTTATCCAGTTTTATGTTCTTATTTAAGACACATGAGAAAATGCACCAAACTAGTCTAATACCAAAAGTAACAAAAAGCTTCACTGCACATAATCTGCAGCTCTACGTTGTTTCTGGTATCTTAAATTCCAAGTTATGAGTCTTGGTATCTACAGAGCGCTTCGGAAGGATGCTTCGTTACAGTTGGTGGTGTGCTTGTTTTCAGCTGTAGATTATGTATTTCTCTGAGAGCTTAAACTCTCAGAATGTCAATTTCTTTGGCCTCTAGGATTCAAATATTTCATCTGTGTAATAGCTATAGTTTCTAGTACAAAACTTGTGTTTTTGTTGCCGATAGTGTACCCAGAGCTATATTTAAAGAAAATTATGATGAAGCTGATCAAGAAAACTTAAACTTTAGTAGCAATAACTAATTTAAAGCCATCTTAAAATGTATATTGTATTTTTGGAGCTTATGATCTAACATTGTCATATCTACAGAACTGCTCTCTGCGCAGAGGCTACGTTAAATATGTGTCAGTGTAGAGCTTATTTCAGTTATTTTGACTTCTACATATTCAGAATTTCTTAAATACTGCAGAGTTTTTATGTGAGAAAGCAACTGAAAAAGTCATTATTCAGTGTAATTTTCAAAGCTGTTTTGCTGGAAGCCTTGGTCCAACATTGTGTATATACATAAATACTTGATAACCGTTTATAAAGTTATGCTAAATGGTACCTATTCACCTTAGAGGGTATTTCATTTGCATCAAGTAGTGCTGAAAGATCGAAGATGCATGATTTTTTTTAATGACAAATGAAAATTGGAAAACAAGTTATCTAAGTATGAAGCCTGAGACCAAACATAAAATTGATGTTGTGTATTTGGATTCAGTCCTGGAGTTATGAAGCTTCATTATAATCCAGTCTGACACCCATTTTTATTTATATGCACTAACATCTCTGAAGTCTGTTCATTTCTGGTTTGCAAGGGGTTTTTTTTCTCCTAGAGCAGCAGAAAGCCTTAGTATGCAGAGGAATAGGATCCAAACTTTGACTTGAGGAGAAGAAAGGAGATTCTCAAGCAGTGATTCTAGTTATAGCTCTTGCAGAATGGCTTTACTTTTTCACTCTAATGTGTAATTTTTCCTTCTGTAAGTAGTTAATCTAGAAGTGAATAGTATGTGAACATGATGAATAGGCTTTTCGCTTGCAGAAACAGTGGAATAAATTTAGGCTGTTTAAGCTGATCTGTTATATGGGCTATAAAGCTGTTTTAGTTCTGTCACCTTTGGAAAACTTTCCTGAGTTGATTTTGCAAGCACTTCTGCAGTTTGTGTAATATGCCTACATAAAACATACAGGCAGGAGGCAAAGTACAAATAAACCAAGTAAAAATCCTGCTAATGCCAATATTTTTTTTCCCCCTTCAGAGTTATTTTTAAAATCCCAACCCATACCAGATATACCAGTATAGTCCACTAGCTCAGAATAATTTTAGAGACAGTTTTGCTACTGGTGAATTCATTGGTACTTTATATGATGGTTGGGTGAAATAAAATAAAAGTAAAAGCAACATGTGATACCCAATGTGTTCATAGGAGAATTAGTCGTAACGGGTTTTGTAAGTGATGGGTTGCTGGTTTGGTTTTAATTATACATTTGCTGACTTGCTGGCAACTCTTCCTGAATCTGGTTTTGGTGGTTGAGTAATGTGTGTTTGTGCGGAAGGCATTAATAGCAGCTTAAGCAGGCCTTCACATGCACACGGGGTTTCCAGTGGGAATGGTTGGAAGTGGAATGATTTCCTCACAGCCACCCGTGGGGTGTCAGGTTTCCCGCGGGCGAGCAGAGGCTCCTATGGAAAACAATCTGGCTGGCGGAGCGTGCCCTCCTGGGCAGCCCCAGCCGGGGTGGCTTTGTGCAGCGCTGGTTGCTTTCACAGCTCCAAAGCTCGCTCGGGGACCGAGCAGCCACCTTTCCATTCGAGGGGAGGGAAAGGGGCGAGCGGGGGGCTTTGGTCTGGGCTTTCTGCAGCCTCAGGGGTGGAGGTGGTTTTCCAGCGGGGAGGCCTCCAGGAAGGGGGAGTGTGCTTGGCTTGGGAGCAGCACCAGGGCTGCTGGAAGGGAGGATGCTGATTACAATAATAAACAAATGCCGGGGATAGATTACCACACGGCTGTCAGAGCAGGCGGCACCAAAGGAGGAGATCCCCAGGATGTTGCAGCAGGATCCTTTGCTGGACTACTTTTTTGCGTACACAATGGAAGTTACTTTTTAGAGGACTTCTGATGGGCCTTGGCTTTTGTGTGGTGCAGCATCTCCTGGGCGAAGCGAAGAGGCTGGAGGTGCCTGGTCACTGCCACAGCAGCACCAGCCCATGGTGCTGGCTCTGAGGAAGGCAGAGGAGAGGTGGCCTCCTGTCTGGTCACAGCACCGTGTCTCATTCTATTTTAACTTGTCTGAGAAGGTGGTTTTGATGCTTTCTAAAGACAGAAATTTCTCTGAGGATTTTTTTTTTTCCCCTTGAATGGAGCAACGTGGAAGGACGTGTTTCTCCTCTCCACCTGTCATATACCAGCAGGTTCTAGCTTCTCTCACTCAGGGTCACTGAGACCAAACACTGAGCTTGTGGCCTGCCAGAAGCACTTGGACCCTGCAGGCCATTGCTGAGGTGAGCTGGAGGCGGTCCTGGGAGAGGTGTGGAGCCAAGGAATCCCCCCAGTGCCATGAGGTCAGGTCAGCCCTGCAAGGAGCAGCACCCAGTGCCAGCGGCTCACCCCTGGGTGCCCAGCCCACGGGAAGGAGCAGGGACACGGAGACTGTGACGATGGCACTGTGTGAACTGTTCCCAGGGGAGCACAGCCCAGGAGGGGGACACGCACTGCAGTGCTTGGAGAATTTTGAGACTGCCTAGGTGCAAGAAGAGAGAAACTTTTTCAAGGCTATAGACTTGGCTTGGAGGATGTACCAGGAAAATGTAGGCTTCGGGACAAAAAGATGATTGGCCTGACCTTCAGCTTACGTGAGTTGCTGACAAAATTTGAAAAGGTATGATAGGAACTTGCACATGTGCCTTTGAAAAAGGCTATGTATGCCTTTGAACATTACACAGTAAAAAAAGGCAGGTTGATGTTTAACTTAGGTTTTCTGTGTTGCTGTTTTATGTCCTCATGTGTACTCTGTTTATGGAAACCTAATGTTGCTTATCTTTGTCATTTCAGGTCTTACAAGATTGCTTTTAGGGCATGTCCTCTGATTGTGGGCATTTTTATTTTATTTATTTATTTATTTATTTATTTTTCATTCCAAACCAAATGAAGAACAATTTGGGCGTTGTGAAGTCAAGTTATTGCAGGCTGCCTGTGACCTTGTTCCGCTGTTGACATAAACCACGTGCCCTGGAGTTTGCTGTTCAATTTAGTTGAGTGTTATTTTAGCTGAATTGGAAGATCTCATGATGGCATTTATAAGTGGAATTATTTCCAATGAATATGCAACTTTCCCACTGTTTCATCTGTTCTTTTATTCCACCTAGTTACTCTTTCTCTTACCAGGTTGTTTGGTAGCAGTAATGCTTACAGGCAGGAGATTTGGCTTTGTAGTGATTGTGCTGAGGAGCAAGAGACATGAGAATGTTAAAGAACAGATTGTTTTCATCAATTTGTCAGCGCTTCTAGTGAAACCTCGCTTGCATGTTTGCAACCACTGTTAGATTTGCTTTGTCTTTTTTTTTTACCATACAAACTTCCTGTATCCTGCAAAACCACAGTATGTAACAAAATGCAAAGTAGTTTTTTTACAAATTAAGATAAAACACCTTAAAAATGTGGTCCTATGGTAGGAGAGCAGTTTGTAAAGCCTGACTCTGTGTTTTTCTAAACTTCAGGGAGTTATTTTAAAATGTAGAACAGTGTTGTTCTTCTCAGTAGTTACCAGTTTACCAGTTTTGTTTATCAAGGAGAAGTGTACTTGAGACAGGTGCTGTTCAAGATCCAACCAGCATGACTCTTCCAAAAGTAGCTAAGAGTAACAGTAAAAGCATTTGTGATCTGATTTCTTCGCTGTATAGGTTGCTGGCTTCTCTCTTGCTCCCAGTCTGTCATATGGGCTTCACTCTTCTCTTGTAGCTGCTGCTGTGGTAGCCTGTGAGGATAAGAACACGTGCCAGACTCTGAGATGCTTCATGACTTCATTAAGAGAGAAGTTTATAACTTTATAACAGTGATTCTAATATTTTATGAATCATACAAGCCCTGGCATTTGCAAACTCAGGCCCTCCCCTGTGACTTTGAATATTCCAGTGTTTATCTTAAAGAAATTGATCATAGCAATTCTCACCAAACCCAAAACTTAGAGGTCTCACAGCTCTGTTGTACTTTTTAACTTGAAGTTTGCTGTGAAATTTTGTTGTATACTATGCTGAAATTTGTAATGCAACATAAAATGGTACTCTGGTGGTGGTGAAGGTTAACATTTTATTTGGTGAACTTTGATCACAAATTCTAAAATTTTAGCAAGTGTGGGGGTTTTTTGGTTTTTTTATGGTGGGTCTTTTTTTTTTTTTTTTTTTTTTTTTGAGCAAGCTCCCCTGCTTCATCTGTCCCTCTTATGATTCCCCACACACCCATCCTGCCCTTCCTGAGATGTTCGCTGCCAGGAGAAACAGCATTATGACAGTGATCCTGGCTTGTAAGCTACTTTCAGCTCTCTGGATTCATTAATATATGTTCTGCAGAGAGAATTATGAGTGCTGTTACTGTGGTGGTAATGCAGAAGCCAGATGGCATTTGCAGAAGCTTACACGGCACTCCCTTCCTATGCAAAAGCAGAGTCATATTACACTGCAGTAGGCAGGGCTGCTTTGGCTTTGTTCAGTCATAATTATGTGTCTGCTGGAATTAGTATTAACACATTTATGGTGCCCCTCAGATGTTGAGTCTATGCCATGCAATGGAGCCACAGAAGTTGTTGAAGGCAGTGTGGTGTTCTCAGCCTTCCTGTAAGTGCATCATCATTCTTGTGATAAAATGAATCTTTAACTACACCATATGTCACCTCTTATGGTACTATCCAAGAGGCTCAAGTGCCAGTCAAGTCAACTTTTTAGAAACTTGATATGTTGGTACAAGGCTCTTGCAAATACCAGCCTTTGAAAATTAGAAGTGAAAAATTTCCAAAATGGGTTTTCTCCCCCAAAAAGTTCTGTTTTTTTCTTCATAAAATATCTGAGAGTTTAAGAAGTCAATACATTTCGGTCATATGTACACCAAATTACTTTATAAATTGCTTTGATCTTACACTGTAGTCACAGTGGCTGTAGTGATATCCATTATGGTCTATGTATGACACTTGAAAGAGGTTTAATGTCTATCTTTTTACGCCTCTGGCACTGGAGGATTTAAGATAATGGTAATTCTACCTAAAAGTTTTCAGTTTGTACTGCTACTCCTGAATGTGAATTCATTGTAAATGGATTGCTTAACAGCAGGTGGGATGAGCCTTTCTAAAGGCATGACTGTACTCTGACATCAGAGAAGAGACTTCCTGGAGATGAGATATTTTTTGGCCATCTTTGTACACGAGCATCTCTTTTCCCCAGCTACCCCCAGCATTTTAAGGCTGAGACCATTAAAAGTCCAATTTCCCTTTCACAGTGGCTGCCTTCTTATACCTCTATCATGCCCTAATTCTTACTTCTTCCTTAAGAATCATCAGAAAGTTAAAACTTCAGGTAAAGCAGAGGCTAAAAGGAATATCTGCCACAACAGTTCCCAGAGGCAGTTGGCAGCAGGAAAAATGTACCTGGTTCAAGATAAACTAAACAATCTGCTATAAAAATAAAAAGAAGGTCCATTCTTTTGCTAGCTGCTGTGAGACCTCAAAGAACAATGTTCTGGCTGTTGTCTGTGGCGTGCAATTATGTCCTTTGGTTGGCACTGACATTTTTCTTACAGCTGTTCCAGCTGGAAGATTTTTCTGCAGGTACTTTGTTGAGCAGTCATCTCATTTATTCTTGACCTTTGAAAGAGACAAGTGCAGCATTTCTGTAACTGTGTCTTTGCTGACTTGAATGTTGTCAGTGAAGGCAAGGGGCAATCATTTTCTTGGGACTTGCAATTCTGTACATCTGTTCCACTCATAGGCATGCTCTGTATTGGGTGCAATTCTAGAAAAATAGTCTGGGAGTAACTTTTGCTAGAGAAAATATAATTTTTCAAGCTGATTTTTATTTGTGAAGAGTCAACTTCAACCCCACTAATTCCTTTTAAGATAAACATGTGGTTTGAAAGCCACAACAGATGGCTTGTACCTGGGGATTAAA
Organism: Muscicapa striata striata; assembly: GCA_030060385.1. Classification (NCBI taxonomy): domain Eukaryota; kingdom Metazoa; phylum Chordata; class Aves; order Passeriformes; family Muscicapidae; genus Muscicapa; species Muscicapa striata. The sequence continues at coordinate 457,283 of JAREIS010000010.1, read as the reverse complement.
AGGATGTAGCACTCTGTGTGCCAGCACAATATGCTGCCAGGCTTGTTGCACAGCATCAGCATTGTACCTGTATGTCCATTTCTTGCAAGCCATATGTGGTTTGTGTGGCATAACTTACCATTCCTGATATGTGATCAGATGTTTACAAAAATTCAATGGAATTCTCTTTCCAAATAAACATAAAAATAATTGGAGTACAATGCAGAATTTTTGCTGTATGTAGTTAGTTCAAAAAACTTTGTAGTAAAACATTGATGACTCCTGCCTTTAAACCCTCTGTGAATCTATGATTTGACACAGAATGCTGCTGATTTTTTTCTTGTGAGACTAAGTTGAGTTTTGTGTCCTGCACCTAAGAAAAATTTGATTAAGATATTTTTATTTGATAATAGAATCTTTAACGCTATGGGAACATACTTATTTCCCTTACAAAAGAAAATAACTTCCCTGTTTTAGATCCTTGTATTGCTACTCCTGCATTTTTACTGGTGAGAATTCAATACAGTAATATTTTGTATATTTTAAAATGATTTGTTTCTTCAAATTTGATTTGGCCTTAGAGTTTTCTTCCTTTTTTTTTTTTTTTTTTTCCAGCAGAAGTGTTTGGGCCCTATAAGAAGGGAAAATACTCTGCCTGTGTTAATATCTTTACTGATATATTGCCAATACAGACAAACAAACGTATGCAAAAAAATGAGTAGAAGTGAATCTGTTAATAGCTTAGAGGGTTTCAGAGTGAATTAGAGGCCCTCTGGACTCATCATTTAGAAAAAAGACACATCATGGGAATGAGGTTGGTTTGGCTTTGAGGTTTATGCCTTTTATAAATTGTTTCCAAAGGACAATTATGCCTAGTGCTGTAACTGCTTTTATCATATCCTTGCAGTCCGTGAGGGGGATAGAAAAGACAAAAGTTTAATAGCTGGCTGATCTTGGAGTTGGGCTCATAAGCTGGGTTCTGTTCCAATCTTTGTCATATTGCCAAGAGCAACTTTGGAGTTTCACAGTTGTATTCTCATCTTCATGTGGCAAAAGCAATAGAATTTTTCCCTCTTCTCCTGCATTCTCCAGTGTGTTGCCCCTGTAACTCTGAATATGGGAACTTCCATGTGACAATAGGGGAATATTTAGAATTTTTTCTAAAGTATTGTAAAATCAAAAGTGGATTAACTCTTACTAGAATTAATCCTCGCTGGGATATGAAGAGGCATAATCAACTTTCTCCATCCCATTTTTTGCCACATAGAGGACAATAGAGAATCAAAGACCAAGAAAAAGACAGGAGAAAGAGAAATAATAGATTAGCAGGAGCATAAATTGGGGAGTTATAGAATGATAGAGCCCTTTCCACTTTGGAGAAAGAAATTTGAAGGGAGGGAAACCACATGTTTACAAGTAGGAATTGAAGGACTTGGATAACACAGAGAGTAAAGGAGAGTATTACCAATTGCTAGCAATTATAGCAGTGCTGGGATATGATGGGAGCCCATCATCCAGAAGACAGTACCTGAATAAAAATCCAGATGTTTTATATCATAATTGGAGAATAACTAATTGTGTCCATTTCTTGCCATTAGTAGTTTTTCACATCCCACTTTCCTGCTCTACTTCTTCCATGTGCATGCTGATGTGAGGTATGTTATTTGAATTTCTATCTTTTCTTTGAGGACTGTGACAGACTCACATTGATTAACTTGATCAATCCTGTTGGGTTATCTATCTGCTGGCAGTGGTTTGTTGGGTTTTTTTAACCTGGAAAACAGAGATAAGAAATGAGAGAGAAGTTAATTATGAAACTTTTTTCTTTGAACTGAGTTGTCTCAACATGGTTATTACAGATGAGACTCAAGAATGTGAACAGCAGATTTACCTCAGTGATGGCTGGAAAATATAAGAATCAAACCCATTGTGAATGAAACTTTTTTGAGCATGCTGAATTGTCTCCTCAAGTAAAATCAAATAATGCTTTTTGAGGGTTCTAGAATGAATGGCTTTACAATTTAATATTGTGGTTGTAGAATGGAAAATTGGAGATCAGTTTGTTTTCAATGAAGTTTTCGTTTGTGACTTTGAAGAGGCAAAGAGAATTTTTTTGCATGACCCGGCTTTTGTAGCACAGATTCATTGCAGCTGGAATTGTAACTGCTGTACAGTGGTTGTATGTCCTGCTGTGTGGGACTGAGCTGGGTTTCACTGCGCCTGCATGCGTGTTGGAGTTGGAAGGACAGGAGCTGTGGATGTTTTCAGATAAGCATCTAATTCAGCTGATGACTCTGCCATCTTATTGGGGTTGGCTGATCATCAGACAATTCCTTTTTCTTTTTTCCTTTTAAATGTCATTTTTGTGTCTGTGTTTAGAATGGTGATTTTTATTGGGCTGTTTTAAAGACAGCAAAAGTGCTTTTTACCTGCTTTAAAGGAGAGAATCTCAGGGCAGAGAAAAGTAATTATCCAAAGTCACACAGTAGCTCTTCTGGCCAGACAGAGCCTCACCAGTGCCTCTCTCCCTGTCTCACCTCCTTCCCAACTGCCCCATCTCTCTTCCCCCCACTTCTTCACCTGTATCCTGACTTTGCTGTTTTCTTCACTAATTCAAGAAAGCTTTCATACTATCTCAAACTCATGGCTACTTTTCCACTTCAATTTGTATGTGTGCCAGCAAGAATACATCTTTAGGATGGGGAGGTACGAAAGCTCACTCCTTTTCTGCTTCTGGGAACAGATGGTGGTTGCTGAGGAGTTGATTGGAAGAATAAAAACCTTTAAGGAATTTCAGTTATTTGATTTCCTCCTTTGCAAAAGAAGTTTATTTACATCTGCATTAAGTTCCTGTCATAATCTTCGTTGATTAATCCTATTGAGACAGCCAGTACACCTCCTGGCTTTCCACACATTTACATTGCTTTATTGGAGTATAGATAGATGTATGGATGCTAGAAACCATTGGCGGCAGTGCAGGAAGTTTTGCTTGCTCTTATTATGCGTTTTAAAAATAATACTGTGCTCAATTAGATGAAGACAACATCTGTAATGTGTTTCTTGGGGCAGATGGTAGATGAGAGAATAAAATGTGTATAATTTCTAAGGGAAGGAGAAATGAATCAACTGAATGGAAATCACAAGCTTTTCTTTTTCTTTTAGTATTTACTATGAAATTCAGATTATAATACATCCTGCCATTTTATGTCTACCTCTCCATATATTCAGTCCATACTGTAATGTAGTTGAATTGTAAAAATGGACTTTTGGTTGCTGTAACCATTTAGCTGCGGTTTAAGGGGACAGATTTCAGTTAAATGCTTTCATTATGTGTGACCTAAAATACTAAATAAAAGCTGCATTTCGCTAGACTGTGTAAAGTTTCTGGGATGTCTTGTTTCAAAGAAGAAGGAGATGACATAGCTAAGGCTGAATCTGTAATTTCTGGGGAGGAAATGAGTTCTAGTGCATTTGTAAATGCCACACTATGTGAAATGCGTGGGTGAACAGGAGCCAGTTAGTTACCTTCAGTGCTACAAAACATAAACATCACAGAACTTGGTGTTTATAATTCTATTTCCTTTTTCACAGCCTTGGACGACTTTCAGACTCCTTTTCTCACACTTAAGAAAGCTAGAGCTTTTGTAGTGACGTTAATAGGATTGCAGGTTTTCCCTTGTGCATCTTTTATCAGAGCCTCCCAAGGAAGCTGAATACATGCCCTGTCCTAGCGTTCAGGAGTACTCATTAGAGTCAGCTCTCCCCTCCTCTACAGTACTATGTTTGAACTTTTCTTGCTGGTATTTCAGGACATCCAAGCTGAAATTGATGCCCACAATGACATCTTTAAAAGCATTGATGGAAACAGACAGAAAATGGTGAAAGCCTTGGGAAACTCTGAGGAAGCTGCTCTGCTCCAGCACCGGCTTGATGACATGAACCAGCGTTGGAATGACCTGAAGGCAAAGTCAGCTAACATCAGGTGAGTAATGAAAACATCAAATGGGCACAATTCCTGTCTTCTAAGAGGCTTGACAAATATGACAGCATTGAAATGAAATATCTAACATCTTTCATGAAGGACCCCCGAGTGCAGATACAAAAACTTGGTGAACTTGTTCACCAGGTAGGCTTAACTACTTGTTTTCTCTCCAGAGCTTCAGTTGTAACTTACTGAGTCTTTCCTTATTGTAAATCAATGACGGTGTCAGTGAAATAATTCTGCAACTCTGCCATTACTTTGAGGAGAAACCAGGAGTTTGTTGATGGTTTTGTTTTTACAAAATGTTGGTTTTGAAATTACTAAGTAAACAGAACTTGCAGCTTAAGTATCTTGATCCATTTAATTAGTTTTTAATTATTAAGTACTTATTAATCAAGGACCCTATCTGTGCCAAGCTCAAGTGTGGCAGTTTTGAAATCTTCATGATACCATTTTTGAAATAGATACTGCCATATTTGTTATTGAATTAAATTCTACATGAAAATAAATTACATAGAAAATAGTTTCTAGAGCTTCCAAGTGCAACCACTTGCTTGTTGGTTTGAGGAAACTGTTCTTTTAAAATAAAAGAGCAATGTTAAACATTCATATGGATATTCCAAAGGCCAGGAAAATGAGCTGACCTTGAAATTCAGGTCAAGAGTTTGCATGAGTGAAATAGGAGGGGGAAATGTCATACTTGCTTTTCATATCCACTTATCCCATCACCAACCTGCTAAACAAATAAATGGAATTAGTAAATCAGCTCCTTGAAAGCCCACAGGCAGAACTTGAACCCAAAGAACCAAGCAATTTGATGTAGGGGCTTGCAGAGACTGGCTCCACAGATAGGCAATTTAATGCAAGAGCTGTTGGACTTGAGTTGTTAGGAGCTCTATTCACAAGTCTGTGTGAGAGAAAGACAAAAGCATACTCTTAAAATAATAGCTTGTCAATTGCGGACTCCTAACAAGAACCATTTGTTTGCTTGGCTGTTCTGGGGTTGATCATAATCTGTGAGAAGTGGATGGCCATGAAAAAGGGCCTTCAAGCCACTTATCCTGTACAGCTATGAGTTCCAAGGCTGTAGTACAGAAAGACTGATTGTTCAGTTAGTGCTCAGAAATTGGGAATACATTTTCTGAATACAGACCCAACTTTTCTGTTCTTCATAGATATGGCATGTGGATCCCACTGGGCAGCATTAATGTTGCTCTGCTGGTACCTGCAGTGCTGCAGAGCCACATGTCACTGGAGATGTTAGTGGAAGATAGGCAAGAAAGACATTACTAGTGCAAATCTAAGACAAGTAAATTAACCTTTCAAATCTCGGTCACTGCTGAAAAGAGTGTAGTATTTCTGAGTCTATGTGTTTTGCTCTGTTCTTTGATTGTTGTTCACTTTTCTAACTTGTGCAAGCGTCCTGAAAGCCTTCATAGGGAAGTAACAAAGCAGAGAACTGATATGAAGTCTGTTTTTGCTTTCTTGGTGTCTTTTTGCAAGGATGGATTGGAAAGCAAGACTGTATGGATGACACTAGTGAGAACTACATGTAGTTCTTAGAGTCTAGGACTGACGAATGGAAAAGCTGATGGTTACATTATGGGTTTTAGCTTGGGATAGTGCTTCTAAGTTAAAGTTTCTATAAGCTTTTTAGAGTATTTTCAGGTATGTGTACATTCTGATGATACAGATTTTTAATTGTTGAAAGTACTGCTCAGCCGAACAGAGATGAGTTTTTCTCATCACTTCAGTCCTCAGAGCTTGTGTTGCTAGTCACTGTATTGAGTTTACTTCTTTGCTACTGTAACTGAAGGGAGTTCCAAACTGGAAAAGCAGTGCTGTTCTGGCATATTTTTAAATGCATGGAAACTGCTTAAACGTGTACTTGTAGTGTCTATGATGCACCTCTCTTCTTGAAATCATAGATTTACACTTCTTTTTTTTCTCTCTTTATCTTATTCCCAGAAAGAAAACAAAGCTGCAAACTTGTGGAGGTCTGCTTTTTAAAGCCAAATGTTTAGGGGAGATTCTTTTCTCCAGGGCAGGAGGTGTGAGGATATTACTGTTTGGGGGAGGGTAGAGGTAAAAGTGTGGGAGAAACGGAAAAGGAGTTTCTGTTTCTCTATATTTAGACCACCCACCAATCTTTTTTTATTCCATGTGTTCCCTTGTCACTCAGCAGGAAAAGTGCTACCTCCGTAGCAGAATCAAAAGCAGAAGAGGTCTCCAGCTGTGAAGAGAGCCTGTCAGGGTCAACAGAAGGGGAGTTGTGTCAGAGCTGCTGTTTTCTGGATGATTTTTTTCAGCATGGGGAGGGGGGGAGGAAGGGTTCCTCTCAGTCTGGTCCGTTGGATGGGAACATCTGTGTTTTTCAGGTTCACCCAGGATTCCCTTAGGAGTGTTTTTGCATACCAGGTGGTTGCTACTGATGAATATTTGTCCTCCAACTCATGCACAAAACCAATCATTTATAGCTGACCTCTGTTTTGATCAGAGCAGGTTCTTAAGCCACCACTTGACCCGCTAAATTCCCAAGTTTGCCAACTCATTTGTCACATTAGCATAAACACCTGAAGCTTTGTTTGCAGGCTGTTTATCAGTAGAAGTACCAATTCCAAAAACAAAGGCCAAAATCTTGACTCAGAGAACAAAAAATCCCAAGAAACATTTCAGAACTTCTGCATAGCTTATCTTCTGTCTCTGATAGTGTCTTTATGACAAATATAAATGTGAAACTAAAACTTTACTCCGAAATGCAATTTGAAGCATATCTTGACTCTCTTGCTCCTGTGCAGCATTTGTTTTAAATGGGGTTTACTGGATGTGTGTTTCTTTGCTCCTCATGAGAATTGAATGCTTGTGTCTGCTCTTCAGCTCCTGCATCTTGCTTTCATTTTCAGTATTGCTTTTGATAAGATTAAAAGGATCATATTCTGAAAAAATCCAGGCTGATGTGATGAGTTTCTCCCTGTGTATTTTTTCCCTTTTTAATGTCTTTCATTGGGAGATTAGGTCACTTTGTGCTCAATGAAAAATTCTGAAGTCCCTGCTAGTGTAGTCCATTTTCTCACTGCTCTACCTCTGCAGGATTAACTTGCACTGGATTTTGAAACTGTGTGCTTGCTAGTGTTATTTTTGGTATTGACATTAATTTGGCATGCACACAAGTACTAAGTGGTAAATTACAATGCATTTAATCCTATAACATATGCTATATAATTCACATTAATATCAGATTAGTTTTTTCACTATTAATATTATTGCACTGTATGTTAAATAGTGGTGAATCACCCTTAAATTGTCCTTTATCTAGTTTCAGGAGTTTTTCTCCTCCTTACAAAGCTCCAATTTATTTTGCATACAAGAATTCCACTAAATAATTAGAGCAGAATCTTGAAGCCTCAGAGAGTGCCAGCTTTTAGAGGTGAGAGCTGCTTATATATGCTGGAAACAGTAATAAGTAATAATGATGAATAGAGATTTCACTATCAAATGTACAGGAAGCTGTAAATCTGAACATTTTAATTGTAGATGCTACTAGAAATTCTCAAAGATATATATATAGATATATATATATATATATATATAAAAATTTTTTTTTTTTTAACAATCAGAGTCTAATGGCAAAACTGTAAATTCAAAGGTGGGCTGCCTTGGCTTAGATGAAAGGGCAACATCTCTCCTCTGCCTGATTAATAAGTTTAACTCTGTTTTCACTTCAAGAAAGAAGGGCCAGTTCTGAGTGCCTGAAAAAATATTAGGAGAGTGGAGACAATGCATTCCACTCCTCAGAAGTGCTGGCCTGCACACCAAGGCCAACACAACAGCTTGCTTGTGCTTCAGTGCAGGGTAGGATGCTGACTCTACTGTTTAGGCTTGAGCTACAAGCAGCTTGTTGCAATTCAGTGTTGAGATAAAGGTGAAAGAAATAAGGGACAATAGAAACCATATCACACAAAACTGTAAGCAGTAAAATGTCGCTTCTAGCAAGTATTTAAATTTTATATTTTTCCTAAGTAGTTACCTAAGTGATTTCCTTCATGAGAGTGAAGGAGAAGATTCCTCTTCCTAAAGGTACCTAGTTTATCCTTTTCAGAAATGTGGTTTTTGGTTTTTTTTCCCTATTTCCCTCCTTAAATACTCTTACTTGATTGCTTCATTGATTCACCTATCCTGGTATTGCTGGGAGATGTCAGTGTGGCCAAACCTAAACTTGTGCTGAAGTTAACCTTGCAGCACATCACCCCTTCAATCCAAATGTTATTGTATCAGTCCCAAACATTCACTCTAATGCCATCTGAAATGATAATACAAGACAACCAGGGGAAAGTTTCTTGGTTTGAGTCACAATGAATCAGAAAAAAAAGATAACCAACAATGTGCAGAATAGGAAAGGGAATAGAGTCTAGTTCATTCATCCTTCAGAAGCAGAAGGGAAACTTGCAGAACTGGTGTCAGACTGCACTGGAAATCATTCAGCTCTACTCCCCCATCTGTGGGAAGAAACAAACTGGATTTTGCTGATATAAATTAGGTACATGCTGGTCTTGAGTGATACCATAACGTAGAATGACTGCAGTAAAAGAGGGGTCACTGGTCTCTGTTGAAGTTTTCTATGCATCTTTTAGGCACTGCAGGGAGAAGACATCAATTCAAGGTATTTCTGAAAATTATAGAAAAAGATACTGTGGAGTTTGACTTTTCTTTTTGGTCAATTTAAGTGAGGAACAGATTCACTGTATTAATTGTCTAGTAATTCAACATCAATGAAAGATGGTTTATTAAGTAACCTCTGTTGCTGATTGATATGTTCAGCAGCACAGGCAATTCACTGGTGGTAGAACAGGCTGGATTTTGCTTCTGGGGACTCAATATCCTGGTGTGAAGTAGTTCAGTTTTGCAGTGCTTTAGCTCACAAAATGTTGCTTGTGCTTGTTGCACGACAGTGGTGGAGTCACAATAAAACACAGGATTTTGTTACATTGATTAGACATGAAATGTTCAAGGTTTTAGATGAGTTAAAGCATTAGGGACATACTTGTCTGCGTTCCCCTGTTTCTCCTCTGCTTATTTTGATTAACTGTGCAAAGTGTTCTGAAATAGAGATTTTTTTAATTTTTTTTTAACACAAAGTTGCTTTGCAGTTAAGCAGTTGAAACATTCTCATCTTGCTGATGGAGTAATTTTGTTTATTGTTTTCCCACACTAGTTTTGCCATTCAGGGCTTTAAAGATGCTGTTATGCTCTCTCACAGGGCTCACTTGGAGGCCAGTGCAGAGAAATGGAACAGATTGCTGACATCCCTGGAAGAGTTAATCAAATGGCTGAATGCAAAAGATGAAGAACTGAAAAAACAAATGCCTGTTGGTGGGGATGTTCCAACCTTACAGCAGCAGTATGACCACTGCAGAGTAAGTTCCTTATGTTTTATGGATATGCTACTGTGAATTATAGAATGAAGCAAGTTGTTGTGCAGGATAGATGACGAATGCTTCATAGTGACTAATTTCTATAAAAAAGCTCAAGGTCTCCACCCATTTTGCTTACCCTCCTTGCCCAGTAAAGCACAACTAAGATATGCTATAAAATTTCATTGAAAGGATTTTTGAGACATATGTTCAGTCTAAACACTTTTTTTCTTTACTGTTCCTTGATGTTTTTTGGAATCTTGATGGGTGAAACTGTTATTTTACTCTAAAAGTTAAGGAAGACATGCAAAAGTAAAAAGTCACCAAGAATCATGAAAGCCACAATAAATGTAATTCAGTAAAATCGTGAACAGTGCCTTTCTACATGTTACTAAACTCACCATTGATAGCAGCCCCCTACCCATGCACACTTACACTGCAAAGGTGACTCAAAACTATTTTAGAGAACTAAAATTTTTCTGTACCTTGTACTGTTGTAACTATAGCATGCAGTTCTTGTTTTTGGTTTTACTTGTCCTGTGCTGGTTTGTACATGATAGACTATTAATTCCTAAATAGTTCTTGACAGTATAAGAGTCACTTGCATCTATGTTTCTTCATTCATGTAGCATGTAGAGTCTATCTTGCCAACACAGATCAGTAATCAAGTAAAGATGGTTTTGCCATTAGAAAAATTCAGTCTAGTAAAGCTGGTTCCATCTCATTTATTGATCTGTATGGTGTAAACAGGGAAAGAGAACAATGCAGCTTTATATAGCTAAATTGCATGATAAATATGTTCCCCTCTGCCAACTATGCTGGTGCCTTTTCTGCTGTAGTGTTTGGTGAGGGCAAAATTTGAGTTTGGAAAAACTTACTAATACAGAAATACTTGGAATACTATGGGATAGTACAAAAATATAGTCTGTCATGAGCAGCACGTTTGCATCTTCACTCCAAAATAGAAGTGCTTAAGGAAATCTGCATACATTTATTCTTATTTAGTTTTTTAAAGTAAATTTATTAGCATAAACTCAGGAACTTTGTTTCTTGAGTGTTCATCTCTTCCTAATCCACTTAAAGCATCATGCTCTGTAGGCACATCTGCTGTGAATTTTTTTAATAATGATCAAATGGTGGATTACTAGTGCCAAAGAGCAATAAAAGGCTGAAACACAGCCAAATATGACTTTGAAGGAGGTCAGTGGAAGGTGGTAGACCTCTACAGGTCATTTTCCAAAGGCTTGTTATGTCTTGTGTAGATTACAGTATGTGCATGATAGTAGCAAAATAATACTAGTATGTGCCTCTCATCTGAAGAACTTAAATTGATCAATAAAACTGGTGCTTTATCCTGAAGTGAAAAAATTTAGTAGTAATGGTGCTGGATGGTTCACTTGGACCACTAGAGAACTGCAGCAGTGTGAAGGAGGGAGCACCTCTGGGTTGTTTAATCCTTGCCCTTATGTTTAAAGAATAACTGATATGTTCTTATGTGTCAAGGTTAAGACTCTAGCCTAAAGTGCATTCTGGAGCTTTTGGAGATTATTCTTTTATTTTTCAAAAAGGCAGTTTTCTTGCAGTGTCACAGTGAATATTGCATATACTTGCCTGAGTCTAGTATTTAATACAAGCTGCATTAATGGTCTGCAACAGCATGAAGTTAAAAGAAACCCTGAGTATCACTGTATTTTTAATACACCTATGCCAGCAAAACCACTGTATACACTCGAAGATATTTCTTCGATGCTGTCTGGATGCTATTTCCAAACAGTTATTTTGTTAGGGGGAACCAAGAGATTCCCGTATATCTAGTAATTATACTGTGCCAGAGGAGGGGAGCTGTACCACAACTGTCTGTTGGTTTGATTCTCATGGCAGTGCTTCACTGCTGTTTCTTAGCAGGAGCTGTTCATTCCTTGCTGAAGCTGCAGTTTGCTAATAAACTTGATCAAGCTGAAAAATTGCAGTTTTTTCAAATAGAAAGTGAAAACTGAAGGGGAAAAAACCCCTAAAAGCAACAAAAAGCCAACAAAACAAAAGCCCAAACCTGTTAGAAGTCCTTCTGCTTCCTCAGCAAGGTTAAGTGATTTGTTGATGTGGCTAGAATTCTGGATGAAGTGTCCTTGGTTGAGGAGCACAAATTTTATTCCTGTGATTGTTGTTTGTTTTTTTTTTTTTTTTTTCTTTTTTCTCTTTTCAAAACATTATGCCAAAACTGCCCTTTCAGTGGATTTTGTTGTAATTCCATAATGTCAGTTACTCTGTGCCTTGTAGTGGATATTGGTGGCTGGTCATTTGTTTTTGCCTTTAAGGTGTTCCATTTAGAATATTTATCCTGTGTTTAGCTGGGAGTTTTCAGTGTTTCAGATTTGAGGTGTAACTGTATCAGATGAATATTGCAGAGATATGATTTGATATCTCTTGATGCAAAGGATACTCTCTTTATTCCACCTCTCATCACTGGCTATCCTGGTTCTTCTAAAAATGTTTCTTTGCCCATGCTCCTTCAAGCATTAAACCTCCTGAACATTTCATTTGTAAGATTTACTTTTGATCGAAGGGAATTTTATGATCTCTCGTTGTGTTTCTGCAGCACCACATTAGCTGACCTTTAAAAGGTTTTCCCAGGTCTGTGTGCCTCTGCTCTCCTCTTTCCTTAGGTTTCATACCTGAGTGTAGATTTGAAGTTGTCTTCATGCAAATTGAGTAGTTCAGTACCTCACTTTGTCTCCACTACTCTGTGACCCATTTTCTCCTATTTCCAACTTGCTTGCCTCATCTTTTCCTTGCTGGCACTTCAAAATCTTAAGTGGTAAAATAGTGGCTCAGCTCTGTAAGATGTGCCCTCATGATAGTCCCATCTCCTTCCCTTTATTTTTCTGAGTTCTGTTGTATTAGCTTTATTTTTTGCCTCTAGTTGCTCAATAATTACTGTTTTTATTAACCTACTTTTTTCCCCCTCAGGTATAGTAGCTTATTGTTTGCTTCAACTTAATGGCACTAATTCCATTGGCCTTTCCCTCTGTTAGTATCTCCCTCACTCAGTGCTTGGCTTCAGCAGTGCTAGATAGATAAGTACAGTACTATGTGAGAGTTTGGGTTGGCTCACATCGTTTGGGTCTGAGGTCTGTTTGGACAGGAGGAAACAAATGGTTTGCTGTTTGATTTTTAAACTTGTTTTTGTTTTAAATATCACTCATTCTTCTGTGCTTTAAAAGCAAACATTACCCATAGCACTGTTAATAAGTTGAATTAGGACTACAGATTTAGCCTGTATTTCCCAGGTTAACAGAAATCTTTCAGGATATGGCAAATATTTATAATTTTTGACTCTTTTTTGTGTTGCTGAGCCAAACTTCCTTCATCTGGAATTTTATCACATACTAAATGCTAATCAGTGAGTACATCCAGTCTGGATATTGAGTGTTGCTCTGTATGTTGCAGGGGGCAGGACAAGAGGAAGCTTGAACAATGGTGCATGAATTTCCTATTTTGATTATTCCCAAAATTTCTTTGTCTTTAAAAGAGGGGCTGTGGAGCAAGAATTCCAAAGAATACTGGAAAATTTGGGATGCTGAGAGGAAGTTTAAAAGTACCTGAGCTGAAAAGTTGTTCATATGGAGTGTGCCTATAGCTGAGTCTACATTCACACTCCAGAAGTGTGGGACACAGGGAACAGTTTTATAGGGAAAAGAAACTGAAAGCACTGAAGTTTTTAGAGTTTATTGCCAGTTTTTTTTTTCATAATTTCAGTTTCTCACTGTTGCTAGTTCTTAGAATGTTTCCCTTTTATTCTGTTCTTTACCAATCTTCCTTATAAATTTTTATTTAAGATTTTAATGTGTGTGATGCAAATTTTGATCAGCTGCATAGACCAGAAACAAAACCCCACACCAACTCACCAAAACCAAAAAATCAAAAACATCACCCCAAGCCTGTTTTCCTCCCAACCTCTATCCATCAAAAATCCTCCCCTATGTGCATATTTAGTATGCCAGAAATGTAAATCTGAACAAATACCATGGAAAATCAGTGGGCTGGTTTTGTGCATGTGGAAGTAACTAGAGTCACGCATGTGTACAAGAGGAGGCAGCACAGATGGTGACACCTTGTTCTTTGGAGATGGACTGAAACATTTATATATCTCACTTTTCCACTGGAAGAGTTTCTGCCTGTAGCTTTTTGAAAGTGTGGTTTTGCTAAAATACAAAGACTCCCTACAAGTTATAAATCACTGTGGTTTAGATTCCAGAGAGAACCAGGACATTTCAAATTAAGCAGAAATGGGTACCCTTTTGCATAAATCCTGTTGGCATGTGTCTGCATAAATGAACAAATGTCTAGCTAATGCTAAATAATGCATGCATCTTGGATCAAAGAGATGCTTAACTTAGCTTCATTTGAGCTCAGAATGAATTGGCAAAGGACCTGTGAATGTTTGATTGATAATTTTATGTCTATGGAAAGGTCATTAATATTTTAGATAGTCTTCAAAGTTTTTGGGGTTGCTGTCTATGTATTTCATGTTTCAGACTTGTTTTGTTAAAGTAAGTAAATAATGAAAGTTGTAGCATTTCAGTCTGTTTTACTTAGCTGTTTTCACTTAATCAAAAGTGTTAGCATAGCCAACTGGAAACTACTTTCTGTGTGTTGTTATCCCTTCAGGGTGCCTGTAATTCTGTTATTCTCTTTAACAGTGGGAAAAGTCTGTGAGGAAAAAATCTTTTCTAGCCTTAAACTTTTCTTCACTCTTTGTTTGCCTGTCTGACTTTGGGCCATGGGTCTATTCTTAAATTAATTCCTACTTAACTATTCTAGATTCTTTTTCTGGGATATTTTCTGTATTAAAATCTGCTTCTGTTAGGAATTACTAAATCTAAGAATGAAAAGAGAAGTGTTTAAGTATTGGTGCTGCTTTAGGCCATGCTCTTAATTATAGTCTAGAAACAACTTTATTAATTTCTCATCACATAAGACACAAAGCACACAAAATCTCTGCTGCTTAGAGGTGGTCGGTTAATGGATGGTTGCTAAAACTTTAATTTTGACTACAGTGTGAGCTATGAGGGGGTAAGAAAGAAGAATTATGTGATCCATGGTTGGAAGTGGAAAATCAGTACAGGCTCTTGCTTAGAGGAAGAGTTGAAACTTGGTCTGATGGACAAGGATGTGATGGAAGCAGGAGCTTGAGCAATTTGCACCACACTTCTCTGAAGGGACTCTTTAAATTCAGGATGTGGTTTCAAAAACTACATGCTCTATCAAGAGGGGGAATAGCCTTCCAATAGTCAATCAGCATTTCTGAGGGGTATGAGAACTCATTAAGTAAACCTGTAAGGAATAAGAGTTTTTTAAGAACTCTTGAAATTTTGCATATTTGAGAGTCCTGAATGTTGATTATTGGTGAAAAAATCTGCTATTGTACTACACTGAAAATTTGTACTGTTCAAGGAGAGTACAACTCATTAATCTTTAGCTGAGACTTTTCTTTGTGGTATGTTTAGGAGGAAGAAGTGGAAATTGTGGGTGGGAATATTTTTGTTACAGGAGAGGAAGAGTGTAGTTAATGCCTGAAGTTAAATGGGGGCTCTCAAGTAGACAGACTTAAATCCATTGCTCAGTGAGGTTTTACTTAAACTGATTTCTGTGTTACATGAATGATTCAGGTGTGTCACTGCTCTCCTGGGCTTTTTCTCCCGAAGAATGATGTGTAAACAAAAGCATGGCACAAAAAAGTGTTAGATTATGATGCCAGTGCAGTGTATTTTTAACTTGGACAAAAAAAAAAATTGTTTCTCCTGGCTGTATTTCATCTTGTTCCCAGAAGTGTGGCTGTCTTGCGATAAGTCAGGAAAGTTGCAATGGATCAGTACTTAAAATAATAAATAACTTGGATAATGAAAGAAAAAAATACTCTGCCACTAATACAGAGTAAAGCAGGTTGTCTTACTGTGGGAAAAAACAATTCATAAACACTTTTCCAGTACAATAAATGAAACATTTTGGTGGGGTTGCCTTTTTAATAATGTCATTTTGATGTATACAGTTCATGTTGCTCCTTCGTGAGGAGGCAGTCTCATTTGTTTTAATCAAAGACTCCTATATAAATTTTTAGGACCTCACTGGGTCTTTTTCAAACCACTGAATAAAGGAAGATTTGTAGATATCCTCAAATATCTAAGAGGTCATTCTGACATTGCTGTGGAGGAGATTGCTTGTGTCATAAATTAGTCTTACATTGCAGAAACAGCACAGCAATCAGGCTTTCTCGTTGTCCTTAAAGGCTGCAATGAGTGGAGTGCCTGTTTCTGTGGTATCCTTTTATTTAACCTCACAAAAGACCACTCTAATTACATCACTGTTAGTAGTAGCCCATCTACATCTAATGACATCTTGTAACATCTTGATGTGCTGGAATGTACCAGACATCTGTTTCATTCCTGTGTCTTGGGCTGCAGTACTGACTGGCTGTGGCCTGACCTTCAGTGGAGAGCCATGAGCACAGCCAGGGATGCTGATGGAGCACAAGCATGATGGTGACTGATTTTTAATCTCCACTCATAGGACAGCCACTCTATTATCTTAGCTGCCAGTCTTGTTCATCTTGCTGTGTTCTTCAGACTCTGCTATATCCTTAGGGAATTAAAGTGACTCCTATTGCATGTGATACTTAGGATGAAGGTGCATCAGTGCAATGTTTAATACTGTAGTGCAACAGTGGCTTTTGTTTTGTAATTTCTAGGGATGCTCAATATTTTATTGGCCATTTTTTTAGTTTCTGTGGTATATTAAACAAATTATTTCAAGGACCTGTCAATGAAACTCCCAAGGCCTTTTTTTCTAAGCTGTAACTGCCCAGAAAAATGCTCATGGATTTCAATTTGTGTATGCTTTTTTTAAAAGATCAATTGGTGTTTCAATTGCATTTAAAAATGCTGGGTACCACCAGAAGCCTAAGGATGATATGTCAACAGATGAGCTGCCTCACTGGATCGCAGAGATGGGCTGGTGTAAGGAAATGAGACAGGACATTTCTCTGGATGCAAATATTGTTTTTTGCTGAGGTCTGTTTTTCCAAAGGCAGAGAGCCAGGAAAAAACACTGGCACAGTCACAGTGAATCTGTTTTTTCAACTGGGGAGTGCTGCTAGAGAGCCACAATAATACAGGGTCCACTGCAATATTTTTTTCATATGCTTTCATAGCCTGTGTTAGAGAGAACTGTTTGTCCTGCTCCTACCTTTATCATTTTGACTCCAATTTGAGGTTCTTTCTGTATATTCAATGAAACCCGCTCAGGTTTCCTTGATTTCCCTGTGGTCTGTTTTGATAAACTGGACCACTAAGAAGAAATTTACTCTATTTAACAGGGCTGTTCACTTGTCACTTGTGATGTGGACTGGAGCTTGTAGGGATTAATGCAAATCTTAAGAACCTTTTTATATAACTGATACTTTTCCATATGAATTTTATGCAAACACTAGAGAGTTTTATTTTCTTTGGTCTGGTGTTGTTAGTGGGCAGAGTCCCCTGTGCATCACTGTTTTGGAGAAACTGAACAAAAGCATTAGTTTATGATGCAGTTCTTAAATATGCAGTAAGAGAGAGGCTGTTACCACTTTAAAATCCTCCTGAAACTTACTGCATTTGCAGGCAGGGACTGGTGAAGAATTTTTTTATTTTCTGTTAAGAACATTTTAATCTAGATCCTGCTTCTTGATGCTGCAGGCAGAATCTTTAGGGAAGAAGAGTATTTATTCCAGTTAACTCCTGAACTGGAGGAGGGAGATTCAAGGATCCTCAATCCCTTGTTATTACAGTCAGTAATCCATCCTAGGAAGATAAATTGGAAAAATTGTGTTTCCATGGCAGCCACCCACTCCTGTTTTCATGCAGATTCTAGAGATTGAAGGCTAGGTTTCAAAATGTATGTACAAAATAGGGGAGGGGATGGGATTCTGCTTTTTCTTACACTTTTCTATTAGCTTTCCCATTTTTGTTTTGTTGCATTTTTAGAATGCAAGGGTAGATATTGGTTTAATGGGCAAGGTAATCTCACAGGAAGTATTTTGCTGTGTTTTATTTTCTTTCCAAGAGCTCTTAACCATAGCTAATAGTTGTTCCTAGCCAGTTACCACACATCTGTATCTTTTGACCTGGGTTTCAGTGAATTTCTCTCCCCCAGGGTGGTTAGTTTGTGGGCTGGGAAATTTCTAGGAATGTTACTAGAAGCACTTTTCTTCTCTGAAGTTTTGGTCTTTCAACTTTGGATGCCAAAGGGTGCTAAACGTAAAATGATGCTTAAAGATTCAAATCTTTCTTTTTTAGGGAAGCTTCTGGATGTTATGATTTTGCTAACATGTGTCTCCTGCAAAGTGAATTCAGTGTTGTGCCTCAGAAAGGTGTTATACTGGGTCCAGGGTTCCCACTCCTATACCTTGAGCTGCTAGAGGTCCTTAACACTTGCAGATTTATCCAAGGTTAGCTGTTTTAGGGAAAAGATGAGTTGGTTTGTTTTTTCTTTTAATCAGATTTGGAACCTGAATGCTCATCTTGTGAGGCTGGTGGCAAGATTCCTTGTGTCATTTAAAGTATCACCAGTAGTTGCCCACATCAGAAGACTTAGGGTACCCTGAGCTTCAGTATGAAGGTACAATTCCACCATATAGTGCTGTGCCTGGTAGGTCTGCAGTTGTCTGCAGTCATTCCTTAGAGTTACTGTGATTAGTTTGTTTTAATCAGTAGGTTACTGAGTTTTATGGGCATGCTGTAATTAAGATGGAAAATATTTGCTCGACAAAGTGGCTGTTGGTGGTGGGGATTGGGTTTCTTTTGGTTTTTGTCTTGGTTTTGGGGTGGTTCTTTAGGCACCCCTTGAGAAGGAGTGCAATGTTGTCCTCACACATTTACTACTACTGAGTTATTTTACATATGTGGTTGGTCATCTTGAAGTTTATTCCCCAGTAATGTGTGAGGGACACTTTAAAAGCATCCTGTACAAAACTGAAGTTTTCTCGAGGGTCCATTCTATCTTGTTGCTTAAGGATAATGTAGCATTGTGTCAGTGCTAGTAGTGAAGCTACTGTGTCTTAAAGTGGTTTCAAGCACTGTATAATAACTGGATATGAAATTTTAGCCTACTCTGCCAAATAGACAATACAAATGCAGTAACTACTGTGACATGAGCACCCTTTTCTGGTTCTGCAGTGAATGAAGATCTAGTTTTTGATAGTCTGAGATGCTGTGCTTATACTGACACATGACTGTGCTGTTAGGTGGTTGCTGTTGGTTATGCCTGTATCCTGTGTCCATGCAGGACAGATTTTGAGAGGATATGGGAAGCTGAATAGTTCTTCTGAACTTCTAGCCATGGGGACCTATTCCTTAAATGAGCAGGCGTAGTCTGTGGCGAGAGAGAATGTTTCTAATATGTTCTCAAAGAATTTAATAGCTGCTGCTAATGGTAATCCATGTATTTTATGATAGGTTTTTAATCTTTTAGACCTTTCTTGTTAAATGAATGTGTAAATGGAGAGAAGAAAAATCTCTATGCCAGTGTTTAATGGTATAACACAGTATGACTATGATATTTTCTAGTCATTCTTTAATATTCTTGTCAGCAATTTTGTGTTTGCAAACAATATTTAGAAGCTTAAGAGAGAGCAAACCAAAGCTGTAAATCATTAAAATGTTCTGATAGCTTTATTTTCATTTTTGTTTGAAGTTGGACTGAATTTTCTGTCTGTTACTAAAGAATTTTTAGTCTGAAAGTCCTAATTAGGTAATAAAATAGATTTTTAAAAAAACCCCACAGACTTCCTCTAAACAGCAGATTTGCAACTTACATGCTTGAAGAATTTTTAAAATATAAAGTAAAATATTGTGATTAATAAAAGGACTATGCTTATCATTTTATAAACAATCATTTAAAAATGCATGCTTTATAACTGCATGATTTACTTGGGTCTAAATTAAAATTTTCAGTATCAATAGAGGCTTGAATGAATGAGGCTTGAATCCAGTCATTACTTTTATTAGTATATTTTTCATTAAGTCAGTGTAACAGGTCAGCAAGAATTTAATATTAGCAGTAATAGAAGAGAGAATAGCAAATGAGATAGTTTTAAAGAAATTACTGGAACAAATACATAATTTTTCAGTTATATATTACTGCAGGTCATCTAAAATGTCTTTTCACTTTGTTCTAGATTTTATACAGTCTATGTTTATTTACCTTGGAATCAAACTGATATGAAGTCTTCCTTGTTTCTTTCTATTTTTAAAATAACAGCTATTTGTACATTTTCTCTTTTGTGGTTCCATCTTCTTTTTGAATGATGGATCTGCCTCAGAAGAGTGAGGCTAGAAGTTTATGTAAGCATTCACTACCTTGAAGAGATAAGATTAAAGCCAGGGAAGAAAACCTCCAACAGAACAAAATTCTGAAAGGAGAGGGAACACTAATCATGAAAACATTTTCATCATCAAATAAATGCAAGGAGAGGGGAGAGTATTTTGGGCAAACTTCAATGGTATCTGATAATTTTATCCTGTGCATGTGATTTTTCAATCTCAGGTTTTGTAGTAGAGAGATAATGAGCAATGCTTGATGTGATGGCATCAGTGCTGTGGTCAGCACCTGCCATCATGCTAGGTAGGGATGCTTTCAGGATTCTTAGTCCTTTATATAGAAACAAGTCCCCAGGCTTTGACTAAAACTCAGACTGCTACAAAGCAGTCATGCTTGGTTGAAATTAGTCATTTTCAATAGGTCAGCCTCATTTGCAATGATGATCTTGTATTCTTCTGTATGATCATGCAGATAATGCCTTCTGACATTTCTGGCTGCTACAAGATTCTTAGTCCTATGAGCAGAGGTGCTTGGCTGCAGTTTCTCAAATCCTTTTTTCACCTGTCTTCCTACTTATGCTTTACATGGTGCTGGTGCAGCAACACTGGAAGAGAAGAAAAAAGTTATTGTCTTAATGCTAGATCTGAAGGAATGGCTAGTGGTAAGCACAGCCACGGTACCTAAAATAAATAAACAAAACCCCATGGTGGTGTAAAAACAAAGGTACTTTTATTGATAGAGAGAAAACTAAACAGACACAGGTCAGATGTGAATCACATTATTAATGCTGCTCTGGAAAAACAACGGGTACCAAGATGATTATTTGACCTAAAAAGTCACTATTAAGCATGCTTACTGCATTTTGGTTATACTTGTAGAAGAATGTGAAGAGATTTCTGAGAAAGCAATGACTTCAGAGTTAAAAGCACTGAAGCTAGTGCACCCTATTGCTAAATACAGTATAAATGAACTAAATACAAGAAATAAGTGAAATTCCTTTACTTTTTTAAAAAATTTGTGTTTATAATATACAGTTTTCACTAAGGTTTCTGGGGAAAGAGAGCCGTATGTGGGTGTCTTGCTGCATTTGCATGTTTACACCTTTTTTTAAACAGCTTTAAGTTGACAATTTATAGTTCTGGGAAGTTTTGCAGATGTGTTGGAGTATTCTTTGGCATCCAGTCACTAAAACCAATTTTAGTTTTTGGTTTTGAGATATTCCCTGTGTTCTCAGTGTTCTTAATGTTATTGTTTATACCTTCAGTATTTTACTTATTTCTTTTACTTTTCTCTGTACAATTATTAGGCAATTTTGCCATGGCATAGAGCTTGTTTCTAAGTATTGAAGACTAAAAATAACAATTCGATTCTATGTCTTTTTTGGTGTGTTTTTTTTTTTCCCTTAATGAGAAATTGTGGTTTCAAATTCTGTTTCTAAAGAAAAAGAAATCCTGTTTAATACATGCTGGTTCTACTATATGTAAAATATTACAGATCTTTGCTTGAAGAGATAAAATACAAATAAATAAGATACAAATAAAAAAGTTTGTTGTATGGAGAAATGAAGCAGAGAAAGGAAATGGAGTAATAAGTCTGTCTTCTGGTCTCTCTGATGTGTTCATCCTATATTGGAAAGTATTTGTGGAGCTGAGTTAAACAGCCCTGCTTCACAGATGTATTCTTTTAAGTCCTGGTATCTTTCTCTAATTTGACCCCTAATCACTGTCAGTTATATTTAATGACTTTTTTCTCATAGGCAGAAAGCTGCTTTGTAGTCATCCCAAAAAAATGGTTTATGACAGCTTTTGCATTAAGTTTTAGTAGGACCTTTTGTATTTTTTTCCAGGTTTACAGTCATTCTTATAGAATTATTTTTAATCAAGCAATATGGTTTATGTGAACAGCTGTTAAAAGAACTTACGGTGGGTAAAAGGCAAAGTTTTGTCTTTATTGTCCGTGGATATTTTGCAGAAGTTTTCCTGGAATATTTTAATTTCAATCTTTTTCTCCTTTTTCTGATAAAGCCCCAAGTAGATTGTTAAAATCAAACAGCAAATTGTTGGAAAGGAGAAGGGCACAACCCTATAAACAAGTGATGGAACACTATTTGGAAAACACTGACAATTTTCAAGTGGGTTTGCTCAGTGTTTTGTATTAATATGTGTATACAGGATTTTCTATTGTTTTTATAAGATGTTGTTAGATCATCTATTTGAAAATGCACAGACTGAGCAATGCTGTTGTGTTGGGCAAGTTCCTTTTGCAGAGGCATAAATGGAGCTCATAAAGCAACAATCACTATTGCGTGTTGTAACAAGTTGGGTGTGTCCTGTTTGACAGGGGGCTTGAACTCCCAGCAGAAATCATTTTTATTTATGTTCTGTGTGGCTAATGATGAGGGAAAATTCTCTTCTATTGAAACAAACGCCCCCCCCCCCCCAAAAAAAATCTAACCCCACCACAACTATGTTGTAATACCTGTTGCATTGCTGCTGTGCCATAGGATAAATGAAGTATTACACTTGGGCCTTGCCCTATTTTGCCTTTTTTTTCTTCTTCTTCTTAAATGCCATTGGCTTTTACAGATATGGCATAGGTACCAGGTTCTGTGTTTTCATGTTCCTCTAACTTCTGATGGCTACTAGGATGAGCTGAAGGAGGTAACTTAAGCAGAAGGGAAAGTCATGTTGCCCTTAGGGTATTCCTTCCTCATGTCTCATAAGTGCCTGGAAAATTGTCTTAAGTTGAGTACTTCCTCTTCCAAACACTACTTAGCTTTTTCAGTAATGGTTTTACAGAAATCTTTCTCTACTGAGCAGATGTTGGATGTACTAGCACACAATCCAGAGACAGGAAATTTTGGAGAAGTCAACCAAAGCAGAGATCCAGCATAATCTGTCATGTCACAGTAACAAGCTGTGTCATTTTAGATAGTTTTGAAAATGGGAAGCCATAGTGGAAGAGTTGAGAGCAAAAAGCTGCAAGGGAGATTGAAATAGACTGTGGTGAGGAAGACAGTTTGTTGACTGTTTGTTGATTATTCAGTTGTCTGTCTGGACCATTTGCTTCCAGAGAGAAACCAAAGTGACTGTTGCTAAGAAAGAGGAGTAATTAATGTTGACAGGGTTTCTGCTGCTGAAAGGATTTCCAGTAGCAATCCTCTCTCATGTATGCATGCATGCATACAGAACAGGAACACTAGAGCTAGCCTCAAATTGCAACTGGTCCCTAGCATTTTTTCTGCTTCAATATTCAGCTGGGCTCTCTTGCCTGTGCTTCCCCCTCCTCTAAAGGGAATACTCTTCCCCTTACATAATTGTCATAGAGGAGATGCTCTCTGAGACTTTTTGCAGTGATCTGATAATTTATAATTTATACATGAAGCTACATTTATGCAGGCTATAATTTATGCGTGATAGTACATTCGCTGTTTTTCTTGGTGATCACAATTCACTGTCGAGGATGCTGATGTACTCTTGCACTAAGGAGGCTGACGTAGAGGAAACCTCTCATGAGATGTGGGCATGCTCA
This sequence comes from Muscicapa striata striata, assembly GCA_030060385.1. Lineage (NCBI taxonomy): Eukaryota > Metazoa > Chordata > Aves > Passeriformes > Muscicapidae > Muscicapa > Muscicapa striata. The sequence goes on along the minus strand of JAREIS010000010.1, from coordinate 434,027 downwards.
CAAAGTGCACCCCATCTTTATTTATTGAATGAATTCATACTGCTGCATATCACAGAGTTTCTCTTAACTGTATTGAGTTTGGGCTGTAATTACTAAAAGTCTTTCTCAAGACCTCAGCATTAGTATGGTACTACATTAGTAGGTACCATTTAACAGTGAAGTAGCTTGTGATGCCAAACGTATTTAACTCGTCTCATTGGTAGTGGTTTTTTTTAAGAAATACAGGGGAATCTTAATCACACAAAATGAGCAAAAGGTGACCAGAGCTTAACTAATCTTAAGAACAGTGCATCACCCAACTTGTTAATGGTGGCATCATTTCAGTTGGAAGCAAGAAGCTAATGGCAGTTCATCAGTGCCCAGCAATCACACAGCTTAAGCATACCCAAGACAGTCTGTTGCCAGCAAACAAAGAGCAATATGTCTCTCTTATGTTGAAGAGATAGATGCTTACTGCTGAGGGTGCAGGGAAATAGGCAGTGCTAACAGGATATTTGAGGGCTCTTGCTCAATTAAGTAATAAACCATTTAATAAGCAGCAGATGTTTTGTGTGTCTTGTGTCAGGCTGCAGGCAGTACATGTTTTGGATGCATAAACAGAATTATCCCTCCCCTTCTTCTGTGAGGATTTTCTGACATAAAAAGCAGAAGTTAAACCAGTTGTTACCCATAAAGAAAAGATGGAGTTTGATGCTCTGACAGTATTTCCACCATAAACTCATTTGTTGGGTTTTATGTAACTGAGTATTAACTGTTATCCAAAGCTACCAGTTTTACACTGTGCAGTGCACAGTTACACAGTTTGAAGCTAATTAGAGTTAGCATTGAGGACACGAATTTCCTTTGCCTCTTCAAAGGAGGTACAACTTTGAAGAGTGTGGAAGAAATGTAACTTCTGTTCTACAGACAGCTTTACAAAGCAGTTTCATCTGAAATGGAAGGATCCTTATTTTGATGGTGTATTGCCTTGTCTTAAGGTTGCATTTTTAGAGGATGTAATCTTTTTAATTGTCCTTGAAATAGACTCAGTGCAATACTTTACTTGTACAGTGATCTTTTCCTATGGGGTTTTTCAGGATTTTTTTGGCAGACAATTTAAAATGTTATTTTATCTTTGCTGATTTCTTACTGTCAGTCCCTCATGTCTGGACACCAGGTCTCGTTTACTTTAGATTAAAGGTTCTGGTTTGTCCCTAAGTTACATGTAAGTAGTTGTCCTGTTTCTGATAGGAGCCAGGATCTGAGTCTGGGGAGACAGGCAAAAGAAAAACAGAGCAAGTAGAGAGGGTTAGTTCTCTTCCTGTCTTCTGTCAATCAGAGATGTATGAAAATGCCTGTGATGACACTACTGATTTACTATAAAATAAATAAAAACAGAAATAAAAAGAGGTCATGTCCTCCAATGTTGTTAATATCACATAGCTGTCGTGCTTTCATAGTAGGGTTTGGTGAGATTAGTTTTCCTTCACCAAAAGCACACTGTAGTCCTTTTGATGTAAAACTGAATGTGTTTTTACTGGCAGTTTGGCATTTGAAAATTGGTTCCACTGCTAGCAGGGTGATTATTCCTGTTGTGTAAAAGTAAATACATTTTCTTTACCACACAAAGAGTTGGAAGCTGCAACAACTTTCCTCTCTCTTCCTATTTCAGTCTCCACATTGATTCAGGCATTATTGCTGTCTCTGGGGTACAAGCTGTATGAATTCTTGTATTAAATCCTGATTAGGTATGTTAAACAGATTTTTTTCTAAATGCTCCATTAAAAACATTTTTTCCTATGCATAGCATTTTAAAGTAAGCCTATTGCAATCTTCTGCAAGTCATCAAGTTTAATGATTCTCATACCCTATTTTAGCTGTCATATTACAATGAATTTAAACCAAAATATGCTCACTTGTATTAGAAACTTGCTGGATGAGCAAAATAGGCATATTCTATCAGATTTCGTTCTGTTGTTTATATGATACTTTTGTAGTACTCATGGTACAGTGAAATGCTTAGTAAGGATTGAATATAAAACTTGCTCTCTTGAAGAAGAGAAAAGAGCCAACAAAGCAAGTTCAGTGGATATGCACTGTGTAGCAAACCCATTACAAATGGGTTGCACTGGCCAGTGTGGTTATATTTCTGGGGATTTCAGTGGTTGATTTAGCAGACAATTCACATTAGCACATTGTCTGTCTTTTCTCTTTTGTTAAGAAAATAATTATATATTTTTAGAAAAGGGTTTTTGACAATAATGTTTTCCACATGCAAAAAAATTCCATGTTTTCTAGTTTCTGAGGACTATGTTCTTTTGAGCTTCCAAAGTTCACTGGGCAACCAAGTCTTGGTTATCATTGACCTAGAAACACAAAGTCTCATTTCAGTGAAAACAGGAAATCGAGTTATATAAGATTATTGGTGCTGGAAGACATATTAATGAACATCATTATGCCTCATTTTTTGTAACCTTTGTTCAATTAAGCAGTGTCTCCCTTCGTCTCTAGTTGGATTTAGATCCTGTAGCATCTCTAGGGAATGCAGGACTTTCAGTTCTTGCTTCAGAAAAGACTAAGAAGTTCTTTCTTGGAAAATTAACTGTGTAAAAAAATAGTTTAAGAAAAAGCATAGCCTTGTGATCTTTAAGAATAGCTTTTTAATTTTTTTTTATGCAATCTGTGTGACAATGAAGCTTACTTCTGCCTTCATGCTGTAGTACTGGATTCTTCCCTAGTGCACAAAGGAGACCTTTCAAAGTATTTGTGAGGTTATTTTAGGTGTGGCTTTTCCAATCAGGCTTCAAAACCTCTTTCCCTGATTTTAAAATGCTGTTAGGTGAAAATGGAGGAAAGAGTCTTACTGGTTTGGAACTGTAACAAGTTCAGAAGGAAGTCAGTTACTCTTCCTTATAATAAAGTGCCTCACAGGAATGTACAGATGCAGTTTGAGATTGTCAGTTTATTGGTTATCGGATTTTACAATGTAGCAGCTTTGTGTTTCTTGTCTCTGAGTCTGAGCAGTAGTGATACAGCATGCTTTCCTTCCTCTATCTCTTAGGCTGCACTACTGTAAAGCACTTTGTGTGAGAGATGTTTTAGATGCTTATTTTATGTAATGCATGTCTGTTAATGCATATTTGGAGGTGGGTGGTGTTTTTGGTGAGTAGCCATGAGCACGTGCACTCCTCCTGAGAGAGAAGAGAAGTTATCAAGGGACAAGAAAGTCTCGGTGAAAAAGTACCCCTAATTCTGGCCTGGAGCATCTATTTCAGTAAATGAAAGGGAAAGTCTTAAGCTAACATTTAATTTGCCTCTGGTAAGAGATCACCAGCATGCATACTGTAATTCTCTTTTGATCACATCTGAGCTTGTAAATTCCTGTCAGTTTAGTTTCTGTGTGCATGCAGGCAAAAATGAGGAATTTGCTATAGATGTGACTTCTAGGTCTACATTCACATTGAACCCTTGTCGTTGAAACCCTGTTGACACACTCTTCATTGACACTACAGCAAAGGAGAGAACAAGGCATAAATGGTAAACTGAGAGATAATCTAGAAAAATGCAACCTTTGGTCCTCTTTGAGATGTCTGTTTAGATCCCTCTATTAAAAAAATAAATATAAAATACTTAATATATATTTATTTTGAAGGCAAACAGCTTCCTTTTTTTTATTATTTTTATTTTTTTCCCCCATGCTCAGATTTCCTTTCCCTATTGTGATGTTGGTCACTGTCACTGATTTATCGGAACATGTAGGATTTGGTCTCATCTTTAAAGTCCCATGTGCTACATGTGTCTTTGTATCTCAAGGTATTAATGGTTGTATGTTGGACGCCATTTTTCTCCTTCATTATTTCTGTTGCTGCATAAATTTTGTATGAAGGCAAATGCATATTAGGCTGCATGATCTCAAGTTAAATATTGATCTTTATTTGACTGTTCTCTTTATCAGATGGGGTAGACACATAAAATTAACTTTTACAGAAAGATGTGTACAGAGACCAAAACACTTTTGAAATTTTATGTGTACGTGTTCCATTCAATAGTATCTGACAGGAAGGAACAGCTTTTAAACATGCTATGCTTATTTTCTTCCTAGTTCATTCTTTAGTGATGGAGACAGCTGGCAGAGACTCAGTCACAACCTTTATCTCTGTATGATCTTTATGAACAATTCCTCATCTCACTCTAAGTTTGCTCAATCATCCTGCTTATTCTTCCCATCCTATTAAATGCCACGGATTATTTTTTTCTATTTCATTTTAGTGTATAAAAGTAACAGGAGTTTTTCAAGCACCGGGTGCGGAATAAAGATGAATAAGTAATTAAATGTTACAGGAGCTGCTGATTGGCACATAAAGCTACAGTGTGCTGAACTGATACGAGTTACAATAACATGCATCTTTACTTCCTTGAAAGAGTGCATAATGAGACCTGATTTAAATATGTTCTGTTTTTAAGAAACATCCCAAGTGTTTTCTTTGAAATTAGCTTTGCCTTCATCTGTTGGAACTATTGAGCAGATCTGCTCCTTGAATTATTCTGTACAAGCTTGTAAAATTCAAAAGAGAAAAAGATACTGCAAATTAACAGTGAGTAAGTTTAGAAGTCCACTTACTATGCTCAAAAAGCAATTTTAAGATGCAGCTGAAAGAAATAGGTGCTTTCAGGATACACTAAACAGTGTAAAGATCACAATAGCAAAAGTTTTGTAGTTTTTAAATTTTTCAAGATTGGAAAAGACTTCAGTGGCAAAGCATTCCTGAGAGAAATTTTGTAATTCCCTACTTTAGGCAACTTCCTTTAAAAATCTTAGCTTACGAGAAGAGTTGGATTTTATGTTAGAAATCAGATGTGTCTTTAATGAAGAGAGGGCAGATGGGTTCAATTATCTTGGTGTAACAGAGTAAATGGGCTATCTGCATTTCCAAAGTTATAAAGGGAGTGACATATGTTTCACAGTCACTGAAAGAGGAACAAATCAAAATAGAGATTAATCACTGGCTCATGGCTGAAAATCATGGAGGCACTTTTGTTCTCTTCCTTGAGAGGAGGATTGTGGCGTCCTGGCTAGAGTGTTTACTTGAGACCTCATACCTGCAAAGTGAATGCTGCAGTGCTGTTTGTAGTTATTGCTTTGTTTCATGCTGCACAAAGTATTTCAAGAGTGTAGTTTTGTAAGCACATGTCCATCTACCAGTGGAAGACTTTTTTCAAAGGTATTTTTGGCTAGTATTGTTTAAGGTCAGCTATGAAAACAGTTTGTACTGACACTGCATCAGCACACCAGATTTTAGGTTTTCAGGGCTTTTTCCCCCTCTTTTGTAAGAATCAAGAATGTCTAAAATTAGTATTGGACTCTTGAATGTCCTGGTTTATGTAGGACGTAATAATGGATTTGCGAATGCGACAGAACTGTGTAAACCATAGATGTTGGATTTAATAGTCTGTCACCTGTCAGATTACTGAGGGAAGTGAAGCTTTCATTTTAAACTATTGCCTAAACTATACAGTAATTTTGCAATTTATAATTATTGATTGAAATACAGCGGTATGGATTACTGCCCAAGTTGTATGCAGCTCCTTTTTGTATGACCAATATAGCTTTAATATATTATTGTGCTTTTATAAATATAAAAAAGCATAGTGTGGGCAAAGTAAGGGTGTTATCTCTGTGCTCAGTGTTCAGTTTTTCATTTTGTATTCACATCTGCATGCTTAACAGGACTCAAAAAACATTGCATCCATGTGTTTAGCTTATTATTGGACAATTTTCAATGACAAGTTTTGAGATGCTTCTCAAGTTTGGTTTCTTTTGCCATACCTTTACCTGTTTAATCTATACCAAAACTCTAGTATCAATTTTCTCCTAATTTTCTCCTTGAAAAGCATAGCCAGCATCAGGAGGGGAATTCTACCTCTTCTAAAACCTGTGCTCTACCCAAAGCTTACAAATGCTATATAACTGTTTTAGTTCTTAATGACACAGGGAGAATGGAGTCTTGTCTGCTGAAGGAGGCACATCTATTCTGATTAGCCACTGGAGGGGTATCTCTTGAAAAACTAAGTAAACCACCAAAATATATGATTGCACTTCTTATTATATAAAAACCTTTAAAATAATCCAATTCAGAATTGCAGGTTTTATGTTCTTGCTGGGCTTTTTATGTCTGTAGTGTTCCTCTATATGTGGTTTTTCCAATGGAATCTTTATTTTGTCTATTCAAGATCAGATTTATAAGTGGGTTTCTCTTTTTGTTCTATTGCACAGAGGTTTGCTAGCATAAGAGATAGTATTATTGGTGTGCTTGGCTATCCTTGCATTGTGTACTCTTATTGCTTTTCTTGTTTACTGGCAGATACCCACAGAGAAATATGCTGAGTATTGCTAAGAAAAAGTTATGCAAGTCTGAGTGCATTGCTTTTGCACCTGTGGCATAAAAAAACCAAAAATCTAGGAAGGCTGTGATGTGCTCAAGGTGCTCCACTGCTAAATGATTTTAGTAGTATTATTCCAGTGTATGGTTTATTTCATGCTGGTTTTATTTCATTTATCGTTTATTTAAAGAGAGTTCTCTATCAAAAATATTGATAAGAATTGCCATGGATGACTTACAGCTGATGAGCTGTATGGGCCAAACTCTTAAAATCTTTGTGTTGTCAACCTCAATTTGAACAACTTCAATAGCAGGGATGTTGGAGAATTAAATCCAAGGTCTCTTAGGTCAAACTTGATTGAAGTTTTATTGTGGGTCAGGAGAAATTGATGAAACACACTATGTGAGGGTAAACAGAAGAGACAAAGAGATCCATCTCTAGATTGTTTCTAACTGCTGGAATTTCGTAGCATACTCAAAATGTGGCATAGACTCTCTTTTCTTGTATGCTTTGAAAATATTTTGGAAGTTATATGGAGGGGACAAAAGCAATTCTAGAAATATTTCCTACTAGAAAGTGAAGTAATCAGCCCTCTGTTTCTGACAAAAGTTTTTGAAATTAAAATATATTATATTTTGCTGATGCATCCACACAGGTTCTTCTAACCAAAAGTCTTTTTTAAATAGGGCATTTTTCAAGCTATAATACTGCCTTCTTTCTTTCTTGAAACAAAGTCTGGCATAGGGAATGCTTTAATGATTTGTAAAATATGGATGAGTCAAAGTGTCTTATTCTAGTGTCTGTAATGTGAAATTAAAATATTGATTCATACTATGATGAAGTGAAGAGATTCTTAAGGAATGTTGCTTTTACAATTCTGTTTCTGTATTTATTTTTTTTTAATAAGGGGGACTTGTTTTTTAAATGGCAGTTTTTGTTACAGTATGTACTATGTACTGAATCCTACAAAGAATATTATTGCTATTCAGAAGCATATGGAGATAACACTGTTCTGAGGAGTGTTTGCATAAATACAACAGTTAATGGTTACTGAAAGCTGGGCTGTATAATGCAGGCTCCTAAATGTAATGGAGGTTACTGTGCTTTCAATGATTAGTTTTAGTTGGGGTTGTTTATTTATTTGCATGTTTATTTATTTATTTTATTTGAAGTGATAGAATGGAAGGATTTGGAAAGATGAAGAAGATAAAGGAATGAAGTGGGGGAAGAGGGAGGAAAAATAACATCTTGCCTCCTGCTAAGCTAAAGTTGAAATGAGGGCGTTTTTTGTGATTGTTGCATCAGGAGACTAACCAATGAAAATGATAAGACAGCATTTGTGAGGCTTTTATGGTATCTGCTTTTCAAATTTTTCTGTAGTAGAACACTCATTATATAATGTTGTCAATATTGACTAACTGCTTTTTTCAGTCTGGAATGGGGCCTTAGCGAATTGTGAGAGAAAAATAGGCCTTGACTTTTTAATTAGAATTAAAAAAAAAATATAGTAAAAATAAACATAGCATTCTAATAATGTTTAAAATTATCTTTTGTGTTTCTGTGTGTAGAAAATAATACAAATAAAACAGGAAAAGCAGTTTCCTTCTGGGTGGGACAAATTTATGCTTTATGCTGGATGAAAATGCTTCATAGGAAACATAACAGCTGATTACTTATAACCCCTAAAAAAAAAAAGTTAATTACACTGAACCCTTTTTTAAAGTCATAAATGCTGGAGAGCAAAATACCCTGAAATTCATTTCCACCACCACGAAAAAATCTGACATAAAATTCATTTTTTTTCTTTTTGTATGTAAGTTTCAAAGGGTTTTTGCATAATAAAGATCAAAATATTATTTGAGTAATTTAAAAAATGGCTTTTTAAGAATGTGTTATCACAATAAAATTTCTGGTATGTGTTGTCTAAATTTTAAAAATATTAGTATATAGTGGACAGAAAAAAGATGTTTCATTTTCTAAGGAATGTTAAAAATTCTCGTAATTCTTCTTAGCATTTGTAAAATAATTTTCTGAAGTTTCAGTAGGTGCAGTTTGCTGTTATTCCAGCTATCAAAAAAGTAAACAGTCTGTTGTTACAATCTCCTGTATATTAGCAATCCTGTTGAAAGCAATAAACCCATTAAATTTACTTTTTAATAGAATTTTAATATAGTAGTTTCTGTTTATTGGGCTTTTTTTTTAACTTACGTCGCTTTTCTTGCATTCCTTTCTTCAAGTCAATTTCCTAAAAATTACCCTTCCAGCCTCAATTTCTTGCTACTTCTGTTTTGTAAAATTTGCATTTTATCTTGCAGTCTGAATAACATTGGCTATTACTCACTCACTAGCCAGGTCTGGTTGGAGAGATGAGAACAGAGAAAATAATGTTGTTCACAAGGTCAAGTTAGAAATGCATTCTTCTTTCCCTTCCCAAAAGGCACTGAGACGTGAACTGAAGGATAAGGAGCAGACCATTCTCAACGCTGTGGACCAGGCACGAGTTTTCCTTGCTGACCAACCAATTGAGGGGCCTGAGGAGCCAAGGAGGAGCTTGCATTCAAAAACAGGTCAGAAAATACTCACTTCTGGGGAGGGTCAAAAAAAGAGAGAAGGGACTTGCATGTCTCTAGTACATGTTTTATATCCCAGTTACTTGCTCAGACCTCAGAATTTTCTGAGTGGCATCCTGATGATTTATATTTCAATGTTTAATCTCAAGGGTTACTTCACTGCTTTGTAAATACTTAGGTTTTAATGGAAGAAGTAGAAACATCTTTTCTGCCTTTTCCATTTTTTGGTTCAAAACACTAATGGTAGTTCTGTTCTTTTTTTCTTAACAACGCACACACCTTAAATGTAGTCAGAACAGTTCTTCAAGGATTCCCATTCAAGCATCTATATGTCTATTGCAAAGTTTTACTCCACAAATAGGAAAGGGCATATTTAGTGGTGTATCTCATTAGAAGTAAAATAAATCAGCTTTAGGAAGGCAGTCATTACAGAATCCTAGAGATTTGAATATTAGATGAATCATTGCTAAGGAATGGAACCACAGCTATCCTAGAAACTGTTTTTGCATAGTATTTGCTGAGATATTACTCTAAATATCAGAGACCTACAAGAAGGTTATATTTTTCTTTACTCCCCCACTACCACAAAATAGGAAATTATCTCTGTAAGTAAATTCTGCAGTTATATCTGATATAAGCTACAGCATTATGAAGTCCTACCTTTAGCTACACAAGAACTGTTCTCAGAAAATGTAATAATCTGCTTTTGTAGAACTGTCAGTTGCTGTAAGATGTGACCTATTTACTGTTCTGAATTATGTACAAAATTACAGCAAATCTGCTTTATCAGGAGTTAGTTTTTTTTTCTTTCCATACATCATCTTATACATCTGCATTGCAGACTTCTTAAGTTTGTTCGGTGGAAATAACTAATCTTTCCTGCATCCATACTTTGTGTTATTTCTGTACAAATTTTTAAGTGGTTTCATATTCCCTAGTTCAACTTTGTGATGAAGTCTGAATAGTTGGTGGTTAAAGTAAATGAACCATTTATCTCATTGATTAGTGTTCCTTGTACCTTAGTTTTACTTCTGTTTTGAACTTTTGACTCCTGAAAATATTCAGCTTCTCTTTACTCTCAAATGCATTTACTATATGGCATCTCTAATGTTTCAGTTCATCTCAATCACAAGCAAATTAAAAGTAAAGATGCTCTTTGTGTATTTGTTCATTCTTTCATACAGAAGTTTGAAATTGCAGGTTCTCTTCTCAAAAACATAGAATCTCTCAGCATGAACAATGCCAGTACATAAAGCCTTACCAGTGTTCGTTTTCTAACAGGATTTGATAACAATGATCTAGTCAGTGTTGATTGATGGGATGCAAAATGCAAGAGCAAACTTCAGATAATAAGATGCACCATAAATTCTTGTTATCCAGTCTATTATGATGAAAATTATTATTTTGTGCTATACCAATGTCAGTGAGAGCAGTATAACAGGGAATATGATGACCATGGTAAACTGCATAGTAATAACAGCCATGGTCTACAAGTGATGTGTGCATGTCTCTGGTCTAGTCATCATATTTGAAAACCAATCATATATTCAACTGAGAAGCCTCATAAGTGTGCACTGAACTTCTTTCCCTTTTCTTCTTCACACTAAGTGCTTCCATGTACTTTCTTTTTTGAGCATGTGATGGGTTAGTCTTGACTACCAGCCAAACTCCCACCCATCCACTTATGCCTTCCACTGCAGTGGAATAGAGGCAGGAGATGGGAATCGGGAAGGACGTGAGTGAGAAAACTCATGGGTCAGGATGGAGATTAGATGGGTCATAGATGCAGATTCCATACAAACTACTGTTGTGGACAGAACAGGTTTAGGGAAAACCTGTTTGGGGAAAACAAACCATTGCCATTTAGAAGAAATAGTTAAATACTAAGTTAGTTCGTAGGGGGAAAAAGCCTCAAAGCCATTAAAACCATGGCCCCCCCTTCTTGTGACACCAGTCATGCTCAGAGAGGCAAGAAGTGACGTGAGAGGGTGGGAAGGGTGGTGACTCCACGGTTCACCTAGCAGTTTCTTGCTTCCTCTCACACCTTTCCTCTGTGTGCTCTCTCCATGGGGAATATCTGCCTTACCATGGGGTTGTTCCTCCTCCTTTGGCTTTGGTGTTCTCTCTGCTGTTTCTTCTGTTGGTTCCCTTCTCCTCTCTGGTGTTTTCTGCTTGTTAAATACACTTTCCCTGAGGTGCCACCAGTGTGGCTGAGGGTCTCAGGTGTGTCCCATGGTGAGCTGAGGGTCTGCTGCCCCGGCACAGGGCAGCCCCAGCCTCTTCTCCCTGAGACCCCTGTGAGCTCCCGCTGCCAGCAGTGGGCACTCGCACCCTGTGCACACCAGGCCTGCACTTTCTGTAGATTAATAAACCTTCAGGCCCAAAGCCATCTTTAAATCATTCTGTCTGAGCTCATATATATAATAAGCTGTTAATTTTCACCCTAGGGGTGAGTCTAGTAAATTTTTTCTGACAACTGATGCCACCAATCTCCAGAAATCTTAATCTCTGAACTAGAAGACAGCCAAACACACACATTTTTTCTTCAGATTAACCATTTTCAATGAAGGGTTTGGGCTTTAGTTTGCTTTTAAGGCGTTAATTTTTTTTTTATTTTCTGTCATCCTCTTGGTCATTGGTGTTCTCTGTAGTTGATTAAAGTTAACTTGTTAACAGCATGAAGTCCATGTTGATAAAGGTGGAGTATAGTTATGAATTCTAAGCTGACAGTCTGTTTTCTAAAAATATTGACAAACAATCAACACTGTACTGTCTTGATTTGAGCATTGCTTTGGCTGGTTCTATTATAGAAATAGCAAAACTATTTTACTAACTCAAACTTGCATTAATTGGAAATCAGTTTCTTGAGGTTATTTCTTACCTTGTACAAGGGAGGTGGTCATTATGGGAGAATGATTAGCTAATCTGAAGTGATAAAGGTTGTAAAATTGTTTTCTATTTTCTTCAGCCTCTCAATTTAATTTCTTTTTAAAAATTATTATGTTTAATCGATTTTTTTCAATTATTTTCTCCTTCACCATAGGTCTTTTCATATCAGGGAGGGTATTGTTGCAAGGGCAAGGAATGAGATAAATTTAGGAGAAAACTGATAAGAATCAGTTTTTAACTTGTCTGACACCTGGATGAAGGACTTTTGCATATATACATTTATTGTTCCATACAAAGAGAACACTTGTTACAGGATGCCTTATGATAACCCTTTATTGTCTGTAATGTCTTGTTAATTTCCCACTTATTACAAGAAGGTAGATTCAGATTATAAGTAAGCCTTGGTTTCTTTCTTCTTTCCCATCTTCACCTTATGCTTCTTGTGTTGTACTTCTACTGTACCAGAGGGTAACTGGCACATTCAGACAGAGCTCTCTATCTTCATGAAAACTACTTTCTTAGTTAATTATATCTCCAATCTGTCTTTTCTTCTGCTTTTGTTTTGCCATGTTTCTGTAGAGAAGCCCCATCACAAAAAAAGCAAGCTTCACAGTCTTCCTGTATTTGAGCTACCTCAGCATCTGAGTGGAGCTGAATGATAAGCCAGCAGGCCAGCTGCTGAATTTCATGTATGGACAGGTTAAAGAATTTGAAAATACTCAAGTTTTTAGCATTTTTTTGCCACTTGTCCACAGTATAGGAGAAAATTTTGATCTAAAAAAGTTAATTATAATTCTCTATGGCATAGATTGCAGCTGGCTTCTTAGATCCATATACTATAAGGCTACAGACCATCAGAAAGAAGGAAAGAAGATTTCATATTTTATGTCCCCAGGGTTCTATGAACTGACATAAAGCTTTGCTAAAATTCTGTCCTTACATTTCCACTGAAGCAGTGGAACATCCTAGCAGATTATCACAGACCACTACACTGATTCTCATTGTAGTAGTGAATGTTTCTGGGAGTCTGCAGTGTTTTCCAACTGCAGAAAACTTCAGTAACTTAGTTTTTCTTAGGTTCCTAGCTTTGAAAGCTGCTATTTGATAGCAAAAGTTATTGTGATAAACACAGAATTTAAAAATAAGTATTTACCCTATGTTATCTCCTACTAATTGAACAGAAAGCCCCATAAATCACATCTGTGTTATAAAAGAAATATATTAATAAGTATCAGTGACTTGTATGTAGATACTTTATTTAAACTTGTAGAGGTACAATATCTTTGCCTATTTCAGGCATAAATAAAAGCTGAAATTTTTTGCTTACTACCACTGACCACATTTAGGTAAATTTCTCTGCCATAGTTTTTCTTTTTGCAAGGAAGATCTCACTGAAAATAGGCGATTTACTCTTTTCTAATATATGACAGGTATATAGCAGGCAGCATTTCTATTCCAAATCACTTGTGTTTGTTCTCTAGCTATCACACACTGCTGGGATTTTTTTTTTTTTCCTCTGACATGCAGTTAGACTAAGTATGAAGTCTTGACTGTAAACAAGAAGTGCTTAGGAGACTTTTAGGAGAATGAAGAGGATTTAGCCCACTGGAAGTCAGTGTAAACATATCCAGAAACTGCTTACACTATTTTCAGCATTGCAGCTTTTAGCTGGAGCTCATTCACTCGTGACTTTTAAGAGTTTCTTCCTATGATAAATGTGCAATTAGCCATGAGACAATCACAAAATACTTATGTCTCTCATTTTCAAAAGTAGATTTTTTAGTCACCCTACAAGTTTAGTCCACTTTGAAGTTCTTCTTATAGGGTCTACATGGTTGTTAGCTTGGAGCTATATTAGTAAAGTTCAAGGAAATTGTTTTCACTTGCTGAGTGTTGTGGAGTGCAAACTTAGAGGATTTTAATGGAAACAGACTGGCCTGAGTTCAAAATAGTTAATTTTGTAATTGGTTGATTGTTTTGGGGTTTTTTATTTATGAGGATCTTGGGATATAAACCTAGTCATATTAATTCTTGACCTGTAGGCTCTGTTGTGTCCCAGTTTTTCCTGAAATATGGGATGTTCTCTGGGCGGAAGCATGTTTAGATTTAACATTTAACCAACTGCTGCTTGTTCTTAAACTTCCTGTTCCCATCACATCAGGACTAAGTTTTCTGTCAAGGTTGTTAGAAACTCAGACAATACTTTCTCTGCAGCAATGCTGAAGATTTCATGTTGCAATGATAGCACTGCTTTTTTTTTCCCTGACTGCAAGGTCAGTTAATATCTATCCTCTCTGGTAAACAGATGGTCCAGTGAACTTAGGCTGTTCTTACTCTCTGAGCAGCTGCTGAAGTGAAGATAATGTAATAAGTACCATTTAAAAAAGGGGTGGGAAGACACTGATCAAACTGATGATTGAGAAGACTTTATATTAAGTAGGAACAAAAGAGCAATGACTGCTCTGCAAGTTTTTTTCACAGCAAAAAGAAATCTTGTCTGCTGGTTTGTGTAATGACAGGCTGGTTAAATGAATTCCAAACTAATAGAAGAAAAATCTTACTGTTAAGACACTTTCTTTGAGATTTACAATTTTATTCTATGCAACCAGTATCTTGAAGAATGTGATTTCTGCTTGAAAGAAAGTAATGTGTTGCTCATTAATAAGTTGTGCTCTTGTAATGGAAGACATGAAGCTATAGAAGATGTATTTCTCTTAAATGAATATATGCTGAATGGTTTATAGCTCATAAAAGCACATTTTGCTCTATTTCCCTAGTAAATGTCTTTTTGGTGCAAGGTTTACAAGCACTTCTAAAGCTTTTGTAAAATAAAACAGTCTTGCAATGAATTAATATTTTTCAAATACAGTATGTGGTAGGTATCCTTGTACAATAACACTGATTTGACAAATGGTCTTCAAACATGTTTTGGGTTTCAGTTTTGTTGGGATACTTGTATCACCCCAATCATTGTGGAATATTTTACCCATCCCCAAATAAGTGACCAGCTCTTTTGTGAGTAAAGCTGCCTTATTTTAGCTAAGTCAGGCTATTGTTTCCCTCTTCTAATCACTCAATCATCACGCTTGGAAGAGACTTTCAGGATCATCTAATCCACTTATTAACCCACCATAACCACCCCTGAACCTGTCCCCTGATGCTACATCCAGTCCATTTATTGCTACAGCCACTTTTCTTCTTATTGCCTCTGTTAGACTCATTGGATCTGTGTCAATGCCTTTAAGGAAAGCCAAAGTATTTTGCAAGATTTTCACTCTTTACTATAAAGCTTTCCACATGTTCTTTGTCAAGTGACTGATCTTTTTAACTGGCTAATAATCTATCTTAGACCTGCTCAGGTCTGGTAATACTCTACTCTTTTATGCAGAAGTGGTAGGTTTTGGCTCTGACAACAGATAAAAAATGATGTAGCTGCATGATGTTGGATCAAAATGGTAGACTGCAGCTTTTGCATATCCTTACTCCAGTTTCTGCTCACAGTGTCCCCTGCATTCACATGTTCAAGATAGCAACAAAGTAGGCTTCATCCAATAGGTCATCCAATTTTCTGTCACCTTTTAATGAAGCTCAGTATTGCCTTACCTTATCTAAAGAATTCAACCTCTGGGTGCTCCCTTAATCCTCATTTATAAGTCTTGCAGCTTTCCCTTTGACATTTGGTTGGCCACAATCTGTAGCTGTATCATGGGAAACCTCATCCTGTGAGAGATCCTGTAACACTAAACTTTCACCCTTAGGTGGAGCTTGACTTCTAAATTGTTCACAATCTCTTTGTCACTGGACTGTAGTGAATTACCATTCCGTCCATCAATACTATTATTCTCAAAGGTGAATAATTCCAAAAGTACTTATGGTAACAACTTCTTTGTTGTCTTTACATAAGCAATTTGTAGCTGTTCTTTTCTGTGTAAAAAAATTCTTTTCCCAAAAGAGGATTTTACTTAGAGCATGAACTTTATTTAAAAAAAAAAAAAAAAAAAAAATACTTTATTTGCAGAACTTGGGGTAAAGATCATTCCAAAACTGTGTTGTGCTATGATGCAGTTTATTCTACTGTGAAATGCTGTAAATCCAGAGACAAGATGTAATTTATCACAGCATAGCTTTGGTCATCATCTTTGTTCTGGTGTGTCAGTATTGCAAATTGTAGGTTACTGCCACGTCTCTGTATCCCAAAGCTACATGCATAGTTCATATCTCTTTGCATCTAGTTAAACATTGCAGGTTGTTTTCATGGCCATTTCATTCCAAATGTCTCTTTTGCAATACCTTCTTGCCACTGCAGTGTCCCTAAGTCTGGGTATAATCTTTACTTTTACAGGTAGAGTGCACATAATGCTCTCATGTGATAACTTATGACAGTGACCCAACAAGTCACTGAAATATTAACCTAAGACTATTGGTAAGCTCAAAATGTCTTTTGTACCACTCAGCTGCACTCTTTCTTCAGATGGCTCTTTTTTGAGGTCAAAATATGCATCGCAATCCAGGGGCTGGGTGTCTCCCTTCCCTTGGTGCTGTTGGCTCTTACTGATTACTCTAACCTTCCACTGTGCTCTGGATACCATTCCTCATTTGTTGTTTCTCCTACATAACCACTTCCCAGCAAGGTCCTTGTGCTTTTGAGCAACACCCTCTCCTCCCTATAACAATTGTAATACAAATTATAATTGCATTATGGGTTGATTTTAGTTTGGTTGGGGTTTTTTTTTTCCCTAGATGGCATCTGGATTGTCTTGTTGAATACTCTTGTAGTATTCATAGTCTAGCATATATCAAGACTAATATGGGCTAATAAGATTTTAAAAAAAACTTTGAAAGAGAAAAGCAGAACAAATATGTGGAATTGGTGGGCAGAAATTCTGGTTGTGATCCAAACAACTCCCTGATACTGTTTTATCTAGAAAAAATTATTTCTCAACAAGAAATTGGAGTGTATTTCAATGTTAATTACTTACAATATGCTTTTCCCTATTGGGTGCTGTGAGACAATAGTTACATAGACGAGGCATAGTGGGGTAACTTTTGCAACCAGAACTGTGCTTTACTTTGACATTATCTGTTCTTTGTAAAGCAACATCTTCCCTCCCACACTGTTTTTTGTCTGTTGCCCCTTCACCCTCCTCTACCACATTAACAACTCCTAGCTCAGCCAGTTATGATGATTTTAAAGACAGTCTATCAGTAAATGGAAGATTGTATGTCTCATCTGACTTCTGACAGAAATGGTACTTTCATCTTTGCATGATTGTGTATAATTTATTCATAGGCAACACTTGAATTTTAATCACAAGAGTACTGTGATAAATCTTTTCCGGGGCTTTTATATATGACTGAATAGAGGGCCAATTGGCTTAGTTTCAATGCATGTCACGTCTCTGCTCCTTTTGTTCTCTGGTTTTTGCATTATAGTTTCCTCTACTTGCTTTTATGTAGAGGGGGAATCCTCTGAGACTGGCTGTGTGTGTTTGTCATTACTGAAGCAACTCTTCCCTGATAAAGGAAGCCTCTTCCCGTGAGTTTTTTTCAGCAAGGACCCCCTGGGCAGTAGACAGCAGGACCTGCTGGGGATGTTTTAGGGTTTCCTTTTAGCTTTCTGGGTCTTGCTCAGTCTCAAACTGAAGGTTTGCCATGGTTGCTGGGTTGTGTGGGATCTAGACACATAAGCCTGAAATTTGTAAGAAACTGTCCCATAAAGTTGATTATTTTCCAGTCAATAGCTTCATAGAACATTTGTAGGTTTGGAAAAGCTATTTAAACCAGCCCTTTGGACTTCAGTGTTAACACAGAAAAACCAATGTAGTGCTGCAGAACCACACCCCCATGGTACTTAGTATACCTTGGGTTTTACTACTGAATATGAAGAGACATCCTGGTGGGACAGTGAAAGGGGATGGTAAGAAATTCAGGAACAAAGGACTGTCTTTGCTCTCTTTCTATGTGAAATGATCCAAAGACTACCTACTGAAGTTTCCAGGAAGGAAGGAAGGAAGATCTTATCTTTCCTTTCACTGTGCCTCCAAAAGTAACAAATCAGCAGTTAGCTGCTTTTACTTTGTGGGTATCATAATATATGGAAGTCAGGAATAGTTTACTGTCTTCTGATCAAGGTCTGTGTTGTCAGTAGGAGTGATTGAGGTTTATTTCAGTTATGGCAAGGTTTACTTTCTTCTACCTTGTACCTGCTGAAATAAGTTACAAGCTGACGCTGGACTTACTGACTGTTTTGAGTGTGCATTTCAGGAGCACTCTGTTTAACTAGACAAAATTAAGAAATAAACAGTGTAACTGTTCTTTCCCTCTGCAGAATTGACCCCTGAGGAGAAAGCCTTGAGGATTGCCAAAGCTATGCGCAAGCAGTCATCAGAGGTAAAAGAGAAATGGGAGAACCTAAATGCCAGTGCCAGTATCTGGCAGAAGCAAGTGGACAAAGCATTAGAAAAACTGAAAGACCTTCAGTGTGCCATGGATGACCTTGATGCTGATTTGAAGGAGGCTGAAAATGTGAGGAATGGCTGGAAACCTGTAGGAGACTTGCTTATAGATTCATTACCAGATCACATTGAGAAAACTATGGTAAGAGTGGAACTCCAGGAAGATATTTGGTTTGTTTGTGTATCAAACCTCTCCATTCTAGTCCCTTTAGTCGTATTAGATGTTTATACACTGTATGATGAAGTTCTCATGTGCAGTATAAAGTCTTTAAAGATGGTATCTGAAGTCTTAAAGTCATGCTGGGCCACATTTGTTGTGTTGGCTGGGATTATATATGCACATAGATTTATTTGACTATCAAATGTAGCTTTCTTGTTAGAAAAACACTTAGAGCTTTTTTAATCATACAGAAATATATACATAGTTTTAATTTTTGTTCCTTAACTTCCACAAACTTAACATGTCTATTGTTTGTATGAGTGAATATTTGCATTTGCTTTTATTTTAGCCTGGTTTCTCACCAAGATTATTTCAAGCTGAAGAATATATACTACTCTATAATGTTGTGGGCAAACCAGTTCTTGCTGCCTGGATTCTATGCAGGGCTCAGCATCCCAAGGCATGGCTGCTCTTAATGGGCAGTAGCCATACCCTTCATGGATTGGGTAGGAACCTAGTAATGCAGAGCTCCCCAAAAGGGAGCTAATATCTTCTGATAATTAGCATTGTCCAGAAATCCGACTGGAAACAGTACGGTGCAGTGAATATCATGGATTCATGGTGTGGGTATGCACATGTAGGTAGATTGCTCTTTCGGACAAATTCAGCATTTACTGCTAAGCTTCTGTTTCACAAGCACAGATTTTCATTTTTCATTTATTTTTTAAGCTTAAGAATAGATATGTGTACCAGACCATCCATGTCCTCAGCTCAGGATGCTGGTGTTAGAAGAATAAATTGGGCTGCAACCAGGTTTCTGTAGATATTCTCTAAATGTAGGCAGTGTCTGTGAATTCACAGGGCTACATTATTTTACATATAGCAATGTAAGTGTCCTCATTCTCCAAATCATATTGTTACTTTCAAGGTTAATGGAACTGAAATCTTTAAAAGTCAGTCAAATCTGAGTTAATATCCAGACTGCTGTTGATTTGAAAAGAGCAATGAATCTCTTCCTCCTTCTCTTATATTTTAATATAGATACTAAACCAAGAAATAAGATGCTAATGCTGAATAGCTCCTTGTTCTCATGCTAAGAAGTGATTTGTCATATCTTAATGGCTTTTTCTGTAAAGTAGATGAAAGCGAAGTCTTTCAGATTGTCATTGTTGTGGAAAAACTGTAACATCTGCTGAAGCAGTAGAGGCCTACTGACTGTCCAGAAGCACAGTGTTTCTTTCTTGACATTATGTTCCCTCTTTTCCTTGGCCTGATGAGGGTGATTTTTGAAGGGAGGTAAATAATTGAATTGTCCAAAGAAAATACTTTCTCTTTACAGCTGTTTTAGGCTTGTTTCCTGATGTTTAATCAATCTGTTTATAGGATTGAACACTTAACTGATCACAGCAAGAAAGACATTTGATGCCTGTTTTTAACTGTAACTAAAACTTGCATCAGTTTTCTCTTAATACTGTATTTAGTTCGATTTGATTCAATAAACCTTTTACTTTTTTTTAGTCATTGTAATAGCTTTACTGTCTGGTTCTAATCAGGTAAAACATTGTACTCCTTTTCCTTGGAAGATACATTCCTTCATGCTTTGCTAGTTCAATAATAGTTTTTAAATTGAATTTTTGTCAGCTGCTTTAATACTTGAAAGCTATAGCTACTGAACAAATTTTTTCTTCAGGACAATTGGCAGGCTGTATGCTGCTAAAGCTCCTAATACAGCATTAGGTATTTCCTTTTGCAAACAAAAACTCTAAAGCCATACAGCACCACAAAAACAAAATTAAATTATTTTAGGGCTACAATTTGCTTATGGGAATTTCAGTAAGTTTCACACTGTTTTTCCTTAAATGTGAATATGAGTGATGCAATATGAATGTTGAAGTGAGTGAACTTTCTTTGCTGAGAACTGACTTGTATGCAATTGTTTAGCATAAACTGCCACATTGGGCAGGTGACCACCCTGTGGAGTTTACAGTGGCTTTTGTGCTGCTCAGATGTCAATTGAACATAAGTGTATGTTTCTTACCCTTTTAGGCTTTTAGAGAAGAAATTGCTCCCATCAATTTAAAAGTTAAAACAGTGAATGATTTGTCCAGCCAGCTGTCTCCACTTGACCTTTATCCATCTTTAAAGATGTCTCGTCAGCTGGATGATCTCAATATGCGTTGGAAACTTTTACAGGTATTCTTCTGAGTATGTACAGTAGGTGTGTGGGGAGGGATATTTCTCATTCTCCTCTGTTTTCTTAATATATTCACTTACTACCATTTGTTCATTACTTCTGTCACTAAGGTATTATTCTGTTAGTATCAATACAACAAAAGGAGCTGCCTTTCCTGCTGTAGCTTGGCCAAAATCTTTTCCTTTCAGTCTATTTCAGCAGTTTCTTCGAACAGGAAACTGCATTAAAGTCTGGGAAATAGTGGGAACTATTGCTGCATGGTTTTTTTGTATGTCTTGTAACAGTAGATTTTTCCACATAAATCTGTGTCACCAAAAACTGCTATAAAAATTTGTTGTGTTTCCAGCTTGTGTAAAAGCTGTTTTATTTTGTCTTTGAATGTTCAATTTCTGTAGGAAATTTCACTTAAAGTGATTTGAGAATTAGAAAAGCTATAGCTAGATATAAGCAATAGCATTTTAGGATAAAAACTAAAGAGGAGGATATGCTGAGAGATTCATATTGCATAGTTATGATTATTGTGCTTAAATAGATTGAGAAGGTAAATTAATGTGCCTGATTATGACTAAAACTCATACATAGTTTCACAGTGAATGATTTAGTGAAGTTTCTTACATCAGTTAAAAGTTCATTTTTGAAATTTTGAAATTTCCTCTTTTATTTGTTTTTTTTTGTTTTTTTGTTTGTTTTGGGTTTGTGGGGGGTTTTTTGTTGTTTTTTTTTGTTTGTTTGTTTATTTTGTTTTTGGGGGTTTGGTTTTTTGTGGGGTTTTTTTGGGTTTTTTTGTTGTTGTTTTTGGTAGGCAGTACTTATATGTCTAGTGAGGGTGGTGGGAATGAATTTTCAAAACCTGGGCACCAGTTTCTTGGCCAGTAGTTTTGAATGAATCACTCCTGAGAGTTAAAGCTGTTATTGTGTCATATCAGACTTTTCCTTTTCTGATATCATTTGGTTGTAGGGTTTCTTTACTTATTTTGTTTATGGGGTTTTTTTTGGGGGGGCAGATGGATGTTGTGTGTGTCCTCTCAAATTTAGTTACCCAAGAAACCGAAGTACTGCTGAGTGTGCTACTGCATTTTCAATAAACTGGGGATTCATGTCATCCAGTAAGGCATGATCTTCCAAAATGTTTTTGTGCTGGAAGGGCAACTGAGATCAATGCAATCAAATGGAGACCTGCTGACTGTGGGAATTTGGACAACAGAAGGGTTGGAGGAGGTCAGAAACTTCAGCAGTTGGCTGTAGTCACCATGAAACTACTGTAGTTTGTTATTGATCTACAGTTCTCTCACAAGAACACTGCAAGATAGAAACATGATTCTCATTAAGCTGATGAAAGAAAAATATGTAGCCTTGAATAGGTGGATGTCAAAAAGTTGCTGTGACACGCAAACAAATTTTTTTCACTAAAAGAAATGTAAACAAGTGATTTTCTTATCATGACTTTGGTGTTGCAAAGTACATGCAATGTGGATTTTGAGAGTGTGTGTTTATGTGTAGGTGTCTGTAGAGGATCGGCTTAAACAGTTACAGGAGGCACACCGAGACTTTGGACCTGCATCACAACATTTTCTTTCCAGTAAGTTCCTTGAATTAATGGATACATCTAAGATATGATGGCTTTCTCAAACACTGACTGATCTTTACTCCAGGTTTAGCTGTGGCTTGAGGAAGTTCCTCTTCCATGATATTATCTGTCTCCTTGTTTTTGTAGGGTTGTTTCATATGTTCAGTGTTATAACTTCATTGATGTTTTGATTACTGTGCTTCCCACTCTTTCTTAGATGGTTGTGCCCTCATTGCTTTACTCTTGTCTTTTGCTGCAATGCCTGACCAGTGGCTGTTCCAGAATCTTTGCATGTTCACAACCACACCTTTTCATCCCTTGCCAACTCCTTCTTCCTTTTGCTTCCGTGCTGGGATGGCACAAAGGAAGAGCTCCCTGGATTTTTCTTTTTTTTAAAGACTCCGTGTCATACATTCCTGGAACTTCAAGTAAAGGACTGGAGAAAGCAAACGTATCACTTCCACAGGACCTATCCTTGCATCTTTTTAATAAACATTTCAGAGGCATAAGCCTATAATCTCACATCTACTAAGAAGGCAAAAGCTGAGTTGATATAATTGTTACACATAGATAGGTTGTGGTATTGAGGTCCATGTTGGTTTCCTGATGTCCAGCCTACCTACCATCATCAGAGCTAATGAGACAGAATTTTAATGCAATCACCTCTCCATTTTTAACTGAGAGCTTCTATAAAAAAAGATAATATTATTGCAGAAGTTGAGAAGTCATCATAAAAATGAGCAGCTCTTTCCCAGAGATTCTGAAATAGTGTATGTCACTGTTTAGCTAAACTGCTAATATAATATAAATCACTAAATAAATCTTGATTTTTTTTTTTCCTTGACTTATGTTACAACCATGTTCTTACTTTGAATTGACAATTAGTTTTTAGTAAACCAAATGCAGTGTATATAAAATATTACAGCTGTTATGCAAACCAGCAATTCCTGGAGGTATTTTGTCCTTTTTTTAAATTGATAGAACAAACTAACAGCTTTAAAAGTATATGATTTCTTTTTTAAAGCTCTATTAGCCCACTGTTGCCACAGTGGTTTTGTAGCTCTTGTGGTCTCAAACTTGTAACCTGGTCAGCACACCTATGTAATAATTTGTTAAAAAGATTATAGATAGAGTGCTACCTTTGGCACTGTTGAAGAATGCCAGATGAACTGCTTGTAAGACTAGTCAGTCTATTCTCTGTAAATAAAATAGATTGGAAAGCAATGTAGAAATTGTTTCTCAAAATCTAGCTCTTACTCTAGTTGAGGGAGAATCAATGGAAGAAGCTGCATGTAAAACTTGCCAGGAAAGGTTGGCTGGTTTTGTTTGTCTTGGCCTGGATTGTTTCCTTGAATTGGCTAACAACATGCCACAATGAAACACCATGTTCATGAGTCTGAGTGGTGAACTGGCTTTGTTGCTGGCTAAAACATCCATAGAATTATGTCTACAGAGACTATGCAGTGCCTTATCAGCATTCCTCAGCTGTGTTTAGGGAATATTCCTCTGGCTTAAGGAGACATTCAGTTTATGTTACATACCAAAGTAAAAAAGGTGAAGTTTCCAGGATAGTTTCCATGTTGATAGATACCACAAAGAATTACAGCTAAGTAACAGTTTTGGAAAAACAAATAATATGTATTTATTCATTTTAAGCCATTTGTTAGGAACAACCTCTTTCCCCACACCAACTACAACTAAAGCATCTTGAAAAAAACCACCACCAATGAAAAAGCCAAACAACCAAACCTTTTCTAGAGCTTTAAGAAGACAGAGTTATAACTTATACCTACAACTTGATATGGTGTTTGGTAAATGTAAGTCAAGGACTGTAACTTCAGAAGTAAAATAATAATAGAAAAAAAATCATAAATATAAATAATCTGGAATAAATCTAGAAAGTTGAAAGCTTTATCCTGGCAGGTAGAAAGACTGTATTCTAAATCAAAATTTTCAGACCTTTTAAGCAGCAATAAGTGACTTCTAGCTGTGAGGAATAGGTAGAGTAGTAGTCTGAATAAAACTATCTCAGACTTCTAAGACTGAGGTTGATTATATATGTATGTCTTCTGCAAATCTTCATTTCCAAAGTTGCACTTCTGAATTATAGAGGGCAGGCTTTTATCTGACAGCAGATGTTTTCAGTTTACCTCACCTACCTGTTGCTCATCCTCCAAATATTAAGAAGGAACCATAACTTGCCATCACACCATTTTCAACAGACTAGATCCCAGCTATCGTTTAATCAGAAATTTTTGCTAGCAAGACACACCTATTTCTGCCATTTCATGAGATTCATAGAATGATGGAATAGCCCTGTTTGAAAGGGACTGACCTCAAAAGATCACCTAGTCCCTTTTTGTGGAAAAGGGAGTCTAGATGAGATTGTCAGTGAAATACAACACAGCACCCTGGTTCCAGCCCTGTTAGCCCAGTGATTTCATCTCTGCAGTGGCTAGAAATGTTTCTGTACTAAAATAACACAGTGCAGCATTTGATACTGCTGTTTGACTTCTTGGAACAACAATTGCCTGGATTCATGCAGACCATCACTATGAAAGGGCTTCAAAATATTTTTGAAGACTACCAAACAATGTATTAGCCCTTTGTAAAATGCTGTGTGTTAGGAGTCTGAGGTAAAGCTGTATTAGTAGGCCACTGCAATCTACAATCCCTCTTTCTGCTGAGCTATTTGTTCCCTCCCTTCATTGGGAGGCAGAATTTGGTTGATTTGTTTTTCAGTGCTTTTGAGATGGAAGGTAAGCACTTTTCAAGTCAGTTACTGATCAGTAAATTTTATGCATCCCTAACACAGATACAGGTGAAGAATCCTTATAATCCATTATTTGCAAGAAGATATTTTGCTACCTCCTGCCTTTAGAAATAGTAGCTTGATTTTTCTGTGATTAATTTCTTTTCCAAGGCTGACAATCCACTCTCTGTTATGTTTCTTGTATGCTTTCTAAGACAAATATATGAACCACCACAGAGCACTGACGCCACATGTTCCCTAACAAACAGTTTATGTCTCCAGTGGCTGCTCAAAGCATCTCTCAGCCATACTAATAGCTGCAGGCCTGCTAGTGAATGCCAAGTTAATAACTACTATGCTCAGTTTTCATCAATGATTTTTAAAAGAGAATGGTAATCTCATTTTCCAGACTTTAATACAACAGAGAGCTGGCAGTGTTTTACAAAGTTGTTCCCAAATAAATAAAATATTACTTGTTCCATAATAATTAATAATTTAATTGATTACATTGTTTAGTTCATATTTATGTCCTTGCAGAATATCTATATCTGTCATAGCAAATAAATTTTAGTTGAGCAAATTCTTACTTAGCTGGCATAGTTCATGTACTGGAATAGGAGACACCATAGGTGCCAAATTACAACACTAAAGAATGAAATTCTAAAGCTGATGGCCACCTTCACCACCGTCAGGTTGATTTTTTTTTTTCAGATTTATGAAGGCCTAAGGATTACTTTTTAGCAAGCTACTTCTGTTTGAGCATTTAGCCTTTACTATGTTTTTTCTTTACCTGCGTCTTTATTGAAAATGTTATCTTCTTCAAATAAAGATGGAATTTTCTTTTTTTTTAGTGAAGAAAGTGATTTACTTTATTCCTATAATTTCCCAAATATTCTTCCCAGTTAATCTGTCTTTCAGTACATGAATACTTCTTAGATTATAAACCATGATATTTTGTGTGGTTTAGGAAGAGGTCACAGCCATGAAACCCTTGAACACCACTAGCTGGTAGCAGGGTGAGACCTCTCTCTCTCTCTAGCTGCAACAGCCTGTTGGGCTTTTATGCAGCTTGTAAGGTCTCACTGCAGTTTTGAGAGGTCTTTAGGGAACAACAGAGAGTTTCTTTCAAGTGCATTTTTTTTTTTCCCCAGTGAGGGGTGAATCTTAAAGTGGGCCAAGCTTGCAGTAAATTACATTAATGGAGAGTTTCTTACTTGGGATCCAGTGTGGATCAAGGCAGTGTCTCAATTTACCAAGGTTCTAGATGGGTAGGTGTTCTGTGTCAGAAGCACTGATATGTGTGCAGTGCAAATTCATCTCCTTGTGGTGATCACTTATTCCTGCCTGTTCTTTCAATGAATTTTTTCCATGCTAAAACCCTAATTACCCAGACACTAGTTTGGTAATTTCTGATATGTATACCTATGGTTTTTCAGTAAATAGCTGTTTTTAAGTTGAGCACCAACAGTCCTGTTGGCCCAAATGCATTTTTTTCTTTTATCCTCTGAGATCCTTAGATCAGCACAGCTACAGTGTCATGTATGACTTCGTGCCTTTTTCAACTCTGTGTGTGAAGGCCTCCTGATATTATGGATGATATCTGATCTGCATAAATTCTGCAAAGATTACAGCTCTTTAGCAAGGAGTGCAAAGACAAGTTTTAATGTTTGTTTTCTTGGCCATACAGTGTTAATCCATACTGATTTGAATTGCAAATGGGAACTAAGAGTTGTAATTATAAAAATTAGATTGATATTTCTTCTGGTTCTGTTGCAGAGCATTATTTACTAGTATAATAGTAGATACTAGTGAAATGGTTTATTTTTAAAGGATAAACTGATAATAATCCTATAGAGGTAGGAAAACAAGTGTCTGCAGTTTCCCTGAATGGGAAGCTTGCTTGCCCAGAATTTACCATCCTTCTTTGAAGTAGAATCATCACATTTATTTCCAGCATGGCATCAAATAGATGCCTGTAATCATCCTGACAGATTGCCATAATTTTCTTCTGCTGCTTTTCTAATTACTGAAAGTAGTCTGGAAAATATTAATTGTTTCAATTTAATGTATTATAACCATTTTAATTGTAAAATAAATAAAATATAGTTAGATTTTTTTAGTATGACAGGTGCTTTGTAATAACAACCTTCTCTTTATTTCCTCAGCCTCAGTACAGTTTCCATGGCAGAGATCTGTTTCACATAACAAAGTGCCCTATTATATCAAGTAAGTTTGCCTTGATTCTTTTTTTCTTCAGTATAACAGGTTATAACTGTAATCTAGCAAAAATACATAGGTACTAGGTAGTTCTCAGAAATGCCATCAAGACTTTCTCTGTGTAGTGTTATGCTGCCTATACTATAAAGTCATGTTTTTTGCTTTGCATGCTGCATAATTTAGAAACATGTAAAAACTAGTCACTGACAGACCCTAATTAAAAAGCTCATTCAGATAAGAAACAGCAGCAATGTATTACCAGTGTAATACATTGTCAGTGTTCAAACTGGGCTTGTATGTATGACTCATTCAAAGTATAAACTATAGAGGGGAAAAAATGATGTATTTGAAATTAAAAGTTCATAACCTAGAGCAGAACAGTGGTGACTAATATCTACTGAGCCCATTCATCATTTTGGGTAAAATTCCTTTGGAAACAGTCAGGCCTTGACTGTCCTGTTGTCATCTTCTTTTCTTTAAGTTTTTATAGTGATTGATATTAAGGTAAATTTTACTCTGATATAAATATTTTATAAAAATTTTGCATAAGCCTTGATTACCGAGAGGAATGGTTGAGATACTTATTTTGAAAATAAGTTACAGAGGTGTGGAGATCTTGATGTGCTCTACAAAGAGAAATCCCTAATTCTTCTTTTCTTTATCATTATTTGTTTTGTTTGCCTGTACTTTTAAGGTCAAAGACTGCAGCTTTGAGAGGAGGTTTGGTTTTTGCTAGAGAGGTAAATGAAATTTTTAGAAGGTATGGTGTATAAACGAGACCCAGAGTACTTCATTTTAGACAGAAGGAAATCTGTGTTAACATGTTATCAGTCTGGGTTTGGGAAAATAGTAGGGGCTTAAAGTCTGTAGGAGACTGTGAATTGGACTAAGTTCATTTTAGGAGAATGTAAGTGAGGATCTTTTACTACTGCATACTGCTCATAACTCTGAGAGCCACATTTTGTGCTTTGAGCAATTTACGAGTACTTGAGAGCTCTGAAAAGCAGGTAGCAGTAAATCAATGTCAATCAAACCTGTTAGTATTCTTGAGATGTGACAGTTGTTTTTAAACTGTCATACATAGATTAATTTCTTTAAAGGATCTGAGTGAGTAACCAGTAAAAGCAAAAAAAACCTACTGTGAACATCCTTGAATTCTCTATAAAAGCATTTGTGCTTCTGCTCAAAAGTTTTGCAAGAGGCAGCAAAAACTGTGACATGTTGGAGAAGAGGTTACTGCCTCTCTCCCAAGTGGAAGAAGAGAGGGCAGAAGTTGGATGTGGAGGCACACTCACTGCTCAGACTCAGGCAGAAGTGCTGTTAAAATGATCATAGCTGCAGCAGTAATTCAAGGAAAGTGCTGAAGTGGCAAACTAAAGAAAGCGAGAGGAAAACTACCCTAAACCTGTCGTTTTTTTTCTTGTGGGTATGTCCTTAGTGGATGTTGAATGATTCATGATCCTGTTCTACCTTATCAAAGTCAATAGCTAGGGTTGGGAGCATGAGTTAGCTTCAGAGGGTTTTGTGGAGCTTACCAGTTCATTCAGAGCTGGGGAACAGAGATAGGAACAGATGGAACAAACTAAGATATTCCTTCTGATATGTGCTGAGCAAGGCAAAGATTTTAAACCTGAATATTTTATATGTATATTTGTTTTTTAATCTAATACATTCTTCTGAGTTTCTGAGGCTCTCTTACCCTACCTCAGCAAAAATTCAGTTTTTGAGAAGTCTTTTTTTTTTTTTTTTTTTTCCCTCCATTTATTTCATTACTGGTTTAGAAGAAAATCTTTCTAGTATGTGCACTAGGTGCAGTCCTCCAAGCACACCAGTTGGTGGCAAAGTATCCCCTTGTACAGTGGCCTTGCTCCCATGGTAGTGTGTTGGTGGCCCTAGAGCTAGATTGTGGAATGAGGTCAGTTGAGGCTCAGAAACAAACTCCAGAATCTTACAGAAATTGTTTTTAAAGTTTTTTTCACAGAAAATTTGGTGGGGGGCCAGGTTTGATAGGGCAAGTTCTTTGAGGGTCAACATCTTTATAGTAGCAGAGACTACTGTTTTATTTTCAGGATTACTTGAATGAAGTCAGCAGAATAACTACTGCGTCTCAAATAAGACTTTTCCAGTACTCTTTCCCTACTTTCAACATGATATATGCTGCTAAAGTGATATCTTGATTCCTGTGTCTTGAAGAAGAGCGATGGTACATGTAACTAGTAGGATTTATTTTTTTAAAAAAACCTGGGGTTTCAGTAGCTTCATAGTCTGGAAAGCAGACTGACCTTGGCAATTTCCTACATTTTTTATTTCTTACTGATCTAAACATCATTGTTTTCAGTAGCATCTACATAAATCAGAGAGTTGTGGAAGATAAAGCAGAAAATAGCTGATTCTGAGCTTCATTTGCTTTGTTATGATGAGGCTGGCATGTACTTTTGGCTTTAAATACCCTTTTAAATCTTTGTCTGTTACTTAATTTCAGACACAGTTTAAAGAAGAGAGAAAATACTGACACGAAAAACTTACTAGTTTGGAATGATTACATGATTATATGAGTAAGACAATTCAAGAGAACAGTCAATAAGATTTAATGATGTTTTATTATATAGAAAGAAAAGCTAGGAAAGAAGGAGAAACTTAATTTTCTTTTAAAAAAAAATTATACTAATGCCTTTCAATGAGTTGCCTTTGATGTAAAGCACAGCATGAGTAGAAGGAACAGCTGCAATAAGTCTCAAAAACTTTATCATTTGAGAGCAACTGACTGTGTTTACAAGAAGACTTCTGTATTCAGAGGGAAGATTTAAGATGCCAGTTGTTAATTTTATGGTATAGCAGAACAAGGATAATAAAAGTATGACCCAATGACTGGTGGCTGAAAAATGAGAAGATTTAAAAATTAATTTTGAAAAGAAAATAAATGCTAATTGAAATCAGGTTACTTAAATTCTGAATAAGAGCACTTTTTTGACAACCATGAATTTATAACTTCATTTTGATAGCTTTTTGTCTGTGTCCTTGAATGAGGAATGTTAAATATTCAAAAAGTGACATAGCTGCAGGTGATGAGGAAGTTGTATCTCTACTGAGTATTTGGGAAAAATAAGAAAAAAGAACCAACTGCACTCTCTAGTTTTGCTGCACACAGAATGTAGTTTAAGAAAAAAATAGGGGACTGCACCTGAGAAGGCAGGAGAAAATACTTCAGGTAGCAATTAATTTATAAGGAGAGTGTCAAAATGATCCAAGATGTCTGTATTCTCAGGTAAGAAGCACTTTGGTTCCTGACACCAGAGGTAGCTTGCATTTACATGAGTAGAGAGAAGTGGCTCAGTGGAAGGTCTTTGGTGTGTTGACTTTGGAGTCCAGTCTGTTCTCCCCACCCCATTTGCTAACAGTTGGCAAATGGGGTCATATTTAATCAGGTAATGAGGCACAGGAATGATCAAAGCTCCAGTGTACAACCTCCACTGCCCTATAATTTCAGACAGAGGCAGTTTGGTTTGGGGTGTTTTGGAAAGGGTAACTATCCTGCTTAGCTGGAAGAAGGATTTATAATTCATTTGGCTAGGTTTAGAAAGGTGTGTGTTTCCTGGACACATGGACACATGGTGGATATTTGATTGAACTGAACTAACACATATGATTTACCCTGTCACTTTTCTTCTCTTGAATTGTCTTACTATTTAAGTCAGATCTGCAAAATGTTGCTGCCTCTGTTTATGTTGTTGATGTTGATTTTATATAATCCTTTTTGCCTCCTGTTTGGTTTTCTTCTTAATGCCAGTTATTCAATATTTTGTGTTTCCATAGATTGTAGACACAGTAAAATTCAATGAAAACCCTAATCTGTAAAATCTTGGAGCTGCTGGGGAAAAAAAAACCATAGTACTTTTCATACTTTTAAAGTTGAACTAATGAGCATATGGAAGGGAATGCAACACAGACAACACAGTATTTAGCACTTTAGGTAATAAAAGTGTGAGATTTGGGTAAAAGGTTTGGCAAACTTGCCATTGAATACGTTTTTCATAGGTTGCTTTGTAAAGATTTGAGATTTAATAGGGAAAAATTTCTGTGGTTGTGCATTTATAACATCTGTTTAATAAGATGTTAAATAAGGCATCCTTGGCCTCCATGACAGTAAATTAAAAAAAAAAAAAAAATGTAAAGCCTATATTACATAGCATTTCAATAAAAATATTCTAAAGAGAAGCAGAGTAATGAAACACACTGATGATTAAACATCCATAAGGGAAACATGGTGAATATGCAGAAAGCATTATTACCCTAGCATTTTTTCTTTTAGCTATAATTTAAGTGTTCTTTGGCCATGTACCTTTCAATGCCATAAATTATTAGGTATTTATGCTGT
Organism: Muscicapa striata striata; assembly: GCA_030060385.1. Classification (NCBI taxonomy): domain Eukaryota; kingdom Metazoa; phylum Chordata; class Aves; order Passeriformes; family Muscicapidae; genus Muscicapa; species Muscicapa striata. Next base: position 402,488 of record JAREIS010000010.1, on the reverse strand, counting down.
GCAGAAGAAACAAAAAGATAATACACAAGAGGTTGCAGTGAGTTTAATCTCATGCAAGGCATTACATAGGGAGAGCAATTTCTTGTTGCAACCATTAAATTGATCAATATAAAACTGCATGGTTGCCTTGCCTTTTCTGTAATCCTGCAAAGTGGCTGGCATCACCAGCATCTTAGACATCCTATTTTATCACCTCCTATATTTTTTTCAGCTTTATGTGGACAGAAATAAAACATTTTCTGCTTCTCCATTTTTCAAGACTCTTCAGAAAGCCTTTACTGATGTTTGTTTTATGCCTGTGTGGGGAAGAGGGGGAGAAGTAATGGAACAGAGAAAAAAAATCTGTTTTCTTATTGTACTTATATCCATAATCTCGTTCTTCTAAGGGAAACACCTAATACTTATAAGGGAAAACAAATAATTTACAGAAAGAGGTAATACAGGTTTGAAGGTTTGAGAGTTTCTTCAATTACCAGTTCCTGTGCTCATTTTCGTTTTCAATTAAAGCAATGCAGTAGCACATTTCTCTGAAGTAATTTCAAAATATCTGCATATAAATTGTTCTACCAACCTCTAAGGTGCAATACCCTTGTGATGCATTATGCCAATTCTTTTCACCACAAAATAGTATTTTCTAATGGGCTTAAAAGAAAAAAGAAAAGAAAATATGCAGTATCTAGATAAAACACCATGACATAAAGTGGGGATGTTTTGCCATTTGAAATTTGGCAAGGGTAGCAAAGTCAGAGACTGAGTTCTGTCGACTCATTAGTGATCAGTATTCTGATTTTGGGTCATGTTTTTTGCAAATGACTACAGAACAGAAAGGTAGTTAACATCATGCCAGAGTGCTGTTTCTTGTGGTGTTCACCAGTGATTATCAACAGAGGCCTTGTCCATGATAAGAAATTAGAAACAGGTTATAGGTATTTTTTATAGTTTTCTTTCTTGTACAAAGAAGATAAAAAAGAGCAAGTGGATTTTTTCTTTTACAACTCTGTGGGCATCTTGGAACTCCTGGAGATGTTGAACTTAATCCATTCATTTCTTTAGGACTCTTCTTTCTAGAGCATAAATTAAATGACATGCTGTTTCTCAAGTCTTTATTTACAATAAGGAAGTACTTAAAAAATGGATTATCTTTGCCAATTATAATTAGAAACCTGCCAGCAAACATAATGGATAAGAAACAGATTGTAAGGGCAAATGTTTGTCATGTAGGCTTTTTAGTTTGGAATATTTCATGGTTATCATGGTTTTTTGTTAGTGAAATTTACACAAATGCATTTTGACTTTTTAAATTACACTGCTTTGTCAGGTAGTATATTCATGGATGCATGTTTCTCTGTGTGGCTCATATTGGGTCCATAAGTTTGGCAGAAGAGATTTAGAAGACTCTGATCTGAATAACTCATTCTTTTGATAGGAACAAAAAAAGAAAATTGCTTCTCAGTGAAATGCTTTTAATTCTTTCCTGACTAAACCATGAGGGAAAGATATAATATGTTCATACAACTTGTGTTACTGCCCTGTAGGGCAGCTCAGTTCTGTAAGAGGAGAAATCCCTCCTTATGCCACCCACTGAACAGAATGAAATCTTGTGCCTGGGACTCCTGTACACCTTGAAAAAAATTTTTTTTTTTTTGTGGTGCAATTTATAAATGAGATTAATAACTGGCCCAATTGTTGCTCATAAGAACTACTCACAGAGTGAGGTGATATTAACTTTGATTGAATTGACAGTGGCAGGATACTTTCAAGAGAAGGTGCTGCTTGCACAGTCGTCACTGTGACCTGGGACAGAAGTGCTGTGGTGGTTGTAAGAGAGAGAGAAGACTCTGCAGGTTTCTCTGCTCTGGGTTAAGTGCTTGGTTTCAATCTTTTTGAAAGTTCAGTGAGATGATTTTTTTTTTATAGGTCTTATTATACAATCCTGTTGTTTTCTCCATGGCCCCATCCAGAGAAGTCTAGCTTTGGTGCCTAAATGAAACCTACCCAAGGAATGGATTTGGTGATGGCAGCAGCACTGCTGTGACAGTGAAGCTGCTGCCCCTCTTGCCCTGAGCATGCTGTTGAGCTGGTGATTCATTCACTCTGAGCCCATTCCTCTTCCCTGCAGGATCCTTGTATGGAATTGTGTTGGCTGTTACCAATGGTTTCTCACTGGGTGGTTTGGGATTAGACTGGCACAGTCATGTTCACCCTCTGTAGTCACTTAGCAGCTGTCAGGTAGTTCTGACTTTAGGTAATTTTGGAAGGGATTCTCTCTTGCTTTTTTTCAGTTTCACCAGATGATGTTCACTTGGCCTTCTTTCTCACTAATTCAGTGAAGCATAGGAAGAAACTGAGGGATAAGTTTCAAAAACCCATTGGTCTTTATGCAGTCTGGCACAAATGTATTACTTTTGCAAATAAAATAGAAGCAGCAAAATATTTTATGGTCCTTATTTTGTTAGGCAACAATTTCATGTACTGTATTTTTCTATAAAGAGAAAATTAAGCTGTTCAGGTATTTACTGTGTCAAATGGAGAAACAAGACTGCAGTGCAGGATACAGAAGTTTTTGATATCTTGTTCACTTTTTCTGCTTCATGTTAAGTAAACACAAAATAGAAAAAAACATATTTTTTGTATGGCATGTTGTCACTATTAAAGTGATTTTAGTATTTCAGATAAAACTGTACTGAAACTCCATATTTAAAGTATACAGTTTCAATAATTAAACTGTTGTTTACTCTTAATTCGTGGAAACTTGATTTAAGGGATAAAGTTTGATTAGTAAAATCAGCTCTTATTCATTGCATGTGGGTACATAAATTACTTACAAGCTGAAATCTAAATTGCAATTAACTATACCCACATCCTAATTAAGTATTGCAAATGCATAATGGAGTATATTTCCAGAGGGGGAACAAAAAAAAAGGCAAAGATTTATCCAACTATTTAAGCATTTTTTTCTGCTATGTTTTTTAACAATTAAATTTAAAAAAGGAAAGAAAAAAGAGAAAAGGTCTCTGGACCTAGCTAAATAAACTTTGCACTTCTAGTGCATGTCTCAGGAATTCCCTCACAGTATCCCACTAGTCAGAAATATATTTGTTCATGGAACCATATGTTTAATGCCAGAAAACAGGGAACTGGGAAATAATGGCTGCCATTCAACCAAGTCCCTATGATCACAGCTAGTTTTGACATCATAGTTTCTAAAGCAGTAAACAGGACTTGTTGCAGGTAAATTTTATGTAGTTTATATGCAGTATGTTTGCATTGATATTTCAGCTTTTAAAGTAGAGGGAAATGTATTTCTGTGTATACATGTATCTACAGCTTCTGTCACAGTACTTCCTCCCACCTTTACTATTAACATAAAAGTTTGGAGGTGTTTTAATTAAAGTTTTATTTTTCTCAGAATATCCTAAGAAATCCTGTTCACTTAGAATGTTGACAGTAAAATCACCAGTTGTTTTGGGGCTTTTTGTTTTGTTTTGGGGCTTGACTTTTGGAAGTGTCTTGTTAGGGAATTTGAGTTAAAGCCCTGTCCTTAAAAAAGCTTTATTAAACTGATCACATATTGTATTCATTTCTGTGGGCTGTTGTAGTGGGTTTTGTCAACAATTCTGAATGGGCAACATGATATTTATGGCCTCCTGTTAACATAATAGTGCAAACATTTGGCAGCTTCCAGAGTAGTTTTGAGATTATTAGAACAGTTGAGCAATATGAACTATTATATTGTATTTCCCGTTCAATATTTACTGAAGCTGTATATGTTCTTTTTTTCTGATATACTTGTAGCCTTTTGACATCAGGGTGAGAATGCTGGCCTTTACCATGGCAAAGCATAAAATCCAAATATATTCTTTCTTGTTGCTGACTTCATGATGATTTATTGGTGTGCCTTTTACAGGAGAAGGATTGTCAATCTACTTGTTTTTGAAATTACTTTTCTGGACAAAGATAAGCATAGTGCTGTTTTCGAAGTGTCTTTCTAGAAAGTGCAAACCCACTGATTTACTGGCGTGCATTAACTTTGGAGTTTAGTACTACCAGAGCCGTGACCACCTTATTGGAAATTTGAAACATGAATGGAGTTCACATGATAATGGTATCAAAATGAAATCAAACAAAAGCCTTCTCTTCAACAAGATGTTTTCAGATATAAAGATGTATATAAGTATTTTCTTCTGAATTGAGGAGAGTTTGCTGTAGTACTTTAGAGTCAATCAAGGTCTGATAGAAGTTGATTATTGTATAAATCTCTCTTGTTTAAGTGGTCATGTTCAGTCAGCAACTAGGGAGTAATCACAAAGAGGGAAAAGGAGATTAGTACCTACTGTATTAATAGGAAATAGATATTTTGCCTATGAACTTCCATGAAAAACACCTCACAGAGTTGTGATAGACAAATGAGATCAATGGCAGAGTGTGAAGCATAATGGGGAGAAGCTGTCTCTGAATATCTAGGTTAGACTCAAAGCTTGAAGGGTTTTCCTGGTGGATGGACTGTAAAGTGAGGATTTTGTCCCATGTACAGAGACCCATTTCATGCACCTTCCACTGGTAAATGTTTGAGGCTAATGCATATGCAAAAGGGTTCTCAGCACTTACTTTGTTAGGAGTTTGCCTTCCCTTATGGTACGTGTCATGTCTCTGCAGTTCTTTGGAGCAAGGACTTTCTATACAATTTTGTTGTGCCACGTAGCATGAAAGGGTTCATTCTAGGTTGGTTTCTCAATTAAAAAATAAACATTGATGATAAATTACTGTGCACTTACTGAGGTAGAGCCATTTATATATGTTCACTACGTTTAATGCCAAAGTGGCCTTTTAAAAGTCATTGTTTACAACTAAGTATCCCCCATGCAGGAAAAAAAATGGGTATATTAGCAAACATAATTTCATTTTCATTAACTTTTGAAGGGAATCCTGTGATCCTTTTAGAATGACTTCTCTGATTAACTACCTTGCAAATCTAATTCAAATATTAATACTTTTTAAGACAAGAATGTGCAATCATTCCAGCAGTTAATATTGATAAATACAAGTGTGGCTTGTGGAAGGGAATTGGTGATTTCAGTGGACCTGGCATAATGCATGTTTTGACCCTTATGGCTGCCTACTTGAAACCCTGATAAATTGAAACAGCAACACTAAACAGTAGCTTAAGAGATGCTGCCTATTGCATCTCTGTTCTGTGAACAGTAGTGTAGAGCATGTCCCCTAAATCAAGATATTTATTGATTGGTTGTGTGGATACTGATCAGGCTTTGCATTGGACTCCATGATCTTAAAGGTCCTTTCCAATCTAAATGATCATATTGCATGTTAAATGAATGTTACAGGTAAAGCTTAACATCATCTGTGTTCTGATACATGTGGTCAGATATGCAGTGAAGTTTGAAATCTCAAGATTTTTATTTTTGAATTATTTTTACAACTATATTTATTGTTTTTCAGCACAGGAGATTTTACATTTATTAGTGTACTTCTTAGCTGAAGGTCAGAGCCCAGCTCTTACCATCACAGTTAGAATCAAAAGTAAATATTGTCAAATATGGGTGGGCTATTGTCTGACTAACTTTGTGATTATAAAATCAAGGACCTGGGTGGTACAGATCATGCATTTTAATTAAAGCTGAGGGATTTCTTGCCACTTAAATCTGGAGAATCAAAATATCTTTAAGATTTTATTCTTTGGAAGTGCATATGTGTGTTTACTGAAACTTTGATTACTTTGTTCCTTTGTAGTCATGAGACACAGACGACTTGTTGGGATCATCCTAAAATGACTGACCTCTTCCAGTCCTTAGGTGAGTGCATTCATTAAAACATTGTGATTTTTTATTCCATGAGTAAAAGCTGCATTTGGATACTGACTGTGATTGAGTTCTCATGAAATGAGTTTAACAGCATTTCCCACTTTGTGATGAGACACACTTTGCCCAAAACCTACTGCCTTGGTCATGTCATGTATTGTCTTCTGGCAGTATTAATTCTGAACCATATACTCTGACTGTATGCTTTAATGCAGCACCTTGGGTTTTTTTCTTTTAACTTCACAAGGAATTGTCCAATGATACAGGCTCTCTGCATGTTTAAACCAGGGTGCTCATCTGCAAGGAACTGATTTTAGTAGTAAAATAGAGCAACTACCTTAGTAAAAGCTAAAATGTATTATGGTACAAGTATTTCAACATGCCCTGATAGCATCAACATTTACTGTGAAATCTCCCATTCTAAGGAGAGGAAGGGTAAAAATACTATTAAATGATGAAAAAAATGTTACTGTACCAATCCATTTCTAAAACAGGGCTTACAGCTCTGTGATTGTCCCTTTTAAAGCACAATTTGTAAAGTTGTCTATTAAAAAAAAAAGTTGTAATACAAATTATAAATATGAATTATAGCTTAAGCCATTTTTTTCTGTTAGTGTGACATTTGCTGCCCTCTGTTTCCTGTATGTTATCTAATGGAGTTGTAAATTATTTGAGAAATTTACTCTATTTGAGCAATTGTCTGGGAACTATGTACCAGTGCATAATACATATGTGAAACTCTCCTGTATATATATCTGTATTATATGTGCCAAGACAGAGTCAGCATTTCTGAAGAGCCACTTTCTTTAAGGTCCTGGACTGTCATAGTCAGGAGACTCCCTGAAGGTCAATTGGACTGAGGTCCCAGCTTGTCAGGTTTTTAAATTTGTTCCAATATATCCTGTTAATTCATTGCAGAGAAGAGAAGGGATATCAGACTTCTTCCAAAATATGAGGATTGATATGTAAAGGAAAGTTATGGGTTCTGCTTTTAGGGCCACTCATGTTTCTGTTCTGGTGTTTCAGCTGATTTGAACAACGTGCGCTTCTCCGCCTACCGCACGGCCATCAAAATCCGCAGGCTGCAGAAGGCACTGTGCTGTGAGTTGGGCCTTTGAGGGAAATGGTTTCTCTGCACTACTTGGGGAGGGGAGGGTCAGCTTCATAACAGCATTAATGGTGGACCAAAATCATCCTTGACACACTGTCAACCAACAAAATGGCAAGAAGAATTGCCAACAGTAGGTGTCATTATTGCAAATAAATAATTTCAAAAGAGGTGCAGCAGGTAAGTTGAAATGGTAAGAGTCATTTGTATCTCAAATTTTCTGTTCTACAGATAAATTTATTTCCTTATAAATTTATTTATTTATATTGCTAGGTATTTAAAAAGCATTTCCTATCATATCACAGCTATGGTTTAATTCAGCAGCAAGTTACACGATTACTGTATTCATTCAAAGTTTAGCAGCCTCAGAAGTAACAGATCAGGAGATCTTGTCCTCTGGACTTGAGAATTCTCCAGCTCACACAGCAAGTACCACACTGGGGATCTCGGCTATTGTTGAGTCTCCTGTGCAAAGAAAACTGAATTTTGAAAACTATGAAAAATGAAATACGAAAGAACACACATCTAACAGAAAATAACAGGGTTAAGTAGAAAAGGCAAAAGGAAATTAGACAATTTTGGAGGGAGATGTGGGATGTGAATGAAGAGTAAAGGTTGCAGATTTTAGACCTTTTAAGATGCCTTGGCAACAGATGATAGGAAAATGTATGATTTTACCAAATTTTCTCCTTAAAAATTAGGAGTCCTTGGCATGGAAGGACATTTCAACCCTGAAGGGTGTACTTTAGGCTGAGTAGGAACAGACGAAGTGCAAAGCCCTCCTAGGGGTGCAAGCATGAAAGGTGTTGCACAAAGAGGGATCCCTTCCCACCCTCCAGGTGGTTAGTATTCTTTCCAGTCTAGAAGACAGCAGTCTGCTCTTAGCTGGACTTTTGATGTGCATCGTGCTAAATGAAGCTGTGTCTGAGATGGTAGCTAGCTCCTTCAGAAAGCTGGACTGTATCCTTGCACAGCACAGGCTCTTATCAGTACCTATCACCAGTTCTTCATAAGATGTGGTTCTACCAAGGACTACAGCTTCATCTCCCAACAAGACTAAAGGTCATTATGAGCTTTTGCAGGGTATAAAGTATTCATCAACATGTAACTAAAAGCAAAATACAAAGCAAGAGATCACAAAGTAGAGTAAAATTCACCTTGTGTGAGCTAATCCTCAGGGAAGAGTGGAAAAAAACAGACTGCATATGACACATGCTAATCATGCTGCTTATTTCTGACAGACATACAGCTTTTCTTGTGACCTGTATAGACCAAGGTTCTTTCATTACTTCTTATAAGCTTTGAAGAGGGACATATTTTCTGCTCTTGCTTTTCATTGCAGAATATATCAATTTCTGTAAGAACTGCTATGGTTAGCTTTCCTCATTCACAGATTTCAGAAGTGCCCTCCTATTGTCTCCAGTTTCAGGGGAGGGAATTGGAAGGGAGGACAGAAGGAGATAGTAAGAAGTAAAGAGAATACTCCACTTCTCTAGGAGCTAGGAGTAAAACTTTAATCTCTACTGGTCCAATCTGTCTTATTACCTATGAAGCTCTTTACTCCATCTTTGTGCTTTGTGGGAGGAGACAACAGCCAAAAAAAAATCTTTGTTTTACTTGTGTACTTCATAAAGAACTGGTTTTATTTTTAGGTGGGGAAAGAGTAATCTTCTGTGCTACTGTCATTCATTTTTTGGTCTGAGTTACTTCAGTCTCCCATTATATTTCCTGTAATTTTAACTGCAGATGCATTTTAAAGGTGTTTGGATGCAGAATGCTTCAGAAAGGCTTATGTGCTAAGGCAGAGAAAACATCAAAACAAATCACCAAAAATGGAGACAAATTGCTGTCACAGGCATGGTGTGTGTATAATGTCAAAGGCATTTTTGGTGGGAACTCCCAAGAGCACAGCTGGAGCTGAATGCACAGTTCCACTTGCACCTGATAGATTTTGACTTTGCAGTGTAAGTGCTTTGCAAGCAGATTCTGGACCAACTGCACTTTAGAACGTTCATTTGAGAACTGTACTTTAGAAAACTTTGCTGATGTCATATCTTTTCTTGGTAAGTGTCAAAAAACCTCAGCTCTAGGGAAGCTACTCCCATTTTCCTCATTCTCCTTTTAAAAGAGAGAGTTGTGTTCTTGTTTTACTTTTTGACACGTAGATTCCTGCAGAGACATACATTTTCATATTTATGTATACATATTTTGCAGGAATCTTTTTTGCAGGAGAAAGATTGTGAGTTGGAAATAAATTCTTAGCCTCTGTCTCAGATTATGTAAGGCAGATGTAATGAGAGTGCATTCCCACTGTAGCAGAAGAATGGGGCAAGAGAGAATATCCTGTGTTGCAAATGTACTGGGAAATTGTGTAGCACTGGATCCTGATGATATTTTATTCTTGTGCAGCATACTTTAGCTCATTTTTCAAGAAATTATAATGCCCCAGATACTGAAGTATGATACTGAAAGGCAAAAAGGGAACAAAATCACCATGTATATTCAGAATTCTCTTGCTGAGTTTCTCTTAAGTGATTTAAAATTTAAGAATGTTAATAGGAATATCAACCACACAAAGGGAAAAAATGGAACATTTAGACATCAGGGACTAAGAGAGCTGTAAGCACTTCTCTGTTTGAGGGAAGAGTGCAGTCTCTTTGCCAGCTATCATTTGCAAGGTCTTTTTAATAAAAAACTCCACAGTAATGCCTGACTACTTTCCATGGGGTTAGAGCAGCCAGAAATTTGCCATTAGCAGGTGCATGTAGTTACTTGCTCCTGAATCAGTCACTCATGCCTGCTTTAAGAGTGCTGAATGATCTGGTTTCTCTTTTTCTTTGGGAAAGTCTCCTTGCTGCAGAAAGGGAAGAAATGGGCCTTGTGCCCATTGGTTGGTTAAAAGCAGGATTGGTCTTTCAGCATGTTTAAGCAGATGCAGAATGGTACTGCAAAAATGCACTGATACCTATGTAGGCATCGTGCCAGAAATGGCATGACAGGATAACTGCATGTCCCAGCTTTTTTTCAGCCAGGTAAGTGCTGAAGTAAGCAGGAATGGAAGTAATTTCCTCTGGTTGTTCTCCATGGATAGTGCCATCCAAAAGTGTAAGTTTAGTTTAATTTGCATTAGTATAGCATCAGAGTTGGGTTTTTTTAGTACAAAAATAAGGTGGTACCTCTTCCAGGTCCTTCTATGATGCTCAGACAGAAATATGAATGAGAGCTCTTAATGCCAGCAGATCAAGATGTGAAGTGAGCAGGCTTAGTATCTGTTGAATTGCTTCTTTTCAGGGCAAGGATGGTAGTGTTAAGCCAAACCCAAAGGCTACAACTTCCTGACACTCCAAAGCTTTTGGAATTTTCACAAGCTTTGAAAAGGGCAGGTTTTGTGTGTTGTCAGTCTGTTTCATAAAGCCAATTACCTGCTTTTAGCCAGCCATTAAGTACCTTACAGAAACAGGTTGCAAAATAACCAGAAAACATAAAAACTCCCAGACAAACAAACAGGCAAAAAACTCCCACAACCCAAACCTAAAATAAAAGCTAACACCAAAACAAAACCAGCAAACTGGTTGCATTAATTTTTATGGGGTTTTCTTTGTCATGAAGGTTTTTTTTGTCATGAAGGGAAAGTGTGAAAAGTGGCCATCTCCTAAGTTTAGTATGTCATCAGATAGCAGCTTACTCTCACTTGGCTTCACTCCACTCCCTCCACAGCTCAAAAAGTAGTCAGGGTTACACTGTGAACTGCTTGTGGGTTCCTGTTGTTTTTGAATGTGCCTGTGAGCCTTTTCCAGTGTATCACATCCTTTATAGCTATTGTAGAAGATTATGTTGCAGTGAGTGTATTGCCAAACACTTTGGCTACCACAGGTCAAGCTGGTGGCAAGGTGTTTTCCTGCAATTACCAGTCTGCCTCTTTGGTAAATACATGGCTGGCATTTGTTTGCAAGCCCAGGAGAAGGGCTTAAAATATCCCCAAACAAACAAAAAAGAAAATGAAAAACAAACAAATGCAAGCCCCTGTAAATCTGATGCTGCGAGGTCAGAACAGAATGTACTGATTTTAGTGGAGGAGAGCAAAGGCGAGGGCTGTGAGGTACTGTTTGTCACTTTACAAAGATGTGAGGAAGGGTAGATAAGGAAAAGGGGTTGGGAATGTAACCTTCTTTTGGTAGATGATCATTGAGTTCTTGGCAGAATTGCTCATTGTGGTTAATGTTACCTTGCTCTTGCTTCTTTTTCTGTTGTACTTGTTTTCCAGCCCAGATAGAATTACCTAATGTGCATAGGCTGCAAATTTGGGGTCCTTATTTAACATTGTTATTGTCCCCCTCTGCTCTTGTGAGACCCCACCTGGAATAGTGTATCCAGGTCTGGGATCCTCAGCACAGGAAGGATGTGGACCTATTGGAGCAGGTCAAGAGGCAAGCAATGAGGATGGTTGGGGGATGGAGCACTCCTCCTATGAGGAAAGGCTGAGAGAGCTAAAGTTTTTCTCGCTGGAGAAGAGAAGGCTCCAGGGAGACCTTAGAGCAGCCCTTCAGTACTTGAGGGAGGCTTCTAAAAAATAGGGAGATTAAATTTTTAAAAAGGACAGATTGTGATAGGACAAGGAGAAACAGTTCTAAACTAAAAGGAGAGACATTTAGATTATTACATATTAGGATGAAATTATTTACTTGAGAATGGTGAGACGCTGGGACAGATTGCCCAGAGAAGTTGTGGATGCTCCATCCCTGGTAGTGTTCAAAGCCAGGCTGGATGGGGCTTTGAGCAGCCTGATCTAGTGGGAGATGTCCCTGCCCATGGCAGAGGGGTTGGAACTAGAAAATCTTTAAGGTCCCTTCCAACAAAAATAATTTTCTGATTCTGTGATTTGTTGTGATTGGTGAAGAGCAGTTCACAACATGTCAGAGATTGTCACATGGGTTTGTTTTCGTTTGAGAGATGACATTTATACTGCAAATGTGTTACTGACTCTTCACAAGCAGCTCAGTATGAGCTTTTCATATACTTCAACTGCATGTTATGTATATTGTTGCAAGCATACTAATACATTGCAACTATTTTTTTTTACTTGAAGTCCTTGCTTCTGTAAAAAAGTAATCACTGAGTATTGTACCATTTATGTTGCATCTTTCCATTTTCTTTTGCAAAAGGAGTTAGAAGAGCTCATTGATGGCCTTTTATTTTCACCATACAAACCCCAGATTTTCACAATCATGTTTGAATGGTTTTGAGAGCAAAACCTTTTTTCCCCTGTAAAATATCCATTGTATCACCAACTGCTTGTAGAAATAATTCTGTAATAAAGGAGATAAAGTATTTTTCAAGAAAGCATAGCATTTAGTGTTCTGGAAAACTAAAATAATCTTCCTGTCTCCCTCTCCCTGTATTCTTTTAAGCCCTTATTTAGCAACTATGGTTCAGTAACGCTAAGTGAAGGCTACGGTTCAGTTAATCAGGCCTCAGTACATTTTTACCACCTTTAAGAAAGAATTATTACCTAAGAATTTGCTTTGCTTTACATTTGATCAAAAGTTATAGTCATTTTCTAGTATTCTGCTTTATGGTGTATATAAAGAATCCTGTGAGCCTAGTGAATTCTCTGTGTGTGCATCCGAAGTTAGGATCTTCTAATTACAAAGACTACTTTAGCAGCTATTTTAATGTTGTTCTGAGCTGTTCAGTGTCATTATGATGTTTGTATCCCAGTTTTTTTTTAAATAAATTGTTCCAAAATGCTATTGACTTGTCAGAGAGACACTATAACATTCCTAAATGAAAGTCACTGGGCTGTTTGTTTGCAGTGTTTGCTACAATTTGCACATGAACAATTATTGTTGACATTATGCTCAGACATCTGTATTCACACTTCTTTCTTTTTTTTTTTTTTTTCTAAATCCTATTGTCTTCTTAAAATCTTTAATTAGTGGACCTGTTAGACCTGAACATGACAAGCGAAGTTTTCAAACAGCACAAGTTGAGTCAAAATGATCAGCTGATTGGTGTCCAGGATGTGATCAGCTGTCTCACTACCATCTACAGTGGACTTGAAGAGAAACACAAAGACATGGTGAATGTTCCTCTCTGTGTAGACATGTGTCTTAACTGGCTACTCAACGTGTATGATAGGTAAGAAAAATGGGGTTTTTTTGTCACAGTGTGTACCCCCGGGAGTTATAAATTATAAAGCCTTAAAAATGTCTTTATTAAAAAGTTATCTTCTTTGTTGTTTTTGGTTCTGTAATGAAAGTGCAGTTGCTTGCAATAGGATGTTTCTTATGCTGTCCTGCTCAGCACTGAGCTAAGTTTGCATTGCTTTTGTACTAATACTGAAGAAACATTGAAAGGATTTCAAGAAATGAATATGTGAGTGGAGAGCTAGGACACTGCTTTAGCTATGTTCCTACTGTGAATATTCCAGGTTTCCGAGATTGATTGCCCTTGAGATCAGATTCTATTTCTGCCATTGGTGGGGACAGTTTTTTCATGCATCTTACACTTAGTTACTTGCACTCATAATCCTGGCTGAGCTCCCTGTCCTGAGTCCTCTATGGAATGGAGGTTGTGATCTCAGCACTAAAGCCTGTCTGACTGTGGAGGGCCAGCAGTGCCCCAGTTCTGGCTCCATTCCAGCACGTACAGCTCCTGCCATGGATCAGTTCTGAGCACTGGTGTTACATGGTCCACCTGCCCTTGTCCTGGCAGCAAGGCTGGATTTCCCAAGGGCATTGAGTTTGCCTCAAGAATATTTTGGGATTCTTACAGTAAGAACCTCTGGGTTTATTTAAATATACATTTCCTGTTTCCAGAGAGAGAACTAAGTCTCAATAAACATGAAAATATCGACTCCAGCAGCCCCTTGTGGTTTTGGCCAGTTCTTCCTGAGCCCCTGTCCCTTCTTTCTCATGCTGGAAATTGAACTCTGCCCTCTCTGCCCTGCCCTATGTCAGCCTGCATGACCTGCAAGCAAGCTGCTTTTATTTATTTGTGCTTTTGAGTCAAGAGTTTATTGCTTATTTTTCTTAGTGGCATTCACTATCTCCATTGTGTAGTAAAAACTGGGGAAAGACTTGGTTTCCATCAGCTCCTCCATGCCCTAAAATATGTCTCCTTAGCTTCCTTCAGCAAAGATATTTCAGGACTCTTTCAGAACTGACTAAAGACTCAGTAGTGCAGTACAGGTTGTGGTTGCTTCAGTGTGTCTAATTGAATATGTGCTTTAGTTCAGACCTATAAGCAGAATTACAAATCAGAATTTCTAAGCTTCATGAGGATGGTTACAAAATTTATTTTCTTTCTCCCCATTTGAAGTTGAAAACAGCAAAAATATTTATTGAATAAAGATAAAAATTCTTATACCTGCTTTGCAAATGGAAGCTCTTACTTGTAGATGTATGCATTATCCTCAGTATGTTCACTCAGTGCCAAATTCTAACAGTTCATAGCTTTTTGCTTTTTTCCCCCTCAGAGAATTGCATGCCAGTTCTCCTATATTTCATGGATATTTCACTTTCTTTTGGTTTTACGGAGAGAGAACGAGGGAACAGAGTACATAGAACCACTTGTCATTTATGTGCTGGCTACTAGCATTCAAACATTGCTGTTAAATACTGTAACGTTTCTGTGAGTCAAACTTCTCCTCATTACTGCTGAAAAATTAGAGGATCCATCAAATATTGACTGGGATTTCATCCTGAATTTATTTTTATTTTGGAGAGTTCTGTATTGTGAGTAAATAAAGACATCACTTGCAAATAGAGCAGTAGATCAAGTGAGTTGCTTGACTTAAATGTTCTTGACAGTTTAGAATAAGAGATGTAATAATGTCAGAATTTTTTTTTTTAGTTGCTGGCTAAGTTTTGTTTTCTTTCAGACTGAACACAAATCTCCTACCTTCAGCTTACCTTTGCTTCTTAACTCCAGTTAGAAGTCAATTGTTTAATCTGTTCATATTTAAAATGCACTTAGTAAGCAGCAAACTTTTATTGCAATAATGTTTCCAGTTTCTCCCATTTCCCCTTGACTATTATGTTGAAAATTCTTCAAGCCCATCAAATACTTGAGTCTTTATTCAAACTTTGAAAGGGGAACAAGGAAACACACTGTAAAACAATTTTCTCGCAGTAAACCTTCATCCTCAGTTTTTCAAATTCACTCCAGGAAGAAAAAGAAATGCTAAAAGACCAGGCACCAATTCTAAGCTGGAATTTTTGATTTTGTTTTCTAAAACTGGACTTTATAAAAGAGCAAATTTGTGTCTTGGCATTTCTATTGTATATATTGCATTGGTGTTACACATATAAAATGTGTCAAGTTGTTAAACCCCCAGCAAAATCATCTGTTAGTCACATGCTGCTAACCTGAGATTTAATTACAGATTCACAGATTAATGGCAAACTGAATAGTTCTCCAGACTTAACCTGCAGATGTCTTTGGCCCTTAAAAAGAACGAATTTATTTTTAGAAAATGTCTGTTATGTTCTGGTATTTTCTGACACATTAGGAATGATTCATTCTGAGCAGGGGGAGAGAAACACCAAAATTACTCAGTGACTTTTACTACATCAAGGATTCAAAGGTTGTTCCAGACATCAACACCTGCCCTTATAAACATTTTCTGAACTTAAAGTTCTTTGTTTTGGCTAGTCCAAAGTTTTATTGGGGGTTTTTTTTTTGTTTTGTTTTGATTTTTTTTTTTTGTTTTTTTTTTTTTTAAATTAAATTAGAGATAAATATCTTGATATTTACAATGAGAACTGTGAAGGAAATCTTTTGCTGTCTAAAATACTTTGGCTAGGCCTGTGTTTAAAGCATCCAAAAGCAATACCTGATGATTTTTCTTTCCAACTATATGCTGTCAAATTTGCTGAAATCTCCAGACATCATTTATATAAAAAAGGACTGATAGGTTTCAGTACTAATGGAATAATTTAACACCCCTTGAAATGAGTTGTTTCTGTATGTACTGATTCAGAGCACTGACTCATTTCAATTAGAATTACACGTAAAGAAACTTTTATGTGCACAGTTTAAATATTTTGCAATATTTATCTGACTTTCTGTATTTCAACTTTTATATTTTCTTTGGTTTTTTGTTTGTTTTTTTTTTTTTTAATGCTAGGATACTTTTGATAATGCCTTCTTTTAAATTGAATTTCTTTGGTACATTAGTCTGAGAAGAGTATCTGTGATATCTGTGCTGACATTTTCTATATGATCAAAGCTGTCTTTCGTGCTCATTCTCTGCAGCCCAATCTTCCTCTGAAGCATCACAGCTTTGTTATTTATTGTTGCATTCATACACCTGGCAGCTTCTAACTCAGGCTGAGTTAATATCCCAGGCCTTAGCAGCATGTTCATTTCAGTAAAATCTGAACTTCTGAGGAATGAGGATGAGACACCTGCTCAGTCAGCCTTAACTTTGTGCCCTGGCTTTGACAGTAGCTGATGGAAGTTTTCTGCATGCGCTCCGATTGCATCCCCGGTGTTTATGATGGCTCTTTGGTTTCATGGAGCGCTCAGGGGGAGCAGCTTAGCAGGCTGTGATAGCAGTGAGAGGGCTCTGGGAAGGTTCTGGCCCTCAATAACCAGGGAAATGAGCTCCTCTGTCTGCCTGGTCTGTGGGTGATCGAGGGGAGGTGTCTGTGCTGCCCTTCATAGATCTGCCAGGCTGCCTCGTGTGGCTGGGCTATGCAGACAAGTGACAGCTGCAGTCCCTGTATCCTCAGCTGCAGCACCAGTGCTGTCTAGGCTTCAGAGCTCTTTGACAAGAGAAGCCTGAATGGCTCTGGGCTCATCTTCAGTCTCTAGTTTTCCTTACTAGGACCTTATGTTTTTATGCTATTGTCCCCCCTCCCTCAGGGGCCTAGGGCTTCTCTAGACTTCATGTTATAATTTTATTTTCCAAGATTCTTTATTGTGTATTCCTGCTTGCAATCTCTTATATTTATTCTTGTTGCATGAGTAACAACTTTTTCTTAATCTGGCTAACTCCTGTATGCGGCTGTGCCCACCACTGGTTTTTCCTTTGGCATTCACATATTTAGATAAAATGCTTTTATATACTATGTCTATGCCATCGCAGTGCAACAAAATATTTGCATACCACTGTTGGTAAACAGTAGTTTTTACATGCATATTCAACAAGTTAGTATTATTTATATCCTGATTAGTACATTCATAATTTACAGGTTTCACAGGCCTCTTTTTGACTATGGGATAGACTGTATTTGTCTGTCAATAAGTTTTGGATCCTAGCTCTGTGTTAGGAAGCTATTTAGAGAAAGGAATAGATTCAAGCTCCCTACCATCGGGATCAAAAAAATTTCTTAGCTGCTTAAAGTGGCCTTATCGATTAATTTTATAATGACAAGCATGCTTATATTGCTATGATGAGTCTGAATAGTGTGCTGACATTTTGGCATATATGACCTATAAATTTTTATGAATTCAGAAATTTAAAAGTTTCTTGAACCTTCCCACTATAAAGCCTTGATTCTTAGGTGTTTGTGCACGTAGGACAATTAGATGGTTGTGCTGCCATTCAGAGGCACCTTGCAAGACAGGCTTGTGGCAAAGCAGCCTAATAGTCTCCCAGTAGGTTGAGGGAGGTGATCCTGCACTTCAGCTCAGCATTGGTGAGACACATCTGGAGTCCTGGGCTCCCCCAGAACAAAAGAAATGTGGGCAAACTGGCGTGAGTCCAGTGAAGTACCCTGAAGATAAGGACTTGGAGTAACTGTATCAGTAGATGTATAAGTAGAGGCTGAGAGAGATAGGACTTTTCAACCTGGAGAAGAGAAGTTTCAGGGAGATCTTATCAATGTGCAGAAATACCCAACAGGAGCAGAAGAGAAGATGGAGCCAGACTTTTCTCAGTGGTGTGCAGTGACAGGATAAGAGGCAGCAAGAACAATCTGAAACACAGGAAATTTTGCTTAAACTTATGAAAAAATATGTTTTTTAATGTAAGAATGATCAAACAGTGCCACAGGTTATTCAGAGAAGCTGTTCAGTCTCCATCCTTGAAGATACCGAGGCGGTGGGATATGATCCAGGAAAACCTGCTCTACCTGACTGAACAGGGGCATTGGTCTCTGGAGGCCCCTCCTAATGTCAGTGGTTTTGTGACTCATTAAGCTGGGAAAACTTAAACCATTGGCTTGGAAATGTCAGGACTATGGGTTTGGGGGGAGAGAGTGAGTGTGTGTGGCATTTAGTTTTGGTGTGTTGGATTTTTTTCTGCATATGTGTCATTACAGTGCTGATATTTGTTTCCAAGAAAGAGACTGGGGTGAATATGTTACTCTTTCAAAAAATGTAATATTGCAGGCTTTGTGATTATTTATGTAATTTGTTGCAAAAATGCTTTTTTGTGTGAAGGAAGTTTTTCAAAGACCCTACAGAAATCTCCTGAAATCAAGAAAAGCTTGAAGACCTGACATTTGTGCCCTGATCTTTTAGCTGCAAAGTCTTGCTTTCTATAATAAACAAATGATGTGGTCAGTCCTGAGTTAAATCAAGCTCAAATGAATGTTCACTTTTTTTTTCTGATGAATATAAATTTAAAGCACAAACAACCATATAAGGAAGGAATAGGGAAATAACTTTATCAGGATGTAAAATGAGCCATTTAGATGGCAAGGTATGCCAGAATGATGTAGTGTCTGTGATTGAAAGAGGTAATTTGAAGCTAAGCTTGAATATATAAAAAGGTGGCACTTTTATAGCATTCTGGAAAATTGGGTCCTGATTTTCCAACCAGGCAGTAAAAGTAATAGATGTTTTTGATTAATTTGGCAATAATTTCTCTGTACCTCTGTTCCATCTTATGGAATGAAGGTACTGCTGTCTAGCGTTACTAGATTAGATGATGTTGTGAAGACAAAAGCATTAATATTTGTAAGTTGCTTAGCTATTTTATCAAGAACCTGGGAGTAAATTACTAATTTTGTATTCAGCACAACATTTTTGAAGTAAATCAGACAGCAGACCATATGCTGAATGGATAGGATAAAAGAGAGCTGTAATAACCACTTCAGAAGTAATTAAAGTATGTATAGCTTAGGTGTCCAAGTAAGGTTTGAGGTGATACTAAATTTAGTGTTGTCTTACTTGTTAGTGAAAGACCCAGCAGACCTTATGTGTGTATTATATACAGTTTAACTATTTGGAAAAAAATTTTTGCCATGTCTCATTTAAAGACAATTGTGTCATGTTTTTTCCATGTTTGAAAGAAGAATTTTTAAGAATATATTTCTGCATTGATCTTCTGAACTTTAAAATTGTCCTTTTCCATGTTAGCTGGATTTGTTGTTTTAGTATCTTTTTGAACAGCATTTGCCCTGCAGGCTTAGCACTACTTACTTATCTGTTCTCAAGTTGTTTTTTAGGTTTGGACATACTTTTTTCATGTTGGGCACGCTGAGCCTGAAGTGACATTGCTTAAAAAGAATAACAGCTCCAAATCATTGAATTAGTGCATGTGATTGACTGTTTATGTCTCAATGTTGTGTATGTCAGAACATTTTAAGCAAAACAACAACAACAAAAAAAAAAAAAACCAAAGCAAAACAAAAATAGAAGGAAAAAGATATTTAATTACTGTGATACAAAAGTTTGGTTTTATTTTGCAGTCCTTATGTTTCACACTAATACGCCTTCCTGCTGTGTGCTCATGTAATTTTTTCTGTGTATATCACATTAATGAATCACTTTCAGAACTTTGCAGAGCTAACTGTCTGTTCTTTTGTAATAGTACAAGCTGTTTTGACACATAAAATCACTTGGAAGGCAAGCCGAGCTTTTGTAAGGGAAGAATTCTTAATGTGATCTTTAGTGTTAATGTTTTTTTCGAGATCTGAAGTGTATTTGAAATATAACTCTCCAGTGTCTTTGTATTATTTAATAGACTTGAGTTGGAACGAAATAAAATGAAACTGTATTAAATTGTCTTGTCTTTATAATTTCAGTGGCCGAACTGGAAAAATTCGAGTGCAGTCTCTGAAAATTGGCTTGATGTCTCTTTCTAAGGGCCTTCTGGAAGAGAAGTACAGATGTAAGAAACAATTTATTTTAAAAAATGCTCTGTATAATTAAGTCATGTACAATGACAAAGTACCTAGCAAAATTTGTAGTAAAACATTTCTCATACCTGTTGCAAAGCAGTTTTCTTTTGAGTAAGTAAAAGAGAATTATTTTCATTATCATCAGTGACAATGGTTAAAGTAGGATTTATATCTTGACTGGAAAGTATTGCTGTCCATTCTGAGTTACCAGAAGTCACAGTACTGCAGTCCCCAGAAGAAAAGGAGAATATAGCTCTGTGGAAGACAGAGAAGTATTATATTTGATTCTGTTCTCTCTTGTATGTATGTATTTTTTGTTTAGGGAAAAACCAAGCAAGTTAGTGCTGATTACATCAGATTGATATGGCTGGTAAAGCAAGGAAATACATCAAAATCCTGCAATTGTGTTAAGTGGTCTACAAGAAAGACTGTCTCAACTCTGAAAATGCTTTTCCAGTATATGTGCTTTCTGCCAGAACTGCACAATGAAAGTTTAAATTATATTGAATTCAGTAATCTCACAAGCTTGAGAAATACCGAGTAATATAAAAAATACTGCACAAAAAAAAGTGCAGGACCAGAAGAGAATCAAGTAACTTTGTGGGGAAAAAAGCCCTGACAAACACAGAAAAAAATTAAGCACTGTATTAGAGCATTCCAGATGATAGGCATTTATATATTATGCACATAATCTTAAGTTTGCTGTTCTTTACAGTAGTTCCTTGACTCATTTTGAAAACACATGGAAAAAATTATAGTGAGACTGAATTTGCTCCGTGTACCTTTGGAGCTCTGCAAAAATTTTTGCTTTCCTTAAGAGCAGTTGTAGGCAATCTTGTAAACCTAGTTATTAGAGCAAAAATAGAGGTGTTTTGTGCATTGGGTCATATTTTGACATCTGAATGACATACTGAGACTTTGCTTAGTTTCCTTCTGTCATTTGACATATATATGAAGTATATGTGAAGTATTCCACAACTGAAAAAGAGCTTGACGGACATACCTTTGTTCCATAGTGACAATTCAGAAGGTAATCTGCTGTTCTCTGTAAAATCAAAAGCTTTCATAAAGCGTAGGAGTTAGGCTGTGAATGATAAACTGATAACTGTAGGAAAAGATGGTTTTTAAAAAACTCTGAAACCTGAGAATATTCCCATTAAATTGCTATTGGTAATACATTAGTATATAGTTGCCAAATACAGGCACCAAAGCAGAATAAGGAAAATACTAGGTCAGCTTCATATTTTTTATTGCTTTGTGTTAAGTAGTAAAATTAAAATGGCAGCTGATGATGGCTACAGATTTTACATAATTTATGTCAAAAAGGTGGACTTTTACTTTGAAGGATGCTGTGAGAAATCCTGGAAAAATAAGTAGAGAATAAGTCTCAGAAGAGTTTTCTTTACCAAGTGATCATAACTTCAACCTGAAATGCATCTGAAATTAAAGTCGTTGCTCGCATTCGTGAAGCAGAGCATTAAGATGCATCCTTTTTGTTGTAACTCTTGCTCTGATCAATGTGTCAGGCTTTATATGTTTGTTAGCTTTATTGTCCTTATGAACATTAAAATTGTCACAGAAGAATTCTTCAATCCAAAAGAAATTTTGCTAACAAAGGAAGTATATGTCAGGTACTGTTCTTGGTTTACAGTGGCTTTGAAGTCAGAGTTTTGGGATCCTCTGGCACGAGCTGTCACAGACTCATCTTTGATACCATCTCTTTTGGTTCTTTTGATTTTGTCATACCCTACTAATCATCTCTTGGTGAGAGAAATGTTGTCATATCTACGGAGTTTTCAGTCCTCGAGTGAAAATTGTAATGGAATTCCTGAGTGTTTTCAAGCTAGTCAGTCACTTGGAAAAAGAACAGGACCCCCAAACATGGATGCTTAATACTAATTATCCATCTTTTGAAATTTCTCTTTCTCAGACCAGCTCCTGGCATTGGCTTCTCCTTTTGGCATTTCTGAGTCATTGGCAGTCACAGGCTGCTGTGAGAGTGACGGTCATCAGCTGGTTGTGGTTATAGCCCTCAACAGAGCACAGGCTGTGCCTTAAATGCACTAGGCTTGGAGAGGCAAACTCTTCTTAGAGTAGTTGGTGGGAAAATAAGCAAGTTTTCTTCTTTTAAAAACTTTTGGATGAACTCTTAATTCTTTTGTAAAGCTCTTGACTGGAATGTTGCTGCTCAAGTCTTCAGCTTTACTAGAGACTGTCTGTTCATTTCCACTATAGTATAGGTAGGATCTTCTCACTTGATGCATTTTTAAATAAAATTTTGACAGAGAAATTTTTGTGATTTTTTTTTTTTTTAATTTAATTAAGCTTCTTTTTAAGATTCTGGTTCAGGGTTGACATGAGAATGGATCTTTAATTAAAATTCTCGATTGCTTTAGAGGAAACATGGAAGCCTCAATTAAAGAATGCCTATTCTTGAAAATGTTTAAGACATGCTTAACTTCAAGCACATGCCTGAGTGCTCCTAAGAATAAAAATGGACCTCCAAAAGTAATTCAGTAATTATGAGCTGCTTACATCTATGCTTTAGGGCAAGGAGTCTCAAGCTTCTTTCTGCTTTCTTATCTGACAAGTGAGGTCACTTGTGAGCTTCATAAAAATGCATTTGTGTGTATTTCACTCTGCACTTGTTTCTAATACCAAAAGCCCAAACTGGCAGCAGAAACAGAAAAAAACACATGTGGAGTTTTTTACAGTGTGTAGCTTTAGGGTCATATAATTTAATGTGTAAAATCTTTGATTTAAGATGAAGAAGAAGGGCTACGTAATAAATCTCATCTTCTAAGCGGTTCAGTTTTCAAGTGAGGTACATCCTTGGAATGCTGTGGGGTTTTTTTACTGTTATGTTTATGTTGTAAGTTTTCAAACTATTTAGAACTGACAAAAAAAAGAAGAAATTAGGATGTGCATTCTGTTTGTGACAATGTAACATAAAATATGGGCTGTATACATCTTTCTGCTAACTATCTTTCTGTTGTTTTGATAGGAATTCAATAACCTTTTCAATATTTTCAAGTATCCCTTTCTTTATCAATCATTAAGTATATTTTTTTCAGGTTGACTAGCTAAGTTGCAGTTTGAGTCCCACTGGCTTTAATCATCAAAATACTAGTGTGAGGCTGAATTTATTTAAATCAGTTCTCTTTTCCTGGTTTCTGTTTGTTTGTTGTTTTTTTTCATAAGACTCAGGTCTGAATAATCTTTTCTCTGCTTCCTCAGTCATTCTTCTTGTCCTTTGGTAGAGTCCCTTATCAGTTTAACCTTTATATCGATGTATTTTATGTTGAAACTCCTTTAGTGTGTATATATATGTGAACAAACTCCATTTAAAAGAGATTGTGACTTTTGAGATTGCTGGTGGGTGATGTATGGAGTCCCCTTTCCCACTGGTGGTCAGTAGAGTGCCTGGGTGCTCCCTGTCAGAGCTAAATCAGGCTCTCTTCCATCTCCCACTTGAGAGATACTCTTGCCATGCCTCCTTTGCCAGGAATAGCTCATGGGTTATTTGGAGCAGGTACCCCAGATAACAGCATTCTCCCTTTCCATGCCTTCAATTTAGGAGCTTTTCCTCCTGTGTGCCACATTGAAGGCATGGAGGGGTTTGGGAAAAGAGGATAGTATCCATGAACTCCTTGCACCTGGACAGTCTTTGGCTGTGGCACAGCTGCCAGGGTTAAGAAACAAGTAATTTGGAGGAGTTAGAGCTCTTCAAAGGTATTTGTTGGTTTCCTCCTAGCTAATCACTATTCCCTCTCCTGTTGTGTTGTTTTCCAGATCCACAATCAACTGAAGTTTTAGGGCTTAGGAAATTGCTTCATCTGCCTCCCAGCTCCAGCAGCTAATGAATTGTTCTTCTTTTATGGCCTGTTTCCACTGCAGACTGATGCAAACAGAAAGAATAAGACAATTTCTTTTTTCATTTTTTTTAATACTATCAGTTGTTTTTTTTTAAAAAAAAAAGACTCTTAGAAATTGAAAAACTGTCCCATCCGCTGCTGAAGATAGCAAGGATCTGGAATTGCCAAGAGGAGCCTGAAGCTGTACAGTATTAATTCTGTCCCCTCTATTGTAGTTTTTTTTATTTTTCTCAACACTGAGTGGACAAGATGCTGTAGGTGCTGTTTGACTAGGCAAAAAAGAGTGAGAAAAATAAATAAAATCTAATAATTAGTTCAGTCTTCTTGGATTTTTATTTTGTCAAGATCCTTTATTCTGCTGCCACCTCCTTTGAGAAGAAAAAAAAAGTGTGCCCAGATTGTCTGGAACACACTGACAAAGCTCACCAGTTGCTCCAAATGAAGGGCAAAACAATTTACACCATGTAATAAGAGTTACTCATGAATGTTTCTGAACAAAGGCTGTCTTTTTCTCGAGCAGAAGTGCAGTCAGACTGAATTTTCAAATTTTGTTTCTTTCTAATTTATTAGTGGTCGTTCTGATGGGAAACATGAAAAAGTAAGGGCATAATATAAATGGATTATTTTAAGATTACTTGTAGCTTTAATCCAAGCCAGCCATTGAATGCAAAAGGAGATTTTAAAAACCAGCTGGAATGAACATAAGAATTTGATTCTACTTCTTCTGTAATTTGTACAAATCACAGAAATAAAAAATATCATAAACTCAGTGTTTAAGATGTTTTCAGAAAAGATTAATCTTGTGACTAAATGTTAATGTACACAGCTACAGAGTTCATGAATCAAAATTATTGGCAGAAACATTAATGTTTTTAGCTGAGCATTTTAACAATTAAAATTGTCAAATCAAAGAAATGTGCTAAGAAAGCACTTGAGAAATAATAACTGTAGTGCTGACAGGCCTATTAACTCAGTGCTTTGCTGTGAGTGTAGGTACAAGCAGTATCTTCCTTCCCAGGGCCTGTATCTGGAAGAATTTTCTTGATCCCTTTTAGCATCATTTTTTTCTCATTACAGTCATCCTGGTTCATCCATTTATACTGCAGGGCTTGACACCTACCTTAGGAAAATGGAATCAATGAAGAAAAAGTACATGGAAGCAGACATGGTTATCTAGGAAGAAAATGTGATTATTGTTAAGCTCTGGCTGCTGTTAAGCTGTTTCACATGGCCACTTGTGGCTTGTGGTAACATCCACTCTCAGTTCAGTGATGGTGCTTCTGTCCCCAACCAGTTGAAACTTGACATATTTTTTAGCATAAGATGTGGATATCTGAAATATTACCTCATTCTTCATGGAATCATAGAATAGTTTGGGTTGGAAGGGGCTTTAAAAGGTCATCTAGACCAACTCCCTTGCAATTAGCAGGGTCATCTTCTGCTGGATCAAGTTGCTCCAAGCCCTGTCCAATCTGACCTTTAATGTTTTCAGGGATAGAACATCTTCCACTTCTCTGGGCTACTTGTTCTAGTGTTTTTCTACCCTCAATATAAAAAATTTCTTTCTAAATAATTAGTCTAGATCTGCCTTCTTTTATTTAAAAACCATTACTACTTGTCCTATTGCAACAGGCCCTGCTAAAAACTTTGTTCCCAGCTTTCTTGTAAGTCCCCTTTGAGTACTGAAAAGCCACAGTAAGATGTACCTGGAGTCTTCAGACTGAACAACCCCATCTCAGCCTTTCTTCAGAGTGATGGAACATTTCTCCTATGATGAGGTTTTTGGCTTTCTTCTGGATCTGCTCTTACAGCTCCATGTCTTTCTTGTGCTAGAGACCTCAGAGCTGGCCTCAGTACTCCAGGTGGGATCTCACAAGAGCAGAGTGTGCAGAATCCCCCCCTCAATCTGCTGGCCATACTGCTTCTGATGCAGCCCAGGACACAGCTGACTTTCTGGGCTGCCCAGCTTTTTATCTACCAGCACCTTCAAGTCCTTCTCCCCAGGGCTGCCCTCAGCCCTTCATCCCCTAGGCTGAACTGATTCTGGGGGTTGCCCTCACTCAGGTGCAGCACCTTGCACTTGGCCTTGTTGAACCCCATGAGGTTCCCATTTCTCGTGCTTGTCCAGGTGTGGATGGCATCCCATCCTCCAGCTGTGTCAGCCACACCACTTGGCTTAGTGTCACTTGCAGACCTGCTGAGAGTGCACTTGAGCCCTTCATCTGTTTTATTAATGAAGATATCAAATAAAACACTAGTCCCAGTAGGCACCCTTGAGGGACATCACTTGTCATTGCTGTCCATTGGGGCACTGAGCTGTTGACTACTATGCTCTTGTTGGCCACATCCTACCAATTCCTTATCCATCTAACAGTCTCTCTTGAATTTGCAGAGAAGGATGTTGTGAAGGACTGTGTCAAAAGCCTTATAGATGTCCAGAGAGATGACATCTATAGTCATGCCCCTGTCCACTAATGTAGTCACTCTACCATAGGACACCATTAAGTTTGTCAGGCAGGAATTTTTGCTGGTGAAGCTGTGCTGCCTCAAATCAGCTTCCTGTCCACCATGTGCCATAAGAAGCCATGTAGTTTCATGTATTTTTGCCTTATTTTTCTCATTTGTATGGTTAAAAATCAAGATTAGATGAAGTAAACTCTTGTAAATGGGACAGTGGCTGTTTGTAACATGTGCAATATACAGAAATTAAAAGCTTGAGCTGCAGCGTTACTGAATGAAAGGAGGTGTACATGGAAATGGAATGAGATGGTGCCTTTTGTTGTGTTGCAGACCTCTTCAAGGAGGTGGCAGGCCCTACAGAAATGTGTGACCAGAGGCAGCTGGGCCTCCTGCTTCATGATGCTATCCAGATCCCACGACAGCTTGGGGAGGTGGC
Source organism: Muscicapa striata striata (assembly GCA_030060385.1). Lineage (NCBI taxonomy): Eukaryota > Metazoa > Chordata > Aves > Passeriformes > Muscicapidae > Muscicapa > Muscicapa striata. The sequence goes on along the minus strand of JAREIS010000010.1, from coordinate 375,717 downwards.
AGCCTTTGGTGGCAGCAACATTGAACCCAGTGTGCGCAGCTGCTTCCAACAGGTGAGATAAAGACCTTCATGTGAAGAGCAAAAACAAACCAAACTCTTTTTTAAGTTTACAGATTCACTTATACACACTGATGTAAAAAGAAGAGAGGAATGTAAAAATATCCCCTGAGTTTTGAAGAGAAATGAATATATTCCTGCAACTAAGTATGGGAAATTCATGTGGAAATGCAGCTGTAAAAGATGGTTTATGGTTTACAAGAGGATCAAACAGATTATATTTAGCCAGAAGAATATATAAATCTTTATCATTCTGACAGTGTTTGCTGCTCTAAAAGTTGTTAAAAAAATTTGTAGCAGCCAATTATCCTGCTTTGCATTGTTCAAAGCAACCCAATGCTGTGAGAACAACATGCTTTTTTCAGCTGGAATAAGGCATGATGTCAACAGAACAAGAAAATGAGGTTGCTAGTAATTTTTGACCTTGTGCACCAGGAAATTATTTATCATTATGCTACTGACAAAAGACCTTGCAGTTGCATGAAACTTCAATTGTAGTCGTTTTTATACTGTGAGGCTTTATGCAGCAGATCAGAACATGGAATAAAGCTCTTGTAGCCTGCTGTGCAGCTCCACACTACATGCAGGGGGTTAATGAGGCTGCAAGGAGTGTCTGTCTGTTTAAAGAAGATGAGAATTAAAAACAGGAGGTTGTAATGAAACAACAACTAACTCTGGCTTTTTCAAGGATGCCTAAGGCTCCAACTGTTAGCTATTGATAGCTATACTGCTTCAGTGCATTATTTTTGTGAAAGCAGCTGATTTGAGCATTATCAGAAATTGTATGGATTAAAAATACACCATAGCTTATATAAAATTACTGACTTGGATATTTCTGATTTTATTGAATTGAACATTAGAGATTTTAATGAACTTTCAGAGGATTTTATTTTGCCATTTTTTCATAGAGAATTCTACATTTTTGTCCAGTTCATTAAAAAATGCAGTTGTTCTAGCTTTTTTTTTCAGAACTATTAGATTCATTTCTGGATTCAGGCAGTTAGGATTGGAAGAGTGTTTTGCAGGTCATGAATAATTTGGTAGATACTTGGAGATGTTGGTTTGACCAATTAACCATGTAAAGCTTTCCCTGATGTTTTAACATTGCTGCTTCAGACAATAAAGGATGGTGCTTGACATATCTATCACTGGCCTTTAGTGGTTTGACTCATGCTGTAACAAATTGTTCATTTAGTATTTGCAGACTTTCTGTGTGACAGAGGAATGACCTTTATGTCTCTCAAGGATCTACTCCATCTCCCATGCTGTTCAATTATGGGTGGGGGGTACTAGCAAGATAGTGTTTAAATGCTTGATGCTTAATGTGTTATTACAATTATACTGATAATGAGGTTGCATCCCTCATCTCACATGAGTAGTTCAAGTTCAGTCCCTGATTGTTAGGAGAGCATAGAGAAAATGTATAGCAGCATGTCAGTTATCTCAGCCCAGTGAAAACAAGTATTTTGTTGGTGAGGAAGAAACACTCTCCTTTTTATGCTTCTCTCTCTTTCTGCCAAAACATGGCTAGGTTAAGAAGCCTAGCATTGCTTTCTATCATGTGTTACCATTTAAGAAAAACTTTCATTTTAAGCTTTATTTTATTGCTTCCATTGAGCTCAGAAATATGGCCTCTGTTGTTATTGCTGACAAAGTTGTTGAATACAGTACCTTTATAACTAGGCTCCTCTGGTGGTTACAGCTTAAAGAAAACGTGGAAGTGTGTTTGCTTGCTTCTTGAAATAATCATGTTAATACCTTAGCTCTGCTATATTCTAGCAGTGACTGGCTGTAAATGGTGGATTCCTTTCTCATTCTTTGCCTGTTTGTTGTGTGCATGTGTTATGTTTAATGTTCTAACTAGAAAGAACACAGTGGGCTTAGAACACAATAAAAAATGGATGAGTATTGGGGCAATCAGTGCACACATGCAAACACTGCTGACTTTAGTGTTTTGTCATCAATCTTAACTCAGAATGCAGCCATGTCTTCAGTATGACTGAACTGCAGAGTGTGCTTCGCTTTCATGCTCATGCTTACTTTTCAAGTCCTTTCAGTTGAAAGATAGCTTTACTATACAGTCTGTTACTTCTTTACTATGTCCTCCATCTTTGTTACCATCTACTTTATCACAGCTGTTTAGTCTTCTAAAGTCTTAGTGACTTGTTTTCTTTATTTTCATTTTCATTGAGGCTATTTCTTGTATCCTGTGAATGCTTTTGGATTAAACTGTCATGGAAAGAATTCATGAAGGTTGTTGGGGTCTTTTTTCCATAGAACTCTAAGAAAAATCAACTTGTGGGTGTCTGTTGTTTTGGTTTTGTTGTGTTTTTTTTTTTAATTTGGATGTGGGTTTTTTCTCTCCACAGAACCACAATAAGCCAGAAATAACAGTAAAGCAATTTATAGATTGGATGCGCTTAGAACCACAGTCTATGGTGTGGTTACCAGTTCTACACCGTGTGGCAGCTGCAGAAACAGCAAAGCATCAGGCCAAGTGCAACATCTGTAAAGAGTGTCCAATTGTTGGATTTAGGTAAGAGGAGAGGTGTTAGGTGCAGTGTTTCTCTGAAAATATCCACAAGTTTGTGTCTTCCAACCAATGAAGCTCTTTCCGTCTGTTTTCCCACTGTTTTCCTTCTTTGAGATGGGATTTGCCACCCGTGGTGAGGCCACAGTGTGGCCTGAGCTGGTGCAGTTCTGGCAGTTACACACACAGTGATCCTGCAGCTGACAGAGATGTAGGGTGGGCTGTCATCAAATGTTCTTGGGTTGATGGATCCAAGAGATAGCAAATGAAGTATAAATGCATGCTATGTGTTCTGTAAGCACAAGATCAAAAGGAGGTGATCAGCAAGAAAAAATGTGGACTGTCTGCCTGCTCTCCTGCATAAGGATTGGGAAACTAACTTATGCCAGGCAGTATAAAACATCCATCAACATCAATCTTTCCTTGCTCAAAACAAATACTGATACGTTGCTATGATGAGACTTGCAAAGTTCCTATCTATGTCCCTGAACATAATCTAAGATGTCTTTTCAAAGAAAGGTGTGAATTCTAAAATTAAAGGTTACATGGAGAACATTCTCCATGTAGTTCTCCTAAACTGTAGTTGGTTCCCTTAGCAAGTATTGCTATGACTAACATGCATTTGTGAATTGATTGCTGCAGTGTATAAAGGGATGCAACCTCTGCCTCCAAATTCTGCCGTAAGGGCGACAGTTAAAGTTAAGCATAACTGGCTTTTTCCTCTGCTGTGGTCATGGAGTCTAATATATTATCTGGGAAAAATATAAAGCAGTCTATCGTGTAAGTGCTTCTAAGATTTTTCTTTAGGTATCTAGGCAGATGAGTAATTTTCATTCATTGTGCTTTCTGTTCTCCATCTTTCCATTATTTTAGAGGATAATAATATGAATCCTGAGGTCAGATTCATCTTGCCTAGTTTTAGGAATGCTGACTTTAGTTAATCTTACAGTCTTGAGCTAGAAAACCTCTTTTTCTTTTTTTTTTTTTTTTTTTAGAAGTATGTATTTGCAAAAGTAATAAATCTGATCAAACTTTGTTGTGTGTCTTAAGAGGAGATGAAGTTCTCTAAGTGTTCTTGTCTTTATTATTGTTGGAGGAAGCTCTAGCTCAGCTAAGTTATGGCTATTGAAGTTGTATTATGTGTAGGAGGACAGAGAGATAGAAAAGAAGAAAAAGATCAATTTAGAATGGGTCATTCTAAATAATATCTACAATTAAGTTAGAGATCTGCAACAACAAAAGCATCTAGTGTCTCAGCAGAAGGTAAATGTAGCCATTTAATGCACAGGCTCTGAAAAAAGATCATAAACAAGTTGGAGCAGCATCTTCTGAAGTAAACCTTTACATTTATAGACTCACATTCTTTTGCAAAACAAAACATAAAACTCAACAGGGGAAAATGTGGATGGGTACTGAAAACTGCTCTCAGGAAGCAATTTAATTTAAACTTTAACTATTCAGTAGCTATTCAATTTGGTTCAGTTAGTTCATTTTAGTTTCATACAAATGATATTACCTCATCCAGTCAGAACAACCACAGCATAGAAACAGTGGGTGAAATCCGGAATTGAGTTGTTGCTTTGGTCTAAATAGATAGATAAATCATGCTCCTGGTGATTACATTTAGTAGAAGGGGTGTAGAGGTTTGTTACCCTATTTATACGGTCTCTTAAAAAAAACCCCACCAAAATAAACAAATCATTGTGTATTTTTAACTGAGTTTAAAATTTTTCTTTTAATTCATGAATTCTCAAGAATTTAATTTTATGAAATATGTATAGAGTTTCTGAGCATCAAAATGATTTACAAGCCTTTAACTATTGAGTGTAAAAACTAAAATAAACCAGTCTGGTTTATAAAAGTTTGTTTGAGATTACACAGGAATAATAAATAGAGGAGAACCAAAGCAATATAGTTTAAAGTCTTTAAAACTTTAAAATTAGAAATTCTTCCCAGTCCATCAATAGAGTTAATGCCTGTAAGATTTTCTGCATCAAAGCTACTTGGGCAGCAGGCGATTGAGAGTGATTGTCTATATTGATATGAAGACAGGAACTTTTAAATACTCAATGCGGTGTGTAGCATAGGAAGGTGGACTAAGAGTGCTGCAGGTTTCCTGTGTCCCCTGCAGCTGCTGCAGTGGCACTGGTGTCCCTGGGCCTGCAGCCATCATGAATGTTTGCTGTGCCACGTTCTGGTTGTGCACACCTACACATTTCAAAGTTCTCTCTGAGCTAATCCAAACAAACTCACTGTGTCCTTGCGTTGCTGCTGCTGAAACGCAGGTGACACCATTTCAGGTAATTTGCTTTGTGAGGCTTAATTAGAAGTAAACCTCTAATCACTTTGTTTAATGTCCCCACAGGTACCGGAGCTTAAAACATTTCAACTATGATGTCTGCCAGAGCTGTTTCTTTTCTGGCCGTACAGCAAAGGGGCATAAATTGCATTATCCAATGGTGGAGTATTGTATACCTGTGAGTACTAATTTACTTGGTGTTTCTAATGGATAACAGACGTTTCTAATGGATAACAGACCATACTCTTACCTTTTTTTTTCATCATCTTTGTTACCTAGCCAGGATTTCTTTTTAGTATGTTTAATATGGCTTCTCTTCCTACCTTTCTCTTTGGAAGGCATCAGGAACTTTTCAGGTTTTGCTGATTTTATATGGAGATTGTTTGGATTCTATAGAAATGGGAATAGAATATATATATAGAATATTATATATATTCTTTTATGTAATATATATAATATATATTATATATATATAATTATTATATATATTCTTTTATGCAATATATATATAATATATATTTTATATATATAGTATATATATAATATATACATGTTATAATATAATGTGTAATATATATATTCTATTCTATATATAGAATATATAGAATCCACCTCTGGGACAACTTCACTCCTGATTGGTAAAACAAAGCTTGAATATTAAATGTAACTACTGTTCTTGTATGCTCACATATATACATACACATAATAAGGGTAAGAACATGTCAGAGAAAAAGGACTTGGTTTGCTGTTGCTATACCGTGGCAAAGAGTATTTAATATTCTGGTAATGCACATTAATATTTTTTGGGAGGAGGGGTGATCTTTGTTTTGGGGTCCAACATTTCCTTGCTTCATGAAAATGTGGTTAGAAATAGGTTATGTTTCATTCTATTGTTTAATTGCTATTTACTGGGATATATAAAGTTGATGTGTAGCTGGAAAAAAATCAAAAAAATTGATAGTTTCTAACCAGAAGCGGTGGGAGATGTTTACCAGAAGTACCTGACAAAAATTAATGTTACAACACTGTTTTCCTAATGATGTTTAAAACGCAGTTTTTAAAAGAGATTTCTAGGAGTCTTTCTTAACTGAAGGAATGGCTGGGTTGCTGCATGAAATACCACTCACACTTTCTTTATTTTTTTACATTCAAGAATTTTAATTCAGTCAGAAATAAATTAATAGGATAATTGGTGTATGCTCTATACAACAGTGGTGGAAGGTCTGCACGCTCAGAAAAATTCAGACCAGAATGTAACTAGATCTGATTCAACAGAGCTAATTTTCAATAGTGTTACAAGACTTGTGTGTTCTTAGAGTAGCAAAAATTCATTGAGTTATTTGACTCTTTTGCTGTAGTTGACTTACTATCTGTGTTTTCCCTCTCTTTTTTGTCTGGCATGTCTTCTGTAATGGAATTCAAATTCTACTAAGTGGTGTTTTTATTTTGTTATGTCAGGAAAAAAACAGAAGTAATAGTTATGTATTTTCATTAATTCTATAACCAAATGTTAGGATTTTATTGATAAATTGGCATGTCAGAGTATACTCTGTTTAAGTATTGTTTAAGTAGATTTGTTGTTTTTTCAGCTGGTTTTTATTATATTTTATCACATGACTATTCTAACCTCAGGATTTGGAGGTCTATGGTTAGACATCATTAAAATTCACTTTTTTTTTCTCCTTATAAATCTCATCTTTAGTGAAAAAGAAATGTGCTTTGTTACTGCCAATAATATGCAGAAAATTCAGAAATTGAGGTGTAAGGGGTGTTGAAATAGATAATGCTGCTGGTCTGCAGGATAAGATATCCTTCCTGTTGAGTTAGTCAAATACAGATTACATCTGGTATGGGGTATTGTACTTTGCCTAGAACATGATGGTATATTTCTGGTTAATTCCAGGTTTTATCTGAAGCAGCAGGTTTGAAATCTAAGATGAATTTTCGGTTCTTGTTAAACAAGTTCACATTATGTAACTGTGAGCCATCTCATTTACAAGTGAAGGCTGACAAACTGAAAAATGTATTCTGGAAATGGCTGGAATCCTCTCTCCCTGGGAACAGGGGTGGCTTGTATTATAATGAAGATTTCTGTTACTGCTGCAAAAAAAAAGTATTTTTAAAGCAATACTAAGTGTAAAATAAGGTAGCATAAGGCAAAAGTTCCCTATTTCCATGAAATGTAAGAGAAATTAGGTGAATCCACTATGGGATAATAAGGGGAGTAAAATGACATTCTTGATTAGAGTGAATGAAGGAAGGCCAGTGTAAGAGGGGGAAAAGGAAACAACTTGGGGAAGTTTTAAGTAGAGCAGAATAAAAGAAATGGCATATAATTCAGGTGATGCATAAAATTAGAGGTCCAGCACTGACCCTGATTAATTTGGAAGCTGAATAAGAGAGCTGGAATTTTATTTGGGTCCTGATGTAAGTACACTCTGCTACCTCAATTTCTGTAAAAGAAATGATTATATGAACAGATCTAGATGCCTATTAGACTTCCATGATCAGTACTCACATGCAAGCTATTTTAACTAGCTTTATCCAGTCTAGGTCTGAAATAAAGAATTGATTTCACAAAAAGAATTCTCTATTATTTATTCTTACTGTTCGTAACAATGCACTATGGTTGCAGTATGGTTTGTTGCTAAACCTCTCTACATATTGAGCTCATTAAATGCAATACAGTAGTCAAGAATTGAAATTTCTTTTGCCATTAGTAGAATAGCTTATATGTTTAAATGGAATAATGCCTGAAAAATATCATAGACCTGGGTTTGTGAAATAAAAGTACCAAAGGCCACTGAATTATTCCTTAGACTCCATTAGACTATAGTACAAATAGCATGAACAGGAAGAGTGCATCTACTCTGCCTTTTCAAATAAATTAAAAGACTGTCGATATTAAAATGTTGCTTTCTTGGCCAGTGTTGAAAAGCAGAGTATACATGCATGTGTTCATTAAACTACATTAATAAGATCTAGCTTCACTTTCTTGCTGCTAATGCATATTAATACCTTTTTTTTCCAAGAATACTAGCAATAAATAGGAAAAAAATGCTTCCATTGCTTAAGCTGACATTTAGAACTGAAGCTTAGTCACAGATGGAGGCAAGACCATTTAATTGTCTTCAGATGAGCAGTTTGGTGTAGGACATAAAGGGATTTCTCAAAACATAGTAAGTTCTTACTAAATTTAAAATAATTTAGGGAATGGGTTAAGGAATATGTTCTCCATTTTAATGAGTTTTGTGATATTTGTATTAGGTAATATTTGCATCATAATTTCAGGTTAGGATCATTTACTCCACATAGCTATGTGTAGTTACAGCATTCTAATCTATGATGCCATTTTGCATTTTCTTAGCTTACAATTTAGTTTTCTTCATGCTGAAAAAGAAAAAAAAGAAAAAGTCATTAGTTACTTCTTTTCTTTCATCTGGGATTTGAAGATTGGTATGAGAAGCATCTGAAAACATAATTCTCTCTTAGGCAGTAGAAATGCAAATTTTTTCTAGTTTATTTTTCACCTTTACATATTCTTTCTCTGAAAAGATGGAGAAACGAGGCTTTTAATGTAGAATTTTCCACAGATGTGTAAAAATATTGTTAGATTTTCCTAGCATCTAATTTGGGAGTAGTCCTACATAGCTACCTACACAATTTATTTTTAGATATTTTGAATGGAAATCCTCTCAGTAGTGGCACTTGTGTTATATTAATGTGGTTGGGCTTAATGACAGCATGCATTAGTGAGGTTCACATCTCTTCTGGGAATCAGTTTCCCTGTGTATATTAAAACAGCTATTTGGTTTTGTGTTAAATATAATAAATGTAATTAAGAGAATGATGACTCAGGTGCAGACTAGTCCTTTTACATAGGTCGATGCAGTGAAAGGAATAAGAATATGGGCTTCCATTATTACTCTTTCTTTGAAAAAGGGAATAGTGAGAAAAAAATAAAATTACATATATATGCATTGTAAGTCTTCCATATTATTTATTCATGTTTCATATATTTATTGTAATTTTTATATTATGTGTTACCTAATTTAGAGCTCTACAATTAGTTTATTACAATCTTGATATTACTTTTTTACCAATGAACACTTGTTCTATTTCCAATATACTGAAATCATATACCAACTGGGGTTTTAAGATATGTATGGAAAACATATTTCACTATGCTAATTGTTTTCTTTTCTCTGTTTTCCATGAAATCCTAGTTTCTTAAATGTTTATTGGATTAAAAATAATTGTATCTTACTTTGTTGCTTATAACTCTTTTTGTGCCTGGCTGGTGTATTGAAGAGCGCTGTCAATTGTTACAGATTGCAGCTACTTGACATCTTGAGACTTTTTGCTACCCATTGTTTTTAGTTATGTGCAGTAGCCATGGATATTAAATGTTTCTTCCTGAACTTTATCTTGCTCTAAGAACTGAGATTTTAAATTGAGTTTGAAGGCATGGTCTTTAGACTGAATTTTCAGTGAAGGAAAATATTTTTTCTTTGCTTTTGAAGTAGTTCTGTAGCAGTGGTGCTATTTGTATTATTGATTTATGTGAAAATAGCCAAGATGTCATCATATAAGGAAGTGTGCAAGGTACCTGCTAGTTTTAATTTAGAAGATAGATTCTACACAAGAGTTCCAACTCTCCTTTTTATAAAGGAAAATGTTACAGTACATCCCCTTGACATGATTTTGGATTGTATTTTGTGGTTATATGTCCAAAAGGAAAAAAAAGACATTTTTCAGAGTTGCACCTTAATTGCATGTAAATTAAAATAGTTCTTTTGAATCTGCTCAAGTTTCACTGGTTAGTGTTTGCAGTGCTCAGTCATTACACAGTCATATTAGTCCTCTTTCTGAGAATCAGGCTGTCATGCCAAATAAGGAATGCACCAGAGGAAAACTCTGGCAGCTCAGTAGACATTTATTTCTACAATGTGTAGTTATTAATATTTTCATTCCCTGGCCTTGGGGCAGACTTCCTTCTGTTGAAGTTACTTTTGTATGAGCGTAAGCAGCCCTTGATCCTTCTCTGGATGGTGCAGTGGTTGGAGAGATGCTCTTTGAGAATGCTTTTGTGAACCTTCTCTGGATTCACTTTTATTAAAATTCAGGGGTTCAAACAACCCTTGGTCACAAATTTGCTCTGTTTGTTGTCTACTTTTTAAGGCCACATGTAAGAAACTCCTACCAACACCGGTTTATTTTACTATTTTTGTTGCTCATCTGAAGTGCATTACAGAGTTTGTAACTGCATGTATTATACATGCATTAAAATATATAGATAAACATGGAAGTATTTTTATGTTTTGACAGCAGAGAATAGTTTGCCTGACCTGCTCCTAGGCCTCTTTGTAGTACATAGGGACAAAGTTTACAAAACTGAAGTCTTCCTGTCTATTTTCCACATGAATGTCCATTGGCTTTGGCATCCTTTGATGCTAACAGGCTTCTCCTGAAGCAGAGGGCACAGAAATGCAATTTGTAGTTGGTTACAGAGCCTGGACTGGAAGTCTGTAAAAGCTGTTGCAAATCTTCAGGTGCTTCTGGAGGTGAATGGCCATGTTTTCTTTACTGCAGTTGCAAGAGAAAATGCTCAATAGTACTGGCTGGAAGGGGATGTTCTTTTGAAATACTCAGCACAGTCTGAGCACATACACTTTAAAGGCAGACTGTATACTATTTTTTCTTCCTGCAGATCTCTTTATTGCTATTTTTGCCTTGTATTTTATGACTGTATGTATCCCTGCTTTTGTAGCAGAAGTTAGCTGAACAGCATTACTAAAGCAGTGCTGCCGTTATTGCTGTAATTATCACTGGTTAAAGGGATTTTTAAAAGCAGTTGAATAAATTTTAATTTTGTCCTCAGGATAAGGTGGTGGACAGGGAGGGAGCAGAGAGGGATGGGGCTAAGCACTTGCCAGTTTTGGAAGACAACCAGTAAAAAAGCAACTGGGAGAGATGGAAGATGTTGATTGTAACTTATAAATTTAGACATGTAGAATCTTGTGGCTAATCTATGTTCTAATCTTGCTCTGTGGTAGTGAGGAGACTGAATCATTCTGAGTTTACTTCAGGCACTAATTGTTCTTATCAGGCCTGCCTGTGCTTTGGAACAGTGCCTGTACACTGGCCCCTGTTTCAGCTGTGCGTTTTTTTGACTCTGGAATATTACAGGTAGTGACAGAATCCTATAGGAGGAGATTTAGAAACTTGAGAAAATGCATTTGAAAATCTTGACCAATCTCTGGCAGCAGAAAATAGTTTAGCACATACCATTCCCATCTTGTGATAAAGTTTTCTGTTGTAGATCTAGAATGGGAGGCAGTGAGGGCTATATCTTACCAATTGATTTGTGCCCCAAATTTTTTCTCCAAAATTAAATTTTTCTGGTTTTTAAGGCTGGATATAAATGTTTAGCTTAAGACTTGAACCTGTGTCAATTTTTTCTCTAATTTATAAAGTAATGGGTAAAGGCATCTATTGCCTTGCTATTATTTGCCAATAGAAGAGAATTTTTAGGTACCATATTTGTACCATTTCTCAGGACACTTAAAAAGGCAATTTTAGCATCATTGAAATTTTAAAGTTCTTTCTTGTATTCTTTTTTAGGACAGTACCAGGGATATTAATCAATATTATTGACATCAGATTAGTATTATTTAGCAACGTTGAATTTTATTTCTTTTTTATTTTTAAGACAACATCTGGGGAAGATGTACGGGACTTCACGAAGGTGCTGAAGAATAAATTCCGGTCAAAGAAGTACTTTGCAAAGCATCCCAGACTTGGCTACTTACCTGTGCAAACAGTATTGGAGGGTGACAACCTGGAGACGTAAGCTTGGTTTATAGAGTAGTTGGTCCTGGAGTCACTGGCCTATTCTATCAGAAACAAAAACTGAAACTCAAAAGATAAGCCAACAGCAGTTGCAGAGACTCGTGCTCTATTATTCTGTATTGTTTCACGTTATTTGCAGAACTTTTCTGTTGTTTTTAAAGTAACATATTTTATGCTTAGATTTTTATTAGTATCGTATTATAAAGCCATGGACTTTACAATGTCCAGGGTAATGGACAAAGCAGGTAATTTTGGCAGGGTTGAATAGCTGTTTTACAGAGAATACTTTTGAGGAGACTGGGTTTTTGGAACTGCACTGCTTATTTGATTATGTCAATATTCCTGGAATTAGAAATATCTGATTAAATTAGGGTCCTACTGGCTTCAGAAATATTGGTGGCCTAATCAGAGAGAGGACTCTCATTGTCTCCATGGTATTATTTCTGGCACTGACAGAAGTGCTCCACTTTATTTATTCACTTGGCAGTTGTCAGCAAAAGACACTCTTACAAGAGCAAAAGTTAAGATGTGTTGACAGGGTGCTAGAATTAGTTTCATGGGTTGACTGTCCCTCACATCCTGGAGTCTGTGGCACTGCTGCACTGTCTGAACACAGCAGCACTTAACAACAGCCCAACTGCACACACAGCAGCCCAGTCTGAGGGCTTTCATGACTGCAGGGCTCTGCCTTTCATTTGCAATAAGTCAACAAAACCTCCTTGTTAGCAGTTTAAGGTACAGGAGGAAGTAATCTGAACAGCCTGACTGATAGCCTGGCTTCTAAGGAAGCAGTGCACATTCAAATGTTACCCACTAGGGCAGTCTTCAGTTGTCACCAACACAGGAAACCAAAGCTGTTTTGAAGTGATGAAAGTTTGCCAATGCTGCCAGAAATTTGATTGATAAAACGATAATCACAGATCAGGATAAAATTCTGTTGGTCCAGTCATATGGGAAATATACAGATAAATTGTCAGTACCATGCTGAGAAAACTCTTGTTATTGGTTCTCTGCCTTGTGGGTGGATATAATACAGTAATACATTCCTTTTAATAAAAAAAAAAAGTTAAAAACAATTTAAAAAATTATAGTTATTCAAGTGTGAGAATGTAATAAGTACGTATTTACCTCATTATTTTTATACATAACCAGAATAAGCATTGAATAAGCTGTGAATTATGGCAGGATGGTCTGTTGGTGGGGTTTTTGCACCCCACTTTTTTTAATGCATTTTATTAGTTACTTTAAAATGAAAGTTCCAGTGCTTGAGCATAATTTAATGAATTGACCATGGTTTATGAACTGCAGTTTAATCAATGACACTGATTTGGTTTATTTAAATTGATTTTTATGTAACAAAATTAAGTCTGTAAGTCAGTCTTCCCTCTCTCCATGACATGTGGCAGTATTTGTTGCTTTCTCTTTTCTACATCAATTGTTACTGTTTCAGAGTGGGTTAATGTTTAAAATATTCTATGTTTCTCCAGCTTTTTCTTGCTTTAATGGTACTAAAGTTTTTGTTTAATAGTTTCAATCTTTCTCTCTCTCTCTTTTTTCTTTTTTTGTGTCTTCCTTACAGTCCTATCACTCTCATCAGTATGTGGCCAGAGCAATATGAGTGAGTATGCAGAACTCCTTTATCTGGAAAGCTTTATTTGCCAGTTGTTTTCTATTAGCTCAGTTGCAGCTAATCTGATGTCTCTGAATTATAGGGCATGGCTAACCCAAAGCAATAATGCCCTCAGGAATATTGTGCATGTATTTTTTTGTCATCAGTCTAACTTGATTTAAAAATAATGTTGTCTGTATCATGAATTGCTTTAGACACCACTAATTTTTTTATTATTGTTTTTAAACTAGTCCTTCCCAGTCTCCACAGCTGTTTCATGATGACACACACTCCAGGATAGAACAGTATGCTACTAGGTAAGAGAGACATGGTTTCTCACTAGTCCATTGCATTTTGTGGTTGATTCCAGCAGCTTTTAATACACACTATTGGTTGGGTATTATTTATTAAAAATATATCATTCTCTGTACTTAGAAGTAAGTCAAATGTTTTTAAATTATTGGCTTCTGATTACAGTCAGATTAAAAGTAAAATGCATGTGGTAAATCTGTCATCTCTCATACTGAATGGAAGTTGTTGCAAAGTTGCATTATTAGTAAAATGTGCCATTATTGGTTTCTTTCTTCATTTTTAACCTTTGAAATAAACTGAACTTTTTCTATATATAGGTTTTCCCAGTAGAATATTAGATCCAGAGTTTTGTTTTCTTCTGTGATAGGCTGACACTCTGCATTACTGTTAGCTTTTAGCAGAGTAGATTGTAATTATGGATGTTTTATGTTGTGGGTTTTGTGGGGTCACCCTAGTCCTGTTATGATAAAATGTCTGTCATGCCAAATCCATGTCAGTGTCTCTGTGTTTCATTAACTCTCTTCTGTACATTCAGAGCTGGTGATCACAGAATCATTAACGTTGGAAAAGACCTCTAAAATCATCAAGCCCAGCCATTAACTCAGCATGACTGTGTTCACCACTAAGCCATGTCCCCAAGTGCCACCCCCACCTGCCTTTTGAACACTTCCAGGGAAGGTAGCTCCAACTCCTCCTTGGGCAGCCTATTCCAATACCAGACCACCTTTTCACAGAGGAAACTTTTTGTAATATCTAACCTAAACCTCCCCTGGTGCAACTCAAGGCCATTTCCTCTCATCTGGAGTTAAGGGCATGATGATGGTGAAACATTAACCAGAGACAACCTCTCTAAAATAAGTACTAGGTTTTTCTTTGTGTGTTTTTAATATTGAATCTGATCTCTACAACTGAAAAACAATTTTAACTTTTTCTTTTTTTTAATAAAAATTCAGAGTGCATGTTTAAATTAATAGCATTCTTATTTATGGGCACCCTAAAAATCTTCAGACCAGTTTTTAAATGCCTGCACGTGATCTTTACAGGAAGAGAAAACAGGGCAGGAAATAAAGCTGAAGGGCTACCCATAGTCAGCCTTTTTTTTTTTTTTTTTTTTTCTTCCAACAGCAAATATTTTCATCCTTCATTAGTAGTACAGCACAATGACATACAAAGTCATTACAGAGCTTTTCAGTTATTTGAAACATGTCATTCATATAAATCACCCAGCATTTCTTTGAATCAGTAATTTAGGTCTTGTTGTAATCAGTTAAAACCCCTGAACCAGACAAATTTCTTCAGAGATATGGAAGAATTTTCTGTCTACCTGTGTCGTTTTTTCAGCATGTGGTGCCAAAATGCTGTGGCTTTTTGTGCCCACATGAAGCTCAAACTCTGGACTCTAATTAAGGATCAGTGGAGATCCTATGTGAAATAGCTGTTTTCCCTCTCCTACCCCTCACCTCTTACCAGTTCTGCTTGGGATGAGATTAGATGAGAGAAGGTGGACTGTGCACTACTCAATTATCATTCAGGATACAAACCTAAATCTGTACCTGCTATGTGCAAACATGGCTTAGCAAAATCGAAAACTTACTACTAATTGCCTAATAGGTAATCTGTCTAAAACCACTCAGGATTGTTTTTCTTCTAACAATAAAATCTAAAAAAAGAGGACATAATTCTGTCTTTCATATAATTTTTTTTTGTGTCCTTTCTAGTTGAATCTGTTATGCATTTGTTGCATATAAAGTAGTAATTTTTTTTAATTGTTCTGGTCTTTTCAGCTAAGCATCTTTAAAGAAATATTATCAGGGCTTCCCTGATAAGACAGTGCCCAGCATAAACAGTATATTAGGGCTTAAAGCCTTCGCTGTCATTGGTTGAAGAGCATTCAATTCTCACTTTTCTGTTTACAAAATCCCCTGCCTGGAATCAAGTACCATCTCCCTGTTCTGTCGTGCTGTGTCACTTCTGAGTTGCTTCCAATTTCCTTCCTGAAAAAGCATTCAGTTTTTATCCTGCCTTGAAGGCTTTTTGCAACTCTAGGGTCCGTTTCCTGTCTCTCTGTGCTCCCTGATTAGGGCCATCTGCTGGTTCCATATAATAATATCCCAAGCAAATCCTCACTAATGATGGAGATCCTAAATGTGCTGATATTGGTGTGATCTGCATTAGTGAGTTGGAATATCTGTTACTCACTAAGGGATTCAGGGCAGGTCCTTCTTTCTTAAAAGTAGTGGGGGTTGTACTACTTCCCTATGTGATGAAGGGAGTGTGAAGATTTCTAAAATTATGTTCAATCAAAAGATTTAAAGATGCTGAGCTTATCAGCTTTATAAAGGTGAGTTGTAAGCATCTGGCTTACTGTGAACTAGATTTGTTTGAGATGCCTGAGCAGAGATTATCTGTCCTGAGTCACTTCAGAGATTCTCTTCCCTTCAGGGGAGATGTTGGAGCACAATGTCCCACCCCAGCCATGGTGGAACAGACAGTCAAGACGACATCCAGTGTGTGCCTTCATTTATTCTTCTTCTTCAACCCTCAGGAATAGTAACAAATGTACAGAAAGGCAAACTTGCTCCATGTTCTTTAGGGCTTTGTACACTCCCTTCAAAAGGAGGTTTGAAGATGTCTGTAGTAAGGCATAATGCTCTTGAAAAAATATATGTGAAAATAAGATATCTCTATAGTAAAGGAAATAGCCATATTTGGTGCCATTGAATATATGTGTAGAGCATTAAGTGTTCCTCATTTTAATGTACGTCTCTTATGTACATAAGGTGCATCTTTCCTGGAAACTTGAATAGATAGAAAATTTCTGCTTTGATTTTAAAGAACTGTATGACCTTGTATATAAAGTCTAGTAATCTGGTTTTTTTAGATTAATTGCTTCCAAAATGAGGAACTGTAGGCAATGATTCCCTGTAATTATACTGCTTTTTGTGATGTTTTACAGGACTTATCTGTCCACAGGGTAGTATTATTTGCCAAGCATCATTTTAGATGTTGCATGTGCTATATTTAAAAAAGATTCATCCTCTTTTGTTAGTCCCAGCTTTAGAAAATTCAAAAAGAAAACCATCTGTGAAAACATCTCTTTAACTAATTTTGCCATGCGAGTTGTGGTGATGCTAATGGTAATTAGGATAGAGGGAGAAAATGCACTTTTTTGTTGTTGTTTGGCAAGTAGAATTAATTAATCATAGCACAAGTTTCTCGTAAAAGTTCTCTGAATTACAGTTTTTCATGACAAAATCTAGTTTATTCCTCGTCACGTATACAAAGATTGCCATATCTGAGCAGTTTGTAAGTAGAACTGGTTTTCCCAGTGCGTCTGTTGAAGTTGTGCAGCACGTTGTCTGACAGCTGTGGTCTTTCCCTGCCTTGCAGGCTGGCGCAGATGGAAAGGACCAACGGCTCCTTCCTCATGGACAGCAGCTCCACCACAGGAAGCGTGTAAGTAACTTGCACTGTTGCGGCTGTCAGGAACTTTGCTTGTGAAATCTGCAGCTCTAACACGGGCTGTAGTCCCAGTGAGAGCAGCTAGTAAGTGTGAGCCCAAGGATGCCTCCATAAGTTTAGTAGTTCCAATTAAACGGTGTGTGGGAACTCTACGTTTGTCAGCAATTCTGCTTCGAAAGGGAGGATGTTTCATGTGACTTGTAAAAGGCCACAGCTCTGTGCGTTCCACTTTGTATTCCTTTTCTGCTTTTATCACAGTCTAGAAGAAAAGAAGGCTTTTCTAGGCTTTTGCTAGACCCTAGACAACTTTCTTATTAAAATAAAAAAATCATCTGTACTTTGAAGATTCATCTGAGCCAGAACAGTGTTGCTACTTCTTGTTTATACTTCAGTTTTCTGGCTGCTGATCCATCGGTTTTTGCCTGGAATTGTCCTATGTAATAAGCATAGTCCTGCAATAATTTTTCCAATTTTCCTTTTTTTTTTTTTTTTTTTTTTTTTTTTTTTTAATTATGTGTCACTTTCATTGTAAAAACCCTAATAAAATGCATTGGTTCTATGCTTGGAAAACATAGAATACCTTGAATTGCTGATGGATTAAATACTTTTTTTTCTTTTTAATGTAGAAACAAATATTTTAACTTCACTATCATCAGTTAATTAAATAAGCATTGTAGGACTCTGCCTCTTCTTAGTTATTGACAAATACCATCAGCATTTTAAAGAGGAAAACTGAAATTGTTTTTGTTCAGCTTTAGTTTAAAAATACTGTTGGTCTCAGTAATACTTTCATTTACTGTTTTAAAATCCAATAATGAAATTATTCTATCTATCTATAGATAGGTAGTACACTATCTATTAATGTACTAACAGTTTGAGATTTAAAATATTTTGCTTGAAAGAAGCACATGACCCCCTTTAAATGTTGCCTATTTCCTGATTAATTAACTTTATTTACACACCAAATAAAACTTTTCTTTTCATGCAAACTGTTTTAATGTGTTTCTGTCATTGGCACACTCACCAGTGAGAGAAATGCAGCCAAAATTATTCCCTTTTGATTTCCCTTCCACAAAGACAGAAGAGCAAGCATACTGTCATTTGGCAGGAGAGTTGGAAACTTGAAGGCAGCTAAATGCTCATACGCTTGAGGTTTTTTTTTGAAATTAATGATCCTACTCCTATACAAAGACAAAATGACCATCCATCCCAGTGGTAAAAGGGAGGGATGTATGCTTAATTTTTACTGGCAAATCAGCTGTTTACTTTAAAGCAATTTCCCAGCATTCCTTTTCCTTAGAAAAAGAATCAACATGGAAAGTTTGTGTACCAACAAGTGAAATGTTCTGAATTTGGGTCTCAGTCAGGGTATATGGACAAGAAGAAAAACTTGTACACAATGGCACCTTCTGTTTTATTTGCAGATTACAATGCATGTTCTCATTAAGGTATAAGTCCTGAAGTACCCAAAACTCTGAAGGCCTGTGATTAAAATTTGAACTTAATTCATAGAATCGTTTAGGTTGGAAAAGACCTTTAAGATCATTAATCCAACTGTCCAAATCCACCACCACTAAACCATGTTTCCACGTGTGAGTGCAACATCTACCTCCCTTAAATTCCTCCAGTGATGGTGACTCAACCCCTGCCCTGAGCTACCTGTTCCAGTGCTTGACAGCCCTTTTTGATGAAGAGGTTTTTCCAAGAAATTACAGAGCTGTGAAGTGTGTATCTCAGTTTGGATCAGAAATTGCTGAAGCTTTAGGAGTTTAGGCTTATAGTTCAAATATATTCTTATTTTTTTAAATGCCATTTAACATAGAAATGGGGATGGTGTAACCATTCTTATATGGATGGAATTCAAAGGAGGAATTTGAAATGAAAATACATGTTTTTTCCGTTCAGATGTAAAGCTCTGAGCCAAACTCCTTTTTTTCTCCCAGGTACTATTTCAAACATTTAGGAAACAATTGCAAATTCATAAATCAAATTCTTTGTTTGTTATAATTGGATTTCTGTTTCATGATCTTATTTTTATTGGTCCTGAGGAGTCCTTCAGCTTACTGGGGATATAGAACAGAGACTGTTGCAATTCTTTTAGAAAGTTACTACTTTGGTCCTGTTGAGTTCACAGTACTTTTAACATTCTTCATGCTTCAGAGATTATATGTGGGAAGTCATCTACATTTGAATAAGAGTACTTCTTCTCTTAGTTAAAAATAATGAGTTTATTTTCAGGTATGTTTTGTAATATGCCATTTGATTAAGAAAGCACTCATCAAAGATAATTCTTGGGTTTTAACTAACCTATTTTCGTGAATGTCATTGTGACTTTTATCTCTCTGACTAAGGCTAACCCTCTCCTTTTCAAAAGATATGTGAATTCCATTTAAAAATGCATTTTCCTTAATCAGAAAAATAGCTGTAGATAGAAAAAAAAAAGGCACAGTCTCTACTGTTGTATATCCAGCTTTTTAAAAAGCATTCTAATGCTCTCATGCATGAATTTTCTAGTACAAATATCTTGAATAGAAATGTTTTCACTTCATGTTGTCTTCTTACATTAGAGAGTTCTAAATGTTTAGGCTAAAATGGTGTGATGGATTTTATTTGGTTTTAATTCATGCAAAAGCATCTCTATCTTTGAAGCAGACTTACCTATTCACAAATGAAGATGAGCATAAGGATAAAATTAGTTCTTTACCACAAAATTATAAATAGTGTTCTTATCAGAAATCTATGCCTCACAATTTGATAAATCATGATGTAGTAGAATGAAAATAAAAATTGTTAGAGAAATAGGACAAGAGTGTAACTTTCCTATTCCTGTTAGGTATGAACTATCCTAACCAGCCCATACTGATGTGAATTGTACTGGGCATAGCATAAATACTTTCAGAAAAAATGCAGGTGGTTAATAGCTGTTTTCTGCTTCGTGCCTTTACTGCTTCATGTGTGCAGCATTGTTGATGCTAATTCACACTCATCTTAAGGCAGAGTTGGAGCACATCTGAAATTTTATTTGTTACAGAACTCTGCACTTAGGTTCAGAGGTAGGAATAGAAGTGAAGGCCATTGATACTTTTACCTGGCACTGCTACTTAATGTGATGCAAGTCAAACTGGAGCCCCAGCATGTAGTAACTGAATACTGTAACATGATGTAAGGGGTTAAAAGGGATCTGGCCACAAGGAGAAATTTGTTTCAAGGGATAGTAAAATTAGCAGAACAAGAAGTAAACTAGATAAAGTATTTTTGAGTACCTTTTGCATCCTTATTCTAGTATGTCTCATAGCATCAGTAGGTCAAGGTGCACTTTATTTGGACTAGAATAGATGGTGCTTCATAAGACAACTAAAGCAAAAATGAAAATTGTCAATGAAGTAAGTTCACAAATAGCCACATCTTCCTATCTTAAATACAATTTAGCAATCAGTTTTCTTAATCAGATAAAGCAATGCACTGATGAAAAGTGATGGTCAGGAAATCTGAATTTTCTTTCTATAGCATAGTCATATAAAAGAGAGGTCATATGCAGCTTTATATGCCTCTTGCTTCCTCTATGCACGATGCATGTTTTGGAATAGACATCTTGAAAATATATGTCCACAAAGAGAATAGGATACTTCAAAGGCTGTTTTCCCTGGGCTTCTTTGTTGGGGTGTTCTTTTCCTCTGACATGTACATCTTTCAAGTCTGACCTTCTGCTGCTTTTTACTGTGGTGAAATGCAGAATAGGAACTGCAGCCTCTGCTGTCGAAGGACTTTGTGTACTTCTAGTTGTTTCTCAAACCACACAGGGTATTCAATAAAATAACCACCAAGAAAGAATGAGCAATTAAATTTTACATGCTGCTTTTATTTTGATTGCTGATCATCATTTCCTACCACTTCTACAAAAGAATGTCCCAGATTCTCAAAATGAAAGTATTTGCCTGGCATAGAACAATGACCTTATGTTGTAGGTCATTTGAAGCCCTGTCCTGGGACTCCTGTGCTGCTAATGAATCTATCCTAATTACGGTCAGGAGGTTTGTTGGTGAAGATTCAAGGTTGTGTTTTTTCAAACTAGTAATTTTGCAAGACAGACCAAAGGTAGAACACATGGTAAAAATACACTGCTGTTTCAGAAGACTTCCTTTATCAAGTCCCTGTGAAAAAAGTGTGCTGTCATTTGCAACATTTGATGCCTAAAAAAAGAGCAATCAATATTCACAGCCTCTCCAGTAGGCTTTCTGAGGCCATCAACAGGAGAGAAGGGAATGAAATTTTTTCTAGACTGAATAACTTTTAGACCAAAATATAAAATTACCTGTATTTAGCTGTGTTGATCTCATCTACTGGATCGCAATACAGTCAAAAGTATGTAAGCATTTGCTGTGTAAACTCTTTTTTAATGCCTTGATAGGTTTCATTACAAAATTGAGGTGACAACTAATGCAAAATCTTGACAGAATCTCAGATTTAACAAATTCCAATAAATATAATAAATCCAGCTTTATAGAGCCTTATTTTCAAAAAGATCCAGTTTAGATGTTCTAAATTTGGTTTATAAACTATTTCACCAAAACGTAGACAGCAGCTTTTTAATACCTAAATAAAATCACCAGACTAAACTAGACGAAGTGAACGTTTCCTGACATCATCAACACCCTTGCAAAAAAGAAGGTGGTATGTGTAGTCACACAGTATCACTTAAATTCATGTCTAAACAGTGTTTTGAAGCCGGGATGATAAAGTTGTGTTCTCTCACCTGCCTGCTTTAACTCTGTTTTTGTGCTCACTCAAGGTGTGACATTGAATTGCCGCGCTCTTGGCTCACTGCGGCCATTGCAGTCACAAGATACTCTGCACGTTTTGGAGGGCTGTTGAAGCCCCCAGAGAGGTTACACCACTTTGGCAAAAGAAATTTGTTAAAAGGGTTAGGGTATTTTTGTCAGGATGACTAAAGAGTATACAAGTACAATGATGTTTTGATTATCACATTGGGACCTGACCCGAACTCCATTAACTGCACTAGCCTTTGTTTTAATTTTAAGTAGACATGAAGTATTAATGAAAAACAATAGTGATTGTGAATTTCCCTGAGATCACTCAAGTAATGAAGAAGATAAAAGCAGTTAAAGGCTTGTTTTGTTTTGTTTTGTAGATAAGGCGGGGGAAAAGGAACACTGCTCTGTTTCTGTTTCTTTTTAAGCTAGCACTCTTGGATGTCCTTTTTTTTTTAAGAACAAAAATGCACATGCAACCCCAATTACATTTAACTTATTCTCTCTCTATATATATATATGTATTAATAAAAAATTCATTAAATTTATTCATTTGCACGGAAGATCCATGTTGTCATTTCTTCTCATGAATGTGGTACTGACAACAGCCAAGACAGCTAAGAAATAAGTGAATGCACATTATTTTCTTTAAAGTTTCTACTCATTTTTAAAAGCAAAACTCAATAATTAGTTTTTTCATCCAGTGGACAGAACTGGCACAGGCTATATTTTTTCTTGTTTGGATATTTTCCAGCAGGCACAGTGTTACTTGATGTACATTTCTTTGCAGGAGTCTAAATTTTCAAGTCTCAATGAATGGAAAGTCGAAGCCACATGATAGCTTTGGGTAGATAGTGAAGAGTTATCCTTGGGAAGAAATAATTTGGTGCTATTCTATCATGAGATTAGTCTTTAGTACAAATTTTGTCTTAGGCAGTATTACAAAGAACCAAATCATTTTGCTAAATGATAGAAGTACTTTTCCAAGAGAGACACACCAGGAATCAGGATTTGTTAAATCTTTGGCTATTTTGTCTTGCTTCTAATACTGATGATGCTTTTAAATTGATATTGATACACTGAGCTAACAAAAAAATCTTAGTTTAACAGGATAAAATAAGGTTTTTCTTTACACAAACAGTATTTCTGCAACTCTAGTCTGTTCCTGACACGTGCATTTTCTCCTTTTGTCTCAAAAGTTTGAACTTATTTCTGAGGAACCCCCCAATCCATATGCATGGCCCATAAGATATCTAATGGGTTTTACTTGTACATGCATTTATTTATAGACTATTTCTCACCACAGAACTAACTGCTGTTTCTTCCAGGGTATACTTTTCTAAATAACTGGTTTTACTATTCATTCAAATGAAAAGGTACATTTGGAAATTCTGTGATGGAAGATGTTAAATTGCCTGACAGGAAATTTTTAAAGGCCTCCTGAAAATATCCATTACACTTTAATTTTGAAAATACATATTTTTCATAAAATGAGCTTCTGATTTTTTTGCATGTGTTTTCAAAGGCAGTCCTTGAGGATACTTTTCATTCCATAACTGGTGGATAGCAGAATTTTCAGCTCCCAAATTTCCTCCAACAATAGGGGGAAAAAGATTAGCACACAAAATATTTTTAATGTGGAAAAGTCTCTTTTCTAAATAATATCTGAATATGTGTGTATATACTGCCTGTGTGTGTGTGTCATTCTGCTCTGATGATGTTTTAACTGTAGGAGATCCTTAGGGTAAAATTTGTGCCAATATTTCATGGTATCATAAGTGTGCAGTATTTGGTTTGTAGTCAATTAAAGGAGATCATTTAAGGAGGGTTTTCTTCAGCATTTATACTGCTGCAGCAATTTCTCTCTTAAAAATGAATAGTATATTCTTTTTATATTTTTCTGTTGTTGATTCATTCTTGAGTAACCAAGCAAGCAAACTGGTTTTAAGATGTGGTATCTTTCACTTTCTATCCATCTGACTTTATTTATGGAGAAAAGCCAGCAACTTGGAAAGTAAGGCATATCTATACAAAACCAAATTCACTTGGGTATTAAAGCATAATTGAAGTGTCAGGACTTCTGTATCTCCTTACCAGAAAGTAATTTCATGTGAGTCAGGGGGAGGACAGTGTTACAGTTTATTTCTCTCCCTGAATCTCTAAGAAGGAAATCTATTACCAATACAGAATTTCGAGGTATTGTATTGTGTATCAAAATAGGAGGAGAAAATGGAACTTTTTTTTGCTAATTTTAATGGGACTTTTTTTTCCTCTTATTTTATTAGGTAAATTGAGCACACCAAAATTATATCTTAAAAATTTCAAAACTGTCACCTCTTGTTAAAAAATGGACCTAGAAGGTGCTTGTTTATTTAAGGCATTTCAAATCAGTCATCTTTGATTGCTGATTTGACTGCTTTCTTTTCAAACCACTGATTCTTGTTTTCACTGTTTCTTTTCAAACCACTAGCAGCATTTGTTCTTTATTCATAGATTAAACTAAACTGATCCTTTACTACAGATTAATCTTTTTTTTCCTGTGCATTGTATGTTTATATGGTTTCCTTTCAATATATTTTTTAGGCTTAATTTCATCTCACTTAGTCCTTTTCCTAAAACAAACAAAATCCCTTAGCTTGATAGAGATGTTTGCTCACATAATGAATGTCTTACTGCTCTGTGTTTATCAGTGTTGTTTTATTGTTTCAGAGAGGATGAGCATGCCCTTATCCAGCAGTACTGTCAGACACTGGGAGGAGAGTCACCAGTGAGTCAGCCACAGAGTCCTGCTCAGATCCTCAAGTCAGTGGAGAAGGAAGAGCGGGGAGAGTTGGAGCGGATCATTGCTGACCTTGAGGAAGAGCAAAGGTCTCGTTATCATCCTACTGGTGTCTGAATTGTTATTTTGTTGTTGTTTGAGCCATGCATGTACAGTGTTAAAGATGAGAAAGATCTAGAAGTCATGATTTTGGCAAAAAAACCCAAACAATCCAAATCAAGGCATATGTTGTGCATAGCCTGGCTCTGTTAGATAGAAGAGGGAGAGGTCTGTGAAGAAATAAATTAGTTTCACTTTTCCTTCACTGCCGTTTTTGCAACCCCACATAAAACACGAGTCAAGATATTGTCTTTGAGCTATTTGTGTTGTTGGTTGGAGATCTAAGAAGTCATCATTCTCCTCCACTTTTCAATATCCCAGGTGTCTGCAGATAGAATATGAGCAGCTAAAGGAGCAACATCTTCGGAGAGGAATAAACGCTCTTGCATCACCCCCTGACTCCATTGTGTCACCTCAGCATGCTGCTGAAGATGCTGAGCTCATTGCTGAAGCTAAACTCCTGAGGCAGCACAAAGGCCGCCTGGAAGCAAGGATGCAAATATTGGAAGATCACAATAAACAGCTGGAGTCTCAGCTTCACCGGCTACGGCAGCTACTCGAGCAGGTACTTGTACACTTTGCCCCATGTTGTATCTACACAATGGATTTCTTGGTGGAGCAAAGGCATTGACATCTTACTGCAGGTATTTTCACCATGCACTCTTAGTCTGTTGCAATCAATAATTTCTAACGAGATATTTTTTCTTACCTTTTAGTATAACCCACAGTTAATGTTAAATGAGCAGAAAATGATTGCAAGTGCTGGAGTGATCATGGGAACTTTGGAAACACTGAGAATAGCACAAACAAGAGCAATAGCTTTTCATTAATTAAAAAGTGTGGGAAGAAAATATATATCCCACTCCAAGTAATGATGCCAGCCACATCCCATATTTGACTTCAGTTTTATCAGATGCTTTCCTTAAATAATGTGTTTATTTGTTGTCACAGTTAGTCACTCAGACCTCTCTCAGCATGCCAGAGACAGATGGCCAAAGATATATGTCTAAAATACAAAGGAGCAATTAATTACATTAAAAATTCCTGTTCCTCTTGAGTAGCATATTAGACCAATAAGCTACAGCCAAGTGGTCTTTCACACAAGTAAATGCTGGAGGTAAGAGCCTTTTAGCAAATGCTGGTAGCTGGAGATTGAAGGTTTCCTTGTTGGCAGAAGGAATGCTGATTGCTTTGGAAGCCAGCATGTGCACACCTGGCTTCTAGAAATAACAGGAGCAGCATATACCAGGTGTTGTTAGAGATGGTAGTTTGTACTGTATCATGTGGGGAAGCTTGAGTAATGAAGATAAATATGTATGAATGTTTTCTTCTAACTAATCCTTACATTTGGGTAAGAGTACAATGAGACAAGGGTTTCCTGCCTTCCATGAGTCAGATGACTGGCTGTGTGTAGTAGAGGATTTAACAAGAAAGAATAATAAGCCAAGAAACAGGCTACATAAACCAGGTATTAAAATGGCCTAAGTTTCTGCTGTAGATGATACTCTCATTACAGAGATTAAGGTATTTGCTGTTTATTTCACTGGCTTTGTCATTTTTTCTAGCCAGTTTTGGCTGAATTGGATTAAGATACATCTGTTCCAATTACTTCCCTACCCCTCTAGCAGAATAAATTTTGTTGCTACTGTTATTCTAGCATTTTAATCAGTATTTGTGTAGCTGTAATATTTCACAGGGGAGACAGCAACTGGTGCACTGTTAATAATAATTTATAAAGTAAGGATCTTGGGATATTTGGCCAATACTTGGTCTTGTAAATAAGAGTTTAAAATCTGCAAAAAAACATGATTGAACAGAACACAGAAGTTCTGCCAAACCCATGGTCACTTGCAGCTTAGTGCTTAGAGCAGAAACTTGTTCACCCCTCAAAGCCCTTTTTTTCCCCTAATGAGCTGAGGATGATCTCACAATTTTGGAATCTTTTTGGAATCCTTATGCCATTGTTAGTAACACCTTTAGAGTTTTTGTTGTGGGAGAAGGGACAGTAATTCTTTCTCATCAGTTCTGCCTTTGGAATTTTCTAGGCATTCTGCAGCCTTTGGGTTCTGATAGGGTAAAGTAGAATAGAGGTGACCTTTTTTAATATTTCTGACTGTTTACACCTCATTTACTGTATGCTGTTGCTCTTTTGCTTTCTGTCCCCATTGTCCTGTCTCTGTGGGAGTCATGCCATGCTTCTGATTGCTCCAAGTATTATTTCCTAAGGTCTTTGCTTCTCCTCTGTCATTTAATGAAGTGTCTCATACAGAGTCAAATATATGAGAAGGTCTGCATTACTTCTTTTATAACATATCTGTTGCTTTTCAATATGCCTTTCTATACATATTATTACGTACTTTACTGGATGTTTTGCAAGCTGTTTCCAGAATGTTGAAGTTATTCCCCTGATGGAGTTTCAGAAATTATAAATAGTTTGAATTTTTAGTAATGTTTTTTGAAATTTATTTTGACATTAATAGAATTATGAAGCAGCATTGATTTACATTACTACCCCCTTTCTGAAAAAATTAACACCCTTCAGCATGTTTGTTGTTCCATCAGCTTGGCCACTACCTTTTGGAAAAGCCTTTATCTTTTCTACTGCTTGGGGAAGGCATTTATTGAAAGCCTTTTTATATTTATTTGTTTCTTTGGCTTGTACTGGTTGTCCCAGTTAATTTTAGTGGATAAAAGGAATACTTTTTCTTATTAATGAGATGGATGATTTGTAAGAAATATGCTCATAAGTCCCAATCTCAAAATGTATAACAACAGTATAATTGCTAGTATTAAAGGACAAAACTGTCTTGCAGCAGTATTTTTGCCATGGCTGGCATTTCATACCACCTCTGTTTGTCTGTTCTATCAACAGCAAGTCTCCCTATTTCTCTTCTCCACTAGCCTCCTGACTGGTGTTTTATACCACTGAATATAAAATAGGGACTGAGGGCTTTTTTTTTCTCTAAAAGATTGGAGTGAGTCTGTGTTCACAAAATATTGGGGCAGAGAGTTAATGAAATTTAGAAACTTTCATGTAGTAACTGCTTAATCTAGATGAGAGCATTCTAGGACATTCTTTAGAGAGCACCTTTAGCAGAAAAATGCATACATCCTCACTGCACATTTGTCTACTTCAGGTCACAATTCTGAGGTTACCATACTATTTTTATTTTAGCAAGCCCAAAGGATTGGTAGCTGTCACAGAATGTTGTCATTTTTGTCTGTCTGATTGATTAGGGTGCCAAAGAGGAAGGTGAAACAGAACTGGCATGTGACAGCTTTGATACCAACATGTTAATCAGACAGAGAAAAAACAAAGAATCCGTTCTCATTTTTCTTTCTTCAGCCTTTATAGATATTGCATTTGCAAAGTCAAAGTGAGACCTATTATGAAGAGCATTTAAAGTCTGTTTGGATTTTTCTCACTTTTCTCTGAGCCACTGAAAAGAGGTTTCATATTGGATTTGATATTGAAGTTAGTGGGAGCTAAAATCATCTGTCAACAGCTGTATGATCAGACAGAGAAATAGGGACTGCAACTCCCTCTCCAGCTGAAAGCAGAGGAGCTTTATCAGAAGAGTGCAGGGGAGTTTGTTTCTTTTGGGAGAAAGCTGGGAGAAAAATTCTGGAGCAAGAAGAAGCATCTGTAATGAGTGTGGTAGTAAAATTGGCATTTTTGAGGTTTCTTGTGATTCAGATTGGGGCACTGAGGCTTAGTTTGTTTTTTACCAAAAGCAGCAAAAGTCAAGGAAGGAGCAGGTATGTCTTAGCTGTCCATTAGCCACAGAGCACTTCAGACTCTTCTTTAGGAAAGACACCAGCAGGAGGCATAGTGAAATAAGGCACTATAGAATAAAACTGGTTGAAATAAATATCTCCTTTGAAGTGCATTAAAAACTGCTGTAATACAGAAGCAAAAGCACAATTTCCGAGTTTTCTGGAGAAGGACTTATTTGTCCCTTCATATCTTTTCTTGGTTTTATGTAGGTTTGAAAACTCTGTGAGACTGGAGTTGGAAACCTCTCCCTCATTCCTACAGAGGCATGCTCAGTATCCCTGCTTTTATTTCTTTCAAGAAGAAGCAGCAGGTGTATAATAACATCTAGAGTATTTTCTTTTGGTTTCTGGCTTAAGGGTTGTCTGCTGAGTTGTTTTGAATAAGAATACATGAATTTCTTGGTACTGGAAGTGCTCATATTTTGTAGGTGTTATATAATTGGAGTCAAATAGAATGTGATTTTGTACTGTTATTTTTCTCAAGTTCTATAGCATAAAATTGTTAAATCATGTAAATACATGCTGATATATCTTTATCTTCAACTGGTTTGCATTTAACGTTTTTCAGTATCTGATTATTACATTAAGGCAATTATACTACTACCACAAAACTTCCCTTTCTGCTCCAAACCCCACTCTTCAGCTGCCTAACCATATTGTCCTTAATTAGGAAGAAGAGTTTGGTTTGTTTAAGCTTTTCTTTTCATTGCAGTCACTGAACCTATGCAATGAAACATTTATCAGTATATTTAAATGAAAATGAAGTAATCAGGCAATGCCATCTGATTGGAAGATAGTTATTTTGTGGGTTTTGACTTGTTTTTGACCAGCTGCAATATTTAATTCTGACTGCTACAGCAGTAGATGGTACATCCATGTAAGGTATTCCAAATATGTTTTGTTTCCTCTCAGTTTATGCACTGATGGTCCTTGGGCTCTGCAGTGCTCTTTTATCACATACAATAGAACTGCTAAGAGCTCCCTTGACTAACTCATCACCTGAGTCTGTAGGCATTTAGTTTCTGTCTATCAACGTGAACTGTTGACTTTACAGTGCCTTGCTATCCTTGACTGAGCCTATGTCTGTGCTGCAGATTTGTATGTCCAGCACAGATCTTCTCATTCATCTGTGCACAATTTATTCATAGTTGCTGCTTGAACAGGGCCAGAGGCAGAGATTTTCTCCAGCTGCAACTTTGCATTTTGAATGATTCACATTCTCTGTTCATCTCTTTGTGGGGTGGGCAAGCAGTGACTGCTGCTGGAGTTAGTTTTGTTGTTCTATATTGAAGGGACTCTTTGGAGAGTTTGCTTCCTCTCTTTGCCATTACAGCTCTAACATTTTGGACAGTGGTTCCTGGCAATACAGAATTGCTGGGTTAAATTATCCCAGGCTTCTCTGATTTAAAATCGCCACACTCATTTTCCTTAGAATCTTTAGCTGGATTGAAGCCTGGTACTGAACAGCAAATTACTTAACTACCTGATAGTAATTCACTGTTCATAGAAGTGTCTTGACAGTAAAATCCTTCTCTGGTTTGGAAACATTTCCATTTTTCTTTGTCTCCTATGCAGACTAATATTTCTTGGTTTATTCTTTTAGTCAAATCTGGCCTTTAGTATTGACATGCTGAAAGAGATGAGATTTAGAGGAGTTTTACTGAAGATTGTTTTTGTGAAGTTGGAAGCTATCTCAAGAAATTGAGTATTTCAGTTAAAGCTATGAAGCACTAAGGAGCAAACTTGTGCACAAATTAACAGCCTGTATTCTGTATTCTAACTCTGCATCAAGTCTCATAGCTGTTCTAGGTACTTGCTCGGTTTCAAAAAGACCATAAAAGCAATGATCTTTTGTATTACTTCACTATCTCACTTTCTGCTTTTGATAGATTTACTTAAGTAACCTGCTCCTTAAGCTGTTCAGAAGTAATTTCATGATTTGCAATTAAAAAGAAGTGACAGCAGCAACAATTTCAGCTACATCTACATCATATGTAAATATTATTTCACTTTTTTTTTTTTTTTTCTCAGAACAATCACTTCTGGAGCTCAAATACTGTATTGCTAGTATCTTCCTGGAAACAATTTTTAAAAGAAGGAAGGAAAAGAAGGGGAAAATGCCTGAATAAGGTCCCTTCCAATATTTCTGAGCTGCCTTTTCTTATTCTTTGTCCATATATGTATACTTAAATGTAATCTCACACACATGGTTACAGCTAAATTATTTCAGTGATCCTTCAAGTGAATTTAAGAGTTCAGAAAAGCTTCTTTTCAAAGTATATAAGTTATTTCTCATCATTTTCAGGAGTTTGTGTAATACAAATAATACAAATTCTTGCAAATTTGGTGTCTTTCACATGGTTGAGAATCAGCATCAGCAGGAGTGATGGCTGGGTACCACTTTTTAGATTTAATGAATTTGTTTTGGATCTGTCTTGAGTGTTCACTTGATTCTGGAGTTCTACAGATCTGTTAGTGATTGAACAGTTGTTTCTAAGCTTGCTTAGTCGTCCTTGCAAAGCTTTTTATGGACCCCTAGCTGAATGTCCTGTTTGTGTGTGTATATGTGTGTATATACCCATGCTGATAAATACAAGCCAAATAATCCCATTGTGTATTCTTTCTGCAGAGCTGGACTGGGAAACTTGGCATAATGTGTGTTGTACATTACATTGTGTTTTTGGGTTGCAGCAGAGCATTGTTTATAACAAGGCCATCAACTGGAGTCTGTTAGATCTGTTCTTAAGTCTAAATTTTCTTTTAACAAGTTCTTGGTTTGGTGTTTATTTTACCCCTCATGGGTTGTATGAACCTAAGCCAACTTTCAATAGTTTGGAGAACAAACAACAAAGAGCACATAAAGAAGGAAAGGAAAAAAGATGGCTGCCTAAAGCCCACAATTAAATTATGTGGATACAAGTAACAAATTTGTGTCTTCTTGTCTTTAATGTAGCCCGAGTCAGACTCCCGGGTCAACGGCACCTCCCCCTGTGCCTCGCCCCAGCACTCGGCCCTGGGCTTCCCACTGGAGCAGGACCCCAGCTCACAGTTCCATCAGACAGGTGGGTGTTCTCATCAGGTATGTGCACATGAGGCCAGAGGTGACTGCTGGACAGGTTTGTTGGCATTTCTGGAAAGATCTGTAAATCAAGAGGAGCGGATCTTTGTGATGCTTGTGCAGCTGGAGCTGTTGCATCCTCACACTTGAGAAGAGCTGCAGTATCCTAAAATCCATGTGACTCTGAATTACAGACTTTTGTCAATAGACTCCTTGGTTCCACCTATTCTGACCAAGTGGATTTACTAGGTAAATCCATCCCCACTGAAAGGGGAACCAGACTTCATTGGACTGAAGTGGTCAAGAGCTGTTTGTCCTACAGTACACACATGGACCCAAGGAATCTGTCAGATACAGGACCAAGTGTCCAAATCATGTAATCTACACTTGCTGTCTGCTTTAAAACTTCTTGTGTAACCTCTGCTTATCATGGTATTTTGATGTTCCCACTCCCAAAAGGTTCACATCTTTAACAATAATTCAATATTTATGCAGACTCTGCACATAAAGGGATTTCTCTCTTGAAAGATTATTTTAAATTATCTGGTATCAGAACTCATTAATTTCAGCAGGAGTTAGCAGAAATAACTACGGACCATTGCATGGTCAAAAGTAGGGGAAAAGGGAAAATATTTTTCTCAAATTATTTTAGGTACAAGTTCCTACTGTTTTTGTTTTTAAGCCTTGTGTTATAGATTAAATATTATTTTGTTCCTGTAGAAAATGGGAAAAATATTCTCTTATATACTGAACATTTTTTCATTCAGCATTAACATATGTTTTTTACTTTATCTGGAAAAACATGGAACTTTGTTGAGTCTGATTTCATGCAGTGAAAAGATGCAGTATGAAAGATACTGTCCAATAAAACTGCCAACAACACGACCAGTTATGTTCCCTAACCATTCTCTTGGCTAATTTTAAGCATCATTTTTCAAAGAGATGGCAAGGGGGATTTTAGCACTACTGAAATGGCTGGTACATATTGAATAAAGACCATCTAAAAGATAAATGTTGGCATTTTTTCAGAGAAAGAATGTGTATTCACTCTGAAATTTACATGACAAATAATCTGCAATCGGAGCAGAATTTTAACAGAGTAGCTACTGGGTTTCATTCCCTCATCTTGTCATTTTATTTGTTTTAACTGTAAATTTTTATATACTGTTCCTTGCTGGCAACTTCTAGTTAATTCCTGGATGCAGTGTTTAAGTTTTAATAAAAGAGAAATGAGTTCGACTGCAAATCAATAATGTAACTTTCACGTCCTCTCCCAAGACTGGCAATTATTAATGATAGTTCATGCACATTACAAAGGCTTCAGGTATTGTTTTCCCTTGAAATATAAAGGAGTAATTAACTGTAAGGTTGGCCAAGAATGCCTTTTAGAATGTTGTTGTCCCTTTTTTTTCTCCTCTTGTTACAAAGTTCATTTATTTGTTGTCATATCTGCAGATGACTTGTTAGTTCCACCTCATGATACGAATACAGATCTAACAGATGTTATGGAGCAAATCAACAACACATTTCCAGCTTGCTGCTGTAAGTTTAACAAAATATATCTCTGAGAATCATATTGAAGAAAATATGTTTTTTTGAAGAAAAATAATCATTCCTGTGATATTAACTAGGAAAATAAATATTTCTGAGGGGATTTCTTGTGTAGATAGGCAAGCGATATACTTCTGTCCCTTAAAATTCCTCACTAGAACTGTTTGTGAAGGTAGATAAATGTTCTTGTTTTAAGTGACAGCAATTGACTATAAGAAAAGCCTGTAGCTCAATGTGGAATTTTCAGCAGTGCCCCACATAAGGGGAAAGACATCTAGAATCTCACTAGCTGCTGATAAAAACCTTTTGTAGAACTTAAGTGATGTAGATTCAGAATTTCTGAATGCAGTTTTTGTAATAAAGCTTGAAAAAAAAGTCCTTAGGCAATTAGTCCTTCCACTAATTACTGAACTAGTTATTAAATAGACCAGAGGAAATCTGTGAATGCAGCACATAACAACTTGCCCTGCTTAAATGAATTGGAAGTTGATATTTTATTTAGTGTCTATTAAAGAGACATCAAAAGGAAAATCAGCTTGTTCCTATGCATGTCTTGTATCAGCTAACATACATTTCCACTGATCCCCCTCCTTCCAGTGTCACTGCACTAGCAAAAGTGAAGAGCTCTCTCATGTATTTTGGTGGGGTTTGTAAAATACATTTATACATATACACATCTTTATCTCTCTCTCTCTCTTTCTCTATATATATATATATATATATATATTTCAGCTCTTTTGCCTTAGAAAAACAGTAATGCAAACTTTGATATCTTCTCAAAACTGTTGAAAGTTTCAAATGAAGTGTAATAATAATGGTCAGTTTTAAAAGGCAGAAGTCAGAGAGTGTCTGTTTATGCCCAGTCCCTTTGGAAGCATCAAGACTCAACTCTGTGCTATTTTGTAAATTCTATGAACCCTGTTAGAATGCCCCTTTTATCTCTTGTACATGCCTTGTTTGGCTGTGACAAGCTGCATCGCAGAAGATGCAACTTGCGTGTTTTGAAAGAGCAAATTAGATTCTAGGAAAAAAGGTCTTGTTTCAGCTGTCCTTTTTGATTTTTGATGAGTTCAACTATTCAGAGCCCCTTGTTCTGAAAATTAAGGATTTGATTCTAAGGAGCATCTCATTTGGAAGTCAACAGCTAGTGGAGCTGCTCAGCACACCTTGAGAGGTCTGTGTGTGTACAAATCAGTAGCAAATGCAACTCAAGCATTTGTTCTTGGTTTTTCGAATTACTGTCTTGCTATGTGACTGTACAGTGACATGGTCATTTGGCCCAAATGAATGTAAGCAAATTGCATTGTGTCAGGACAAGCTTGGTAATGATGGCTGTTCTCCAGGACTAGAAAACAGAAAAAAATTCTCTGATTCCATGAACAAACACCTTGAATGAGACAGGAGAATATACTGCTGATGATGTGATTTTTCCCTGTTGTCAGGCTAAACCACCTTCCCCCAGTTAGTAGGTACTACTTATGTTTGCTCTCATTCAGTCATTCTATAATAACTCTTACTTGGAAGTAAATCTTTTTGATTGTCAGATTCATATCTTAAATTTTTCAGAAGCCTGGAATGAGGATTATTAGTCTGGCCTTCCCAACAAAGTACATTAAGCTCTGAGTTTTGCTAAGGAAGACCATGACAGACCATCTAAGTCCATCTTCTTTACCTGTGGCCATTTGAGAGGGATTTGTCCTCCTGGCCAGACAACTGTTGAATCTGTTCTGTAGAACTTTAAATGATGTAGATTCCACACACTCTCTAGGCATCACAGAATTCCTTAAAGAATAACCTTGATGAGTAACATCCTTAGCCTCTTTGTTATACCCAAGCTCAGTTTTATCAAAACAGCCTTCATACCTAACATCTCACTTACAATTATTGGGGAAAAAAAAAAAAAAAAAAAAAAAAAAAAAACAACAAAAAAAAAAAACCACAAAAAAAACGTTAGAAAAGTAAAAGACTTCCTTCACAACCTCAGTTTTATTTGTCTCTTCTGCCACAGTTTTCATCAAGGAGTTACTAGCATTTGCGCATTATGCAGATAATTTTTTATCCTGTTTTGGCTGTTTAACAGAGATAGTTGTCTTACTTGCTTTATTTGTTTTCATGGGTTTCAGGTTATAATTCATCTTGAGATCAGTCTTTCTATTTATGTCAAGTATCCTTTATGAAGTAATTATCCATATAGTAAGGCCAGCAATGCTTTTAATGGTGGATTTTGTTGTTTTATGGTTTGTTGGTTTTTTTTTGGTTTTGTCCTTCTGATCCACTGATCATGGATATAATGCCCCTTTTTTTTTCCTTATTTTATATAATTGGTCCTCAGAAGTAGGCAGATGTACAACTCTGTGCAGAAGCCTTGTCTGTGCATCTGAGTGATGTCCAGAGCAGAGCATTTTAAACAGATGATACTGTCATATCAGTCAGCAGTTTCTATGCCTAAAAATAGTGAAAATCAAACAATTCATATTAACTATATCATTATAATGCTATAAATCTGTTAAAAGTAATTTTGTGAAGAATTAAACCATTACAACACATTTCTAGTTCAAAGTTTGGTCTTTTAAAGATAAGTCTTTGTGTTCTTCTGTAGTATGTATTTTCCTGATAATAACTTTGTTTTTAAACTGTCAAGATGCAGAATCCTGTACATTTCTAACCTTTTTTATTTCTATTTGCAGCAAGTTTCACTGGCAGACCACAGGTATGAGACATGTTTACATACTTGCATAGGCACTGGGAACAAAGTAAAGCAAGTGAAAAGTTCCATTAAAACAAACGGGCTGGGGTGGTTTTTTTGTCTACATTTTTCTCTAGAGGTCTGTTTGGAAGCTAGACTGATACACAACAGAAAGGCCAGGTTTCAGAATATGGCAGGTAATGGAAAATTTCTACTGGGTCAGGCACTGGCACAGGTATTATGGTTCTGCAGGTCTGCATTGCTATCCACATGGAGCTAGCTTGCATTTATTTGGGCCAGTTAGTGTCAAGGCAGCATAAGCTTGCAAGATCAAAGCTGGTTCTTGCAAAGACATCCGTGTGCCCTGGCGCCCACAGCTCCACTTTCAGGAATGTGGGCACCACTGCACAAGGACCAGGAGCCACACGGCACCTTAGGCATTAGATTAAGCTGTCTGTGCTGAATAGGCAACCACTTTAACAAGGACTTAAAACACTGCAATATTGTAAACTTAGATATCTTTTTACTACATGCTACAGTTATTTGCTGAGTTTCAGACATGTAAATTTCTAAAATGTTGGGGTTTTGTAAGATGATGTGACAGCTCTGAGCTGCCTGAGCACAGAGCAGTTAGAAGTTGTGTGTATGCTAACACGTGGTTCTGATGTTGTTTCCCATCCCACCAGGCCATGTGAAGTGTTCATGGGATGTCAGCCAGTGCTGCTGGCGTGCAGCATAGCCCTGTTGTGCTCCTGCCGGCCGCGCCTCCCGCCTCATCAGAGCCTGCACGGGACCCGGGACACGCCGTGCGCCCTGACTGCGTGTTCTACTTGAAACAGTACCACACTGAGTACCCAAAGACCAGGATCTTGTTTTATAGTATCTTTTGGTTTTTCCTTCTTCCCTTTCTATGCAACTGTAAATTAACGAGCAGTGGAATATTTGTCACTGATTTGTATAAATATACAGCCAGGGGAAAAGGGGCAGGGGCTTTATATACGTTCTTTTTGATAATCATAAAGAGAACTGCATAAGGAGTTTGGAGCAAAACGTTACATTTATACATTCCTTTCAGCTCTTTGCTTTTGCATTGTAAACTACCCTTAGTTGTATTCTCTCACATGTAATATTCTGTACTGATTATTTGTATGCTAACCATCTGACCACACAGATTTCAGAATATCCTTGCATTGTTTTCAGCATTGACATATGAAGTTCCCATAATCTGCATTATTTTTACTGGTTAACAACAATTATCATTAGGTGCAAGATACAATATTTTAATTCAATTAAACAAAGTAAACTCTCATTTCAAGTCATAATTAGCATCCTCATGTACCTAAGTGGTATTTTTAACTTTCTTTTTCTTATTTCCAGCCAACACTCCATTTGGAGGATTATTTTTTTAAGCTTTACTTTACATTGAATCAGGAGATAGCTAAAAAGAGGACTTAGATGATAGCTTAAGTTGGTTTTAGTAAGAACTAAGTTAGTGTAATCCTTCCCAATTTTGTTCAGAGACAAAGCTTTGCTGTTCCCTGCTGGGCTAAGCTTGCTTCAAGTTTTGGAATTTACAGTCTATGAAGTAAAGCTTATTTCTGTGAGATCCCTTTCTTTTGTCTTCCTCTTGGAAATGAAGAGACAATTAGAAAGCCCTTTCCAATACTATCAGCAACAGAACTTTCTCCAGAACTGCAGTGCACTTGGATATTATCATTTGGAATTGTAATCTTGCAGATCATCCTTATCCTTAAAATAATTTATTTATTACTTTTGATAAGGATAATTGTGGGAAAGTATGTCACTGATCATCTATCTCTAGATTTTAAAGATTATCATAAGAGATTTTAATGCCTTCACAAAGTTTACAATGCTGCATGGACACTTGCTTTAATTCTAGGACATATCTTTAATTGGTAAAACTGCATGCAATATCTTCCATGTAAAGTAAAGAGAAACAAAGCTGTGTTGTTCTTAATTATTACTGAAGGAAAAAAAACCCTTATCTTAAAATGCTATTGAAAGAGCTGTAAAATTCTCTACTGCTACTAAAAAATGCTAGGGGACATTAAAAGAGCAGGTCAGGAATTTCTAGTGGCTCTGTGAAGTTTTGCCAACCAGACTGTCCTGCACCCACAGTATTTACTCCTGAGCTGCTGCTGCTCAAGGATTCAGGCACTGGTGTTGACCACCTTCTACTGTTGACACCAGTGCCAGTTCTTTCTGAACCCTTTGGCAAATTATTTAACCACTCTGCCTCTGTTTTCCCATCTGTAAAATGGGGATGATAGTGCTTATCTCTCAAAGGTGATGTAGGACTTAGCATTTCTACAGAGCTTTTCAGGCACTAAGTATTAGTCTTGAGCAAGTGGAGCAACATTGTCAAGGTGAGAAGAGATGCTGGTTCCTATTAAAATGCAATGCAGTTATTCTGAGAAGAAAAACCCCCACATTTTACAGAAGAGGAAAGCCATGACCACCTTTCTACCTCAGACCTATCTTCCTAAGTAGTATTGGAAATAGCTTTATATTCTGTTCTCTGCAAAGTACTTGGCTTTTATCAAGCTACATAATTCTCTAGGCAAAGAAACTTTAAAATACTCCCAACATAAGTAGGAAAACAAATCATTAGTGAATTTGGTGGTTTTATTTTTCTTCTGAATATGAGGTTATGTATAAAGTTGTTTTTCTGCCTGTGTTTGTATGCATCCTTTGTCCTCTGCTGCCAAGTAAATGCTGCTTCAAACACTACATTGTAACATTCTTCCTATGAGATAATAATAAATAAAAGGAATATATTGCAGTAACATGAGAAAAAATATGGAGTTCTTCCAAATTTTATAGGCTTCGAGGATGGTACATCTCATTGCTAAATGCTGAAAATTTCATTCTGAAGATTAACATAAGCAAGCTGTGATAGGCAATTTCTATGTCCTAGGTTTTTCTCTGTGTGGTTTGGGTTTATATAAATGAGATGAAGCAGTGGTTTTTTTTTCTTCATAAATCTCGCATATTTTCTCTAGTTTTCCATCTTTAGTCTGGAATCCTCCTCAGCTTCATGACAGATAGTAAATCTGATCGCTGAGAGGCAGACTTTTTGTTTTTCTAAATGTTCAGTGTATGTATTACAGAACAGCAATAATGCATGATGCCCTGTCCAATAGGAGAACTGTAAATTAGTCTTCAGGTTTTTGGTGGCTTTCAGTCAACATGCTCAGCTGAACCACAGCATTAGGGATTCTGTCAGGAAGTATATTTTCTACCTTGTACTGCTTTCAAGTATTTGCATTAATGCAAGTTATGTTAATGACTGAGTTAGAATTGCTACTCTTAAAGGCAAAAAAAATCCAAAGCCCCAACAATTCTGTTTCCTTATCATAACAGTTGGCACTGGTTTCATGTTTAGTTGTTGGGTTTTGTTTGGTTTTTTTTTTAAACTAACAAATGTGAAACATAAGTGTAAAAAGTGATGACCTTTTCCCTCAGTTTGTGAAAGGATGGTTAACAAGTTGTATGGAAATATCATTATTTAAGTGATTCAACAGTTAGCAAGAATTTAACTAGAGAAATAATAATACATCAAGTCAAAATAAGTTCTGTATTTAGAACAATAAATTTGTCTTAAGAGGAAGAGACTACTAGAGTAAGGCATGTATTAAACAACACAACCTGTACTTTTTAAAAAACTGAACATTTTAGTTATATGTTTGTAGAGTAGGAGCAGCAGAAGAGAGAGGTATGGATCAGCACCAGGGCCTGACTTTGGGATTAATTTATGAAAGTGCTCTTATCTACAAGCTGCACCATCTGTACCTCGCTTGCCAAGGTGGCAGGTGCCAGAATTCAGTGATGCTGCCACCTGCAAAGAAGGTACTCAGCTTAAAAATGATCCTTCAGTGCTGTGCCAAAAGATCCTGGCCCTAGACAGGGGGAACAGAATGGCACCGACTTCTCACCAGCCACAGGGCTTTCCTCAAGGGTGTTGGGGACAGTGTGTGGCCACCTCTGGTCCTCCATGCACAATGCAATGGTGAGCACTCCCTCCCTTCTCCACCCAACCTTTAAGTACTAACTAGCCTCTAGTGCTGTCATTTTGTCAGGCCAAATAAAGCCACCCTGGTACTTTTCGTTAGAAGGCTTGTGTGTCAGTCCAAAATACACATCTGTGCAAAACAGCAGGAGGGACAGCCTCCTGCACAGCCCAGAATGGATGGCATTGGTTGGTAGCATATCAGTTCAAATCCTCATTAGAAAACACCCTTGAGCTGTATTATTAACATGTCAGTTCATTTTCTCAGAGAAGATGCAAGATTGATGGATCTAATTAGAATCAGGGAGTAGAAATCCTTCTGCTATTGGGGCTTCATCTTCAGGGGGACTTTGGCCACTAGTGAAACAATCATCTTAGTGGTGGTATTATTTCTTTTTGAACCAAGAGAAGGCTCTTCATATGTTCAAAGCCAAGAGAGTTAGATTATGAGACACCAGCCCTGCTAGGTCAGAAATATTGGAGACAGACCATCAGTATGCACGTGACAATTTGTGGCACCTCCCTGTCCTGGGTCAGGGGTTCTGTCCTCTCTTCTGTTATTTCTACAGTTGGAAAAAAAAAAACACCACAACTAACCAAGAAACAACCCCAAAAAGCCCACCAAATGACAAAACTAGGGAAAAAAAAAAAAAAAAGGAACAATACTAAGTTCAGCCAAATTAAAAATGTATTACTCTAATCGGCAAGTTATGGATTTATGCAGAAGACCAAGATATTCTTTTAAACATTTCCAGTACAAATTACCCCTTGGGAAAGAATTTGTTCATTATATATATTTTTTGTCTCTACTTTAGTATGGAGTTTCTCTAAGAAAAACCTTCATGAAGGCATTTTTTGCAGCACTGCAAAACTGAAAAATGGATCCTGTCTCTTGTCACGCAGAAATGAAGATGTCATGCCATATGGCTGAGAATTCTGTTCCCACAACAACAGCAATAAAATCAGTCTTACAAATCCTGGCAAGGTGTAAATTGATAACAGTGGGGCATGAAAAAAAATACAAACAACTTTTAGAGGGGAAAAGAGTATTTGAGCAGAAAGAGATCTCTTGCATCTTAGAAGCAAAAAAGCTCTCAGTAGTCATCAGCTGCTGTGTTCCTCAAACAGTGTTCTTGAGGCAGGAAAAGGTGAAATCATTCTTAGCTCACATAACTTTGGGAATGTATCTTGTCTTTAGTGCCACTTTCATGATGTGCTAGCAAAAATTACGGTCCTTACAACTTAAATGTATACATAAGA
Source organism: Muscicapa striata striata (assembly GCA_030060385.1). Lineage (NCBI taxonomy): Eukaryota > Metazoa > Chordata > Aves > Passeriformes > Muscicapidae > Muscicapa > Muscicapa striata. The sequence goes on along the minus strand of JAREIS010000010.1, from coordinate 334,587 downwards.
AAGAACAAGCATGCAGGTACAGCAGCTACCTTCAGAAAGGGTAGGTAATGTTTTCATCAGCTGCTTTTCTAAACACCTCTGAGACAGCAGGAGTGGGCTGGCTCAGCTCATTTTCCCAGGTGTCTCAGCACTGCAAGCAAACTGATTCAGCCAACACAAAGTATAATTTGAATTGAAACCTGCTCTGTGTTAGTATGCTTATTAAAAGTGAGAATCCAGGACAGCTGCATAGAATTACTAGCTGTGCTAGTCTTGAGTACATTGGACAGGAGAAACAAATGAAAAAACCTCACACAGCACTTTAGCATCTATGCTTTGTTATCTGTCATCTCTGAATCTATATTTATAGATTCCTCATTTATTTACACAACTATTCATGCTCTTTTTAGTCACTATCTTTATGCAATCAGATAAATACTGAAAATGTCTGATTTTCTGACTCTGACTGGATGCCTGGTTCCCACCAAAGCCTCTCTATCACTCCCTCAATTGGACCTGGGAGAGAAAATACAATGAAAGGTCACGAGTTGAGATAAGGACAGGAGAAATGGCTCACCTAACTCACAAATGAAGCTGTATACATTAATAAATAATGGAACAGACAGAAGATACAATAGTAACTGCCACTGAAAATCCACATCACTGATTTAAATGCAAACAGAAGTAAGGAAAGTTAAGGGTTAACCTAGATCCTCATTCTTTAAGATCAAAGTGACATTTAGTTTCTTTCAGTCCTCAGGATCTTCCTCTGTTTCCTATGACCTTCCAAACATAATTAAGACAGTCTTGCAGTGATATCAGCCACTTCTCACAGTCCCAACACATCCCATGGGCAGTTTGTTCAGTACATCCAGTTTGCTTAATTGTTCTCTAACCTTATTCTTCTCCACCAAGAAGGAGGACATCTCCCTTGCTTCAGACTTCTGGCTTCTACTACTAAAGACTGAGATAAAGATGGGATTCAGTACCTCAGACATTGCTGTGCCCTTTGTCACCAGGTCCTCTTCACCAGTGGGCTCATGCTTTCCCCAGCCTGCTTTGCTTTTTTCTGCTGCTGTACTCATCAAAGTCCTTCTCTGCTCCTTTTGTATCCCATATCAGGCCTTGGCTTTCCTAACCCTATCCCTGCAGAACTGGGCAGAATATCTCTGTTCTTCTTGGTCCCCAAACAGACTGGATCCTGCTCTCCTGAGGCCCAGGGATGCGATCCTGCTTTTTGCCTTAATTCCTTTGGAATCCTGAGCACTGCCATTTCATGGACACTGGAGCTACAGCAATCCTTAACCTTCACATCCCTTACCCATTCTTCCTTTGCAAATAGGAGGTCCAGCAAGGTGTCTCCTCCCACCAGATTCTCAGTCATTTATGTGAAGAAATTGTCACAGTACACTCTTGAGTTTTCACTCAACAGTTAGTATAATTTGTGCATGATGGCTTGAAAAAAAATCTTTTGCCAGAGAATTGCAATACATGAGTAGAGGACCTTTAAACAGTGATTCTTTGGTTGATTTTGTTTAGTACCTCTGAAAATATTTTGGTGAGCAGCTGTGAGAAGTCTGATGAATGGCAGGAGCACCCAGACAAGTAAAAACACCCAGCTGTATTTCTGCCCCTCCAGTGCCAGCAGCCCCTCTGGAATGGAAAGTGTAGCTCTGACCTACTTGCTTTCAACAGACTATAATTACAGCACTTACCAATTTTCCATAAAAATACAGATGTGAACAAATAGAAAACCCAACTGGCTGAAACATGAGCAGAATAACAATGTTATTTCATCCCCTAAATCCCAGTTCCTGCTTGCAGGCTGAAAATTAAAGTGACAGTAAACTATAAGAAAAGAAGTTTGTTATGAAGTGAGAGTCAGATTTTATACACAAAGAAAGATATACAAATACCCTCAAATGTCACCTCTTCTTGACACTGCTGATTTTAGGCCTCTTTAAGGCTAATATAAACTAATCTAGAAAAAAAAAAATCCATCACACCTTCCAAGGATCTTTGAAAAACACATCACTGCACATATAGAAGCTTAAGCCTGTCAGTCTTGTCTGCAGTCACTGCATTTATTTATTAGCTTTTAACCCACTTGCAAAGGAAAAAGAAGTTTATAGCACATTTGTTTCCACAGAGATTGGATAAAATATGGCAATTTAGTTAATGAGAGCATTTTGTCTTAATCTGTTTTTTCTTGGATAGCTGTTATAAATAGATGCTTAAGAAAAAGAGGGTTTTTTTCCTAGTTTCTAATAGTGGCATTATGCCTTTCTCAAACAAAATGTACCTAGCAAAAAGTTAGATTACATCAGTGATTAAAACCAAGACAGTCCACACCCATCTACCTTCCTTCCTAGACTGGCATAAATGACAAGATAAAAATAAAAAAATATTAATACTGTAATAAAGCAGATGTAAAAAAAATTAGTCCTGAGCACTGCCCTTGCAATAAGAAGTGCCTCAAGTAGAAACACTGAAAATAACATGGCATTATTTCAGTTATATACACACATACAGTATATTACACTTTTAAATATATACACACACACACTGGAGACAAGTGTGTATAAAAGGACATGATTATACCAGTGAAAGTTTAATAAACATCTATGAAAAATAAAATAAAATATAAAAAGAAAGAAATCACAGCTGGCTCCCACACCCATCTGCCTTGGCATCTCCCTGGGGCTCCCCCTCCCCACCAAGGGCAGTCTCCCCTCTCAGGAGAGGGGCACTGGAGGCTCCTACCCCACCAGGCACTCCAAGGCCTTGGCCTCCCCACCAAGGAACAAGGCAGGAAAGGGGATATCCCAGTTTAGGCTCCCCATCCCCAGCCTTCGACCACTTAATATTCTAGTTCAGCAACACTCAAAAAGGAAAGCTGTGTTTATCTGGTGGGTATTAGCAGCATAATGGCAGTAATTAAGTAATAATCACCTTAAAAATGTGCTCTTACCTTAGAGCTTGAGACAGAACAGAGACTGAAGGCTGGGGCAATTATCTCCTGCTTTAGCCTCAGGGAGGCAAGCACCGAATAAACATTCATATCAAAGTCAGTAAATAATTTGGCCAATTACCTATTCCCACATCACCATTGAAGTTTCGTGATTGAAGATTGCAAACATTTATGTTTAGCCTTCAGCCTAGTACTTAGAGTGCCATATAGGAACTGAGCCCGCATTAAAAATTTGTCCCTGAGTTTCTGCAATACAAATACAAAATTGCCAATACAATCAGTATTTGTGTCTCTCTGAGCTTGGACTTTTAAAAAAGATTTTTGCATTATTACGAACCATCATTTACACATACAAGCAGAGAATCTGTCATGGAATTAAGTGCCCTTTCAGTTCCCCAAACACTTGATTTGGCAGGGTAGAGGCAAATTTAATACACCTGTTAGTATAGCTGATAAACTACTCAGTTTAGAATTACAGCAAGGAGTTCGACCATGCACTGAAATAGTCAGTTTTTCTAGCAGCTTCCTTACTGCTATCCTTCTCCCCCAGAAAGCCCTAAAAAAATGTTTTGGGAGTAGATGGGCATCTCCTTCCACTATATCTCTCCTGCAATGCACAAAGGGCAGAACACACTCACTCTGTGCCAGTCTGAGTGTGTACCTTGGAATGACTCCCCCTTCCTTCTCTCTGGTATTTCACCAGCACTGTATTGTACTGCACGTGCCTTTAGTCAGAGCCAAGGAATAGATTTGCCAACTCACTGTCTCCCTATGACATTTGCAATAGGCTTAAGCAGATTTAAAATAAACGTATCTGCAAAGGTGTCAGCAAAAGCCAAATTTCAAGAAACTATATTGCCAGTGAGTAGTTAAATACATTCCAGAAATTTCCCTTTGTTGTCAGCAGACAAGAAAAAAAACCAGGATCTCCAAGAAAAGAAAAAAAAAAAATCAAGTTAAATTTAAGGAAAATCAATGGCACAGATATGGCATTAGAGGGACAGACTTCTCAGAGATGTTCTTTCTGCAAGGAATCTAAAAGCAGATCTACCTGGCTGCTTAGGCATTCAGAACTTGCCCTCTCTAGCTAAAGGTTTCCTGTAAGGACACTGGACTTATTAATGGCAAATTAATTTCTTAGGCATTGAATTTCTCAACTTAAAACATTTACATGTAAATAATTTCTTTAAAAACCCCAAGCACACAAAAAGCCCACACCAAGAACTATACTGGCAAGATTAAATAACCAGCAATGTAGGGCCCAGACTCTAAAACTGTGGTTCTCAAATACTCTACCTTTTCCAGAAGGCAGCCAGCATTGAGAAATTAAGGCTCATATCCCAGTATAGACATGCCCATGTCAAGGGGAAAAAAAAACATTGTACCAAGAAAAGTCTAAAGAACATAATACTATTCCTGCTTGTGGTGTGCTTTAGTCCTCAGCTTTTTACACACCTTGCCCTCTCTTTTGTAAAAGACCTGTGAGTGTTTATACCTGTCAATGATCTCCTTTTTATTGGTAGTGCATTCATACTCCTGGTGTTCTTCCAAAACTGGTGGCACTTAAAAGATTTTCTTAATGAATTAATCTCAGAAGCTTTATATTTCCAGGTTTTTTCTTATGCTGCAACTACAGATGGATGTTTGACAGTAATTATGACCTCTATCCTTCAGAGAGATTTTTATTCTTATCACAATGACATACTGCTGTCCAGGGTTAGCAATCTGTGTCAAAGCATTTACAGGATATCTCATAGGTAAGCACTTAGTCATTCAGCGAGCAACTAGGTAAAGGCTTAACCAAGCAAGTTAAAGAAAGTAATGATAATAATTTAAGGCTTTGCTAAATTTAGCAAAATTTTCTACTAGCTATTTTCCTGCAGCCTATTTTCATGAACTCCTTTATGCCATTAAAATATATGAATGACATTTAAATGACAAAACAATCATCACTTTAAACATCAATAACCATTAGGCATTCTCTCCTAATAGAAACAATTTCTGGGAAAAGTCACTTCATTCATTCATTCATAAAACAAAACCTAAACCAAAAATCCATAAAATGCATAGTCTGAAGAGGTCAGACCTTCCATAGAAAAATATTAAACCCACTGCAGCCAAGAGTCTACTACAGTCCACTAAACAATCACTTCTTGTCTGGATTGATTTAAAACTCTCTTTACTAGTCCTTTTCTAAGTTAACTGCTCCCTAGCTTGTATCATGCACATAAACTGACTCAGATGTTTGGGTTGGTATCCATGGTGGCTTTTCCAACTGTGTACTACCAAGGAACACCAAGATAATTAAAGGACTGGAGCACCTCTCCTACAAGGAAACTCTGAGAGAGCTGGGGTTGCTCAGCCTTGAGAAGAAGGGCACCAGTGTATAAAAATACCTGATGGGAGGGTCCAAAAGGACAGAGCCAGATTGTTTTCACTGATGCTCAGTGACAACACAAAGATCAATGGGCACAAATTGAAACACAGGAGATTCCCTCAGAACATCAGGAAAAATTTCCTTATTATGAGAGTCTCCAAGTGCTGGCAAGGCTGCCCAAAAATGTTGTGAAGTCTCCATCTCTGGAGATATTAAAAACTATACAAGTAACTAGTTCTGTGTGGCACTGCTTGGGTGAAGAGGGGATGTTGGATAAGATGGCCTCCAGAAGTCTACCTCAACCACTCCATGAGTCTGTGAAACTGTCTTAAGATTAAAGACTTTTATATTTAGACTATTTGAAGTCTTTATGCTAGAAATAAGCCTTTGTACCTAGTTTAAGAATAGTGAAGTATGGGAAAATCACATTGGTCAATGAAGTGCTTCCTAGAAAGAGGCAGGCAGCCCTTTCTCCAGCTATTTAATGACTGCACCAGCTTTCTAATAAATCTTCTTCACCTTACCTTGCTGACTTCATAAACCAGGAAACAGCAGCTTTTCAGCCCTTATCTTTCTTGCTCTTTACTCATGGAGTGTCTTTGCCTTCCTTTCCACTAGAGCAGATCCTGAATGTCAGCATATGTTGGGAAGGAGGCAGTATCCAAGAGTGCCAGTTGCCAAAGTTACAAAATTGCTGGTATAATTTTGATATGCCCACTTGTATTTGGCACAGAGAGCTTAACTCAGATTTGTTTTTCCCTTTGTACACTAGAGCTGCACAGCCACACAGCTGGTGGTTCTCTGTGCTGCATATGGGTATTTCACCACTAGTGACAGTGAGGAACACTCTTCCAGCCACCTCTCCCTCAGCCATTCCAGGTGCACTCAGAGCTCCTGCACCCAGCCACTCCTCTGGAAATGATTCAGGACTATAGAAGAGGCATGGCAATGCAAAAAAAAAAACCCTAAAACACTTTCAGTTTTTTGAGAAAGTCTCTGTAAGCAAGATAATGAAAGTATAAAATCTGAATAAAAGCCTCAATTCCCACTCCAACCTCTACATTGTCAGTTTTGTGTTTCAGTATCAAATCAATAGACATACACTGTGCTAATGTAGAATGAAACTAAGATTACTTTTCAGCCAAGCTCCTGCCTCAAGCAGTCTCTCTTTCAGGAAGCCGGATCACTGCCATATGGACACTCCTAGGAGGGAGGGATACCTGGAGGCAGTATCAAACCAAAACCCGGGGAAGTCACCAGCTTGTGCAATGCCCAGCTCAGCTGGAAAGAACTGAGTGGTTTGAGGGTCTCCTTTTCACCTGGGCCCCACAACTCTTCAGCAGAAAGTCCTCCTTTGCAGAGCCCAGCTGGGCCCCAAGTTGCACCCTGCCTCCAGCTTATGCCCAAGATGCAGCTCACAGTGAATTCTATTGAAATGGCAAGGGGGAAATAACAGCACCATGCACACGGAGCTGTTGCTTTCCAAATGTCTTAAAAATTAAATTATTCCATTTTAAGTCATAGGTACACCTTCAGCTCCTCCTACTCTTCTCCCTGGTTGCCCAAAAATGAGCCATACCCTGGAAGGCCACTCAGTAAAAAACTGTGAGAAAATGTTCTTCAGATTGCACTTCTGCTGTGCTCTGGGGACAATCAATATCAGGTTAAGCCTCAGGCATTGCCAAATTTGCCAGTTGTAAGCTGCAGGTCTTTTAAATAAAGATAACCACAAAAGAGTCCATTCCCCAGCCACTTCAGTGCAAACAGAGAACGGTCACTGAAGTACCTGCCCTGCAAACATCCACATTCAAAATGGAAAGGAGCTAAAAGCCAGCACTCTTTTGCTGTAGTACTGTAAATGAGACACAGTCTCTTGGCTTTCACACGATTAAAAGTTCACAGCTATGAATGCTCCCAGGTGGCTTTGGTTTCAAGAATGTCAGACTCAGTGCAGTAGTTCTTACTACCTCCTTATTTCAAGCCAGAGGGTTTTTGATTTGGCTTTGTTTGGATGTTTTTGAGAAAAATACAGTATTCCTAAAACACTTGATCTGTTATCAAATCCCAACTCCTACCTATAAATCCAACATGATTTGATCTGAGTACAGTCTCTTTATTCTATCTCTATTACTAGTAAAGCCTGAAAGGAAACAGTTTTTGCCCTGCAGCAGCACAAAACCTCTGGATCCCCCAACTGTTTATCATCTACTTTTGTAACTCCATCCTGTGAGAGATTCAGGCAGCTACCAAAAACAGAGCACTTTTTGTACATTTATTGAACCTTGCAAATCATTAGTGCTGGCACCTAAAACTACAAAATACCAACAGCCATGGTGACAAACAACATGAATTTACTGCAGAGAAGATTATTATCAGCTTTGACTTGAGTGTTTTAAATAAGGGACATAGCAGCAGGCTGTACTTACATTCTCCCTCTTGAAGAATTAATCACTGCCACAGGGACACAACTTCTCTTTCAGCCACGGAATCCCTCCTCATCCCATTCCAGACTGGGCTGCTCCCCTCTAACTTCCCCAGTCCTTCAGACTCCATCACCCTCCCCATCCCACAGTGCAGCAGAGGCCTGTGTTACAACCATCATCACCTCCATCCCCCAGAGGGAATGCTTCTGTAGGAACCAGAGCAAAGAAAGAGCAAAAGGAGCCAGTGAAGCCTCATTGCTGCTCCAGCAGGCTCAGCTGGGAAAGAGCTGAGCCATCCCAGCTGGGCTCAGGTCAGCTGCCCTCACTCAGGGCTTGTTTGAACCTCAACAGCCCTTGCCGGTGTGAGTACCACTCCCATCCTGCTCTTCCTAACAAAATTTCTGTTTCCTGTTGTCCTGGTTTCAGTTCAGGACAGGGTTATTTTTTTTTGCAGTAGCCAGGAGAGGACCTGACTGTGGTGGTATGGCCAGATGTAAAACCAGATGTTTTTGGTATGACCTCATCAATTGCTATGGTAGAGGAGGGGGACTCCCTGCAGCTTCCAGGAGAAGATGCTCCTTCTCTTATTAATATTGATACTGTTCATTTTCTTATCTCATTGGTGATCCCAGGGCATTGCTCTTATCTCAACCCATGGCCTTTTGTGCTTCCAACTGGAACAGGCAGTGGGCAGTTGAGTGGGGATGCTGAGTTGGAGAATACCATCCCTAAACCCTGACACCTGTGTGTTCCTGGCACAACTTCACTGTTTTCTGAGGGAAGGGAGGGCTGGTGGCTGAGCTGCAGAGTAAAGCTGGATCCCTGAACCACTAAGGCAGAGGAGAGATGTGTAATGCAGCCTAGTTTTGATGTCAGGGAAAGCACATCTTGGTTCAAAACTCCAATTGGAGCACACCTCAGGGAAGGCAAACCTTCTGCCTTTCTCAGCAAATGTCAATGGTTTTTCCACCACACTGGCACTGCAGTACCCCTGAGCTGTGTGCCACGAGTTCCTGACAAGCAGTGCTCACTGCAGCAGTGCTTCAGCTGCTCAAAGCTGGCCAATAATTTTGAAAAGTTTGGTGCTGGATTTGATTTTCTTTTATTTTATCTCTGATGGTTATTCTCCTGAGGATTGCTTAAACATGCTCCTGAGGATGAGGTTAAGAGACAGCACTGAAGGTAAAGACTGTCATGGATTATAATTTTAATTTGGCAAGTCTAAATTCCACTGACCTAGATTCATTGAATTTAGCCTAATCAAGTAAAATTTGCTACTTGGGATATATGAATGACCCATTTATCACATACCATTTGATACCATTTGATTTCTCTCTTGACACCTATAAATGTGAAGTGCATATTTCTGTTGGTGAAGAGATGAATAAAAATTACAGAGTTAATCTGAAAAAAGCTCCAAGAAAATATGTTGCCCCTATCATCATGTAAACTACATCTGACATACATTGCAGGAAAATATTTGCATATTAATATTTTCACATCCACAGAGATGTTAAATATCCCAGGGGCTGTTTAGTGTTTCTTGGGTGACATTTCTTTGGGTGACACCAGGCCAGCAAAACCTCAGATGTGTCAAAGATGCTACAGAAATGTTCTGAACAGGGAAAGGCTGATCTGATGAGCTCTTCTAATAATGGAATAAAGTGCTGGTTTAATATTTTCAAAAGCTCTAGGGTGAGTTGGGTTGCTGTGTTAGTTTCATGCTGTGCAGGAGCTCAGGAGCCAGGAGTACATGCAAGGAACCAGAGGAGGCCCAGCAGACTCCATTGGTCTGAGAACTTGAAGCACACTCTTCTGGTCACTCCAGAGCTGGAAGTACATACTAGAGCTTGGGATAAAACCAACCCAGTCTTTTCCAAGGCAGTAGGTCCCCTGCTAGGAATAACCAGCTGCTCCATGCTGTTCCAGTGAGCTGCCCTGCAGGATTAATGGATGGCAATGCACTTTGTATATGTTTTTTTTCAAAAGCAATAAAGTTTAGAAAGGTGAACCACTCTGTGCTCTGCTGTGTAAGTAAAGGCTTCTCATTTTCTCTGAATTATTTTCTCCTTGGCTTAAACACCTTCCCAGTTCAAAATTTAGGGCTGGAATTGTAGTTCTGCATTAATGAGATGCTCTTATAGGACAGACACAGGTAATGTTAGGTCAGCCTCTTAATTTATAAACCCCATTATTCAAGGATTTCTCACATAGGTATAATAGATATTTATGCTAGATATTTTATTAGATATGTGCTGAAATTTGAGTAGAAGAAATTTTTGATTAGTTAAAAGAGAACAAAGAGAAAGAATGGCTGAGCTGTCAAGGTTGTATTTGGTGCTCTGGTTGTTTTGTTCACAGTGCCAGATGTGACACCTTCTGGTAAAACCTAAACATTAGCTAGATGTCCCAGGATTTTCATATGGTTTCATCATACACATATATCATTTTCACAGATACCAAGTGAAGAAACTGTCTGGAGCAATGTTCTAGTTTTGACTGTCTGGTTAGTGCTGGCTCTACTTAGAAGAGTCATAGGACCATTGGTAATGTTTATGATAGGAATCCTGCTTGCTCAGTGAGCACCAGAGTTAAGCCATATCCTTCTTGGAGAAACTGTGTTCATTTGGCTCCCTGCTGATGTGTTACACATACTCTGTTCCCTCGAGATGCTTAATGATCCCTGTCAATAAGCTTTTGTAAATAAGATAAGGGTATCTCTCCCTCTGCATTCAAAACTAACACAGGAACCACTATTTGTATGCAATGACTACAGAAAGAGGAGTCTCATTACTCCTGGTTTTTAGTTTAAAGATTATATGTTTGGATAGCCAAGAATTTTCATCTCTGCTTTGGACAGCATTTTGCCATTTTCTAGAAACTCTCTGCTGTGAAACTGTACCAGTACTTATAAATCAGCAGTGACAGCTGTGCTAGTGCTGACAGGATTGCTAGAGAGCTGCTGTGCATGTCAGTCACTCCCCTCTTCTGAGTATTTTCATACTGATGGCAGGACAAAAGGTAATACAATAAATGGTGTCTCTCTCTGGCTGGCCCAAGTAGTGACACTGCCTATACAGAAGGAGTTGTGAGAAAATACCTTTAAAATCAGATATAGTTGAAGGTTGTACTGATTGCCAATTACTTAATTTAAGTATCTGCAGGAGTCAGTGCTATATGTAAGAGCAATAACCATGGGGAGGGAGGTGAATTAACACAACAAGAGCTATAAAAATTAGTAGGCTGTTCCAGCCACTGGTGTTGCTGTGTCTGGTGAAATGAAGTGTTAAAGAGTCTGATGACCCACAGGGTTAATGCAAATTACCACTTGCATATGATAAGACTCTACCTTCCAGGTTTCCTAAAGCAGAGACTGCAAATTAGATTTGCAGGTTAATATAACTATAAATGTTTCTTCTTTAAACAGTGTTCATGTAGAGATTATTTTGACTGAAATTATAGCTACAGAAGAGTTGTATAATTATCATTAAAAGAAAAAAAAAAGGTAATTTTTCTCAAAGCAAGTCAAACTTGTAAAAAAATATCCAACATAAGCTTAATTTCAGGCAATTTTGTTCCAATTACTGGTATGTATTTAGAAAATATCTCCCCAAATTAGAATTGCTTTAGTCTCTCAGTTCAACTCCAAAACATATTCCATGATAGCTTCACTTCATGTTTTAATTGATTGGCAAATTAATGCAAGCTGTAACTGAGATAATGTTGCAAAGCGATGAAATCAGGGGAATTGAATATTTAGAGCTAGGTTTACTGAATTTTGAAGCTTGACTTGTTTTTCTTATTCTCCTGTAATTTCTTCTATCATTAACATTCATATGGACTGATACAGTTTTGTATTAACTCTTTTTGCAGTACCTCACATTGCTGAATATTTCTGTGACTTAGAGACAATTGAACTTCCTACCACAGTATGATTTCTTTCAGACAGTAGATACATTGGATATGAAACCTTTAATGGTTGTTTTTAGTTTTTATTTACTTGGCATTATATTTGTCAGAGGTTTCCAGGAAACAGCTCCCAGCTTTTGCTCCATATGGGAACATGATTGTTGCCATGGCACTGTGGAAAAAGTCCAAGCTCAGAGTCTTGTCCTGGCTTCACCAGTTTAGTAAAACTAGTCCTAGTTGAAAATCTCCCTTTGTAAATGGGATGTAGGCAACAGTGAGATTTAAGCTGTAGTACCTCTTCCCAGGCAGAGAGCAAATGAGGGAGGTTCCTTTCTGCAGAGGTGATTAGTCACTGATGTGGGTTTGGATGCTCTGGCTTTTGCAGTGGCACTGAGCAGATAGGGGTGGTTAAACACTAAATACCAGTGCAGCAAGTTGTGCTTCTTAAAATCAAATTACAGCCATGCACCAAAAGCACAGTGAGCTGTGTCTCACCTACAGAGCTGCTCTGTAACCTGCTCGACTGTGGAAGTGCCACTAAAGGTGTCCCTGCACGCCTCAGTGTCAGCAACAGTGCTCTGCTGGGTTTTGTATACTACAAACAAGACAGCCACCAGAGTTAAATCTGGGGAGAGAGTTAAGATTGGATTGTGTGGAATTGCATATTGCAATATGCAGGGAAGTGGCTCCTCAGTCAGCCAGCTGTCTTTGTGGAAGGGAAGAGGAAAGGATGGACATCTGGGTCAGTGGAACTGGTGGTCTCTATGAAAAGGCCACTGGATGAGGCCTTCAGGGCCAGGTCTGCTCTTGGTGAAGGTGCTTAGTAAACCCTGGTGCTGCTCCTCAGTATTTGGGTGCCAAGGATGCTGAGAAATGCAGGGTCACTTGTCCAGGACACTCAGTACCCCATGATTTACAGGTGCTTGTCCATGAGCAAAGAATGCACTTCTACTCTAGGATCTTTTCAAAGTATAATCATAAAATCCTTTTGCTTTCCAGTGGCACATTTGGTGCAACAAGGGAGGGAGCTGCCTTGTGTGTACTCAGGGTGTTAATGCAGGCATCCATTCAGGAGAAACAATCATCTTTAATGCCAACAGTGAGAAGTGCCAATCTCCAGAGAGACAGGGGGATTGAGGTATGATTCTGTCTGTCCTGGTTTGCAGAATAGCCAGGTTCTTCCCCCACCACCATCCCAGTGCACTGCTAGCACACAGGACATCTGAAACATCAGTCAACTCTCAGGAGCCTAAAAGGATCATTAATAATGCAAAACTTTCCTGAAAGAGACCTAATCCTCTGCAATGATGGGAAGGAACCAGATGTGGGAATGCAGATGGAAGGAAATCAAGTATCTTTGAATCTTTACAACAAGAATGCTGTGACTGGGGGGGGGAGGAGGGGGGGGGAAGGGGGGGAAGGGAGATGAAATTAAAATTTGTTTTAATCTAAAGAGGCACTGCAAGAATTTGCAGTGAATTATTCATAATCACATGTCACTGCATGATCTTGCAACAAATTTTCAAGCAGTAATCTTCTCCCATTGCTTTGTTAATGGAGAGATTTCCAGAAGGCTGCAGTTCCAAATTGCTCAGAATTACCTGAAGTGATAGTTCTTTTCTTTGCTTATGAATTAATTCTGATCACCAACTCAATTTATAACCCTTGACTTCTGAAATACCTTCTGCAATTCATTCCCCACAGTGTTCATCTATGAGCCTGCTTTATAAGTGTATATATAAGCAATATATATAATTTAGGGATGAATTTTGTGTCTCTTAACAGCCACCATAAAATAATAAGTTTTTTCTCTATTATGTGAAGTGTTATTTTCTGCTTGTATAACGGGTCTTCAATAAGTACAGTAAAAAATATTCCTGAATGCAGTAACATTGAGACAATTGATAGCTTTATTTACTGCAATTACCTAGAAAAACAAATGTTTTGATCAGCACATGCTGACCTGACTACTGTTAGTGACTCTGCCACATGCAAAGTCTCACCAGAGATTCATATTGATGTTTTTTCAAATTGACCTGAATTTTCATATCTATAACTGCAAGAACAGTTATTCTAAGTTATTATAAGTATTAACATGAAGGAGTTGGAATGCATTTTATTCAGTTCACATCTTTAATTGCTAGGCTTACAACAAAGATGTGAATACCCTTATGAGTTATATAGAATATGTTCAGTAAACTGTTGTTTGTTCCAGAAAGATGGTGCAAAATTTTCACGCTGCCTTAAAAATCCCTCAAACCCTAGACCTGATTTCATTTCTCTGCTTCCTCTCAAGATCATTCTAAACACTGGTCACACTTGCCATAGATCTAAAGGTTGCAGTTAAATTATTTTGTAGCTATCCAGTTTGCTCTATCCACTCCATCTGTGGATAGATCTGTAAAGCAAGAGTTTTATTTTTCTCTTAAAATGTTCTATAACTCTTGGAATTTTAAGTATTTCATTACTTTTAGTGTATTACTCTGTATAACAATCTCTTAACAATGCTGGACCATATAAAAATGCTTTCACAAATGCATATCACAAATCATGCACAGTGGGACGCAACTTTCTTGGAGTGGTTGAGCCTAGGATGCACTGCTATTTTTACCAAAAGACTTGATTGATCACTGAAATAAACTAGAGCAGCAGATTCTCTGTTTCTTGGAATCCTCAAGTGGAAACTGCTGATATACATGGAACTGGGTTAGGAGGTTCTTCCTAATGTTAAACTGAGTGGCAGCACCTCTGAGATCTCCCTGTCCTGTTAATTCATTGGATTATCCCAGAACAAAAGTGCTGTTCCATCTCCCATCTGACTTTGGTTTCACTAAGGAGATCAAGCAGCCAGTAAACAGTGACTTACATGCTGAGAAAACTACCAAAAAATCCAAGCACAGACACACAAATTCTGCATAATACCCGACTTCAAATTAAGCATGCAGACGTGCTGGGGAAGCATGAGATTAATTCAGGCTCAGAGTACAAGTGGAGAAATTTCAGGTGAGTTTAAAAAGTCATTTGAACTGATGCTGTTAGCAGTTGATCTAAATTACCTCTAATGATTTACTGTTAATTTATTCTGGACAAAACCAATGTTTGCCACCAAAGGCTATGGAAGGAACAAGGTTTTGGTTTTTTTTTCTGTTTCTTTGCTGAAGAATGCTTTTCTACAGGACAGATGAAGACTTTCTTGGACCCCTCTTCACTGCCTTTTCCAGTTCACTCCTCAACATATTGAAAAATTCTGGATTTTGCTTTTTGCTAATGGGGCCTCTAGTGAGCCTGATATGATAGCAATATGAAGCTTCTGGCTGTTAATTAAGAAATCATTAACACAGGGATTCAGGGAATTTCAAGTATTTTAATGAGACCCCCTGTTGATTCTGGGCACATACTGCCTCTTGGTTTGCTTTTTGGAAGACTGTAGGAAAACTCCTATGCAGTTATAACTGAACTTTTATTTTGCCCTGGTGTCTGGGGGGTTAATATTTGATCATGGATATGTTACCAATAATTGCAAAGGAAAATTGTTGATGGAAAAGCTGACAGCTGTTGACAGTAAATCCTAATGCTGTGTCCTAGATTAGCAGAAAACTTGACACATTGATGTTTAAGTCTTTTTTCATGAATGTTTCATCACTAGCAGTAATAAGTCTTTGTACTTCAATAGTTTTCTACTTGATCCTTCTGATTTTCTTCCAAATTAAGTCATATTCTCTCTTGCACTATCACCTAAATGCCAGATGCTCAAAGCCATTTAGGCATATCTGTGCTAGCTGTCACACCACAGCAGCTTTTAAGGTGTGTGGGTTTTGCAGCAGAACTCATGACTAAGAGTTCTGGAATGGATTGACTCCTGTGAACATGGGTGGGCACTCAGGGAAGGAATACATGGCAGGCAGGGACGGAATACATGGCAGCTGGTGTGTTTGTTGGGAGACTGGAGCTCCACTTGCCTTAAAACCATTTACAAGTTTTTTGGCTACTTTTAAAATAGTGCTCCCTTTCCCCTGTAGCAGGGCAGAAGAGCCTTTCTCCATGCAGTTACTGAGCTGTCTTCCATGGCAGTGGATGCAGTTCAAGGTATCAGACCCCATGGACAGAAGAACTGCAGTTAGGTCTGTACCACAATGCCACCTAAGTAAGTAAGTAAGTAAGTAAGTAAGTAAGATTCTTTTTCAGGCGATTTTATTTCAGATTTTTCAATTTAGCCCTTAAATTTTCAGATTAGGTGAGTATCACAACTTCCATGTACTAGGAAGGCACCTTCTCAGTCTCAAAATTCAGGATGAAAAACCTGAAACTTCAAATACCAGCTCTTACTTTCTTTGCTACAAAAATATATAATGTTATTTTTAGAAATTTATTATGACCTTGTACAGGATAGTAGGTGCAGAAAGTGGCTTCTGAATACTTAAAGTGCCATTAATTACTTGCATATCACGTACTTGTGAATGTGGAAGTCCAGCTGGTAAAACAAGAGACAGTAAATGAGAAAGTGTTTAGCCTGAAGACTGAAACTCATCATGGGACTTACTATGTGAACCAAAGCTGCAGCAAATAGGTCAGCACACTTTCAACACAGTTGGGCTTTGTTAGTCAACTTTAAAAGAAACTTTTCAAACAAACAGGTATAAATAGCGCATTGAACTTTAATTATAAGCTCCTGTTGCCCCAAGTATGTTAATTTTTTTTTTTTTCAGTATCATATTTTCTTCATCCCACCCCCAGTTTCTGATAAGGAAACGTATTTTTCAGATAACCTTCACTCTCAGGTAAATAAGCTATCCTGTAGATACAGGTCACCTTGTGGATTTATTAGAGATGAATCAATTAATTGTATCTTTAGGGAGAAAGCTGGCATAGAAATGAGGTAAGAGAGTAGATGGGTGCAGTGGTTAATAACCATGAGAAAAATTACTTCTCTCTTCTCCTTCACAGAGCTCCTATGTAAGCTGGCAAGGCACATGTCAAACTGCCCACAGATAATTACACCTGCTTCCCTTAAGCTGATAAATAAGTGAAAAATACGATGAAAAAATTTCAGTACCTTCCATCTCTGACAAAGACAGTGAATGAAAAGCATAAATTAACCCCCTCCATGCAGCCCTGCTCACTTTGCCTCAAGTGGTCCCTGGCTGAGCAGAGCCATTTATTTGTTCCAGCACTTGTCACTCTGCCCTGACCTGTCAGGCTACAGCCCATCTCTGTGAAGTGAGGGACACACTCTGGCTCAGGCTTCCAGCAGGTCCCCACTGAGTGTTCTTGCTGTCCCCTGCCTCCTGGCTGTTACTGCTGCAGGTAAGAAAATACCTTTTAGTGCCTGCAGGGCATCTGGTAGCCAACCCAGCCCACAGGGTTGGGAGGAAGGAGCTGCCATTCAGAGTAATTTAAAAACAGAGGAAAACCCAGCAAGAACTGGGCAGTGTGAAAGGAATGCAAGGCAGGTTCTTGCCATAAGAACAGTAGTGGTGTGGGAGTGAGATGAGGAGAATAGGGAAGGGGGAAGCAGCATGGTGACCCCTCAGGGATTGCACTGCTGCTCACACTCCACCAGCAGAGGACAACTGTGTTTTATTGTACAAAGGGCACCCTACAGCTCTGCTGAGAATACTTATCAGCCCATGAGGGCCTGATCATCATAACTGAGCTGCAAGATTCCATGAAAGTTGAACTCATTATTTACTGAAATATATATAATAAAACCCAGGTATGCATTTTTCTCACAGGTAGTGCCTGGCCCAGTAGCCACTCTGTCCAGCTGTGAACAGAGTGGTTCCTTAATGTAGCATCACAATGGTACACTGGGGATGAGAGGGGTCTTGTATGATTGCAGAAGTAAGATTACACAAGTAAGAGGTCTGCACTTGTTATTTCACCTTCTCTTCTGGGCCTCACTGATAACATAAGCCATTCCCAGAGACCCTTTTAAGTCAAAGTGACTCACTTTTAGACATCTCTGCCTAAAATGACTCAAATAATATGAGAATGGATTTTCTTACTGACCTAAAAAAATTTTTAAGTGAAATTTGATGAACTCTAAAAAAGAGAAATTTTTAATATGATTCTGTACATTTAGGCTTCTTTTGGAAAATAATTCAGTGGTGAAAAGATTATTTTTCTGTAGTATTCTGGATCCAAGTTGAATAAAGATGCATAGGCAATTTTGATTATAAGTCTTTTAATCTAATATTACCAAGCAAAAACCATCAGGGATAAGCTTTAGAAATATTATCTAAAAAAAAAAACCAACAACAAACCAACAACAAAACAACAAAAAAATGAACAAAACAAAACAAAACCCCAAAAACCCCCTACTTTGAATAAAAATGTAGAACTGCTTAATTACTGCAAGATTAATTCCATGGGTTATGACATTCCATACTTTTTATGTTAAAGTATCGGAAAATATTTTGTTAACACTTGTTAGCATTTTCTGGTTAATAATTTTTTTGTGGTGAAACAATAGTCTTCATTTAAAAAAAAGAAGTTAATTTTGTTTTCCATTTCAGTTTTTTGGTGACAAATATGTGTGGTACCCCAGGTTACTGTTGTTTGTGTGACAACAGGCCTGTGTCCTTTTGACTGAGATGAGCCTGGTCTCCCTTTGGTGTTTCACAGAGCCCAGAAGCAATATTCTTCACAAAAAAGAATAGCAAATGGAAAGAAGCACTCAGGATAGACCACCTGCTCTAATCTTTGGGTGGGAAATCTTACACAAGTAGTCCTGGTGCCACTTGGACATGTTTTTCACTTGGATGATTTCTTCCCTCTAGGGGTGTTTTTCCAATTTGTCTTAGCTCATGCAAAACCAGAGTGAACCATGCTAACGCTGAGGGACCTGAAGGTACCCAGTAATTTAGGTTCTTCTGGTGCCCAGGAATTGCCTCTAAATGGCTTCCCTGGGGTTGGAACTGGGAAAAAAAAATTAAATGTGAAAAGAGAGAGCATACAGTCGGTTGCCTTGGTGAACAAACATTGCTGTAACAGAAGCACTCCTGGATGGCTCAGGAGTGATCTCCATTTCATCAGATGAGACTTTGCCATTTCCCTTAAGGTCAGGGCTCTGCCAATGTCTGCAGTCTGTGCTGGGTCCATGGAAGCCAGATGGGGGTCTTTCCATTGTCTGTAGTAGGAATGGTTTAAGGCTTTATCTCTCAAATAATTTGTGCTCAAATATGTAAAACTACCCTCACATAAAAAATATTATCTATATTTTTTTCTCCCACCATAGAAGCTGTGATTCTGCATGCTGTTTTGGTTTTACAAAACTCTGTGCTATTGCAGAATCAACATCTACTAGTAAGTGAAAAAAGAAGTTCCGTAGGCTTTTGTCTCTTCCAAACTGAAAACTCATTAATATTTATTACTGAACAGCTATAACTGAAATTATGAGGAACTCACTTGTATGGTGCCACAATTTTAAGCTGGTTAGTTTTAAATTTATAATTAGATTTTCTCCAGCAATTTAAATACTGAAGCCAAGAGAGTATCGATATTGCAAGAGAAAGATGAAGTAAAAATCATTTTATTGCACAAATTACCCTCAGATTCTAAGAATCAATGGAAAAACTCCTCCACCAGTTTAGCTGATTCTGCCCAGTATACAGGATTCAGTCCTCCACTGCATGGCTGGTGTGGTAACAACTCTGCCTTCATCGAAAATTGAACCTGCCCCAAGGAATCAGAGCAAGCTCTGAACTGACCTATGCAGATGATGAAAGAGAGATCCTGTGAACTTGTTTATGAATAAAAATTCCTTCGTTACTGTTAGAAAGTTTTCTTTTGCAATAAATGGAGTTTCTTTATCTGTGAAAACCTGGATGATTTGAAATATTATTTTTCTACTCCAATTACCAGCACTTAATTCTCAGTCTACTACCTGACTGTTTTTCATGGAAACCAGGAGTTCTTTGACATTAGAACTATATTCAAAGTGAGGGTAATGGCTCCCCCATCTGATCCAATCTGATGCAATTATTGACAATTATTTATTTTGTAAAAATAACAGTAAATATGAACACCTGCTTTATAGCCCCTGGGGCTCTCTTTTTGAAATAAGTTTTCCTAATAGTTGAGGTGAGCTCAGAGAAGCCATTAAGATCTTTCCCAAATTACATTTTAAAGATCACAAAGAATTTTGCTCTTCTCTTCTCTTCTCTTCTCTTCTCTTCTCTTCTCTTCTCTTCTCTTCTCTTCTCTTCTCTTCTCTTCTCTTCTCTTCTCTTCTCTTCTCTTCTCTTCTCTTCTCTTCTCTTCTCTTCTCTTCTCTTCTCTTCTCTTCTCTTCTTCCTCTTCCTCTTCCTCTTCCTCTTCCTCTTCCTCTTCCTCTTCCTCTTCCTCTTCCTCTTCCTCTTCTCCCTCCCCTCCCCAAATACAATATAGATTCAACTTCTGCCGGGTATGACTGTGCCCCTGCTGTTCCCAGTCCTTCAAAGCTGTCTCTAGCAGGATGCTGTAAGGAGATGTGTGTACAGAGAGTTAATGGCTCTGATGAGGCCAATGCCTTCTCCATGGACTATAATGTCATATTTTCCCTCTGTTCCATCTGAACAAAGTCCAAGAAGGATCAGCTACTCAAGGGCAGCCATCTGGCATGACTCAGAAATCCAGTTTTAGCAAATGTCTCGAGACAGGTAGCTGTGCTGATCTCAGTATAGACAGAGGGAATAAAGGACATGCAGACTGCACCGAGGGCTTGTAAGCTGTCTACTACAGCAAGCAGCCTTGAAGTGCTCAGGAAACAGGGCACCCAAATGTGGAGAGAGATTCCAGAACACTGCATGGCTGTCTGCCCTAATGTGCTGTCACAGATGGACAGTCATGGGCCCTGCACAGACCATGGTCCCTTTTCCAGCTGCTTTGAGAGGAGCAGTGGCCAAGAGCTGTCTGTGCACAGCCCAGCTGGGTCTGCTGGGAGCGTGGGGAGAGCTGCCCTGCACAGGTAATGAGACAAGCTGAACATCCCCAGCTGTGCTGTCCCACAGACACCCAGCAGAGCAGCAGGGTCAGCCTGGCCCATGAAGGGAAGGCTGGGGTTTCTCTCCCCCTGCTCTGCTTTCCCGTGTTTGTTGGGTCCCTGGCTCCAGCCGTGCTGCTGCTGTGCCACCAACACATCCTGGGAGGAGAGAGCAGAGCTGAGCAGGCTCAGGGACAGGGGCAGGCAGCCCCCATGCTGGAGCCTGACACGGGGGAACACAGGGATCTGATCAGCATCTTCCTGAACTCACTGAGGCACAATGTTTGGAAAAGGGAGCTGGTAATGTCAGCCTCCCAAAGAACCATTTCAGAAGCAGCAACTTCCATGTCAATCCCATACTCCCAGTAGTCACCTACCCCTGTGTTGTGCTGATCAACATTGAGAGGTGAGAGCATCACAGATTTTATTAAGGGAGACTCAAACCCTGTTCTGCCTGCCTGACACAGCAAAATGTAGCCTACAACCACAGTCCATGCCTATGTCTGAGATGCTGCAAATCACCACCTCACTCTGAGTGCCAGGTAAGCGTGAGCTGACACCCCTTCTGTGTCCCGTGGTCTCATAAAACCCTGGCAGGCCTAAGACCTTCAGGGCTGACAATTTTTTTTTAATGTCTAAGTACTCCCAGTGTGAACTGTGGTTTCTGGAGATGTTTATCTGAAGTGCTCTGATATTTAAGTAAAATATTGCTTGTTGCAGTAATAGATCTTGCAGCTGTTTGCAAAGAGATGCAGTTATTGTCTTCACTTTAAATGTTAGAAGTGATTGTCTCATCATCACCCAGATGAGTAAGGAGAGACTAGGATGCTTTTCTCTTGATCTTAAAATAGTAAGTGTAATTTTAAAATAACATGATGCCCCTGAATGCTATGAAGTTTTTTTATCATTTTTCCACAGATACCTGCATACCCAAGGGCAGAATCTCACTGTTATATTTTAGGCATATTTGCTACTCTGTGTATAGGCAGGTTGTGTAGAGCTAGTCACGATTTTTATAAAGTAAATTTCAGAAAGAGACAATTTCTTGTTGTAAAAAAATCTTCTGTCTGCTTTGACAAATCTTTCAATGGCAATAGCCTTCAGAATTTGATCCAGGTGGGATTCTAGGGGGGTCTAAATCCTATATTCTAAAGAAAGTCCTGCATCTCAGAGTGAAACATAAAAACTGCTTGGTTTTGCTCTTTTGGTTTTTCTGGTTTAATGAAAGCACAGAAAAATGTGTCTGTTTCATTTATATGTCAGACTTAAAAAAAAAAAAAGGCACCATTGCCTTAATAGTCAGAGCATAATGGCCTTAATATCTCATTCATTTGATAATTTTCACAGTCCTCACTGTCACTGTGATAGAATCACACGATCTCTTTGACATCTTGGGACAGATCAGAGCTGTTGTGTGTTGTGCTGCATCTCAGGAAGTGCAGTGTTAGCTTGTAGATCCCAGGAGAGACCCCACTGATGAATATATATAGTACTGAGATATTTTTGCAGAGATTTGAGTCCTGCATCATCTGCAACATATTGCAACATTTAATGTTTGATGTTTTAGGAATGTTCTGATTGCCATTCTATGAAGGTAATGATGAGATGCCTTGGGCTAGAGGAAAGGTGTAACCCTATGATTGAAGAACTCCAATAACATCACTAAAAGTAAAGTGATTTAGTCATGGGTTTTTGAGGCAAAAAAACACCCAATCTAATTATCATAACATAACTTGAGGGGAAAAAAGAAGAAGAAGAAAAGAAAAATTTAAACTAGGAGAGAAGTCTAGGTGTTTCAATGTTAAGGTGTCAGGAAACTTATTGATACATTGCATGTTTTGCAGCCCTCTGGGTGGGAAGCCACTCAGCTAGAGATGTATTTTTGATCCAGTGTGCATGTTTACAATGATACACTCTTTCTCAAGATTTGTTTTCATCTTTCTAGGAAAGATATGACTAGTCTGCAACAGAAATACATGATAAATTTGAAGTGTCCTGCTCGCATGAACTCGTGAGGAGCTCCCAAAAGCAGTGTGGGAGTGGCAGCCCTTTTCTGAGGCTCAGGGATGTGGGGAAGGTGCACCCAGCTCTGTGAACATCATTTTCTGTTGGGTCTATGTGGAGTATTAAACCCGAGGTGAAATCCTAACTCTCTGGGGCTCCGTGGTAGAACTTCATTGATGAGATCTGAGCTGTGTAGCTGCACTTCTCAGCTTGCACTCAGCCTGACTTGCCTCCCTGTAGGAAGATTCTTTTGAAGACCAAGTCTGAGGAATTGCAGGTACCAGGGCATGGCAAGGGGCAGCTGCTGGAGCAGGGCAGGCCAGCCAAGGTGGCCCCAGCACAGCCCATCCCCTCTCTGCTGGATATGGGGCAGAGCATGTGGAGACCCCAAGGAAGCTGGGTCAGACCCGTGGGGGCTGGCAGCATCCCCAGGACCCTGACCCTAACCCATGGATAGGAAAAACCAGGAAAAATAATTTAAGTCATGCATCCTGATGGCCTCTCACACAGTACTATGCAGGATCAAGCCTCTCTAACAGTATTTTAAATCCTAATTTATTTGTATTTCGAATATGAAATGATGGATTTTCCATCAGAGGCTCCTTCTCCTTCCTTCTTCACCTGGGAATAATTATTTTTCTGTTGTTATGTAAATTCAGAAGAGATGCTAGTCTGTGATTCTCCCTCCTGAATGGTTTATCTAATTATTTAGATCTACCTCCTTTCCTCTTTACTCTTGTGTTTTGCCTGGTGAGAAATTATTTATTGACCTTTCCATTCTATGTAATTTTCATATATTTCTTAAATTACCAAGCTTAAAATTTCCTGCAGAAGTCACAATTGTGGCTAAGGATAAAGAACCTCCTACTGCTCAGGATGGTTTTGAAATTTCTCTATTATCTGAGATTTGAAAAAGTCAAGAAAGAAATCCTGAAAGACTTTTTACCAATGTGTTTTAATCAGTTTTCCTATTTCCCTGTGGAAGTGCTATGAGGACAACCTTGTTTGTTCTGGCTGTATCAATTTCATTACATTGTCAAATGCTTCTTTTCCCAGAATTATGTAGTGCTCAGGTGTTGGATTATGTTTTGCTCAGATACTGGCTTCACTGGAGTTATAATATTGCTCTCAATCTTTGAACTTTCACATAGATTTATTTTTTATTATTAACTCCAAAGTTTATTCCTATATTTACATTTATTCACTAGAAATGTTGGGTTCTGCAGCAGTTATCAGTGCTAGAGGTATGAGAACCTAATATTGTATGACTGTCTCTCTATAAAAGAAGTTCTGTTTGTAAGTGAAAACACAGTCCCCTGTGTTAATGGAGGAAAGACACAAGGAGAAAGTTAAACACAGAGATCATCCCTAAACCTTGCAGAGATAGAAATGCAGCAGAAGTTCCTTCTATGCAGTGTATCAAATATAGTCTGCCCTTATTACAGTGTACTGGAAAACTTGAACAAGAAAGCCACTTAGGGCTTTGGTATTTTTCCTATTTTCTCAGGTTTCATAAATGCTCAGAAAATCTGTGCCAGGTTACCTGGCACATCGGAAAACAGGCTGTTGTTGGAGCATGGATGTTACCCACTCAAAAGATTTTGGCACAGGGCATTTTCTTGTGACTCTTTCTGAAGCATGGCTTCCTTTACTTCTGAGGAAAAAAGGCACATCTAGGTGATGAGTTTAAAACTAATTACAACTAATTCATTTTTAAACCTACAAAGTTAATGAATTTGAAACTCTTTGTTTCAGCCAGTTTTGTGCTGCAAATCTGTATGAATTTTACAGGCCAAAGCAAATTATTATAAATACTAATTTATACTATTGATCTCTTAAAGCGACCTGTCTGGGGGATATATTTCATGTAAGAAAAAGATCGATTTTAGGATATTTTACTAACTTTATCAAGATTTTAATATAATATTTTTGAAAGGACTCTGTACTACCAAATGAATATTCAGTGTTTCTTTTTACATCAAAGAATATCTTCAGAATACCTAGCAAAAACCAACTAAATTCCCTTTCTTTTTTTTTTTTTGAAAGATAAGACATATTAATGTACAAAAAAACTTTGAGAAAGTATCTGCCAAATATTTCATATAATTGCTGGTCATACAAGTCTATTAGTTTCTACTATAATGTTGTTATTTTATTTAATAAATGAAAAAGTATCCAATAAGAAAATGTGTGGGCTTAAAAGAATGTTAAATTATTCACTGGATAATTTAATTATAGGAAAGATCTTATATTATTCTCTAATGCAGTAAGAATTGTGAGACCAATACAAATCTGTGAATGAGAAGGCCATAGAACTGGGTTCATTATCTTTTTATATCTGTAGTATATTCAATAAAAAGTTTGAATGGAAATTTATATGATTCATATTCTTTGTGTGTGATGGAAAAATAAGCCATATAAAAATTGATTTAGAAGGCATAAGATTTTTATTTAATATTAAAAAATAAATTGGAGAAGCATAGAGAATCCAAAGCAAGCTCAGCATTTAAAATTGCAGTAGCTACTTTGTGTTTCCATTCTTAGAAATGGAAAAACTCTCTTTGTCTACCTCTTTCTCTGAAGCAAAATCTTCATGACTCTATATTAAAAACATAAATTAAATAGCTTTCCCATCAACTTTTAACTTTGCCACCTGCATCATATGCTTTCTGTACTGCACATTTAAAAATATGAAATAGTAAATGCAGCTTAATCTTTGATTTTAAGCATGATTATTATGGTCATTTGGCCCTTGAATAGAGTTTTGTCTGTTTTATCCACAAGCGATTGTTAGTATTCTGGAAATCATGGAAATCTGCCTTTCCACTAAGCATTATTTCTCTTTAACCTTTCCTGTGAATATGGTTATCAGTAAGATCTCAATCTAAGTAACTTGGATCTGAAGCTGTCAAAAAAATTGACTGCTGTCTTTTGTATTGGATGCCATGATGAATATGACCATACAAAGACCTCTTGAGACATCAACATCTCATGGTGTTGGTTAGTTCTTAGCACTTGCTTTGCACATGCCATTCAACTTAATCCTGGGTAGACCTTGGAGCTGGACTTCAGTTGGCTTAAACTGAATTCTAAGGCTAAAGGAGAAAACCAGTGCTCTTACAACTTCATATTTATGTCCCCTGTACTAGTGTCCTCAGGCAATTGAATTACTCTTTCTTAAAGTCACTGAGAAGAAAATTTGACCTGTGAGACTGACAGCAATTTCTTACCAATCCACCCAAGAGAAAGTCATCTCAGCTTGCTCTGGTGGCTGACCTTAGGACAGGTCTGCAGCTCAGCAGGAATAAATCATAGCACAACTCTCTTGACAATAGCTTTTTTTACTTTACAGATGCACATACCTCCAAACAAACAGGAGGAAATGCACTGGAAAACTCAAAGTATTTCATTGTCAAAACTATCTTTTCTCTACACTGCTGTGATGGGGGAAAATGCATTTAAGTTACTGGTCATTCTGATTGAACTGACTTTCTGATGTGAAAAGGCCAACTTTGATTCTTGCTTGTTTTCTGTGTGGCTTTCTAATCACATACTCATTAACAGGGCTCATACCCAATTGGGTCTTCTACTTCAGAATTGTTTCCTTCAAAGAAACAATTCAAGATATGCTTGCAGCAGGGTCATCTTTCATTTTATCCACATGAAATGCTCCTTCTCTACCTGACAAGTTTCTATGGTGAGATCCACTCTTGTGTATTTCTGATTGCATTCAACCCAAGGACCTTTCTTTTTTGACATTTTTCCTTCCTCTAAGAATTGTTCATACACCCCAAGTATTTTAAAAGTATTGTTGGATACAAATACATACACAGGAGATCATTATGGAAATGCTTTCTACATCTTCAGACTAAAGGATGTCTTAATTCTTAAAGAAATAGGAATGTTTTCTTTTCAAATTAATTTCCTGAATGATGAAGAAATAAGTAATCTGTTTTATTCACTTTATCTGCAGTATTTTTTCTGACCTTTTGAGTAATAAAATACACATATGTTAAATTAGATTAGTTAAGTAGATATGCATGCTAATATAATATGTCACAACTGGAAGCAGCAAATCATTGTAGGATAATGTTTACTTGTAGACTTTCTAATCTTTTACTTTCTCAGACAGGTACAGAATTGTCTCATCCTCATAACCAGGGTGATTGTTGCAAGAATTTTTAAAATCTGATTGTACCAAAGAAATTGAAAAACTTAATTTCTGGTTTTCAATGAATAAAACAGAAGAGGTGATACAGAAAGATTTGCCTTTTCTACAGTAATTTCAGCTCCTTGCTTTTTCAAATCCTATTTTGCAAACAAATGATTATCCCACTTGTCACTGATTGTCCTGTGACTTTGTTAGCACATATGTTTTTGGAAATCTTTGTCCTTCTTGGCCTAGAGATAAGGAAAATAATATAGTGAAGTGAATGGGACCTCTGGTGAGCAGCTCTGTGTATTATCAGCTCGAATGATAATTGGCAAGGTACAATCTTGGAGCATACTCAGACATTTAATTGCACTCCTCAAAGTGTGGCTAGGTTTTCCTTCCAGTGTATCTCTTAGCACTACTTTTGTGTTTGTTAGGCCTTTTCTTTTCCCTTTCAGACAAGCAAAAATAACTTTCAAGAACCTTTCTTTCCTTTCCCTAGGTTTGTCTCTTTAATCACTTTCAGCCCTCTGATTGCTCCTCCACTGGACCATGCCAGAAGATTCCCAAAGGCCTTCAGGGAGGCTTTTTTACAAACAAAGGCAGTTTTACCTGATGTTACAATAAAAACAAGTTGAGGAATGGCTTGTAAGTTGTTTTTCCAGACTTTCAGGTAAAAAAAAAAAAAAAATTTGAAAACTTCTTAATGGTAAAATATTTTGGGATATGTAGTTAGGCTGTTGAAAGCTGGAGTCTGGCAGCTCTGAAAATAGAAATAATTGCTAGAGAAAGCATAATAGATTTCAAAGACTGCCAACCAATCCCACTAACAGAACAATAGAAAAACTACCTAATGAACCATGATTTTGGAGAGTCTATTTCTCACAGTATAGGCTAGTGAAGTCTGTGACATTTCTGCTGAGAATAAAAATGTACCTCTCAGTCACAGGGGGAGATTTTTGTTTATGCTGAGCAAACATATAAAAATTTTCATATGAATGACTACTTTCCAGAGACCACAAAACATATGGGTAGGTACTCAATGTCAATATATATAAATATTGTAGCCATAATCTTTGTCTGAGGTGGAAAAAAAGAAACTGCCCCAGCCTACAGAGACATTATCTCTGTCATTCAAGCAAAATTAAAAAGCCATTTTTTATTTTTTTCATCTTCAGCCTGTCACTTAAAACACAGGAAATACAAAGGCTTGCAGAGATAAGACAAGAGGCAATGGCTTTAAACAGAAAGAGGGCTGGTTTAGATTAGGTATTAGGAAGAAATTCTTTATTGTAAGGCTGGTGAGGCTCTGGATCAGGTTGCCCAGAGGACTTGTGGGTGCCACATCCCTAGATGTGTTCCAGCCCAGGCTGGATGGGCCCTTGAGCAGCCTGGCTGGTGGAAGATGTCCCTGCCCATGCAGAGGGGTTGGAATTAGATGGTGAGGTCCCTTCCAACACAAACCATTCCATGGTTCTATGGTTCTGTGAAATGCTGCACTTCTAAATTGGTTGGTGATTGCTGAATTGGATGCTAGGTGCAAATGTGACTCTAGTTAGCTCCTGCTTAGACATGAAAATTAATTAATTTGATAGAATCTATTATGAAAACAATTTAGCTGTAATCCAAGTACAGATATCTTGCTGCTCTTGATGTTTGACTAAGGCCCACTAAGACAGGCTTCTTATCTCACTTGTAGCAATATTGAATAAGTTCTCTGAGTGAGTTCCTCTGATGTAAAAACAACTAAACATGTCAGACCAAGACATGCTGTGTGTTAGTTCATCTGGAAAAGATAACTGCCAAGGGAACAGTGCAAGAAATTTCCAGAACTTGGTTTGCTAAACTGAAGTTTAAAGTATTTCCTAGCCCTTTGGCTTTTTGTTTTTCTTCTAGCTTCCACAGTGAAAGGACAGCATTGCAAAAGGCACTCTAGAAAACTAGGAGAAATTCAATACTCATTTAAGTCCACAGCATATTTACCAATAGTGTGGTCTGTTGGAAACTGTGAAACCATCACTCTGCTCCCTTATTTTCATGCCTGTCAGTTATCTGATAGATCATGATTAGAGCAGGTTTTATTTATATCTGTTAATTTTATTAGGTTCAAAACTAAGCAGGTATAGTAAGGTTTTACCAAGAAGTCACATACTTATTTAAGAAGAAATGAAGAGTCATAGTTAATGCTGTAAGTTTATTCAAAGAAGAAAACCAAAAAGAAGATCTTCCCAGAAATTTTTTATCCTTTTTAGGTTTGTATATTATTCTTTTTGGCAGAAGATGTAAAATGTGCTGCTATTTTGGAGATTGTGCTGGAGAATGTGGTCTTAGCTATGCTTATAGTTATCAGATTAACCAGATTATCAGATGGACAAATTTATCCACAAATATTTTGCATGACATTTGGAATACTTAACTATCAGTTAAACTTAGATTCTTTAATAATTAACTTGACTCTTGTAACAACCTTAGGGCACAATAACCATGCATGTCTCCTGTCTGAAATCAATTTGTCACTGATAAAAATCACTGCATTGAAGTCAAGAAATTGTGATAACCTACATGGCACAGTTGCTTTGCTCTGAAAATTCCTTTTTGCTCTGAAACACAGATTCTCATTGCAGATATATTTATGAGAGGACAGTTCGGTGCCTTCTCAGGCACAGAGCCATTTCCCTTAAAAATTCTTCTGTTAAGCTGCTAAATTCTTCTGGGATGTGTTTGATTTTGGTTATTTTGGGGTTCTGTCCCCCATCCCACCTGCCACAGGTTTTTTGTTTGGTGCTCTTTTCTTTTTCTCCTTCTATTATTTTACTATTCACTTTAGTCATAGTTTTACGCCATATAAAAATAAATAGATTTAAAAAGCAGCATGCAAGTGGCTGAGCATACCTTTTGCAGTGTATCTTGGGATAACTCAGCTCAAACTTCAGACCTACTATACAAGGTAATGATTCAAACTTGTGCATCTGATGAGAAAAACTCCCTACATTTTTGAGGACTGACAGTGCTGTTACCACAGAGTGCTGGAAACGTTTCTGTTCTGAATTACAAATCAGTATTATAACATACCTCCAGCAACCAAGTGATGTAAAGTCTTTCCAAGCAGTGTTTCCATAAGTTTGGTATATTTGCTGCAGTGACAGTTAGCAGAGAAGATGAACTTTGGATTTTAAACATCAGTCACTCCTTCAATGACAGTAGCTGTGGATCTTCCAGGATATTTACTGCTGATGCACAGAAGCATAAATGGGTTCTTGTTAAGATCAAAGAAGGGAAAGTCTTTTAAGTTATCCCTGGGTTGATAAGCTCCAGCTCTTATCTCCTCTCTGAGTGAAACATTAATTTTAAACAGTAGCAGAAGGGCTCTGATGGTTCCCTGGCCTGTTCTATTTTAGAGGTCCAGGGATATTTTTCTTCTTCATTTTGGAACTTTGCCAGTAATTTTCCAGTGAAAGAGAGGAGTTTTGAGAGTGGTGAGGGGCATGGTCCTATCAAAAGGAAGGTGAGTAGGGCATGAATGTTGCCTCTGCATATGTCACTCACAGTAGTGTGCTACAAACTTGTAAGAATCTACATTTTCTGTGGCTCAGCTCACTGGAGTGTCATTACCTACAAACACTATCTACAGAAAGGGAAAATCCAACACATTCTCCCTTTTACTTTTGCAAACAAATGGCTTGAGGCTTGGGAGAAGCTAGTGTCTGATCTCCCATGTACAGTTTGCCTTTCAGCTTTTACATCTTGTCTCAATTCTCTTAAACATGACATTTAAAACGTGATCTAAACCAAAACCAAGAAGTAAGTTTTTAAGGCTTCCCATATTAAACATTTTTACCAAATTAGAATCTGCTAATGAAGGGCAGATTAATTTAGGTTAACCAAGTAGAAAGACACAATCTGTAAAAATCCTGTTCCAGCTTTTCCAAAGATTGCAGTATTCTAATTTTTAGCAATTCTACTGAGGGGACAGTGTCAGAGTCATCCAGAAAAAAAGAAAAACCAAACCTTTTTATGTGTTATTCAATTCTGTATCTTTTGAGACTAATTCTAATTTTGAATTATTTCTAAAGTATTTCTTTGGTAAACGTACAAAAAGAAGAAAGCACAATAAACCTCCAGCATCCTTTAATACTTCCCTCAGAAACATATTCACTTCTGTGCATGAATACATGTAAGGGTTTGTTTTGAATAAAATTAATAAAATTATGAGTGCAACAAAAGGGAAAATTTAATGCAATGACTGATCAGTTCAAAGATGATATTTTCTGATGTCTTCATTTCTCTGTAAGAGGATGAGCTTGAGAAAGGCTTGCAAATGGCAACTATCTATTTCAGAGAGCAAATTGCTGGCACCTGAGTGCCATGAATGCAGATCCCAGTAGCTTGTTCAGAGCCACCTTCTCCTCCCTGGAAGACCATCTGAGAAGGGAAGCTATAAAAATAAGCTGTCAGCAAACAGAAGCCAGTACATAAGAATGACAGGAAATGCTTTATTGAATGATTAGAAGATTAAAGCAAACTTGTGCTGCTAAGTTACTACTTAAAATCCTGAAAAGCAACTCAGGACTTTATTCAAGGCTTGAGCTCTTAACAGAGTGTTAGTTTTAACCCTTATGCAATCAGTTCCTTCTGGAGATTTGGATGATCTTATCCAGATCTGTAAGGAGTGAGTCCCTTTGAGGGTGATTCTGGAGCCAGGTCAGGACTCTAGAGGAGAGCAAAGACTGGTTTCTCTCTGGGACTGTGTTTTGGATCAAAGATTATGAGAAAACATTTTGCTCAGCAGAGCCTTCCAGATGTGTAACTCCTTGAATATGTATGCCTGAAAAACAGCATCAAAGGAACATCTAATACTAAACCATTGATGCACAACCACAACTGGCAGAACCTCCTAGACAGTCATGGAACTTATTCTGGAATTTACATTTTTTGAAACACTTACTTTGTGTAATTTTCCACATTGTCAGTGGAGCCTACAAAAAATTTCTTAATTGTCAGTTCAGTCTGAAAACAAAACAATCCAGGCCGGTCAGAGCAGTCTCAATGTCTATAAATTGTTAGGAATACACAATTAACAGGTATATAGTTTCAAAAAATAAGAGAAATTAATGAAAATTATTTTTTCAAATGACTGCAGAATGTGGTCCAAACTTTATAAAAAGAATAGCATGTTCCACTGCTCGGGGAATAAGCTTGTCCAGAGTAAATCCTAAAGTATTTGAAAACATTACTGAAAGGTGAAAACTTCTGTTAACTTTGGCTGCTACTATTTTTTGTGTTGAAATGGAAACACAGGAACTTACTGGAATTTAATGTGAACTCTCACTCACACTGTTAAAACATTGATTGTGTTCTGTAGAAAAGATAATAAAAGGAAGAATAAGCAGCTTATTTAATTCAAGTGAATTTGTATACTCTCATATAAAGTCAGTTAGTTTCTTTAGTTGCCTTTAACCCAAAGAATGAGTAAAGAAGAGCCAGTGGAAATGAAAGTTTCTAATATTCCCGCAGAAGGGAATTGTGCAATGCATTGAGGGAGTTAAAAGCACAGGCTAAGTAGATCAAGTGTTCAATGAATATACTCTGATAAAGTGCACCTTTGATCTGCAGCAATGGCAGTGGTGACAGCTCCAGCCAGAGCAGGCTCCAGCAGGGAGTTAGAGCTCTCACAGGAGTGTGAGAGCTTAGAAACTGCTATCTCAGATGATTTTATCAATGGATTGAAACAGCTCCTTTACTATACCTTGAATTACTCCAGTGATTTGAAGTCCTAAGTTCTGAAGAATAAATTAAAGCTGGAGACACACAGAACCACTGGACAAAAAGGGAAGTGGGCAAGGGACACCCTCATGCTTTTCATAGGGAATGATGAGCAAGGTGTGCAAACAAACTTGTGCCCAAAGTGCGTTGCACTGATCACATTTTTGCTTAGAACTGGCATTAGGAATGGCCAAGTGCTTTGTGAGGTTGCCTAAAGCAAAGAAATTTAGGCAATTAAATTTTTCAACTTTGGCTGAAATGGCTGAACAACATCTTGTTGATTAGAGTGATTTTTTTTTTAGGCTCCTAGGAGCTACTAAGCTTAATATCTTTGCAAAGGCCTGTTTGAAACCCACCCAAGAAAACTTTTTAATGGATTACAATCCAATGTTTTATTTTCTTTATGGTGGTTTTGCTCATTTCCTTCTGCAACATAAATTTTGGATCAGCACGAGAAAGCAGGTGCAAATAAACTAGTGCAATTCACAAAGCTAAGATTTACTTTCCCAGTATCTGCCTTTTTTTCTCACTCACTCCTTCACTTTTTCAAGGTCTCATCCCTTCCTTATTCATGGCTGCCTTGTTGATGTGGCCTTTTGTTACTCAGTAAACTTGAAGACAAAATAAGAAATGGCATCAAAAGGATTGCTAGTGCCATGCATGCTAATAATGGTGAGCTTTTTCAGCCACTTCACAAACAACAGTTTGTCAAGTCAAGGCAAATATAACAGCTTACTGGGGAAAAACAAAACCCCAAACCCACAGAAACATTCCTTTTGCAGCTAAGCATGCTTGTATTTTTTGTTAATTCTTTTGCCAGAGGCAGTAAGCCTGAATATCAACAGACAGGTATGTCAAACACAGAAACTGTATTCCAGTCTGAATAATTTGACATCTCAATACTTCCCAATAGAACATTTAATTACTTTTATCTTCTGGTTCTTGACTTATGTTCTGATGTTTAATGTGATTTGCATTGTCATCTTCATTTCTGTAAAGTGTAGAGATGGATAACACAGTAGCAGCAATCCAAAAATTGGCAGGACACTGCCACAGCCCCTTTCTTCCCTCTCCCCCATTAGCTACATCAGGCACAAAGGTAGGCAAGTCACTACCAAATGATAATCTTGCATTCATTCCCTCATGGTATTTTTAGTATTTTCCAGCCAGGCTGCACAGACATAAATGGCCATGGAAATGCAGGGCAGCATGAATTAAACAGTAGCTGTTTGGTAGAAGAGAAGATCACAGCAGAAACCACCTAAGGATGACTGCCCAGGGATGCAGGTGTTGCCTATCATGACAGCATTTTTGCTCTACTGTGAAAAATTACCATGGAAAATAGAAAGTGGAAAATCATTTCTTAGTAGAATTGTGGACTTTCTGTCTTCTCACATCCTCTCCTTTTTAAAATTTCTTTGACAGTGCCCTGATTTCACCTAAGTTTGACGAAACTCACATCTGGTCTTATTTGCAATTAGAAGTTTCAGGTTTACAATGAAGTTAATGTAGTTAACATTGTACAGCACAACAGATGACCTATGCCTCAAGCAGTTGTTCTTTGCCTGACTTTGATTTCTTATCCTCTAACCATTTTATGTGGAGAGAGTCTTTGTTATTGCTTTGCAATTTCCAATTACACTGCAGGGAAAAAAATCAATTAGTCACTCAACAATAAGGAACATGTTTTTACTGGAAAATGATATTTCTTTTGGTATTTTTCTCATATTTTTAGCATGCACTTATTTATGTGAAGAGGTAGATAAAACAGAGTTCCTGAATGCAAATGTCATTTCCTCCTTTTAATTGGTAGAACTTTGATTATCTGATTTTGTTTATACTAAAATCAGGAGTGAATCTGAGGTATATTTTCTCATCATGCAGTACAACCAAGAGCAAGGTGCTGTAAGTCATACCTGTGGTCACAGATTCTTGATTTAATCTTGATCAGCTGGAGGCACCCTGGAGTTGTTTTATGTTACAATTGGCTCCAGCAGCTTCCATTGGGGCATTACCAGCTGTGAGTGGCCCATGCAGTGAATTTCACTTTCCTCAGGGGCACAGCTGCCTCTGCATCTGCTAATGGGACTGAGGAGGAGATACTGAAGAACTGGAGCTGACCCTGTCCACCAGTTACAGCACACTCTTCACCATTGCTTTAAATTACTGCCAGTTTCTGTTAGCCTGACATGAAAAGGTCATTTGAAAACTGCTTCACACATCTCCTAACAGCAACTTTCCTCAGATCATACATTCTTTTAAACTGAACTTTATTTACTTCTGTGGACATTAGAAAGACATGAAAGATAGGAACTGGCACTAGACTCAATAACTTACAAAGAATTTGAGGGGACTCAAAATCTAACATTTATTTACAAATATAACTTCAAATTGGAATGATGGCTACTTTCCTATACATCTATTTTTAGGGTGACACTGTTGAGCAGCATCACCCATTGCCTAGGAATGAACTCTTACTATTGCCTCATAAGGTAATTATGTTTCTCCAACTGTTTTTTCTTATAAATCAGTTATTTAATGGGGAAGAGTTTCAAGCCAACAGGAAAAAGTTCATATGAACTCGCTAAATAGACATGATTCCTGTTCTTTTATTGTTACCATTTTTTAAAGTCCTTGGCCATCCCTAAGTGTTTGCTCTTCTCCCTGCTTTCAAGCTTCCTAGTGGGAACAAGAGGAGTCCCTCAGTGGAGCTGCTCGAAAAAACCAGCCTGCATTGTTAGATTTCTGTCTTGTGCTTTGACAAGCAGTATGTTACATTTTGTCTAGGGTGAAGAAGAAGTTTTGCAAGGCATCACTTTTGGGTGCTTGCTGCCTACTCCAGATGTGACAGGGCAGTTTCTGCAATGGGATGCTTCCCAGGGTCTGGAGATTGTTTTGGGTTTGATGGCAGTCAGAGAGAGCATCACCTGTGTGCAGTCTGCAGAGTGCATACTGGCCTCCATTAAGTGGGAACATAAATGTGGGGGTTTTGGTTGCAGATTTCTCCTTTCTGCTACAAATTCTGGCACATAGTTAAAGGAGCAGCACTTGTGCATGCAGCAATGAAAGACAAATCTCTTTAGCAAGTCTCAACTTGTAGAACTGTAGAGCTATCTATACAAGTGATCACAAGTGATCTCAGAGCTGACCTGAAAAACCTGCCAAGTGCTCCTAAATGATAATACCAACATTTCTGTGTACTTTCTTGCCTCCTGACAACAAGCTGTGGCAATATAATGCAAATATTTCCTCTAGAAAGTCTCCCTCATGTTATGCTTGCTTTCCCTGCATGGGGTGTTTCTGAGTTGGCAGGGACCATAAATACAGTCTCCTGGGGTTTAGACTTATTCATGTTGACTTGACAAAAATCCAGGATGCCACTTAGAGAAAAATTACTGACCAATATAGTGTTTGATTGATTTTATTTTTTTAACTCCTTATTCAGGGCCTGAAATCAGCCAAAATATTTGAACTTAGTGGGAGAGATTTCATGTATCAGCTTGCATTTCTGATGTTTTCTTGGGCTATTACTGCTTATTTTCAGCTGGCTTTAAAACAAATTATTTTCATAGTAATGTTTAGTGGCAAGTTTGTTATTTAACTATCCATTTTTTACCTTCTTCTCTCTCTCTTTTTTTTTTTTTTATAGTCACTGACAAATGTATTGGGAAAATGATATTTGCTTTAAAAAATAAGATATTAATCTAAAATCATTTTCTTGAAAACAGGAAATTTTAGAGTTCTTACAGAAAAATAATTTAAAAATATTTATATTCATTTTTAAGTCAATGTTTTTTAAGCTAAAGCCATGGAGTTTGAATGATTTTGCAGAAATTGAATGGAACAATCTAATGGCAAAACTGCAAAGACATTGTATTGAGAATAATTTGTTTTTGAAGTAAAGGTGAACACTTCTTTTGAATAGTAATATTCATTCTAGATAGCAACTGAAAATGCCAGCTGAAAATACAAGTAAGATCAGCTAATGAAGACAAAAACTCAAGAAATATGTCCTTCATTTGAGAGATATTTCTGAAAGAAAGGTTTCTGAAAATGTTCCTTTTTCTGTGCTTGCTGACATGTGATGAGAAAAGTTGCTTTGTTACAATTGTATATCAGAAGAATTATGAAGCTGTGGTATCTCATGGCCTTGGAGATTTAGAGATTCCCATTGTCCACACTGTTTCATTTTTGAAAAAACATCTACACTTGTAAATTTACCAGTTCAGGAAGGCCATGTCTTACACTGCTTATGCACAGCAGCAAGCAACTTCCCAAAATTCTGTGGGTGCAGAGTTTACCAACTTCATGCTATCAGTATCTTTGTAGGGAAATTGGATGCAGGTAAAAATTCATGATTCCTTGGTGTCTCCTGATCTACACTGGATGGCAAAGCTGAAGAGCTTTCTGTTGCAAAGAGAACAGAATTATTGTGCTGTTTTTAAATTGGATCTGACTCCCATTTTCATATCAACCTCTTATGTACTAAATTTTAAACAATTATGGGTTCAAGACATTGATTATGTAATCTTGGTTATTATTAAGTGAATAAGTGAATATTAAGATTTTCCCTTAATAAGGCTGAAGTCTTCTTTAAATTAATATAATACCTCCAGACCAATGTGAATGATATGATGGCTGGACAATGCAATGGGTGTGATGTGTTAACTGCACTGTGCAAGGCGAGGCTGTGACTTGGGTGATTGTCAACACCACAGCATCAAGCATAAAGCTAAAGGATGAGCCTCATGCAAGGGCAGTGTTTTGCACATGAAACTTTCTGATTCTGGTTGCAACCAATAGAAGTTAAACTGGTGATGCACCAGTAGGCCAAGTCAGTGGAGGTGGGGGTTTTCTGCATGTCTGAACCAGTTCTTCTTAAACTGTGACTGACTACATGGTGTGACCCACCTTCAGATGATGAGTCAAAAACGATTCCAAGCAAAATGAAGAGCTACATTGTACATGATCCCTTATTTCCCCTACTTGCAGCTATACTAACAAAAGGAGGGGATAAATAAAAATACTAAACATGTATGAAAATTTCACCCAACTGTTCTTATGGCAATTGGTCATAGGAAGGCCTTTGGTATTTTCTGAAAAGCTTT
Organism: Muscicapa striata striata; assembly: GCA_030060385.1. NCBI lineage: Eukaryota > Metazoa > Chordata > Aves > Passeriformes > Muscicapidae > Muscicapa > Muscicapa striata. The sequence continues at coordinate 296,938 of JAREIS010000010.1, read as the reverse complement.
GGATGTTCCTGGATCCTTTAGAAATGGAAGGGAGCCAGGAATTGAAAAGGCTGAGCAGGGCAGGCTTCAAAATTGATTTATGTTTTCATACAAGAAGTACTCCAGTACTTCTCTGCTAGACAGAAAGTGATTGTAGAGTGAATTACCACCTAGTTTTTGTTGTTTGTTCTAATTATTCTGCTATTCTTGTTTTTGCCCATTGACATTTCTTGATCTCATTGTGGGGTACAAATATTTCTGTATGCTGGAATCCAGAATTCAGTTTGCTTTCTTGAGGTAAGTAGCATCCTTTTGTGACAGACCCCAGGAGACAATTCAACAACACAACTTAAAAATATTTTATTCCTTCACACATCTTCTTTAGTCACTTAAAGATAATATGAAGTGGCATTTCAAAATATTTATAGCTTTCATCTTTCCCTTTGTGTCCCTGTGTATTAATTAAAGGTACATAAACTCAAAGAGATTCTTTTCATATTGCTGTAGCAATGTACTTCCTTGAACCAGCTCCAACTAGTAAAAAATAAGAACTTGAAAAACATTTTTTTGAGGTCTAACTGTTTCTGGATTTAATTGTCTGTGTTGCTCAAGCTGAGTGGAAAAATCAGTAAGAGAATACCAGGAAAATGACACACTATGGAAGGAGAAGCAAGTCTCTGTTTAGGTAGGTAAAATCTGTTATCCTCTTCATCTGCTTTCCGAGTGATAAAAAACTTGCCCAAATTCCCAAATCATTCTCTCAGTTTACATAAGAGATCTTTCCCACTGCTTCTCCCCACAAGCCTCACCTGTTTTATATGTCAGAAGAGCATTGTTACAAGTACAAAATTCAAAGTTTGATTTGACATCATTAGCTAAAATCATAATTAACTTTTACTTGGGATATTCTGGAGGAGAAAGGTCAGATATTTTGGATTCAGTTTGCAGCTTTTACAAACATTTTTGTAAATATTATGATTCTTTTCTGGTTTTGATTTAAAAATTACCTGTTGAGAAACAGGTTCTTCTTTTCTTTAGCTTCTATTTCTTTTGAAAGATTTTTTTATGCAATTCTTATCTAATGGTTATGATGTACTGTGTGATTGGAAAGCCAGCTTCAGGACCTACTGTAATCAAACCAAAGACTTTTAAGTGCTATGGCATTGAGGAAAGGAAGGAATTGGTTGGAAAAGAGTTGTTTTCTGATTAAATATTAAGCATTATGAACAAACCCTTGTTAAGTCTTGTAGTGGCTCCAGAAACACAGAGAAGGTAATGTTGAACAGATTTATTTTTTTAATTAGAAAATAAATCTCTCCTGAGAAAAAGTAACTGCAAGTGTTTGATTTTTTTGTAGAAGCCCAAAAGGAGAATGACACACTGGTGAGTTATAAAAATAGTCTTGATGGTCAGATTGTGCCAAATTATTTAAATTCTAAAGAATAGCACAATGATAGAGACAAGAATATTCATGTGCTCTGTATTTGAAAATAGATACTCTATGATTCTATGATAACTCACCCCATTTCTATAAATAGGAGTATCTTAAATGAAGTGTGCCTCATCAATGCCAAATTAAATCATACTATCTTCTTACATCTGGGGCTGGCGGAATTCCCTTTCTTCTGTTTGCAAATAGTTCATTAACATTTCTCATCCTGCACGTTTTTATTTCTAGGCATCCATTGGATAACATGGGTAAGTCATTTATCAAATGTTTATTTTAACAGTTTTATAAACATTATATATGATGCTTTTTCTCTTCCATAATTTGACTGAGACCTTGAAATAAATGAAAATAAAATAAAATAAACAAACACATTAAAAATATGACCAAGATAACATGTTAATTAACCACAGCCCTTATCTGAACTGTAAAAAATGCAGTAGCAGTAATCTTTTGTTAGTAAAGGCATTTAGCACAAACTGAAGGGAAAAATAACTAATGGAAACAATTTAAAGTGCACACCATTAAATTCCTTGGGACTTGCTACCCTTCATGTAGGGAAATATAGAGAAATGTTTAGATATATAATGTGGACTATACTTATTCCAAGCCTATTTCTTAATAGGTTCAATTCCATTGGTGGATTTCCAAAGTTAAGCCCTCTGTTTCCTTTTCCATTTTTTAGTTGGTTTGTACAAGTGGAACTTTGCTCAAATGATAACTTTGCCACTAGATATTTTTTCATTTCCCTGAATGTGTGAGACGGAAGGAGCAGAACTCAAGATTTTGGAAATGAAGCTGATATGAAAGTAATGTCATCCTGAGATAAACAGGAGAAGTACAAAGAATGAAAATGGTGAAGAAGGAAATGGGGGTTTATAGGAAGAAGCTGAACACTTGCTAGCAATGTTGTGTTTTCCTACAGTGGGGAAGAGATAAGTTGGCCAACTGGCTTAGAGCACTGCTATCCTGTGGTTATCCTAGGTACTAGACATGCTTGCTGTACCATCGTCTGCCTAACGGTGCTCCATCTGTTCAAACCTAGCCTATGTGCTCCTGGAATGTTTAGTGCAACATCAAACAGAACTGGGCAGCTGCTTAGCAATTCCAAACCATCCTAAACTGCAATTTGAGGTGGATTGAGATGGATGGGATTGGTGACTGCAAGACTGAAAGAGTCATTGATACAGCATCATTCTAAAAACCTGTTTCCCTATAATTCAAGGAAAAAAAAAAAAACAAACAAAAAACAAAGGAAGGGTGAGAAATCCACAAAGAAACCCCCTGTAGTGTACTTGAAGCCTTAATATTTCATCTGAATAGTGTAAGACACATGAACTCTGACAGAGACTGCAGGTCAGGTAGACCTTCACTGTAGAGAGCTGCAGTAACAGGCTCTGGATAAGGGTGCTTAGGGCACTGAAGCCTCTGCTAACAGCCATCATAGAGAAGAGCCTCCCACAACCTGTCCTTAGGTATTTGTGTTATCATTTGTTGCTGGATGTAAGATTTTATTTAATTTAATTTATTTTTTTTTTTTCAGCTGTCTTGCTAATGCTATGGTTGATGTTAGCGCTGTGAGAGCCAGAATTATTGCCTGAGGTACATTTAGTCTCATATGCTCTGTGACCTTTTCTCTCTGTGAGCTTCATCTTCACCAATGCCAACCTTTTTCAGGGAATTTACAATGTTTCTATTTGTCACTGTTTGGACATTCCCAGTCACTTAAGAGAGAGAGGGCAAAGAGCAGAATGAGTGATGTTGTTGCTTGGACACAAATGGTTGTTGTCTGGACACTGATAAGTCTTCTAAGGACAGATTTGTTTACTGTAAACCCCAGGATTCTCCATACTTCAGTTAAGCTATTCCAGAAATCATGCAAAGGTTGAGAGGCATCCAGCAAATAAGTCAGCAAAAAAACCCAAAACCACTTTTGAACTTAAAATAGTGCTGAGAACATCACTTACCAACTCCTTTGTATTCCATATATAACAAGGCAAGAGGAAAAAGAGGAAACCAAATTTGAGCAAGTTTGACCACACCACCAGCATTGTGCTTGAGGAGCCTTGGACTTATGTGAGTTAAGGGTTTTTCCACTCACATCTTCAAAGGATGGGAACTTATTTGTGACTATGACCTCTATAAAAGGTCTCTATTATTTGGGGGTCTATATACAAAAAAACTATCTATGCTACCACTGTAGTCAAAGGAGATCTTGCATTCAAAACAGTTGCTCTGACAGAGGTGCTGTGTTCCTTTTGAGTTATCCTAGAGTTTTCAAGACATTCATGTAGTCAGATATGATGTAAGAACCATGAAAGACCAGAGTCTCTTTGCAAAGCTGACTGAAGGCTGGGAGGGGTAACCTGGGTCTTCTGAAATGGCACTTTGTGTGTCTTTGTCTAAACAACTGACCTCAGCCTTAGCTGTGAGCTTTTGAGAAATGTGAACTGCTTGCTGAACTCCATTAACTCTGTTCATAAGTGTAGCCCTGGAGTGGGTATTTTGGATATCACAATGTAGCTCAAAGAGTACTAGAGGTCCATATTTAGGCATCTGAACTGGGCCCTACACCTGTATGAACTGTAATGAAGCATGAATTTCAGTGCCCTATTCTCCAAAAAAGTGCCATCTGAAGTGCCCAGCCATTTCCATTTGCCAAGCTTTAATCATTAGGAAGAGGATATTTTTCTGTGAAAGAAGAGAAAAGCACAAAAGCCCTGGCTCACTAATCTCTGTTTTCCATGAAAAATATCAAGCAAATAAAATCCTAAACTAAAGGACATATCTTGGCACTAGTTGTAGACTAATTTGGTCAACTTTTAAAAGTGATATTCCTGCATTGGTCAAGGCCTCTTGTTAGAAAGTTCTAGTACTAAGAAAATAACCTCCATTTACATCCTGTGTACACACCATAACTGTACTTTAGAGACTTTACTGAGATGTGGATAAATCCCATCTCACAATTATATTAGGAAAGGGAATTTCTATAGAGTCTTTTGGCAGTAGCTGCTTTGCCTGAGTGTCAAAGTGTTTGGCAGTACCCTCAGAACAAATAGGGAGTTTTGGATTTATGATTCACTCTTTTCCTTCAGCCATTGTCAGTAGTTTTCAAGCCACTTAATCAATTTCTTATATTTTTCTGCCTCTCCTCTCTGAGGCTTTGTCTTCTCCATAATTTTTCTTCACTGATAAATGTCTGAAATGTACAGTAGGAAACTTGAAGTGGAAAAAATTTAAGAAATGAGCAAGTCTGATTCTCTTCTTATTGCCAGGTTGCTCTGATGTCATTTTGTGTTCTGGTGATTATGGGAATCCATTACTTAGGCATCTGCTTTTGTCTCCATTTTGAACTTGAAATAGCAAAAAATAGGTGGTTTCTTTGTTCCCATCCACAGGATGCTTCAAAACTGAGCAAGTCAGATGTTTGTGGTACTTGTGTTTTCAAAGGCCCTCAGCTCATATGGTCATACTTCTTGCTGTCTCTACATGAAAGTTAGCAGTTTTGCCTGCTGAAGGGCCTTTTGGGGAGACATAATATTTCACCACGTGGGGGTAGCAGGCAGCCACCTACACTGCATGTCAAAGACCTGTACGAGTCTAAAAAGGGAGAGCAAAACATAAATGTTTTGGCCTTATTGATTATTTTACTCTTCAGTGTATTTCTTCATTACCTCTTAATGTTTCAAAAGATCTAGCAACTTTGTCTATGACCCTCACTGGAATTTGATCTTTCATCTTAGACATTCCTAGCCAGCAGCTCATCAGCTTGAAAGATTGGGCTTGGTGAAAAGATGCTTTTAAAATTTTTTTTGAAAGTACTATGATCCAAGTTATTTTTTTCATTTTGTTCTAGTGCTGAAGCAATCTGCTGAAAGTGATATGTACAAAATGTCCTGAGATAATGGGTGCCTTGCTAGATCATGGCAGACTGCTCCAGTACCAACAAAGGAAGTGCTCCAGTATTATTAAAGGAAGTGTGTCATTACTGCTGTGACTGTTCCACTACTTGAGCTGAAAGGGTCACTACACTGTTCCCCAAGGCTGTAGAATATCTACAGTATTTTAAGGGGGTTTTTTTTACATTCCAGTACACAGCTGGAAGAGAGAAAGGTGACAGTGTTCTAAGTTTGCTCCTTCTTTCTTTTTCACTGCTGGAGAAAATATATTGACAAAAAAAATCCTGCATGTGTGACTGGCAGAAATCTAAAAGACTTTCTTGCTAAAGAGACTGTGTTGTACAAGGGAAATAGCTGTTTCAGAAACCTCACAACTTTTGTAATTCATGTTTTAGGATAATGGAGTACAAAATGTAACCATATATAACATAGCCTAAATAATATAGAAGGATATGAAACAATGTAGTTCTTGTTAGCCTAGGATGTTATATACTTTGATAGGAAATAAAAAAACCTCACATATAAGAGTAACTCACATGCCTCACACAAGGCTGTAATACCTCACTGTCAAGCAGCACTGCCTGTATTACTTTATGTACATAAACATATATTATACTAGTTGTTTCTGTAGGTATGCAACTTTAGCAACTAGTATTCTGTTAGATTTGAATATTTTGAGGAATAAAAGAAAATTTGCATGAGCCCATGCAATTCCACACTCTCGTCAGTTTGTGTTTATCTTCACTACACAGTGACCATCTGAGAGTGCTGTATTCCAAGCAAGCAATTTTGTGCTTACACAGAAGCTTTCTTTCGTGTCACCATTCAATTTCCTTCCCCTCCACCAAGCCTTAGGCAAGGCTCTCTTCTTTTTTTGCCACAATAGTGTACACCATAATGAAGTATAGCTATTCATGGGACACAATATAATAATCAGAAGTAAATTACCCCCTTTAAAATTACCATCCTTAATCACAATACCTAAAACAATGTGATAATTGCTGTCATGGGGACATGAGAAAAAATAGACTAGTCATTAAACAAATGCTATAATCATTAATAACTAGTGGCATTTGAAATAACAATTTTCTACTAATCACTAACCTAGAGCTGTAGTGCAAACTGAAGATTCTCTTTCATAAAGTGAACTGAATGCTTACAGCTAGAAAGGCATAAATTTGCAAAAATATTTTGCCCATTATCAGGCTTTGTACTGTGTTTTGTACAACTATACATTTCCCCTGATATATGGATTTCTATATGCAGCAGTTATAACTCTGCCCTTGAATTTCTCCTTTTCCATTTTGACCTCAAATAAGCTTATCAAACTCAAATTTTTGGGAAAAAACACACATTCAGATGTAGGTCACTTGCATTGTCAAACCTTTTAATTAAAAAAAAGGAAACTCACATAGGGAAACAATTATCATATTAGAAACAAAACGTGCTAGGACCACCTTTTTCATATTGCTCACTCATTGTTTAGTCTAAGAGGGGGAGAGCATTGGACAGAGAAGAAAAGAAAAAAAAAAGCTATACCAGCAAATTTGGCATGGTCTTTAAAGAGCTTCCTTTGATGGATAAGGGAAAGCTAAAAAGAAACCTGGGAGCATTGGTGCCTTTTTTTTCCATATTAGACATGCCCAACAGTACTATAGTGGAGCTGAATATCTGAAGTCTTGTTATCAGTGCAGGTAGGAGGAGAATGAGACAGAGCTGTGCATCTTCTAGCTGTCAACAGATGTTGTTTGGAGTCTTAAATCCCACAATTACCAGAAAATGATCCTTCCTTCCATAGGTAGTGAGGAAACTTGTCCAGTCAGTTGAGCTGGCTACATTTTCTGAAGGAAATCTGGTTCTTCATTGATATTAGAGAACAAGCTTACATAACATTCATGAGAACCTCTGGACTAGTGCAAGTTTTATGGACAATGAATGGAATTGCTAAAAGTATTCACCCAGTAGTTACAAATCCTTATACCTTACTAGCTAAACTTTGAGATTTTATTTGGTTTTCAGTGACAGATCCTAAAGATGCTTTCTTCTGTCTGCCACTTGCAGAAGAAAGTCAAAATGTATGTGCTTTCAAATGGAAGAACCCTAGCACAGGCAGGAAAAACCAACTTAGCTGGTCAGTATTATGTAAATGATTTGTTAATTGCTACTGAAACTACCAGAGAATGTTTTGAATGGGCAGGGAGCCTTTTGAATTTTTTTAGACTGAATGATTATCAAATATCTCAGGCAGAAAGCCCAGCTGGAACAGCAACAAGTGATCTACCTTGGATTCTGGAATTTGAAGGTCAAAAGTCAAAGATCCAGGGTTGAATTTGGTGGGAAATGCTAGGAAACCATGGAATAATGGTATTTCAGGTATTGGGAATTTAGAATCCTCCATTTCCCCTCCCAAATTCCCATGGAATAATGCCATTCCGGGCATGAGGAATTTAGAAAACTTCGGTTCACCTCACGAGTTACCACCAAAACCATGAAATAATTCCCATGGGATTATGGCATTCCAGGTGTCAGGGATTTTTAATCCCTCAGGCCCTCTCCCAGATTCCCAGGGAATAATGGTATTTCAGGCATTGGGAATTTAGAATCCTCCAGTCCCTCCTCCCCCAGCTTCTCATGGAATAACATCATTCTGGCAGTCGGGAATTTAAAATACTCCATTCCCTTTTTCCCCTTCCCGTCTTTTTTCACAGTTGCAATACCACTCTTCAAAGGACAACATAAAACTAAATGCCATGGGACCATTTTACTCATTTAACTACTGCTTCTTAGTATTCTTATAACCAGCTTCCTCAGCCTTATCTAGCTCTAGTTTCTGAAGTTTCCTGCTCCCATGGCAGATATTTTTATTGTAGCTGTTCTTTCCAGGACACTTGCTGTGGATATCTTCAGCACTGTGTCACTGCCAGCAGGTTTTGGAAAGGTTTGATCTCTCACCTCATGTCAGTACATCTACATAAAAATGTGATGTTGCCAAGAGCAGGGGACCAAGAGCAGTATTAGCTCTGTGATGAAGGAGACAGTCAGGGCCTAGAGTAAATATACTTCCAGATTGCTTTAGACATGCAGAAGAAATAGACTGCATGACAGTAACATAATGAGACACTTGCAGGTCATATGTCAGTGTCCCATAGTTGCATATGAAAAATGTGCTTTTTAGCAGTTATCTGCTGCATCACACAGATGCTGTATGCAAACATAACCTGCAGTTCCATTCTACATCAGGATGTTAATGTTTGCCAAATGTAATAAAAAATGACATAATTCTATCATAATAATTAATCACTGAATAGTTATAAAATTTAAAAGCTTATCATACCAAAACAGACATTGTTTTAAATGGGGTAGTTGCTTTAAGAAATTGTAAAATTTAGCACATATTATTTACACAGCCAAAGAGGATTTAAGTGGTAAAAAACCTTTTTATCAGTGAATAAAAAAATCACAGAAATTATTTTAACATGAGCCTCAGGTACTTCAGTATCCACAGGCAGACACCTAAGGCTGTGTGACGTGAGGACAGCAGATCCAGCTGGCATCCAGCTGTGGTCCTGAGCAGCTGTGAGCAATTGTGTGCATGAGAGTGACAGGAAGTTAATGACAAAGAAGTTTTATGGGTTTGATCTTCAAGAGCTCTTACAGGTGAAAGTATGTGGAATTATCTATTTCCATCTCTGGGGCTAATTCTGAGAGTATTATAATGCTACACATGATATATGTGTATGAGTTTTTAAGTTTTGTTAGAACTAATATGACAATTCCATTAGTTTCAAAATTTATATCGAGGGATTTTCTTTCACTGAGAAAAATCATAGAAAACAGTAACTCTTCATGGCAGCTTTTATTTCATGGAAGTGTCTTCAGATTGCATTTTCCTAGGAGACAGTATAATCCTCCCCTTAAAAACATGAGTGATTGCTCTTGAGAAAAATATGGTGAGAAGACAGCTCACTCTGTAAATGAAGGCTTTGAGGACCCAGGCTAGACCTCTACAGAGGATAACAATCCAGGCTTTTGATCATATATTTTGTCATTCTTATTTTGTTGATACTTCCCTGATATGACATAAGAAAGCAAAAATTCAAGTGCAGTTAATCTATTTTATGTTGTCTCTGTAGAAAGTTATACCATATTCCTGCTTCAGTTCTCTGTCGTGTTTCCATCTGAGTTGAAGAACTGGGCCCCTCTGTTCAATAGCTAAGACTTACTAAATTAAGAGAGAACTGCCTCTTGTTTGCTCACCTCTGTAAGCAAGGATGTGCTTGTATTGCCATCCACCTGGTCTGACTGAATACCAAGCAAGTGCTCTCAGGCATTTGGAAAAATGTGATCAATTTTTGTTCTTTCTAGTTATCTTCTTTCTGCAGAATTGTCTAGACCTGCTGAGGACATAGGACACAAGTGAGTGAACATCAGGAGGGTACCTATTTCTGTTTGAGAAGGAAGGACAAAATTATTAGAAAAAATCTTTCCATCTGAGTCCTCTAGGCCAGTTTTTCAGATATAGAAGATTTAGAAATCTTGTGTGCTAAACAAAATTTTTCACTTAGACTTCCCAAGGTTTTAGAGTGAGAATGTTTCAGTTATTTTGTAGTTAATTAGGAGTGCTATTAATGCTCAAGGTGATAAAATGTGATTAAATAATTTTGAAGACAGGTACTCAGTTAAGGTATGCAGAATGTGAAGAATGATAAATGCTATTTGCCAGACAGGATTAAAGAAATAACTAAGTTTGTGACAATGACCCCCAAGGGTTTGAGATATGTCTAACCCATTTATAACCTTTTCTTCTCCTCTTAGGAAGCAAATCTTTACTGGAAAAATAATGTAATGAAATTCAGCCTGATGTGGAGAGGTTAGTTTCAGGGACTCTTGTCCCTGCTGGCAAGTGACTCAGATGATAAATTGCCAGTACAAATCATCAGACTGATGCCTGGCAAGAACTGAAGCTAACCTTATTTAGTACTTTTTAATTAAAAGAAAAGTTGTTTTTTTAGGTTTTTTTATATTTTTAAGGAAGAGTGTTGCAGAAATGATCAGGCAGAGGGCCTGAGGAAAGGAGGAAAATGGTCTAAAATGCTCCTTTGCATCTCAGCCAAAACCAAGTCTTAATAGTAATGATGCTGGGAATGGGAGAGAAGAGAAGAGAATAAAATGACCCTGATCATTGTAAAAAAAGCTTCCAGGTAGCTTGCAGATAACATTTCCCAGATTTTTGTGCACTTGTAAAAATGACGAGGATTGACTCCGCTGCCTCCTATTATACCAGGATGAGTGGCACAGTTTGATAAAACTTGAGAAAGGAATATTTTTAGTTTAAATATCTGAATTTAATTCGGACTAGTAAGTGCATGAACTCTTGGGCACAAGCCAAGGGTTTCCATCCAGCAAAATGGCCTCCATATCAAAGGAAACTGGAAACTCTCCAGAGCTACAGGGAAATCCTACAGTCTCTTGAAACAGAAATGTTTTGTAAATATCTCAGCTTTGAGAAACTCCAGGAGGTGGCACAGCAAAGACCTCTGCCAGAATTTCCAGAGGTCTGCTCTGCTGAATGAGCCTTCAAGCACAGAAGCACAGAAGCACACACAGAAGCACAAACCTGAAGATACTAGGGACTCCAGAAAAGAAAAGTAAAAAATATATTTTCTCTGAAAGTATGGGAAATTTCACAGTCAGGTTGCACTTTTGGGAATATTTTTTGCTTGTAAGTGGAGTAAAGTGTTTGAGTCCCCAAATCAGTATTTACATAAAGTCCTGTCTTAGTCAATAAAAACTTCACTCTCATGCTAATAAATAAAAAATGGTTACCATAAGGACAATGGTCTTACTGGGGTTCTGTGAAGCTGAAAAAAAAGATGCTTAAACTGTCTAGATGTAATATGTAATTCAGGCAGGTCTCTTAAGACAGAAAATGACAAATATTCAGTAAGGTTAAATTTTCAGCAAAGTTTATATTCTGTTCCAGTGCTTCCCTGTTTATGCAGGCTGTCTAACCTTCTCTAGTACATACCATCCATTACATACCAGGACATACCATTAATGTGTGAAGCTACAACAACCTGACAGTCTCTTTTCATATTAAAAAAAAAAAAAAGAAGCAATCCTTTGATAGTGTTTCAGCCAATTTTTTTAGGCACTGTGTGATTAAAGACAGCTCTGGATGAGATGGGTGCTGATTTTTGCTGCTGTTTTTTTCTTTTTTTCTATTGCTGCTGTTGTGTGCAGAGATGAGCAGAAAGAGCTATAATGAATGTTGTCTGATCAAGGGAATGGGTTGAGTATACTTATGCTTTCTCTGATTAGGCTGAGACAACTCATTTTTTCATGAGTTTATTATTAGAAGGTGTGATTAGATTCAAATCTAGTTAGAATAATTAATTTCATTTTATCAACTTATTTCAATGAGTTATTTTGTTTTATTGTATTATTTGAGCTTATATACAGGAAGATAGTATTTGTATCTAACTTTGTTAAGTGTATTACTTGATTTTTATTTTCCCCAAAAGATCTCAAAATATCTTTAATGTTAAATTTCTATCTTTTAATTTTCTTCTGTCCATTTTCCAATCAGTCCTTTTTACTTAATCAGTGCTTAAAAGGAGTGAGAATTTTGCCTCAAATGTGTGCATTAAGAAAGCCTTTAATCTCCAATACAACTTATTTAAAATATGTAATTAATTTTCAAAGAGAACTCTCAACCTTTCTTTGTCACTGTTCTCTATAAAATACTATGAAGATCAATCTTGCATCCTTTCAAAGTCAGAACTTAAAAGTCATAGGCAAGATGTTTCTAAAGTAAAAGATCATACCCACACCAAATTGGTATTTCATCCTATAGTGAACTCAAGCCTTTGCCAAAACCAAAATGGGAGTTATTTCTAAATGAGGAAGATTATACCTAGACTAAGTGCTGGCATTCAGGGAGGAGGGTTACCTGAAAGAAGAAATACAGATCTTCAGGACAGCTTGCTACTGCTAGCAAGGAGAGTCTGTCTGAAAAGAGAAGCCAGAAGCCATCAGAGGGACCTTTGGGAGATGTCAGGAGCCAGAGTGCTCTCACCAGCCCTGACATGAAGGCTGTGACATGCTGCTTAGGTTCATAGCATCCGTCCTCTTTAAGGATCTTCAGAGCTACAAAGTGTTCCCTTTTAGAGACCTTTGGTGGCAACTGATGTAACAGCATTGGCTGGCAAGTTCTGTCATCTTTTACTCTTTAATAATATCCAAGTGAGAATCAGCAACAGAGACCAGAGAATAAAGAACATGAAGAAATGAGTCTAAAATGATTAGATAAAAATTCCTGTGGTGCCAGAGATATATAAACCCCCTAGGAGTGTATTGAAGAATCAAACTGTGTCTCTGTACGTACAACTATGCAAATGTGCCATTTACCCCTCTTCCTCTCAAAGGTTTCAGGAGATTCATCCAATCTACACTGGCTGTTGGAGGAAATTCTTTGGGAATGAGCCAATACAGTCTCCTCTTCATAGTTCTTTCTGCTCTTGTTTCCAGCATTCCTGTTAATTCATGGTAGGTCCTGGCTTGGCCACTTCTGCTCATTTCTATGCAACCCCACTTGGCTTTCACTGTGGTGAAAGGCAGCATCTTGCTGGAATTTAACCTCAGGTACCCTAACACCTTTGTGAGGAGACTGCAGTCTGTGGGGTCTCTAACTTCCATAACCTCCTAACTAAAGGGTTAATGCTGTCCCTGCCTAGTCTGAGACATTTCTGTCTGTGGGACATTTTTATCTTTTCAAAGGAAGACACAGTACAAAGTAGACAGAGGGTCCTGATACAGGGGCACTCCTTCCTCAGCTTCTGTTCAGGGAAACTAATGTTCAGAAGGGCAGAAGTGCTCCCAGACCAAAAATTTAAAATTGTTTGTAGAGTATCAAGGAGAGATTTCCATTGTTAATGATTGGTGTAGAGGTGGAACAAACGACAAACGTCTGTGACAGATGCACATCTTGTAGAAAATAAGATACTGCCTCATGACCAAAGATGTCAAATGTCACACCAACTGGTCTCTTTCATGTCCTTGGCCATGGATTTTGTATGTGACATCTATAGCATAAGTGGTTTCTGGTGAGGTACCCCATGATTTTTCAAGTGCCCTAAGGGACATTTCTGAGAGCAGATCAAGTGTACATGTTGTCAGCTGACTTCAGTGTGAGTATCTTTCATACCAAGAAAGAATGGAAAAAAAAATAAGTGCTCTGGAAAATTAAGGCTAGGCTTGCAAACTTAAAGGGCACTTTCAATAATTTGGGGAGTTTAAAATCCATGTCTCTGCATTTCAGTTACTTGGCTACAGAATGTGGTGATTCACACTGCCTAATTTCACAAGAGAAACTCATCCATATTTATAAAGCACTTCAGACAGTTTCATGTGGAAAGCCCTGATGATGAAGTTTTCCAGCATCCTCTAATGTAGGCCCATGCAGAGAAAGATAACTTTCTGTTCCCATGGGGTATTCTGCTAGGTGCAGAGGCACAGGTCTGTGAAGGAAACCCCACATGTCACCTTGCTGGTGTTGTACACAAGTGCCAGTATGATGCAACATGATAACAATTCTGGTTTTTTCTCACAATTTTAATCAGGAAAATTGTGTACAAGAAATGCATTTTTAATGGGTTTTTAATAATCCAAAAAGAAATATTTGCAAGCTATGTAAAATTAGAATTAAATTTTCTGATACAAGAAGATAAAATAATTTGAAGCTGTTATTTGAATGGATTAAAATTAAATAGAATGAATGCTAATTTCGTTATGGTTCTTTTACCTACCTGTAAAATGGGTGTGATGCCTACTCTCACAAACATAATATTTATCAATAATTGTGATACATTTCAAACAGCCTGTTTAAACTGCAAAAGGTGTCCATAAAGAAATTAGTAATTTCTCTAGGAAGTCTAGATGTAACTGATGTGTGGAGAATAAGACCAGAGGCTATACCATGAATAGCAATGATAAGTACAGACTGAGTAATTCCTCGTTCATTGAATGAGACAGGAAACAATAAAATATGGTAATTTAATTAAAGCTACATCACAGTGCAAATGCACAAGGGATGAACAGTCCTGCATAGTCTAGCTTAACTTCTAAAACTTCCTTCTTCTGTTTTTGCAAGTGGAATACTCTTCTAACATTTATGGGGACTTTCTTTTTTGTTGTTTTGTTTTGTTTTGTTTTGTTTTGTTTTGTTTTGTTTTGTTTTTTTCATATCATTACTACTTATTGAACCTCAGCTCAAGTTTTGGGCTTGTCTGATGGTCCTGAACAGCAATCCATGTCACTTGCAGTTCTATTTATTTATGATATAAAGTGGCAAATCCAGAGAAAGAAGATGTATGACACTGCCCACAGCATCCCAACTCTTCCTGGGCCTGAGAAATGTGGTAAACACTCCTGTAGATAATTCAACACAGGGAAATACAAGATAATTAGAATAGTTGTATTCAACACACTGTAGCAACAGAACTGGAGCACTCCCAGTTGTGTGAATATATCTTACCTGACAGTAGATTTCTTTCTAAAATAAACTATCAACAAAGGCCAGTGATTATGCCCTCCAATGCCATTTATTCTTGACTACACTAGTGAATTGATGGGCATGATTACTCACTATAAATAAAGCAAACAAAGCAGAAAACCCAAAACCAAACTCCAAAAACAAGAGCTAAATCATAATAGTTGATAATGAAAAGGAATATAACCTCTGTGTCTTTTTATCAGATCACAAATTTATCCAAACCACAGAAATAAAATAAGCAGCCTTATTTGAATTAGTGTTTTCACTAAAGTTTACACTAATAAATACAAAACCCTTGAGACTAGAATTAATCCTTCTTGCCTTGAAGAAATTCAGCTCTGTCTGTGGCTGTCTATGTCTAATGTTTAAACATATCCAGTGGCTTAACAGGAATATGGTATATAATAGTTTATTCAGGGAAAGGTAAGAAATGGAACAGTGTGGAAGAACACAAACCCTAGAAACTAGAAATAATGCAGCAAGATGAAAAAGGGAAAAAGGGAAAAAGGGGAAAAGGGGAAAAGGGAAAAGGGAAAGCAGGGAAAAAGGGAAAAGAAAAAGGGAAAGAGGACAAACCATCTCCCCTCTGTGTCCCTTAGCAATTGCTCTGAGGTGCTGCCTTCAGAAACAGCAGACAATGTGGGTGCACAAACGAACAGACTATACCTCAGAGGTTCTCCTCCATTCTGTAAACAAGCTACCAAAAACTCTTGTCAGAGGGTCCCAGCTGTTAGTGATCCACCATAGTGTAGGCTGGCAGAAGCAAGCTGAGCTGTGCTCTCCACTGCAGGCAGGACCTGTGTGAGTGTGAGCAGTGATGTCACTCCATCGTGCTGAGCAGAAGCTGCTGGACTTTCTTGCCAAAAGGGAACAGCCCTCCTCGCCTGCCTTTTCTTCACCTCTTGCTGAAGTAAGCACTCCTGCAGCATCCCTCAGGAATTAGCTTTTGTTCACAACAGTAGTACCTTGGTAGGTCAGGGATCTAAGGTCAAAGAGGTTTGCTGGGAAGCTTCATCTCTGAGATTTTAAGTAATGTATTTATTTGTGTTAAAAGGCTATTTCTGTAAGAAGCAGTGTTTATTGTTGTTAGGATATTTGACAAATTATAGGTCATGCTGGACCCTGTATGTCTCCTTGTCATCTGATTTGAATAAAAACCCAGATTTTTTTAGAACTTAAGATGGAAAGTTTCTTTTTAATTGCAGAGTCCATGGTATATGACTTAGGTCACTGGTTAATTACCTGTCACTTTAAATGCTTGTAAAAAAGAAAGAAAGAAAAAAGAAATATCTGCTTGTGTCTGAATGGGGTTTACCCATTTATCCATAGATATTAAGAAGAATTAATAATTTTTACCACCTAAATATGTGAAAGATTAAGTTACCTTTTTGGAGCAAAAATTGACACTTTTGAAATCTCGATAGGTCTTATAAAAACCTGATAAGACTTGAGGTAAGATTACCTGTATTAATCCTATATGATATTGATGTTCTCAAATACTATAAGGGGGTGGAGAAAAAGGAAAATTCAAGAGTATTTGAGTATGTCTCAGAAAGCAAGGCTCCCTAAGATTAGCTCAGGGGTCTCTGCCTTGGTAACCTGCCAAGTGCAGAATCTAATTGCAAGTTTTGCTCCTACCCCTCAGTGGGACATGCTCCAACAACCCAGGGAATCAGGCTATAACAGAGGCAAAGAAATGTGGTTTAGCATGACTGCCACAGCCTCCCCTAAGCTCCTAGCTACCTCAGGGACTCAGGCTCCACTGAAAAGAAATGGTTCTTGTCAGGAAACTCACTCATTTTAGCAGTTGTGTCTAACTCATGACATATTGATTCCACATTGTGCTTTCTGCTGAGACCACCCAGAGGTGTCTATTTGTTTCTTGTCAGAAATTTTCAGGGAGCTGAGGAACTGTTGCAACAGAAAAGGATGTCTCTTTTGGCCAGGTCTTGGTTATTGAAAACTGTCTCATCCCAATATGTCAGCCTTTGGTCTTCATTTTGGTTTTATTTGAAATCTATTCCCTGTTCATACTCAGACTGCAGTTTATCACATCAAAGCCAAGTGAGAGTGAAGAGCTGATTGAATAATTTTTTACAGTAATCATTCATAGGCACAAAACTGCTGTTAAATTCCCCAAGCATAGCAGATCTGTCAGTAGTCCTATCAGACTCATGCTTGTTCCTAGGTCTGATAAGCAACTGATTATGTTATTTCTAACTTCCCTCTGATTAGGCATCCTACTGTAAGCAGACTGCAATCCTGCTGGCAGGAATCATGTCTGTCTTGAACTCATTTCTTTCTCATTTTGTCATGCTGTTTATCTGTATCAACATCCTGCAAAATAGAAGACAGCTGGGATGTTATTTCAATATTTAATCTTTAGATTTTGGGAAACTCCAGCCTACCTCTAGCCAAAATGAACCCTCACAGGCCCTTCAAACATCCAGTATGCTTTTTATTGATATGAAGGGGGGAAAAAAATCTAATGAAGAACATTGGTAGACTGTGATTTTCCCAGAATGTCTTCCTGATGTGTATTCCACAGTCTGCAGGCAGATCCAAGCTTTATCTGGTGTTGAAAGGAGTATTGACAAATGGGTTCCTTTATACTGAAAAATTTTCTTTTTTTTTTTTTTTTTCCTGGAAATATGACTCTTCTTCAGATTAATGGAGTTTTTGTCTGTTTGTGTTTGGTTGGGATTTTTTAAATGTATTTTGAAGAGGAAGTAGTAACCATGGGAAATCTCCTTTAAGGCTGCTTTCATAATAACTTAAGAACTTGTAATTTTTAAAAACCTATGTCACTTTCAAGTTCATCCTGCATGAAAATCCAAAATTAAATCCAAAGTCCATTTACATCACTACCTTAACCTAGCAATTCACTACTTACTGCTGAATGCCTTAGGATTTGTCTTTTTATCCATTCCCACTTGCAAATATTTGTACCCAGTACCAAGACCATGTGCCAGGATGTTACTGCCCAAAAGGAGCTCTGTTGGGAAGGCTGCAGTGCCTGCAGCTGAAATGGGTACAGCAAGTCTTTACCAAGGCAGAAACTCAAGCTGCTCTGAGCTAGATTGCATTCTAGAGAAAAGATTTGAAATGGAGCAGAGAGAATTGAGAAGAGTGGCATTTTCTTTCTCTCAGGTTCTGTCCCTGACTTTTAAGAAAACTTGTCTATGATGCTTTTAGTTTGCTTTTTTTTTAAGGATCTGAATTTATGCATATTGTCCAAAAGTCTTTGGCATTTGCAAGGAGGGCGAGTGGATAAAGCACATACCTTATACCTTAGTGAAGGGAGAATTTCTGGTAGCAAAAGTTTCAATAGCAACTAAAAACATTTATGTGATTACAGTAATAATGGAGCTACTGCAAGCATGAAAATCAGCAGGTATAGTCCTCTGAAATCACAGGTTGTTAGCAAGTAAACACAGAACTGTTACATGACTGAACAAAGCGTTAAGGAAGAAACACATGAACTGGTACTTAGAATTACAGTAGTGCGTACATGTGGGACACAGGGCTTCAATTCTGAATTTAGTCCCTGAATTTTGGGCTTTAAATGTGTAACTGAGAAACTCAAACTCTTCAGTTACAGCATCCCTCCCCTAGCATCAGCTGGCACTTTACCCCATATAATATAATGCCAGTAACAGACTGAATGCTGAGTGCAGGTTACTTACCCTATCCAAGCCTGTGGAAGGATAGAAATTCAAGTGTTATCTGCATTATAGCATATATGTATTCTTTGTCTTTGAAATAATTATCTTTATCACAAAACTTCCTGTGTGTCCCAGTTTCTTCAGGATGACTTTTGGCAGACTTTTATTCACATCTGTCTCTGTCAGTGACATTATCCAGTTCTGTGCACACAGAAGGTCATGTTTCCATCCTTGTTTAAGCACACAAGTTATTAGAGCATTTCTTATCATATAAAATAAGTCACCTGAAAAGAGCACTTAGTTTCACAAGTTATGCTGAAAAAGTCCAATGCTTTCAGAGTACATATTGTAATGTTCAATGCAACACAGCAAAAGCAGAGTGCTTAAGCAGTCATTGAAACAAAATCCAGCAAGTTACAGCAATTCTGTATTTACTTGTACCAGACACCCAGTAGTTCTGTAGAAGATGTCTTTGTAAAAGGTGAATAATTACTTTCTCTAGCTGATTCTTTGTTATTTTGCAGTTAATACCTTTTCATTCTCTTTCACTCCTTTGTAATATGCAAAGTTTCTTACCATATAAATTGTGATTAAGGACTAGTTGGAAAATTTTGGATATATTTTAGATGACTGATAACTTTCATAATTCATTTCAGAGCTTTCTAATTGACACTCACATTTTCATTTTCATTATGTAACCATCAATTCTTTCTACAGATGTGCTGGTGATCTCCCAGTAGTTCAATGTGGCTTTGAAAAAATATATTTATTTTTATATGAGCAGAGTTTTGTTGTGTCAAAAATACTTAGAATCATAGAATTATGGAATACTCTGAGCTAGAAGAGACCCATCAGGATCATCGGAGTCCAGCCCCTGGACCTGTACATTGTGGCGCCCAAAACTGGCCCCAGGACTCAAGAAAAGGCCACAGGTGTGCAGAGCAGAGTGAGGCAATCACCTTCCTTGACTGGCTGAAACAATTCTAGTATTTATGTATGTATCTATCTAAGAAATTGAGAAATGTGTAATTCACGGAGTGCTGAAATGACATTTGATTGGGTATTTTGATACAATGATTTCCCTAAAAAGAAACCTATTGCCCAAGATGCATGTATATATCACAGTAGGTTGGGATTATGTGTATAAAATCTAAGTTATATGTAAAATATTTGCAGAATTATCCAGCTAATCCAAATCAAAGATATTCAAATATAAAACTTCCATTGAAAAGACATTGTTGGTCTAACATTCTTATTTTCAGAACATTCCTAATGCCTAATAGCAATTAGAAGAGTGGACTTCAGTGCTCCCAGTAATTAATCTTCAGTAGAAAATTCTTCTCCTGGAAGTTAATTGCATGTCTTGCCTCATGTCCCAAATGAGCAGAGTTGTGTGAGAATGTGGTAATGTCTATCCCAGGCTGCAAACTGCTGAGCATGTCAGGAGGCAATGCACGTTATTGATGTATCTGCAGCCTGGGACACTGGCATGGTAGGTTCACATAAAAACAAGGGGTTTTTTGCATGTTGTTTTGAAACTGCATTGCTATACTGAAAGTATTACAGGAATTTGCTTTCATGCAATGGTGGTTAATGGAGATGGCAAGGCCTACTCTCCATAAATTTCCACTCTTAGGGCTAGTCATTGCTTGCTACATTTCGTATATAACTGTCTTTTATTAAAATTATTTCCTATTTTCAAATTAATGCTATGATCCATAACAAAACAACCTGCTTTCTTTTTTCTCTGTCTCCTGTTATTGTATGAGAAGGAGCAATGTGAAACTTTTTACAGAATATGTTAATGACTTTGGGAAATCTTTTCACCACAACAGGGCATTCATTTCTTCCCTGTATTCCAAAGCCAATGAGCCACAAAATGTTAATCCCTGAAAAGTTTGGCTAAGACAGTGTGTTACTATGAGAGACTTCAGTATATCCCTTAGAGATTTCATCATTGATTTTGAGGCTCTGTGGAATTTGCTTCCGTGTGGATTGGATGTTGGAGGTTTTTGGGGAAAAAAAGAAAGAAGAAAAATTTGCAGAGAGGCACTAGATAATAAACTCTTCAGAGTTTAATAAACTCCTTAGATAAGAAAGGTCTCATTCTTATCTGTCTTTTTTTTCCTGCTTACTATCAATTTGCCTAAAGAAAAGATACTTTCTCTCTACAAATCCTGTTTCATTACTTCAATAGGGAGCAGTATGAAATCCTCACATAGTTGTACCAGTGCTTCTAATCTGCCTTTTGTCTTAAATCCCATACTGATAAGATTTCTTTGTAGTCCTGAAGAGTGAAAGATTTTTGTTATCAGGGAGCAGCAGTTCATCCTCCTGTGTACAAAAAGGGTATCCTGAGTTGGATAGAATGGTAAGATGGTTCTGAGGTCACTTCCAAGAAAAGCCATTTCTCCTGCTGGGGGCACCTGTGCACTAGGGCTTAATAGGAGGAATAATTCAGTTCTTAACAGCTTCATGGCAGCATTTTCCTTTTGCTCAGACAACCCTGGTTCTTTGATTGAACTTTTCCTATCCAGGCTTCATTTGTGGGTTTTGCTAAAATATGGTTTGAGTAAGCACCAACACACAACTTTCCTTGTAAATTGTGTGTAATGCTGATTGCCTTTCTGAGCTTTATTGTAAAACTAACAAAATCACTGCAAACCCCCATAAAAATAAAAAATTTCAGAGACTAATACTAGATTATTTTACATAACCTTTAAACACAGGTTTGCCTTTTAAAAATCTTCCATGTATAGAAATTAAGACCACCAAAAGAGCTTTTAATCAGATGATGTCTACTTAGAAGGAGTCCCATAAACCTGAATAATAATTAATAAGTTAGATTATTAAGAAATGTCAGTTGTTATAGATAGTGTGGGGAAGAAACCAAAAACAAACCCAATAAAAAGCCAAAGCATAAACTCTAGAGATCTATAAGTACCTTGATTTAAAGGTATTTTAACATTAATTAAAATAGGAACAGTTGTAATTTCTTATGCAATGACATTGCTCTTTTTGTTTCCTTTCATTTGCTGTGGAAGAGGAACATGAAGTCACTTTGGTTTCTTCATCAGGGTGTTTGAATGCCTGATATAACAGAAGAGGTGGGAAACACTGCCCTTTGCCTCCACCCTAGCTGTTGTGGTGGTGCTGTGCTGGTCTGTAAGCCTTCTTGGCAGTTTCTATCCAAGTCTGTCAACAAAAATTGTACTCTGCATTTCTAATAATGCAGCATGTACAGTTTCAAAGATAGTACAGATATTTGCTGTGAAAATATTATCTGCAGGTTGCTTTCCATGTGCAGTAGGGAAAATTCATCATTCAAACACATGAGAAACAGTTTTCTATAAGGAGAGAAGCAATAAAATGTGAGGGGAAAGAAATATTTGTCATATTCACATGTGATCCAATGATTTCTCTACAAAAGAAGCTTAGCTTTCTATGACATTTGATTTTCCATTTCTGCACATCAAAATGATTAATAGAAAGATGAAATATTTCAAAGAAATATATATCCAGGCAAGAAATTATTCCCAATGTCAATTGTATTAACCAACATCTGTGAGAGTGGGACTAATTTTTATACATGTGCACACGTATGAAAGCATGCTATATGAGAATTATGAACATACATTTCTCTTTATAGGATGCGTGCTCAAGTTTTGAAGGTAATTTAGGATGTCATTGCTGGGGGGAACTGTATCTTGGAAGAGACAGGTAGCCTTGAAAACTGTTTAAACATTATAATGTGAAAGCTATTCCACCCAAGTCCTTGTCCAGTACTGTGGAAAAAGTGAATGAGAACTGTGGCCATGTAAAGAGGAAAAAAATGAATATGAGAATAATGAATACCAGTTGGCAGGTGGTTTTGCTTTGGCAAGTTCCACTAGCAGGATTGATACTCTTAGATGACCTTTACCTCCTGAGCCCATACTTGAAGAGTGATTTTGAGCCCATACTTGAAGAGTGATTTTGAAATATCCAAGATAAGAAATTTAAAAAAAAAAAAAAAAAAAAAAGAGAAAGAAAGAAAAAGACTCATGAGCTAAACAGGGTGGTTTATCTCACCATTGCACATATACATGAAGCTGGCATAAACCAGAGCACTGCCTAAAAAGGCCAAGCCTACCCTTTCCAGATCTGCATTTTCTCTCTTGATTCTTTTCTTCTGTTTTGGACCAGGGTATTTTAGACTGATTCATCACCCAGGAGCATAAATACCGTGCAGACAGAAAAGAAAAAGCAGCTGGGGGACAGAAGGTGACCAGAAGAGTTGGTCTGGCTGCTTGTGTTGGCTTTGCAGTCCAGGGAAGGGTGTGGAGGGCTAAACAGGAGAGGAAAGGACTGGACTGGAATTTGCTTAATTTATCGATAAATACAAAGTAATTTGATTAAGTGGACACTGAGTATCAAAAGATTCTTCAGTGTCTACAAAGAAACAGCATAGCTAAGAGCTAAGAGCTGCTCCTTGGCTGCTGTTCAGAAATTAAGGGAGGAGAAAATAATTTGATGGTGAGGATGCTTAAGAATTAGAAAAAAACTCTGCAGGATGTCTCTTTCATGTCTTAAAATCAACAGTAATTGCCTTTCTGAAATACATAAAATGCACTCTTAAAGACACAAAGTGACAGGTTCAATGGAGGAAGAGATGGATGAAATGTACTGGCCTATAAGAAGCAATACTAGTTGATATAAGACCTGTTCTGGCCTTAAGCTCAGTGAAATAAGACTGTGGGGCAAGTTATGAAAATGCACTGAAAATTATATGGAGAGTTGCAAAAATCTTTTACTTTCTTACTGTACCAGAGTGGAGCACTCATGGAAAAAAAAAAAAAAAAAAAAAAAATTCTTATTTAAAATTAGTTTTGAGCTTTTTCTGAGCAAAACCAAAATGAAAAAAGTGTAAGTAGAGCTACATAAGTACTCTGTAGTAAGTATATAAGTACATACTATATAAGTAGTATGTAAAAATGCTAAAAAGATGGTGGATACTGGAGAATGATGGGAAAGCTTTTCTGTGTACACCATATTTTTTTTTTATTTATTCGTGCTCAGTACTCTGATGATGATACCCTGGTCTACTCTTCCTTGAATTCACCCATATTTTTAAATTTATTTTTTTATCTGTTAGGCAGAAGACCAGCCCAGCCCAGAACTAGAAGGCATTTATTTGTGGAAAGGAGACAAATGGCAGATGTATCCACTCCCTTGATTTTCATTAAACTGTGCCAGTATTGATTACTTTGTGGGAAAAATGCAAAGTGGCTTGTGTAGCACAGCAAACTGGGGTGTACTCAGTGCTCAGTGTTAGGACCATTGAGCCCATGACCAGAAGGTCATTACAATCACTTGAGGCTTTAAACTACTGCTTTTGCTGCACTGTCTAATACAATGGGGTTTAATTTACAGCTGTCAATATATTTCCATTAGATTTACAGAATGATGTGCAGAAACCATATGGCTCTTGTGAAAGAAGGTCATGAAGCTCCCTGGGGTCCCTCAAGTGTAGATTGAAATCCACCAGTCTATGTGATGGTGCAGCCAAGTGTAAGTCAATAAAATTAACTTTGTTACAGTTTTCCTCTCTTCAGTATGGGGTACCTAAGCATTTTATTGTTTGACATGTAAGAAATCTTACTAATGACAGGATTCTCTAAAATCATTCACAGCTCTTTCCTCTCATTAATAGAATAAAAAGCACAAAAAATTTGCCAATGGCAATGATTGAGGTTCTATTACGTACTGCAGTAGCAAAAAAAAATCGCACCAGATTTAAATGTGTGTCACTTATCACAGGTTTTATAGACATTTTATAAAAGAAACTGAACAATTTTGAAAGGGCAGATTTTAGAATCCACTTTAAAAGTTCCTCTGTACTTTACATGAATGCCTGCTCTCTGAGCCTTTAGTCAATGGTGGGGCAGTTGTGAGGAATGCATCAGTCAAATTCTTCCACTGGCATCCATCTGGGAAAATGTCTGTGCCTCCATTTGCCATTTGTTTGTAAGCCAAATGTGAAGGTCTTGCTCCTAGTCATTGTATCCTTCTGTCTTCTTGAGTGGATTGGAAGCTTTGCAATAGGGAAATGGGAACATACATTCTGCAAAATAAGAAAATATATTTTCTGTAACTAAACATTTGTTCCTCACATTGAGAACATTATCATTTTTGCCACTCGGGCTCAGCAGGTTTTTGCCACTCATTCATGTGGAGCCAACATGTAAACATGATTTAGAATATTTAGCCACCTCTATGATGTGGATGCTAATACAGTGTATTTTAGAGGTTTAAGCAGTCATAGTGTACTTAAGAGGTCTCATCAGTGAAGAGAGGAACAGTTCCAGGGGTCCATTTATCCTTTACACATACAAAAGATACACAAGTATCTAGAGATGCTTTTTTTTTTCCTCTCTCTCTCCTGTTAAGATTACCTGGCAACATGACCTAAACTTTACATGTATGGCACAGTAGAGTCAGGGTAGTGCAGAGGATCCCATCAGGCTCTTGTGTGCCATTCAGTACCAATTGTAGCATCACAATAACAGCTTGAGTTTTGAGCTGGCTTTTGAAGCCCTGGCCCACAGAAAAGATGAATAGAGGTGTCCACTAAGGCTACAGTGAGGTGCTCACTCATTCATATGCACTCTCTACCAGTTAGAGGCTTTTGATGCTCTCTAGGGTTGCACTTGCTTTTCCAATAGGAATATAGCAAAATACCTTTGCTATCCGGACGCTATCTCCAATATTAGGCTGTTGATAATGAAAACTTTTCTATTAATGGGAAATAAGATAAGTTTAAATAAAGATTGATTTTAACTGAAAACGTATACTATATTTCACAGCTGTTTTGGTTTTTTTGTTTTTTGTTTTTTTTTTGTTGTTTGTTTTTGGGTTTTTTTTTTTTTACGTTTTAGTGATCAATTTTTCCAATTATATTTCCATTTCCCTATTTTATGGTCTTTGTACCTAATTCAAACTTTGCTTCCTTGAGTTTATTTTGAATTCAAACTAGAATATCAAAATATCAATTTTGAATATCAAAGCTAGATGAGAAAAAAGCTCATATTCTAAATGAAAATGAAGCTCTGGGAAATACTGGAAATTAACAAGTCAAATGAATAAAAGTAGAATGTATGCCTACGCATGGAGAAATTTGGTAAAATCCTAGATCATCTCCCAAACATTTGGCCTTATTCAAAAGAAATTACAGACATTCTTTAAAACTATCTACATAATTTACAAGTCTTGATATTACATGCTCTTCTGAATTGTGGGTGGATTTGAGCCACAAGTCTCAAAGCTAGCATAAGGGAGTATGTGGGACATGTGCTTGACATTCACAGCACGCTGTTATATTTTCAGGAATTATCGCTCCCATTGGATCATGACCATTCCAGTGTACCAAAATAGATGAACACAGGTGGTGGTTGTGCATCAGCCCTGCTGCATGTTCCAGCTGTAAAGAGATATATGAACATTCTATTGGTAGCTGGGTGCTGCTACTGGAACATTGGGGAAATGGTCCCTTGATGAACAGACCCACCTCTGAGGAGCCTGGACATAAGCTCAAGTCTTGGCATGCTGGTGAAGCCTCTATATAAAGCACTGACCTAACACACAGGGACTGTGTAACTGCATGCTGTCACAGGAGCAGGGGGGCCAAGTGCAGTGAGAGGTGAGAGGGATGCTTGTCTGGGATATCTGGGATGCACACTTTCAGCTGGTGGAGTCTACAGCTAATATAAGGTCTGTGGCTGCCATCCGATTTCCTGCTTCAGTAGCTTGATTTATTGAAATAAATAGTGCTAGTATTCAAGGAAACAGCAGCTGAGAGAGAAGGGAGATGAGTCACTTGGGGGACCATGAGTTCGACATATCAGAGGATTTGCTTGTGCATAGAGAATTACCCACAGGCAAATAAAGCAGTGCTGAGCCTTGTAGCAGTGCTAGTAAACAGAGAAGTCTTGGTCCAAAATAAGTAGTTGCTTCTAGCTGCTTTCTGTGTGTTCATCTTCTCGCTGTGCTCACTGCTGTGGGCATTCAAGGTAAAAGGTGGTCTTGTCAATTTTTCTTTCCCTCCATTTTCAGCTGGGAAAAAAAGATTCCTCTATTTCTCTTTTGTTGTGCTAGGTGAGCATCTGGCAAGAAAAATCCTGGAGTTTAGCATATGTTGTTAAAGCCAAGGAGGACAGGAAGACTGTGAGTAGCAGAGAGCCTCTGGTACCTATTCATTCAGAGAAGCCTGACTGTGGCCAGCTGTGGCCATGTCCTGATACAGAGGGCAAGGGAACCACAAAGGGCTGCCTAACAATACATAGCCAGAGACAAATGTGCCCTTCAATTAACATTAGAAACACTTTAAATCAAAAAGTTTCCCCCTTCATTGTAATCTTTCTGTGAAATCACTGGTTCCCCCAATTGTCTGATGAAATAATTAGTTGACTCTGACATTCACTTGGACTTCTTCTAATTAGAAACTCTATTCCACCAGATGTCATGTCAAAACAGGTTTCTGTCTGAGAATTTACAACAGTCATCTTTTCCTGTGTAATTTTTTTAGCATTTTCTTTCTCTATTCAGAAAGGATTGTCTAACTTTTTCAACTTTTTTGACAGCAATTAACTGAAGATTTGGGTTTAGTTAAATAAAGTACAACAATATTTTATTTTGATTTGGGCCTAAAATATTGCAAATCTACACTTAAAATAAGTTTATCTTGTCCCAGAATAGGCAAACCAGCATTTTAAATTAACATCTTGATAGTTTTCCAAGTACTAAGATTAGTCTGTTTTAAAATTATAATTCCCTTATTAAAAGCATCCTTTAAAGTTTTTTAAAAATCTTGTCCTATTAATAATAATTTAAACATTGCTTTGTCAATTAAAATGCCAACAGCAATCTTCAGAAATATTCCTTGATTTAAAAAAAAAAACAACTTTTTGAAGATCATCACCATTAGTGTCTGGAAAATTTGTAATGTGTCTAGTAATACTTTTGCACGTGAACACAAAATGTAATCCACCAATCCCAATTTACTGATGTAAATGAGCTGCATTCATTTTAGTCTTGAATAATTTATATTCTTCTGCCTGTGATACAGGAGAAAAATATCACAAAAAAGTTATTTTTACGTAGTTCATGTGAATAAAGTTGCATGTACATGAGTGGAAAGTATAACATCCCTGAAATAATTCTGATGCAAGCAATCTGCTTCCCAACTGGAGCCCAGGGAGAGATGCAATGCATTTTACTGTTTTACTGCTCGTGGGATGTTGTTTCTCAGAAGGACTCTGAAGGCAATACTGGTTGTTCATGAAGCATGGAGAGTGATAAATTAAATGTATCACTAAAAATATAAGAGTCTAGGCTCTTTAGAGCTTTGCAATTCTTATCTGCATGAAGTTATGCTCCTAAACTAATTTTATCACTCAATATAACACTCTTTGCTTTTAATAATGCAGCAGTGAAAGAAAATTACTTCAGGTAACCTGCCTAATGCATTTGGTTAATGGTCATAATCAAGCAGTAGAACATGACTATTTGTATATTTCAGCATATTTTGCCAAAATGTGTGGAGTAGGTAAGAATACCTTGAACAGTATGAACAATACTAGAAAAATATCTAGGAATTATATATATATATATATGTCATTTTCCATATTTTATTACTTGAGGCTGCAAAGAAATAAAAATGTGATAACATAGGAAGATCCCATGAGGGGGGCAGAGTCTTCTCTTTTGATATTGCTTGTTTTCAAACCCATTTAATGCATGGTAAAAATCCCTCATGGAGATTAGTTTTGTCCTCTATGAAACAAAACTCTATGACAGTAGGGTGGAAATGAAAATCCTATCCCTTTGATGGCATTCTGCTCCTCCTACCTGATGCAAGGATGGTGAGAAAGAAATGCCACTTGAAATGAAGCAACTGTGGAAAGTCTAAACCATACTTTATGATACTATTTTGCCCATTTTTCTATGCTCTGTTTCCAGCTCTTTTGCATTCAACTCCTGCCTTTCTGCTCAATCTGTCTTCTATATCCTGGCTTTTTCAGACACTGGTTATATTTTGGTTTTGGGCTTATGACCCATGGATGGTGTGAAATGTTGCCTGGTTTATTTGCTTATGGTTTGGCTTTGTCTGTCCATGAAAGAGCCAAACCTCACTGCAGTGGTGGGAGTTTGCTTGGCAGACTGTTGCAGAATGGCTTTTCTGGTTTCTCTGAAGCTCTGGGATGAGGCACTCTGAGCCAGGGAGTTCTATTCTAGACAGAGTCTGAACCTGGAGCTGATCTATTGTTAGCTTTTAGCTCTGGCTGTCTTCATGCCTGCTGCCCACAGCTGTTGAATGGCAGTTTTGGGAGAGGGAAGTGGTTTGTTTATTTGTTTATTTGTTTGTTTGTTTGTTTGTTTGTTTGTTTGTTACTCCAGCACTGTCATTCACCCAAGGAATTTTTACAAATATTACCTTTTTCCCCAGCCTTTCGATAGATCAACAAATAAGTTTGCACTGTAGACCTTGCATGTGCTGGGAAAAAGCTCAAATTGTTTTTGCATGATTGAAAGTTTGCATAGATGAAGCGCTATTGCCTCTTTCTTCCTCTTGGAATGCATTCAACACATGCTTTCTTCTTTTGTGTTTGTGCACTTATCATTATTATCATCACTTATTCATTATCATTTTTCACCCTCTGGCTCAATCATGCAGTTATCTGATGTTTAAGATACTTAGATTCCTCATACAATTTGTGTCCTTATTTCAGGTACCTGCAGTCATGACATGATTTTTATTATCATTAGAGGGTACTGTGTGTGATAACATCTCTCACTTAAGCAGGTAAGTTAAGCACACTTGACATTTTTTCTTTAGTATCTCTGCCTCAAGGATGACTTTGAAGCAGTTTATCTTCCTTTATTCATATCTGTCTTCTCAATGTTCATCACATGAATATCTTAATTTACTGGAGTGAACATTTTTTTTTAATTTAGCTTGGGCACAAGTGTCATCTCCTGGACACAGCTGGATTGAACCAGAACATCTAAAAATGTGACAATTTCAAGCTGTCCAACCTGGCCTCCTGGAATCTGCACCATACAAGATACAGGTTCTGTACCATTGCTGTCTGCAGCCTGACATATGAAGATGCCTGTGAATGAGGCCTGATTGGCTTGGATGTATCTGGCAAATTGCTTCAATGGTTCTAGATTCACCCTTTGTGCCACAGAAACTGGGAGCAGACATAGAGGGATGGAAGCTGTTTTTGTTCAATTCATGTGTGCTAGTGTGCTGTCAGTTTGCTTTTGAACATTGTTTATTAGAAATTACTTTTCAAAAACTGATCTTAGCATTTTCTATACTACTACTACTTACTTGACCATGATACAGCCGAGTGAACAGTAGTACTATTAATAAATTTCCAGAATAACTGTACTGTGGACCAAGTCTTATAAAATTATTTCTATTTCTAAGTTGGAAAGAATGGAGTGTGCTAGTAGCACTAATAACATTTGCATTGATTGCATTCTTTTAGAAGTGGATGAGACAAACATAGATTAATTAAATCTGATCAGAAAATCAGCAGCTGTGTATAAATACCTTTAATGCAATAGTCACCTCTTTGCACAGAAGTCCTAGCTCTATAAAATCTGTCATAGAGCTCGAATTGGTAGTGTAAGATGTCTACTGTGGTCTTTAGTGAAAAGATCAGTAGTTACACAAGACATCCCAGTGGAACAGCAGCAATTAACACCAACACTTTTCAAGGATCTGAAGCATTTCTTTTTGGTCAGGATTACAGCCTGACTAATTATGGCATCTATTTCTGAGATATCACTGAGAATGGTGACTTAGACAGTACACTGGTAGTACTGTCAAGACTTACAAACCCTATTTGTAAGTTGTGGTTATTGGGAGTTATAAATGAACTGCACCTAAAAAATCTTCTTCTAGTTTCAGGATTCACTTAAAAACTTGCAGACAATCATAATGATCTTAAAGACTTCCTCCTTTCAAACTAAAGATTTGTGTTGTTAGTGGATTTACATAGTTAAAAACATGCAAATTACAACCTCCTGCCTGTGGATTTGCTATTTCATTCTCTGGATCTCCAGGTGTGTTCTTCCACAGTAATGTTAATGTTAATTGTTGACCTTCTAAGCGACAGTCACGTGTAACCATAATGTAATTACATAGTGTCTGACTGTAGATTAAAAAATAACTAAGAGAATGTTACACAAGCCTCAAACAATAAGTGATACAGGTGTGACATATAGATAAATTAGTTTAAATAAAACTACCCTTTATGATCTGCTGTGGAATAGGATATGATGTGGTGGATAAACCAGTAGAATTCTCTTGTCCTAAGGACATTGGCCATAATTATTTGCTTCTTTATCTTCTTTATTATTTATGTATTGCTCAAATATTTGCAACCTTGCCACAATTCATCTGGAAGTCAAGGGTGTTTCAGTCTTGTTGAAGAGAATTGAATAAAAGCTCTTGAGCTGCATAAGAAATCACTCAAAGCCCCTCAGCCATGTTTCCCAAGCACTCAGCCTGCTCCATCAGCAAGCTGCTGTATAAACTTGGGTGGTTGACTGTATCCCCAAAGCAATTTTGAAACTCCTGGGAGGTAAATCTTCCATCTTATTTTAAGTGAGTCTCAAAGGACACAGCAAATCCAAAGCAAAACAGTCCTACTGTAGTTGACAGATGCTATTTTCATTCTTCCCCATTCTTTAGGTTCAGGAGTAGAACAATTCCCACAGATATGATAATATCCAACAACAAAAAAAAGCATTTAGAATGCATCTGAGATACATGTATTATCCCCATGGTATGTGCTTTGATATAAAAAAAACCATGCTATTTTTCACAGAAGGGCTTGCTGGAATTTCCCCACACTGGAAAGATATTGTAATTCAGGTTTTCACAAGGGTAAATATTTGTAAGCAATTTCACATTTTAAGGAGAAATAGTAGCATTCATACAGAGAACTGGCCCAGAATATTTTCTTGCCTGTTAACTTACAAACACAATCATAAGAGTTTGCATTCCAAATGTTTTGACTGCTTTACCATACCTTGCTGACTTACTCCCTTGCTGCTCATTATAATTATTTCACAACAAAACAGAAAATATCTGGGAAAGAGGCTCTGGGATGTGTGTTGGTGTGCTTTTAAATGTTTAACTACTTCTAGATGAATAAGTGTAGCTTTTCCATTTCCTCACTTTGGATTGGCAAACCTAAGGGCTCCCCTTGTTTCCAGGTATAAAAACACACTGAAATCACTACTGAAATATTTGTTTGACTTACAAAGGATTTTGTTAATCTGTGAAGGTTATTTCTTCTGCTAATACTTTTTTTATTTTTTTTTTGGTGGTATTATAGGTGCTAAAAAATAAATGCAACTTTTGGGAAGGAAAGAAAAGGAAAATATTCCTGTTAGAATTCCAAGTTTTCCCATACCTAATTATTTCAAACATTGTTCTGAAATTTTTTATGGTGTAATTTTATGGTATAGTGGTACAATTGCAGTCTGAAAAGAGTTGATGGTAATTTATGAAAAAAATGCTATAGAATTACAATGAAAATTGGTTTTTTTATGGCATTAGTCATATTGTGATTACATGCAAGTGAAAAAATATTGTAGTCCCAGTGCTAGGAGTTCAGCAGCAGGGCTTTTTTTACTAATGGTTCTCTCTGAATTAGAAAAAGCTGTCACTATTTCACTAATTTTTTTATTAGTCATTGTTACTTAGATAACATGTTTTCCCACATGCCCCTCTCATCATCTTTTTGGGAGGAAAGTGAGCTAATTATGGTGTCAAAGCTGCAATGAAGAGGAATTCTCATTTGCATTATCCTTGTTCTCAAAAAAGGCTTTTTCTTCACTATCTTTAAAATACTTAGTAGTTACACAATAGATATCTACACAAGACAAATGGCTTTTGGAGAGGTAATTAATCATAATTTCCCACATATTCTAATAATTAGCTATTGGATTATGCATTTTTTATGTATTTAGATGAAGATTAAAGTCATTAGAGTCCGCAAAACAAACAACATAATTGAAATGGACTAATAAAAACACTGCTATAAAAATCACTGGGTTTATATGTGTCTGTAATAAATGATAATAAGCTGAGAGGGAAACAATGCATTGGAAAATCAGATTAGGGTGACTGCCAAAAAATAAAGGTTTAAAATCACCAAGCATTATGCAAGAAGTTGCTCTTGCAACTTATCATTCTTTGCAGGAAGAATTTTTTATAAGTTAAATATTTTTAATCTTAGCCCAGTGAGACTTTTCATTCATGTCAAAATAAATATTTTTTTCCACTTGTTTGCAATTTTGCTCATTGACTTTATTTTTCTTACAAACAGATATCTTTCAGTCCTCCATTCCACATCAGTTTTTATTCTGTGTAGAAGATGAAAAGTCTTAAGAATTTATGGTTATGTAGTTAAACAGATTTTCATTGATATGTTTTTTTCTAAATATATTTTTCCATATAACAAAATTAAAAACAACAACAACAACAACAGCAAAAAACAAACAAAACACAGTTATGTCATAAGTAGCACAGAACTGATAGTTGTGTTTTGATTAGTTTTCTTTTTCAGCCTCAATAATCAGCTCTCCTTGCCTACTAACGTCTGACCCAGAAGTGCATGCACACACACACAATGCACACACACACCATGATCCAAGGGTTATTTTCTGAAGCTGATTTTTTTTATTCCTACTGATTGGATTGGGATGTGGGTTTCTGGGCATTATGTTGTTTGTGTTCTTGAAATTAATTGTATCTGTATCTCAAAGTTACATAGATTGCTTTATTTTCACTATAAGTATTCTGTGGGTAAAATTCCCAGGGAATTCCTCCCAGCTGGACTGTAGGTGACATGGAGATTATTTGTTTCACAACATGTCTCTTTTTCTCCTACAAACTCTATTCCCTTTTTATTTCTGGGATTAAAGTGAGCCTGTTTCTGCACAACTACTTCTAATTGTTTTTCCTTCTGGAGAAGAGCTAGTTCCTGAGTTATTGCATTAGAGGTGATGTTCATAGGGTGCTCCAAGATGACCAAAGTAATTTTATAATTTGGACCTCAGCAGCAGAGATATAACCATCATTCATAGGGCCAAATATGATACCAGCTTATGATTTATTGTGACAAATGCTCGCATCCCCAGTGAAAAATGGATGAGTAAAATTCTTCTAATATTTTTCACATTTTTAATATGAGTTGACCTCATCTATGTCTTGGAGTTTCAATTGCTGTTAGTATTCCACCAACTGAACTCACAGAGCAACATGTCTTCAGATTTTAGAAGTCTGCAGACCATCTACAAGGAATAAGACTCCACACAGTTTGATTAAGGATCTGAAATAAACCACTATGTTCATTATATTTAGCTCATATTTCAGTCATTAAATATACAGAGTGCTGTCAGCCTCAAATTTTCAAATCTCAGGATCTCAAAACATATGCAATCTAAGAAAAATGAGACACTGAGTTACTAATAAATTATCCTTTTAGCAGGGAGGAGCAGAGAGGCTATGGCCAGTCTCCTGCTCTGGCACTGACATGAAATGTTACAATACCAATGTGGCAGCTGTCCCTGTGATGATCCTGTGGTGATCCAGAGCACCCAGGTCAGGCACTAAGGTTTCCACACAGGAGTGTTGTATGCAGCAGCAGAGCATTGGGTGCTTCTTGACAGGGACACAGCTGGTGACACACTGAGCTGCTTTCCAGTGAGAAAGGATGCCTGTCAGAGTGTGTTTGAACTTTTCCTGCCCTGGCACTCAGGGACCTGAAAGAAGATGAAATTCTGGTGCTCTGCACCTAGTCATTTTTGAAAATACCTTAATACTTCTAGAGGGGGAAGTAGGTGTCAAATTATTCTCAGTCCAGAAGGGGCTGAATGACCAAATGCTGTCCTAGGGGGTGTGCTGGCAGAGGATAGGCACCAGTTTCTTCTCCTGGTGAAATTTGAGCCATTCTTTCTGCGTGGTGAGCTTCAGGTATCCTAAACTAATAGGGAATTGTCCCTTGAGCATTGCAATGAATTGAGACATTGAGCTATGCTGACCATTTATACAAAACTGTAAAAAACATAATAATAATAAAGGAAAACCAGAACAATAGTGGTCAGATGTTCAGGTTCTGGGAATTGCTGTGGGTCTCTGAGCCCAATGAGAAATGTATTATTGTACATGGTGAAGTTATGTCCCATAAAGAAGAAAAAGGTTCTGTCATGTGGGAGGCAGCATGTCTAGGTACATGAGAATGTCACTTTGTCTCAGTGTGTTACCATAGCGGGGTGTCAGCGTAACACGTACATGGAACGACACTGACATAACGCTCCAGACAGTATGGACCTACTTGTCTTTATCCCTGCATCTTTCACAGCCTTCCAGGAATGCCAATGTGTGTGTTTGTCTATAAGAATAAGTCACTGATTCAATTAGAGTGATAAGTGGTGTGTCTGCACTAGGGCAGAGAAAGTACATAGCACCATTTCAAGCAAAGTGCCCTTGAAGATTTTCATCACTCATAGCCTACTGTTCCCACTGCCCTGCAGAAGGAGCTGCCTTTCCATGTGTCATTAGTTGTGCAGGAAGGTCATGCTTTTGTTGGTATGCTACTCAGGGCTTTCTGCAAACAGCAAAACATTTTGGTAACACAAAAGCTATTGGAATTTATTTTTTCTTTAAGCTATATCACAATGAAAAAGAACACTTTTCTCTGCCCATGGGTTCTTAAGAGAGACAGCCAGAAAAAGTTGGTTTTAGAGATGAACAATCAGGGCCTGATGGGCATCCCTGGGATTATTTTGTAGTTGTGCAAGCCACAATAAAGTTGGACAGAAAAAGGGAGGGTTTTTTACTTTAACTCATGGATGGGCTCCAAAAATCCTGATGCCAGCTCTTACTGGCAGTGAAAGTGCTTAACATCTCTTGGCCATGATTTCCAAATTCAGGAGCAGTCAGTCATGGGTAGCCCCAAAGAGTAACCTTGACTCTGTCTGCAAGACACAGAGTTGTAACTAGTTCTTCTGGATTTAACCTTGTTCTATAGGGATTTAATGTTCCTCAGGAGATTATGCATCTGATAACCATTACCCTCATATTTCCTTGAATATCTCAGTGGGATGGCACTTCAGGATTAGGGACCTTCTGTTGGAAATTTGCTGTCAGCGGGGTCATCTCCTCTTGTACAGAAAAGGAGCTTTAAATGCAATCTTGCACTGAACAGATCCATTTTGCATGGCTGTAAGGAACAACAAAAGATGAACTTCAAAGGATGAGCAGTATGACACTGCTCCCGGGCTGTGTAAGCGCTCAACTAGAGATTAGCAGCAAAATAAAGAAAAAGCTGAAGTAAATGCAGGAAATGTGCTAGGCAGTACTTGATCATCAGCTGCAACAGCACAGAAATTATGCAGTTTCCCAGGGCTGAGTCCACCTTTTATGGTACTTAGTCTAAAAGTCTGAGCTCAAACATAAGCAGATAAACTCAGTAATTGGAAAGCACAGATCTACAACAGCTTCTCATATCCCATCACACTTGCATATAAAAACAAACTATGTCCTCAGATCTACCTTGTAAACCTGCTGTGTTCATGAAGGCAATGCAGCTGTGATTTTACTATTAAAACAGATCTTTTATATCACTATGGCTACAGAATTCACAAACCCTGCTGTTCTTTGATTGTTCATGGTATAAAGGCTTTAGATAAAAGCAGATTGATTTTTTTTTTTTACAGTCCTTCATTTTGTCTGCATTAGCAAAATCAGGAATGGTGAGATAATCCCATTACGATAAGATAAACCGAAAACTTTATAATTTTTATGATCTAGCCTCTGGATACTTACCATCAGTGTGAAGAGTTTCTCTCTCTGCAGTTTATCGTTGGTTTTATTGCTGGCTAAGTTCTAGGTCATAGCCTAAGTGGCTGGCAACAGCAACCTGTGTAGAGCTGCACTCACAAAGACACTTTTGTTGCTTGCTTCAGGGAGTGCAAAGATATTTTTATTCCATTAATTTTATGTAACTATCCCCCTTATGTCTACACCTATAGTGTTTATATTCAGCCCACTACTGACATCTACACAGTATAATCTCTGTTCTGAAGTCCTGGAGACTCTGACAGTAAGCATAGCCTGATGTTGAGATTTACATAGTTCATAAAAAATATCAAATAAATGAGCAATTTCCTCAGCTGCTCGACTGTACAGCAAACTGAATGCTATAACCATAATCTTTCCTTGACCCAGTTGAAAAAAACAGCCTATAAGTCTGGGTTTCATACTTACTTTAGATTCTTACACTGCACACAGAAAGTGTAAATCCACAATCCTGCCAATTATTGGTTTTGATAAATTCTAGGATGTGGCAGTTTTTCACCAGAGAATTCTCTTGCTGCTCACAATAATCAATCAAATTCCGGGAACCAACAGCCAAAATCAACAGAGGTGACAAATCAGGGTCCCAGGCAATAACAGGTGATAGAAGAGCAGCTGTACCATTGGTAATAGTAAAGCCAACTCAAGCAAGCTTAAATTTTAAATATATATTAAACTACTATATTTATAAACTATTTATAGTTTATTTATATAGCTACATAACTATATTTAAAACTAGAATTCTAAAACTTTTCTTTGCATTCACATTCCATTATATTCTCATTAGCATTTGTTTTTCCTCCCTTCCTCTATTCCTTATCATCTGTTTCCTGTGACAGGCAAGCCTCTGTCAATTCTTTGTAGATTTCTTCTGGGAAGTTTTCTCAGTAATTGTGCTAAGCAGGCTATTAGCATGGATGAATTTTGACTCTGGCAATAAGGAGCTAATTCTTTGCAACCACCTTGATTATTTGGCTAAGCAAAGACTTCCTTTGAGACTCTCTTCATTCTTGACTCTTTCAGGCTGCCACTAATCAGCACAAGAACTCAATGGCACTGAGTTTCTCCAGAATAATTGTATTTAGCTGAGTATGAGGAAATATCATGAGATGCTTTGGACAGTGCCAGACTCATTACCTTTAAATCTGCAGTGAATCAACAGACTAAAGCAGTGCTGTAAAGCAATTTGGGAGCAGTGGGAGCTATCTATGGTACAAAAAAAGCACCTTCTGGCACTGGGGATTTAATGTAATGGGGATGAATGGTTGTTGCCTGGAGATGTTAATCCTTATCAGACAATTTTCACTGTATTTATGTTGGTGTTTTTAACCAAGGGGAAAAGGAGATTTCATGGAAGTTCTAATTCTCATTGATTAGTGTAATGTTGAAAAACAAGTCTCAAACTTTCTTCTAGCATAAGTAACTTTGTTAAGGAAATTATTTTGTTGACCTTCATCTTGTCTCTTTTGCAATACATGGGCTGCTTTTGAAACTATTCACATTTGTGAGGTCAGAACATTCTACCCTTTGGGACACCTTTTGGCAATATGAATCCCATGTAGCAACTGTCTGCCTGGAGAAATAATAAATACTGATATAGGTTTTGCATGCCTTTCATCAATATACAGCATCCAAATCCAGGAGCAGCCAATACCATGTGAAGAATAATTTCTTCCTTTCCCTCTATGAAACCATTTTATGAAACTATTTTTGTAAATAAAACTAGTACAGGAATATTGCTGTGTAAAGGCCACCTCTCTAAGCCATCCCTGCTGGACTGTTCATGTTGTAATGCCCTAAGCAGTCCCTCTCCTTCCATTGGCATGCTTTTATTATTGTGTTTGCTATTCAGTTAATTTTCATTAATCATTCATCCTGATTTCTTTGTTTGTTTTTTGTTTTTTTTAATTATGACCTATGTTTTCACCTTATTTGCTTTCTTTTATGTCCTCTTATGCTTCTAACTGGTTGCTTCTCTATTTTTATAAGCCCTCATAAAGTGGTATGATTTATTTTACAATTCTTTCTGAACTAGATGTTTAATATTTCCTGTATCTAGTTATTTTTAGCTTTTCTGCAAGTCCCTGTAATACTCTTGTTTCAATATTTCTCTTGTTTAAATCATAGGATCAAATCTGCACATCTTTGGCAAACTCTTCAAATTTGCCGTAGTACTGCTCTTTTGCTGATGTTTGCATTCCATCACTTACACTTTATTAGAAATAGGAGTGTTGCTGCTACTTTCAAATGACATGCTTTAAAGAGAATGCACTAATTTGTTCACAAATGAAAGCAATTATACTAAATATTTGAGATTTTTTTTTTGCTTTGCTTTCGGGTACTATTTTATCAGCTCTATGTATAATAATACATTTTCCTTCTAAACAGGCTGTTTATGATAATCCTAATTTCATAAATACTATTCCAAAGTAAAATATCAGCCCAACCTTTAAAACTTTCGTTTTTTTTCAGAGTGGGCTTCATTACACTCATTCTTACCATGAGAGAGGAGAAAGCAGAATAAACCTCTAGAAGTGAAACCTGTGTCCTTTTTCATCAATAGGAGTTTGCTGTGACCTCTGTAAAGTCAAATTTTGATGTCAGTGTGGGATATCAATAATCAAGTTTTGATGTCAGTGTGGGATATCAATAAGGCCCACTGTTCAGAGGACACTGAGGCTATATTCTCTATTATTTTGTATAACTGTCTATGCCTGTGTGCAAGTGAAACAAGGCACAATAATGAATTTTTATGGCTTGAAGAAGCAGAAAATCAGACACATGTTGTGTTGTTATTCCCAAAACATCTTTATCTTCGATTTTACAGTATCCAGTTCAGAATTAACATGGAGAATAATTCTGGATGTGACATTGACCTAAGCCCTACACCAGGCAAGTATAACTAACATAAAAGTTATATAAGTATAAATGATGGTGGCTGTAACTAGCATTTATGATCTCAATGTTCTCAATATGAAGTTTACAAGAGTCACAGAATTGAAATATGCATATATCAAAGCTCCATGGGGCGTTAAATGCTTTGGTTCCTTTGTCTTTAGCAACTCTCTGGTGAGTCTTACATTGCCTTCTCCCTAACAAACCTTTTTTGACATTTTAGAGTTATGCATATTGGATACTGACATGACTATAAAAAAATAATACAAAATTATGCTGTCCCCATATCCCCGTCAGTGAATAATTTGTAACCTACAGACAATTCTGTACCATTAATACATTAGCCAGAAACATACTGTAATCCAGGCACATACTTTAGTCCAAAGCTTTCAAACATGTACAGTGGTCTTACAGAATGCTGCAACCCCAAAAAAACAATCTTAGATTATTGTCTTCCCAGTTTCTTTGGATTATGTATTTTTTTTCAAAAATCATGCAGGCTTTTCTAAATGTGAGGTATGTTTGCTGAATTGTTACCCTTTTGCATACATTTTCAGAGCATCCAAAGAGCCTCTCTGACAGCAATAATAAAAACCTAGCAGGACTTCATTTCTAGTACTGCATCATCAGCTGCTGAGTGGATTGATTATTTAGTACATTTAGCAGTTTCTTAGACTCGTGGCAACAAGATATAAATAAATTACTTAGTCAATGCATTTGCTTATATCAGCTCAATCACTTCACAGTGACTCAGCATGGGGTGTGACATTGACAGCAAAAGCATGAAGTGGCCAAATTCTATGGCAGCTAATTTGATACTGCTTACAGCATCCTTCCATAAGGACTATTTATGTGAAGCTATAGTGGTTTTCCAGGAGAGCATTTATGACACAGTTTAGAGGACACAGGAAGAGGCATCCTAAAAAAAAAAAAAAAAAAATTATAGCAATTTTCAAAGATTTGGTTTTACGTACATTTGCTTTTCTCCATTTCCTGTTTTAAAATCAGATACATTATGGATTATGCAAGCACACACTTTTGCTTGCACTAGCTATAAATTTATTATTTCAATTTAACATGGAAACAGAGAGTAAATAACGAGTGGCACAATCATATAAAATACAGTTGAAACATCTTTTGCCTCAAGTAGTCTGTCAGCACTAAATTTTAGAATATATTTATGTATCTAAAAATGACATTGACAGTCATGAAAGAATTTTAAAACACTACTGTATCTAAATTACACTGTAACGAACAGAGATTAGACACTGAGGCATCTTCGAATATCCATGCAAAATATCTCCCTAAATGTCTAGCCACCATTTGTCCCCTGACTGTATTTTGGAGAATGTGTTCCACACACCCAACAGAATCTGTGAGATTCTATCTACTCCTAGCAGGGACTTTCTGACCAAAGAGGATAGAGAGGTTAGCTAACCTTGCCATGCATTCCTACTCTGAAACCCTTCCTGTGCTTTGGAGGCAGCAAAGAGTCAGTGCTCTGGTGTAGAGAGCAAGGGCTAAGAATCACCAGGAACATTTCCCAAAGACAGAAGATATGGCTTTGTTTCCTTCCTAAGCTAGCAAGACGAGCACCCACC
This sequence comes from Muscicapa striata striata, assembly GCA_030060385.1. Taxonomy (NCBI): domain Eukaryota; kingdom Metazoa; phylum Chordata; class Aves; order Passeriformes; family Muscicapidae; genus Muscicapa; species Muscicapa striata. The sequence goes on along the minus strand of JAREIS010000010.1, from coordinate 255,976 downwards.
CTGGAGTTCAGCAAGTTTGCCTGCCAGAATTTTCCTGACCCTGTTTTGACATAGTGTTTTACATTTGAGCAGGATGTATATTCACTAAGTTTAGAGTTTAAAAAAGGCGAGTTTTTGTGGGGCTTTGTGCGGGGGGACTGGTTGTATGTTTTTTGTTGTAGGGTTTTTTTGTTGGTTTTGTTGTTTTTTGGTGTTTTTTGGGGTTTTTTGGGGGTTTTGTTTTTGGTTTTGGTTTTTTTTTTTGGTTTGTTTTTTTGTTGTTGTTTTTGTTGTTTTTTGGTTTGGTTTTTGGGTTTTTGGGTTTTTTTTTTTTTTTGTTTTCAAGTAGGCAGCTTTGTATGAAGTCTCTAAGAATGGGATTAAAGTTATCTGGGCACAGAAAAAACTCCTGCACAGATTTCACTAAGTAACAGCCTTTGCAGTTTCAGTGCACCTTTGACATGGAATGTTTTATCTTACCCTTTTACATGTTCCAGCCTACTCTTTCTGAGCTTGTTTCAGAGGGCAGTGTCTGCCATGGTGAACTGTGGACAGGGAAAGAAATGTGAATGCAGCTGTTCCTGATCCATTGATGCTTTCTCATTAGAGCCCAACTGGCAATACAAAAGGTCTACAAATGTTGCCCCTGTTGAGGAGAGAGATGGGTGGTGAGTGTCCTTGCAAGCTGAAAAGCCAAGCAATTCTTCAGCAGCCATCTGCAGTCACAGCGAATTACAGGAAGGGCAAGGGAGGTATTAATAGCCATCTAACAGGTTTCTACCACAATCCCTGGAGCTCAGTTATCAGAAACCCCTGCAACTTACCATTAATCACTGTTTGATGCTTCCTGACCTTCCTGACAAAGATTAATAATCCTGTATGAGCATACAGGATGCGAAGGCTACAGGAATAGGCAGACATTTCAGACCCATCTCTCCACTGCCTCACAAGTAATCATTTATAGCAGTAATGCATTACCAAATTAGCAGTCAGTAAATGTTTAATCAAGGAGCAAAGCAAGGACCCTTCAGCTTTTCTCTGAAAAAAATGGATGGGCAATGCTTATAAAAGACAGGTATACAAAACTGCCTAAAGCTTTTGAAATTCTTCTTCAGCCTGCTCATGCAAGTGAAATTTAGGCAGGACCTTGAAAAGGCAGAATTGAGGTAACAAAATGCTTCTTCCTTTAGTCAGGAACTTGAAGGGTCTTGCTGTGAATCTAAAAGCTTATTTCATCTTTACTTATTCAGCCTGACAGCTGAAATAAGCAGCGTCTGTCTTCTCAGGTTAGTCACTTCTCCCCCGCCTCTTTGCAGTGCTGTGTTTTAGATTATGCACTCTGATTACAGTGGTCCTGCTCTGCTCCACTGAACACCTAATTTCCCAGCTTCATCTATTGACAGTAAGGAGTACTTATGATTCATTCTGTGTTAAACATTGACATATTCCCTTTGCAAGTGTGGCCTGGTCCAGTCTATTTTTCTTTCCAGCCTGGAATATTTTCTTTTACTGTATTTCATCTCTGGCACTGGATGGCATACTGGGTAACAGCCTGGCTTCTTCACCTTTTGGTTGCTCTAGGAAGGACATCTGAAATACCAGAGAAGTGTTTTAATCTTTATTCTAAGGAGATAAAATCTGTATTGTGCTATCCATCCATCTATATACCAAGCCTATGCCCCCAAACTTACAAACCCATTGCTCAGCTGTACCCAAATCTGTGCAGCAGCTGCCTCAAAAATAATAGCTTTCCACAAATTCCGTGCAACAGGAGAACAATAATTACCATGGGATCCCATTTTGGCTTCACTGTTAGTGGGCACCAGTGAATTTAAAGAAGGGATGCTGCTGTAGGAATTCAGGCCTCATTGCTTCAGCTGCCCAAGGGATTAAATGTATCAGTGGGCCTTAAAGCAGTAAACAATAAAACATTTGCTGAGGTACTATAAGCGAGTATAAATAAGTTACATTTCCCCTACACTATTCTGTGCTCTACAAGGTCTATACCTGTCTTTTGCAAATGGAATTGAAGGACTCAGAAAGGCCTGTGATACCTGTAACCAGTTCTGAAAAGCTGGAATCACACAGAATCTCAGTCAGGAAGGAGGGGAGGGAGTCTAAATGCCTGCAGCCAGCTCCTGAGAATGCAGCTCAGGGTGTCCTGTAAGAATGGGGACTCAGATGAAAAGTAAGATTTTCAGAGCCTCTTTAAAAATTTCTCCTGGTATTTCTTGTACAAAATGACAGGGAAAAAAAAAGATTAAGTAGGAAGGTTTAATTTAATTGAAAATGAGTGTGCAGGAAAGTTGTAAAGGAAAAGAGAACACACCAATGAGAATGGATCATTAGCAAGGCTGTTTCAGAGAAAGCCCTTTGAGAGCTTTGTTCTGGGCAATAATTGTTTTTTATTGTGGTTTGGTTTTGTTTTTGTTTTTTTTTTCCTTGAACCAAATGGGAAATTAAAGACCATTGTAAAACTGCTGATGTTTGATCTTCTGAAATAAAGCTTTGGTATGCAAACTTTGGTTTCATCCTGTTGAGCAAAGATTGGATTAGTGTTTCTTTCTGAACTGGCCCATCTAGTTGCTCCCAGACTCCTTGTAAGGGAGGGTTTAGAGCTGTGGCTGGTCTGAAACTGCAGCTGTAGCTGCAGGAGAAGAAGAAATTGCCGCCTAAGCATTAAGCCAGTGACCCCAAGCTGCTGTTTGATGTGAGATCTCTGCTAGAGATGGTACAAGCTCAAAAGGAGACACAAATCTTGGTCCCTTCTACTTAAGGCAAGGCGGAACAGGGAAGTAGGATGAGCAATGAGGTGTAGGGGGAAGGTGAAGAGAATACAAGAACATCTTCATCGAGATTATTCTGTCACATTGACTGCCCATGTGCAGAACTAAGAAATTTCAGGTTATGGATAACCTGAATAATTAACCTGATAATTCCTGGGCACTCCCACCTTAAAACTATCAGCTCCTTGTTTGGTTTTGGGGTTTGTTTCTGTCAGGGCTTTTTCATGTGTGAGGCCAAAGACTAACTCTGATATCAATACTGACTTGTTCTTTGGATAATTCCCTCAAATCAAGGTCTGGCATGCTTCTCACACTCTTGTAATAAGGAGTGAGTGAAACACTTCCCACCTATAGTATACAGACAAACTGACAGACTTTAAAAACATGGTAACCAGGTCTCATTTTACATGTAACTTGACTGTGGGTAAGCTCCACTCTGCACTGGAGTTCGTGGACACCTCTTAGTGCAGCATCTTCCTGTAATTCTTTGTAGTCACAGCTATGACTTCTGTCACTGCTCTGTCTCAACTGCTAGCTCCTTCATGTCTGTTATCTAAAGTAAAAAGGGCATCAGAAGCCAGAATGGAAAATATTTTTTCCTTTGACTTACATCACAGGGCAGCATTAAGAGTTTTCTTCTGAAACTACAGAATTAGAATTTCTTGAGAGATCCTGGATACTGTTGTGGCCGTTGTGATGCAAAGAATGTTGATTTTTCCATATCTGCCATCTTCTTTTAGGAAAATTATATTATCAGTCTCCAAAACTGTCTGTTGAGAATGGGGAATACAAATGAGCCAAGGTTTTTTAGCACTGATATAGAAACTAGTGTTTTCTGCCATTTCCTTTCCCTGTTTCTTTTCACTCACTAGATTGGGTTTTGTTCAAATCATACCTGGGGGGTACAATGAAGGAAGTTGTGGAACAACGTTTTTATTGCAAGGCTTTTCCAGATAGGTTAGTATAGCTGAATGTGAAGTAAGCAAAGGAGAGCTAGAGCTCTGTGAAATTGGGGTAGCTTGTAAATTAAAGTCACAGTTTATTTTTCAGTCAACAGAGGCTGTAGTACACAACCTTCTCTGTTAATGAAGGAGGAAGCTTTAAAGCTTCCTGTGGTCTGGTACCCAACTTGGAATTGAAGAAAACCACATCTTATCTGGATGTCTAATTCACTACTGTCAGTAAAGGCCTGGAGGTCAGTTCGTGGTAAAGAATACCAGAAGCCTTACTGTGTATACCATGGCAGTCTCATTATCTTACCAGGCATTCAAATGCCTTCCACTCTACAGCAGTTTCTCATGGCCATGCATTGATTAATTTCATATCTTTACATTCTGTATCCTGCTTAATATAAACTGTAATAGCAGACTTTCTGTAATGGCACAGCAGCAGTTTCAGTAGGGTATGCACTGTGAGTTTGTGTCATAAATTCTTGATTTATTTTCTATATTTCTCAAATTCTGAATGCCCAGGCTCCCAATGGCAACATATATACAGCATGCAAACTTTAGTATTTATGCTTGGCAAACAGACAGGTTTATCAACCTATTTAGAAAAGAATGGGGGCATTAAGTGGCATGAATTTGCACACTTTGATGTCTGAGCCTCATTCGTCTTGGGTTATTTGCCCATGAATTTAGGGTGTCTGTGAGAATCAAGGATAAAATGGCTATTGTCCCTTTGCTCTTTTTGACTGGCATAAACAACTGATCCCACAAATAATGTTTGCTATATTTTTCAGAGGAAAAGACTATAGCTAGCTTTTTTTGCTGTTTTCTTCACCTCTATCAATAAAGTTTTCCATAGCTGAGTTGTCAGAAATGAACAAAATAATCAGAGATTAATATTTAAAGTTCTACTTTGTCTTGAGATGCATAGAGTCCTCTATTTATAGGGAGCAAAAATAAAGCAGGAGTAACTAGGAATGCTATCACACATGTAGATTTGGAATTAGGGCTTCAGTTTTATATTTGAACGAAGCTCAGCAATGAGACATCCCATGTTTTACAAAGCCTATGGGAAGGACTAATGAGTACAGCCTTCTTGTCAGCACCTTTTTCTGACAAAAGTGGCCTTGTTATCTTTTGGTCTGTGACACTCAGACTAATCCAAGTGTTCCTGTGTCCCCACACATATTATTAGTGCATGCCACAAGTCAGCTCTCACAAATTTCTGATTTCTGGAGAAGCTTCTTCTAAGGACTTGCACATATTTTGCTACAGATCTTACAGCTTTTTGAATTGCATGTGGTTTATTTCTTGCCATAAAAATTTAAGGAACTACTTTGACCTGGAAAAGTAACCTCAGCAGGTATTATGGCAAAAATGTGTTTAGAGATGTTTGATGAACAAATCTGCTATACAGACAAAAACCCCTGAGTCTGAAATAAGAATTGCTGAGTTGGGGTGAAGGAGAAGGTTTTGTACCATAAGGAGGTGGTTTTGTTCAGCCACTGAGGAGCATCAGGTTATGGTTTGCAACCAATTCATGTTCTTAGATACTTATGTCAGAAAGATCTGCTGATAATCATCTTCCTTGGGCTTTCAATTGATATTACCATTAATCTATTGATTTATCTATCTAATCTATACAATTTAGTTATTTAGAGTTATGTTAATCATCACTTCAAGCTGAAAAAATTAAGAAGATCTCAGTAACATAAATATCAATAGGTCATTAAAAAAGGAGGAAAGAGTTTTAAGAAAATATCAATGCTCCATTTAGTCTTCTAGAAAAACAAAGAAATTACAAGAAGATTTCTAATTAGTTCATATTTGGTGCATATATTTTTCTGTGAAAACATAGCAGCACAGAACAGACTTGTCTACTTTTACTACCACACATGCATCAGTCATGCCTCAAATCAGTCATTTCAGTTTGAGAGCCACCCTAACAATATCTCTGAAGGACCCATAAAGATACAAGTTGAAATATAGGATGACCCCAGAAACAACAATGCATTTATTATATAAATGAAGAATACTGTTTAAAAAAAGGTGAGTTCAGTGTTTTAATTTTTATTTATAAAAATTAATTATTTTTTTGTATTATTTCTTTATTATTTATTTTAATTTATTTTAATTTATTTATTATTTAATTTATTATTAATTAATGATTATTAATAATAAATAAATAATTACAATAGCTAAAACTGTTAACACATTGAAAATAGGTATTAGATGGCTGTTAGAACAAAAAATGAAAAGAAAGGAAAAATCACCTGCAATTAATGAAAGCATTAATAAATTGTGGTATTGTATTATAGTGGCACAGCTCACTATAGATTGTGTTTACAGCATTCAGACCAATTTTATGTTTTTCATTTCCCTCAGGAGCATATAGTTTTTCTTAGACACATCTGGGAACAGGTAGATGGAGTAAAAGGCTCCCTCTCTCTGTGTCATCTGGGTCTGTTTGTCACTTCATGCCAGGCCTTTCTTTTAAGTGAGAAAAGTAAATAATTATGGAATTGTATTGAAAGACTTAATTTAAATGATCAATTCTTTAAAATATCTGACAAAATAATAATACAAGTTTTCTATCAATGTGTTGTTTTTTTGGAAGCTCTTTATTGCAGAAAACCACAAACTTACCCCAGTTTGGAGTTTGAACTTTGCATTTTCCTAGAGATGTGAATCCCATTGGAAAGTCCCACAAGAGAATCAGAATCATAGAACTGGAAGTTAATGAAATTATTTTGGTGCCTAGTTCTAAATATATCTACAGAATTAGTTTGTTTCATTCTTTGTTTTTGTATTCTGATACTCAGAATGCAACAGCTTTACCATAATTAGTTTTGAATTTTTTGTTGGATTGAATACATTAGTAAAATATTCATTAAAGGAATAAATAACATCAAATAGAAGTATGACATTTTTCCACCTTAGTACTCAGTTATCATTATTTCTCTCTTAAGAATAACCTTTCTGGATATATCTAGGAAGTTAACTCTTGTTACCAGCATGAATTTCATTTTTTTATATCAATATAAATTACTAAATACTGTGGGAAATCAATATGCTGTTATATCAAAGAACTTCATTTTTTACAGTCCTGTAGCTGACTTCCCACTGATTCCAGCTAAAACTTTTTATGGTTACAAGAGATCACCATTGTAATTTGCAGTTCCTTTTTTAGTTTTGTCCTTATAGGTGAATTCCAGTTCACTGGGAAGCTTTAAAAGAGGTTAAAATATTATTATAGCTTACAGTTTTAAATTTACAATGACTAGAATGATGTCACGGATAAATAAAACAAGTCGGGAGGAAGATTTGAATTTCTAGTTTATATCCTGAATAAAGCACCAGAAAAACAAGAATATGTTCCTATTAGCATAATTCAATACTCTGGAGAGACATGGCAATCGCATTGGAATCAACTAATTTACAAGACATTAAAGGAAACTAGATCTACACAAAACTAGAAGATGCACCAGAGCAGGGAGATGTGCTCTGTGAGGTGTTTGTAGGGACTGAGATCCAGCACCTGGACAAATGGCACCCCAGCTCTGGGGGCTGAGACCATTTGCCCCATGTCTGCCCTTCTCAGGGAATGCAGAACACAGTAGCACTTTGGCTACTCCAGGATTTCTGTGCTTTGCCCTTAGTCCCTTGCATGAAACATCTTTGCTTTGCCTGGGTTTGAGCACACCAGGCACGTAAGTCACCAAGCTGCAACAAATACAGTGTTGGTGACTAAACCAGGAGAAGGAACTGGAACCTACATTCTCCCAACTTCTCAAATTAGTTGTGAGATAGAGGAATACCTAGGGACAGAACAATTTTTGCTGTCCCAATTAGGGTCACATTGGTATAGAATTCAGAAGCAAAAAGAAACAGTGATTTTCTTCCTATTCTTATTACTCTTAACCATTTATGTCCTACATCCATGGCACTGATTATTATTTTTGGTTTTGAGATTTTAATGTCATATTTTGATGACTTACAGGGTCAGATGGCTCTTTAGTTAGTGCTTCCATCTACATCTAAACTCTGGATTGCAAAGTATATAGAAACTCAGACATGACTGCTAGGAATACTTCTAGTTAGTTTCTGCCCTGTTTACAGAGGAGGAAGAAAAACAAAAGCAGCCTAAAGGGAATGCTGTGGGGAAAGGGATAACCAATAAAGTCTCTACATCAAGCCTTTAAGCACAAGAAGACAAGGAGAAACAATGAAGGAATTGTTCAGGGAAGGCGTGAGTTGGAAGAAGTAGGAGAGAGCAAAAGCAAACTGACTGGTAGAGAAAATAGAAAAGAACACAGTTATTTTTGTAAAAGTACATAAAGACAGCTGTAGATTAAACTCTTCTTATTTCAAGCTCTTGGTTATTTTTTATTGAAGAAAATACCCTATGACAATCCTAGGTGAATATGTGCAATTTGAACATTTTGTCCGTAGGATTCAGATGTCCAGATGGGAGCTGTTGGGTATGATGCCTTTATTTAACAGCTAGCACATCTTATGAATATGGTGTGATTTCAGTTTCCTGCAGTTTGCTCACAGTACTCCCTCTACAGACTTGGCTTGGACCCATTCCGCTATCACATCGTTCTGTGTTGCAACATCAGCACAGGCTTTGAATAGTTCTGCACTTGGCATTCTCAGAAGTTATCTCTTAATACATTTTATCGAGTACCTCTCCATCAAAATCAGACATAATTAATTATTGGCACCCTTAGCTTCAGTACAAAAATAAATCTGCCATTTTTAACTATTGGTTGAATATACAATCTCCATATAGAGTGCTCACTCCAAGAAAAATGTGCAGTGGAAGGTCCCTGCACACATGGTTCAGGCCATGATTTAAGGGCAAGTGACTTGTCCTTAGTGGAGCCTACTAAGGCAGATTATTAACAAAGTGAAAATATCCTATTAATTCAGCAAATTTGATCTTAACTTTTAAGACTGGTCCCTGAAGCAAGGTCAGGAACACAGTGTTAGCAAGTGTGGAGGTAGGCAGGTAGGCCTTCTCTCTCCATCACAGTTCTTTTTCCAGGTCTTTCCATCAGTAATGTCGAGTTTCATGCAAATTAAAAGATCTGTAAATGTTGAACTGAAAAGGCAGGAAATGCTTTGAGGAACTTTGAGATGATAAAGAGTTTATTTTAATGTATTACTTACTCATATAAGGACAAAAATGTTGAGCTAATAAAGAGAATTTGAAGAGTGTCTCCTAGAGGAAGGAATTTTTGAATAGAATTCTGCCTCTCTCTGCAAGAATGTCTCTTGGAAAAACTTTCTTCATTACTTTAAATCTCTAGGATTCAAAGACTTATGATATGGATCCATTCAAAATTTTTTTAAAAAAAGAAGTCTCAGAATTTGCTTGGAATTGGTGATTTGTTTGGGACGTGGTTAAATGTTCAAAAGTTATTTACATTATTAATTGTGTGGAAAAAAAAAATAGGAATACAGCACTAAACAGTAGCTCCCAAATTCCAATTTCACCTCTATCATAACTTCTCCTCTTACCCTGCACGATTCTCTTGTCTTTTGCCAATCTCAGGTCTCCTATAAACAGAAAGATGGGGGATGCTACATCTCAAATGATAATCCCTTGTATACATTCTACATAAGTGTTGTGACATGGAGTCATGATTTTTTTATAAGCAAAATGCTTACTTCCTGCATGCTACATATCAGGTGTTGCTAAATAAGATGTTACAAAAAAGAAAAAAAATCAGTAATTGGTTTTTCTGCAGGAAAATCTTCTCAGTTTGTCTGTGCAACAAATGAAAGCAAAGTCGTAGTTTTGTATCCAACAAACCACTTAATAATTTTTTAAACAGGAAAGTTTTCCTCTTTTTTCTTTGGAAAAATGACCTTATTTCATGTAGTACACTTGTATAATTAATTTTTAATTTATTCAAATATTAAAGGACAAATTTCTGCATGGTTTTGGGCTAATATTAATTTGCATGCTCTAATTAATAATGACCTCTCTACCTTGCTGTGAAGTCAGTGTTTTTATTTAGCTCAATTTGTGTTAGCTTTTATGGATGAGAAAATGTGCATGCATTAATATGTGCAGATCCTGTCTCTTGCAGTATAGCAATACATGCCAGGACGTGCCTGTCAAAGAGACTCAAAAGCTGCTCTTGGATACAAACCAATATTTAAATATACAGTATATTAATAGTTACATCTTACAACCATTGTCTTGGAATTATTGTCACTGTCAGCTGGGTGAGAACACTGTATGAGTGAAGAGAGTGGTCCTGCACCATCCAAAGTGCAACCTGATAATGTTCCAGCTGGATGAGAGTTTTCATCAAGGTCAAACTTCACCTATTTTTGGGAAGAGGCCTTCCTTTGGACCTCAGGATTCTACCTCATGCACCTTCAGGGCTGCAGCAGAAGCTGTGCTTGTTGAAATGCCTTAGCAGCCCTAGAAGACTGCTGAGAGCATCTACTGATTAAAGTCTAAGCTCTACTGAGAGATGCCAACGATTTACAAATGTGTTAAAATTCACAGATTTGTCTACCTGGAATGGCTTCAATCCCAAAGTGAGAGAGGAATGAATTGGTGCAGGCACAATACATCAGGTTCTCTATTTTAAGCACAAGTGCTGGGCTGCAATGTCACCTGCACAAGTGTGAGACATGCTCAGACATGCTGCTCCTGGAAAAATTCATCACTCTTTGACTGAGGGTTTCATTCCACAGTAAAGCAGCTCTACACATGCCCTACACACTGAGTGACTGGAATCCAAGTGGTTTTGAGGTGTGCTCAGATTCTTCATTCTCATCCTGTGCCCAGGAATATTTAGTTACCTGTAGATGCATCTGTACATGCTTAAATTGTTTTCCAAGCTGAAATTAAATAGAAAGACTATATCTATGATTTTTTTATATTGCTGGAACATTTACACAGAGTTTAATGAAGACAATCTTCCTCTGAGGGCTCGATCTTCTGTTGCTTTGTGAGGGGATTATTGAGGTAAACACTACTGCTGTTAAAGGGATATAGAACCATAAGATGTGTTATTTCCTAATCACATATCTCATAGGAATTTGCTATTAAATGTTTGCACTAAGGCCATAGTATGAATGGTTAGATGCCTGAAGATCAATAAGACCATGGAGTACTTGCCCAAATGTAATGGCAGATTATGGTGCAGCCTGGGACAAAATAAACAGACTAAAAACCTTGGAGAAGAAAAAGGGTTACAAAGGGGTATTTTGTAAGTCTGACCTGAGGAGTGCTTCTCTGTCAGTGTACCTGTAACAAGTCATGGGGGATCACCTGCTTCCTACTCTTGGCCGTTTGTTGAGGGAATGGAGCATCCCCACAACTCATCTGCTGAACCCTTTCCCTCACCACAAAAGATAAGGATTGTTTTGTGAGTGGACCTCCTGTCTGGATTTTCTTTTCTTTTATAAAAGTATTCAAGCTCCAAATCATATTTCACTTTAGCACTGTTTTTGAAAATTTCGAGTGAGAGGTACTTCTCTTTAGCCACAAGAGCAGGAGTTGCATCTCTGGTGGTTCACCATGGCAAATCTTTCAGAAAATGGTCTTATAAACAGGCCTCTTGTTTTTTCTAAGTTCTGTGTACATTAACACTGCCTGCATCCCATGCTGACAGTTACTTGCTGTCCTTAAACTGTCTTGTACTGACTTTTATTTCAAGTAGTGAAGCATTATCCACAAGACCATACTTTGGGCATGATGTATTAAAAAAAACTATCAGCAGCTTATTTTGCTATAACATGAGTTCTTCCACTGACTTTTTCAAGGTGACTTTTCTTCTATTAATATACTTACTCCATCAGACCTATGGACTCCTGCCTCTCCTATTTCTGAAAGTAATATGCAGCTCGCTGAGTCAGGGAATGAGAAGAGGAACTTTACCTCCCTAGGATATTGGCAGCAAATCATGGAACACTGGGCCTTGGAGTTGAAAACCAGCCATGGCAAACACTTCTTGGCATTTGTCACTCCTTCTCTTTTAAAGCTGTGAGTAGTTTTAAAGCAGATCTTCTGTGTGCACCTATGGCCCTGGGTGCCTTGTGCGTGTGTAGAGTATATAGCTGTACATAATGCTGTGCCAGCATAGCTTTAAGTGATAGGTATATACCAGATACAAATGTGCAACCTCATAAAAGTGCAAAAGAAAATTTGAAAAAGGAGTTTCTGTTCATTAGATGTCAAGACAGTGATGTAGAGATCCAAAGAGGTTCAGAAACACAGGAAATAAGCTGAATGACACATGCACACACACCTTATTTTACAGACAGATAATATCAACTTCTTTTTATTTTCTACTTTCAGATTCCTATTATCTGTCAGACTGGAAAAAAATCATATCAAAATATTGTGTGAAAAGGGTTGTTCCTGTGGTTTTCTGATCAGGAAGGCTCTCGGCAGTACCTGAAATCTAAAAATAAAGCTTATATTTATGACATGGCCAGAGATTATGTCAAAGATAAAAATGTTTAGGTGAATTTCAAATAAACACTGGTGTGTTCGAATTTTGTTTGAGTTATTATGTCTAACAAGGCTCATGGACTGCTTTATAATAATTTTTTGTATTGTTGTGTATTTGTTGTGTTTCTGCATAGTCTGGTCAGGTATGATGTGTAATTGGCCAGTGCTGTTTGTAACAGCAAGGCCATTAGCTTCTAAACTGCAATTGATATTACGTTATTTCCCATGCATTCTAGAATTCATCTTCATCCTTTATTTTCCTTTATTTTTTATTTCTATTAAAATAATACAGGGGGAAAATGCAGACATCCAAATATTTAAGCTATGTAGAAGTTGCAAACATGAGATTAAAGGAGATCATCTTACATGTATACTTTTAAAAAGTTAATTTTGTCCTGCAGGTGTTTAGTCTTGTAACTGGTCCACAATAGTTTTCTAAGTGTGAATCTTGAAAATTGCTGACTGGACTAGTTTTATGTCTCCAGTCCAGTTTTAAATGTCTGGACACCATTTAGAAATTACTTCAGAGGTTTTTAGCTCTCATAATCCAAGCTTTCTATTGCTAACAAACATTCATACAGCTACAGTTTGGCTCTGATAATCTGATTTCTTTCACACTGTTTTCCCTCCCCAGCTATTTAATGCAGTTAAATGCTGTGATAGCTCCATGGCATAGCAAGGAGTTGAGAGTCTGTGTCAGAGCCTAGAAGTGCATCCTTGTGTAGAATGACATCAGAGTGCTGTTCACTTGGGCATCTGTACTTTCACAGCTCTCTGGAAAGTTAGTTTCCTAGCAGCTTTCTCATAAATTCTAAAGAAAGGCAAGTAAGACCCTGGTGGGTAATGTGTTACTGTTTCAAATCAAGTGAAAGATCTATTATTTATATGCTTGGGGTATTTTTACAAAAACTTTAGAGATGTGCTCATGATAATTATTTGAAAATACTGTCAATAAATACAGACTAAAACCCACAATCATGCCTCCAAATATGGCTAATTAAATAGATGACACTGTGCAGATGAAGAATCTGCCAAACACACTTAACACCCCTTTCAAGCTGTGGATCTAATATAAAAAGCTTCCTGAAATATGTATACATATTTATATATGTATATATAGATATATGTAAAAGACAATAATGAAGATGGTGCCATTAGCATTTAACCCTATGCAAATAAAATAACTTATCTGCTTCTGCTGCGTTTTGTAGCCTTGATTGGTTTTTTGCTGTCTGGGATCTTTTGTCAACCTGACGCCTTGTGAATCAGTCCCAAATTGATGTAAGATGTTTCTACTTTGGAGCAGTGACATTTTTCTTCCATGGAAATAAGTACATGAGCACAAGAGCAAGGGTAAATTGCCCAAAGGCTGGGCAGCATTTGAGAATAAAACTGCTCAGAAGCATTCCAGCATTATTTCTGCATCTTTTCTCTTTAAGCAGCTATCATGGAAACAGCTAGATTGTATTTAGAAAGAGAATTTCAAATAAATCTTTTATTTCCCCTGGAATTACTGAAGAAATATTAAATTACATTTCAAAGGAGTTTATGATGTTTAGATTGCCTTACACTTTAAAATACACAGGGCTCTTTCTGCTTAGAATATAGCATCTCTTTCAAGCTAACATGTGGTTCAATTTCCTGGATGTGGTGTAGCAAAAATATGCTGCCTCTCTTTCTAACTCTTTGCAGACATTTATTTCTCTAATGTGAGCTGGGAGTTTTATATATTTGACCCTCTCAAGAAACCTCTCCTTTTCCTCTATCAGAGTATTCATTTTTAAGGTGATTCTTTTCCATTTGAATGCTGCTGAAGCTCATCTTTTTGGGAAAGGCCAGCATGGAACTGTAGGGGTCCCTTAAACTCCTTTTGAGAAAGTAAATGGTATGTTGACTTTGCACTGGCCTCTGGCAGATGAGCCAATTCTACCTTCTCCTTCAACTCTTGATTTATAAAACATTTTCAAATGTTGTAAGGCACTCAGGCCTAAAAATGGATGTGTTATATTTTCTTCAAAACTAGGTAGGTCACTGAAGTATTGCTAAATAATTATCCATTGGTTTGGATTTTTTTACAAGGAGGTGAATATTTTTGCAACCAGGTGTGGCTGAAGCCATCCCCACCCATCTGCACACACTTGGTGCTGGGGCATTTATTGGAAGGAGCCCTTTTCACATCCCTTCCTTCCTCCCTTCTTCTGTCACTGTGCTCCAGAGGAGGAAGGACAGCTTTGTCCACCAGGGACACAGGTGGAGATCCAGATCAAGTCCTTTTCTCATGCTGGTTTCACCTCGTTCTAGACTGTCCTTTTAAAGTTGGTAAGTGATAGTCATGGATCCTTCTGTTTTATCTTTATTTAATCAACAGAGCTCCGGAAAAACTGATTTCCTGCAACCTACAAACTGCAGCTGACAGGGACTTTGTTATGATTAAGCTCCCTCTAGCTGTGGAGATGTTGTCCTCTTGAATACTGAGGGGGAAGAAAAGCAATAAAATTAAAAGGTTTGAAAAAGAAAAAATTCAGCTTGTTTTAATCCTCTCAGAGCTCAATCTGTAACATAGTGTATGGGACTTCTGTTCACAAATCCTGCTAGCAAACAACAGGATTTAGGGATGTAGTTCCCATGATACCACTTTCAAAACTGTTCTCCTTATGATTTCACTCTCTCAACATCAGTTTATGGTTTATAAGCATTAATCACGGAAAAAAATCTTTTGGGAATATCAGTAATGCTTTGCCACTTTAAGGTCTTTAAAAATAGCTGTCTCAGTAGAGAGTTATCCGACTTCTAATAATCTCTGTCATCCTTTTTCAAAGTGCTTTCCATTTAGTTTCTCTGTGTTCATGTGCTGGTTTCTGAAACTAGCTTATCCCTCTCAATTCACTTGAATGAAACCCTTTTTTTTTTTCTGTTTACACAAATATTTTTTCAAATTCTAACCCAATTTTCTTATGAATTTATGATAACTGGTCAAAAACACATTGCACCAAAAATGTAACTCAGTGAGGTTTATGGAAAGCAATGATTCTCTTTGCTGATTAATTTTTTCATTTACTTGCCATTTGGAGTTTCTACTCTCTTTGGTTAGATCCATTCCCTTAAAAATTTAAAATAATATGAAAATGTGAAAAATTCTTTTTCTTTGGTATTTGTTCACAGAATGTTTTACAGTAGTTCTTTAAGTCAGTGCTTTCCTGCCAACTTAAAGCATGCATGTAACTTTTTCTGACAAAGTCTTTTTCATTTTATTTATTTGTCTTTTCTACACGTATCACTGCTTATTCCATTCCATTTCCTCTCGTTCTGAAGAGAGAGCATATGGATGACAAGGAATTACATCAAAAATTGCTGTCTCTTACAGGTCATGAGTTGGCACTGAGCCAAGCAGACAGGCTCTCTGAAGCTATAAAGAGCACAGGAATAGTGGAATTATTCCCCCATATCATACTAATATGGTCCACAGGAGTCAACATTCACCAGTAGTTACTAATTTTCAGGGAATACTGAACTGTTGAAAGATGGGAAGGACTGTTGTGTTGGCAGGCAGGAGATCTCAGTCTCACTGAGCTATGGATTCATTACCTGTACTTCTGATTTATAAGCAGTCTTATTAACACACCATTATTAACATCAGAGGTGGTAAAAAAACAGGAATAAATAATCAATGTTATCCAGAACTTTCTGTCCCTGGGCCACCACCCAGAGGACCATGTGTTTACTCCAGTATTGAGTGTCCAGGGCTGAAAGTGCCCTGGCTAGCTTCCTCCTTCTTGCAAGAGCATGATGCAATCCTGACTAGAAATCCAGGTACTGTGAGAAAACCAGGCAGTTCTTGTTGTGATGGTGACTTAGGGCAGATTTTAATGAATGGGGATGGGTAAGGGATTGTACACATATGGGTTTTCTTGCTGCCTCGGGATGTACCTAAGCTGTGACTATGACTTGAGTTTTGCTGCAGGGCACTCACTTTTGTATTTGAATACTCACAGAGTAAGGGGCACCTTAAACAAATTAATGTTATAAGCATTATAGTGTATTTTATCTGAAACAAACCCGAGGGGTTTCTAGGAAAACAAGCTGGAGCAGTAAATCGTAGAGAATCTCATAAATGTAAATTCAATGCCCAAGGCTTAACATTTACTTATTCTAGCTTCTCTTTCTTTTTTCTTTCATTTTTCACTTCTCCAAGCAACATTTCATGCAAAGCTTTATAGTGTATAATAAATTTTCTCCGAGCCAATAATTAACTTGCATCTGGCTAATACATCTTGCAGAATGATAGCATGGAGCTGCTAACATTACCTTAGGAGGACATGGTAATAGCCTGTTGCTTGAGGTTGGGATGTAGTTTATAAATTTGACTATCCCTTCAAATTACACATATTAAATCTTTTTTGTAGGGGGACAAGTATGAATATTTAAACAACTTAATGCATTGTTGAATCTATTTAGAGGTCTGTTATGAAACCCAGTACATACATAAGGTGTTCTGCCATTGATGGCAGACTCTGAGCTCACAGCCACCTGACTCTGATTGATTATGAGCCCTTAAAAAACGATTTTAAACTATTTTATTCTGCAAATGCAGAATATTTTTTATTATGGAACCCCATAAAATATTTAACAGTTGTTGTTGGCTAGATTTGCAAAGGTTTTTGTGGGGTAAGAAAAGCTTCTGATAAAGAGAGGCAGCATGGAAGGTGGCAGAATTTGACAATCAGACAGATTATTTGATTCTTATTGGAGCTGATGACCTTGAATGATAAAAAGAGTTATTTTAAGATGTAGAATGCTTCCACTGTTCATAATTTCTATGGAATGATAAAACCCCAATTCATTCATGACCAGCATTTTGTAACAGAAAGTGCAAACAATACAGCTGAAAAGGAAAAACTTTGGAATTACCATTTCCATTTCAAGCACTGGAGCAGCATTAAAAGATCCTTCACCTTGTTTTCATGGCTTCTTTTATAGCTAATTCATTCCCTAGCTTCTCCACAAGACTC
The DNA here is from genome assembly GCA_030060385.1 of Muscicapa striata striata. Classification (NCBI taxonomy): domain Eukaryota; kingdom Metazoa; phylum Chordata; class Aves; order Passeriformes; family Muscicapidae; genus Muscicapa; species Muscicapa striata. The sequence continues at coordinate 238,770 of JAREIS010000010.1, read as the reverse complement.
CTTTCCTTGAAAGATCAGAAGTGAAGAGAATCTCTCATATCCCCAAAAAAACCTTTAGAAATTTTAGAAGTCTCCTTGACACATTGATAGCTGAGAGATGCTGAGTGAGAAATAACTTAGAGCTCGTTCAGAGCAACATTAGTTAAAGTTCAGTTTAACTGATGTTTTACATTTTATTGCTAGTCTTACATTTTTTGCCTTAAGACACTAAAAGTTTCTTTGTGAGCAGTTTGTCCCTGTCTAGATTTTATTCTCTGTATTGTCAGTGCCAGGCCTCAGGAGGGGTCAGTGGGAAATTTATGGCTGCTTCTCTGTGAAGAACAGCAGTCATGGGCCACTTTATTAATCAGTTTTTTTCCAAAATTTACTGTAGTTTTGTCTTTATTTTCTTTTCTTGTGCTATATGAATCCTATTGTATCTTTATTTGTAATGTTGCAAATCAGGAGCCAAAAGTGGGGAGTTTTTGTTTGGTTGCTTTTTATTCAATGCACCATGGATCCACTACAGCAGATCAGATACACCCACGCAGTATTTCTAGTAGGAGAACACTGATCCACAGTAAGATGAGTCATCCTGCTGTTTGCTTTTCTCTGGGCTTGCTTGGGTTTTTTTTGTTTTTTGGGAGGAAGGTGTTATTTATGCTGAATTCAAGCCCAAAGGAAAGGCTTACCATTCACTCCCAATTATCATCTTGGAAAGAGAGTAGAAATAATGAATTTCGGGGTATGGAAGAAACTCGGGAAATTAATGGATAAAATAACATTAAAATTGGAAATATTAAAAAAAAAAAAAAAAAAAAAAAGTGCTTTTTCTCTAGGTGGCTATGGGGACAAAAATCTTACAATATCTAGCATTGGAAATCTAGGCCTGCACCTGTATGCTAACTTCTAAAATCTCACTTTTCTGACCACAGAACTTGCATTACTCTTATGATGTCAACACTATGGAAATAAAGGTACACAGAAAAAGATTACCATTGTGCCCTAGACTCATTAAATTTTTTTATGGACTTTTGTGAGGTGGGGCATTCTAAATATATTCAGTATCTGCTCTTTCATATATGAAGGTATAATAAGACGAGGAATTTCAGGTTGCAGTTTTTTAAAATAATCACTGGAAATAATAATACTGATCACCATCAGTGGCTTGCTGTTAATAATTAGTAGCATTACTGAAAATTATTTCTGTTTGTTCCCACTATGAAGTAACTGTGGAGCACTGGGAGACCCTACAGATGAGAGCCCTGAGGGTGGAAGAGCAATAAACACCAACTTTCAACCTGGAAAACAAAGTAATGGGCCTAATGGATACTTAGATACTTTTCTTCACTTTACAAACAACTCAAAAGTGCTGTATAATTTTTGTGATAAGAAAAAAAAGAGGTCCATTAATTCTGTCAGCGAGAGTTTTAAAAGTAATGTACCGTGTTTCTGCAATGGTGAAAAAAAAAAGCCATTTTAAGCCTAATGATAACAAGAATTCCTCCACATTAGGAACTTGCTCTCACATTTTTTACAGAATTTTCTGATCTTAGATTTATTTCATTAATATATAAAATTGAGAAGTGCAGAAAATGTTTTACTGGTTTCCAAACTTTAATAGTTATAATTATTCTTTCTTTCTCTTTAAGGTTTGGTCTATTTTCCTTGCAAACATTGATCTTCCTGTTTGTTCTCTGTCTTTTGTTTTGAAATTACAGTTTGTTATTTTCTTTCTGAGAATGCAAGAAGCATCATATACAGACAGCAGAAGCTTTACTGAAATCAAGATGATGTATAGAAATATAAAATGTGAGAAATGGACAGAACAATGGCAAAGTGCCCTGTAAATCTGTACAGAATATCTGCCACAGACCTGGGAAACAGCCAAAGCCGTAAGACATATATCTTCTCTTGCAACTTGATTAAAACACTGATGGCAAAAATCTGTTTTCATAGCTGAACAATGATTGCCTTTATGCTGGTGTTGTATGGTCACTGCAGGGCCAACCTTCCAACCTTTCCCTTGGCATCAATTCAGGTCCCTCACTTTGAGGGTGCACATCCAGCTCGAGGGCTCTGATGGTTTTGTTTGTGAGGAAGAAGATGACATGTTTGTCTCTGCAATAATGATGGCTCCTTTGGAAGTGCACATATACACACATCCAAGCTTCCCCTCTTCCTGAAATGAAATACTTTTTCAACTTTTGTTTCCTCTAGCTCTGGGATTTTTCTTTCAATGCACTGGATATGCCAAAATTATATTTAATGAGCAGGGTGTGCTGCATCCAATTTGTGCTCATACATGATGGACTGGATGTTCAGAGACATGCTCTGGTGTCCATGGTACTGTAACAAAGTCAGTCCCCTATGGTTTATTGTTGAAAACCTTGTTTATATCTCTGTACCTTCCTTTCCTTTCCTGCAGCATGAGTGTAATAATACAGGCCATTTTTCATGAATGGTTTTATAAGAGCTCCTCTATTTCCAGGCCAATAATCCCTTGCTATAAAGGATAAATATCCTAAGTGCTCTAACATCCCTTGACTCCAACTGCCTTGAAGTTGGCTGTGCCATTCAATGAGTAGGATTCGATTTTCTCTTTAATTATTAACTTAAAAATACTGGGAAAGAATTTTTGACCCTTGGGATTAGCTTCATTCTTCTGCAGCCTAATCTTTCAATTTTAAGCATGAAAAAAGTTCTTCCCCAAACTTGCTTATGTGAATGAGAGCCTGAGGATCTGCTCTCCAGCCCTTTGAAACAGTTAATCTGACTTGGCACTCAGCTGTTCTCCTTTTGTTTTAGCTGAGTGTAATTGCAAGCAAAGCCTTTCTGGGATCATCCAACTTCCTCAGCTGAGGAAAACAGTCAAATCTGTCTTACTGAGAGCAGGATGATATCCTTTAGAGATTACAAACAATATCATCTTTCTGATGTTTAGCCCTACTCTTTTTCATGTAGGAAAGTGGCAACAACAGCCAATATATTCAAAAGACAGGAAAGGATTTTTCATAAGGGATTATAGAGTTTTTTTTTGTTGCTCACATCTCTTGTTTTCGCATAATAATTGTCAGAACAAGCTGTGCATGATTCTGCCCCTGTTGATATCAGTGACAGAACTCCCACAGATTTTAGCTGGAACATCATCAAAACCTATTTTACTGATGGATTGAAAAAAAAAATAATCACTTTCTCCTTAATTTCATATATAATTTCTTGTTCCCTTTCTTTTGCTGCCTCTTGTCTAGAGACATGGAGACCTTGCAGGATCTTATTTTATAATATTCCTGTGACTGTCACAGCAGCAAATTACAGTGCCAAAGTACCAACAGCTTTATTGTTACAACTCACAAACCTCTCCCAGAAAAGGAGTCTACTAAACTTCACTGAAGACATAGGATTATGATGAAGAAAGAACAGTCTGAGTCTCTGCATGTGTTTTCTACTACTACCTTGTTTTTTTGAGCAAACTTTGGTCATCAGAAAAAGTTAAAATAATTTTCCTATGCTTAATATTTCCTGTTGGAAAATATGACAGGATATGGCACCACTCCAAACTCCCTCTTACCTAAATATCAAATTGATGGTCCTACTGTCATTTTTTGTTATTGTCGTTTATCACGGTTCCTACAGGGAATCTAGCCTCAACTATTAGTACCGCAAGAACAGCTGTAAATACTCCATCACAGCAAAAGCCACTAACCTGTAATTCACACCTGCAGGACAGGCAGTGTGCATAAACATCTCTGTACACATTTCTGTGCTGACTATACTTCAAAAAGTCTCATATTGCTTAAAAGAAGGACATTAACTCATATATGCATGATATGAGGGAGGTACAGTAGCTTCATGTTTCCTTTGCAGAAAGAATTCCATGGGAACATCATACCATTAATTTTTAAACTAGACTCCCACGCAAAATCCTTATTATGGTATGAGCCCTATTGGCTGAAAATGGTGTGACTTCTCTGTTCAATTTTTTTCTATATAAAAAAATTTTCTTGTAATAAGGTTAGTATAAGGAGAATAAGTTTTTTCTCACTAGTATGTTATGTTAATGAGAAAAATCAGTTTTTTCTTAAAGTATGAGTTTTCTCATACTAGCATAACATGTGCCTTTATTTTACAGAAGAGCAGTAAAGGTGAGCAGTGACTACAGTCATTATCTGAGAAACATTTGAAGAAGAACGGTTTCTAAATCCAAGTTTCAATGTTTTTAAGCTGGAAGTACCTTTTTAAAAATTAGGTGGATCTGGTATAATTCATATAACATAATCCATATTGCTATAACCTCATTTAATTTTAAATTAGATCAAATATATAGGCAATCTCTACGAAGGTGTTCATGCAGAAAGTCAATGAGAAACCACTGCTCCAGAAAATATTTACTGTGCAGATAAGCCATTTGATACAGACAAGTGACCATGGAGTGACTGAGTGGGTGCAGTAAGCTGCCTCTGCAGGCACAGACCTGCAGACATCATTATATTGGGGCTGCTGCAAGATGAAAAGTGTTTGCTTAGCTGGTGGAAAAGGTGATGTAAGGTCATGCATTTAAGCTGCAGTCAGTGTAGCAGGGAGACAGAGAGATGCTCATGCTGTCTGGTACTGTGATGTGACTGAAGATGAGCTCAGCCCTAGTAACAATTGCTAGAGATTTTGTGGCCATCACCCTGACATCTGCAGTGCTACTGCATTTTGTGTATTTGCCTTCATTTTTCCTCCAAACTGAAAAGAAGGGCAAGTGGCCAACAGCTCAGAAGATGCCCTCTGAAATTATATGGAATTTAAACTGGGTTATTCTTGCCTTTCCAGTGAAGATGTATTTGCTGGGGAATTCTGTGACCACACCTCTTTGCCAATTAACTAAATAAGACTTGGAGTTTACCTAGCTGGTGCCTTGCATGCTTGCAGCCATGTGAGGAGAAATTTTCTACTGATATGTGAAGCCATAAGTCAAAAACGTTTATGAGATGCTTTCTCCATGCTCCACAGGAAAAAAAAACCAAACAAAAAACCAAAACACCAACTCCAATTTTTTTTTTGTCTTTTGTTGTTGTTTTTATTGTAGTTTCAAGATTAACTTTTGCACAACTGATCAAGAGAAATTCTCTCTGGCTCATAGTCTGAGAACTGTAGCAGCTAGGCTGAAAGGCTCAGCAAAATAAAAGCACAATAGACTGAAATTTAGCAAGAGATTTCAAGTTATAGGGACACTTGCCAACAGCTAATCTTTTATTTAGTTAGAGCTGGCTCCCACCCCAGCTGGTTACAACACCCTGTCTAAGGGTTCTGAATAATGTGCCAAGGAGATTTGAGGTCTGTCAACAGTAGTCTTGTTTCATGGTTGACCATGCAAGAATTAGAATAAAATTCTGTGAAGAAAGGCATTCATATAAAATACAAGTAGGTCAATACAAAAGGAGATGCATTGCCTGAAGTGATATTGACAAAGGGTGAATTTTAGTGTAATGACACCGGTTTCCTAAGGGGCCCAGTACATTCAGTGCACAGAAATTGGCTACAAATGTAGAGGATTTGGAGCAGTTAATTATTCTTTGATATCTGCCCTCCTGAAGCATCTCCACCTATCGCATTCATTCCATCCTGCCTCATTATTGGTTCCTTATTCTGTGCCCAGGAATGGTCTCTGACATTTCTCAAGATGTGATGGTTTGCCTTGTGCACAAAGTGAGCACAGCCCAGGCCATGCTGAGTTCAGCAGATGAAGGGAAATGGAAAAGGTGGAGACACATTAAGAGAAACCCATAGAGTAATTTTTCTGCAGTGAAGGAGGAGTTGTGAGGGAGGAAAAGGTGGATTTCTCTGTTCACACCATCTCTCACAAGGCAGCAGAAGTGTAGAAAGAGCTTAGGGTCTGTTTGTGCATTGCAGTCTGGTAATGCCAAAAGACAGCCGAGTAAGTCATGGAACTAAAAGCAGGAGTAAAAGCAGAGTTGTGCTGTGTCCAGAGTAAATTGAACTCTTAAGACAATAACGAGCCCTGGTGGAACTTGATGGTAATGTAGCTATGGTACCCCCAGGCCAGAGCTAATATTTCACTGAATATACTCTTATAAATCTCTAGGAGATCCTTAAATGTGGAGTTTAATCAATGAACTGGAATAATTAGGAGAATAGATAACAAGAAAATTAATCTCTTTTGCTGTACAAAACAATGCTTGTCTGGCAGATGCTGCAGTTAAGTCCACCTTAAAACTTTTCATATGTGCCCAACCCCAGCCAGCCACCCAGCAGCTCCTGTTTCTCAGAGTGCTGTCTGATACCTCCATACTGGTCCTGTGATGGAGTTCCCAAATTCATATTGCTTTTCTGTAATCTGATTAAATCCTTTGGGATCACTGTTATGGGAGGGCATCCAGCATCATTTCAGTGAGGTGAGCTGGACAGTGTGAAACAGAGGAGCATGAATGGAATACATTGCAGGTAGGGAAAGGATGTTTAAAATCAGCCTGGTGCTAAAGTTGCAAAGCAACTGTGTGACGGGCAATTACAAGCCTTGAAAAAGTAGGATATTAGGAGACCACAGAACACTGAATACTTCATCTTGGTTTAAATTTCACTGGTATAATTATAGGCAAGATCAGGCTTTTGCATCAGGATGTTGAGTTGTACTCAATGACACTGATGGGTCCTTTCCAGCTCAGTCTGTTCTGTGATTCTATGAAAAAGGGTAATCATGCAATGAAGATTTACTTTAGAATTTGGAACACACTTTTTGTGAATGCAGAGTTATAATTTATATTAGGATTTATCTATCTCTGCAGGACAGGCCACCCTTGTAATTATTTGTTACTTCAAAGCCCCATTAAATTAACCATTTTTATGATTTATCACCTATGTAGTAAACAGTGCTGGAAACCTGAAGGAAATCAGTTTTTCAACCTAGACAAAGAAATCAAATTATCAAAAAAGGATGGTTTATAATTAGAAGTAAATTGCTACCTGATAAGAAAATTTCCTCCTCCACCTATCATCAACATAAGAAACACACAGAGTGACTCTATTGCTGAAGGACATATAGAGCTGATAAACTGTTTCTCCTTCTAAAGGGAAGAGTCAGAGGGCTGCTTGGCTTACCAGAGAGGAAGCAAAGTGCTCTAAAAAACTTTTTTGATGCACAAAAATCCTTCTTCTCTTACAAGCAGATCAAGTCTGGAGTGTACTATATAGCTATGTGGCAACATTTGTGAAATGTTTGCTAGGGTCAGAGGAATCTCATGGTCACACACTTGAGGATGTGTGATGTACTATGATACTATCTGTCTGTGAGGACACAGCAGTCAGGGAAAGCCCAGCACTTGGCAGAAGAACTGGCAAAAGTTGAGGCACACTGGTCACCCATGACACAAGTGGCGTAATTCTGTTTTGTGCATCTGCCAGCTGTGCATCTCAGCTGTAACATTGTGCCCACAGGAAAGGCTGAGTTGTTCTGGTGGAATTAATCTAAAAAACCTTGAGAACTCAGGAGTCAAGTCCTCAGCTGATATAATGAAGGATTGCTCCATTACTGTGTCTAGAGCTCTTGTTCCCCAAGGGTCATGTTCCCCAAGAGAGCTTTGTTTTTTTCTGATGGAAATGGAAAGATTTCTATTTTTTTAATGGGTGGCTGTTCTGTGTAAACTCTGAATTTTATTTGTAACTTATGGCATGGCTCACCTCTAAAATCACCTCTGGAGAGTATAATTGGAGTTCCTTCTGCTGAAGCATTTGGCTTAGCTATATTTTCTCCTCTGTTCAGCTGAGTGATGTATTTCACTGTGAAAATCTTGTAGTCACTTATTCCCTTCTCAGGTGACCATCCTTAATGAGAAAGCAACCTGTACAGCACACAGGAAAACTCAGAACTGATTTGAAGCCTTCACTGGAGACTGTACACATCAAGTTAACATTGAAAGGACATACATACATATTTTATGAGACAGGCTTTTGCATAAGCAGCATGAATGAGATTTTTCAGAAGCAATGAACATCTGGTGCCAGATGAAAATGCTATGGTTTTAAATTTTGTTAAACTGTGAGGTCTAAACAAAATATACAGTAGTTATCAAAAAATTATCTGGAACCTGTTTAACAGTAAAGTGGCATGGAATCCTAGTTTTTCATTCTAGATATTTAATCATTAGAATTTTTCAGCAAGTTTTGTTTATTACATTCCATTATTCTCTAGGACAATGTGCAACTTCTTCTTTTTCTTCTCCCCAGTTAATATCTATAACATCTTGTTTATATCAGGCTTATAACTATTTAGCAGACACCTCAAGAGCAACAGATCAGGTGTACTTTGATTTAAGATCATCTGCAATGGGGAATAAAGAGGCATAAAATTGGCATAGAAGAGAGAAACACAAAAAGTGACATTCTTACACATTTTTATAGTTCATTTCTAGAAAAATGGAAATAAAATTAGGAGATGTTTTTCATACTCCTAATAAGCCTTGAAACATATCAGTAGAGTGCTGCCAAGGGGTGGGAAAACATTGAAATTTTCTATTCTGATAATTTCTTCCATATCTTTCTTTGACTCCAACAGCTCTCCATATGGATAAAACTATTAAAAAGGAATTGGGATTTTAGTTTATGTGTTTTCTCTTTGACTGCTGATCAGAATGTGAAAGGATGAATAGGAAGGAGAAATGAGTTGAAGCAAGATTGAGGTGTTACATCAAATATAGCACTGGTGTGTGTCTGTTGTATGTTATTACTGGAGAACAAAACAGTTTCATCAGCTGGAAAGACAGCTTGAAGATATGGCCAGAACCTTTATGTCCAGCTGGACTAGCTTGGAAACAATAAAGAAAAGTTTTTACCTTTACCTTTCTATGATAGCTGGGAATAAACATAAACCCAAAATATTCAATATAGTCAAGAAGACTTTGGCTGTCAATAATGTCACATGTGATACCAGTAGGAGAAAGACACAAGAAAAACATTTCTTCTGCTTCCCACAGCTACAGCTTGGCTGTAGGACTGTAGCTTCTCCTGGGGTTTTTCATTCAGTGAAAGAAATCAAAGCCATCAAAAATGAAGACAGAAGAATTGAAAAGTGATATGATGAGAGATGTTTTCTGAAATAAGATGCCTCTCAATGAGATTCATTGCTAAATGAAGTTCATGGCTACAATCCATCTGAAATAAGTGTTCTTCTGATTAGATAGAAAGAAGCTGTCAGTCAGCACTTCAGATTAACAATTCAATTATTATTATTATTATTATTATTATTATTATTATTATTATTATTATTATTATTATTATTATTATTATTTACCATATCTATTTTAAATCATAAAGAATAATTCCTCAAACTCCTAACCTTTGACAACATTATTCAAAATTCCAAAATGCACAGGCAAAGTATTTAGCTTTTTTATATCAATACTACTTAATATCCCTAAGTTTTCAGGGAAGATCAACCTACATAATTTTTAATCACTTCTCTTTTCTGTTTTATTCCCTCAACATTTGAAATTTTAATGACACTTCAGCTCATATTGCTTCATGATTATTCACTCTTCAGTTTGGCACATATGATATTTCACTTCTCTGATCAGCTTTGTTTACACTCCTGTGTTTTCTGCACTTTTTGGATTAAACTCTCCAATTCTTTCAATTGGAGTTAACAAAGATTTCTCCTGGCTTCAGCAGAGGGGCAGCTCCTTTCTCAGAGGTACATTAGAAACCATGAGTGATGTGGATTTCCACTGCCTGCAGCTTAATCCTCTATCTTTTTCAGTGTAATAGCAGTAGATTATTTTTTAATCAATGGTATTTTAGTCAAATTTTAAGTTCTCTTTACTGTTATAAAGTCTTTGAGAACGATTTTCATGTAGGTCTAAAACTAAAATACAAGCAGATCAACCTCAAATCTTGATGAGAATTTGGTGCCTCATTCCTCTGCATCAAAAATCCATTATTCACTAGACCTTATTATTTAAAAATTCTCTTTTTTTCAGAAGCAGTTATGACTTTTAGGGCACATGTCTCATTGACCTTTAAGGTGCAATAAGCAAGACTAGTTCTCACTGTTTCTGCACTCTGGGCTAAGAATTTCCATATTCCAACAGTAAAGTGGGAGCTACAATGAGCAGTTAGTAGTTAGTGTCTAATGCACTTTACAAATGTTATCTTGCTGGTTCTGCCAGCTGTCTGCAGTTTATTCAGAAATTAAGTCAGCCTCAGCCTTCTAAAACTCAGGTCTTTTTAAAAAGAAAAGATAAAGTTCTTCAGTAATATTATTTAAGTTCTTCTGAGCACTAGACACTTTTGGCACTATAAAAAGGTGGCCAAAATATGCAGATTTTTTCCAGACAATACATTGTAATTCAGTAAGAAACTAGATGCCTGAGACAGAAATTTTTGCTTGAACTTCAGTGGTCTGCATAGAGCAGGATGTCAGACTGGCTGTTGACTAAGAAATTTTGGGATTTTTTTATTGCATGAACAATGCAATATTCACTGACCCAAATATCAGCATATGCCATTATACCTAGAAAACAAAAGGCTGTGTTATTTTGTCATAGCTGTTAATTCTACATGAACCTTATGCAAAAGAAATCAAATATTTTATTATTAGAATTCTACTTTTGATCCATTTTTGGGGCAACTTTATGTGCTGTGTAAATGTCAGCAAAATTTACCACCACAAGAGAGGACAAAAATTGCATAGGAACAGTGTTGACTCTGCTTAAGAATTTTAATCCTAGTATGATGTAAAGAACCTCTGAGCTTAATTCTTCCATCTTGCACTGATAATGCCATGCACCTTAAATCAGACTTCCTGGTTTATGAATTAGCAGACCTGCCAGCATACCCTGACAGAAGAAGTAAATGGTCCAGAGAAAACTGTTTGCAGCCCTACACTAGAAGAACACAAAGAATTCTGTGAGGAACCTCTGGTGGACTCAAAGTGCCTTATACCAGCACCTAATGTTATCTCTGTATCCAGTAGTGTAGACTCTCACTTTTTGCTTTTGGAGAGATGAATCTTGTTTGACATGCCCTGAATATGTGAAGTTAGCCACATGGTAGGCTCAGAACCAGGACACAGAAGTGCTGTATCTGAAGTGAGATGGCTCTCATGTCAGGTTTCAGTTTAGTTACCTATGCCACACTTGTACTTTCTGGATTTCCTGTGGTTACTAATAAGTAAATTCCCTGATCTTGGCAGTGCCCTTTACCCTCAATTTCCCCTTCCACTAAGCATCTCTTACTTTTGCCATTATGGCTCACATTTTGAATAATATTATGGTGGCAAAAGCAATCAAAGCCATGGAAAGAGATAAGAAAGTTATTTAAATCATGTTTGACTTAATGGATTTCAACAAAGATCCTGCTGAAACTGGGCTGTGAATAGGTACAGTACTAGGCTTTAAAATATCATGTTATATTATATAAAACAAACTGATTATTGACTCCCCCTCATAGCTGTGTCACCCAAAACATGGATGAGGCCCTAAATATGCATGGCAGTCCCATGTTGGAAAAAAAAAAAAAAAAAAAAATATATATATATATATATATATATATATATATATATAAATTAATAAATTAAAAGCATGAATAAAGAGCAAATATTAAAAGTCAGCAGCATAAAATGATGGAAAGGGCAAAATGAGAGCCACACCACTGCCTTACTCTTGACAGCTGCACTGACTATGAATTTATAAAATCATACAATGGTTTAGTTAAGAAAAGACCTTTAAGATCATCTAGTTCCAACCCTCCTGCCATGGACAGGGATACCTTCCACTGGACCAGGTTGCTCAAAGACCCATCCAGCTTGGCTTTGGACCATTCCAGGAACTGGTCATCCACAACTTCTCTGGACAGCCTGGTCCTTTGCCTCACCAGCATCACAGTAAAGTCTATCTTCCTAATATCCAATCTTCTCTCTTTCAGTTTGAAGCCATTACCCCTTGTCCTATCACTGCATGACATTGTAAAGAGTCCCTCTCCAGCTCTGTCATAACCCTTCTTTAGGTGCTGGAAGGTGCTGAAATTGCTTAAATGTGGATGTTGACATCTCCAGATATCTCTATTGATCTTTATTGACATCAGCCACAGAGGAAATCCAAACCCTGTGGCTATTTATCTATGGACAAAATTTAAGTCAGACTCAAACAATCACCAAGTGAACATTTTTCAAATGTCCAGTGTCCTTATTTTTCAAAATCTCTAGGTAGCTACTCCCACTAAAAGTCAAAGATTTTCTGATTAATAGTTTCACTTAATTGTTTAACCATTTCATTGGTTAAAATGACCTTCTGCCGATTTTGAGGCTTCCATTCAGAGCAAAGCTCCATGGCAATTAAATCCTCACTAAAGCACACTAATTTATGCCCCTATGCTTCCCTTTTGCTGCTTGTGTCCCTGCTGCCTCTGCTCTGGCTTCCAGCCAGTTGCCCCTCTCTGGCTCAGGGCACACACTCAATTTGTCCCAGAGGCTCCCTGGCAAGAACACAGGCTCCTTTGCCACTCAGTGCCTCAAAGAGATGATGAGGAAGGTCTTTTGGGGACACTCTGCCTTTTTGCACATCCTCCCCATCCCACCGCCTGCTAAACTGCTGAAAGGAGTCACCCACCAGAAGAGTGATACTAAAAAAATTCCAGTCCAGTTGCAATTACAAAGATGGACATTTAAGTCCACCATCTTTTGTATTTTATGAGAGGAAAAGGAAGATCTATGTCCCCAGCAAACTTGAGGTCTGACTGGAAAAGACATTTAAAAAATATTATAGATCTGCAATGTCACTTCATAAGTCAGACAAAAATGTGGTGTAATAAATACCTGCTCTCATCCTCCTTCACTGAAGCTGTTTTTCATTTTGATTGGTGATTTTAAAAAACTCATTTCTTAGTTTTCTATTTTACCTCTAGGAAGGTTTTCCATTATGCAGTTCCTATAAATATACGAAAAGAGAGATCACAATATACCAATATATTCACTGAGACTAGAACATTCTTTCTTCTCAAATGAAATGATGCTGCTGCTATAAACAGCTGAAAATATTTTACTGAGGTATCAACAGCCTCAGGATCTGTATTAATAACAGGCTTGTTAGAGTGTGAAATGTCTCGTGGCTTTTCTCCAGGGTGTTTAGACAAACACACTGGTAAGAATAAGGGAATTATTTTACTTTTACTCTCACTTTGAGACTTTCAAAGTTTCATTGACTTTACAGATGTCTGTACTACTTTGCAGTCATGTAAGTGAGAGAAGCATCAAGACAGAGTCCATGAATAGGAGCAGGTCTTAAAGATGAACTGGAAATAATGTTATTGAAGGGAGGATTAGTCAACTAACAACACAATGACAAAAACTGTATCCTAACCACAAGACTTTTCCCTTATTTTTTTTACCACCATGTAAGTGTAGTGGCTTCAATCTGACATTTAACAATTCTGAATAGAATAAAATAAAATAAACAAATAGCAAACCAGAAGAAAACAAGCAAGTCACAAAATTTGTATAGATCTTTCCTTGAGTTCTGAGCTTGGTAGCAACCGTTGATATAATGCTCCAAAAGCACATTGGTTTTGTGAGTTGCTCTAATTCAGGGAGGGGAAATCTGCCCAACTATCTTTTTTTTTAATATTGTATACAAATTAGAGGGTATAAGATAATTAGACATCTTTGAAAAGTATTGCGTGGTTCAAAAGATTAAAACAAGTAAAAGGGAATAAATTGCTTAAGCCACAAAATATTAAAAAAATCAGTCCATCAAAAGTTCACATAGGGTCCCCAAAAGTGACACATACCAACTCTCTAAACTTAATCCAGAGTCTTTATTGTAAGCCTTAACTACTTATTTTGATATACACATGATGGTGCCACTGAGGTGACCAGAGAGTGCTGTATAGCCAAATGAAAGTAAGGCTGCTAGGCATGCAATGCCTTTGGGAGCTGAAGTTACCCAGCTGCCAAAACACAGGAACATAAAATAAATAGTAATGAAAATAACTTTTTGTTTAGTTTAACCCCTTACTCAAACTGGGGGGAAGTTCCAATCAGGACTCAGTTTTCTTTCACTTTTTCAAACAAATTGGCACAGGGCTTTTTGACTGGCTTTACAATGTATTTGCTGATTGCCATTTCTGTCCAGTCACTTTGCAACACAATTAGTGCATTTGTGAAAAAAAAAAAAAAAAGCCTGCTGTATCTGTGAGAGTAAGTAATTGACCTGGAAGTAGCCTTGGAAGTGGAACTTGCTGTGTCCATGCCTGCAGAGGGACACTGTTTAGAAATCTCTATTGACAGATAACAGATGTGGAAGATTGCAGAAGGATCCTGTATTTTGTAAAATTCAGGACTGAGTGGGGAATCAGCATCCTGCCCTGTAACATCCCAGCCAAGGTAATGCTCTCAGGACTAACAGTGCCCTCAGAAGCAGTGCACTGCAAATCCTGCCAAGTTCTGTGAGCCAAAATCAACATCATAGAAAAAGGAGTCATAACCTCTCTTCTCTGCAAGAGCTGAAAATGCACTGGGAGGCTGAAAAGGGTGAAGGAGGGATGGTATCACTGAACACTGGAAAAGACTTGACAGTAGTGAGAAAATGCTGGATATTAATACTACTGGTATATCAAACCTATTAAGCTTTCAGCTTCACTTGGCATTTTCAATGACATTTCCTCAGCTAGAAGGTGAACTGTATTGTAAATACTCTGGAGTCACAGATCATTTGAGCAGCTTTGGTCTGGGCAATGTTTGTTTGTGATTAGTTTTACAAGAGTGCATGGAATAATTTAAAATTGAGTACATGAAGCATACTTTTGATAATCACCTGTTCTTTCTAGTTATGCTTGAATTTATACTCCCAATTATCTTTATCAAAAACATTACCAGATTGCTTCTGACTTGTCTATTAAAATATACTTGGTGCTAATCAAAGCTGTGCATAACCTACTAATCATGCTGTCAGGTGCTACTAGCTTCATGGAGATGGCATGATTATGGAAAAAAATGAAATTTAAATTGTATGGTTATTTAACCTGGTATTTGTTGATAGGCATGTCACCCTGGAACTGTTAAAAAGGCATATAGATGTGGCACCTGGGGACACAGTTTAGTGGTAAATGTGGTGGGCCTGGGTTAATGGCTGGCCTCAATGGTCTTAAAGGCTGTCTCCAACCTTTATGATTCTGTAACTCAATTCTATGTTTCTGTGTGTGTTCTAAAGGGCAGGGGAAAAGGATTCACTTAGGAGGCTTGGAAAGAGGTTACCAGATCCTCCAAAACTGTGATCAGGTTTCTAAATATTTGCACTTCATAAAGTGTAGGCAAAGGCCCTTGCAAGACATGTTCCAGTGTGTGCTTTTTGTAAGTAAAACTTAAACAATTAATTTCAATTTGCACTCAGTAAACAATTCCATGTCAATCAGAAAGCAGCAAATGCAGGACCACTTTGCAGTGTAATGAGCCAAAAAAATCACAAGCTCTCTTCACTTGAGAATATTTCCTACCATTATGAACTTGCTATTTTGTCTTACTGAATTATTTAATTGTTATTGATTTCCATGCTGGTAGCACCCAGATGCTTGGAGACGTCTCAAGCAGTGATTGAATACATGATCATGCGTGCTCTCCAAAACATTATCTTACCTGAAATGTTCTGGTGTCAGTTAAAAAGGCAAGAAATACCTTTTTTATTTCTACTCCTCAGAATAGAAATTAAGATCTGGAAAGATCAGGGATGTTACAAGTCCTGCAATTGACATGATATATTGGGAAAGTGATAGCTTTCAAAAAGTATTCATCAATCAGTAGGGAAACAGGCAGGTGAAGAAGTGTAACAGAGTTTCTCCAAAAATCCTCATGCTTAAGTACAGCTTGTGTTGGAATCAAAGATCAAATAACTTTTTCTTATAATAATCACCAACTGCAGTGGAAGCACAGAACAGAGAAATTTGCTCCTTAGATCCATATTTCTAAAGGCTCCTAGGCTGTTTCACAATTGCTGCTATCATTGGTGCACTCAAGCTCTGGTTTGCTGTTGTTCATTGAGAGAATGGGAAACATGTTGAGGTAAGAGCCTCCTTCAAACCAATTTATTGTCTCATTAAAGGCTACCAAGGGATAAAAACCCTAACCCTCAGATATTAGCTATAGCCATATAAGTAACTATTCTTAAGGCTATAGTAGTATAAAAATCTGATCTCTCTATTCTTTTCCCATAGTAAATGAAGAGGGAGAATTTAAAATATTAGGTACCTCCCTGAAAAGTGCCATGCCCACAGCTGGTCATGGTAAGACAGTTGCACTAAAAATGATCTGTTAGGTGCATGTTGAACATACACTAATAATATTGGCAGATCTGAAAAGTCCATGCAACTGTGAAGCTGACTAGAAGTGTAATTCTTTAAAACCAACAAAAGTCATATTCTGTCTCCAAAGTATGGATATGAACCTCAGCAGGATGATTCTGTCAGGCTTAAATTAAGCCTAATCATAACACATGCAAATTGGGAAGAGATACTGGAGGAAGGGCAGCAACAGAGATAAGTTATTAAAAAAGATATAGGTACACACATACTAAGGATTAACTTTACTTCTACCATCCTGCATATATTAAATGCAAATAAATGCAGACACAGAGGTACCAATGATATTTGCCTTTCTACAAAGCTATTCTACAGATGTCTTTAATAGACATAGAGTTTGAATTATATGAGAATAGCAGAATAAATGATGTGTGCAGTGGCTTAGGATGAGCTTAAGAAAACGAAAAGTCTCCGAGTCGCTGTAAAGGCATCTTATAGTACAGAAAAAAGAGGAATAAGAATGGCAAAGTAAGATATTTGTTTAAAAGCAGGGGAAGGAAAGCCAGTGGTATCCTAGCTTGTATCAAGAATAATGTGGCCAACAGGACTAGGGAAGAGATTATCTCCCAGTACTTGGCACTGGTGAGGCCACACCTTGAGTCCTGTGTCCAGTTCTGGGCCCCTCGCTTTAGGAAGGGCATTGATGGGCTGGAGCAAGCCCAGAGAAGGGCAATGGAGCTGGGGAAGGGTCTGGAGTACAAGTCCTGTGAGGAGTGGCCATGGGAACTGGGGGTGTTTAGCCTGAAGAAAAGGAGGCTCAGGGGTGATCTGATCACTCTACATCTACCCAAAAGGAGGCAGTAGCCAGGTGGGGTGAGTTTCTCTTCACAGGCAGCAAGCGACAGGACAAGAGGACATTCCTGCCTTCTGGAAGGCCCCTTCATCCAACCAACCTCCTGCCATCAAGGAAGTTTTCAATACTAACATCCTCTTCTCCAATCACATTAAATGAGAGCTCTTCTGTCCATTAATAGCCTGGCCTTAGCCCATTTTCTTTCCTGTTTTTTTTTCCCTACTTCTTTGGGATCTTTGCCTGCTCCTGGCAGAAGGGTGTTCTTGCTGTCTCAAGGGTTTCCTCTGCACTGAACCATTCATTCCTCTGCTGTTTCATTATTTCTGTCGCTCAGTCCCTAGCTCTTCTGATTTTTAACCCTCCTATTATTGGTCTGTTTGGTCCCAATTTTGCTCAATATTCAGGTCTTCAAGCCTTCCACTTGTGTTCATGCTTCTGTCTTTGAGCCTCATTCTTTTGCATCCTATTTGCTCCTGCCACAATTCCAGCTGCATTTGGAAAAAAAAATGTGTCCCTAACAGAAGTGGCTGATTGCTATTGTACAGACAGCTTCATCATATAATTTGCA
Source organism: Muscicapa striata striata (assembly GCA_030060385.1). Classification (NCBI taxonomy): domain Eukaryota; kingdom Metazoa; phylum Chordata; class Aves; order Passeriformes; family Muscicapidae; genus Muscicapa; species Muscicapa striata. The sequence goes on along the minus strand of JAREIS010000010.1, from coordinate 221,086 downwards.
AAACACTGGAGGGAGAGTGGTTTTGGCAATGCTAGTAGGCAATCCTAGAGATTGCATAAGGTCCCAAAAATCTTTAAGAAGCCTTGGGAAGAATTTCTAAAAAATCCAGTCCCTCAATTTCAGTGGCATGTTCTCCATGTAAGGTCCTTGTTCTGTGCCTACATTCTATTAATGTATTACTGACTGGAAAAAGAAATGTGGCTTTCTTGATAAGGGAGGGAAGACGGGAGAGCAACTAGACTGCTCTTAGAATCTTTTTGAAGCACAATGCTCTCACGTGACTCAGTGTAAATTATGGTGTCTTTCTGTACTTCCATTCAGTATGAAAAGAGCAAGGGGGTTTTCTGTCATTGTCAAATTCCGATGATGTAAGGATGAATACATTACAGGTTTCAAAGGGCTCTGTCACTACATCAGTGTGGCACTGTGAGTGCCTGAGAAACAAACACAATTTATTGCTCTTATCCCCAAAGCTTAACAGTTTTCCAGTAGTATTAAGCAGTTTTCAATGTTTTCAATAGCTTTTTTTGCATATATTCCCTTTTCTTTCATACGGTAGTTGTATTTACATATTCTTCATTAATAATTACAGAACTATGCTACAATATCTGATGGGATGGAGAAGACCCAGGTTCCTGCAGCTCAGGAAAGGTCATTAGCATGATTTACATTTCCTTTGGCATTAAATAGAGCTGTTTATTCTGTTAGTAAGAAGAACATTTTGTAAACATCGTTCATATTCTGAATGAGTATACATATCACACATCTGAGTATCCTGATTTCCTTTCCTCTCAAAAAAACCATGAAGAGTGTGAAATCCAGAAAAATACCATGGGCGTCACTCCAAGTCCCTGTATACTTTATATAAATATTAATTTTTGAAATGCTGTTGGGACTTCATGTGAATAAAGGGGGCTTCAGGGTATTGATGGAGGTCACATTTTGGTGACAACTTCTTGTAAATGCTACTTAGAGGCTACTGGCCTTAGTCCAATACCTTAAGAGATTTCTCATTTGGCTTCACCTTTTTATGAGAGATAAACTAGTCTCATAGAAGCAGATCAATTTATGAACAGTTGGGTTTCTCCTTATTTCCCCTTAAGGAAAAAATTGAGGGATTCCAGCTTTTCTCTAAATAAAGTTAATAAAAAAATTGTATCGTGGTTTAATTTACTGTGGGAGATTGCTATAAATTGCTACAGATGTGATTGCTCAAGATGCCAGGCAGTCATCTGATGTAGGGAAGTGGTTAGATATTGCAGGTGGTCAGAACCACTAACCATTTGCATAGGATATCTGACAAAAAAACCCCAGTGTGAACAAAGGACCCCCATATATCCACTTCTCTCAGTGCAGAAATGTTGATAAGTGCAGCTGACTTTTTTTCTAAAACTAAGAAAAATGAAAGAGGACAGGGTCGATACTTTCTCAGAACTTTATGGTAGATGGTGTTCATGCTGTTTTTCTCTAATGAACATGTGGAAGACTACTAACAAACTAAATTTTTTTTTCATAAAACATTTTCTTTTTCATCACACAAACAAACATTGTTTGTTTTTCAGACGGACTGATGAAATAAAAAATAATTTATTGTTCTTGATAAAAATCAATCAGTATACCACATGTAAGGACTTTGAAGTGCATTCCACAAAGAAAAGACATCATACTTTGAATCTGCCAGCCTTGAGAATATGTCCTTAATTTTTAGCCAGACGTTTCAACACAGTGGATAAAAATACGCCTTTAAGCAACCTGGAAAATTAGCTTTGTAGAGAGCAACTCTAAGCCATTAATAATCACAGAGAATAAAGACAGCAACAACTTCCCCAAAAATTTTGTAGATACTGCAGACATGCAATATTTTGTGCACCAATCATTGTATTTCCCATTGCACAACCCCTGTAACTTTTTGGGAAGCTTTGTTGCATGACATCAGAAGAGACTGGAATGTCTGTGGTGTGGAAGACATGGTGTTGGTCAGGGTTGCTGCTGAGAAAAGGAAATCTTTTGGAGCATCCATAGAGTCAGAAGCTGGAGAATTTTGTCTGGTGGGGTTGCCCCTGGACATGCAATTTACTATTTCAGTCTGTTGAAAACTCATAATAAGAAGGTTTAATTGCATCATTTGGAAGTACTCTTTATGAAGAAGGACATGTCCTCATAACAGCTTAGCTCAGAGTTGTCCAGTTCACACAGATTTGAGTATCTACAGCTCAATGGTATAAATGACATATAGGGATGTCTTTCTGCCTTTCCCACCTGCTATTTCTTTAATTTGAATTTAAGTCTAAGGACAGGAATATTACACTTCAGGCTTTATGCCTTTTAATTTTTGCTCAGCTGCTGGCAGAAAATGCTACATCTGGACAACCCTCTGCTGATCCCCCATCTGCCCTTTGCTGCCTTTGATGGGACTCAGGCACCCAGTCAGGGCAGCAGCTGAAAGGTGGGCAGGACAGGTGAGAGGGATGGATTTGATAAAGGCTTGGCTGGGGGGAAAGCAAATCTCCCAGTTTCACTGCCTGAAAAGTCTTTGCTGCTACCTCAGCTCTCCAGGGCACGCCAGCACCACAGAAAAGAGCAGGGTTACAGCCTGCTCCTGTCCTGCCCTGCTGCCTGACAGCCATGCACACAAAGCATAACACTCCTGGGTACCCTGCTGCTACCACAATAGAGTTCAGACACACCCTATGCACACATCCCCAACCCCCCTCCCCACTAACTCATCCCAGCAGCCCTGGCCTCCCTCTCTGATGTACTCAGAACAGGCAAACTTCATGTTTATCTGTGTCTTTCCATAATGCTCTTTGTGGAAGGGCAGATTAACCATAAACTGAAATTAATTGGCATGCAAAATTATTTGAAAAATGCAAATTAGTCCATCAAATAATTTGAAATGTCATGCATGGTGCAGCACAAAATTTGGCAGGGAGAAGGAGTGATTATCACAGGTAGACAAGCCAGCAGATGGCTGAGTGCTCTGAAAAAGGATGGCTGTGAGAAAAGGATGTTGTTCATAACTCCTGGACTGTCTCTTTCCATGTTAATAAACAACTATGAATACAGCAATGAAAATGCCAATCAGGTTTTTGTTGTACTGGGGCATTAACATAATGCTGATATCTGCATAACCACAATACTATCACGTACTTATCTCTGCAGAGTCAACTTAAACTTTAATATTTCCAAAGCTGTAAATGGGAGCTGGTAAAGGGAGGTGTGGTTTTAGTGGGAGAGTAATGATGCCCATCATTTTCCACATTTGCTATTCCTTGGTGATTCAATGAATTAGAAAACATTTTAGCTGTAAATAATATTACTCTTCCTAAGGGAATGGATGGTGCCTATGTAGAAATGTGTATAGTGTCTGGTTAGAGAGTTGTAGTATTCCTACAGTGCAGGAAAAGGAGTTAAACCAGATGGGATCAACTTCGGAAAAGAAACTAGGGCATGAAGCAGGTGGCAGATGAAACTGCCTGTGTAAGAAAGTCCAGATGGTCAGAGCTGCAAAAATGCTGTGCTAGGGAGGCTGGACCTTCATGCCAGGACCCCCTGCACCTGCATTTCCTCTTACAGCATGCCTGAATTCAGCTCCTGTGGGCTCAGACTGCCCACAAAACCCTCTGGTCCCCTCTGCACAGCAGGATGGGGAGACCTTCAAAGGACAGGCATGGGTCCTTGTGGCTGCCTGAAGTAACCTTAAAAAATGGGGAGAAAAAGCCTTCTCAAGAGCAGAAAAGGAAAGGAAGGCTGCTGCAGGGCTGGCCCTCATGACACCCTTCCTGCTAGGAGTCAGCAGTCTCAGATTTGAAGGTGCTGATAGAAACTGCAGCACCCCTGAACGAAAAAACACTTCTGCTTGAAGGCAGGAGGATAAGGTGGAAGGCATCCCTTACAAGGCTTTTATTTGAAAGGGACAGTGTTTGCATTTCCTCTGATCCATAAAGCACACATCCCACAAGCCAGACACTCAGTGTGATGGTTGCCACCATACTTGGAGTAACCTTCCCTGGGGTAGGTGCACTATGTAAAGTATTTTTAGGCATTCATACCCACTGATATCTGTGGAGATACTCAAAACCTGGCTGGACATGGTCTTGGACAACCTGCCCTTGGTAACTCTGCTTGGACAGGGGGGATTGAATTAGGCAATATCTGGAGGCCCCTCCCAACCTCAACCTTTCTAACTCTTAGTTTAGAAGCTGACATGAGGTATAGTGTTAAAAAAACACCTACAAGTGGTTTGGAAAATGCTTTTAAAAAAGGAGTAGATGAAGTGCCAGCTGGTCAGCATGGTATTCCCATATCATAGGTTTATGGTTTCATACACTTGAAATCAGATTCTCTATGTCTGCCTAACCAAAAAAAAAAAAAAAGTTTTGTCATCTAGAGCTCCACAAAAAGACAAATTACTTTCTATGGCTGAGAGCACATAATCTTCAAGTTCATTTCTAAACCTGGAATCTTGTATCAAAAGAATATAAACCTCATGATTTCATATCTTCTCAATCTGAACAGAAGAATATTTTCTAACACACTAACACATGAAAACTTTGAGAAACCAAGAGGACTCTAATCAGTATCTCTTTAAGCAAAAAATGTATGGTAAAGAGCAGTAGATTATGGAGCTAACAGAAGATAAATCAATATACAATTAATGTTCAATATTATTTATATCCATACTTGGGATTTATCCTTTCACTGAGGAACATGCAATTAGCATTTCTCTTTCCCTCAGTAACTTGCTGTGTGATATCCATGTAATAACTTTACTGAGGTGAAGGCAACCTAAGAGACTCTGTCCATATTTCATATTAGGTTATGGATTGTTTTATTATATTTATTGTTTTTATATTATTTTTTTACTGATGTTGAACTTGGAAGTTTCTCAAACTTCATAGGCCTTCTGTAAGTGTGCTCAGTTTTAATTATCAGTACAAAAAAAAAGGTGGCATTGGAGTCCTGGATTTTGTTTGGGGATTTTTTTAGTAATATTCATAACAAAAATGTGAAAAATGAGAAAAAGGTCAATCTGACCTGGCCATACTGACTATTTCTAGGTTTTTTGCAAGAAGTTTCCTTTGAAATCTTTGCACAACATATGTGCATGTTATAAACTGCTTAATATTACCTAGTTCTTTTTAAAAGACTTCCTGCGGATCCATCAAAATACTGTTTTTCAAATAATCACTTTTCTCTAGCTGTGACCATTTCCCTTGGAACCTCAAAGAAGAAGATAGTTAAGCAGTAAATATAAATGAAAGAGACAAGAATCTGAGGTAGCTATAAGATCTCATGGCATAGCAGGTTTCTTTCTTGCAAGTGACAACATCCATTATCACAACTGCTTAACCCTGAGACTCAATTAAGGCTTTCAAAGTGCTTTTAAATTATTGATTGAAAGGCAACAAGAAGCAACCAATGGTTGAATATGACTTTACACTGCAAAAGTAACAGTAATTTAAACTGCAACCCACAAATGATTGTTTAAAAAGGGGTATTTAATGGAGCCATGGCTTGCCAAAAAGGGAGGCAACCCCCACCCTCACAAATTATTGATTTCTCTCTCATTTTAAATGCTTTTTATCCCCATTGCTCAGAATAACACACACAATCATTGCTGTCAGGCAGTAATGAAGTTTCTGTTCAACACACTCTTTGACATGAAAAAGTCAATGGAACAGCATTTGTCAAAGGAAATGAGATGCTACTAAATCCTTTGAGGCAGAATTTGTCCCCTTCCCTACCCAAAGAAAGAGAACAAAGGGAGCTGATCAAAAGAAATTGGAGAAGAGGCTGGTGCTTGTAAGGTCTAATGTACATACATTAAGAAAAAAAAAAAGACTTTTTACTTTGGGTATAGTTACAGTTGGGACTACTTTGAGATTAAGGTTGGGAAATTCAAATTATTGGGTGTTCTGTTTATTTCTGAATTCCATAACACCTCAGATGATTATAAGAAGGCTTGTGCATATCCAGAACACACAACTATATTCTCTTTTAAAACATGGTTTCCCCCATTTTTTCATTTTCCATTAGACAGGAGCAGTGTTTTGATTTGCAACCAATGTCTGTTTCTTGGTTTAGGATTTGGGCCAGTTGATAGTGAAAATCAGGACTGTAGCTTGATGCCCTATGTTCTATTTTATGACCAAAATTGATGCATTGCCTATAACTAGGTTTATGGGTTTCAGTTAAGAAACATAAAGTCTAAAAATCTTGTTTTATTATTGAATTGTTCACAGCATACAGAATAAGGAGTAGTGCTCACTCTGATAAAGACCCTTAATGTGTTTGCATTTTAGTGATCCTCTGGCAAGGATAGGGTAAGGATTATGAGTGGGAATATAGTTAATATTGGAAAAATCAAAATACACAAAAGGCTATTATGCTACAAGATTCTTTAGATTTTCCAGAGATACACAGAAACATTCTTAGTTATTGCAATCTTCTAGCAGAAGATTTTTACCCAAGGTTACAGGTTCAGGATTGTGGTTATATTTCAGCAATTCAAGAATCCCATAAAGGTCCAAAAATCAGGAAAAGCACAAATTGGGATTAGGCATTATATTCTGTTTTACAGCAGGATGATAATGATACACAGGCAGTAATAACATTAGTGCCAAGGATGCAATTAGGGCTGGGAGTTGTAAAACAGAAAAGAGCAACCATCTATTCTGCCCATTCTGAAAAGATACGAAGAAAATAGATACAAGATTAAGGCCAAGACCTTAATCTTATGCATTTACATGGAGTGTCTGTAGTTTAAATTCTGAGCTAGAGTCAGGGTTCATGCTGTGGAGCATGTAGCACAAAAAGCTGTACTTGTTGCTGGGTTGGTTAAAGCCTTTGGCATGGGAAAGAAAGCTCAAAAATACCAATAATATTTTTATACTATTGCATTATTTGATTTCCTATGCATACTGACTGACTGCTAAATTAAAGATGACAAGTGAATTAACTCAAAATTGGCCCCTAAAGCTTACCAGCAACTTGTTAACTCTTTCCTCACCTGTTACAAATAAAAATCTTCAAGACAAATTTCATAGGTGATTCTAGAGGTAGATTACTCCATGGGGTTTCCCCAAAGGGCAGGATAGGCAGGAGTGTAGAAGATAGTAATTCTGTTTCTTTCTGCCCAAAACCATCTCCTTAGCCTGCCCACCTATTTTCCCCTGCTTTTATTCCTGTCTACACAAAACAAGACTTGCATTGCAGTTATGAAAGTGTCAGCTCTAAATATTTCTGTCTCTAATGTAAAAGAGTAAGAGTTCTCAGATGAAAGACACATAGCTCCATGAAATGTAATACAATGAAACTTTGCTGCTGGAATTAGGACTGCTGCTTTAAATCTCATCTGAGTCATGGGAAGCACTGAACATTTTGAAGGAAGGATCTTGAGGGAAAGTTCCTGAAATGTCCATCAATTTAATATAATGGTAAAAATCATGTGAAGATGTGATAGCTTAAGGTAATTCAATTGAAAGCATGTCCTTAGAACAAGGATGAGGCTGCTAACTTCCTCTTTTGGTCTAATAGCACAGAGCACCTCAGAAATGCCCAAATGATCCAATACCCAAAACTCAGTTTCAGCAAAATCCTTCCTTGACCCAACAAGTTTTAGATGTCCTGAAGGGCTGAAGCAAAGGGCTGAAGCAGAGCTCTGAACAAATTTAAAGGGAAAAAAATATAAAACCTAGACTGAAAACTCCAATGATTTAAATGTAGATGAAACACCCTGAGGTTACTTAGGAAAAGGCTAACCCAAAAAGTGACCTTCGTAAGTGCCCTAAAGGAAAAAATTATGGTATTTGCAATACCAAGGTCACTAAAAAATAGAAAAATTCATGTGGATGCCCAAGGTATTTTTCAGTGTATGATCCTCTTTCTGCTTTTCTTAACTGAATGAGATGCTGAAATCTCATACAGCTGCAACAAAGCTGCTCCAGCAGCAGTAGCTACAAAAACATGACCATTTATAAATGCATTGCACCTGTTCTTAAAATCCTACATATTTAAAGCAGGATCTATGTTTTTTCAGAGTAACTACTCCATGAAATCTGTCTCCAAATTCTGTTCCACTTGACTATAAATTGTCATTATTATACCATACATAGAAATTGAGTAGAGTCATTCTTTGTCTCTGTTTTTGAACTGGAAAGAGTCAGAGAGTCTTTTTTGGACAGTCACCCATTTTATCACTCCACTACTCCTTTTTATGGTGAAAATACAGGCGGTGTATTTAATACTATACACCAAGACACTCTGGACTGAGAGAAACCTCTAATTTTGCTGTGACACCAGACATCCCCTCTAGCCCAATTTAATGATGACAGTAGTGGTTACTCAGGGGATTGATGAAGGGAATTTTTCAACCTCTTGGAAGTTAGTTTTAAAATATGTGATGGAAAATTTTTATTGTCAGATGACTGTAGGCTGCTGGTACTATACATGACAAAGGGTGATTTTAATCAGTTTCTGTTACACTGAATCCTCTGCTGTGGTTAACACTGCAGAAGAAATCCCAAGGGGCCAAAGTGTTACTGAGGAGTAAGTACCCACACACATAGAACCCAGGTTGTAGCTCTTCAGTATCAAAGCTGAGCTCCTTCCAGGGACCAAAATGAGCTCTTCCATTGTCAGGTCCTACAGGACAGAGATTCTGTGACTCACCAGAGTTTTATAATGACACAAGGCACTAATCTGAGTTCTTTGTGCATGGATTTTGCAATGCATCTGCAGGCCTTCATATTTTTCTAGTCCTCTGAATATGCTACCAGAGCTGTACCCTTTAAGCCTTCATTGCCCATCTATGTGAATAGATGGTTACCTAGCTTTGTGGATAAGCAAGATGGAAAAAAAAATCTGTGTGCATGCACTCCATACTGAACAAGCAAAATAAGCACATTTTTATGATTTAGTAATAGGCTGAGCAGTTTTGCACTCATCTGAAACCTTCAGAAATGCTGAGCTAGGTGTCTAGCTCTCTAGACCATTTTATGCATTATGAAAACAGCAAAACACCACCTACTTGCAGCTGTCTCCATGTCAGTGTGGAAAGTTCACTTCTGCTGTAGAATCAATATAGACTTCAAACACCTGACTCAGGATTTTTGAGATGCACTGAGAACATTAAAGAAGCAAAATACATTTCTACTCCTTTTTTCTGAACTGAGGAAATATTTTTCCACCTTCATTACTGCAGCTGCACTACCACCTAACATTGGGGGTTGTAAGCACCCAGTGGAGGATTCTCCAGAGAAACATTAATTAATTGTATTTATTTCAAATAAGTAGGAAAATACATCCACAATCACAGAGCAGGAAACTCACTACTCAGAGGAAGCTGATAGCAGGAGTTTTGGTGAGCACCACTCACAGCAGTTTTCAGCACGTGTGTTGGTGGTATGCAAACATCTGAACACTCAGCTTTGGCAACTACATGTTCATGACAACGGTGTTGAATTATCTGTAAGTATTTTATTCAACTAATTGTGCTCATAGGAAAAAACTGTCCCCCAAAGCTGTTTTTCATGCATGTGCCATTAATAAGCTATGTCTGGAAGTGCATTATTAGGTTTCATACCATGCAGTCATTCGAAGAAATGCTCTAAAATCATGCTGGTGGTAGTGATTAGGTCCTTAGTGCTCAATTACATCACAGCCTTGGCTGAAGTAACTCGATAGTGCTGTGGTCAATGTCTTGACTCAGCCATGTGAGGTTAATTGTGTAGGACTATAAAAGATGTGAGTCTAACAAAGAAATACTGTAGTTTAAATGCATGGTTGCTTTTTTTTTTCTTCAACAAGGTTGACTGAAATAAATTATTTTTCCTCTTTATTAGAATGGGAAAGATTCAAGAGACCCAGGCACTGTATCAGTTGAGTATCAGGCTACCTGGATCCTGCCTCATTTGACCACAGAAAGCAAACATAAGGTGACAGAGCCAAATTTAACAATTTATGAAACTGGCTGCACAGAAGCAGGTGATGCACTGTCACATGCACACTCTCTGTCCCCCTTGGGAGCTCAGCACCCCCTGCCACCTGCGAGTGCTCAGAGGGCTCCTGCCTACAAGGGCTCTATCCAGAGACCTGGCTCTGTGGGACTTTTTACAGCACATGTGAAGAAGACATTTAGATTATATGTATGGTTGGAGTACTCCCTTAGATGTCTTGATTTGTCTGTGTTTATAAAGAATCTGGAAATCCTCAGAGAAAAATTGGAAGAAGCAGTGCAAGATAATTCTTGTAAGCATCAGTGGAGGATGAGGAGACACATTACCCTGATTTCTGTCAGTTCATATGTTAAAATATTCTGATTATTCACACTTAGTCCTGTGTTGAATTGTAAAAGCATAACACTTGGAAAGTTTAATCTTTTTATTTTCCCCTGAGTGTACACCTAGACACATTTCAGGAGACCTAAATTCAAGGTGTAGTTTTTTGTCTCCGAAAGGAAACCTTGATGTATTTTTTAACACAATAACTTTGCAAACCCCAGTTATGTCTAAGAAAGTCTTCAAAGGGCAGACAGGTGTTGGATTTATCATTGCAGGAGGCAATTGATTCAAAGAACCTTTTTTAAACATAAAATAATATTAAAAATATGGACTAAATCACCTAGTGGAGTACCTATCTTATTCTGGGAGAGGCTAAATAGGATGTTGGCAGGTAGTGATAAATTGGAACTTGATATTATGCTCGTATTACCTACAGAAAAAACATCAGAACTTCTGAGTCTTATTGCACTCATTCACTAATCCTGGCTTACCTACAGTGAGAAATATAAGCCTTGGGGGACAGGATCTGATTGCAGTTTAAGTGCATTTCTATATACTCACTGCCTCTAGGAAAGGCACAAGTAATATAGTTACCCCAAAATGTGCTGGAAGTGCTTCTGCAACAGCATAATCACTAACTGTAATTTAATTCTACTTCCAATCTGTTTTTCTTTGCCATCCAATTTAGATGATGTTTTCTAAGAAAAAAAGGACATGGTTTCCCTCCCATTTTTCTATTAAAATGGGAGACCATTAGAGACAACTTCTTTCTCTCCAGATGACCAGAACCCAGTCTTTCCTCAGGAATCACAGAACATATTTTTTGCTCCTCCTACCCCAGAAAAGTACTTGGAAATATATATGGACAATACTAGGAAAAAAAAGAAAAATAATAAAGGCACATTACTGCTTGAAATCAAGTGAGTTTTAGAGAATTCTACAGAATGTATGCCTTTGATATACACATCTAAAATTCACAGGTTTAACAAGAAAGCAAACTCAAAACCAGCAGGAAGCAAAGAAGCCATGAAGGAAAGAAGTCTTCCTTTGCTTCTGTTTCTGAAGTACAAACAACCAAAGTTGCTTGTCACCGAAAACAGGAGGAAATATTTGGGTTTTTTTTTTCCCAATGCAAATAAAATTATCAAAAATAACCAATATTACTGCTAAACCACTGAAGACCAATATATTATATTTTAAAATATAGTCAGTCTGTATGATTTATATTTCTCCAGAATTACTTCATCACACTGTTACCAGCAATGGAAGGATGTCTTTTTAGGGAGCTTAAAACTATAATTTCTCCAGGTAATCTTGAGCAAACTTTTTGCACCCCAAATAAAAAACTTCTCAGCATTTATCAATGAGTTCAGAGAGAAAAGTAGACTGATATTAAAAGTAATTATTTTTAAAAAAGGTGCTGTACACAGAAGGAGAGTCAAATCAGAAAATAAGAAAATCACCTTTAATAAGACTGTAGAATTTTGACAGGAAATTCCTGAGAGCTGCCAAGAATATAATTCAATTCAACTACCAAAATACTTGTGAATGGTTCAGCTGAAATGACACATTCACGTGGAATATTTAAGGGTTGTAGGAACTATAATTCTGCCCCTCTAAAACCCAAAAAAAGTGACAGTGCTTGGGCTTTGGTCCAAAAGTGTATCAGGTACTATTGTAACAATATTATGTTATGGATGGCTGAATTACAGCCTCTAGGACTCTTCCTGTTTTAATTACTGCTGTAGATACAGTCAAAATGTCCAAGGGTTGTTCACATCCAAGGTTGATGTCCTGCAAAGGCAGGCTGCAGTTATTACAAGGCTGATTTGCTCTGCTAGCATATCACAGGGAAATAACTCATTTGAGTTAGCACATTTCTGTTCCTCTTTGTAGACAGCCTCAGTAAACTACTAATGCCATATAATCCTGCTCATGGCAAAAAGCTTTGACTCACTCAAAATTAAAGACTTTCAGAGATACATATGTAGTTCTAAAAAGTCATGATTTTTTCCCAATCCTCTTTTAGTGAGATGAGATTTGCTGTGGGTGATTTTTTCAGAATAACAGATTCTGACATTCTAATATCTTAAAACTGTGAAATATTACATACTAACATTCATCTAAGTCTTGCTGAACTTCATCTCATTTATTTCAGACAGGTACTGCTTGAATCAGTCTTCCTGTAATATGGTGTGTATAATCTTCAAAAATTTGGTCTTTATCCCTTCTAGTAACTGACTTTTTGTGTGTGGTTATGTAGAAGTCCCTTATCGTGTCACTATAAAAGAATTATTTTAATGCTTCTTTCCAAGATTGAAATGCCTCCAACTTATTTAAATTTTTCTGGTGTTTTCCTAATTAGTATTATTCTTTAGGTGATGACTAGAGTTAGATATGAGAAACAAAAAGAAAATAATTTTCATGGGTAATGAAAAAATATTTCTGGGAAAGTCATCAATTTCCTCTTGGCCACAATTCTGCTATGCTATTTGACATCTTTCGTGGATCACCAAAGATGACAAATATTGCATTCTTCTGAATTTGAAGTCTTAGTGTCTTAAAGTATTAAGCAAAGGTTTTTTTCTAATTCTTCCACAGTTTTTTGGACAAAAAAAGTGTGACTTTTTATCACACTAAGATCAATAATGTAAAGTTTCCACATTCCTTGGAGGATGCTATTTTAGAGTAAGGCAATGTATACATAGGCAGCACATATACACTGATTGCACAATGGTGGTTTGGATAAATTCTTTTCATAACTAGGTTTATTTTTCCTCCATTCTATTACACAAATCTGATTTAAAATGAAAACACAAACATCTCTAAAAGACAAAAAAAGAGGTAAATATGCCCTCTCAGAACACCTTTTTTTTTCCTCCTGTGTGTGGGGGGTTTTAGTGAGAGATGCCTTTTACATTCCTGACTATGCCACAAGAAAGAATAGCAAAGTAATTCTACAGAGCTTGACAATGAGACTTTCACATCTCATCTGACCTCTAAAAGACTATTTCAAAGATTGCAACTCAGTCTTCCTTACTCACAGGACCCAGTGAGTTCTAGTGCACAGCAGTCAGAAAGAGCACTGATGGTCAATGGGAAGGTCCAGCCATCCCAATGTGTCAATGAATCACAGAATTAGAGATTGTGCTGAGTAGGAAGGGACCTTCAAGGATCATTGAGTCCAACTCCCAGCCCTGCACGGTGCCATCCCTTAGAGTCACACCATGCACCTGGGAGAACTCTCCAAACATTATTGAGCTCTGTCAGTCTTGGAGCAGTGTCCACTTCTCTGGGAGCCTGTTCAGTGCCCAACCACCCTCTGGGTGAAGAACCTTTTCCTGATATCCAACCTAAACCTGCCCTGACACAACTTCAGGCCATTCCCTCGGGTCTTATCCCTAGACTCAACTCAGTTGTACAATAGACCAAAACCCTGCTGTGAAGGACAGGGAGAGCAAACAGCAAAAAAAGCTGGTGCCATTCCCCATGTTTCTTCTTAGTTTCTTAGGGTGTTCTGAAGAAGTAACCAAGGAGTAACTGGCAACAAATGGATGCAATAAAGCTGGGAGTGAAATGACAGAAGAGGTTTCTGATATGTAAACAACACATTTATGTAAATATCATTTATAAAACTTTCCCAGAAGTTCAAAATCAAGCAAAGGACAGTAATGAACATTCAACATTAAACCACCAAATTAAATATGACATTAATGGGAACCATTTAATGTATTTCAGATCTGCTTTGATGGCCATTTTAATTAGATTGTTGATCTGTTGCTGACAGCATCAGAAGACCAAGGCTTGAAATACAGAACCTCGTCAGATGTTGCTGGATCTCAATTTCCATGTATAATTAATGAGATGAGTCTCTCTCTGGACACTGCTTGCAGGAGGGTAATTTGATTCACATGTCAGGCACACGGGTGTTCCCTGGCAACTCTCCAGACTGCGAACTGAGCCCAGCAGTGGCTGCTGCAACTGCTGTGACAGACTCCTCCTGATTACAGGGCTAATAGGTAACTGGTCTGATTTCAAAGTCTTGTTTGTCACTGCATGTATAGACAAGAAGGTTAGATGAATTTTAATGGTAAGAAGGGTGAAGGTTATAAATACCTCTCATAAACAATCAAAATTCCAGCAGAGCTAAAACCTTGTATGAGAAATAATATCCTGCCCATTTTGATTTCATATGTAGAATGACAACCTTCCTCTATCTTTCTAGAGACCTAAGGGAGTTAAAGGTCAGACTCTTTTAAACTCGAAAGAAAAAAAGGAAGCAGAGCCATTTTTCCATGACTGCATTAGATATTTCTGAATGACTTTGAAATGGTAAGAAAAATAAACCTTAAAAGCCTTAATACCTCGAAAGGGAAACCACACCATAACCTCATCATTTCAAGTACATGGCTAGTCATTAGCCCTTTAGAAATTCACACACACATTTCAATTTATAATGTAAAGTTTGACTGTCAAAAATTTTTAAAGTCAGACTGTCTGCAAAGTTGAAGCATTGAGCAGATAGAGTTTGTGCCACCATCCTCTGTTACCCAGAAAATTCTGGCAGGCCAATGGCTTTTACTGTAAATCTCCACTGCTGCAATAGTAATGATTTAAGGAACTCTATCTTCCTTTGTTGGAGAGCAAGGATCAGCTCAGTAATAAATAAGAATGAGACTGCAAACAAAGTGAGTAATTTCAAAGGGTCATTTATACCTTCAGTGCTGTACCTTGTACTTGTCATCCAGCCTCAGTAAAGGTTCAGTAGGAATTATTAGCAAAGACTTTTGGAGAATAAAGCTTTCCATGCTCTGGAGGTATTAAAAATGTCCTAAATGCTATTTCATTTAAAAAGATCAATGAAAATAGAGCACAATCCAATTATTGAAATGAGAAACAAGTTCATAGCAAATCCATTATAAATATTAAGCACTTCAAACTTCCCTTCATTATTGTCTTACGGAACATACTGGATGAAATGTTCAGAATTAAATGAAATGTTCAGTAGCAAGATAGAGAAGTCCATCTGGAAATCTCCATTAAAGCTGTCTCATAAAACAAAGGCTTATGAAATTGGAAAGCTGGAAATGAGACACAATGCAAAAAAGTTGTTGACTTGCTCTTTAAATACAATTCTTCAAAGGTGTGAAACTTCTTCATCACAATATACAAAAAACTAGTTAGGATTCAGATAAGTGAATTGGGCTTTTGTAGTTAACTAAGGCCTTTAGTTCCATAACATAAATCAGAATATAATGCCATGTGTAAGAAAAGGGGGAAAGCAGAATATGTGTAAAATCAAACATGGTCTGTACAATTTAGTAGTCTGAGATACTCCATTGCTCCTTCCTGTTCAGTAAAGTTCACTGCTTGTAATAATCTCTTCCTTCTGCAAACCTGAATTCAGCTGTTATTATGCTGCTTGAAGTTTTGTTTCAGGCCTGAAGTGCAATTCTGAAGCAAATGTCCCCATCATCTCCAGAACTCCCCTACAGCTCCTTCTGTGGCACTAGTGACTCCAAGACCCTTTTCCTTTTCATGGGGTGCACTTGACAGCACTTGGCTGTGGCTATTCCAAGGTCCACTATCATGTGAACAGACTCCAGATGACAGGACAAGACGTGATGGGGGAGTGTCCTCAGAGCAGATGGCCGTGGGTCCAGTGAGATGAAGTGCTTGGCCATGGCAGGAAGCAGGTTAAACATGTCCATAATAAGTTGAGAAAAAGAGCAATCCTTTGGAGATGCACTGAGGCAGGAGCTCCAGCTTTTTTAAATCCCACATCAAAGATCCTGTGTACAAAAGGCAACACTGTCCTCTTGTTAGCATCTTGCCAGGTACCACAAGTCTGGCTGTTTAGTCCATTCACCACTCTTCTTTCTTCCCTTTCATTCATTGCCTTTCTTCTTGCTCATTTGCACATCCCTCTGCCAGAAAACTCCCTCTTTCTGATTTTCTTTCACCTTTTCCACTCACTGTGCTTCTGCAGTGGATGCAGAAATGAAGGAAATGTGTGATGTACACAGGACACTGTAATGTGACCCTGGGAAAGAAAGGGAAGGAAGAAATTGTTCACTGTAAGAAATGAGCAGTAATTATTATGCTGTGACTAAAAATGAAGTAAGGGCTTGGATTGACTTGTAATCTTTAAGATTAAAGACACTGTGAACAGCAATTGATGTTTTCTTCAGATAAAACCCTAGGTCCTCCACTTATATATTTTTGCTTTATCTCTTCATCTTAAAAATATCTCCCATTTGAATTTTCCTGAGTTCAGGAGGATTGGATAATTAAAACACCTATGTGAAGTGCATTTTTAATCCAACCAAATATCACCTGAACTACTGAAAGAAGTCAGTTGTGTGTGATCATCAGACTAGCAGCTGAAATCACTTTTCAGTTAACAACTGTGCACATTATTCTATTGACATATTTTATTTGAACAAAGAGCCACATTTTGACCTGCGTCTCAGCCTGGATGAGGGATGGCAGAAAGATGGAGCAGCATAGGAGTATATAGCACAAATACTTACATTTTTGCCATAAAATACTTTGGATCCCAAATATTCTGTCAACTATATTTTTAAAAAGCAGAGGAAAATTAAAAATCTGGCTGCCACATATCAGGTCTTCTCAGTTTGTAACTTGGCTGTCTAAACCAAAACTTCATTAACTTTCTTTGTTTCATTTAAATGACAGTCTTTGCCTGTAAGTGGTAGCCTATATCAGTGTTTCAGGAGATTTTGCGCCTCTTGCAGCTCTTTGATCCAGAAAGGATTTCCCTCTGTAGACTGGCTTGGGTGTATAACTTGAATTAACCTTATCAACAACTGAAGGGACAATAAGGCAAAGGATGGAGCAAGCTCACTTGCAAAGTGCTGAGGAAGGTGGGACAGTATTAATCCCAGAAAGTGATTGACAGTCTGGGGGACTGGCCCCAAAGAAAACAATTCACGACCCTGTGTGAGCATGTAATTATAAAACAGGGATAAGTGCAGCCTCTGTGTCTGGAGGAGAATGTGAAAAAACATAAAACAGGGATAAGTTCAGATTCTGTGTCTGGAGGCTGGCAATGTGAATAGCTGGAAGAGGTTTTTGCTGCCTGCAGATGTAAAATAAGGATTTCAGAGGAAGCAGGTTGTACAACAGAGCAGTTATGATCCTCACAACCCCCCTGTAGAAAGCCCAGCAGTCATCCCTGTGAGACTCCTGTTTGCAGGCAGATACTTCAGGAAAGAAGACTGATAATTCACCTGGATCAGAAGACTTCCAGCTCTCAGATACCTGTCTTAACAAGTGCTGATGTGCTGTAAACTATCCTCCAGTAATGTTTCCTGAAGGAAAACAACTGTAGGTGGCAAGAATTTGTAGGTTCTGCACTTTCGGTTTAGTTGGATCAATTTTGGAGCATTTGTAATGAAAAAGGAAAAGTATCTACATTTGGCACCTTAGCATAGCATCTAATTATGTAACTACAAACTTCTGCCAGGAGATGAATATCTGTTGATCAATATATACATATTCTAAATATCTCAAGGCATGCTTTAGTAAGCTATTTTATTACATTGACCTAATTAGAGGAACCTAGAAAGCCTTGAGCTAGGAAATGTCTATCTTCTGCATGATGCAAACTTGTGAAAAATTCAAGAAATCATAGAATTCCCAGTTAATTAGCATTAGTTAGCATTTCACATCTGGAAAATACTCTTCAAGTTAATTGTTATATAACAATTTCCCATCCGAGTACCTATGTCTTCTGACCCAGTGTTAGCATATTGATGAACTTAATGCCCTTAACTGCAAGAAACAGAGAACTATAAACACAGATGTCAACTGTATGTGTGGCCTGAATAAGTCCTTTTTTTGAGTAGCAGTATCATCATATGAAGTTAATCAATAAATAAATATATATTTTTAATGCATATTCAACAGCAGTACCAACTGACAGTCACCTTAAGAAAGCTTGAAAAATGCCTGTCATTGGCCACCCCACTGACCTAGGTAGTGACTGGTTCATTATAGCTGATAATGGATTCACAGCATAAAATACCCTCCAGTTGGATGAATTTCTTCTGTTTCTTCACCTCTCCTTTACCTTGCACTTACACACACACACACACAAGGGCATCCTAGTTTGACATTTCTGTTTCCTCATACTGCTGCCTTGTATAAAACCAGTGAGAGAGAAGACAAATCACTATATTGGGCTGATGGCAGCTCAGCAAACAACCAGAAAACCCCAGCTTTGGCAAAGTGGGCAACCCAGTGGTGCTTCAAGGGTCAATGTCAGAGCATGCTTTCTTCACTGTTTGCATTTGCTTACGAAAAATAAATGAATGGGAAAATTTTCTCTACTCATGCATGCAGCTGGTTGTAGGCAGATGAAAGTAAATGAAACAAATACACAACTTATGATCTCTACTCCCTGCCTCAAGATAAGCCTTCCAGAAGGTTTTGGTGGATAGGGTATAAGTACACTGGTATGAACTGTCCATTTTGACGACAAATTTCCTTTGAGCATCTCCGAGGAATCTACAGATATTGATTAAATTTCATAATGCCCTACAGTATCTCAGATTTCTGTTCCCGTATAACAGATGAGCAGCCTGAAGGGCAGAGAGAAGTTTTGCCCAAGGTCATAAAATGAGATATTGACAGGATTAGAAATAGGTCTCAGGAATCATGGTGTGAGTCTTGCTTAAATACAGTGCCTTTCAAGAACAAGAGGACATGTACTGCAATCATGGTTTACATTTCCCAAGGCTTTCCTGTATAAAATATACTATAACAACTGACAGAATGCAGAAAAAAATGTGCAGTATCATGCAGAGGCATTTTATGAGATTGTGTGAGGGTTTCCAGCCCAGTTCTTTTTATTCCTTTTAAATAAGGGAGAAAGATCAGAAAAGAAAAAGGAAAAAACATCAAGCAGTTCTCTTCCAGCTAATAAATGACAGCAAGAACTGGGAAAGGACACGACACTTTAATCTGCCACAGTTTTTCTTTTTATTTGCCAAACATCACACCTAGAGAAGATGAGGACAAAATTACCTTAGGCAATTTTTACCTAAACATCTCGAGTGGGTTGAAATGTTTTCCATAACAAAATTGAAAATGTTTGCAGAATATTTTTATACTGAATAGAGAATTAAAGTGGATGTACTGTTTTTTCTCCTTGCCCTTTAAAATTTTTTCCACTCCTCTCTCTCATAACTACCTGCAAGCTGGATAAGATAAAATGGATGAAGAAAGTGAGGAAGAAAAAAGTTACAGGATTTGGATTTAAAAAAGGGACGTGGGATTTTGAACATTATACCAAGCTGTCAGGAAAAAAAACAACTCTCCAAAAATGAAATATTACAGGAATTAATGGCTTGGAATAATGTTTTTCATTGCATTCATACTTAAAAATGGCAAAAAGTGTCAGGCTATATGAATCTCAAGATGAAAATATAAATCAGTAATGCTACAAGTTTTCTTTTTCTTGATATACAATGTTTCCAGAAAATTATTGTTTTGCTATTACAGCATTAATTATGATTACTGGGTATTATTCTCTTCTTCAGTTTTGAAGTAAAATCTTATCCTAACATATAGGATAAAGTTTATGAATTGAGAGTAGTTCTACCAATGCTTCTAAGTTTTTGAAAATAAGAATGTCATTCACCACCCCATTAAGCCTCTATAACAAAGTGATGAATCCAGGCCTGGTGTTCTAAATAATGCACCATTTCTGGAAACTGCAAGCAACTTGTGCAGCTCTGTTAAGAGCAGTAAGTGATTCCCATTAGTTTTAGGGCATCACAGCCTGCAGTCTCCTGTGAGGCTGGATGATGTTTTGAGGGACTGGATCCCACTGGGGTCATCTTGCCACTTCTCTCAGAGATCATCAGCTGCAGGCAGTGCTCTGCTTCCTCCACTGCTATGTTTAGGGTATTCAAGAACACAAGGTGCAGTGTTATGTTTATGGCTTCACAGGGTACTGCAGGGGATCAGGACTTAAAGGCTAGCAGGACACAGTGACACCCCTGGTCCCCCCTTTTTTTTCATGCCCAGTTCCATTATCTGTGTTATTTTCTATTCAAACTTGCACAAAAGCACTGGAAAAAAATTTACCTCTTTATCTTATTCCAACTAGAATGCAAAATGATTTGATTTGCATTACTTACTGTATCATTTGTGATAAAAGCTGTGAGGATCACAAAGACAGAGAAAGATTTAATTGCTATCCTCCCCTGCCCAAAGAGGAGAATATGAAAATTTAGACTCTTCACAGAAGGGCACAATGAAGAGAAGGGTTAACAGTCACAAGTTGCAAGGAAATTTCAACTGGATATGAGGAAAAAATTCACCATGAGGGTGGTTCAATGCAAGAACAGATTGCCCAGAGAATCTGGGTATCTCTATTCTTGGAGGTTTTCAAATTTCAGCTGGGAATATCTCTTTGCAACCTGCTCTGACATTGAAGTTAGCCCTACTTTGAGCAGGAGCTAGAAAAGAACCTTCAAAAAATTCCTCTAATGTCTATTCTGATTATTTTTTGGGAATGCACCTGAGCATCATTCAGAAGATGAAAGTAAGTAAATACTAGTTTAAAATATGTGTTCCACTTATATCGTGAATATAATTTGTTGCAGAGAACAGGATAGTAACAGAAATTATTTTTTCAAAGTGTTGGAAGCAGCAATTAGGGTTTTATGGCTTCTGCATTTGCTAAGCCCAAGCATTGCCTGCATGGCTTTTAAAGCAGAGATTCCCAAAGCAGACACTTTGTCACATTAAAGATTCCCTAGACTACCATCACCTTTTGCTTCTAATCAACATAAGAACCTTATCAAAATTTATCAATAAAACAGGTGATGAATCCCCATGCAAAATATAATGCAAGCAGGGGTTAATTAGAAAAGGGAAAGGTGAAGTTGCAAAGCAGTCTTTATGTAAATCCAGACCCCTGACACTGTAAATTAGGGATGAGGGCTTTGAAAGCATCACCTGCAGTTTTGGCTATCACCTAATATGTACTCTGCTTTTCAATTACTGCAAAGCCCAGTCCGAAAGGTTTGGAAGGCAGTGCTCAGCAAGACTTTCTGAGCAAAGACTATTTTGGAATCCTGCAGGGTAGGATGAAAATTTGGGTTTGGATAACTAAGAAATCATCTATGTCAAACTATTAAAAAAAAAAACCACACCAAGAAACATCCTCCACAGCTTTTTTGTGGATGTTAGTCCAAGTGCTCATAGAGAAACATTTATTCTGCTCAAAAATTTTTATTCCCATTGCTAGTATCATTCCTGTAGTCAAGAGGAGTCTTGGAGATACAGGACATTGACAGGGAAAAATTGGAATATGACAAAACTCGGGAAAACATGACATAAACTGCAAGTTGATAGTGAGAATGAACAAAAATCTTTGGCAGGGAACTCTGTCAGACTTATTACCTTATATTATTGTTAATCTTAAATGACTTTAAAATGACAGCCACTTTAGTACAAACTATCCTCCCTTCATGTGACCAACTCCTAGTCCCTAAATGTTTGAGAAAATAAGATTCAGTAAGTTCTTTTCTAGCTCTAACTGGAGGATTCAGACACTCCTTTCCTACATTAAGCTCCTCTGTTGTACTTGCTAAAACATAAACAAGCCTATCCCAGAGTTTTATACAAAATGATTTATAGGATGGAATTGGTTGGGACTATTATCAGTAGAAATCCCAGAGGTCTTCTCAGGGCCAATAGAAATACATAAAATTGAGTAGCCCCAAGGGCATACATAACCTTAAGTGACCTAGTGCCTGTGCTGCTTCCCACTGACATTATCCCCATTAATGCAAATTCATAAATGTGGATTCATGATGTGAATTCATTGGTTACATTACTGCTGATTTATTGCTGTTTATAAAAATAGGACAGTCTCCAGCTAGATTTAAATAGCCTCTAGGAGCTCCTTATTTTGTCCTCTGCTACAGGACAAGCAGGACTTCACATCACCCTTGAGGTCAGTAAAAGTTGGGGGAATATATGAACTCGCTTTGTTGTTCAAGCGCTTGTTCTGATTGACAGAAAACTACACTCAGTAACTCTTTTAATCCCCTCTTGGGTTGATTAGGGCTTTCCAGACTCATTCAAGCTGGAGGCAAGGTCTCAACATGGGAAACATTTCAATGGGATGTTTCCTTATTTGAGGTAGCACATAAAAACTGGAATAAAATTGGGAGCCTTTCCTGCCGTTCTATATATTCGGATGTACTATCAATGTTTATTGTTGGCCTCCTTCCACACACAACACACCAATGAAATGGGCTGTTGGCAAAAAAAGTAGGAAAATGACAGTTTAAGGAAGACCTCTGTCTCAGAGATATCACAATCTAAGTAATTATGATTGAAAATTAATATTCTTATGCCATATAAACTATTCTATTGCAAATATTTGCATAAAAGTACATGAATGTGCAGACACAATGTTTTTCATTAAAATCACCCTAATTTTAAAGTCCCAAATCCCTGTAAATCCCTGCTTCAATGCAGCTTTGCTCTTTTTCTATTCCTCCAGGAAAGAAAATAGATAGGATTTTTCTAGGGTGATATATGTCACTTCTCAATCACCCACACACAACCAGTTGTCTCCATTTCATGGAAGATAAATAAAAGACTTTGGATGTGCCTTAAGTATCATCAATCACAGGTCCTTTTGATTCAGTGCTTTACACATCACAGCTCTCCCTTTTTCTGCCCTGTACTGCAAAGTGTTTCATTCTTAAGAAGAAGCCAATGTTGCCTTTGTTACAGGGGAAAGATTTTGCAGAGACTCTACACCTTGCACTTAAGATAACTTTTCTGAGAAGATTTTATCTCTTTTCATGTACTTCAGACTGTCTTTTTCTGCAGTGAACACCTGCTCAGTTTAAAAATTCTCATTGCTTTTGGGATTTTAGGCCATTTCAAAGTGAAGGTGTCTTTGTAAGCCTGTGTACTCAATACACATAGTTACTACCTATGTTAAAAATATTACAGCTGCCATTGGAAGCCACTTTTCAATCAATGTTAGTCAGCATAAAGTGATGGAACAACTCTGCAGACCTTTATCATTCCAATTACTGCTAAGTAGTACATTACTCTCTGCTCAGTGTTTTTGCACGAAGAAAAAAAAATGCATTGTGTAATGTGCCTTTCCTTGGGAACTTTAATGCTATTATTGATGGCTTATTATTAAAATGTGTTAATGGTTTTTCTTTTTTCATACAAGTCTTGATGCAGAATACATATTTCTATAATATGACATTATTGGAAATCACATAGAGAGTGTCAGACAACAAAGTATGAGAAACACTTCTGCTACCATTTTCTATTCTGGTGTTGTGACAAAACCATGAGATTCCTTAGATGTTCTGGGCTAAACTTACAGCACCTATTCTGATGCTGACTTTGTCCAGCTTGTGAGCAGATTTTAACATAACATGGAACCATTCAGTTCTGGTGTCTGCATAATTTTACATCGAGGATAGAAGAAAGATCTCTCACTCAAATGAAAGGACTTGCACTCTAAATATGGACACATTAAAATGTTATTAATAGGAGAAAAAAAGAGTTTAAAAACTGGACTTGAGAATAGAAATCATTGTGTCTACATGGAGACTTTGCTTGGACTCCTCTCCCCTTCAAACCCTCAGGCTGCAGGATGAAGAGCTTCCAGAGCAGACTGTGCTTCTTTCTTTATTGAGGCCATTTAAGGAGGTGATGAAATAAAAAAGTTTATACAGAGTCTGATTCGGCAGAGTTCATCCAGCAACACCAAGACAAAAGAGGTTTTGTTTCCTTAAGTCTTCCCTGCTCTAAGGGCTTTTGTATAGGATTTGCAGCACTTACTTGGACTTCCATTTTAATTATTATCAACAAAATCTGTTATGAAGAAAGTTCACTAAGGTTTGATTTTTTTTTTTTTTGCTATTCAGTACTTTGTATTTCAAATATTTAAATATCTTAAATCTTATCACAATGATTTTTGGATCATTATGGATGATAATGGTCTTTTGGCTTTTTACAGGGAAAAGAGGATCTGTTGGCTGTTTGGAGAAGAATCTCATATAATCCTCTATTCCAGGATAGGTCTTGACTTCAATGTATCCTCACCAGTCTAAAGGTCTTTTTTTCCTCCTTTTGAATTGGCACAACTAATGACAAGTAACAGTAAAGCTTTGAAGGCAAAAGCCACTTCAGTCCTTTATAGTTTGCAATTCCTCTGCCTTCATATGCTTATGCAGGAAGTTAAAAAACTCAGAGGGCAAAGAAAAGTTAGCATCCAGGAGGTGTGATTTATCTGCTTTTGGCTCCTACACTCATCTGTTGTCAGGCTCAGAAGATGTTTGTAGCTGCAGCTTTCAGGGCACAAATCAACTATGAAGCCTTTATTGAAGTCTCTCAGCTGAAAGGCTGGAGAGTGGAGGGGCTGGGCATGGACACAGGGGAAACCCAGCAAGAGACTAGTGTCCTAAATATCACAGCTGGTTAGGGGAAATTGTAGATAACAAAACACTTTTAGATAATTCCACTGTTCTCTCTGAGAAGTTATTGCTACGAATTTCTCATAGTTTGAAAGGGATAGAAAATATATGAACTCTTCAGAGTTGTGCCAGATAGTCTCAGCAGGCTTTCTTAGAGCCTGGCTTGCAGTAAACATGAGCTATTGACACAAAATATACCCAATATGGAAAGAAATGCATAAATTTTTCCTTACAAAAAAAAAAAAAAAAAAAAAAGAACCTCATCTAAGAAATTCATAGAAATCATCTGGAGAAGAATTTTGTAAGAGAACAAATGCCTAGATGCTGACTGCATCTTCCTTTGCCAAGGTCTCTGGTGAGCTGGGAGCACTAAGCAAACCTCTGGGACTGACTGCAGAGAAATGGGCTCTGTCACTATGCTCCCTGGGCCCACTGAGGTGAGAAACCATCACACATCAGCACAGAGCAGTGCTGGGGAGGCATTGGCTGAGGCAAAGCTGCTCTGGCACCAGCCTCCTCAGAGTGCATTTACCAACATTTCTCACCACCCTCAAACATCTATCCCAAGAAGGGCCCTTCTGCTTCTTGTCCATGTCAGCTCTTTATCTATTACAAAATGTGTGTATATACAAGAAAAATATATTGTCTTGTATTTTTTAATCTCCTTTGTCCTTCCTCGACTCATTTCTCTCTTACTTACATCCCTGATTACTTACCCCAAAATTCCCAACAAGCAAGTATTCAGCATGTGGCAAATGCTACCCTAAAAATCCAGCACACCAGCACCCAGATTAAATCAAATCAGGGCAGGCAAGAAAAGTTATGAAAGTTCTAAACAGTGAATGTTCCCAGAAGTTGCAGATACTTTGATACATCCAGACTGAAGAAAGGATAAAGCACACAGTGTAAAAACAAGTAAAGGAAGTAAAATCCATAAATCTGTCAAACCAGCAGATCTGAAGTTGCAACATACATCAAGGAATTGGCTGTTAATATTTTCTTAAAAGGGAAAAATATTAAAGAAAATCATATTCAGAGCTTGTCAGAATCTGCCTTATGAATTTCTATTAAGGTAGCAATAGATTAAAATCTAAAGTGGAAAGAGCACACATTTGTATCTCAAACTGGCAGGTACTGGTGATAAGGCAGGAAAGCCTTTCCTGCAGCAGGTGGAGCCATAATTTTTTTAGAATCACTTTGATAATTTCCACTTAAAACGTTTACTTGTTACTAAAGTGAGCTAGAACCTCGTCAACTCACCCTTGAATTACTCTGCTCTTTTCTTATGTGACACAAAATCATTTCATGGCTGCATTGAGGTTTATAATAGAGTGTAAAAGGTACTGTCTGACTGACTTCCTGAGAGTAAGGACTCAGTACTTTGCAGGCTTAGCTGGAATAAGCATCTACTCACTCATTTAAAGTTGTGAGGGACAGGACTGAATAATCCTTACTGTCTGAAATCCAGAGTATTGGTCTGGGAATGGCATTTTCACCATCTTCTCTAAGGCCCCTAAATATACCACCACTGAATATATCAGATTTTATTGGCTTTGTAAAGAGAGTGCCTCACCAGAGAGGAAACAAAAAGACCAAGAACTAATGCAATACATAGCTGTAAATGTTTGTGGGTTTTGGATGCAAGTTAGAGTTGGGATCTGTTGCATTCCCATGGATTAGCTCACAGACATGCCAGAAAGTACAGAACTGGAAGCAACTTGTGGCATCATTAAATATCTATGCTTGTTGCCCTCACAAGCTGCTTTGAGAAAGCTGAGCTTCTGGAAGGTTTGTAGAAAATATTCACTCCAATTCCAGTCTCTGACAAACAGCTCACAGAAGCTTTTATTGTGAGTAATATGCCATGGTTAGACAGGCAAGGCAGTATTGCTGCTGTCTGGGTCTGGAAGTTATCACCACTTGGGCCCCTACATGTTTTAACTTATGAAAAGGGATATAATCCCCAAGACTGACTGGTAATCAAACATTTTGTGCTTGCTATACCACTGTTGAGGAGAGTCCTGTGGCTACATCTCAACATACCAAGGATGGAACTCTAACTACTTTCTATTTTAACACTATAGTTGTGGGTCATCTATGTTATAATTTTTCTACAGCGCATGAAAACATAAAGGATTCACAATACACAATGAATAAATATATATATGTGTGTGTGTGTGTATATATATATTCTAGCTCTCCATGGGCTTCTTTCCATGCATGTTTGAAATCTGAAGCAGGCTACTAGGGGAAGATGTGCTTTTTTTGACAGATAGGCAAACAGCTCAGGGACATCCTGAACTTTAATATCAGCCCATATGCAGCCTCAGTTATTTTTCTTTGGATGCTTTCCATTTTTTCCCAAGCTGTATGAAGAACTAATTTGATTTCTTTCATTGTTCTGGCACAGACACTTAGGCTTCTAAAAATCAGTTAATTACAAAAAGCACTTTCTTTTAAGTTCTACCAGTTTCAAATCACCATGGATATGTGGGGACGAAGGACAAGAGCCACAGAAGAACTGGCACACTGTGCACTGTGAAACATTATTAAGCAGTATCAACCCAAGGAAAATACCACTTTGTTCCACAGAGACACTTTTAAAAAAATTCTCTCTCTTCCTCTCTCTTTTTAGCAAACTTCATTTCCAGTGTGCTACTTTGTTTCAAATTCATTCTCTTTTCTGCAACTCTAACATGGTTGTTGCTTTCTTCATAAAGCTTTTCTCCATTGCATTAATTCATTTTCTTTCTTATCTGCCAGAGTTCACTGTATCAGGTGATTGAAATATTTAGTCTACTAAAAAATTGAGTGTCCAGGCAGAGCTGATCTGTGCTGACCCTTTTAGTACAAAAATTCTTTGGTCATGGGGTGAGAGAAAATTATCATGAACTGGTAAAATTTTCCCAATGTAACCCCAGAAAATTCTAATGAGCTAACATCATTACTAAATTTCTGAAAGTCCCCTCTCTGCACCATTGTTGTGTAATGTGGCAGTTGAAATAAAAAGAGAAGAACAAATATAAGGAAAAGGAATAAGAAAAAGGACAAAAAGGAAAAGAGGGGGGGTTTTGTGTCCAAGTAGAGCAAGTATCTGCACAATTAGCCCTTGTTGAGATCACACTGTGAAAATGAGTTAAGCAAGACTCTGACCACCCTCTATCCCATCCCACAGAGCCAAAATAGGGCTTGGAGATCCAAACAGGGCTTTCTCTATCCCTGTTACATGGACTTACATGGACTGTGCAAACAGTTCATCCAGGAATACCACGTAGATAAACGAGCTACTAAATTCTGGCATGGAGCTTTGGGGAGCATCAGGGATGAACAAGTAAATCTGGAACACACAAATGTGGCAGAATTTGTGTAAGGGGAAGAAAAGTTTAGAAATATCTACATATGTGCACTTTGTCTTTCAGGAGAGAAGGGTTGGTTGTGTTCTTTTACCTGCCATATTTTTAAATCTTGACAGAAAAAGATTGAGAAGATTACATTCAGCCTAAAAAGGAGAGAATCTCTTACTGAGTAACTGATCAGTGGTGCTGAGAAGTGACAGTTCTCAATTTTGAGGATTGAGGAACCCAGCAGGGCACTGAATGCAGCAGCTACACTAGAGGTAAATACTGACCATAGAGAAAAAAATTGAAGTGACTGCATAAGAGTTGATAGAAAACATTTAAAGGCTTTTTACAGATCATTGCATTCAGGAAAAGAAAATAAAAAGTTGGAGGTTTTCTGAAAGCTCCAGAAGTGAAAGTGTTTGATTTATTGTTCTAATGGTGGTGCATACTGAAACTCTTAAGAAAAAACAACTCTCAGGGATCCAGGGAAGAATTAGTAAAAACATCTAAATGCATGCATGCATGTGAGAGCAAAATAAGAGGAAGAGATTATTTTAAAGATTATATTAAGATATTGTCAAAGCAACCCTAGTTTTATTAAAGGAAACTTCTCCCAGCTGACCTGACATTTCAGCTTGCAGGTCTGACATCTCCTGACAAGAGGCAGATCTGGGCAAAGGGAGGTAGAGGAAGTATCCAGCACAGAAGAGAAAAAAACTTCTAAAGTTTATAGTAGGCACACACAATACTGAAGGAGAAAAAATTAATGTCAGGGGATGAAAAAGAGCATGCTGGGACCACAGACAAGGAATCAGAGCTCAGCATAAAAGGAAAAGGAAAGAGCATGGGGACAGGCAGGGTTGTGAGGTCAGGGGAGCCAACTCTGCCCAGGGTTAGGGAGGCACCAAATGGGATGTCATGGGATGTCCAGTCCTGGGTGCATCCAGCATCCTGCTGCTCTTGGGGATGCAGCCATGGCAAGATGCATTCCTTTCATATAGCACTGCTGGGGACAAAGGGGGAAAGGGCTCAAGGTATCTACAGAAGGGCAGGAACCACCATCTGGATTTTATTATGTTGTCTTTAGAAAGCCTCTCCATTCCTCAGAACCCTGACCTGTGTACCTGCAGTGATGCTGCTTGCCTTCCTCTCCAGAGTGCTGCAAACCTCGACTCATTAGTGTTTGTAGCCTGTTTTAGAACCCTTGACTGGGATGTGCTAAAGAAGTGAAACACATTAGGTACAAAGCACACAGATAATACTGATGCTTGTACAAAATATGCTTCAATAAAAGCTTAATAACTTACCAAGAGGCAATAAACCAAGTGTTACCTCAAATGCATTATGCATGGCTAATTTAAATTCCTGGCACGTTCCTACCTTGGAGAGACAATCAGTGCACACTGCTTCAGAAAAGTCTTCACAGATAAGCAAAACAAATATAATAGTCTCCTTAGCTGGCAAAAATCAACATCACTCCTGTGACTGCTGAGTCAGTTTACACCAGCTGCATAGCTGGGCCCATTTTGCTTGGAATGACCAAAATGACCAATTTTCCTCACCTGCTGCGATATTTGGGCACTGGGGCTCATGAGGACTGAGGTTCCCCAGACAAATTTACATACTCAATTTCAGTCAAAAAGATTGTCACACAATCTATTTCTGAATTAAAAGAAATTCTTGGAATGGCCCTTGGGAATTGAGGGTACAGTGGTATTGTGATTGTTTGGAAAACTGCCATAATTATTTTTTCTATCAAAAGAATATCCATGTCATACATTGTGGAGGACAGAATTTTTAAAGAGATGAGGCAAACTGACCTAAGTGATTTAAAGCTGAGGCACAGATTTTTAATAGAATGAGGTAGTATTGGATAAAATGGTTTTACTCTCAACACACTGAAATAATCATTGTAGGCAACCCTTGCTCATGCACTAGTTGAAAATTCTGGGTCCTAATTGTAGAGGCAGTTCCCTGGTCTCTAACTGCCTCTTAATGTGAAAAAGTGATGGAAATCATTTTTGTCATGTTCTTGCATGCTGAGAGGTCATGAATAATTGGCAGCATATTTTGTGAATTATATTCAACTTACCAGCAGAACGTCATCCTGGAAGTTTTCTAGCCTACTTGAGTTAAAAAAAACCAACCAACAACAAACCTGAGCAAATTGTGTCAATTGTCTCAAAAGACTTTTATGTTCTTATATTTCCTATGGAAATACAGAAAATCATATTTTCCTCTTTTTTTTCTTTTTCAATTTAAACTACAAATGAAATAGGATTAAGCAAGAAAATTTCAAACATTGTTCCTACACAGAATTCTGTATATGTTCTTAAATTTCTGTGCTCTGAGCAAGCCTCATGACCTAGCTGAAACTTAAGCTCATAGGTGTGCAAAGACTAAGACCTCTCATCCCCCTTGTCTTTCTCTCTTTTGAATGTTTACTCTTCTATACACAAGGATCCCCAAATTCCACTTAGCACACGGACTGACTTCAATGTCCTTGTTTTTTTTTTTTTATCCTGCTCATTCCCAGCAGCTCTTGCTCATGCCCACATTACTCACCCCTTGCAGCAATTTGCAGTCAAGCTGCAAAGTTGCTCAGAAAACTAACATGGCCAGGAGCAAGCCATTTCTCAAGTAATTTTTCAGCCACTCCCATCCCATAGGAAGTTCACTGAATGATGGCAAAAATTGCCAATCCCAGAGGAAAGAGACTGAGTGGTACAATCTCTTTGGTAGCACCACTGAATTATGCCATGCTGAGGTGGCTTTCCAGACACACATCTAGCTTTTATCATCCTGCCAGAGTGCCAGATTCTCCAGAAGGAAGAAGGGTTCTTACCCAAATGCTTGTTTCTATCTCTCCAGAAGTGCTGAACAGCTTGGTTGTGGCACCTGCAGTAGCTGCAGGGGAAGGAGGCTGTCACCACACCTCCATGCTGGGGCTATTGCTCTGTTCTCAACTTTCCAACAGATCTAGCAAAATGATATGCCAGCTGATGTGACAGACTAAATTTTCGGGTAAACCAGCAAACTACTTGTATTGTGCATTTTAACTGAGCAAAGCTTAGAAATTAAGGGACTGGGTTTACACTGCACAAGGAAGTCCATGGAAGTCCCTTTAGCACCAACTCAGCTGCATGCAAGCTGAGCTGCTTTTGTGTTATTATTCAAGAATATCCAAATGCTGTAAATTGTTCAAATTCTTCAGCTGAGCAATTAATATTATTTTCCAGAAAACTGTATTTTAATCACTATAATTGATAAAATTCAGGAACACACTATGAAAAGGAAAAAAAAATCATCCTCTGAATATCATGGCTCATCAGGAAAATGAGCAGGATGGTATTTAAACAGTGAAGTAATGTGCACACCTAAGGTACAAATGTTCTTTATCAAGCATCATACCATCATGAAGAGTATGACAGGCAAAATATGTTATATAATCTCTTGCTAGAAGATGAGACAAATCCCAACATGAGGAAAATAAAAGGGCTGATTTTCTGCTCTTTCACAAATGGCAGAAGAGAGAGGGAAGAAAAGTTCATGCAAAGGTTAAAGAAAATTTGTGGAAAATTAGGATAAGTACCACCAAATTAAATAATCAATTGAACTCAGTGTCCTAGACAATCAAAAGATATATATACCATCAGCAGAAGCTGGAAAGCAGTAACAAACACTTGTGTGGCAAGTTGTGTCTATTACAAAATAGACAAGGAAAAATAAGGGATTTATCTTTACTTTTCATATTGTTATAATTTTATTCAGGTCATTTATGTCAATTCATAGTCAAGAGGGACCATAAGTAATATGACTCATGGCATTATTCACCACATTCTAGGCAGGGAGAGCTTTAGTACTCTTATTATTAGTATTACCACTACTATTATTATTATTATTACTTACTTATTCTTGCTATTAATGTTTATTACTTACCACAGATGTACCAAAAGAACAAGGACTAATTTTTGGTACATCTATGAGTGACTGTCCTAAAACTTAAATCTTACTGCATTTTGGGTCATTTAGTAACACCAGTGACTTTGTACACAGTAACTAAGCATGTGAAAAAATATAAGACAAGAATTAAAATTATTTTGTGTTTTGTTACCAAGTATAAGAGTGACTCAGAAGTCAGCAAATCAAAACAAAATCATCCTTCAAATTCATCACAGTATGAAGTTCCTTATGACATTAGTGAGCAAGCTCAATAATTTTTTAATGAACCCAGTCACAGATGGAGACTACACTGGAGAAGCAATTTTAAGTCCTTCCCAAAAAGTAACTGTGTCAGGCATTTGGGGAGTAAACCTCACACAAGAGCCCAGTTTGACAGGACACAGAACTGATTCCACATATCTGTGCCACATACAGCTGTTTGTCAAAGGAAAGGTAGCAGGGAGGTGAAACAATAATTTGTGCCTGAAAAAGCACTGATTTTTAATTCCTGCTGTTTTTTCCTGGGCAGGCAGAAGGAAACCAATCAGCTCTCAGGCAGTGCCTTAATGAGACAAAAGGCAGTAAACAGGCTGGGCTACAATCCTTTTGTCTCAATAACCTATTTTTTTCTTCTAGATACCCTTTCAAAATGGACTCATGAAGAGATGCCCACACTGAGATGCCACCTCTCTGCCAGGCACTTTACACAGGGGCTGTGCTTCCCATGGGATCCCAGCACAGACAGGAGGCTGCTTGTAGTGGTATGGACACTTTCTGGACTCCTGGCTCTTAATTCAGGTTTAAGATCACCTGCACTCTGTAAGGCACCCCATCACAGGGTGGAGAAGCAGATGTTCTGGAGGGAGGAAGAATTTTGGCTAAGCTGCTTGAGGAGCAGGGATGGAAACAAGGCACAGCTGAGTTTCCTGTCACATGCAGGGACATGTTCTCAGCCACTCCCTAAGCTGGACACTCACAGGAGTCCCATGCTCCATGCCCTGGCTTCACAGAAGATTTGGCAGAAGCCAGCCCAGCACCCTGCAGTCTCCACTGCAGGGCTGCTGCCATTCTGGGGACAGCTTCAGACAACCTTGGTCACAAACTTGGATCTAAACAGCCAAAGGCTATTGACACCTCATTTCAGGCTCCTCTGCCTGATACACTACTCTGAGCCCAGATTTTCCAACTCTTAGTTCAGCTGTCCTTTTTAATAACTTTTAAGCCAACATTTTAATTTTTGTTGCAATTCTTTAGAAAATTCCATTTGCTCCTCACTAATCTCCCAGAGATTTTCATATCACTCCATCTTACAATTCTTTTTGGCAGGGAAATTGTTTTGTTTTTCTTCTTGAAAAAATGAGCTCTTCTCTTTTTTTTTTTCTTATTGATAAGGGCATTCCACACATCACTGGTAATACAGGCCTGAAGTCCTGATTCAGCACAGAGAAATGGCTCCAATCTGCCATGCAAGAGGAGGCTTTGGGTAAAGGAACACTCCACTGAACACACAGATGCCCCAATAAAATTCTTTTTTCTATTATTTTGCTGCAGTGAAATAATTTTCCCCCATGAAGAATATATATGATAAATGATCAGGTTATTTTTCCTTATAAATTGTATTTTATGTGAAGCAGTCATCAGAAAAGTGAGGATACAAGAGGTTCAGTGTTTAAAGCCAGAAGGATTCATTACATCATCCAGTCAGGCTTCTGAAATACCATAGGCCATTAAGTTTCATGATGGTATCTTACATTAAATCCAAAGGCTTTAGAAAAACTAAAGATTTTCAGGAGCTCACATCTTTTGAGGAGATTAAACTGCATGTTGCAGGCAGAATACCAGAGAGACCAAGCTGGTGCTGGAGGAGTAGTGAACAGCAAAGTATTGATTAGGTGCAAGATGTTCTTGGAAAATAGTGCCCTCATCACTGGGGAAAGTAAAAGAAAAAAACCCAAATTGTCAAGCTTCCCTGGGATTTAAGCTGCATTTCTGACTCCCAGGCTGAACATGTCATGGACAATGCAAGCAACCTGGGATCACAGGTAATCCTGTCCCCCTGACTTGAGAAACAAGGAAGACCCCCTTGGTCGGTCTGACCACACTGCAGAGTCTGTGGCATTTTGTTAAGACAAAGCATTAAATCCTCTTTTCTAAGAAAGGATTTTAGATGATCCTTTTCATCTGATGGGAAATCAGGTCAGCACAAAGAAAGCTGACTGAAAGATTCAACTGCACTTCCTCAGTGGCACTGGTGGATGGGATGGACCAGCTACAGAGCTGACTGAGGCAAGTGGGCAAATCCTCACCCAGAACCCACCAGCCTTGCTGGGTCCTCCTCCAGCTACAGGTCTCTAAGAACAGTAAACTTGGGAGTTAAGATAATGCTTGAAAGAAGATCCTGTTTTACATTCACAGCTTTTATAATATCTGGACTTCTTAAAATTTAAGAAAACTGATTATATTTAACAGTCAGCAAATGTGAGCTTTGGAATAAACTAAGTGAGTGGGAAAACAAAGAATTATTTTCTAGGGAAAGTGGCAGAAGAGCATCTTGTTGAAGTGCCCAAAACTGTTACCAATTAGGGTATATATTTATCAAATATAGACTTCAAATATTTAGCATTAAACTGTTCCTTACCTTTTAGTGATTCTGAAGAGGCTGAAAGATCCCCAAAATCCAGAGGACCATGGATATGGACAAACCTTCATTATAATAATCTCAAAGTGAGGTAGCTGCATTCAAGTGAATTGCTCAAGGGAAATTCTCTGGAGAATCTCTACTTTGTCACCTCACTGCATTGAGATACATTTTCTTTGATTACAGCTAAAATCTAAGCACTCATCTGATTCAGGAGCTCTCAGTGTATTTCTTATGTGTTTCTTTTTTATTATTAATAAAGTAAGCAGTGGATGTTATTGTAACACCAAAGACATCCTTCTGGATTAGAGGTGAACAGGAGTCACTAAAGTCTGGCAGGCACCCATGGGCTGCTTCAGATGGAATACCCAATATTCTGTGAATACCCTCTTGCCTTCAAGGGATCCTCACATGGGTTTGTGATGTGTTGTCAGACACTTTGCCTGCTGTCTCAAAGTAGAAGGGTAAGCCACAAAAAATTCAACTGTAGCAGCATTTAAGTTCTGATAGGATAGAGGAGCTTTATGCTAGGAGAAAGATCTTAACACCTGTTATGAATAGCTCTACAAAGACCAGCTCTTGACTGGTACCTTTGGCTCATGTGTCAGCTTGGTGCATGTCAGAGGAAAAGAAAAAGCTCTGGGCAGCTACAGGGGTGGGCAGCAATATCATGTGAATTCAGTCTCCAAGCTCTCGAGTATCACAGTGCATGGAAAGAAGGATGTGAGCAGCATTCAGGTCAGCCTGTAAATGAAGAAAAGCAAGGTGCATCCTACACTTCAGAAAGAAAAAAATTCATTTAGACTGATCTAGTTTTATCAGCATTGACTTAAGTGAAAAGAGTGAAAGTCTTTTGAAACATCTGTGTTGGAGCAGGAAAGGTTTGCCAGTCAACATAGAAGAAACCCTACCCAAGATTTATTTTCTGACAGTGGAATCCATAAGTGAAATTTCACAGTTTGTGGTTTCCAGGAGGTCAGACTTGATGATGAAAATGGGCTGTTCTGAACCAAAGCAAATATCCATGCCTGTTTTTACAGAATGCATTCTATTTTAAAATTGCTGAATTGAGTAAAAAAAAAAGTTGCAGCAAGAGGGGAACAGATAATTTATTCTTTGTTAGTATTTCTTGGCTCTTGCCAGATTTTTTTTCTCTTTGCAAGAGAAAAGACTTGAGTCTTTTCTTTTCTCTCACATTTTTTGTTTCAACATAAAAGACTGACCTAGGTTTTCACAGCTAAAGCCAAGGACTGGTTTATGACGTTTTCAACTTATAATAGTAAAGCTACTGTAGCCATAAAATATACTATAAATAAATAAGAACAGATTTGAATAACAGTTTGCACTGTAAAACTTTTGAAACCTTGTTCTATTTTTTCCCAGATATGTTCTTCATGACCCTTTCCCCTACCTTCCAAAACCAAGTCCCACACTGCAGATCTGGCTTGCCAGGCATGAAACTCTCCATCCTCCCTTACCAGCATCATTCACCCTCAAATACAATTGGGATTCCTTCAGCCTGGAGCATCCACAAAGCAGACTGCTGTATTAGTAACAGAGCTGGGGTAAGTTACAGTTTTGTGCAAGTAAACCACTTTCAGAAGTTTTCCAGAATTTCCATGTCATTAGCAAGCAACCTATGGAAAACTTCAATTTTTTGTGTCAAGAAAAACATAGGCATTATTTTCAGGGATCCATCCTTCATGTTCTCATGTGGCAGTAAAAGCCAGGGCTGTAACAGCAGAACTTGACTCAGACTTCCTATCCTACAGATGGTGAGTGAAAGAATGGTTATTAAAATAGCAAGTGTAAGGCAATAGCATATTTTCAATTTGTTCAAAGGGAGGCACAAAGAACTATATAAGACCAGCTCTTTGCCATTCCAGGCCAGAGCACAAAAGAGTTCCAGCTTACAATTGTCCACAGTATCCCTGTCCTACATTTATCACCTTGGGCACCTCAAAAAATCTCAACAAACTTCGGAATTGCAAGGGGAGATCAGAAGCTACCAGGAGACTGGGTCATTGGAAATTAAATCACCTTCCCCATTTTCACTTGCAAAAACAAGTTGATGCATCAAAGCACCCCTCCTCCCTCCCTCCCTCCCTCCAGGTGACAAGCACAAGCTTTGGAGCAATGTGGATCCACGACAGACACTGCAGAGCAGGGGCAGATCCAGCCACAGACTGAGGAACTCAGAGCCAGTTGTGTGAGCACAGATCAGAAATACTCTCAGTGAACTTAGTGAGAGGCTTTTCTTGATGAAAATTGGCAGCTGGTGACCAGTTCAGGTGTTTTGAAGGGATTTATTGTGAGGGAATATTTAGACAGCATTTACAAGAGCCTACTTCTTTTTTTTTGTCTCAATCTACAAAACAACCCTGATTAGGGTAAAGATAATTGCAGCTGCTTATCTTTGAAGGCACCATCTCAGCTGTGAGTTTTACATCTTTGCAACAGCACAGAATCATTTATTAGAAAGTTGTGTCAATGTGTTTTTTTTTTTAAAGACAGTAAGATACAGCACTGATACTACAACCTTAGACTCCCACTCATTTCAAAGGATCCATTGACTTTGTAAATTCAGAGACCAAAGTATCTTAACACACTTAATTTTAGCAAAAGTGAAAAAAAGCAGCTAAAAAAAGGGACAAATATTACGTTCCTAAAACTGGAAATAGAGTCATTTGGACAAACTGTGACACTCTTGTCTCTCTCCCTGGCAATCAAAAGACAAAATGTCACCTATTTTCTCTAAAAAAAGAAACAACTGGCTAGATGTTAATTCTTGACCTCCATGACTCACCAGGGATTATCTTACAGCACATCACTCACATGACAGACAATTTTTATCAGTGCTGACTATAAGATGTCTTTCAGCAGCATATTGTCAAGGACCATGACCAACATCACACCCTTACTTCTTTTTTTCCCCCCCCAAAGATATTATGCACTCTTGGTGTCCTTAGAATAGCCTGCCCATACTCCATAGCAAGGCTTTGAAAACACCAGGCAGAGCTCTCTGACAGCACAGTTTGATTTTACTGAGCACAATTCACAATGTGCTTGTTGCTCTCCTCTTCTAGTGCAAAATGAGCAATAAAGATTGAATTGATCTGGTTCTAAAAAATGATGTGCCATTTTTTCTTGGTGAACAGAACTCTCCCTGGTTTCCTAGTTCTGCATTTGGAGAAATAAGAAATAAAGACATAAGTAACTTTATTTGAAAACAAACTCCTGTGCTGCTTTATTGCTTTTTTCCTCCCCTTTCTATTAGTCATTTTCCATTAATGATGTGAGTGTAAACAGCTAGCCTATTTTATGTGCTTTATTTGTGCAGCTAAAGTAAGATTAAGCACATTCCACCAAGTATTGGGCCTCTTCCACACTAAATGCTGTGTGAACAATGTCACAAGCCCTTGTGAAAGCATCAGTCTGGGACCTGCCAAATTGTTGAGGTAAGATTTAAGAGCATGTGCTCTGCTGGCTGTTACTGTTCCACTTCCAGATCACTTGATACTTGTTAAATTCCCATGCAGGTTCAAGCTTAGGCCTAGACTAGACCCACTTTGACAGGTTTAAAATATGTTCCAAAGTTTTAAAGAAAAAAAAAAAAAAAAAACCTTCCAATTACTATGCTGCTGAGAAAGACAGAACACTTCAGGTTCAATGTTGATTCCCAGCTATGTAGGCCAGTGGATTTGCACTTGCACTCAGCACTTGCTGAGGACAGCATCTTTATTCTATCAGAGATAAAACCCTGTTTGCCACTTATTCTCATAACAACCTCAGTATTTTTTCCTTCCCATGGTCATTTAGTATATCTCACATAAAGAGAAGATATTCCACACCACCCATAAAAATGTGCTACATTTTTCTGGTATATTTTACATGTGAGCAGCCCAGAAGCAGAAAAACTTTGGTCAACCTCTTTCTTCTCAGTTTAAACATCATGTGTTCAGTTGTTACCATGAGAAAAAAATGCACTTACAAAAACTTTTCTGTTTAATTGCAATTAATAACTGCTGCTCTAATTCCTTGATTATTAATCTTCTTTAAACATTACTGGGGACCCAGATTTAGTGTTGTGACAAAAGTATGACATAAGCTTCACAGGAGGTCTAGACTGCAGAAAGGAAGAAATTTTGGCCTCTTATTTCTTTGGAAAAGTACAAGCTTCAGGTAAATTTATGTTTGGCTCTTTCCATAATTTCACCCAATACCTTTGAATGCCTTCACTCATTCTCTACACCTGAATCACAAACATACCAACTCTCAAACCAAAAGTGTCTCAGCCAAGGCATCACAACAGCCCTCCTGTGCTAAGTAGCTTCAATTGGAAATTCTCTTATGCATTCCCATTTTTCTGCTATGGAATCATCATCTGCAATTATATTTGCCTAAATTCAAAATATTTAAAAATACAAGGTAAGACTTATTTTGGGATGTAAAATCACTCTCTGCAAAAAAACAGAAGATTCAAAATGAGAAGGTATGAGAACAGCACAATAGATCTGTAGCTCAATCACAGGAACTTTATCCCAGAGCTTCTTATTTTGAAACAAAGTTCCCTTGCAAGTTTCTTCTGCAGTGAACATAGATGCTCATGCAGAAAGGACAGAGCAAGGCACTGGTTTGGACACAAGCTGCCTGTCCACACCACCACCCAGTGCTGCTCTGGTTAGTATGACTGTGATGCAAAGGGGAGGAAAGATGACTGTGCAGGCTCAGGCAAAGCTTGATATCAGTCTGTGGGAGTATCCAATTTACAGTGCTAATGTTGAAGCAAACTAGCTACCCATTATGTAAACAACAAGTGACACATTAAACTATTCTATGACCTAATGAATGCTATAACTTTTTTTTTAATGTTATAAGCCAGCTGGAAAATGCTGATGAGAGAGGAGTCCTTCCTCTATTATTGCAGCAATTTACAGTATGGGTTTTAATTAGTCTCTTCCCTTCATTACCCCTGTCTTTCATTGCAGAACTGACTTGTTTTCTCATTTGAAAAAATCCAGCCCTCTAGCAGCTCACTGGTCTCTGGAAAAAGGATTAACCTATTTGTGGTTATCACTTGGGGCTTGAAGCAGGTGCCCAGAAGAGCAGATGCAAACCACTCTTAGTAATTGCTTTCAACTCTTCATTTGTCCTTCACTAGCTATTGGAAATTTAACCTTAAAGGAGTCAAATGGCACTTACTCTATAGTAATTATGTTGAGACAGACACAGCTGGCACCATTACCAGACTTTTATTATCTTAAAAACTTCTCATGCCTTCTCTCAGTGGGCTTCCCTCAGGCAGCTTCACACAGCACTGACTCCTTCCCTCCTCCTCTCTGCAAGTTTCCTTCTACATGACTGGCTAAGCCCCAAGCTGTCCTTTACTCAGCTGCCTCACCCTGTCTGTCCCTCTCGCAGCAGCTCCTTACCTTGTTTGTCATTTCACCAAAGCACATCCCTTCCTCCTCACAGCACAGCCAGCAGACTCCATCCCAAACTGCAGCACACTCTGGGGCTCAAACTGTAACTAGTGACCACCTACCCCAGTCTTTTATAACCCCCACTCTTATTGGGCAGGCAAGGCTGTTCCCACTCCTTGGCAATCAGCACAGCTGTAATTCATTGGGAAAGATTGCCTCCTGAACTATCCTTACAAACCCTCCTCCTACACTTCACTGGCTATTGGAAATTTAACCTTACAGGAGTCAAAAGGACCTTATTCCTCATCATCTTTAAAGCATTTAAAACTCAAAGCAAGTAAAGTTACAACACAGGAATCTCTCTGGCTTTTCTTGCAGAAGCTCCTGACATGTAAGAGATTAGGAGAGGTGGAGGTTTTGCCTGAGATGTCAGCATACTCTTGAGAGAGGCTGAGACCCAATGGAGGAGGCTGTGCTTGACCAGAATTTGTGAAGAGGCCACAATAAGGTCCAGATGACAAAGATTTTCAGACAGTGAATCTGCATTTCCTGTCTGTCTCTAGACAGAAAATATCCCAAGTTGCTGTATTTTAACAATAATACTTCTACTTGACAGTTGTTTACAGCAGACTGTAGTCTCAGACACACTTTCTTACTTTGGCAAATACAACCTTATAGTAAAAATTACCAGGGAAAGAAAGAAATTTCAGCTCTGAGTAAAGACAGACAGGAATAAGACTATCCAAAGAATGTTATTTTCAGCTTTAATGATCACAGGCTATATGCTGCAAAATGCCTGTGACAGCTTCTGTTAAACACCATGTGGCTGCCTGCAAGGAGCACTGCTGTCTCATCCTCCTGCCACAGTGGGGTGCTAATTTTTTTTTGCCCCATTAGAATGGCATATTTTTGAAAACACCTTGGAAACTGTAAAATGATGTCTTGGGTTTTGGTTTCCTTATCTGATACTTTTTTAAAAGCATTTTCTTTGAAGAAAATTATCAGACTCTCCCTGGGGCCACAATTTTAGAGTTTTACTGGGTTTCCATTATTCTGTTCTAAAGTTTTTAAGTTTATGTCAGGTTCTCCTACCTTCAATTGATTAAGTCTGCTTAAAAATCTATTTTTTGCATTGAAAAATCAGGCAGTTTCCATAAGCCTAAATAAGTTTGTAACGAAAGGGATCCTCAATTGCCACCTTAAAATCCCCCACAAGAACTCCGAATTTTATGTTTAAAGGGTTTCTCAAATTTTCTTAAGTTTTCTTACAACTGTGTACATTCTTAAAAAATATCCAGCTAGAATTGTCTTAAATCCAGATGCATCAGACTTTGAAGTGATTT
Organism: Muscicapa striata striata; assembly: GCA_030060385.1. Lineage (NCBI taxonomy): Eukaryota > Metazoa > Chordata > Aves > Passeriformes > Muscicapidae > Muscicapa > Muscicapa striata. The sequence continues at coordinate 179,618 of JAREIS010000010.1, read as the reverse complement.
TTTTCTCTGCCCTTTTTCATTAGTTATATTTTCTAAACACTGATCCAATCAACTTCAAAAGCATTTCCTGAACAATCATCATTTGCTGTTCTGCTCTACCTTAATTTCACAATACAATCTCCAGTTCCACAATGAAATATTCCTGGGGAAGACAAACCAAGCAGGGCATGAGTGATGTTCCTGACTTTATTTTGTGGTGACATGAGTCCATGGCAATCCTCCACCACTGAAGCCCACAGTCATGGTTCAGTCTCCACCCAATCTCCCAAAAGACTCTCTGTAAAGCTTTAGTTTCTCCCTCTGTCCACAGGATTTTGGGGAAGAAGAATTTTATAGTTTTAGTAAAGGGGGGGTGAGGTTGTACAATATTTGGTGCTGCTGGATGACACATGGGTAAGGTCAGTGGAAGTGGGACAGGAATTTCTGGGGATGTGATGCTCCAACAGTCAAGGCCAGATGCTTGGTGGATTTTGGATGAATTTTCAGGGAAATGGAGAGGTTGCACTTTCAGACCGGCGTGACTGTGACAGAGAGGTCTGATTCCATTTCACAGGGAAATGCTACAGGCTCTTGCTGTATTATGGGATGGCTGAATTTCCTAAATGCAGGCTAAAAAATGAACACTATCAATACCAGCACATTTCTTCATCACAGCTACAGTCAATGAGATATAACACTGTTGGATTTCAGCAAGTGTAAAGGAAATTAAAAGAGAGATGGCTAATGGCCAGAATAAGAGAAAGTAACTGCAGAATGATCAAAAATTGATTTGTTGTATATTTAAAATCAAAGAACAAGTAGGAATAGGTCTTTAGCTAAAGCAAATTAAGACAAGCTAAGGAAACTGATCAACAAAATCTGTTGGGCTGAGATGATACAGCAGCTTGACTATGGAAGGAGAAAGGAATTTATTGTCGTCTGAATAGCTGAAAGTAACAGAAATCTTTAACCTCAGCTGGAAATAAAACTTACAGAAATGAATTCCACACTTACATAAATAGATATCCACCTTTAAAAGGACATTTTAAAATATATTATACTACCTTTATAAAGATACAAATGAAAAGCTTACAGGACCTAGAAAAACAAAGACTGATACATAAGTAAAGCTAAATTTTGCAGGTTAAGACATACAAGGATAAGAGACAGGAACTGACCAAGTAACATGAGCTGGATCCTGCAAGGAGTAAAAATCTGAAGAAAGAAAAAACCATTTTAAAATCTATAGCAGAAGGAAACAAGGAAAATCAAATTGCCTGCTAGTCCTGATGATTGGGTAACCTGTAGATTATAGATCACTTAGGTACGATCCCAAAAATAAACTAACAATTTACTCTGATTTTCAATAACCAACGCTGCACAGACAGGCAAGGCAGTATATAGACTGGGAATGGCAATATGGTAATGAAATTTAGTTCCCTGGAGAAGAAAGAAAATTTAAGGAGGGTCACAAATGTTTGTAGGAGGGGAAGAAGTGGGTGTAGCCTCCACACCAGAATAAGGTCTCGTACACAATGTAGGTGTGTTTGTGAGCTGCTTTTAGGAAATACTCCAAATCCTCAAATCTGGTACTTTCCAAGTTGAATTTACTTACAAGTAAAAAAGAAGTGGGACATAAGATGAGAAAACTCCTCCACAAAGAATCCAAACAATTTCTTTGACTTCAGTAATATGGCTTTTCAACAGCTTTGGAAGGAAAGGAGAACACAGACATGGAGATAAGCACTAAGTGTCTTGCCAATACCCTAATCTCAATAGGGAATTCCTACTAAACATGAGTTTCTCCCACTGGTCTTCTTGCTGCTCCTGACTCTGCTCAAGTCCAGCTAACTCAGTGAAAAATCCAAAACCAAGAAGATTACAGGAAGTTAAAGCATTTAATCATGAAAAATGTACATTTTCTATTTGTATTTATACCATAAAAACATGCACCACAATCAGCCCTTTTTTTTCCTCAATTAATATTTTTTCTTCATTAATAATTTTCTGTTCTCCTACAGAGTATCTTGTTCTTTGACTAGCTGGCCAGAATTTTTTAACATCTTAGGGTTCATTTCATTTTTCTTGAACTGATGACAAAACTCTCAACTGCTGTATTTCAGAGGAAGCCTTATTGAAACATTGCCCAGTGATATTTAGACTTCTTGAGCTGGGAAGTACCTTTCCCAAAGAATTCTAGGGGTATGTCTGTCTCTCTTAGATATGACAAGTGGTAAGACACCTGTCATTGACAAGCATATTCAAGTCTACCTTAGTAAGTTCTCCCTGATCAGGTTACAGTGGAAATTTATAATGGAGACTTTCTTATCCTAAAGGTTTTTCTTAATATCCTATATCCAAGTATTTTTCAGCCACATTCACCATCCTTCTCCTGTGCTGGTATTCTCACATTGTTCTGCATGATGATGCTTCTCAAATTCTGTCAGTGCTGCAGTCACCCTGTTTGTGTGAAGGTCATGGATGGAAACAAACAGGGTCAGATCTTCTGGGAGCATCCTGCTACCTCATCTTTAAAGCTGACTATTTCCTGTGCAGTGAATTCCTGAGTGTGCTCTAGTTCCCTATAGAAATTTCCATATCTGAAATAGACTGTGGTACTCAAATCTAAAATCAGTGGCAATGGAAAGAGATATGGAGCATTGAAACTCCATTGAAACAATCAGATGAACTGTAGTCTTTATCAGGATTTGTCTTTTCATCTGTTTCCAGCCCACATGAAATATCTATCATGTAAACTAATAAGTGTTGTCATCACCAGAAGGAGAATAAGGAAGATGTTCAAAGCAGCAATACCTGGCTGTTTTATAAAGGAAATCTTCCACCTGAAGAGCAGCACACCTTAGTAAAGGTTGCAGAAATAGACCATATGCAGGCAAAAATGTAAAGAATAAGAAAAAAATCAGGGCTTTTCACTATTTTGCTCTTGCTTTTTATGCCTCCGTTTCCTGGGGTTGGGGGGGAAGTCTGGAAAAGAGTTATGTGGAAGAGTCTCTCTGGCAATATGCCTGGGTAGAGGCCTGAGCACCCTGGGCTGACCTTGGCTGACCCTGCTTTAACCATGTGAACCCTTCTGATGCCTCTTCCAATCTGAGTTATCTGATGCTCCAGTGAGGCTACGTTGCCTCTCTGCAGCCCCTTAGCACAAGCAGAAAGGCTGAGCTTGCACAGCAGGAGTGTGCTGGCTGCTCAAGGGCTCAAAGCATCTCAGACATTCCTATCTACTTCCCACCTCTCCAGGGAAGATGCCTGCCAGGTTTCTAAGGGGCTCTATCACAGCCCTGTGAGGCCCAACCCTAACACTCTGTGGGGGCTTTGAGTGAGCAGCAAGAACCATGGCACCAAACAAAGCCAACATCTGTCAGACACCTGCTCTCTGAGCAGAGCACTGTGCCCCAGGAAAAGCAGCCTTCAGGCTATTCTGACTGCTATGCAGTCCCCTGGCAGGCCAAAAAATAGACATGTAAAAGTAACTTGCAGTCATTCTTCTCACTGCAGATGTGTATTCACACCCTAGCGCAGAAAGGAAGGTGAGGAACATTACTGCCTGTGTCCTGCCTCAAACTGCCTTACTGGCCCCACTCTAGAAGCCAAGAAAAGAAGAGAAACCAAATAAACTTCAGATCACAATCTTACTGACTCCTGAGGATAATGTACTACAAGCAAGCAAACCTGCAAGGACTGCAGCCATCCTGGCCTGCTGTTTCTCCAGGTTGGCTGCAGTGACCTCATAAGTCAATGAAAAGAGGAAACATCACTCGGGTCTGTGCAACTCCCCTCCAGTGAGTAACCCCACTTCTGAAGCATCCTCTAGCAATTCACAAGTGTGGATCTCTCAGACAAACACTGAAAGAAAGCTGAAGAAATACTGCAATACACTCAAAAGGTTTAAAAAAACGTGTACTCTGAAAGAGACAGTAAATTCTGCCTCGTTCCTTAGAAAACCTTCAGTGCATCCATTCAACAAGAGCTCTCTTGGCTGTATTTCCAAGAGCTGGGTGATGTCCAAGATTTATAAAGTCCCAAGGCTGTGTCCAAGGAATCAGGAAAAAAACAAAGACTAAGATCTTTCTCATGAAGATAAAGAAGCCCCTGACTCTGTGTTATGGGATCTGAGTCCCAGCACAGCAAGTGTTTGTTTGCCTCTTGAGGCTGGGCTGAAGTGTGGGTGAGATTTTGTTCTCCTGGAGTGTGACAAAGAAAAGGGTAACATGCTTCTTAACTGAACAGCAAAAAAGATCCAAGCCAATTGCTTTTCCACTGACACCTGGCTTCCAGAGAGTTTAAAACTTCCTTAAGAAAATTCTGGGTTTGATTTACTACTTAAATTAGAAATAAAATAGAACATTTTATTCTTCCTCTACCAGAAGATCCAAATTAAATCATTTTACTGCTTCACCATTAATTTCTGTGGGTTTTTTTCAGCTATTCTGTGCTTTGTGGCTACTGCTGTCATCTACTTGATGTTCCCATGGCCTCTGGACCTACTGCCTAAACTACTATCTGATGGCACACTATGATAGCACTCATTGCTCAAAAATTTTTCAGTTCATTTAATTTCATATCACCTTTGTGATAAAAGTTTCTATTTTGTCTTTTATTATTCCTGAAGGTAAAAAACTAAACACCAAAATACTGTAAATTCTTTCCAGGTAAAAAAATCCATTTTCCCATCATCTCTATTTTTAGTTGGATAAACAGCAAATGAATATGAAAACACCTCTCACTTTGGCACAAAGGCAGGATTGAAGGCATGTTAATTTTGAGTTTATTTTATTCTTCTATATGAGACACTGTGGAACAACACAAGACACTCCAGGTTCCTTTACTCAGTGGGACTTCTCATTGACCCAGTCAAGAAACACCTACAGCCATTGGGACAGCAGGGTTAGCCATGACTGCTGGCAGCTGTTGGGAAGTCTGAAAGCAAACAAGCTGTTTAACAAAGAAGTATCAGGTAAAAAAAAGAATAGCTTGGGACCATGCCAGCAGGCCAGACTTCATCCCTACCCTCTTTGATTAAACTGTCAAAACATATTTTTTGTGGTGTTCCAATACCATAGTGTTTGTCTAGAGCTCAGTGACACTGGGAGGAAAGGATTTAGCTGTCTGCAAAGCAAACACAGAAAGAAAATCACAAAGGTAGAGCAGGTGAAACCAAAGGCACAAAACTCTCTTTTCAATCAATAATAGCTCTACAGAGCTCACAGATCCAGGCTATAAAACAGATGCCTGTGTTAGCAACAGCACCTTGGGTAAGAGAATCATTCCCCTCTTGTCAACAAAAGGGTAAATCTGATTTCCACAGAGGGTTATTCCCATTTATGCCACTATTCATCAGAAGACAGGATCTTGATGTGCCCTGGACATCCTCTGCAGCCTGTCCTTCTCACTAAGTGTACCATGGCTATTCTCACAGACAGGAGGGTTATTTTTGGTGAAGAATTACAAGAAATTGAATTAAAGGAACACTTCTGACTCTTGGCATACCCCTACACTCTCCCCAACCAGCAGCACCCTGATCCTGAGGCTGGCATTGGAGGCACAGCAATGCTGGGGCAGTCCCACTGTATCACACAGCCATGGGGACCAGGAAAATTGCAGGTCAGGCTGGAGTAGCTGCAGTGGAGCCCAGGCAGAACACAAAGGCTAAAACTAAGCCCATAGGAAATGTCATCAGACCTTTAGTTATTGAAGTTGGGCATCACCTTGATCCTTTGTTGTTCTGAAGAGCAGATGACACATGCATGCAGAAATGGTGGGTATACTCTGTGCACAGTTCTGTTGAATTCACAATAAATTTTAAACATTTTAAACATCATCACTGCCCTCCTAGAGACCCTAATTGTGTCAAGTTATGAGATTTAGAGAGGGCATTGGGCAATTATATTCCGAATTCATGTCTTATTTCTTTTTAAAATTTACAAGCTAGCCTTAATATAAAAATATTCCCTTTAGGATTTCTTGGCAGAATTAGAAACATAAAAAATAATTCCATAGCTGCAGGAAGACATACTTTCTGAGATAATACTGGCTTATGTAAAGAGATTATTCAAATAGAGTGGCAGTCTCTTTCAAAATACTGGAAGGTTACATTCAGGAAAGGTCCTAAGATTGCTTAACATGAATTTTGGCAAAGTCATGCAGTAAAGACTGTGGCAAGTGGTGATTCTGATTTGGAAGAAATTTTGCAAAGAGGATAAAACTGTGAATGGGCAAAACTCACAAAAAAATCTCTGGATGGGGCAAAACCCACAGAAACACTTGGAGAAAAAGAGCCTGAGGTGATTGTCATGGAACCAGAGTTAACATAGTAAGGCTATGCTACACTGGTGTCAAACTGCTACAGCACACCATGAGCAGGATTTTAATTTTTAAAGCTATTCACCAGGCCCACTCTCCTTACTCCACATAGCAGAGCAGATCTGGGCATTTTTAATATTCTTCCATTACTTCCAACAAAGAAGTAATGAGTCCATTTTCCCAAAGTTCTTGTTCTGTTCTTGAAAAACTAAAAAAACCAACCAAACAAACAAAAAAAAACCAACCAAGCAAACAAAAACCATAAAAACCAACCAAAACCAAACATTCAAGGCAATGACATGAAGTCTTATTTAGCAGAAAAGTAGAAAAAGTACAAATTTCTCTCAATCATGTCTTGAGAACCTACCTTTTGTTTAAACAGAGGGGACAGTGCTTCAAGGGATGCAAGCTCACTAAATCATTTGTGAGCTCTGTCCTGCTCTGCCAATGGCTTCTAACTGACATCTTTTAACTGTCCACAGATTTCCTCACCTGCTGACCTGGCACACATTCAAGCAGATTAGTCCCCCCACTCCTGGTTTTGGTGTGCATTATCCTTAAACTAAAGGATGCCTCAGTTTGCACATCAGCTGTGACTTTGCAGATGTCTGTGGATTAACTGGTAAATGATGTGGATGAAACAGTAGAAGGCATTCCTCTGCATTGCTCTACATCTTGGAGAGAATCATGATGGAAAGTACCCAAATACAGTACATCAGGCACAAAAATGTTGCTCTCCTTCTGCAAGACCACAGTTTGTCAGCATCTCTACATGAACAAGTACTGTTTGTTCAGAGGCCATACCCAGAAATATTAGTTTCTGCATCTCTGTTTTAAAAAAACCTCTAACCCTTCTGCAGTTAGCAGCCTCCTGTCCTGATGTTCACAGCAAAACCTGCTCTTTCCAAGCTTTTTGAAGTGGCTTTATGGCACAATCCAGAGTGAGCAGCATAATGCTGACAGTATATGTGCAAACCAGAATGGAACAGCAGCAAATGGACTCATAATCATCCCTCAGCCCTTTGCTTCCTTTTACTTAAGTGATGCCTTCTCCACGTTAAGTATGGAAATGAAGGACTGCAAGTAGTCTGATTCAATCTTATTAAGTATTAAGTACATATTTAAGGCAAGCCCTTGGGATGTTAAAACAGCTTTAGGCAGAGATCCTCTAATAACTGAGAACAGATTGAACAAGTCACTAAATGACTGAACTAAAAATTGTATGATTAAAAGGTAAAAGACATGGACTTATGTCTCATTTTAGTGAAATCATTGTACTTCTCATGGGTGTCTCTATTCAAGGTTTTTTCTTTCTGATCATCTTGTTTCACCACTAAAATGTGACCCCTACTTTGTATGTATGGGCTTCCATGCATGAGCTTCTTCAGCATCCTTAGTGGTATTCACTGTTGTTATGATTTATTCAAAACTAAGCTTATGCTATTCAGGACATGAAGTGTTTTTGTGGTGGAACAGGACTTTTAAATAAGTGATGCAATGTTTAAAAAACATACTTAGCTACACTGTCAAAAATATTTATTACACATTTGTCATTATTTTGAACAGATGTTGAGGTGACTTTGTGTTAGTATCTGGGGGTTTGAACTTATGAGAATAGCAGATTTAAATGATAAATAGTTGTGTCAGTTTATCTAGTATGTACATTTGCAATCTAAGCTTTCTTCCTGAGGGATGAGATTAATACAAATATTTTTGGTATGAATTTCCTTCTTCATTTTTCTTTAACTTCTAGGCTTTCCTGTTGCTATCATCACCTTCCACACATAAATAGATGCAGCAAGTGAGGAAGTAAGCAATTAACCTAAGGTGTTTTTTCATAATTAGAGTTGTAAAGATAATATGTTTCAAAGTCTGATTCTACCCATCCATGTGACCTCAGAAAAGTAGATAGCAGACTAATTCTGCATTTCTGTGAAATTTCCCAGGAAAATTAATTTTATGATGGAGTGCCAAGATCAAAGCTTATCTGAATCATCTGAGGTTACAAAGATGCCAAGTTCATCCATATCTTCCCTAAAGCAGTTTCCAGCAAATATCTGGCCTAGCATTCCCCTTTCATGGAAGTATAGCCAAATGCTTGATTCCTGGAGTGAAAAATGTTTCTATTTATTTAAACACCATCAAGAGTTATGACTCTCTTTCTGCCAGCTCTGTGGAAAGTTTAATGACCCTGTTAATGATGCACTACAGCATGGCAGAGGCTGGGGTTGGCTTTGGATGGATACATAATGGTCTGCAAAGGGAAGTGCAGGATACCTTGCCTGGCATACAGAAGAAAAATGCTGAACTTAGAGAGACAACACCAAGGCTTCCATGTGGGAGTCAAATACATCCCAAGGAAGTTAAGGGAAGTAAGTCACCTGGAAATAGTCAGGAATGCAGTTTCATTATAAACTACTAAACACTATAAAGCTCAACAATAACCCTGCTTTTGTTGCCTTCAGGCCTTGATAAAATAATTTTTCCTGCTCATCCCTCTTCTCATTTCCTCTTGCCAATCACCTTCTTGATAGTAGTAGATTCTCTTTTCTGAATTGAATGTTGAGCTGTTTACCTAGCTACATTTGCTTTTCAAAAAAGAGAATCACTATGTTTAAATGCAGCCTAAATTCCCAGGCTGTATCTATAATGCAGTATGGAATCCCATTATATACAGTGCTCTTTACATGGGCAGTAAGAAATGCAAACTGTAGGTCTCTTTGGAGTTGAAAGTGTGGAAAGAAAGGGTTAGGATGCCTGATAAGAATTCTCAAAATGCAGCCAAACCACATTTTTAATAGGGCTGCCTGATGGAGAGCAGCAATACCAAAGCATTTTCACCTGGTGTTGAGATATCCAAATGACTGCTACTGAACAGTTCATAAGGGGAAGTTTTCCTTTTCTGTACTGGTGAATATTGAAATAGATGGATATTCAATATAGAAGTTTGCCTTGATCACTGCAGTCATTAACCAAAGTTGTTTATGGAAAATATGTGTCTATGGGACAAATACTTCCTATTAAATATAAAAATTTTATTAAATTTTAACATGCAAGATTGAGGGGAAACAAAATCCCTTTTGATGATTAAGGACATTCCTGCATGCAGTTCTGCCCCTACTTTGGCAGTGCCTTTTCATACTTCTTGTCAGAAGTAGAAGCTCTAGCATGAGAATTGAATAGGTTTGGTAAATTATTAAAAAATTTTGGCTATTAACTAAGGGATGTGGGAAATTTTGCTTTAATATTTTTTAATGTAACTTTCAAAAGATCAAAATGGCTTTTGAGTTTAGGTTGGACTACAAAGTAGGCACTGACTCTCCCTTTAAACACAGTATAAAATGTAGAGTTCACTTAGTGCATGATCTCAGCTCCTGCAGTGAAAGGGCAAATAAGGCAAGAACCTTCCCCGTCAGCTTTTCCAAACATCTCTTGCAGAGTTTGTATCCAGGCCTGCATTTGGAATACAGCTGGTCAAGCAAGACACCAAAGACCTGCTGCTCTTGAGTTGTCACACCCATACAGTAGCACAGCCAACTTTGGAAGACTCTTTGCAGCTCAGTGCTGTTCATTATTCCCTTATTGTCTGCCCAGCTCAGTATACACAACCTGCAAATAAATAATGAGACAAAAAGATGAATTCTGGGACCAAGAAATATCTATTTTCCCAGAACTTATGGATTTTATCCAACAGCAAGCTCTGAGGCTGCATGATCACTGTTCCCTTGAAACAGCAACACACAGTTCTTCACTCCCTGCCTGATTTATTGCCCACAAATATGAGCCTGTTTGCAGGTCTTGTCATCCAACACACTTGTTTTAGTAGTCCATATAATATGAATTGACTACCAGAAAATGCATATTTGTTTCACAGCCAAGATGAAATACAAAATATATTTCCAACTCCACCATTTTTTCCCCCATTTATTATTATATGAAGCCAAATGCTATTACTCTTACTGAACCCAGTGGGATTAGTTGGGCTAAGGAATGCTTTCATTTACATGAGACTATCAATGTAGATTTTTGTGATCAGACTAAATTTAGGAGAGAGATTTTAGCAGCAGCAAACAGAGCAAAGCAAGAGATGAAAGATGACAGGAGAAGGTGATGCTGCTGGGTGGCACAGCAGCAGGAGGGGCTGAAAACAAAGGAGAGCTAAGGACCCTTGAAAACTAGCCTTCAGGTGTCTCCCTAGGCCCCACATCACTCAGGCTTTAATGATCACCAGTTATTCTGGTCACTTCAACCACCTTTTCTTCTGTATCCTGGTTGTAAATCAAGCATGACAACAGCAGTCCATTTTGCTTGGTCATCATGACACCAAATGAATGATGCATTCAAATAATAGGGTGACCATCCCAAGAAGTCCACAAGGAAAACATTTCTGCCTTTAGCCCAGCACTTATATGGGGTGAAGGAAGCAACAGAAGAAAAATACTAAGACCTTTCCTTTGTAAATGGAGTTAGGGATTCAGGAGAATGCTGCTTATGTCTCAGGGAAACTGATCTTCACAGGAGCTGTCACACCATGTTTGTCAGAAAACATCCAAAAGTATCAGCTGAGCACTGCTTAGGCTGGTCTAAAAGTTAACTGGTCAGAAAGCTGATCCCCACTCAACCACTCCAAGAGAGATTGCATTTGGAGTTACAATTTACTGAAGATATTATAACAACAGAGAAAACTGGTTTAACTCCCAGCATCAGAGCACAGTCTGGCTCCTGGTGGTCAGAATGAAAGTCTCAGCCTGGGGAACATTCTGGTCCTCCCCTAAATTCATCAAGTGGTGGTGCCCCTCGTCCCCAAACCCAAAGATTCATATATGCCTGTGTTCAGGTGGGGATGCTCAGTACCTCCCCCAGGGCAGGGAGTTCCACAGGGGACATGTAACACTGTGTGAATCATGAGATATTTTAGGAGTCCCTGATGGTGCTTGGATTAGACATGAGTTCTCCATAGTGGTGAACCAGCAACTAGTGAGAGACAAACTGACTGCCACCATAGTTGTTGAGTGTATTAATGCTAAAGAGATCTATTTCTCCTAAATATCAACATGCACAAAAGCAAGAGAAAAAAAAAAAAAAAACAGCACCAAATCCCCTGCTGCTCAGCTCCTCAGAAGTTAAAAGCTAGTAGCTAAAATTTTCATATCTTTTGCACCAACATCTCATTAGTAAATGTCTCCAAGCCACTGATACGAATAACAATTTTAACGCCAAATACCAAACTACTTTTCTATGGTTTGATTTCTGGATGATGTAAAAGCCTGACAGAGAGCACCAGGCAACACAGGTGAGCAAAGGTGCTGCTATAGCTCTGAGAACCTGAGGCTGAGATTAAGAAAAGAAAAAGAATAAGCCCACATGAAAGTGAGAACACATAGAAAAATGAGAAAAGTACCTTTCAGTTTTAAAGAACACAAGCCTTGTTTCTGGCACCAGCATTTTTGCCTTCTTTCCTGGGCAGCCCTGACACAGGCAAATTTCTCTTTATTCTAGAAGGTGCCTTGTACAAGATTAAAATTTGAAGAGGTCTAAAACTTCAAAAACAATTTGTGCAAAGTTTGTTCTCTTTTGGGATTTCTCTGGGGAAAAGATCTGCTTCAGCAATCAGGAGGGATCAGTTCAAAGATATGTTTAAAGATGTTGAGTTGGGGGTTTTGTGTTGTATTTATTTTACTGTTTGTTTATTTGTTTGTTTGTTTGTTTGCTTTTAAATGACAGATATCATTGACAAAAAAACAAATAACAATAGGAGGTTCCCCCTTGATTTTAGTCTTCTCAGATTTCCCTGTTTTAGGGGAGCAAAGGAACCATTTATCTCCAGGATAAACTGAGTGCCCTGGCACCTATGGTTCTAGAGAGTGTATTTTAGTAACCAAGTGATGCAGGACAAGTTATTGTTCTGGTTTGATCAAATGAATAGATAAAACCTTAAAGTAGTTACAAGGTACTTTTACTAAGAGAATTATTGCATAGAACAAGGAATTACATAATCCACTAGCAATAAGTGAAAAATTGGATGTAAATATATAGGAAATATGGTTTTGAATATATACACATACTTATATTTAACAAGGAAAGTGTTATATATGTAGCAGGGAAATTACACTACTATTTTTCCAACAAGAGAACCAAGCTCAGAGCCTACAAAAAGTTTATTTTGTGTAGAGTTTTCATACTGTTAAATATGCTGTGATAATGGAAGAACAATCACATTCCACAGGAGGGTTCCAAGCCAGCAGGTTGGTTGTGTGTTTACACTACCTAAGTCTCCATAGCTGGGGCATGCAAATACTATAAAAATTTATTGGAGTTTTAAATGCCTTGATGAATGAAAATGAAAAAAAAGCTACAGAAAATCAAGCTCGACCTGCAAATGTTTCCCATAAACTTATTCATAAAAGCCATTTTCTGGCAAAGCTGAAGAAAAAAATTTTTGCCTGGTTTAGGCAATTTGTGGAGAATTCAACAGTGAAACTGAATTCCAGGTATTTGCTTGGGGTCCTAAATTATCACAGAAGTAGCAAGAGAAAATATTTGAATTTCAAATTGTGTTTGAAGCACATTAAGTGTTGGCTTGATACCTGTGTGATGGATATAGCTGTCAGTCTGGTGGGCTGGGAGTGATGAAGGACCACGTCCTTCTCTGTCATTGCACTGGCAAGAGTCAGGGGGATCATTTGTAGGGCAGGTACTGGGAGCCAGGAGCTTGGACAATTGTTTTCCTTCTCATGTGTCCTGGCATCATCCCTCAATGCATCCACAGAGCAATCCGACTGCAAGGATGACACCCAAACTATTAACATTCAGGTAGCTTTTAAAATCTCAGGTTCACCATCATCCCCTCTTGCATTTTATTTCTATTGAATTTAAGGGTTTTTTCTGTCTTTCTTAGCCTTTTCCTTTAGTGTTTTTATTTTTCCTTCTTCAAACTTAACAAAGACAGGCCAATCATTCATGATACTTGATTAATCCAAGTGTTCACCAGGAAAGACTGCTGCAACCTGAAGGTGTGATGAATTAAGAGCCTACCTTTTGAAAACTTCACTGAATCTGAAACTAATGAGAAAACTTTTTCCAAAGAAAATTTACTTTTAAAAATTTGTCTATTTAACCTTCACCAGTATTTATATAGGTTTCTAGAAACAGAGGGAGGTGGAAGGTAGTTGATGTCTCTGACAGGATGCCCAGATCCACAAGAATCTTGGGGTCTGATCTTGCATTGATCAAGTTGATCCCCTCTTGAGGTAAGGGGACAGGATTTTATTTTGTCTTCCATTTCCTTTTTTTCACTTTTCTTATTTTCTGGTGCAAAGAATACAATATCATCTTTTCACATTCCTGAGAACTTTCTTTCTTTCTAGGTGTCCCTATCTGCTCCAGCATTACATACTCACCTATGTCAACTTGCAATACCATTTTAAATTGTGGTTTCAGTTCAATGAAACATTCAAGTGTTGAAATATCATCATGTGCTAATCAGCCAACCACTCGTGTTAGAACTTCCTCCACTGAAATCTAGTAGCCAAACCAACCAGCCCAGAAAAGTAATTTTTGCTAAGGCAATAAGTTGCTTTTCACCTTGCTATTGAAATACAGTTAAAAAGTGGTGGTAAAGAACGGTAATAAAATGAAATTTTCATTTCAGGACATTTATGTTGACAAATTTTAACTCTGAAATTTCAAGATGCCTGAAATTATTTCATTAAATGTTAGAAGACTGACAGTACCATCTTTTCACTTGAAATGGCCAAAATCAGAAAATGTTTCTGAAAGGTACTATTTAATTTTTTTCTTCTATTTTAAAATTCCAGGTATTCCCATTTCTGTGGAAAGGACTACAATTAAAAGTCTATCTTCCTTCTTAATACTAAAAATAAAACCATCAAGAGCACAGAAAAATGCAGCCCTTAACCCTCTTGCTCAGTGATGAGATATATGGTTTTTGTTTGCCTAACATTCTCAGCATGAATGGCTGGAAACATTTAAAGATGGTGATCAATGAAATACTGCTATCCACTTGGCATTGGAAGGAATTAGGATGTGGAAATTAGAATTTAAAGGAAATTAGAATTTACCGGAAATTAGAATTTACCAGAAATTTAGAACAAGAATGAAATTTTCATTCAAAAAATGAAACCAGACAAATTCCAAGTTTTGTATTGCAAACTCACAAGCCCAGACAGAAAGAAAAGCATTCACAAGGAAATCACCATGCAAAGTCTCATTGTCTCTGTGACACTGAGAGAAGATCAATTGTTCTCTGTTTCCAACACACCTCCTCTCTTTCTACATTGCCCCTTCTCCAGTCAGCATCTCCTACCAGGTGCCACCCAAATAACATCCTCCATCTTCTTCGGCAACCTCCTTCAGGAAATAAAAGTAGCTTGCAATAAAATGCTGAGTCAAATAGTGCTTAAAGGATTTTGAGCCACAAAGGACATGAAATAACTCTCATCTCACTTGTGTGAGTGATGCTTAGGAGATCAATAGCTCTCCACCAGAACAAAATAAATACCACTGAAGAAGACACTTAGTGATCCCCTTTATCCTGCTCTTGCTGTTCATCAGTTATTGATACAACCCCTGGCACCCACTTCTCTGTGCCCTTTTCAAGAGGAATACAAATCTAAAGACACTTTTGAGAGGCATTACTAGCTCTGCTTCAAAAGAAATGCAGGAAATTAATGTTTTGGGTAGTTCTTGTTAGATTTATTAAATATTTTGATTTTTTAGTTACACTGAATTTTTTGAACAGCTTTTGCTTGCTCCCTTTTCCAAGCAGAGCAACTGAATTCATTCACAGTCCACTCACTTGAAGCAAAAAGCCTGGTTCTTTTCATAGCTCTTTGTCTTGTTTTAAAGCCAATTGTTTGCTCCTGCCAACTTCTAACTGCACAGAAAACTTGACGCCTGTGAGTGTGAAAGGAGGTTTTCTATCATTATGTCTGATGGCTGCTCTGCTCTGTTGGTGATTATTCATTTACCTCTGATGTTTGCAGCTCTTGGCTGCTGCTGCTGCTACAAAACTTGCAGCAGTTCAGTGTTACCTCCTATTTGTCATTCACAGAATCATTTGTTTTCTGTTCTAGGAAAACATCAACATCTTAATGCAATTTATTCTTCTGATTAATGAGAGAAGTAAACCCATATGTTTTTCTAGTTTACACCCGTTTTATTCAATAAGCTACAGTTGTAGGTATTCAAGAATATTTGAATTGAAAGCACACTGTGAAATTTTAATCCTCATGTGGAAAAGAAAACATTTTAGCTGATTAGTCTCACTTTTTCCTATCATCTGCTACAGGAAATGGAGATATTAGGGAAGCTAATTTTGCAATAATCAAGTCAGCTAGGCAAAGCAGTATTTTGTTCCCACGTGCTCGCTGTGACCCATGAGGAGGCAGCTGGTTTTTATCTGACATGAGCAGTAGGTCTGTCATTGGGGAATATAAATCCTGATGCCCTCCTTGTGAATCCCAAGACTATGCCCAAAAGAGAGACTAGAATTCACATTTCCTAACTAGTTCATTGTAAAAGTCCATTTAGACAAATAGTCTTTTTCTATAAAGACTTTGGAATTAAATTGTT
Source organism: Muscicapa striata striata (assembly GCA_030060385.1). Lineage (NCBI taxonomy): Eukaryota > Metazoa > Chordata > Aves > Passeriformes > Muscicapidae > Muscicapa > Muscicapa striata. Next base: position 163,724 of record JAREIS010000010.1, on the reverse strand, counting down.
TCTTAGTTAATTATGAAACAGGCCAGAATCAGTCCTGGTATTCACTGAGGCAGTGCCATGAACCTCAGTGGATAGATATGTATTTACAGAATATACATTTGATCCAATCAGTACTAGAGAAAGGTATGGGACTGCATTTTAACTGGAATCCTGACACTCCATGAACTTGGATGATGGTTTGAAGCTGTAAGAGGCACCCATCATCCCACTTTTGGTTTTAGCAGACAGCTTTTCGCTTAAAAGGAAGATAATTTCTTTAAGCCTTAAAGACAATGCTTTTTGCTTGAATTTTTAGCAGGAAGGATTTAATTGCCTCTTACTGAATAAGTAATGATTCAATACATCTTAATCAGAGTATATACCCTTCAGAGACTGAAGGTCTTGGGAAACTTCACCTGCAGTCCACTTGTAACACCAGTTTGACAAAGTTCATCACTTGTTTGGCACTATAAAAAATGTAGTTTCATCATTGCCTCCCTTATACTTTCTCTGAAGGTCATAAAGTTACCAGCTCCGACCTTTCTGGCAAAAATAGGTATCAAATGTATATTTTCTCACAGCAGTTACTATTTACCACCTCTCTTCTTGCATGGTCTGATATGGCATGGGAATGGGTTTATACTGTCTTCCTACACATCTTACATAGACCTTGGCCTCTTTGACCCCATTTTTCCACAACAATGGAAATACCCATGCAAGTGCAAACTCTACTGCAAAGTTTCTAGAATTAGTGGTTGACAGACACTCGGTTTTCAATCTTTTGTTTGTCTTGCTGTGAGTAGCAGAAGATGTCGGGGTACCATGGATATGGTCACCATCAACTTCTGAATCCAAAGTGCTGCAGTAGAATCTGAGAGCTCAGCAACCCAAAACATTCCTGGAAAAGAGCCAGTTCTGCATAGTGAACAAAAAGCCTTGAGCTTCAGCTGGGGAGGGTAATACACTTGCTTCTGGGTGAAAATTTTCATCCTGTAAAATGCCCCCAGGACTAATTCTGTGGATATGAGTAACAGGCTTAAAAATACAAATTTTGCCAAGCAAATGAATAATCTGTCATGGGCCTTCCATCAGCTTTACTGCTGTTAGTGGCCCTCATATGGGTCTTGCTGATATGCAATGTAAGGTTCTGGTAACTTTGAGTATAGTTTCCTAAAAGGCTAGATAATTTTGTGCAATCATTAACCCCCTCTTGCTGCTTGGCATGCTGAAATAATAAGGGTAATTGAATATCACGCTTCTGGGGGTATGCTAATTGCCTGCAGGGCTCTGGAAGGATGTTTCATCCCTGTACACCACACAGCATAATTGGATAGGTAATAGGCATTATGGGAGCCTTCCACCTTCCTCAAGAATATCAGTGCAGAAGGCAAAATGTCAAGTTAGATGAACAGATGATTTAATACAGTCTGGCAAGCCCTCTGCTCCTGTGGTGCTGTGGTGAGCAGCTGATTGCAGGATATGCACCTGCCATTGTGTAATGAGGTCCTGAGCATCCCAGGTCACTATTTTTAACCTGAAGCACCAGCAAAAGCCCCAAACTTCTCAATATGCTAATTTATATGGAAAGCTCCATTTAAAGCAACGTTCAGTTGTGAATTAAAATGCATTTATGCTTAAATAAGAACCAGGAGTCACTATTCCTGGTTTCATAAACACACCATCCCCCGAATCCCTTTAATCTTCTCTGTGTCAGGTAATGGAGAGGCACAGTGTGAGTTCAATTAGTTTAAAATCTTATCATTGTAATTGGGAAGGATGAGCTGTACTATCTTGCCACATAGGACTCAACACTTTGAGGTTATTTACTAATTTTTTATGCTCTTCCAAATGCAATTAATTGCATAACCATCAGAAGTAACTATTAATTAATTAACAGGGTTCCTACATAATTGTATGTGATAGATATGGCCAAATGAGTCCTTTGAGATTATTAGAAGGTAGGGAGGGGGATTGCTACCATGAATACCAAATCTCCTTGGCAGACTGACTCATCTATAAATGATGCTCAGGTACGATAGGAAAATGGCCCATGCTAAAGATAACTCTAGAGGGCACACTGCCACACACATGGCCTCAGCTTAGAGATGCAGCATGTAACTAAATCAGAGCAACCTTGGTGAAATCAGGACTCTCAAAAAAATGTCTACAAGAATGACCTCACTACTTTCATCTCCCTTAAACAGCATTTCACTGACTTCAACAAATTTCTGTCTTCAAACTCCTTATTACTAGCTAAACATCCTTCCCTACAATTTCAGCTAGCTGGGGCTGAAAACTTTCCATGTAACAAGGTGTTTCCTCTGAAGCTGTTCACCAAGAACCCCTGCCCATGCTTGCCAGCACGCTGCTGCTCTACTTTCTTCCCTTCACCACCAAAATAGCCTCCTCCCAACAAAAGCAGGGACATTGAAGCAGTGCTTCTGGGCTGCTGGGCTGGCTGGCCTGTTTTCTTGCAGACAACAATGTGGAAACCACATAAAGTTATATCACTGACCCTCCAGTTGTTGAATTAAAAAACAAGAGCACTGTTGCTATTCTGCCATTAGAAGTGCCGCTGTTTATAGCAGCTGCAATCCCTGAATGCCTGTGCTTATCTCAGATGCTGAACTGCCTTATTAGCTAGAAGAGGTGTTATGATCCTGACCAATTTTCTGGCTTTGTGTTCATTGTGTGTTAGCAGGGTACTGCTGTAATGACCAAACTTTCCTGGAGCAGGAATTCATCAGACACTCCTGACTTGGGCTGTCTAGGGAGCCTGTGTTTCAGCAGGATGAGTATGGGAACAGGGCTCCATCAATAGCTACTGATTTTTTGCAAGGACACTGAGCACCTCTGAGAGTCAGAAAGCATGTACTACCAAAATAAATTCAGAATAAACTAGAAAATTGTGGGTTTTGATCAAAATACTAGCTATAGGGTATGACAGGCAGATCAGATACCTTCCACATGATACCTGTAATACAAACAGGTTTGAAGCAGATAAGGGATGAGATGAAGTGAAATTTATTGTCAGAAAATTATTTCAGTTGAATATTCATTTTTCAGCTACACTTTTATGTGAAGGTCCCCTGCTGTTTCTGCTGGATTCTGCTTTGCTTCTGTCCTTCACTGTGGGACAGGGTTGTTATACACAATTAAACACATATCCAATTTGTGCTCCAGAGACTGTGGCAGCTGTACCTCAACAGAGGGTGAAGACAGAGCAGATGGATAGAAGGTGAAGTGCTGTCAGTCTGTCGGGATTAAAGATGCCACAAAAATGCAAACAGGACCTATAGTTTATAAGAGAAAATAATGTCCTGACAACCTCATGAAAGACTAACTCAGAAACCCTCATTCCCAAAAAAGTTAAGATCAGCTAAGATTGATACGGCTGGACTGTCAAGTGCTTAATCTTTTTTATCCTTTTTTATCTTTTTTTTTTTTTAAATGAGAAACCAGACCAATCTAATCTGAATGAGGAAAGTCACCTTCCCTGGTGCTCCATTTAATTTTCCTCAAGCAATAGAAATGAAAATGAAAATTCCATTTCAAAAACATGAAAAGAGGAATATTCTCATGAAGGTAGGAAAAAAAAACCTCAACAGTCTCACAAGAAAAACTTTAAAACTGTCTGTCACATCCCTAAAAAATGTAGCCCTAAAAAACAAGATGTTCAAACCCACAGTGGGTGCTGCGTTTTTTTCCCTCACAGACCAATAGAAACTACAGTGACTTAAAAATTCAATTAATGCATAGCAAGGGAACAATTGAGAAGGGAAGGAGAGAAGGAAGACAGATGAAGTCGAGTTAATTTGGAAGAGACTTTCAGAACAGTGTTCTGGAAGTCCCAGTTCTGCACATTAGTCAGTAGCGAAAGAAGGTGCTGATGCACAGATCAACATTTAAACCCATAATACTTTTGACAAAGTGCTGGTTTTAGCTTTATTCTGTACTTACTGTTTTTCACACTGTATCTGTTTCACATGCACTTGTCCCTACTTCTTATAGACCAGATGTTGCACATCTGAAGCAGTGCCAAGTCCCATGAGATCAAATAAACTTTCAACCTTGACCAGAAAGCAGGATATCAGTAAGTTTTCATGTGTTAATCTTTGAGATCCCAAGCAACACAATCATCTGTGGCAGGGTATGAATTTCCCAATCCCAGTGGAAGCAAATCTTCACCTCATCAGTTCTAGCCCAGCCAGAAGCAGTGAATTGTGTATCTGCTCCCCTGTCAGTTTACTGATCTGCCCTTGGTGTATATATTACAGCAAAGATTTCCAGTCAGCCAGCTAAATATTTTTCTATGAATTGACTATGAAATGATACAGCTAAAGGGTAATATGCCAAGGAATGACCAATTCAAACATGGCAAATATTGACTGAAACAGAATATTTCAGAATATGAGGGGCTTGCTTTTTGGATTTTTCCATAAGCAAGACACAGAACAAAATAAAACACCAATAAACAGCAATCTTTGTTAGGACCCATGTGTGGACAGATTTTGATTTTTATTAGGATTCTATGAACATCAGGGGCTGTAAATCTAGAGCCTTTTTCTTCTCATACTTTCTTATGGGTGATGGGAACATTTTGATAGAGTTGCTAAACCACGCACACACATGCACACATCTGGGTATTCTCTCATAGTTTCTTCTCCTGGTGTATTCTGCCTGACTTTCCAGGTCTCTCATTTCCTTTCCAACCTGGTTTCTCCAGCTACCGTGTTTCTATACAATCAAGCAGCAGTTTATCTTTGTTTTGCTCTGCCTGCCTGCCCAGATAGGCAGTGGAGCAATCTGGCAGGCAGGCAGGAGCCCTGGGCTCTCCTCTGCCCCTGAAATGTGCTGGCAGGTGGCTGAGCAGGACTCCAGCAGAACGCCCCAGACACATTTTGTGATGACTCTCAAAACCTTGCTCATATAAGGAGGCTATTGTGTGGGTTTTTTAAGCAAGAATGTGTCTGTCTGTGCCCAGCTGCAAGAGCTGACATTGCTGCAGACTCTCTGAGGGCTGATCCCCACAAGCCATGCTGTGCTGAGCCAGGGGCTCCCTGCCATGGCTGTGCTCTGCTTTCCTCCCTTCCATTTCCCCCGAGGTGCCCCAGGCCAGGAGCACACACCACCACTGCAATGGGACTCACCAGCCTGGGCCCAAAGTACCTAAAAATTGTCCATAGCTCAGGGAGAGAGAGGCCAGTGTCTGCTGTAAGGCTGCCCTCCCACCTGATCCTCTGGCACATGGGCACTTCCCTGCAGCAGGGCACGACCTGTCTGTGCACAGCAGAGCTCTCCAGACTGCACTGAGCTCCCACAGAACCCAAAAGTCATCCCTCACCTTGACACCCACTTTCAGGTCACGGTTTTGTATGTCCCATTTTTCACAAATGTGAAAATTACGGTGATATTTTTGTCATTATAGCTTTCTTCTAAGAATGCTTGATTCAGAAGTGAGCATGAAATCTGCGAGTTATTTTACCAATGTGTTCTAGGCCAGGCTGCAGCATGGTGGGATCCAGTCACCCAATTCCCCCAGCATGACACCAGAATGCAGAACAGAATTCAAGTTTCATCTGGCCAGAGAGGGAAGGCGCAACAGAAATGCTGATGGTGATATCTGGAGAGCAGGGTGCTCATGGTTGACAAGGAGCCTGGTGTGTCCTTCCTGCTCTCCAGGATGTTTTTGGCTTGTTAAAGCCAACATAAATTCAACAGAAGTTTCCTTCACATGCTATACAGCTCAGCATCTAGGGCCACATCCTGGGAGACACAGCTGTGAGACACTTTGGATAGAAAAGTGGATTAAGCCTACAGTCCCATTTTCCAGGCCAGCATTTTAAGCCCTGAATAATTGCAATGAGCCCTAGAGCTATCCCACCACCCTAAAAAACAATCAGGAGTCAGCAAATTCATTACAAATAAGAGGTGTCTCCACCAGGGATGATGCTGTGCCCCATATCCCAGACAGGCTGAGGTGCTTATCAGAAGTTCTCCCAAGCTAGGAACAAGATCAGATTTGCCTCTGACCTCTGATTTTCTATTCAGTATCTGCAGGTGAGTCCTCTTTCAGCATGCAGGTGGCATACAGGGGCTGGGACACCAAACAATATAGCTTCATCTGGTCCACAAAAGCCCTAAAACGTATTTGGTTTGATAAAGTTTTTAATGGTAATTAAAAATATTTATTAAGAAACTTCTTGGTATCTGCTCTGTGGCTGAGCTTTTACAACTGCCGGTGGCACACTCAGAAATAAATCTTTGGGGAAACTGATGGGGAAAAGGACTTTATGAGGCTGTAGTCATAAACAGGAGGACCCTTTTTCTTTTAAGTTATTCTCCATTACTTCTAGGTCTTTTATCTGTGCATATATGCATCAGATATTTATTTTTACAAATAAAATAAATCACCAGAATTACATTAGCACAAGCACCAGCAGAGCCACACAAATAATGCTAATGTGATTATTGCTTCCACTTGGTTGTTTAAGTACCTAGAAGCAGCATTTGATGCTCACAGGAGTTTTACATCTTCAGGCTCTGTGAGATGGCCAGAAGAGTGTAGAGACTCGTTTCCTTCTTTGTGCTGGTGGCCTCTGACCATGGCAGAGAACACATGGAAATCAAAGGAAAGGAAGATTTAAGCAAATGAGTTATGTGGAAATGGCATGTACACTTCATTTAATGACTTAATAAACCAGAGGGTTTTTGAGGCAGCAGGTAACAAATGGGGATAGGGAGAAAAAGTTTGTCTCAAGGAGAGCAGAGGTTTAGAAGGGAAATTTTAAACCTCTATATCTAAACGAAGGTTTGGAGCAGGGAGCTCTTCAAAGCAGAACAGAATTAGCATAGCTCAGCTCCACAGCAATGCTGCCAGAGCTCTCAAGCTCAGCAAAGCATTTGCAGGTGAGATAGTGTTTAGGTTTGGGCTAAGGCTTTGCTAATTCCCAGTGGAGTTCATCAAGTGTTTAACAGAGCACGTGTTCTCAGATGGAATTACACTCTGGCTCTTCCAGTATGAAAACTTGGGGATATGAAATGCACTGCAAAACAAACCAAATAATGTGGTTATTTCTCCAGCATGTAGCAGACTCATGGAGTTTCTTGCCAGAGGCTGCTGGAATACTTGAAGCTTATGCACACTGAAGACAGACAGCACAAGGACTTGAATAGAGATATATTTAAGATTACTGAACAGAAAAATTACATCAGCTCTGGAAATATCCTGAGCTACAAATGGCCAGAGCCTGGGGGCAGCAAAGTACCTTTGATGTTTGCCCTGGTCTCACCCTGCCCTTGGCTTCTGCCTTCATCCACCGTGTGAGTGGGCTTGGGCTGGGGAACCCTCAGTGTGACCCCGTGTCATGCTCTGTGCAGCTGTGGCCTCTGGGAGAACAACTCCATTAGCCTCACGTTAGAAGGACTGATGAAAAATCCTGCTCAGCTGTAGGATCCAGACTCTTCAGTAGGGAGGTTTCTATCTGATTGCTATGGTTTCTGCACATCTCTTGTAGGTGATTCAGAGCCATGCAGAATCCTCACATAGTTTTGTGTTTCTCTCCACTGAATAAAAGCACTATGAAGAAACACAGATGAAAAGAAGCAGCTGTGGCACCAAAGTATGTATAGTATTGCTCTGGTTTTGGGCAAGTCTGGAATGAACAGTTACCAAGGTAGAGTACAGAATTCCACAGAGAAAAAAAAACCACAAATCAAAGAATTTTCCTCAAAATTTCTGTAGTATGAGTCACTTTAAATGGGAGGAGTAGCAGGGGCAGAAAGTAAGCAGAAAAGTAGGGGAGTAAATATGCGTACAGACTAGAGAAAAATTATGCTCATGCAAAATACAACAGCAATATTGCTGAAAAATGTAGACTCTCACCTAGACACTGCAGAGCTTAGTTGCATTTCCAGCCACTATGTATCTGACATCTACACCTCCATCCTTTCAATTTGTAGTCTTGAAAACCCTGATCTTGGGTAGGCTTGCTCTTCATTCTATTTGTGTTCCAGGGAGGCATGTGGCATATAAACACAGATACTCAGAAAAGTCTGTTGGTGTGCATGACAGATATTGTCAGATATTGTTTGCATAAAGTTCCAACATTTATTACCACCCAATATCTTGAAAAATTATTTCATTTTGCCACCTTACACAGCTTGCTTGAGTCACAGAGTCATGTAATGAGAGTTTCCTTATTCTCGAACCCACAGAATTTTCTGAGGGCATTTTAGCTGCAGCATTGAACCAATTTTAAGTTTGTTCCATCAAACATCACAGTGGAGAATGCATCCAAGCTCTTGAGCACCAAGTGTAAAGTATTCAACTTGAAATCCCCATGAGTGTTCTGGTATCTAAATTTCCACAAGCTGTGTGTGTTTTGTTAGATCAATTTGTATCTAAAGGATATGTGACCTGAGTGAAGCCTTTCAGAGCACAGGAGGAGAATTAGCAAATCCCCTGCCTAAATCCAGTACTGAAAAAAGGGAGTAAAGGTACATTGATGTGTATAGGTAGGTTTTCTCTTTGACTTTAACAAGTTTTTCTAAATAATTTTCTCTCCTGTCTTGCCAAATGAAAAGCAGGTTCAACAGAAAAACAGCAGATTCTGGTAACTGCTACATTTCTCATCAAGTTTATTTTACAGATGTGGGGGTTTTAACAAAAATTTTAACACAGTGAAGCTTGGGTCTTCATAGCAACACAAAAAAAAGCCAACTGTTTCAAACATAGTTTTATATTATCTGTGCTATCTAAAATTATATTTTAATCAGGAATATTAGACAGTTATAAGTATATAATATAGACAGTTGAGTGAAAAGAAGATAATTCTATGTTTAGTAATACCCTAATAAACCAGACTTAAAACCACAGAAATTACCTTGTTGATATAATTTCCATCAATTTCTGATACAATTCTTTGGGGAGTTATTTTCTTTTTTTCTTTTTAAATCAGAGTGTCACTGAAGGATACCTTGGAATTACAGCTACTCAGGAAATCAAAATCAAACCGTGTTTATAGCTAAAATTAAGTTACTGATTTTAGCTCCATAAGCAGGAATATACAAATGGCAGAGCTCAGCATTTTCTAAAGTGTACTCAAGTCATGTTCCCAGCAATCAAGAGAGACCTAATCAGATTTTTTCCTCTCAAAAAATAATGATCTTGGCAGATTTTGTTAAACAGCTCACCGGGCTTTGCTGTTCCCAAGGGTGTTGTGTGCTTATGGTGATTGCTGGGTGCTGAGATGCATTTGTGCCTCAGTCCCCGTGCCTGTGTCTTGCAGCTGAATGAGGTATTCCCAAGTGCTGTGAAACCCCAGTGAGGATGGGAGGCTGTGGCTCTGCTGCCCCAGGGGATAGACTCAGCCCTGAGCCCCTGCCCTGGGGCAGGGCTCCTTCCCACCCACTCCGGGTTCACACAGCTCTCCCTGGCTCCCCTCCCTGCTGCCAGCCTCACTTTCTCCCCTGCTTCTTCTCAGGTGACATGACAGCTCAGGAAGGAAGGAAGGCCACCTGGCCACTTATCCAGGTAGACTGCTCATTTCTTCAGTTCATGCATTTTCCTACTCCTATTTCGCCATCTTCCTCTGCTGGGCTAGTATATCTAGTTATTGCCTTACAAGACATTTTGCAGTCCTTTGCATGAAAATTGCTGCAAAACAATGCATTTATTTTACCATAGAAGAACAGTGGGAGATTTCAGAAATCAAGAGCAGCACTTTCTGCTTTAGTTGGCCATAGCCGAATAGCTAAATAAAGCTTAAAAAAAAAAAAAAAAAAAAAAAAAAAAAAACAAAAAAAAACCAAAACAAAAAAAAACAAAAAAAACCCCAACCAACCAAACAAAAACCACCCCACAAATGAGATTTTCAGTGGTGCTGAGAATACCCTATTATGATTATCTTCATTATTTTTTGAAGAGGGCACTTGGATGGATGAGGCATCAAAAAACTGCACCAAGTGTAGCTAAAGATGACAGCATCTGTTCATGCATCCTTGTTTCAGATAGGAAGAAGGCATGATCAGAGTCCTGGTTCTTATTGCTAGACCCTGATCTGCCTGTGAGTGCCATCAAACTGCAATATTCACACATATGGCAGGAATGTATGTGGGTCAAGGACAAGTAACTCTCAGTGAAGTTTAAAGGTGATCATTTAGACCATGTTAACATCGAGTTCTAAAGTACCTGAGATACTCTGATCAAGTGCTCACAGCACCCCCACAGCCACTGGGACTGGAGGCACTGGGAACAGCAGTTCTCCCACTCAGCTACTGGTATGGGACTGAGGTTAAGCATCCTTTGTGTCATATCAAGAAACAGAATAACTCAAGTAGAGAGATTAAATAATCCATTTCACCTGTAGAGTCTGGCAGGTGTCAGGGCCACTGCTGCAGCATGAGGATTTCCCATTCTGGCTCTCTGGCTATAAGCACAGGTCTTGCAGAGTGGGAGACATCTGAGAGGCTTGCCTGTTTCAGCAAGACCCATGTGAAGAGAAAGACTCCATCAAGATGTGTTTTTGTTTAGACTTCCATCTGGAGCTATAATTTAAGCACGTTTTAAGTGGTGCCCTTCCCATCAGCTCTTCTAAAGCATGGCCTCATTGATCCTATTTCCAAAGCACACATGGCTACACACAGGATTTATGTGACTGCCAAACCACAGGGCACCAGCAACCATTTTTATGCTCAGGAAGCTTCACCAGCTTGAGTGCACTGCATGAGTTAATTGCCCAAGAGAAGGTATCCAAGTGGTCTGTGCTCTTGAAAACTTACCCTTCCACGTTTCTTTTTCTGTACAGCTAAATATTGCAAACTGCATTTTAAGCCTAAACACAGTCTTTCGTTCTTAACCTCTGTGTTTATGCATCTTATTGAATTTTGGAAGATTGGATTAATTTTCAGCATTTGATTTGTTGCAGTGACTTTGGGCTGGCTGCCCAACTTAACCATGGCTGCTATTCTTGGATGATGGCCTGACCATTAATTATTTCTCTGCTGAAACTGCATTACCACAAAATAAATTTTGTTATAATGACATTAAGTAAAGGCCACAGAAACCTGTCCAGCATTAGAAATTTCTTCTTGGAAGCTTTTTTATGCTTTTCCCTCATATTATCTAAATCAAGAATGAGATAGCATTAAATATTTTACCAGCTTGTGAATAAACAGGTCTTCTATTTTCCTTGACGTAAATATAACATCAGCACTGAAGTAATTATCAAATCACAGACATTATCCCACAATCTTTATAAATTCAGTCTCCCAAATAAGACACACATTTAAGCACAAAAAGACTGAATCATGTCAAGTTAAGTTAGTTACCATCTTTAGTTTACAGGGCATAACAGTTCTTACTTCATAAGACAAGTCTTGGTATGTCAAAAGGGTTTGATAAAATACTCATTACAAATATGGAAATTTGTATCCACAAAATTAAAGAGTAAATAATTTAGGACCCTAATGAAAGACCTTGAGGTGAAAGAAGAGCAAGAGGAAAATATGTATAATTAGGAATGAGCACCCATAGTTTCACTGTTAGCACATCTGAAGTGCCAACAACATGTATTTTGGTTACTTGGACCAAAATCCTGCAATTATGTCAATATACAGTAATGTCATTACCCTTGAAAATACAGCTTTCCTCTAATCATTTAGGAAGGAGATCAATTATGAAGTCATGTGTTTTGGTCTTATTGTTGATGATGTCACACTGTTGCTGAAACACATAAAAATTATTAATTCCTTTCCACTTTTACCATTCCCAGTCTGCTCCATCAGAGCAGACCATTATCCTTTACGTAATATTCATGTGGAAAATAAACCACAATTTTTTTTCAGCAAAATACTTTATAAGGAATATCTGCAGAGGTGATTTACCACTGAGAATGTAAACAGAGTTGGAGACATTCAGCTGCATTAATCCAATTCCATTTTAGCTAACAGCAGCCTGATGTTCATTACCTTTCCAGAAGGTAAATCTTGCTTGCCAAATACATGCTTTTCCAGTAGTTATTATGCTTTTAAGTATTTTCTCATAGTTTTCTGTTGCACAGTGTATTTTTTTTGAAGAATAATGATTTTTGTAACTTCATCATTGGTTTGAAACATCTCACTGCAATGCAATTATGAAGAATAAAAGGACTAACAGGCTAATACACTTACAGAAAATGTCTTTGGTTACTTTATTTTTTTTTCCTCAGACACAGACCAGTAAATTCAGTGGGTTTTATAGATTAGAGCTCAAAAAGGCCATCATGATAGGTAAGGGAATAAGTCTGACTTTTTGCGTTCTTGTTTTAAATAGGGATTTTTATTACTTGCTCCTCAACAAACTACAGCCTTTTTTTCTTTACCATTGCCCAAGTGGGCTTGATTGGCAGTGTCAAATTTTAATTTCATTCCAGAGCAGAGAGACTGTTTTGCACATGATTTTGTGCAGCACACACAACTCAGCTGCCAGGTTTGAGACTTTTCAACTATGGAGAACAGCCTGGTATCAAACCTGCAGCCAGAGCTTTGTTGTGTTTGATGCTGTACACAGAAAGGAAGATCATAAACTTACAACATAATCAAAGGGACCAAAGTTCAATGAAGTAGGGAGTAAAGGAGAAAGGAAGGTATTCGATAGTCACACCAGTTCCCTTTCACCAGCTTGCATCATCAATCTAAAACTGTTTTGCAGAAGACTCTCATTAGTATTTTTGTGATGTCCAAAAGAAAAATGTTCATGAAACTACACCCATCAAAGCCCAACCCATCCCTCAAGGGGCTGTGCTTGTTACAAAACCACTCATGAGAGAATTGCCTAGCTCCTTCATGTGCATAGCACTGGGAAAGAACATATGCTATTGTTTGGCCTTATAATGACATTGAGATACTAAAATATGACTCTAACAGGGCAGAGAACACTGATGCTCACAGCATCACAGCCATGTTCCCTAACTGGTGCTCTCCACTGATGAGTTACCAAAACATTTTTACCTGGTTCCCATTATTACAGGCTTCTTGGGGCCCCTCCAAAATAACCATTAAAGTCTATCTGATTCTGATTCTTTTTATAGAAGCTGTTTTTCTCTAAATTTTGTAGTGCTTTAGGACAAAAGTGGCAAGGAAATATGCAAGAGCCTGTCTTGATCCTTTCATCCAAATTACATCAAGAGGGTAGCTACTGTGGAAAGAGCTAATGATCCAATCAGTAAAAGAATGCATTACAAATTGGAATTCTAATACATAATCTCTAGATGCAGATTCGTTATCTAATTATACATTTGAAGAAATCGAATATTTTTATATGATTGATTTTTCTGTTGCTATTGTCTCTTGCAATGATCTCTTTAGCATTTAATTTCCTAGTTGCATTCCACAGAAAAGGTTTTGAATCAATGTTGCTTGACAGAGTGGCCTTCATTGCCAAAGGCAGGAAGGCAACAATGAGAGAAAAAAAAGGATGCTACAAATAGATACAAAGGGACTGCAAGCCCCAGGATCCTCCCGAGTTCTCTTTGCATTCTTTGTTAACATGATGTTGGCAAGCTGCTTTCATGCAGGTCACGAGCTAATGCAATCCCCATGATATGTACTCCCAAGCAGTTCAGCAGAGAAGCAAACTGAAGTGGCAATAAGCAATAAGCCAACAACTCCTTGCTGAAATGACAGTAAACAATGAATTAACAACCTGCTAGGGCATCATTGAATCTGTGACTCCTGTGTCATGTGAATTCCTGCTGTAAAAATGAAACACCAGTCTGCTTCCATCTTGCTTTCAGGAAATGGAATGAAATCTTTAAATCAGAGGACAAAGACTAACAAACCCTCTGGAAAGGAGATATGATGAAAAACATTCAATGGAAAAGATCCAGAAAATTTGAAATGGAGTGACTACAACCAAATGGACTGACATGACAGGAGGGGCAGTACAATGGACCAAAACTTGCTAAAGTTACTCCAAATAAAATCCTGAAATCAAGTAAGAAAGGTTAAAAAAAGTGTAGAGAAGATGATAAGGAATGAAATGCTAAAAATCATAAAGGGAAAATTTCAAAACCAAGTGAAAACACTAAAAGTGAATGAGATGACAAAAAGTGCAGGTAAATGGACCAAAGCTTGCCCAAATAATCTTCACTGAAATTACAAGATTTCATTCCCTTTCCTGAAAGGAACTATATATATATATATATATATATATATATATATACACACATATATATTTATACACGTTAGCTGTGGAACAATAACCAAATCTACAAGTATTTCCCCCAGCATTTATTACAAGTTGCATCTGGAGGAAAGGGCTGTCTGTCAGGGATGCTTGGAAACACACTTTAAGCTTGTGGTTTCAAATAAATCTCAGCAGAAATGTAAAAAATAAAAGAGCTGTACTCTTTTTATGCCATTCTCCTTCTCTTAGTGTCTGATTTTGAGGAGAACATGGTAGCAAATGCTCACCAACTTTACTTTAATCTCAATCACAATGAGGTAACTCCTGCGCAGGCAGCTGTAGCCCAACAGCCAGACAGGAGCACTCACCCCCCTCTGCTTTCTGCACTGGGCTAGAAGAAAAACCTATTTTTGTCTTTGAGGGTACCAGAGGCACCATATGATCCACACAGCTTTGCTGTGCTGTTTTTTGAGAATTCTTATTAAACTGACAGAGCACACCAGACAAGACATGGGCTGTTACCATTAAAGTGACTGCTCCCACTTCTATACAGAAATACTGGTCAAGACCTTTTCATTATTTGCAAAACTGGGAGACAAGACACATGACAAAATGGGCTACTGGAATAATCACTTTGTTCTTATTTAACAGAGAACTTTTCTCATCCATTTCCTAAACAGACAGTGCTATTTCAAAAAAATCAGAAATGAAGTCATGATCAAAACCACACACAGAATAACTTAAATAAACATTTTTATTCTTAAGATGATTGAAGTGTAGGATAAATAAAATATATTATTTTGGACATTCTCCATAAACAGTTCATATCTAATAGTTTCTCCATTAAGTATTCAGAAAATCAATATTTAATACTTAAACTACTCTGTCACTGACTGCATCTTTTGAGGAATAAGTTAGCTGGAAAAAATGAGATTTCACTGAAGAATAAACCTATAGAAATCATGTTTCTTAATGTTTATGCATCCTTAATCCTTTCTTCTCTCTTGAACTCAACCTGCAGCAAATTGGTTTTATCTGAGCAGGACTGGAAGCTGTTGGTGCCACTACTTAGTTTAGCTAAGGGACCAAGCAGCAATGGAAAACATTAGGGGTCATCCACAAAGCTAATAGTGAGGCTAAGCTCCTGAGAAACCATCCTCTGCAGAGTTGCTCTTTGTTCCTATGAGGAATGTATCCACTTCATCCAGCCCAGAGAGCCCAGCATTAGCTTCAGTCAGTTAAACCTAACACACACCCACTGCTTGCATAAGGAGAGGCTTTTGCTGTATTGAAGATACTAAAGTAGGTCAACAGCCCAGAGGCTGTGGTGCCAGTCGTGCACATTGCTTATCACACAATTCCTGTAGGTTCTACCCCAGTGGTTACTGCCCAGACTGACCTAAGAGAGCCCCTGTAACACTGCATGGACTGGAGGGGCAAAAAGCAGCTTCAACTCAGAGAACCCACAGCCTAGGATAATGTAACAAACAGTGGTCCTGTCCCACAACAAAGCAAGGCTGCCACAGCTGGAGCTGTGTCCTCTCTTCATGCCACAGCCCAGCATAACTCCAATGTCATAAAAGAATACAGCTGGAGCTCATAATATTTAACATCAACTAGATGGAAAAAGAGCAAATCTTAGCTCACTGCATTAGACATTAGCTTTATGTTTTTAAACACTGAGTTGAAGAATCAATTTCCTTCTGGTCTTTCTCATCAATACTACTTGACTACAGAATTACTACAAAACACTGCAACCATCTAATATCTGCTTAAAATAACTGAGAAGCTTTGGTGACTATCTGCTCAATCCTAAACTGAACCTTAATCCAGTCAATCTTTGCATTTTTTTCTTGTCTCTGAAATATCGCCAACTCTACCTCCCCTCATATCTTATTTAGTGTCTACTCTAAAACCTCAGTTTCTGTAGACAAGTAGTTAAAAGAAAATCTTGATTCACTTTACAGAGTTTCTAGGTCTCATAATTGCACTGAAAGGCTTGAAAGCAGGAATCATGTCATGCTTAAAGAAAGCAAACAAAAAACACTCTAAGGCACTTTTAAAACAAAATCCTCATCACTTTTACAAGAAGTTTATAATCTGAAGAGGTGAGGTGAGTGCCCGAGTCACAGAAATTTTTAAGTCCTTGGAGTTGAAATGTAAGGATTCTTCTCTTCACCTTACTTTCCCTCTCCTGCTTTTCTACTCTTGTATTTGGCATGAGGAACGAAGATGCCCAAACTTGTGGTAGAAATCCTCTTCAGCACGATTCAGAGCTTCCTCGTCTATGTAGACAGCCGGTCTGCGGGAAGCCAAGAAGTACTGCACCTTGCGCAGGCTCCACCCCAGCACGTACTTGAGCCAGCCACTGACAGCGGCCGTGGACCTGCCCACACCGGCATTGCAGTGCACATACACCGTGTGCCCGTTCTGCAGCAGCCCGTGCAGGAGGCAGACAGCTTGTGGCAACATCTGTACTCTTCCTAAGGTCAAAAACAAGGCACGTTCACTTGCGCTGGACAAAGTCAGTTCATGGCTGAGATTCTGCCTGTACACACGGATGAACTGTGAAATATAATGACAAACCTGACATATTCCACTTTTTTCTTTCTTTTCTCAAATGACCTTCTAAGCTAACTTGTTGTTCTTTTGGTTGTTTTTTTTTCCTTGCAATATAGAATTTGATCACACAAAATTGTAAAATGCCCCAAGTCTTCTCTAAATATACATTCTGATAACATCAGATGTGTGTGGCATATTCATTTTTCAAAGGAACTAAGACAAGGCAGCACATTATATAAACAGCACAAAGCGTTAATGTTAGCAAGACAAAAATGAAATGTTTTTTAATACCAGAGGTTTGTGAAGGCACCTACATACTGCTGATTTCCAAAACATTGTAATGAAGGCCATCAATTCAGTAAGTGAGGGAGGGAGAGCAGAACATTTTGCTGTACAACTTAAAACTGTTTTGACTTCATAGTATACAAAGAATACTTGTAAACAACACAGGATAGCCTTTCTCACTCCCAAAGGGATGAATATACCATATTTTCTGACACCTTTCTTCTGGCTATCTTGGGAACCATGGCACATATGAGCACTGACATTAAACCCTTCCAAATCCCTGTTTTAAGGTCTCCTGTCTTCCCTGATGTCTTGTTGCTGATAAGACATTTATCTATTTGGGGCAGTAGTATTTCACTGTGTTGAAAGCACTGTCTTCTGCTGGCAGGCTGCTCACCTCAAAACACACACACTTTCCAACCTTCTGGCTGGAAGCAAGACTTCAAACTGAGCATTCCAACTAAGGACTTAAAAGTACTAGTAACTGATGTCACAGCTCAGGTGCTATGAGTATTTTCAATTAATTGCAAACTAAATATGTCTATAGAGTTTCATCAGGCTGGGATACTACAGTTAAAGAAAAAGTGTTTGTTGGGAAGGGAACAGCAGACACACAGCAGTGTCTCTCCATTTTTAATCAGCAAAGATGGCAAGCTGCCCTGCTCTGCACACTTGCAGTCTTCCACCTACACAGCATATTTTCATTATACAGGCTGAACCCAAGCTGAAAGCAAAAATAGTCAAACAGTTATTGATGTCAGATGGCTTTAAACTCTAACACACATAATACTGCCAGACACAAAGCACTTCAGATGGCCTCTTTGCTTGCAAGAAAATATGAATAATTTGTTAAAGACAGCACATGAAGAAACTATACCTTGTATGCCAACTATATTTTCATGCAAAATGTACACAGAACTTCTCCCTCCCTCAGCTGTCGTGAAAGTGACAGATTAGTAACTCAAAGTGTTTGTTGCTATTAATTTACAGCAACAGTGACATGAGCATTACCTTCAGTGCTCATGTCTGCAGTTGGCAGCCAGACATAGGCAAGGCCTTCTTCCTTATACAGTTTCATGAGGATTTCGGGGCTCATGGGTTCTGGGTAGCGGTTGCAGCCCCAGGAATTTTGAACTATGTCAGATTCAGTCTGGAAGTTCATCACAGCTGTAACACCCAGCTCATGCTTCAGCTTGATCGTCACATGCTCCAGCTGCCGAGGGCAACTTCCCAGCCAGATGTTTGGCAGAATCCTAGAATTGAGAAAACACTGCAGTGGGATTGATTACAATACCTTAAGGAAACTGTTAGCAGTGTTCCAGTTCCAAACCTGCTTGACATCATCACACAAACACTGCTAAGCGTAGACTTTACATGTCAGGCAGTAAGAAAATTCTTGTTTCATTACAACTTATTTTGTTGAGCTGTTGATGTCTGATGCTGGGGATCAAGCTCCTGACTACTACAAAGAGCCAGATGAACTGAGAGAAAATTTCAGAGCACAACTATAGCAGAGGTCTCCAAGGCACCATTCATCACTAAGCTTGCAGTAGAAACTTACTAACATCAGGGACTAGAATAAGAAAACTCTGAAAACTTCAGAGTTTCTTCACTGTGAAGTGTGCAATTTGCAAACACACAAAATACAAAACAACAACAACAAAAACAAACAAACAAAAAAAACCCTAAAGAATTCACATGATCCAGATCTGCATTACTTTAGTAATAAGTCAAACATTAAAAAATCTTCCAACTCTTTAACTACCACTATAACGAGGGAAGTAGGGAAAAAAAGCATTTTAAACTACCCTTCTGTGATGAAACTTAAAAATTAATGAGTAATTTTCTTCTAATTTTTCTCTGATCTCTTTGAGTCTGGTGGGAATCAGATACAGAATCACAATACATGTAAGCTTCCCTCAAAGCCTGAAGGACCAGAATTTTTTCAGGAAAACAAGAGATTTATGTAGGATGAAAAAGTACCAGAAATATGGTTGTTTATCTAAAGCAAACTTCAAGACTTCAATGGTTTTCCCATTTCTAATTATCATAAAACTACTGTATAGTCCAACAGATGTTGACATTTTAAACTGAATGAAGAAACTTGTTTTCAAATGAGGGGCTTTAATATGCACATGCAATTAAAAGGATGGTATCTACAATGGATTATTCAGATGCTCAAATTATTAGTGATCTACTTTAATTTCTTTATGTTTCCATTAACTTCAATTTTGAATGGGCAATCCACAAACTAAACAAAATACCCCTGCATTTAACATAAAACTTCGCAAACCTTATTAACTGCAACAAATGTGTAACACTATTAACTGCAAACTTAGCAAACACTATTAAATGAAATCTACAACAAAAGCAACATCCTCAAAAAAAGAATGTCTGCCATGCATGTCTTATGATCTTTCCAATTTTAACCTGAGCAACAAATAAGGAAAGTTTCATGGTTTTTCAGGATTCTATAAACCACTCTTAAATCATCAGGTAGCTATTTCCATTTCACTATCACAGTAATAAGTACTAGCATTTAATTAAGACCTGTAATTGACTGTAATTATTAAATCCTGCTTTATTAGTACTGCAATATTATCAAAAAGAAAAATTCAGATCCAGGAAGCACTAATTATTATTGTTTCCTGTAAGCTGCATCCATGGTGAGTTGCTTACACAAACAAAGCCTTTGGCCTTAACAGCCCCTGTTTCAATGGGATAAAACACTTAATCTCAATATATGGTAACTGAGATCAATTTAAACAAATGTATTACACAGCAAATAACAATTTCAACCATATTACAATAGCAAGATCACTTGAAAAGATTTGACTTGGTTGTTATTTCACATACATGTTCAAGAATTGCCCAAAATCCAACATAACCAGCTCAAGCATTCTCACTGATCAGAGGGATGGGTGAAGGTGCACTGCAGCAACTGCTTCCCTGTCCCTCTTCCCATGTGCCAGCCCCACAGCAGCCCCCATCCTAACCTGAGAGAGTGAATGCTCTCAGGATTCTGCCACAGGAATCTGCCACGATGATTAGAGCATTTCAAGGTGGTGAATGTAAGATACAGTGCCCTTACAGATGCTGACAAATGGCTGAAGATGAGCAATGCTCACAAAACTACATTCCTGGGACAGAGAAATGGCAATATCACTAATACCTTGTGACAATATGAGGATCTTATTTCAAGAACAAGAACATTATTACCCTCCCTTCAAAGGCTTTCCTAGTGACTCATGCATATGTAATTCACCTGATACTTTGTGAAACATCTAACGCACTAAATTACCTTGATGGGAGAAAAAAAAAAGTGTTTTCAAGGATTTGATTGAATTAAAAGTGACTAAAGCACTCCTGAGATAAATAAAATTCTGGGTAGTACTCTTGCTTACTGATAAACCAATGCTTTATAATTTTTCCCCCCAATGATTTTTTAATGGGTGAACACCACAGCTGTGTTACCTGCAAGACCCCTGGGATATAGACCATTTGTCTATTTTGTTCTTGCATCCTCACAGGTCCTGTACATGACAAGATCTCCTGTATTGCACAACACCAATTACATTTACTGAACAATCTGAAGAGTTTACCAAATTTTTATCGCTTTCTTTCCCCATAATTAACTAAGCTAGTAGAGGCATACAGAGAACGACCTGAGAGATGTATTTAGGACAGGCAATTCTTGTGAATTAATTCAATGATCAGGTCCTAAAGTTTAGCCTTTGAGAGGATCAAGATGTAGTCTTGATCTTGGTTTACAAGCCCCTTATCTGTAATTATTGGCCATACTGGCCAAGGCTTAACCACCCTTTTACCATGCAGAAACCAGTATTGCAGAGGTGTCCTATCAGCCAATTTATGCAAAAGTTTTAGGACAATCCTACTGCATAGTAGCTATATTTCTATTTGGCTTTATCTAGTTCAAACCTTACCTTTTTCTGACATCAGAAGGAAGGAATGAAAGGGATTAATGCATGCGCAAGTACAGAGACTAATGGAGAGTTTAGCAGCTATATTTTATATATTGATTTTTTGGGGAGCTTCATTATGCTGAGGATCAGGAAACATACATATTGTACCAAGAAAGAATGTAGTAATTTCATTTTTACATCTCTTTCCTTAATGATATAACTTTTAGTTTTCCTTTTCAATGCTGTCCTTCTTTAAGTTGCCCTGAACTTCAGTAGGTAGCTAAATTTTTAGCCACAAGACTATTTGGCATGGGAAAGAGAGCACTTTTACATGCCCCTCTGAACTGTCAAGTTACAGTGCTCTGAGCTCTCTGACAGCCACTGCTTTCCAGCTCACATGTGGGTGTATTCCAGCAGCAGATTATGTGATCCCTAAGCACATCAAAAAACATTATGAAATTATTAGTGATCAATAGACCCTTAATCTTTCCAGCCAACCCCTTTGATGCTCCCAAAATATCAAAACAGGATGGTGCTTTAGCAAAATACTACTTTAAATTTTGCTTTAATATAAAAATGACACTTTTTCATTGTACATCTTTACTCTTTACGTCAAGAATAATAAAGCATGTTTGGCTCCAGAAGACATGGAAAATTCAGTCAGAGACAGTTTATCAATGAAGAAATCACCTAGAGTGACTTAAACATCAATTATATTTAGCAATCTTCTGAGATTAAAACTTGTAGATTGTCTGTAAACCCTTCCTTTATAGGTACTTTCTGTCAGCTACTTTTAGCCTTCCCTACACTTCAGTTCTCCACCAGTGGTATGGAAAAATTAAGGTGAGAAGCTTGAGGTTGTGGTAACAAGGACTAAATATTAGGCAAATGTTATTCAGTTTATTTTTACAGAGCCCAGACTGGAGGCTGACATATTTAAAACCTGGTTTTTGACTTATAAACTGAGAAAACCAACAATTATTTATCATTACTACAGAGTAAATATGGAATACCCTGCAAAAACTTGTACACTTCCAGCACACTTAAATTATTTCTAATGATCTAGACATATATTGTGTTTGTTGGCTTCCCCCACAGGACCCTGCACAGTCTAGATTAAAATATAACAATTCAGAATGAATGCATCTAAAAAAGCAAATGCATTCAATTTAATCAATGTGTATGCAAATGGTCTTCCCATCCCTAAGGAGAAAATGAGTCTGAGGCAATGAAAAATTAGCATTGTGAAACTTTTTAATGCTGCAGACTAATTTTCAGGCTGGTTCACAAAGCATGACACATGATACCTCTCAATCTCAGTACAGTACAAAAACCAGGCCAGCAACTGCAATTGTAGGGATTTGATTCCCAGGGAAGGTGACCTGACCCAGGGGAAGACACCAGGTTACTGCATCAGGCAGTCAGTTCTTCCTCCATGACACCAATGTCTACTCTGCCTCTTCAGCAGCTCCTGTTTTACTTTTGCTAATACTGCTTTGAGACAAACAGGTCCTAAAATGCTGAGTTGCAAGCTGGGATGACTCAGGCACTGCTTCCAGATCTGAGCAATCATCAGTGTGCTAGGAGGAGGCATCCTAGAATCTACCCAATCTACCCTAAAATCAATCAATCCTCTAAGAGTCACACAGTTCTTATAGAAAAGGATAGTATTTGGCACTTTAGGGACACATTTCATCAGAGTATCTATCAGGTACTGACAGATGTCCTTTTATCCTGATAGTTGCCAGCTTTAATCAAAAGAGAGGACTTTGCCAAACTAAGGAAACATAGCAGGGTGTTTGTCATTGGTTATTGGCAACAGTGATCCATCAACTATGCCATTTGTTTATAACAGTGATATTTTTGACCAAGGTCCAGTCTATTATTTTAAATGAAAAGTGATGGATTGAATCATCCCTCAGTGCCAGGACAAGGTGTAGCCTGTGTTAAAGCTTCCACTCCACTTCACTTGTCTACTTCCTTAGATCCCATTTAGCATCTGATGACAGTGAGATAAGTACTAATATATACATACAACAAAACAGAACAATTTAGCTGAAACAACAAACAAAATAATGATTCAATTGACTCTGTCCTCCCTCAAGAGAGTCTTTTCTCCTAAAGGTATAGCATGCAACCATAGCTACAAGAAACTTGCAGTAAAACTTGCTCTGCATTCCCAGAAGAGCAACATATATAATTCAGTCAATTTACCCCCAGCATTTTGTGCTGCTTCTAGGCATACAGAGTGTTTTTTTGCACCAATGTAGTGCTATTACCCTGGTACCAGTACAAGCAAGCAGCCCAAAGGGAATATAGGCCTGAAGTACAACTCAGTTACAGATGATTTTTGCAGCACTTGAACTACTAGAGACTATTTCCAATTACACTGCATTCCCATTTCCTCCCCTGATGGGACTGCAGTAGGAACTCATTCAGAATTTTTTTTTTTATAAGGTGGATTTTTAATGGAAAATTATGATCTGTCTGAACCAAAAGCATCATAGAAATTTTCAACTCTCAGCCAAATTCAAACTAGTTCAGAGACCAGATGGCTGTTCCCTGTCTCATTTGACACTTTAAAAAAGAGATTTCCAGAAGTATTGCTTTGGGCGTATTCAAAATGAGAATATAGGAAATCATACCAGCTATAGCTGAGATACTCTTTCATCTTTTCTGTATCCTCTGCCTTGTGACAGGCACATCACTTTAAATGGCAGTACCACTGGATGGTGATGACCCAGAACTATCATCCTTCATGTGCTCCTTCTTTTGCCTGTGGCATCCTTCTAACATCATATAGCAGCTTATTCGTAGGTCTGTGTGTGCCTTCCCTCAAGTACCAAATTAGACATCTCTCTTCCAGGCCTTCCTTGCTCTTTTTTCTGAACCTGTGACAGTAAGCACTTCCTAGAAATCAGATGAGGTTCCTATACTTTTGTCAGAGCAATCTAGAAACATTACTTAGATTGCTGTCTAACGCCCTGAAATGCATTCACAAACAGAGAAGGATTTTCATATGACCAGATTCTGTTTGGCATTGAAAGATTTGAGCATGTTCAAATATTTGATATGTAGAAAACACACTGATTACTATCCTTACCTTGGAAAACAAATTCTTTTGTCCTATATGAATAGTGCAGTCACAGGTCATACTGACACCTTCTTGTCTCCACAATGGACACAAAGAACAGATTATTTTCTTCCAATCTGTAAAATCCTTTTACTTAACTCTAAGTTACTAACACACTCCAATACAGCTTTGCATTCTTCTCACATATACACACACAGGCTTGTCATATATTCAAAGCATCTGATCACTCTTGTTTGCCTTTGGACTCTCTCTCTTTTTGAATATGTTATGCCCAGCACTGAAAAGAATACATTCCTGAGAAGAACCAAAGATTACTTAGTTCTTGTGCTTCAAAGCCTTTATCCCTCTTTATAGTTCCCTGGCAGTTCTTCTACAGCATGTCATTGCTGACCTATATTCAACATGGGATTCCTTTTTCCAGTTAAGATCTTTCCAAACAGATGAACTTACTCAAGGAGAGACCAAAGTTTGCCCAAACCATTATTAGTTTCAATTTCCAGTGGTGTGAAATTAAACTAAATTAATATGCAGGAAAGGAGCAGATGAGATTCACAGTTGATTAACGCATCCCAGCAATATGTCTTCGAATATATAAACTCACATGCACATCACTGTGTTTTAAGCTAACTATAATCAAATAGAAAGGGAAACTGGTAGTGACACTTGGTGAAAGCAATTCTTTATAAATATGTCAAAGTGGAAATACGAGCCTGTACCAAGAACTGAATGAAAGTAACAGAAAATTTATAGTAATGGTCTAAAAATCACTGATCCTATTCTATGCACTCAAACTTTGAAGTTTTTACTAATATTTTATTGTATCAAGAAAAATACAGGAAAATGAAAAATATTAAAAATACAGTAGATTCCAGCTATTTCATGTGAAAATACTTTCAAATGAGAGCAGACTAAGGATTTAACATTAAGAGGGAATTTAGCTACTGTTTCAAGATAATACATATAAGGAGGGCAAACCAACTGGCTTTATCTAAATAAAAGACGTAAGGAATATCAAATTTCATATAGCTTCACCTATAAAGTAACTGCCAAGAAATGAGAAAAATAGCTACATTTTAAAAATATATTTTTTAGTCTTATGTCTTCCTCCAAAATACAGACAGCATGGGCAGATATCAAAACAGAGGAGTCCCTTGTTTGGTCTTGTTCAGAAATTCTGTTTTCATTATAGTCTGTTTAAACAAAGGACTGAAAGATCTCTCAGCAAAATGCCTCCATTCCAAGGAAATGATAATGTAGAACTGAGGGTCTACGACACCGACGTTACATTGCATATAGCATAGGGCACAAGGGTAAATGGCTGTGCTTTTAATGCCTTCTCCTGCTGATTTACTGATAAAGTCTCCTTGCAGAATTGAAACCAATGGACCCTTCATGGTGAGAGGCCTGACTTAAGCAGGATTGACTGGGAAGTCAGATGCACTTGATTTCCTAGGACAGAGTCAAGCAGTAGTGGCCAGAGCAGGAGAGCAAGGTTTGACAATGTTATGGTCTAACCCCAAGATAGAATAAACAGGCTTAATAAGATCACTTTTATCAAGAAAGATTAAATAAATGGCCATAACCTTAGCAGGAGCCACCAGAGAAAACACTGATTCATGATAAAACTATATCCTACTAAAACGACACAGCTGCAAACCTTGTAGAAACTACTTATATTCTTGAACAAAAGAATTGCTCTTACCTAAATGCCAAACGTAGAAGGAGCACAAGTCATTGCTTATAAATTTGTTCTGCTTTACCACTGAAAGACTGCTGTTTATTGTGAAGTTAAGAATTCTACCTCAGGGCTTTAAATGAGGAGAATTAGACAGACTAAAATGTAGTTCCAAGGTGGTTTTTTTACTGCTCCTTCTTATTTGGAACTCTGATGAAAAGCAATTAAGGTCTGGCAAATTTTCTTATTAGATGTAATTTGAACTACTTACCTAGCCTCTCACATGGGAGCAGACTTGGAATGTAGAAAAGAACACCTGCTTTTATCACTTTAGAACAACACTTTGTCAGCTTAGCAATATGCAAAGTTTCTCAAGCCCTTGAATTCTGAGTCTTATGCTTAATAGTATCTTATTTATTCCATGTTCACAAATCTGTGGCATTAAACTACCCCATTTACTGATATGCCAAGCAAATAAGCCATTAAGGTTTGACCTCATGCTGACAATGTGCTAAAAGTAAAGCAGGTAAGAATAATATTAAACCTGTAACTGAAATATAGTATTACACAGACATTCAGCTACAAAGTGGTTCCAGTGTTGCACTGCCCTCAGGTTCTGCTGTCTCAGGAAAAGATTTCCATAGCATCAGCTTGATAGTACAAAAGAGTACAAAATACATTAAAAAAAGAGTACAAAAGTCTTCACTTTATCCACCAAACTGCTCTTACAGCCACGGTGCACTCTTCAGGTGATGGAACACTGAGGAACCATGCCCATGCCTAAGCACAGCTCTTCTCATCCACAACCTTCCGGTGCATTCTGCAGGCTGTGTGTGCTTCAGGATTGTCCTGGCTTTGAATTCACCAGGGATACAGGAAAACAAGATCCACGTGAGAAGAATCAAAGTCACATAAGACTTTAGTCTAGACAGATCCACAAAATTTTCTCTTTATGGCCCATTTTCCCCTTCCCAATCATTCCCAAACATTCCCTTGCAAGGGGCACAAGAGCTTTATTAGAAAAAACTTAAAAAAAAAAAACCAACTCATAAGAACAGATGCAGACATCAAGGACATTCCTGACATCCTATTCCCTGCCACAGCAGGGAACTTATTTGATGAAAACACGTAGACAACTGGGAAGTAAACCACATCCCAACCTGAAAAAATGACAATAATACTTGGATAAGCAGTAGCACTATGCTTGAAAGTAACAAAATAATCCTTCTGTTGCATTCAGTACGGGTAGACCATCACCAGGAAAAATGGGATGAAGGAAGAGAAACACCTGGAGAGCCGAGCAGAGAGTGCCAGAACAATCAGCGTTATGGAAAACAATTTTTCAGAAAAAAACCTAAGAGATCCAAGGACTAATATCAGAATGAACATAGTGAGATATTCCAAAGTCAACCACTCTGATTCTGGGAAAAAAAGTGTTTCCAAGCATATATTGAAGGGCTATAGAAGGACAGGATACTAATCTGTTCTCCAAGTCTTCTGTGGAGAGAACAAGAAGAAATTAACTTAAATTGCACTAGAAAGCCTTAAATTGAGATTAGTAAAGCTTTTTAATGGTTGGGATAGTGAGGTAATTGAATGGGAGAGTAACAGGCCTATAGAGTCTCATCACTAAGATGAGATCATATTTTAGATCAGGCTGGATAAACCTGAAATGATTTAAATGTAATTGAGATTAAGTTGGGGCAAGGAAATGGACTGGATACTTTCTGAGGTCTCTTTGAGCCTATGATCTATGATACTATAACCATAAACTTTAATTTCCATTTCTGGAATCACTACGTACATTCATTTATCAAGCTCCATCTTGAAATAATTTAGGTTCCTTGTCCTTCCTGCCCTATTTGAAAGGTCATGCCAGAATTCAGACATCATTCCTTTGATGACAGAAACCTTGTTCTAATTTACACTCTAAATTCATTCAGAAGCAATTAATATCCATTTGATCTTAAAGAAGGTTCAATTTCAATAATTCTTCTTCCCACTATGTAGTAATTCCTGAATATCTTTTACAAATAGTAATAGATCCTCTTTCTTAGTCTTCATTAAACTATGCTGTCTATCCCAGGCACCAGAAGTAGTCAAACTATGGTAGCACAAAGTTCCTTTAATGACAATTTATTTGCTTCAACTCTAGTGGCATAAAAGCTACACATCCTGTGGAAAATACTCTCATTCATTACGTATTTTTTCTTTAGACACAATAGTGGATCAAATTTATCTAATTATGTCTCTAAACTATGCTCACATACTCCAGTAAGTTCAGCGGAATTGCTGTTATCAACCTTGCAGTACATTCAAATCTATGCAGTGAAAAGACCCACAACATAAATTCTTCTCCCTTCTTTACTTCATCCCATTAAAAAGCTTAAATCAAATTATCTCATATACATTTTTTTTATAATCTATTTTGTCTTTAGTCTAGATATAATCTAAAGTAATGCTGTCACACAAGATTTTATGTACATAAATGAACCAAAATGTGGAAATGTGGAAGATTAAATGTTATTCTCCCTGTATCCAAAGTGAAATATTTTATGTCACGTTTTTCTATGTATTTCTACTGTGAAGATAAGAAAGTATTGAATCACAAGCACACCAATGTCTTGTAGGAGAGGGTGTCCAGATCTACCCTTAAAGGACTTTGCCAGAATTTATTTTCAAATACACACACAAGGTTTCAACTGATGCCTAAGGAGCACACTGTATGCAGCAGAAAGCAAGATCTGCCTTTGTAAGGAATGACTCTTCTTGTACTTTCATTTTATAAACATTCTCTGAAAGCAGACAGTGTGCCAATTACAAAAACACAGCCTGAGAAGAGAATCAGGTTCCAAGGCTTGCACTGAACAACCTGGAAAGGACTCCTCCATTGGCTTGTGAGCATTAATGCCTAAATGCTCCAATTATAGAATCTTGTCTCATGCAAGCATGGTTGCCAATGGTTACTTCCTACATATGTCTCTGTTAGATTGCCAACATTCCCATTTATTTTGAATTAGAACAAATACCCGGAAACACAAGAACAACAGGCTGCTAAACTCAGCCAGACTGCAATAAGCCATGAATCTCTTGGCATTAGGAACGAGGATTTCTAACATTAATGCTTACAATGGGAATGAAGCCACTGCTGGCACCTGTAAGTTAAATCATCTCAACAAAATTGCCTTACACTGCTACAAATGAACTTTAAGTTAGTGCTCAAGAAGATTCAGGTATCATTGGTAAAAATATATTTTGTCTCAGAGTTTACCTATTAGCAGCTGCTTAGGAATCTAGACTGGAAAAACTATAGAAGATAAATCCAATTTTCATAATGTAGTATTTCAGATCCAATGGAAATACAGTCCAATGCTTCAGAAACAAGTACATGTTCATGAAAATTGCATAATTGCAAAGCACAGATTATTGCTAGGTGGCCTTGTGATCCATATGGCACCATATGCACACATACAAAATAATGGAATCTCTCAGAACTCCAACAATCAGAGAAAGATGCACATTCATCCCTTGTGGTACCATCTGAAAACAGCCTTGATGAGCTCTGTACCTGTGCTCATTCCAATACATCCAGAATTTCTAAACCCACAGCAATTCATTTATTTGAATTTTAAAGAGGGACAGACACATACTAGAACAGCACAGGCTGGAGGACAATATCTTAGAAATATGGAGAAAAATGGAATTAATGCCTCACCACAGTCAGCTACATAAACAAATAAAATAAGGTGTTCTCACAGCAAAGTCAAATCAAAGGAACAACATGTGTATAGTGGTACCATAAAAAACTTGTCAGAAAACTGCATTTTAGCTAATGTACCTGGTTACTAGATTCTTAAGATAAGATTAATAACCCTGGTGGATGAGTAGCCAATATCAAAGGTTGAGGCTGGCATGGTAATGGAACTACTGAGAGGCCCCAGAAGAAGCTATGTGTGTCTTTCTAACACAAAACCATCAAGTATAGTGGAATGTATTGAAAAAGTCTTGGATGACAAAATGGGAAAAAATTATGAGAGTTTAATTTATGAACAATCAATGCTGCAGTTTTTATTGGAGCTCAATGACTGCCATGAATTACCAGAGGTTCTTTATTTTTTAAAAAATTTTTTTTTTTTCTTTCATATTTCTTTCTTTTCCTAGCAGTATCATTGCACCTGCTTGGAAACTGAAATTTCAAGCATTTGAACAAATATATTAAAGTGATCTACTGTTACTAAAGTTTGTTTAAATGTGTTTACATTATCAGCTGAAGCTTGACTTTGTAAATTTGTTAAACATATTGGACAGCCTTATTACCAAGACTACAGATATATTTGAGAAGCTTTTTCCTCCTTTTATCTCACCAGATTGAAGTAACTCGTTACTACAAGGAAGCTGAGAAATTCAGTCTTCTACAGTGAAAGCAGTATTTAACATTCTTTAGGACTGTCTGCACATGGCCAACCCTTCAAGCTGGCAGTCAGACCACAGAAAGAAGGAACATTGGAGAAATTATTTTGTTAGGGAAGCTGCATATCCTCTTTATCAGATCACCACCTTGAGAAAATGAAGGCAGTGCTCTGAAGAGCTTTTAAAAGGCAGTCCTGGAGAAATTAGTTAAACCAAAAAATAATAATTAAAAAAGGCTCTAGAAGCCCACCAACATCCACCACCATATACTAGCATCCAGAATCCAGCCCCTGAACTGAATGACAGTCATAGAGAGTCTCCTTGCTTGACCCACAGCTGATGGATGGGAGGGAAGAGGAGGGAAGGAAAGGGGAGAAAGGGGAGAAGGGGAGAAAGTAAGCAAGCACCTATTTAATTATTAATTTATTATCTATTCCACATTTCCTTGTATCTGTATTAAAACTGAAATGCATATTTTGCCTTTATCCTCTTCTTGATGCTTAAAATCATATATTCTATTACTAGGCTTTTCACATCAAAGAAAAAAGACATTTCATTTTAACTTATAAACCATGCTGTCTACTGAACCAATAAAGAAGAAATCCACATTTCTAAAAGCTTGGCAATGTCTATGACATTTGACTCAATTTTTATCACAGTTCATGGGAGAACACATATTAAACTTCTGAAAAACAGCAGGGATTATGTACCTGACTCCCTGAAATTAAATTTTCCAAAGTACAAGCATTAAAGGAAGGAAAAAGAGATTTTTCAGTTCAGCCTCCTAATATGTTCCCCGGGAAGACAAATCCTGTTCATTTCTCTGTTGGGTTTTGGTTTTTTTTTTTCTTACGGAGAGAAAATTGTATATGAGAAAATACAGCAACAATTTGATAATCTCTATTTACTCTTGGGAAATAAAATACTTATGTTTCTGAGACACAGTTCAAAGGAGATAGAGCTATATTCCAGTTTCCTTTCTAATAAAATTTTTTTTATCCTTTAAGTAGGACTCTGCATATTTTCATATGGAGGCACATTTTTAAAATTATCTTGTAAATATCTAGAGCATTTAGGCATGAAAACTTGCATTTATATCTCTCAGCTTTTACAAAAATTATTGAAGATGGAGGTAGAATCATAACTTAATAACTATGGCTTGCTAATGTTTCAAATGAAGTATCTTTAATGATTTTGCCATTTCATTTGAAATAACTATGCAGTTGTTTATTTCATATTTTTTTGACTTTCAGATCACCTCTTTCAGAAATACAGCATATACTGAGCAAGTAAGTAAACAATAAACCAGCTGGTAGTAATAAAACATCTGATGGCATCACTTTTCACATTTAGGGACTAAAAACTCTCTTGCTCTGAGACTTTTCTGTAAGAGTCAGCCTCAGGCTGGCTGGGCCAATCTACCCTAGCAGTTGTGCCTGCAAAAAAAAATCAGAGGAAGGGGAGGCAGAGTGGGTTTACTCTGCAAACACACATCCCTGGTTCAACAGGTTCACCAGGTACAACTTAAGGAGTTGTGTTAGTGAAGTTTTTTCAACAACAACCAGCAATCTGAATTCACTCTCTCCTGGTAAGCTAAATAGCAATAAGAATGTTTACACAACCTCTGTTTTTCAGAAAGAGTTCTGCTATATTTAGATAAACTGTATTAAGAAATGCCAGCAATTACACAGCACCTAACAAATGCAAAAAGGAAGGAGGAAAGGAAGGAGGAAATAAATATCTGCAAGAGAACTGGAACATCATCTTCAGTGAGAGAGTGATGCTGCCCCTTCCTTGTCATCCCAGCTGTGAGCTAAATTGCCCAGGATTTCACAATCTCAGTCAATTTCATTCACAGCCGGCAACACCAGCAAATTGCTTTCCAATGGAGACAGAACTTTACTCCCTCGCTGACAGCCTGAATGTTAAAGAGTAAAGAGGCAGGAAAAAGGGCTGAAAATCCTCAGAAGAAATATGGACAAGCGGCAGGGAGACACAGTAAAACATAGAGGGGAAATTGGAAGCAACAATAGTTTCTGCTCCCTAACGGTGATACCTCACATAAAATTCATACTTACTGGACTATCAACATTCTTCTGTTATATCCCACAGAGAAAAACAGAACTACGTTTACTCCTCCAGGTTTTTCCATGGAGGGTTCCTAATCTTCCTTCTATTTTTTTCTCCCAGAATGACACAGAATTGTTGGGGGTGATGTAGGAAAAAAAATGAAGACACACAAAAGACAAAAAACAGAATTAACCTTTAAAGCATTCTATAAAAGGTGATTCCCATTGAGAAGTAAACAATGGTTCCAATTTTTAGTAGTTTCAGCCTACAGCTCAGTACAATAAAACAATATTCAAAGGACTAGTCAGATATCCTAGTTTATGGGATAAACATAAAAAAAATGTGCTTAGAATATTTTCATTACTTAATATATAAAATGACCAGAGAATTTTACAGTTAGAGCCCCAAGTGCTGAAATCAAAGGATGAACTCTTATTGATGTTATGTCCTTTTGATCAGGATTATTTTACTAGAACACACTCAATGAATTTTGTTCCAGAGCTCATTATTTCTTATTCTTTTCTCTAATATCACAAGCATTCTTTAGGCACAGGGGACAGTTAGCTCTCAGCTTTTAATGTTAATTATGATAATCTCTGTAGACATCATCACCTCTTAATTCATTATGTAGGCATAAAATATCAGTGCAGCTTTCTATTGCAGTAGCACAGGTCACTGCCCTCTAGGGGGTTTTTGTGACAGCTTACTCTTTAAAGCTTTTTTTATAATTCAGTAATAAAAAAATAACTAAGAATTATATTTAAAAGAGAAAGGTATTTTATTTTGTGAATTAATTACAACCAGTAAAAAGATAAATTAAAGGCTAAAATAAAGTGCTCTCTCTTGTATTTTTTCAAAGGTAATTCTAATTTCAGACTGAACCAAATATATTCAAACAAGTTCTTGTTTTCCACCTAATTAAAGACGTATATCAATCAAGTAAATGTTCATTTTTCCTATAGTAAAAAAATCTCTGCTCCATCAGCAAAACACTGTGCTAGTGCCTCCAAAAGGTAAAAAAGAAGCATCTCCATTTTGCTCTGGATCATTCTTCATTCACTTACCTATTTACATTAACATTTACTACAAGGCAGGAACACACATCTTATGTGACCCTCCTGATCATTCCTACTCAACACCTAACTTAGTTTATGCCCTACATTATTGGCAGTGTTGTAGGAAACTGTCTTACCAACAAGCCACAAAACATTTTTAAATACCACATCATAAGCTGTGTTTCATTTGAAACCATTGAGAAACAAAAATAATATTTCCAAGCATGGGAGTCAATCTTCTTTTGCCATTGCCCTAATTTTATCTTAGAGAAAAAAACACTGATGATAGCAACACATTTGTCAACTTCCCAATCACTCCATAAACATGAAATATTAGTATTTAATGGTATATATATATATATATATATATATATATATATATATATATATATATATAATGCAAACAATGGTACTAAAGAAACCTTTTTGTCAAAAAATTGTTGTCAGGGCTCATGGCTCTCATGTAGTGACTCCCCTGACAGTGGATTGCTAATTCTGTATTTTCCTCCAGAATATTTAACAGCCATACAATACCACAGTTACAGATTAGCTATCATTGCTGTCTGAGAAATACACTTGCATATTCCAATTTATCTGCATTTTACTTGCAATGCATCATAGTCTTCAACATATTATTTAAGGATTTTGTAATTTCAGGTGTCACTTCCTCTCGCTCTTATGTAATGCCTTTCTTCTGAGAAATGAAGATGTATTTATATAAATAATAAGGTATACTACATCTACAAATTAGGAACTTCCATCTTTCACAGATGGAACTGAAACAGGGATAATATGCTTCAGATTGGCAAATTTTTTGAAGCAACCTTCTCCCAGAAAATATTACAATAACTCTAATTTACTTTGGAAAATTACTGCATCCTAACCAAATTCTCCTGCAAGTTGAAGCCATCTTATTGCAGTAATATCTAATATAAAAGAAAAAGTGATTGGGTTTTTTGGTTGTTTTTTTTTTTCCTGAATCAGATTTTGGTTAAAGGCATCATTACATCTCCAAAGTAAGTGAATATTAATGCCAGGGAGCTTCCAGTCATGACCCTTAGCTGTGGGAAAGCTCCATCTCACCTTTAGAAGAAGTTAGTTTAAATCCTGCTGTGCTTAAAAATCACATTATATACTGTCCTACCTGAATGACCAACACAAAATGAGTTCTCTAAATATAAGTTTAAATGTAAGTTTACTAAATTGTGAGTGATAAATCTACATCGAATAAGAAAAATCTGATTCCTGAGAGCATTGTCATTAACCTCAGCTAATTGCAATAATTTGCAATAATGCAAAATTGGTTTTGGCCCCCGCCAGAAGCAGGCTCTTCCCATGCTGCTGCAGCCCATTTAAAGCAGAGGCTCGTGTTTTATGAAGAAGCAAGATGGCAGCAAAGCTCAGAGCAACTGTTTCTAATTGTGATTGAACAGAGTATAAATAAAATCAGTCCCAGGGCTCATAAGGGAAGCCCCTTTGACAGAGGAAAACCTTCCTTTCTCATTAAGTCACACATGGCAGCCCTATTAAGTGGAGCAACATAGAGGATGGGCTCACATCAAAAGTTTTCATTGATTAATCACCTCTTTCCAGCCTCCACCACTCTGTAAAGATCCTACAAGTGGTGACAAGTCTCAGAATTTGTGGTCGTAATGCTCCCACTACTGCCTTACTACAGCATGGAAAAAAGTAATCTTAGCTAGAAAACCATGATGTGGTCATACTCTGAGATTTAACTGTAAAGGCAGAGGGACTGGCTTTTTGCTTCTGTTTGGGTTTTTTTTTTGCTTTAGGGAGGATGGGGGATATATAGGCATTTTTTAAAATTTATTTATTAGATCAATCTTCATAGTACTTCTCTGAATCAATAAATCCATTGCAAAATAGGGGCATTTTCATCAGCTCACTTCAGCTGCTCTGCCAACAACAACAAAAAAATCTAAAATAGCTAGTGTGTTTGGGCTGCTTTATTATAACCAGCAGAATGGTGAATCTGCCCCCAGCTGTTAATAATTAAAAAAACATTTACGGCGGAATATCTTCAAAGTATTAGAAGTAATTATGACAGGACTGTTACAGAGTATCCTTACTTAATATAGCTCAAAGAAATGAGATAAGAATTACTAAGATGCACATATAAGGTTGATTTTCATTGAAGGTACATGTGTGTGAGAAGGGAATGAAAGAGATCTTCATCTGCAGAAGACTACACAGCTCAGAAAATTTTCTTCAAATATTCTCTAGCAGTATCTGCAGCTTTTTTACCTAATCTTTGAAACACATAGTCATGCAGATAAGGCAGCATTAAATGGATCACTGCTGCCTCTGGAAAGCAAGATAACTTAGCCTTTGGTACTTAGATACTCACTTTCTGACAGCTGTTCTTTCTCAAAAAATTTCTCTGCCAAGCAAAGATTATTTGGGATTGACAAGTCTGTGCTTTGGAATAAACAAGATACTTTACTTTGATAGGATGCTGGAAACAGATGTTTAAGATCCACATAACACTACACTATCAGGTGTACCATGTAACTTGAGGGGGTCTCAGGAAGAAGGTCCCACAAATACCTACATGTGCCTGACAGTCATGTAATCCATGCTATTCCAATGATACCGAGGGGAAGAAATCTTCCCCTTGCATGCTGCAAGTCCAACGAGGGACAATTCCCCTTCCTACCCTGTGAGAGGGTGGAGATAAAGAGCAGAAAGAAGAGACAAGGTGCTGAGTTTGGTGTAGCTGATAAAGTGGTCAGGAGAAATTCACACAAAACAATGCTAGGGCCTAATGAAAGTACAAGATGGATTGATTTCTTAAAAAAATACATAACCCTTTGGGATAACTAACTGTTCTGTAATGCATGTGGCATATCAGGACTGCCAGCATTTACACAACTATTATCAATCCACAAACTTCCTGCTGTATCAATTGACTGGAGATGGGGAAAAAGAGCTACACAGGGTCCCAAATTCCTCAGCGACACTTTGTTAATCACCAGTCCTCAGCCTGTTGATCATCTGCAGCCCTAAGGGATGGGTGTCCTCCTTGACCTTTACTGTCTCGTAATTCAAGCCAGGATGCTGTGGGACAGTGGACTCAGGTGAACACTATGGAATACAAACATTTTAAGGCTTGTCTAAGTTTTAGTATTTTGTTAAATACATGCCGAGAACTGGAAGTCATCTAAAGTGGCTGTCACTAATTGCAGTGGCTACCACACCAGCGACAACATGTCAACAGTAAGTTCTGCTGCTGGATTATATTATTTTTGTTTCCCAAGACATGTTCCTCAGTACAGTCATCCCAAAGCAAACACATAACATACATGCAATTTTACACACGTATATAGACAAGCATTTGGAAATGACAACACAAAAACTTTTCAGATGTGAAACAGATCAGTACAGGGTACAAGTATCCTTGAATTTAGGATCTGCTAAGCTGACATTTAATTGCAAAGAGGTGCTGAATCTTTGTTAAAGTTTACTGTTACATACATACAAACATTCACTACTTCAAATGCAGTTTTCAGATATGCCAGTTCAGATTTCCTGTTTGTAACATTTGACACCAGCCAAGCTCTGCACATTTCTTTTACCTGGAGTAATGGATAGCTTGATGTCCTGCAATATTAAAATAGAAATCGGTTGTGTGTTTCATCTCATCAGTATGTCCAGAGACTTCAATCCAGTGTGCTATTGGGAGGCAGTAAACTCCATCTACTATGTTGCTCTGGTTGTAAACACAACTTCGATCATGGTGGGGCCCACTACCTAGAATAGAAGAAAGGACAGTTGCAGGCTGTGCATCTGGATTATCTTTAAAAAAAAATTTGAGGAGATTTGAACTGAGCCTTCAAGGAGTGGTGCTTCCTGCTTCTTCAAACCACATTATTAACAATTGAAATTGTGGCAACAGAAGAAAAGTGCCACAAAGCGAATGTTCAGCATTAAAATAAAATTTTGTAGATTATTTTTAAAAACGTATTTTAACTTACTTATTTACTTTTAAACCCCCACAATATTAAAAACTCCTAAATCACTTAAAACTTAAGGAATAACTAATGTCATTTAAGTTCCTCATTTGATGTCTCACAGTGTATGACCTCAGTGTTTAATATTCTTGCTCGGTGACCTCTCTCTAGGGTATCAGTCTTGCTGTGTTTCAGACATGCCATGACCAAGATCTGACCTTGGTTCAGGATGACTTCTAAGGAAGTTGCCAAGATATGGGAAAGACCTCAGAGAAAGTTCAGAGGACAGCCATGCATGCTCAGAAAGGTTAAAGCACAAACAAAGGTAGGACTGGTAACAGGATTTGCTACCAGCTTAAGGATTCAAGAGGAAAAACATCCATGTGGAAAGGCATCAAAGCCCAAATATGGCGGCAGACAGCAACCTAGAAACAAGGCAGACTTGT
Source organism: Muscicapa striata striata (assembly GCA_030060385.1). Taxonomy (NCBI): domain Eukaryota; kingdom Metazoa; phylum Chordata; class Aves; order Passeriformes; family Muscicapidae; genus Muscicapa; species Muscicapa striata. The sequence continues at coordinate 126,087 of JAREIS010000010.1, read as the reverse complement.
ATAAAGGGGTAAATAAGGGTGGTCCTCTTCCACCTCATTCACAGCTGCCTGGCCAGCACAGACTCTTCAGACTCCTGTTGCAGACCAGACACATATAGGTATCCAGACAAGGAGTTCATTAAATCCTGTGTTTTATGTTTGCAGAGCAATAAACACTCACTTTGTTGTCTTCAAATGCATGTCCCACTTTCCCAAAGTGACCCACAGAGAGATGGTCACAATTGCAATGATGAATGACCACAACTACCTTAAACAGCCTAGTTTAAAGTAAGATTCTTAATCTTATGATTTTACACTAATATTCATTACCCCCTCTTCTTCTCTTACAGCAGTAGTGTGAGCTTTAGCTGAAAACTGGTTTTTAATACCATGCCAGAGTAAGCAACTTGAATTGAAATAAGTCATGTCATCAATCAAAAGGTTATCTAGCCTCCAAAAACATAGTACGTGTACATTCTCCCTCCCACCACCATTTTTACATATTTATTGTCATACTAATTGCCATGTAGGAATAATTATCATGCAGATCAGAAGTGACCTAGTCTATGGCTTGCTTAAGCCTGTTACACTTATGCATTATTAATAATGTTAAAATATTTCTGAGAAAAATCATGCCCAAAGGAATATCTTCAATTTCACATTGCACGTAAATGTATGACCAGTTTTCAAGCACCACAGCTAGGGAAATTTGCTGGAGCAAGAGCATTTTGGGAGATGTATTAATGCAATGATTAGAGACTAAGAATAACATTTAAGAGAAAAGCTCAAATCATCTTCTTATTTCCAGATGACATGCAGGCCATTTTATCATAATTATGAAATATTATTATTTACCAAAGAGAAAAATAAAATATGAGGCAGAGAACTATTTTCTCTTTCACATTGCTGAGCAGTTACGCATCACAGTTTTCGATTATTTTGATTATAAATAAGGCAAGCACATTTTCAGAAGCTACATATCTTACCACTACATTTTTATCTCACGTTTCTGATTCTTTACATATTCTTACCACTTTTAAACAATACAAGAAGACAAGAGAATACATCAACAAATACAACAGTGTAACAAAACCTGTGGATGTTTATAACTTTTAATTAATTACTTCATGTATTCAGCAAAACACTGCCACAAACACCACGTTGCCTTCCCCATTCTATTCTCCAACAGCTGTTTGTAGTGATGCACATCACCATGGCCATGTCCTGCTGTCACAAGGCTGTGTCTGATCCTGACCCCCACATGCCCACAGGTCCGTGTCCTGTCCCAGCCCCAGCCTGTCCCCAGGGAGATGCCTGATGCTCAGGCCTGGGGCTGCCCTCATGCCCCTGGCTGCCTGCTCCTGACTGCCAGTCCCATGGGGTGTCTCTGCTGTCAGCCCTCGCTGTACTCTGGTTCTCAGGATTTCTGGCTCTTTTGCTACTCCCAGCCTTGTGCTTTCTTATATGCCACCATGTGCTTCCTACTGCCCTATTTCTTGAGGTGTGTGCATTTCTGCTACCTTCCACTTTTACAGATCATCATCCTTCTCCTTCTCCAGCTTTAATTCTTGTCCCTTTTTTGCCTTCCTTCCTTCTCTATGATCTTCCTCCTTCTCTCTGCATTCTTAAGTGCTTCAACCTCCTTGCCTTGTAACCTTATCACCTTCACCATCATTAATTCCCTTAAATAGCCTACAACCACATATGGAAACGGGGACAAGAGTAAGCTGCCATGAGGTGTTTATTTAATTTGTTCCCTCAAACAGTTTTGGTCAAATCTCATTCTGAAACATTTTCTTCTGTAATCAATATTTATCGCTGCTGATTTTTCTGCACCACCCAGCCTCAGCCCTCCCGCTGTGGCTTACAGTCCAACCTGAATCTCAAAAGGTACAGTTCTGGTTTGCCTTCAATAATCAGGTAAACAGTAGCAGCTTGTGTTCATATCATATTTCATAAGAATTGCCTAGCTCTTTACTACTCCTTATGTTATATACTGATCTATGAATTAAACAACTTTTCTACTGAAATAAGACATCTGTGCAACAGGCTGTACATCAATATATTTTCAACACATACACATATATTCACATGCAATATAGCTTTACACAGGAAGGAGAGAGTGCTACCATCTTCAATAAATACTAATTTAGGGAACAGTATGATCAAAGTGGATTGTGTTCAGAAAGCTGAATTTATTATAGTTCTTAAGGGAACTATGAAAATCTGTGATTACCAAAAAAGATCAGGTTTCACTACCCAGGCAATAGCCACATGATTACACAAGTGCTTCTCACCACAGTTTGTTTCACAATATGCATTTAACAAGTTTCAAAATGAGAAAAAATTGTTTTACCAGTCCACATCATGCTTCTGCTAGCACAATTTGTCACAGGAAATCCACCATATTTTGGATGCCGTAAGATAATGCAATTTTTATAGTATTTCTACTTTTCTGTTCCTAGAGACAATAATAAAGCTGAGAACATCAAATGCTTCATTCAACTGCTCATCTTTGAAAAAAAGGAAAACAAACACAAATGTTCTTTGAGAAAAGGCTCACACAATAGCAAATAAATGGTTTTACAGCTAAATCCATTTCTATATCAGTATTTTTTATCATCTTGTTTTTGTTCATTCCAAGTGGCAAAACATAGATTCAATTATTTATCTTTGGGAAGCAAATATACAATCAAACATGTAAAATTCAACCAAAAAAGGGATAAGTTAAATATTTGAATAGTACTGATCTTCCTGTTAATTGATCATGTTGGCTTTCCTAAGTAAAGAAGAAAGTTTATTAGGATATACAGGTCCTAGTTTAACTTCTTTGTCAGCAGTTTTTTCCTTTAATAGGGCCATTTTTTTTAAATTTAAAACCCATCTTTGTGATTCTTCACAGCAAAAATGCTTATCTGAAAGATTAAAATAAGTTTCTAGGAATTAAATTATAGTTTTCCATTGCTTTTGCACTTGTTGCTTTGTACTGCAGATGGTTTTGCACGGAATCCACTGACAAAGGGAATTGCTGGAGAGCAAAGCAACCAAGTAGCCCCACTCACAGCTCAAGCCTCACAGAGGGCTCTTTCAAAATCTGCATGACTGCAGTTTATGACTCCTTGTTTAATGCATATGCAGATGATCAAAGGAGCATACAAATAACTAAACAAAAGAATAAAACTAAAGATCTCAGTATAACTGATAAATGGTGCTGGTAAAAGGAGGAGACCAGAATGAAGCAAAGGAAAACTTTGGTTTTAATCCTCCTTGATCAGGGAAGTTGGACCAGGGGACCCACTGTGGTCCCTTGTAACCTGATTAATTCTGTGATTCTGTGAAAAACAGATACAGATATAGGAAGTAATACAAGATGTGAAAACATCTAGGACTAGAAGAAGGTAAGCAGAGACTAGAAAAGGATGTTCTGAAATTCAATCTAAGGAGGCACAACCACAAAAGACATAGAAAAACCTGCAGTTACTATTTTATTACAGCTGTACTGCAGGGATGAAAGAAGTATAATCCAATAGTCTGCCAACAGCATAGACTCACCTTGATACAGAAGAGAATTGCACACAGATTGCACAAAAGAATGAGGAAATTACCAGCTTGATCTTTAAAGATAATAAACAAAATATGGGTCGATGAAATTTCTTATCACTATTAAGAGTGGTGAACAAAAAACACATGAATAAACGAGAAAAATAAGATTGCCTCTTCCACTGTCTCTGCAGAGCTCTTTGCAGCAAAGGCTCTGCTCAGCCACTGCTCTCCCAGATACCAGCTTGTTGCACACCTTGCTCAAAGTTTTAATTTTTTCTGTTCTGTGTTGTCTAAGGAAAAGTATGCAGGAACTCCAGGGCACAACAGCAGCCATAAAGGCACTGGGAATCTCATCCCTGCGTTAGCCTGACCCTAAAACACAGATTTACAACTTCCAAACCCCAGTAAGGCGAGAGTGCTTCTCAGTTCACTCCTATCTCTTTAAAAACCACAAGGCTACTTAAGACAAACACATTTAGTAACTAACTAACTAACCAACCCACAAACCACAAGCAGCCAGGCAATTTTCAGATCACCTACTCAGAAATCAGTCAGAGCACAGACTAACTCCTACAGTCTTTGTCATAAATTTTGTATGAACCAGCACACTTTAAGCATCAATTCAAAATTTTAATTATATCTAAATATTTTAAGTAATTCCATTTGCTGTATGAAATGAGGTTCTTTAACAAGGTAAATGAGTGTCTTAAGTTCATGCTTAGAAATTCCCCTGGAAGAGTTTAGTATTATAAGCACTCTGTGGGCAGATAAACAAGGAGGGGTCAAGGAATAAAAAACTTGTTTTAAAAAAATAGTAGCAGAACAGGAAGTAAAGAAAACATACCCCAAAAAATCTCCTCTACAAAATGAAGCATTTTAAAGAATGAATTTTTGCTAGCTTGCTTATCTTTTATACCAAAATACAACAAAGGAAAGTCTCAAGTCCTATTTTGAATACAATTCTCAGTTATCTGAATGTGCTACTGCAGTCTTTTTATCACACATCACTCTAACTGAACTTCCTTCAGTACACTCACAATATTCAAATTTACTTACCCTTCACACCAGATTGTCACAAAAGTCTCCCTGCTGCCTGTGAACAAAATTCAATCTCTGATGCTTTGAAATAGGATCTGTCTCAATCTTGCCAAGACTGAATTGCTATTGATTGTTAAAAAAACAGAGGTAGGGGGGCTGAATTCCCCTCATTGGAACTGAGCAAAGTCAAGTTTTTGAAAGTTTGAGTCTGCCACAGGCTCCAGAATCCCACCTTCCTCAAGTCTCAGCAAAGCTCTCAGTAGTAACCCTCTGTGTTTGCAGCTAAGATAAATAGCTCCAATTCTGTATGCCATGTATGAAGCCTTACTTGTGTGCCTATGAAAAGCATACTTTGATTTTTAATGCTATTTTTTTTCTGCTGTCAGTAAACCATCTTCCCCTTAGGTTCTCTAAGTGGTAGATGAATTTATCGTATTACTTAAATACCTAGTATTAATGTAAGGCAAAAGTGTTAATTTCCTCACCTAGTTCAGTAACTCCTTCTTAACTGGTTTGATTTTCAGAAATTTGCAAGCCAAGAAAGAATACTCAAAAAGAAGAAAACCATTTGCATCACACACCACATTTATATTCCACCAGACTTAAAGCAGACTGTTTCAACTTCCCTTTTGGTAGAGCGGCTACATAAAACCATGGAAAAAAGTTTTAATTCTATCAAAATCCAGGCTGAATTTGAGACTTTTTAGCCTCAAATATTAGTCGTTATTTCATCAAATATTTAGTCTCAAATATTTAGTCTGAAATATTTAGTCTCTATTCATATATCCTAAGAAAATTATTTGATGGAATTATATTTTGAAATTATGCCAGAATTAAAATTAAACCATTTATAAGAAAGCCATTCTCAACACTTAATGCTGTTAATCACCACGGCTTTTTTTTTTTTTTTTTTTTTTTTAAATCAGATATAAGATTAGAATTTTCAAAAACATATTTTATTTATCTCTCTAGGTCTGCTCAGGCCGAAGTGTTTTTCAGTGGGAACTTCTACCATACTAAGAGATTTTCACCAAATCCCTGGTTTGATGATGGAGATGTCAGAGAAAAGCAACTAAAAGGAAATTTTCCTCATGTAAAAGACAGTTTCTCTTCTGACAGATGGTAGAAATAAGCCTAAAGGAAATACAGATGAGAGAATAATGGCTGATAGCAACAAAATGTATAATCGAACACAGTCTTCCCATTTACTTTGACACTTGCTACTATACTGTCTACTACTGATTGCTATTTTTAATCATACTGAAAGAAAGGTCAGGAACCTAGTGATTCTGTTTGTTCCTGTGTGATTCTGTGTGAAATGAGCTACATCAAAAGAGCAACCACAGCAACACCTTAACCAAAGTATCATCCCAGTTATTTATCACTTACTTCTCAGTGTTTCTTGTCATTGAAAATAAGTGATGAGCCCTATTGCATTCTACCACCACCTGGAAGTGGGAACAGGAAAAATACAGGATTTGCATAAACAATGCATTTTTGTAAATTTGCCATTATAACCACAAAGGCTTTAATTAGACTCTCACAGAAATCAGAACTGGCCTGATTATCTCTGTGGGTAGGAAGATACATGCTTGTCAAAGTCAGAGGAATGCAAGTATAGGTATTTATTTTTATTCTTTTAATTTTCCAGTTTCATATAGGCCAGTCACTCTACATTGTTTTACTGATGTCTGGTTGTCTGCTCAGTATAAGCTGCTTAATGCTGATAAGAAGATAGAAAATTATGAGAATCTTGCTGCCATTTAATTGCACCAAAACGCATGCTATGTATATGTCTTGAGGAGGTTGAAGAACAAACACCAGGAGCTATTGCACTTTGTAATCAAAGTTTATTTCCATCCCTTAAAGAAGTATTGTGTTGAAGAATTCAAAGCTATCCACTTTTACTTGTGTTGTCACATCTGAAAGGTGCTAAGGTATCTAGCATTGTCCAGAAAGCAACAACTTTGCAGGAACAAAATGCCTATGATGCACAGCTATCCAACTATCACATAATTTGTGCTTTATGTTCATTTCTAGTCACCACCTACTTCAGAACAAGACTGGGATTGGGAAAATAAGTAAAACACTGGATTATTTTCAAAAGAAGAACAGATTACACTTAATAATCATGAAACATGCAAGTAGCTGCAAGATGCTAGGCAGACACTGGCTATACAGAGGGAATATGGCACCACCCAGTGGGAACAGCACTACATGAAATATCTGCATTAAACGAGCCATGAAGAAATTTAACTCTTCAGGGTTCACTGGGGTTTGTTTGTTTGGTTTTGTTTTGTTTAACAATGGAACTTTTAACAATTTTGGGGACCTGCTTAACTATCAAAAAAAAACATGGATGTTACAAAAATTAACATTGTATCCAAGTGTACATCTTAGAATGGCCTCAAAAGAATTTTTATTTTGCATATCCTGCAAAGGCTTAGCCCCAAGCATTTTTCATTCTGTTACAATCTCTCCATTGCAAATGGCAACTACACCTTACCTTCTTATACTGCCTTGAACAATCTCTTCCTTTTAATTCAGAAATTACACCTGTTTTGTTCAGAGCTGCAGCCAAAAAGTCAGATTGCTTTAAGTTTCAACACACTTTAAAAATGAAATTTTAATGTGCTTAATTACCACCGATGTTTTCAACCAACTGGGTGCTCAACCCTTGAAACCTATGATTAGAATTTAATTCTGATATTTTCACTCACTGTATTATAATGATGCGAAAACCTTTATTACTCCATAAATGTACCAATCTCTTGGTTTATACAAACAAGCTTCCAGGAGCATGAACTGGAAATGCTGGAAGGCCAACACACCATAGGCTGAATAACCTAAGTGTTTCTAGATTGCATTGTATTGTGCTGTTTTGTCTTGCAAACAAGATACTTCCTTTTCTCTCCTCCCTCCCCAAAATTAGAGATGGGGGTTTTTTTGGAAGGATTAAGACCCTGCTCACCTGAACAAACTACTAGAATATTAACTGACCCTGCTTTTGAGCTTCCACTGGTGATACTGTATATGTCAAGCTTCAAGCAAGCTCCATCTACACCAAATTAAGAGCTACACAAAAATCAAAGAATAACAAAATTGTTTGGGTTGGAAGTGGACTTAAAGACCATCCAGTTCCAAGCCTCCCCCCTCTTCCCCAGAAAGGGACACATTTCAGTAGACAGGTTGCTCAGGGCCCCATCCAACCTGGCCTTCAACACTTCAAGAAAGAGGCACCTATAATTTCTCTCAGGAACAAAGGATCAACATTTTACAATACAAGGTTATGTATGTACTACAAGCTCATGTAGATTTCTGTGTAATTTATTTTTCCCCCTCCCAAAAATACAAAGTGTCAGCAGATTGCATTCCATCATCTCAAAATCCAGTTTGGGGCATACCTCTAGTAAATTCCCTGTCCTTTCATGCTGCATGTTTCTTGATTAGTAACTACAGTTTATTTAGATTAAAGTAAGGGGATAAAGGCACAGATGATCATAAACTCACAAAAACAAATTCAAGCATAAGTTTCATCTTGTATTTATTTAGTTTTGATGGTAGGCACAAGACACTTTTAGTTTCCAAGCTGAGAGGTGCTTATGTCCCGTTTTGAAGAACCGACATCAAAAACAAAGTACACAGACAGACAGAGGTGCAGCTGGGGGGAAAAACAGTACATATATTAATTTAGTTTTTCTAAACCTGTTCCCAGATTCTAAAACTCAGCATAACCAACCTGTTTCTACAGATACCATAACATATCACAAATCCTCCTGGACAGCAGGCTTCAGCTTTCACAGTAGGTAAGCAAGTGCCAACCCTAAAGAAATCCCACACAGCTCCTGTGACCTGAGCCAGAAATGCTCAATGACATTAAGTGACAGGTCCTGGGTGCACACCAGCCACATCTCCCTGGGACAACAGAGGCAAATATCTGATCCTTCAGGAGCACAGGGGAGTCTCACCTCCCACTTCATCCTCCTAGGGAGGGGAACTTGCTCCCTCCAGGTACAAGCAACAACCCAGCAAATTTCACATAGGCCAAGCCTTGCCTAAAAGCTTCCTACCAAAAGCCACAGAACACTGGCCTGTGAATCTGACCCTTCCAGCCCACAGAAACAACTATCCTCACTTTATCTTTCAGTCCAATTCACTGCACTGGAATGGCTGCAACCTGTACTCAAAATATATGATACAGTAGGTACTATACTATTATAAAAACCATATGCTCTGCCAGTGGGATTCTCACACACATACATGACTTAATAAAAAAACTGAAGTAATTTTCTTAAACACAGCACATGATTTCAACATACAGTATATGTAAACATCTGACATCCATAACTTGACTAGACTTTCTCTGGTTACAGATGAATGCCTCAACTCATAAACTTAGAGCAAGTATCATTGTGCACTTTCCTCATAAACATGTCTTCAAAACTGCAAATGTTCTGCAAGTGCCAAGTGCCCAAGCACATTTTAATTCTAGATATGCAAGACACTAAAGAGCCAAATCACAGCATTTGTTCAGCACAAAAAAAACCTGTTCTCTTCTTTAAGAAGAGAGTAGTCTTTTCATGCTGTGATTTTTATAAGAATAAACAGATGACAGCCAAAACATTCAATGATCAACAGTTAAAATAAAAAAAAACAAAACAAAACAAAACCCAAAAAAGAATGAAACAAATCAGATTTAAAAGAACTATAAGTTTGCTCAGTTATTGGGTAAGAAAACATCCTTAGGTTCCCTTCATGTAATACATGAAGAACAATAAAATTCAAGGTTTAAGCAAATTTGTGCTTTCCTGAAAATATCAACTGAGGAAAAAAAGGTTGACATGAATGACTAATTAAAAAACTCTTCTGCATTTAGATGATATGCCCACTTGCTTTCTATCATTCCTGCCAAGCACTGAGCCCAAACTCTCTGGAGCATTCACAATGACAAGGACAAAATACCACCCAGGTTAATCTTAAATCCTAAAACTGCAAATCTGCCAAAACACAGAACATGTTTATTACTCTGACTACATTTCCTAAAATTGCTCCCTGGAACAGACAATAATTTGAGCTACCACTACTTTCAAACCAGAGAATAACCATCAACCTTACAACTGCTGATTCTCTGTAGTTGTTCTCTATTATTTCTATAAAATCCTAATTTACTTCTAATTCTACTATTATTTCTGTTGTATGCTAGCCAGAAGAAAGGTTGGAGAGTGCAGAGGAAAACAGCCATTTCTATAATCTGCATGGTGAGGATTGCTTTATATACCAGTATCAATGTCATATTATGTACAACTTGGCACCTTCAAAGAGACCCAATTCTGCTTCCTTGGACAGACGTAAAGATTTTTATTCCATAAATTCACTTTTCCTGCAATTCTGGAAAAGAAAAACATGGTTAAAACAGGCAGAATATACTATTTGTTTTAGCTGCTAAACAAAACAATTACTACTGCATGATGTACATAGTCCTTCATGATGTAAACTTCTGTGAATGCAGTATTAACACAAAGTCTTTTTTAGCATAAAAAGAACAAACAAATGCAACAGTTATGACAACATATATGTTTTAGTCTACATGACAGAAAGGCAATTCAGAAGTGTGGTACATATTCTTAAAATGGATGAAGAGCAACTGCTCTACAATGTGTTATTTTGGTACATGGATTATTATGCCATGAGTTAAAAAAATACCCTCACAAGTTACCCAGCGATCTGTCTTCCTTTCACTAGGTCAGATCCATTTCTCAGTAACAGGAGCTATATTTGACTCAGCAGACAATTTGACTTTGACTCAGCAGACAATTGTCTGAGTGCTCTCTTGTTTTTAAGATACTTAAATATACTAGAACAGCACATGGAAACTGACTAGAGTTATTCAACATTTGAAAACATAGAACAGGAGGAAAACACGGTGGAAGTACTACTGAAACAGCAAGAAGACTGGAAAAGCTGCAACTGAACTTCTCCCTGTTTTTTTCTTTAAGAAATCACAACAGTAATATTTACCAGCCTGAAAAGGCCATCATGACATTTCACCTTAGCAAAATAAAATAACAATCCACACCATAGTGTGTGCATAGTGCATACCAGGAGATCCTGAATTCTTTATTTCTGCAGAAAAAAAGAAAACAAAACGAAACATCATGACAATGGATGCCTAAGGTAAGGGAGGAAAAATGAAACTGTTCCAGGTAACTTTTACCAACCTAGAAAGGCAGCCTCCTCGTGCATTCACCCGCCTCCATCACACGGTTAAAACATATTTTTGCTGGCGAGAACCCACGTCACGCCAGACAGCCTGGGCGGCTCCAGCTGCACGCGGAGCCCCGGCGGCTCCCGGCGGGCACGGCCCGGCCCGCGGGACGCGCTGCGGCCGGAACCGGGCGGGGCTCGGGGCGGACAGCGGCCTGAGCCCTCCCTCAGCCCGCCCGGCCCGGTGCGTCCTTGCGGCGGGAGCGCCGGGGTGCGAGGGACGGCGAGGGGTTCCCTCCGTTACCTTCCCAGAGGAAGTGGCCGCCCTCCCGCCGCAGGAACTTGTACCAGAAGGGGCTGGCGGCGTCCTCGTCCGGCAGCGCCACCTCCGCCAGCCACAGCGCGGGCTCCTGGGCGGGCAGCGGGGCGCTCGGCCGCGCCCGCCTCATGGGCACGGCGCGCCGCGGGTCCCACTCGCCCAGCTCCGGCCGCGACCCGGCCACCAGCAGCTCCGCGCCGCCCTCCGTCACCCGCGCGGGCAGCACCACGCCGAAGCGGAACAGCATTTTATTGCCGCACTAAGGACGCGGACTGACGAGGCGCTCTGCTACTGCCGCTGCACGGCCGAGAGCACGGCCGCCGCTGGGGGCCGCCCGGGCCCGCCCTTCCGGCGGGGCGGGACACCGCCCCGGACAATGTCCCTGTCCCGGAGTGTCCCTTTTCTGGAGTGTCCCTGCCCCGGACAGTGTCCCTGCCCCGGACACCGCCCCTGCCCCTTGGCGCGGCGGCGATTCCTTCGGTCGCTGCTGTTGCCGGTGCGGTTGTTTCGGGCGCTTGGCTGCCGCACGCACGTAGCCGAGGGAACTTCCCCTCCGAAAACAGCGGCTGGGAGTTCAACCAACACCGAGCCCCGATCGCCTCCTGAAGGGGGATGGAAAATCCTCTCCGCAGCTAAACGCTGGCTCTCCTGGTTGCCAAAGGCTACGGGTCACGTATGCTGACTCTAACAAGGATCATTGCTGCATTAAAGGAAGCTACTGCAATTACTCCCAAGAGCCCAGGCTTAATTTAGCGCAGCAAACACATAATTAAAAATTGCCATACGTGCAGCTACAAACAAGGACTGGCTGCAAATAACGCTTTAGCGTTCACGAAGTTTGTCTTCCCCGCTGTCAGCCAGCCAGTCATGGTGAGGAAAGAAATGCAAAATGCTGAGGGAGGTTAGAAAGCTTTTTTTAAAAATCTGGATTTCACTGCACGCGTTCTGTTTACAGCCAGAAGGGGAGCATTTGGCAACTCTTACGCGTAGCAATACACAGGACTTAAAAAGACTGAGGAAGAGGATGCAAGCCAACCATTTATAGGGCGGTCCCTGCTTGAATACGCCCATTTCAGAAGCTTTTAAGGACAGAAACAGAGGAGTAGTAACTTCATTTAGGTCAAGTTCTGGGAACAGGATGAAGACATTTCAATGACTCAAAAGAAAGCCTGCCTCAAAAGACGGCTGTTTGTTTCCTTTGTTCGGGGGTGATGACACTGAAGTGTATGTGCTGCCAAATTTATTTTTAACAGTGCTTTAGCCAATTTTTACTGATACTTATTGAACTTGTGTAAGTGATATTCCACCACTTTTCCACACGTAACCAAAGCAAATGGAATTCTTGCTGTCCTCCATTTCTGCCGGCTTCACTGTAGCACTGCTGCTTTTGTGGAACAGTGCAGTACATTTTAATCTTTGTTTTTGCTCAGCCTTACAAACAAGCTTCCCATACCCTATCTCTAATTGTTTTTCAAATATCTATATTTTTACCATACACCTTCATTTTAGCAGTGTGGATGAGACAGGATGTAACAACTCTGGGGTTTTATCCTACAGCTCAAGCATGACAGGAGTCCTAAAACCACCCCAGCATATTGTGTCTACATAAAACTGTGCTTCTGTTGATTCCAGTCACAGTCTCAGCTAAGAAACTGCAGGATCCAATAGTACATCTGATTGACACTTGAGTCCCTGGCTGTTGTCTAAGTTCTAGTGTAAAGAAACACCAGCAACATCCATCTTTGGACAAATCTGAACTGCTTTATACCTGTAAATATTGAGTCCTCATCTTAGACCAGTGAGCCTTGTGGAACAATAAAAAATTGTTCTGTAGACTCTGATGTGTCAAGTAGCATCTTTCTCCCCCCTGTTAGATTTGCATGGTCTGTGATTTGTCATCTTCTAAACTGGAATTTCAGCTGGAGTAAAGGCAGCAGAGGTGGGGAGGAGTTCCATTTACTGTTAGTATTTGGGATTGAAGGAGTTGATGAAGTACTTCCACGGTTGAGCCATTCCATAACCCTAAATTTAGTGTTAAGTGTCACCTTAAGCCTCTTAAGGAATTAACAATAGTTTCCTTTGCCAAAATGACCTGTTATTCTAGTACTGCCTGGCCAGTGCTCTTCCCCTACAGTCCTTAACACTATTCTGAAACCTAAAAGCTTTCCCTATAATCCATCTTTTACAACCACAAATTAAACATGACTATTTCCTTTTCTTTTTTCCCACTATAGTAAGTCCTCGTTCCAACTTGGCAAGCCTTACAGTTCCCATCAAAAAGCTTTGGCACAAAGGGGCTAAAACCCTAATAATCAAGTTGTTTTTAACTCTCACAAAAACTACTCAGTTGTTGATTCCTGTGGGAACAAACTACCATCTTAGTGGTCTGTCTGCACTGTAGTAATAACCACTCTGCATTTGTGCCCCTCACAGCTGTTTAGGATCTCTCAGTATACTTGACTTACAGCAGCCACTTGCTGAGTGGAAGCCTCGATTGACCTCAAATCAAACAGTGAACAAGCAACACAGTGAGGCTTAGTGCCAAGTTTATTTTGAAGCCTTCAGTTTATTGTTGCTGCTCTGCTATCATCCCAAGCATTTGCTAAAGCTGTTTCTAACTGGCAAAAAGGGAAGAATTGTATGGGGGAAAAAAAGCTTATTTTTACACATTAATGTGCAAGAAGGGACTTGAGAGATCAGTTTCTGCGAGAATCAATTGCTTTATGGATTTCACCAAAATTGTACAATATGTAGTAGCCTTATGTAATTTCCAGCCAAGTAGCTGGTTTATTATCCAAAATTTGTGCAGGTCCTCACAGGAGGACTTACCAAGGCTGTGTACCAACTTAATATCAACCAACCATTAGTTGTGCCTTCAGGTTTCTGCCTAATGGCTGTATCTGAAAGGATTCTAGGGAAAAGTCTGAATTTCCAGACTTTTCCAGAAATTCCAGAATTCCAAAAATTAGGGCTGTGACTTTATTTGTGGACAAGTGAAATACATTTAAAGGCATTTTCACTTGCTGTGCACTAAAATTTTGCAGAATCACAGTTCTAACTTCCTGCAGAACTTTTAATTTCTTATAGTGTCTCTTTCAAGGATAAAATTGTCATGGTATTTTTTTGAACCCAAGAGTTTTAAACCATTCATTATAATCAGAAAACTTGGGCAAAGTATTGCTAGCTGAGATTTTAGTAAAGACAGTACTTGAGAAGTTTGACAGTATACAGCAGTTCAAAATTCAGCTTTCCAAGTGGAAAGTCATATTTTTCTTTACAATTTTCTTATCTGAAAAACATCTACTAAAAGTGTCTCTGTAAAGGTATAGAGACAGCACACAGTTAGCTGATCAATGTGAACACTACTAAAATGACAGATGAACTTAATAGTTCCATGCTGGGGCAGCCTGTGTCTGCAGTGTGTGTCCTTTACTGATTCCAAACTTTTACCCCATAGCCCAGTCTGCAGCTTGGAACAGCTTTATCTGTTATTGCTGTACAGTGATCTCAGATGATAATATTTCCAAGTAGGGAAATCTGTAGTGAAGAGAGTTTGAGTAACAAAAACAAAACACAAATACAGAAAGATCTGGTTGGAGAAGGGAGGGGGTGTCCCTGATTGCAAGTTGAGGGTGATGTTTAGATTAGCAGTGCTCCTTCTTAGACTTGCCTTTCTTCCCTTTTTAGGTCATTTTCTTTCTTGTAAAGATACAAAGAATGTGTTATTGCAATTTCCAAATATTTCTGCTAATTATAGAAAAGAGAAAGGCAGCACATGGTACACAGTCTTGCTTGTAAAAAGGCAAACATTTATATTATGTGTAAGCTGATTTAGATGTATTAGTGATTTGGGTAAAATGTTCATTGCTGAAAAATTTAGACAGCCTGTATTTCTTCAAAGAAATTGAGGTAAATATAAAAGAAATCCTATTCTAGTGCAAATAATTTAAGACCACTGGTTTAAGTGAAAGTTGATTATGTTGATTAACCTAAACTAATCAATATATGGACCCAGTCCTTCTAATTGAATTCTAACTGCCCCTCTCATATCAATTCTGATAGAACTATGAACTAATGCTCTCACCAATACTTCTAATTTGACAATGCAGCAGCTAAAAAGTATCTTTACTGACTGAAGACTGAAATAAGACTAAGAATTAAAGAACTTGTTAACAAAAGCACTGCTAGCCATAATTTTTAGTTTTTAGCTGTGTCAGAGCAGTGATAACTGCATGAACCATTTTAGCTGCTTATTGCTAGGAGCAACCTTTTATGCAGACTAAACTCTGTCAGGACCAACCATTTCAGGAATTGTGTTGGAAAATTATTCTGCAGCAATAGATAGGACACTACAGGAGATGGTTTCCACTTTTGCTTGGGGGTTTGCATAGCATATTTTTTTAAAAGTTTGTTGTTTTTAGAAGTAACTTGGCAGTGTAAATACACAATAACATTACAGTAAACACTACAGAAATACACAGGAATAACAGATCTGGTAGGTTTCTTTTTTCAACATCCAATAAAGCTGTTTGCATCCTCATATGCCTTGGGAGCTGGAAAAAGTTCCAACATATTTCAGCACAGGGCCCTTTCAGGATGTCTTATTAGCCTCATCAATGTCCAGAAATAACAAATATTGCAGACTAGTCCAGCACATGACTCCCTTCCTGCCCAGAGTGAGCCAACCAGTTTTTGGAGGGATACTCCATGTATTCTATGGTGCATTTGCATTGGGATGCTGTGACCCAAGCCAACCCAGAATTCTTGTAGCCACAGCTATAGCAGGAGCAGGCTCTTCTGCCTGACACAAAGGGATGAGGGAGGCCAAGTGCTGACCTCAAAGTACTGGGAGTTTCTTGAGTGAAAAACAGTATGTAGCAGTAATCAATACAATATTAACTCATTGTAAGCTTCATTTTTGAAACCAGCCTGTTGCCACCAATGTTTTATCAAGTTTCTAATTAAAGTATCTACATAAGGGGAAAAAGAAGTGTTTCGGCTGTTTAGAAACAAGACAGGGTAAAAACAAATACTTGACTGAATGGAATAGCAAAACTTTATTTCATTAGTTAGGAGAATGCAATCTGACCCAAAACTTATGTGCAATATGACAGATTAAGTAGAACTAGGTGCCTGCCTTTTTTCTGTGGAGACTTAAATAATCCTTCCACTTTCAAAAGCTGATGCTCACAGATCCTAATAACTGTGCTCCAGTCTAATGAACCCTCTGTGCCTGTGCAGGGTTTCACTGTTCTTGGGATTCCCACCTAATTACTGATTGATAGAAAGTTCCTGTATGTTATACTCCTAGGGCCACTTTAAGAAAAATTTAATTGCTTACTTTTCATTATGCAGACTTTTTAATGCAATTGTTTTATGTATGACCAACAACACTTCAGGAAGTCACACACAGCATTAGATGTTGAGTAGAAGATGAGAAAAGCAACCATGGGAAAGGAAGTTTGACAAGAAAACTTCCTTCTTAAATATGTACTTAAGAAATAGATTTCTAGCTCCAAAACTGACTGGAATTTAATAAACAGCCTAAAAAAATGGAAGTCTTGCTGAAAAGTCCAACTAGATTTTGGTAAGTTAGAAATAGAACCATTTTATTATATAATGATTAAACATCTTTAGAACAAAAGCTGTTTGGAACAGTAAAGAGAAACCTTTACTGTTTCTTAAAAAATTAAGCAAACACAAACTGAAGGATATTATCCTTCAAGCCATGACCCTATATCAAAAAGGGAACAGAAACAATTTATCATTTAGAGTATACAATTCTCAGTAGTTATTATATGCTCCTCATAGTACAAGAAATCAAACTTACTGGTGACTGACTCTACCAATCAATTTATTTTTCCAATTATATTAAAATAGTAAAAACAACTTAGTATTTTTCTTAAGACTGAAACTGGATCAAAAAATAAATCCAGAAATTATCTTTAGATCAACACATTATTTTTAAGGTCTAGGAAAAGTGGCAGCAGAAAAAAAAAAATTTGAAAAGCACCCTGCTCCCTACCCAACAGTTCCACCACATACAAAACGTAAGAGGTTATATCACCAGCTAAATCTAATAAAACAGAGATTTAATGGTCAAGTGTATATAACAGCATATACAATATCTACCCTCTTATCTTCTTTCCATATATTAATCTGTTGCTGTATCACTGCATCAATACAACACATTGCTGCTGCTTATCTTACTGGCTTCATGTATTTACCAAATTTTCCACTGCACATCTCTTTATTTTAAAGAATCTTTATTTTGGCTGATTTGGCAAGCTTCCCTAAATTCACTTACCTGGCACATAAATAATCCTTGCTAAGAAACAAGCACTGCTTTCATCCAGATATAAAGAAACCCTTGGAAATAGGAATTGCAGTCTAGATGAGTGTAAACAGCCTGCAACTTAGCAACCTTCCACTGGCCATGGCAACAGCTTGCAGCCAAGAACCAGGAGATGTGTATGACATACTTTGCAGACTAGATCATAGACAGGGGAGTCCTGCTACTTAATTTGGTATGTGTATATTGCTGTGTACCATAGTAACCTGTTTCCACTTGAGCTCAAGTTCTCACACAGATGCCTCCCCATTAGCGCAGCCATCCCTCAAGGTAATGCCACAGAAACACAGCTGAGCTGTACCTGGCCCCTAAGTCAGCAGCTGATCATTTGGTTTTTCTTCACCTCTTTGAAAGAATAATGGATTTTGAAGATCAGCCCAAAACCAGTCATACTACCTAACAGTACTACAACAGCCCTTGAAGTACAGCACACACTTCAAATATTCTCAGTGTAGAGTTACACTTAAATTACATATGCATTGTCTTGAACAGCTGTAAGAACACTTGAATTTTCAAATGACATTATCTTTCTCAGTGCTTACTTTTATTCCTTACTGCATGAAACTATAATTATGCAAGCTGTCTGAAACTTCTTACACCTGCACCCTCTAAACTGGTTTTAAGTTTACTGAAAAAGAGCACTGACACTGAGATTTAATTTTTAGAGATTCCTTCTTGGCTTACTTTTACATATTAACTAATCTGCACTCTTCCATAAGCACAAATTCTCAAGCTAAGATCATTAAGGCTTAGTGCTATATAAAATATTGGCACCAAATGCCTTTCCTATTCTGAGATAAATCTAAATAGAAAAGTTAACAGAGTCACATATTAATACCAGGTATTTATTTGGGAAAAATGGCATATTTTTCAAGTATTACACTCATGACCTCAAATTCAAGTGGAATTATTTTCTTAAATTACCAGAGTTAGATTTTTGCTTGATAGCAAATTCCTTGTCTGTGAAACTTGTAGAATAAATCCTGATCTGACCTCTCACTTTTTAGGCTCCTGCCAATAAAACAATGAAATGGGAGTTTTAAAAATTATATTTATATACGGATTGTTGGAACTAGTTCCATGCAAACTTCAAGCACTTTTGAGTTCTTGTCAGCCAACTAACAATTCTTTACAGCGTGTAGTAGAATATAATGTTCCAAGTTCTCAAGAACCTAATCTTATTTAAATAACAGGTTTTTTACACTGCACACATTTATGAGTAATTTTAATTTATTACCAAATGCAGGTATTCCGGTGGCTAAAATATTTCTAAGGAGAAAAAGGCAAAGGTAATAAGAGCTGTTAGTCTGGCCTGATGGCCAGTCTGGATTGACAGGGGCAGCACAGTGAAGAACTTGATGTGCTACTATAAGATCTTTGGAAGCATCACATTTTAAGTGATTTAAACTGAAAGCAACAATTAAGCTCTGCATTTCCAGTTTGACTGCAAGTATGAAGATGCAAATAAAATAACTTTTTCACCTTTATGATCAGTGATATTGTTAATGTTCACTATCCTGAACTGTATTAAATTACACATAAATTAAACTATCCTTCAACATTTTGCAAAGACTGTGATGTGATAACTCAATCTGTTGCTTCCATGATCAGAAATTCTGAGTGTGTTGCTTCTGGCTTGGCGAATTTGACTGGTGTTATCGCAGTTTCCCCTCACCAGAACACAAGCGTGTTATGTGAGGTACTGACTGTGGGTTCCAAGTATAACAGAGCACTTGTTTTACCTCTGCTTTCTGAGCTACCTTGCTTTCAGCTGTACACACATTGCTTTCAAACTACGTAAATTCTATCAATATAAAATAATAAGCTAAATTAATTGACAGGGTTTCATTCAACACTATTTCTAAAGAGTGATTATGCACACAAAAGAATTTAATATTTGCATGTGTCACTGCCTCCAAAAGTAACTGAGCCAAGGTGGCATATTGTAACAACTCAATTATATCTACCTTGATGCTTTTATCTATCTTAATGCTTTTCCTTTTAATGTATTTAAGGAGAGAGAGAAATCAGTATTTATATAATTTTGGTCTCCATGTCTTTGTAGGGAAAGTTAAACCAATCTTACTCAAATGAGGTTCTCTAACTGTGTTAAACACTAAACCTCAGAAGGTAGGTTTTTCTTTCTTTGTATTTAAAAAGGGGAAATTAAAAGCACAGACTGTCAGTGCCTTCACTTTCTAGTCAAAAGATTCAAAGTGAGTCTAGCAAATCCATTCTTATTTTGGAAGTCAAAAGCTAAGACTTCACCCTCCTTTGACTTTATTACCACATAAAGGATTATGTACCTCTGGAAACATATATTTCATTTTTCGGTGCTTTCAGACCATCTATTTTAAGCCATGGGTATTTTACATAGGTGCAAGTTTTAACTTTAGATTTTATGAAAATAAAATTGCTGTTTATAAAGCTATGCAAAATGGTCTTTTACATATATAGTTTACACTAGTATGACTGCAGATTAAAAGTCTCAGTGGCAACAGCCAGTGGGATATTATTTTTGAACAATGCCAAGAAAATTACAGAAATCAAGGAAAAAAGAAATATTGCAAAGAAGCTCTTCTTGGTCTAAACTATGCAGACACCAAGAGAGACTGATCCTTTTTCTACTGCTTCCCTCAGCTGTGTTTTTTCAAAGCTCTGTGGATTTCATTAAAGCTCACAATCGGCTCAAAATGTAAAGGGGACTATTAAACTTCAGCAACTGATTTGGGTACTATATAAATTTTTATTTGAAAATTGCAGTTCTCTGCTGTTCAGAAATGCTTGCAAATACAACAGCTTTTTCTTTAGGGACACATCATCAACTAGAGACCTATAAAAGGGAAAGCTACTGAATTGTTTCATGGCAATGGACTACAGAGATGGACAAATGGCACATTATTATCTAGAAGGACTTATTTCAGATCTGGAGAGGTAGTATTTTGGTTTAGAACTGAGATCTATTTTAAGCAGCAACCCATGTGACCTGGATTAGAACAGCCTGAAAATTGCATGGAAGTCAAATGAATCCACTCATTTCCCCACAAATACCTTTTTATGTAAATTTAGTAATAGTGTTGTCATATGACAGAATGTGAACATGTCTATGCCATGAATCTGTATAACACAAACTAACTGACTTCAGTGTTCCACTGAGACCAAAACCACTCAAAAATCTGTGAAAGTTGTTATTTACATAATAAATCCATCTGGTTGTTACTGGTAGTCTTTCCTATGTTCTGTTAAGGTTTATGTCCATACCACTAGAGAATGAGTAGTTTTATTTTACATTTATTATTCTGAATTTATTATTTGCTTTGCTGTAGCACACCTTTGTTCAAACATTACTACCTGCATACATTCAAGGAAATAGAAACCAATTATTTTGATAATTTTATGCTTAGTTGGATCAATGCAACTCTACATGGATTCAAAGAATTACTATAGTAATAGATGTTTTCCCTTAAAAAAGTCATGACTTTTTCTCCCTTACAGAATTTGTGTTATGGGTAAGTTCATGAGAGCAATTGCAATTACAAGCTGTGTGGTCTCGTGTCTGGGAGAAACTTACTCTTACTATGGGTGAGTCCCCAGATAACAATCCTCCACCATGGATGCAACTAAAATATGGTCAAAATATGGAAAAAACCCACACTCTTATGATCTTCATGCAACCATGAAGTACTTTGCTCAAGATCTGAACTCACATGGCCTGCAGCAGTTGGCCACTTGTTAACTTTTCCCCAAGCTCTGCTATGTCACCACAGCTGCCAGGGAATACTCATTCACCTTGTGTTGCTCTCACTAAGGACCATAGTTAACAGTAAGTTGTTCAATTCTGTCAACCAAAAGTGGCTTCAAGTTCAAACAGAATATTCCAAAGGCAGGCTATGCCCTACCTTTAGAGTAATGGTTTTTAAACCCACTTTTGCTGAGAGCATATGAGTGGTCAGAGCAAAATTAAAGATCAGTACCTTAACTGTCAAAACCATAAATTATTCCATATTCTTCACCTATTTCAATGATTTCTTACATTTTGTCTATGGATGTTCTGGCCAACATTATTTACCACACCTCTACATAAGGTAACTAATTCATACAAGTTTCTGTGTGTTATTCTGGGACTAGTTAATGTAATAGAAATGCAGCAACCACAAAACCTGCCTCTGCACTGACTCCCTTCCATGGGTGGAATCTCCCAGAAGCCTGCTCCTGTGGGGGCTTTCCACAGACCACAGCTTCCCTCAAGCTAGGTCCACCTGCACCCCACGTGGGGTCTTTCACTAGCTGCAGAACTGGTACCTGCTCCTCTGCAGTCCTCCCTGGGCTAGAGGAATGACCTGAGTTACCATGATCTTTTCCACAGGTTGCAGGGAAATCCTTGTTCCCTCATCAGGGACATCCTCCCCCTGACCCTCTGTGTCTGCAGGACTTTTCTTTCACGTTTTTGTGACTCTTCTCTCACAGTTCCTACATAGCCACACTCTCTTAAAAGTCCGGTCTCTTCTCACAGTGCTTCCTCACTCTGGATGGTAAGATTAGCAAATCTGGTATCATTAAAGTTTCACTTGAAGATCAAAAGGATGGAAGAAAAATGATATTGCAAATCATACATCTTTTGTAAATGTGTTTTGTTTTGGCTTTGGTTTTCATTAGAAAGATGCACTTGCTTATCTACATGGTAGGAGATTTCATTTGAACAAAATACAGAAACTGAGTTTTCTATTTACCAGGTAACCTCTCCTAACAGCCATTAATCAGCATTGTTTATACATTAAAAAAATATATCACTGAGAATTTTTCAGTCATTGGAGTAGGTTTCTTTTCGGTGTGGGATTTTTTCTTGGTTGGTTTGGTTCTAACCTTTAATATAAAGGCTTCTGTGTGTATCCAAAATGGCAACAGCTGAAAAATGATTAAAAGTTACAATTGCATTTAAAGATGCAAGTCACTTGGATAGAGTCTGTTTTAATCACAAAATATGGAAGCAATTTTTGTTGTATGCAATCCCATCTACTCATTAGTCTTACTGCATTGTAAATTCAAGAATATTCTACCCATCTGTATATTAAAAAACATGTGTCCAGTGCCGTACCTTATAAAAATCTTGCTTGTAAGTAAAGCCACCTTGCTCAGGAAACATGGCATCCAGCCATCCCTTCCTCTTCAAATACACAATGACATGAAACTCCAAACAGCTGATGCTCATAAACAGCTGTCAGAGTTCATAGCACTAATATTTTACCTTAACCAAAGTTCAAATCTCTTTAAGCAGCACACTATTTCCTGTTTGTTGCAAAGGCCTCCAGAATCACACGTGGAACACAACTATATAATTAAAATACTAAAGAGAACACAATATTCAGATTACACAACACATAACAATCAAACATTAACACTTCTGAACAAAGTCCAAAGTAGGTTCATGCCAGGTCGTTGATTGTTCATTTGTTAACCAGTCACATAATCAGATTAGTTTTGTCCTGCAGCCTACTCCTGTGCTATGAATACTAATGCAACCCAACTTTCATTTTACTAGCAGAATTGCCTCCATTTAAATCACAATAAACTTGAAGGTAGCTCTACTGTTACTTACTTAAAAACATACATTAAGGAAAAAAACAAGGCAAGTGTTAAATGAAAATCATATATCAATTTCTTCAGTTCCTCTCTTTAATACCTTCTAAAATTCTCAGTTCAATATGACATTATGATACTATGAAACTGAAACAATTTTGTGAGGTCATTTAATCTTTTCCTACTACTGTTTTCCTGCAGCTCATTCATTTTATGATTTAGATAAATATAAAAATGCCAGTCCATTTTAGGACTAAACTAAGAACCAGAACACTCAAATATCCTCAAGGAAGAAATCACATTTTTCTGATTCATTGTACATATCTAGCCCTAATGAAATTCTAGCTTTCCTGTATTTTGCAGTTAAAATTTGTATACCTTTTTTTTCTACTACCTGAGGCTTGTAAGTAGGCTGTATACCTACTGCTGCATGTGTCAAAATTTAATCTGTCAGAATGACAGAGGTGAGGACTTTTGCCATCATATTGCATCTAATGATAATTAATAATGTTTTCTTGACTACCAGGTTATTAGCGAGCTATACTGAATGCTAGCAGTCTCACTCCTTGCATTCCCTATCACATTTTTGGTCTCTTTTTCTGGCAAGTATCAGTAAAAACCAAGCAGATGGGTCCTCTGTCTCTGAGGGACCTTAATTTTCTATCATTCTTATGAAATACTGCCTCTGATACCACCAGCATGTATAATCTACATCAAATACGTACCTTGCATTCAGTAGAGAGGACTCCATTCAACTTAACTAATATCTGATTCAAGAATGCAAGCAGTGCTTGGAGACAGTTTACAACTAAAGCACATTAAAGCACAAGTAGCAGCAGGATAACTCTTGCTATTATGGAAAAACTGATAAATCACCAGTGAAACGCAGCTGCAGCACGTACAAGTCAAACTCCCAGCATTCTCACAGTCTCTCAGAAGAGTCTGTATATGTGGGGACTCAATGCCCGAGTTACTCTATCTCTTCATTCAGTTTCTCCCTCCAGTTCAGATTATTGTTTCAATATTTATCATATGCCAGAAAGTCACAGTATGAGACTCCCATTCTTCAAGCTGATTTACATGCCATAACTTTTTATAAATTCTATCTGAATACTACTTTTATCCTCAGTGCTGTAAAACAACTGCTAGGTTCTACTCATCTGAAGATGATCAAAGCTGCCTGAATAGACATCCTGACTAAAGGAATTTAAATCTGATATTACAGCAGGCATTGAACTGTCCACTGAACTTAAAATCTCATTTTAGGAAATTACATGCAGCACAGAAGTTGTTTCAGCAGTAGTAATCTCAGAAAAATAACCTAAAACATACAGGCAAATCCCCTACAATACTTTAAGCATCAAGAAAGTTAAAGCAAAGTATTTCCTTACACAGGAGAATATCTAATCCAGTTACAGAGAGAAAAAACCAAAATGTGGTCTGTCTAAAAAGTGAAATAGTCACAAGTTTTTAAGGTTGAACTTAGCTTAGTATGGGTACCATTTTAATTTGTAAAGACTATTAGTATGCCAGTATTAGCAAATGTCAGGGCAAAACGTCAATTTCTGAGCAGTCTTCTATTTTAATGATGTTTTATATTTTGCCATTCCACAAGCAGTCTGAAATACAACAATTATCCAAACACCCTAAATTTTTGTTTCTGTACTATTCTAACCAACAACTTTCTACAGAAAGCTTTACTCACTAAACAACACACTGAAAATGTTTTTTGCAAACCAGCAGCATATCATATTGATCAGATCATCTTTCCAATTTATTATTCTGAAAAATCAATTAGAACAAACCTACAAGCTACAATATGTGTCTTAAATGTTACGTACTCAAATCTTTAATTGTGGAAGGGAATCTATGCTGCATAATGGACCAAAGCAATAGAAATGGGTAGATAATCTGAGCAAGAATGACCAATCTTCATACTGAAATGTGTATAAATACTAATCATTTCTGAATTATGCAATGTTTGAATGTTTGTAAATAGTTTCCTTGGAGTACTTACTGGAAGCCTGTAGGCAAAGCACCATGTTTGAACACCCAAAGGCTGGGGATGAGCTTTAAAGAAAATACAATCATACTAAGAGAACCTCCAAAAGTTTTATTAGGATTTCAACAGACATTGAAAAAAATATTGCATAATGATTGAAAACATAATATTTTTAACAAAGTAGCAATGTGGTATCAAGTAAAAGAAAGACTGGAACAGCTGTCTATATATGCCATATGGAACATGTACCAGAAAAGGGATATGACATTTTTAAAATTCAAGGTCAAATGTGAAGAGGTCACATTTTGATAGACTGACTACACACCATAGATGTTTTACAAACTGCATAGCAGTGTAAAAGAAAAAAAAAAATATCCTAAGTATACTGTATTCCTGCATTTGGAGCAGTTTACAAGGCAGAGATGTTGTTTACAACATTGATATTTTAATAGCTCTGGATTCTCATAAAAAATAAACTAATTTAACAAAAAAGCCTGTATCTACATTTGAAAATAAAAGTGCATGTACTGAGAAATAGTGTTATTTCTTAAGAAGAGTACTTTAAAAATTCATTTTAGTAGATCAACAACTGATGATACTTTAGATGCAGTTCTGCAGTGTGCTACAAGCAAGGTTCTAACACCAGTTCCTCTAACTGAAAATCCTCTTTTCCATAAGCACCACGACATGTGCCTGCCTACTGTACTTATCAGGGTTCTGGGGAGTTACAAAGAATGCAGAGTACCAAAACCACCATACTGCTCACTGAAAAACACCAGTAACCCAAGACAGATGTTTTAAAGTAGATTTAGCCATAAATGCAAGCATTATCTCCTTAACTTTCAGGATCCTTCCAGTCACACAACTACTTTTAAACACTGGAGAGCAGCAGCAAGAAGCCATTAGAGCTAAAAGACAAGAACTGATGAAAGTCTGTCTCCTGCCTTGAACTGAAGAATTTGTGGGTAATGAGCATTTCAGTGCATTCAAAGAACTGGGCTGGGGGTGCAAGATTCCTACCTAAGACCCAGGTGGTATAGTCAGATCTGTATGTGAATCTAGATTCGCCTTTCCAGATAACTGTGGTAAGAGCTAAGAATTACTGCAGGTGTCGCTAACTTCTGTGGAGGGTTTACTCCTTTCTTCTCTTCATACAACAAAGAAGAGAAGTTGTGGAATGAGAACATGCAGTTTGAAGATCCAGGCAAAGCTTCTATTTGAGTTCTTATAATTGCAACTCATGGCACTGAAGAACTGGTTGTTTTTTCTGGGCACCTGTAGCACTCTGAATAGAAAAAAGGCAGTGAATGTTTTGCTGGACAGAATCCAGAATGGGAAATGTACAGATACCAAAGCTGTGAACTGCAGCCAGACTAGCCATAAATAAGTGTCCGGTACAGAAATTACAAGTAATAAATTTAGCCATTTTTGTAAACATCTCCTCCTTACTTATCTCTTTTTTTTTCCTATAATGGAAATACGCACTGTATTTCATTGTTCCAAGCTCTGGTCTGTTTCTGTTTTAGCTTTGTGGCACAGTTGCTAAGTGCAACAGGCTAGAGACACCAACATTAATACAAACAAGTTGGAAAGTCAGTTCAAGTTATTAAAGTTTTGCTATACCAGGCCATTTTTCATAGCATGTATTCTCTGTTCACAAATGCTTTGTAAGATCTTTTCTTATGGAAGACTGGAAGCAAATTGGAGTTCTTGGTTTAACAAATGTGATTTAACATAACATTTCTGATATGCCTTATGCAATTAACAAATCATGTCTCATCTTATGAAGATGATACATTTGCTATTACATACCAGTAATTTAAAATGCTCCCTAAAAAAGCAGCATTTTTATAGACAAATTAACAGAAAAGGAGACAATACATCTCACAACACCACAGAACATGTAAAGCCCTTTCATTAGCTGCACTATAAATTCATAACTGTTCATCACATACTTTGAATTTCTGACTGCTCAAGCAATTTAACCCTCAGCCAACTGCAGGACAAGGAAAAATTCTCTGAACATTTGACATTGTAGGTGTGAGAGTAAAATCAAGTATTCCATGGTTTTAGCTCTAAAAGTTTTGCTCCCAGAAGTAAAACAACTGTTAAGAGTTCAGAAGAAAAACAGCAATTGTTGACGTGTCAAAACAAAGTTGTACTAAAAATTAACCTGCTGTAAATCTGAGTTCACTTAGATCATTCCTAAAAAAACCTTTTTTAAAAAAAAAAGCTGATCCTAGAACACCTGGTAATTAGGAAAAGCAGTAGAACACTGATTTCATGAGAAAATATGCACTTAAAAGCTGTGTTTGAGACATCTATTATAGTTTTGAATTCTTCCTTATCTTTCAAATATTTGGATTGTAATTAAAAAAAAAAAAAAAAAAAAAAAAGGACCAGACACAGAAGGTACAGGATTTGGACAGGACTCTTCTCTCACTACAATTCAGTGTTTCCTATCCAAATGTGGATACCATTTAGAGGCCATTTTGGAAATGTTATCAGTCAACAGCTACATGGGCACCAGTGAATCAGAAAACACACCTTAGGATTTTGTTCTTAAATTATATAAGTTAGATAAAACTACCCTGTCCAGCAAG
Source organism: Muscicapa striata striata (assembly GCA_030060385.1). Classification (NCBI taxonomy): domain Eukaryota; kingdom Metazoa; phylum Chordata; class Aves; order Passeriformes; family Muscicapidae; genus Muscicapa; species Muscicapa striata. The sequence continues at coordinate 98,470 of JAREIS010000010.1, read as the reverse complement.
TTCCGAATTTTTCAAACGTTAAGGCAACTTTCATTACTTTCCAGCTAAACAGTATTATAAAAAATAAATGTCACTTCAAACCTTATATACACAGTGACAGAGTAGATTCAGCTAGAAAGTATCTTTAGTACATTAATAAAGTGTCTCGTAATATTACCGAGGTTATATCAGGTGCTTGAGTGTATGTGCAACTGGAGTGGCTGCAATACTTAAAGTACTGGTTTCAAAACAGAGCGCAGTGAACGTCCCTCCTTGGTGAGCTCTCGTGTCACACACATACATGGCAGTGGCACAGCCTCCTCTCGTCTCTCTACAGCGTTGTAGCTGCATTTCTTCAAGTGGTCAGCCATGCTCACGATGTCAGCAAACTTCCACTCATTCACAGTACAAAAGGCTGTACTGAAGCGCCAAACCTAGAAAATAAGCTGCACTTAGGTTCACAGTGTTTTAAGATCCCCAAACTCAGAGCAGGAAATTACATGCTTGCACTAGAAAATGTTCAGGTAATATTGTAAATAACTTGTACAAAAAATAAACATGACAAAAACATACTACACAGAATTTAGTATTGTTAGTCCCAGGCTGATTCAGACTCCAAGACAACTCTGAACACTGGGAAAAAACAAAGGCAGTATTTTTTGTGTCCACAAGATAGGTACAATCAGAAGTTAAATGACAAGGCATTTTAAGACCAGCCACAACAGTTCGTTTCTTATCAACCTGCAGCTCCAAATGAGTGTTGCAAATACTCTGCAGTTTGGGGTGGGGAAAATAGTAAAAACTGTATTACACAAAGGTTATGCAAAGGTTTTAAATTATTTCAATATTTAAGGCATTCAGTACCAAGGCAATAGATATGACCTCAACAAGTTTGAAAGAAAAAGTTGCTGTAAACACTACACAGGCAAGAAAAGCAAACTTTGTAGGCAGCTTTCCCAATTCTATGGAATACTGATCTTAAAGCAAATCACGAGGTAATCTTTTAACATTTTAAAATACTGGAAAAAACTGAAGTTAATTTACTTACATGCAGGAAAGCTAGACAGACTCTACTTCTCCAAGTGTGGAGAAGATTGAGACAACCTGGAGCAATTTTCTCTTTTTCTATACAACAATCTCCTTCTTAAAAGATTACACCAAAATCCAGTAGTAACAGACATAATATTAAGAGAAAAAGCAGAAACAGGACCAAAGTAATACTTTCACCTTCAAAACAAAAAAAGTAGCAACTTACCTTTTCTTTTACCTGCCAAGAACTTCCTTCTGGGCACCTTCTCTTCTCCCAAAGCAGTATCACCATTCCACGTGCTTGAAGCAAGCTTCCACACACATCTCTCATTAAACGTGACACTCTTGAAAGCTGACATAAACTAAAACCATCTAGAAAACTAGCAATGTGCTGCAGCACCTCAAAAGGTAGGCTACTCAGATGGTCATTGTGTAGTCCAATTAAGCAGCTTTTTGCTGGTTCTACTAATACTGTGGATATACAAGGCTGAACTCCAAATGACCGTAAGTGGCGGTCATGAATAATTTTTGCCCCTTGTGTTGAAGGGCAAAACCTTCGTTGAGAATATGTACACCCATAATATGCCAAAGGACACCTCTGCTCCATCCAGCCATTAAGGCCAGCATGAATGTCTCCATGCACATTCTTAAAATGCGATGAAAATTCATTCCTTCTAAACAACTGTCCACAAACGAATGTAAACATTGAACGCTGTTTTGTTTGGTATCTAGCCACATATTCCAATACCAAATCCAATCCAAGGGTCTGGAATGGACTTGGATTTGAGAGCTGTGGGTTGGCATGATCACATGCAGAAGCTGAAGCTATTTCCCCCACCATTGTATTTGTGGCCAATATAGCAGATGGGAGAGAAAATGTTTGGGTCCCAAAGTCAACGTGATACACATCGACAGCACGACTTTCTGATATCCCCCTACCTCCGGGAGAATCTCCTAGGCAAAACAAGAGAGCTGCAGTGATTAGATCAATTCCCTGAAGACCCATAGGATCTTCTGTTATCTCCAAATCTGAAGTATCAACAGCTTTGTCTTCTTTTGGTGTTGACCAATAATGGTTAACAAGGAACCTGTACGATCGATGCCGTAAAAGTGAAAATGCATCTATGTTTCTCAATCTTTCTTGCTCCACTTGTCTCTCTAACATTTCTTCTTCATTAGCACTATGAGGAAGTTGTACATCATTAGCATTGCCATTAACTAAGTGATCAGCTGGTACTACTTCAACCTGTGCTGTTACAGGGCAGGAGCTGCCAGACTGTAATGCTTCATCATCATGAGATGCAGTACATTCACCATTTGCTACACTGGACGGTTTTGAATTAGATATACCAAGATCTTCACTGTGGTTCAACACTTCTGAACATTCATTTTCTACATGAAAGCCATTACACAAAAGTGAGGAGTTACTGAACTTCAGATTTAAGTCATGGTTTTGCACTACATCATAACAAATATCACAAGAGCCATTTTGCTCCATTTGTGAATTTTGACTGAGGCTATCAAAGTTAATTCCCCCAACTGCTCCTACATTATCTTCATCTGTATTTTCAGAGTCAGACTTTTTATCCTGAATAATGCCACTAGAAGCTTGATCTTTAATCTTGGGATCTTCTTTTGTTTCATGTGGTGAAATGCAGAGGTTTGAACTTAATATACCAATGTCCCTTGTGGCAGTGTTCAGGATATCCAGAGCAGCAGCTAAACTCCTCGTTGTTTCTACAGTAGCTTGATAAAGTGCATCATAGGACTCTTCATCTACAGGCATCAAACCATTGGTATGCACTGTATCGGGGGCACTTGATTTGACAGAGGTTTGCTCTCTGGATTCTGGTATTTGATCCCCGGCTTTTGACATCATAGTTGCTACTTTGAGTGATTCTAATAACATGCGCTGGTCTTGAAGAGCTAAAGCCATATCTAGCTGCTCCACTTCATCAACATCTTTACTCAGGTTTTCGTAAGATTTTCGGTCAGCATAACTGACTGGCCATCTATTCCACTCCATGGTACAACATACCACACTTGCTGGACAAACTTCTAGATGATCAGCAATTTTATTTCGGGCTACTACGAAGGGACATCCAAAGCCACTATTCAAACAAGGCACTCTTTCAAGTGGACATAACATGCGATGTTCCTCAGCTTTGCATGAGTGAAAAACTGCTCCACAAACCAAGGGGCAGCCAATCAAATCACAGGAAATTCCCGGCTCTGGTCTGGTCATACAACGACGGCTGACACAGTTCACACAGTGTAAGTGTTGCTGATGTTCCTCCATGACTGTAAGTCCAATTCTGAATAAAGAGAAAGGAAATAACAGCATAGAATATTAACTCGATATTATTAATATTTGTGAGCTACTATTTGCAGTTTTGCGTGTTTGATAAATAGACATTTTAAGAAAAAAAGTATGTAACATCATTTCAAAGAAATGATCCTTAAAAGTTCAGCTGAAAATTAAAAATACACATTTGTATCAGAGCCCAGAACACAGTCTATGCATTTATTTACTAGGTCTAATAAGTGCAACTTAAGTAAAAATGTTGTATAATACTTCACCATGGAATAGCCCTCTTTCCCTGCCCATTGCAAATATATCATTCCATGATAAACAAAGCATGACCTTTGACTATATAGCCAACTACCTAAAATTACAAATGATACAATTATACAGAGTACAGAGACAAAATAAAGGAAACCAGATTCATCCTCATGTCCAATTTTTTAAAACAGAGGCAATCTGTTCCCCAGGCTGCCTGCTGCCACCTAAGCTGCTGATATCCTCTCCTTGCAGTTCTGTTTAAGGCAATCTGCAGCTTTCAGTGAGCATCTCAATTCCATGTCATGTCCCATTCGCTCCCCATTCTACTTCTGATGGATTGCAGTCCTTTACAACAGTTCTTCACTCTTTTTTTCATCTATAGCCTATAGCTTCTCCCTTTATTTTCTACAGTAGCTGCTGTACAAGGGTAGCAATAATACTACATCATTACACTATGTATTAAATAGGTACTTTTATTTTACTGAAAACATTTACATAAAACTTTAGTTTCCAACATGGTCCTATCTTTACGTCCACCTTAACCCACAAAAGGTAATTTTTTAATGCATCCTATGGCTGCCTCGATCACAATATCAGCAATTCAAAGCGTAAGGATGTCAACAACCCTGCATAACAAGACCAAACAGCAAAAAAAAATCAAAATACATATATATCCATGGTGCAATCTATAACAACACATTAACACCAACAAAAATTTTCAATTCTTTGTTGTGGCATGGAAAAATAAATAAAAATCAAAGAAAAAAGAAAAAAAGAAAAAAAAAAGAAAAAAAGAGAAGAGTAAACTTTGTGTCTTTGTATCATACTTTGAGAAAGTCTGGAACTACTATCCAGCTGGAGTGCAGGCCCACACAAGTTACCAAGCTCTCCCCTGTTCTCTTACAAACTCCTCTCAGAAGTGATACCAGTAGGGATTAAAATTCAGTGGTACCAGTGAATGACTTGCACAGAGCCAAATTTCAAAAATACATTGCAGTTTCATCTCTTCCTTACTTCTCCCCCTTTAGCAATTTTCTTGAGAAATAAAACACTCAAAGAATTTAAGATTAATAAAACTGGTTCCTCCTGCTAACAAGTGCTCTCACACATTGTCTTTAGACTAAACACTTCAGGTTTAATACATTAAACCTTCTTAAATTAAAATTACTCTAAACTATAAAAAGAAAACTACTTTGCCTCAAACTGAAGGTAAAAGGAAATAACAGTGCCTTTTAGACACTCTTCTTTAAATACTTTAAAGCATTTAAATAGAAATCTATGTGACACTTCACTCACTTGTATTCTTTTATAATGCTTTGAAATTCATGCCAACTTTAAGTAGCAACCAGTCCTCATCCCCCCATGCGTCGTAATTTGGATAACTTAAATATTTCAGCCACCCACTCTCCTGAACACTTTTAACAAAAAAAGCGTATGTACTACACTTAGCAGGCAAAACACAGCTGAATTTTCCTCACCATACCTTAGCATTTATATATTGAGTAACAGTAAGTTTCAAATAAACTGTGAAGTGTATCAGTCACTGGACTCAGTGACTGACTTGTTCAACATTTTTGCAAACCTCTCTGGCACATAACCTGCTTCTGACTTGCAAATTTAGTCAGATAGCATCTACTACAAAGAGATTAAACATGTTCAGTAAAGAATGAAAAAATTATTTGACTTCTCTGAAGATAATTTTAGTTCTTTCAGCAAAGCCCTCTCTGAGTAATTCTTGCCAAATACTGTGGCTTGTTGCTAGACCAAAGAAAATCTCAGAAATTTCCATCAATACTGAAACCAAAGTACTTCTCCTCAAGTCAACAGGTGAACAGATCAAAATGAAGCTCTCAGGTTATGTGTATATTTTAAAGTGCATAAGACAAAATGGAAATAGCACTGAAAAAGACAATTGTTAGTTTAAAGTGCCAGGGCCTCTAGAGAGCCCAGCCCCTGCTTTATCTATCTAAACAGAATCCTGCTCCCATAAAGCAACAGCCTGCTCACTTCAAGCTGGCCAGAAATGAGCCATTTGGAGAGCAGCATGGGGGTGTGTTCAGGGCAGGAGTATCTATGACTCTCTTAAGAAACATGGGATGGTGTGCTGCTAACTGGGCTCATCTGCCCTGTGCAGGATACCTGAGATGACCTCTGCCTCACTGTGAGGGTTATGGATGCTCTCACCCTATCCAGCAGCTTCACCATCCACTTGACAGTGCCCCAGGTGAAAAGAGGGCACTCATGTCATGAGCTCCCATGCCCTTTTCCCATGGGGAGGAAAAGCTGGATACAGTCTGACAGCAGCCCAGGGGTAATGCTGCCAAGATCAAGCGTGTTCCTCCACAGCAGCGAGGGGCAGGCCTGGGCTGCCCTGGGTGCTGCTGCTGCAGGGCTCCGCGCTGGGCACAGCCTGGGTGCACGGAGCGGCTGGAGACACATGTCCATTCCAAACCCCATGGCTGCCTGTAGCCCATTCCACACTAACTGTGACACTTGGACTTCAGTGGGAATTTCACATCAACACCATCAGATCATATCAAGATGTGTCGCAGGACAGCAATCTGGGCCAAAACTGATTTTGGACAAGGCAGACAAGCCACCCTCACTTAACCCAGAGAGGGGGCATACATCAGTTATGTTGGAAAAACAGCACACACTGCTAAGCCAGCACTATTCTACTGCTTCTAGGCCAGGCTGGCCCACATGCAGCAGCTAAGAACACAGTCAAACTGAGATCCTGTTTGCCTGCACCATTTCTGGAGACATACCCTAAATTAGTCAACCATCATTAAATACTATCTTTAAATAGCCTGAGCTTACACAGAACATTCTATTAAGACACTAAAACATCCTCCTCCCCAGCACACTATCTTGGTCTTTACAAGTCAGATTGTGAAACCTGAGTTGCACAATGATACTGGCTTTTTTCAGGCTCCTGAGCTCCTTTCACCTCATAAGCTAACATTCATCAAAACTTATTTATTTCATACAATCAAATGACCTTTCAAAGTAAGAAGGAAACAAAACCAGATGAAAACATCAAATATCACTAACAGACAGTGTGCGAAAGCCAAAGCTGACACTAAAATCCCAAGTGTTATCAATAGCCAGATGCTAATTTATTCTATTATGGATGCTTCAGGTTGGTTTTATCAAGAAACAGTTATGCACAAAATCAATTAAATAGATGAAGCAACTTATTCTCTCAGTTTCTACAAATAAGAACTTTACTGGTCACCAAGAAGCTTGATATTAGTTGCCATTTATCTTAAAATTGAAATACTTTGGCTCGTTTTCTAAATACAGAATTTAAAGTATCTTGAGACATCAGTAGACCATCAACAGATTATTCATTAAAATTCTGTGTTCTGCTTACAAGCCTTAACTCCTCAGCACCTGCTGCAAAACTTCAATTTAGTCAGAATATTGCATTTCATTTATAAGTTACTAAAAAGTCTCATTAAATATATTAAATGTCCTTTTATGCACTTTTAATTTTAATACTTGAGCTTCAAACCCTACAGCTGTTTTGGGCAGTCATGTGTTCCTGGACTGCCTGAATTACTTTAGGCTTCTGATATAGTTCAATTCTTAAACTGCACATTAAGGCCAAAGGAAAAAAGAAAAAACAAATGACCTTATCAAACTGGTAAAATAAATAGATAAGACCGCAAGAATTAGCACACTGATTAATCAGCAAATGGCCATGACTCATTGTATTTTGTAAGCTAACTTTGTAAACCACAGAATTTAGCACCTCTTTTATTCATAGATTAAGAGCATTCACATGTGAATAATTAAAGAACCACAACCAATGTATCATTAGTACTATACTGAGAACAAGAACCACCCTCTTCCCAAATATTGCTTTGTAAAGAAAAAAACCTGTTAGGTAAAGGGGTGATAAAGAAAATTCTCGCTAGAGGTAATAAGTCCTTTTATTTCCTCTAATACAGCAAATTGAAAGGGCTAACAAAGAATGTCATTGCTGACACAGAGAAAAATACCTGTCGTTAAAACATCAGTAATATTTACAGTATTTATACTGCACTGTGCTCTTTGTCACAATATGGTCAGAAGACAGTGTCAGATCAATTACTACAGCAAGAATGAACAGCTGTCCTTTTCTGATAGTGTAGCGTCAGCAACCAGCTTCAGTTCCTCCAGTTCAGGGTGCCGAAGTACATACACTTGACTGTTACTAGCAGAGAAACCTAAAAATACATCCCGTTCCCGTGAGGTGACCACTGCTCTCAGAATTTGTGCCATCACTTGATGTTATTGTACATACTATACAGTCAGCTGACTAAATCAGCCAGAACATGCTTTGAAAATCTGTCATAATTAAAAGGATTAAAATTCCAGCTGCTACAGCCACGTGATTTCCAGTTGCTGTTGTAACACAAACATTAAATAGCATAATAAGGGTTTCAGACACACAATGCCTTAGCTGCAAGTGCGAGCTCTCACTTTCTTCTATATCACAAAACTGTACTTAGTATTATCAAACCCAAAGCCTGCTTGCTGACTCTCTACTATATGAATTCTTTGGGGCCAATAAGACAGGAAATCACAGCAACCATTACTGCTCCTGGAGCCCTCCATTAGATAGCCACCTTTTATTCATCAAACCTATAAAGCTCAACTACTTTTGAGACTCTTCTATCAAATTCAACTGAATAGAACAACAGGTTCTTAAATTACTGCTTCAAGGAAGTAGAAGACTAGAGACACACAAGCTGAACTACAGGTTTAAACTCCCAGGAGCATCCAAATCCACCCACAAGCAAATACATGCAAACTGTACTAAAAAATTCCCTTTTGTTTTGGGCACTGCAGAAGTGATGCCTTAAGTTTTAGCTTTTATATTTTTCATATCCTGTACTGGATTAGTGTATAACTCTGAACTTCATATAGAGTTTTAGTAAGCTCTCATCAAAGTTTGGTCAGACAAAACAATCCTTCCAGGCCTGAGGACCAAGGACATCATCAGAGCCTCAGGCCCGAAAAGTATAAAGGGGAAGGGGCAAACTGGGGGAATGTGACTTCATTACCTGAAGCTGTAATTGGACAATTAAACCCCTGCTATGCAAGCAGGCCAAACTTACATTGGCCTGAAAAACTCATGACTGTCATCCATCTTGGGTGTAGCCTCTGCGAGGCTCCTGCACTGCCCAAGGTGTATCTGTTAAAGGCCTTTAATAAATACTCATTTTAACTCTGTCTAGCCTCTGTTCTAGGTAGCTAGTCCAAGGCATCAGAAGACACAGCTGTATTTCTCAATCTTCCATCTTCTACCCAGGTTTCTCTTTCACATGCCAAACTTAAATTCTTAAGCTTACCTGACACTAATTACTGCCCCCACCCCTAAGTTCATCAGGACAACCCTGATTTCTGTTACAACAAGGTAGACCAGGGAATCTAAAACTATACTCCAAACAGTTGGATGGATGAGTGTTCACTGCATTCTCAAACACAAATTCATCCACAACAAAGACAACTTCCCAGGCAGCAGTGACTGCACATACTGTACATACTAGAATGAGTCTACATTAATTTATTGTTAATCACTGAAAACATGAAAAGAGCTCCAATTACTAAAGCCCAAACTACTATGTAAGCAGGATGCTACTTCAACCATTACCATCATAGTCTACAGCTATTATTATGTACTACACAAAAGAGGCAGAAAAAGGTTACACTAAAACATGGCCTTTACAGGGGGACACATACTGCTGGAAAGATTCTAGTTTTACCACTGGTCTAGCATCAAAGGAATATATACTAGCAGCTTTTTTTAAGCATAAATCAAAGTTACCTATCCACCTTACAAACAAACCAGACCAAAAAAAGGGAAATCTCTAACTACAGCAGAAATAATGAGTACTAGAATTATAGGGAATTGCAACCTTTGCTATGCCAACCTTATAAAGAAGACTTGTCCATGTCTGCCCCCTCTCCACATGTCCTTTCTTCCTGGTGGCAAACCATCTTCCTACCATTCAGAGAATACAGTGAAATTATTTCCTCCCAAACCACTGCAGCCAAAAAAAAAAAAAAAAAAAAAAAAAAAAAAAGAGAATTCAAGGGGAAAAGAACCAAAGCAAAACACTGCTTTGACTGAAGTGGACCCTCCACTGATACACTACGTGTCTGGCTTTGTTACATGTTAGAATAGAAGCTCTGATGAAATGACAGAACACTTTCTTCTATCCCTGTTAACTCAGTCAAAAGAGTGCTAAAAATCAAAAGCAAAACTACTAGACTTTTCTTTAGAGTACTTTTGTGACAGATCTGCCATGCATTCCTGCTTCCTTGACAGACTCCCCAGAGAGGAAACCCAAAGACCTCAATGTGCCTTTGGCCACACACGGACACAGGACAACCGCACGAGGAACAGCTACGCTTGCTGCATGGCTCAGGCACAAAAGCACTCTACCTGTTGAGATGGTGACACGGCAGAATCAGCTAGAGAGCCAGTAGATTTCATGTGTAAAGCACTTCTGAACTTGAACACAGTGTGACTCCTCGACTGCTGCAGATTCTGCAAGAAATGAGATCAGAAGTAAGGTTTCATTTCAGGTGTAGACATTACCTTCTGTATATACAATCTCCTGAAAAGGTCATGCACTTAAACTGTCTGGGGCTACAAAGACTGAATTTTTTTGTAGAATTTATGGAAATATAAACAAGTTTTTAACAGACTTCCCAAGTATAACCCAAGTTTTGTCATTTTAGCTTATTGCTAGTTGTTAGTCACACTGGATGGTAACCTAATTATACTTAAGGCTGTAAGAGATTATTAAAAGTTACTATTCTGACCTACTGCAGTAATTCACTGCTCTGACCACTTCAGGAAAAAAACCCAACAAACTCACATGAAAGATTGCAACAGCTGGAGAACTAAAAAAATAAATAAAGTTTGATTCTTTTACAAACTGTATTTTAGTGTAGTTAAAATTTGTCCATCTTCAGTCTTCATACCTGGGAACTTATTAAGCAGTTGCTTATTATTAAAAAGCTTTTTACTGTAACAAGATGCTTCTTCCATTTTTTCATGCCCAAGGATTACCACTAAAACTTAAGAGAGGTGAAACTGAGGGATATCCTCAAAGGAACAATGATATTCTTATCCAAATACCAACTCACAAATCTTCTAGAAAAGCAGCGAGGAAAATAAGCCATTTCTCAGTAACCAGAAACAGAAGCACTGGAAAAAATAATGCATTCTGTATTACAGTAGGTAGTTTTAACCACCCAAAAGAAACCAAAAATAAATCCTTCTTACGTAATATTTTAATTCATACATGCTGCTGAAGAATTCCTGACCTCTGCATACTTTCAGAAATCAGGCCAAACATCTCATTAATGTACTGTTTCAGGTCTTACTACACAAGTTTAACCAGCTCCCATAGCAAAATGAGAAAACAACTTTAAAGTAAATAGACTATGAAAGCAACTTCTTTCCAACATCCTACACTGAAATGCATTGTCATTTATTCTGTCCACATCAAGTTATTTTTTCTGTTAAACATATACCCTTGTTAGTAGACAATGACCTGACCAATATGCAGAGAAATAGACAGTACACAAAAACATTTAACAGACACACACAAGGATACCTTATCAGATTAGACTGAAGTAGAAATGATGGGAGTTTGTCTCAAAATATTTTGAAAAATTTCAAGTAAAACAAAAAAAATTGGTATTAAAAGGCAGTTTTAACAACTTTAATCTATTCTATTTTCAAGTATTTCCCTTTCTTATCAAACAAGATACACTTTTCACAGCAACTGTCAGGTTTTTCCCCTTCCAAGCTGCTTGGTTTTAAAACCAACAAAACAGAAAAAAAACCCAAAAAACCAGTTTTAAATAAAATTATTGTCTAAACAAAAGCCTCATCTATCTCAAACAGCTGATGGCAGAAAGCTGGGAATATATCTCATAGTGAGCATGTTATAGCAGCTCTTTCAATATGTTTCTAACATGAATGAAGAACTGGAAAACACAAACATCTTCACTACAAGTTTGTACAGGGTTTTAGGACATATGATTATTCATCAATTTGTTATCTCTAATATCATTACAGATAATACTTTTCAGACTGCCTTTTCCAAATGTCAATAGGCTTGATGTTATTTCTTTTTGCCTAAGGACTCCAGCTGAACGATCCTATCCAAACATATTCCTTATCTGGTGACAACAGTGACTCAGACAAAACAAGATTTTGTAAGAGCATTAAAGCTTTGCCAATAAAGCACACTCCTATAAAGATCCGATTTGCAATGAATCTATCACACTAACAAATTTCTGCATCAAACAGGACTTTTGGAAAACTGCACTTTGTACTGGAAATGTTTCTAGACATATTTAGAAAAGCCTGAACATCAAGAAAACACCACCCACCTTCCAGCACCTCTGTAGCAAAGTCTGAACCAGGTATCACAATCAGCCCGAACCAGTACCTAAAGTTTTAAACTAACAGGTGTAACTACACCACTCAGAAACTTACCCCACAATGCCTCCCATTCTCAAACCTCTCATCTTTTCATCATGATTTCACATTAAGAGCTTAGATCAATGTTGGGACATTTGGTAAGAATCAGCACAATCTACTCAGCTGGATGTTCTAGTGACTGCAGGGGTTTGCAGGGTCCTGAAGCTTCAAACAGCATTAACAGATTACTATAAAATTATAACAAGACACCAAGTGTCACGTCAGAAACTATTAAAAACAGCAGCTTGAAAAGTAAGTCAGAATCTAGAGCTCCCCTGCCATTTTAACTCTCTTGGCCTGTTTCAGACCAGTCTGTATTACAAAACTTTTCAGTTTTTCTTTCATTCAATATTGAGACAAAATAGTGTCCTGACACTAAGGACAGCTTACACAGATAACTCTGTAACCATCAATAATGTAAATATTCATTTATTTGTGGTCTGTTCAGGAATACTTACCACTCCTCATACAATCTAACCATCTCACCAAGAGATATTTTATCTTTATTCTTATTATGCAGATAAGGAAACTGAAGGGAAAATGTCACCAGTACAATGACAACTACACATGATTCCCTGCTCCCATCTTTATTCCACTGGATCTCACTGCCAGGGGCAAACAGCATTTGCCTCCTTTTAGATAGAGCCTACCAAAGAAATATGTCTATAGATATGAGGGAAATTTTGTTCCTTTTAATGCAATTGGACTGAAGGCAACACAGGGGTTTCTTACACAGCTGAAATCAGCAGCAGCCCCAGGAACTCATTTGAAGATTAATAACCATATGCTTTCTTCTTCACAAAGTTGTAGACTACACCCTCTGTTGTAGACACTCTTTATGACCTAAAAGCCTGGCTGTCCAAACTTTCCATCCAGATATTACTTGTTAAAGGTAGAACTTATTTTGTCCATTAGACTTCCAACATCCAAGTAGGAGGCAAGGAAAATATAACCCGAATTTAATGAATTAACTGAGTAAATGCAGAATTTAGTGCAAAAGAAAGAATGTTCAGGCAGCAGAGTAAAAACACTGCTTTTGCACTCTTTTTGTCCATTCTGCTGGGATTGTCCTGTTCTCTAACACCTTCTAACTTGGGAAGCAAATGAGAGAAGTCTCAGTCTGCAATACAATCCCAATTCACTCTCTCTAATCTATTTCTTCTCTTGATGAAACTTGACCATTATGGAGAAATTCCACATTGACATTTACATGCATACAGAGTAAAGTTGCCACTGCATTTTACAGTATTCCAGGTCCTCAACTTGCTTGCCAACAAAGTTCTTCTAATATTTTTTGTACTTCTGGGAGAGGGGAAGGTCATAAATAACTGACGTCCTCAAACGGGATGCACGAACCTTAATCCCCCCAAATGACAGCAAAAGTTAAGGTGTATCACATCAACGTGAAGCAGAAGGCAGCAGGTGTCCAGGTGAAGGCCTTAACCATCCAAGTAGAAGTACCCCACACCAATTCTAGAGAAAGCAGAGGAGATACCTTGCCTTAAGTGCTAGCACAAGTAAGATGAGGCTGTTACTTCAGGAGCACTGGGTTTGAACTAGTACGTTAACAAACACTTATCTGGCATATTAACAACATAACCAGTGAAAGGGAAGCAAAGATTATGAAAAGCTCCTCAGCAAAATCCAAGCAGAGCTTTACAGAACAAAAGAAAGCCACCTCTCCAACCCACGGGTTGTTTCCCTTAAGAATTCTGAAGGCCTGCTGCGAACAACAGCGACGCTAGAACTTTTGGAAGTGAGGCCACACAACTGTTCCAACACGCGAGACGTTCAACAAGCTGCTGTCATCTCCCTGTACGCTTCTGACTGCCGACCTGTAGGGTTACAGGAGTACAACCACACAGCCCTCGTTACCCTTCAAGGAGGGAAACAAAGGCTCCACCGCACGTCAAAAAGCTGCCATTAAAAAGGGGACTGAGAGAAAACACCACCTCCTGCACGGTCTGAGCACATCTACTCGAAATAACACGAACACGGGGGATTAGAGAAGGATTTCAGCAATACCTCTGGATTACTTGCTCTCTTCCCCCTCCTTTCACGCATTCCCCGCGACTCCCCGCCTGCACAGCACCGGGCAGACCCCGGCCCTACGCCCTCCCCACGTGCTATCGCGACACCCCGACAGCGCCGGCAGCACGGCGGGGTCAGAGGAAGCGGCCGCAGCACAGCCGGGCCCGCCGCCACCCGCGGGCCCGGCGGCAGCGGCCGCCCGACATGGCCCGGCACGGCCGGCACACACCCGGCGCTCCGGGCCCGGGGCCATGGGGGCGGGCGAGGAGGAGGCGACCCGCGGAGCCGCACATCGAGCCCCCGCGGCCGCTTCCAGCCGCGACGTGTCAGGGTTGGCGGCGGGCAGGCGCTCCCGGGCACTCGGGCCCCCGCCGGGCCGCCATTTGTTTACCGCCCGGCTGCCGGGCAGCGGGCGCGGCCCCAGCGGGACGCAGGGCCCGGCTCTCCCCGCCAGTCACGGACAGCAGCGGTGCCTCACCCGTCCCCGTCGCTCCGCAGGCAGGTTTGGCAGGCGCGGGAGCCTGCGCTGCACCTCGCGCTTTCCCCTCGCTGGGCTCCAGCCGCCGCCGCCGCGCCCGGTCCGTTTCTCTTCTCTTCGCTCCGCCTCTCCCGGCCCGGCCTCACCGCCCGCGGGGCTCCCGGCGCGGCCCCGCTCCGGCCGCGCCCCCGCCGGCCGCGCGCGCGCGTGCCAGGGACAGGGTCAGCGAGCGCGCGGGGCGGGGCGGAGCCGCCGGGGGCGGGCCGGGGCCCCGGAGCGCGCACGCGCCGGCGCGGCCCTGTTTATCCCCGGCGGAGGGGGCGGGGTGCCCGGATGTCGCGTGCGCGCTCCCCCTTGTGCCCCGCGCGCGTGCGCGGAGGCGGTCGCGGCCAGGACTGCGGTGCGGGACTAGGAGCGTGTGGTGCGGGACTGGGAGGGCTCCGCGGCCTCGGGGCTCCGGGCCCGGCCCCACCAGGCCCGTAGGCCGTTCCCTGGCCGTGGGGTCAGTGCTCCGGCAGCTCTCCCGGTGCCGCGGGCGGAGGGTACCGCGGGCTCGGCTGCAGCCTCGGGTGCCGACAGCCCCAGCTGTCAGCTTCGCTCGCCTGGGGCCGGATCACCGGCCTTGGTTCCACCACCACCACAATCCATCCCGTAACCAAGATCCCGTTTTTGGGCCTCTGCAGGCGCTGGGCCTTGCTAAAGCTGTCACCTCAACAAAACCTTTTCTGCCAGCCATCACAGTACGCCTTTTGGTGTTACTGGCAGTGCTTCTCTAACACCTTTCCTGCAGTGTGTTGGGCTTGGGGGCCAGTGTCATTCCCAGACACTTGGCCATGCACCCACAGGTGCTGGTTGCTGAGCCTTCCTTTGCAGATTCTACCCTTCAGCTTATGGAAGCCAGCCTGAGAAGTTGTAGCTAGGCAGGAATTATGCAGGGTGTTACCCCTGCAAGGGTTGTTATTCTTCATATGCATGCCGTGTTTTAAGGGGCTGCTTAGTGTCTTAAGAGTCCTGTGGGAAAAAAAAAAACAAAAAAACAAAAAAACAAAAACAGTTCAACGTGGACCATGCCCTTTTTTCAGAGGGAAAATATTAAATATACAGCTAGGTATGTTGTGGCCACAGAAGATAGAGTGAGGAAATTAGTTAATTGACAAGAAAAAAAAAAATTTTTTTTTCTTTAAACTTCCAGGAAAACCTTGTTGGTTTGCACCCAGTTTCTGAAGACTTTATTTCCTGCCATTTGTGTAGATTTCTGTTGGAGAGAGGTTATACATTTTTAAGAGCTAGTCAAATAGATCTTCTCAATCTCTCAGCACCTAACCCAGGTGTGGGGAGGAAGTAAAAATGTGACTGTTTCAAGTTTGACATTTATCATCTTAGAAGAGTCTTAGTTTTTCTTTCTCTAAGAGAGCATGAAGGAAAGGCATAAGAAATCATTTCTATGTTAGCTATGTAAGACAGAACATAAGATGACCTTAATATTGAGGCATCATTGCCAGCACTTCCTATAATAAGCACTCGCAGGTTTGCCCCACCCTTATATGACAGCCTTGATCTTCCTTGATCCTGAGGACAGGCCCTTTTCCCCCTCATAAGTTTGATTATAGGATCAGTATATAGTAAGCTCCAGAAGATGGTAGGGATTGGCACCATGAGTCAGAGAAGCCAGGCAGAATCATTTCATCTGCTCATCAGACAATTACATAAATTGCTGGGCAGAATCCATACAGACAGTCACTGGTTTTCACAACTGCCTCTTACTGGCAATGCCTGCTGTGGGACAGGTGAGGTTACTGCACTGCTTACTCTCACCACAGTGGAGTGTGCTCACAGCCTGGCTGGGGTATTAATTACACGGGCTGTTGCAGTGCTTTTGTGGCTGGCTGGCTCTGTGCTGGAACTGAACTTCTACGACAGAAGCAAGGCACTTCATTTTAATTGCTTCTTTTGAAGAAGAATGAATTTCTGTGGCTTGGACTTCCTTTCTCATACCTCAGCTGAGACTTGTCTGGTCATTCAGGGAACAGTCTGCTTCTTCTCTAATGCTTAGATGGGTATACTTGCTAATGATCCCCACCTGACAATCATCGTTCTCATGAACTGCTGTTTAAGGTAAACAGGCAAATTTTAATCATACAATTTGACTAGTACCATTGACCTACAAACCAGAAGGTCTTTGAGGATTCACAGGGTGAACCACTGGAGGGTTTATTATTTACTAGCTTAAATCCAAAATGACTGAAACGTCTCTCTGGTTACTCATAAATAGAAAATTATTATTCGAGTCTGGTCTACTATTGTTCTGTACATGACACTGTCAGTGAAGCCAACAGGAGAGTGAATTGTAAATTAATTCTTGAGGCAGTGTGATTTGTGTCTTTCCCTTCATCTGAAGTAAAGTCTACATCAAATGCCAAGGCAGTTGCTGAGGTGTGCAAACGATCTCCTGTAAGTGAGTGGCTGTATGTGAAATAAACCACATTTATTCCTAAGGTATGGGTAGTGCAGTTTGTTTGCTGTTGCTTCCTATGAAATGTCAATTATTTAAGCACTTTCTAATTTCAAATTTGAACTATCACAGTTACTTTCACTGATGGGTATTTATGTCTGGAAAATCTTTCAACATGGAGATAGAGAGGGGGAAAACAAATTTCAAGTGTTTCCGAAATGTATTTGCAAGTAGATTTACTAATGCATGAGTGTTCGTATTTAGCAGTGTGTAAAAATAAACAGCTAAGATCTGCCCACAAAGCCACATATGCAATTTGCACTGCACAGCTTTGACAGCAGGATGTTTCCAAACACGGAGACCTCAAAAGAAGCTTTTTGCAGCTCTTGAGCTTATGTTTTCAACCTAGGCCTGTCAAGAGGTCTGATGCTTACTTTAATGACTTTATGGTTATACCTTTTCAAGCAAAGACTCTCCTCCTTAACAAGGTGCTTTATCATTTAAAAAAAGGCTATTAAGTAGCCTAGAGACTTGAAGTAGCATAGTAATAATAGTAATACCTTTTTAAAAGCTTTTTTGAGTTGTTATTTTAGAACATCTGGAAGATTGATTATAAAAGAAGCTGCTTGATAAGCTAATGAATTTGGGGATTCTGTGTTGTTTTGATCCTGTTCTTCTTTAGCCAAAGAAGGATTTTTTGGTAGGAAGATCTACTCTATGGGGTCAGATGTTTCAATGTCAGCCCAATTGCCCAGCTTCCTAGTTATAACCATTAAAGCTGCAGTGGGTGGTTGCTCTAGTTGTTTTGTGGAAATTCTTGGTCCTCTGACTCAGGTGCTGGGATATAAATACCTTCAGAATCACAGAATGGTTAGGGTTGGAAGAGTCCTCTGGAGGCCATCTAGTCCAGCCCCTTCCAAAGCAGATTCACCCAGAGTAGGTTACACCAAATTGTATCCAAGCATGTTTTGAGTATTTCCAAAGAAGGAGATTCCAACAACCTAAAGAAGTCAATGAAATTTTAATCCTGCCATATTGGATTCCCTTGGTTGCCTGTAGACCTAGGAGGAAGAGTGTAATTGTTAGGAGAACTAAGCATCACAGTAGTGGTCTTTTAAACAGAATAAACTCCAAATGATTCAGTGCCAGATATATATGTGCAGGATACAATATTGTCTCTTCAACTCAGGAGTTGCTTTCATGGGGAAGAGCTGTTTTCAGCCATCTGGGTCTCTCCTGCAGCTTCACAGGGCTTCATCCTGCGTGATCCATCCTCTATGAGAGGATGAATCAGTCTCCAGTCTGAAGGGAAAACTGTCCATGATATGGAGTTGCATCTTCATTATGGGTGGCAGCTAGGCTAGACAGGACTTTAGGATGAATTGTTTCTAAAGCTGTCTGCAGCATAGGCGTAGAGAACCTGATGGAGCTATGTCTGATTTGGAGCAGAGGAAAGAGGGAGAAGATGGGGCCTCTGACACCACATTTGAAGGAGCTGTGTGAATGGCTGTGTTTTACATAGCAGTATCAGACCTTTCTGTGCTCATGGCAGGTTTGACTTGGAAGCTGCAGTGCTCAGGAGGATCATTGCACCCTCTGGGCTTACTAGCCCAAAACTGTGTTTCAGCAGAGGTGGAGTGCCCCATTAAACAAATAAAATAACAGTGACATATCACCTTTGCTGGATGTAATTCCCTTTGGCACTAGTAAGTTCTTTGTATAGCTACACTTCAGCAATTTTTATCTGTTAGTATTTTTATTTTTTCCATATGTTTGGGAATGTTCTTTCTAGACAGCCATGCCATACTGTGTGATCTCTGGTTTTAGTGATTCCAAGCTACCTCATTTGTTTTAAGAGTAAAAGTGAAAATCTAGCTAGCATTGACATGGGTGATGAATTCAGAAGACTTAGGAAGATTCAGTCACCCACTATTGCTTTTCATTTCTTTTCATTTTTCCTTTACAAAAAAACTGAACTGGTGATGTGACAGATGTCACTTCAGTGTTTTGTCTGAGGGGGAAAGGAGCTGAAGGTCAAGTCATAGAACTATTGAAATGTTTGAACTTGTCATGCAGGCTGCAAGGGGAACCAAGAATGAAAATATCATATATGTGCTCCTGCCTGCTGCACAACTTAGCTTATTTCTGGCTTTGGCAGTATCATGACAGGTGAGAAGAAGAGTCAGGACTAACTGGAGTGCCCTTAGAGCTCATTAATCACCCAGTAAACTATAAACCATTTGTGCTTCAAAACATCTGGCTTTAGTTTTTACCAAAGCTTGCTGGCAGGGTGGCATGGTAGCTCCCAGCCCTTCAGACTGATAGCAGTGTGTTCATTAGCTGTACAGGAACATCTGGTTGGGCTGTGCACACATGTGCTAATCCAAAAGAGTACTGTGGCAAGGGAATGACGTGTGCATGAATATATTTAAGTTTTTTTTTTGATTACAGGAGACTTAAGTTTTGATATCAAGACAGTTATAAGAATTCAGCTTCAAACCACTGTCACATTTTTTATATTAAATGCATGATGGTGATTTTCAGTAGGCTACATAGAACTTTCTTGTTTCTAGTGAACCACTTAGTTGGAGTTGCTTCCATGTTGGCTGTTAGCTTCTGCTTAATAGGATCATAAGACACCATGTGAGTGGGAAATGAAGTTGAATTTATTATGAATTTATGGCCCTTCTGCCATAATTAGTACAATTCTGATAAAAAATGGCAAATGATAAGGTGTGTATATGCTTCTCTAAAATGAAAAGTCAATTAATGCACAAAACTGCTTGCTCAGGAACAAAAGCTGAACAAGAAGAGGAAGGAACAGCTCTACCAGCTCTATGAGGCCATGTATGGGAGCTATCTCCTTTCAAGAGAGGGCTCTGACACCTATATATACAAACCAATATATCATGTATTCCAGAGGCACAGGACAGCTTGTCCTGCAGCCAAAGCAGGACTCTCTGCTACTTAGAGGACTTGTCATGGAGCACTAACTTTTTTGCAGACAAACTAATTTGAAATCATTTGAGGTCAACAGTGGCCTGAACCTGCACATGAAAATGTGGAGCTACAGATGGCCCAGGGCAGCTTGCACAAGTGTAGCTATACTGACCTCATTTTCCAGCAGTGCAGATCAATGCATTTCTTGCAAAAGCTATAGGGCATTTTTTCAGAACTTTTTTTCACAAGGAGGTACTAACAGTCTCTGAGAATTAATTCCTAATCAAATATGATTTTAGTCATACAAGGGATACACCCAGCAACAAGAACAATGAAAGTAAGTTAATGGGGCTTTATTGACTCTCCCAACTGTACTTATGGTTCAGAACTGTTATCAGCAATGCTGTTCACATCCAAACTGGGGAAGTTTATTTGTACATATTAGTGTGAATTACTAGGATGACAAAGGTCATACTAGAACATATGTTAGGATTTGAGCTCAGGTTTGAAAGATGTTTTACTTAATGAGCTTGAAAGATTACTGTTTCTTTGTCCCTAGTATTTGCACATTCGAGAGGAAGAAATGTCCATATATGCTTATATTTCTGTCTGGAATATATAGAATAATATATATTTAGATAGAATACCTTTAAATATTGTATTTCTATATTGTACATGATTGTATGCAATTTTTATGTATTATATAAAAATAAAATTATTTCCTGGCCAATAAAAAACTACTTTCTTGCTCTTACATGGAACAAACTTCCGTGTACATCAGGAAGTCTACGTTTTGGTGACTAGATGCAAAGACCAGTAACCACTGTGGCTGTTTCAAAGAATGGCTCATACACTGTTACCTCTTCATGACAAAACTGACAGATGCATCACAAGGAGATAAATCAGAGGCAGTTTTACCATGACAATGAAAGACACAGGGTTGTCAATGTGATCCTAAAAGGTAGAATTCTAGTAGGATTTAACCAAGAGAGCAATATTACAATGAATGCTCATATTTAGAAGTATATGGGCAAAATGATATACAGTAGCAATTTATTTTAAAGTTTGTAAAGTATTGTACAATTTGCCTTTTATAGTAATGTCCTTGATTCAATTTTTTTTTCCTAAGCAGGCTGATTAAGCTGAGACTCTCTGCACAGAGAAGATAGGTTATTCCTTCATATTAATTGCTTGTGCCTGCAATGACAAGTTAAATCTGGCATGCTGCACACTCCCTTTTTCCAAGGACAATGCCTTCCCTCTTCCCTGGCCCTATATACAGAGATCAAGTTCTAGCAAATGATGCTGGGGAACTCCAGTGAGCAATGCTGGTGAATCTCTCAGCATCTTGGTTGGAATGGGGAAGGGAATTCCCCAAGTGCTCAGTCATCTGGGGAAAGATCTTAATATGCATGTCATTGTCTTGATTCAATTCTGCAAAAATAGTGAATTTCAAAAACAAGACTACAAATTAAGGAAGAACTTTCAACATCCATAATAAAACAGATCAGGATTCAGAAATCCTACCCCTTTCACACCCTTGCAACATACCCAGAACTGAACATCCAGGGCAGCTGCACAGACGAAAATAAAAACTTGCTTCACTGATTGGGCTCTCAGCCCATAACTCCCTCCCATCACAGCTGTACATAGAAGTTACTGGGGCTGTAGCTATTCCTTCTGCTTCATAAACACACGTGCTGGAGGCTTGGGAATGTCCCAGTTAAAGATATTTTGCAATACGAAAGAAAGAGGTCTGCAGAAGGATTAATTAGGCAGAACTTCACTTTCTTGTCTGGAAGCAGGAGACTGAATCTTGTCAGATTTATGGACCTTAGACCTCACAAGTGCTAACAACTGCAAAAGGCTGAGGAAGGCCACTTGCTGTATGATAGGCTAAGAAATCATTGTCACTTTGTTCCAAAACCCAAAAAATTGCACGGCAAAAATCTACCCTATTCCACAAAGAGAAGATGAAGTCAGCTACTGCAAATAGATGCTGATGTTATAAGGTTCATTTTGAAGAAGATAAGAGGTCAGCAATGCATTTTAAGGGTTTCTTATCCTCCCTCATCAGTTTTATTCATATGGATGAGTAAATGTAAAACAGTTCTAGTTTATAATAATAGACACAAAAGGAAATTCAGGTGCTTTAAGACAACCACTGCTGGGATAACCCCCTGTGAAGAAATGAAGACTCACTCTGCAGATATATCTTGAGGAGTCTTTGTTTCTCACATGAGCAATAATCAATATGGAATATGCCCTGCTCCTTGTGGTATCATGATTTCCTTTTCTTCATAATTAGATGAGGCTAGGTTAGGTCCTCCTAGGAAAAATAAAATAAATCAGATGCAATGGTAAATTACTTATTTATGCCCTTCAAAAGTGATGACATTGGTTTGCCAACGTTTTGAATCACAAGGTGAACTAAGCAGTGGTTTAACAGGATCACGTTCCTAAAGTTGGGATTTTTGTCTTTTTAAAGGCAGTCGTGCTGTTGTGTGGACTTACTCAACAAGGTCTGAAGCAATAACTGACATTTATATCTGGAAGCAGAGCAAACCCTCGTACTGTTTTTCTCATGCTTTGTTTGTTGGGTGAGTTTACAATCTTGTGACTTTCAGACTTAGCATCTGTTTTGGAATCCATTTCCAAAATGTCACAGTGACTTCTGCTTTGATTTCTTCTCTTGTTTAATGTCTGTGTGGTGACTTTCAGATATATCTTTAAAGAGATAAACTAGTTCATAAAACCTCGTTGCCATGAGGCAGCTGCCATTAATGACTAAGCCTCTACCACCTGAAACCTATCAAGTAGATATTGTATTTTGTGTCATGGTATCTCAAGCACTTGGAATATGATATAATATTTTCTCCTCTGATCTACAAAGTGTTCTCCCCCTGGGCTTTGAGTAATAAATCTTCTTGCTGTTATCATTGCTACAGCATAAAACAATCTGTTCTTCTGGGATATTATAGTGCTCCCATCAGAGAACTCCTGTTTCAAGACCCCATAATTCATTAGCTGAATGCTTGTAAATGTCACCTAGTTATAACTCTTGTAGAAGCAAGTACTATCATGTGCTTTCTGGCACTACCTACCTTGTCTGATCAGACAGAGACAGATTCTTTGCTGTGTGTTTTCCTTTGGGACTACAAGTGTGTCATTTGAGCTCTAAATTACCATCACTACAGAACTTTTCCTGTGCACATCCCTGGACAGGCTGCTCTAGAAATAATATAAAGTATCAGTCAAATAATGTAGACAAAACACAAATTGATTTTAATGGGATTTTTGCCTCTTTAATAATGGTTAAATAGTTTGCTCTCTAGCTGCAATAGGAAAGCTAAAGTAAAAATGTGTGCTGATTGCTCCTTAGTTTCATTTCTGCCAAGTCATTGCACAGGCTTGCTGCAAGAATTATTATTCTTGTAAAGGGGATGCTAAAACCCCGTGGTTGAACACTCTGCTCTGGGCTAAGTATCAGCTAAATCATGGCTGGGATTCAGAAACTGCCATGTAAGAAACCTGCTCTCTTGGCCCAGTGTAATGTAACTTCATTTTTATCCCCACATCACAAATGCAAAACTTCCGGGCTTGCAAGCAGCTCCTGTGATACATCTGAATTCTGCAATACAAAAAAATGGAATTGCAAGAGACACCAACAAATCTGAACACCTGGATCATAAACACTCCATTCATCAGTATGGATGAGGTTTCATCCTTGGCAACTTTTGGGCAACTATATAAAATAAAAGCTATGATGCAGTTAGATCCACTAAACATTTAGACTGTGGAACTGGCTTTATCAGACATTGAAGTGATTTAACTAAACAGCAGAATCCAGTGACTAGATTTGATATTCATGCAATTCACAAAATAACCTAACTGTGAACTGAAGGAATCAAAAAAAAAAAAAAAAAAAAAAAAAAAAAAAAAACAGTGAGAATTTGCTAAATTTCAGTAATAAAGTGGTTACTTATTCAGAAGTCTCTTAGAAAAAGGTACTGACTCCATTTCCCTATTAGAAGTCCCAATTTCCACTTAATTTTAAAATAATAATTTTAAATTTTTAAATAATAAATTGAAATTTTTACTTTTTCCAGATTTGCCAGAGGATAGAAAAAGTGAAGGACAGCAGGGAATAAAAAACACAATTTCTTTTGTTCTTTTGTCTGTGCTTTCTTTGGTGAGAGTTTGAATAAAATCAAAAACCAAAAGCAAAAAATTCATGGGGTGGAGTCACATAATCTTTTTCTAAGAATGAGGAGGTGTCTAAACCAATCAGAGTTGGCCCCTGTGTTGGATGTCATACAACCACTTATCTCAGGTGTGTTTTTACAACATTTCACCTTGCCCATGCCTGTTGTTTGCCTGGGGCTCAGAGATGCCTCCCAGGCCTTCCCTTTGAGGCTGGGCAGCCAAGGGAGCTGCCTCAGGGGCTGGAGCAGGTAACCTCTCTGCTGTCACCCCTGAGATGGATGTGATTTAATGCTAAGAGTGAACAAAGACCTCAAAAGTATTTTAATGCTTGTTCAAAAAGCTCTTGGACAGTGAAATGCTGAGTTCATTTCATCTGTAGTCAGTCTTTGTGTGATTTCTTGCAAACATTTGACTGTACAGTAAGGCAGGTTTTACACCATTGCTTATGTTTAGTGTATTTTAGAGAGGAATCCAATATTTTAAGTTCTCAATATCAGTGAAAAAAGGAGGGTTTTCTTGTTGGGTCAATTTGATGGTCACAAAATAAAGTGGATTCATAATGGGAGGTATAGATCCAGCACTTTATAATCTGGGTATTCTGGAGACATTACAGGTTTTATCATATTCTTACACATTAAAAATATAATTTATATATATTATAAATTTATAATAATATAATATATATTATATATAATAATATATTTTATATTATATAATAATTATATATTTATATTTATATATTATAATTTATAATTTAATATAAAAATATTCTTTTATATTAAAAATATAAAATTAGGAAAAAATCTTAGCCAGAAAAACTTTTCTGTAGAGGAGTACTGGATCACAAATTTAGTGAACTCTGACTCCTGGGAACATGGTGCCATCCTGAATCAACATGGTTTGGATTTGAGTTTTTAATGAAATATGCTAGGAGGTAGTATACTTGGAGTAGGACAGGGAAGAGTGACTGTTATTGTAAATAAATTTGCCTCAATGAAGTTTGTCATTGGCTGAAATGTTCAGAGACACTTACTTCTTTTTTTTTATTTCAAACCTTTGCATGTGTTAGTTTTCCTGCACACTGTAAAATTTAAAATTGTCCCGTAGAGTGAAAGCTGTAATGATCATTTTGTTGAAAGATTTAACTTGAAATTGCAAGACAGACTACCCTGAAACTACTGGGATGCCTGTTTTTGGATTCATTCCAGAAGTGTGTGAGTGCTCCCACCAGAAATTGCATGAAGAGTTACATGCACCCAGCTGCAGGCCCTGAGGGAAAGGACATGCATTGTAAAGACTCCTGCCGGGGGCAGCTTCTGCAGACTTGCCCATTTGGCTCATAGTCAGTAACCTGCCTCTGCACAGTGGTCCAAATTAAAACCTGATGCTGCAAGAAATACTTGCTTGGTATGGGCTCGTGGCAAGCCAGAGCTCTCAGCTGAGCTGGTAAACCAGCAGAGATGAGGATTTTGAGAGGAAGATGTGGTGGGCAGCTGGGAGACAGCAGTTCAGTGATATCTTTAACCTGGATCAAGAGCAGCTGATGGTTTGTCAGACCAAAGCCCATGTACCTGTCCCTGCAGTCTGCAGCACCAGCTATTGCTCATCCCTGGCGTGTAATTCCATTTATTACTGGCAGATAAACACATTAGCTCAGTGTTTCTGCTCAGATTATCATCAGCAAAAAGGTAATATATTGAAATTACTGTCAGTCTTCATTTTAGTAATGCACAGAGATGAGCTGCATACTCCTCGCAGAAGGATGTGTTTTGTGCAGGTTTACAGAGGTATCACAATGCAAATCTACATTTACTTAACAAGTTTTCTTTCCCACCTGCATTAGCCAGTGGCTATTTCAATGCTTTCTTAAATCCAGTAGTAAAATTACATGGGAACTTATACAAATATGGAATTATGTATGACTTCATGGTCAGACTTTACCTGTTGTTCAGCTAACGATACTGCAACAGAATTGGTCAATATAGAGAATTTATCCTCTGTGGTAGATTTCTGCTTTGACTTTTGACCTGAATTGAAAGGATAACTTAAATTTTTTAGTTTTGTTCCCCATGGAGTAAGAATTCAAGAAATTATTATTTTAAATTTTTCCAGCAGCTCTTTTTCAAGTACTTAATCTCATAAAGTAAAGATCTTAGTTTGAAATAGCTTCAACCTCATTCATAACCTATTAAGTCCAAATGAAGCACACTGGTTTTCTTCAAAGCATTAATTCTTTCCATTATTTTCTTATAAAAGTCAATATATTCCTGTGGAAAATTATTCAATTTCATTGCCTATTTTCTCAAAAAAAATATGCAGTTCAGAAAAATTTCAGTCAACCCTAGATTCAGATTGTTTAATTATCGTGTAGGAATACAAGCCTTTCTTCTGTAAAGGAGTACTGGACAGCAAGGGAAGGTTCTTTTGTTGGTGTAGATCATCAGTTTTCAATGGGAATTATCAAATGTCCTGGAACCTGATGGAGACAGACACAATTTTGTGATGATTATAAATCCTTAGCTTCAAAGCTATTGTTTGTGACTGCATCTAATTGGTGCTTGGGACAAACTCAGACATGGCAAGTTATTGTTGGGTGAAAATTTTTGGAGTATTAACTGATTCAGACTTTGAGTTTACATAGTTTTATATATGACATTTCTTTCTAATAAATTCCCTTCAAATTCACTGTGGAAGGAGGCTTAATGTAACACATTTTAGTTAAGCAACCAGTTTTGTCTAGGAAGAAGGGACTTTGCTGAAATATTTTTTCAACATTTTTACTAAATGGTACATTTTTACAAAAGGTGCCAACTCTCAAATTTAAAATAATAATTTTTTTAGAAATCTAAATTTCACTGAAAGGTAGAATGAATTAATAACCTGCAGTTAACTAACATATTTTCACTTACAGCAGATTTTTGTGGGGTTTGTTTTTGTTTTGGTTTTGGCTTTTTTGTTTTTTCCCAGTCATTTCATCTTACTTTGAGAAAAAGAAATCCACTGAAATGGATCAGTCTTTGAAATTTGGGTGCCCCAGGTGTTATATCTGGAGACAGGCTGCTGAGACAGAAAAGCTGTGGGAGCACAGGGGCAGTGTTTGCAGTCCCTGTCCAGGGAGGGTGGATGAATGAACCAGGGCAAATACACACTGAGAAAGTACCAAGTATGGACACAGGAGAGCAAAGCTGAGGTCTTCTGTGCAATCTCCTTCTCCAAAGTAGGAGAGCCAGCCAGAGAGCTCCAGAGACAAGAGAAAAAGCAACCTGGAAAAAATGAACCACAAAACTACTGAAGATGCTGTTTGGCCTGACTCTGCTACTGACTCATGGCAGCAGGGATGCCTGTTCCCTTGGAACACCAGCTGCAGCAGGTGTGTCAGATGAGGCTTTGTCTTTCTCAAGCCTCCCATTCTCTGTGATCTCCTCTCTTGACCAAAAGCCATGCATTACATACCAGCTGGGTGAGGACACAACCTTTCTGGTGGCTTCCTTTATGTGTAATACCCATGAAATGCTTTTTCTTGTGAGCTGTTTACTTTCCATCCCCATCTGACTGCCTCTGTCATTTTGGGGAAACAACAAAGGGTACCTTTCCACCAACTCAGGATAGGAAAGTCAAAGGCTCAAAACCTGATGCAAGCCACATCACTCCATCACTCATTATGCTAATCTAAAGCATGATCTAACAGTGCAATGGAACTTTCCTATGAAAAGAGAAAACTTTAGAAACCAGAATGAAGCATAAACAGAGAAGCACAAACAGGAGTCAAGAGAAGGACCCAGGACTTACATCTTGGGTTGGTCATAGTGGTGGTTGTCACTGTGACAGAAAGGGCACAGAACCCCATGGCAGAGCTTTGTGTCATACATAATCTTTTCTGCTATCTATTGCCATTTCAGCACTCAGCCTCAGAGGAAATACAGTAGTCATTGTCCTTCAAAAGTTATTTTTATTTAATTCACTCTTAATGAGAATATTTATATTAAAACCCCCTGTGCTAACAGCTGAAATTATTCCTTTGTTACATCATTGAGCTTCTTCCCTGGATTAAATGTTGATGTTTATGAAGTATCAACGAGAGCTCTCTTTTGCTCACAGTTGGACCTCATGATCTTAAAGGTCTTTTCCAACTTAAATGATTCTGTGATTGTGAACCACAGTAGTGGTAGTAGCTTTTTGGTGTCAGTCTGTCTTCCAGCCTTCACCTCAGAAGTATTTAAAAAAAAAAAATCACTGTGATGGATTGACCCTAGCTGACATCAGGTGCCCAGCAAAACCACTCTATCCCTCCCCTACTCAGATGGGCAGGGAGAGAAAATGGAGCACAAGGCTCATGGGTTGAGATAAGGACAGGCAGAGCTCACTCACCCATCACCATCACAAGCAAAACAGACTCGACTTGGGGGAAATTAATTTAATTTATTACCAGTCAAAATCAGAGTAGAATAGTGATAAATAAACCCAATTCTTAATATTACCTTTCACCCACCCTTTCCTTCTTTCCATGTTCAACTTCATTTCTGATTTCTCTATCTCCTCCTCTGTGTTGCACAGGGAAAAGTGGAGTGGGCTTTGCAGTCAGTCCATCACACACTGTCTTTGCCTCTCCTTCCTGCTCAGGGGAAGGACTTCTCCCACTCTTCTCCAGCTTCAGTGGGAGATCACTCCCATGAGAGTGAGTGTTCCATGGACTTCTCCAACCTGAGTCCTTCCCATGGGCTGCAGTTCTTCAGAAACTGTCCCAGCACAGGTTCCTCTCTGTCTCTGCACACAGCCACAGGTCCTGCCAAAATCCTGTTCCAGCATGGGCTTCCCACAGGGTCACAGCCTCCTTTGGGCATCCACCTGTTCTGGCATGGGGCTGCTCCATGGGCTGCAGCTGGATCTCTGCTCCACCATGGATCTCCCTGGACTGCAGGGGCACAGCTGCTTCTCCATGGTCTGTACCACAGGGAATCTCAGCTCTGGTGTCTGGAGCTCCTCCTTCTGCACTACTTGGGTGCCTGCAGAGCTGCTCCTCTCCACTTGCATGCCTCTTGTCAGGTGTGCTGTGCAGCAGAGTTTTTCACCCCTTCTTAAATACATGATCCCAGAGGCACAGGCACTGTGATTGATGGGCTTAATCTTGGCTGCTGGTGGGCCTGTCCTGGAGCCAGACATACAGACATACATTGGCTCTGCCAGACATACAGGAATCTTCTCACAGAAGCCACCTCTGTAGCCCCCACAACCAAAAGCTTATCACACAATCAAAGTATAAGCATATAACTTACCAAACTGATTTTAACAAAAATACTGTCCTTCAGAGTTAAAAACGTTGTAATAGTTCATATATGCTCAAATTTGCATCTATAGAGAAATTACCATCTTCTGTATTTGGTGTAATTGTTCTGTGAACTATTCAGATCAATCACATAGCTAAAGTGAAACAGTCCATGAACAGTTCATAAAAAGCATGTCTGAACTGAAAAAATTACTCTTTGCATGCTTTACAGCTATCCATGCTGTAAAGTGCTTTTAGTTTTTATTTGCCTTCTTGTGTCTCTGACTAGCCTCTTATTTTAAGAAACTAAATGACTGCTCTTGAAATAACATAAGCCATAAGCCATATTTTCCAAACTCTGGTGGTGCCAGACACACCGTGCTTCTGATGCCACTCTGTGAGATGATAGATGAAACTGAGTTCAGCAAAGCCAGAAACTAAAACTCTCCTACTCAAGTCACTAGGGCACAGGCACAGTAACTGCAGCACGGGCTCAGTGCTCTGCTGAGTTGGGATCCATGGTGTGAAAACCCAGGCTGAACTTTTCACAGGAATGCTGAAGTCGGCCCAGAGCTGCCCATACTGTCAGATCAGCCCTTGGTCCACGCAGGCACGTGTCCCCTCCATGCTGTTGGTGCAGGGTGGTTCTGACATTAGTCCAGTGTGTGACCCAGAAATTCCCCACTCAAAACCACAGGACACTAGGTTCCCACAAAAAGATGTGGCCAGTCCTGTGAATCTTCTCCCTGCAGGGGAGAAGCTGTTTGTAGGTGTTGGTCACAACCCCTGTGGCAAAATAAGGCATTAGCTCAAGAGCTTTCTGACTCTGAGACTTTTATCTATTGGATCTCAGTAAATGTGCTGAAAATTTGTAAGGCTTTGTGCCCTGGAGAGAGGCCACAGCTGCACTTAGTCATTGTATGCATGTAAGTTAATAATGAGATCTTACTGTTTGAAGCAGACCAGAGCCCATTCTGCCAGACTCATCCTTTATTACAGAGGCCATATGAAAAGGCATTCTTTCAAGATACTGAACATCCCTAGACTTTAATTTTTCTCTCACTAGGTCTTTAAACAGAACAGTTTATTAGCTCTAGTTAAAGGGAAAAATAGAATTACCTGATTGGTCAACACCAATTTTATTCTACCTGTCAGGCCATTGTGACATGTCACTAATAGGATGGATGTTGGCAAGTAAACACAATACTGATAGAGGTTCTTGCAATTATACTGGAGAAGCTGCTCTGTATTGTGTTTGTGGACAGTATGTGCACCAGCAGAAGCCTGAAGGTTAATGAAGAAATATTAGGAGACAAGGAGACTTGTCAGCAGCTGGTGTTTGTACAGACCTTCCTAAAGGGAACATTTCCATCTTTATGCATGCACAGCTCCATTGAAAGCAATCATTGTTCAAAGCAATTATGTTTATTTTGTTAGCACTGAGGTGGGAGACTGCTCTGCTCCACCCCATCCATTTGGCAGCACGGTCCTGGCAGTCCCCAAGCCCACACTCAACCACGTTTGATAGAGGAGTGTCTGCCAGGGACAGTAAGGCTCCACATGTGCCACGTGTAAAGGAATGCCCAGGTGAGAAGGGACACTTTGTCAGTGCTGAGGGGATAAAAGGCCACGTCTCTCCCTTCCCTTTCCTGGGAAGGAGCATCTGGCAGCCCCATTGACACATTGGCTCAATGAACGTGATGCTCAGTAGCCCCAGGCTGCCTTCCACCAGCCACAGACCACTGAGGCGTGGGTGCTGAGTGCTTGGAGGTGCTGGTGAAGGACCAAAAGGGAGGTGGGGAGAGCTAGAGGCATCACTGTGCAGATGTCTAGGGGAAGGAACACTCCAGGCTTGGGCTGATGAGGTCCAGGATGAACTGTAACTTTCAGCAGAAGATGGGACCACATGGTTACCAAGGTCCCTTCCAGCCCAGAGGCTCTGGAACAGATTCTGTGAATGCTTGGCAGAAGGTAGATGCTCTAGAAAACCTGAAAGGAAACAAAACTTTGCGGTGGAGGGGTTGACAGTGGCAGGTGGGGTTGGCAGAGGCTGGTGCCATGGCAGTAGGGTGGAGGTGGGAGGTGACATGCAAATTCATAAGGAGACAGGCTTTGTTAGCTCTCAAAGCAGAGCAGCTTAAGAGGAGAAAATGAGCATTCATTAGTGTAATTTCAAACTAACAGCTGGTGCCAGACATGATTAAACTCACACTGTGTAAGGCAGTGAAACCAAAAGTACACATCACCTTTCTGCAATAGGTGCTCAAAACCTAGAATTCAGGCAGTCTCATTCACATGTCCCCTCCTTCCATATGCAGAGTACCCTGGCTTCTGGGAAACTGTTGTTCTTCTCAATTCCCCAAAGTGCACTCTGTTTGTCATCATTTTTTTGCGCATTTTAATAATTCACATTGTGAATTATAATTATGGCTATTAGTCCAAGGAATGTAAGTGTAGAAAGCTGCCGTGCCTTGCTGGATTTTTTCCTCTCATATTATACCTATAGTAAATCTCCTGAATTTGACTTTCCTTTATAGTTGAAAGATTGTTTCTTTAATATATGTTCTGAAACTGCATACATAGCAAGTTTTTGTTCTTGTCTATGCAAAGATCTATTCCTATGGACTTTGAGCAACATCAGCTTCTTGCTTAGTGTCTGCCAGTCTTTTAAAGAAAATATACAGTTTTGCAGAATAGGCATACTTGCCCTCCTTGCCTAATGCTAGTAATATTTTACTACTGATATTAGTTGTTCAAATGGTGCATTAAATTTACACAAATTCTTCATGGCCATAAAATTTTCTGGAAACATCAGGAGGCCTCACAGATGTTCAAATGAATAAAAAGAAACTAGAACAGGTCAACAGTGTGAAGAAAAGACAGAGAAGGCACAGAACTGTGTGCTTAATCCTCAAACATGTGCTATTCTGCAGTTTAAGCCATCCCATCTGCAGCACCAGAAGAAATAAACACAGCATTTAGGGAAAAATTGATTTCTTTTTGAGAGCAGGCCATGGCACATATTGCCAGTCTTCTTCCTCATTTAGTCAAATTCTTTTTAAAGCTGAACACAAACATTTCCCTTTTCAAAACCATGGTATTTGGGGTCATTCAGGTGTAATCTGGATCTGGAATGAAATAATAACTTTTAGTAGCTACATTATCTACACGTATCTTAGGTTCTGAAAGAGAAACATTTAATTTCTAAAGAATAAAATAAACAAGGAGCTATTAATTATAGCTATGCTCTACAGCAGAAAGACCATAGGTTCAAAATATCAAAATAGGGGCTTGGGTCTTTTCTTAGAATCAAGCTTTCAGCCATGGCATGGGGAACTCTGAAGCACATGCCCACAGGATGCACAGTAGATATCTAGGAGCTGCACTGATGGAGGATGCTGAGTTGCAGAGATCAATATCCTCATTTACCCAGAATTTCTGCGGTAGCTGAGTAGAGCTCCCATTTTGGCTCCATAGACAGCCCTGAAATAATGCAGGCAGAAGCACTGGGTTTTTTCTTGCAGAGTTTTGCTTTTGGATTGGAAGGAGCCAATCTCCCTGTGTGTCTGATCATCTGCCTGGATCATCTGAATTGGAAGGCAGCTGTAATAAAATCCTCAGAGCTTGATTTAGGGAGCTCCAGTATGTCTTGTTCCACTTTTACTGTTTGATTTTTGCTGCAAAACATTTTCTTACTGTGCTGGTTTTGGCTTGGGTAGAATTAAATTTCTTCACAGTAGCTGGTGCAGGGCTGTGGTTTGGATTTTTGCTGTAAATGTTGTTGGTAACTCAGAGATGTCTTTGTTACTGCTGAGCAGGGCTCACACAGAGCCAAGGGCTTTTCTGCCTCTCACCTCACTCCACCAGCGAGGACACTGGGGGTGCACAAGGGTTTGGGAGGGGACACAGCTGGGACAGCCGACCCCAGCTGACCACAGGGATGATTCAAACCATACAACATCATGCTCAGCATACAGAGCTGGAGGAAGAAGGAGGGGACACCTGAAGTGATGGTGTTTGTCTTCCAAGGTAACCTACACACGTGATGGAACCCTGCTTTCCTGGGCATGGCTGAACACCTGCCTGCCCATGGGAAGCAGTGAAAGAATTCCTTGTTTTTCTGTGCTCATGCACTCAGCTTTTGTCTTCTCCTTCAGCTGTGTGTATCTGAAGCCACAAGTTTTGTCACTGTTCTGATTCTCTCCCCCATCCCCTGTGGGGAGGAAGTGAGTGTCTGCGTGGGGCTTTGTTGGCAGCTGGTTAAACCACATGCTTACATAGCAGCTGGCATTTCTCATAGCCCAAATCTTAGCACCTTTAGACAATTAGACACTTTTTTTTTAAATCAAATGCCAAACTTAAGAAAGAAAACAACAACAAAAATTGTCTGGATTGAAATTAAATGGATGTTTATCTCTGATAAAACAAGCAGACCAACAAACAGGAACATTTTGAACCAATTCAAATGCTCAGCTTTTCTGTAGGTTAATTGAAAAATGAGAAATGTGATTTTAAAACCATATAATATATCTCTTTCTAGAGACATTGAAATAATTTATTTACTTTTCCAACATGAAACAATTAATTAAAATCTCAAATATTTCAGTATTTTTATAATCCTGTCCTCTTTGGTTTAACTGGAGCATATTGCCAAATTCAACTTCAAATTCTATGTTTCTGCCCCCAACCCCACCTTCTTATCACACAAAAAATTAATTTTTCAACTAGGTTTGATTAATGGTCTGAAAGAATAATAAGTTACTCAGCATTATGTAAGAAGTCAAAGCACAACAGTAAACACCATGTAAGTGCTTCCTATCCAGTTCCAGTAGATGCATGCAAAGAACAGCTGGATTTTCTTGTATTTATGCTGTTTTTCACATTATCTGTTCTTGCACCCTGAAATGCAGGTCACTGTGCACCATTGACCGTAGGCAGGTAACAAACAGGAATGCAAGTCTCTCACAGCTCAGCAAAACACATGGCAAAGTGAGGAAATAAAGATTTTTAACCACCAACACATTTTCATTTGACTCAAATAGACAGGACAAAAAAAGGATTTTCACATGACAAACTGAGCCAAATGTAATCTTATGTCACTTGCAATACAGGATGTAAAGATTGTTATCTGTTCATGTGAAAGTAAGAGAAAAGAGACAGATAAAATATCCCAGGGTGGGAATTGCAAAGCAAACCTTTACTCTTGTAGAAGTATTAATAGAACTATGATAAGACCAGGTTTCATTGCAAATTCTCTTATATTGAAAGATTCCTGATATTATTTTAACATGCTATCCATCAAAATTCACAGTGAATGAGGCAAGATTCCCAGCTACTGCTGGAGGGGACAGTGACAGAGGCCTGATAATGCCTTGTCAATGCTTCAGAAACCCATGACTGAGTGACAGGAATAACCTTTCATCAATTCAGGAAGGAGCTTTTAGGAAAGATTTTCCTCATCCGACCTCTCTGTGCCTCTGCTGATTTATGCCAGGTGGGAAATAGGTCTTGTGTCATGGAAAGTCCTTGCAGTGATTAGAAGAGGTTTGCTGCTGAACTGACAAAAGGAATGGGATAAAAGTTGTTTTGTCATTTGTTTTCCCTAACATTCTGGTCTTTCACCACGTTGATGGCCTGCAGTTGTCTCCTTGAGCTACCACCACTATTTCTATTTTTCAAAAAGAAAAATCCTATTTTGTTTACTACTGAAAGAACTATAAAGAAATAAAGAGAAAATGGTTTCTGCTCTTTCCTCTGACCCAAGGATGTCTAATGAGTCATCTAAATTCAGATTAAAGTTTAGAGAACCCACTGTACTGCAGAAACTGTTTCTCCATGGCATTCACAGTCTAACATTATCTGTCTGTCCAAATTTGGTAACTTTTACATTATTCAGTGAGTCTGACTACAGGAATACGTAATTGTCACTGAAATCAAATGGAATTACAAGGGAAAAAAACCCATCAGATGAAGGCATAAAAGTACCC
Organism: Muscicapa striata striata; assembly: GCA_030060385.1. NCBI lineage: Eukaryota > Metazoa > Chordata > Aves > Passeriformes > Muscicapidae > Muscicapa > Muscicapa striata. Next base: position 63,045 of record JAREIS010000010.1, on the reverse strand, counting down.
TATTTTTTTCATGTGGATGAATACTTCCTAGAATTTGAGGGCTCTTCTCAAAAGAAAGGTACTTGGAATCTCCACCTCAGTCAGGTCCTTGGCACAGACAAGGGTTTCACTGATTTCTGTATAAACATTGAAATTAAGCATTTGAATTCATACAGCTGATTCATACAAGTTGATTCTTCCTCCTATTAATCCTAATTCAGATTTACTACAACCTTCTTACCTCAAGATCTACAAAAGATTGCTGGATTGAAATTTATGTAGAAATACAGCTGTTCTGTGGTTCAGTCACAAAAAGTACAATGAAATAAGTACAGCAAAGGCAGAAAAGTCAGAATATCTATTTCTCATAATTTTCTAATACTTTGAGCATTATGTACATCCCAAATAGAAAATATCTTCTCCATAAAACAGCTTTTTGAAAATGCCAATTCAAAAACATTTTAAAAAATTAAATATTTTGACATTTAAGAATTAATAGTTCTTATTTTAAGTCAATAGGACATGTAATTGTGAAATTCTTGCTCAAACCCTTCATGCTTCCACTCCATCCTGTAGGCTGTTTTCTTCCCTCACTGCAGCTTTCCCATAAATCTCACAGTGCACCTTGGCCCCTGGGATATGTGAGGCATTTAGACTAGCAGTCTCAAAGGAAAATTACTCAGGGAGAACTTTTACAGAAACTGAATATTGTATTTAAGATGTGTTTTGCCTAGAAATCCCAGGTCAGCGGAGTAACCCGAGCAGAGTAACAACTTTGCACAATACCTACTGGTATTGCCTCATGAGCCCTTAATTTCGTGTGATGCTGTCTGTAGCACAGAACTAGTCCAGCTCATGTACAGGTTTAATTTTTAGGAAAATATTTCTTCTCTTTGACTCATGTTTAGGTCAGTCTTTTACCTCAAGCATGGACTTTATTGAAGAGCTCTGCATTGCTCTGCAAAGGTAAAAGGCAAAGTCAGTGTGTGCCTGGCTCCCAGCAATAGTGCAGCACGCACCCCTTGAGGACAGCAGTCAGCAGTGCCCAGGGACGGTTCCTTGGCTCTGTTGGGCTGAGTGCTTGGCAGCCCTTTCCATTAGGAAACTAATGCAGTGGGAATAGACATCTCAGGAGACAAAACTTAGTCTGGAAACTCTCATCCCTGGTTGTTTGAGGGGATGACTCAGAGCCCCTTCACAAAATCTTATCATGCTCTAATCTAATTTAGCAGTTCCTGACTCAGAGATCGCTGCTACAGTATGTCAGAAAAACAGTAATTATTGCCCCACACCTTGTCACATATGTGGTTAATGATCACTGAAACTAGGAACTAGCCCAGCACCTTTTCCACTGGTAGCAATAGAGACTTAATAAATCTTTCATGTATGATAGCAAACAACCTCCATCATTAAAACAATTCTGTTATTCTATTGTTTTTCTTTTTCATAGGCCAATTTTTCAGTTGTGAAATACAGTGCAGTCTTGAAAAACTTCCTTTGGGAAATAATTTAAGCAACTATTTGGGCCTGATACCTCTTTTTCTCTTACACAAGCTACCCACCACAATTTCCTTAATAAGGACATCACATTATTTCATAGAAATGTAAACCTTTCCTATGCCAATGTCTCCTTAACAAGAGCAACAAAAGTCTTCTGAGTAGAAACTGAACAAGAAGCCCAGCCTAACCTATGCTCCAGTATTAGTATTACCACAGGTTCCTCTTTCTGAGCTTTACCAAGGGACTTTATAGCCACAGCACAGAGTTAAGTTTGAGACCAGCAGCTGATCAAGGCATGGCTCAGTTGTCATGTGGCTCTGGAATTTCAAATGAGGGAACCTGGAAAGTGGTTAAGGGATTAAGGAAAAAACAAACAAACAAACAAACAAAAAACAAACCCAAAGAACCCCAATCTGTTAAATGCAATCCAAGGTGTTTATTTTAAGTTTCATTAGTGCTGCTAAACATAGATTCTGGAGAACTGGATACTGGTTGGTGGAGATCCAGAGTATTTTTATGTGTTGCATGCAAGAGCTGAAACACCTCTTCCCTCACATCTGTGCCTAGCACACAGTGTCTCCAGGAAAAAAAAAAGGCAGGAATGGAAAAGAACATCCTTTCTTTTTCCTGTCAGATGCAGGACCCTCCTGCTCAGACCTCAGCAATCAGTGCAAGGAACAAATCCTAATGTGAAGTTTATATTAGGGCACGTGTGGCTTGTTTTTCAGGTTCTTGTTTGCAATGACCCTCTTGGTGCTGAGGACAGTGTGTGCCACTTATGCAGCTGTTTCCAAAGGCTGACTTGGGTACAAGCACAGATACTGAAAGACTGGGATGTACTGACACCTTTGGATGGGTAGGAAAGAGTGGAATGTTTATCACAGACTGTGTACCACACAGGCTTCCCTGCCACTCAGTATGAAAAGGGAATTTTGATAAACTGCCCAGTAAGGCTGCTGGAACCAGAAGGCTTTGGAGGTGTCTACTCTGACACAAAATGATGTCCTGATGGACAGGACTCCACACCAGTGTGCAACAGCCCTGATAGTTCCCTGTTCCCATGCACAGCTCACTCTGATTTACAGCTGCACTGGCAGCAGAGCAACTTGCAGCTGAGTACCAGAGGAGCTGATCTGAAAAACCTCTTGAAGCACCAGAGCAGTGACCCACAGCCACTTCCACAGAAGACAGTAGTAATCTCCTCCTGCTGGTAGTGGAATGGGCAGCCCTCAAGCTGAAAAATTATCTGACAGATGAAGGTCCAGCTGTGTCTTCTCCTTCCTTTAGTGTATATATTAACTCTCTGGGGAAAGTAACAAGGAAATGCTGAGTATTGTGTGAGTAGTAGACAGGTAATATTCAGCTTCGCTTTGTTGTAACAGCAAATCCAGTTGGTGATGGGGAAGAGATGATCTCCAGCCACACGAGATGTTAACTTGAATGTGACATCCTCTGGGGCTCAGTTCCCAACCGAGTGAAGCCATGCTGATAGAGTTGCTGAAAACAGCACCAGCAAGAAGTACCAAACTTCCCCCTCTGGTAAACAAGGGACAGAACTCCAGCTACATCTCTGGTTCAACGCTGGGGCTAAGACTCAAGAAGGTGATCATGCCAGGGAGCATTTAAATTATATTGACCAGGACGAAAAAACCCTGATATTTTCTATCCAACCTTTGCAATTATTTACACAAGCTCTGGTATTTTGCAAAATGAAGGGAAGATTATTTCTTGTGTTTGCAGAGTTTACACAGGGAGAGCTCCAGCTCTCTGTTTACCACTGAGTCACCAGCTAAACATCAATTTGACCAATCCACATTAAGCTGCAGCCAGTTACTTCCACCTTGGCAGCAGCAGCTCCCTCTCACTGCCAGCTAACCCCTGACACAGAGCTCTGCAGATGCTCTTCCCACATTGCACAGAAAGTTCCTGCTGGTTTAGGACCAGTTCTTACTGTAATTGATGCAGCTTATGATGGTTTTTATGTATTAATTGCCATCCAGATTGTCTCAGTGGCTATTCATTTTAACTTTGTATGCTGGAGTGGCTTGTGAGCTGCAGGATATAGAAAAATAGGCTACATCAATTTCTGCTTTGCATGGGTGAGTTGTATTTAAGAAAGGGTTCAACTGAGAAACAGAAATGCAACCATACACTGTATCTAACTCAGAAAGTCTCAAAAATTCAGGCCCAGGTACAAGGGAAGTGCATCTAAAAGACAGCTTTCTTTTTCTAAATATTCATCATCTTCCTCCTCAATTTTCATAGTAGTTCACTTATGGTTTTCTTGGAACAGAGGCTGAGTCTGTAATTATCAAATGATGCATGCACTGGCTCAGTGTAGACTGAGTCTGGAAGTCCCAAGGGATGGGACACAATTGCTCAGCACCCATTACAGTTTCACTGACACTTAGGAGAATGAGTACAATTAGAATTTGCAAGATACAATAAATTCTCAAGCTGACTCCAGGAATCCATGAAGGCTAATTTTAATCTTCCTGAATGTACGTTTTCCTGCAGAATAGAAATCTAGGAGCAAATGCTGCCCTAGAGAGCTCAAATATTTTTCTTGGAAGAAACCCTATGCTCCTGGTGAAATAGTTAGCAGGGGTATGATCCGTCTCTCCTTTCTGTAAACATCCTAGTGTTTACAGCAACATCACAATGTTAAGCATTACTGTACCAAATCCAGATGTCCCAACTCACGAAAAACTTCTATGAAGGCAACAGGAATTCTTCTGTGGATAAGGCAAGCTTCAGCTTGCTCTAGATGGATGTAACCAGAGCCAGAGTTTACTCTCAGTTGCACTGGCATGAGTATGACAAACTCCATAAAGGTCCAGATTTACAGTGGACTGATTGACAGCAAAACATGTCCCTAGATACTGAAACATACCCAAAGGAACCAACATGTTTGAACATCTCATTGGAAACAGCCAGTAGCACACCTTACCCTTTGATCTTTCACTCCAGTTATGATTTCTGTTTAGCTTCTAACTGTTGGAAGTCCAGATTTTCCCTTTCCCTTTGCCATATGAATGCCTAACAATTTTTGTTTGATTAACATATCATCTTCCTTATTCAGGATACCATGGACAGCTAAGCAAAGGAAAATTAGATATAGCAGTAATTTCTTATTGTGTCTTCTAGAAGGAAAAAGCTTTCCCCCAAGCAATATCCATACATTCCCACTTTGCTTATTGCAGTTCTACTTCACACATCCCCATTCCCATCCTCCCTGGATGAAGATTACAGGTCCCAGTCATGCACTCACAGTTCCTTAAGCCAGGGGCTTGTGGAATTGACACAGGGACCATCCTGTGCAGTATCAGCCAGGAAGAAGGCAGAAGCCAGATTCAGATTTAACCTTCATTCATATGCCATGGGTAACACATCTTCACCTACCCTAGCCAGAGGGGCTTTCCAACTCCTTCCCAGGCAAATCTGAATATGAAATGGGTGTTTTTAGGATGATTCCATTGAAACCCTACCTTTCCTTTCTGACCCTGTACATCACATTACAATATTTGGAGCAGGTGTAAGTGTGCTTCTTTAGTGAGAGTGCTCGTACAGGTGATATCATAAGGTGCTCTCGTAATAACACTTCATACTGAAAGCCTGTATCTCATTCACACCAGCTACTGAATCAAAAAGACTCCACTGCAGACTTTCTGTGCAACCATCTTTTAACAACTCCATCCCAAAGAGCTTTGATGCCTTCCTCTTACATACTTAACACTCTGCTATTTGTTTGTTCCAAAGTGTAACAGATGCATAAAAGCCTTCATCAATAGGTGCAGTGTTTTTGACTGGTGTACTGCCTTTTGGATAGGAAAACTTTATCTCCTGCCTATTTACACTCTAAGTACTTCAGCATACCAGGTCATAGCATGCTCTGGTCTGTTAACAGATGTGTTTTTCCCAGGGTCACACTTTTTTCCACATTATTGCTCGAACTGACACCTCCTGAGGAAGACTGCCTGGCTGCTCAGTCCAGGGCGGCTGTCGAAAGCTGTCAGCTGAGTGTGGGAGACATGGAAGACAATCCTGCACTCAGTAGCAGGGAGTGTTGCAAGGAACGCAGCAAGTCACAAAAGCCTTTGTGGAGCTGCATCAATATACAATAAATACCCCAGTAAGAGCAGGAACAGGATCCCGTTGTGTGCCAGCAGGCACTGTGTGCGACAGCTGGTGCTGAATGGCTCCAACACCAGCGTGCCAGCAGCTCTGGGCATGCAGGAGCCCAGGAGCAGCACCGTGCCAGGGCTGGCTGCTCCCCCCATGGAATGGGGGGGGCTGCAGCTCCATCTCCACTCCACTGCCATCTGGCTTTGGGCAAGTCCCTTCACCACCCTCACGTCCTCTGCAGCTTCTGTGGTGGCAGGTTATCCCTCCCTGTGTAACAGCTCCACAGACCACTTAACTCCACAGAAAATATCTTATTTTAGATTTGTACTTTGGATTATATCCCACTTGTACAGTGCCAGGAAAAATAAGGCCCTGCTGCAGTGCTCTCTTGCAACTCAGTTAAGACACCTTTTTTCAATATAACTTCTCATGCTTTGTCAAGAAGTTTGGTTTTATAAAATGTATCAGCTATTTTCTTTATTCTTTAGGTTCTATATAGGTATAACTAAGTGCACATTTTTTTATATTTTATTAAATTTTGAAAATCTTAAAAGGAATTAGAAACATAACATATGAACTGCAATACACCAAAGGGCCCAAGAGGTCTCCTAATTATACCACTCTCTTAAAAATAGTTTGTATATATTGGGATTGACCAGGACTGATTTACAGTTCTAGGAAGGAAAATATGATACAACTGATCCAACAGATAACTTTATCAAGGAGATGTCACAGGCCTGGTCTCCAGGGAGCAGGAGACTGTAATGAAGAACTGCACTAGGGAAGGATGAGCTGTTTCCAGAAGTCAGCACTTTTGGAGCTGGCTTCAACCAACCACACTGGAAAGAATAATTATGGACCCCTGTGCTTCTACACATATTGTAATTGGAGTTTGAATAACAATTATTTACACATCCAGAGCATTCCTATTAATCAATACTATTTAACAGGTAACATCTGTCAGATAATTCAGTTACATACTGAGGAACAGGAACACAAATGATTAAGCATTGTCTCTCAGAAGGGGCACCAGCTATTTCTCCACAAACTAGGAAGATGGAAAGAAAAGCTAATTAATATATCAGTCAGTATTATTTCAGTAGCAGGATAATTTAAGACAAAAATTTATGTTCACAAAGTTTTTGAAATAGCTGCAAAGCTCAAGAGACACTACAATGCAATTTTGAGAGCAAAAGAAAGGCTATTGATGGGAATATTAAGTTACTCAGAGACCAAGAGAACATAAGGTTGTACATTTATCCATACCTGATAATTTTCAAATAAAAATTTAGCATTGCTACTTTCTAAATAAATTATTTCATTGAAATTACAGTAGCTATATAAAGCAAGGAAACACAAAGGTAATCAAAATACTCTTTCCTTGGCTTATCATCCAGGAATTTCAGTTTTGAAACATAATTGAACACTTGCTCTTTTCTTTCCTGTGGGTTGGTTTCTAGAAGTCACTAACTTGCTGCTGCAAAAGCTGATTAGTTTCAGTATTCTGTTACTTGAACAATTAAATTACAGGACATGACATTGCTTGCAAAGTCCTGGCAAACTATCTGTTAATATGCAGTTATATGAAAGAAAACATTTTATATCAAAATGTGTGTAATTATAGATTTAAGTCCAGGGTTGTGTCTTTGGACTTTAAAACCTCTCGAGAGAATCAAGGGCCCCAAAAAAAGGCCAAACTGTGTCCTGTGCCTAACAGCAGCATTCCTAAAGTGCGAGTGAGTGGAAACTTTAACACTACTCAGAAAACCTTTCCTTTCTATTTTAGAATCATAACCCCCAGGACAGGGCTGAACATCCCTCTGTACCATTTCCCCACTCTCACATTTGTCTTCTGTGTTATAGCAGCAGCAGCTGTAAGTAAGCAGAAGTAAAACTTCCCTCACTTCATTTGCTTTTTCTGCCCCTTTGGTGTTTCATGTCCTCTAATTGTATTCTAGAGGCTTTTAATGAGAGCTGTAAATGATTCAGGGTCACTCACCTTTGTTAAGAACAAGTAACAGAAAAGAAATACACACTCCACAGGGAAAAAAGAGAAGTCCTACTGAACAGTGGTAGCTTGTTGATAAAGTAAGCATATGTTAAGAATTCTATAAACTTTACAGAAAATCTATGCTTACAAGATGTTTGAAGATTACAGTACACAAAAGGAGAGATTCCCCAGAAATATCCATGGCAGTCCCTCATTTGACACAACTGGCTCAAACCTTTGGCAAGACTTCTCAGCACTTGTTTCCCTGCACAAGAGGACTAGGCTGGCTTTACTGCCTTTCATTCCCACTGCAGGTATTCACAAGGTGCAGAATTTCCAAGTGGCAATTACAAAGTCCACTGTCTTTCCCCTTCAAAGACACTTGCTAATTCACAGCAGAAGTGATTAATTACCTTGCCTCTATTAAGCAACACTTGCCTGTTTGATTCAAGGTTAATCTATAAAAGTATATATTACTTTTCCTTCAAAAGCCCACAGTATACATTTGACTAGGGAATCCTGTGACTTAGATGCACATTAAAACATATATCCCAGGGGCTAAAACTTTCCAGTATTCCCATTTGTTCAACCGCTGCAAAGACCTGTGTGTTCATAGCCCAAAAACTTGCAGTAAGAAAAGTGACTAATATCTCAAATCTGGAACACAAAAATGTGCCACTGCATTTAAATGAACATTTAACTCCAATGAATAGGCTATACTTGCAATCTTTCACCCTTTGTTTATTCATTGCTCGTATCAGTGACTCATTCCACCCACAGAAAAACCAGCAGAAGGGCACTTAGAGGAACATTTTACAACTATTCCTCATCCCCCCCCCAACCTTCTCCCATTTCCTCCAACTCCATCTAGTACAGATTCCACCTCTCCTGCAGCATGTATAATAGCAGTAGATATTAACAGATCACATGGGCTCAGAGATAGCCCCTCCATCTCTTTTCTGGATGGTGGAGAAGTGCTCTGGGCTTTCTACCTCTGTGACAGGAATTGTAGGATAGAATGTCTTCTAACTGTATCTGCTTACAAGATCTAACAATGGGGACAGCAGTTACCTGGTGTAATCATGTCCACAACTCCTACATTGCTGCACTAAGATTTTGTAGAAAGCTAGAAGAGAAACAACACATTTCAGTAATACTTGGTATAATAAATATAACTGATGTTAGACTAGAAGTCTGTAGTTTCCAGGTCTCTGCTGCTCATGTCCTTCTTGTAAACTGTAAACAACATCAGCTATGTTCCAGTTAGCAGACCTTTGATAGAATAATCAAGAGGGGTTCTTCCATACCATACACCAGCTCCTTCAGAATGCTGGGATGAATCCCATCAGGCCCCATGGACTTGTGAACATTCAGCCAGTACAGCTAGTCCCTTACAATTTCAGCATTCACAAATGGAAAGTCACTGTTCTCACACTAGTGAACCACCATCTCAGGAGACTCCAACAGTGACAAGGCAAAATTCCATCAAGGTAACAAGAAAGTCAGTCTATATTTTCTTCCTTAAACAAATGACATAGTCAAGAGAAAGTCTGACAAACAAAGATCATCTGTTAGTATAAAAAAGCAATAATTCATAGCAAGATTATATGAATCCCATTAGAAGGAAAAGCAGCATAAAACTCCCCACAACTATTGAAGCCAGCTTACACCAACAATTTACATTTTGAGACACCCAATAAGCAGTCAGACCTTAAACTTGGTAGAATTTAGAAAGGTAGTTCCTACCCAAGAGATGTTATATCATGGAAACAATGACACCTGTTCCTCAACTGATAAACTTTGGTTTGTGTCCAGTTCAATGAATGGGGCTGGGCACTTGCTTGTGTAAGCTCTATAAATACACAAAACAAAGGAACTTGGAAGTTAGCCCTGGAAGGTTGCTGTCTTGTACAGAGAAGAAAACCAAAGCAGAGGTTTACAGGTATCTCACAATCCAATTGTCTAAGAATTATTCTAGTACTTAGAAACCCAATGTCATCTATGCCAGGTGACAATTCCTTAACAACATTTTAAAGCTATGGTTTCAATTACCTGTTTTCTTTATACAGTGTGTGACTAGAATAGAGTGCCTACTTGGGACTTGAATCCAATGCTATCCTGAGTCAGTAATTACCTATTCCTTCCTCCTTCTCTAAAGAAGAGAAGACAGCGAATACACTGTGATTTGTGACAGTAGTTCAGGTGCACTTTATGAATTCCAAAACTATAGACTTGGCAAATAAAAACTTGCAAGCCTCACTGCTTACTCAGTAAATAGATTACTAGGGTCCTTTTTGTATGTCAGCTGTATGATATAAAACCAGATATATAAAAGTTAACAGATTGAAATTCAGTATCTGATTCTACAGTGGTGAAGAACAGGGGTAAATGAAAACATTATTAGTACAAAAATAATTTACACCAGGCTACAATTCCCTTTAACTCAGATGCTTTTCCTGTGATACAGTAAGCTAGTATTACTGTAGCCATTTTATGGATTATAACTCTTTTACTCTACTTCCACTGACCAAACATAAACATTCTTTGTAACAAACTGAGCAAGCTTGGGGTGGGTGGAGGGTGGGATGGATGAGATGACCAACACAGAAAGAGAAAAACATGGGCAGAGGAAGAGACAGATGTCTTGCACCTTATTTTTTTCTCCATTATGAAATCCATTTAATCTACATTTACAGCATATAATCTTGTCAAGATCTCAGTTGTTTCAGGCAATCAAAAAAGGAAGGAAAAAACCACAGGCATAGTGACTTTGTAACTCCCCTTTCAGTCTAAAGAAAAGCATAACATACAGATTTTAAGCAGTAAATCTTTAGATTAAGATTCAGAAACAGGCTTTATTTACAGCTAGACAAACCCCTAGATTTCTAGGTTTTCCTTAGAAACTCATTTAATTGCTTACCCTGGGAGAGCAATAAATTTCAACGTTAATTTTTTCTTACACTTGTCAATGGAAGATTAACCAATACAGACCTTTTTCCCTCCAAATTAACTGAAGCACAGTTTTAACTGAACAAATAATTCTGTGACTCCTGAAAGAGGTAATGTAGTCATAAGGACTGCAAAAATGGATGAAAAGAAGACAGGAGTGACAGTGGTAGAGAGCTGTTAGCTGGTCCCCAGCTACTAGTCCAGACAGAATTGTACAGAAGGATTTATGTCTAATTGTGGGTTAAACCAGACACAACTACTTTTTATCTCTGTAGGATCCCACTCACAGATAACTCTAAATGCATCTACACACATTGGCAGACATGTGGTTTGGAAGGCTTATCTCACAAAAAGCATCATCAACTCTGTCCAGTCCTTTATTTGAAACTTGAATATCCAAGAGAAGACTGAGGTAAATACTGTTCTGAGGTACCTGACCTGCATGAAAATGGTAGTACATCCTGGAGTTTTATTAGTATGTTAGAAAGTTATTTAACAGGTTAAGATGTAAACCTATTCCTGGCACAGGCTGATTTAGAGAGAAAGGGGGAATCTTAACTTAGAAATTCTCTTAAAGATCCACAGTGACATTCACAGAGCTCAATTTAACACCAGAAGTCTAACACTTCCGTTTCCAAAATGATCATATTGTGTGGTTCAAGGAAGTTCATTATTTGCATCAAGTTTTACAGATACCAGAATGACAGCTCTGTTCTACAAGGCACTGAACTTTATACTCAGTGAGAAAACCTGCCCCAAAATCCTCACCAACTACAATCAAAAATACTCTTAACATTCTTTGTCATGGAAATGAAAGAGTTTAAAAGTCAGCACTGAGGTCTTTGGAAACAGCTGAAGTCTCATTTTTCAAGGAGCTGACTTCACTGGATAAATAATACTGTTAACTTGGACCACATTTACATGTTTTAGCAGGAGAACACATGAGAATCTGGTAGATGACTCTGGTATGTCCACACAAATATTATGCAAACACTGCAGTCAGTACTTATAGGTTTCTATCTTCTGTGGAAAATCCCATTTCTAGGAGTATGCTGGAAGTCTTAGGATAGGGCAGACTTTGTTCTCAGCTAAGATACTGTCTTTCAAAAGTGTTTTGATAGAGAGCAAAACCATGACAGCACTGTGAAAACAAGCTTATTGTGCTTTCATAAGAGAAAAGTACCGCAGATGTACAATCTACACCCTTAGCAAGAAAAAAAAAATAATTTCATGATAAGTCTCTTAAGTTGTCTGAAAGAAAAACCTTTGTCAAAGATATTAAAGACTGCAAAGAATGGAAGAAAGCATGACATTTGGTCTCTTTGTTTGGTATTATGTAAAACTTGAAGAATTCATTTTACTACTGACACTGGCTATATACTCCAATGGTTCAACCCTTCAATTTCAGGAGGTGCTTTAACACGACTCATGCCCACATTTTAATGTAATACCTCCAGAGCTCTAGGTGTTGTTGCCCCAGGGTGGTCAGGAGAGCGCCTAGAAGCAGATTTTCTGACATCCATGCTGTTATATGAATATAAAACAAAGTAAGCCAGGACTGAAGACTCATTCAGTGTTCAATAAGAAGTATGCTGTTGGTCAGGAATTCAAAAGCCACATATTTATAAATAAACAATGAAGTCATGTTTATATAAATAAGCCTGATGCCTTAAAATTTTAGCCTTTATATTTTTCAAATCCTGTACTGCATTAGTACATAACTCTAAGTTCCATATAAAATGTTAATTATTGTCTTCACTTTTTGGTCAGTGACACAATTCCTCTAGGCCCAAAACTCAAGGACACCCTACAGCCTCAGGTCCCGAAAAGTGTAAAGAAAAGTGAACTGAGCAGGGAACGAACTGGGGGGATATGACTTCATTACCTGAAGCTGTAATTGGAGGATTAACCCCTGATTTGCAAACAGACCAAACTTGTATGTGTCTGGAAAACTTGTGACCATTGTTCATTTTGGGTGTAGCCCCTTGAGGAGGCTTCGTCTGCCCTTAATGTACCTGAAGGCCCTTTCATTAAATATATCCACTTTTATCCTTTTAACTTTGTCTGGCCTCTGTTTCTAGGTAAGCCCAAAAAAGGCATCAAGCCAAAAACATAAAGAGGTTGGGAAACCTCTCATAGCTGACATTTTTCAGTTTGCCTTTTTGTCTTTACATTCATTGACAACTATTCTTCCCATGTCTAGTTAATTAAAATGGGAGCTATGAATGCAAACACTATGGGATTCCACAGTTTTTAGCACAGATGCATCATTTCTCAGAGTAAATAGTAGCTTCTTGCTTCTTGTGCAGTCATAATGTGTCATACAATATCAAAATTATCTGAAGCTAATGAGGAAATTGGAATGTTGCTGCCCTGAGAGTTCCTGGAGTGTTTGTACAGCATGATCTCCAGTACACTGTAAAATAATTTGGGCTGGAAGGGATCCATGGAGGTCATCTGGTCCAACACACCACACATAGCAGGACCAACTTCGAAGGTGGATCAGGTTGCTTAGGGTTATTTGAGTTCCCAGTATGTTCAAGGATGGGGATGTCACAGCTTCTGTGTAAACTGCTTAATCTATCTTATCTAAAAGAGCCTACTATCTGTTCCATTTCTCTTGCTGCAAACTGAGGGAAGTAGCCTGTTGCTTATGTATACATATTTGCCCACTCACTAAACACAAAAATGGGTTTAACACCAACTGCACAACTGAGCTTGCTTCTGTAATACCTTTGGAAATTAATGTTAGGTAAATGCACATCCATATCCAATGCCAAAAGGCTTAAAATGTATTGTGCCTACCTTCAGCAGTCTGAAAGTTAGTCTAGATTTCTCTACCAAACTATCTACTGTCAACAAAGATGGGGTAGAGTATTCCTGCATATCTTAAGATGAAGCTACACAAAAGTTCCATTTCTCTCCACACTTTTTCTAACTTAGATCAGGCATCCTAATAACTAGCCTGCCGACCATAATTTCATGTATTTTGTATATTTAGATTGCTACATCTTTAAGGGGAAGAACTAGACAAAAAAATCAGGGTGAGACAATGCACAGAAACATAAAATAACTTCTAAGTAATCAGTAGTGTAGCCAATTAGTTTTTGAAACTTCTGTAGCAAATTCTTTTCTTGTTTTTTCAAACAGAGCACTAACTTAGTCACAGCTTCAAGTGAAAGTCTTGTACAGCAAGTTCAAGTCTTTAACTGATCACCAGACCAACACACATACAAAAAGCATAATTTAATTATCATCTTTTTGCCGTAGGCATTAACAATGAAATATTTAACTGTCAAAAGTCTTTATGAATATCTAAAAGCCTAATACAAATATCCAAACTATTAGTAAACATTTGTAATTTGAAGTGTTAACAATAAGACATTTAATAACTCTGCATTAAATCTAACAAGCCTTTTCTAGAAGAATATTAATTTACAGTCATTCTTTCTAACAACTCTTTGTACAATAAAAAAAATTAGATTTGTATTTTTCTGCTTCCCTTTCCCACCCAACCACCCACATAGTTTTGCTCTCAGATTGAGCTACTAGTCAATCAAGCCTGATGGTAAAAATCCTCTCAACCAAGGGTCCAAGATGTCAGTTTTAGCATCCAACTCAAATGCTCTTTGGGAAAAAAAATTCCATGTTTTTGCATAATGTGCAAAGTGCAACTTTTATCCAGTGCCATTAGAAGTGTGTGCTGCTATGAATGTCACCAAAGAATACATCAGTAAAAATTAAGACTTCTCAATTTCCAATTGTTCTCATATGGACAACTGTTAGATGATGTCTACAGGAATGACTGATCAAGTGGATCTTATCCTGGTGCTTACTGTGTCAGGTACTTTCCAATTTCATTAGGTCAAACCTATGTTTTTACTCAAGTTCTTCAGTTTCCTCTGTAAAGAGGTCGGCCAAATCTGCCACTGTCAACACTGAAGCTTCTGACTGTTTCAAGGAAGAGCTTGTGTGGCTGTGGGAAAAAATTGCACATGGGCATCAGAGAAAGAATCAGTGTAAGTAATGAGCTGTGAGCACTGAAGACAGAGCACACAGTTCAGAGTCAATACCAGCTCAGCTTTGAAGCTCAGCAGGAAAACACACCTTCTATCCAGGAAAACACATACACTCATCAGCTACTGCTCTTGCACATTCTAGGTAAGATAAGAAGTCCATCTACTGTTCCCAACTGTGGTCAACACCAAACACTGTAAAAGGCAGCAGAACATGGGATAATCCACTTTGACCTCTTAACATTTAAGGGATTTGCTTCAGCTTCCAAGCATAAGGTTTAATATTACTTTCAAAATATTAGCCCCCATGGGATCATTCAAACACTGTACATTTATCCAAAGTTTATGTGCAAAAGTAGTGCTACTTCACAGATAAAGGGAATAAATCATTCTTCAACAGCAAAAACTGAAATCTTTCATAACTACAGCCAAAGATGTGCATGTGAGTTTTAGTTTCAGAGTCTGTTGCAAGCAAAATTTCCTTATACTAAGGCTTCCTCCTAGATTTATCATATGTATACCATCTTAAAAGGTACAAACCTCTTATACTGTCTGCATAAGGAATGTAAATAGAATTTTGGTCCTGCTCCAATCTGTCACTGCTTATAGATTTTGGAAAGATAAACCACAGTTGAGAACTGCTTTCTGTGTCTGCACACCAGCCTGATGTGTGACTTAGCATCTGGGCAATGCTTGCATGGACTCTGAAACCAAGGAGTATAACACAGCACCATCAGTCAAGGTTTGTAGGGTTAGAAAAAAAAAAAAAAGAACCCATGTCCTGTGCTAGAGTTTTTAACAGATACTGTTGCTCTAGTGGCAGGCTTCATACTACTTCATAAGTTGCAATGTTTTTATACTAATGGAAATAGGTAAACTGAAAAGATAAATCATATCATAATACATAATTTATAACTTGGTCTTTTATGAAATAAAATATACAAAACATAATACAAAAATATTTTCCAGAGAATTAAAATACTTTAAGTTGCAAGTTACTGGAATCAGGTTAAAACTTTTGAAGTCTTAAAACTGTTTTGCCAATCAAAACAGTCTGAAGAACAGCTGAAGTTTATATATAAGATATACATTCCTAACCATGTATGGTGGAGAACCACCTTTTCATTTTCAGTACAATAACAATGTTTTAAAAAAATTCAACACATACCTTCTATCTACAGTTTTCAGCATAGTCTGCATTCTCTCTTCTATTGTTGCTTTTATCAGGAACCTATGAACTATCGTAGATCTGAATGTGTTTAAAGAAAAGAAAATGCCACCATAAATGAGCAGAAGTTGTACTGTTATAGCCAAAGTTTATAACCATATTTTTGTCTTATACTAATTCTATGAAAAGTGTTAAAAATATGCCTCTGGTTTTTAAGAAATAAATGTTACAAGTGATTAGCAACTTCCACTGACATTTCATAGTGTTTAGTGCTTCCCTGTAAACACACTTTCACTTTATCAATCACACACTAAATGAATGTAAGGTCTATTAGCTAATTAGCTGGGCAAAGTTCTGCTTTCAGTGTCCTTACTAGAAACATTCCTCCAGAGCCTAAAGAAGAAATGTTTGCCCACTATTTATATACAATGTTCATACTTCATTGTCACAAATTATTCCAAGAGACGAAAGCTCAATGTGATGGATAATTAAACCTAATACCCGGAGTTTTAATAAAATTATTTTTGAAGATAGCAAAACATTAATATTTTTTCAAAAATAAGTCAGTAACTGTAGTCAGTAAACACTGGTAAAATACGAAACCCAAAATGTCAGTAAATAGAACACAAAATGAAAATTCCACTTATGATATAAAATTTCAAAAAAGAAAGCAGTAATTTAGAAAAATGCCAGGCACCAGAAAGTGAAATGGAAAAATGTCAGATCCAAAAATAAAAATGAAAAAGCACCCCATGCTCCCCAGTATGAAGTATAAACATCTTTCAACACCCTTGAAAATGCTTAGATGGTTTTCAGATCTTAGGCTGAAACTCTGGCAGGTAACATTTCACAGGAGAATGCAGGGGGAATACTTTCAGATTCACAGGCAAAGGTCTACCCCCAAAAAAAGAGAAGTAAAATAAGAACTGAACTGGTAATAGTTGCACCAATAACACAGTGTATTACTTAATGCTCAGGGTACTTGGAGCACAGCCTGTTTTAAAAATAAGCCTTGCTGAAATCTTAATTCTTAAAAAGTACAATGTATTCTTGGAGGTTTTATTGCAAAGTTTTTGCCACACCTTTTGTGCCAGCATCATGTAGAATTGCAGTGTCAGCTGTTGCAATCAATCATTCCTATGCTCTCATGTTAACTCAAGATCTTTGTCAACACACACAAATATCCACCTGTTCATAAACATTCTCTCACATACATGCTCCTTCACATCCTCCTCTCTCTTTGCTTTCTAAGAAACTATTTTTTTAGAACTATTATTCTACAGTATTGTTATTCCAGAATTGACTGCAGCTATTTTTCTTCTTCATGTACTGGACCTTGAAGTTTGTGTTTTTTTTTTTTTTTTCTAAAGTCACAAAACCTTAGGAAAAACACATACATCTTATATGTTGAGAACAAACTTTCTGTACTCAAAGTTTAAAACCTTTTAAAAGTGTTCCAGTACTACCTATGTCAGAGCAACAACACTGAAACAAACAAGAGAAATGCAAACTCATTAATGTCTTCAAAAAGGCAGGAGTGAGGGTGATTTAAAAACTTACCAGTTCTAAGAAGAGTGTGCTATAACTTTCTTTTTGGAAAAACAACCCCAACCAAAAAAAGCCCCAAAACATGGAAACAAAGAAAACCCCCAACAATTTATGCAGCTCCTAATCTGGAGCTGAGAATGACCAGTTAGAAAGAGCTTCTCAAGCAAACTCAGAAGAGCCATGCCTGAACTTAGCCATATATGACATAAATGATGAGTTGCTCGGACCTGCAAAGCTAAAACATTTCTGGGCATTTTTGCAAGCAGAACTCCAAAGTTAAAAACTACGGCATCAATGGCACACATAAAACAGGCCAGCAGCTGAACAAGGTTTTTTCAGATCTATTCCGGACCATATCTAAACCACTGAACACAACAGTAAATCTTACTTGGTTTGGCCAATACGATGTACTCTGCCAATAGCCTGCAGCTCATGTGCTGGATTCAGAATGGGCTCCACAAGCAGAACGTGAGTTGCTTCAATGATGTTTAGTCCATTGGAACCAGTGTGAAGAGGCAGCAGCAAAATATTGATGTTGGGATCATACTTAAATGCAGACAGGTTTTCCTAAAAGGCAAAAATCACAGCAGTGTGACAGAAGTTCCTCAGTGAACAGTGTGGGGGACAAAACTATATTATCAACAAATTATAGTAGCTAATACAGGCTTCAGAGTGCCAATCTTCCAGCTCTGTCATCCCAGAACAGATACATGACAATCTCAGGAAGGCATGAACTTCTTGCAACACTGATCAGTGTGTCTCATCATTAACTCCCATGCCAATGCATCTTTCTCAAAAGTGAATTTACTGTTTTTCTCCAAATGCTTTAAACTAGGACTTTTTGAGATTATAATTTTTAGAATTAATAAGTTAGATCAAAGCTTCTGCCATACACATTTGCTACTCTTTTAATTTCTGAAATGAAGCAACGAAGCAAAAAGGATCAGATTAACTTCTATGAACTGATTTTCCCACTGAAAATAATTTAAGAAAAATATCCTTTATGTACCTGAAATTTACTAATTCCATTGATCTGAGAAAAAACCATGTTGTTGTCATACAAAGCTTTTGAAATTATATCCAACACATCTTGCCACTGTAAAGAAAAACAAAACAAAACCACACAACACAATAAAAGTAACTCAACATTATAAACAGCAATGACAACTAAAAAATAATAATTAACTTCCCTAACAAAGAGATTAAAAAGCTTTTCAAAACACTAGTATTGGCAATTTTTAAAAAAAATTGTGTGATAGAAACCAAATCTTTCATAAAACTAAGTAAGACAGGGAATTATAAAGATCAGCTTGAATAAAAGGAATTGGTAGCCATTGCAAAAACAGTTTTACAAATCAAAAACATCTGGACATCACATTTAAAAATATCTAGATTTTCTACTGCTTCCACACAAATCCAAGTGCTTGCCCTTTAAAGAAACAAGCTTTCACATCCTCTGACTATGGTCATTATTCTTGTTCCAGTTACAGGAGTTGCCCTACAAATCCTCAAAACAATCAACTGCTTGTACAGAGTGATTCAACATTTTGGTAGCTAAACCAGTTCCCGAAAATATTATGGACACTTTAAACTCAAAACACACATGCAAAGATAAGAAAGAAAATGGTGATTAATACCGTTGAGAAAACTAGGGACTTAGCCCCTGGATCTTTAAACTGAATTCTCTTCAGTGTTCGGACCACAGCTTCCACTTTGGTGGAGTGACTTCCCTTTGAAAAGTCAAAGAAGCACATCAGTAAAATAGGATAGTAAAAAACTCCTTCCATATTCATTGCTTTATTAAATGATGTTATATTAGGTCTCTTACACATTTTACACAAAGTTAAAAATGATCAGCCTTGAGAGCCCCTCTAATGCACTGCATTAGGATAATTAGTGTGTAACAGCCTGTGCAGGACATGGAAGAGGGAAGTGCGAGGCAGACACACCCTCTAGTTCTGCATGAGGCAAAACAAATGGCCCAAGCAGTGCATTGGCACCAAACATACCCATTAGGCCTCCTCCAGTTTAACTCTGTGGCACAGTCTTTAGAGGATCTTTGAAATGCACATTAAAATTTCCCTACCTTCACACCTCTTGAAAATGGACAAAGAGAAAAACCTACCTGAATGCCATTTATGTTGCTTTTGTTTCTTATTCTGGCAACAAACTTACATTACTAGGATGCTTGTTACTTGTATTTCAAGCAGTAAGAGAATTGTAAATATAATTAATTTTTGAATGACGATGAGCTTCAATGGAAACAACTTTCTATTCTGCATTCAGAAGTATTTCAGTGCTTAAATAATCCAATACTTTATTCTACATCTTTGTCCATTTTGATTTATGTACTCTTCCCTTTCCCGTTAGATCAGCAAGAGGATACAAAGAGATGCAATTCTTTTTCCATCTCCTTCAGTATGTACTTTGTATTACAGCAATTTTACCTAATGTCTTTCTTAAAGAAGCCTTTACTTTCTTTCTAGTTCCTACACACACAGTAATTTCAAGCTGTGCTAGATTAAGCAGGCCAAATACTGTTTTATTTCTGTCTGCACCTGTCTTTTGAACATTGAATTAACTATGTTGGCTCACTACAATGACAGATCAAATTTACTGAAGTCATGCTGCTTGCAGAATTGGCTGGGAAGGATGTCAGCACTCTCAGCACAAGCTGAGAACCAATGCTGGGTCGCTTGATCACTAACACATTAGGCAGCTAACATGTAAAAGATTTTCTGCAGTTTTACCAAAGGCTGCAGTAAGCAGTGCCATTTTGTTACTCAAGGTCCTCCACAGTAATTCCAACTCTGCAATGTCACAGACATAGACATTAGCCAGCTTTCTTCAGCATCATTTCTGTTGCACCTGGTAGACTGTCCATATGACTGTTTGCAAATTCAGACAGACAATTACAAATGCTTATGTTGGCAGGTGCTCTGATCTGAAAGGATGACACATTTGCAGCCCTATGGTTGCTGCCTGCCACTCAAACACCTACAGTTAGGAGATCTGAGACTAGCTTTTAGGACTTCCTACATAAGTCCAGGGTCATTTATGTGCTTTTCCAATACCATTAATCTCTGATTCAGTGATGATAATCCTGGGCAATCTGTTCTAATTGTCTTTTCCTCAGAAACTCTTTTTAGACCTTATCATAGGTTCTATTTTTCTCTGTTATAACAGATAGCAGCTTTAGCCACTGCTGTTGATTTTTCCACCCTTCAGATTCCTGTGACTCAGGTGTGTCAAAGGTGACTTCACGCAACATCAGTAAGGGGAACTATGCTGCAGAAAAGAACTGCACAAGGCTCAAAGTGGTCACAGTCTTTTTGCTCTATTTTTTAAACAAGTGTGTAAAGTTCTTCATCCCTCTGTCTACATTATGTTAAACTATATGAGACCTTTTGAACTTACTAGTGACAAAACTTTGGCTCACAGCACACACAAAGATTTCAATTTTGTTCTCTATGGAGAGATGAAACTGACAGAAGTATCCTTGTTTTTCAGTCTGTCTTAAAAATGGTACCCTACTCATTACCCCTACATCATGAGTCTGTCATTTTGTTGAATATTCAGATGACTATTTATAAAGTAATTGCCTAGTTCAAATGAATTATGGAACAGTTAACATTAGAACCAAAACCACCCTCTAACAAACAATTTCTGTCTCAAATAACAGGGAGACAACTGTAACACTGACCAGACACAGGAAGCTTTTACAAAACCAAAACATGCAGGGACACCAGTAATCTCTTTATCAGTACAAAATGCTTCCATTTACTTTTTTGCATCTAAGGCATTACCTTAAGATGGTTAGTGTTGATACAATAAAGAGCAAGATAGAAAGAAAAAGAAAGGTAGTAAATACTTTAAAAGATGGGAGGGATTGAAAAAATCACATTAAATTATAAACACTGAATAAATCACACAATTTACACATCTACCCCAAAAGATACTGGTTTTAACCTCAGTATTCTATAGAAACCATAGTAAGTTTGTTATTCTTTGCTAACTGTCCTATAAGGGAATATGAGGTAGAAACTTTTTTTTTTAATAATGTTGCTTGTTTAGATAGTAAACACAGTGAAGCCACAGTGTAAATTTTTAATTTTTCATGAACTAAGAATGAGCTTCACTCAAGCAAATTGACACAGAATTCCTATTTTTGCTTTATATTTTTTGTTCAAAGTTTTTGATGCAGAAATACTTCAAGAAAACAGTACAACTCTTTACACAGGACAGCACATGACATGTCCTTTCAGTGTCTTACTTATGAAATTTGGTTATTCTAGTTATTTTTTTAATGTAATTTATGAAACATATTTGACGTTTTGTTAGAAACAGGGTGATATCACTAAACTGTATATGGAATAATTATGCAAAAAGCCCTGCATGAAGTGATGCTTTAAGAAGTAGCATATTTAAGAACACAGCCTATTTACTCCCCCTGGTGCCACATACTGTCAACTACTTTAGTAATTTGAGTTAGGAATCAACTACTCATAAAATGGAATTCCATTTGTCCAGGGAGGTTGAAATAACTGGTATGAATGTGGTTACATTGTCTTCAGTACAGGGCAGCAACCCTAGAAATTGTGCAAGGTTCAAGAAGACTTGCACAGATATCATGGAAATCTGTCAGCACAACTAGTTATTATTTTTAACTATAAATCAGATTAAAATTAAGACAAGTTATGTCCAGTTGTATTATAATCATATTTCAATGAAAGACAGCAGTATCCTCTAAACCAAAGTATTATCAATGTATTTAACCACTGCATTTCAGCCCAGAATCTTCTATTTTTTCACAACTGCAATAAACACAGGTTTTTTGTTTCAGCAACATTCTACAACATTTATGCAGAGCAAACATGTACCTATGCACTACATATATGTCAGTATTGCTAAAGACTCACGGAGATGCTGTCTCTTCAACCCCAATGAAAACCCTCTGTTAGTAAAAAAAGCAGATAAAACAGGGTAATCAGGACTGAATTCCTACACATTTGTGTCTGGAGGTATCACCATTAGGACAAACTATTTATAGAACCATACAGTACACTTGTCTGCCTAATTGCAGTATGCTACAAAACACAACAAATATGCACTGCTGAAAGTGTGGGCCTCAGAGCTCCTGCAGACAACTCACCTTTACAGGAATATCATCCTCCTGATTTGCAGCTTCTGCAGTGAAGACATAAGATATTTCTTTATGAGATGTTGTCTGCCTGCAAATGGCACATTTAATTGAGCTCCGGCGGGTGCCAACGCTGTACTGCTGGATGATGATTGCTATGCACTCATTACAAAAACAGTGTCCACACGTCAGCACTGCCCACTATGCAGAAAACAAAAAACCCAAACACAACACAGTTTCAGTTTTGGACCAGTGAAAAAGAAAAACAGCAAACTAATCTATGATAAATTACATTTTCATAGAGAAATTACGTTATTTTCATGATACTCATCAGAATAAAGATGAATTTTACAATTGTGGCACTCCAGCTGCTAAAAAGCCTGAATTTCAAAGTTTTCCAGCACAGAGACATCCATGAGCTAAAGGAAGTCTCTGCATTTATTGTTCAATGTTTGCATTTTCTCAGTTTTGAACTTCAGGAAGGACATTACAATCTTTTATTTCTATGAAAGATGATTTTTAATGCTTTATGTGTAAACACAGGTTAAGTATTTACATAATTTCTAAAAATTACAAAAATATTTTTATTTGCCTTCTGTAAAATTCTTTATCTATGCATTCATACTAGATTAGTCTTATTAAATAAGTGATAGGAAAAATGCTTTCATTTTTCCCTACTGGTAAGTCCTAGGCAACATCTTTGGACTTTAGAGGAAAGATTTCGTACACAGCATCTCAATCTCTTTTTGACAGAATGTATGTGAAACAGAAGATTGCATTGCAGAAGCTGTTCTGCCCCTGTGAGCTTAGAGCATCTACATGTCAGCTGGAACCTCCCATAACAGAGAAGCCATTTGTAGACCAGCAGTTTTGAAATTCAAAATAATATCTTTTGCTGTACTAGCTCTTTAGGCCATTCCAAGAGGAAAAACTAAAAGTTTTCATGGGACCAAATAGCAAAAGAATCGATTAAACCACTGATTATCAAGAAGAAAGTCTTTCAGACTTAGTAATGTTTTTTCATTTGTGCAGAAACCAGATGCAAAATATTTTAAAACTACTTTGTAACATGAAAGCTGCTATCATCTAAAGCAGCAGTCTTGCTGTTAAGGAAAGATAAAGAAAATAAAGATTATTTTCCCTTTCAATGAGCTCCTCTGGCTCTGAGATAAAGAATAATGGCAGTTAACAGGCCTAACAGCTGTTCTCTGTAAAAACCTGTATTACCCTTGGAAAAAAGAGCAAAGAGATTTTAGAAACATGGCAGGGCAGCAGTTCATGTTTACATAGGTCTACAATGCAAAGAGAAGCTAAACCTTAAAATTGCTACCCTAAAAGAAAGACAATTTAGTTTGACCATATAGGAGTCCTTTCATGTTTTTCCCTGATGCATAGTAAGCCAAATTTAACTATGTCTTTGTATTTTATTATATAGATTAAGTCTCACTTGAATTTCAGCTCCTGCAGTTCAAGAGGGAAGTGGTGGGGAAAGAAATCCACATTGCCAGTATTTATTCTATTGTATTTATTCTATTATTTATTTATTGGATTTTGCTACTGTTTGCATATGTAATGCCCTTTTCTTTAGAAGAAAAAAATACTATCAATAAGAATAATTACAGTAAAATACAACAGTATATAATAGAAGCTTACCTACTACTTCTTTCTGTTAGCTTATAAATGGGAAATAAATCTTTCTGCCAAAAGTATAACTTCAGA
Organism: Muscicapa striata striata; assembly: GCA_030060385.1. Lineage (NCBI taxonomy): Eukaryota > Metazoa > Chordata > Aves > Passeriformes > Muscicapidae > Muscicapa > Muscicapa striata. The sequence goes on along the minus strand of JAREIS010000010.1, from coordinate 38,911 downwards.
GTTACAAAACATTCATGAACACACACTTTTGGAACACTAAAGCACTGATGTCAAAAGCTAAAAGAAGTAGAAATGCTTGCATCTGAGAAAGATGCTATTTCTGGGGAGAGGCTGGTTGGTACATTCCAGGAAACAGCTCGTTTTCCCTGTTTCATTACAACATTCATTCAAAAACAGATCTTGACAATTCAACACACAAGTGGCTCAACTCTAGCTAAAGATGTTCTAAAACTAAAACCTGCTGAATAACTATCTTACCTGTCTCCCCAGTTGACGTGCACAGATTGGACATGGTTCTGGGTTAACTCCTCCAGTAGTTTTATCCTGAGACTATAAATTAGAAAAAAAAAAAAAAAACCAAAAAAAACAGCTTTTTGTTTTGTTATCCTATATTTTAAACAAGCTTCTAGAAGAAATAAATAACAAAGCCCTTAAAAGAAACCAAATCAAACCAAAACACTGTGTGAGCAAAGTAAAAACATATTCATGTACTGAAGTCCATCTTGAGGACTTAAAAAGATATGTAACTTAAGGTAAGCAAAAGGAGAACTTTTCATTCTCCACTCCTTTATCTGGCATCTTCAGCTCTGTAACAGCTGAAAAATCCTGGTAAATTACAAGCTTCAAACAAGAAACTCTACATTATTTCTATCAGCTTCACACTGTTGTAAAAACACTTAAATTTTGCTTAACTATGATTACTTTAACATAAATGCACTTACTCGAACACTATGATTGAAATAACATATAATACATGGAGGCTGTGTGTTTTGGTTTGGTTTTTTTTTTTAACACTTACTTAAACTCTAGACATGATTATCCTTCTATTTCAGGTAACCTCTTTGTAAAACACCAAAGGTATGCAGAGACATACATAAAATTATATGGCTTCTGCTAAACATGGCCCAGTTAGTTTTAATGAAAACTTTTAAGTATCTAAAACTAGTTCATAGTTCAATAAGCATGTAATTAAGCAAGTAACAAAAATATATAATGCAATAAATAGTTTTATGAGCACACAGTAACACAAAGAACAGCACACCAAATTTCAAAATGTGATGAATCTTCACAGAAACTACAACTTCTTTAAGATGGAAGTTTTAATTAAAAATAATGGTAGGTTTCTTCCCTTCCACAGGTAAACAGGGTACATCACTTAGGTAAAGACCAAGGAATCATTAATCTTACTTTCTCCAGATTAGTGAGGTACAGAAGTTGTCCTAATTTCTTTTGAAGTTGTGATTTGGCAACTGCCTTGTCATTCAGAAGTTTCACTCGATTTTGCTCTACCTATGAAAAGAACATTAAATATGTGTTAAGGGTGAAAAAAAAAAAAAGCTGAGTTTTACAATAAGGATTAAATTATATTTTTTTGTGAAATTCAGCTGGGAAATTTACTGGTGACAGCTTACGCTGGAAATTGAAGATGTACTTCTCCCCAAGCAAAATCGATCATTTATTCCTTTCCTGTACCCAGTATGAACACAGCCCTGTGAATGGGCTGAGAAGCAGAAGATAAAAAAAGTTGCTTTTTATTGTTTTATGTACATTATTGGTTCTTTACAGAAAGAAAATTAAATTAAAACAACCCAAATTTTTAGAAGTTTCTTTTCAACCTCATTCAATTTATTGTCTATTTTCTTAGAATCAACTGCTGGTTCCGAAAGCAATGTGTAAGAGACAATTATTTTCTTTGTATTTCTTAGAAATTTCCACTTTTGGTTTAACCTATACAAAGACAGAAACATCAAGATGACTCCTTTTTAGATTAATTACTGCTGATAGTGAAGAAGTGTAATACTGCAGAAGAGGTGGGGACCTGAAGGATGAAGGCCAAAGTAATGGGTGTTTCTTTTATGGCTGCATATACATGCATAAATCTTAAGACTTCATAAGGCATTTGATAAGCAAAGTGCTCCTTTTTAAAAATTGTTTTAATACAAAGATGAAATTCAGTTCCCTATAGAAAGAAGCACTTTCATCTAACTCAATCTCACAATCACAAAATGTGTCTATAGAAAATATACTTCTATTGGTGCAAAAATAATTAAAGAGGTTAAATCAAACCAGCATTTTCTCTATCATCATAAACAGAGTGAGGGGTAGCTCAGAAATTTCAAGATACTGAAAAAAAGATTTTTCTTTGAGGTGTTCACTTCTGGTTTATGTAGGTGTTTGTGCAAAGTATCAATAAGGGCAAGGAATCAGGTCAGCTTAATTTTCCACCAGCTTGGAAAACTGGGCAATTGTAGAGACAGGAAGGAAGTTGCTACTGCTGAAAGGACAGCAGTCTTTTGAAAACATGCCACTCTGTCAGAAGGCTAACAAAAATGTATCAAAGTAACAATTAGAAGCTCAAAATGGCCTATGTACTTAATGTAGAAATAGGTAAGAATTCTATACTCCACCAAGCCTGTCTGAAATGAAAACAGACACACATTACAGACATTACACATAAGATTCAGATGGGGATTTTATTTTTGTAGGAGGCAGGTTCCTTCAAAAAGAAACCATTCTTCCCTGCCCAGTACTCTACCTCATGTGGTTCTATAATATGGAGCACTGGTGGATTTGGCTTCGGCTCATCGGGGTGACGCACTCTCAGTCGCTCTGTGGCCATTGCCAGTTCATCAATAGCAGACACGTGATCCCTAAGGACCATCCAGTACTCATGAAGTAACTGTAAGAAAACCCAAACAAATGAACAGCAGAACTGAGTTGAATTACATTTACACGACTCTGCCATACAATGTAAAGTAAAATGTGTAAATCTTTTTGGAGGAAAAGATATTTCTTTACAGCATCCAGCCACAACAACAACTAATTATGAAGGAAAACAAGCATCATTTTGCCTCTTCTCTTTTCCAGCCTCTCTGTATAAACAACTATAAATAGCTGCCTCTCATTTCTTCTACAATATTACAATAATTTTATTACAGTATTACAATAATTAATGTAACTAAAACTTCAGAAAAAAATGCCTTGCAAAACAAAAAAAAAAAAATCCTGCTGAATAAAAAAAGAGTTATTTCACAGAGTATCATCCTTGTAACTCAGTGTATATTAGAGTAGTACAGGCCACTGAGTCAGTATCTTCAAGTCACAACAGACGGAATTATAACACTGACTTCATTCTCATTGGCATATTAGTCCCATCTTTTGTTTCCTAGTATAAAAGCACATGAAAAAACTGTGCTCCTTCTTCACAAGACTGAAGGTAAACTGAATTACAGAATGGACCAATGTTGGATTTGCTGAGTCTTACTACATTCTGATTCAAGTAAACAGATGAACAAATTTAATTTTATCTTTATACTGTCTTAATAGAAGCAATTACATTGCTTAGTAATTTGATTAGTAGCCAACATAGCTTTTAGAAAGTCTTGAATCATATATAAATAATTAAAAATCAAAACCTGTAATAAGCACTGTGGAAAAGATTGGTATAGCCAAAGCCTCATTTCAGGAATATGACTTAGATGTGCTAATACTCAGCTGCAATTTGTTTATAATACATTTAATGGACCACACAACTGTTTGATCACCATGTAATTTACTGTACCTTATATTCCTTTTTCCATGCTTCAAAGAGTTCCAGGAATACAGCCCCTTCTTCAGTTAGCCTAACATCCATTCGGTGAGCTTTGGCAAAGGAGAGAAGAGCTTTCAAGGCACGCTCAGTTTCGCTGGTTGCCCAAAGGCCTCTGCTTGTGGTGGGCAAACGGTCATCAACAAGCCCTTCTTGGTCTTCTATCATCTCCTCAAATATTGCCATTTGGCCTTTAACACTTCAAAACAAACCAAACACAGCAATTAGCTCTGCTTTTGTACTTCCACATCCATCTGTACTTATTCATCATCTATTTCAGCCTTCTTATATATGATTAAAGGATAACGCGAACCAAGCAAATATAAACAGCTGTTTTATTACCTAATCAAAAGCTTGCTTTGAACACAGTGACCTCAGTACCAATCCTCAGGCCATTCTGTCAGCTCAAAATCATCAATAGTTTTTGTCAAGGCTTACACATCTAAACCATCTTTCAGTAGTTATTAATGTCACATTCATTAAAAAATTTTCAATTATGACAGTTTATATAAACAAGAATTACAGTTAAACTCTGATGCAAAATCTGCTGTGTATTTCACTGTGAGAGAACAGTATAGCTTACCAGTTTTCTCTTTGACAAATAATGCTAATTCAGAAATACATCAATTTTCCTGATTCCAGCAGTCATGAGGCAACAGAACTCCTACTGATAAAGACTTCATAAAGACTTCTCAAAATGTTTTCTCAGTAACCTCAAGACTTTTCAGTCCAATTTTGACATTGTGAGGGATATGAGAGAGAGAAATCCAAGAGAAAGCATACAGAGAGCTGTAATCTATGCCTCTCAGTACTGCCCACTATGCATACTTCTCTGACACCCCATGCTGGTGCAACTCTTCGTTCAGCTTCATCATGAGATCTCTTATCGTAACACTGAATGAGGGTGGTATTATACCACTTGCAGCTGGACTGCAAATAAATATTTGCACAAACAGGAATATGTGTTAAATTAGCATACTTGTATTTATACACATGCTTTCTGAACATGCCACCACTTCATTTCAAATGTATGGTCATCTTATAGAAGCTTGAGAGAAAGTGGCATGTATTCACTCCTTGGACACCATTTCTTCAAATGAAATCCACAGAGAAAATTAAACCTAATAGAACTGCTCTCAAAGCCATCATCAAGAAGCCACTGTCATTTAGTCATAAACTTATTTCAGAAAACAAACTAAGTCAAATTTCACTTTTTCTAACAGTGCGATATTTATAAAGCTATGAACTTACCTATGCATAAAGAGCTTTGACTCATATTCTGTGAACAACTCATCAGCCTTACAAAAGACACAGCTTCAACATAGAAAACAGAAAACAGATGCACTCAGAATTTCATCAGAAACCAAATTACCATAACCCTTAATCCAACATATAAAACTAAACAAAATTGTTTAAAAAGAACAAAATAACAGTCATACGTATAATAACATAGCTGACATTAGATTTTATAAAAATAAAAGCAAAAGTCATGATTCTAACAAATGGATTTGTGATATCTGCATGCATACAGTTCCTGAGTACAACATAAAAACTTCAGTATGTTATTTCAAATAAAGGAAAATCTAGTAACACACATCTAAGGTACATTTTCTGTTTTCAAGACCTACTTGTTAAGTGGCAGTCTAACAGGTCGCAAATGGCAGATAGTGGCAGCCTCAATAACCTGCTTGGAAGGAGGGCCTTCTAAGTTTTTCACTGCTTCTCTTACAATCTTCTGGAACTTCTTCACTTCATCCAGCTGGGTTGTGAGTAGGTATTGAAGGCCTCTGCAGTCACGGAATCTGATTTAAAGAAAAAGGGAAATTACTGCACACCAAGACACCAAATCCAAACCTGATTCAGTATTTTAACGTAGAAGAGAAGTAGCTAAATAGCAATCTAGGACAACATACAAAGTGGGTACTACAAGCAAATGCTTATTACTACTATACACAATGCTGTCAGAAATCATTCGTGTATCCCCAGAGCTGATGCCTGGTATTTTTAGAACAGAAAGACTCCTTCTAAGACTTGAGAGGTGTGACCAAATACTAGTAGTGAACACCAACGTGCGATATTCTGCTCCACAGTGCAAATCTACTAAAGATTAACCATTTCACATACTTAGAGTCTTACTTGTGTCTGCTGAGCAACAAAGTGGTTTTCAATGCACCTGTGCAATTCACAGCAGACACATGCACCCATCACAAAAATACATTTAATTCAGCAAGTTAGCCTTCAAAGTTAAGTTTATTAAATGGACACAACAGTAAACCATTTTACTAAAAGCTAGCTGTCTTTTGTGATTGGAGGGGTGTTGCAGTAATGAACACAAACATGAACACAAGTTAAGCACTTCCCACTTTTCCTGAGAGCAGAAGTCTCTTGCTGAAAGAAAGTGAATCATTCCTAAAAGGTCTGACATTGAGGTACAAAACTGTATTTCTACACAATACAGAAAGTTTCAAAGTTTCCAAAACATCCATTTTGTACAGTGCAGGGAGCAAAGCACAGGTTTAACACTACTAAAGCTTAGCATTCAGTTAACCTACTTCAGTAATGTGCATTTTAAAGTAACATAGACAAAGTATGCCTAACCAGGTAGCCTGAAAATAAATGTAAATTGCAACCACAAACCTGCTGTTAATAGAATCAGTTGCCAAATAACACCAGCTGTATAAAAATCTCCCTCACTATATCATGGATTAATCATATCCAGTACTCAATTAAGAGTACTTGTTGTTTCCACCACTGACCAGTAGCACTTGATAAGACATTGTTTTTTATCTCATATGCTAAAATAAATTGAAAAGGAAGTAAGTTTTATCCCTGTGCTATAAGACAAAGTTTAGTTACAGATAGTTTTTCCAAAGTTATACAATCTGTAAGAAGCAATTTAAGAAGATACTTTCTGAATACCTAATTTCAATCAAGCAAAAAAAAAAAAAAAAAATCAGTGACACAAGCTAACATACAGATGGATGCATAGGCATAAAAGTTTTGTATGAACATGCAAACAAGCCTTTCCTCATATTTATTTTGACCAGAATGTGATGCTATCACTCTCAAATAACCATGAAACATTCATATCCAGACTCACAGACTGATTGAGGTTGGAAGGGGCCCCAAGGTGCTGTCTTGATCAAATGCTCTCCGCGAGCAGGGTGACCTAGAGCTGGTTGCCCAGGATTATGCCCAGAAAACTTTCGAGTATCTGAAGGATGGAGACCCCACAAACCTCTCTGAGGTATCTACTCCAGTGCTCAGTCACCCTCAGTCTTCAGAAAAAATGTTCCCTGATGTTCAGAAGGAACATCTTGTGTTTCAGTTTGTGCCCATTGCCTCTTGTACTGAAGAAAAAAGAGTTCTGTGTCTTTATGTAGATTATTCAATAGATTTTTGTTAAATACTGAAAATAAAAGATACATTTACTTCCCTCAAGAAGAAATTTCAACCTTTTGGAATCATGATGGCGGAGTAGTCAGAGTGGAAGATACATCTTTACATACAGAATTAAAATATGTGTGTATCTTAAGTATTTAAATTTATACACACATTTTATTAACTTGTACACAGATGTATATACATTTGTATGTATTTGCTTATATATATTATAAATATAATAAAAATGTATTTGACTAAAACATGATTCAGAAAGACTGCATTTAAGAGCGTAAGTTCATGCATCTGAGAAAATTGCCTGAAGTTAAACTATCAGAGCACTGTCCTTCCTATGTGTCCCTTTTCTGTGATGAACTTACAGACCTTCATCCAGAATGTACCAAAGGGAGTTAGGAGAAGAAGGGTCTATTCAATCCTAAAATTTAGGGAAGACCTTATTGCTTTCTATATTTATCTAACTGGAAGGTATAGAGAAGGCACAAGTCAAATTTTTGTCAAAGGCACCTGGCAAAAGAACAAGAGACAATGTACACAAGATGCAACACAGGAAATATTAACTAGGTAAAATAATTTTAATGCCTTTTCTTTTTCACCAAGTGGGCCAAATACTGGAACAGGCTTCACACAGAGACTATTGAATCTCCCTCCTTGGAGATACTCAACAGGTCAAATCCCTGTACAACTTTACTGGATTGAACAGCATGGAGTCTGGACCTTAAGATAGGGGTTGATTTAAGTGACCTCTGAATGTCCCTTCTGAATTCATTATTCTGTAATTGAACCCAAAAATAAGTGGTATGCTGTTGTCCTGAACAAGAAACCAACCTCAAATTCTTTGCTCGGAAAAACATTGATGCTACTTTATGGTGTTACACAAGGTTTTTCTGATATTGTCTGTCTACTTTGTATTTAATCAAGCCAATTTCTTTTACAGGTTACTCAATTTTAATGTTATAATTAATGTTATGTTTGAATTCTTCTTCCTCAGCAGTTTCACAAGTATGGAAGACTGTAAAACCACAGTAGATAATACAGAGGAACATTTCAAAGAATGCTTATCTAAGAGAAAACAGTAATTTTCCTGCTTTTCTTTCCAAGTCTTCTATCTAGTTGCACTTTTTCAGGAACAGGTTTTGAAACATAATTGCAGTCCAGATACTCTGAAGCAAAAATGTCTGCTAATTGCAACTGCTAGCACAAACTAGTAAGAAGACCTGAGTAGATTTTACTGTGTCTAAGAGCCTATTTCAGTTACTCTCTTACTTCTCTGCCATGGAGAGTTTACTTGTCTGCTGTTTGTAGTTGCAGGTTATTTCGTTTTGCACACGTTGAACAAGCTCCTCATCGATGGCATACTGTATTGCTGTCTGGATGACATCCAACCACCAAGGAGAACCTGAATGTATCTGTATTAAAAACAAGAGATTTATCCTTGAACATTCAACAGAAAAAAAATTTACTCTATACAGCAGAGGCATATACTGCTCTCTAGTCCATGGTTAAGCACTGGCTAATTCCACAAAAAGTGGAGGATGTAAGTGTGATTTAAAAATATCCCATCTTCTCTTGATATGTAAACACATGACTAAGAAACTGTGCACATGTGCTGGTTTTGCATTGGGGGCGGGGGGGTCACCTGAGAAGAGCCTGAGAGGAGGGCTGGTTCCTCTCTGGGAGCTTCCTCCGTGGGCTGCGGGAACCAGTGGCTGACAGCTCGGGTAACCAATTAAAAAGCTATTTCGCTTTTCATGAATCACATTGGTAAAGTTAGTCTGCTCTCTTTTGTCTTCCGGCCTCCAGGCAGGGCCGGGGGCAAGTCTTTGCTGTGGTCCTGATCCACCCCCGTAAAAGTAATACCTCATGTGTGCAGCATAACCCATAACACAGCTCTGGAAAGACTGTGAAGATGGGAGGAAGTTCACGGTTTGCAGATTTTTCCCTGGGCAGATGCGAATTGTGAAAGTGAAGACACCCCCTATGCCTAAAGCAAAAAAAGGAACTTTTCTCTCTAGAGTGAGCTGAGATGATTATTTAAGTGGAAAACTGACTCAAGCGTTCTCTGTACACTGTTGTTGAGAAGTGTGGAAGGTGAGAGAGAGGGGAGGAGGGAATGATCTGGAAATCTTATTCTAAATTTTTTTTTCTGCGTTATTAATAAATTTCTTCTTATACCCTTTTATGTTTTAGGCCTGCCTTGTCTTTGCTCCTAAATCCTATCTCTAAAAGAAATTGAATATATTAAAATTGGCAAGCCCAAATTAAACCAAGACACTACATTCTTCACACCTTTATATCCCTTCAGTAGAGTCAGATTCACCAAGGCTATCTACACAGACCCACACAGAGATACTGTGGTCCTAAAATTTCTTCCTTCTCTTTCTCAAAAGGAGATGAAAAGATCATTTAATCAGAGAAAGCAAGGCTCCTTGTGAAATTAATAGAGCAACACTGAAGGGACCTTGCAATTTTAATAAGAGAAAGAAGATAAACAGCTAGAGTTATGGATAAACAGGTGAATATAATATTATTTAAAGATGCCAAAAGTCAGAGACAAAACCTTTAAGAGATACCTGCCTTTCTTTGAAGTTCCCGAATGGTTTGAAGGACTGGCTGTAAGGCTTGATGGGCTTCTGCAACTTCTGCATTGGATTTACTCATATAATGCTGTCGAAGTTGTTCTGCCTGCATGAAATAAGAGCTTGAACTATGCACAAATCATATCTGAGAGGAATATTGCAAACACAAACTACCCAGCTACCATAGTGTTTTTAAGTGGTTATCTATCTATGTGCTACCACCTTCATTTGTAAGCAGTATTTAGCAGTATTTCTTCTCCTCTAGAATCCAGCATTCATTAGTAAGCCAAAAAAAATATTTGAGAAGACAAATGACTGTAAAGATGCTAACTCTGCAACTTTGCTTTTGGGTAAGCTCAAACAACACAACAGGAATACAATACATTAAAAAAGGGAACTGGAATACAACTCAGCAGTTTTACTCATCTGTGTTGAGTAAGTAAACAACAAAAGGAATCCAGAACAGTCTGAGAAAGGACAATTGAACTTACCTACATAAAAAACTTACTCATAAAATAACAAGAAAGGCTTAAATTTCATTACATGCATCAGATACAATTTTTTTTCAGAGAAATTACTTCTAACAGTGAAACCCCTCTTGGTATGCTAGTGCCACCACTATAAAAGCAGTGACAGTTTATTTTATATTTTAAAAACTGATGAACAAACAAAAGTAACATGGATCTTGCAATGTTACATACTGATTTCAATACATCCATTTATTTTGTGCATTTTAGTGCATATTTAAGTCTTTTTTTGTTTGCTACTCCTAAGATAGTACATTGCTGTTACAGAGTCCAGTTTACCTGGAGTGGACAGGACTCTTGGGTACTTAGAAGAGCTACTGGCAAAAGGTAGCTATGAAAAACCAGCCTGGCATCACATTTATAAACAAAACAAATTTTCTAATAGCTTTCTTTACAATCATGCCAGGATAATGCATTATTTAAAAACTGCTAGAATTACAGGTCAATTAAAAACAGGCAGTACTTCTACAGAACTTCTATAAGGCAGGTACAAATTTTATGTATTTAGGAGAACAAGGCTCATTAAAACAGAAAACACTGCTACGCTTACATAAAATTTGCATAAAAATTATAAAATATCAGAAGATAGTCAAACACTAAGACAGATTCTCATCAGCAGCATAAAACAGGAGAAGATAAAAGAACTGGGCCTGTGCAGCTTGAAGGAGAGAGACTTAAGAGATTACCAAAGAACAGCTTCCCAGCAGGCAGAAGGAAATCACCAAGACTGGGAGCCCAGGCATTTTACTGAAGTACATGGCAAGTGAACAAGGGACAATGGCTATAAATTGAAACAGGTAAAAAAAAAATCACACAGAACCTCCCTACTATGGGATATATGAAGTACTGGAACAGGCTACTCAGTTAAATTGTAAAATCTCTTTCATTGGATTCTATAAAAGGCCAGTGGGTAAAGGTAAAGCTCTAGGATACCTGGACAGAAATCTATGTTGACCTTGCTCTGAGAGGAAAGTTCAGCTAGAGATATCCCAAGGTCCCTTTCAGCCCCAACAGTGACACAAAAATGACATTCTTTTGCAAATGTTGTCGTTATGTCCACTGCAAGTAACCAGCAGGGAAGAGTAATCCCAGCTATTTTGCCAGATACTTCCCCAGTTAGGATTAAGGATGTAGTTAACCTTATGCATACAGAAAGCGATATACAGTGATTTGCTCATCTGGCCAAAGAAAAATAAACTTCACCTACAGAAAACTCTGACTATTTGAAGTTAAAAATGAGGAAAGCTAAAGAAAATGTGAGGAGATAAAAGACTCAGAAGAATTCAGGATGACACATTCTTTGTCAGTAACATCTATATAAGTTATTTCCATAGGAATATGGGGGTGGAGAAACAGCATTTTAGAGGTAAAAATTATTAAAATTTCCATAAAACACACTCACAACGTAACAGTGGCGACCAGCATTGAGAACAGTAATATTGTATTGGACATTTCTGCTATCATCACACAGTAAACAACTCTTGATTTTACTAAGTTTAAGGGAAATGTAGTTAGTTAGCCCCAAAGCTATTTCTTTTGAAACTAAAATAATTCCTGTTTCTTTAGTTAGAGAAAATACTGAGGGAACAAAAAATAAAAATGTGCTCTTAAATATTTATATTAAAAAAAAATATGTTTACCTCTTCTGCAAGTCTGCTATCACGCAAAGTTGGGGGAATTCCTGGGTGCTTTGCCAACAATTCCATCAAATTATGTGTAGAATGAAGTCTCTAAATATACAAAAAGTCAAGAGCAACCATGAAAAAAAACCCATTGCAACATCTGTGACAGGAAAAAATCTGAATAGCAATGAAAGCTTACAGCAAGAAAGTAGCATGCATTTAAAGTCAGTTTTGTCATTCTCTGCTAATCTGGAAGCATCTTATATAGGAAAGATTCCTTTCCACATTTTACTGGGATAGGGAATGATAGGAAATGAAATATTAAAAAGACCTTCTTTAACATCTCAAAAGCAAATCAGCAGGCAAGTGTGATACCAGGCCATCAGATCCTATCGCATGCTCACCCTCCTAACTAAAACAGCCCTTGACTATTATGAAAAATAAATTCTTTATCTCAGAGTACTTTCTTTGGTAAATGTCTAAATATTTTGAGGAAGCAATTCATTTAGCCTACCTAAAGCAAAATAAAGTGTAAGGAAAAGACCAGATACCAAGAGCTGTAATAATTTTTCATATTTTTCATTTCTCTGAAATAGAAGATATTGAAAAACACATGACCTTTTGGTATACTTTTAGAGAAAATAAATTTGATTATTAATATAAAGAAACTCTGTTCCTCTGGCTTCACCCTTTGTTTCTCAAACCAGATCAATAATATTATGCTTCCTGTACAGCTCCCACAAACTCATACTAATAGCCTCCACTATCTTAAACTTGTGTCCTCACATCCTGGAATCTCTTCACCTCAGCCACTTAGGAGGACTGGCCAGCAGTGATTTGCCATTATCCCAAAGAGCTAATCCTACACAACTGAGAAGACTTAACAGAAGTAAAATTTTATTACACTAAGGTAATATTAAGCCTATATTAATAAGCATATATTTGAGGGAGAGAAAAAATCCCAACTTTATTGGATTGCACAATCCAGTAGAACAATTTAATTAACAACCCAAGAGCAGCTTAACAAGCTTACGCTAATACATCTATGCTAAGTGAAAAAAGCCATAGGAAGTCACAAAGGAAAAGGAAGAATCAAAGAAGCACAACAGAGACGCAACACAATCAAACAATAATTTGCTCAGAGGAGCCAGTAAAGAAACAGACAACTGACCACTTTTTATCTATGTGTCACTAACATTTTACATCTCTTATGATGCTGAAGAAAATTTTGGTCAATTTAGAACTGATAGTTCTTGAAGAACTGTGAGTATTTTACTTAGAGAACCATGACTTTTTCTACCAGGAAAATATATTCATATGTTTAAATAGTATTCAAAAAGCATGAAGTCAAATGTCCAAAAAGACACTCGAATTCTTTTCCACATTTTGATGCCCTTTTATCTTCTGCAATGCAAATACTTTATTATTCCTCTATCATTTGGCACATTAATATCACTCTCAGTGCAAGTCCTGCATTCTGTAATTGCAGGATGTAATATAACACTGTTAATGTGAGCAGTCACAGTCACATGCACCAGACTAGGAATTCAGCTTGTTAACTGTACTGCAGAACAGCAGGTGGAGATCATACACTGCTTTAAGGACATCAAGAAAACTCACAAGCAGGCTTTTAGAAACACAAAAAAAAAAAAAAAAAGAAGAAACATTAAGTTCATGGGACAGATTCCTATCTAAAGATTGTGAGCATCACAGCAGGCTGAAAGAGTAACTCAGCATACCACTGGGAGGAAGAAAAGACTGACCTGGTAAATTAAACCTAAAGTATTCCAGTTCTTAACTACGTCTCTTTACATTTCAATGCTCACTCACTTGCAAGGAATCTGTTTTGAGCTTTTCTTTGTGCTCTTCAGATGATCTTAGCACTTCTCTGTACAGCTCCGCAGCCAATGCATATTCTCCTGAATTAAAAAAGAGTAGCAAAAACAAAGACATACTGTGTTTTTAAATATGCAAGCAGCTATGACCTTACAAGTAATACACTACTTGTAACATACTAAGATATCCTCAGAGAGTCTGTATAGTAAGTGCCTGTCTCCAAGCAATTCTTTCCTAGTCATTCCATGCCTCCCCCCCAAGAAATTGCTAAGACACAGAATATGATATTCTACAAAGACTTATGCAGTTTCCAAATTAAATCTCTTTTGTGACTGTAAGATCTGTAAACCTCTTAATCTTAAAATGTTCATGTGTTCATGGTTGCATGAATTCAAAAACATCTCATGTGGCACTTTTAAAAAATATCATCTGCAACTCACTACAGCGATGCATTGCTGAATTTGTACTGCAAATTCACTCTCCCAGTGAAAACCATGAAAGTTGTGTCACTCTTTATAAATGCAGAAATTATTAGATACATGCAGGGAGTATAACTACTATGCTAAAACTACTAATGTAAGCTGCCAGCATCACAATCACTTCTCAGAAAATAGCTTATAAAAATTAAAAAGAAATACAAAATTGAAGTTGTGTATGGAAAAGCAGTGAAAAAATAAATCTATTTACATTTTCTTTTCTCAACTGATGGAAATTTACTTAGCCAGTAATACTCTTAAACACTATTAAAACATAGAGAAATACAGGGACAAGAAATGCATAAAAACAGGTAACAGAATAAAACAATAAACATCACCCTATCTATATGGAAGTGTAACAATTCTACATCAACAAGATTTGCTGCTTCTTACATTGAAAGAGCTGCATTTGTAAGGGTGTAGCCCTGCAATATAGGATTGCTATTACTAGGAACCAGCCAAAAGCCATGTGCTGAATTTGCTAGCTTGAAGCTTGTCAGGCCTTCCTTGAATTTTTCTTGACCTGCCTGATGTGATAGCAATTTCTGTAATTCACTAGGTGTCTAAGGCTAGTCTTTAGTATATTTTTAAACTTTTATTTATCTTTGTGTGGTACAAACACAGCTTTATATAGAGAGCAGTAACAAGCAGTTATTCCATGTAGAATGAGATATTTACAACTACCACAATGATGTAGTGTAGGGAGATACAGGCCTAGTAACAACAGCAGAGGCTATTGACAAGTAAAGATATAGGATGCAGTGTAGAGTACAGCCATGGGATGCTAAGAGATGGTGCACAGGCTTGGCAGTGAATAAGAAAGCCATGGCTATAAACAACTCACCCACAGTCAAAGAAATGCAGACTTAGAGCTGGACAAAACTGGTTTTAGGGGCAACAAAGAGAACAAAGAAAGAGTATGTAACATTCATAAAAGGCATCGTGTACACTAAATTTGGCGTTTTCATGGAGCTGCAGACCAATGAAGATGCAAACATGCTAGCAAACATAAAAATGACCCTCATGAAGAAACCATCAACATAAACATCTTATTCCTCCTGATGAAGGTAGTGACAATTGGCAATTGCAGCTGCCACCACATCGACAAAACCATTGACCTCAGGGTCCAGATGGGCCTGAGCATAAAAGCAGGACAAGAAGTAGAAACAAGTAAGTGTGATTGTTACTCTTTTCTTTGCTTGTAGCAACTAAATTTGGACTAATAATAATTAGACCTATAAGTTTTCAATTAGACTAAATTCATGGCCTCACTTTTATGTAAGGTGTGCTTCCCTCTTCCTGATAAAGAAGACTGAGTGTAAGGGTAATACTGGGGGAGAGAGAAGTTACATACTAGAACTCTGCCTCTTTTGTCCTGCTTTTGTTTCTCATCAGATTAAATTTTTATCAAGCTGGTTTTCAAAATGCACCAAACATAATTTTTGCTACGAGTGTATTTTACAAGCATTACATCTGTAGGTAACTTTTTAAGCACTTAACTCTATCAGAAACACTTATCTCCATCCAGCAATCATAACAAACTTTTTCAAACCTACTAACTATATATTAAAGAATCTGAATATAGTCTTTCTGTGAGGCAAGTATGAGAAAAGGCAGTTTGCCTGTTCTCTTTGAAGGAAGATTTTGACATGAGCTGGAAAAATTCAAATAGCATGCCAACTTTAGAAAAACTTGAAAAATAAGCATTTTTACACATTCATAACTGAGTAATTTTGATTAATTTTTGTTTTGTGGAACAACCAAGATTCATGTAATTATTTTTGTTTCTCATTCAAACATCTTTTTTTTCCTTATAATTCAGACAAAATCGACATGGACAGAGCTGCCTAGCAGGAGCAGCAAAAGGAATCCACAGTTAGCATAGCAGTTTGCACGGCTGGGGGCACAAGGGAAGCCCAGAAAGCAGTACTGATAAAACAAAAGCAGGTTAAGTACCATCACACAAGTACCATCTTTTAACCTCCCAGTAGCCAGAGATAGAGCATATCCTTTACTTCTCTACTGAAGGGAGTAAAGCATATGCTACAGCCCTTTGGCCTTACCTTTGATGATATGGATACCAGCTAAGCCATTAAGAGCACACACCAACTGTCGGTGAGCTTCTTCACACTCTGTTCGACATTTCTTTTGTAGAGATGCCAACAGCTCCTCCATGGTCATGGTGCTGAAAAGGAGACCAAATGGCTTGAATTTGAAACAAAATCGTACTACTAGAAAAGCAAGAGGGTCATGCTGAGCAGTACAGCAGATCATTACATGCATCCAACACAATGAAAATGTTTTTTTGAGATTTCTTTACTTATTAAAAAACCTCTAGCTGTCAGATTTTCTTCCTGCTAGAGCTTTACCCTAACTTGAGTGTGTCCAGAGGTTGACATCTCCTGGAACACAAAGAAATAAGACACAAGAAGAAAATTTGAACTTGGTAAAATAATCCTTCATGTGGCAAAATATTTTTCTCTTTCTGTTAGTAGTGAACTGGAAAAAAGCAAAATAGATCTCATTTTGTAAAAAGCTGTTCAGATGAAAACAGCAATGACAGACTACACTTCTACCCTCTGCTACCAATCTAAACACAAAACACATCAAGTTTCAATGTAAAGAAGAATATGTGTGAAATGAGAACAGAGAAGACTAGCAAAAATCATTCTAAACTTCCTTTTCTACATTTGTCATATCTGCAAATTATGAGAAGAATTTCACCAGAAGATAAGTAGCTTAACATAAAAATACCAGATATGGAGAGAAAGAGAGAAGCAGGAACAGAAACAGGAGAGTAAACAATAGCAACAGCCTACAACAGCTGACAAGAGGCTGCTTCTAGTACCAATTGCTGCTGTTGTACCAGACACCACGTCCCTCCACTGAAACCCTGCTTCTCAGCCTCATTCACCTTCAGAAGAAGCACTTAGTACTTGGTGTTCAGCACTGTGAAACAGAGTAAGAGGTGACATAACTCTTGCACAGACTGGGCTCAAATCATACTGGAAGGATAGCCGTGCCTAGGTCTTTATTTTACCTTGCTTGTAACACGAAGTTTTTAGTTTTATAGTACAGTGTATAGTATAGTTCTTGGTTTTATAGTACAGTGTTACACCAGTGTCAGTTTTAAATCAATATTAAATCACTATTCATAATTACTGAATTCTGCAAAGGCAATGGTAAATACACACAGCTCCTCCATATGCTGATACTTCCACCATTGCTACTTACCTTTTATTTTCAAAACCATCAGCAGTAACAAGAAAAAATTTAAGAGCAAAGGGATGTACATATAAAATACGCAATTTGATACACAGTCTGATGTCGGTGGCTGGGGCAGAGGTCTGTTGGGCAACTTCTTACAAGGATTGATTGAAAGAGACTGAATAGAATGGATGGACTAGGAAACAGTAGCACAAACATTGGCAGTGCTAACTTCTAAGTGACTGAAAAAGTAGCAGCTACATTTCACAAAAAGGACTGGCAACATGCATTTTTTTGGTCTAACAAAAGTTGAGACCAAACTGGTACTTGCAGAGCACTTGTGGGGGTAGATGATCTTGAAAGCACACAAATAAAAGAACATTTGAGCAGCTTTCAAGTTTGGATGTACATTTACAAATTCTGCAACTTCACATAAATATTTTTTTTTTTAACTAAAGAATTATTTCATTCTGTTGATTCATTGTCCTCATTCATGAACAGGAGTTTTGTATGAGACAAAAAAAAAAAAAAAAAAAAAAGCAGTGGGCTTATTTTAAAACAAAAAAAAGAATCCGGTTTGTTTCACAGTCCGTTACCTGCAACACCCTAGTCATAGTAAGATTAGAATGCCACTGGAGAATCAAATGCCTTCAGTACTATGTTCTTTAACACAAGAAATACACTAATGACCCCACTGTGTTGTGTTCAGCTTCTGAGGTCAGATTACCCTGGTATGCCATAGTCGCACATTTAACTAAAGAAGCTTACATTAGGCTTATTTGAGGACTGTACTTGCACTGCTGGAGGCAATCAGTGTTTTGCTTTGGATAAAGTAGGCCATTTAATAAATGACAGAAATCCACCTTTTCTGTAGTGGCAAGAACTCTCCCCGAACAGCTTGTGGGTGACAGCAGGCCTGCCTCAGCCGTAGCAAAGGGTATAGAATAGAAGTCACAGTCCTTCTATCGAGGCTGCTAAGCTTAAGAGTCCAGTCTGAAATCTTCCTGAGTTTTGCCAACGCATCCTGGCAGCACACCTCGTGCTGGCGATGATAGAAGTGTCTCTCCACAGGAGAGAAGTGAAGCCAGTGTATATTTTCTGTCTGAGGGGGGATTTGAATCTGGAATTTAAAAAAGAAAGTAAGTAATTTGCAAATAAAACTATTGATAAATGATGTTCAGAAATTCTAGAACTCAAAACTTTGATTTACTTGGTCAATCACATCCTTCTTTGCTGATCTCCACATTATCTTCGCAATTAGACTGTAGAGAGGCCGAGGATTTTTCCTACAATAAGGTCGATATAGTAGTTGGTCCCACCAATGTTTGACCCAGTAAGGATCAACTCCAAGAAAAAGGACTAATCCATACAAATCTGCCAAGAAAATAAAGTGTTTGAGTTTTAATACTTTGCAATATGTCTCAAAAAATTAACTGTCATATAAAGGCAATCAGTCATAAACTATCTCCCTTCTGGCCTTTATCTTTTGCACTTGTTTTCCAGTCACTCCCTCAGCAAAATACACAAATTGAGGCAGGGGTCTGGGTGGTGGAAGGTGGGGGTTCTCTCCTTTAGCTTGCTTTTGATTTCCACACAACTTGAGAGAATATAGCTATTTGTGAGACACTTTCCTAATTTCAAATTTAGCAGAAGAGAGCGAAGAATTTAAACCTATTCAGAGCAGAGACAAGAGGCAGAGATTACATGATTGCATATGGTTAACTGGGTTTGCCAGGTTTTTCTAAACCAATATTGCTCAGCATCATTACTTCAGAACCTGCTGTGCACCAACTGTCTGCAGCGCACAATCTTGTAAGGGGCTGCAATTCAGAATTTTCACTTCTCTACTAATGCATAAGAAATTAACAAAAGACACTTCAATTGTTTTCTTGCTAATTGAGAGAACACATCTTGCTAATTCTGCCTAATTCAGAAACCTGTCACTTTTTGGAAAGAAATGTAAGGACATACTGACTTAAAACTTCTGTCTAAATCTTACTGGAAAAAAAAAGAAGCACACATTTAAATGCTGCATGTGGATACTGCAGAAACAGAGATAAGATTTGATATGTTATACTTCTTGAAAAATCTGGTGGCTACATTCCTTATTCTGTTAGCTTATTGTAATTCAGTATTCAGCTGAAAGCACCAAAACATTCACCAATTCATCATGGACCAGAAAAATAAAAATCCTGGGAATCATTCCTATGCAAGAAGCAATTGTTTACATAGAGGTCCTATCCCTCTGCATTACAGCAGCAGTGGCACAGATTAAAATGAGTCAGCAGTTTTCATCCCCAACATGATGGGGGCTGCCCTAGTACAGCCTGAGAGTCTGTCAACATGCATTATGAACTGTATGACATTTCAGGTATGAATTACATCAACACTATCACATACAGGGCATTGACAGAGTTCATCACAACACTAAAATCAATCACTTCTTTCTGCAGCTTTACTTTATTAACAATGTATTCTTGCAACTATTACATGTATTTATAAATTTAATTCACAATTCCATAATGAATTAATCTAAAATATCGATTTTTACAACTTAGTAGAACAACAGTCCGCAAAAGCTTCCACTGATTTATTTATTTTCAAACACATTGCCCCAACGTGTACCATAGATTCCAAAATCCATTACAGAACACAGGGAGAGAAAGCAGTTAGACAGCTCCCTTTCTTTTATTCTATTTGTCTGAAGCCTGTCTACAGAAATTGACCACCACACAAAGAAAAGACAAGATAAATGTCACCTACTAACATACAGCTATGTACGCCACACAACTCATTAAGTCCTTACATAAGGACTTACTTGAAAGTTTCATAGGCTTTAGCACGATTTTCAGAATTTATATTCATGGCAGTGAATGACCATGGTAGCTCATACAGAGCTATGCAAAAAGCAAATACAGCTTTGCTTGCTGTATTTGACAGTTCACAGTATTCTGTAACCAGAGCAGACTATCTGCAATAGAGAAGGGTTAATATTTATCTACTCCGCTAAGTGAAAACTGAAGAACAGCCTTGAGTCAGCTGTTAGACATACAGCTTCTATGCTCCCCAAAGTATTTGTCTAGCTCAGGGAGACAAAAGTTTTCAGCTCTTCAATTTTTATATTGATATATGTATTGATGGCTTTATTATCATGCTCATATTTTATGGCTTACAAAGTTAGAGTACCTAATGAATTCAGAACAAAACTAGCAGACATTTTAACTGCTTCAAAGCTCTGCCTAGTTATGAACATAAGGAAATCCCACAGATTACAATGCTACATAAAATCTCACCTTCTAATCCTCGCTGCACAGGAGTGCCACTGACACACCAACGATTGATTCCACTCAAACGGAGCGCCATTTCAGCAGCCTAATGAAAGGACATAGAGCCAATGGTAGGAAAGGAAAAACAGAGTGGAACACAGTCTGACAACATGTGGACCTTATTTTTGAGAAGGGTGAGTACCTTTACAACATGTACCCTTAGACCTAGAAGCAGCATTGGTGCAGTATTTTATTAAAAATATATAAAATTTTAGATCTTTTTAGAAGGTAACTGAAAGCTGATAAAAGCCACGTCTTCTCCCAAGTAATTAAGTGCAATTAAGGGTTCACAGAAGGCAAACAAATAGCAAAACAAACTGTATGTTTAAAAAAAATTTCAACTTTAAAGACTTTTAATGCAAGGTGCTATATAAGTAGTATTTTTGTCTTCCTGTCTTGGGCAAAAAGACTGGACAAACACTAATTAAAATAATTCCCCCTGCAGACTGTATCCCTTGAGTTTGCAGGCTGCTGCCTATTTTAGCTTCTAGACCCAAAGGACACATCTATGCCTCTGAACCACATCACTGAACAAGGCTAGTGTCTTATTTGAAACTATCAAACACCATATACAACATGATGACCTAGTTCTTTAAACTGTCAGTCTAGATTATGTTAAGTATTTTTTGAGCTGGATATACTTCACAATCTGCCAAAATTCCAACAGGAGAACTATTTAACAGTAAGTATCTCCAACAGAAAATTCACTTCTAAAGAACAACAGACAAAGATAAATTACATGAGCATACTCTGAACATTGAGAGGGGAGAGGAAAGATTACTCTACTATTTACAGTAGACTTATCCAAAATGTTCAAAGTTAAATGAATGCGTGATGAGGAATGTCATACCTTTGCAGTAGTGCACTCAACCATTTGTGCTTCATCGAGGCAGATCCTCCACCACTCCACTGCTACCAAGGGGCTGGGGATGGCCATGTAGCGCTTCTGGTTCCTGAAGCGGCGCCCGTCCTCGCTGTTACTGTGGGGAATGTCCACGTAGTTCAGTTCGGTGCGCAGGACGTCGTATGTGGTGATAACCACCTCCTGCTCCGCCAGCATGTGCGGCTGCAAAAAGCCATGCTTCTTCACACCTTGGTACACCTACAGAGATTCACAGTCAGCAGCACAATAGCAAAGAAGGGAGGTAAGACACACTTTGATAAAAACGCCAAAATATCAGTACAGCTTAATACGCGTAAGCTTTAGCAGTGTTGTTCATATAAAAAAGAAACTATTCATAAAATCTGTATTCATATAATAGTACGGTGGAAAATTCACCTAAGTAACCTAAAAATACAAGAGAGTCATGGATTCAAAATTTGTATGCGTAACATTTTATGACTTTGCAAAACATTTATTCCCTCTTTTGAAGGAGAGAGGACTTCATTATTTTCTACAACATTATTTGTTGTACAGTTGTTTGAAGATGAGGTATTCTGTGATGTTGTATGGAACATTATGTAAGTCACTGTTACATGTTCAGTCTTCTCTCCCTTACTGTAGACTGTATTACCTTTCTCCCAAAAATTTTACTCACTAAAATTTAAAGGATGATTAGGCAAAGACAGAAACACGCATCAAAACCAGAAATTACAGTCTGTGTAAAGTTTTACCTACAGAGATTTAGGAGATGAAAAAAATACCCTAGGTAAAAAACAATCCCTGTGTACTAACAGAAAGCTCTCATATTGACATTTGTTCTATTATCAGAAGTGCTTTAATCTCCCTTATAATGTTAAGCCAAATCCCTTTGGAAACATACTGAAGTTAAAATAACTGCTCTTTACCCCTTGATGATTAGCACATTATTTCACTGTTAATTTCACGCTTAACCCTACTTTTTCTCCCAGTAACAATCTTTCTCTACATTTGTGCATACGGCAAGCTTTTCTGCCCACTGAAAGAAACACCTGAAGGTAATTTCTTCCTGTTCAGCTCCAGAGAGGGGCAACAGAGCAACCCAGGCACATGAAGCAAAAGAGAGAAGAGAAGCTTGGCAGGGGAATAAAAAAGATATAAATTAACCAAAAAGAGCATGCTCTCTGAAGCAACCAAGAAGAATCAAACAGCTGCCAAAGTCTAATGATTTCTTCAAGTATTTATGAATAGATTTTCTGGAGATTTATAACTTGGCCAAGTTTTGGTTTTCACAGCAGCAGGAAAAGACAGTCTGCCATAAAGCAAGACATTTTAATTTCTTGTTCTATTACATAAAACCATTAGAATTTCCCATGGGTTGTAAGCAGTTGAAGAGTAAAAAACATACTTCACATGCAATGCAAAAGTTGTTAACATGGGAAACTGATTGTTTGAAACATTTTCACTACTTTCATTTTACCTTTACAGAAAATAAAACACCAAATTTTCATTTTGAAGCAACACTGAAACAAGTCTCACAGTTGGCAGTTAGAAGAAACTGGAAACAATCTTGTAGAATGGAAGATGTCAGACAGTTTAAAGTACCGACATTCAGTATTCAAACTATTTTATCGTTACCATGTAAATCTATTTCTGACAATTTTCATCAAAGCTGGTATTAAACTTGGACTGGGCCCTAGGAAAACCATGGGAGTTTCACACATTTGTCAGCTCCTGCATAAAATCTAATTGGACTGCTCACACAAATAGTACATTAATTTATATTCATTTGTACATTGAGCAACTATGCTTAATAACCCAAGGTACCAGAAATATCCCTGAATACAAAGTTATAACAATCTGCTACTACTTTGTTCAAAATACAAGTGATTGATGGTTTTCAAAGCTCTTGATCATTACAAAGGTTCTAGACTGCTAAAAATATGAAGGACAAAACTTGGCTGCATCGGTAATAAAAGACTTGAATGCTGTGATAACTGTATCTTTAAAAAAACCTGTATAGCCATTTTTACTCCAAGTATAATTAGGTTTATTCTAGTGACAGAGTTATTAGAAATCAAGTAAAAGGACAGCACATGGTCTCCAAATAAGTAACATCCTATACATTTGGCAGATGCTATAAAGACAACATCCAAGTTGTAACAGTACTGTGTTCAGTAAACACCAATGCCCAAGCTCTCTTTTACAAAGCTTGAGAACCAGAAATGCAAAACTACAGGCTTTACCTATGGAAACATTTTTTTTCTAGAACAAAAGGAGGAGCAGCAGTCAGAATTGCTTAAGTGCAAGCGTACAGAGAGACAACACTCAAAACACCCATAGGCCTTTTAAAGTTCCTTGGTAGTCTTTCAAACAGCCTTTCCTCTCAGAAATCACATGTTGTTGCAACTGCCCAAAAATTTGCTTTCAGCTGCTATACAATCTAGTCCACTGATTTATCTCCCAGTGACCAACTAAAATGGGGAAAAAAATAAAGAACTAGTTGCAGACTGATGCACCACATAATGCCAAAGCATTAGTCTAGCAGCAAGAAATCTCGAACTCTGACACAGAGGACAAAGACCTCTGAACTTCCAAGTGATGCAGAACATCAGACAGGAAGCCCCAAGCCTTGATAAAGTAACTCTCCAGGACATGAAGCTACATGATCTTACCAGAACTCGAAGAGATGATGATCTTACATGCCTGTTGATCTCATCTACCCATTGGTGACAAATAGAACTTGGAGAAATGATGAGAGTCGCTCCCGTGGGAACTGGTTTCATTGCCACAAGGCAATGGGGACAGTAGAAGGGCCTGCTCTTCAGATTCTCTTCTTTGTAGTTTACACATTCTGCATGCTGCCAGAGGTGACATTTCAGGCACTGCACACGAGCTTTGTAATCAGCCAATCCAAGCTCACCGCAGATGCATTCAAAACGATATTCAGAGGTATTAAATGGAAATACAGAACTGGTGTGTTGCATGCTACTGCCAGCACGTTCTTGGGAATGTGAGGACTGGACCTTTGGTATTTCCTGCTGGACATCAGCTGCAGTTTTAGAAACATCAACATCAGGATGACTGCTCACATCACTGGAGACAAGGAGGCTGCCATGAAAATCAGGAGACTTTGGGACCACATTTTCTTGCTTAACATCTTTCTCTTCTACAGAGTTCTCATGATCTGTTTCAGATTTCCTGTTGTCTTTACTAGTTGTACAATAATCATGTTCTTCCATGGCGATATTCTCATGTGAAGCAGTTTTAAAGACTTTTTCAGATGTTATGTCACTGTTTCTTGATTCTTTGGTTTGAGTTTTAGCATCAATCAATTGTTTCTTCTGAGTATTTTCTGAAGTCTTTGCTACCTACAAAGTAAAGTTAACCAAGAATGTCAGACTTTACATTCAGACTTGCCCAGTGACATTTAACGTCTACCAGTGCTACTTAATGTCTTCATTAATAACATAACCAGAGGGATCGAGCGCACCCTCAGCAGATTTGCAGATGACACCAAGTTCAGAGGTACAGCTGACACACCTGGAGGATGTGATGCTGTCCAGAGGGACCTGGACAAACTTGACAAGTGGACCTATGGGAATACCGTGCAGCTCAACAAGACCAAGTGCAAGGTGCTGCAACTGGGCTGGATGAACAGATGGAGTGCAGCCCTGCTGAGAAGGGCTTGGGAGTGCTGGTGGATGAGAGGCTGGACACGACCAAACAATGTGCACTTGCAGCCCAGAAAGCCAAATCATATCCTGGGCAGTGGACATGTGGGCAGCGGGGCAAGGGAGGGGATCCTGCCTCTTATTCACTCTGGTGAGACCCCACCTGGAGTACTGCAATCCAGCTCTGGGACCTCCAGCAAAAGGAGGATGTGGACCTCTTGGAGTAAGTCCAGAGGAGGGCCATAAAGATGACCAAAGGCTGGAGCACCTCCCCTGTGAGGAAAGGCTGAGAGATGGAATTGCTCAGCCTGGAGAAGAGAAGGCTTCAAGCCTTTATGGCCTTCCAGTACTTGAGGGAAGGCTACAAGAAGCCATAAAGAGACTATTTACACAAGCACACAGTGACAGGAAAAGAGGGAATAGTTTTTAATGAAAGAATAGGTTTAGATAAGACATTAGGAAGAAATTCTTCACTATAAGGTGGTGAGACACTGGAACAGGCTGCCCAGAGACAATGATGCCCCAATCCTGGAAGTGTTCAAGGCCAGGTTGGATGGGGCTTTAAGCAACCTAGTAGAAGTGGTTAAGTGGAAGGTGTCCCTACAGTAAAGGGGTTTGGAATTAGATGAGTTTTAAAGTCCCTTCCAACCCAAACAACTTTCTCCTCACTGTTTTTTAATGAGCATATAAACACATCAGTACATAGATATTAAGGGTTTATATCAATTTTGACTTTGAGGATTTGGTTAACGCTTACCAGTGTTTGAAAAACAACTTCACAGTAAGAACAATACAACTCCCAGTGACACGATTTTAAAAGACTTATGATAGATGTTAATATTTTAGCCCCAAATTTTATCTTCTTACCACTTCTGCTTTATTTATGAGTGTCAAAGAAATTGCTGCAGTTTTCTTCATTTTTACCACTAAATCAGTGTCACTGAACTACAGCACACAGACAGTACAGCTGAGAGTAGCACACAATTGGCAGAAAAAAGAACAGCCTTTGCAACCTTCATTGAAGTAACTACAGTAGCATGTTTTACCTGTTCTTTGGTTCTTTCTCGCTTCTTCTGTTCCTTGTAATTCTTTCCCAGCTTGAAAGACCCAGCCAGACCATGTCCTTTAACTTGTTCTACTACCTGTTCTGCAATTAGTTTTTCTAGAGTTCTTTTGAGAAGCCGTCTATTTCTCTGTGTGTCGTACCTATATACAGAACTGATGTACTTAAATATTGCAATAATGGATGCTCCTTTCTTCACGTTCATTTCCTTTACAGCTGTTAATATCATTACTCGTAAGCCTGTATGAAGAATCAAAACAAAACAACTTGCAGCTTTAGATAAAATGAAGTCACCTCACAGAATGCATATTAAGGGAACTCTAAACATAGCGTTCATCTAAAAAATGCAGACAGGCAGCAGTTTTGACAAGCTTTTCCTTGAGGGTAGCTCTACAGATGGCTGTTTTGCAGTGATTCTAAAACAATATTGGATAGCAATAGAAATAAAATCACTCAATTTTCTTTCGGAGGCATAAAAAAGAGCTTATTTCATTTAAATGCATAAACTACAAAACCCTGTAGTTACATGGAGCTTTATAGCAGAGTTCTGAATTAGCAACTTTACTTTTAACTGTGGATCACTTGTTTGTAGCACGCAATGCAACATGACAGTGCTCAGCAAAAGAATAATTTCATTCTGAAGAAGTCAAGAGTTGTCTTGAACTCATAGTCAGTGGCCAATATAAGACAATGTTAAAAGCAAAATGTATTTTAAAAGTTATGAGAAATACTTACTGGGATACTGTATTTTTTCCTTTAATTTAGGCTCCATTTCCTTTGTTTTTTTCTTTTTATTTCCCTCTAAAGGTTGAGGTGGAACAAAGAAGTTCACAAGCTTACCCTAATACAGACAACATTAAATAGTTGTTAGCTCATGTCTCCTCACAGTCACTCTGACCTTCGTTAATCTCCTCACATCTGAAAGTAAGCATGAGATGCTACAAATGTATGTTCTGATCTCACTAATTTGCTTAGATAGCTCATTTTTAATGTACAGAGTGACACATCACTCAGATCAGTTTTTTTGCAAACAGTACCCTTACACAAAGAGCAGCTCTGAAAACCTCTTGGGTTGTCCATTGCTTTAGCATTAAGTTGCAGGAATCTACAGCTGTACAATCTAGGTTCCTGATGGAGGAGGAAAAAATATATTTAATATATAGCTAGAAACACAAAAGGAGGTAAGCAACATAGAGGAAGAGCCCTAGTCAACTGTATAAAAAGTATGTCTCTCCTTTTAGGGATTGCCTCCCAAAATTTTACCCTATTATAAGCGTAATATATTAGCTAAGATATCTGTCCCAACTACTTATATCATGAAACAGTTTCAGTAACTCTAGCCCTCCAAAAGCTCTGGTCTCTAGCTATGGCTGTCAGTTGGTATCCAGACACTTTAGTGCTTATACTCCTCCTCTTTGCACTACTCAGTGCTGACCCTCCTATATGTTTAAGAATCATCTTATTCTCTCTAAGAATTGAGTCATTTTAATTCATAAATTACAAGAAGGCAGGAGATCACTATGATAAATGTACAATGAAATTGGCTGCCATGATTTCCAAGGGATGGAATTCACAAAGTGGTAAGAGTTTACTTAAGAATAATGGTTCTTTCCCTTCAGGAAGATTTTTGGGTTTAATTGATGTGCCAAGTTTTCACAGTATGCATGATGAGGAAGGTGAAAAGATGGAAAACTGTTGCTATATGAGCACATTTATTATATGAAATAGAGGGAGAGCAGAAATCTTTATTCAGAATGTAAACTGTCCCTATTTTAGCACAGAACAAGTGTCTAATGGATGTCTGACACTCATCAATACAGTGAAGTGAAGGAGAATGACCTCCAACATGGTAAACTAAATTATGTATTTATACACTCCTAAAGCCTGTCCAAACAACGTTAACAGCACAGTCGCCTGACAAAACCCTTGAACAATGCTAAAGGATCAACAGGTTCTCATGCAAACTATTCCACCGTTTATGCTCCCAAGTATCCTGTCCTACTAAGCCAAAAACTTGCAAAGTAATACAGCTTTAAGTATGGACTTCTATAAACCAGTAAGCAATAACCTCAAGAGAAGTGCACTTGCATTCATTTGGAAAAGCATTTTCTTCAAAATAACTCTCAACCTGGTTTCCTTACCTCAGGTAATGTCAGATCATCCTGTTTAACATCTGGTCCAGTATGATTCAGAATAAGAGCCAACACTTCTACTGTTTTTCCAAGGCCCATCTCATCTGCCAGAATACCTCCAGGCCACTGGGGTCCAGCAGTTGGATACTCACGGATAATGCTAAAATTCAAGTACATTCCCAGTGAAAGTAAGTAACTACAGAATGTTGTGACAAAGAAGTGTGAGTTCAGGGACACACAGCATAGCTTCAGCAAGGCAAAATTTGTAAGGTGAGGTATCTTTCATTAGTTAAACTGAGATTAACAAAAACTAGCAAGCTTTTTGGGTGTATGAACCTGATCAAGACAAATATGAATGCCAAAATTTTTAGAATTTTTTCACCTCCTAGTAGGCCTTGCCCTGTTAACTTTTGTATATCATAACATTATTCTCAAAAAATTTGAAATATTTTTATATTAGTATGTGAAAAAGATCTGAAAGTTACATGGGGAAAAATAAAAGCAAACTAGCAATCAAAAGGTTCTATTCTAACCAAGTTGATAAGAAAAAATAAACACATCTAGTAATGCAATACCTAGCATTAATAAAAAACTGCTGCCTTCCTTTGGACTTTAAAAACAATGGATCAGAAGATCAAAGATTCCAATACTAGAAGTTAAAAAAATGTTAATATCAAACCACTAAATTACTGACATTTTTTAAGAAAAGCTTTAATAATGACATCTTCAGCTTGAGATCTAAACAATTATCTGTGCATTACATACTCCAGTTTGCGGGGTTTTTTTTCAAATTAAAGGTATCACTGTTCTAATTATTTAATTGCTAATAAAAACAAGTTATGGAATATCTTATATCCTGCAGGATAAAGCTACCAACATGGGTTTTCACAAAGTACAACCCTGAGGTGTCCCCAGAAAGAGCAACAATAGAAACATACCAGCCAGTAAATGGATTATAGTAGATTTTTACTCCATCCAGAGTGATCACCTCCCGCCATAAGAAGTGAAGCGCGTTTTCTATGGAGAAAGTGTTCACGTTACTGTGATGAAGTTTCTCTAGTAACAGCACACTCCTTAGAATTGTTCAGCCTTTTTGTGACATTAAGAGACAAAAAAGTTCAAGTCCACCTCCACAGAGCTTCATGACTAACATGATACATCAACTGCTGCTCAGCAAGACCTAGCTTATCATTTGGTGTACTATTCAAACAACAGTTTTTATGAAAATATTGATGAAATAATTAGCAAAACTTCTAATCAAACACAAGGAAACATTACTGCTGACAATACAATTACACTTTCCTCAATTATGCAAGTTTTTCAGATCCATATACTTGCCACTGCTAGGAGTGCTTGTGTGGTTCTCTCGGTGAAGCATCCAGTTCACAGCCTCACTTTGGTATGGCCTCAGAATGGGAATTAATGCAGGATGCTGCACATCCTTTCTCAGTAACTGGATATCCTGCTGATGGGTGTGCCTTACAAAGTCATAAAGCTCTTCGATATTTTGTCGCTCTAGTTCCATGTCAGATTCTTCCTCATCTTCCTCCAGCTCATCTGCATACACCAAATAATTCAAGACATGCATTATCAATCAACTTGGGACAACATTTCAGCAAATTTTGCAGCTATATATTTAGTTTACACATATGAAAACAAGCAAAGCAAAGTGTCATTTAAACATATGCCATGACTGCATCTGACTCACTAGCAGCAACAGTAAACAATGAGCAGTTTAATAACTGAAATAAAGAAAAACAATGCAACAATAACAACAGTAAAAATAATAATAACAATGAAAAGGAAAAAAGAGATTAAAAGAACCCAAGAAACAACACAATTGCTCACCTCTGACTGATCAATTCCCAGCCCATCCCCAAGTGGAAACTGGTGGCTCCCAGCCAACTCCCACCAGTTTATAAACTGAGGATGTTGTTCTCTGGTGTGGAATATCCCTTTGGCTGTCCTGGCCATGCTCCCTCACTTCTTGTGCACCTGCAGAGCAAGGACTGAAAAGTCCTTGACTTGGGGCAAGCGCCACTCAGCAAGAAGTAACAAATCATTACAAACATTATTGTCACAGTGATCCCAAACACATGGCACTGATCAGCTACTAAGAAAAAAACTCACTCTATCCCAGCTGGAACTAAGACACCTAAAAGTTAACATGCTATGGTAATCACGGATGTATACATAATCTGCAAAGCTCTTTCTTTAGAATTTAGGTATAGAATGACCAGAACTTATTTATTTAATAAAGATCTTCCACTTAAAAATCCTAATTGGTACAGAATCACAAGGATCTCATGATTCTGATTTAAATATTAATAAATGACTCTATAAAGAGGAGAAAAGTTAACCTTAATTCATTCACCTGGTTAAGAAAATCGTAGCAACAGGACAACATGTAATTATCACCACTTGTATCACTGCAAAAATTCAGACAAGGCACACTTTCAAAATTAAGAACCCACCTCAAGAGAAGTAAGCACCCTTTGGGTCAGAAGGCCTACCCTCCTTTTCTATCCTCTAGGAAAAAAAGGCTTTGTTTTTATGTATTTTCACATAATTTGGATATATGGGCATATGCAGAATTTAAGCAACGTAGAACAAAAATTCATGAAAAATTCAAGGGCTGACATTCTAGAAAACAGGTATGAGAGAATTACATACTTGGAGGAAAAATTTTAACATTGTTTTAGGCCTAAAATTAAAACATCAGTATTAAAAAAATATAGACCAGTTTTAAGCCTAGCTAGCACTGGAGATAAATTCATGCTGCAGAATTTTTATATTAAAAAAACCCATAAAAACCCACCAAAACTGGTGTAGGTCAAGGCTGTCATTTTCAGCATAATGTATACCTTAAAGTATATTTAATATTCCAACAAAACGGCTAACAGCTGGCACACTTAAATCAAATTTTAATTCTGATGCCTCGGGCTAAAAACAAAGAGATGTACCTGGCAAAAACCAAAAAAGCTTAATCTTAAAATAAGATTCAGGAACTGGTATTAGGACCCTCTTTCATGAAAAGCAAAAGCTTTCTTTCATTCAAATGGGTGGTGAAGGTGAAAAATTATTTCCAAAACAAAAGGAGGAAATTATACACCTATATATGGCAGCCATCAGTGCCTGCCCCTAATCCTTTTAAATCAAAGGAACAATCCCAGTGCTTTCACAAGGGAAATGAGAATACTGAAAGACATTAAGTTTCTACATATGCATGTAAACTATATATATATATGACTTGTAATGCAAAGAAAGCAATCAGAGTGCACATGTGGGTTACTAATGATCCAGCCAAATAAAAAGCACAAAGAAAGCACTTAGCTTTATATACTAAAGAAACCGCTCAAAGAGATCCTCTAACACATACCACTCACCTTAGGAAAGGAACAGAAAATTAGAGTGCTTGCAAATTATAACTTTGATCAATGAATTTGATATATAACGACACCTATCATTATACTTGCTAAAATAACAGTCTTCAAATCTCACATTTTTAAGCATAATAAATTGACTTCTACATAAACTAAGTCTATCCAGCATTTTACAGGAGAGCAAAGACTACAGTATAATTTAAAGCAATTTTTTAAAATACAATTGGATTTTTTGTACATATCTTTCCTGTTTCGTTCATTCTTTCAGAGATTTCTTTTTCACGATTAAATGGTTCTATGTACCATAGGGATTTTGAAAAGGATGCTAGGGAAGTTTATCCCTCTCTCAGTTACTTATTAAGCAGTGAATATTTAATTATACTTTCAACCATTTCAAAATGTAATTCAGTTACAGAGGCCTCATCTTAATCTTTTTTACATCTGAGAAACAGATGGTATTGTACTATCTAAAAAATCAGTTTCCCTGATGCTTTTCAAGTACTCTATTTAATTCCTTCAATGACTGAACTACAGTTCAGCTACTGCATCTACAGTAGGATTTTTCTTTTTCTAGACTGCAGTATAATGAGAGCCACATTAATGAAAACAGCCTAAATTATGGAAAACTTGTTGCCTTGTATATGGTAGTAAATACACAAATACCAAAAACATCTTTGTACAAAAAAATTTATTCTTCTTAAAAAAAAATGAAGATAAATGGTATATGATAAAAATGTAAGATGGCAGATAACGTCTTGTTGAACAGGCAGATTTGGATATGACCAAATACGACCTCTGGAAGAAAGTGCTGGCAGTTCAGGAGGACTACAAGGATGTTGTGAGGTTACTGTACTCAGTTTTGGGTCCCTCACTACAAGAAAGACATGAAGTGCTGGAGCATATCCAGAACAGAGCAATGAAGCTGGCAATGGATCTGGAACACAACTCTCATAAGGGGCAGAAGGAGCTGGGGTCATTTGGAGAAAAGTAGATGAGGGGGAGACCTTAGACCTCTCTATAGCTACCTGAAAGGAGGTCATAGTGAGGTGGGGGTTGGTCTCTTCTCCCAAGTAATTGAACAAGAAAAAATGGCCTCAAGTTGCACCAGGGGAAGGTTAGATTGGGTAACAGGGAAAAATTTCTTCCCATAAAGTGTAAGAACAGGCTGCCCAGTGAAGTGGTTGAGTCACCATCACTGGAAATATTTAAAAGACGTAAATGTGGCACTTAGGGACATGGCTGAGTGACTGACTTGGCAGTGCTGTGTTAAAACCTAAATGATTCAATGATTCCATATTAAATATTTTATCACTTTTTTTTTCAGATTACTTAATGCATCTATGTTATCCTTGCCATAACATAAACTTCCTGCCACAGTCTCAAAACCATCTAGAAGGATATTAACTGAGTACAGTGAGGAAAAATATATTAAAACTAAATGCAGCAGTAGAGAGGTCATACCCCTTATTTGTGTAAATCTTTGTGCACAGCCCCATCAGTATGAGAATTTGCTCATCAGTGGGAGGAACAAGAACCTTCATCTTGGAATGTTATTGTACAGATTTCACTTTAGATGGATACTGCTAAGTGTTAAAATATATATTTAGGTGTAGTTTTACAAAACCTCAACTAATTCTGTTTAAAAATAAGTGGAATTAAAACAGAGACTAAGTTGTTAAAACATTTAAGAGGAGTGCATTCATTAGCACAGAATCAAGGCTCTATTATTTTATGCTACATCAGTAAGTTCATGCTCCAAAACTGTTAAGAAATGAAACTAGTTTCACAGTGCATAATCACTGTGAGGGTCTTCCCTCACAAATATTTTTCATTTCTGTGACGTGCTTTTTCTTATTTCAGAGCAGAGCACAATGCACACTATGAACTTACATAGTGGTTTAGTGATCATTTGTTCTCTAATTAAGTCGATATATTTACTGAGCTATACACCCACCTACTAATCTGCAACTCTTCTTGCAACAGTTAGCAACTAGGCCGTAATTTTTTTCTTCTGCATTGTTTTTTTTCACCTACTGAATTTCTACTGAAGCTCCATTGCCTAGTCTGCCCACAAGCTTTCAGTCGTTCTTCCTCTCTGTTATGCTGAATAATACATTTAAACATTGTTGATAGCATTTCACCCATCATTCTTTCTCTCAAAGCGTTATAATACATTAAGCTGCACATGCCTTTGTAGGACTTGACTGGTGATTTGCAATTGTTTATTTCTGTTCTCCATGTCAGCTATTTTCCTTCATCATTTACATGGCATTCATTGGCATGAAATCAAGACTATTATTATTTTACAGCATTTAAAAATGTACACGCTGAAAAAGGTCAGAATCTTTACCAGCTGGCAACACAGCTCTTTTACAAACCTGTGCTGCTTGCACGGCTTCTGAAAAGTTAAGGCATGACAATCCAACTGCTCAGGTCCACATACTTGCCCCACTAACTTTGAGGGACATGTCTTCCCTTTCAGAAAGTGCCTCTTCACCTGTAAGCTACACTGAACCAGTTAGTTCATATAAACACGTCCTTTAGTGTTACTGGTGACAAATGCTCCAGATTCCAGCAGAAAATTGCTTTGGATCTTAAAGTAAGTCACCAGTCATTTTCTTCACAGTTTCTTTCCCCGACTCTTCCACAATGAGAAGATATGCAGAGAATAAAACTGTGCTTCCTGCTATAGGATTACTTTTATTTCAGCACTATACCATATGCCTTAGACATCTCAAGTCTATGAATTCTCTGCCAATATTCTGCTTCTGCTCTGAATATTCTGCTTCTAATGCATTTATGCAAATGTATTTCTCCTAATGGATTTAAAAGCACTACTATTCATTTCTAAACCTTAACCTATTTATTCTTCAGACCTCTTACTGGATCTGATTTATTGTGCTTATAAACCTAAACTGACACATTTGTGCCAGTCAGACTTCAGTATTTGGAAGGAAGACTTCTTATGCGCAGTATCTTCCCCAGTTACTGAGCTATATTGGCCCATCCCTTGGTCAATCTCAAGTCTTTTCCTCACAGTTGCATGTTTGTCCTTTGCAGTAGGTAAGGACGTTCAGATTTTCTTCTGTTAGCTCTTCCTTTTAGCTTCTCTTTAACAAAGTTACCTGATTTTTATACAACTCTGCCTTTTCTAATTAAGTGCAGTCATATTTGGGGCGGGTGCTAGGCTTCTGTCACAAGAACACAAACCCTGTATACTACAATCACTGAATCAGACTTCAGCCAAAATTTCAAATCAACTCTACGCTCAGGAATGAGACAAAGGTTGGTTGGGTTGGTTGGTTGTTTTTTCCACAAGTTTCCCAAGACATCACAACATAAAGCCACTGTTTATCACCCTACAAATCTGTATTACTAGTAAGTGTAATATGGCAAACATATCTTTAGAATTAAAGATAGCAAGGCCCATGTTTCTCAATCTGCAATCGTATATTCTCGAAACTGTCATAAAGCTGCATTTTGTAGTATTTTACATTGTAACTGCTTTATAATATAAACCAAAGAGAAATCTATGGCTGCAGTTGGGTGATAGGCCCCAACCTGGAAACAAGTTTTTCAAATTTAATTCCTGGTTCTTTTACACTTGTTTCTGCATAATTCAGATAAGATACTGTAGATCCATTCAAACAACCCCCATGAACCGGTGAAAACTGTATTTACTTCCAGAAATGTAAGGGCAAAAAACATCTCTATGCTTCAGTACCTGTAGAGAAGAATTATAACCTCTAATTTCAGCATAAACAAATTAGCATATGATTAATGGCCAGATAATAGTATTGAGTATATTACCTAATAACATAGCCTGGAAAATAAAGAGTTGTTCTGAATAGGAGGAATAACTACTATTTTCTGTTACATTTATAACTACTACACAAGACAAAACTGTTTCTGTTCATCAACAATCAACTTCATTGCATTACCTGGAATTAAAAAACTGTAGAACTTTTCCATGAGTTTTTGAATCATCTGATTAGCTTTTTTGGGTCTTCCACCTCCATCACTGAGAAATTCTGGTTTACTGAGCCCAGCTTCAAGAAGGTAAATTCCAACCTAAGGTTATACAGTCAACAATTTAACTAACTGTTAAATTGACAAGAATAATATAAACAGAGGAGCATGAAAATAATAATAGTGGTTTGAAAATTAGCAGGTACAGATAGATATAATAAATCTACTAAAAACACCATGTAGAGGAAATACAGCCATAAGCTTCTGTGTTTTCTTAAGCTAATACATTGCTAATGGTAAAAAAATAAAAATATATTTCTAGGAAAAAACACACCGAAAACATTACAAAAGCATGTAGAAACTATAAATTATTTATAAATTATAAATATAATAAATGCATTATAAATACATAATAGCTTCCAAATTTTGTTGTTCAGATGGTTTTATTTCATATTTCAAACAAACAAAAAAAAAGAACTTTCAAAATGCAGAACAAGTATAATGAATGCATACCTTTAAATCCTGAGCCTCTCTGGGTCTTTGATAAAGTCCAATTATCTTTTTCTTTTGCAACCACCTCAAGCCTTCCAATATTTCACCACTTAAAGTTGCTTCCACCAGAATACGTTGTTCATAAGCACCCAGGTATTCTTTTGTTTCATTACTGTACTCTTCTGCACTTCTCTCATGAACACAGACCTGCAGCTCACCATCAGAGTCTCCTCTCATTAAAGTAAAGCTCCTGTCATGGAATTCATCAGTTAGAATTTGCTCAGAAGGCAGACGAAGAGCAAATTCTCCCAACAAAGCCTTCCAGGACCTATCAGCACGGTATGGTAAGACTATAATATTTAGCTGTACAGACACAGGAGTCAAGATGGAATAAGAGTCTTCTTCATCGTTAACTGTCAAAAACTTAACAGATTTTGAGCCACTGCCTTCTTTCTGTACAAGATCTTCATCAGTGCTATCATCGTTTATAACAATGAAGGATGCAGAAGTGCTTGGAACTGGAATATGGTCCTCACTGGTTACTTCATCATCTAATGCCACCATCTCATTTCTCCGGTCTTCATGCATATTCCAGCAGAGCTTTTTCTTCTTCTCCTCATCCACCTTGGACGGAGGTGCACGTTTTCGACGACTACTCATTTTGCCGTTTTCTCAACGGTACTTTCAGTATCTGCAAGGTAAAGTAAATAAGTCAACAACAGGCATTACAAAAATCAAATACACACTAGAATTTCACTGTGCAAAACTCTGGGAAACAAATATATGCACTGTGTACTCAAACTGCTCAGAAGTATTAGCTTTAGAGGGCCTCTCCTATTCCTGTGCCAGCACACAAAGCTGGACATGAAGCATGGTCTCGTACTACATCTTACAAGTTTGCCAAACAGCTACAGACAAAGATCAACAGGAGTGCTTAATTTCAGAGCAGCTACTCCGAATCTTGTGGGACAGATATAAACCAAGAAGCAGGGGAATCCTTCAAAGATGGGGGTGGAGGGAGACAGCAAAAAAAAACCCAAAACAAACCTCCGCAAACAAAAGAGCAGAAGTACAGGAGATTTGGGGGCGGAATTGGGGTAAATACACATAGAATTCCTCTTTCCTTTCAAAGCCTACATACAACTGAAAATTAAAACAAACATAATACAGGGCTAGTCTGAAGCTGCCACTACATAAAATATGGTTTAGAGCCCAAGCTATCATGTTCAGTCCTTCAAAGTTCCCAACGACCTTGCTAATAGTACTGAATAATTTTCCCGGGAAACTCACTGCTTGCAGAAGAGCCCTTAGTTATCTGTTATGCATTTCAGGGGTACCAATCACCAAACTAAACGCAGCATCTTACTGACTAACAACAACCTAAGTCAAGACAGACATTCAACTCCTTAACTGAACCTGGGCACAGAACAGATTTCATGGATAAAACACAAGAAAATAAAGTACACCTACTAAATTGTATATATGAAGAAGCAAATTATAGAATATTAGACCCATCTGGGAAACTAGTAACTACACAGCCAAAATCACGTACTCATAGTTAAATACTCAAACAAGCAGGAATTTTTTTTCAAGAGTTTTACAAGGAGCCTGAACACAGCAAGAGATCTGTGACCTCATATTACTGTCAGTATAAATATTTGTGTCAACTCAGCTTGTGCATGCAACTTCCAAACAAATGCAGGAAGATAAGAGGAAAATATTCCAAGCTACTAAATCCAGTACACCATATCCTAATGTTAAAAAGGTTTATGCTGAAACACAACAGAACTCCCATTACTGAATAATATTAGAAGGGTCTTACGAAAAAAAACCCAAAAAACAACAAACACTACTTGATAATTAATGTAAGCTAAAGGAAATATCGTGAAATACACATATCTTGCTGTGTTTGAAATTCAAACACAGAATCCATCAGGTTGGAAAAGACCTCTCAGACCATCGAGTCCAATCTGTGACTGAACACCACCATGTCAACCAGCCCACAGCACTCAGTGCCACATCCGATTTTGCCTTCAGGGATGGTGACTATACCACACCTCCGGACAGTTCATTCCAATGTCTAATCGCCCTTTCTGTAAAGAAATTTTTCCAAAGGTTCAATCTAAACATTCCTGGCGCAGCCTAAGGCCACTTCTCATCCTGTCACAGTTGTTCGGGAGAAGAGACCGACCCCCGCCCGCCTACAGCTTCCTTTCAGGCAGTTGGAGAGAATAAGAGTCTCTCATAATTACACAACAGGCTAAAGAGAAAGGCGGGCGAGTTTTTCAAAACAATATTCACGCACACGGAGCGATGCTGACAGCGCTCGAAGCAAATCCCGACGGCGAGCACACACCGCATTTAACCCGGAGGCAGAGGGATCCCTGCGGCATCCCGGCCCGCACGTGCACGATGCCAGCTCGGGCATCGCACTCTGAGGGACAAGCGGCAGGGAACCCTCGGTGTCAGTGGGGTTTGCTCGCAGCTCCAGCGGCCAGAAGACGCCCGAGCCTCCGAGGGCAAGCAGCGGCCGCACACGGGGCAGGGGAAGCGGCCGTGCTTGTCTGTAGAGGCACCGAGCCGCACCGAGCGCTCGCTGCCGCCGGGGCCCAGGCCCAGGGCCTCCCGCACCGCGCTCCCCCGCAGGGACGCGGACAGCTCTCGCCGTCCCGAACGAGGAAAGTGACGGGAAGCTCGGCAAGGCGAGCCCAGCAGCGGGATGCGATACCTCTGGAGCCGGCACTGTACCACCGCGACACCTGCCACCGCCGGGCTCTG